>OX439356.1:16293606-21093606 GCA_949319445.1 Mythimna lalbum | reverse complement strand
ATTACATTCAGAATCAGACTCATTTATTCGTAAACATATGTGATAATTATATACAAGATCTTAAAAATTAGGTAGTGCGCTATGTTTGGTCAGTTGACATACAAACTGCTCTCAAAACGGGGAAGGAAAACATCGTGAGGAAACCGGCATATCCTAGAACCAAATATTCGATGACTTGACTGTGACATCCACTAACCCGCACTGGGCCGGCGTGCTGTATTACGGCCCATTCCCTCTCCTAGAAAAGAGGCCTGAGTCCCAGCAGAGAACATTAAAAAGGCTGATGATGATGATGATGGCATGAAAAAGCCATTCAATATAGACTAACCCTAGAACATATATTTACCAGCTCTAGATATTTTAATCCCCATACAAATCACAATAGAGCGAAATGATAACAGAGGTATTTCTAAAGCTATGTCTAGGCGAAAGGAATGCACTGTACCTACAGTGTACTGACATTCTTATCACGCCGCGTTTGAAGTGTGAGTCAAACTTAATAGGTATCGTTATGCAAATCGTGGTGGTGACTAGTTGTGACTCGTAGCCAGTGATTAGGAATTTATGACTATGCATTTCTTCTGGAGGTTACGGTCCTCCAGAAGAAATGCATAGTCATAAATTATGATGATAGGAAGCAATCTGAAATGTTGATTTTTTTTTTCTTTTTCTGTGGGAATATCATCCAATGACATCTCCGCTCTTGGGCGGAGCGGGAGATAACGTCAGACTTTTACTGACTAAAAACCCACCCCGTTCCTTCGTGACTTCATACCGGGGTTTGGCTGCCTTTCGGAGCTAACCCTGGCCCCAGTAAATCAATTACAATGTCATACTATACAGCACCAATTTTTAATTAGTACAAATATTTAAAGGGCTTAATAGAAAAGGTCTTGTTATTATTCAAGTCTCAATAATAAATATCCATAAACCGCAAAGTTATTAGAGTTTGTCTATATCCCAAAATGTCAAGCAATTAATGGAAATACTGTACAGGCTATTAATATTTTCTAGTAGCAATTGTTATGAATGATTGACAAAGGGCATTGCATGAAAGTGTCCCCACCCTCCAAAAGACTTAAGACAGGACCTTAAGTCCAAATATAATGTTTTATAAAACCTAAACCCCATGCTTTAGAGATGTGTCACCATAATAAAAAATATTCTATTTAACTAGACGCTTCTAATGACACCTGTCTCATGTCCGTTGGAGGGTGGGGACGGTGCCCATACAAAATCAAAATCCTCCTTCTTGTGGACTATTTTGGGTTATTTTTTTTTGCTTTTGTCTTGACAAATATGATCAGTAATTTTATTTTTGTACTAATTCGAAAAAATAGAGTGTATGTAGTATGTTATCAGCCGGAGATTTCAATCTCCGAAAAATTTATGGCTTTTAACAATTGCTTACGACCGTTAGACTTTAGACAGGACGGACTGAATAATCATTCCTCAAAAAGATAGAACTGTACCTATCCCTCATACCACGCGAGGCTCAAATAAACATCAACAAAAATGACGGGACCAGTTAGCGCCACGGGTCCAAACCCATTACTTTCTGTAATTTATTTCATCACTACTGCTCTCAAAATGGTAAAGGGAAATATCATGAGGAAACCGATATGTCTTCCCGTTTACCAATCCGTACTGAGCCTGAGATAGATGATTACAGCCCACTGCCTGTCCTGGAGAGGAGCTCTGAGTCCTTATTATAGGCCTGCGTTTGACCACCATATCACCTGATAGTAACCGATGATGTGGTCGACGATGGAGCACGCTTGCCTAGAAGTAATCTATTTAAATCCTAAGTTGTAGCTATCAGGAAACACAGACTCCGGCAGGGAACGCAGGCAATAAGGTTGATAATCCTATGCTACAGATATAGCTATATCTTGCAACCTTAGGTGGTCTAGACCGTGGATAGATACGTAGCGTCATTATGTCTGTGCAGCGCAATATGTAAATTCATTATAAATACCTACGTCAACAAGTTAGAATCTTAATACGTCAAGATAATTTAAATTTCAATGCAAAAACAACACTTCTCATGGTTCCTAGATGTCTGGGAACCTCAATAATAGTATAAAAAATACTGAATTCCATAAAAATGTTTCCTTACGTGATCACATCAGAAATGAAGATTTCCGTAAGAGAACCAAGGATACTGACATAGCCTAAAGAATTGCCAAGCTAAATGGCAGTGGGCAGGGCACATTGCACGCAGAACAGCTGGTCCATCAGGACGAAATATTGTGGAGTGGCGAAAAAAAAAAAAAAAAAAAAAAAAAACCACGTGCCGGAAGACGCAGAAAATTATCTTTTCATCCCCCCATCTCGGAAAGAGTATTTAATTTTTTGCTCTTCGATATCTGAGAATAAAAGCCGTTTTTATTATCTAAAGAGATAAACTAAATTTAATTTAGAATATCGCGTGCACTATGTGTATGTATTTAAAACATCATTAAACCTATTTTAATTTACTTTTACCTCCATGGTACAAAATCTGTCATACAACTTTTTTTTAATTTGTTAAAATCTCAGACTGAGAACCTCTTTGCTGTAATTTTTTCTTGCATTTACTCATTTTTTCGCTGAGGTGGAATGAAGAGTTACGAGTTGCACTCGAGTGCAAAGATTTTGCACCTCGTGCTCTTTTGATTCTCTCGCTAACGCTCAGGATTCTAATTTATGAATTTTAGAATCCTTTGCTTCCTCGATGATCAAAATTAAAAAGCAATTTTGCACTCTTGTATAGCAAATAACTATTGCCCGGAGCGGCTTAATAGCTAGATCGGGCACTGTGCACTACACAGATTGTTTGACCATTTCAATTCACATCTCACTACCTACCCTACTTTAAGTAGTCCACATAAACAGGTGTAACATGTGTTTAATATCTAGTGATCAGTGTGTGTTCTGTTTGTTTGTTCATCGCCAAGGATTTGTTAAGTAATATTATACTTTACACACACTCTTTATCTATTGAGCAAACCATAGTATTGTGTCGTGTTACGCGCGGTTGTTTTACAGGCCACCGAAGGGTATGTATAGTATTGTTTCAGTTGAAGATCACGGTATAATATATATTGTAATTTTCTATTAAAACTTGACTTCAATCCCTCGATATGGCTTTGTTTGTATGTATGTGTATATGCTAATGTCATCTTTAAAATTGAAGGTTTGTTAGGAAGGTTTTTTTTTTAATACTTATTTAATTTTTTTTTTTAATTTTAGTCATGTTTATGTTATGTTATTGGAGTCTCACCTCCTTAACCCTTCAGATACCGTCAATTAGAAACACAATAGTAAGACAATAGATGCGCGGCCACCGGGTGTCGCTTGGGGATTCATGAATTAGATGCTTTCTATGGCACGCGGTACTAACCGACAATTTTTTATTAATAATTTTATTTGTATTTATAATTTACATCCCACATACAACTTGGCGACTGCTCAGTCGTTTTGCACTTGCACCCAGCTGTTTGCTGGCACTTAATACCCGTTATGACTTGCCGTGACCTATGTTCATTTAACCTCAGTGGTGTCCAATTTATGACTTATCAAATATTTTGAAGAAAAAGGTGTAAAAACTACTGGAATCCATTCAGTTACTGATTCTGAACAAACTATATCCAGGTTTCGCATAAAGTAAAAATAATGTTGTATATTTCGTAAGGGAGTACGTATATATGTCAAATCTACACTAATATAATAAAGAGGTTATCACATAACCGTCTACTTCATTGTCCTACTCACCGTACAGACTTTATTCACAATTCTTTTTATGTCCAAGCTATTTCTCTTTGGAATGCACTACCCCAGGATATCAGGATGGCAACCAATCGATTGTCTTTCAAAGTGACGGTTCGCGAGTATATTCGTAGGAAGTTGGCAGTGGTTTCGTCACAGCGCTAATATGTTTCATATGATTTGTTTGCACCAATTGTTCCTCTGGATTTGTGTGTTCTTCTTTTCCATTCTTGTATTTTTCTGTCCGTTGTTGTATAAGTGTAATTATATATAACGGAGGATCGATATCACTGGGTCGCGACATCGGAAATAACACTCACAAAAACCTTTGATAACACTTTTAATTACTCGTAACACACACTCAGTACAAAATAATCAAGGATGCCTGAGATATGGCTTGATTAAGAATTTAGGAACGCGGGAAGTTCAGCGTGGAGTAACCAATGTCTTCCCTGACCGCCGGACCGATTCAAAGTGCCCTCCAAATCAACCGTCACCCGACACGTGGACCTACCCCCATTCCGGTTAGCCAATTTACCTGTCAACGTCAGTACCTGTCAATGTCGAATAATCGATTATACCTCCGGATCGACATTTGACTCGACTATTCGCTCAGTGTTGCTATTACTCCACGCTAACCATCCCCAAGTTAATACTTGACGTTCCCAAACGTAAGCTGTTCAATCTAACTACATAGTTCCTCCAGTGAAAGATAGGTGGCGCTGATGCAGACCGACTGATATGCGCCAACGCTTCGACACGGCCGTCCTGATGATCACACGTCCTCGTGTGGAGTACCTGGAATGAAAGAAAATCCTCGAACAGTACTCATTCTAGTCGTTCGGCCAATCCTGGCCCAAGGTGGTGGGGCATAAAAGGTACTCTGATCAAAATCATCAATCATGTCTAGAAGAAAATCACAACAATCTCAATCTCTCAAAGCCGACATGTTGAACAACACTCAAACTCATTCAAATAATAGGAAACTCATTAAAATATTGCAGTGCTCATACTCTGACCTCCATCCGGTCTTCATCATCACACTTATAACCTCCATCCGGCTATAAGCATCAAACCAATCGACCTCCATCCGGTCTTCATCATAACACATTATAGCCTCCATCCGGCCATAAGCATCAAACCAATCGACCTCCATCCGGTCTTCATCATAACACATTATAGCCTCCATCCGGCCATAAGCATCAAACCAATCGACCTCCATCCGGTCTTCATCATCACACTTATAACCTCCATCCGGTCACTAACACAACAGGCAACCTCTATCCGGTCACCTCCACATGTAACCTCCATCCGGTCTTCATCATCACACTTATAACCTCCATCCGGTCACTAACACAACAGGCAACCTCTATCCGGTCACCTCCACATGTAACCTCCATCCGGTTACAAACAACACCATCAAGATAATCATTTCGAGCCTTTAATCAAAATAATCCTTAAAGTAGGTTTGTTCAACATGTTGCTTTATTTTTCCTATAACGTTACATATTATAAGAAAACTCTTACTATGCTAGGTACTCTAAATGTTAAGTTGACTACTTAGTATTCAACTAGTCTTGTCAGCGTTATCATTTTCGTCATAGCTAGTCTCGTCATCATCGCCTACGTGCATGTCAACGTCAGTTATTTTTCGCAGGCGGTTATGTGCGTACTTCGAAACATAACGGTCATGGTGGCCGTTAGCAAGAACCTCAATCACTCCTGCGCATCCCTCCAGGATCGCCAAGTCTCTCAAGACTTAATGGTTTCCCACAGTACGTCCCAGGTTTGATCAACATTTGAATTGAATACCGCGTACTTACGGACTACTGTGACCGCTAGATACCGGTTTCTATTAAGCTACGACTACAAATCAAATCTCCTATAATCAGTTCATCCTGTAAACTTCATCGTCATCATCAGCCTCTTTCTTTTTTTTTTTTTTTTTGTGTTCCCAATGAAACGCCTGCGTTTCATTTTCTTTCTATTGCATTGTCACTGTCTTTCTATTGCGCCTCTAATTGACACGATTGAAAAATTTGAAACGTTAAAGGTTAACCGACTCTTTCATAAAAAATTAAATTAATTCTTATTCAGTTTTCGTGGCGCCGCTGTCAAAAAAAGAAACTTTACCGCACGTTAAATCTTTAGGAGAACGGCCCCATACACGAGAATATTTAGGTACAAACCACCCGAAGTAAACTACTAGACCTATTAACTGTCCCAACTGAGCTATGATAAACAGCATCGAAAGTAGGGTACAGAGCAGAATCGAATGTACGCGATCTGCTTTCTAAAGTTCTATATCTCCTAACTTCAGCACTTGACTTAATTTCATATCCTAAACAACTCGATTTGCATTATGAAAAACAACCACTCTTTCAAATCTAATGAAAATCCGGCTTTAATCAACGTTTGTAATACTATATTAAGTCTCTCGAAGTTCTTAATAGGTTCCATAATAATCAAAATATTGACAACTCAAACTATGACGTAGGTATTTACCGATTTATCAAAAACCCCGTTGAAAAACAGAGATCACGTTTCAATACCGAGTGGCATAGTCAAATGTTTATACTGACCGCTGAAACACTACTGAAATCATCATCATCACCATCATCACCATCATCATCACCATCACCATCATCATCATCATCACCATCATCATCACCATCATCATCACCATCATCATCACCATCATCATCACCATCATCATCACCATCATCATCACCATCATCATCACCATCACCATCACCATTTTTTTTCTTCCATTCTGTTCTGTCCCTCGTCACGCTATCACTACACCTACACAACCAACACAAACACACACAACACCCTAACCTAACCCTAGCCTATATACAATCTAATTTTTGTAAAATAAAGCGCACTATGTAAACGAGTTATTTGGTCCGAGATAAGTGGCAACGAATACCAGTAAGGCACGTTATTGTTTAGTTTACAGTAGTCTTTGCACATTATTTCTGACCGGTCGAGTTTTTAAGCCGAAAGAGCTAAATTAACAGACACCGTATTACTCGGTAAAATAATATTTGCACGCAACAATTCATCTACCCGCTCACGCATTATTATTATTATTATTTTTCGCGCTAGACCGCTATGGTCGTCTTTTGCTAAGATGAGTCAATTAAACGAATAAGTTCACTTTTTGTAACACGCGTTTATAGCATACTATACTGTCATAGGTACACGTCAATGTCAATAACGTAAAAACTATCTATGGAGGAGTTATCACTGTCAAACAAAAATCGAAACGGTATCTACCGGATATACCGAGGGTAGATGTAATTACAATTGTTTATGTCGTGAACTTTAGCAATTTAACAAAAGAAGTGTGTCACGCACGATCATACTATTTAAACTGAATCCTTGCAACAATATTTCACGGCCAAAATATCACTTCGAAAATAGATGTTGTGAATAAAACCTCAATCAAACTACGCAAGTAATCTGAACACGCTAAACTGACCCTTCAATGTAACAAAACTATGTTTACGTTTGCCGTGAAATAGCGATGACAGACTTTAAAGTGAAAGAGATATAACACTCAGCATCAGAATTAAAATGGAATGTGAATACCTGACCTTGTTCCTGGTTCCTTTGACAGCACATACGTCATCCAGTCACTCGCTACGTGATGCCTTGGCACCACCATCGCCTTCACGTCGCTTGCTTCGTCCAATTATTCCACAATGTAACATTTGACAGGTAGCGTTTGAAACGACTTCAAGCGTTTTGTGTGAAACATTTTCTGATCTGGTATCGCACTCGACACACTGCACCTCAGGCACGCACACACACACACACACGAAGCACGTATCGGAAAGTAGTACATCGTAAACGAGCACTTGCACCCATCGCTCTTTTCCCGGTCACTAGCTGGGTGGTACGTTGTAATTTGCTCTCTGGGGATACAGCGGTACCATGGTCCAACATTTGTTGCTCAGGATTAGGGAACAACCCCAGAAAAAAACCTAATCAGACCATTTAAGTCAGCTCTTCAATCCGGTTCTTACTTTCTTAAAGCGACCATAAGCAGGGCGCCATGTTGGTCTTGGTCCGTCAAGCACATTTCTGCAGTCGTCAACCAAGCACGTGCATCTACATCTTGTTTCTCAGGATCGAAATCCGGTAAACGAAGGCCATGTGACGTCGTAGTAGGTGTTTTCATGGCTTGAATCAGCGTCAGAAAATTGCGGTTCTGTTGTTCCAACAAACGCATCCATTTTTCGTCGCTAGCGTTTTCATTTTTGAACACGTGGGTCGTCGTGGTCCAATCCCAATTCTGATAACGGAGGATCGATATCACTGGGTCGCGACATCGGAAATAACACTCACAAAAACCTTTGATAACACTTTTAATTACTCGTAACACACACTCAGTACAAAATAATCAAGGATGCCTGAGATATGGCTTGATTAAGAATTTAGGAACGCGGGAAGTTCAGCGTGGAGTAACCAATGTCTTCCCTGACCGCCGGACCGATTCAAAGTGCCCTCCAAATCAACCGTCACCCGACACGTGGACCTACCCCCATTCCGGTTAGCCAATTTACCTGTCAACGTCAGTACCTGTCAATGTCGAATAATCGATTATACCTCCGGATCGACATTTGACTCGACTATTCGCTCAGTGTTGCTATTACTCCACGCTAACCATCCCCAAGTTAATACTTGACGTTCCCAAACGTAAGCTGTTCAATCTAACTACATAGTTCCTCCAGTGAAAGATAGGTGGCGCTGATGCAGACCGACTGATATGCGCCAACGCTTCGACATATATATTATGTGTTGTGTATCTGTATGTTATGTATTTATATGAATAATCGTATTAATATGTAACGGATAATATTGCACCTACCACGATTTATTTGTCTCTGCATCACCCAAAGGTTGACTGGTAGAGAATGCCTTAACCCTTCAGATACCGTCAATTAGAGACACAATAGTAAGACAATAGATGCGCGGCCACCGGTGGTCGCTTGGGGATTCATGAATTAAGGCATTAAGTCCGCCTTTGTACTCTTTTGTGCATGAAGAATAAATAAATAAATAAATAAAAGAGGTAAAGATTGTTTTTTTTTGTTTGTAGGAGTTAATCTCTGGAAGTACTGGTCCGATTGCTAAATTTTTTTCACCGATAGAAAGCTGCTTTATTCCCGAGTGACATAGGCTATATTTTATGTACGCGGACGAAGACGCGAGCAAAATCTAGTAACAAGATATAATATCACTTTGATTGATTCAAATAGAAGAAATGAAAATACAGAAAGAATGTAATAAATCACTCTTAAAAGTAATGAATCCATAACCTACCACAACCAAATCAAATCTAATTTTACACCTGCACTAAATCCCGATAGGATGCCACCTGCATCCCATCACTCCGATCTTACCACGCGACCCTGACCTAAATACCTGAGATTCCTGAAATGTTTTCAGTGGGGTCTCTTATCTTATGTGAACTGATAACAGTGGCCTTGGAGTACCTAATGTACCTATGTTATGTCTAAGGGCTTATAATATGTATGTAGTAGATAGCGTTTGTGATATGATTGTGTTTTTCTTTTGCTAGTGGGAAATCATTAAATAAGTTATTTCTGGGTAGTGGAGCAAGAGGTAGTCTCAGAATTTTGCTGAATATACCTTTTTTTTTCGCTGGTAAAATCATCCCCCGCTCTTGAGCGGAGCGGGAGATAGTG
This sequence comes from Mythimna lalbum, assembly GCA_949319445.1. Taxonomy (NCBI): domain Eukaryota; kingdom Metazoa; phylum Arthropoda; class Insecta; order Lepidoptera; family Noctuidae; genus Mythimna; species Mythimna lalbum. Next base: position 21,084,136 of record OX439356.1, on the reverse strand, counting down.
TCAGACTTTTACTGACTAAAATCTCACTCCAGTTCCTTCGTTGCCTTTACTACCGGGGACTTAGCTAGAGCTACCTTTCGGAGCTAACCCTGGCCCCAGTAGGCTTCGACCCAGCTGGGCCTCCACCGTTGCTGACATTACTCCTTGAGGCGCGCGGGAACAGTGCGCGCTGTCGACGACTTGGGCTCGGTCCGGACAGCTACCTGCCGGTCGGACAGTGAGCTACTCATTGCTCGCCGTCCGCAAGCCCGCGCCTACGGTGGTCGGAAATCGGGATCGGAATCCCGGCTGCGGCTTGGGCGGTGTGAGCTCCGTTGGCTGATACTGGCGACCTCTTCCTTTGCTAGCATGACCAGGTCCGGATTACAGAAGATGACATCATCCAGTTTTACTTTTCAGACCATTTATGAAATAATGTTATGCATAATTTATTCAGTGTGAAGTAATTATATGAAGTGTTTCCGTAATTAATCATTTTCCCAAGGGCTGTCTGCCTTATTTATTAAATGACGTGATAATACGCCCATCATTCACTAGTTCAAATAACAATGGAGTTAAGTGTAGGAGAGATACTTAATAATAAAATTTTGATATCAATTTCCGCAATTTTCAAGATTACTCGTTGTTTTAAGAGAAGAGTCCTTAATAAACACCAAAAAAGGCTTATTATACATACAGTTTTCAAAATTCCTTAAAATACCTACACTTTTTATGGGTAATTCAGTAGAATTACCCATAAAAAAATTATGAAGAATCTAAATAGATGTGCCAACAGTTTCACCGCGAGACATTTGCATAAGTTTGTAAATTTCCTTAATTTCGAGAAACAAAAAAAAAATTTGAAATTTTGAAATCTGTAAGACACTTCGCTTAAATTTCCGAACAATGTGCTGTTCAATCAACGGACGGGAGACCCCAGCAGGCAAATTGTTCCAGTCTTGTGTTTTATAAGACACCTGTTTCGACTTATAGACCCCGGACTCTCAGACTGTTATAAAACCTTCAGGAGTTCAGCTGATCAATCTACGACATTGGCACATTAGCAATGAAATCTCGAAGACATTGACATGGACATAAATCAGAACATTCCACAGCAGTTACAGCTATTGTGTGTAAACAGACACAAGGTTCGAGGTACAATGGGAGCATCATGCCGTCGAGGTGTGATGATGTGGAGCCTACTACTACTATAAATCAACGTATCACATTTTACTCTGATGGCTATGAAAATTATTTGAGCTCTTTAACCCAACTACCAAAACTTTTGACAAAAATGTTTGCGAAAAATATTCTTTGTTTATGTTTAGTATATATTATTTGTGTTGTTATTATATTTTTTTTGTGCGTGTATGTGTTTTAGTGGTTGACTTAAAAAAATCCCGGTTTTGTCGTTTCAAAACAGTTTTCTCTAGCACACACTACATACATTATACTCTAGAAGCATTTATATTATTCTCACTGCAGCAACGGGTGTATGTGACATATCTGAGAATGTTTGTTTTTATGATAATTCAGTTCTTGCATATAATTTTCTTTCACTGTTTTGGGAGCAAAATTCAAAAACATTTATTTCAAATAAACCATTTGCACGCAATTTTGAATAGTCAAATATCTGTCCAAGAGAAGTGACGCTAAATTGCACGTTCCAAAGCGTAGATCTCTATGGTCAAGAACGTGCCAGAACATTTGCTCCATGGAGCAAATGTTCAGTCTTTTAAATCAGATTATGAGTTACATATAATCTTAGTTAAAAAAAAAGCCGAGCTGTGGTAGCAAAATAAATACCGCAAAAAAATGTTTTCAAGGACTCGTTCTGACACCTCACACCATAAAACTAGTCATGATAGTTTTCACTAAGTCTTTACAATCCTACACCAGCTGTTAATCACAAGAAAAAGCAAGACAAAGTCCGTGTACGAAAGCCTGATGCAATAGCCTAGAAACAAAGTCACAATTTTATTGCAATTGGACTTGATAATAACTAATCAAGATAACATTGCAATGAAATCTGATAGATTGTAATGCAAATAACAATTACACCGATACGATAGATTTAATTGGTAGAATAATAATCCCGGATGATACCAATTAAAAAACTGTAACATAATCCCAGCTGTTGAATACTATAAATAAGTTTTTATAAACGTTTGTGATGCATTCAATCAAACATAAGGACTGAGACACAATGAGCGTATCACGCTGTATCATGATAGCCTTTTTTTTAAAGTAAATTATCAAATAATGGTAATTTAGCTATTTTACACCATTGCTAATAAAAAATTTAATTCCTAGCATAATTTTGTCTAGACTACACACAGATACAGATAAATGTCCACTGGTACTGCAGCCCTAGCCAAGTTACAACCGTTTAGTTATGATTCTCGTTCGTCAATCGCCTCAAGTCGGCCACGCCTCCGATTCCTTCATACTGACGTCATCTCAACGCTCAGTCACGTGATCAGGACAAAGGAATTAGAGGCGTGACTGACTCAGACACAGACTAAATTCTATAAAATCTACGAAACGTCTGCAACAAGTGTTTGCTCTCGTACAAACACAGTGGTTGACTGGTAGAGAATGCCTTGTTGCATTAAGTCCGCCTATATACCACTACTGTACATGAAGTTTAAATAAATAAAATAAACTTCTTAGCTCTACGCACAATGAATGTGTTTCCAATACGTTTTGTGCATATGCGTGAGATATTTAGACTTGCCTGTTGGTCTAGGTTAGTGGCCCTGACTGCTATGCCAGAGGTCGTGGGTTCGATTCCCACCCAGGACAAATGTTTATGTGACGAGCATGATCATTTGTTCTGTGTCTGGGTGTAATTTGAGGAATAGAGTAAATAGGCTCTTAATAAACTAGTGCGCCTCACCATCAACGATTGCATCGCTGCTTACCATCAGGTGGGATCGCAGTCAAGCACTACTTTATATCAATAATAAAAAAAACTATATTATGTATGTATTTTGAAATATACAGGAACAGCGCTGGTAACAGCCCGTTACTACTCAAAATTATCTGGAACAAGAACATACATGGTCTGAAAACATGCAATGAAAAGTATGTTTATCAATTGTCTAGTACCCATAACTCAAGCTCTGCTTAGCTTGGGACAAGACGGCGTTGTGTGATAGTTGTGGAATATTATATTATTATTTATGACAACAGAAAGTTAGCACGAGTTGTTTTTCTTTTCATCTATTACTCCGTACGACTCTTTGTTTTGTAGTCATTGAAATGCGCTGTTCAGAGACATTCACAGGTCAATATTTTCAGCTGGCGTGGTATTCAGAAGTGAAAGTGATTTATAGTTTTGACTAAAGTCTTGAGTGAAAGGGGATATTTTAATATTATGCTTAACCATTATATCTTGAAACAGTTTAATGTTTGTATGTATGTGTTTGTTGTTTAATGGTAATATGTTTCCGTCTGCTATCGTATGAGCGTGATAAAAGTATTTATAAGTTTGTATTTCGGGAGTAGGGTCATATCTGAACTTGTTTAATCAATACTTTCCCAATTCTGGGCAAAGTTCTTGCCCAATTTCAGATCCACCTTGAACCAGGCCTTGCATTAGGTCTGTCCTTGATTAAAAAAAAAAAAACAGGTTTTTACGTTTACTTGAAAATCTTGAGACGGGCCTATTTATCTCGAAACCACATGTATTAATGGGCTAGTTGCCTAAAAAAATGTAATTAGTCCATCTTTTAGATTATTCAAAAATAAGGGACACATAAATAAAATGTAGTTATTTTGACCCAGGAAACTACCCTATTGCTTCATCATCATCGGCTTAAATAATGTTTCAGCCAATAAACGTCCACTGTTAGACATAGGCCTCCTCCAAGTGCCGCCATAATGACCGGACCAGTGCGTCTCGCATCCATCGGATTCCCGCGACCCTCCCCGTCGGTCCACCTTGCGGGGATTAATTGCTTATCAATAATCAAAATGCCCAATCATCGGCGTGTATATAAACCAACAGTGTTTGCTAAGCTCTAATTCGAAGGTGGTTTTAAACTAAAATGGGAAATCCAGTATCTATTCATTTGTATATTTATTTACTGTTATTGTTATATATGTATGTATTGTGATATTTAATCTGGAGAATTATAGTCTATTTCATTACTATCTGATTTATTTATTTTAATTGATACACACTGTGTCTACATTTCTTATCCAACTGTCCTGTCACAGGTCTGCTGGAAGAAATTTCTTTAGAGATAAGCAGATCCTTTGTACTCTTCTATTCTTATTTGTTCTTTTCTTTTTAAGTGTTTGTGTGTACATAAATAAATAAATAAAAAAAATGTTGAAAAACGTCTCTTGAAAATGAGACTAATTTCACGCGGGTGAAGCCGAGAGCGGCAGCTAGTACTTGATAGAGATAGGTAAATGTAAAATACTTAACTGTTGTTAAAAATATGAAACATTTAATATCGTGGTGAAAAATTGTTGTTTACAAATACTTTACCATTGTTAACTTCTGTAAGTAAGCGTAACGGTTTAGGTTAAACTACATAATAATAATTTTTCCTAAATAATAATATTTTTTATTTAAATTTTTAACAAAATAGAATGACAACATTTTATACTGAGTGAAATATTTATTAAAGGCTAGCTGCCCTCAGGCTGCAGTAAATAATTTTTGGTAGGAACATATAAAGATATTATTTTTTGATTTTTATAAACTAATTTAAGAGAGTCCTTTTCCACTCGCCTATCGTAAACATCTAAAATGGTTTAAAAGCTTGTTACTTCATCTAACGCAATCCGACGCGATGTTTGACGAAAAGGCAACGCAAAAAAAGAAAGATAACGCCTGAAAACTCTGTTAGTATTCGGTAATTCTAAGATTTAATCGAATATTTTACAAAACTCGCTCCAGGGAATAGCTGTGTTTAAAGACAATTGATAAAAAAAAAATTCCTTCGAACGTCCCGGGGTATTATTATTACGTAATTGCACGGTATTATGTAAATCACCAAAAAAAAACTGCATTTTTCTAGAAAAAACAAAGATATAGAAACCATAATATTAACCCTGAAATGCATAGCGTATCAAAATTGAAACACTACCTTTAAAGCCTAATTTCATAGACTTAAAAAAAAAAAAATTTTTTTACTTGAACTCGAAACGAAAATTTGAAAGGGTTTGGATTGGGGCCGCGACGCAGGATTCAAGCGAATTTTTTTAAGTGATCAAGAAGAAATTACCGCGATAGTACGAGTATATCTGTAGGTATTGGTTATTTGCAAGCATGACTAACGGTTGACAACATATTTCAGTAAAAATCAATACTATATCCAATTGCTAGTCAATACAGACAAGGTCGGGGCACAATGAGAGCGTCACCGCCGCGTTCATGACAAATGCATATAGTGCATATGCATATTGTGCATATAAGTGCATATGACGTCAGATCATTACAATAGATGATCTGAGTAACATTTAGGTTAATTGTTGGAATATTTAGATTAGTTTTTGCTATGACGTCATTTACGATTGCTGAATGATGAAGCTGACCTTGCTCTTGAAAAGTAGGCTGACGATGATTATTTTTAAAATGATATTTTTATGGGTTGGCTTTGAGGGAAATATTTAAAATTAGCGTTGCATTCGGATGCAAGACGCACAGGACTGTAGCTATACTTGTGGAAGCCAATGTCCAACAGTGGACGTCTTTCTCCTAAAATTATGATTATGGTTAAGATACTTGCAATACTATTGCTTAGATGCTGACGGATCTGCCAGTGCTATGGGTCGGGCCACACGATGCGTTGCGGTGCATTCAACAGTAGACTTTTGGCGTGATAAATAATTAATGGAAGATCGTTGATCGTTGATTAAGAACAAAATTGGTCCTAGGATTGATCCTTGACTGACTCCGGAACGCGTATGATATGGTTGGGGTTCATAGATGCCTAGCCTGACAAACTGCTGGAGGGCACGTTATACAGGATTGAAGGTGGAACATGGTCTGCAGAGAGACGCCGCACAAACACTGAAAGTCCTAACCGTCATACACATAAAATGCCACCACGTGCGGGTGGACACTGTGTCTAAAATGGGTGTATTAGAGGAATATATGTAAAAGACACTTAAGCGCCACCACGAGCGGGTGTACATTGTGTCAAAAGTGAGTGCATAAGAGGAACATATGCTAAGGACACTTAAGCGCCACCACGTGCGGGTGGGACATTGTGTCAAAACTCACAAAACATCGGGCAAGAGCTATCACACTGCGGATAGACAACGCCTAAAAATTTATTTCCACACTGGAATACGATTGACTTAGCGCTATCACTAAGCGGATAGACATGTCTATATCTTTTATTTGAAATTTTCAGAGGACAGTCTGCCTGACGAACTCCTTCAAGCTCTGGGAACGGAAGGAGAGGATATCACAGAAATTGGAGAAGCTATCCGACCAGAACTAGCACTCCGCTGGACTAGAATCACGCAGAAAGGACTCGGTAAAGAACCCTCAAAAAACCACACCTTAGCGCCTCAACTCAAACTATAAGCAGATGGATAAAGACAACTCTACAAGAGTCTGGAATCGATGTAAATACCTTCACAGCACACAGCACCAGACATGCTTCTACGTCAGCTGCTAAAAGGTCTGGTATCAGTATAGACCAAATACAAAGAACAGCTGGGTGGTCCCGGAATTCGGCTACCTTTGCTAGACAATATGATAGGCCAGTTCTTCAAGATCCAACTGTTTTCAGTGATGTAATATGTAACACTGTAAACTACCCGACTTGATTTTGTAGATCTCTTAGCTGATAAGTTACTGACTGATTATTGTTACTTAAACAAATTCTTTGTGATCTCAATAAATACCATACTATTTTACTACCAAGTATTTATTAACTTATAAACAACCCTGACTGACTTCAAACATCTACTCGTAAATGTGTCTCGGAGAAGAAGATAGTATAATTATATGATTAAACGAACTTACCTTAAGTGAAGTTCTATCATAATTATACGAAGCTTCTTCTCCGAGACAGTCTCCCAACCCATCCCTACTAAAGTCCTCCCCTAAATGGGGTTGTTTAAGTTAATAAGCTTTAAACGAAATGACATATCCAAACAGTGTTGCTCGACGAGAGAACAGTTTTTATTTTTTTTTTATTTTTTTAGCTTTTTTAGCTTTGAAATTGTGGAACAGCGCTGGTAAACAGCCCGTTACTACTCGTAAATGTGTCTCGGAGAAGAAGCTTCGTATAATTATGATAGAACTTCACTTAAGGTATGTTCATTCAATCATATAATTATTTTTTTATTTCCTGAAGAAAAATCTTGTGGAAGATTGTTCAGTTTCGTCTACTGAGCAAGCTCTTAAAGTTTGCGAAAGGGCTATCTCTTACACCTTGTATACTTCACGAAATACATAACTCTTCTTACAATCGGGTAAAAAAGTAGCTATGTTGGGATATGTATCAAACATATCACATCTTTACATATTTTAAAGGAATATTTTGGGACCACAAGTAAGAACTTCTGGTCCCAAAATATACCTCAAAAATATTGATTGTACCTATACGTGTAATCTGGGACCGCGGTCCCAGTCCCAAGCACCCCACGACTCAAAAGCTCAAAGTCGTGACACCATTTAGACAGCATTACGACCGACCTCCAGGGAATGGTTCCCCCACATACTTTCCCACACATTCTCCGAGTGTTTACTTACAAAATGCCGGCAAATCAGAGGTGTAGAATTATTATAAGTTACTCTACACTTGATACAAGATCTCTTGACGAGAGAAAGACGCATGCTTCATGCGTTTTTGTGCTTAAGAGTTTTATGAGGTCAGCAGGGAACTTAGTCTAGCGAGGATTGGTATACTTTCTTATTAATATTTTTTTATTTACTGTTACTAGATGTGATTTTTTTTTTTTCGTTGGGTTAAATTCATCCAAATGACATCCCCCGCCCTTGGGCGGAGCGAGATAGTGTCAGACTCTCACTGTATATAAAACCCACCCCATTCCTTCTTGCCTTTTATACCGGGGCCGAACTTCCCTTACGGAAACCGACCCCAGCTCCAGGTACTATATGTGGTGAATTTAATTTAAAAATTTACAATACTTAGGCCAAGGCCTTTAGCAATGGTGGCCGAGTGGTAACGAGACTTATGAGTTGTAGGTCGCGGGTTCAAACCCAGCCAGGCGCATTACTTTGTTTAATTTATTTCATCACCACTGCTCTCAAAACGGTGAAGGAAAACATCGTGAGGAAACCGGCATGTTCTAGAACCAAAACTTCGAAGATTGTGACCTCCACCAACCCGCTCTGGACCCTCGTGGTGGATTATGGCCCATTCCCTCTCCTAGAGAGGAGGCCTGAGTCCCAGCAGTGGGAACATTAAAAAGCTGATTATGCTTATTATGCTTTAGCCATAATTCGCTTCAGTTTCGATCCAGACAAGTGGCTTTTAATTTATTTATTTATTTATTTTACTATTTATGTACACACAAAACAACAAAAAAAGATAATACATAAGAGAAATTAGTACAAAGGTACTGCTTATTTCCAAAGAAATTTCTTCCAGCAGACCTGCGAAAGGAGAAATGAAAAGAAATGTAGACAATAGTGTGTAGGAAGCAAAAAAACAGAAATGAAATAAAAAATGAAAAAATGAAAATGAAAAAAAAATGAAAAAAAAAAAATGAAAAAGAAATGAAAAAAAAAAATGAAAAAAAAATGAAATGAAAATGAAATGAAATGTTTGTTTCTTTTATTTTAATTGAATTAAATAAGGCAAACATTGCACAAATTTTTTAAATATTTTTTTTCTTAAAGGCCTTCCGCTCTAGGGTAAAGCGTGAAAGCGTGTCAGACTTTTAGTGACTAAAACCACTCCTATGTTTTTTCAGTTGCCCTTTGGGTTCCAAAAAAACGAGCGACCCTTTCAGAAGTCGACTCCTGGCGCTAATACGCTTAAGATACCTGCATATGTTCATCTTTAAAATAAGTATTATTATCATAAATTAAGACTAGTTGCTGCCAGCAGTTTTATCCACTTTTAAATAGGAAAATCTACCAAGGGATCACCGAAGATAAAAATCCTGAGCTATTCCAGGACATCGTTTAGCCGTGAGCCAAATTTTATCCAAATTCATTCAGCCGTTCAAGCGTAAAGAACTAACAAACATACAAACTTTCACCTCTAGAACATTATTCATAAGATAACGGAATATTTATGTCTGTTATCAATAAAATATAAACATAATATTAATTTTAATGTTAAAATTAGTTGTAAGAATAATTTCAATCCTTCTTACAAGTTAAATCAACATTTATATTGGCAGCGTGGTCTCATTTTACAGTTTATAGGCACTTAATAGGTTTTATAATTGGTATAAGTAATTATAAAATGCCAACACTAATTGCTACACCTGCAAATGCTATAAAAAACACTCCTTTAGTTTATGAGATATTGACTATTAAGTTTGTACTTACATTCTATATAGCTTCATTTATACACGTGAAAAATTTACATTTTCAATAAAAGCATTTTTTTCATATGAGTCATTTTTTTAATTTATTTATTTTTTATGGTGGGAAAATCATCTAATGACAACCCCCGCTTTTGGGCGGAGCGGGAGATGGTGTCAGACTCTTACTAATTAAAAACCCACCCCATTCTTTCAAGCCTTCATACCGGGGTTCGAGCTATCTTTCGAAACCAACCTTGGCCAAAGTTTACTTCTGACTAAAAAAAACTAATATTATTTACTCATTTCATGGATAAATATTTACTTAGTTAACTTTATTATCTATTCTATATAAATCGACCCTGGAATGCAATACATTTAATGATATAATATAAACCAGTGCTTGACTGCGATCCCACCTGATGGTAAGCAGTGATGCAATCGTTGATGGTGAGCCGCACTAGTTTATTAAGAGCCTATTCACTCTAGCCTTCAAGAAATCCAAATTATAATCAGATGGAAAGACCGCAGCAGGGAAATTGTTACTTTTTAGGTTTTATAAATCAACTATAAAAAATATTTTTAGGCAGTAATTAATCTATTATATAAAAAAAAAATATGCCAAGAAGACTTCTGTTTCCGTCATCAAAATTTTTATTAACCGTTCATGGAAAATGCGCGACAATATTGTCTTTTATTAAATAATTTAGTAAATAACTGATGAAATCCGTCACCAAAATAAAATTAAAAACCTTACCGACCATAAGAAAAATCGTCAAAAACATTATAATCATTAAACCTTTTTCATTTTAAAATTCACTGCATTAATTATTAAAAACAATTATAATAATAACAATAAACCGACCTGCGCAAACGCATTTCCCGCTAAAATCGCGAGCAACGCGAAACACGCGACGACAGTTCGCGCGGCCATAGTGCACTGCAGTAGTACGCGGGATGCACTGTAGTAGTGATGTGAATACCGCGCGAATTGCACTGCGATAGTGCTGTGACTGCGGTCTGCGGGGCTCGCACCGGCGCACGCGGTGTTGTCAGTGCACTCATATGCTTGCATTTCAGTCTGTACTTATATGGTTAGTGTAGCTGAAAATCGGGATGGTTGCAGTACACTGATTCATTAAGTACCTACTCTTACCCGCTTCTAAACCGATAGACTAAGCTAAGCAAGAATAAGGAATGGAATTATTTTTTTAAGGAGGGAACTAGTGCACCTCTCCATTAACGATTGCATCACTGCTTATCATAGGTGGGATCGCAGTCAAGCACTACTTCATATTATTTAAAAAACTGGGCAAGTGCGAGTCGGACTCGCGCACTGAGGATTCTGTTCAAACTTACCCAAGAAAACAGTTCATTTCCCGAATTGAGTTACGAAGATTTTTCCATATCTTTTTTTTGTGACGTAACTACACAGTTTTAAGATTTTTTTTCCTATATACTTGTTATATATACTTGTTATATATTGTTATATATACTTGTACTATGAAACCTTGCGTCATGACAAATTTCAGGATTCTAGTACCTTATGAATGACATGCTGTATCTTTTTTTTTTTGAGAGTTTCATGGGACCACAGAGCTGGGTATATGGTTTCAATTTCAACTCAAACTCTACGCGTTCCCGAGATTAACCCTTCAGATACCGTCAATAAGAGACACAATAGTAAGACAATAGATGCGCGGCCACCGGTGGTCGCTTGGGGATTCATGAATTAAAGGCTTGACTGACAGGCAGACGGACAGCAAAGTGATTCTATAAGGGTTCCGTTTTTTTTTATGTAGTATTTCTGTGACAAAAAAATGTCTAAAGAAAGTAGGCCAAACAAATATTGAAATATCATCAAATTATAACGTTTAAGATGGTTTTACTTGACCATATCACGAAGTGATCAATTTCTAAGTTCTACTTGGATCTGCCCCCCTAGCCAAGTTAAAACCGTGTCTCTTGAATCGAACGCCTCGAGTTGGCCACGCCCCTAATTCTTTCTTCCTTCTTTCTTTCTGACCACGTGACTGAGCGTTGAGATGTCGTCATTCCCGTACATTTGAAGTTTTCTACTAGCGTTAACGATTGCAGATTATCAACTTGGCTAGGGGTACTGGCCACGAGTCCACGGCATAGACACACACATTATTTATAAGTGAATAAATTCACATCGCATTACATAATACATTTATTTATATTCGTCATTCATTTCAGTAGCAGTCATTCACGTCACATACATCCGTCAAATATGATCTTTATTTTAATAGGAAAATTGGCACAACTTTCTGATTTGATTTGGGAAATACAACTTTATGAAAATGAAATGAAATCGTTAAGTAAAAAAAAACGGCATGCTCTCTATTGAGATAAAACGTAGGATTGGCATATCAGGAGTCATACTGCATATTTTTTTAAGTTTTTTTTTTATGTAGAATTTGATCAGACTGTTTCTTGTAAGTTAGAGTGTTATTTATTTATTTATTACTTTATTGGACACCTGAGCTTGTTACAGAACAATGATTTACAAAAGTATAAGTGTACAATAGGCCAATTAATTATAATAGGGTAAATATTGTAATTCAAGGCAAGTGTTCGGAGCCGACTGCAGACAGCAGCAGCTACGCGCCGGGCCCTGGTCGAGGCCATGGTCCAGCGAGGAGGAATGGCAGGCGGTCGCCTCCTTCTGCGAAGCAGTAATGCTAGTAAAGGAGGAGGCCGACAGCATCAGGCTACGGCGCCCTTACCGCCGCCGCCGTGATTCCGATCCCGATTTCCGGCCACCGTAGACGCGGTCTCGTGGACGGCAAGCCATGGGTAGCTCGCTGTCCGATCGACCGGTAATGGAACGAGCCGAAGACGTCGACGGCGTGCACTGTTCCCGTGCGCCTCAAGGAGTTGTCAGCAGTAGGACCCAGTTAGGTCGAAGCCTACTGGGGCCAGGGTTATCCCAGAAAGGGAGCTCGTGCCCCGGTATGAAGGCTAGAAAGAACGGGATGGGGTTTTTAACCAGTAAGAGTCAGACACTATCTCCCGCTCTACTACTCAACTACTCAAGAGCGGTTTTCGGGAAGTTTTGTCATAAGAAGATTTCCCCATCGAAAAAAACAAAAAAGAACAGCAGCAGAATACGCGGCAACGCACCGCGAAAGGTCAAATTTTAAACGTTTTTTTCTTTATTGTCTTTCTTTTCTTTATTTTCTTCGATCAAGAAAAAGTAATTTTTATTTTTGTATCTTTTTCTTTTCGTTCTTTTCTTTCTTTCTTTCTTTTCTTTCAAACCTTGAATATACTATAACACTGTGAACCACGAAAATGTATCGTCACATAAGATCCAGTTTCTAAAATCGGTAGAAAAATACTACAAGATTAAATTAAATTACTTCATGGAAAATCTGACCTAGCTTTAACTTGAACTAATTCTAAGATGGCCATAAAAGTACTGTTTACCTATTTATATAATTATTGTTGTTTTATCAATGCTAAAACAATAACATCGAAGACACACGGTAATTATTTTATCATCACTTGAAGGTTTTAATTTTCTTGCTCAGTATAGAGACCTCGTTAACTTAATAGGAAAACTTTTTTATTAGAATGTATTGTTATAATAATATCTACTGATTATATAATTGAGTTTAAAAGATAATAATAATAATATTCCACAACTATCACACAGCGCCGTCTAGTCCCAAGCTAAGCAGAGCTTGTGTTATGGGTACTAGACAACTGATAAACATACTTATATATTTCTAAATACATACATAATATAGATAAATTACACCCAGACACAGAACAAATGATTATGCTCATCACACAAACATTTGTCCTGGGTGGGAATCGAACCCACGACCTTCGGCATAGCAGTCAGGGTCACTAACCACTAGACCAACAGGCCAGTCTAAAAGATGATGTTTGAAAGTGGCACCAATCACTGAAAAGGGGAAAGGGAAAAATTGTTTATCTTGGTATAGGCATGTGAAGAGGATATCGCATGTTACAAATAGAGTTATGAGTATTGGGATAAGGAGGTAAAAGAAAAGGTTTCTGTGAGAAGTGATATGAAAGAAAAGGGAGTTAGTGATAGCGTGACGGGTGACAGGAGAGCCGTTCTAAGGGTAGCGAGGGAGAAATGTTAAATAATGGTTTAAGCATAAAATATTAACATTACCTACATAGATAAATTTGATTATTGTAAGGTAGGTACTAAACACTTGGATAAATGAAATAGATTTTTTTTAAATTCAGTCTTTCAGCTCTCTAGTCGTTTAATTCTCTTTGGGTCTAATGCTATCGCGAATAGAGTATTATGTATTTTTCATGGAATAACCGTGCACTAAACGAGCAGTCGTGGCCTAGTGGTAACAGCCAGGCGCACTACTTTGTGTAATTAATTCATCACCATTGCTCTCAAAGCGGTGAAACAAACGTGAGGAAACCGGCATGTCCTAGAAACAAAAATTCAAAGACGTTACATCCACCAACCCGCACTGAGCCCGCGTTGCGGATTACAGCCCATTCCCTCTCCTAGAGAAGAAGCCCGAGTCCCAGAATGGGAACATTAAAAGGCTGATGATGCTATATTCAATGCTATACATGGATTAACCGTAGGTATACTTGTGAACCATGAGCCATCCATCAATCCAAGACCCATGAGTTGGTTATTTGATTAGACATAGCGGGGTTGAATACCTAGCGGAAACCGGACGTCCATCTACATAAGTATTGGATATTTATACATGTAAGTATTTTTATGGTATGTGGGTATATATTGGTAGTTTATTCCAACCATTCACACCGAATATGGCATCCACTTCCAGTATGATAACTGGAATGAATACCATATTAGGAGTATGGGAATAGTGTTGGAAATACAAAATTATGTCATAGCATGACATATTTGCTCCAATAATAAACTATGTGATATTTTTGCAATAATTTATGGTATAGAATAGATAATATAACTCATGAAATGAAGGCTCATAATCATTGTGGTGGGTGTAGAAACAATTGTTCAAATATAATCGACTTTTAGTAGGGTTGGCGCTGAGAAATAATAAGTAAGACTTGATACGGTCAATCTGAAAACAGTGTCACAATTTATGCATTATCAGAATTTATATTTGTTATATTAGATTTAATTTGAATTGATATTTTATTCAATCTGTTGCAATAATCTGATATTTTAATTTAATTTTGAGTGAATAATATGCTCTTAATAACTACTTAGTGCACTTCAACATCAATGATTGCATCACTGCTTACCATCAAGCACTAAGGTAGGCGCCAGATAATCGGTAATATAACGGTCGTTGACCCTACTTCATTTATTGACATTCTTAATTTAAAAAACGGAATTATGTAAAGACCAATACGGCTGTCTTGAATCGACAATTTTTTTTTCTTCCTTGCTATTTATAAATTTCTTAATAATTGATTATAATCTAGCCTAACAGACTAATAAGTAATTTAAATCTAACTTATTTTTATATGGTTCTGTTTAACCTAAGAAAAGCGTCCTTTAGCACTTATAGAAGTCCATAGCACTTTCTTAGAGAATCGACAAATATCGCAGTTAGCAGTTCATTGTGCAGGGATATTAAGAAAAGAAATTACTTCATTCCACCGTTTTCTGGCGCCTTCTATAGTTTATATTATTTAAAAAAAGAAAACGCAAAGGGTAACTAAAGGAACATGGCAGGTTTTTCGTCAGTAAAAGTTTGACACTCTCTCTCACTTCACCCGGAGCAGAAGATATTATTTTATGATTTAATTTCCGATTTCAAAATAATATTGCCAACCCTAACTAGAACCTTCAGGCTACGTGATTGTCACAATGTTTGCTTTCTTACGTGTCAGACAACATTCAGCGTGCAGGTCTTCAGAGGAATCCAGTTCGTCATGGATTCCCTTCATCATGATTTCATGAGTATGTGACCCAATTATCTACCTGTCTTGTATGATGTATTACAGGCTTGTTTTCTTTTCTATTATTAAAAAATTGTTGTAAATAGCGATGACAATGTAGTTTAGTGTGTGGTTAGTGTGTGTGTAGTTATTTTGTGTATTATTTTGTGTGTTTTCTAGCACTTTGCGATTCATCTTTGTTAATTTTACAACTTTGGTATTTTACCTTAATGTTTCATCTGTTCTATGATGTTTCATTTCACGCAAAACCAAAATCAAACTGGTCAAATGTTTAGTCTTTTCCATATTTAGCTACGGGGCTAAGACTTGGACTTTTAAAAAGGCTGACCGCGACCGCATTGATGCCTTCGAGATGTGGTTCTGGAGGAAAATGCTTCAAATTCCCTGGACTGCCTTCCGTACAAACCGCTCTATCTTACGCGAACTGAACATCAGGATTAGACTGTCGACTACCTGCATGCGCAGAGTACTGGAGTTCTTTGGCCACATTGCCAGGAAAAATGGCCACAACCTTGAATTGCTCATCGTAACTGGCATGGTTGATGGCAAACGACCAAGGGGCCGCAGCCCAATATGATGGGCAGATCATGTCCGCTCCACACTGGACACCCAATTGCACGTCGCACTTCATGATGCTAAGAACCGTCACAAATGGCGAGATACCATTAACAAGAAGCTAATCCAGCGGGAACTTCACGACCCTCAGTAATGAGGAATACGACTCGAGCAGGAGGAGGAGTTTCATTTGTTCTAGGATAGGCTCTAAAGTTTTGAAATATCTTCTAATACACTTTTTTTTTTTTTTTTTTTTTTTGTCGACGGGGAAAATCATCTTTGACGAAACCCGCTCTTGGGTGGAGCGGGAGACAGTGTCAGACTCTTACTGACTAAAAACCCCGCGCCGTTCCTTCTAGCCTTCATACCGGGGCACGAGCTCCCTTTCGGACAACCCTGTCCCCAGTAGGCTTCGACCCAGCTGGGCCCCTCCTGGTGCTGACAACTCCTTGAGGCGCGCGGGAACAGTGCGCGCCGTCGACGTCTTGGACTCGGTCCATTACCGGACAATCGGACAGCGAGCTACCCATAGCTCGCCGTCCGCGAGCCCGCGTCTACGGTGGCCGGAAATCGGGATCGGTATCCCGGCGACGGCGGCGAGGGCGCCTTTGCCTGATGCGGTCGGCCTCCTCCTTTGCAAGCATTACTGCTTCGCAGAAGGAGGCGACCGCCTGCCATTCCTCCTCGCTCCGGACCATGGCCTCGACCAGGGCCCGGCGCGAGAGGTCTCCGCCGCCGATCGCCCCCACGAGGGCACGGCGATGCTCCGCCCAGGCAGGGCACACCTCGATGGTGTGCTCCACCGTGTCCTCCGGGCGTTGCGCACAGTGGCGACACCCGGGCGTCTCTTCCGCTTGAATCCGATGCAGGAACCTCCCGAACTTGCCATGTCCGGTGAGGACCTGCGTCATGCGGAAGGTAAGGACGCCGTGAGGTCTTTCCAGCCACGCCTCAAAGAGGGGGCTTACCGCCATAATCGTGGCGTGCCCAGCACTGGGTTGCGATAGCCGTTGACGCCATTTCACCATGAGATCCCGCCGGAGCTCTGTCCGCCATGCTTTGACATGTTGCGGCAGTGGACTTTCACCCCGGCGTTGCATCTCCACGCGCATGTCGTGCATGTGTGCAAGGACTGTTGCCTCCAGATCCCACGGTGGTAGGCCAGCCAGAAGGCTCGCCGCTTCGCGGGAGATCGTGCGGTAACCCCGCACCATCCGTATTGCCATGACCCTCTGGCAGGCGTTCAGTATGGACGCCGGTCGCTTTGCCAGCGACGGCGCCCACACCGGCGCCCCGTAGAGGGCCATGGACCGAACGATCCCCGCGTAGAGCCTCCGGCAGGAGGCGTCTGGACCCCCAAGGTTGGGCAGGAGCCGCTTGAGAGCAGCCCCAGCCCGGAGAAGCTTGGGAGCCAGACGTCGGAAATGTTCTACGAAATTCCACCGGCTGTCGAGGACGAGTCCCAGATACTTCATCGTCGACCCGACGCCGATGCGAACTCCTCCTACCGTAAGCTGGGAGTCCGATGGTGGCGCGTTCCGAGGGCCGTGGAAGCACATTGCCTCGGATTTATGCAGCGCCACCTCGAGTCCCAACTCCTGGATCCTACCAACGGCTATCGCAACCCCGCGTGTCGCTAGAGCGACCGCCGCCTGGTGCGACTCTCCCTGCGCTAGGATCAACGTGTCGTCTGCGTAGCAAACCACGCTGACCCCGTCCGGGAAGTCGCCGCGCAGCACGTAATCGTATCCGATGTTCCACAAGGGTGGGCCCAGAACCGACCCCTGCGGAACACCGCACGACATCTCTCGACGTTTCCAGTCTCCCTGGTGACCGGGGTAGACAATGTACCTGTCTGACAGGTACGCCTCGACCACTAGACAGAGGTATTCGGGCACCCGGTGGTACCGGAGTGCCCTCCGGATCGTACTCCAGGGCAGGGAGTTGAAGGCGTTGGCAATGTCCAAGGACACTGCCACGACACACCTACCCTGGGACACCGCTTCCCCTGTCGTGAGGGCTCGCACGCGCATGATGGCGTCTATAGTAGAGCGCGCCCTGCGAAAGCCGAACTGTCCGTCCGACAAGTCCGGCCCCACCCGTGTTAGCCGCACGACGAGGCGGTTTGCAATAACTCTTTCAAAGAGCTTGCCCACCTCGTCGAGCAGCACAATGGGCCGGTATGCGGACGGAGAGTCCGCAGGGCGCCCTGGCTTCGCTACGAGGACCAGTTTCCCCGTCTTCCAGCGAAGTGGGAACTGGCCCCTCTCCAGGCATGCGCTAAAGAGCCCTCTCAGTCGAGGCCCGAGAGCCTCCATGGCCAGGACCCAGGCTTTCCCTGGCAAGCCGTCCGGTCCTGGGGCGGTGTTTTTGGCACTAAGCCTTCGCACCGCCACTCTCAGCTCTACCTCGGTCACTTCTGGAGCATTTTCGTCGTCGTCGCTGTTGCGATCCGCGTCAGACACCGCTGGCGGAGGCGGAGCCATGGGCGGGGGGGAGTGTTCCCCCCGCGCAGGGAACAGAGAGCTAACCACACCCTCCACGAGTTGGGGCCGGAGACTCTGAGTCAACGGCGGAGTCCAGGGGCGAAGCTTGTCCCGTACCAACTTGTACGGGCGCCCCCACGGGTCCGCGTTCAGAGACCCCAGCCACACGTTGCGGGCCTCGAGTTTGGCCCGCTTGATCTCCGTTCGGAGGGTGCGTTTTGCCTCTCTGTATTCCTCATATAGCTCCGCCTCTCTGGCCTCCGCATCCGGCGGGCGGATGCGGCGCCTGCAGTGCCTGGCGTACCGGCGTCGCGCGTGATTGCACGCATTGCGCAGTGCGCCGATCTCCGGCGACCACCAGTACACCTGGCGCTTAGCTCGTCCTGGACGGACACGGGGCATTGCCGCATCGCAAATTTGCGACATGGCCTCCTGGAACCACTCCGCCTCGACGTCGATGTCGACAGGCCTGTCCGGTGCTTGCACCCAGGCCTGTACCGTCGCGGCTTCCAGGAGGAGCTCCCGGTCCATCTGCTTAAGCGCCCACCGCGGACCGCAAGGGCTCTGTCGGACCGGCGCGGCCGAGGTTTCGGCGGAGACGTCAAACCGGATGTACCGGTGGTCGGAGTACGTCTCCACCTCCTCCATCACGCGCCAGTCGACGACACGCGGCGACAGAGCGGGGCTGGCGAACGAAATATCCACCACCGACTCACCCCGCATCCGCACCAACGTGGGGACAGAACCCCGGTTCAGTACGACCAGGCCCAGCTCCAAGGCCCAGTCCTCCACCATCCGACCCCTCTGGTTCGTGAACCGGGAACCCCAAGCCGTGTTCCAGGCGTTGAAGTCCCCGCAAACGACCACGGGGAGGGAACCGAACCCAGCGACGACGGAATTTAGCTCCATCAGGGAGACGTGCAGTTCGTCGAGAGATCGGCTCGGGGACAGGTAGACGCCTACCACGGCAATGTCCCCGAACCGTGCTGCCACGCAACCCCGCCCCCTCGTGACGGACTCGGGGGGCGGGGTACCGGCGGCGGCCGACTTAATTAAGGTCACCGAGCCGTCCAGGTCCTGAACCCAGTCACCACTGGGCAGGACAAAATACGGCTCGGTGACTACGGCGACATTGATCAACCACTGCGCCATGCTCTGGAGCAACAGATCCTGAGCGGGGGCGCAGTGGTTGATATTCGCCTGGAGGAGACGTAATGGGGCCGTTATTGACACTCCATTACGGTCTCCTCCCGAGCCCCCCTAGGGGGCACTGCCGCGGCGGCGGGTGCGGCGGCGATGGCGGCGGCGGCCAAGGAGGCGGCTGCGGTGGCGAGGACATCGGCGGGGATGGACCTGCGGGCCTTGCCCTTGGCCTTGGCGGGGGGGTCACAGGACCTGCCCCCAGCCCGGTGGTCGGCCGGCTTGCCGGCCGCCGCACATGCATAGCAGTGCGGCGTAGCACGGCAATCTGCGGCCTTGTGACCGGGCTGGCCACACTGGTGGCAGCGGTCACTGCGATCCTCCGCGGCGCAGTGAGCTCCCACGTGGTGCCCCACGTGGCAGCGGAAGCACCGCAGAGGTCTGGGCTCCAGCAGCTTGACCTGCGCGGAGACCCAGCCCACCAAAAGCCGTCGGCCCTCCCCGGTGATGGTTTGGGCCGCCTGCACAGGACAGCTTACCGTAACGGCTCGCATGCCCGTGCTGTCAGCGCGGATGGCGCCCGCCCGAACCTGTTCGGCCGTGCACCCGCCCGCCCTGACAATGGCGGCCACCACCTCGCCCACCTTGACGGAGTCGTCCAGGCCCATGATGCGCATGTCAATGCACTTTGTGGGCCTGGACACACGGGCCTCCTCCTCGCTCAGAGACGCCCTTATCTTGGCAGCCAGGGCGTCCGCTGCAGGGCCGCTGGCCGCACCGGGGACCTCGAGGATTCGAGCCCCGGTGATTGTGCGCCTCATGCGGAAGCCCGCAGCAGCTCCAAGCTCCCCAAGGTGGGGCAGCACCGCCTGCTTCGCCTTCTCCATGACGTCGTCGTACGTCACGCCCCTCTTTTCCGCTTCAGGCTGTAGCGTGATGACTACAGCCTCGGAGTTGGGGGCGCGAAGACGCGCCGCCATGGCCCGCTTCTTGCGCTCCTGCCGCCTCGCGCGCTTTTTGGCCGCCCTGGCCACCATGCCCGCCTGCCTTTTGGCGCCGACCACCGTCCACTCGGCACCAGCCTCCTCGGGTGGAGGAGGTGGCAAGCGCGGCCTAGTCGCCACAGCGGCAGGAGGACCTGCCGGTTTAGCGGCAGGCACCGCCGCACCCTTTTTTCGCCGCTGCTGCTGCTTGCTCGTCGGGGCCGGCCTCGCAGGCTCCGGTCTTGGCCTCGCGGGCTCCGGCGCCGCAGCCCCGCGCCCCGCTTGCCCCGACGGGCCCGCCTTGGGCGCAGAACCCGTGGCCGCAGCAGCGGCATAGGAAGCCGCCTTTTTCGGCCCAGAGGCCGCCAGTGGAGGGCGCAGGACAATGCCCTCCAGGACAGACAGCTGCTGCTGGATGCGCTGCTGGAACTCCAGCTGGTGCTTTTGCAGCCCCTGCTGCAAAGCTGCGAGTTCCCGCTGCATTAATGTCAGCAGCTGACTCTCCGGCTCGGGCTGGGGCTGGGGCTGGGGCCGGCTTTGCCCCTGCTCCTGTTCGTGCCCCTCATCCATCAGTTCCTGGCGGCCTCTGTTTGGCGCCCTCGCGAGCTCCGCCTGGACCTCAGCCCGGAGCTCAGCCCGGAGCTCTGCCCGAAGCTCGCTCCGGAGACTCTCCACCCTCTTCTCGAGGGAGGAGTCTAGGGCCCCCTGGAGGGATGCGGCGTGGCGACGAATTGTCCTCTCCCGCGTGGCCTTGTCCCGCTGGCGGGCCATGTCACGCAGCAGGGTGGCGGCCAGCTCCTTGAAGGGCATGGCCGCCTCCCCGCCTGACTCCGCCTCGGTGCGCCTCTCGGCGCCGGACGGCTCCGAGAGGTCTCTCCCGGAGTCGCCCGCGCCGGGGTGGCGCCCCTCCGCGGCAAGCCTGTTGGCTCGCTCAGCGGATTTTTTAGCCGTGAGGCCTCGTCCCTTCCCGCGGGTTCGGCCCGCGCCACGGCTGCTGGTGGGGATCTTTGCCCGCCCCTCCGAGCAGGATGACCCATCCTCCTTCCTAAAGGAAGCGGAGCGCTTCTTCTGGGAGAGACTTGAGCCTCTCCCTGAAGTCCCCGCTGCCTCCTCACACTCCGAGCCCTCCGAGCTCCTTCCGGATGCCGCGTCGGACTCCGACCGCGCATCGCTCTCTTGTGGTTTTTTAAAAAATTTGCTATCCATTTTTGTTCCCACGAGTATTAATCTTCGGGTACTTGCTCAAAACACGTGGTCCGCACTAGAGACTAATTTAGCTACCCATTAGTCAAGCTAACAACCTCCCTCACGGTGCGCCGCCGCTTGGAGGTTTGGGGTAATTTTTTATAGAGGTTGTCTTCCTCGCGGCCCGGGCGGTTAAGCCAAGGCCCTCGTCCCCCATCAAGAGTCAGAAACATGACCTTGGACAATCTCTGGGGCTACGAGACTAACGGTGGCAGAAGGAGGAACACGTCTTCCTCCTGCCTGCCCGGCGGCAGTGTGAGTGCACACCGAGCCCGCTCTTGCTTCGCCACTGTGCCCTCTGCCATGGCAGAGGGACACGCGTTGAAGCGGTCCGTCTGACAGAACATTCGCAGACGGCCATAGAGGCCCCTGGGTAGGAGTGCCCAAGGGGGTCTATGGCCGTCTCCCAGGGTGCACCGTCCCGCAGACTGGTCTTCCCTCAGGACGTGTCCGCAAGGGAACTACAGTCCGCGGGCACTCGTGGAGGTTTTCTGTCGTGGCACCCCTTCTAATACACTTGTGTTATTGTCTTTTTTTTTGGTGAGAAATCATCCCAATGACTTCTCCCGCCCTAGAGTGAAGCGAGAGGGCTTGTTAGACTTCTACTGACTAAAACTCACTCCTATTATTAAAAGATATTTTAAAACATGATGAGCACTATAAATGACTTTAGAGCCTGTACCCTAAAGTTTTGAAATATCTTTGATACTTGGATACATTTGAAATATTATCTTTTTTGTGAGAAATCATCCCAATGACTTCATCCACCCTGGAGCGAAGCGAAAGAGCGTGATAGACTTTTACTGACTAAAATCTAGAACCCACTCCTAATATTTCTTCTTTGCCTTACGTTTCAGGACCCCGGGGTCCCCTTTCCGACTACCCATGGCCCCAATGGTTTTTTTGCTGACTTTGAGGCGCCTGTGGAACTCTACGCGCCATTTGCCTGACTAGTGCCTTTTGTTATACCTATAGCTTGTTTTCTTTTCTATTATAATAATTTTATTGTAAATAGCGGTGTTAATGCAGTTTAATATAATTTAGAGACTGATAACTAGGGATAATAATAATATATATATAGATAAATAATTCATGTTCGGAACACAACACTGCGCTCCAAAACGCAAATCGTTGATGTGGCTCAAAAGGCTGTCCAACTTAAATGGGACTGGGCAGGACATGTCTGCCGCATGTCCAACGAGCTGTGGGCGCGTAAAACGCAGGATTGGTGCCCGGACATAGCAACGCGGGGCCAAGGCAGACCACGAAGGAGATGGCGGGACGACCTGGATGGCTTCCTTAAGAATTGGAATGAGAAGGCGAGGAACCGTGATCGTTGGAAGGAGTGGAGGGAGGCCTTTGCCCAGCAGTGGGACAATATGGGCTAATTATAATAATAATAATAACTAGGGATAAAATAATCATGACGTGCAACTACAAGATGACAGCCCTCTGCAAACTTTAAGGGCTTGCTCAGTAGACGAATCTGAACAACCTTACACAAGCTTTTTTTTCGTTTCCTGAATCCCTTACATCTTGTATAGTTTTAAACCATTAACAAAAGCGCTCAACAACATATACTTTTACATGCATTCATAGTTTACAGAGAGGGACAGCGCGTACGCAATCCCTCACTACCAAAAATTGCGCGTCCGAAATATCCACATTAGGGATATTCGCAGGGGTCAACCTTACCGCAGTGCAATGGTAGGCCTCGCCCTGGGGGAGCCGCCTTCGTGATCACGGTGTCCCCTACGCCAGGTAAGTATGATCTCTCTACAGTACCACGCGAGGGTCGTTCAACGCCGGAGAATCTTAACACCGCGATTCAGGAATTGGCACGAACGACGCAACGGCATCTAGTTATGAAGTTGGAATTATACTGTGACGCCAGACCGCAGGGGTGAGGTTGAATAATTTTAGAGGGGTGAATAACAATAGGACTTAAAAGCCAGTACTATAAAAAATCTTGTCCCCAACCAGACATTTTAAAATTCAGATTATAAAACTGGAGTTTATCCTCGAAATAAGTATCGAATTTGGTGTAAGGGGAATTAGCGTGCTCCATCGTCGACCGCATCGTCACTTTCCATTAGGTGAGATAGCGGTCAAGTGCGAAACTAAAACAAATATAGAATCGATCGTGTCTTTAATTGTTGTGTTTTGTGTTGTGTAGATTCATAGGCCATTCAGATCATACGATATATCCCGTGAGTTAATTCTACGAGATAATTTATCCTCTTAGCAGATACGATGTCTCATCGGTTCTAGGATAAACTTTAGTTTTAAAATCTACATTTTAAACAGTCTGATTTGCGTCAAGATTTTTTATAGTACTGGCTTTTACAAACTGGTGTCAGTGATTATGTAGGTAAGTCCTGTATTGTTATTTACCCCTGCAAAATTATTTACCCTCACCCCTGCGGCCTGACGTCACAGTTTAGTTCCTACTTCATAACTAGATGGCGTTGCGTCGTTCGTGCCAATTCCTGAATCGCGGTGTTAAGATTCTCCGGCGTTGAACGACCCTCGCGTGCTACTGTAGAGAGATCATACTTACCTGGCGTAGGGGACACGGTGATCATGAAGGCGGCTCCCCCAGGGCGAGGCCTACCATTGCACTGCGGTAAGGTTGACCCCTGCGAATATCCCTAATGTGGATATCTCGGACGTGTAATTTTTGGTAGTGAGGGACTGCGTACGCGCTGTTCCTCTCAGAAAACTATGAATTAAAGTATGTCTCTTAGGAGAAGCGAAATTGGCGGGTCAAGATTGGAGACAATTCAAGTGCACAAGTTTTAAGAACAACACTGCTGGCATCCCGTTGGGATCATTGGCTTTATTCACGTCAAGGTTACGCAGAACCCTACGAACGTCCTTCTGATGAACCTTTGACATACTCGTCACGCACCCATTTGGAGAAACAGGGAGCCGCGAGTCACCAATTTTGATGGATATAGAAAGACAACTTATATGATTTAATATTTATTTTAATATTTTTCTAACAAACACAACTTTATTTCCCATTTACAGTATCACAAATTGTGAAACAACATGAATATTTTGGAATGAAGTTACCTAAATGAATTTGGGTGACTCGCGGATCCCTGTTTCTCCAAATGGGTGCGTGACGAGTATGTCAAAGGTTCATCAGAAGGACGTTCGTAGGGTTCTGCGTAACCTTGACGTGAATAAAGCCAATGATCCCAATTGGATACCAGCAGTGTTGTTCTTAAAACTTGTGCACTTGAATTGTCTCCAATCTTGACCCGCCTATTTCGCTTCCCTTAAGAGACATACTTTAATTCATAGTTTTCTGAGAGGGGCAGCGCGTACGCAGTCCCTCACTACCAAAAATAACGCGTCCGAGATATCCACATTAGGGATATTCGCAGGGGTCAACCTTACCGCAGTGCAATGGTAGGCCTCGCCCTGGGGGAGCCGCCTTCATGATCACGGTGTCCCCTACGCCAGGTAAGTATGATCTCTCTACAGTACCACGCGAGGGTCGTTCAACGCCGGAGAATCTTAACACCGCGATTCAGGAATTCGCGTGAATGTTACAACGCCATCTAGTTATGATGTTGGAAATAAACTGTAACGTCAGAACGCAGGGGTGAGGGTGAATAATTTTAGAGGGCCTACCTACACAATCACTAACACAAGTTTGTAAAAGCCAGTTCCATATAGTTGCACTTCATTTCATGGTTATCTTGTCCCTAGTTTATCTAAAAATTCCAAAAAATAGGGCACTATTAAGAAAATAATCGACAAATCAATAAACTCGGACAGATCATTTATGCACACACACACACACGTGGCAAGCTACAGTAGGTAATAAAACTTCGTTTAAAATGTTTAAATCAACGACCACTTTATTGCTCTTGTTTCTATTACATACAATTGTTGTTTACTCAATACTTATATTGTAGTTATAATATAGGTTATTATGTACATCCAGAAGTTTTTATCATCATTGCATTGTTGAAAGAAAGATAGAAAACACGTTTATTCCACTTAAACAGACGCACAAAACATTACAAAAATACAAAACCAAATTTCTCTGGTCTCAGGCCACCTCTCTAGGAGAGAGAATGGGCCAGAATCCACCACACGGGCCCAGTGCGGATTGATGGATGTCACATATCTTGACTGCGATCCGATGCAGTGCGATTTTTCGTTCTAGGACATGCCGATTTCTTCACTATGTTTTCCTTCACCGTTTTGAGGCATTATTCATCATTTTAGCCGATAGACGTCCTCTGTTGGCCATAGGCTTCCCCCCAAGTGTCGCTACAATGAACGATCCTGTGCGTCGCTGGCAACAGGCAACGCTGCGGTACGCTGTTGCCACACTAGAACCTTTCGTCCCTAACGGCCATCTGTTCTGCGAGCAATGTACCCTACCCATTGCCAATTAAGTTTGGCGATTCTTCGTGCGATGTCGGCCATCTTGGTTATACCATCATTATTATTTCAACCAAAAGTCGTCCAATACTAGACGTACGCCTCCCCCAAGTATTGCCACTAGAATCTTACCCACTAGAACCGCTCTTAAGAGGGTCCTTCTCCACTCGCTTATCGTAAACATCGAAAATGGTTTAAAAGTTTGTTACTTCATTTAATGCATTCCAACGCGCTGTTTGACGAAAAGGCAACGCAAAAAAAGAGAGATAACGCCTGGAAACTGTGTTAGTATTCGGTAATTCCGAGATTTACTCGAAAATTTCACAAAACTTGCTCCAGGAAATAGCTGTTTTTTTTAAACCCTTAAAAGTTTTTGGAAAAAGTTGTCGTCATTTAGAATCTTAATAAAATTTGCAAGGTCCCTAGAGGAATGCTTTTTTGACTTTTTTAATTTTTAGGCAAATTATGAAGTGTCAAAGTTCATACAAAATAGGACATTTCAGAGGTTTTTACTGGATTAGTTTTACACAAATTTAGAAATTGGCTTCTTTAGAAACCTAGATAATATACACAAGATACTGTGTTTCCAAAATATCTAATGAAAAATGTGTAATAACGTCATAATCAGTTATGAGCGGTTGTATGAAAAACAGTGAAAATGTGAGTCATGATGCACCACCTTAAGCGTCTCGCATCCTTCGAATTCCCGTGACCCTCATCAGGTCATCGGATTACCTTGTGGAAGGACTTCTAACGCTGCGTTTCGTCAGTACCTGGTCGCCACTCCAGAACCACAGCCCCATCGACCATCTGTTCCAAGAGCAATGCCCTGTGGGGATTCTTTGGGCTATGTTCGTAAACTTGGGTCTCTTTTGAATTGTGCGATGCACCTTCAGTATCTTTTCAAAAGATTTAGGAACACGAGTGAGTTTTAGGCAGACACATCCTTTCATTTCAGTCAGAGCGCGAGGTGATTGTTTAGACGATTACGCAAGCGCAAAAAACGGATAAATTGAATTGTGATCATTGAGTTGAATTCCCTACCGGTGTCTGTATTTCCTGATAGCTACAACTTAGGTGTCTAAAAGTGAATAGGTCACTCTATGCAAGCGTGTTTCATCGCTTACCATCAGGTGAGAAGGTGGTCAACCGTGAGCCTATCAATAATAAAAGAAAAAAAACAAGAAAGGTTGTATCGTGTATTATTTTATACTCGTATGTATATAATTATTATCTATAAACTTCCCTCTTTATAAATATTATAAAGAGGGAAAGTTTGTTTTTCTAATTTTTGTTTGTATGAGGTAATCTTTGTGAGTACTGGTACTGGTCCAATTGCTAAATTTTTTTAGCGATAGAAAGCTGCTTTATTCTTGAGTGCTATATTTTATGTAGGTACGCGGGTGACACCGCGGGCAAAAGCTAGTTAGTACTTTATAAATATTAAAATGTTTATTATAAAATAATGAAAATCTTTCAAATGACATCATTCATTCAACTAATAAGGCTATGATGAAGTGTCATTTATTTTAATATAATTGTTGATTGAATGAATCATCTGCAGTATAATATAATTTTCCTTTGCAAATAATTATACGAACGCTTCATTAATATATGCCTTATGTGAAGTATTTACCTACATACTGTAGTTACTATAGGGTTCTGAAACCATACCGTTTACACACAAAAGGCCATGTATGAACGATGTACTTTACCTAATTTAAATTTATTTTTTCCTTTGTACCCTACAAAGGCAAAAACGGAAACCTTACAGGATCACTTTGTCCGTCTGTCTGTCTATCAACAATACCATTAATTATCTCGGGAACACGTGTCCTAGAACCGATCCTTGTGGAACACCGCACATCTCTCGGCGTCTACATTCTCCCTGGTGACCAGAGTAGATTATGTACCTATCCGACGGGTAGGCTTCCACCACCACTTGATAGAGGTCACAGGAGTGGGTTGAATTCCGACACGACTACGCGCTCCGCCCTAAAGCAGGTGTAAGTCATTGGGATGATTTCCCACCTCAAGGTAATGTGAGATTTGGGGATTGGAAAATAAAACAGAGCGTCCTTATCTTCTTATAATCTGTTTTTAGCACACGTTAATTGTACAAAATGCCTTCGTCGAGTGCGTCGTCGTAATGTGTCATAGCTTTTTAATGCTATCCTTATTTATTTATCTGTTTATGTACAAACAATAATAAGAGAACAGATAAAGGAAACAGAAGAATACCAGCATACTTGCGAAAGGAAAATTGGAGAAAAAAGAGATGTAGACAATGTGTGTAAAAGAACAAAGAAAGTGAGAACACACAAAAAAACATAGCTAACAATACAACAATATGACATGCAAAAAAAGATAAACTAATATAATACTATAGTATACACATAGTAAAATAAATATCACAAAAATACCTCACTTGCCATCTCATTCATATAGCTGCGTTCAAAATTCCCACATAGCCACACACGCTAGGGTATCCCTGACAGGTTTGCCTGTACAGTTGAGTTTTACAGGTAAACCGGAGCGTGTATGTTACACAAATGCGCAGGTTTCCACTCGAGCTTACCCGACTGGTATAACTATAAAGGCAAACCTATCAAGTATACCCTATCATGTATATAAAAAAGGCACATATATACAAGCTATGATAGTAAAACACATTTTGCACCCAATATTTATTAACTGAGAAACTAAAACTGGGAAATAAATCTACAACAACACTGCTTTTTGACTTCACTGTTTCAAAATGGACCATCAAGCAAAGATGGACGCCTGATACAAGGAGAGGAAGAGGAACCCGATGGCATAGATGACCAAGACGACATCCATGGCGGTGGCAAAGAGATCCCTGGCGATTTGGTCGTTGGCCAGCTGACGGAGGTAGCCTCTGACTTGATCTATGAGCCGGGATATTTGGAACAGGATTATTTCTGTGGCGTGTAGTATGGTACTGTAAATAACAAAAATTTGAGTTAAAAAAAAAACCTTTTTAAATACACTTACTCGAAAACCCGTTCTTAGGCACGCAATAGACTGTTTTTCGCACTAGTGCGCGTGCTCTCCCCCACCACAATGTTATTACATTTATCGTATTCTGGCTGGGCGCGTGTCAACCCACACGAGTCGCTAGCCAACCCCTGTTAATTCATTTCTTCGTAAGTATAATTGAAAAAACCTGCCAAAAGCGTATCGGGCCACGCTCAGTGTAGGGTTCCGTAGTTTCCCGTCCGACACAAAGTACAGCGCCATCTCTCGGGGAAAGTGGATTACTAATTTATACAAATTAGACGGGTTATGGATGTTGGGTTTTCGGTGGTAATTGTTGATTCTTAAACATAATTCAGAAATTATTTTGTACAACTTTTCAAAAACTGTTCAACCCATCAAGTTCAAAATTATTTTCCTTTCTTTAGTTTTATTTTTTTAGAAAGTCTTTGTTAAGTTCTACTTTTGAGTTTTTTTTTTTATATTTTCTAAACTTATGGTTTAAAAGTAGAGAGACCTTTTTTTTACTTTTGGATCGATTATTTCCGAAAATATTAACATTATAAGACTTACGTAAAGTTTTGATAATGTATATTTTTGGAAGGGTAGGGGTAGTACTTACTAATAAAACATTTTTTTTCCACTTTTTATTTTACCACTTTGTCGACGTGATTGATATTGATATACCTACATATCGATACCAAATTTTAGCTAACGGTCACTAAGGATATCCGCGGACGGACGCACACAGGCGGATTTTTTAAAATTCCTGGCCAAAACCCCAATGTACGAAGTCGGTCATAATAGTCACGTGACGTAATTTTTTGAATCTTAATGATTCCTTGCATCCAATGACAGCTCGCATAATATTTTAAACGAACGTTTTCATGACTACTCATTATTGCAAAGTATAGACTTCTAAACAAAAACTGAATGTTGCTTAAAATTGAGTTTATTGAAAAAACATATTGTCGTATTTCGAACGTGTTAAGTGTAACTTTTACCATGGATTGTGAAGGTGGAGGTATGTATCTAAGTATTCAAATTAAATTCACTATTGTTTTTAGTTTGTTTGTTTACAAAAATAATTAAAGTAATTTGCAATATAAATTTTACGTAATGATTGCTTTTGGTATGCTCTAAAGTTGCAAATTCATTAGAATCAGACTATCTTGTAAAGATTATAATAAAGATATACATCTTAGCTGGCTATCGGTGTTAATTTTAGTTGCTAATATGTGCTACTCTGCTTTTCGTTGGACAATTAGCAATGTGAAGTAAGAAACACGAAAAATGTTTTATTTTATTTCTTCTTTATTTTTAGGTTCATCTTCTCAAAATGTCGTCATATGTCGTCAACAATTAGTTGAATATTATAGGAAATGCAATTTGAAAGATAATAATGAAAAATTTAAAAATCTTGTATATAAAGTAAAAAGTTTTTTAGGTGTTGAGGATGATTTAACAGATGGAGCAAAACAACTATTATCTAAGTTCATATTCGAATATAAGCAGAAGTGGGCTTCTGCTTAAAGAAACAATGCCTATTTTAATAAAAAAGATTTTATTTGGCTTAATAATGGTATCTGTTTTGATGTTAAGAAACATGTTTCAAAGCAAGTTGGTGGAAGACCTTCTAAAAATTTCTCTGAGAGCAGTGATCGATCAAAACGCAGAAAAATTGAAGACTTATGTACGGAAAGATCTAGTAGTGCACGTAAGTCTTCAGTTTTTCTAAAATCTGTTAAATCATCCTCAACACCTAAAAAACTTTTACTTTATACAAGATTTTTAAATTTTTCATTATTATCTTTCAAATTGCAGTTTCTATAATATTCAACTAATTGTTGACGACATATGACGACATTCTGAGAAGATGAACCTAAAAATAAAGAAGAAATAAAACATTTTTCGTGTTTCTTACTTCACATTGCTAATTGTCCAATGAAAAGCAGAGTAGCACATATTAGCATCTAAAATTAACACCGATAGCCAGCTAAGATGTATATCTTTATTATAATATTTACAAGATAGTCTGATTCTAATGAATTTGCAACTTTAGAGCATACCAAAAGCAATCATTACGTAAAATTTATATTGCAAATTACTTTAATTATTTTTGTAAACAAACAAACTAAAAACAATATTGAATTTAATTTGAATACTTAGATACATACCTCCAGCTTCACAATCCATGGTAAAAGTTACACTTAACACGTTCGAAATACGACAATTTATTTTTTCAATAAACTCAATTTTAAGCAACATTCAGTTTTTGTTTAGAAGTCTATACTTTGCAATAATGAGTAGTCATGAAAATGTTCCTTTAAAATATTATGCGAGCTGTCATTGGATGCAAGGAATTATTAAGATTCAAAAAATTACGTCACGTGACTATTATGACCGACTTCGTACATTGGGGTTTTGGCCAGGATTTTTAAAAAATCCGCCTGTGTTTGACGGACAGACAGACATACAGACTTGGCAAAACTATAAGGGTTCCTAGTTGACTACGGAACCCTAACAAGATGTTTGATGATTATTTACGATATCGCAACAATCTCACATTCAGCGCCATCTATGCGGCCTTTAATGAACTACACAACGTAGCATGAGCTTCAAAGTGCTACAACTTTCCCTTCATGTAACTCGTTCTTATTTTAAATAGTTCTATAAAATGATAACAGATGGCAGTACAAGCAAGTCATTGCGGTTTTTTGTTAGATTACGGATGTTTCATTATAGGTTTAATTTTGATAAGTTATTGTGTTCTAAGTTTGACATCTTTATAAAATTCCTATTTGACTCTGGAATTGGTATTTCTGCATTAAGGGTGCCCTAGTCGGTTATTCTTCCATACAAACATAGTATGGCGATTATTTCAATATTCGTCTAATTTTATTAATTAATTATATTAATTGTTTTTTTCGCCATTATCTAGCCCTGTGTGATGCTATGAGTGACAAAACTTTCATTTTTAACCGACTTTTATAAAAGGAAGAGGTTCTCAATTCGAATGTTTGTATTTTTTTTATGTTTGTTCGTGCACAGCTTCGTCCCTTGCCAACCGATTTGAAAGATTCTTTTTTAGTTGCATACTGCATAAGACATGTGAATTCGAAGACATGTGACATTCACCAACCCGCACTGGGCCCGCGTGGTGGATTACGGCCCATTCCCTCGCCTAGAGAGGAGGCTTGGGTCCCAGCAGTGGGAACATTAAACAGCTGATGATGAACTGCATAAGGTATCTATACTTTCCAAATGGTCCCATAGTCACCAAGTTGGGATCTGATGATGGAATCTTGGCGAAATCTAGGAAACTTCTCAAATGCAATTCAATTTTTAGTGAAGTTGTTTTTTTTTTTTGTGAAAAGGTTTTTTCAACACTAATATGCGCATCTTTTGGTGTAAATAAATTATGTTTTTTAACCATCTGTATCATTGATTTCGAACCACCGACTAGTAAATACTCCCTTAACTTTCTAAGAATTTTAAATAGAGTATTTTTGAAACCCTTATCTGAAACCTTGTCTAACCTTGGCAGTAAAGTAGAATTTAAGACATTCCTAACTCAAAATACTCACATAAGAAACCCGCTTTTAATATCTTTAGTATAAAGCTCAGTTTACCTTGGCGTGCACCTCCACTGGATGTCAAAGCTGTTGACGCTGGCAAGTGGCATGAGCAGCGCCATGACGTACATAATCCCGCTGCGATCCATAGTAATCGAGGGTACCAGGGTCGCGCGCTGGACTAGCGCTTGCCTGAAAACAAGAGTAACCATGGAGTTTCTTGCCGGTTCTTTTCCATAGGAAACTATCAATTAAAACCATGTAATGCGAGGCCGGGGTAGTTTAGCGGTAACAGGACCGAGTTAAATTTGTAGGGTTTACTTTGTGTGATTTATTTTCACCACTACTGCTCCTAAAATGGTTTAAGAAAAACATGGTGAGGTTTTGCTTCTAAATGTCATAGAACTTTTAAGTCATGTATCATCCACTAACTTACACTAGGCTCGCGTGTTGTATTACAGCCCTTTCCTTCTCCTGAGCAGTGGGAAGTGCAGAGTACTGGGAGCATTATAAAGCTGATGGTGCAATTTTTTGTTGTTGTGGGAAATCATTTAATGACTTCTCCCGTTTTAGAGTGGAGTGGGAGGACGTGTCAGACTTTTACTGACTAAAACCCACTCCTGTGTTCCTTCTTTGCCTTCGTTCTAGTGGCCTGCTGTTCTCTTGGCCATGGCCCCGTAGGCTTCATTATGCTAACTGCTGCCCGTTCTACGTATTTCTATAATATTACCTGCTGTTCTGAACTCCGGTATCTTCAGTGGTACTGTCATCTCTCGTTGTCTCGTAGTTGTACCGGCTGTCGTCACTAGCTAGAGTATACAACGAACTTGAAGCCGCTCCATCACTCTGTTGGGAACGGGGTTTGGTTAAAATGTCGTTAACGAAATAAGGGTGAGCTGACAGTCTTTTACTTCTTCTCCTTAAGTGTGCAC
Source organism: Mythimna lalbum (assembly GCA_949319445.1). NCBI lineage: Eukaryota > Metazoa > Arthropoda > Insecta > Lepidoptera > Noctuidae > Mythimna > Mythimna lalbum. Next base: position 21,050,429 of record OX439356.1, on the reverse strand, counting down.
TAAATGGTGTCTGACGAGGTTGACATACGAGGTTAAAATGCATGCGTTCTCATCAAAAATTAACCCTTCAGATACCGTCAATTAGAGACACTGTAGCGACATCTATGACGCCACATAAGAACTACGACGAATATACGAAATCCTGCATCGCGCAATCAAAGTTCTCCGCGCAATTTGCATATATACGACAGCCCGACAACAACTATCGGACAGTCGCCCACCAGACTATAACACCCGGTCTGGCCGGAGGATCCTCCCTTTTCAACGGAGGTATGTGGGACTTTACTCTCTGTTCCACATCCCCCCAACCTGGTGACCCCGACGTGAATAGTAAGACAATAGATGCGCGGCCACCGGTGGTCGCTTGGGTATTCATGAATTAAGTGCAAATGTAAAGAAAGAAAAAACGCTATGATTTGCAACAAAATACTGCACATTTATGAACAAATCGTTTGAGTACACAAATACTTGCTCTGGGTGGAGACTAAGTGTCAGGCAACTAGTAGTTGTCTGGCATTTTTGCTGAACTGGACCTATTTGGCGCCACCGCGAAACAACCATTGTTAGTTGTCTCTTTCTTTTATAAAATATTAGTGTCTACGAGTACGGACCGAGCCAAGGCGTCGACGGCGCGCACTGTTCCCGCGCGCCTCAAGGAGTTGTCAGCAACAGGAGGGGCCCATCTGGGTCGAAGCCTACCGGGGTCGGGGTTATCCACGGAGTAAGTATAGAAGAGGAGGTGGCCTAAACAACTGTGCACTGTGACTCTCAACTGAGTCCTGACGTCATCACGGTGGGCGTGGCTTAAATCAGTGTATTGTTGGCGTTCGTCCTGTGCACAACTTCGTAAACCTACTTATTTGGCATTATATTCGCGATAGAAAAACATAAAAATTAAATGTTATATTTTATGTTGTAAAAACTACTTGGATAGACGTTCTGATGCTATGGATGCCATCACATTTCATTTGTAAGTAATTTTAGGCATAATTTATTAAAATACTTCTAGAACAATCTCTTAAAGTCAGCATTTCCAAATATAATTCTACTCGACATTAGATGGCGACACTTTGTGTCATGGGAACTAAATATATTTAGGCACGTAGAGCTCAGTATTAATATATTTTAATAATTATACGTACTGAAATTTGATCAACATTCATTCCTAAAGGTCCTTTAATCGCGCAAACAGGTCGCCATCTATCGTCAAATAGCAAAAATACAGGGCAGTATTTAGAAGCCAATTATTTTACCGAATGTCCCACGGCTTATGAACTTGTAAATACGAGTATAATACTTATATTTCTTTAATATATGATTTGGTCGACCAAATTGTTTTTTAATTAGGTACCTCACATTTGGTGTAAAAAGTAGAGTATGCAACACGGGGATAACGCTGTCTTTGTCTTGGGCGGCTTGAATTCCTCACTTCACTCTGGTTTCTTTATAATCTCCCTCTCAATGCTCGGGAGTTAATTATAAAAATCCCTCACTAACGTTCGGGATTAAAATCAGCAACCTTCGTTTCGTTCGGAATTCAACATGCCGCCCGCGACTTTAAGACACTGCTTTATCCCCTAGTCACATAATTTACTATTATTGAATGGTTTCGGAATTTAAAGTATTTTTTTAAACTAGCTTTTTAATCAATCTTGATCATTCTTTCTATAAAAATAAGCCTTTAAAAAAGTAAAACCTAATAAAAATAGAATTTAAAAAAATGTTACAATAAAAAGGTTTTTGATGAATTTCGAATGATCTTCATTCGTCATTCATCAAATAATAGTATAACTATTTCAATGAAAAATATACGTATCAGATGGTTTACACTTACACAATTAATTTAAAAAACAAATATCCCTGGTAATTCTGAGTGCGACCCTGTTGCATCCTGCACTTAATGACATCTAGTGTGAGATAGTTACGTAACTACAAAATAAAATCAACAGAACGAGCAAGTAGTTTTGCTATTGACCGGCAGATGGCAAATAAAAAAATGGGCGGAGTCTAACACCCCTCACCCCGCAAAATGTCACGCTTTTTTACTTAGGGAAATCTTATTACAACATCTCCTCTTTGTACTTGCTTCGTGGGGTTATCCGAAAGGAAACTAGAGCCCCGGTATGAAGGCTAGAAGGAACGGCGCGGGGTTTTTAGTCAGTAAGACTCTGACACTGTCTCCCGCTCCACCCAAGAGCGGGTTTCGTCAATGATGATTTTCCCGTCGAGAAAAAAAAAAAAATGTGTCTACGAGTACATGTTGTTACTACATTGTGTGTATCTACGAGTGTGTATGCCAAATAAAATAGTTTTCTTTCTTTCTTTCTTTCTTTTCAGTGTGCCAAGCCTTGCATCTCGCCCCGCACCCACGCGCGTGAATGCGTGTTTCTCCGCATGTAGGCGCGTGATCTGCATGAACGCGCGAGGATACATTGTCTGTGTGTTGGACTGTGCGTTTTTTCTAAACTTACATACGGAGATACTTATAAGCAACGTTAAGACAAGCATTCACGCACTACGCTGCGGGGTGTGTGGCAGTGTGATAATCGCCTTAGCTGTAGGCTTTGTGGTTTGTACGTAGTAATATAGATGTCGCTACAAGCCATATTATTATGAAATACTTACAGTGGATTCCCTGGAAGACCTGATGAAGGCTTCGGAAGAGAGAGGCATCAAGCCAGGGGTCGTGTCGTACAGGACTCGTCCGAACTGGTTGTTATTCGTCAGCTCATTGGAGCCTCTCACAAGTTCGGTCGCCATCTGTTGAAAAATAAATAGTTGCAGCTGAATTTAGTCTACTGCTTGGCCACTAAAACCCACCTGTGTCCTTCAGTAGCCCTTTGCGTTCTAGTGCCACGATCTCTCTTTCAAACATTACCACTGCCTAGAGGTGTAGCGTATACCGGTATACCGGAAGTACGTATTCTGGAATGTATTCCAGGATAATTATGTTCTACCCGTGTGCCAATTTTCAGGTAAAACCATTCAATCGTTTGAGCATGAAAAGTAATAAACAATACATCATCATCAATCAGCCTTTTTAATGTTCCCACTGCTGGGACTCAGGCCTCCTCTCTAGGAGAGGGAATTGGCCGTAATCCATCACGCGGGCTCAGTGCGGGTTTGGTGCATGTCACATGTCTTCGAATTTTTGGTTCTAGGACATGCCGGTTTCCTTACGATGTTTTCCTTCACCGTTTTGAGAGCAGTGGTGATGAAATAAATTACACAAAGTAATGCGCCTGGCTGGGTTCGAATCCGCGGCCTAAAACTCTTAAGTTGGGGCCATTATTTCCGCCACCACTGTTCTTTTAAACACATATACAAGCTCACAAACTTTCGCCTTTATAATATTACTGATTTGATAGACCAATTCTTCAATTAGGCCTAACAGGCTTAGCATCACGGCCCTTAAGAATAGAGTAAAAAGAAAAAAAAGTTACAAAATAATGTTCAGTGAAAACGAAGTTATTATAAACTCCAAATATTACTAACTGTATTTTTATAAGTTTCCTCTAACTCGTGTCGACATTAGCACGGTCAGGGGTCCTCTGAGAATCCGGCGTTACATTTTAGTTTGATATTATTGCTTTTTGATAATATAAGGTGCTTTTTCCATTTACTCGTGTCGTTGAAATGTCATTAATTTCTGACGTGGTCAAAGATGTAGTCGTTTTCTTTTTTTTTCTGTACGAAGGTTTGTGATTCTGTAAGTTCTTCTGAAAAAAGTTCACTCGAATTTTTCAAACGATCCATGATTCAAAAATAATAAAATAAACACCATCATCATTTTTTTTAGGATGGGAAAAAATATTTTATGACAACCCCCGCGCTTGGGTGAAGCGGGAGATAATGTCAGACTCTTACCGACTAAAAACCCACCCCGTTCCTTCTAGCCTCTTCATACCGGGGTCGAGCTTCCTTTCGGATAACCCTGGCCCCAGAAGGCTTCGACCCAGGTGGGCCCCTCTTGTTGCTGACAACTCCTTGAGGCGCGCGGGAACAGTGCGCGCCTTCGACATCTTAGGCTCGGTCCGGACAGTTACCAGACGGTCGGACAGCAAGCCACCCAATACTCGCCGTTTGCAAGCCCGCGCCTACGGTACACCATCATCATGGGACACCCACAGAGTCGCCACAACGACCGAGCCTGTGCGTCTCGCATCCATCGGATACCCGCGACCCTGATCAGGTCATCAGACCCTCTTGTGGGAGGCGTTTTAACGGTGGGTTTGCCGATACGCGGTCGCCACTCCAGAACCTTTCGACCCCATCGACCATCTGTTCTGCGAACAATATGTCCTGCCCACTGCCACTTAGGTTCGGCGATTCTTCGAGCTATATTACCTTCATTTTCATGAAACTCCAAGCATAGCCTTTTCTATTGCTCTTTGGGTGACTTTAAACCTGATGAAGGCTATTGTGAGCGACCATGTTTCAAAACTTAATGCCACCACTAGCAACATGAGACTTTCGTCTTGAGACACTGTAGTATGATGGACAAGATATACCGAAAAGCTTCCCAAACGCTGTCCAGCCGAGTTGGATTGGACGATTAACCTCTTTTTCGAAGTTAAACCTACCCAACCAACTACTGGACGGTCTGTGTCAGTTGTAATCGTCCACAACTTCGAGTGTAGAGTCTCCAATCTTGATAGGAATGGGTGTTACTTTGATTTTGTTTAAAAATTGTATTAATTTAAATTCGAATAGCTGTTTTTCGAAATCTATAAATACAAATATTTTTTTAGAAGTTCATGTACAATAATAGAAAACTTCGAAACCGACACCACTAATTTGATTAAAATTCTGTCAGTAATTAACTTGTAAATTCGGTAGCCCGTATCAGAACTGGCACAAGTATAAAAGCATATTTTTTCTAATTTATCTATTTTTCTTCAAGTGTCATTCTTTGGGCTCAAACTGTTGGACGCCATTGTTCGAAATTCAAAAAGAACGCGGACGACCCGCGGTGTCATTATTCGCGGTTGCAGTTGTAAAAAAAGGTATTTTATTTAATTGATTGAATTCTTTTTTTATTAATTGACTTATTTTTATGTAAAGAATTTGCCTTAATTGAGGCCTGATCAAAGCCACCTACGGAGTTTTTTTTTTTTCTTTGGACCTGCACGGTTTGGTCATTTATCTAGTATCAAGTTTAGAAAGTATTTGATGTTTTAGATACGGAATACAGTCACTTTGTTTTCTAATAGAATGCGGATGTAACAAAAGCAGCAAATTTAGTTACGTCTCTTCGGTAAGCTTTGCTGAAGTGATATAGTAGGTACCTACTACAAAAAAATCTCAGCACTATTTTATCGACATCGCTATTGTTTTAATAATTGTGCATAATGCCCAGTTGTGTTGACATGTAAGACCTAAAACTATACAAATTTTACATTACAATATCCACTAGGAATCCATTCGGAAAGTATAAAACAGCCGCTTTTCACTCGCTAAAATATCCCAAAAAAAAACCTCCTTCACACACAATAATTTATGTAGTAAATGTATGTAAATGACATGAGGAATGCCTCATAAATTACATAAATTACTGTCATAGTGATAAACAAGTGAACTTGCATTGTAATTGGTGAACCTACTAAATAAGTATCTTCGTGGTATTTTTCTAATTGTTTGATCTATACTAATATTATAAAGAGAGTAGATTCGTATTTTTGTTTAAAATTAATAAACTCAACAACTGCAGGATCGATTTAAAAAAATCTTTCACCATAAGAATGCTACTGTATCGCTAAGACTCTGACATAGGCTACGTATTTTTTACTGTCGCGCGGGTGAAGCAAATTGTTATTACTTTAGTAACGTCACAGATTGCCAATGCCATTGCTCCAAAAATATCTTCCAAACGACTCGTTAGCTACAAAATGAAGTGATGAGAATTTAACAATGCAGCGTTGATTGTCACACATCAGTCCCATCAGCAATAATGACTTCATCAGGATTTCCTGTGATTCCTCGAAGGCTGTAGGAGACCCCATAAAAATGCGAATTATCCTTATTGCTTGTCATTTGCAAATATGGCCAGTCTGTTTGATAATAACTTCATTTCTGTTTGTAAAGCAGCCGCCACTTATTAGTTGTGTCGATGCAAATGAAACGGAGGCTTCTTTGATTAATCATATTATGCTTATTAGTATCATCATCATCATTTCAGTCGAAATATGTCTACTGTTGGACCTCTACCAAGTGTCACCACAACAGACGGTCCTGTGAGTCTCGCATCCTTCGAATTCCGGCCACCCTCACAAGGTCATTGGTCCACTGGTTAGTTGTGGGAGGCCTTTCATCGCTGGGTCTTCCACTAGTTCGTAAGTACATATATTTAAATTAAACTGTTTTCAAGTTTATTTATAGTGAGAAAAAATTGCTGAAAGGCGTTAATTTATGCTTTGTAGCTTCACATTTCTGTTTTTCATAAATACCAAACTATGGGAGTAGTAATTAACAAGGATCTCTAGGCTCTTGGTAGAAACAAAGTTTTTGATATTTGTTCAAACAAACCCAATCATTTTTGGAAGAGTTGTAAATGTGTAATAATATTCGTAGGTTCTATCCAAGGTTTTTACAAACCAAATGAGGTATACTGCAGAATTAAATACCTACATATTTTATTTACCTACCTATTGATACCGTTGGGTTAAAAAGGGCGTATGCTACACAAAAAAAAAAACGTTACACATTTTGGGCACTGTGCTATACGACCTTTGAGCTGAGAGGTATCATCATCGTTCCGCTGTTGGATATAGGCCTCCCCTGAGTGTCACTACAATGAATGGTCTAGCGCGTCTGATTCCTGGGACCCTCGCCAGGGCATCGGTCTAGATTATGGGAGGCCTTCCTTTCAAAGATATTGCTTCGTACTCACATATTTGGTCTACTTAGGTATTTTACTAAAATGTACACCAAAACCACCTGTACCTACCGTACCTACTTTAATATATCTACATCATAAAAAAAAACCGCAAAGGATCAACATCACGGTGCGTCCGCTGAGTGGGCGTGCAAAATCGAAAGCTCAGAAAGTGAAAAGGTCTGCCATTTTTTTTCGCAAATCAATCTGTTTTTTTTTTTATTGTAGCAACCCCGCGGTAGCCGACACTGGCCACACCGCGGGATGTCGCGCTACCGTGTCCAAAAAATTGATGGATTTTGACATTTTTTGAGTTATGCCACTTTTGATTTTGGCGCTGACATTTTGGTTGTAAGTGATTGGCGGTGGTGTAGATATTTTTTTTATATTGTTTATAATTTTTTTTGCACATTCTTGGTCGAAATTTGCAGAACTGACATAAATATGTTAGGTAGATAGTTTCTCAAATGTTATTTTAAAACTCTCCTTTTTATTTTTAGCTAACAATAACTTATAATATTCAGTATAAAAGATTTAAAAAAAACTGATTAACTCATAAAATAACAGTAAACCCATATTTTTTAAACCCAAACTCTTCGCTATATTTATTTACACATCAAAAATGTAATAGCCAAATATTTGTCGAAAAAACTCCCAAATGTTGACTTAATAAATTCAAAGCCAACCCTTTATTTACCATCGGCGGGTCGTTTAGGCCCCTATTATAATATTTAATGCTAAACAAACACGGGATTTTTGCTTCTAAATGACTTCATCCACTTTTGATTCGAGGTAATGATTTTAACAGGGTTAACTTTGATTTTGGGGTTTGCGTTTACGTTACGTCAAGGTGTAATGAAATCTTCAGCTAAAGTAAAAAAAAACTAGCAAAGTTATTCTAAAATTCTCACAGTAAAATTAATTAATAGTTCTTTTTTGAATACCGACTTAAAACATGATTGGTAAAAGTTAAGATTATAACAGAAAACAATTTGTAAAAAATAGTTGTGGTACTTACTGGTCTCGGTTTCGAAGAAAAAAAGAAAACGGTTTTATTTGAGACAACATAAGGTTACTTACTAACTCTAGATAGGCGTAAACAAAAAAGAATCAAAATTAAAAGGTGTAAGGCGTCAAGTGTCTTAACTAACTCAAAACGTAAACCTCATCAAACTTTGTCTTTACAGACTCGCTCCAGGGCGAAGGGTTAAACGTCCATTTAGTCAACTATATTTAGTTCGCGCTTCGTTCTATAACGATCACTATTTAGCCACATCGGGACCTTTGATACAGTTGATCACCTTTTTTTGTTAACCTTGATGATACTTTTTTTCCTTTAAACTAAAGTACTTTGTTTAAAGTTTACGAAATTATAGACGTTTTTTTAACTTTCTCCTAAAGTTTATGTGTAGTTTAAAAGACGTTAAAGTTACCCTTTTTATTGTGATTGCTGAATAAATATTTAACCAAAGGGTAAACTTTGAAATTACTACAAAAAAGTACCTAAAGAAGCGCCGATGGGGAAATTAGGCACCTGTTAACAATAAGGGTTAGCCAAATACTAAATAACTGTATCTTGCATAGTATCATAACTTTTGAAATATGTTTTTATAATAGACTAGGTGCTCCCAGCGGCTTCGCCCGCGTGATAGCAGAAATTATCCCAAGGAAACATACATAATAGTATACATAAAAGTATCCTATGTCCTATTCCAGGACTTGGTCTATTCGTGTACCAAGTTTCATCAAAATCGGGTTTGCCATTTAGGCGGGAAGACGTAACAATCAAACAAACTCACTTTCGCTTTTATAATATTATAGTAAGGATAAAGTATCTAAAAAGAAGTACAAGTAGGTATTTGCGAGTGCTTAAGCAACATCTATTCAACAGATCCAGTAATTTTTGGTACTTTTAAGCCGCAGACACATTCAGACATTCAGAGACTCATTGCATACTTACTGCAAACAAAATAGAAGACAATAATAATAAAAAAAACAAAAACACAATCCTAGAAACAGTAACAACAAAAAGAAAAAATAAGAAGTCAAGCAAATATAGTCACGAAAACAAACAAAAGTAATCAAATTATAATCTTTCTTTTTTTACAAAAAAAAATAACCGAAAAACTTTTTTCTATTTTTACCAAAAACTGTGCATTGACACGAGCGGGTAATTTCCAATTCGACCGAAGCCATTCAAGGGTTAATAATTGTACGTTGCGGTCGCATCATTACGATTGATTGGTTAAGGATCAAAAGATAGAATAAATTAGATACACGATTTTGAAGAATTCTGTTATTTTGAATAAGTTTTTTTTAGGCTTTAAAATTTAAAATTCGGAGTTGTTCCTTATTTTTATAGTGAAGTAGCTTCTGCCTGCGAATTTCGACAAAAATAATTTTCTCTATGTAAGCATTGCGCTTTGTGCTTTTTCTATGCGCATATTAAATAATTGTGTACCTATTGTGTACCTATCACTTATCAGCGTAATTCGTTTAGTGGTTTGTGCTGCGTGTTTATAGATAAGGCAGTCTGCATCAGTTTTCTTTTATTTAAGACTAGCTTCAGCAGGCAGCGTAAAAGAAAAACACACACACAGAAAATACACAAACAAGACACAACAACAACACAGCAACAAGAGACATTTATTTATTTTTAGGATATGCGTCATGTTGGACGCAAATAAACTCTTTTTCTTTCTTTCTTTTTTTCTCTTTCTTTCTATGTCACTTAGTGATAAAGTAGCATTCTACAGACAAAATATTTTTTTTTAAATCGGCGCAGTACCTAGTTTTTGGGTTTATTCATTACATACATTCCGAAAGAAAAAAAAATCATATCGCAGAACAGTAGGATTCATTTATGAGTATCAATTAATTACCCAGTACATCTTTGCCGTGAATTTCCTATCATCATCCTCCAAAGAAATATAATGGCACGATTGTACAGTGGTTGAGCCATTAGCGGCTGCATTGCGGCTCGCGGGTTCAATTCTCGTACGGCACAAATATTTGTATTACCTGTAGATAGTTATTTCGGGTCTGAGTTTCTTATGTATGTGAGTTTACAAGTTTGTGATTACCAAGCAATTCCTAGTACGGGACAATATTATTTAAAAGAAAAAATAAATAAAGCAGAAGTTCCATTATTCACACAAATTCTTTATCAACCCTAAAGTGCTCGAAAAACCCCAATTTTACAAAGTCCGTCATCCCGATTTAGGTTCGCGTGTCATACAAACTGTAATGAATAGACAAAACTGACGGATGTAAATATCGCCATTTTGGAAATGAATCGAGTGAGGGTAATTTTCGAAACCTCAAGCAGCATATGGCCGCGGCAGACGCCATACGAAGCCAACTGTCATATCTCCTTTCTCTTTCATACTAAGGAGATTTAAGAGAAGAGAGAAAGGGATGGAGCTAGGATTCATTAGTCAGTTGTACTATCATTTGAATGTCGTATCGCAAAAAAGTGTATTGTTTGGTAAAGACACGTGCGCAGACGCCGCCGGAAGTAGGGTAGGCTTTGGCGCGAATTTGAGCATAATTCGAAATTTCGAATGACTGTATAAACAGGATATTGGAACGATAATCGGTTTCCGAAACAACATATGGATTATGGGTAAAACTCGACCGTTTTGGGGTTAACACAAGATTGTTGCCAGTGATTATTTTAGAAAAGTACTTACTGAAAAAAGGGTAGAATAAATAGCTTCCTTTTAACATTATTTGAGTCTAAGATTTAAAGGTTTTACAAGTTGTGAAGGATGCTAGCCTTCATATCTAGTAACCACTTTGTTTCATCTTTTAGTTTCTTTTTTCATAATTGGATATAATTCTGTGTTTATTTTTGTAAAATATTTTATAACAGAAGTACTTTAAAAATAAACCTTTTTCTGAAAACACCTACTGTACTGATTACCAAATGAAGCAACAATAAAATTAGTATTTCAAACATTAGTATGAGGAAAAGTAGGGTCGTGGTGGTAGTATCTCGGTATCTCTTTTGTATTTTTTTGGTGGTGACGTTGCATTTAAGACACATAATGCAAATATAAAAAAAAAAAAACAAAATTAATCAACTGACAATTTTAATTTTGCTAATAATACAAAGTCTATTTCCGTGTCTCTCCATTTAGAGTCTGTCTAAAATGTCAAACGACTTGGGTAATTATTAAGGCAAAATGAAATCTGATGTAGTCAATATTGGTTCAATAATCAATATTTTTATACTAATTCATGAATCCCAAAGCGACCACCGGTGGCCGCGCATCTATTGTCTTACTATTGTGTCTCTAATTGACGGTATCTGAAGGGCTAATCTGCAGTAATAAAATAATCAACACTTCTAAGCTAATAATTAATAAAGAGGAAGTTTGTTTTTATGTTTTTTTGTTTGTAGGAGGTAAATCTTTGAAAGTACTACTGGTCCGATTGCTAAATTTTTTTCGCTGATAGAAAGCTGCTTTATTCCTAAGTGACATAGGCTATATTTAATGTAAGCGGGCGAAGCCGCGGGCAAAAGCTAGTTGGTAGATAAAGACTGCAAAAATATGTATTAGAATGTGTAATTTAAAATAAAGGAACTGTATTCCTGCATTCCATATCAAAATTAAATACTTTTTACAAGCTTTTATTTAGTTTCACCAGTCCCGATGTTTGTCTGTCATCAAATCTTGTAAATTGAATTTGACCCACTTCCCGGTTACCGATTGAGCTGAAATTTTGCGTGCATTTGTTAATCAGATGACAATGCAAAATTATTATGACCAAGGGCTGATCTGATGATGGAACCGGAAGGTGGCAATAGGAACTTGGTAGTTAAACGACACAACCCCAAGCTATAAAAGTTTGCTATAAAGAAAATATTTTCATTAAACTCTTGTTAAATTTGACACTACATGCATCATAGGTACATGCACGAACTATACGAAGAAAAAAAAATGTTTTTGTGGTCCAAAATGCTATGCTTCCAATATCTAATCCAAGCTACCAACCCTATAGCTACCAAGAAAAGTAGAAAAAAAAACTCGATTCTTTTTTCAAACACCCCCCTAACGAGGGCACGCGCGACATATGGACTCGTGCGCACCTCTTTGTGAAGCCGCGATGTTAGGGATGGGTTTTCATTTATTTTTACTTGTTTTTGAATGTAAGGAGATCATGTGAGATAGACGGTGGGCTTTTAGGGTGTTGGGTTGATGAAAAACGTGTTTAGGTTGTATTGTATTTGCGTATGTGTAGGCTTTGTGATGAAAGCTGTGATAGAATACAAAACTTTATTGTACACCAAAATAGTTTGTTTTTCGGTAGGAAAATCATCTAATAACATCCCCCGCTCTCGGGTGAGAGACTTTTACTGACTAAAAACCCACTCCAGTTCCTTCGTTGCCTTTCGTACCGGGGGCTAAGCTACCTTTCAGAGTAACCCCTGGCCCCAGACATCAAAATAGTTACAAAACTTTTACACAAACTTAAGTGTTTAGCTACAATGGCGGTCTAATCGGTCGGTCTTTCGAGTCGGCTTCTAGTTTAACCAGGTGCGACTAAGTATCAGTATTTTCGTGGCGTGACTGTGGCAAGTTATTGGTGATCTTGACTTTAAATCAAATTAAATCGTGTATTTCAAATTTTCAATTAAATCATTTACAGGCACTTTTAAACTGTCAAGAAGTTAATCAGAAAAAAGTGATGTTAACTACACATTCAAAAGCGTAGAATTGAAGATCGCTAAGAAAGAGAATGTGCCAGAAACTCTATGGACACTTTTTTAATCACGTTACAAATATACATATTTTTTGTCAATTTAAATAAAGTGTAAAATTACTTACTTAAATTATACAAATTAGAAATTATCTAATGATTTTTCTCGCTCCAGCGAGAGAATGTATCAGACTTTTATTGACTAAAACCCACACCTGTGTCTTACAGTTGCTTTTTGCATTCTAGGACTACAGTTTCCATTTCAAAAAACCCTCATATTAAGTACTTAGTAATAAAACGCAATGCTTTTTAGTTTTGTGCTTCTCTAATCTCTGTCTTACATAACAAGAAATGGAAAACCCATTGTTTGGATCAAAGAACTTTACCTCAGTATTACTAAGTAGATTGATTTCAGCCACAAAGAGCTTCATAAAGTAGCAACACAAGCGCCGCACGTGTATATCATTTGTATTGGTGCGTGGGGCAGAGCCCGGGCGCTCCGCCCCCTGTAGAATGTTTTATGACTTCACTTGTGTGGCCGCAAACAATATTTAATTTGACCGTCATGTTTGTAAGAGATCGGGCAAATATTGCTTGTGTATTTTACACTGTATTTCAGGGTGAGATTTCTTGCTAAAGTAAGAGGGATTTTTTTATATCAATGGGGGAATTAGATGAAAAAAAAAATTCTATAAGCGATGGTGATTGTCGTAATACTAAAACAAACTACATTACGGTGGCGTACGTCATTCCTTTTTTCGTACATTAAAAAAAATTAGAGTAAACACTCCTCACACAATCCATCCATCTTTTCCTTGGCCTCCTCTCTCTCCATCCATCCACATTTATATTCGTAACATGCGTTTCATTCCTCCTCTTCACATGACCTGACCATACTAAGATAAATCATTCCCTTTCAACTCTTCAATCAATGGCCCCACTATCTTCTAATGTAGGTAACCTACTTATTTCTCACTTTTTCCTTTCTCGTCCATACTTTAAGTAATATTTTTTTGATAAGTACAATATCAAGTAAATCAAAATCAGTACTTAAAGTTCTCTCAAACTTAGCTTAGTCTTCGACATAATTATTATACTTTGATTTCTCTTCATTAAAATGTTCTGATATTTGTTATAGTATTTATCAATGAACTTAGTCATATTTGTATTGTAAAAGAAAGTCCAAAGATCGACAATTGCAATTCTGCTGCAATGTCTCCTAAAATATCTTAACGACTCATCTGTACGGTAGTAGGCAGTATTTCACGGCTCCCATTAAGATTTAGCGATAATAACTAATTTTATTGTTTAGGAAACTAATAAATTTCTCCTTTTTTTCTTACCTAAACTGTGCGACGTTAATTTGTTTTAATAACCCATAAAAATTTGGCAAAAAACCGTTTGGTTCCGCTTTTTTTAATGTCGCTAAAAAGGTTTATTACTTTTTAGCTTCGGGGAATTTAGAGCAGCCTTACTACCTAATCGCTTTATATTTTAGAAATGGAGTGATTTTGGAGTCTTCGGCGAAATTTTTCGAGTGAAATGCAGTGGGTATTTGAATGCCAGGTTGTCTGGAAGAGATTAGGAAATACGATAAGCCTATTGTACCATGTGTTTTAGTAAATTTCTATCTTCTGCTTCTTGTTGTAACTAGAATATAATAATAATAAATAAATATTCATAAATTAGTTCCTTACGGATATTTTGAAGTAAAATTATAGTAATTTTGTATCTTAACTGTCTACAAAATTGTAGAAAATGTGGAAACATTGAAATAAGCGTGATTTCAGTAAAATAAAACTGAAAGTTTGGCCGTAGTCAAAATCTCCGATCTACGAGTAATCTACTATGATTGTATGATGTCTCTCACATCGCTCTGAGTTTATCCAGTTCTCCTTCTCTGTACAGGCCGCTTTGGGTTTTGGGTGTCTTTGGAATGCGCTCCCGTTGAACATCAAGACTCAGGACGGCATCCACTCGGTTACTGTCATGTGAACACATTCGCAAGAAGTTGGTAGAATCATTACAGCGCGCGTTGATTAGTTGAATTCGTTTCTCATATTGTATTTGTTTGTTTGTCATTAAGTTGCACCTACCATGTTATTGTTTCTGCACCACCCTAAGCTCGACTAGTAGAAAATGCCTAAGGGATTAAATCTTTGTACATTGTTTACTAAATTAAGTTTTAATAAATTAATTTTAGTGTATTATTGAATACAGCGAAAGTTGCCGAGAAAAATTAAACATTCCGTCAAAAACTGCAAAAAATATCAAATATGTTAGGTACCACATAGTAATAGTATTTTTTTACCATAAACAAAATACCAAGTAAGTACCTATATTCTAAAAAAAAAATCCCCTAATGTCTTCTGACGTCACGCGACCGGACAAAAAAGGCGTCACTTTTGACAGATTTTAAGTAGCAGTCGGTCAGAACACTAAAATCAGTGACAAACTGACTGACGACAATAATGATGTCTCCTATCACTTAACAAAGCTTTTGAAGCCTTTTAAAATCACTTTAAAGATAAGTAGCCACTTTTGTCAACCCTAAATTGTCAAATAGATGTAATGAAAAATGAATCTTTAAATTTTTAAGATAGAGTTCAGTTTTGAATAGCTGTGTGGGTTTATTGTAAGTTAAACCGAAGATCATTGTATTGTCAAGGCAGTTAATTTGTATGGACACAATAAATTTGGTTTTATTGGTACTTTGCGACAGAAAAAGTGAGAATGGTCAGTCTTTTTAGTTAAGCGACACTTTTTTTTTTGACCGTTTAATTGAGACGAACTTTCGATTTTGTTTCGTTACGGATTTTTGTCATTTTATCTGATTGTTTTGTGATAAGCAAGGGTTGGAACTTTGAATAAATAGAGTACCTACCTATATGGAGAGTCCCTTTCCATCGGATGGTTGATATACAAGGTGTAAGGGACACCGTAGACGCGGGCTCGCGGACGGCGAGCTATGGGTAACTCGCTATCCGATCCGGTAATGGACCGAGTCTAAGACGTCGACGGCGCGCACTGTTCCCGCGCGCCTCAAGGAGTTGTCAGCAGCAGGAGGGGCCCAGCTGGGTCGAAGCCTACTGGGGACAGGGTTGTCCGAAAGGGAGCTCGTGCCCCGGTGTGAAGGCTAGAAGGAACGGCGCGGGGTTTTTAGTCAGTAAGAGTCTGACACTGTCTCCCGCTCCACCCAAGGGCGGGTTTCGTCAAAGATGATTTTCCCCGTCGAGAAAAAAAAAAAGCCCTCCGCAAACTTTAAGGGCCTTGTATGTATACTCATAACTATTTATGTAAAACTAGCTGGCCTAGCAAACTTAGTACCACCTTACAGTCAATGAATGTAGCATATCTTTCGATATAATCAACCGATTGCGATGAAACAAAGTCTAAGTCATATATAAATTACATACAATTTTAATGTAAGTATAAAAGTTTGCTAGGTACATCCATTTTGTACATTTTACGTAATGCGCGCACAACTAAAAACTTCTAAAGATTTATTTTAAATACATAGAACAGGTGTTTCATTCCTTCATTTGATGTTTGCGCATTCCGGAGAAGTATTGTTAAATACTTTTTTAATTGATATAAGCTAGTGTTTGTCTGCGATCGCATCAGACTTGCTTTCACCTATGGCGCGCACTATTCCCGCGCGCCTCAAGGAATTGTCAGCAACAGGAGGGGCCCAGCTGGGTCGAAGCCTACTGGGGCCAGGGTTATCCGAAAGGAAACTCGAACCCCGGTATGAAGAGGCTAGAAGCAACGGGGTGGGTTTTTAGTCAGTAAAAGTCTGACACTATCTCCCGCTCCACCCAAGAGCGGGGATTGTCATAAGATGATTTTTGCCCACCGTAAAAAAAAGCCTTGCTTTTATATACCTATATAAAAATATACTTAATAAAAAAAATCTACAAAGCTCCGACATGATTTGTGCGATATAAGAATATGTTATCATCATCATCATCATCATTTCAGCCGATACACGTCCACTGCTGGACATAGGCCTCCCCCAAGCGTCGCCACAACGAACGCTCCTGCGCGTCTCGCATCCATCGGCTTCCCGCAACCTTCACCAGGTCATCAGACCACCTTGTTGGAGGCCTTCCAACGTTGCGTCTTTCGGTACGCGGTCGCCACTCCAGAACCTTTCGGCCCAGAATATGTTATGCCCATTTATAATACTATAATAACTATTATAAAATTATAATAACATGGCGATATAAAAGACGCATTCAAAAAATCACAGCCACTTTTTAAAAGACATTGATTGACAGCAGAACATCAAAACATCGCTAAATCTCTCACGACAATGTAGGTGGTAACTTGCTTGCCAAAATACAATACAATCGAAAAAAAAAATCACAAAAGGAATTAGAAACATTGATTTATCGCTCTATTGAGCTTTTGCGCTAAATATACTTTTAATTATAACTTAAAAATGCATCTAGTAATTATGTGGTGGGTGATTCGCTAAATATCAAAATAATTTATTTTTTTCGTCCATTTCTGATGCGTAGGCGGGAAGATACCTCCCCTAGATCTATGGATTTATTTCAATTTCTACCTAATGGTAGCATTTTGTTTAATTATAGGTATTAAATCTTTTGTAATTAAGTTGAGCAAAATTTTGACGTTTGCGCATTCCGGAGGAGTATTGATAAATGCTTTTTTTAATTGATTGAACTTTAAATGGCACGCAATGGTGGTCTATGGTAGAAATATAATGGCGTCTCGGATACTTTACATATTTAAAAAAATATTCTTCTTTGTTTATCCCTTCTCTCATTGTCTAGGTTCGGGTCTTCTCACAATTCTGCGCCAGGATTCTGTCTGTCCTGGGTTGCCGATTTAGGCAACTGGGCTTTCTTGAGGTCTCGATGTCAAACCACCAGGTTAATTGAGGGCGACCTACCTCTCTTAAACATTTATTTATTATTATTATCATGAGCCCGTTGTGTCCCACTGCAGGGCAAAGGCCTCTCTTCCGTTATTCCTCTCTTTTCTGTCATAAGCTACTTCTGGCCAATTCTTAAGGTAGGAATCCAATTCGTCAAGCAATCTCCTTTTGGGCATACCGCGTCGCCGGCTCCTGCTATTCGGAATCCAGTCAGTGTTTGCCTGCGTCCAATTTTGTTGCGTATTAGATAATATTTACAAACTAAAAATAAAAATAGACGATTTGAGAAATTGCTCCTTTTTATGCAAAAATATGACGCGTTTAAATAAAATTAATTAAAACCTTTGCCGGCCCTCCAAATACCATCTACAATATAAAATTATACTCGGTATTTTTCCCACCTCGATATTCCTAAAATCACCACAGGTTAAAAAAATCCGTCAACCCTTAGCCAACGCAAGGGGTCCACTTGACCCATCGATTCAGTTTTTGCTTCTTCTAAATAAAATCATAAATTCTACCATGGCGGCCAGTGGCAAAAAATCACACTATATCATATTATTCTGCCGCAGGCGTGGTGTGGTCAATTTATGACTAAATTTTAAGGGTCTTTTTGACCCCGATGCGCCTACATTGTTATTTTAATGTAGTACTTACTGAAAAGTGGAGCAATGGCAGTGTTATGGAGTTGATACACAGTATAAATATCATTGTTAGTTTCGTTTATTGCTTTATAAATTATTATATTAAATAGATTTCTGTTAGATTGTTACCTATCTAATGAAAAAAAAACTATATCTATATAGAAGAGAAAAAAATGTCATGACTCAAAGTGTTTACTTCAAATAAACTTTTTAGGCACTTTTGCATTGTCAAGTCAGTCAGAAAAATACCAATTGCACATTTCAAAGCATTCATCTTTAGGAAAAATAATGCCATGAACATTAAAAAATTAAATGTGGAGTGATACTCAGAGTATAAGAATATTTTTGTACCTACTTGAGCAACCTCAGGTAAAAAAATATTGTAAAGTAATATCGTTTTTGTACGGTATGTAGTTGTAAGAAACTAAAACCAAAATTAAAATTACTAAGTAGGAACCGTAGAATTTTAGTTTCTGGGAGTCTTACAGAACACCCACTTCCCTCTTTTAGAGAGAAGGCCTGAGTCAAAAGTGGGAATATTATAAGGCTGATTATGCTATGCTATGCTTACAGAGCACCCCTTTCTTTCAAAACCCTAGGCAAGGGTACAAGAGGTAATTGCCTCTAAAAAAACGTATTTTCTGGCCTCTCTCTTTCTATCAAAGCACCTACAAACTCACTAAGAAACAAAACTACATAAACCCCTAGCAAAACCAACCAAAATTATAATGATCCTAACCGTCAAATATTTTTTCAGTCCTATCAAATACAGGAAGTTCTAATGAATAAACCGAATGTCACAAATAGCGTGTAATCACAAAATTGCATTAAATTAAATTCTATTAGTGAATTAGACAGGTTCGCAAAAACTGACCGAAGCTTGTCATCAAATCGCGATCAACCTGTTGACGCACTACAGGGTGCTTCTCGAAATTTGCCGTCAAGACTGAATAAAAAAACTTATCTAAAAAAAGACATATCACTCAGAAAATATTCAACGGTCCTTGTAAGTAATCATTTTTACCGACTTCCCAAAAAGAAGGAGGTACTACGTTCGGCTGTTTGTATGTTTTTTCATCGAATACTCCGCCAAATGTGGACGGATTTTCAAATAAATTTAATTTTGGAAGTCAGTGTTAAATAACGAAGAGACTAAACTATTATAGAAACACCGACTTCCAAAATTATATTTATTTGGTACTTTTTAGTGTTTTTTTAACATTAAAGTCGGTTATATTTTTTTTGTAAAAGATTTTTTGATTTTTTGTTTACTTTTATTCATCCAAACGATACAGTGTTTTTTATTACTGCAAAAATGCTTGGTAACCTACAAATAATTTAAATAAAATGTGACAGCTAGTCAAGACGTAGATAATTACGATACCTATAATAATATGTGAGATTACACATGTGAACGCACGATTGGTACCTATTGTGCGAGTAATTCCAAGAGTGGAGAGTAGTAACGTTTAAAAAAATACAGTCCATGTCTCCATCCTCTTCTTTAACCCTTCAGATACTGTCAATTAGAGACACAATAGTAAGACAATAGATGCGCGGCCACCGGTGGTCGCTTGGGGATTCATGAATTAAGTGATGGAGTAGGTACTTTGACTTAAGACTGAAATGTAACTCAATGATAAAAAAGCCAGATAAAATCTACACTAATATAATAAAGGGGAAAAGTTTGTTTGTATCTCTAGAAGTACTGATCCGATTGCTAAAATCTTTTCATCGATAGAAAGCTGTTTGATTTCCGAGTAACATAGGCTATATTTGTATATATGTATATGTACGCGGGCGAAGCTGCGGGTAAAAGTTAGTATACTTATATAAAAAAGATTTTAAAAAATATCTGTTTTTGTATAAAGAGCTCTCCCAATAAGTATAAATTACGAATTTACTCAAAAGTTCCACATAAAGGATCCATGTAACAAAAGTATTTAGATCGAATTCGATATTAAAACTCGGATCTCGAAAACCGCAACACCCCATATCACAGAACCTTCTAATTGAATTAGAGTTTCGCAAGCATTAGTTCGAAACCGTAAAGTCGAAAATTATAGCTTTACTGCTACTAAGTATAGCCGGGCGGCTAAATATAGCCAATGTGGCTAATTTGACAAAAACTTAGATGTCGCCGCTTACTTTAGGCTTGTTAGGACCAAAGTGACGACGGTGAGGAAGGAGCTCGCAATTTTGAGAAGAGAAAAAAGTTGGTCATGCTTTTTGAGGTCAAAATAACACCCAGTACATATTGCACTGGGTGAATGAGTCTCATAGAGAGGAAGCCTGAACCCCAGCAGTAGTAACAATAGCTTAATAAAATTATAATAATTTGATTGAGTTATGTAGGGTAACAATCACTACATAGTATAAAACAAAGTCGCTTTTTCTGTCCCTATATCCCTATGTACGCTTAAATCTTTAAAACTACGCAACGGATTTTGATGCGTTTTTTTTTAATAGATAGAGTAATTCAAGAGGAAAGTTTATATGTATAATAACATCCATTAAATAGTGGAGAAATACTCTTACCCGAGCGAAGCCGGAGCGGGTCGCCAGTCATAAATAAATACACATCTATACTTATGTAGCGACATCTATGACGCCACATAAGAACTACGAAGAATATACGAAATCCTGGATCACGCAATCAAAGTTCTCCGCGCGATTTGAACATATACGACAGCCCGACATCAACTATCGGGCAGTCGCCCACCAGACTATAACATCCTGTCTGGTCGGAGGATCCTCCCTTTTCAAAGGAGGTTTGCGGGACTTTACTCTCTGTTCCGCATACCCTCCATACTGGTGACCCCGACGTGATTTGGTGTAGCGACATCTATGACGCCACATAAGAACTACGAAGAATATACGAAATCCTGGATCACGCAATCAAAGTTCTCCGCGCGATTTGAACATATACGACAGCCCGACATCAACTATCGGGCAGTCGCCCACCAGACTATAACACCCGGTCTGGACGGAGGATCCTCCCTTTTCAACGGAGGTATGTGGGACTTTACTCTCTGTTCCGCATACCTCCAAACTGGTGACCCTCGACAAAGAACGTCAGCGCAGCCTTCGTGCAGCTACTACTTCGTGACGTCATCATCACTTCCTCAAGCTTTCGAGCAACGAGCCACACAGCCAGCACCCACGGCTATGAAGGGTATCCTGACCACCAGCATGACTACTTGGTTATACCAGGTCATCCCCCTCAGCCTCATCAGCGACCTTGGCTTGGTACTCCGCACCTTCGGCCAGTTACATGAAGAGCTATGAAGAACCTCTCCTGGTCGACGCCAGCAATCAAGCCCTACGTTGCACAAGCACCGCTCCGACTCACTGGAGCCAGCAGCATCGTCCCGACTCACTGGGACAGCACCACCCCGACTCACTGGGGCATCATCCCGACTCACTGGGACAGCACCACCCCGAGTCACTGGGGCATCATCCGGACTCACTGGGACATCATCACCCCGACTCACTGGGGCATTATCCCGACTCACTGGGATAGCAACACCCCAACTCACTAGGGCATCACCGCAGACAGTTCCGACTCACCGAGAACAATGCGGCATCGGTTCCGACTCAATGGAACCAACCTACCGCTGGCCTGGCACACATCAAGAAGCATCAAGAACCATCGATCTCCGATCTCCGGAGGGGAGTGGTGTAGCGACATCTATGACGCCACATAAGAACTACGAAGAATATACGAAATCCTGGATCACGCAATCAAAGTTCTCCGCGCGATTT
Source organism: Mythimna lalbum (assembly GCA_949319445.1). Classification (NCBI taxonomy): domain Eukaryota; kingdom Metazoa; phylum Arthropoda; class Insecta; order Lepidoptera; family Noctuidae; genus Mythimna; species Mythimna lalbum. Next base: position 21,028,537 of record OX439356.1, on the reverse strand, counting down.
GAACATATACGACAGCCCGACATCAACTATCGGGCAGTCGCCCACCAGACTATAACACCCGGTCTGGACGGAGGATCCTCCCTTTTCAACGGAGGTATGTGGGACTTTACTCTCTGTTCCGCATACCTTCCAAACTTATAATAAATCTGTAGAGAAGTCAATTCTGTACATGAAATATATTTCCAAAATAACTATCAGGGGGTGATTAGTGATCGATACAGATGCCAAAAATGCAAACAGTACAATTTTTGTCTGTCTGTCTGTCTGTCTGTCTGTCTGTCTGTATGTTCTTTATAGAAACAAAAACTACTCGATGGATTTTAACGAAACTTGGTACAATCATTCTTCATACTCCTGGGCAGGTTATAGTATACTTTTCATCACGCTACGATCAATAGGAGCAGAGCAGTGAAGGGAAATGTTGGGGAAACGGGAGATATTACTCGTAGTATAATATAATACCTACATACTATAATACCTACACATAGTATAATACCTACATACTTAAATAATAATACATTTATAAGTCATAGAACAAAAGTAGTTGTTTATGATGTTAGTACCATAGTCCTGAGAGGTTACCAGTGTTTTTCTTGTACAAATAACCCTGTATAAGTACGTTTATTAGTTGTCTAGTAGGTACTCATAACACAAGCTCTGCTTAGCTTGAGACTAGACGGTGTTGTGTGATAGTTGTAGAATATTATTACTACCTTATGTGTTATGTGTTGTGTTGCGAACAATTTGGAAGTAGCACTCATCAATTTTCAGCTCATCGAAACTAAAGCATTTACGAAAATAATAAGTGAATAAATGTAGCTCGGTGTCTGATCGTCCGGTATCGCCCAAGCTGTCGACAGCGCGAATTATTCCCGCGCGCCTCAAGGAGTTAATGTCTGAAACCGTAGGGGCCTAGCAGGGTCGAAGCCTACTAGGACCAAGAATCTGTTTCTGAAACGAAGGCTCGGCTCCGGTATGAAAGTAGATGTCATCTAGATGAATATTACCCACCGAAGAAAAAAAACAGTGTGATCTGTTGAGTTGCGAACAATTTGAAAGTAGAACTCATCTATTGTCAGCTCATTAAAGCCAACTACAAAAATAATAAGTGAATAAATGTAAGTAAGTATAATATTATAATTTTTTGCGATGTCCGGTTCAGTGGCGCATGCGAAATGCGTGTAGTTGGACGTCCGCTCTTGAGATGTGTCGAACGGACGCGTAACTTCCGATCGAGACGTCTTGATAGTTTTCATAGCTGGTTTGGGTTTAAGTTATTTTATTATTGTTTTTGGAACTGTAGTACAGCTGGTTCTTTAAAATGCCAATTCTTGTACTTACTTTGGATTTTTTTGTTATTATAAAACGGCTCGCGTTTACCATTATGTCATATGATGGTAAGCCATGTTGTATATATGGTTATAGCCATAACCTATACACATGTCCTAAGACAGCTATATCCTATTTGCGTTAAGAATAGAAATTTAAAGAAACCTTTTTTACTGTCTGTTCATCCGATTTTAACTTCTATTTCGTAGGCATAAGGATGGCATTAAAAGCAAAAAAGTGGTTACAATACCAACTATTTACTGCAGCCGCCATTTATCATGCCACGGTTGAACGGACAGTAATAAAAGGTTTTCATAAACCAACGTTATTTTGAATAGAGTATGCCTATATTATTTTAACTTAACTAAAACTAACTTAAAAAATAAAAATAAAACCCTACAGAACTAAAAAAAAATGGCAATTTAAAGTAAGGCGTCGAAAAATTCCTCCGCAATGTACTTAAAAGACTGGCGGCATTGCCACGCTGAATGGCAATGCTTATCCTTTGACCAAAGTAAAAGCCAGCCTTTGGGTCACGCAAAGTGTCAGCGAGGCGTTTCGAAAGTTCTTTAAATAATTTTAAGTTTTGTTATTTAGGTCTAGCAGTTAATCTGTAGGTCATTAAATTAAATATCAAGACTGTTCGACCGTCGTATACTATGCGACAATATTATGAACGTACCCGGAAGCGCGATATCTTACAAATTCTGCTCACTTCCGGCCATGAAACCTTGTTTAGGAAATTATGGGAAGTCTCCATTCGATCCGCCCTTTTGTAACATATACCTTTGTTAACGCTGCGTTTACTTCAAATTAAAATATATTGTTGGAAATATAGCGTCATCATCATCAGTCTTACATGAATAATATTTTGACAAATAATGATTTCGTTAGGAAATAAGTAATTAAGGTTAAGGACGTAACCGACCGTATGGACACAAAATAGATAGGTACAGAAGTCAATCTCGTACTTCACTTTTTATACCTACGCTAGTCGATCGCACACACGCTGACACGCTACGCTAGCGTGTTGCGCCGAACTATACGAGTGCGACCGGGCCTTTGAGCCGAGATATCGTGTCCGTGAGCGTTGTCTATGTGTGCGTTGCTCGAGCCTGCTTTGTATTAGATTGTCTACTGTACCTGTTTTGTGGTATAGATTAGACACCACATCACCGTATCATTGATGTAGGATTTCTATGATAGTAAAAAAGTCTAGAGAAAGTAAGCCAAATGAAGGTTGATATTATCATCAAACGTTAACGTTTATAACGATTTGGCCAGATTTAGTTGGTCATATCATGAAGTGATCAGTTCTAAGGCTCGTATTAATAAACGTTCCTCAGCCCAAGATCTCGTATGATATCAAGTTTGAGGTCCTGATTGTTAATAAATGAGATTCACAAGCCCAAGCTCAAGTTCAAGCTCGAGCTCACACAGGAGGGGCCCAGCTGGGTCGAAGCCTACCGGGGTCGGGGTTATCCGAAAGGAAACTAGAGCCCCGGTATGAAGGCTAGGAGAACGGCGCGGGGTTTTTAGTCAGTAAAAGTCTGACACTATCTCCCACTCCACCCAAGAGCGGGTTTTGTCATAAGATAATTTTCCCCGCCGACAAAAAAAAAAGCTCGAGCTCACGTTTCGGCTTACGTCATCAGCCGAGTTTAAGCTCGACACTTAAGTTTATAACAATCAATCTCAAATCAAAACAGTGTGTTTGAGTTGCCATATCATGAGTGTAGACCGACCGGATCCGGATCCGTGAAACATGCAGTTTGTAAATATTTTGAGTCAAATTAATTATTACGATAGATAGAGTACCTACTATTACGCTATTTTATGGTCTTTGCAATATCGTTTATCAAAAATTTATGTAAGAAATGCTTCAAAGCTTTATGGATTGCCAAGTAAATATTAAAAAAAACGATTCAAAGTTCAAGATTCGGTATTTTATATTTTCATTATAAGGAATTTTATTTTAAACTTCGGTTAATGTGACGTAATCGTTTCAGCTTGAGTACCGCGCATTGCGGAGCTGATCTTGGTAACTGAGATTCTGGATCTTGAACTTGTGACGTATAATCGGGGATCAAATGATATCACATTTGAGGACGGAGTTGAGCATCGTATTAATACGGACCTTAGTTCAGGCAACGACATAATATCGAATCGAAATAATTCGCGAGTCATCAATTCAAGTTCGGACCAATTGCAGGCCACCTGCCCGCGCATGCGCGAGAAGCCCCCCAACTGCTGCCATTGCGGTCGACTCGCAACTGTCACTTTTCCCGCCCTTTTATTATTTTTCATTCAAGATGTCCTCCAGAGTCCAGATGCGAGTGTCTTTTTTGCAAAATCTCAGCTGATCGGCTAATTAGGTGTTTAATTTATTGGGTAATTGGTGTAAGTTAGGAATCTTGTGTGTATTTCGTGAGAATTTTGTGGCAGATGTAGGTCAATACATTTTGATTGTCTGTTTTTAATAATTGGTACTTTAGTGTCCATACGGCATTGTAGAAAATTGTTACATTTAAGAGCATAGTGTTGTATCTATTATTCAGGTATAGGGAAATTGGCCAGGCCAGAGATATCATTATACCGGGAAGAAAGGAATACAGACTATGACCAATCGAAAAAGTAGTCATCTGTAGTGATATATGTACATATATGTAGGTACTTTATTTATAGTTATATAACGATTTATCCTAGTTGACTACCCTAAGAAGAAACACCGAAACAAACTCAGGGGTCAAGTCAGTTATATAAAGCTGATTATGCTTAATGTCACGCGAAACTAAAAAACACTATGCCGATAATAATTAATAACTGTTGCAAACCAGCAATTTAAAAAAAATATTATTAATAAAGACACCTAGGGTGTAGTTATCAGGGAACACAGACTCCAACAGGGAATTCCACTCCTTAGCTGTTCGCATCATGAATGTGTTCCCAAAAGACTTGTACTTACCTACATATGGGTGGGATATCCACCATGCACGGATGGCGCAACGCCCGTACTAGTAGATGATGGAATGGACTTACTTTGTGGAATTAAATTAGGCGATTCCAGTGCATACTCCCCGAAATGTAATCGATAGAAAACCGACTGGCCAGTAACTTGGTGTCGAAGCTCAAGGTTTTAAATAATGATATACAACGTGTAACGTTAAATGCGCAAAACCTCAGACACCCGAAATGATTTTTAATTCAATTGATAATTATGTGAGAAAAAAAAAAAACAAATAAATAATTATAGGTTTTATGTGCAGTTTTAGTTTGTTTAAAATTCATACCTGCATTGAAATAAGAACTTTTAGTATCCCGTGTATGAGAAAATTTAATTGGACTACAACTATTTGTGTTTGTTTACCTATTTGGGCGGGTTTGCGCACGTGATGGCTTGACCTATTCACAAATAGACGGGTCGACGTTTTTAATGAAGATTTTAAAAAAAATAATTAACCTATATTAAAAAGTGGTTTAATTGATTCTGCTCGTTATTCTGATCAAACTTATTTCAGGTTTTGCGTATTTAACTTTACACGTTGTATAGACAATATTGCCAAAAAAAAAAATCTGTCCAAAACAATTAAAAAGTCTTCATCAGTCTCTAACAGTTAGATCCTTGTGACAGTGCTAAAATCAGTTTCTCACGAAATTTCTACCATATGGTCATATTGGTGAGTTTAGTGCAAAATCTCAGCAGGTTAATGAGTTCAATAGGCAGTGTAATGAGTGAACTTGGAATTTATCGTGAGAACTTGACGACAGATGTAGGTCAGGTTGGTAACATCGTCTATGGTCATTGAATTCTCTATGGTCCATAATCTTGCTGAATAGGACTATAGTCAGCGTACCTAATTACTATTAGGTATAATAAACTATTAGGTATGTAGGTGATCTTATCATTATTAATTCATTAAACTGAAATTAATTCTTTACTGTAAAAAAAACCGTAATTACCACGTGAAACATCTGTTTAAATGCTTGAAATAGATAAAAATTTAAATTTTATTCTCATAGGGCAACTAATTTTTGTTTTAATTTTTTTTTTTAATTATTTGTGTGTCTATACGGGCAGAATAAACATGTTTTCTTTCTTTCTTTCTTTTTTTATTTATAAATTGCCTTTTGTTCAAAATATTTTTAATTACGTTGGTGTAATATAAAAATTTAGTTTTCAAGGAATAGCTCTAAGTGATTTACTAAAACCCTGGGCTCATTTAGTTTAAATTGACAAAAAAAATCGTGTAACAGGGTTATTAACACTTGGATTATTTTCAATAATAAACTTATCATTTATGTCTAAGTACATATTGCGCCGACCCCAAATAAAACGGGATAAGGGCAGGAAGATGATGATGATGATGACATATGTGCTTTCGATATGCATGAAGTTTTAATAAATAAATAGTATACTAGTACATTCGTTTACTATACCCACTCGTATTTATTTAAACAGTCAAAAACATTTGACCATCATTGAATATCATAAAAAATATTGTTTTCTATTTTTTTTCCAACCAAAAAAAATTAAACCTCAGTATTAGACTTGGGTCTACATGTTTGCTTAACCTCCCCAAGAATCATCTTTTTCGTCTCTACCTGCCCCAAACAACACAGCACCAACACGACTTCAGGTCACCACCTTCTAAAACCACACAGGTTAAACATCGCGTTAAACCAAAAAGGTTGTAAAGGTACCTAATGAGGCGTGATGCGCCCGCGCCGCAAGCGATGTGTGGCCGAAGCCCTGCGGTCACCCACTGGCCTACTGTTTGTGTGCTAGTGATGTGATCTGGTGATGCTTGTGAACTATGTGTTTATAGAATTCACAAAGAGAACCAAGAAATGATAAAAAAGATATACGAAGAGGAGATTCTTCTAATGAGTTTAAAAAATTGCAAAACAAGGCAACAAAAAAAACATACACTCCATTACTATAAGACTTATTTAAGCAAAATTTTACAAATTCATCTTCAACTTTTTGAAATACAAATTAATATGAACTTTTTACTGTCTGTCTAACTAATTTTGACTGCAATACACAAGGTTCAAAGTTAATTTCTATTAAATAATTCAGCTATTTTGTTCGAATTAAGACACTCATTTTTCAGACAAAAAATGCATATGAAAGAATATTTCATATTTTTTAATTACAAAAAGACGCTTCAATTTTATTTAAATGTATAATATGTGTGTGTTTGTGTACTTACGTATTTATTTATTTATTTCTTGCCAAACTTAGAAAATATATATAATAAAAGATATATAATAGGTATGAATAGATTTATTGGAAAACCATTCCAGGAAACGCCCAAAAATGTGAACCTTGGAATTTACTTTCGAAGAAATCAACCACAACATCATAGATTTTCAAGCAATAAATAAGAAAGTGGGCTACCACTCTGGGATCGACAAAATCTCCGTCTCCCACACAACAGTGGCTGTGGGAAAGTATTTTTTCTGTGAATATTTTTTTACTGCAACTCAAAAACTCTTGTAATCATTAACATATAAAGGGCAAGGAAGAGTTCCGAGTACATCCGGTGTTTAGGTCCGTGGCACACTGGGATGGAGGTGAAGATCTTGAGAGAAATAAAATGATACCTTTTTTTCTTGACTTGTAGATAGAAGTATGCCTATTAATAATTTTAGAATTGCGATTAACCAGGTAGAGATATAGATCCAGGTTTATGAGCCACCCTTATTCTGCTGGACCAACAAACCAAATTAAAAATGAATTATGTGAACACATAACAGCCCTGAGTAGTGGTGACCAAGTGGTAACGACCCCGACTTAGGAATCGTACGTGGCGGGTTCAAATCCAGGCGCTTTACTTTGTTTGTGTAATTTATTTGCATCACCACTGCTCTCCAAATGGTGCAGGAAAACATTATGAGGAACCCGGTAGGTATGTTCTAGAACTAAAAATTCGAAGACATGTAACTTTCACGAACCTGCACTGGGCCTGCGTGGTAAATTAAGGCCCATTCCCTCTCATAAAGAGGAGGCCTGAGACACAGAAGTGAGAACATTATAAAGCTAATTATGCTTTTGTTATGCTTATGTGAATAACGTCATTCTTAGTCTTTCTTCCTGATTCTATATTTCTTTTTACTGATACCCTAAGTAAAGTTCTCTCATAATATGCTTTAGAACATGTCATTAGCCATTTTTAGGGTTCTACAACTTAACTTGGTAAAAACGGAGCTGTTAAAGGATTACTTTGTTGTTCGACTGTCAAGTCTGTCAATACACTTTTTATTAAAAAAAAAAAACACGTTCAGGTATCAAGCTAATTAATTTCAAATGCTCAAGTCTATCTTCCCTTTAGAGTATTGAAAAATTATACAGTAATTATTTAACGCAATCTAAAATTTAAAACCGTTTATGCTCCGTTTATTTGCATATTTTGATCATCATCATTATTAGTTTTAGCCGAAAGATGTTCTGAACATAGTCCTCCCTCAAGCGTCGCCACAACGAACGATCCTGTGCGTCTCGCATCCACCGCATTCCCGCGACTCGTGTACACAGATTTTGATACTCGTCAGAAAATAAAAGCTTATAGAGTACTTACCGTTTTGCTAGAAACTTATCAGAACTTGTCAGATCTCATAGCACAAGTAAAGGAAAACATCTAAAAAATTAAAATGTGTGTGTGTACCGCATTAAAATCCGTTTAGTAGTTTTTGATATACTCAAAAACTACTAAACGGATTTTAATGCGGTTGCGGATTGCGAACAGATAGAACGATAGACGCGGTTACTTTGTTTTATATTATTTAATAACGATAATTGTAATTTGTAAATAAATAGTTTTGTGATCTTAGATACAGAGTTAAATGCCAAGTTGTATAATTGACTTGTATGGCAAATTCTCCCCGTGTCTGTGTCTCATCTCAGTGTGTTCCACACCGCAGCATCTCGCTGTACCTGCTCATAATGACATCCTGTCCGAACTCTCAAGTATCTACTCATAAGAAACTATTACTCTTTCTGATTAATTAACTTTATTGTATTGACTCCCCTGTAGTACTTATATTAAATTACCATGCTTCTTTAGTTCAGTGTATTCTTTGACATTATTTTTAAAAGTTATCTATTTCTATTTTATTAATGCTGAACAGGTACCTACTGTTTGATCATATAAACTCTTAATCATTACGTGAAAACAGAAAAAAAAAGATAAGTTTACAAGACTGTGCACAAACCAGCCTGGACAACGGTATTGGGCTCAAGGGGCTAAATAGCGATAACAAAATTTTCTTCAATCGCTTACACTTACATCATACAGTTTTATTTCGTATTGAATACACATAGATTTTGACAGCATAGCGACGGCGATCGTCAAGCTTTGCCTGTTAAATTGGGTTAACTATTTCTTTGGTAACAGTAAGCTACAGCAATATTTATAATCCTAGAAAGACTCCAAACTAAGGCAATGATATATATTTTTAATATAATATCAAAAAGAATTAACAAAACCAAAAATAGATACATCCTCGAAGACCTAAACTATAAGTCAGACTTTCTAGGACTAGGACTTGTTCTCGATACAGACTGAAACAACTGATTAAACCTGTGAACTTTCGTTTGCTCTTCGTTTTCCAGGGCCACGGTAACTACCGCGGCCCTGGAATGCCACGCCTTTTGGCCTAGCACCCCTAATTAGCATCGGCCCTAGTATGCCCAGTCCATTTTGCTGACATCTCTTTGAGGCTCACGTAGTACCTATACAACGCGCCATCGATTTAAGCTTGGTTTTTACCAAACGGCAAGCTACCTAATGGCCACCCTGAACTAGGTAAGCAAAAAAAAAAACCAAATTTATATTAACCTTAATCAAAATAACGACCTATAGTTTGCCAAAAATGGCTCCCAAAAACCCTAATGTCCAATTTTTCGCGCCAAATCGACCACCCTTTTCGTCACACTCAATAAAAACGATAAAAACGTTAGAAAATATCTGGTAGAAGTAATTAAAGTAAATTAAGTTTTAACTTGGGGGCAAAATATCGGTCACAGATGATGAAAAGTATTTTTTTGTGAAAGTGGTGCGAGGTTTTGTTAAAAAAATGGCCGCTTTATATGGTCACATGGAGTTGGCCTACGTCCAGCAGTGGACTTATATTACAGCTGAATTGATGATGATGATGTTCCTTTGGAATAATTTTGTACCTAAACAAATTCAACAGCCTTTTAAGGTGGTACACCACGACACACATTGAAAATGTGTGTCGTGGTGTTTTTCAAACAACCGCTCATAACTGATTATGGCGTTATTATACATTTTTCATTAGATATTTTGGAAACACAGTATCTTGTGAATATTATCTAGGCTTCTATAGGAATCAAATTCTAAATTTGTGTAAAACTAATCCAGTTAAGACCTCTGAAAATCTCCTATTTTGTATGAACTTTGACACTTCATAATTTACCTAAAAATTAAAAAAGTCAAAAAATTAAAACTATAGGAGCCTTGCAAATTTTATTAGTTTCTAAATGATGACAACTTTTTCAAAAACTTTTATGGATTTCAAAAAAACAGCTATTTCCTGGAGCAAGTTTTGTGAAATATTCGAGTACCTAAATCTCGAAATTACCGAATACTAACAGAGTTTTCAGGTGTTATCTCTCTTTTTTTCAACCATTTTCGATGTTTACGATAGGCGAGCTCTTAATTCAATCACTATCAAAAATATTACGTATCTAAACAATCTAACAAATTCAACACCCAATCGTTTTACAATTTCAATTCGGATTACTAAAAAACTTTATAGGAAGGAAGCTTCTTTACCTATGCCGCCACTGACTTGCAGTTTCTGAAGTGGAATAAAAACTCCCATGGTGGCTCCATGGTGTGGGGACGGTAAAAAACGCACCCAGGCACCATGACTGTGGGGAATTGTGCTAAAAAGTGTGAGCTTGACAAGTGACGCCTGATGAATTAATTTGTATCTGACAGGTTTATTTTATGTGAGAATTTGATGAAACTGAATTTATTTTATTTCTAGCTTTTGCCTGCAGCTTCACCCGCGTACTTACATAAAATGTATTAAAATGTAATGGTGGTGTAGTAAATGTAATGGTGGAAAGGGAATGGTGGTGGGTGGAAATTTTTAAAAGAAACTAGTGACTGGGCTTGCCTAATAGGTAATGGCAATGCATTCCACAGGCGCACCGCCTGGATTGCAAACGACTTGTCGCAAAATTTTGTAGAATGCGAAGGCATTAATAAACTGATTCAGAAACTTGTTTGTAATGTTGCCTTTTTTTATTATTATGGATACGCTCGCAAACCACTATCTTTTTTTTTTTTTTTTTTTTTTTTTTCTGTCGACGGGGAAAATCATCATTGACGAAACCCGCTCTTGGGTGGAGCGGGAGACAGTGTCAGAGTCTTACTGACTAAAAACCCCGCGCTGTTCCTTCTAGCCTTCATACCGGGGCTCTAGTTTCCTTTCGGATAACCCCGACCCCGGTAGGCTTCGACCCAGATGGGCCCCTCCTGTTGCTGACAACTCCTTGAGGCGCGCGGGAACAGTGCGCGCCGTCGACGCCTTGGCTTGGTCCGGACAGTTACCGGACGATCGGACAGCGAGCTACCCATGGCTCGCCGTCCGCGAGCCCGCGTCTACGGTGGCCGGAAATCGGGATCGGAATCCCGGCGGCGGCGGCGGGGGCGCCGTTGCCTGATGCGGTCTGCCTCCTCCTTTGCTAGCATTACTGCTTCGCAGAAGGAGGCGACCGCCTGCCATTCCTCCTCGCTCCGGACCATGGCCTGAACCAAGGCCCGGCGCGAGAGGTCTCCGCCGCCGATCGCCCCCACGAGGGCACGGCGTTGCTCCGCCCAAGCAGGGCACACCTCAACTGTGTGCTCCACCGTGTCCTCCGGGCGTTCCGCACAGTGGCGGCACCCGGGCGTCTCTTCCGCTCGAATCCGATGCAGGAACCTCCCGAACTTGCCATGTCCGGTGAGGACCTGCGTCATGCGGAAGGTAAGGACGCCGTGAGGTCTTTCCAGCCACGCCTCAAAGAGGGGACTTACCGCCATAATTGTGGCGTGCCCAGCACTGGGTTGCGATAGTCGCTGACGCCATTTCACCGTGAGATCCCGCCGGAGCTCTGTCCGCCATACCTCGACCTGTCGCGGTAGTGGACTTTCACCCCGGCGTTGCATCTCCACGCGCTTATCGTGCATGTGTGCAAGGACTGTTGCCTCCAGATCCCACGGTGGTAGGCCAGCCAGAAGGCTCGCCGCTTCGCGGGAGATTGTGCGGTAACCCCGCACCATCCGTATTGCCATGACCCTCTGGCAGGCGTTCAGTATGGACGCCGGTCGCTTTGCCAGCGACGGCGCCCACACCGGCGCCCCGTAGAGGGCCATGGAGCGAACGATCCCCGCGTAGAGCCTCCGGCAGGAGGCGTCTGGACCCCCAAGGTTGGGCAGGAGCCGCTTGAGAGCAGCCCCGGCCCCGTTGAGTTTGGGAGCCAAACGTCGGAAGTGTTCTCCGAAATTCCATCGGCTGTCGAGAACGAGTCCCAGGTACTTCATCGTCGACCCGACGCCGATGCGAACTCCTCCTACCGTAAGTTGGGAGTCTGATGGTGGCGCATTCCGAGGGCCGTGGAAAAACATGGCCTCAGATTTGTGCAGCGCCACCTCGAGTCCCAACTCCTGGATCCTACCAACGACTATCGCAACCCCGCGTGTCGCTAGAGCGACCGCCGCCTGGTGCGACTCTCCCTGCGCTACCACTGCACTATCTCACCTGATGGTAAGCAATGATGTGGCCGACGATGGAGCACGCTTCAATTAATTAATTTCAAACATTCTAACCCAATTATAACCTTAGTTAAAAATGCCTTCTTAACACGAATGATAAAAAGTTGAAGAGTATGCACCCTTGAGTTATTTACGTAGCATGAGGGTGGCAAAAATTCCGGTAGCTAAACTAAACAGCAGTTCTACTTGACACCGTCAAGTGTTTTGTTAACAAAACTACAAATATTTGAAGTTATTTAGAAGGTTCGAATTTGTTAACATTCGATGGGAACAAATAGAAATCGATTAAAAATATGTTAGGGCTTTTTTGAGGTGGGTATGCTTGCCGCCGGAATTCCGATCCTGATTTAAGGTCACCGTAGGTGCCGGCTTGCTGACAGCGAACAAAGGGTAGCTCGCTGTCCGACCGTCTGGTAACTTTTCGAACCGAGCCCAAGTCGTCGACGGCGCGCATTGTTCCTGCGCGCCTCAAAGAGCTGTCAGCAACAGCATGGGCCCAGCTGAGTCGAAGCTTACTGGGGCCAGGTTTAGTTTCGAAAGATCCTACAGACTGACTTCTTGACAATGGAAAAGCCTGTAAATAGTTCATTTGATCAAATAAACTACTTATAAGGTTTTTGCTTTGACTATTTCAAACATTCCCGGAAAGGAGGATGCCAATACTTGGCCCACCTTCCAATAGCTGTGTAATTTTGTTAATTTTAACTTTGTGTCCAATAGCTGTACAAAACATCGCTAAATACAATACATCGCTGCATCGCATCCAATAATACATTGTTGGCTAGGTATTTTTGAGTTGAAAAAAAGTTACTAAGGCACCAAGTTCGAAAATACGTTAATTTTTGTATCGTATATTTTTGTGCTACAAAGAGATGTCAGTTAGGTGAACGGAGTTATTAGGTGCTTACTAGAACTGCGATATTGCTCGAAAGAATATCCACAGCCATAGGCCACAAAGGAGAACTGAAGGAGCACTGCCGGGGTATGGTCAGTTCAAGTCTGATACAGGGAGTGTGGGACAAGCTCCACCCAGAATAGAAGAAGTCATTTCAATGATAAGTGCCTGACTGCAATCTTACCTGATGGTAAGCAGTGATGCAATCGTTGATGGTAAAGCGCACTAGTTTATAAAGAGCCTATTCACCTTAGCCTTGAAGATACCCTACTTATAATCGGGCGGCAACACCGCAGCTAGCAAATTTTTGCGAGCCTTCAATGTACGCGGTACAAATGTCGAGGCAAAACGCTTAGTGCAATTTCCCACGTAATCAAGAGTATTTTTATATAGGCCCTTTTCTTAATAAAAAGTAACAGTTTTTGAACAAAGATATACCTATTCAACTAAACGAAAAACATAAATTAATCAATTTAGACTCTAGTTTTTTTTATCGAACCAAAAATGGTAACAAAACGGCCTTTATCAAAATCCCACAGATTCATCAAATAAACATTGCTAATTATAAACTTTTGTTACATTCAAAGCGTTAAAAATCATCCTTTTTCATATAAAAATCCTTTACAAAGAAATTAATTCGCTTATACTACAATAGAACAAAATGCACTATTGTAGGAATATAAAAGACAGTTTTGCCGCCAAAAATTTTATTGACAAGACATGGAGAAAAAACCAAAAAACATTTAACACTCATACCAATCAAAATTGATCCTTAACTAAAGGAAATAAGGTAGATGTATGAGCTTTTGACACGCAAGGTTGAGGTTGTCGGAGAAATGTCCCGCGGCGCGAAAGAGTACAAATGAAAAAGTGTTACCATTGTTTTCCCTTAGTTGATAGGTGGTATTTTTTATTAAAAAAAAAATGATTTATTATTGCCAATTGATAAAGAGGATGCGCTGTTTGGTTCTTCCGGTGTGAATAAAGTTTTGAAGAAAGAAGTTTATCAAAGAAAAATAAATTTATCAACTTTTTGGAATACAGTCAAGAACTTACTAAAAGAAAGAAAGAAAAACGAAATAAATTAAATTTTTTTTTACTTAACTTCGCAAAAATACTAATACAGACAGTATAATATTCTTAACATAGAAATTATTTCATAACAGAGCCACTTAGATCATTGTATGATACTTAGAATTGACATCGCCGAAGGTGCACCTTGAATAAAAAAAAAAAAAATTAATTCACCGACCATAAACCCTTAAAAACCGTATGAATAGTGATTCTATCAAACTTGACAAACTGATGACGATTAAAACTGAAACAGACGCATATTTCTCTCATCCAAAAGAAATAAATTCCATTGGTATTGGCGTATGCAGGAAAACCATAGATAACAAAAAAATAGTAGTCTTAATGAGTGCAACTGCAAGATAGAATGATTTCCACCGTCCACTAGAAATTTTAGTATTATAGTCTAAAAAAGTCAAACGACTTGGAAATTTTTAAACGAATTTATAAACCTATTATATAATATATTACATACAATACCTTTTATAAGATTCTATAAGTAAATAATGATCAATTTACAACCTTGATTGTTCAACCAGTGTTGACTACATTAGATTTCAAGAATTTGATTACCTATTTTATTAGATTACCCAAGTCGTTTGATTTTTTAGACCGAATAAAACACTTTAATTATTCGAAAATGGATTCTTAGTGGATATCGAGATGTCAAATTGGTGTAGTTTTGTAACTCAAGTGTCTGCACAACTGAAGTTTATGTGGAATCATTGAAACACGCGCGGTCTCGGTAAAATGGAGCTGAGAATTTTATTGTAGTGTTGACTAGCTCAGCCAAATTTGGTGTGAAGAGATAACTTGATACATTTGCTGTCAAATACCTACTACAAAAACATTAGAATGTGTACAATCCATATACGAATGATATCAATTATTTAGAAAGAATCATTTGTAATCTCTATTATTTCATGAATCCCCAAGCGACACCCGGTGGCCGCGCATCTATTGTCTTACTATTGTGTCTCTAATTGACGGTATCTGAAGGGTTAAATCGACTGAAGGACATTGTATCCATGTTAAAAAAAAAGTCTAGCTACCACTCAATATTGCCACATCAAAAATTCAATAATAAAAAAAAAAACGAATATCATTCGGCTCCCCGTTGAGCAAGCGCAGTTATAGAAACATTTCACCAGATTTAACGCCCAAAAGGCGGCGTTATAGGGTTTGCATAAATTTTATATGAAATACGAAATTATTATGTCATGGGAAACGTTATGGGCGGTCGGGGTTATTGTTTTTTTGTTATATTTATGATTTTTATG
Organism: Mythimna lalbum; assembly: GCA_949319445.1. Lineage (NCBI taxonomy): Eukaryota > Metazoa > Arthropoda > Insecta > Lepidoptera > Noctuidae > Mythimna > Mythimna lalbum. The sequence continues at coordinate 21,013,172 of OX439356.1, read as the reverse complement.
ACGTCATTATTTTGATAGTTTCGAAATTGGGTTTGAAGTATAAAAATGTAAAATATGTGAGATCGTTCTTGCTAGCGCCATGCGCCGTAGCTTTCAAAAGCTGTAGAAAGTAGACTCCGACCCATTTTTTTTTAATATTCTGAACTATTGCATGTCTGCGTTCCCACCACTGGATCAAAGAGCCTACTTTCAGCAATTTGATAAAGGTATTTTCTTTTTAAAACTCTCATAAAAAAACTTAGTTACCGACCCATTGTTATCTCATAAGGAGCATATAAAACGGAAGTCCAAACAACCGGATACACCGCCATAAACAAAAACAACCAATCAAAACAAATTCGAAATTAAACTGGAGTTATCTCAAACACATGTTTATCAAAAGGGTTAACAATTACATAAATTAATACATCCTTTTTATATAAAAAAGTATATGTTTTTATATTATTGTACGCGTAAAATCACTTCCTCTATCATTTGAGTGTTTTTTCCCGCCATCTGACGCCATTTTTTCAACCAAGATGGCTGCCACATATGGTGTGGTAGCACGTGTTTAAAAAGTTATATTTTTGGAACGAGCGGCTTATTAGACTTCGTTTTAAGGTGTATAGTCCCTTGAACATCTGGCCAGAGTTAAATGCACACATACCTACTTGTAGATACAGCCGCGTGCCCGCTGTCCTTTAAAATCATTTTCTTTGCAAAATATTGGTTAATAAAGTGTTGATCAGAATGTACATGTACATATTATGCTATAGTACATCCTAAAAGGTGGACCGATGACCTGGTGATGCTTGCGGGAATCCGATGGATGCGGGACGCACAGGATCGATCATTGTGGCGACACTTGGCGTAGGCCTATGTCCAACAGTGGACGTCTGTCGGCTGAAATGATGAAGTGATGGTGACATTCTAAATAACACTCTTGTTTGTGTAAAGTTTGTAAACACATTTCTAAAGATCAAAGCCGTTTGAAAGGAGTAGAGAAAGCAAACGAAAAAATATCATGTTGTTAAAAATCTTTTTTCACAAAAGTATTACGTAGTCATACAAAAAAATCATAATAATATATTGATAATGTTATTTATAAATCTATAAAAAATTTTTAAACCTATTAACCTAGCCATTACCGAGGAGTAAGCGTCTATAATTCACAGTTTTATGGCACTCAATGGGACTAAGGGCCTTAATGTGAAAATATCTTAACAAAATTGCAAATGACACCTCTCTTTTATTTTATCTGACACCTCATGGCAAATTAGTTTCGTTAAATATTTTGGTGAATGTGTATAAGCTGATGTGACAGATTGTGTGACGATTCCCCATAATTTAAACTGGAATATCTTTAATCCCTGAATTGTATTATTATTTGTTTTTATATTTTTCATCACTAAACTTGTTAAAAAAGGCCCGTTTTGACATTTGAGAAAATCCCTAGAATGTAACTTGGAGCGAAACTGAAAGAAACCATAAAATAATAATTAAGGATCCAGTGTAGTACCTAGTAGCAATTTTAGTATTAGCTAAACTACACCGGACAAGCCGCTTGGTAGTTAAAATTCGGGAGCTCGACATTGTTCGGCCTTCAGAGGCGGTGTGGGTCACGTCAATGTAACAATTATAAAAAAAATGTGCTTGATAGGCTCGCTTTTGACCGCTATCTCATCTATGGTAAACGGTGATATGGTTGACGATTGATCATCGATTACTCATTCCGAGGATGCTACTTTTGTAATTTCCTAGAGCAAACCGGCTACAATTTTGCAGGTTCAATAATTTGAATCTCAGTTCATATCATCATCATCATCATTTCAGCCGAAAGACGTCCACTGTTGGATAAAGGCCTCCCCCAAGTGCCGCCACAATGAACGGTCATGTGCGTCAGTTCATATGTGGCGTCATAAATGTCCCTAGAGTTGTATGATACTGTTTTAAACTGAAACCAAATTACAAGGTCTCTTTGAGGTTCCCGTGGTTCACTATCACCTCTATCTACCACATACCTTTTTACTACTTTACCTGGTTAGTTATGCACATACTTCAAATTAACTATTGCCACTCATACACTCTTTTACACTCGCCATCTAGATTCACACGTATCTTCGTACTTGTCCAGGCAGACCATCAATTAGTTTACCCCTCACGCGAGCCTTAGGCTCCGGCAGCTTTGTCTTAAGTTCCTAAATGAAATTATTATGTAAGAGACCGAAGATTTAAAAGATTTTAAGGCGTATAGACCCTTGAACATCTAGCCGGAGTTACATGCACACATACTCGTATTGCGGCCTGCATAGAGCCCTGCTGATCTTTAAAATCATTTTCATTGCGAAATATTTATTGATTTTTGCTATGTAACCTAACTAGGACGCCAGGATACCCTTCTTCTACTTTTTAACCGACTTCGAAAAAGAGGAGGTTCTATTTTCGGCTGAATGTATTTTTTTTTTAAATTGGTCATATCTAAGTATTGTAAATTGTTACTGTTTAGACTGTACCTCATTTTGTGAAATAAACATATTATTATTATGTTGAAATTGTTTCTGTGATTTTTGTCATAATCTTGAAGTATATACATTTCGTCAATAGTTTGTTATTAGTTATGTTTAGGTTAACTAAATTTATTTAAAATTCTGAAGAACATTAACCAGCAATTTTTTTGAGCAAACATATTTTTAAAGATCAAAGCCATTGAATTTTTTTTTTTTTTAAAGTATTTGTCTAAAAAAATCAAATGTTATTTATATGAATCTTTAATTATTATTTTTTTCTTACCTATTGACCTAGCCGTTACCGAGAAGTAGGCTTCAAAAAGTATATGAATGTATAGTGTTCGAGTATGTGTGAGGTACAAATAAACGGTTTTCTTTCTTTCTTTAAAGTTACTGTCTTATAATAAATAATAATAATAAATCATTTATTATCAGGCATCTAGGCCCATAGATATATACCTTACAGACTAACATATATATAGAGTAAATACAAGTTGTCGTTAGTAAATAAGACTTAAATCTATGTTAGTAACACTTCACATTGCACTGAGTTCACTTCGTGCTGTTCTGTGGCTTTATGGCACTGCTCGGGTGCTAGAGCCTTAAATCTGAAATAGCCTTAAGTTAGTCGTCAAATGTTTAAGGACATTCCTCACACCTTCGGAAACGTGACTCTTTAAGATTCCTCGTTAATTGTATGGGCAGTGATATTGGCGATAATTTGTCACGAATGAATGTCACGAAACGACGAGTTTTTTAACTGGACAGCAAAAGTGATGAGTTGAGATGCGGGTCGTGTGGTTTAATTCATGAATCCCCAAGCGACCACCGGTGGCCGCGCATCTATTGTCTTACTATTGTGTCTCTAATTGACGGTATCTGAAGGGTTAAAGTGTGATATTAGCAGTAAGTAATTCACTTGAAATATTGTTTTGTTGGATTTAGGGAATTTTTAGAGTCTAACGCAATGGTGGTGGACTAGTTGTAAAAGCCCCAACTTACAAGTTACACGTCGCGTGTTCAAGCCCAGATAGTTGCTTTCCTTTTTTTCATTTATTTTTCAACAAACTTATTTAAAAAACCCGTTTTTATCTCAACAGCTTTTAGGCACGCAATTGACTGCTTTCCACACTAGTGTGCATTATTGCGGAAAGTACCCCCCGCGACAACTGATTGTATTTATCGTGTCAGGTTGTAGGCTAAGTGACACCCACGAGTAGGCTGTTTTATTTATTTCTCCGTAAAAGTATTGAAAATCGTCGTCACTGCAACAAAATTTCTTCACTTGTATCAAAATGTATAATATAAGCATGCATATTTTATTTAAAACTAAAATCGCAGTTAGGGGTCGCGAAGTCGACATAGATCAGAGCCACTACCTACAAATTACTATGCGGCTGCAACCAGCTCTTAAGTAGGTAAGTTAAGCCGTTGGGCACGCCACAATTATGGCGGTAAGTCCCCTCTTTGAGGCGTGGCTGGAAAGACCTCACGGCGTCCTTACCTTCCGCATGACGCAGGTCCTCACCGGACATGGTACGTTCGGGAGGTTCCTGCACCGGATTTAAGCGGAAGAGACCGAATGTCGCCACTGTACAGAATGCCCCCGGAGGACACGGTGGAGCACACAGTTGAGGTGAGCCCTGCTTGGGCGGAGCAACGCCGTGCCCTCGTGGGGGCGATCGGCGGCGGTGATATCTCGCGCCGGGCCTTGGTTGAGGCCATGGTCCGGAGCGAGGAGAAGTGGCAGGCGGTCGCCTCCTTCTGCGAAACAGTAATGCTAGCAAAGCAGAAGCCGACCGCATCAGGCAACGGCGCCGCGCAGATTGGCGGACGGCGAGTCATGGGTAGCTCACTGTCCGACCGTCCGGTAACTGTCCGAACCGAGCTCAAGACGCGCACTGTTCCCGCGCGCCTCAAGGAGTTGTCAGCAACAGGAGAAGCCCAGCTGAGTCAAAACCTACTGGGGGCAGGGTTATCCGTAAGGAAACTCGAGCCCCAATATGAAAAGGTTAGAAGGAACGGTGTGGGTTTTTAGTCCGTAAGAGTTTCACACTATCTCCCGCTCCACCCAAGAGCGGGACTTTTGTTCACCGTAAAAAAAAAAGTAAGTAAAACCGTAAAAATAAGTAATTTCATAAAACAACGAGTTTCACACTTCTGCCACTTATCAAATTAGTCATAACCAAGCTGTCGGAAGGTCGTCAGTTGGACGATTTCCAACACTTTTGGCTAATTTCTTGACGCGAGAACCGAACCTGGTACCGTATATTTACGAGTAAGCACGCGACTTCCGTACTGGTAAACAATTATTGACATTAAGATTCTCTTATTATATTTTGACGCGTGAAAATGATTTTTATTTTGTCTCTTTGGAAAATGGTTTTGCTACGTTAGATAGAGGGTGGTGTTCTTTTTGAATTGAAATTGTTTGAATCTGAGCTCAGTGCACGAGGAAGGTCTCTGCAGATTTTTTCCGATAAAAAACTTTATTTAGAACCATTAGTGCATCAACCTAATCGAACACTGGTTTACCAAAATAATAGCTCACAAAAATGCCATACACTCCCAGAGTAAAGTTTTTTTTTTTTGGTCGGTAAAAATCATCCAAATGACATGCACCTTGAGCGGAGTGGGAGATAGTGTCAGACTCTTACTGACAAAAAAACGCACCCCATTCCTTCTTGCCTTTCATACTAGGGCTAAGCTACCTTTTGGGGCTAACCCTGGCCCCAGCTGGCTTCGACCCAGCTGGGCCCCTGTTGTTGCTGTTAACTCCACCTTGAGGCGCGCGGGAACAGTGCGCGCCGTCGACGACTTGGGCTCAGTCCGGACAGTTACTAGACGGTCGGAGAGCGAGCAACCCATTGCTTGCCGTCTGCAAGCCCGCGCCTACGGTGTCTCTTCTGGCCTATGGTGTCCGAGGAATTTGACGTCACCTCGTGCGAAAAAACGTAGCACGGCGTGATGTCACACGTAACTTTAATGGGCTATATTTTTGCTATTTTTTGTTTAATCGAAAGAAGAAGAAATACGTGTCCTATATTTTTTTATAATCTAAAAGACGGACTAATTACATTTTTTACGGCAACTAGCCTATAATGGACGTCTTTCGTCTAAAATGATGATGATTTAAATAAGGTAACTAAACGCGATAAAAAAAGATTACAATCAATTTTTAATTTTACATTGTTGCCGGTTGCGTTTTGAAGATTCTACTAAGATGAAACCGAAAAATCTTGCGTTTCTTCCAAAAGCCACACACCCTGTCCACCTCAGGCACTCGTTAGCGTGTTGATTTAATATCGAGTGGCGTTATTATTGGCTTATTGCCGGCGGGGCTTAAATTACAACGTGCGGTCCCGGGTTCGACGCGCGGCTGAGCCACTTGTCGGGGACGTGTTTAAATGTTTTTTAATAGTAGTAATCGGTTTGTGTGCGTTGAAATGGGTGGTAAGGGTACAGAGTTGTTTTTTACATGGTATGTGTTGTTAGAAGCACTGTTCACGCAAAGTGGACAACGATGAATATCGAGTTCTTTATTTTGTTCCCCTCCTCGGGCGTCCCGGGGTATTATTAATACATAATTGCGCGTTTTTACCTAAAAAAAAAGAAACTTTTTCTGCATTTTTCTAGGTAAAACCAAAAATATAGAAATCAAAATTTTCGGTAAAACAATTTCGTGCAAACGAGCATTTTTCGAAGTCATTCTAGTTGCAGGTATAGACATCTATCTTCAACAGACGTGTATTATTATTTTTACTATTACAATATTAAAAAAAAAAATTAGGTACTTACTAGAAAAATTATAAATTAAAATTTAGAGGTATATAAGAACAAGGTATTCAGTCCTGCAGACTTTCATTTAAAAGGGAGGATCCTCCGACCAGACTAGAGTCATGTTTCTTGTCGGTTCTTCTCCATAGGAAACGACCAATGTACTAGCTTCTGACGTTTTTTATGGGGCCGTGTAGACCTATATGAAATTAAAACAATCTTGAATTTGTTTATTTTTAGATGGAAGTTATAACTGGCAATTGATTGGACTGATTTCAGGCTGTTGTACTTTTTTTTTCGGAGGGGTAAAATCATCTTTTGACAAAACCCGCTCTTGGGTGGAGCGGGAGATAGTGTCAGACTCTTACTGACTAAAAACCCCATCCCGTTCCTTCTAGTCTTCATACCGGGGCACGACATCCCTTTCGGACAACCCTGTCCCCAGTAGGCTTCGACCCCGTTGGGCGCCTCCTGCTGCTGACAACTCCTTGAGGCGCGCGAGAACAGTGCGCGCTGTCGACGTCTTGGGCTCGGTCCATTACCGGACGATCGGACAGCGAGCTTCCCATGGCAGGCTGTTGTACTTATTTGTTCTGATCGCGTAGAGAACTGTAGTAAGATGTCGCTACAAGCCCATAAATATTTCCCACACTACCCCGTTTGGCAGCGACCCAACTTTGTACACCAAAAATCCGATAAACCTGCCAAAATAAAAGGAAAACATTGAGCCTACCGCACGGGCACACAGGCGGGTTGTCCAACAGTGGACAATGGTGGTGTTGATACAACTGATGACGTCAGAGCGGACAAAGGGATGCGAACACTGTTTGTGTAATGTTCGCGTTGTTGGTTAAGGGGAAGCTTGTTTGGTGGTAGATTTTTTAAATAGTTTATAAGTAAATTTCTTCTTATCATGTCGACGATTTTTTTTATTTATTTATTTAATCTTCATGCAACAAAAAGTACAAAGGCGGACTTAATGCCTTAGGCATTCTCAACCAGTCAACCTAGGGAGGTGAAGAGATAATATGGCAGGCGCACAAAAGAGACTTTTGTTTAGGAAACAAGAGTAAAAAGAATACATATAGTTAAAATACACATACATATATATTTAATATAATATATATACTACATATATATATTTATATAAAGTAAGGAAAGAAGTTTTGAAACGATTCTGCTATTGGTGTAGAAAATGATTCCGCAACTTCCGCTTAAATGCATACCGACTTTCGGCGGTCCTGATATCGAGAGGAAGCGCATTCCACAGAAGGATGGACTGTATATAGAAGATTTTTTTGCTAGCTTTTACCTACATAAAATAATATAGAATCAAAGAAATATATATCAGTCAGGAATAAAGCAGCTTTCTATCAATGAAAAAAAAAATGCTATCGGACCAGTACTTTCAGAGATGGTAATCTCTTCTTAATTTTACCATTATTTTTATTAGTGTCGATGTAGATAATTTCGCGTTTGACCACTACCTCACCTGATCATAAGTGACGATGTGGTCGACGATGGAGTACGCGTGCCTAGAATTAACCTATTCACTCTTGACTTAACGGTTACCGTGTGTTAAATCATCCTTATATATTACTAGCTTTTGCCCGCAGCTTTGCTCGCGTACTTACATAAAATATAGCCTATGTTACTCAGGAATAAAGCAGCTTTCGATCGGTGAAACAATTTTTACCAATCGGACCAGTACTTCCAGAGATTACCTCCTACAAACAAAAAAAACATAAAAATAACTTACCCTTATTAGTGTAGATTATATTCTTTATTGTACACAAGTTACAGTCAAATAGAACAGGTGATGTAGGTGTTTGGGCGAGTTTAACTCATAATCTTGTTCAAGTAACTTATCCCACTCTGAGTAAAGCGGGTACCTCCCGCTTCAGACTTTACTGACTAAAAACCACAGTGTTCCTTCAGTTACCCTTTATTACCCGCAACCCTGATGGGTGTTGGCTCCAGAAACAGAAGGCACTTTTTGTGGACTTAAAGATTTAGACAGGAGATATAGATAGAATTTTTTTTTTTTTTGTCGAAAACTTATATGCAGTTTGATAATTCCCGTGCAACGCTACCCCTTAACACATCTGTTTATATTTTCAGCGGGCGCCGGACACTGTTTGACGAGAGCTGCTTATCGCGGCCCCGTGCTGCCAGGGGTGCTCCACATTTTGGATTTCATTGCAAGCAGAAAGCAATGCAGAAGAGGCGTATGTCCCACTAGTGAAAACGTCAAGGATGATTTATTTTATGCTTACCTACTGTCATTTTTAATTGGAAGCAAAAAAAAATGACCATTGAATTGTACACTAGGAAGTATAATCCAGAGTTGGGTTTTCAAACAGCAAACCTAATAAGTGTGTGTTGTGTTTATATATTTTTTTCTGGAAAATAAAACACAAGACAATTTACTTAGTACTGCTAAACAATAATAGAGAAGTTCCTTTCAAAATTGACATGATATTAGTATAAATATAATTTACTAGAAGAAAGGAATAATTGAGTTAGTCTCGTCTTTAAACATGAATTTATCTAATCACTGTACACTGTTTTTTATTAAAAAAATATTAATAACGAATTAATTAATAGTCTTAAAACCTAAGAAACCATATTAGCAAGAAGAAATGTTGATTGATGAACACAAACAAACAAATATTATGATAAAAAAGTGAAACAATAGAAAGTGATCTGCGAGTCCACAGAGTCTATAGATTAGAGTGTTCTCAAAAAATTAAAAGATTTTATTTATAAATCACGTGGACCAATGCAATTAAATTAGTCTCCAAATCAGCAACATAACATCGTTCCAAATGTGCGCGACCCCTGCCGATGTCCGCAATATTTGCTCAGTTATTGTGCAGCTAATTGGTAGGAACACGAAACATTGTTGTCACAACGGAATCATTTTGTTTGTTGTTTATTTGGATGTTTAAATCCAATCGCAGATTATGAAATTTAAAATTCAATCTATATTTTTGTGGATACAGATGGAAAACCACACGAGTATTATGGTAGAACTACACATATGTATCACGCACGCCGATCTTGGCTCGTCGGTCTCCATAGAATTAATATGGAATTTATTTTATATGGAAACTAGACTTGTAGAGCTACACTAGATCCACGCCACGCGATGTCGTTCTACGTACAAATCAGGCGGGTTACACGTGTGCATCGGTCTAATGTAGTTCTAGCTTTAACACCGCTGCTATTGATCGATAAACGATCGGTGGCCGAGTGGTAAGGGCCTCAACTTACGAGTTGTATATCACGGGTTCAAATCCAGCCAGGCGCAGTACTTTATGTAATTTATTTCATTACCATCACTGCTCTCAAAACGGTGAAGGAAAACATCGTGCGGAAACCGGCATGTCCTAGAATAAAAAATTCGAAGACATCTTTTTTTTTGTCGACGGGGAAAATCATCTTATGACAAAACCCGCTCTTGGGTGGAGCGGGAGATAGTGTCAGACTCTTACTGACTAAAAACCCCGCGCCGTTCCTCCTAGCCTTCATACCAGGGCTCTAGTTTCCTTTCGGATAACCCCGACCCCGGTAGGCTTCGACCCAGCTGGGCCCCTCCTGTTGCTGACAACTCCTTGAGGCGCGCGGGAACAGTGCGCGCCGTCGACATCTTGGCTCAGTCCGGACAGTTACCGGACGAACGGACAGCGAGCTACCCATGGCTCGCTGTCCACGAACCCGCGTCTACGGTGGCTGGAAATCGGGACTGGAACCCCGGCGGCGGAGGCGAGGGCGCCGTTGCCTGAAGCGGTCGGCCTCCTATCTGATATTCACCATCCCGCACTTACGATTACGACCTATTCCCTTCTAGAGAGAGGAGGACTGAATCCTAGCAGTGGGAACTGGGAATATTAAAAGGCTGATTATGCTATGCTATGCTATGTATAAAAGGGATGACAATTAGACATAACGCGATGGAAGATACACAAAGACACGGAATTTCAGAACAATCCCCGATTTTCACTCCTTGCGATCTGTCGTAGAGGAAATCTTTAAAAAAAACTTAATGTAAAACCATTCCAGTTTGTCTACAAGAAAAGGAATAGAGACGTAAATCATTAAATAACTTACCTACTAGGAAAGCAAAAAAAAACATTTGTAAACAACAACTGAAAGAACATTGTAAATATATTTCAGCCGATAAAAGTCCGCTGTTGGACATAGGCCTCCCCAACTGTCGTCACAATGAAAGATACTGTGCGTCCCGCATCCATCGAATTCCCGCAACCTTCACCACCTACTTATATCATTACGTTTTAATAAGCCAATATCGACCCCAAGCTAATCAAGCTCAATATTGACGTCGTAGTAATGACAGATGACCTCATCTCATCAATTTGGAGCTCTCCCTTCAAAAAGCTCTCATTGGCTGGTCGCGTGACCAGGTCCCTATGCACGTGCTTCCATAAACTGATTAACTTTAGGGGCATGGCAATTTATGTTGTTCATTTTCAAATAAGCTATGTTAATTTATGTTTTTCTGTTTGGGTAAAGAATATATCCGTGGATGATTCTCCCCGTGGCTTGTAAAGTTGACTATGAAAAAAGAGTGTCCATGGAGTTTCTTGCACGTTCTTCTCCATAGAGATCTACGCTTTGGATCGTGCAATTTAGCTTCACTTTTCTTGGACTGACCGACATTTGACTATTCAAAAGTGTCTACATTTGGTCTATTTAAAAATTAATGATTTTGAATTTGACTGAAAATTCACGTAAAATAACTAGCTAAGAGTGAGTGGAACTCGCTCACCAAGGCTTTCATACCGTCCGTAGCAAAAAACGAGCCAAAACAATAGCGATTGTTGTATGGTTGTACCTTAAAGATTTAGTTCTGATTCTTTTTGTGTAGTTTTGCCGTTATAGTGACAATAGAAATACATCATCTGCAGAAATTTCAAATGTCTATCAGTCTATCACAGTTCATAAGATTCTGGTGACAGACAGACAGACGAACGGACGGTATCTCCCATTATCAAATCTAACTGTTCCTGCCCATAAAGCTGGATTGTTTAAAAGAGTTTATGTGGTCCTGGAACGCGAAGAACACTGAAAAAACACGGGTTAGTCAGTAAAAGTCTTACATTTCTTGCACCACCTGAAGCAGGAGAAGTTACTGGTAGATTTTTTTCAAGAAAACAAATTTCGAGCACCTAGATATATTCATTGTGCATTTAGGATAAAACACAGGGAATTCCACAACTTTAAACAATGTAGGGGTCCTTACGTCATATCAACGTTTACCATCAGGTGAGATAGTGGTCAATGGTGAAAAACTGTCATCTTAGGGCCCTCGCCCACGGTGACTTTTTGTAGCGTCTGTATAATAATAATAATAATAATATTCCACAACTATCACACAACGCCGTCTAGTCCCAAGCTAAGCAGAGCTTGTGTTATGGGTACTAGACAACTGATAAACATACTTATATATTTCTAAATACATACAAATTATAGATAAATTACACCCAGACACAGAACAAATGATCATGCTCATCACATAAACATTTGTCCTGGGTGGGAATCGAACCCACGACCTCCGGTATAGCAGTCAGGGCCACTAACTACTAGACCAACAGGCCAGTCCAGTAGTTTATGTATGTATGTCTAATAAATAAATAAATAGAATTCCCATATTTCACGTCGTCACAGTTATTGGCTGCTAAGGGTGTGTCATGGTTCCGGCTCATTGGCTCGACATGATGGGGTGGCAACCCTTCTATATTGGCTATAAATTATCGAGGCTGTTCGAAACTCATCAGTTGCTGGTGCGTATTAAATTAATTTTGTCGTTGATGGTCTATAGATTGTATTTTTTGTAGTATTGATATAAGCTAGAGTCTGACTGCGATCACAGCTGATGGTAAGAAATGATGCAGTTGTTGATGGTGAGGCGTACCAGTTTATAAAGAGCCTATTCACTCTAGCCTTGAAGAAATCTAATTATGCTTTTTCTAGGTTGCATGTTACCTATGTGTTATTTGTTCATGTATGTTTATTGTTTTACTGTTCAAAATAATAATAGTACACCTCCCGAATAAATTTTGATCGCGGTGAACAATCTATTTTTTTACTATTTATAGGCTCGCGTTTGGTCACTAACTCACCTATGGCAAGCGATGATATGGTCGACGATGGAACACGGTTGCCTAAAAGTAACCTACTCATATTATAAAGAGATGTACTTTTGTTTGTAATAAACCAACTCTAAAACTACTCGACTGAATTTAAAAAATCTTTCACCAGTAAAATGGTGTTCTATCACTCCAATGACAACCCCCGCTCTTGGGTGGAGCGGGAGATAGTGTTAGACTCTTACTGACTAAAAACCCACCGCATTCCTTCTAGCCGGTTAGCCGTTTCTTCTTCATACCGAGGCTCAAGCTCCCTTTCGGATAACCCTGGCCCCAGTAGGTTTCGACCCAGCTTAGCCCCTGCTGTTGCTGACAACTCTTTGAGGCACTGAGTGACTTGGGCTATATTTTTTTACTTGGGCAAAAAAACAAGTAGAAACTAGTTTAAAATATATTCATTTCCACGTAAGTAGATGTAAATGCTATGAAAGAGCTGGACTAAATAGCGTAAAAATATTTAAAAATCCTTAAAAAATTCAAACGTTCCAATTTCAATATTCAAAAACAACGGAATTCCTTCGGTGCCATGAATTAGTTCTAAATAATTAACTCCTTATCGGCGCGTGCGCCGCACCCCTCTTCAAAATAAAAAAATACCCTTCGTATTCAAATTAACAAAACATTACTGTGTATTCCTGCTTCAATTATTTTATTCGCGTTTGTTGAAAAAATCACCCTATATTCTACCATCAAGCCAAAACTAATTCTCACCTGTCATGATTAAGGTTGATTTTTCTCTAGCAATCTTTAGCCAACGGTACTCAAAGAGAAATAAACTGTAACGTAAAGAAAATAGGGTTGGTTGTTCTCTAGGCAGAGAGGGGTGGTGTCGGTTGTAAAGTGATGCAAGTCAATATGAAGCAAAAAGGTGGCACGCGCCCTGCGTACGCGCAAGTACAGGGTATCTTCCCTAACCATCGGAGGGTGGGGTAGGGATGTTACTGTGGTTATATCGATATAATCGATACTATTTAAAAAGTAGCGTGTTGTCCTTATAATGTGTTGAATAACATCTTATTTTTAATTATGTACGCATGAAAATAACGCAGTCCAAGTTACGCATATTATTATTATTTTTGTTTGTTTCATTTTAAATCTTATTTAATATTGCATGATCTGTAAATGTGAATTTGTAAATTTACTATTATGATACTCATTTAATATTTCTACACCAGCAAAGGTGGTATATGTGATTCCGTTTAATATTATGATCTTCATGTACCATGTACTCAGAAATAAACGATTCTATTCTATGTGCCCACTGTTAGAACTCATGCATCCTCTTGAGGAGGGGAGTTTAAAAAGTAGACTGTAGCTTTCAGGAATTTATTACTTTAGCATCTATTCATGCAGTAGTTAAGCATATGGTTTAATCAGGTTTATATTTTTGTTAATACAGTATATCAATATTAGGATCGACACACGACAGAACAACTATGCAGGTAGGTATTATGGTCTTCATCGATGTGTTTAATATTATCGTTCTTTTTTATAAAAAGTCAATGAGCTTTTGGTAACTATTAATATAAGTAACTCATATGCTTTCCCCTATCAGGCAAAAGCTGTAATGGCGTCTTAAATTTACAAAAATTATGGTAGTACTAGCTGCTCCCAGCGGCTTCGCCTGCGTGATAGCAGAAAATTAGCCCAAGGAAACATACTTCCGGGATAAAAAGTATCCTATGTCCTAGTCCAGGATATGGTCTATCCGTGTACCAAGTTTCATCAAAATCGGTTTTGCCATTTAGGAGTGAAGACGTAACAAACAAACAAACTCACTTTCGCTTTTATAATATTAGTAAGGATTAGTAAGGATATTAGTAAATTATTCAAATACAACATAATTAAATTATTATATCATCATATTATACAGCAGGTATCAACGAAAAGAAGATCCTGACGTTTATCGACTATCGATAGAAACTTCGATACTACACTACTCCCATCACTATGATGGCTCGTGTCACAGGGCGAGGCGCAAACGCAGGTGCTGTTCCGCTTGCCCGTCCGTGCCCAGTCGCCCACTGTTGCCCACACCTGGGCAGATCCAGCGATTAGGATTTACGTACTTATCTACTACACCTACAATCTTTTTAACGTACTTTTTTGTCTTTTGTTTTGTTGCTCGTTTATAAAAGTGAAAGTTTAATGTTGTTTTGTAAATGAAAGTGTTTTTTTTTTACATGTTTAAGACACTTTAGAAGCTTTAGTACTTTCGTAGTCAAATTTTTCCACCACCACTACCATAACCACCACCCACCACCCACCACCCACCAAAAAAATTGAGAAATATAAAATTAATTCAACATTTACTCACAATTACTTAAACCATGAAGCGCTGGAATGGAGAGGACTAGGCATTAATGTCAATGGCGAGTACATCACTCACCTTCGGTTTGCCGACGATATAGTAGTCATGGCTGAGACTACGGAAGAACTCAGTACAATGCTCGGTGACCTCAGTAGAGCTTCCGAAAGAGTGGGTCTTAAAATGAACATGGACAAAACCAAAGTTATGGTTAACATCCATGTAGCACCCACTCCTATTAAGATCGGAGAGACTCTACACTCGAAGTTGTGGACGATTATGTTTACCTGGGACAGACGGTCCAGTTGGGTAGGTCTAACTTCGAGAAAGAGGTCAATCGTCGAATCCGACTCGGCTGGGCAGCGTTTGGGAAGTTGCACGGTGTCTTTTCGTCTAATATACCACAGTGTCTCAAGACTAAAGTCTATGACCAGTGCGTGTTGCCAGTGATGACTTATGGCTCCGAAACGTGGTCGCTTACAATGGGCCTTATAAACAGACTCAAAGTCACCCAAAGAGCGATGGAAAGGGCTATGCTCGGAGTTTCCCTGCGTGATCGCATCAGAAATGAAGATATCCGCAGGAGAACCAAGGTTGCCGACGTAGCTCGAAGAGTCGCCAAACTTAAGTGGCAATGGGCAGGGCACATTGCACGCAGAACAGATGGTCGATGGGGACGAAAGGTTCTGGAGTGGCGATCACGTACCGGAAGACGCAGCGTTGGAAGGCCTCCAACAAGGTGGACCGACGACCTGGTCAGGGTCGCGGGAATCCGATGGATGCGTGACGCACAGGACCGGTCGTTGTGGCGACGCTTGGGGGAGGCCTATGTCCAGCAGTGGACGTCTTTCGGCTGATATGATGATGATGATGAAGCGCTGCTGATTGTTTCATGAACTATTTTGTAATTTAAGGATAATTTGGTTTGACCACTATCTGACGCGATGGTAAGCGATGATGTGGCGGGTAATGGATCACGCTTGTCTAGAAGTCAAGTTTTTGTTTCCTTGATGAGGTGTTTCCTAGCTGACTACCCTGAGAAGAAACACCGAAACAAACTCAGGGGTCAAAGTCTGCGAAAGTAGGCGAGCCATGGGTAGCTCGTTGTCCGACCGTCCGGTAACTGTCCGGTCCGGACCGAGTCCAAGACGTCGACGGCGCGCACTGTTCCCGCGCGCCTCAAGAAGTTGCAGACAGAACAGCAGGGGCCCAGCTGGGTCGAAGCTTACTGTGGCCAGGATAATCCGAAAGCTCGAGCCCCGGTATGAAAGCTAGAAGGAACGGGGTGAGTTCTTAGTCAAAAAGAGTCTGACACTATCTCCCGATCCGCCCAAGAGCGGGGGTTGTCATTGGATGATTTATCCCCACCATAAAATGGGGCAGGCTTAATTATAACGCTATACATTTATTTAACGAGAATATAGCCACGCTTTCATGGTCTGAGCAAATTAGACGAAAAGGCAATCAACCACTCAGGTGTATATTTTCGGAAGTACACCACCATTGTTCCGTAGCGCACTCAAAATTAACCATTAAGTATAATTTAACCTTCACAATCAACGTCTCTGTAACTTCACGTTCAAGTGTTGGTAACACTGAATACATTCAGGTTTAGCCGGTGTTTAGCCAAACAAAAGTTAATAATGACAAGCCTACCAACCTCACGGTAAAGGTCGCCGCTCATGGGCCACATGCCACAACTACAAACGCCGACACGACAAATTAGAAGCTGCCACAAAGGGCCGGGCCACACGAACCCGCTCGTACCTGCCGATTGTCGAAATATTTGCGGTGCAGCGCTGCAACGCATCGTTTGGCGCGGCTCAAAGGCAGCTGAAGCAGGCGACCGCCATTTGTGGCTATTAGCTACTGCTTTTCACGCAGTATCATAACGGACTTTGACGTAGTAGGATCAAATGCGCGTGTAGCATGTGACGGCGTTTTGTACCAGCGTTTAGGGTCGTTATGGGCCATAACGTCATCCACGTCATCAGCTCCTAGCATGCCCCCCGACATGGAACATTCGTCAGACCAATACCAGCCCTACAGCAAGAGCGGTTGCTCTCATTAACGAATATCTTGACCACAGTCCAAATGCCGACATATTTGTTGATAGTTTAAATGTGCTGAAGAAAGATGTGATGACCTTTCTTAACAAAATGTAATATTTGATATTTATGTATGGCACCGTTAATTTTTAATTTAAGTTTTATTTATTCTTTAATGCTATATTAATATGACAACTATATTGACAATTTTAATTAATATGAGGTTTTTTTTTAATTTTATGATCTGTGACGAATTTATTACTTACTAGCTTCTGCCAGCGACTTCGTACGCGGATCCTGTTGCTTATGCCAGCGACAACGGGGTCGTCAAAATCAAAGATCTGAAACGTCTGATATCGAATTCTAAGAGCCGGGGGACTGGATTCAGTATTCACGCGCGATGGCTTATTAGCGTATTTCATGTATAACTTTGGTGTTTCTATACCGATTTCTATGATTCTTTTTTTTATTGAATAGATAATAATGTTAACTTTTTAATATTAGGAATGAGTGAGAGTGTTATAAACGTAAGAGTAGACAAAAATAAACAGAAAGCTCCGAACTGCTAAGCTATCGGGAGTTACACGTGCCATTGTGAGTCAACCATAAAAGATAGACATATGCTGTCGTGGGACATTTTTTATATAATTTTAAGAGGAAATGGAGTAATTTCTCCCGTTTCCCCAACATTTCCCTTCACTGCTCTGCTCCTATTGATCGTAGCGTGATTAAAAGTATACTATAACCTGCCCAGGAGTATGAAAAATGATTCTACCAAGTTTTGTTAAAATCCATCGAGTAGTTTTTGTTTCTATAAAGAACATACAGATAGACAGACAGACAGACAGACAAAAATTTTACTGTTTGCATTTTTAGCATCAGTATCAATCACTAATCACCCCCTGATAGTTATTTTGGAAATATGTTTCATGTACAGAATTGACTTCTCTACAGATTTATTATAAGTATAGATGACATTTTATTTTGTATGATATGTTTCCTTTGATTATTATTTTGTATAAAAATTGTACGATAATTAATTTTAATTCATTTTCTGTTGTATACTAGTTATAAGCGTTTTGGTTTCAGTACTGTAAGCTTGTGAAAATTTATGAAAACTTTAGAAAATATGCCGGTGGCGGCGTTTTGTAGCTATGGTCGATGGCCCGTATGCGGTTAGCCTAAGTCCCAGTTTTTCGGTTACAAATCGATTCTGGTTGCACCGATTGAAAAGAAAACTTGTATTTGAACGCTAATTACATCTTGAAGCTTATTGGGCATGTAATTTGAGATCATTAGTGTGTTTTAAAACGGGGTAAAGTACTAAGAGGGTATTTATATTATGCCATATTTATGGTCTCAACAATAGATACCTGTTTTGAGTTAAAAAAAAAATGAAAACCCGATTGCAGTGCTACCTACTGGCTTCAATTTTATTTTCAGACCACTCAAAATTTCATCCAAATCCTTCAAGCCGTTTAACGGTGGGTGACAAAAACACGCACAAAAGAATTATATGATGAAATAACCACAATGTCACAATTAATAAAAAAATTAATAATTATTAATCTTTTTTTTTTATAGTGATTTGTCTTGGAACAAGCGACTGCCTGCCAAACCTCCACAACCCAGTTACTGGGCAACACGACACTTTTGGTATTGACTGATGGGTGGTTTCTGGCGTCTGACTGTCAAAGTTTAACGAATGACGTGTGGAGTCAGTAATGTCCTAGATAAAGTTACAAAAAACCTTTTTTATATAAAAAAAAAACCGAATTCACTAAAAAATTAAATTGAATTTGAGGAGTTCCCTTGAGCATCCGAATCCGAATTGAGAACCTCCTCCTTTTTTAGAAGCAGGATAAAAAGTACTTATGGAAGGAAAAAAATCATTTTGTTGGCACAGATTCGAACCCGCAACTTCATGCATGAGACCACTGGTCAACCACTATAATAACAATATTGAGTAGTAACAATACAAAGTCCAAAACCAAATACTTGGTTAAGTTTGAAGTAATTACCTTGCTACAGTGTTTCTTTGTCGTCCATTCAGGAAGAGAAAGGACTTTTCATTGAGGAAGCCCAACACAATGGTAATGGAAATTATACAGCATGTTACGATATTACACACATTAGGGACAGGTATCCCGAGAAAGTTCCTGCGGTTTACAAACGGTGCTGTTGGTAAGGAAGGCATTCCTGTTCTGTGAAGCCATGACACAAGCGTTTTTTATTATTATTGATAGCTTTTGCCCGCAGCTTCGTCTGCTAACATAAAATATTTGACTATGTCACTCAGGAATAAAGCAGCTTCCTATCGGTGAAAAAATGTTTGCAATCGGACCAGTACTTCCAGAGATTAACTCCTACAAACAAAAAAAAAAACATATTTTAACCTGTTTATTATATTCGTGTAGATAGGTTGGCGTTTGACCACGATCTCAACTGATGGTAAGCGATTATGTGGCCGTCGATGGAGCATGCTTGCCCAGAAGTAACCTATTCATTCTTGACTCCTGAAGAACTTCACTCTTGAAGACCCCTAGGTTGTAGCTATCAGGAAACACAGACTAGATTTTAAGTTTAAACATTAGCAATGACATCCATATTGGGTCCTGAAATTTTGGGAATGAAACTGCTAGCTATCCTGTCGGTTTTCTATGGTTTACATTTCGGGGAGTGTGCATCGGGATTGCACAATTTAATTTCGCTAAGTCCGTTATATCATTGGACTACCAAACGTACGCGTTGCGCCACTAGTACATCGTGGACATCCCACCTACCCATACGCACAAAACTTATTGGGAATACATACATTGACTGGCCTGTTGGTCTAGTGGTTAGTGGCCCTGACTGCTATGCCGGAGGTCGTGGGTTCGATTCCCACCCATGACAAATATTTGTGTGATGAGCATGATCATTTGTTCTGTGTCTGGGTGTAATTTATCTATATTATGTATGTTTTTCATATCTGTTATTATTATTATTATTATTATTACATAGCTGTACGCACCATGAGTACAGCTAAAGAGTGGAATTCCCTGCCAGAGTCTGTGTTTTCTGATAGTTACTTTACAACGGGTCTTTAAATCAAAAGTGAATAGACTGCGTCTGGGCAAGCGTGCTCCATCATCGACCACGTCATCGCTTATATCACTAGGTGAGATAGTGGTCAAGCCTATCGATAAAAAAGAGTGATACTCACTCGCTAAATGAGGTTGGCATTTAAAGAGCAGATTGGTAGCGAGTGGTCGTGTGTCCGTCCGTACGTTTTTAGTGGGCGGTTAGCAGTTAAAGCAAGCGGCGCCGCGGGCGACGGCTATAGCACGCACGGGGAACGCGTGCCGACTGCCGACGTACTGTTTAGTAGCCACAGAGCGGTTTTTTAACAGAAGTTATATTATGTAACTAGATGACCCGGCGAAATTCGTACCGCCTAATGCCTTGATGAAGTTTTAATATAATATAGTTTTAAATTATAGTCTATTTCATTACTTATTTTGTTTATTTATTTTTTTTAATTTATACACACTGTGTCTACGTTTCTTATCCAACTGTCCTGTCACAGGTCTGCTGGAAAAAATTTCGTTAGAGATAAGCAGATCCTTTGTACTCTTCTATTCTTATTTGTTCTTTTCTTTTATAAGTGTTTGTGTGTAAATAAATAAATAAATAAATAAATAAATAAACAAATAAACAAATAAACAAATAAACAAATAAACAAATAAACAAATAAATAAATAAATAAACAAATAAACAAATAAATAAACAAATAAATAAATAAATAAATAAACAAATAAACAAAAAAATAAATAAATAAACAAATAAACAAAAAAATTAATAAATAAATAAACAAATAAATAAATAAATAAACAAATAAACAAATAAATAAACTAATAAATAAATAAATAAATAAATAAATAAATAAATAAATAAATAAATAAATAAATAAATAAATAAATAAACAAATAAATAAATAAATAATATATAACGGTAATCAAAGAAGCCCGAAATTCAAATCGAACAGCAAATACACCACTAATTTATAAATAATATTCATAAACAGCAAAGTTATTAGCGTTTGTTTATGTCCCAAAATCTCACTCAATTTGTAATTTTAATGAAATATTGATTTTTATGAATGAATAAATGACGATCAAAATGAAAAAGAAAACACTGCGCGTAGTGTTTTCCAGTAGACAATAACAATGTCTAATGAACTACGAGTATTAGGAATTTACCAAATATGACAAATTTTCTTGTTTTTTTTTTTTACCTATTTTTGATATTTTTTAATATATTTATAAACAACTAGCTTCTGCTAGCGACTTCGTACGCGGATCCTGTTGCTTAAGCCAGCGACAACGGGGTCGTCAAAATCAAAGATCTGAAACGTCAGATGTAGAATTCTAAGATCCCGGAAACTGGAAAACAACGTGATGCGCGAGACGATTCGAGACGTTCCAGATCTTCCACTTAATTTTTTTAATTAGGGATGAGTGAGAGTGTTATAAACGTAAGAGTAGACAAAAAACAGAAAGCTCCGAACTGCTAAGCTCTCGGGAGTTCACGTGTTATTGTGAGTCAACCATAAAAGATAGACATATGCTGTCGAGGGATATTTTTACATAATTTTAAGGAGGACATTTTCGTTATACATGATTTCTGTGTAGCTTTAACCATTAACGCTGCAAACGCGACGGAAGCTTAATTCATGAATCCCCAAGCGACCACCGGTGGCCGCGCATCTATTGTCTTACTATTGTGTCTCTAATTGACGGTATCTGAAGGGTTAAAAAATGGAGTAATTTCCCCCGTTTCCCCAACATTTCCCTTCACTGCTCTGCTCCTATTGATCGTAGCGTGATGAAAAGTATACTATAACCTGCCCAGGAGTATGAAGAATGATTGTACAAAGTTTCGTTAAAATCCATCGAGTAGTTTTTGTTTCTATAAAGAACATACAGACAGACAGACAGACAGACAGACAGACAAAAATTTTACTGTTTGCATTTTTGGCATCAGTATCGATCACTAATCACCCCCTGATAGTTATTTTGGAAATATATTTCATGTACAGAATTGACCTCTCTACAGATTTATTATAAGTATAGATATATATTACAATATATTTTTTTTTTATTATATTGGTGTCTCAACCTATGATTCAACATCAATCGCATCCTTAATATCCTTTAATATAAAGTATTTATATAAACATCCTAATTGGCCTTTCTTCTTAGCGACACGCGCGGTCGATCAGACATACGGACAGGCGGACAGACGGACAGGCGGACCACCCGTTCTCTAATCAAATCAAAATCGTGCAGACTTTATTCACAACAACTGGATAATGGAATACACTAGTCGAGAGATGCGGATTCATCTGCGATTATTTTATATTTTTTTAAGCCTTTACAAAGGTAAAGGCTTAAAAAAATTAGACCAAAGGGTTAAAATAGAAATAAGTGAGCTTTACTATTTTGCTATCTAGGTAAAATATATGTCCGTATTGTTGGTTTTGTACGCATTTGATTGCGAAAAAAAATCAGACTTAGTTAAAAAGAGCAGATTTAATTAAAAAAAAAACAAGAGCAGACTTAATTAAAAAAGATTCAGTTAAAAAAAGAGCAGACTTAGTTAAAAAAGAACAGATTTAGTGGATAAAAATGAATCACAACAGAAATTTGCTAAGGAGATATTGCGCACAAGAGTGTTGTTGCACACAATGCTCTCTCTGTTAACACAGTGCTCTCTCTGTTCCTTTACTCTCTTAGTCCAATGTGACAGCAAACCGACACGACCGGTGAGAGACCAGGCGCAAGACTAGCTTCACGTAATTTCCGAGGTATGTCACACCACCAACTGCCAAACTCCGGGCTGCACAAGAGTAATTCCTAATGGAGATATCCAATAGCATTTTTTGTCAAGATCCTGGAGGCGAAGATGTCCATACAACAAATAAGGTACAACTTTAATTATAATAATTTATTATACATAGAGCTAAATTGAACATTTTCTGTAATAGTATATTTTGATACAAGTGGAGAAAATTTGTGTAAAATGTGACATACGTAGACGAGTGTGTTATTGAGCCGAGGGCTGCAGTGACTTTTCAAGTGTATCAAACGACGTTTTTCAATACATGAAGGTCGACGCGCGCCCAGCCTGATAAGATAAATGTAATAAAATTGTGACACTAGTGCGGAAAACAATCAATCGCGTCCCTAAAAGCGATGGAATAAAAGCGAGTTTTCGAGTAAGTGTAATGAACAAAATATTTTATCGCAAAATTATTCAAACATACATCCCCACATTTTCGATGTAGATTTTATTGGTAGCAACGCGTGAGTGCCTCCACTTAATTCAACTTAATATCAAATTACTTAATGGCTGGCCAATGAGGATTATTAGGATTGCTAACAAGTCAAATTTCCTACAAATTACATCCAGATAAACTTATAAGATTATTTTATTTTTGAAGGAGAACAATGCGAAGTATCAGCTGCTTGTTAACCTGAACCAGCTCGGTGGGAGACAGTTGTGGGGAATGGTAATCAGTGCACCTGTGAATTTGGCATGTGTCAATCTTATCAAGTAATAGCACATTTTGATACAATTGCAGAAAGTTTGTCATTGCGACGAGGCGAAATTTGCACGAGTCGTAGGCGGGTGTGTTTTGGAGCCGAGGGCTGCATTGACTTTGCACGTGTACCAAACGACGTTTTTCAATACGCTTACGAAGAAATGAATAAATGGTGGTTGGCTGGTGAATCGTGGAGGTCGACGCGCCTGATACGATGAATGTAATAAAATTGTGGCGGAGAGAGAGCACGTGTATTTTTCTGCACTAGTACGGAAAACCGTCTATTGCGTACCTAAAAGCAGTGGGATATGATCAGGTTTTCAAGTACCTAAGTGTATTGAAAAAGATTTTTTAAGCTCGTGGCTTGGAGATGGCTCGAGATGGCGGAATCAAGTCGTGCAATTCCCGCACACACTCTCAAAACTGCAACCTGTAAAACACCGAAAGACTGGCTACCCTACGCATGTGCTCAAGGCTTTGAAGATTGGACGTAACCAGATCTGGATCACCAATCAGCCACTTCACACACCTTTCCACCGAGCCCAAAGCTGCCAGGTGGCATTTTACAACACCAGCCAATATGTGGCTGCAGTACTCCACACAGGATCGGACCTGGGCTTTGTATAACATTAGAAGCTGTCCCAGTGTGAAGTAAGATAAGAAATCACAATAAACCTTTAAATTTAACTCATAATAAGACCGGATACCTTCACGACGATCTGACAGGGTGCAGGCAGTTTTATTTTCAGTGGCGCAAGCGCATTGACCGGAAGTCGTCTCGATGCGTAAGCTTCGACAAATTGCGCCACTTCCGGATAAAGATGGACGCTCGTTTCAATGTTATTTATGTCGTGAGAAGTTTTTAAGCATCTGATTTAGGTCTTGTTTGATTTTGCATATGTTTTGTATTTATTTTCTGGTGGATGGACTATAAATTTGTTTTTGAGGAGGGGAACTCTTGTTGGTCTTCTTTTGATAGCTTTTGAACGAGTTTTCTATAATACAAGCTTTGTTGCTGATTTTGTATTGTACCTTTTTAGGGTTCCGAACCCAAAGGTAAAATCGGGACCCTATTATTAAGGTTCTGTACCCAAAAGGTAAAATGAAACCCTATTACTAAGACTCCGCTGTCCAATGCAACCGTCGCGTCCGTCTGTCTGTCGGTCCGTCTGTCACCAGGCTCTATAGGTATTTCATGAACTGTAATAGTTAGACAGTTGACATTTTCACAGATGTTGTATATCTGTTGCTGTTGTTTTGCTGTTTTTTTTCTACGGAAGGTATGGAACTCTACGTGCGCGAGTTTGACTTGCCCTTGGCCGGTTATTTTTACGTGAAAAATCATTAAACGACATGCGACAATAAACGGTTCTGTGCGTCTCGTATCTATCAGATTCCCGTAACCTTTACCATGTCATCGGTCTACCTTGTAGGAGGTTTTCCAACGTTGCGACTTCCGGTACACGGTCGCCACTCCAGAACCTTTCAGCCCCAATTGCCATCAGTTTAACGTTTATTAATTGCCTGAAATTATAAACTAGAAGCCGTCTCCTAAAAAAATCTAATTTATTATTTTTCAACTTTAAAAAACCAGCTGATTCACATAATTTTTCATAAATTCTCAGGCTACTATTAAAAAGCATTGTTACAGTAATAAATAATACAAAACTAATAACGTCCCAATCATCCAAAATTCAAATCAGCTACTATATATTTTTTCTCAAAAACTCAAAGGACATTTTTTATTCCCAAAAAACCAAGATTCCATTTAAAAAGGGTTGCATTTTATGTCATTTTAAGTGGTTTTAATTTGTCAACCGTAACGAAATTAATATAAACGGTAAAAAAATGTTAATATAATATTAAATAATATGTTTTTAATACATTTTCTATCATCGGAGTATGAATTATGCCTGTATTTGCTTTTTTAAGGAGCTGGTCTTCTCAGTGGGGTATTTCTTGACTACCCACGATTAAAATGTCGTTTAGAGAAAGGAATAGATGTAAATGATAGATATGCTGGTGATAAATTTTATTGGAATTGTTGTAAATGCTGTGGGAATGCTTGAAGACGAATGCTTAAATAAAGAGTGAAGAAAAGTTGAGTTAGGTATGTTTCGTACCTCAATCACTAAATAGTTACAACGTAACCTATAGTACAATGGTTTGGCTGGCATGTTGGTCTAGTGGTTAGTGAACCTGAC
The DNA here is from genome assembly GCA_949319445.1 of Mythimna lalbum. Classification (NCBI taxonomy): domain Eukaryota; kingdom Metazoa; phylum Arthropoda; class Insecta; order Lepidoptera; family Noctuidae; genus Mythimna; species Mythimna lalbum. The sequence continues at coordinate 20,987,590 of OX439356.1, read as the reverse complement.
TGCTATGCCGGGGGTCGTGGGTTCGATTCCCAGGACAAATGTTTGTGTGATGAGCATAATCGTTCGTGTACGTAATTTGACATATTTGTGAACGCACTTATGATACTGGAGTTATTCCTAGCGTGGAGCAACATTAAAAAAAAATTATTGTGTGATCTCTTCCTCACAAAGATTTAATTATCTGCAAAAATTTTAGACGACTTTCTGCGTCAAAGTTAAAAAATCTAACTTCAAATCTTTTTGTAAGCAACGTAGACAGTATAGAAAATATAAGCACAAATTGATATCCTGTATTTCAGCAGTACCCAAGTCAGTTTAATATCATAATAAAGCTGTAATAACGGTTTTACTACAAAAAAAAACCCGGGTATTGATACCCAATATTTTTTTATTCCAAAACATATAAATCACCTTTCTATAATACTATATGACACACCCCATCAAAACTTTTTGTCATTTTATTATATTTTTTAATCAACACAAAAACTGTCAAAACCGCAAAACAAAGGTGAAGCGAGAAAGAAAGATCTTTAATAAAAAGTTAAATAATCTTATATCTAAATCAGAGTTTAGATTTACGAGCTCCCAGTGTTTTTGAAAGTGCGTCTCTTGATAACTTAGTTTTGATTTATTTATAGCCTAGAGAATATAAAATGTATGGTGAAAGAAATGTGAGTTTGGATTGAATATTGTAAGATTTTACTTTATTCAAACTTTTTTGTATCTTCTATAATCGAGATTCTGAATGACAATCTTTTTTCTGAAAAACTTTAAAGGGTCTAAAAAAAAACATGTATTTCCTAGTACAAGTTTTGTGAAATATTCGAATAAACGTTTGTGCTTAAAGAAAAGCTATAGTTTTCTTTACTAACTATTTTGTGTACATGCCAAGGCCAGATCTTAGAACTGATCACTTCATGATGTGGCTAACTAAAACTGGCCATCTTATGAAGTGATCAATTTCTAAGACCTATATTATTATATTTACACACCAATCGCACTAATACTATAAAGGCGAAAATTTATGAATGTGTGTGTATCTGTGACACTTCTTCACGTCCGAATGCCTCAACGGATTTGGATGCAGTAGCAAATAGGATACTTTTTATTTCTTTTTTTTTTTTTTTTCTTTTTTTTCTTTTTCTTTTTATTTAGGATAACTGTCTACTTTTACGCGACTGAAGTCGCTAACAGCAGTCAGCTGATCATAAGATTGTATTTAATAGATACTATTTGGTCGAGGGCAATCACATCATCATACTCGCTTATACTATACTATACTCGCATACGCGTTTAGCAGAAACGCTGAGTAAAAATGTATAGCAGTGACATTACCTCTAACGTCATTTTGTCATGTGATTTCTCCGCAGCTAAAGTCATTGTCATACATTACCTGTACCTACTAGTCACATTACTTAATTCATGAATCCCCAAGCGACCACCGGTGGCCGCGCATCTATTGTCTTACTATTGTGTCTCTAATTGACGGTATCTGAAGGGTTAATATGAATAAATCCCAATCTGCACTTTTAGACCAGTCTTTACCATAATCCGTAACCCAACATCAATTTCTCGGCGTCACAGGCCTTCAAACGCACCATTATTTTTCCATAAATCAAATACCTTTTAAAAACCTCGACGACAAATATAAAAATGTCAAGCGTTGCCGCCGAATAAAGGATGTCCATATTTAAAAAGCCGTTTGTATCCCATATAATATATATTTCGGTTTTCAAATTCGGAATAAATTTTATGTCACCTGCGCCGACGCAACCGGAAGAAGATTTATGTCCATCTCTTTTCCGTGTATAGCGCTGTCTCTTTCTCACCTGTCTTTTATTATTTGTTATACTATTGAGATTCGTATACAGATAATCTTTATACTAGTTTTATATGCGATAAATTACTGTAAGCAAAACTTCGGTGATCACATCGTAGATAAATGTTGTCGTAATTTGTAGGGACACCGTTGACAGGTGAAGAAAGTCTCAATAAAAAACGTCTGCATTTTTAATTGCGGAGCAAAAACGAGAGTGACAAGCTCCTGGTAATAATTTTGATTGATTAACCCTTCAGATACCGTCAATTAGAGACACAATAGTAAGACAATAGATGCGCGGCCACCGGTGGTCGCTTGGGGATTCATGAATTAAAAGATACTTTTTAAGTTTTGTTTAAAGAAACTTTGCCCCACACTAGGAACTACTCCTGTATTGTGGGTGCGATCCAGTGGCGTAGCTAGGCCCTCAGGGGCCCCGTATCAAATATATTTGAAAGTTTGTTTTTTTGTACGAAATAGCTTCTACTAATATAGAAATAGTGCCTTGAGAGGCCTTAAAATTGAAAATGAGCTCATTTTATGGATCACTTAGTAGGAGGTACTAAAATTGGTTGAGTTTTTGTTATCGTCTTGTATGTAGAAAATGCTAAAAAGAAAGGAGCGTGCTAAAAGCGATTTACAGAGTATCATATTATGGGTGGTTAATATTCATTCATTCCTGTCGATGAGAATTTGAGATTATGGACAACATGTTACAAATTTTGACCTAAGTCCGGGCCCCTGTAGCTTGGGGGCCCCGTATAATTGATACGGCGGTAGCTACGCCCCTGGTGCGTTCACAAACATGTATAAACTCACATACAACCGACTCAGACGCAGAACACTTATCTGTAGGGCATACAAATATAGGGATTTTTCTAGCAATAGCAAGTAACTAAAATTGTTTATCGTAACAAAAAAAAGGATACTTCTAACAACATAAAAAGAAATAACTCATCTTTAATTAAGAGGTTGTACTATTTCAATCTTCCTAACTAAGTTTTCTCAATTTTTTACTAATTCAGTTTTAAAAGTATCTTTTTGTACAAAAACTCGTTTCTATTTTTTAATACATACAATATTGATGTAGCTGGCACGCCTTTCTTCCGTTCAGTGAATTAATTCTAACAACTTCATCATAACTCATTTTTGCTACCGAATGGGTGTTGCTTATAAAACCATTATTTCTTTTTTTTAATTTGAAGACGTTTTAAGATGAACTATTCTGTTTCTTGCAAATCTTTTTATACTTGCTGAGATAATTTTGTAATTAGTTCAAAAAGGTTATCCACGATGATCAAAAAGGTTTTAACGTGATTTTTTATGAAGAAGCAATTCAATAAAAGAGAAATAACGCCTGAAAACTCTGTTCGCATTCGGTCGTGATTTACTCGAATATTTCAGAAATCTTGTTCCAGGAAATATGTATTTTTTTTATTAGAGAACTCTATGGAGATTACATCTTGAATTTAAATAGTTTTACCGCTTTTCACAAGCTTTTATTTAGTTTCACCTGTCCCGATGTTTGTCTGTCATCAAATCTTGCAAATTAAATTTGACCCACTTCCCCATTACTGATTGAGCTGAAATTTTGCATGCATGTGTCAATCAGATGACAATATAAAATTATTATGACATGGTGCTGATCTGATGATGGAAACGGAAGGTGGCTATAGGAACTTGGTAGTTAAATGACACAACCCCATCGAGTTTGAGCTCGTATGATTTGTAGAAGCTATAAAAGCTTGCTATGAAAAAAATATTTTCATTAAAAGCTTTTTACTACATTAATTCATGAATCCCCAAGCGACCACCGGTGGCCGCGCATCTATTGTCTTACTATTGTGTCTCTAATTGACGGTATCTGAAGGGTTAAGGTATTAATCGTAGATGAGTCATACCTACTCCAAGGACCACCTAACCTCATTCCCTCCAGACCTTGTACCCTCGTTCACAAGACAAACAGCCACAATTCCCAACAACTCCACAAACATTAGCAACTCGTCTAATTGTGAAGTTTCACTTGCATTTAAAAGAACCTGGACAAGGTAATTGCACCGTATCCTGTCTGTCTGTCTGTGTGGCTGTAACTCGGGATTAAGTTCAATTTTCTTATCGTTCCTCGTAATTGTTCCCATCGATTTGGTTACTTCAATTTATTTCGGAGTCGCTAATTCTTTAAATACATAGATAGAGGGGATTGTAGTGTTTATGTTCGCACTCGTTTTAACTTTGTTAGTGAACAGGATTATAAATGACTAGAATTATAATAATTATAATAATAACTTTATTTACACCAAATAGTAACAATTTATAGAAACTTAAATCTATGGGTACAATGTATATGTATAAGGTGGCTGTGATATGCCTCAACAGTTTGGATCCTATCCCCTGAACTAGGTGGTAACCTGTATCTCAGGGGATAGTGTTCAGCCAATAGTTTGTACAATATTTATCACGAGTGCCACTACTATGTAGATGAGTCAGTATTAAAAGCGTGAGGGTAGTGTGTAATTGCAAAAATGTGAGTGTAAGTGAGTGTAAGAGTGTAAGTATGTTTGTATATGTACATATGTGTCTGGAGAGTGTGCGAGTGGGTATGGTATTGGAGAATGTATTTTTTTTTTCAGTTTATTATCTACATCAAGCATACTTTAAAACATTACATGTGTTTTTAAGTCCAAAAGTATCCAATTAGTAGTCTACCATAGTTTAATTCATTAAAGCTTTCTAATTGTCTTTCTATTGTCATTTTATGTAGATACATATTTAAGATGACATTTTAAAATTTAATTAAGTAACAAATTTTGTCTTTTTTGTTGAACTTAGCTTAAATATTTGCTCGCTGCGCCATGCTTAAACTCTTTTCTAGCTTACCAGCTGCGGGAGGGTCCTGGTGACCTGTAATACAGGTTGTTGTCCATACCTACATCAGGCACTAGTCCCTCACAAAGTTAGCTTTAATTTGTAAGTAATGTTAAAAGCTAGCATGAGTTAACTGTATGAAGGGAAATAAATAAATAAATTACGAATTATATCTCTTATTTATGATAATTATTCTTTTAAAACTCCTTCCTTCTCGTAGCCTGTATTTACTTGTTTCTTTTAACGAATAAAATAAAAATAAATAAAAGTCGACCATACCAACGTCACCATAAACAAATCTATCACTATCTCATGGTAAGTAATGATGTGGTCGACGGTGGAGCACGCTTGCATTGAAGAATGTAACCTTTTTCACTTTTACTTGACTTAAAGACTCCTAGGAAGGGAATTTCACTCTTTAGCTGTGCGCACAATGAATGTGATCTCGAAACGTTTTGCGCTTACCGTACAGGTGGGATGTCCACCATGTACCGGTGGTGCATCACCGTACGTCTGGTGGTCCGATGATGGAATGGCGCCACGGAATTAAACTATGCAATTCCGACGCACACTCCCCGAAATGCAACCGCTAACCGGTAAAAACTTGATATCTGTCATTTACTCTGTTTTACCATAATATAAAAAAAAATCCTAAACCAATGAATTGATACTTACGTCTATACTGTCTATTCATTCTTCTTACAATATTTCCAAGTAGAAAATTCTTAAGTCTAGTGAGATGATGAAATAAGTTGTAATTATCAAAGAATCCAAAAGGTCAGCAATTATAAAATAAAAGTAGTAATTTAGCAATAATTAACACATTGTGGTGTCAAAAGAAGACGAAAGGGATGCATGTTATTAAAACAAGGGATGAAATAATTTAATATTTATGAGAACGCCTGTTTTGAGATAAAATTAATGTAAGGAACTTTCTGGGAAAAAAGTATTTGGTTTTATACTAAACTAGCTTTTGCCCGCGGCTTCACCCGTGTTTATAAAATATAGCCTATGTCACTCACGAATAAAGCAGCTTTCTACCAGCGAAAAAATTTTAGCAATCGGACCAGTACTTTCAGAGATTACCTCCAACAAACAAAAAAATAAAAAAAAAACAAACGTTACCTCTCAAAAATATTAGTGTAGATTATTAAACTAAATAACTTTTTATCTGAAAGGCCTTTTATTGTTATGTTGGTACAAAAAAAAACATGCTATCCTACCGTTACCAACATAAAAATAATTAAAAGAAACTCGACATATTTATCCCAACCACAAAAGTAACTACAGAACTCTATAATCTATGTAAGTACCTACATTCGACAATTGAATTCAAATCGTGCTCTATGAGCCGGCCTCTGATTGGTCGGCGTTTACCCAATCATATCGTTTGCATTCATAGAGCTGGCGCGCATGCGCTGGAAATGTCAAATAGGGGAGTGAACTTTACTTTTTTTTTTGCAGAGATCATTGAAGTTTTATTCCTTTTGAGTTGTTGGCTTTGTAAGCTGAATGCATTACGCATTGAATGGTTGGCATTACGCATTGGCTTGTTGAATGGTTGGTCGGAGTACCCGTGGTTATAGGAGAAGTTTTTTCTAACTTTGCACGATATCAGATGCCTCAGATGTTTTGTTTGTGCTTGTCTGCGTTTTCTTATAGTTGTAGGTAACCTAGGGATCTTTATAAGTCTAGAATGATAGAGTATACCATTAGTTGCGATGGGGGTCTATCAGAAACAAAAAACAAATGTGTTAAAATGACAAAAATAAAAGGCCCGTTTTGACATTTAGGCAAAATACAAATGTCAAAATAGGTCCTTTATTTTTTTTTGACATTTGTATTTTGACTACCCAACCGGTGTAGTGTAGCTACTACTAAAAAGCTACTACTACACTGGATTTCAGTTTTCTTCCCAGTTACATTCTAAGGTTTTTTCTCAAATGCCAAAACGGGCTTTTTATTTTCTAAAGGGTTTAAACTGCCGCAGTGACGATTCATAATTTCTAAGATTATTTTATATACATAGCAGTATTTAATGTAGTTTTTGACGAATTGAAATAACTAAGTATAGGTTTAATTCATGAATCCCCAAGCGACCACCGGTGGCCGCGCATCTCTATTGTCTTACTATTGTGTCTCTAATTGATGGTATCTGAAGGGTTAAAAGAGAGTTTGGTTTTATGACAGCTTCAAAAGATAATTTCGCATTTAACATACGCTAACTATATCAAAATGAAACTCTAAAAAACCACTTTCTCATGCAAAAAATCACATCGGCATCAAATTAACAATATAAATGACACATATAATGATAGCTCATCATACAGCCAACGATCTCCGCAAAGAATCGCGCATGACACTGCACTCTCGCGCATGACACCCACTTGTCAAATTTTGACATTTGACATATGGAATTAAGACGTTTCATTTGACTGTTAAAAAGTGGACGGAACCCGCTATTACGTTCACACGTTTCGTTTCTTTTAATTATATACCGGTGTGTTTTAATAAAATAGGATTTTTTAAGTTTCAGGTAAGATTTTTAAAAATAAAGAATTTTTGATTATGTTTGAAACTGTCGATCGATATTATATTGTCTAAATGAAGATATCCGCAGGAAAACCAAGGTTGCCGACATAGCACGAAGAATCGCCAAACTTTCATAAGTGGCAATGGGCAAGGCACATTGCTCGCGGAACAGATGGCTGTTGGGGCCGAAAGTTTAAGGTTCTGGAGTGGCGATCGCGTACTGAAAGACGCAACGTTGGAAGGCCTCCTACAAGGTGGGAAGATAACCTGGTGAAAGTTGCCGGAAACCGATGGATGCGGGACGCACAGGATCATTTATTGTGGCAACTTGGGGGAGGCCTATGTCCAACAGTGGACGTCTATCGGCTGAAATGATGATGATTATGATTATATCGTCTTATATCTTGGCTATATCATTTCGGTTTCAATAGGAACAACTTGCTGGAAGATACCATAATGTTGAATTATACAGTAAGAAGTGCAAAGCTGCAGGTAAAGTATGAGCGTAATAAGCTTTTTAATGTTCCCACTACTGGGACTCAGGCCTCCTCTCTAGGAGAGGGAATGGGCCGTAATCCACCACGCAGGCCCAGTGCGGGTTGGTGGATATCACATGTCTTTAAATTTTTGGTTCTAAGACATGTCGGTTACCTCACGATCTTTCCTTCACCGTTTTGAAAGCAGTGGTGATGAAATAAATTACACAAAGTAATGCACCTGGCTGGGCTTAACTCATAAATTGGGACAGTTTACCATTAAAAAAATATTTCTTAGATTACCATTTTTGCAGTCCAGTAAATCTACATATTGTTTTAAACTTACGTAACGTAGATTGTTATCGATAGTGTAGAAGAATTAGCAACACAACCAGCGTGTATAGACAAACCCTGCCCTATTTCTGTTAAAAAACAATGTCACCCACCGGGCATTGTTCCAAAGACCCCTCAGCACCTTCCCATCCACATTGGACCTTCTTATTCCCACGTCATAGAGTTCAAAATCGCGTATTTTTTACCGTTTGAAAGGTCATGTTAGGCTAGTTTCCGAAACATCTGCTTAATTTGCATACCCTGAATGTTGACTGATTGTCCTGTCACTCCAGGGTTGGCACCAGCGATAGACTGGTTACGTTTGAAGGGGAGGGAGCAAAAAGTGGTGTCAGTAACCTAAGGTCAGGGATTGAAGTTAATTCAGGGGAGGAGAGCAGTGGGTAATTGTATTAGGTAGGCGAGTCTTTTTGCTCTTTTATTATGGACTACTTGGTATATTTTATTGTAAACTGAAGATGCTAGTTAAATACAATATGGCCTTTACAAGAAATATTTCTTAAACTACCTATCTTCTTCTTCTTCTTGTCGTGTCGATGCTCTCAAACTATACTTTTTTTGACCAATATTTGACAACCTGTAAGGCTCTATTGTTGGCCTCGTATAGATTCTGAAAACTGTCCTGATACTGAAAAATGCCTCAAACTCTTAAACTACTCGTATGAACGGTGTCTGAATTTAACACAACACATTTATTTTTTTACAATCTATTTATTTATTACACAAATACTGGGCAAAAGCGAGTTGGACTCGCACACTGAGGGTTCCATACAAAGTTTCCTATGTAAATAGTTCAATTCCGGAATGGAGTCTCGGAAGATTTTTCCGAATCGCAATTTGTGATTTGATTTCCTCGAGAGTGTCGAAATTTACGTTTTTTGTCACACAAACCGAATTATCTTTTTTTCTCGTTGACTTACAAGTTTTATTTTTCAAGAGTTCGCAGATTTGAGCATAGAATTTTAACCCTTCAGATACCGTCAATTAGAGACACAATAGTAAGACAATAGATGCGCGGCCACCGGGTGTCGCTTGGGGATTCATGAATTAATTGCAACTCGATGGTACGTTTTTTGTCAAACAAACCGAATTATCTTCTTTTTTCTCGTTGACTAACAAGTTTTATTTTTACCCAGCTTCAAGAGTTCGCAGATTTGAGCATAGAATTAATTGCAACTCGATACCTCTACGTGTTCCCAAGATAAAGAGTCTTGACAGACAGACGGACGGACAGACAACAAAGTGATCCTATAAGGGTTTCGTTTTTTTCTTTTAAGCTACGGAACCCTAAAATATATCAATTAATCATAAATTCTAAACGACTTATTTAGAATTTATGACTTTATTAGTGGAAGTTTAAAAGTTGTGCTAGTGACTGAAAAATTGCAAGGGAATTGTTTGTCTTGGTGTGGTCATGTGAAGAGGAGGGATGAAACGCATCTTACCAAAAAGAGTCTTGAATTTACGTAATCTGAATGGACCAGGAGGGAGGCCAATGAAAAGTTGGATAGATTGTCTAAGGTTATATTATGAAAAGAGAGATAGTGATAGCGTGACAGTTGACAGGATATAATAGATAAAAAAGTATTACGCCGATCCTAAGCAAAAAGATAATGACCCTGACTAAACTATTATATTTTGACATTGTTCTAAGAGTATCTTTTATATAGTAGGTATGTATCTGTCTATTTTGAATACGTGGTTTATTAAGTGTAGCAGTTTTATTTAAACATCTACTTTAGATGTGTAAAATTGTACATAGGTGTTCTTACGGTACATATAAAATAAATTTTAATTACCATCTGAAGTGTACACTTTAGATTGTAGTTAAAATATATTTTACTAGCTTTTGCCCGCAACTTCGCCCGCGTACATCACTCAGGAATAAAGCAGTTTTCAGTACTTTCAGAGATTACCTCCTATAAACAAATAAAAATAAAAACAAACTTTACCTCTCAAATAAAAACCCTCTAAAATAAAAACGCTATACAGACAATCTACACTAATGTAATAAACATTAGTGTAGATTGTCTGTATAGCGGATGTGAATTGTTTATTATTATGTTTATGATGATATGTAAGTGTTATGAAAGTCAAGTTTTGAATTGTGTGTGTCATTGAGCAAGTGAAAATTATTCAAGTGTTCATATGGAAGGGGTAGAAGGAAAGGAAAACAATAGAATTTTGAAACATAATTTGTATATTTACACATGAAAAAACATTTCGAAGCTACTTAAAACTACGTAAACAATCTACAATCTAGTTATTAACAATTTTAATACTGTTTCAAGCTCTCGTATCGACGCTTACTTAGAAAAGTGACAAACTTTATGAACACAGAAAAAAATGATTCAAGAAAAAAATAGTAAACTAACTTACACAAAAATTACATTCATTAGGTATAAACTGGTAACTAAAATAATATAAAATCGTTGAAATTCTTTAAAAGTATTTTTGCATCACAACTATACAACTTAGATACATAAATATTAATCTGTATTTTCTTTACACTGTCCAAACAATATTGAATGAATCTTGGGTAACATTTACGTGCTGACACAATTATTTAATCAACTTAAACCTAAATAAAATAAAATATATACAAAGTCCTCGTTTTGTCACTTCAATAAGTTAAAATGTACACTTTCAGTGGCTCTGAATACGAGAAAAATTCATAATACTTTCGTAGGCAAAGATGAAAATAGGATAAACTAACTTAAAATCTAATACTAAATCGGTAGGACGGAGTACACTGGTGAGATGTGCTTAAAACTAAAATTTTGACACGTTTACAATATTAGGATTAAGACCTAGATGAGCTAAAAGTTTTACACACTCTATGAGAAATATTTCAAAACTATCCACTGCAACTATTAAAAAGTTTCATGATATCAAAAACAATTTCAAAACTACTGAAATTTACTTTCACTAACTGCTATTTAATTTCAATGTAAACACAGTCTTTAACTTTACGTAAAACGAAAAAAAAACTTACACAAAACATATAAAAAATAAGCGTAAGATTTAAACGTAACACGATACAGAAACTCGACACTTTAAAAGTTAATTTTGAACTCGGTAAACTTGAAGCAGGTTAACTTTACTGGTAACGAGTACTACGGTACTTAAACTTAAAATAAATATCCCTGTAGGTAAAATCTAATTTGGCAAATAGCGGCGGTATGTGGTGCAACTTACTGTAGTAGCTCATAAAGTGCTGATATGTAGGTTTGGGCCATCTGGAGAGTTTCGTACTTCGAGAGTTGGCGATCGGCACCCAAAGACGGTAAGTGTCCGCGAAGTCTGTCAAATGCTTTGTTCAAATTCTGCATCCTCCTCCGTTCTCTAGCATTTGCTGCTAAACGCCTCCTTCTCAACACTGCAGCACTGGTCGCTCGTCCTCGCCTCTTTCCTGACTCCAGAACTTCATTATCTTCAGCACTGTCGTCCAAAATGTCTCGCGACAATCCTCTGTATGCGATGTGTGACGAATCTTGATTGATACTGCCATCAATAGACGGCGTAGGCTCCAGGCTGGACCTACCCGAGTCAGGGGACCTCGGCCAGGCCAGGTAGCACTCCTCAGTCGAATATTCCAGCATCACATCTGACGCGAACATGTCCTTCTCGTAGACAAGTCGGTGTCCGTAAGTTTCGGCGGTCATTTTGATCACGGTTAGTACAGGTGCGAACGGTTCGGCGTCTCGCAAGGGTCTACCATCGGCGCCTACCTGTCGGGCTTATATAGGTTCCCTGTTTGTGCGAAAAGGTTCGCCGGGATAGGCTGTGGGGGTGCGAGAGGGACGCAAGAGGTCCCGAGAGGGTAATTTAAGGCCAATCATCATTAATTATTTCCTCCCCCGGGCTCGGCGTGCATTGTAGGTAGCGTTTGTCTGCGCGGCTCTATTTTTATAGCACAATGCTTGTTGTTAACCTTGTGACTATTAAAATGTTTTGTTAATATGTTACAATGGTGGTACAACTCAATTAATGTCTTGTAGTCGTACTTTTATTTGTAACTTCTTCTGTTAAGTCATTTAATTTCAAAACTTGACACAAAATGGAACTGATGTAAACTGATTACTGATTTTTCATAAAACTTAAAAAAAGTATTGAAGTTGCCTTTTTATTTTTAGTTTATTAAAGGCTTTTGATTATATTAATGCTTCAAACAATTTGTACAAAACACTTTTTTTAAGCCTGACTTTCTACAAGCACGCCATAGTTTAAAAAAAAAAATATAAGCTCCTAAAGGAGTTTTTTGACGTCATATTTAGCTAGGCCTTTAGTGTATATTATTTTTAATTATTTAAGTTTATTTTATAATTTAATTAGTTCCAAATATAAAATTTACCAAAATAATATAATTTTTAGAGAGAAAATTTGTATTTTTGTGTGTAAGTTTGTAATGAATAAACTCAAAAACAACCCAGCTCCTAAAGAATTCGAGTTCTCATTGAAAAAGGAACTTTATTTAAATAATAAAGGATAAGTAAAAAACTGAAGGATCAATTAAGTATTTTTGATTTGATTTTTGGTTGTCATCAAGTAGATTTCAGAAAAATTGCCAAAGTAGTAGATGATTTTTAGTCGGAAATTATGATAATAATGACATTTCGGAAGGCCAATATCGGTTTTAATTCAAGTCAACCATCAATGTCACATACAAACATACATACAAACTTTTGCAATCCTTACTAATATTATAAAAGCGAAATTGAGTTTGTTTGTTTGTTTGTTACGTCTTCACGCCTAAATGGCAAAACCGATTTTGATGAATTTTAGTACAGAGATAGTTGGGACCCTGGAGACGGATATAGGCTATTTCTTTTTAAGTGAGAGAAGGGGGAGCAAGTGTAAAGTATATTAATAAACGCGGGCGAAGCCGCGGCTAAAAGCTAGTTATTTATAATATCGATCCTTTTCAAGAATATCGTAAGTAACAACTTCAATTTTTTGCAGAAGGAGTTTTCCTTAATTTCTTCTAATAGATCAGCAGTTTTATAAATAATAAATCTAATCATAAGAAAAGTATTGTCATCAATCTACACTAATAGTTTTTTTTTCTGTAGGAGTTAATCTCTGAAAGTACTGGCTCGATTGCTATTTCATTGATAGAAAGCTGCTTTATTTGCTGCGCATTTACTAAAGTTTTTTGCGAGTTATATGAGTAACAGGCAACAGTATGTTGACTATGCAGGATACAAATCAAAGGCATATTATACTAGATCTGGCGTAAGCCAAGGCACGAATCTAGGGCCCTTAGAATTTTTGTTAATGGTAAACGACCTACCAAATGTTGTAGTAGATGCTAAGTGTTTACTGTTTGCGGACGATCTCAAACTTTCTCTCCCCATAAAGAATATCAATGACTGTGAAAGACTGCAGAGAGATATAGACAGAGTAGTAACTTGGAGTAAGAATAATCTCCTGCAGTTTAACACATCTAAGTGCGTGACCATCAGCTTCTCACGCTCGCACACCCCCATAACGCATAATTATACAGTGGACGGGGCGCTCATGGAAAGGGTCACGAAAGTGAAGGACTTGGGAGTCCAATTTACCACTGAGCTAACGTTTCGTGATCACATAGTTAAAATATGCAAAAAAGCATATAGAAATTTAGGATTTGTGCTAAGAACGGTTCAAGGCTTCACAAATATTAAAGCTATAACAACTTTGTATAATGCTTTAGTAAGGAGTCAATTAGAATCTAACGCAGTTATCTGGGCTCCACATGAAACTAAATATAGTCTCATGTTGGAGCGCGTACAAAATAAGTTTATTAGGTACAAATATATGAGAGAATACGGTGTATATCCCTTCTATCCGTTGATGTATCCAACTCTGTTTGTCTTAGGTATGGTCGGATATAATGAACTTAGGGTCAGGAGGCAACTCACACTAGTAACCTATATCTTTAAGATAATTAGAGGAAAGATACACAATGCAGATATATTGCGAAGAGTGGAGCTAGTCGTGCCGGACGGGTACGTGGGTCGGCGTCGGCAACCTGCGCTGCTGGCGGTGCCGCGCGCGCGGACCAACCTGCTGCGCGAGGCGCCGCTGACGAGCGCGCTCCGCACTCTCAACGTAATCGCCGATGACATCGACATATTCTCATGTGCTTTGAGTACATTCACTAGGATAGCTACATATAGAATTAGCTACGGTATAAACAGTGGCACTATTTAAAACAAGGACACTACAATATCGCATTGGGTCTGTTTAGCCTGTAAGGATATTGTAAAATTTTTAGAAATAAATAAAAAAAAAAAAAAAAAAAAAAAAAAATTTCTGAGTGGCATATATATTTTTTATGTAAGTACGCGGGTGTAGCCGCGGGCAAAAGTTAATTAATTAGGGGAGAGGAAATTCCATTCCTACATAAAAACGAATGATTGTTTACGATTTTCGTTCTAAAAAGGATTAGTGGATAATTGGTGCAAGTGTGGGATTAGTCTGATAATTAGTATAATTTGTAGCAGATATTAATAACTATTTTATTTGGTGCATTTAAAATAAGGGCGATTTCTACATCAAAATTAAAAAAAAAATACAGTAATTAGAAAAAAAATATAGCAAAAAAGGTATTCGAGCTGGATTTAGGGTCAAATCTACATTCAAATGTAAAATATTTTTTTCGATCTGAGAATGATCAATTGCTTGCTATACTTATAACACCTATGCACCAAGGCGTGTATAGCAAGTCAACAATCTAAAAATATTTATACAAACATTGATTATCTGTAGCTTGGTCATACATTGGTGTTAGCAATGACTCCCTTACTCTCCCATTCTTTCATTGCACCTCCAATGTGTTCCCAGATCATACATTTTTAATTCATGCCCATCCTGTTGGAATACTAGGGCACAGTGAACCAGTCACCACTCGACACCGTCCTGACTCGGGAACCGAACCCGCGATACTTTTCACGAGATGCACCCACTCTGGGTGAAATTCAAAACTGTCGTGTTGGTGGGCTGTTTGGGTAACGAAGTGAGAACGCTTGGATGTGGCATTTAACCGTGGTGGTTCAATTTACAATGCCCAATGCCCTTCACATCGCCAGAGACAGGAACAGATGGAAAGAGATCGTAAGGGTTAAAGTGATGAAGCAGGGAGGTCACGACCCTCAGCATTGAGGAATACGACGCAAGGAGGAGGGTCCAATTTAAGTTCATTTATTTACAAATAAGATGTTTTTTTGCGTTGAAACTATACGTATTTCTCTCATTTATATATAAGGTTTATTGTAAGAAAACTCAATTCTGGGTTAATCTGTTTACATCAGCTCCAATATTTTTATTGTTTGATAAAAGTTATATAAGTACTAGTTATGTAAGTGACTTTGGAATTCATTCATTATTTTTAAATGTTTCATTGTTTTTTTATTTCAATATATTTCTTCATCTAACAAATTTTTATTTTATCCCTATTACGATAAAATGCGCTTATTCTAACGTAAGTACTCGCATCTATAACTAATTATAAATAATGCATTCCTTGCGAATGAACTGGGATATATAATATAGAAATATGCAGAAAAGGGACGGATACCAATATGCCACATCAAAACTGCGGCACTCGTTCATCCACGTCGCTCCATCCGTGTACCCCCGGTGTGGTCCAATCATTTCCACGATTCGCGTCCCATACGCAAATCACAGCTCCCTTGGTGAGCTCATTCACTGACCTAGCTACTGGTCACTTGTTAAACTGTCTTGGTTATTTAGGTTTATACTTAGTTTATTATTTGAACTCGAGGCCTTAGACCTTTATTATTAAGCACTACGCATATCAAGGTCAGTCCATGGATGTGTGAGACAAAATATTAAAATCTTCCAGATCCCTCCAGTCAATCAAATTAATATCCATTTTTAACAACTTTTATATGGAATAACATACAAAAATTTTAAATACAACGTGTAACGTTAAATGCGCAAAACCTGAAAATAGTTTGATCAGAATAAGGAGCTGAATCAATTAAACCACTTTTTAATATAGGTTACATTTTTAAAAAAAACTTCATTAAAAATGTCTCCCTATCTATTTATCGCAAACCCGCCGAAATAGGTGTAAACAATCACAAATGGCTTTATAGTCCAATAAAATTTTCTCATACAAGAGATAATAAAAGTTCTTATTTCAATGCAGATATTAATTTTAAACAAAGTAAAATTGCACATAAAGTTATTAATTTTTTTTTATCACTGATTTACGTCTTTTAAAAATCATTTGGGATGTCTGAGGCTTTGCGCATTTAACCATATACGTTTTTTATGTAATTACACATTAGTATCGAAGTTGATACCTTAGTTAAATTAGGGATTCGGCGGGCCAACTTAACTACTAAAGTTCAGAAACTAGTGATAAACTTATTTTTTTATACTTCAATTCCAAATTCAAAGCCTACCTTAGGTCTTAAACCTAGATAGTAATCCAGGAACTACACGACATTATGATCGCGTTTATCAATAAGATGGATTATGTTTTTGAATTGCATGATAAAATTGTTAAATTAAAATTTCACTACTTGAATTTATGATTGCAACTTAAGGTCATGATGCACCATCATGACTCACATTTTCACTGTTTTTCATACAATTGCTCATAACTGATTATGACGTTATTACACATTTTTCATTAGATATTTTGTGTAAAACTAATCCAGTAAAGACCTCTGAAAATGTCCTATTTTGTATGAACTTTGACACTTCATAATTTGCCTAAAAATTAAAAAAGTCAAAAAAGTAAAACTATAGAAACCTTGCAAATTTTATTAAGATTCAAAATGATGACAACTTTTTCCAAAAACTTTTAAGGGTTTAAAAAAAACAGTTATTTCCTGGAGCAAGTTTTGTGAAATTTTCGATTAAATCTCGGAATTACCGAATAGGTACTAACAGAGTTTTCAGGCGTTATCTCTCCATGAGTAGCTCGCTGTCCGATCGTCCGGTAATGGACCGAGCCCAAAACGTCGGTGGCGCGCTCTGTTCCTGCGCGCCTCAAGGAGTTGTCAGCAGCAGGAAGAGCCCAGCTGGGTCAAAGCCTACTGGGGCCAGGGTTGTCCGAAAGGGAGCTCGTGCCCCGGTATGAAGGCTAGTAGGAACGGGGTGGGTTTTTAGTCAGTAAGAGTCTGACACTATCTCTCGCTCCACCCAAGAGCGGGGTTGTCATTAGATGATTTTTGCTCACCGAAAAAAAAAAGGCGTTATCTCTCTTTTTTTGCGTTGACTTATCGTCAAACATCGCGTTGGATTGCATTAAAAGAAGTAATAAGCTTTTTAACCATTTTCGATGTTTACGATAGGCGAGTGGAAAAGGACCCTCTTAATTTTCTTATTGGGTTGTATAAGAGTCTACATTATTCCAGCTATATGTTGTATGACTGTGTACTATAGGTTGAAAACGAATTTTGATTACTGCTTTAATCGTTTTCATTAGAATTAATTTTATAGAGCCTAGAAAGGTATACGACACCATAATCACTACAGCTTCAAAAGTCTTTTTAATAAAGGAGTTAATTCTGTCAACCTTTACATTATCTCTGAGAATTACTGGATTCCTTTCATATCGCTCCTCACACAATCCATCCATCTTTTCTCTCTGTCCATCTAACAGTAATATTACAAAAACCAATTAAAACTCACACTCTTAGATCTACCTCATCATCATCATCATTTTCGACACAACGAACGGTACTGTGCGTCTCGTATCCATGACATTCCCGCGACTCTAACCAGGTCATCGGTAGATCTACCTATTCCATATAAAAACTAGCTTGAACGTACAAACTTCCCAAACCCCTATGAGGTCAAGAACATTGTTTTTATCGACGATCATTTTTCACGTCATTAACCCTTCAATGCGTCTCGGATTTCGCAACCCATAAAAAAATGTTGTGTGTCTACCGTACCCTTGTCTTTTTGTGTTACTTTATTGAAATTACTTATTCTGGATAGTTGTTACGTTGATGATCGTTGAATGTAAGGATTAAGATGTTATGCGATTTTAGTATAAAAAGAAAGAAAGAAAAAAATTTGCTTATGTACGTTTTGCATAATATTTTGCTGTGCAAGTTAGAGTTTTGTTTTTTTTTTTTATCTTGTTCCCTAATTTGTTATTGTTGTAAAAGAACAGCCTGTACTCAACTTAGAATAATTAACTGTGTGTTGTGAAGTAAAATATGTGAATAAATGTACAGAGCGATCAAAGCTGCATCACGTCAAGACAGATTGCATAGACTATATAAAAACTTAACAGCACTTCCGTGAGCTAGAGCTTAAAAAGTAACGTGTTTAACGTTACTTTTTAATTTGACTGAGATACTCAAAAAGTTATCACTGTTCATTGAAATTCGGTATTTTTTTTTTCGTAAGTATTCGAGATTTTCAGGACAATATTTTTGTAAGAAATAATGATTTTAGAAAACTCCCGTAAATGAAACTGAACTTTCAAAAATGATTTTACACAGTAACTAGCTTTCCGCCCGCGGCTTCGCCCGCGTGGACTACAATTTATATCGCGCTCAGCAGTGGAATTATAGGTAGCCTATGTGTTATTCCAGTGTCTCTTCTACCTACCTACCTACCAAATTTGATCTAAATCCGTTCAGTAGTTTTTGCGTGAAAGCGTAACAGACAAACAGACAGACAGAGTTACTTTCGCATTTATAATATTAGTAGGGTAGTAGGGATTATAAAACAAAAATCGTGTATTCTACTTAACATCTATTATAACAATATTAATAATATTCCACAACTATCACACAACGCCGTCTAGTCCCAAGCTAAGCAGAGCTTTTGTTATGGGTACTAGACAACAGATAAACACACTTAATTATATTTCTAAATACATACATATTATAGATATATTACACCCAGACACAGAACAAATGACCATCACATAAACATTTGTCCTAGGTGGGTATCGAACCCACCACCTCTGGCATAGCATTATGAAGTTAAACTGGTTTTCGATAAAGAGCTTTGTGCTTTTTTTTGCAAAATTATTGGTTTTTTTTTATTGATTATCTTTTTTTATTCTATTTATATTCAGTAATCCTGGTAACAGTCACCAAATAGCTTCTTTCAAAATAATAAAAGCAGAATAATTTAGCGACTGAGTGGGATACTTCCTTAAAAATCCTGATTCATTCTTTATTTTTCTATTTTTACCGGTATACAATAACAAAACGTTCCAACAAACGTAACGGAATACCAAATTAAGTTGACTGTGAAAAATTTGATCAACCAAAAAAACAAAAAGTAACAAAAAAAAAGTAAAAAGTAACAAAAAGATCTTATAGGTAACGGGACCGCGGTGCAAGGGTTGGTCCCGTTACCGGAGATGTGCCTTCGTTCCGGGGTTCACTTCCGATTGGATTGTTGTAATTACTAATCAACTATCAAACGGTATTTTTCCACCGTTTTAAGTTTACCAAAATAAAAATAAAAAGTGGTCATTGAGAAACACAGGTTTAGCAACTACATGAATTTTTTGACGTTTATGATTTCGAAAGTAAAATTGTAGCTAAAAATTTTTAGCACTCTACGTTGTAAATTAATTACATGGTTAATTTTCATGGTAGAGTTTCAAAGAGTTTAGTGGCCTCTTAGGAATTGTCGGTCGTAAGTTTAATATTAAACTCTAAATCCAGCCAAATTAATTTCTTTGTATAAATTATTTCATCACCACTGCTTTCAAAAAGGGTAAATAAAATCATCGTGAGGAAACCGGCATGTCCTAGAATCAAACATTCTAAATTATGTGACATCCACCAATCTACCAAACAAAGCCACCACCTCAATCCGCGGACCTGGGTCCGCATGGTGGATTACGGTCCATTCTCTCTCTTAAAGAGGAGGCTGACTCTATCAGCTAATATTTTCACTGCTGGGACTCATCCCAGCAATCGGAATATTAGTTAAGTTGATTATGTTATATGCTGAGTTTGATAAAAGAACAAATCAATAAATTCCAAAATATTCACGGAAACTTAGTCTCAATTGAGAACAGCTTAATTTCATAAAAACAATTCCCTTCGCTTAGTGTGTGGGCAAACTTAACAATCCTTGATTGATAACATTTGCATAATTTTATAACAACATAACAATACAGTTATAATATAACATAAAAATAATAAATAAATTGACGATATTTACCCCCTGACCGTTTTAGGGTTATGAATATTTATATCAAAGATTTATTTATGGGAACCAATCAATTTTGTTGGATTAAGACATTATGATATTTATCAAATTAGGCGATGCTTTGTTTTTGTTTAGTAGCTCATATATTAGTTTTGCTTAATTTTCAATGGGGTTAGTATTTATTAAAACTTGATAAAAATGTGTTGCATGGCAGAAGGGTTAAGGGATAAAAAGATTTGAAGTTCTGTTTTTCAGTCACTTGGAACACGTTACCGGGTATGACGTAAAGTCCTGTTCATCAGGAACAGCCACGACCACTCTGACACCAGAGCTCGACTAAGAAGAAGGAGAAAAGAGCATTTAGTTTGTAAGTTGTCCATTTTTAGATTGTAAAGTCAAGACTCTTTGGAAGTCCCACCTCACGCACAAAACGTTTTGGAAACACATTCATTGTGCGTGCAGCTAAGGAATGGAATTCCTTGCCGGAGTCTGTATTTCCTGATAGCTACAACCCGAGAATCTTTAAGTCGAGAGTGAGTGAGTCGTTTCTTCTAGGTAAGCGCGTTCCATGGTCGACCGCATCGTTGCTTTCCATCAGGTGAGATAGCGGTCAAGCGCAAACTTATCAACAATAAAAAACAAGTCCATTATGACCACCTTATTTTTTTTTTCAGACGTTTAGTGGCACGTTCTCCAATAACTGTTCACCATCCCTATGCTATACATTAATAAACCCTTCTACCCCACACAGTGACACCCAATGACATAAACCAACGCATCATTTATCAAATCAAGCATAAACCACACAGGGTGACATAGAACAGGAAATCAAAATCCATAGACAAACGGAAGCGCCGCCATTTTGCCACCATTTACAGTTAAAAACTAAATGATAGAGTTTAGCGAAATTATAGAGCGGTGCGATATAAACTGTTAGATTTGACGGTTTTGATGCGGTTTTTTTAATACTACCGTTTAGTAAAATCGTAAATCGCCTTGGGAGGTATATTTTTTGAGAGATTTTGGAAATGGTAGCAAGTTAAATTGAAAATAGATTGTTGTCTAGTTTTTTTTTTTTAATCTGATATAGTAGACTATAGTAGGCTAGTACTTGAAATCTAAATTATAATCGGATGGGAAGACCGCAGCAGGCAAACTGTTCCAGTCCTTCGATGTACGCGGTATAAATGACGACTTCAAACGCTTAGTCCGGACCGTAGAGGTTTTCACAACGTAAGGGTGGATACTCGCCGTACATCGGTTTGTCCGATGGTAGAAATGAGATGGCGGAACCAAGTCATGCAATTCTACAGCCAACAAAGGAGATAAGTAACCAGTAAGTGGCAATGGCGCCAGTTTTTTGGGCACATTACTAGTCAACAGCAATGTGGAAGAGTTTTTTGACGCTATATTTTAGTTTGATTGTGTAGTTGTAATTAGCGAAGGGTTTTGATTTATAATACTGTAATGTAAATAATTAAATACTAAAAAATAAACCAGGTAGGACATCATCCAATGACTGTTGCGCGGAGCGCGAGTCCGGAGCTCGGTTTGGATAGTCACAAGTCGGCCGGACGGTGAGCTACACATTGCTCGCCGTCCGCAGGACCACGCCTACTATGTCTAGAAATTGGGGTCAGAATGTCGACGGCTAAGGCGTGAGGTCAGTTCCCTCATGCGATTGGCTGCTTCCTTTGCTAGCATTACTAATTTGCAGAAGCGGCGACCGCTTGCCACTCCTCCTCACTCCGAACCATGGTCTATACGAAGACTCGGCGCAAAAGATCGCTGCCGTCAAACGCCGCCGCGGGGACACGGCGGCGGCAGTGCTGCTACCGGGCAGGGCACACCTCTACTATATGATCCGCCGTGTCCTCCGGGTGGTTCACACAATGGTTCGTCCGGTCGTTTCTTCCGCAAGAATCCGGTGCAGGAATTTCCCGAACTAACTATGTCCGGTGAGGACTTGCGTCATGCAGAAGGTAAAGACGCCGTTTTGTCTTTCCAGCCACTACTCAAAGACGACTTACCGACATAATTGTGGCGTGCCCAATGTAGGTACAGTGAGGACTAGGGTTATGCGGAAAATGAGGACGCCATGACATCTTTCATCTCGTAAAAGTGGGATATCTTAGAAATGGTCTACTTTAACTCCAATAACAGAAGTACCGATAGCACATTAAGTGCATCAATGTCACGGTGGCCGGCCATCGCGGTGATTGTGCACAACGACCGGTCATTTCCCAGGAATGTCATTGTGGACTCGATACACGACAAATTGGCGATAACGGGAGCAAATGGCAGGAGACTTAATGATTTGAAGCTATGTTCTTATAACTTTACCACGACTTCTTTTACGAATAGAATCTATAACAAGCTTTTAATGAAAATATTTTTTTCATAGCAAGCTTATAAAGCTGGGTATACCTATATAATTAATACTCGTCAAGACAAATCATACGAGCCCAAACTCGATGGGGTTGTGTCGTTTGACTACGAAGTTCCTAAAACCACTAGCCACCTTCCAGTTCCATCATCAGACCAGCTCCATGTAGTAATAATTTTGCAACAAAAGAGTTGCCACAGTGACCAACCCATTGAGTTCCCGTGGTTTTCACCCAAATCTCCAGTCCATTTTATGTAGACCTTTCAACGCTGCGATATTATGAAGGGAAGATTTTTTATATTTAATTGCAGATATCTCGGAAAGTACCGAGCTGGTTAGAAACAATCTTTCATTTACCTTACCATAGACAAAATTCATCCCAAAGCAAAGGCAATGAAACCACAACAAAGTAACTCAGTCACAAAACCAGACCAGTCCTTCAGTGTTGAAAAACATTAAACAATCCTCAAGTAGCCAAGATCTTACGACATCTCAATGACTGACAATCCTAAGGTGACCTATTTAACTGAAGAACTTCTTTTTCAAGGCAACACAC
Organism: Mythimna lalbum; assembly: GCA_949319445.1. Classification (NCBI taxonomy): domain Eukaryota; kingdom Metazoa; phylum Arthropoda; class Insecta; order Lepidoptera; family Noctuidae; genus Mythimna; species Mythimna lalbum. The sequence continues at coordinate 20,964,449 of OX439356.1, read as the reverse complement.
AAAAGACCTCCTTTCCTTGTCCTTCATATTGAGTCACCATGTAAAGACCCAGAGCCTCTGGCAGATCTTAAACGTTTTTTCTTTCAAAGCAACGTGAACTAAAGAGTCTGGACCGCACTAAATAAAAGAGATTGATTATATCATTGTGTTAACCAAGACACGCGACCAAGAAAACTGTATAAGGCCGTGTTCAAACCAAACAGACTGTATACACAGAATGTGAGAAGACTCAATGTGAGCCTCAGTGTAAACGTCAAAACAAACGGGTTTTTTTCGGTGACAGTATGCTGACAATACGCTATACAATATACAATACGCGTCTGCGGAGCGTAGTGACACGCTATATTAATCGGCTGCCGAATGTCAGCGTCTACGTATAGTATCGTCGGTTAGGTGTGAACAATAAGTGAATATGTATGGAAATACAAAAAACTGCGTAACGTTCGCTCACTTTCAGCGGCTGACAGTCAGTTTGGTTTGGACACGGCCTAAGGTCTTGCAAAAACATCTGTTACATGATATTCCGGTTTCTGGCCAAAGCTTACAATGTTTATAAACAGATTTTAAACGATGCATTTTTAGTGCGGAAACGTAATTTCTTATAATTAACTCGAAGAAGTACAGCGAAACTCTCATACGAGAGGTTTTTTTTTTGGTGGACAAAAATCATCCAATGACAACCCCCACTCTTGGGTAGAGCAGAAGATAGTGTCAGACTCTTACTGACTAAAAACCCACCCTGTTCCTTCAAGCCTTCATACCGGGGCTCGAACTCCCTTTCGGATAACCCTGGCCTTAGTAGGCTTTGTCCCAGCTGGGCCCCTGCTGTTGCTGACAGCTCCTTGAGGCGCGCGGGAACAGTGCGCGCCGTCGACGACCAGGGCTCAGTCTGGACAGTTACCAGATGGTCGGACAGCGAGCTACCCAATACTCGCCGTCCGCAAGCCCGCGCTTACGGTGGCCGGAAATCGGGATCGGAATCCCGGCGATGGCTGGGGCGCTGTGAGCGCCGCCGTTGCCTGATGTGGTCGAAAATCATTTTGTTCATAGCAAGCTTTCATACTTTGGTATATACCTACCTATATAATCAATACTGAAACACGATGGGGTTATTTGAGTTCCTACGGCCACCTTCCAGTCCCATCATCAGATCAGCTCCATGTCATAATTATTATGCAGTGTCATCTGATTTACACATACAAGCAAAATTTCAGCTCAATCGGTAATCGAGAAGTGGATCAAACTTTATTTGCAAGATTTGATGACAGAAACACTTCGGAACAGGTGAAACTAAATAATGGCTTGTAATGTAACAAGTTAATAACGAAAATCATTTTTTCATAGCAAGCTTTTATAGCTCGGTATACCTATAAAATGAATACTTGTCAAGACGAATCATACGAACCCAAACTCGATGGGGTTGTGTCGTTTAACTACCAAGTTCCTATAGCCACCTTCCGGTTCCATCATCAGATTAGCTCTTTGTCATAATAATTTTGCATTGTCATCTGACTTACACGTGCATGCAAAATTTCAGCTCAATCGGTTACCAGAAAGTGGGTCAAATTTAATTTACAAGATTTTCTTACAGACAAACATCGGGACAGATGTAACTAAATAAAAGCTTGTAAAAAAGATAGATTTTTGTGAGGTGGAAAATCAAGGGCATATCACACATTTACTGACTTAAACCCACCAGTGTCCTTCAGTTGCGCTTTGCGTTCTAGGATAGTTTCTCTTTCGGAAATCTCCTGCGACTTTAGTGACTATCGACTTTGCTGGGCCCTACAGTATTATTGACCTTTCTTTGAGCGAAGAAAGGTCAAGTATAAACAAATCAGGTTCATAGACAGAAAACATCTTCCCAATTCCCCGCTACCATTCTCACCCAGTTCACACCCTAACCCATTAAAAGGCTGCATTAACAGAACCGGAGGCTTTACACAGATCTTTTGTATGGGATTACATGAGCCACCGGGTAACGGGAGTACGCATTATGGCACGCACGAGTATGGTACAATGGTATGGTCAAACATTGGATCAATATGAGGTCATATTGTGCGTGGCTTGATTTTCTTGTTTCATATTTTTATTTGGCAGTCTTTTATGGATTATGAGCCTTTAATTCTTAGTTTTGCGCTCTCATCCAGTCTACTTTTTAGAACGAAAGTAATTAATAAATCCTTACCTGGGCCGTCCAGCATGCCAGCATACAACTCCACGGAGTCTATCAACCGCTTGGTGGTGCCCTCAACACCGTCCATTACTGGAATCAAACTACACGCCACCTTTAAGTCGAAATCCATTTTACCTGATTGTTTTGCTACAGGAAAAATACACAATTTTTCTATTTCCCCGTATTTTTGTTCTATTTTCTCATATAGTTCTACCGTTGATGCTAAATGGGTATCTTTGCTTTTTTCAATTTTTAAAAATATTTTACAGCAGTTTCCATAAGCACTTTTTGCTTGTTCCAACTTTGTTGGAATAACATTACCTTTAAATCTAGATTGTCCCTTTTTTACTAAATAATTTCGTATCTCAACTAAATAGTTATAATTTTGTTCTAGAATACCAATCATAGCATACAGATTTCTTAATCTAATAATAGAATTGCATACATTGAACACATTCTACATAAATGCAATGAAACTAAAATAAATAAAGTCCAACGTTGCATTTTGTTTCCATTTGGTGTCTTATGACAAGTTGTCCGTGCATGATTCTAGCGCCTTTTAATTTTTGCGTTATGAAATTTGATAGTTCACTCACGCTGTGTTACACAAAGATGAAAAATAAATTTCACAACACTCAACCACTATTCACTGGATTATGATTAATTTCCGGTACCTTCACTGCGCCCTCTGATGGATGACCTTATTCTCTGCATGGTACTCATCCCAATTTCCTGCTGGATCCAAGTGCGATGGCAGCTTTTGTACATTCGCACGCCAATATAGACTGCTATGACTCCAATGATGGCCAGAACGATGTAGGTCACGATGCTAAGACGTTCCACGTGTCCTCCAATTTCCTTCAACGTGGCGTCATTGTTGCCTCCAGCCGCGTTTTGACTCAGGAAAACCTCTTCCTTTTCCACGGTTGACCGACACATTATATTTATAAAAATGCTAATCAAACTAAGTACTAACAATCCCCTTGGCAGAGTCCCAAGGCAGGGTCGCCATGTAATGTTGGGGTTCCTAAGGAGGTGGTCTCAAGCAAACAACCACATGTTTTAAGTACTATTTATTGAGTGCAATGCATGATACATGGAATCGTCGCATATGAGGTATATTGCTAACTCAGCATACATATAAAGGAGTGTACTTACTTACTAAAATAAGAGAGCATACCTATTATATTCTACACTTCAACCGTTCTCCGACAGTCGTTTCTCCTTTGGACTGTTCGCCGACAGGACGTTTCGTTTTTGAGAGATTCGTCGATAGAACGTTTCACCTATGGATGTTTCGCCGACAGAATGGTTCGCATTTGTTAGTTTCGACGACAGGACTTTTCAACTATGGAATATTCGCCGTCAGATCGTTTTGTCTACGATTGTTTCGACATGGCTTTTTCACTATTAAACTACAAAGCCACCAAAAAGCTACTAGCTTGCTACAAAGACATGAAGAAAGAAAATGTCTTAATGGAAGACCGCCTTTACTTTTAATGAATGGTATTTATCTATTACCTATCCATATTCGTTTATTTTGTTATTGCAAACATTGGGGAAATAATAAAACAAAAGATTAATGAAACGTATCTATTTATATTGTAAAGGGTGGATTACAATGTGATTAAAAAAAATATCTTCAATTTACAGTTTTATTATAAGTAGGTAAGTAGTTAAGTATACCTAGGTTTAAATAATATAAAATTATTTAATTAACAAACATACAGGTGAAGCTAATAAAAGCGTGTTAACAAAAAATCAAAGCTAGGTAATTCTAAGGTTTTTTTTAGAAACTGTACTGTGAACTTAAGCAATGAGTAGCTCACCGTCCGGCCGTTCGGTAACAGTCCGGACCGAGCCCAAGTCATCGACGACGCGTAGTGTTTTTTACGGACACGTGTCAGTAAAAGTCTGACACGTGTACTCGCTCCGCCTGAGAGAAGTAATTGAAAGATTTCCCACCTAAAACGCGTGATGACCAATTGAATTATATATAACCAAGCATAATTTAGTAGCCACCAATCTATTGAATTTAAAAAAAACTTTTAATGCTTATCAATTTACCCCTTCTCACCCTGAAGCATTTCACAAGAACCACAAAACCAAAAGATTAGATAAACATTTGATCATCGATTATTTTAATAACACTAAATCACTTTGATCCATCACGATTATATTTTCTTAACCAAAGTGTTGATTTTACCCTTAGGGGACAATTCACACCTCGATCTAAACGAACTTTGAAAAACACGTTACGTTTGCGTTACCCTTCCCCATAAATTCTAATACAATATGTTAGAAAACGCTCAGGGTGATTTTTTAAGATAAGGGAGTACGAGGTTATGACAGTTGCTGAAAAGGCAAATAAGGCTAATTTAAAAATGTCTAATTTTAGGCACGGGAGCTGGATTGAACAAAATTCAACAAACAAGCTAAACAGATGTCTGTATTTATTTAGTAGTTAGTATATTTGCATTAAAGGTGGTGCATCATGACTCACATTTTCACTGTTTTTCATACAACTGCTCATAACTGATTATGACGTTATTACACATTTTTCATAAGATATATTGGAAACACAGTATCTTGTGAATATTATCTAGGTTTCTATAAAAACCGATTTCTAAATTTGTGTAAAACTAATGCAGTAAAAACCTCTAAAAATCTCCTATTTTGTATGAACATTGACACTTAATAATTTACCTAAAAATTAAAAAAGTCAAAAAAGTAAAACTATAGAAACCTTGCAAATTTTATTAAGATTCTAAATTACGCCAACATTTTCTAAAAACTTTTAAGGGTTTAAAAAAAACAGCTATTTCCTGGAGCAAGTTTTGTGAAGTTTTCGAGTAAATCTCGGAATTGCCGAATACTAACAAAGTTTTCAGGCGTTATCTCTCTTTTTTTGCGTTTCCTTTTCGTCAAACATCGCGTTGGATTGCATTAAATTAAGTAACAGCTTTTAAACCATTTTCGATGTTTACGATAGGCGAGTGGAAAAGGACCCTCTTAAACTCATATAATAAGCATAAGTATAACCAGCCTTAGGTATAATGCTCCGTATATACCTATATAATCTAAAACAGGGAATGGGGCGTTTATCCAACACGCGGTGTGCTAGTCTTCAAAGTTTTGGTTCTAAGACATGTCAATTTCCTCGTGATGTTTTCTTTCACGGCTTTGAGAGCAGTGGTGATGAAATAAATCACACAAATTATGTGCCAGGCTAGGTTTGAACTCTCACCAAGCTATCGGTCCAACTGGTCATCATCATCATCAGCTTTTTTTATGTTCCCACTGCTGGGACTCAGGCCTCCTCTCTAGGAGAGGGAATTGGCCGTAATCCACCACGCGGGCCCAGTGCGGGTTGGTGAATGTCATATCTCTTCGAATTTTTGGTTCTAGGACATGCCAGTTTCCTCACGATGTTTTCCTTCACCGTTTTGAGAGCAGTGGTGACGAAATAAATTACACAAAGTAATGCGCCTGGCTGGGTAAACCTGCGACTTACAATTCGTAAGGGCCATTACCACTCATCCACCACTGCTCTCCCACTGGTCGATTACTATGATTCATCATCATCATTATCATCATCATATCAGCCGAAAGACGTCCACTGCTGAACATAGGGCTCCCCCAAGCATCGCCACAACGACCGGTTCTGCGCGTCACGCATCCATCGCATTCCCGCGACCCTGACCAGATCATCGGTCCACCTTGTTGGAGACCTACTATGATTCAAATAAATAAATTACATGACTTCATTTCACCATCATCTTTCTACCATCGGAGAACGGGAACAACCCGACATACAGCCAGTGTCCACCCTTACACCCTTGTTAACCTGTAAGGTCCGGATGAAGCGTTTCGCCTCGTCGTTTATACTGGAGCAACGGATTGGAACAATTTGCTTGTGTCGGTCTTCCTATAATTTGGGTGTCTTCACGGCCAGAGTACCTATTTATACTGTGGTACCTAAACAGACTCTTAATAAACTAGTGCGTGTTTATTAACAACAATTGCATCACTGCTTATCATCAACTGAGATCGCTGTCAAGCAGTAATTTATATCATTCGTCAGTTTACTGCAAGAACGCATTACATGCGGCGGCTTCTGTTGTGGCCTCTTCTAGCGTTTTTTTGTGGCGGCGTTTCTTTGAGGGCCGTGTGTGGACACTTAGTTTTTAACCAACTTCAAAAAAAGGAGGATCTATATTCGGTTGAATGTTTATTTTTTTGTATTTGCCAGTTAAAGAGTAAGTAAGTCTATGCCGAAGATATATACCTACACGTAAACGTATGTATATAATTATTTAAGTAGGTAAGCAAAAGTTATTTTATTCAAAGTTTTATATTTATCAGTTAACCCTTCAGATACCGTCAATTAGAGACACAATAGTAAGACAATAGATGCGCGGCCACCGGTGGTCGCTTGGGGATTCATGAATTAATGAATTCTTGCCGTAAACTGACGCATTAAAAACAAAAACTTAGTAAATTTTGCGACAACAACGAATGGTGGAAAAAGATGCTCTCGATTCTCAGCACCACATTCTGACCTTACCACCATCAAACTCATAAAACGGTACAGTTGCCCTTGCCACAGGTAAAAGTATATCAATGAATAGTACCACTTATTCCCCAAGGATGTACCGATCACGCGATCCCACAAAAGAAGCTTTTGAATTTAAAAAACTTCGTGGTTTTTTTAAACCTTTATTTAGTTTCAACTCGTATAATGAAAGACATCGGAAATATTTTGTTTGAGAAAATTGAAGCGACCGTATTGGTCTGTGGTATGAATACAAGAGCGTACCGCCCTGTACGCTCTTGTGTAAGGCGATAATGTTTATTTTTTTACACAAATATGTGTAAATATTACTAAAATACTTTACTGATAATATTATACTACCTTCTGCTAGTAGCTTTGCCCATGTGAAATTGTAGTAAATGTTAAATTAAATTTACTTTACACTTTTACACGTCAATTTTTTCGTCAGTTTAAACTAGATGAAACAAACTCAGAGGTCAAAGTTTCTTTTAAAATCCATACAGTAACCATATAATGGCCATATCATTACATAGATTAGTGTCTGAGATGGTCTTTTGAGGAAAGAATCACACAGATATGAGTGGACCTGTCCAGACAGTGCAAGGTGCAAGTGCAAGGTAGATGTCTGTTATATATTGGGATCTAAAACTCCAGTTTCAACACCAAAGGGGAGAATTTTGAAAAATACTTCCTAATTCTTTGTTGATTATTATCTTACAAGGCACATCTGTGCAAAATTTCAGCATTCTAGGTCCAAGACTTTGACTGGGCGTTCATGACTCAGTAAGTGAGTCATGAACGCCCAGGGATGAATAAGCGAGGCAAAAACTAGCCTTGTCAAACAAAGTTCCAACATTCACCGACGGCAGTGCATGTAGCCTGAAACATGACTCTTATTCTTAACTAGACTTCCGGAGTAGTAGCAAAACTGGTGATTAGGTCTCGTTTATTTATTTTAGAACTCAAAAGCTTATTACTAACTTATTATTAGTTAAGAATGTTTACCTAGTAAACAACCCCTCGCCGCCGCTGCCGGGATACCGATCCCGATTTCCGGCCACCGTAGACGCGAGCTCGCGGATGGCGAGCCATGAGTAGCTTGCTGTCCAACCGTCCGGTAACTGTCCGGTCCAAGCCCAAGACGTCGACGGCGCGCACTGTTCCCGCTCGCCTCAAGAAATTGTCAGCGACAGGAGGGGCCCAGCTGGGTCGAAGCCTACTGGGGCCAGGGTTATCCGAAAAGAACTCGAGCCCCGGTATGAAGGCTAGAAGGAATGGGGTGGGGTTTTTAGTCAGTAAGAGTCTGACACTATCTCCCGCTCCACCCAAGAGCGGGGGTTGTCATAAGATGATTTTTGCCCACCGAAAAAAAAAACCTATTGAACAACGAACACCCAATGTAAGTACAGCCTAATGCAGTTGCGTATTTTTGGGTCCGGCTACTCTCCATAGTTATTGCGAGATGATGAAATTTAGCATTTTTTTTTAAACTATGAGTACCTAATATTAAATTATGTTAATTAAACAATATCTGTTTAACTTATCTCCATATTTAGGTTTTAGTATAAATAGTTTAATTTTTTTTATGTACATATGTAAATTTTTAATTAAAGTATAATAATAAATGCTTATCTCCAAAATGATGAATGAAATATTTCGAAATTTTCAAAACTATCACAGCAGATGTTCGTATTTTATGTAGTAACGAGGTACACTATCCAGGGTTTTCCTTAAATGTAGGTTAGTGAGTATAACATACAGTGTAGTTCGAAGTTATGTCTGAGTTTTTGTCGAAATCTCGTCCTAACGATAATTACATAATGTCAAAATTTTGGCATTTTTACAGTTTTAGATGAGGTGTCCCCGCACCGAATGAAATTGCTTCTCTGAAAAATTGAGCAACCTAATGAAGTTAGCGTTGATGTCTTTTGTATTAACACTGAAGAAAATTATTATTAATTAAAATTAGACAGCAAAATTATCTTTAGATCGAGTAAATGTTTTAGGAATCCTAAATTGACAGTTGATTTTCTCTTAATATTCGAGATTTTAACAAAATTATTAATTTAAATAGTAAAACTCAATGTAAACGAATGGAGAGAGGGAAAGGGAAGCCAAAGAAAAGATGGATGGCTTGTGTTGTGTGAGGAGTGATATGAACAAAAAGGGAGTTAGTGATAGCATAATGAGTGACAGAACAATATGGAAAAAAGGGCAGGATAGGAAGAAGAAACTCAAAAAATCTAAGTAATAGTGATAAAAATTTGATTATATAGGAATAAACTTTAATTGCAGCAATACTTTAAAACAACCAGTGAGTGGACGACTGAATCAAAATATGATATAAGAATGTTTTAAAAAATACCAAACCATTTTAACTGAAAAGTTACATTTTAAGTTGAAGTTGATAGAAATATCAGGAATGTCGTTTTCTATGCTCTTACTCTTGCTGACTAAAAACCCCATCCCGTTCCTTCTAGCCTTCATACCGGGACACGAGCTCCCTTTCGGACAACCCTGTCCCCAGTAGGAACCATAAGGGCTTAACAGGGCCGATGCCAGCTAGGACCACGGAAAATTTCTGAATAGAATACCCATGGTCCTAGAACATAAAAGTATATATCCTCTCGCTGGGGTGAAACAAGACTACTCCAACATTAGATGAATTCCCATCTCAAAAATAAATTGACACAAAGATTTATTGCTAATTTTCAGGTTATCCACTTCAACTCTCAAAAGATTTACGGCTTTCAGAAGCCAAAATTAAACATCCCCAAATTGCCTGTCATTCCATTGGCGACGAACCCACACGAGTAAATCCGCCCATAATATACGTAAACCGGAGGTATCTATGCAAAAATCATAACCGTAGTAATTATAATAACAAACAAAAAAGAAGACAAAAGATACCGCAAAACTAATATGACAAATAGATCAAACAATAGACGACCCGCAATCGGCGCGGGCGCAGGCAGCCGCAACAATTTGCAAAAAATGTCTTTGTCGCTCACCGCAAAAAGATATATTGCAAAGACGATTTTTTTGGTATTGTTTTAACGTGTCTCTTCAAACTTAAACCCTATTTTGAAACCAATGAGGTTTAATTTTGTACAAATTAAGGTGTTGCAAAATTTTTGTGCGAAATCAGCAGCAATTTTTTGAGGATTTTAGTTTTGATCTATTTTAGACTCTATAGTGTAGAGGTTAAGATGTAGGTTCCTGAAAATTTAAGTTTGCAAATTACCTAATGATTATAACGCTTCATAAAGCAAACAGTAATTTGTCATAGAGCAGAAAGAAAAAATAATTAGAATAGTTTTTACAGTTGTCAGAAATATTGGTTGTAATAACTGATATTAGTGTAATATTTGTTTTCTTTAATGTTCGGGCAATATTTTAGATAATTACGTGCGGAGTTTTAAACTTTGGAAGATATTTTTTTTATAGAATTTCGGCTTTCGCTTATTGTAGATCTCCTGCAGTCCGGCGGCATAGAAAGCGTGACATACCATTACCACGTTAATAGTATCATACAGTATTACAATACTGTACAATATCTTTGAAATAAATGCCTACAGCCGCGCGGTACCTAAACATGCGACAGGGCTGCCCGCCTCAAGCAATTTAATTACATTTGCCTAGTTTGTTTCCATTTATTTTTGTGATTGTAAATATATTTCCTTTTTTATATAAACAAAATACTTTGTGGATTGAATAGGAAGTGTTCAATAAAAATGCGTGTAGTTTTTTGATTGGTAGATTTAAATAAAATGCTTTTTCTAGTATTATTCATACACATAGTACAATAAACCACTATTATTAATAATAAAATACCACGTCTTTACTTTGAATTATACAAACTAATAATAATCGCGCGATTATTGTTAAAAAAAAACCGTCGTGTCCGTTCGTCACTGCGGCACAGTTGCGACGGTCGCGACTGTCTACATGCCGAACGCATGCTACAACCGAGGCGCGTAGGTATAGCTAGCGTTTCGTCCATTTGTATGAAGTTGGAATACTGTATGATATTATTAAAGTGACATTTCCATTTCTATCACATGTTACTCTTACAAACTAAAGTGACATTTATATCTGTTTTTTTTTTTCATAACTTAATTGGCCTCTGTTTTGTGTGACAAAGTCACAATTGTATAAAAAACCTAAGGTAGCAGGCGGTAGGTAAACTGGCATGCATTCTCAATTTTCTGTGTTGTAACACTGACGAGCACATAGTGCCCTTCTTCCTAATTCGATGGCTTATTTCACTTCTTCTTTTCTTCGAGTCAATGAGTGTTTCTTTCGAGTGGACTGGCCTGTTGGTCTAGTGGTTAGTGGCCCTGACTGCTATGCCGGAGGTCGTGGGTTCGATTCCCACCCAGGACAAATGTTTGTGTAATGAGCATGATCATTTGTTCTGTGTCTGGGTGTAATTTATCTATATATGTATGTGTTTAGAAAATATATAAGTATGTTTATCAGTTGTCTAGTAGGTACCCATAACACAAGCTCTGCTTAGCTTGGGACTAGACGGCGTTGTGTGATAGTTGTGGAATATTATTATTATTATTATTTATTATTCCATTTATTCATTTTATATACATATTTATCACATTTTTAAATATTTTTTTAAAAAGACAACGTAAAAAAAACATTTAATAATATTAAAAAAAAAATATTTTTATTATTATTATTAATGTACTCAAACTTTTTTTTCCAACCAGTATTTTGAAGAAACCCCATTTAGCCTGCTTCTTTTTATAGCGGCCAACCTTAGTCCTCAATCGGTTAAGAGATTTCTAGATTGGTAACTGTAGTTCACGGCCAGGGGAAAAATGTTCTGAAGGGGTTTTGAAGTGTGGAGGAGTCAAGAAATCAAATAAGTGATGACGCTTGCAATGGCGTTGTATCATTTTTGAAATGAATAATTGTCAGGCAGAGTCGTAGCTATCCTGTATCAGCCGTATGAATAATACGGGGTCCCGCGCAACAGGGGCCCCGATGCGCAACAGGGGCCTCGATGCGACGTGCGCAAAAATTTGTATCATGTTATCCACAATCTTCTTATGACTACTACTGAAAATAGAAATATGATATGTTGTAATAGTGTATAGCTAGCTCCGTTCGTTCTATCATTTTCTACATATGGTGACACTAATATCTTAACCTATCCTAGTCCAGAATGCTCCAATAAACAGGCTCAAGAAACACAAATGTTAGGGTCAATAGCTAGGACGGCAAACCATGGGTAGCTCGCTCTCCGACCGTCCGGTAACTGTCCGGACCAAGCCCAAGACGTCGACGGCACGCACTGTACCCGCACGCCTCAAGGAGTTGTCAGCAACAGTAAGGGCCCAGCTGAGTCGAAGCCTACTGGGGCCAGGGTTATCTGAAAAGGAGCTCGAGCCCCGGTATGAAAGCTAAAAGGAACGGGGGTTTTAGTCAGTAAGAGACTATATCCCGTTCCACCCAGGAGGGGTTGTCATTGCCACCAAAAAAAATGGCCAATAGCTACGTCATTGCGTATCAGGTATTCGGTTGTGCCTTGTAGATGAACCTTAGAAGCTGATGTCCATCATCAAATAGCATGTTTATTTCAATTAGAACAGTAAAGTAGAAAAAACCAAAGATCGCCTATTTTTTTAGACGTAACACAATTTGAGCAAACAAACTCGGTGATTAAGCCTGATTATTGGGTGCGGGTTCGATTCCCGATTATAGATATTTTTCGGTTAGATTTGGCGGTTAGCAATATTGTTTTGGCGTGTAATAATGAATTATAGTTTGTCGGTTAGTTTGTTTTGCCTCAAAGTTGTTTTTTTATGAAATAAAAAAATATAGAAGGCTTCTTTTTTGATCTTGTTAAACTTAATCGGCAGGAATAGTAAAAATTGGAATGGTTCGGGGTAGTATCATTTAAAAAGATTCGAAAACACAGGTTAAATTAAAAACTTTACTGGAAAACCTGAGAACATTGGGCAGTCTTTATGGTTGTTGATAGAGAAAATGAAAAGAAATCATCAAAACACAAAATGAATACAGGATAATAATTATATTGACAATAAAAAAGACGGGGCCAGGTTAAAGCCGATGCGTACCAGCGCTGCTGATCGTTCGAAAGAGTTAACGTAACCTCCGCAAAACAGCACCAGATAAGGAGAGTGTGCGCGGGAATTGCATGGCTTGATTCCACCTTCTCATTTCTACCATCTGACAACCCGTCGTACGGCAAGTATCCACCATAGGCTGGTTGCCTAAAAATGTAATTTGTCTTTTAGATTATTTAAAAATAAGAGACACGTATTTTTTATTAACCCCGTGCAAAGGAATGCAGCACGGCGCGTGACGTTACACGTAACTTTAAACTTTTTGTTAAGTTTTTGTTTAATCGAAAAAAGAAAAAATACGTGTCCAATATTTTTTTATAATCTAAAATACGGACTAAATAAAATGTAGTTATTTTGACCCTGGAAACTAACCTATTGTTGAAACCTCTACGTCCGGACAAAGCATTTTGCCTCGTCGTTTATACCACGTATATCGAAGAACTGGATCAATTTGCCTGCTGCGTCTTCCCTTACGATTACAATTTAGAAGTCGTCAAGGCTAGAGTGAATAGGCTCCTAATAAACTAGTGTGCCTCATCATCTATCTATCTATCAACGATTGCTCTACTTCATACTATTCGGTGGGATCGCAGTCAAGTACTAGTTAAATATCAATTAAAAAAACAACTGAAGGAACATTATGGATTTACGCGGGCTTACGAACAACTCTCGTGATTAGATTACAGCGAAAGTATTGATTTTAAGATTCACTCATTCAGGCCCTGATAGTTAAAAGACGTATCTAACAATAAATAAAAACGGAAAAAGGTATTATTGAATGAAACGGGAAATCGGACCTTTTTTCCTTGTGTTAAAACCGCACTGTTAGCAAAATATTAAAAATACAGGCAGATGCGCTTTTTTTCCTGATTCCGGCAATGTTTAAAACTAAAATCTGGGAAAAATGTTAGATACGTCTTTTTTACTATCGGGGGCAGTATTAGTCAGTTTGTTTACTTAGTGTGTTATCTCAAAAAGTCTCACCACATCTCACCGAACATTATCAAAAACTAATTTCCCCAAAATTTCATAGTAACTGACCTAACCTAACAACCTATAATGACTTAATGCTAACCTCATGAGGCGCCAAACACATTTTTTTTCCCAAAAAACAAAGCATTTTACGCCCACTGTTGGTTTTACAATATTACTTAATCTCCTCGTTATAAAAATAAAAGAAAAAATGGCGCCAAATAACGCTTCGGCGCGCTTTTTATGGCCGCCATTTTTAAAAAAAATATTTTATTGGTTATTTTTATTGCTTGTTTTCGGTCAATTTCGACTGCTGTTTGCTATAATCATAGGTTTTCTGTGAAATAACTAGGTTGTAAATAATGTTGGTGAAATAATGGGAAAATGCTACTAAATAGGAGACGCCTAATTGGTGTTAAGTTTGACAGTGGTCAGTCTTTATTCTTATCTGCTTCGAAACTTACTCGACACACAGACTCCGGAATTACGAATTCATTTGTAGTAAATGAATTCGTAATTCCTGCGTCTGTGTTTCCTGCGTCTTTAAATCAAAAGTGAATAGGTTACTTCTAGGCAAGCGTGCTCCATCGTTGACCACATCATCGCTTACCATCAGATGGGATGGTGGTCAAACGCGAGCCTATCAATAATAATTAAAAAAAAAAACTGCAAGCGTAACTGTGAAAGATATTGAAAAAAAACGATAACTGTTGCTAAAAAAATTTGGTAAATTAGCTTGCTTTAAGATCAGCTGACTGAAAAGGTAATGAATTAGAAAGAAAAAAGAAAATATATTTAATTGACATACCATGATTACTGATATGAAGTAATTACAAACTTAAATTAAACATAAAAAAATAAATATCTATATATATAAAAGAAAGTCGTGTTTGTTACAACACTTATAACTCAAGAATGGCTGTACAGAAATGGCTGAAAATTGGTGGGTAGGTAGCTTAGAGCCAGGTGACGGACATAGGATACGGTAGAGTAGGGTAGAGTAGAGTAGAGTAGAGTAGAGTAGGGTAGAGTAGGGTAGGGTAGAATAGGGTAGAGTAGGGTAGAGTAGGGTAGAGTAGGGTAGAGTAGAGTAGAGTAGAGTAGAGTAGAGTAGAGTAGGGTAGAGTAGGGTAGGGTAGAGTAGGGTAGAGTAGGGTAGAGTAGGGTAGAGTAGGGTAGAGTAGGGTAGAGTAGGGTAGAGTAGGGTAGAGTAGGGTAGAGTAGGGTAGAGTAGGGTAGAGTAGGGTAGAGTAGGGTAGAGTAGGGTAGAGTAGGGAAGAGCGGGAGTGAAGCCGCGCGGGCAAAAGCTAGTAAAGAAATAAAATTAACAATAACATGTCTCACGGCTGTGCCAAATAGGTGTAGTTCAGCACTATACCAGACAACTATGTTACAGTTACTTGACGCTGGTTTTCAACTGAACCTTTGAGTGTAGGTGTACCTGCACTCGCACTCAAAGGTCCAGTACCTGTAGGTAATTTGGGGAAGTTCAAGAATAGAGTTTTTTTTTTGTCGATGGGGAAAATCATCATATGACAAAACCCGCTCTTGGGTGGAGTGGGAGATAGTGTCAGACTCTTACTGACTAAAAAACCCACCCCGTTCCTTCTAGACTTCATACCGGGGCTCAAGTTTCCTTTCGGATAACCCCGGCCCCGGTAGGCTTCAAGAATAGAGTGCCGAGAGCGCGATGTATTTCTGCGTGCCTCTCATAAATTATGAAAAGGTGATGGTGTTTTTCTTCTCTTAATCAGAGATGATATCGTCAATGCTGGAGTAAATGAAGAGAAGATAATCGTGTCCTCACATCCCAGCAAGAAGACGGACACGCCTGCTTACTTCAAGACGTAGGAAAAAAAATAGCTCGGAGACCTAGCACTTTTAGCATAAAAGGTCAAAATCAAGACAGCAACATTTTTATTAAAAACAAAACAAGTTTTGTCTTCACACATCAAACCCAATTCTTTACAACCTTATTATTTGGGCTCAAAGTAAAGCAGGCACATTATTAAGTTAAAAGGAGGCTATAAAGCTCCAACACTGGGCTGATACGATATAGCACCGATCGTGGGGACCGTTTAATTGGGTTGGCGAAACGTGGAGCGGCGCGCGCGCACGGTGGCATACATCAAATTTTTTACAGAAGGGACACTGAAGATTAACTGTTTGGAAATGTACAATTTGCTTGATAGACTCAACACAGCAACTAGGAACCACACTATTTCACATAGGGTATACCAGTCATACGTGCCCCAGTCGGTAATGTGCCTCACTTGCTAAACTAAAACACGGATTTAAAATTATATAGACTATACTATGCAAACTATACTTGCATTGTATAGTTTACATCACCGTCATATGTATAAGTCTTAATTTTGCAGGTGGGGCACGTTACCGACTGAGGCAACTAAGCCTGGTTTACCATATGAACTTACGATTAACCATCCCCTATATTAACTATACTTTTTGTAACAATCTAAACTGGAAGGTCGGTCAGTGTCATTATTGTTATGACAAAAATGAATATTGACATCGAATTCTATTATTTAAAAAAAAATTAGAACCAAGAGACATCCTGTCTATACTACTCACTAAGATGTGACTGTTTACCGTCAATTGTCTCTAAGGGCTCCCATAAAAAACTGCGATGCGATTACGAGCGTCAAAGAATCGAGTCAAATGACCATACATTTGCGATTTCGCAGATTTTTACGATGCAGCGCCGCATCATCATTTTGCCGACGGCATTCGTTTCAAAACCAATAGAATTTAAGTATTACTCACAGAGGACACCCCAATATTGGCAGAAACATCACCACCCATTCGACCCCAAACTCAATGCCAGGCACATCCAATCAATGGATGATTTATGGCACAAAGCCGAGCGGATGTTTGTTTAATCGATTACCTTTATGATTATGTCGGTAGCGCCTCGACTCCTCAACAGAGCCTGATTGCGCCTTTCTGGCGAGAAAAAAGGTTTTTTAGTTTTTGGATTTTGAGTAAATGGGTCAATTGGGTTGGGAGTGGTGCTGGAAGTTATCCTGTTGACTTTTATGGAGAGTGTAATGTTTTGTTTTGTTTCTATTGATTGGTCTCCCAGAAACTGTTACAGTGTTTTGGTAAAGAAAACACTGTCACTGTGCTTGCAAGTGTTTCTCCGTGTAAATAATTGTTGTAATATACAAGGTGTAACATTAAATGCGCAAAACCTGAAATTAGTTTGATCAGAATAACGAGCAGAATCAATTAATCCACTTTTTAATATGGGACACATTTTTCAAAATAATCTTCATTAAAAACTTCGACCTGTCTGTTTATGAATAAGTCAAGCCATCACGTGCGCAAACCCGATCAAATAGGTAAACAAACACAAATAGTTTGTAATCCAATAAAATTTTCTGATACACGGGATAATAAAAGTTTTTATTTTAATGCAGATATTAATTTTAAACCAAAAACTGCTCATAAAACCTTTAATTTTTTTTTTCACGTCATTAGGTCAATCGAATCAAAAATCATTTGGGATGTCTGAGATTTTGTGCATTTAATGTTACAAGTTGTATATAAAGTTTTCTGAAGAAAATATTTTTTTGAAGAAAGAGCTCTCGGCAGCAATTTTTGAACAACTGTCTGGACGCAAGTATGAGAAGGCTACAGCACTGCTAAATTGTAATTCCACAATCCGTAGATGTAGGTAACGCGAGCCGCTAGCGTTTTGAATATGTTTCCTTTCATTTAATTTGTGAAACCCTTTTTAAAAAACTTCGAATATAGAGATTCTGTTTATATTATCACACTAGCTGCTCCCAGCGGCTTCGCCTGCGTGATAGCAGAAAATTATCCCAAGGGAACATATTTCCGGGATAAAAAGTATCCTATGTCCTATTCCAGGACATGGTCTATCCGTGTAACAAGTTTCATTATTCTTTAACAAATAGACAAACTCACTTTCGCTTTTATAATATTAGTAAGGATTTAGATGAAAATGTCCACTCAAATCTTTTTGTTTTAATAATATAAACTAGTGGTTGACTGATAAGTCAAGTCAGTGATGCAATTGTTGATGAGAAATTACAAAACTAGTGCACCTCACTAGTTTTGTGACTTCTGCCTCTATAAATCACAAAACAAACAAGCCGTTCTGCAATTCAAGATCCTTAGATCTTAAATTGCTGAACGGCCTTATTGACTGGCATTCGACTAAACAATAGGTACACACGACTATTGTACGGTTCACGTACAGGCAAATCGCTAAACCCGCGACCTACTTTTCGCTGCTCGTTTTGTTTACTTCTATATTTGTAATAATAATAAATTTAGTTGATCAATAGCTGCCGTAGCGCTATTACCGCGGATTAGCATCTAACTTAGTGTAACTTTTGCGAATAAACTCAATTATCGTAAACTCTGTGGTTTTCGCCAACTCACATCCAAGCTACCTCTGAGCCATACAACTATGATTTTTCACACCTCTTTACTTATAAAATCAGAAAAACCATCGCAAAAACAAACAAAAAATCAAAATTCCAGCTAAATTAAACAAAAACTAAACAGCCTAATTTTTTCACAGCCTTACTAGGTGCCCTACATTCTCACCTTACGACCATCTGATGCCGTAACAGGCTGCAATTAGCTCAAGGGTGAGTTCACGGTGGGTGAGCGTGCCTTATGGGAAAGTGGCTGAAGATCGGGACAGGTGGTGGGGTTCCCACGGGTGGCGGTAGCGTGTTTGTACCTACTTGACTTTGTAATGTAAGTTGGTGTGTGAACTTTAGGCTAAGACAGGTAGAAGTCTAACTAAAAGGTTTTTTTTTAACTGGGCAAAAATAAAACAAACACAAATAAGATTCAACAAACTCTCCACAAGAGCATGTTCATTAAAACACGTAGCAACTCTGTCGGAGCACTTCCTCAAGAAATAGCTGCTTCCGAAACAATATTTAATCTCAACGACCAGAACACCTGGCAACAAGACCGGATACCTCTAGCCAAAAGAAAAAGAGTGGGATCTAAATCACCACAGATAGAAAATGCAAAGAAAAAGCCTAGCATGGAAGCGTATACTATACCCACTCAAAACCAATTTGAAATATTAAGTGGTGAAGAAGATAAAACAGACAACATAGAAACAGAAAAGCCACCAAAACCAGAACCAATTTTTGTAACTGGGGTCCTAGATATCAACTGTCTCAAAAACCTATTATTAAAAATTACATCAGCAGAAAACTATACTCTGACCACATTAAGGTCTGGGCACATTGTGAAAGTAATGCCAGCAAGTATTGAAGTATACAAAACAATAAGAGAAAAACTTATCATAGATAATATCAGCCATTTTACATATATGCTGAAGAGTGAAAGACCCTATAGAGTTGTATTGCGAGGACTCCATAGCTCCGAAGACACAACTGAAATAAAAAAGGAACTTAAGGCTCGTGGACATGAAGTTAGACAAGTCGTGAACGTACGTCACCGAACTTCAAAAGAACCCTTACCTTTGTTCTATGTAGACCTAGAACCAAAGCCAAACAACAAGGATATTTTCAAATTAAAAATCCTAAATTATACTAAAGTATCTTTTGAAGCTCCGTATAAGAAAAAGGAAATACTACAATGCAAAAGATGTCAAAGATTTGGTCATTCTAAAAACCAATGCTACCGACCATTCAGGTGTGTCAAATGTGGAGACGAACATGCGACTACAAGTTGTACTAAAACTAGAGACACAGAAGCTACTTGTGCAAACTGCCAGGGACAACACCCGTCTAGTTACAGAGGATGTATAAAATATAAACAGTATAAGGAACATTTATTGAAATTACAGCCAAAGCATATACAGAACAATATATACAAATCTAATAAGATCGTAGACGAACAACAACCTAGGAAACTTAGAACTTATGACAGAACTACGGCAACTTACGCTGAAAAGACCAAAAACAATACAGAAAGCAAAATTAACCCAGATCAACCACTTCAAATAGAACAGCTTGGTGACATCCTAGAACAGATGTTCAATAGAATTCAAACCATGATGCTAAACATGGTGGACAACATGATGGACCGCTTTGTCCAACTTATAAGCAGCCAATTTAAAAAATAAACTAAACCTTAAAATTATCACATGGAACGCCAACGGTCTAGCCGCACGACGACTAGAGCTGGAAACATTTCTTCATATGAAAAAAATTGACGTGGTATTAATATCAGAAACTAGATTCACAAGCAAAAGTTACATTTCAATTAAGGGCTACAATATTTATGCTACAAATCACCCATCGGGAAATGCGCACGGGGGAACGGCAGTACTCATAAAATCAAATATAATACATCACCCGCTTGAACCTTACTCAACAGAGAAGATCCAATCAACTCTTATCAAAGTCAATGATGAAAGCTCTGACATTACGCTTGCTGCAGTCTACTGTCCTCCTAAACACCTGATACAAAAGGAAGACTATAAATCTTTCTTCTCTACACTTGGCAATCGCTATGTATGTGGAGGCGACTGGAATGCAAAACATGTTTTCTGGGGCTCTAGGCTTATAACAACTAGAGGTAGACAGCTCTATCAAGTCGTGAAAGACCTTAATCTAGATTGCTTGTCAACTGGCGAACCTACTTACTGGCCGGCTGACCCACGAAAAACTCCCGACTTGCTAGATTTTTTCATAACCAAAAACATTGCAATCAATAACACCAGTTTAGAATCTGATTTTGATCTTATCTCAGATCACTCGGCAGCTATACTTAACATACAGAATAAGATCATATTAACAGAAGTATCGCCTAAAATCTATAACAAGCACACTAACTGGGAAAAATACCAAGATATTATTACAGCGGAGATACAGCTTAAAATATCACTGAAAACGACCACAGAGGTAGAACAGACCATAGAAGGGTTAAACCAATTAATTCATAACGCAGCAAATAGGTCCACACCGTCTCATAAAGCAGGTACAGCAAAAGAGCACGTATATCCCGCGTCTGTCAAGAACTGCATACATGAAAGACGCAGACTCCGTAAAGTCTGGCACAACACTCATTGCCCTAAAGATAAGACTGTTTTTAATGAAGCCTCACAGAAACTAAAAAGATTAATAAAAAAATTGGAAAATGAGAATCTACAAGCATACCTCAAGAAACTTACCCCCACAAGTGACACAAACTACTCATTGTGGAAGGCTACTAAAAACTTAAAGCGTCCCAAACAACAAGCTACACCATTAAAAACACATACAGGGTCCTGGGCTCGCTCTGATTATGAAAAAGCCGCCGCCTATGCAAATCATCTACATAAAGTTTTTGAACCATTCCCTAGCAATAATGAATCTTTAGATAATGAAATGGATACATACCTCAGCTCACCAAACCAAATGTGCCTACCACTAAAACACGTGACAATACATGAATTGAGGCGGGAAATTCTAAAACTCCAAGATGGCAAATGCCCCGGCTATGACCTAATCGACGCTACACTCTTGAAACATCTTCCTAAAAAGGGAATGCTGCTACTGCTTGCTATCTTTAATGCATGTTTGAGATTATCCTTCTACCCCGGTCAATGGAAGATTGCTCAGATGGTAATGATATTAAAACCAGGTAAACCAGCTCAAGAAGTGACATCATACAGACCTATAAGTCTCTTGTCTGTAACTGGAAAATTACTGGAAAAGATCATACTCAATAGAATGAGAGAACACTTGTCAGAAATAGTACCAACACACCAGTTCGGCTTTAGGGAAGGCCACGGAACCATTGAACAAGTGCATCGATTGGTAGATGTCATAAGTAGAACACTGGAAAGCAAACAATACTGCAGCGCAGTCTTTCTAGATATTAGCCAAGCATTTGACAAGGTGTGGCATAATGGGCTACTCTTTAAAATCAAAAAAGCTCTACCTCACTCTTTCTTTCCAATACTTAAGTCTTACCTTGAAAATAGATGCTATGAAGTAAGATGTAATTCTGATACATCACAAATGCATGAAATCAGGTCAGGAGTTCCACAGGGTAGCATATTAGGACCAGTTCTCTACCTAATATATACAGCAGATTTACCCACACACGCCTATACCACCACAGCCACATACGCAGACGATACCGCTCTTCTTTCAACTCATGAGGATCCTGATATTGCATCTGAAAGACTTCAGTCACACCTAACCCTCATTGAAACATGGTTCGAACGGTGGCGTATCAAAGCTAACACAGATAAGTCAGTTCAAGTAACGTTCACACTTAGAAGGAAAACCTGCCCACCTGTAAAACTTTATAACGCAGAGATTCCACAATCAGATGATGCTAAATACTTGGGTATGCATCTAGACCGTCGTCTTACCTGGAGAAAACATATATGGACCAAAAGGAAACATTTAGACTGCAAACTTCGCAACATGTACTGGCTCATCGGGTCAAAGTCACAACTAACAGATGCTAGTAAAATGGTTATCTATAAAACTATACTGAAACCGGTATGGACATATGGCATTCAGCTCTGGGGCACAGCCAGCCATAGTAATATTGAAATACTAGAAAGGTTCCAAAGCAAAACAATGAGAGCTATGTTTAATATCCCACCTTACATAAGCAACAAGTTTGTGAACCTAGACTATAATCTACGAACAGTCAAAGAAGAAATTGAGTTGAACAGCAAGAAATACCAAACCAGATTGGGCCAACATATAAACGAGTTTGCTGCTGAACTTCAGGGAGTGGGCAGCCTAAGATTCTCTCGCCTGAAGAAACACAGTATACCAGATCTAGCACAAAGATTTGCAGACAAATTATGAAAATTGCACCACCGGGTGCAAATCTCAGCTAAGAGAAATATTTCAAGGAAAGAGCCTGACAACATCTTAGATTATTGTTTAAAATAAAACAGATTGCTAAGAAGCAGGATATAAAAAAAAAAAAAAAAAAAATAAAAAAAAAAAAAAAAAAAAAAAACTGGGCAAAAAGCCAAAAACAGTTTTTACTGGCTTGCTAGTCTAGTGGTTAGTGGCTCTAACTGCTATGCCTGAGGTCGTGGGATCGATTTCCACGTAAGAAAAATGTTTGTATGATGAATGATCACGATTGTTTGAAGACAGAACCAATGTATCTGTAAAATAAACACCATCTATATCCTCCATACAAATTTCGGATCCCCGTTTCTTCCCCTTTAGGGGTGAGTTTCGGTAAATCTGTTCTTAGCGAATGTCTATACCCTATAAAGCTATCTGCCTAATTTTAAGTTTGTAGGTGTTACAGGAACACAAAATAGATAGGTACAGAAGACAGTCTCATGTATGTACTTCACTTTTTATACCTACGCTTGGTGGACACACACTAACAAGCGTTTGAGCCGGAACTGTTCGATGAGTGGGCCGAGACGCTACCGAGACATCGTGTCCGTGAGAGGTGTCTATGTGTGCGTTGCTCGAACGCGCTTTGTATGTAGATTGACTTCTGTACCTATATATTTTGTGGTTATAATCAGTGAGTGGTATTCGGTTTTTATATATATAGATATCACATATATACCTAAATTACGCTCAGATACAGAAAAAATGTTCGTGCTCATCACACAAACATTTGTCTTGGATGGGAATCCAACCCACGACCTCCGGCAAAACCGTCAGGACCACTAACGACTAGGCCGGTCAAAAGTCAAAGGTTATGTAGTGTACCCATACTTCTCACCCCTAACACTAAAACGGCCATATACCTGCCTACCCCACCAGAGCTCAATACCGTTGATATGGTAATTTAAGTAATGCGTCACGGTCTAGTGACGTCATACGATGAACATTACTGGTATACGTCCTGATACCATCAGTAGTTCTGTAACAGATGGGTAATGTAATGACCATTTGGATATATTTGGCTTCATCTAGTTTAAAATTACGAAAAAATATTGACGGGTGAAAGTGTATAAAACCTACTTGCAAAATAAATGTTATTTATCATTATAGCTATACTTATGTCGATACTCTTGCGCCTTCCCATCTTCCAAGCTCGTCGTTTTGTGCTGGTGCTGTCGATGCGGCTGCGAAGGACCTCAAGCGGCGGAAATATACCTCATTGGAAGTTATATTTTCGAACCGTTTGGGGTTGAAAACTGCGTGTCCGAAGTTTGGTCGGGAGGATTCTATATACCTACTTAACCCTTCAGATACCGTCAATTAGAGACACAATAGTAAGACAATAGATGCGCGGCCACCGGTGGTCGCTTGGGGATTCATGAATTAAACTTGTGTTTATAGAACGTATATAAAACTAGTAAAAAATCTAAGCGTAAAGTGCAAGAAGGTTATTTTGCAAATAAGTTTTTCAAAAAACACTTTTGCAAATCAACTTTTTCGTCAGCTTAAACTATATGAGGTCTGCTTGACTACCCTGAGAAGAAACACCGAAACAAACTGACGGATCGAAGCAATCATAGGTTTTGCGAAAGTGTACCCCGGGGTATTGAAACGAAGGCAAAGAAAGAACAGGAGTGGGTTTTAGTCAGTGAAAGTCTGACACGTTCTCCCACTCCGTCCAAGAGCGGGAGAAGTCATTGGATGACTTACCATCTGAAAAAATAAAATGGGGGTCAAAGCAATATCGTTCTTTTCATGGCCTAGCATACCTAGGCAATGGCATAACACCAATTCTAATCAACCAATGCAAAAACAGACAATAATGTTCCAGAAACCCCTAAACTGACCTACTGGGAGTCGAACCGGTGACATATGGCGCGTCGGTTACCACGTGTCGCCCACCTGAGCGTGCACGTGCTATCCGCGGGTTTTTGTAACCAATATCAACCAGCAAACCGTTTGTGGGGCCGGCAGATTGGTTGCTGTTGTTTACCTTTTGTATTAGGGAGTCTGGGTACTTTTAGAAAATATAGAGATTTTTGCAATTTTTCTGATAGTTATAATAATAGATTGGTAGAAAAATAGGTCTGTAATGGTCAATTAATCAAATTCTATCTATTTAAAACTTTATCGTTAATATTTTGTATTTTCTTTTCCAAACTATGTACCATCGCGGTCATTTCTGCCAGATCACTTAAAAAAAAATAGCTTGAATCGAATGAAAGCGGCGCGGCGCCAAATCATACCCTTTGAAATTTTCGTTTCGAGTGCGAGCAAAAAAGGACTTAGCGGTGGTCATTCCACCTGACCACCGTGTCTTTGATGGTACCTATACGTTACTGGTTAAAATCAATTTGTTTAGTTAGAAATTACTCGTATAATGTAATTAGCTTACCTACTCATTGTTGAAAAGCCTAATACAAAAATTAAGCGAAATCGCTTCTGCTGTGTGATATACACTAAATATGATTTTTTTAAGGTGGAAAATTATCCAATAATTTCTCCATGAGGGCGTGACAGACTTACTGACTAAAGCCACACTTATGTTCCTTCTTTGCCCTTGCGTTCAGGACCACGGATTTCCATTTCAGAAGTCAACCTATTGATCCAGTGGACTTACCAGTACTGTGAACCAGTAAAGTCACCTTTACTACATAGATTCGGAAGATGAAGACTTCGTTTTAAAAATATTTAGCAGCTAAAGATGATCTATACATTAACTCCAAACAGGGTCAAAGTCGCTACTAAAAGTCAAGCACATAATAATTTAACAAAGAGGGGATAAATTCAGGGTCAGAGGGGTGGTACATCACCCCTTGGTGTGTGTCCAACAATTTTAATTAGCGACCGACGTACAACCGTTATAGGACCATATGCGTGGCGTATGGGATGTTTATAGGGTGCAAATAGCTATGGTAGGGCAAATAAAATTATTGTTTTATTCCTTTGTTATTGATATTGGTATTGTTGTTACGCTGGATTTGTTTAGGGGAGAGATTGCAGTAGATAGTATTTGAATTATTAAACACGAATAAGATGACCAGGTTAAAGGTAGGAGTGGCAGTCGGTCACCTTCTTCTGCGAAGCAGTAATGCTTGCCACCGCTGGGATTCCGATCCCAATTTCCAGCCACCGTAGAGGCGGGCTTGCGGACGGCGAGCAATGGGTAGCTCGCTGTCCGACCGTCCGGTAATTGTCCGGACCGAGCCCAAGTCGTCGACGGCGCGCACTGTTCCCGCGCGCTTCAAGGAGTTGTCAGCAACCAAGGACCCAGGTTAAAGCCTACTGGGGCCAGGGTTAGCTCCGAAACGCAGCCCAGCCCCGGTATGAAGGCACGAAGGAACAGGGTGTTTTTTAGTCAATAAAAGTTTGACACAATATATTCCGCTCCGCCCAAGAGCCTGTCATTGGATGATTTTCCCACTGAAAAAATAAACAAACAAACTGCCAAATTATGATAGGTTTCTGTAAGGATTACTCTAAAAAATGTTTGCATATTACGAGTAGGTACCTAAATAGTAGATAATTATAGCGTTTATGTACTATCACTATTATGTATACCTAATTTTTTTTAAATACAAATATAGGTATCTACTTCAAAGAATCCTTACTAATAATGTAAAAGCGAAAGTGGCAAAACAGATTTTGATGAATTTTGATATAGAGATAGTTGGGACCATAGGCTATTTATTTTTATGAGAAAAGGGGGAGAAAGAGGGAAGTCATGTTCAAATGTTATTATTAACACTCCAGTAGTCGCGCATTCTACAGGTGTAGAACACACATTAATTTTTTTTAATCTGAGCGTAAATCAAAGATCGTTTACGCACACACTCACAGTATTCCTCTACAACTAAGTAAAGAATATAATTAGTGTCCTGACGGTGACGAATACAGCAGCATACTTGAGTAATTTCGGTCCAAAAGTGCATTTCTACCATTGTAGAGCGCGCGACTACTCACGTAATATTTTTATTGTGCGTTGCGGTCAATGTTTGTGAATTGTAAGTATGTCTGTTACCTTATTTTGGCTATTGCTATGACGTATATTATAAAGTTTAAGGTCAGTGTAAAACCAGACGACTATTTTTTTTTAGATCAATGGACATACGGAGCAGATAGTAGACTTTATCGATAGTTGGAAGATAAAAGCACTGATGATGAAGACACTGATGTTGCACGATCAGTAGAAAAAGGTTGCTTGCAGGAATCTTTACATAGTACGGATACAGAGCAAGAAGGAAGTAGCACAGGATCGGACTCCAAAAATCGGGAATGGTACTGAATCTGAAGATGATGTTCCTCTAGGTTCGGCTCTTGTAAAAAGTGGGTTTGTTCGGACCATCAGATTTTTATTGCATTGTAGACATGCACTAAAAATGAAAATATGGATGTAAAAAACATGAGCGAGTAGCTAAGATGAGGATTAGAAACTCAAGACCCAAAATTTAACCAATTTTTTTAAGTTTTTTATAAATATATGATTTTAAGGTCCTTTTATTTCTAAAATGATAAATGTTTTGTTTTATTTAGTTTCATAATAAAGCTATTTAAAATATGACGTAAACGTTTTAGTCAATTTATATAACTTTCCCTTATAAATCCTACATTCAAAGTGTTCTACGTATGTAGAGCGCGCGCGTACTTACGTCTCAAGTATAGGCGCGCCTACTGGAGTGTTAAATTAAAGTATATTAATAAACGTGAGCGAAGCCGCGGGTAAAAGCTAGTACAGAAATACAATTACAAGTTCCTTCACAATATTTTTAAACGCAGGTAGTGTTTGCGTATTTTTAATTGTAACAGGCAATACATTCCAAAGACCAGCAGGCTGGACAATAAATAACTTGATCTGAAAAGTAGTTGAATTGACAGACTACACTCATTTAAAAGCCATAGATTTTAACATAACAGAAACCTAACTACCAACCCCCAATGCCTATTAAAGATCGGGGCGAAATTCCGACCCTCGTAGAAAACTTTACCCAGAATCCCAAACACACTACCTGAGGATCTTGTGATCCAAACTTTTTCGTCAGTAATTCGTCCATTTTTTCTGACAGTGATACTTTGGCTATTATTTTGTCATAAAATACTCTATCAAAACATTTTTTGGGAAACGAGACGGAATCTGATGATTGGACTTGTTTTTTTTTTTTTGTGGAAATAGCAAGCCGACACGGTTTTTTTTTGTGGGTAGATTAGACTATGGGTATTTGCATTGAGGAGTGAGGAATTTGAGTGATAGTAAAGAGTCCCCGAAATAGTCTATTGCGATTAAAATACCTAGGTATTGATAATTACTTCAATCATTTTAATTAAACAATCAAGTTTTGCGTCAGTCTACGAGTAATATTATAAAAAGGTAAAGTTTTTTTACTCTTGTTTTTAAGTTTTTTTTGTTTGTCTCTCTTCTCTGATCTCTGAAGGTACTGGTTCGATTGCTAAATTTTGTCCACCGATATAAAGCTGCTATATTCCTGAGTGACATAGGCTATATTTTATGTACGCAGACGAAGCCGTGGGCAAAAGTTTGTAGAGAATATGCAAAAAAAAATCTATAAATATACAAAAATAGAATATTAACTGAGAAAACAATGTTGAAATTGGTAGAAAAGCAAACGACTTAATCACTACATAGTATGAAACAAAGTCGCTTTTTCTGTCCCTGTATCCCTATATACGCTTAAATCTTTAAAACTACGCAACGGATATTGATGCGGTTTTTTTTTAATAGATAGAGTCAAAGTCAAAGTCAAAGTCAAAGTCAAAGTCAAAGTCAAAATATTTTATTTCACATAGGCCTACATGGGCACTTATAAAACATCAGAAGCTAGTGCACGGTTCCAGAGTGATTCAAGATGAAGGTTTATCACCCGAGCGAAGCCGGGGCGGGTCGCTAGTTATCAATAAAAACAAATACTATATCTCTCGCCAAGACGCCGTTCTCTATGGCAGCCGTAGATACGAGTATCTTGGTTTTAGACATCAAATACCATGTCAAACTTATTATTAACATAGCTCCATATTACCAGTCCACTTAAGACTCCAAAAATCATAGCCCTATTATTTTGTTTTACATATTATGTCGCAATAGTTTTTCAAACCGGACGTTGTCCTTGGGTGCACTAGTATAGCGCGTACAGGGATAATCGTCGGTTGGTATCACGTTCCAGTATAGTAACCAAAAGGGCCTCTGCCAGTTGGTTTCGGCCCCTCGTACGCCTCTCAAAGGCCCAGGACCTCAGGGTCCTGAGATTAATAAAAAGATAAAAATAATAAGACTATTAAGAAAGCGAAAAGTATTTAATAAAGTTTAAATACTCTTCGCTTTCTTCTACAAATAATTTAATATAGCGATAAAAATATAGTATGCATTACCCTATTGGAGTCAATCATAATTGACCGCTTCGAAGACCCAAGTACGAATCAATCGAATCGGATTTGTTGAAATAGGTAGGTATTTAATAAAATTTTAAAGACCAAAAAATTTAATGTCTTATCAGAGGCTTTTTAAGATCGGAAATGAAACATGAGAATCATGCAGATTACTGTCCATCGTCCGAGATGATATTTTGAACACAGATTTGAGTGGACCTGTTCAGTCTGTAGATGCAAGCATTTGTAAGTATTTGTGTAGCTCAACTTAGGATTAGTAAAGAGTTCACAATTGGACAAACATTTAGTTTGTAGACTGTTGTTATGAGACTGATTTATATTATTTAACCCTTCAGATACCGTCAATTAGAGACACAATAGTAAGACAATAGATGCGCGGCCACCGGTGGTCGCTTGGGGATTCATGAATTAAATAGGAGGGCTTTTTCAGGTTAGAAATTATCCAATTACTTCTCCCGCTCTGGGTGGTTTAGGAGGGCGTGTTAGACTTTTACTGACTAAAACCTAACCTGTGTCTTTCAGTTGACCTTTGCGTTCCAACGCATAGAAAGGTGAGAAATTCAGTCCAGCTCTATTGTAAAGGGCACGCTTCTTTCGCAGTCCTCATCACCATGAAGGAATGTATCATGGTGTTGCTCCACTTAACATTTTTTTGTGCAGGCAACCCTTAACAAGGGTTGACAAAAACGTGTCAACGGGTTGCGCAGGCGCCGATTGTGATGAACGACTAACGGATAGACATTATCTAAATCGGTAAATAATGATGCCACATTTGTCACTTCACCCTTTTTGTCACCCTTTGATTTTGATGCTTGTAATTGGCTCTGATAAGGTGGTAATTATTATGAAGGGCTAAAAAAAAAATGGTCCAAAATGAGATTATGCGGCAAAGAACCGGTGTCACTGGTAGGAACAGGACTATAGTGAAGCAGGCTGAAGTGGCCATGGACCGCTTATGTTTGTTGAAGGACCGACAGATATAAAGAAGATGGACTTTTAAGAAAAAGCTAAAATAGCTAAGGTTTCAAAGATTAGATCAGCGGATGGTCATCTTTTCATGTCGTGTTGTAGGTTAACCGCAAAAAAATTGCTCAATTAGATACCTACCTGCTCACTCAACGGACTCGAACTTTTATTTCAAATTAGTAAGTTAGCTTTTAATAGTCGTCGACTACCTACAGTCCATCAGTACAATAAACTTTTTTACTACCAGTTGCGCCATCTATTGCATACATTGTAAACTACAGTGTGGAACTGCAGCGCCACAGCAAACTTTACTGTTCTTAGTTTGTTAACACTTCCACAGATGGCACTGTACTCAAATAAAACAACTTATTCTTAACATTCTTTTAATTTAATTCTACAATAATAAAATAGTAATCTAAAATGCCTCATAAAATATTACAAATGCATAAACTGTTTTCTATCAGTCTCTTTTTGGAACAATTGTGAGTGTTTTCTATGACTTCCTGCATAGAATTTAGTATGTGAAGCCTTTGTCTTCCAATTCTTCTCTTACTTTCTGAGGATTTGGCCAAAAGACCATGAGGATGGTTGAACCTGAAGAGAGAAAAAAATATTTTAACTGGTTGCCTGTAGCTTGTGATTAGACTACATAAATACTGATAAAAAATAGGAAAGAGGAAAGAAAGAGATGAGGAAGACCTTCTATTAATCGATGCAAATTAGGTACATCCAGCTTTAAAATCTGATACCTATAGAAATAATATTTAAAAAAATCTGGATTGAAGCGTCTTAAATCAAAGGCAAATTTAATAGGATTGGCTGTGGAATATTCAATAAATACATACATAATCAGCCTTTTTAATGTTCCCACCTGGGACTCAGGCCTTCTTTCTAGGAGAGGGAATGGGATGTTATCAACCACGCGGGCCCAGTGCGGGTTGGTAAATGTTACCTACATGTCTTCGAATATTTGGTTTTAGGACAAGCCGGTTTCCTCACGATGTTTTCCTTCACCGTTTTGAGAGCAGTGGTGATGAAATAAATAACACAAAGTAATGCGTCTGGCTGGGTTTGAACCCGCGACCGCGGCCGCGACTCGTCAGTCGGGGCCGTTACCGCTCGGGCCCCACTGCTTCATAAAATTCATTAATAAAACAGAATTAGGGTCTGATCTAAGGGGCAATGCATTTTCCCAGAATGGGACAAAATGAGAGGCGGCAAAATTTACTTAATCTTATCTTTCAACCTCGCCTAAGTCTACACCTAAGTTGTCAGGTTGAGAATTTTATGCGCCACCTTCCAACCTACTTCAGGTTGGATAGTGGAAATATTTAAGAATTAAGACTCATGACTTAGATACATTTATGTATGTAAAGGGCGGCGAAAATTATTTATTTATTTATTTAAACTTCATGTACAGGAGTGGTACATAGGCGGACTTAATGCAACAAGGCATTCTCTACCAGTCAATTATCTTTGCCTGGAGCGGCTAAATAGCTAGATCGGGCCCTGATCGCAATAATTAATTTTGCGATAACTGGAGTATTATTTTATAATTACCTACCTTTGTCATTAATTCATGAATCCCCAAGCGACCACCGGTGGCCGCGCATCTATTGTCTTACTATTGTGTCTCTAATTGACGGTATCTGAAGGGTTAAAAGTAATCGGGCAAATAAATACATTTAAATTCAAAGTAATACAAGTAGTTCTCACCTGCAGTAAAAACTCCAAAAACGGTGAAAGCCTCATGACAGTGGAGGTCCAGCGTGGCTCCGAGGAAGTTGGACCCGACAGCCGCACCCGTTCGTCCCACCATGTACATCACGCACATCGCCATAGCCCTGGAATAATAAAAAATAGTGTTTTAGACCCTTTCTATGCTTTACGAAAGAAGTTCCTATTAACCTAGATCCAAAGGACAAACTTGCTTGGCTGAAGTTTAATAAATCAATAACATTTGAAATGACGTCATTTCTTGTTTATACAGATCGATAATTTTAACATCTTTATCGCCAACGTCCATACTACGTTGAATACACCGGTTCTCGTCCGATCACCGAAGTAAAGCAACATCGGGCGCGGTCAGTACTTGGATGGGTGACCGCCTGGGAACACCGCGTGACGTTGGCTTTTTGCAGCTTTATATTGTTTTGATACATACAATAGTTTATTATCTATATTTATTATCTATCTCATGGTAATTTAGACGTCGATTTTTTTATACTTGCATAGCTGTTGTGACAGATAACACTGGGCATGCGGGTAAGTAAAATTACTAATTTACGGCAGGAATAATATTTTGTCAGACACACACACGCATACTACAGAGTACAGAACGCCTGACTGTTAAAAACTATCTAATGATACAAAATACTTAAAGTCAGGTGGGGCGGTCAGGTGGAGATTCATATGGGGAGAAACCAGGAGAAACCTTGCACCCTCATGTAGGTACCCCTACCACATAAGAGTTCGTAGAGGGCAGTCCGTCAGATTAGTAAAAAAAATCGATCCTCAGAAAAACTCGAGCGCGTCAGATAGACAAGGTAAGTAGTACATGCAGAAAAGTGTGTAGGGACACAATGTAAATGCTTAATCAACGATTTTATTATAACGCTCGGCTGCGCCCGTGATTCATAGAGAATTAGTTCAATCGCAAATAAACTACAGTCGTAAATCAAACGGTCGTTTCAATAAAATTAACTTAGCAAAAATTGCAGTAATCAACAAAATATTAACCTTACAACATATTAACTTAAAACAAATAGATAACAACTGTTTTGTTATCTGTAACCGAGGAATCTAAACTCACGCGACAAAAGCAATAAAAATAGTTAAAACAGCAAAAAGCCAACGTCACGCGGTGTTCCCAGGCGGTCACCCATCCAAGTACTGACCGCGCCCGATGTTGCTTAACTTCGGTGATCGGACGAGAACCGGTGTATTCAACGTAGTATGGACGTTGGCGAAGGGTACATCCAAATTATGAAACTATTTCAATATTGATGAAAAGGTGTTAATGGAAGTGTGACACACAATATTTTTTTTAGAATGGTGTAATTATTCCACCATTTCTAAAAATAATTTTATTGTTACTTTGATTGAGCCATGTTTTGTATGAATACTATTACTTTGTTTACCTACCATTTGAATATCTACGCATAGGTATAACAAATGTTGTAGTATTTGGCAATTTGGCAGCAAAATTTCACTGTGCCATCGCGGTAAAAAAAATCCGGTTGAAAACTGCGGCGCAGCGCCATACAAAAACCTTTAAAGTTTTCGTTGCGAGTGCAAGCAAAAATAAACTTAGTGGTAGTCAGGTGGAAGTGTCTTTAATGGTACCTCAGCGAAGTCTGTTGCCTATCAAACCTTTATAAAAAAAAGTGAAAATGTTCGTGATCCGTAGAGATGGAGCCCCAAATGCTTGGCCATCAATCTACTAACCTCAATTGCGTAGGGAACACATCAACAGCAATAGCTGCCAAAATAGAAGCAGCACAGCCTGAACACAAGCATATTATGAGCAGCACGGTCGCTGCGATACCTTCAGGGACAAAGGCGGCGCCAACTGTTGCGATGCCGCAGATAAACATTATACCACCTGGAAGAGAAAAGAAACCATTATCAGCCTTATAATGTTCCCACTGCTGGGACTCAGGCCTCCTATCTAGGAGAGAGAATGGATCGTAATCCACCACGCGGACCCAGTGCGTATTGATGGATGCCACATGTCATCGAATTTTTGGGTCTAGGACGTGACAGGAGCATTATCGTGGATAAAGATAAAATGCCTCGAATCAGGCTGAAAAGTTTGGACGCATTTCAGGTTTACAAATAATATAAGTTCACAGTTAAAGCAATATCAAAATGTTTGCAGATCCTACGCCATCAAAAGGCAAATCATGAAACGTGTTGATATTTTACTAGCGACCATGTCCACGCAGGCCAGTCACTGTTGCTTGACAGAACTGAAAAAATATGATAATAGTAGATAATACTTAAGAAATCTGGACTGGAAGCCATTATAAGATTACAAAGTAAGTAGCAGGCATGGACAATCCTTTAACCTTCTGGTGAAGTGAGGATAACTCCTGACTATTACGAGCTGGATGATTAATAAAGATCTGGAACCAAGACCTCTCGGTGAACCTGCAAGTCTGAAGGTCCACAGGGTTGCTCTCTAGCAACCATAACCATACTCTCTAGTATGCACCGTTATTGCAGAATTTAATTCCGCCCAGCTTGTTCCATTATCGGACCACCAGACAGACGGCGTTGCACCACCTGTACATGGTGATCATCCCATCATACACCCTAATCCTTTAATAATAATAATAATATAGCCCTTTTATTCCGAACATTTACAATGTTATTTGTATTGTTATTATAAAATGTCCCTCAGTTCGGTGTTTCTTTTGACATAGGCCTCCTCCAACTGCTTCCATTGCACTCTGTCTATTGCTACTCTGGTCCAGTAAGGTCCTAAGGCTAAGCGAAAGTCATCTTCCCATCTTCTTGTTGGACGTCTCCGTTGTCTGCTTCCATCTCTTGGGTACCAGAGTGTTACTTGTTTGCTCCATTGTTCTGCCTTACAGCGTAGCATGTGACCCGTCCAACACCATTTCAGTTGGTCCGTTCGGGTAAGTATTTCCGTAACTTTGGTTTTGTTCCTTATTTCTGCTGAGGTAATTCTATCATTTAGCTTTATTCTCAACATGCTCCTCTCCATTGCCCGCTGACACTTGGCTAGTTTTTCTCTGTGGTTCTGAGTGAGGGACCAGGTCTCGCTTCCGTATGTAATACAAGGGAGGATACAGGTATTAAAAGTTTTTCTTTTAATGGTCATGCTTTATTTTTATGCTGTTCTTTACTTTTCATTATTTCCTTTAATGACCAGTATTTTCTTTAAGTCAAGAGTCAAGTGAATAGGTTACTTCTAGGCAAACTTGCTCCATCGTCAACCACATCGTTGCTTTTCTTGAGATAGCTTATGGTCAAGGGCAAGCTTATTTAAAAAAATATATGTATGGATAATCCTCTATCCTTCTGGTGAAGTGAGGACCATTTCTTACGAATGCGAGTCTAATGACTAATTAATATAGATTCTAAAACCAATGCTCTCAGAGAATTTTGTAGATTTAAAAGTCTATGAAGTGATAGAGAGAAACTTACTGTATAACGTCTTCTTGCCAATTTTGTTGATGAAGAAGCCAATGGCTAAGTACGTGAGCGCGAACACGGCCCCCATGGACATGGATATGGGGAACACCGCCACTGACACCTCTGACTCGCACACCGCTTCATCAGAAGACAGCATCTGGAAGAAGAATGAAAAGTTTTGATAGTAGAGCCTCTATGAGCTCATGGGATATAGGTATTTTAATAGAACATAGTTTAAAAATGGGAGATAATTTAGGTAAAGATCATTATCATGTCGACGAATCTCAAGAACAAAATGGTGTATGAAAAATTCAATTTTGATTTTGATTTCAAATATTGACAGTAGCTCATGCGAAAGTAGTTAAATGGGGTCAGAAAAGTCATTTGCATCCTTATACCTAAAAAAATCTTGACATGCCAAAAGCAAAAAAGTACTTACGCTTGCATTAACGAATTTATCACGTATGATTTGACATATCGTGATACTACGATTTGAATTGCTTCTTAAAATACTGTTCAGTATATCTGGAACCCAAACGTAGAGACCACTGGACCTGGAAAAGAAAAAAAGCACTTACAGAGAATATGATATATACAACGTGTAAAGATAAATGCGCAAAACCTCAGACACCCCAAATGATTTTTAATTCGATTGACATAATTATGTGAGAAAAAAAATCATTTAAACAAATTTAAGTTTTTATGAGCAGATTTAGTTTTTTTAAACTTCATATCTGCATTGAAATAAGACCTTTTATTATCCCGTGTATGAGTAAATTTGATGGGATTATAACTATTTGTGTTTGTTTGCCTATTTCAGCAAGTTTAGCCACGTGATGGCTTGACCTATTCATAAACTGTCTGTTTATAATAAGGTCGAAATTTTTAATGAAGATTTTTTTGAAAAATGTAACCTATAATAAAAAGTGGTTTAATTGATTCTGCTCGTTATTCTGATCAAACAAATTTCAGGTTTTGCGCATTTAACGTTTTACTTTGTATGTGTATGTATATCATGTTACATTAATATGTATTACTAGCTTTGGCCCGCAGCTTCGCCCTCGTACATAAAATATAGCCTGTGTCACTCAGGAATAAGGCAGCTTTCTATTGGTGAAAAAATTTTTGCTATCGGACCAGCATGTACTTTCAGAGATTATCTTCTACAAACAAAAAAAAACAAACTTTACCTATTTGTTACATTAAGTATAATTATTATTATATTAATATTTATTATAGCGTAAACGTAGATTACCTTTTTTTTTTGTCGACCGGGAAAATCATCATTGACAAAACTCGCTCTTGGGTGGAGCGGGAGATAGTGTCAGACTCTTACTGACTAAAAACCCCGCGCCGTTCCTTCTAGCCTTCATACCGGGGCTCTATTTTCCTTTCGGATAACCCCGACCCCGGTAGGCTTCGACCCAGATGGAGACGTAGATTACTTTAGAATCATTAAGTTACTTACACCATGAATACCGCAAACATCGATATGTGAGAAATGAACACACATCTGAGGAGAGGGACCTTGAACATCAGCCCCACGTTTTTGACTGCTCCAGCGAAACCCCCGGCCTTCACCTCTTCACTGCCTGTTATTAATTTCTGCACCTGGAAAAGAGAGTTCAATATCAGATCATCATCACCAATCTTCAGCTCACTGCTGGAAATATAATTCTATCATCGCCACTTTAGTTTGGAGATTCTTCAAGCTATGTCGGTAACCTTGGTCCTCATGAGGATATCTTCATTCATGATGCGATGTCGCAAAGAAACTCCGAGCATAGCCTTTTCCATTGTCCTTTGGGTGGCTGTAAACCTTCTGATGAGCCTTTTTTTATAATGGATAGGCTCGCGTTTGATCATTAGCTCACCTGATGGAAATCGATGATGTAGCCGATTAGCAACCTATTCTCTGTTGACTTAAAGAGGTTTTAGTTATCAGGACTCCAGCAGGGAATTCCAATCCTTAGCTGTACGCATAATGAACGAGTTCCCAAAACGCTTTGTACGTATGAGTGGGCAGTCCACCATGTACCGGTGGCGCAACGCCGTACGTCTTGCGGTACGATAATGGAACGGACTAGGCGGAATTAAATTCCAATGCACACTCCCCGAAATACTATGCCCCGAAAACCGACTAGACGAGTTTGGAGTTTTGCCTTGACAAGTGCATCATTGCCGATAATATTCTCTAGTGCATCAACCTCAATCAGGTCTTGCTGGATAATTGAACATGTCATCACCTATGTAAATTATTGCAACTCTCATCTCCCATTTCCTTCCGTATTTATTTAACGCTGCTATTAATCAACATGACTATTAACTCTAGTATCAAGAGATAACATCGTGAGCTCTGGCGTTTCTTATCAAAGTAAATACTGCGCTATTCATTCGTATCTAGTTTCAACCGGTGCTGCTCATGAGAACGTACTGATTTCCATTACCAATGAGCGGTTAATCTTAATGAGTCTAATCGATTCGCAGTCTTTAGCTTTCAAGTCTATGTTAAAGATCACCTCAAATAGTAAGGAAACGATAATCTACACTAATATTATAAAGCGGTAAAGTTATTTTTTGTTTGTTTGTAGGAGGTAATCTCTGAAAGTCGAACAAACTCAAGTGGCAATGGGCAGGGCACATTGCACGCAGAACAGATGGTCGATGGGGACGAAAGGTTCTGGAGTGGCGACCACGTACCGGAAGACGCAGCGTTGGAAGGCCTCCAACAAGGTGGACCGACGACCTGGTCAGGGTCGCGGGAATCCGATGGATGCGTGACGCACAGGACCGGTCGTTGTGGCGACGCTTGGGGGAGGCCTATGTCCAGCAGTGGACGTTTTTCGGCTGATATGATGATGATGAATCTCTGAAAGTACTGGTCCGATTGCTAAAATCGTTTTCACCAATAGAAAGCTGCTTTATTTTAGAGTAATATATGCTAGGTTATATTTTAGGTACGCGGGCAAAGCCGCAGGCAAAAGCTATCAATATATCTATGATAGATGATCTGGCAAACGTGGTATTGTCTTATAAATTATAGCAAAAAATTATCCCAAGGGAACATACTTCCGGTATAAAAAGTATCTTATGTCCTATTCCAGGACATGGTCTATCCGTGTACCAAGTTTAATCAATATTAGTTTTGCCATTCAGGCGTAAAGACGTAACAAACTGTAGCGACATCTATGACGCCACATAAGAACTACGAAGAAAATACGAAATCCTGCATCGCGCAATCAAAGTTCTCCGCGCGATTTGAACATATATGACAGCCTGACATCAACTATCGGGCAGTCGCTTACCAAACTATAACACCCTGTCTGGTCGGAGGATCGTCCCTTTCCAAAGGAGGTAAGTGGGACTTTACTCTCTGTTCCGCATACCCTCCAAAAAACAAACAAATAAACAAACAAACTCACTTTCGCTTTTATGATATTACTAAGGATTTCGGGCCATCCTTTTTACCTAGGGGTATAAAATTGGCCTACGATCTATTCTTACAGCAGCAATATACACAAAAAATTCCATAAAAATCGACCAAGCCGTTTCGAAGGATTTCGATAAGAAACACTATGACACAAGATTTTTAAACGTTAGAAAATAATGTATGGTAGTCCATTGGACCAAAAAGCTGCCTCTTTGGCACTTTCTTCAAACCTTAAAGTTTAGTTTATCAATGATTGAAAAGAAAACACAAATCATTTGATGCTTACAGGATAATCCTCAGGACTTCTCCGATTATTCCAGGCATACATCATGGCTAGTACTGGCAGAGCTGCATCAGGGCCTTTAGCAGCTAGCAGGTACCGGGGGCTTTCAGGCAGGAACAGCAGGATGGCTGCGGCAGCTAACCCTGGGGCGCACCACAGCCAGACGAAGGCTCTCCAGGGTACGATCTCCATGTAGAGAAAATTGAAGGACCATTTTCCTGGGATAATTAGCCACGCAAGACCTGAAATAGAGATATAAGGTTATAGTGGTTTCTGCCTCCCTAGCCTAAAATCCTAAATTCTCTTGCGTCGAACGCCTCGAGTTAACCACGCCTCCAATTCCTTTGTTCTGACGTCATTTCAATGCTCAGTCACGTGGTTACATAAATTTACGATTGCATCACACTTCTTGACGATTTTAGTTTTACCAAACTGTATGTTTACAAAATGTCTAGCTCTAAAATATTATCTAGATATCTTAGCCTATTTAACGTACCAAATAATACTTACTATTGCGTTCAGTGACTGAGAGATAACTGTAAGTTC
Organism: Mythimna lalbum; assembly: GCA_949319445.1. Lineage (NCBI taxonomy): Eukaryota > Metazoa > Arthropoda > Insecta > Lepidoptera > Noctuidae > Mythimna > Mythimna lalbum. The sequence continues at coordinate 20,925,000 of OX439356.1, read as the reverse complement.
AAGTTAACTCGAGAGTAATTATAACAGAGATAAAGGTTTGCTAATTACATAATTAGTTTTAATAGTTGTTTGCCTCTGAGCAACAAAATTAACCGATATATTTGGGTTAGATTTACGTAAAGGTTTTATAATATGTAATACAGAACTACGGACGGATGAGAGTTTTCCCGACTTAATTAGGAAACCCTAATGTTCACAACCTTGCCACTGTGAGCGGCAACCACAGAAAAGATGAAAGAGGTTAGAAAGGAAATACTTTCCGATTTGTACTACTGCGAGGAATACAACGCCGCTTGTCTCACAACCTTTAACTCCACTACAGGCAATAAACCAATACGAACGCGCATTACGCAACTAACAGACCACGCACACTTAGATCGCAAGTTTGCTATTTGGTAATTGAACTATGAGCAATGCCCTACCTTGTGGTACGCCTGCCCCACCCACAAGGCCATTCTAATCTCTTTCATCTGTTTTGTGGTGGCAACTAAGCACGGGGCCACCGCCCCGTAAGAACAAATGTGTGAAAATGTTTGAAGCATGCCACGAGCCATTAGGCGAGATATCAGGTGAAGGTTGCGGGAATCCGATGGATGCGGAACGCACAGGGTCATTCATTGTGGCACACACACTTGAGGGAGGCCTGTGCCCAACAGTGGAGGTCTATCGACTGAAATGATGATGCTGATGCCACGAGATGCCACTCATGCCTTATAGCACTGCACGCCAGCTTACCGATTCCACCCCGCTCACCGCGCCGCGAGTCTCTAAGATCGAAGTCGTGAGTAGGCCATAAGAAGTAGTACAAACCTGGTAATATAATAAATGAGAAGGAGATGAAGGCTGAACTCCAGGCAATAGCTGCAGCTCGCTTGGAGTTGGCATGCATCTCTCCCAGGTACGCGTATACTGTCGCACTGGACGCTGATATCCTGGAATTGAAAAAAAAAACATTTTTTTCTTGGCAATAGGATATATTGCCAATACTTGAAAATATTGGTTATGAAAGGCCAAGAGACTCATGGAGTAAGTTCATCCAAGGCAGCTGATTCATGTAAAACATTATCAACACATACAATTTTAACATCATTATATTTTTTCCCTTCTTTTCCGCACTCCTTTCAAATGGCTTTGATTTTTAAAAATATCTTACCATCAGGTGGGATCGTAGTCAAGCACTAGTTTATATGAATTTAAAAAAAAATGTTTTCACACAAAAAATGCTGGTTAAGTGTTCTTCAGAATGTACATAGCATAATTATTATGTAAATCAATCAATATTTCGCAAAGAAAATGGTTTTAAAGGTCAGTGGGGCACCATGCGGACACAGGTGGCATTACGATTATGTGTGCATTTATTTCCACCCAGACAAGGGACTATCCACCTTAAGCCGTGGACCACATGGATATTATCTAGCGTCTCGACAGAGGTAACCTTGTTTGTTGCACTGCAGATGTAATATCATATGTAATACAATTTTTGATATGAACTTCAATGTCCTTGGATGGAGATGGAGGGCGCAATTTTTCAACCGCAGTTTCGACCGCAGTCTGATTTGTGAACGTGTTGGCGCGTGGATTAAATCCAAGTAACTGCAACCACGGAATAAAGAAAAGTAGAGGAAGTGCCTCTTAGATAGCGCGCGCGTGTCAACGTCAAGCGAGATTCGCCGATTACATGTGCAGGTGAATATGGCTTCTATTTCAAAGCCACTAGCGTTCTGAATAGAATAAATTGGCTACAGCGCCATCTAACGTTAAGTAGCCGAACTCGTTGTAAATTGGTGTTTAGACGAAAAACTTCTTTATTGTTTGTGTCATGTCAAATAATAACAAATTTCTTACGTTGTAATAAGACCTAATTTATGAAAGCAATAAGAATATGATTTATAAAAGTTAAGTCAACTTGGGGTCAAGCTACCCTTCCAATCCGTATGGGAGGCCTCGGTGTCCGTAAAATTACCAGTATCAGTTTACCAGCTTTTATATCTTCGGTTTACGGCACTGAAAAATTAATCAGGAATATCCTATCTTCCTCACTGATTGATTTTGATGTGCCGTGCTTCACCGAGGCTATAGACGCTTGGAGACTCGCTTGCCAGAATTCTAAACAGCCCGACAACCTTTCTTCCCAAAGACGGTGGGATGAGCCGCTTTGCAAAGTAGTACAAGAAAATCTGTTGGCAACATCAGAGACTACTGCAGAGCGTGCGCGCCTGCTAGCTGTGGGTGAATCGGGACTCTGGCTTCACGCACTTCCGTCGTCGAACATAGGCACCTTGCTCGATGATACTACCTTCCGCCTCGCTACTGCCCTACGTCTTGGCGCTCCTTGTTGTTCTCCTCATCGCTGCCACAGAGGCGAAGTTGTCAACAGCCTCGGTCACCACGGTCTGTCATGCAGCCGAAGTGCGGGACGCATAGCGCGGCACGCAAATATCAACGACATCATCCGTCGCGCTCTTGTCACCGTCGGCGTTCCGGCCGTATTGGAACCTCATGGCCTGGCACGCGACGATGGCAAAAGACCGGACGGTATGTCTCTATTTCCATGGAAGATGGGTAGGCCTTTAGTGTGGGACGCTACTTGTGTCGATACTCTTGCGCCATCCCATCTTCCTAGCTCGTCGTGCTGTGCTGGTGCTGCTGCAGCGGCTGCAGAGAACCTCAAGCGGCGGAAATATAATAACCTTGTTGGTAATTATGTTTTCGAGCCGTTTGGGGTTGAAACTCTTGGATCGTGGGGTCCGAGTGCTCACAAATTATTTAAAGAACTTTCGAAACGCCTCGTGGACACTTCGCGTGACCCAAAGGCTGGCTTTTACTTCGGTCAAAGGATAAGCATTGCCATTCAGCGTGGCAATGCCGCCAGCCTTTTGGGTACATTACCAGTCGACAGCGATGCGGAGGAATTTTTCGACGCCTTACATTAAATTGCCATTTTTTTTTTTTAGTTCTCTAGGGTTTTATTTTAATTTTTTAAGTTAGTTTTAATTAATTTAAGTTTATATCTAGAATTAATTATTTTATGGTTTACAATAAAGAGTGAAAAAGGCAATTGTCAATAAGCATTAAACATTTAAATTATATTATTACATTAGTAAAAGTAATTAAAAGTTAAGTTTGTAATTCGTAGCTTCGTAGCCAATCATATTACTGTTTTTTATGTGTGTAATGTACAATTTGATACGCAAATGTGTGAGTTTCGCGACAATGGTTCCCGTGCTTAGCCACGTTAGGGGCACTTCTACCTATATTTTCTGTTCTGTGACTGCAACACAATCCGAGGAGGCAAACTAAGCTTCCACCAAGGTCACCTGTGTTGGAACGCTAGATTACAAATAAACATATACCTATTCTTTTTTTCTTTGTATTATTTTCTTTCTTTAAATCTTTCCTGACATTTTCTTTATTTCTTTGAATAATTCTTTGAATTCCCTTTCTTTTTTAAATCTTTCTTTGTTTATTCTCTCTTTCTTTGAATCTTTCATTGCTCTTTCTGTCTTTCTTTGAATGTGTCTTTGTTTTTCTTTCTTTCTTTTGATTACATCCGTGATGCCCATGTTTTACTTTAAAACTAACTAATACAAATCGTTCGCTAACTGGTATTGTCCGTGTTATAAAAGAAACGGTAATAAAAAATAATAGCATTGGCTTATCATTTTATTACAAGACATAAATAATAATGGATTATTGCGGTACATAATAAACCTGTGTCAGTGACCCAATTCAATTACGAACTAATACTTATTATAATAATGTTTATTAGTATTAAATTATTAATTTAATTAGTAGGTCTGGTTTGTGATTTAAACGACAGATCAGCCAATCAGTAGGTTATAAATTATCTTTTTATTTCTGTTCATCTTTTGAAGTTGGCAGTTCGTTATCGGGCCTAAGCGTCAGTCCACATGTTATTAAATAAACAGCTAAACGCGCGTTTATCGATATTATCATTATTTTACCCGAAAAACATTCCATTGCTTCATATAAACCGTCTCCAAGTGTCGCCACAACCATAGGTCCTGGGCGTCTCGTATCTATGAATTCCCGCAACCCTCACCAGATCAACGGTCCATCTTGTAGAAGGCCTACCAATGCTGCATCCTCCTGTATGCGGTATCTGCCGCCCCAGCTCCCCTAGCCAAGTTGCTAATCTGCAATAGTTAACGCTAGTAGAAAGCTGCAAATGTACGGGAACGACGTCGCCTCAACGCTCAGTCACGCGGTCAGAACAAAAGAATTGGCGGCAAGATCGACTCGAAGCGTTCGACGCAAGCGAAACGATTGTAACTTGGCTAGGGGGGCTGGTTTGTGCGAAAGCACCTGTCAGACTTTTACTGACTAAAACCCAGTCCGGTGCCTTCTTTGTCTTTGTTCCAGGGCCCTGGGATTCATTTTCATTTAACCCATAGCTCCAGTAAGCTTCGACCCTGCTAGGCTCCTACGCTTTTGCTGACATCTCCTTGAGGCGCACGTGGAGTACTAAGCGCCGTAGATGACTTGAGCACGGTCCGGACAGTTACCGGAGGGTCCGACAGCAAGATACCTTTGCTCTTCCTTTTGTCCGAAATTGAAACTCCAGCCGAAACCAGTTTCTGAAGCCAGGGTTAGTCTGGGGCTAGGATTAGTTTCGAAAGAGCAGCTCAAGCCCCGGTATGAAAGTCAGAAGGAACGGGGTGGTTTTTTAGTCAGTAAGAGTCTGACACTATCTCCCGCTCCGGCCAAGAACGGGGGTTGTGATTTTCCCCACCATATAAAAGCCGAATCCAGTTTTTTCGGTTGAAACTGGCCAAAACTGAAATCGAATCGTTGGTGGTCTCTTGTTAATTGGTGGTTTGAAAAAAGCTAGATTAAAGAAGACACTTACAAGCATCCTGTAAAGAACCTGAAGACCAGCAGCATCCACACGTTGGTTGAGAACGAGGACATGACGGAGAAGACGGCAGACAACAGGATGGCTGGCAGCATCACCGCGCGCCGACCGATGCGGTCACCGAGGTAGCCCCAGAGGAAGGAGGTGCTGATTATACCTGGAAGAAATAACATATTTTAGACTGTGAAGACGGCTTTGGAAGTGGTGGTAGGCTTTGGAAGACATTTGTTTTGTCCCAAAATTATGACACAAAGTCTAGTCTCAAGCTAAACAGAGTTATGAATACTAGAAAATTGATAAGCATACTTAGGTATTACAGGGTTATTTGTAAAACACTAGCAACCTCTCAGGACTATGTTACTAACATCACAAACAACAACTTTAGTACTTTAGTTCTACGAAGTCGTAGAAAATTTTACGTTCGTATAAAAAAAATTGAACGTTCTAAATATTTGATACATACACAAAGCAACTGATAGTACATTAGCAGAGGGGAACGGTTGCGTCGCGTCATACAGACGTAGGTAGGTATAGCAAAATACCGAGTGGAAATTACCATGTTTAACAAAATCTTGAAGGTCTGTTTTAGTAAATGAACTATGTTTTGTAAAAAGTCATAGAACAAAAGTTGTTGTTTATGATGTTAGTAATATTGTCCTGCAAGGTTGTTAGTGTTTAATAAATAACTTTGTATATTTTTCTAAATACATACATTATAGATAAGTATAATACGCCCAGACACTGAACAAAATGTGATCGTCTTCATGACACAAACATTTGTCCTAGGTGGGAATCGAAACCACGACCTCCGGCATAGCCGTTACGGCCATTAACCCAAACCAACAGTTCCCGATTCGTGTGTCGTCAACGTAAGCAAGGTTTAAAAGCTAATTGTTTTATCCAACGCAATCCAACGTAATTTTAGATAAAGAGGCAACGTGAAAAAAAAGAGGTAACGCATGAACGCTCTGTTGGTATTATTCCGTCAGTTACTCGAATATTTTACGAAACTTGTTTCAGGAAATACCTAAGTGTTTTTTTTTTTTAATATAAACCGTCTTATTCCGAAACGCAATCTATTATATGTCATGTAGTTCCTGGATTATTACTAGGTTTAAGTCGAAAGGACTAAAAAAGGTAGGTCCTAAATATGGAATTTAGGCATAGAAAATGAAGTTTATTACTAGTTTCTGAACTATCTATAGTTAAAGTTAGAACACCGAAACCCTCTAGTTTAACTATGGTACCAACTTCGATACTAATTTGTATATAATTACTAGCTTCTGCCCGCACGGCTTCGCTCCCGCTCTTCCCTACTCTACCCTACTATACCCTACTCTACCCTACTCTACCCTACTCTACACTACTCTACACTACTCTACTCTACCCTACTCTACCCTACTTTACTCTACACTACTCTACCCTACTATACCCTATTCTACCCTACCAAACTTCACATAAACCATCTACTAAATAGTCCAAACAAAGCCTAAAAATTTGGTTTGGGTAGGTGAGCCCGTTCTTGAGTTATAAAATAACAACGAAAAGTGGCATTGATTTTTATATATATAGATTTATGGTTAGCATTGATTTTGTGTGTTATTCTATATAAAAATAGTTAAAATTGGATATTAATATATGAATGCATAATATCCTTTTTTAACAATTTAAACAACACATTTTTTTTTTCAAATATTCAAATCTTCCATATAAGTTAAGTCATAACTTGACCCACTGTGCGGAACGCCCGGAGGACACGGTGGAGCACACAGTAGAGGTGTGCCCTGCTTGGGCGGAGCAACGCCGTGCCCTCGTGGGGGCGATCGGCGGCGGAGACCTCTCGTGCCGGGCCTTGGTTCAGGCCATGGTCCGGAGCGAGGAGGAGTGGCAGGCGGTCGCCTCCTTCTGCGAAGCAGTAATGCTAGCAAAGGAGGAGGCCGACCGCTCCAGGCGCCCTCACCGCCGCCGCCGCCGGGGTTCCAGCCCCGATTTCCAGCCACCGTAGACGCGGGCTCGTGGACAGCGAGCTACCCATAGCTCGCTGTCCACGAGCCCGCGTCTACCCATAGCTCGCTGTCCGATCTTCCGGTAACTGTCTGGACCGAGCCAAGGCGTCGACGGCGCGCACTGTTCCCGCGCGCCTCAAGGAGTTGACAGCAAGAGGAGGGGCGCATCTGGGTCGAAGCCTACCGGGGTCGGGGTTATCCGAAAGGACACTAGAGCCCCGGTATGAAGGCTAGAAGGAACGGCGCGGGGTTTTTAGTCAGTAAGAGTCTGACACTGTCTCCCGCTCCACCCAAGAGCGGGTTTCGTCAATGATGATTTTCCCCGTCAAGAGAAAAAAGAAAAAAAAAGTCATAACTTGACGATGAAGACATAATTATATAAAAGTAAAATACCTCTCACTGATTAATCACAAAATCTCAGAAACTATAACACCTAAAAAACAACTTAAAATTTGGCAGGTAGGTTCCTTATAGGGTGTAGACATCCGCTAAGAACGAATTTTATGAAACTCCACCCTTAAAGGGGTAAAACGGGGATTGGAAGTTCTTATAGAGAGACTAACGCGGGTGAAATCGCTGGCAGAAGCTAGTCCAATATAAATTTATGGATTCAAGTTATCTGTACTATAAACCTTGGCTTTGATATCCTAACCGATTAAGCAATATACGTGGTGATTAATAGTAGTTTTTGTACAGACAACGTTGCAATAACTGTTTTATCGCAGACTGGTACTTATCTATGTAATAAAAGATTGTTTTCATTAACTAGATATTACTAACGGTGAATACTAATACTATGTTATGAATCGCCTTTGGTAAAAAACTGAGGCCTTTGGGCAATAAGATGCTTTATAGAACAGTCAGTAAGCGTTTTACTAAAATAGTTATGAATGTACTTAAGGGTGAGGCCAAACGAGCGTAATTTTGCGAGTCGTGAGTCGTTGAATTTCGGTCGCGTAATTTTTGCTGCATTCGGTTTCATACACATTCCTTCACACGGCGACGCAAAATGAGTTGTCTGCTGGAGTAGAAATTGCGCGACCGAAATTTTGCGACTCACGATTTATAAAATTATTTTTCATTGTGAGATCAGAACAATTTGCCTTCTAAAGTGAGTGTTCGGCACGCTTAATCTAGTACATAATATATCGATGATTTTAATTAAACTTTTTTCGTTTATGATTCGTAATTTTTTTTTTTTATTAGCCATTACTATCCCACTGCTGGGCAAAGGCCTCCCCCAAGTCCTTCCAAAATTTCTTTTCTTGCGTAAATAAATTAAATTATAAAATTTTCTTGTTTTGCTCACCCTACCCAATTTCTTCGATTTGACAGCTATGACGTCACAAAATAGCGAAAAATTCTATTTTTATATGGAACGTATTGTACCTTCCCTCACAATTTTTCTGTTCTGCAATATCTTACCAATAAACGCAGCCGCATTAACCAACCCTTTGTCCTTGCTGGTCAGCTTGAGCTCGCACTCGGCTGCTGTGATGGCGTAGCTCATGCCGACCGACTCCATGGACACGTTCAGCATGATCAGCCCGCTGGTGAACAGCACCAGGTGGTTTAGTCTGCCATGGCCTGAGGAGATGAAGGTGGAATTTAGAAATTTTACAAATTAAATGTACATTTTCTTTTCCTATCTCAGTAATATATTTCGTATTTATTTAGTTTATTATGTGTGCGTCAGAATGGCTGGTGGTCTGTGGCGTTGGTCTATGCGAGTTGATTCAAAAATTGCTACATAATTGCTTATATTTGCTACATATAGTAAATAATTGCTACATAGGATATATATTTAGAAATACAATATTTTTTTTGACCAGCCATCCTGACGTTTGGTTGGCTGGTCAACCCCCAGTTTAGAGTTAAGCATGCAGACTTTCCCAAAATGTATTGCGTCAATAATTGCTACATATTTACTTCATTTATCTAATTTAGTTGTAACTTCAAACATATGTTAAATAAAGGATCTAGCAATTATTTAAATTATCCCAAGGAAAAGTGCCAGATAAAATATTAAAGGCAATTACTTAGTTATGTAGGTGTCGGTTTAATCGTTTAGGCTCTGGTGTTATGGAGCGAGCCGAGTGCTGCAGTGACAAATCTCCACGTGTATCAAACGACGTTTTACAATATACTTACGAAGAAATACTTACTTTCTCTGGAAATTACGACTAATTTTTTTTCATTTTATACTGAGGAAAATGTTCCAAAGTTGATTTTAATTTTGATTTAGATGGCAGCAGGCTATCACAAGTAAGTACTTATTAACTTAATCACAATATCTGGTGACGGCGGTACCATCTAAAGACATCTCTTCAAATCTTAAATTCAACAATTTTTTCACAAAATATAACACAAATAAGAAATAATATTTAATAGACTTTATTCTCGCGCTATTTATCTGCAGATTGAAGATTCTTCTTCAATCTGCTAAGGTGATCTTATTGGATTATTGAGAGTAGGTACATACCTATTTTCGATACACTTACTCGAAAACAGGCTCTATTTGCACTACGAATAGGTTCAACATGACATTTTTATCGCTTTTTTTTAAATTTATGTACCATGATTATTATTTTTTTAAAGCAAAGAGTAGGATATTTTTAAGGTTTAATATTTAATGCTAATTAAAATTATGTTTATAAACAGAATAACATGAATAAATAATACTATTTACACAGTTTTTAATTACAATTTTAATTTGTTATTATCAGCAAATTAACAATAATCTGTATTCTAAATTCAAAAATATTTAAATTTCTAGGATATATAAGGTTTGATATCTTTGCTTCTTCTTCAATCTGCAAAGGTAAAAAGCACGAGAATAAAGTCTATTAAATATTATTTCTTATTTGTGTTATATTTTGTGAAAAAATGGTTGAATTTAAGATTTGAAGAGATTTCTTTAGATGGTACCGCCGTCACCAGATATTGTGATTAAGTTAAAAAGTACTTACTTGTGATAGCCTGCTGCCATCTAAATCAAAATTAAAATCAACTTTGGAACATTTTCCTCAGTATAAAATGAAAAAAAATTAGTCGTAATTTCCAGAGAAAGTATGTATTTCTTCGTAAGTATATTGTAAAACGTCGTTTGATACACGTGGAGATTTGTCACTGCAGCACTCGGCTCGCTCTATAACACCAGAGCCTAAACGATTAAACCGACACCTACATAACTAAGTAATTGCCTTTAATATTTTATCTGGCACTTTTCCTTGGGATAATTTAAATAATTGCTAGATCCTTTATTTAACATATGTTTGAAGTTACAACTAAATTAGATAAATGAAGTAAATATGTAGCAATTATTGACGCAATACATTTTGGGAAAGTCTGCATGCTTAACTTTAAACTAGGGGTTGACCAGCCAACCAAACGTCAGGATGGCTGGTCAAAAAAAATATTGTATTTCTAAATATATATCCTATGTAGCAATTATTTACTATATGTAGCAAATATAAGCAATTATGTAGCAATTTTTGAATCAACTCGCATAGACCAACGCCACAGACCACCAGCCATTCTGACGCACACTTTATTATTGGGCCTGTGCACACTAGAGACAAGACTTCTTAGATAGACTTGTCTATGACACGGCGCTAGGACTGTTTATAAAATATCGATATATTGAAATATCGATATTTATAATTAATACTTTTATAGACGATATATCGATAGTTCGATTTTGAAATGTACATAAATATCAACACTCGATATTTTTAAAAATTGTTTTGTTTTTTTCTCGCCAATTATTTAAACTACAGCCTCATCGTTAACCTAATCTGTACTTTATACATTACTAACTGCTCCCAGCGGCTTTGCGCGCGTGATAGCAGATTACATAACAAATTACCCCAAGGGAACATACTGCCGGGATAAAAGTATTCTAAGTCCTATTCTAGGACATGGTCTATCCGTGTGCCAAGTTTCATCAAAATCGGTTTTGCCATTTAGGCGTGAAGACGTAACAAACAAACACATAACCAAACAAACTCACTTTCGCTTTTATAATATTAGTAAGGATACTTTTTTAGACGATATATCGAAAGTTCGATTTTGAAATGTACATAGATATTAATTCATGAATCCCCAAGCGACCACCGGTGGCCGCGCATCTATTGTCTTACTATTGTGTCTCTAATTGACGGTATCTGAAGGGTTAACACTCGATATTAAATAAAAATTGTTTTGTTTTTTTCTCGGCATTTATTTAAACTATAGTCTCATCGTTAACCTAATGTTATAGTTAATTTATTTGCTAGATCTGTAGCATCTGAACGAATTGTTTCTGCAATCAATTATTTAGTGCCTAATAATTGAAATACTCAAACAGGTGAACATATAAAGTAAAAAGAAAAAATTCAGCAGGTATGACAAAATGTGAATAACAGTGAAAAGAGTAAAAAGGGCTCCAAAGATGAAACTACTATTTCCCTAAAGAAGTGTCTGAAGGTATTTTAAAAGTTCCATATTTAAGTCATTTCTTGCAATTTTTAATACCTTTGTTCAACCAAAGGTGCGAATTATAAATACTTAAAGAAGTAATTTCACGCTCTACATTTCGCGACTATGTCGTCTATTAGTGCCGTTTAGCGACTATAATTGGACCCTGTTAAGCAGAAAAGATCCAACCAACACTTTTTCTAAAATCGAGTTATCTACATATTCATAAAGTACTCATCAAGTTTCATATATGCACAAAAGATCCAGGCATTTTGACCACATTAATCTAACAAAAGTTATACTGTGTCAAAGGTACCATCTCCTAATCACCAACTTTGAAAAATGTAGAAAAGTATCACGTTGCGTGGACACAGACATTAATTAAATTCATAGTTTTCAAAAGATTCATGTTGCATGGATCTTTTTAAAATTTTTAAAAGTCTCAATAATTGTTGTATAATTTTCATACCATGCGGTTTGGATCTTTTTGCATAATAGATACCTCATTTTATTTCAAAAACTTAAGAAGCCAAGTGCTTTGGATCTATTTTGCATAATATCAAATGTGACCTTTGCCTTTGTTTCACACATTCATGATGTTTGGATTTATTCGGCTTAAAATATTTTTTATTGTTATTTAAAATAATAGATTCAAATTGAACCGGAGCATAGAAGCCCCGCCGTATTCCCCCATATCACCGCGCATGAATATAGTTAACTGTGGTGATGGTAATAATGATGTTTTGGAGGTTCCTTCAATAACTACTACAACACCACTTAAGGCCGGGGAGATGAGCATTGACGCCCCCGCTTTTTCTCCGTTAACTCCAATTGATATTCCAGCATTACCTCTTCCGTCACCAATGCCTCAAATGTCTCCAAAAACTAGAGAACTATTAAATGTCTTAGAAGGATGTGAAGATTTCGACAGTGATGATTCCGTGCAAGACCCTAACTATGTAATTGATGGTTTTGCTGAAGCATGTTCTAGTGACGATAGCTCGAACAAATCAGCGTCTATAATTACGACACAAGTAATTATCCACGGTGAATCTTCTAATGTCAAAACAGGAAATGTAATATCAACCGGTTTTCATGACAATGGACAGTCGGAGACGAGTAGTAGAGTAGATTTGGACCAGGCAACTGCTATTAGTGAAGAACCCATGCGACTGGAAAAAGAAATGCCTATGAATGAAGGAATGCATGGGAGGCCTTCAAAAGGAAGAAAAAGAAAATTTGGCCAAATGACTAGAGAAGAAAGAAAACAAAGAAAGTATAAAAACTTATCTTACGTTAATTATAAGAAAAAAGAAGTAAGCCCTAAGATTTTTATTGATTTTAACTGTAACTGTGTAAAAAAATGTAGTGAAAAGATTTCTTTTCAAGACCGGCAAGTTGAATTTGATAAATTCTATGAATTAGGCTCGTATCATGCTCAAAATATGTTCATAGTAGCTAATGTTAAAGAAAATCCAGTCAAACGACGATACGTATCACAATCACAAAACAGCTCCAAGGATAGGTCACTTTCACGACAGTATTTCTTGAAAGGTATTTCAGTATGTAGGGAAATGTTTGTAAAAACCATTCACACAACTCCAAAAAGGATTGATACAGTACTTAAAAAGATGAGATCGGATTCTATTTCGGATAAACGCGGAATAAATGGAGGTCGCAATAAAATTAGTGAACAAAGCGAACAATTTTTCATGAGTATTGTTAAAAAACTCCCTACGTACATTTCGCATTACTGTCGTGAGAAAGTAGGAGCTGCAAAATTCTTAAGATCTGATATGACATTTTCGAAAATTTACCAGATCTACACTGAAGAAGCACATTCAGCAGGCATTAATGTGTTGTCATATCCAAAAGCAAAACATATTTTCTTGACAAAATTTAATCTTTGCACCAAACCCCTAAATAAAGATACTTGTAATAAATGTGACTTTTACAAAAATAAAAAGAATTTGATTACGGATGAAGAAGCTAAGAAAAAGATTATAGAGGAACATAATGCCCATCTTAAAACTGCAGAAGATCTTAAAAAACGATTGAAAAATGACATGGCTCTCGCAAAGACTGATCCTTACACAGAAACAATTACATACGATTTAGAAAAAACGTTGCCACTTCCACGCATTCCTACGAATATTGTATTTTATAAGAGGCAGTTATGGATGTACAATATGGGCATACATACGGGATCAGATGATCAAGGACACTGTAACATTTGGGTAGAAGGTGAAGCTGGGAGAGGCTCCCAAGAAGTAGGTTCTTGTCTGATTAAGCACCTGTCGGAAAGATTGAAAGAAGGAGTGACTAATCTTATTTTGTGGAGCGATTCCTGCGGCGGCCAAAATAGGAATATTAAGCTCACCCTTATGCTTAAAGCTTTTTTAAATGATCACCCGACATTACAACAAATTTTTATTAGATTTTTAGAGTCTGGACACAGTTTCTTGCCTAATGACACAGATTTCGGGAAAATAGAATGTGCTCTGAAATACCAACAAAGAGTTTACCTACCTGAAGATTATATGAACACAATGAGAACCTGCAAAAAAAATAAACCTCTTCAAGTGCACAGAATGGAAGTCAAAGATTTTCTTGGATCAGCTAATCTTGAAAAAGCAATCACCAATAGAAAAAATCTATTACTGGTGAAAAAATTTCCTGGCTTAAAACCAAAGAAAATTTATTAAAAAAGGAAGCAATGTTTTCCTTGTTTATGCGAAAAAGTTTAGAGGATGATTATGAAGAAGTGGATCTGAAAAAACGTCAATGTGGAAGACAACCTTTCATTTCCAGAGATATGATGAATATGCTTTGGCCAAATGGTAAACCTATAGCAGCTGCGAAATTGAGCGATATCAAAAGCCTTATGCATTTGATTCCACGTGATGCTCACACATTCTACAAAAATCTGAGAGGTGAAAATAATGTAGAAGACGATATTGATGGATTTGGTGCTGAACCTGATTTTGAGATAGAGTATGAAGCTGAGGAAAGCGATACTACTTAAATAAGTTGGAAAACCAACCAGCGATTGCCGATTCATTGTTTTATTATATTTTTTTACCTCAAAGGTCAATTTGTATTATTTTTTGTCATTAAACTGTTCTTATATTAGTACATATATTAATTTCCTTCTCCTTCTAAAATGAACCACACATTAAACCGATACTTATATTGTAATATTGTATTTTGCATAAAAGATCCACGCATAGTTTTTCAGGAATAATAAATACTCTTCATATAAAAATACACTATATATTACTTTCAAAATAATGTATATGTTATGGCCTATTACACTACTAAATTTTAAATAGGTACTGTATCATACGATTTTTTTATTATCTGCCTAACTTTAAACTGCATTTACTCAAAAGTAATAAAATGTTGGCTGGATCTTTTTTGCTTAACAGCAATGCGATTCACTAACAGTCTCATCATAGATGTTAACAACGACGATACTCACCGATGTTGCATCGTAAATATCGCTTTTAAAAACAACGTTGATGAAAACCGTATTCGCTAAGCTACATAGGCTCGTCGACGATCTGTCGAACAACGATGACGAGAAGGATGTTTACAGTGTTGCTATGTTTAATCTAAAGTATAATCGAGAAAATCTCGACTAACCTATTTTAAAGTTATTTCGTCATTTTAAATTAATACAAATACACAATAAGTATGTATAAAACACGTTATATTTATTATGCAACGAATATTTAATTAATTATATCATTTTCGACTTGGAAAATATTTACCTATTCAAAAAATCTTTTGACATTTGTAATTGTAGGTTATGTATTTCAAAACAAACATTCAAACAACTTCACGACTTGATCTTTTATCTTGCTTAGAGTTTTTTTTTATCGAAATACGAAATTCCAAAGTTCCAAGTGGTTTTAAGTGGTTAAGTGGACAAAAAATTCTGCACCCCTATCCAATGGCGTTCTACTTGTTCTGTGTTTTAGTTTGGTTCCAAACCTATCGAAAGTGAGTACACAGTAACATTTCTATTTAAATATACAGCACAGTTTCTGGAACAACTATCTAAGTAACTAAAATATTTATTTTTTAGTGTCT
Organism: Mythimna lalbum; assembly: GCA_949319445.1. NCBI lineage: Eukaryota > Metazoa > Arthropoda > Insecta > Lepidoptera > Noctuidae > Mythimna > Mythimna lalbum. The sequence continues at coordinate 20,909,565 of OX439356.1, read as the reverse complement.
CGCAACGCAGCTCCTTCGATAGATCAGCTGGAAAAGTTAGTAAGCTTTTTGGAAAGCAAACCATGGTTGGCTATGGGCCATGCTCGTACTGCAAATGCTCGCATTCGCAGTCGTCAGGCCTGGTCTGAAATAACAACAGCCTTGAACAGTGATGGTAGTGGGTGTACGAAAACATCCGAACAATGGTGTAAGGTTGGTATTATTTATATGTAGGTACCTAATGTGTATGTATATTTTTGTGATGAGCAGGTAGCCTTCTACGGTATAGCATCTTTTTACATTGATAGCCCCCTGTGCATGTTTTTTATTACTAACTACAGGCATATATATTGTAAATTTAGGCGAGGCTACAAATTGCAATTATAAAAGCATTTAAAATTGCAACAGAAAGTTAAACCAAATCAAGGTAAATAGATGTTTCACATCAAACCATATAATTCTTACTTGTGTTGCAGTACTGGAAGGACAAAAAAGGAGCAGTTAAGAGGAAGTCCAGCTTAATTGCAGCTGCGAGGCGGCGTACTGGTGGTGGTGTAGAGGATTTGCCAGAACTCAATGAAATTGAGTTAAAAATCCAAACAATTATGGGAGGAGAAAGTTTTGGTTGTGGAGATCAGAACTTAGAAATAAATCCTTTTGAGGTTTGTAGTTTCCAAGGCTCAATAGACCTTTACAAATCGATTGATTTCATTGAAATAAATAAATAATACAATACTTTTACATTTTTAGGAAGAGCCATTGGGTAGAACTGTGGAAAGTGAAGAGTCTCCCAGCATTTTAGTCGTAAGTTTTTTTTTGTTAGTTTAATGAGTTAACCTATTATAAATATAATATTGTGTAAACTTCTATTTTCAGAATGTTGTTACTCCAAATGAGCAGCAGGCTAACCAAAGCGAGATTTTTATATGTGAGCCAGGCCATGAAATGCAATGGGTATGAGATTTGTTGATTCTTTTATTTACTTATGTTGTTACCTCTCATAATAAGTACAATAAGGTGCATAACACCCATTTTAGGCCTATGTGTTTGATTAACCCTTCAGAAACCGTCAATTAGAGACACAATAGTAAGACAATAGATGCGCGGCCACCGGGTGTCGCTTGGGGATTCATGAATTAATACAAGGTATATACAATAAATAAAATAGGATCAAACCTATATTGCTATAAATACTGGACATGGTATCGCTGTGGGCTGCAAGTGTAATTTTAAATGCAATCTCGAATACCTCAATAAAAGAACCTAACAACACATTCTGTTCCAGTCTAATCTTGCTGCTTTTGATGGGGATAGCGTGCAAGACAATCTGACACAGGTACCATCAGGATCACAGCAAGAACCAGCACCAGATGCTCATAGTCCAGTTGATGAAGAAAACAGGGTATGGTCTTGGAAAATTATGATTTAAACTACATATTCTATAGAAGCAAACCAAAGAATATTTCATTAATTTTACATACATTTTCAGGTTTCGTTTACTGAGCCAACAAGACCTGCATCACAGCCAAATGACGTTTTGGAAAGGGGCAATCAAAGTAAGTTGCATTCTCTAACCCAATATTTAATATGAAATAATAACTATCATGTAGGACACAGACAAACGGAAAGAGGGAAGAGAAACCTTTGCCCTGCAGTGGGACACATGATAATGTAATAATGGGGCTAATAAGATAAGAATAAAAAATAAGTACAAATTTAATGTTAATTGCAGCTCCTACTCAGCGTGAGCGTAGGGAGACATTACGCGGTCGCCGACGCACTCTCCAGTCATCTCCTCGTCAATCTGCAGCGCGCCGGCGACTATTGAGAAGGTCACCTCCGTCACAACGCCGCTCGGAAATGGTTAGCCTCACAGAGCGTTTCATAGCCATCGAGGAACGCCGAGTACAGGCAGAGCTCTTGATTGCCCGAGCAATTAGCCAACAAGCTGAGAATCATCGGGCTATGGTTCAGGCTCTAGATAAAATAGGTAGTGGAATTAGAGACTTGATAAATAAATAAAAATAAGAAGTATGTTAAGATTGTTTTATTTCTTAAATAATTATACTAAAACAATGTTTCCTAGGTACATACTATTTTGTTACACTATACTAATTTAATTTTTAGGTAAAACATTATGTATATATAAAGAATAAAGAACTCCACTTTCTATATTTTATGATGAATAATATACATTCCTATTAACATACACTATTATTTTTAATAAACTAACTGTCATTCTGAATTAGTAATATCTTTAGTCTATTGTTAGTATTTACTTCTAATTATTAACTATTTTGTCCACGCCACAGTCTATTAATTAGACGACCTCTAACAAGACGTCCACTGTCCAAATCACTGATAGAGGTCTGGCTTCCTTGTTGTAGTAAGCGGATCACCCTCGCTTCTTGTCTCTGTAAATGCGCTGGCAATTCTACTGGAGGAACTCTGGCTTGATTACAAATGTTATGTAACACACAACATGCTTTAATAATTTTTCCCACCATCTCTGGATCATAGTGAAGAACACGATGAACCAAAAGGCACCTAAAACGGCCTTTAAGTATGCCAATGGTTCGTTCTGCAGTATTTCTTGCAGTGGCATGCAGATTATTGTAGTATTCTTCCCTTGTGCCAGGCTCAGGGTTGTTACATGGAACCATCATGTATGGTCTGAGAGCAAAACCGGAGTCCCCTGAAATATATAGGAATTTAACTTAATTTTATAATAATAGAAATATCTGAATTTATTATTTATATTTATATACCACCGAAAACAGATACAATTTATACTGTAAAAGCAAAGAAAATTTTTAAAATACATACCAAGCAGATACACCATTTCTCCTGTATTATTTAGCTGCTCCAAATGTGTTTTTATGACAGAATTATTGAATATAAAGCTGTCGTGTGTTGCACCTCCAAAAGTTACATCCACATGCATTATATTTAAATCTGGATCATTTATCTTAAAATGAAAAAAAAATTAAAGATTAAAAATGGTTTGAAACAGATGGGTTATTATTCCTAGTTTATTTATTTAAATCACGTTAAATATAGTTATAGATATAAACATATTATATTCCTAGTTTATGTTTAATGAAGTAATAAAAAAACTTACAATAACAGCATTTCGAGCATGATACCCTTTTCTACAATAGTATCTTTCTTCATGTTCTTTGGGCCGAACCATTGATACCAAGGTACCATCAACACAACCAATGGTTCCAGGCAGTTTGAACTTTTCATAAAATCTAAATAACAAATAGACAATTTTAAAATAACAAAGGTAGTGGATTTATAAATATTATAAGTATATGTACATATGTATGTAACATAACAACAACACAAAATATCTACTTAGTAAAAAATAAAAACTAAAGTGAAACTGTGTGAAACTTAAGAAATACCTACTTTTCTTTGAGAATTTGCCTTTCATTTGTATTTTGGGGAAATCTGATGTACTTATTAATAATAAGTGGGTGGTTGATGGCATCTACTACGCTTCTTATAGCCCTTGATGCAGATGCTTGTGAGATATAGGTTCTTGCATTCTCACATAAAATTTTTTGGTAACTCCCACTAGCCAAAAATGCGAGAGTGCATAAAACCTGGAATGAGAGTAAGTTTTAGACATTAAAATAATTTTCTACTGTAGGGTGATTTATATTATAATAATTTAGTAGTAATACCTTGGTTCTGTTGCTAATTCCTCCTCGACGTTTCGCCTTTGCTAGAAATGGGGAAATATCTTCTTCCAATTGTTGAATTAGCTCTTCAGTCAACCTGAATACCTTAATATAATTTGTATCAGTAGTAAGAAGACCCATATTACGTATCATGTAGGCCTGACGTCTTTTTTCTAAATTATCCTGACGCTTGGCTTCTTCCAACAAAAAAATCATACAGGAAATACGAACTGCCATCTAAAACATTGAAAATAGGCATAAACATTTCAGGAATTAAAGTACGATAAACAAAACAATAATATTAGGCATTTTAATTTAAAAAATAACTTGTTTTACTTACATTTTAATCGTCTACAATCACGGAATTGTATCTACAACCAAGGAAACATCTACAATTTACAAGCTTTACGGTTTGACAGTTAAAATCGAAGGCGAAGGCACCGTTGTCGTTGAAGGCGAAGATGATTTGTGTTTCTGAATACCGTTTTTCATACATTTGGAACCATATTTTAGTTCTATGTCGCGCCGACGACATCGTTGAGGCGCTACGATCGCGCAGTTGTAACTAAAGAATAACGATATGTTTACATCAGAGGTTTGAACGATGATTTCTTGGTTGTAAAGATGTTTTGCCTTAGTGAATCGCACTCCTGGGTCCAATTCTACATTCATTTATATTTATTGAAAGACGGCTTCATTGTTGTCGATTTAATTTGGTCGATAGCCTCTGAAGTGAGGATTGGTTCCACAAAATTAGTACGTGATAAATGCCAAATGCATTTCTACGAATTCCGTTTCTGCGGAGTATAACTCCTCGAATATGTTTGGCATCAATTCAAAATGACCATGTTATTATATCTAATGTAAGAAATTATGTAAATCCTATGGGAAATGGAGCTAGTATATTTAACATAGGCTACTATGTAACCTAGCTAAGATGCCAGTTGCGACATATGCTGTGTCGAAACTAATTTTAGTACACCAAAGATATTTTTGTAATTCCATTACTAGTTTTCCTGAGAATTAATAAAGCTTTATTATTATTACTGTTTTACTGATTAATACAATATTTTTAGAACCATAGACAAAATAGTAACAGGTTTCACCTATGACAGATTCGCGCGGTTATATCGTAGATTACATCAAAATCGTTACTAATCAAATTATATACACCTAGCTCACTAGTAACAGCTGAATATTATAACAGATACTAATATTATTTTACCTGTATGTTCGAAGGCATCTTCAAAGCTGTACTCGTGTACAGGATTCAGTTTCTCTGCGCTCTCTGCATCTCCTTCTCCATTGTATTTTCTTTTGTCTGTCATTGTGTTCGACGTTTCCTTCAATGTATCGCTTTCTCTGTTTAATTTGTCATCACTCTTCTCTCTTGTTGATTCCTTAAGTAGCAAAATTTGATCTTTTCTTGTGAATTTTCTGATAATCTGTAGCTTATATTCTGAAAATATAGAACAGATTATTTTTATTTAAATCGGACTATTTTTTTGATCATATCTGCCTGCCATAAAGTAACTCTCTCAACAATACCTAGTAAAATTATACAAATCAGATTATATGTACGCAGACAGACTCGAGACACTACGCAAACAAGATATTAAGACTATTATTCTTATTTATACAGAACTACATACGCGTTTAAAATTGTTTGAGTCATTCAGATTGTTAATTTTTATAACTCATGACAAAAGGTTATAAATATATTAACGCAGTCTTTGTCGACCTAGCTTACTTGACCTGCCAAAGGTATGTACAAACTATGCTCACAAAAGGAGCACAATTTTATAACAGTTTTCTACCTTATATTTTAAGATGTACAATCTTTTAGAGGTTTTAAATCTCGACTGTCAAATCACTGTGTTATTTGATAGTGGAGTTTCAATAGTGTGATTATCACACACATCAGTTTCAATAGTGTAATTATTACACTCATCAGATTCAATAGTATGATTATCACACTCATCAGTTTCAATAGTGTAATTATCACACTCATCAGTTTCATTAGTGTAATTATCACACTCACCAGAGTCAATAGTGTGATTTTCACACGATTAAAACTTCTCACTAACAATACTATCATTCTGCTAGTTGAGACCAAACAGTGTAAAACTAAATTTAACCTGTTTTTTATCTGGTTTAGAGTTTATTATATTATCTTATATTCTCTTGTAAGAGGATCTTTTGTCATTATGATAATAAAATGTTTGAACCTTTTTATCATCCGGCTTTGTCGTTGTGGTCCTGACAAAATTTGTGATAGGTACTTTAAATTTTTGACGAGATTAAGTCTGAGCAGGTTGATAACCCTTGTATCGGATTTGCTTTAAGTTTTTTTATGCCCGGTTGACTTGCGGTTTGATCATAATAATTGTAACCGACGATGCGTAAATATAGATAGATTGTGTAAAAGATATCCGGCTAGGAAAAATGAACACCAACACCGGTGACTTATAGGGATGCATGGAAAGGGTCATAGGCAGGGCATCGATCTAGGTCTACTAGTTTGTTCAAACAAGTTTACGCAGTCCTGGAATGCACAGTGTATCTGAAGGTACACGAGTAGGATTGGTCAGTAAAAGTCTGACAGTCCTTCGCGCTCCACCTAATGCAGGAGGAGTTATATGATAATTTCCTAACTCAAATAAAAAGCCTAGGTACCTACTGCATCAATTGCAATTAAATTAAGATAAGGTCATAATGTAGACTATGAGGATTTATTAGTTGATTTTCCAACTAAAGAATTAAAAGGCACTGCATCAACCGCAATTAAGTTCTGATAAGGCCACAGCAAAATGATGTCTAGGGCATAATGTGAAACAATAAGATCGACGATGAAATTTAAAAAAAAATACGTCAATCAATAGTGAATCCATCGGGTGACCTTATTTTTTACGAAGCACAGACTCTAACAAAAGTTCCGATAAAGTTTAGTTTCATCTTGTAACCAAAGTATTAATAAAATTTACACTACCTTTTAATCTCAGTCTTATCATTGAAATAATATGTGTAGTTATGCAAATAATTCTCAGACTTGTTTGAAGGATAGATAATTATTTACGTTTCTACGTAAATGAAGGAATGTAATGCAGTGTCATAGTGATTAGAATGAGGAATCGCGGCTAGAGCAAAATGGGTGGGTTTAGTCTGACACTATCTCTCGCCACCCAGAACGTAAGGTATTACTTGCTGGCCGATCAGCGTCTCACCGTCGACGACGCCAGGTTCTGAAAATCGCCGCTGTGGCTCTGCCTTACACGAGCCCCAGCATTTTGCTAAGCACTGTCCGTTTTGCGCGGATGTGTCGCATATCCTATTTACTTAATTCATTTGTGTTATTTGTTCTATTTTTTTAAAGTTATGTGTCATATTAGACGACAATAAACTCTTTTTTTCTTTCTTTATGAACTACCCAATACCCAAAACCACTTGGCACTATTTGGCAGGCCCTTATTTGTTCCATTATCATTATTGTCTTCCAAAGAACGCTAATTATTGGGTGCAATATGGGTGCAATGCATCATGGTATTTTCTTCTTTAATACTTCTTGTCATCTCTATAGTCACTTCCTCCTAGCCTAACATCTGTTTCAGCAACAACTCTAAACCTGAGGATGGCTTGTCCAGCATCACGGTCATGTCAGATTTATCTATTATCTTTTCTGCGTTCAACAGTATTTTTTCGCAAATATCAAACAATAATGCTTGGCACAATTGGTACCTCATATAATACAGTTCTGATCAAAACTACAATGTCAGAAAAACAGCCATTTCTTGGTATGTGTCCGTGTTGATAATTTAACTAAAAAGTTTGATATTTTTAGTTAATTTTATTACGAATTTCTGGACAAAACCATATTTGGGCAAAGGCATAAAAGCACATGGATAGGATTATGCTCAAAGTTTCTCAGCGTAATCAAGTCAGCAATAAGCAGGACAACCAAGGTTAGCGATATAGTCCAAAGAATCTAAAATTAAGTTGTAGTTTGGACACATAATATTCGCAGAATAGGTATTATGGTCGATAGTGCCAGTCGGATTTAAAGTAGCCACCGCGTACCGGAAAACGCAAAGTTGGAAGGCTTCCCACAAAGTGGGTCCGATGACCTTGTGAGGGTCGTGGGAATCTGATGAATACGAGACAAGCGACACTTGGGGCAGCCCTATGCCCAGCATTGAAATACTTTCGGTTGAAATGATGATATACAAAAAAAAAATTACTAAGGCCTTAAGCTTCCCTAACTTACTTCTAATTTGTTACTGCTAGGATTTCTTTTAAACAGTACACTTCAACTAAATTATCGTCACTTTTTTTGTTCAACATACAGGAAAATTTGGAGGTAAGCCATAAATGAAAAATATTTTTTTAAAGATTTTATTAATCAACAAAAGAAAAATGAGTTTCTGAAAATTTTCATTGTTCTAACAATTCTTCTTCGCGTTTGACCTCTCTCTCACCTGATGAAAAGCGATGATGTGGCTGACGATGGACCACGCTTGCCTAGAAGTAACTTATTCACTCTTGACTTAAAGACCCCTAGGTTGTATTCCACAGGTAGTACCTTAGCGTTAAAAATACATGTCCTCGTAGAATGAATTTCGAATCTAGTCTATGGGTTTGTATCTACATTTTTCTTCCATCTATTAACTTTACCATATTTTTCCCGAGGTGCACCAACTATTCAGCACGATACTCCAGTGTGCCCCAGTACACACTTTACGGAACACTGATCTATTGCGTGATGTAATTAGATGGTATCCATGGTATTACATAAATATTGATAAAGCATCGATTTAAGCGACTTCACCTTGTTTTTCTGTGTGCCTCCGTTTTATTGGAGCATTGTTTTTGTACTTTTTATGATTAAGTGGACCTGTATTATACAGTTGATTCTGTTATTGAGAGATATTGAAGGTTAGGTCTATAATGTCCACACTGCTGGGACAATGACCTCATCATTGAAATTACCATTAGTTAGAATTTGAAGTTGTCGATTATCAACGGACCGACCAAGTTTAGGTGGATTCTTATTCTTTTTTAGGGTTCTGTACCTGAAAAGGAAAAAACGGAACCCTTAAGCCTCGTCCCCACTAGGAACATTTGTCGAGCGACATTTGTGTCCCCGGTGATATCGGGCATTGTTGAAACTGATAATTAAATACACTTGTTTTGTTTCGCAAGTACTGTTTAATCTACCATCGTCTCTTCTTTTTTGTTCTTAATGCATTCATCTGAACTGATGTGGACGGAGGCAAGACATCGGGCGACGTGGGGCGATGTAGGGCGACATCGCCCGAAGTCTCCGGGGACACATATCGCTCGACAAATGTTTCTAGTGGGGACGATGCACCACCATTTTCACTGTTTTTCATACAACCGCTCATAACTGATTATGACGTTATTACACATTTTTCATTAAATATTTTGGAAACACAGTATCTTGTGGATATTATCAAGGTTTCTAAAGAAACCAATTTCTAAATTTGTGTAAAACTAATCCAGTAAAAACCTCTGAAAATGTCTTATTTTGTATGAACTTTGACACTTCATAATTTGCCTAAAAATTAAAAAAGTCAAAAAAGTAATCCTCTAGAGACCTTGCGAATTTTATTAAGATTTTAAATGATGACAACTTTTTCCAAAAACTTTTAAGGGTTTAAAAAAAAACAGCTATTTTCTGGAGCAAGTTTTGTGAAATTTTCGAGTAAATCTCGGAATTACCGAATACTAACAGAGTTTCCAGGCGTTATCTCTCTTTTTTTGCGTTGCCTTTTCGTCAAACATCGCGTTGGATTGCATTAAATGAAGTAACAAGCTTTTAAACCATTTTCGATGTTTACGATAAGCGAGTGGAGAAGGACCCTCTTAAGGATCACTTTGTTGTCCGTCCATCCGTCCGTCTGTCTGTCTGTCAAGACTCTTTATCTCGAGAACGCGTGTAGGTATCGAGTTGTTTTTTTTTTTTTGTAATATGAAATCATCCCATAACTCCTGTCTCTCTAGGTGGTGCGAGATAGTGTCAGACTGTTACTGACTAAATCCCACCTGCCGAGATAGCTCGTTCGAATAATTCCGCAGTCCTAGCTAAACACGTGCCCTATAGTTTATTACAACTAGATAATCTTACAACCTTGGCATATGCAAAACCTTCGTTTCTCTTCTACCGCTCACCGTTCTAAGCTATGTAATTACCTCTTAGGTAATTAAATAAGCAGGATATTATATAAGTACAGGATAACTGTATGAAGTAAGTATTATTACACCTTTATTTATACAATATTAGTTATAGTCATCGATATATAAATGTTCACTAGAATATAAGTCAATGGTTTTATTATAATATGCAAAACCCGAAACACGTGTCTAGTATTTTTACGTAAAGAACCTATATACAAGATTTCTGAGGGGTTGTTTTGCACTTGCACCCAACTGTTCGCTGGCGCCTCATGCCCGCTGTGTTCTGCTATGATCTGTGTTGTTCTTAGTGTTGGTAGTGTCCAAGTGACCTTTTTAAATATTTTTGGGAAAAAATAAAACATGGTGTAAAAATTATAGGAATCGACTTAATTACTGGTTCTGAACAAACTTTATTTAGGTTTCGCATAAACTAAAAATAATGATGTAAAAGGAGAAACTTGACTGACTGACATATCAACGCACAGCCGAAACTACTGGGATTAGGAGCGTGAAATTTTGCACAAAGGTTTTCTTTTATAACATAAGCGAACACTAAGAGAGGATTTTACAATAGTCATCCTCTAAGCGGAAGACACTGGGATTCTGATTATGCTAAAATGTACAATAAAGAATATGAGTATACTGTTGCCAGCGGCTTCGCCCGCGTCAAAGTAAGTTTTTCCCGGGTTTTCCACACAAAATTTGGGACCCACGTTTCATCCCCTTAGGGGTAAAATTGCGTAAAATGCGTTCTTAACTGATGTCTACACCCTATAAAGAACCTATCTGCAATATTTTAAGTTTGTAGGTTTTATAGTTTCTGAGATTTCGTGATTAACCCTTCAGATACCGTCAATTAGAGACACAATAGTAAGACAATAGATGCGCGGCCACCGGTGGTCGCTTGGGGATTCATGAATTAATCAGTGAATGGTATTTCGCTTTTATTATCTTTAGGTTTATTTATTAAAACTTTATGTACTAGTGGCTTAGGCATTTCATTACGATAAGCTACACTAATATAATAAAGAGGTAAACTTTGTTGGTTTTTTGCTTGTAGGAGGTAATCTCTGGAAGTCTCCTCGTCCGATTGCAAAATTTTCTCACCGGCAGAAAGTCGCTTTATTCCTGAGTGACATATGCTATAATATTTTATGTTACGCAGGCAAAGCCACAGACAAAAGCTAGTGTTTTAATTCATGAATCCCCAAGCGACACCCGGTGGCCGCGCATCTATTGTCTTACTATTGTGTCTCTAATTGACGGTATCTGAAGGGTTAATATGATAATATTTTAGGTTATTGACCCCCGTATCGGTTAACGTAGTAACCTACATCATTCAGTCATATTTCATGAGATAAGAAATCTGTCATTTTGACATGATTAGGGCATACTGTTTAGAAGATAAGGTCTAAATTCGCGTGACAGAAGATAGTACAGTATCTACTGTTAACATTGTATTGAATTGCTGTATTGTATGTTAATTTTATGATTGAAATATACTTGATACACTTAGACCATCGAAATAACTGTAAAAATGATTATAACTGACTGGCAGCTATGCGATTGCGGACGGCGAGCAATGGGTAGCACGCCGTCCGGTCTTCCGGTAACCGCTGGATACAGAGCAGCCCAATAGTCTTCGAAGGCGCGTAATGTTCCATGCGCGCCTCAAGGAGATATCAGCAAATTGTAGGGGCCCAGCAGGATCGAAGCCTTGGAACATAGGCAAAGAAGGGATTGGACTGTGACTGACTAAAGTCAGTAAAAGTCTGATACGCTCTCACGTTCCGCCCCAGAGCGGGAGAAATCATGGGATGATTTACTATAAAAAAAAAACCGACAGTTATGTGAGAGAGAATATCGAATTAGAGGAAAAGTAAAGCCCTAGTTGCGATGATTTCATTCTGTGGAGATAGATCAGGAACCTAAAACCTTGTAGATAATTCTTCTAACCCCAGCTCTGAATTAAAAAAAAAACGGCATGTGCGAGTCGGACTCGGGCACTTAGGGTTCCGTACAAACTTATTACCTACCTATGTAAATAATTCAATTCCCGTATGGAGTCTCGAAGATTTTTTCGAATCGCAAACACTTTACTGGGGGCCGATTCTCGATTTTAGAGATGGTGTCGAACTCGACAAAAATTTCTAATGACGTAATTTTTTCGACAAATTTTAAAAGTCGCTATTCTGGGGATGTCGAATTCGACATTTGTCGAAGGATAACGTTAGAGTTCATGTCGAGTGCTTCTGAGCAGTACAGATGTCATGTCGATTGTAGAGATTTGTCATTTCTGAGTGAATTCGTTGAGTTTTGTTAGATTTTTAGTGCGTTACACTGTGTTTTCTTTGTTTTAAAATACGGCTTGGGTCCTCATATTGGAATTTCGATTTGCTTTGTGATTTGTGGATCGTGTATTTTCTTGGAACAACGATCTTCGCGTACAATAACGGACTTGTAATTATTTTTGTATCCACGATTGGACTCGAAACCACCAAAAAATAGACGAGTTTATAAACTTATTTATCTCGGTGTTGTTGTTAGTAGTGAGCAACTGGCACATACACGGCGACAACAGTCCACTTATCACGCCGTCGATGTTTACGACTTGAGCGAAACAGAAGTCAAGTATTTTTTCCCCTCCATGTTTTTTAAAGTATAAAATACAGTACTTATTCTTATGGTATAAAACGCACAACAATAAACAGCACAGTTCACAAAATCAAAAGTTTTGAACCGCGAATTCTAACAATCAACTGTCAAACCAATTATTTTTGCACGAAACGTTCCGTTTTATACATAAAGAATTAGATCTAGTCAGCGTTTTAAAACCAAATCATTCATTCATTCATAACTACATAAAACGGAACGTCCGATAACACGAACTTAGTCTATGGTTCTTCCTAATGGTAACATTATCTTCACTCGACTCGACATTTTCGTGAAATTTATTTCTATTTTGACTGAGAATACGGAATTCTGCTCAATTCGACATTTTTTGATAGAGATATTTTTGATAGACACAGAGATAGACTTGCAATCTCGAACTCGAGATAAATGGCGAATATCGAGAATTGGCCCCCTGTTTTCAGATTTATTTCTTTACTAGCTTTTGCCCGCGGCATCACCCACGTACAATCCTAGGATAAAAAGTATCCTATAGATGTGTTATTTTGGGATATGGTCTACTCGTGTACCAAGTTTCATCGAGATCCGTTCAGTAGTTTTTGCGTGAAAGAGTAACAAACATCCATACATCCATGCATACATCCATGCATACATCCATCCATACATACAAACTTTCGCATTTATAATATTAGTAGGACAACAATTTAGCTTCAGTTTTCTTGTACTGACTGACATTTGATTATTCAAAAATGCTTACATTTGGTCTATTTGAAATAAATGATTTTGAATTAGAATTATTTGTGCTATGCTTGCTTTGTGCAAAATTTCAGGATTCTGGGTCAACGGGAAGTATGAATTTTGTTTCCTTTGAGAGTGTAGGGTACACCCGTTAACCCAGAATCCAGAAATACGGCATCATGCAAAGTCTTATAGCACAGATATAGAATAAATTTGAAAACAGTAGATTTGTTGTTAGACAAAAAAAAACCTTTTTTGAAATTCGAAAAATGTTCAAGACTCTATTCAGGAATTGTACGGCACCCTAGTTTTTTTTAATGGACCTTTTTATTGCTAATATCTATTAATTTTTTACCGATATCCTTTGAATGAATGACAGAGAAGGACACAAAATACTCAGGTAGTTTGTTATTGAAACAAAATATCAAATGAAGGGCAAAAACAATGCATTAAAAAAACACGTGTTATTTTTTAACAGATCGGTTGTACGTCAAAGTACGAGAAATATTTTCCGTAACAATTCGCTCATGAATTGCATCAGCCTAATTCATATGTTGTTATCAACTTTGTGGTCTTAAAAACAATATTATGCTAGAACTGCTGTTTACATGAAGACACCACTAAATCTATGTACCGGGTAAAATGGGGTGAATAGAAACTCAAGGGTGATTAGAAACAAAACTTCAAAGGGTGTTTTCTCGATATTTAAATGTTTTTTGCAGCATTTAACTATATCAATTTATTAATGAATTTTTATTCTAAAAAGTCGATGCTTTTTTAGAGGCCGATAATATCGTATCAAAGTGAAAAACCAAAAAAAAATAATCAATAGAAAAAAGTTTTGTTTCTATTGACCCCTGAGTTTCTATTCACCCCGTTTTACAGTACCGCTAAAAACATCTAATGTTATATCAAACCAAAAAAGTAACTAGACTTAAAAGTGAAGGTAAAAATGAAAGTCTACTCACACGCTGTTAAAACTTAAACGATCAACTGCACATAACAATGAGCATATGATTTCAAAGTTAAACTACAAAAACATCAAATTTCACTACAAAATTACACCACAAAATCACTAAAAAGAAACTATATCCTTATAGTTAACACATTTTAATTCAGGAAACCACGTTTTAGGATACAAAACGGTATTTTTGACGAGAATAAAACGGACACGACCTTACTCGGTCGCGGTGAGTGATGTACTGAATGAACCACTGACTAAAATTAGGCGCGGGACCTGCGCAAACGCAGTCTGATATTTATATAGAGCTGGCAGGTCATACCGAAATGTTTGTTTTCTAATTAGTTAACCTTGTTGGTAGGTCGATAACCCCGTCTACGTTTTTGAATGATTTTTAATGAATGAAAAATAAAATTAGAATATTTAAATTCAACTGCTATAACCGGATAACACGACTCATTCATAATACCTGTAGTAAATACTAGTAAGTAGGTATTGATTGCAACAAATAGATATCTAATCTATGTACCTATCTACCTACACTAATATTATAAAGAGGGAAAATTTGTATTTTTGTGCGTATGTTTGTAATGAATAACCTCAAAAACTACTGTGCCGATTTAAAAAATGTTTTCACCATTGGAAAGCTACTTTCACCCTGAGTAATATAGGCTATATACCTGCGTATCTTTTTTCTCCTCCTCGGTCAAATCCATCCAAAGGTTGTCTGTTAAAAATCGCTTTTAGCGATAAGACCGCCCATTGTGACCCTAATAATTTTAAGTTTCTGTGTAATTTTTTATTTTTGGTGACCAATAAATAATTTATCTATCTATCAATATTTATTGCCCGTGTGAAGCCGGGACGGGCCGCTAGTATATTATATTTGTAAGTTAGAAAGAGTATCCATGGAATTTCTTACACGTTCTTCTCAATAAAGATTGATTTCGACTAGTGTAGACTTTTTGGAATGTGCTTCCACTTTCTGACAGCCCAACTTTTGGACAAATCGAAAGTGCTTTTTTTATTTTAGGTGGGAATGCAAAAGGGAGTTAGTGATAGCGTGACGAGCAACAGGACAGAATGGAAGAAAAAAAACGTGTTGCGCCGACCCCAAATAAAACGGGATAAGGGCAGGAAGATGGTGATGATGAGGTGGAAAAATCACCTAAATGACATCTCCCACTCCTGGCCAAAAACCCCCTCCTGTACCTTCTTTGCCATTGTTCCAGGGCCTCGGGGGTCTCTTCCACATCACCCATGGCCCCAGTAGGCTTCCACTCTGCTGGGCCCTTACGGTTGCTGACAACTCCTTGAGGCGCGCGTGGAAAACTATGCGCCACCGATGACTTGAGCTCAGTCCGGACGGTCGGTCGGCAATCTACCCATTACTTGCTGTTCGCAAGCAAATTGAAACTGTTTGTAAATGGTTTATTTGAAATAAATTTTAATACTATATACCTACTAGTCACAAAGCAAGTACGCAAGCGTAGATTTGCGGAGCACAAACGTTTTTTCCTTATTTTGTCCTCGAATGCGATGGATAAACTATTAATTCATGAATCCCCAAGCGACCACCGGTGGCCGCGCATCTATTGTCTTACTATTGTGTCTCTAATTGACGGTATCTGAAGGGTTAAAAAAAAGTGCTGGTACCTAAATCAAAACCAATTAGCTGAAGAACTTATTTGATGACTGTCCTACTCAAAAAATTCGAAGTCATGTGACCTTCACCAACTCGCACTGGGCCCGCGTGGTGTATAACCCTATTCACTCTCCTAGAGAGGAGGCCTGAGTCCCAGCAGTGGGAACATTGGAAGGCTGATTATGCTTATGCTACTCAGAAAAGGTTCTTATCTAATTTTTCGCGAAGACCTTAGACATAACTCGACTAGCCTGTTGGTCCAGTGGTTAGGTAGCCCTTACAGATCATGGGTTAGATTCCCACCAAAGCAAAACCATTTTGTATGGGTGTAATTTATCTATAATAATACTTATTTAGAAATATATAAGTATGTACATAAGTATATCAGTGGTCTTGCACAAGCTCTGCCTAGTTTAGGACTAGATAGATAGCGATGACGTTGAGTGTGTGATAATTAAAAAAAAACTGGACTAAAAATATTCGTAGATATACGTGATGCAAAAGACGCAGCGTTGGAAGGCCTCCAAAAAGGTGGACCGATGACCTGGTCAGGGTCGCGAGAATACCTTTAATATTTCCTCTTGTTACAGAATTTACTGAAAATCTGTTGTTTGCGGTAAAATGAGATAAAAATAACCGGAGTGACGTTTTTGTTGCAAAATTCAGGTCACTGAAGCAAACGACAACGGTATATTTATAAGCACTCGTAAGCCTGAGCAGAGCTAGCTGAAATACTAGGCTAATCTAGATTATGTGGTGTGATTATGTATGGTTTGGTTTATGTGTGTATATTGTTTGTGTTATCTAGGTTTTATGTCTTTTTTTAAGGTGGGTAATCATCCAAACCTCTTCTTCCGATCTAGTGCGTAGCAAGAGAGCTTGTAAAACTTTTATTTAGGTGTGATAAAAGTCTGACAAGCCCTCTCCTTCGTTCCTCTTTACAAAAGGTAAAGGACTGACTGAGAAAACAGGACCATGAAATAATAAAAAAAATTCTACCTTTTTTTTATCTGAACCCAGATTGTCTTCGATCAATCTTGCTTGAACAGAATTATAATAATTAAAATCATCAATACAACACTCAGTTCATCTAACTCTATTGAATGGCTATTTCATAAAAAAAGTCATTCAATAAGTAGTTATAAATCAAAAATTATTAAATAAGTATAAGCTATAAATCAGAAGTTGTTCAATAAGTATAAATTTAAAGTCTAGCCTATAAACAAGGAGACAAAACTATTATTAAAATAAAAATCGTCGTGATTTTCGTCCATCAAAACATAGGTTATCAATCCAGGCCACAGTGATAAGCGACATATCACAATATTGCGAACGTAATAATTGATAACAGCAGCTGTGACGTCATCGTATCTATTCATTAATATGCATATGTTCGTGAACTCATGAGTGATATAATAATATGGGTTATAATCAGCCGTCCTTGAGGCCACGTGATTATGATTCTACTGTAGCCGAGCAAATATATCTTTTTTTTGTTACGAAAAGTTCTTTCGGAATAATTCCCGAAAATTTCCCGAAATTTTTCGTAAAAAATCTAAACGTATGCCATTTTGATATTAATCACGGCAAAGGTCCAGGATCTAACGGTTTTGAGATATATTGGCATAATATAATAATTGGTATTGTTATTGATAGGCTCGCGCTTGAAGCGACGATGTAGTCGACGATGGAGCACGCTTGCCTAGAAGAAAGTAACCTATTCAATCATTACACTTGGTTTTAGCTATCAAGAAATACAAGTCCATAAATTATTGTAACCTTTGTTGGAGGAAGTTCGTCGGCTCTGCATGCTGTGTCTATCATGATATATTGTACACTTGGTTTGTATAAAGGCAAGTACATTTTTAATGCAATGTGTAAAAATTTTTGATATAAGCCTATAAATATATAAATAAAAAGTTGGAAGGAAATTGTATCTTGATCCACTTAGTTAAGGATAAAAATTCCTTACCTACCTACAAAGATTGTCACAGGATCAAGTCAAAATAGTTTTAGCATGAGAATGTACGAAATAGTCTCTTAGGAATTCTTCTATCTATTTTGTAGGTACTCATCATTTCAGCCGATAGACGTCCACTGGACACAAGCCTCCCCCAAGTGTCGACACAGTGATCGATCCTGTGCGTCCCGCATCCATCGGATACCCGCAACCTTCACCAGGTCATCGATCCACCTTGTAGAAGGCCTTCCACTGCGTCTTTCGATACGCAGTTGTCACTCCAGAACTTTTCGGCCCCAACGGCTATCTGTTCTGTTAGCAATGTGCCCTGCCCATTCTCGACCTCTTATCTTAGGCTAATATTGTGACTATTATATTATACAGAGATACACGGATTAAAATTAGAGTACCTATTATCAAAGTTCATCAGGTCAGTATGTTACCTAATCAGTATTATCAGCTTTGTTAACACCTCTGAACCAACAACAAAGTCATCTCAAATTTAAACCAGTCTTCAACCTTGAAACGCTAAGTTATTTCGAGAATGCTAATCACTTTTTTCTTTTCTTTTGCCTTCTGATTAGTCTTTTAATGTGTAAATAGCGTGAGAATCCTGGTACCCATAAACCAGTTAAATCTTACCTTTTGGGTACCAGATTCATTACGCATAGGTACTTACTCGTTATTCTTGTTCTAAATTATTTGTTCTCTGATTTTTTGTAAGTGTTTGAGTGTACAACATGTTTTAATCCAATAAATTATTGTTATTATAATTTTCACTCGGAGCTGACGAGAAGACCACATATCTTAAGGGATAATTGAGCAGGTTACAATGGACCATAGATATAATGCGATGGACCCTCTCACGCCTTTCAAAGGATCTAAGGATTCTGAAATAAATAAATATTATAAAAAGGAAAGATTTGTAGTTTTGTTTTTCTACACTTATATATACTTATACAGGGTTATTTGTAAAACACTGGCAACCTCTCTGGACTACGTTACTAACGTAACAAACAACAACTTTTGTTCTATGACTTTTAAAAATGTATCATATTTTTGTTCATCAGATTTTCATACAAAAATTAAATTATTGAAATTAAACGTTCTAAATATTACGTTTGTGCGTTATTAGCATTTGTGGACTACGAGAAAGCCTTTGATTCGATTGAGACTTGGGCGGTGCTGCAGTCTCTCCAACGGTGCCAAATTGACTATCGGTACATCGAGGTACTGAAGTGTTTGTAAGAAAACGCCACTATGTCAGTCCGACTACAGGAACAGATCTCGAAACCTATCCTTTTGCAGCGGGTTGTGAGGCAGGGAGACGTCATTTCTCCAAAACCGTTCACCGCCGCAATGGAAGATGTCTTCAAGGTTCTGGACTGGAATGGACTAGGCATTAATGTCAATGGCGAGTACATCACTCACCTTCGGTTTGCTGACGACATAGTAGTCATGGCTGAGACTATGGAGGAGCTCAGCACAATGCTCAATGACCTCAGTAGAGCTTCCGAAAGAGTGGGTCTTAAAATGAAGATGGATAAAACCAAAATCATGATTAACAACCATGTAGCGCCCACTCCTATCAAGATCGGAGACTCTACACTCGAAGTTGTGGAAGATTACGTCTACCTCGGACAGACAGTCCAGTTAGGTAGGTCGAACTTCGAGAAAGAGGTCAACCGTCGAATCCAGCTCGGCTGGGCAGCGTTCGGGAAGCTACGCGGTGTCTTCTCGTCCAACATACCACAGTGTCTCAAGACGAAAGTCTATGATCAGTGCGTGTTGCCAGTGATGACATATGGCTCCGAAACGAGGTCGCTCACAATGGGCTTCATCAGAAGGCTTAAAGTCACCCAAAGGGCAATGGAAAGGGCTATGCTCGGGGTTACCTTGCGTGATCGAATCAAAAATGAAGACATCCGCAGGAGAACTAAGGTTACCGACATAGCGCAAAGAATTGCCAAACTTAAGTGGCAATGGGCAGGGCACATTGCTCGCAGAACAGATGGCCGTTGGGGCCGAAAGGTTCTGGAGTGGCGACCGCGTACCGGAAGACGCAACGTTGGAAGGCCTCCAACAAGGTGGTCTGATGACCTGGTGAAGGTTGCAGGGAGCCGATGGATGCGAGACGCGCAGGAACGTTCGTTGTGGCGACGCTTGGGGGAGGCCTATGTCCAGCAGTGGACGTGTATCGGCTGAAATGATGATGATGATGAAATATTACGAAGTCTATGCGAAGCAAGCGATAATACAATACGGAGGGGAGCGTGGATCGAGCGGCGGGAGTGCTTGGTGCGTAGGTAGGTATAGCAAAATACAGAGTTAAAATATGTTAGATAGAACAACAAAACCTTGAAGGTTTGGTTTTGGTAAATGTATTACGTTTTGTAAAAAAGTCGTACCACAAAAGTTGTTGTTTTTGAGGTTAGTAATACAGTCCTGCAAGGTTGTTAGTGTTTTACAAATAACCCTGTATAGTATTAAAAAGAGCTAACGTTTGTTTTTTTTTCATCGATAGAATACTGCTTTATTCCTGAGTAACATAGACTATATTTTATGTTCGCGAGCAAAAGATAATAAATAAATAAGCTCATCAATTTTGCGAATAAAACCATGCCAAATTTTATGGTAATATCAGCTCTAGATAAATCGCAAAGATAAAACTTAGTTCTCACATGTGTCGCGCGGCGCGCCCCTTGCGGATCATCGAAGTGACAAGTGCCTGATTACTGCACGTCATGCAGACGCAGGCCGCCAAAGACAATGCAATCTAACGTAATATACGATCAATAAAGCCACCAATCTATTGTGTCGAATCTAGTCGGGAAAGTTAGAAAGAAAAGTAAAAACAGTGAAAAATATTTTTCAACACTTCCTCGAAAACCATAATTTACTGTTTTTCGCACTAGTGCGGAAAAGTGCGTAAGCACACCTCCGCCACAATTTATTGTATTTACCATATTAGGCTGGGCGCTAAGCAACTCCCACGAGTCGCGCGTTAATACCCCGTTTATTTACCCATATCTTCGTAAGTGTATTGAAAAACGTCGTCGTTTGATATCGTCGACGTGGAAATTCGTCACTGGAATCGGCTCCATAAAACTCTCGCCTAAGGATCGAACGAAATCCGCCTCGGTCGCAGTGACAAACTTTCTTCACTTACCTTTATCAAAATCTACTAAGTGTTATTATTTTAGAACATTTAGGTTAAAAAAAATATCTTACGCCTTTGTGCGTCTCACGTCTGCGCCAAATAGGTCGAGTCCAGCCAAAATTGTCGATGTAAGAAGTAGTTGCCCGACGCCGCGCCGGTTTGTCTCAGTTTGAGTTACATCCAGTTGTCCGGTCGCCTGGAGTCATCTTTCATTCCACCATGGACTATTATGGCACGGCCATGAAAATAACGCCATGTTTGAAGCGTCAATTTGCTACCAACCAAACCAAGTTACGTTCTAGGTTTTTTCGAAACTGAAAGAAACAATATAATAATAATCCCGGCCGGTGAATGCATTTTCTAACTATCGGGTTTTTTGCAATGTCCGAATCATTAAATTTAACTTTGTGTAGTTGTCTCATACATTATTTATAAATATCTATATTTAGGATATTCAATACTCTATACTTCGATATTTAGGACATTCGAAACACTTAATTTAATTCATGAATCCCCAAGCGACCACCGGTGGCCGCGCATCTATTGTCTTACTATTGTGTCTCTAATTGACGGTATCTGAAGGGTTAAGATAAAATGCCGCTCAATATAAATAAATCATTTGTCAAATATTGAAAAAAGCTGGACATATCGTGAACAACACTCAAACAAATATTAGGTCGGTCAAATATTGAGAGGCTTCTCATTTTAAGCAACTCAAATCAATTTCAGTAAGCCGCTGCTCTGTGGATTTCTCGTCATTCGCAGTCAGTCGCTCACTTACTAATACTATAAACCTAAAATAATTAATTATATTTGTCATTTTTAACTCTAATTTACAATCTAGTTTAAATACTACCCTTTTAGTAGTAGCTACACTACACCGGACAAGCCACTAGGTATTCAAACGGACTTTTATATTTTGACTACTTTAGTGATTGAATTGTTCATCTAGTTTACTTTTCTTGGAATCTTAAGTTAAGTTGTCGGATGTTTACGTCTCGGCTCAGGGTATCGCAAGTCACCACTCAAGCACTTGAACGTTGCTATCGACATCATACCGATCCAGTAACGTCACCCAGCATTTCAACGTCGCAATCCACCATCATGTCGATCCGCAGTGTACTCCAGTGACCATCTCTTTTATTTCCGATCACCGCATTACCTAATGTGTTAAGAACTCATCAAATGCATGGGCTCACATTTAGAAGCGAATGCACTAGTTTTTTATTAAAATTTACATAATCTGATCATTACCTTGACATAGTTTGGGTTCACAGTGATAAATTGTACTAGACACTAGACCTATTTAGACTTGAGTGTGATTTGATAAATTTCGTAAATAACAGCTGTTAGTGAGTACTTAATGCGACAATACAATGATATCACACTCGAACGATAAAATACTAGACACGTGTTTCGGGTATCGCATATACTAAAATTGATTTAGAAATGCAATGTAAAAAAAATGCAAAGAATTTTAAATATTTGTAACATAAGCACGAAACTAGGGTGAGAAGCTAAATTAGCATGTTTAATTCAACAAGAAAGTTTACTTCATATATGCAAATTAAATTCCGTCAAAAAGAGGATATTGACATTTTTTTGAACTAAATAGTTGATGCTACTTATACCCTACTAGCTTTCCACCCGCGGCTTCGCCCGCGTGGACTACAGTTTATATCGCGCGGGCAGAGACTCGTGCTCAGCAGTGGAATTATAGGTAGCCTATGTGTTATTCCAGTGTCTCTTCTACCTACCAAATTTGATCTAAATCCGTTCAGTAGTTTTTGCGTGAAAGCGTAACAGACAGACAGACAGACAGACAGACAGACAGAGTTACTTTAGCATTTATAATATTAGTAGGGATAGAAATTTAAAGAAACCTTTTTTACTGTCTGTTTAACCGATTTTAACTTCTATTTCGTAGGCATAAGGATGGCATTAAAAGCAAAAAAGTGGTTACAATACAATCTATTTGCTGCAACCGCCATTTGTCATGCCACCAACGTAATAAAAGTCAAAATCGATTGAACGGACAGTAATAAAAGGTTTTCATAAATTTCTAATGTTGTTTTGAACAAAGTATAGATTTAAATTAATGGCACCAAAGATAACGTCAAAATGGAATGCAATTTATCAGCTGTTTAATTGGAATTCATATTAATTATAATTATAACTAGTTTTTTGCTTGTCTGGTTATGAGATTAGAATTTGACTTGAAATATTTGCGGTATTATTGCAGTTTCTCACGGCAACTTTTTGTAGCAATCCTGTAGTGCGGTAGTACAGGCATCTTTTCTGTAGCGCTTGCAAATGCGACTAACGCACGTTAGTTAAGGTTTTCCACATGACGCAGGTTCTTACCGAACATGGCAACTTCGGGAGGTTCCTGCACCGGATTCGTGAGGAATTCGCCCGGGTGTCGCTACTGTGCAGAACGCCCGAAGGACACGGTGGAGCACACAGTCGAGGTGTGCCCCGCTTGAGCCATCGCCGTGCCCTCGTGAGGGCGATCGGCGGCGGTGATCTCTCGCGTCTGACCTTGATACAGGCCATGGTCCGAAGCGAGGAGGAGTGGCAGGCGGTCGCCTCCTTCTACAAAGCAGTAATGCTAGCAAAGGAGGAGGCTGACCGTAACAGGCAACGGCGCTCACAGCGCCACAGCCGCCACTGGTAAAAGTCAGTAAAAGTCTGACACTATCTTCCGCACCGCCCAAGAGCGGGGGATGTCATTAGATGATTTTCCCACCGGAAAAAGAAAACCGTGGGTATATTACATTTAATACTTCCTATATTAACATTATCAAGCTGAAATAATTGTGTTTATTTAGTTGGAGACACGCTGATCTCAGGAATCACCGGTACGAATCAAACAATATGGTTTAGATAGCCCATTCATGCAAAAATCTGCGCGGTCGTACGAAACATCGCTAGAACTTGCAAACTGATTCAAATCGTACTTTGTATGGTCACCTGAACCGCTTTGCCGCAAGAAATCGCATCGCACCTTCCTGCGAGGCGGCGTCGGTCGTATATCGCATCGCAGTTTTGTGCAGTAGCCCTATACAGGTTTGGAGGTATGTGGGACAGAGAGTAAAGTCCCACAAACCTCCGTTGAAAAGGGAGGATCCTCCGACCAGACTGGGGTATTATGGTCTGGTGGGCGACTGCCCGATAGTTGATGTCGGGCTGTCGTATATGTTCATATCGCGCAGAGAACTTTGATTGCGCGATGCAGGATTTCGTATTTTGTTCGTAGTTCTTATGTGGCGTCATAGATGTCGCTACATCACTCCCCTCCGGAGATCGGAGATCGATAGTTCTTGATGCTTCTTGATGTGTGCCAGGCCAGCGGTAGGTTGGTTCCAGTGAGTCGGAACCGATGCCGCATAGTTCCCGGTGAGTCGGAACTGTCTGCGGTGATGCCCCAGTGAGTCGGGGTGTTGCTATCCCAGTGAGTCGGGATAATGCCCCAGTGAGTCGGGATGATGCCCCAGTGAGTCGGGGTGGTGCTGTCCCAGTGAGTCGGGACGATGCTGCAAGCTCCAATGAGTCGGAGTAGTGCTGCTGGCTCCAGTGAGTCGGAGCGGTGCTTGTGCGACGTAGGGTTTGATTGCTGGCGTCGACCAGGAGAGGTTCTTCATGGCTCTTCATATGACTGGCCGAAGGTGCGGTGTGCCAAGGTCGCTGATGCGGCTGAGATGGTGACCAGGTATGACCAGGTAGGCATAGTGATGGTCAGGATACCCTTAGCCGTGGGTGCTGGCTGTATGGCTCGTTGCTCGAAAGCTTGAGGAAGTGATGATGACGTCACGAAGTAGTAACTGAACGAAGGCTGCGCTGACGTTCTTTGTCGAGGGTCACCAGTTTGGAAGTATATGGAACAGAGAGTAAAGTCCCACATACCTCCGTTGAAAAGGGATCCTCCGACCAGACTGGGGTGTTATGGTCTGGTGGGCGACTGCCCGATAGTTGATGTCGGGCTGTCGTATATGTTCATATCGCGCAGAGAACTTTGATTGCGCGATGCAGGATTTCGTATTTTCTTCGTAGTTCTTATGTGGCGTCATAGATTTCGCTACACAGGCAAAGCCACTGGCACCAGCTCTGCCGTCCTTACGAAAAGTGCAATAACTCGAGTTTTGCACCAAATTGAGATAAGTACATATTCGGAATTAGCAGAACGAGATCTATATTTTCTTTTTAGACACTTTTTACGTATCTATGACGTAGCCGGTTTTAATACTAAGCCTAACTGCAATATCTAGGTCGATGCTTTATGATTTACATATCAAGACCGAAATAACTATAGATAGGAATAACTTACTTACTCTATTTAGTAATTTTACTAACTATATCTGCAATAAGTATAGTTCCTATGTTTATAATTAGCATAGTTCGTCATTTCTAATATTGATTGACTAGTTATAAGTGCAATATGTTTGAGTTATTGCATCCTTCCTATTGGATCCTTATTTTTGGTATTAACCCTTCAGATACCGTCAATTAGAGACACAATAGTAAGACAATAGATGCGCGGCCACCGGGTGTCGCTTGGGGATTCATGAATTAAATAATGTGCTAATTATTTCTGCAATAAGTAGAGTTATTGCATTTATAACTACCATATTTAGTTTTTTGTGATTCTCATTTACTAGTTATAAGTACAATAAGCTTGAGTTATTGCAGTTATCTTAAGGGACCTTACTAATAATTATGGGATGAATACTAAAATTGATTTAGTAAGTAGATATATTGCATTTATTTGTAGGAAGATTAAACGAATACAGTATACCTACGCGAAATAAATTGCAATAAATTCACTATTTATTGCGTTTATAACTAGCACCAGGAGGTGAGGGGGGAGTAAAATATTTCGTACAAACGTCAGTCGCGGCGCTCGCTTACTTGGAGTCGGACGAACACACGCACGTGCGACCAGTTTGGGCGGTAAGTACCTAACGTATTTAATATTACAATATGTTTACATATCACGGATATTAATACGCTATGATGTTATTAGCCAGTGTTACTTTAATTAGTTATTAATTTAATGTACTTAAAAGTTGATATAACTTTGAAGAGCGATGCCACACGGCCGTTGACCACGCTCCATCGTTTTATACACCATTTGATTGGCAATGCAAAATGCGCGCCGCGCGCCGGGCGCCGTTGAGTGTAGGTAGTTAGGTACGCACCGACCGACGATTACGACGCGCGACGTTTGCGTAGATAACTAGCTCGTGGCGCTTCTACCGTTTAATTTCATTTTGCTATTATTACGTTATCACTTCCTTTTTTATTTTAAGTGCAATACTGTGCAAGCTTTTTATAAATAGTATTTTGTAAGATAGATCATTGGTCCAACGGATTAAAACGATTAATATGTAAGCGTTTATATTATAATAGAACTTCGTAGCGTCACCGTCCAGGCGTCACAGCGCACCAGCAACGCTCGTGTGGCATCTCTCTTTAGACTTCCAAGTCACTCGGATTCAATCTCAGGTACTCATCACTAACTTTTCCAAAGTTTTTATTTTTGTTTTCATTGACACGATCCGATGACCGTGAAGGGAAAAGTAAGAAAACCTATAATAAGCCTGCAAGTTCTTGAATATAAGTATATAGTTTACTACACTCGGGTAGCGTAGTGGATGTTTTATCACGATGGTTAAGAGCCATTTGTAATAGGTGGCAATCTTAAGAATTTCTCGATAGAAAAATCCAATAACACTTGCCCGGCACGAGAATTAGGCGCTTGTGACCGCTTGACCACTGAGGCAATATCCAGTATTATTATGTTTGTTTATATTTATCAGTGTGTATTTTATGCTTTCTTTACGCCTGTTGTTTTTTTTGTCCCTAAGCATAATATTTCTTTTTTTTCAGGCAACACCATGTCCAGAAGAGACAAAATTCTTTCTTTGGCTATTTCGCAAAAACAAAACTCAAAACCACATGTTTCTCCATCTGAACCTACCAGCCATCAGCTGATACCAAGGCCATCAATAATTAAACCGTCTGCTGTTCAAAAAGTCAAATCTTTTGAAACAACTGTTACCAGACATTCTCTAAAGTGCTATGAAACCCTACCATCCGAGGAAGAATATGAAAACATGAACAGACCTGTAAATTATTTTGAAGATTCCGACGATAGTGTCATTGATAAAGACTATATCCCAGATTTTATAATTTCAGATTCTGATTCTGATTCACCCATTTGTATTAAAAGAAATTTACTTGAACATAAAGAAACTAGAGGCAAAAAGACAGAACGTGAACAGACTGAACAAGATGAGACTGAACGAGAAGAGGCTGAATATGATAAGACTGAACGTGAAGAGACTGAACGTAAGGAGACTGAACATGAAGAGACTGAACGTAAGGAGACTGAGCGTGAGGAGACTGGATATGAAGAGACTGAACATGAGGAGATTGAACGTGAAGAGACTGAACATGAAGATACTGAACGTGAGGAGATTGAACGTGAGGAGACTGAACGTGAAAATAGTGAAGTAGAAGAATTCGTAATACCTGAGAATGAGAAAGGACTGACTAAAGCGGGCTTTCCAAGGAAAAGACGTAGATTTGATATATCCCTTGCGGATCGACAAAGACAGAAAAAAGAAAATGCTGATGAAAAGCTGTCTTTTAACGACACTTGGTTACAACCCACAAAATAACAGACATATTCACTCGGCACTCAGTAAGGAAATTGATAATCAAAAAGATAAACGAGGATCATACAAACGCCAAAATGTCATAGACAGAGACGTAATCAAGGATCATATACAAAGTTTTAATCCAACAATTTCACATTACCGTCGCGAACATGCCCCTAATAAACTTTATCTGCCGAGTGACATCAATGTAACAATGATGCATCAATGCTTTATTGAAAAATATCCCAATATGTCGGTCTCTTTTGAAACATATCGAAAGGTTGTAAAAGAAATGAATATTTCCTTTGCTCATCTCGGGCATGAAGAATGTGAGCAATGTGCTCTCTTTAAATCACATACTGGGTGTTCTCAGGAAAACTGTGACCTCTGTATCCAAAACAGTATACATAAGTCACGATACGCGGAATCCAGAGAGGAATATCAACGAGACAAAGAGCAAGGTCTTACTGACAAAGACTGCATATACTTTTCTGTAGATCTGCAGAAAGTAATCATGTTGCCACGAATGGACCAATATAAAACAGCGATATTTTGTCCTCGTGTTATTACATTTAACGAAAGTTTCGTTCCACTTGGAGGTAGTAATGGTACAAATGTTCCTTATGCAGTGCTTTGAAATGAAACTGTCTCTGGTAGAAGCCAAGAAGATATCATTTCAGCATTCAGATCGTTTTTTATACATGAACGCGACATGAAACATATCGTTGTATGGGCCGACAATTGCGCGGCCCAAAACAAAAACTGGGCGTTTATGTGTTTTCTGGTGAACATAGTAAATAGGCAGCTGATTGCTGCCGAATCAATTACCGTAAAATATTTTGAACCAGGCCATACGTTCATGTCGGCTGATAGCTTTCACCATCAGGTAGAAATGGCATTAAAAAAGAAAAAGAAAGTTTATGATTTTGATGACTTTGTAGATTCAGTAAAAATGGCCAATTCAAAAAAAAAACATAGTAAAAGTGATGACAGTATCTGATTTTTATAGTTATGAGGATATGTCGTCTCAGCATAAAATTCGAAACATGGAACCCAGAGTCTATCTAAAAGACATCATGGCAGTCAGAGCCGAAAGAGGAGCATTTACCATAAAGCAAAAAGCTACCCACGTGTCTGACTGGAAAGAACTAGATTTTCTACAAGTCAAAATAACTAAAAACAAATGCTTTCCTAATTTTGCAAACAAGAATTCACCGAGAGGAATAACAAAAGAACGAAAAGATAGAATAATAGCCGACTTAGTACCTTTGATGCCTGAAACCAGGAGAGGTTTTTGATTAAACTTACCTGAAACGTCCCGAGCTTTGAACCTAGACTAAAAATATTTAATTAGTCATAAGTTACACTGAAAAAAACATTGATCTCAAATTGTGTCTTAAAATAAAAAAGTAGATTACATTTTTTTAAGTTTGTTTTTAATAATAACGATTGTGTACTTTAACTACTATTAAGATTAATTTTGAAATGTTTGTTATTTAATTGTAGTAACCGTTGAATTTTAAATGCTGGCTAATAGACCAGAATTAATAAGTAAAATAGCGAAGTGATTGCCATTGTGATTGTATTTTTTTTAGTTAGAATTAAAAATGATTTAATATGATAAATTATTTTTTATTTATTAAATTATAAATATAACCGATTTCACATTATTTTAAAAACACAACTGAACGCAGATATTATGAGTTGACTTGACTTTACCGAAAACAGTTTCATGCTAAATCGGTAAGAGGTAAAATAATGTTTTGCAAACTTCTGTTTATTCATAGGTATTTGACATAAAAGTGTAACATCTCTGTTTTTGTATTAGTACCTAACAAGTTAAAATTTTGGCGTTTTAAACTTGTCTCTTACTAATGAAAACCCCAATAAATAAGAAACTTAATGCATATTTGGTTAGGAAGTAGTTAAAAAAAAAATGAATTGCTAGGCAAAAATGCATCATGTTGGTTTCCTAACCATTAGTGCAATAAATAGGTTACTTGTTGCGGTTATGACTAGTAAACATTCTTTCTACATAGTAATAATACTTACCATTATTGTATTTATTGGTTTTTATATCGGGAATAAATGCAGGAACAAACATTAAGTACCACATAATATTCTGTACATTGTTTTACATCGTGTAGTGAAAGTTTCAATCCGATATCATGTATAGTGATGGAGATACAATCAAAATAAAAATAAAATCTTTTCCCGCGTTTATCTCGAAATCAGGTTTGACCTAGTTATTGCACTTTTCGTAGGGACGGCAGACTTGTAGAACTATATTTCTAAGAAGATAAGTATCTTGATTAGTTGCCATATTCGATCTACAAGTAACGAGATAATTATACTTTCACACTCCTATTACGGGATAAGCCGGTCAGTACACTGCGGCTTAGCTGGACTGAGTAGTTTTTTTAATAATTTAAACTATTGCTTGACTTCAATCCCACCTGATGATAAGCAGTGATGCAATTGTTGATGATGAAGTGCACTAGTTTATTAAGAGCCCATCCAATCTAGCCTTGAAGACACCTAAATTACATCGGACGGGAAGACCGCAGTAGTTCATATTTTAAGCCGCTGTTCCAATCTAAGCTTCTAGGAATGCTAAACAGACTGTAGAAGTATATACTAGGTAGGTATACTATGATTATAAACCTACCATACTTTAATTTGACTTAACCAACTAGGACCAGGTTCTACACTGGTAGATTGTTTGCTGGGGGCTTTTTTAAAAGAGTTATCGTGACCCTGGAATGAGGGCAACTGGAGCAACATTTTTTTACCATTTGTTACCATCTCTACGCTGCCGTCCACTAACTAAAAGGCAGCTAAGTGCAAAAAGTATTTTTCGAGAAAACACAAAAATTGGGAATTGATGTCTCTTGAAAAGTATGCTATCTAGGAACAAGATTACAAGTTATATATGTAGGCATAGTCTTTGTGCACAATATGTGATATATTTTATTCATTTATATTAATTATATTTTATTTAAATTCATTTTATAACTTTTAGCTAAGCAATTAAAACACAGACATTGTGATTTAATGTTCTGTATCTCAAAAACTAGCAATCATAGAAAAATGAGTCTTAGAACAAAAGATAGAGCATCAAAAGTTGTATAAGACTACATTAAAAAGTGAAAAACGACCAACTGTGGCTTAACGGCCTTTTAGTTAGTGGACGGCAGTACGGGTGTTGGCATCTCAGCAATCACTCTCTTTCTATCTGTACTGTATCATAAAGGTGAATGTTTGTAAGTGCGTGTATGTCTATACCTATGTTACTTACTTCTTTCTGCTCGATTGACAGAATGGATCTGAAAGAAATAGGCAGACGTTTTTTAGCTGGGTAATCCTCCAATGCCTGCTCCCGATTTTGGGCGTTGCGAAACGGCGTACCAGATAGGAAGCCTGTGGTAGCAGCTAATCCTACTCCTACTAATATTATAAATGCAAAAGTTTGTATGTATGGATGTTTGTTACTCTTTCACGCAAAAACTACTGAACGGACTGAGTAGACCATATCCCAGAATAACACATATGATACTTTTTATCCTGGGATTCTGTACGCGGGTGAAGCTGCGGGCAAAAGCTAGTAATATTATAAAGAGGAAATGTAAGTAACTCTCTGTTATGGTTTTAGACAAAATTTGGTACACAAGCAGACCATGTCCTGAAATATACACATAGGATACTTTGTATCCCCGGTATATGTTCCTTTGAGACAATTTTCTACCTGGCTGAAGATGAGCATTCACAAAAATTTTTGGCCCACCCATAAGCATAGCGGAAACATTTCTTTCCACCAACTAGTGAGGTAGTGGCCACCCAAAAAGTTAGCCTAATTATCTAATAAGATCACCGAA
The DNA here is from genome assembly GCA_949319445.1 of Mythimna lalbum. Classification (NCBI taxonomy): domain Eukaryota; kingdom Metazoa; phylum Arthropoda; class Insecta; order Lepidoptera; family Noctuidae; genus Mythimna; species Mythimna lalbum. The sequence goes on along the minus strand of OX439356.1, from coordinate 20,878,073 downwards.
TCCAAGGAAGTAATCTTGATATATGGGTCGAAGTAGTTAATCAATCTTTTGAAGGAAGTTTGCATTAAAAAAAATTATAGGCGTAACGGAAACGAGATTTTTGTGTAGTAGGATCGTTAATTAGGTCCATTTGATGTTGCTATGTCTCCGATGATGGGTAGACCGCCCTGTGAGTTCACAGGGTCGTTCTTGGCGACTTCCTACTTCCAACAAGGAACTGATATTAGATTTTTATGCTTCCTTTATTATATTATAGCCTAAGAGCCTTTTTTATGGTGGGCAACCGCAAGAATCATCCAATGACAACCCCAGCTCTTGGGCGGAGCGGGAGATAGTGTCAGACTCTTACTGATTAAAAACCCACCCCGTTCCTTCTAGCCTTCATACCGGGGCTCGAACTCTCTTTCGGATAACCCTGGCCCCAGTAGGCTTCAAACCAGTTGGGCCACTGCTGTTGCTGACAACTCCTTGAGGCGCGCGGGAATAGTGCGCGCCGTCGACGTCTTGGGCTCGGTCCGGACAGTTACCGGACGGTCGAACAGCGGGCTACCCATGGCTCGCCGTCCGCAAGCCCGCCTCTACGGTGGATGTGGTTGCCAGATTTTCATCTTTTTATAAAAGCTGATAGTTTGTCAGTGCATGTGCCCAACACAGGTAGGAACGATGACCTACTATGAAGATTCAGTAATGGTTTGGCTTTGGCAGGTAATAGATAACAAAGGCAAGTAAAATAGAAAACTAATCATCATTTCAGCCTTTCAAACAAACCCAATAGATAATTTCTAGTCTGCATTAAAATGCTAACATTTCTCATCTGCAGACTCGTACTAAAAATATCATACGGAGTTCATTGACGGGACTATATGAGTCGTGTAAGAATGTTGTACCTACAACTCAGATTGATTCTTATCTTATCAGTTTATCGTCGGAAACAAATGCCTCGTGTCACTGTCTAGACATCATTATTTAGCTTAGGCTGTAGGTAACGCGAGTCAACTACAGATTAAACAACTGGGCAAGTGCGAGTTGGACTCGCGCCCTGAGGGTTCTGTACAAACTTACTTGTGTTATTAGTTTAATTCCGGAATGGAATCTCGAATCTCGGAAGATTTTTGCGAAAAGCAAAAAATAATTAATGTGACGTAACAACAAAACTACAGTTTTCAGATTTATTCCTATCATCATTTCAGCCGACAGACGTCCACTGCTGGACATAGGCCTCCCCCAAGTGTCGCCACAACGATCGATCCTGCGCATCCCGCATCCAATATCCATCTTATTTCTATACCTATTTGTGTTAAAATAACCTACGACCAGACTTCCTAAATTACACATTAAATTCATAAAAATAAGTCAAGCCGTTTCGGAGAGGTTTTATAACAAACACCGTGATTTTTACATATTATATGTTCTCCCGCTCTGAGTGAAGCGATGTCTCCCATCGCAGAATTTTTCTGACTAAAATTAGCCTGTGTTATTATTATTTTAAAGATAAGGGGCTATGCATCTCCCATAGTGTAGGAGATGTAGTCACTGTGACCTAAAAGATCTATTGTGACTTGCCGAAAATTTAAAATAATAATAATAGCCTGTGTTCCTTCAGATTCTTTGCGTTCCAGGAACGCAGGAACTCTTTCAAACCATTCTGCAGCCAGTATAGGTCACTTTCACACATTTCAAAAGTCTACATCTACTTACTTACTGTTTTTTTTTTTTAATAAACTAGTGCTTGACTGTGCTCACCTGATAGCGCATTAGGTTTTTTAATAACCAAAAATTTTAATAGGATGTGAAGACTGCAGGAGGCAAATTATTCCAGTACCTTTTTTGTCTCAAAAAGGTTGAAATTTGGTTCAAGTTTGTTTAGATTATTTATAAATAAATTATAGTTCAAAATTTTCTTAACAATTTTTTAACTATAAATAAAACAAAAATATGAAACAACAAAAAGCCAACGTCACGCGGTGTTCCCAGGCGGTCACCCATCCAAGTACTGACCGCGCCCGATGTTGCTTAACTTCGGTGATCGGACGAGAACCGGTGTATTCAACGTAGTATGGACGTTGGCGAATGTCAAGTTGAAATTATTAAACGGTATCTGTTAGCAACTAAAATTTATTCACGGATGTTACAAAAAACATTTTTCGAATAATTCGAATGTAACCACTATATTCGACTTCCAAATCATGTCTTTCAATAAGGATCGACTTACGAGTCTTGGACACGTAATTTTTTTTTTTGAATATTTTTTATTTGTTTAGGTATGCTATCATGGATGCGAGACGCACAAGAAAGTTCGTTGTGGCGATATTTGGGGGAGGCCTATGTCCAACAGTGGACGCATATCGGCTGAACTGATGATCCTATCATGGCGATTGAGTTTAGTTGAGGTGCCTCAAACTAGCATGGTTCTCATGTGACCCTAAATGATTGTACAGCTGATTTGCCAGTTTTTTTTTTAATATTTTAGAATTGATACCATGTTGTTACATTTCACGGTTCCAAAAATGGTAACCGAGTTTTAAAAATAACCAATAAAATACAATAATTATTGTTAATAACAGAAAATCACGATCATAATTTTACGAATAGTTCTCGGTAAAATAAGCGCCTAAAGCAAATCTGTAAGCAATATGTGACTTTATCGCGCTATACTCATAATATTTTTTCTGGCGTTCTGCAATGATCAGTTTAACTTTGTTATATTTTTTTTCAGTGTTTATTGAAAAATTATTCGAAGTTACAATATAAGGCAAAAAAAACACTTGTGTCGATCGTCAACATCATTATCTAAGCAAGGATATTAACGTTTTATGTACCATTGTAAACCTGTTTAATGTAATCACCGAATTTTAAACATAAGCTATACAATACAATAATTATTGTTAATAACATGGAAAATCACGATCATGATTTTACGAACAGTATTCAGTAAAATAAACGCCTACCATAAATCTACAAGCAAGATGTGACTTCATCGCGCTATACTCTTAACATTTTAAAGGCGTTTTGGATTGATTAATTTAACTTTGTTGTTTTTTTTTTTAGTCTTTATAATGAAGTTTATGTTTAACCAGTCTTTACTGAAAAATTATTCAAAATTATAATATAAGACAATAAAAATACTTGTGTCGATCATCAACATCACAATCTCCATAGGTACCTACTTATGATGCAGATTGCAGATGCAATATTATATAATGGAAAAGATATTAACGTTTTATGTACCATTGTAAACCTGTTTACTGTAACATCAGTGGGTATATTGTGGTAAGAAAATTCACATTCAATCTATCAATCAAATTGATTGATAGATTGAATGTGTAAATATTTATTGCTTTAGAAAAGTGCCCGCGTAGTTTCTTGTACGTTCTTCTTCATAGAGAATTATATTTTGGAACTAGGGACCCGCCCCGGCTTCGCTCGGGTAACAGTATTTCTCCACTATTTAATGGATGTTATTATACATATAAACCTTCCTCTTGAATCACTCCATCTATTAAAAAAAACCGCATCAAAATCCGTTGGGTAGTTTTAAAGATTTAAGCATATAGGTACTTAGGGATTTTGGGACAGAAAAAGCGACTTTGTTTTATAATATTCAGTGATGTTCAACTACATAGTTTGACTTAAAGCTGAATACTTGACGTTTGTCAAAAAAAAAACAAAATGCTAGATTTTTTTTTACATTTTTACATCCTCCATCCTTCCTTACTAATATTATAAAAGTGAAAGTTTGTTTGTTTGTTACGTATTCACGCCTAAATGGCAAAACCGATTTCGATGAATTTTGGTACAGAAATAGTTAGGACCCTGGAGACGGACATAGGCTATTTTTTTTCTGTTAAAGTGAGACAAGGGGGAGAAAGAGTAAAGTATATTAATAAACGCGGATGAAGCCGCGGGTAAAAGATTGTATAGTATATGTTGGTGTACTCTGACAGCCCTAATTTTTTTTCTTTTTGTTTAACCATCCAAAGGTTGTCTGTAAGTCCCTGTGCATTAAGATCGCCCATTTTACACTTATTTTTATAAATATTTGACCTGTCTTAAGATGATGTCGCCTATCGACTGTTTAATAAAAGTAACAGTTATGTAAAAATTTGAAATTTAACGTTAATAAAATTTAATGAACTCGACATTGTTAAAAAAATTACTTTCTGTGACTTCTGACATATCAAATATTATTGTTGTTTTATGAATAAACTAAATATGTATATAATAAACTAGCTTTTGCCCGCAGCTTCGCCCGCGTACATTAAAAATAGCCTATGTCACTCAGGAATACAGCAGCTTTCTATTGGTGAAAAATTTTAGCAATCGGATCAGTACTTTCAGATATTGAAAGAGGTAAAATTATTTTTCTTTTAAGCAGAAATAATTAACAACTGAATTAATAATAAGTAAATAAATCAATATATTATTTCTAATCTTAATAAAAGCTTGAAGTTTAAGATGCATTTATCAATCCATAGAAAGAGCAGTGAGTGGTCATCTCTATTCTGCTGATGCAACACGTGTAGACTATTTAAATGTATTGCCCTGAGGTTTAATTACTGGAGGAAAACAAGTTAATTAATCCCATGCGTTCTTAATTATAGTCTTGACAGTTAATATTTATAGGCACAATTGACGTACTGTGAACCGGGAACAAGGAACGAGCGAATTGAAACATTCATTCGAAGAATCGATCCTGCTCCATGTTCTTACTTCCAGCAGGGTCGAAGCCTACTGGGACCCTGGGGCCTTGAACGAAGGTAAAGAAGGAATATGAGTGGGCTTTAGTCAGTAAAAGTGCGGAGATGAGGTAGATGTCATTATATGATTTGACACCTAAAAAAACTGTCGAGATGTACCTACAATGTACAACGTTCTACCCCTGATTATTCTAATTTGATACCAGTCCTGCTCCTCTAGCCAAGTTACAACCATTTCGATTGCGTCGAACGCTTCGAGTTGACCTTGCCGCCAATTCTTTTGTTCTGACCACGTGACTGAGCGTTGAGGCGACGTCGTCCCTGTACAATTGAAGCTTTCTACTAGCGATTGCAGATTAGCAACTTGGCTAGGGGTACTGGAGTGTGTTTTAATCAGTATGAGTCTGACACAGCTTTCTGCTCCACCCAGGCCGAGAGCAGTCTGTGAATTCATCTAATGACTTCTCCCGCTCTTGGGCGGAGTGGAAGGGTGTGTCAGACTTTTACTGACTAAAACCCACTCCTATGTACCTTCTTTGACTTGCATTCCAGGTGATTTCCTTTCAAAAGTGAAACCATTGGACCCAGTAGGCTTCGGCCCTGCCGGGCCCCTACGGTTTTGCTGACATCTCATTGAGAGGCGCCTATTCCTTCTTTGCCTTCTGTCCAGGGCCCCGGGGTTAACTTTCGCATAACCTTTGGCCCCAGTTGAAATGGCATCAGCGACTATCGCAACCCAGTGCTGGTCGCGCCTCAATTATGGCGGTAAGTCCCCCTCTTTGAGACGTGGCTGGATCTTTCCAGTCTTCCCCATGGCGTCCTCACCTTCCGCATGACGCAGATTCTCACCGGACATGGCAAGTTCGGGAGGATCCTGCACCGGATTCGTGCGGAAGTGACGCCCGGGTGTCGCCATAGTGCGGAACGCCCGGAGGACACGGTGGGGGACACAGTAAAGGTGTGTTCCTCTTGGGCAGAGCATCGCCGTGCCCTCGTGAGGGCGATCGGTGGTAACGATCTCAGCTGTGTCGAAACCTACTGGGGACCGGTTTAGTACGAAAGGCACAGGAGTGGGTTTTAGTCAATAAAAGTTGACACTAAAAAAAATAACCTATGACCCATAGATTTTTTTATAGCCCCAGTACTATTACTGGGGCCTACCCCTACCCTATGGTAGCGGTAGGTACCTAAGGCTTTATGAGATGTTAGTATGCTGTTTTTGCTCTATCATTTAAATAAGCATTGCAGTTTCGTCCTATATTTCGTTTAATGCATTTTGCTCAAAACGAGGTGAAAGTCTCAATAAGTATGAAATAAAGGCCTTTCTTTAGTCAAACAAACCGAATCTTGGCTCACAGCCAGATATATAAAGGACAAAGATGAGACTGGTCGTCTCCTCTACATCGATTGACCCCCATTGGTTTAGCGAGGTGTGCTCACCCTTTATTGTTGGAACAGAATATTTTAGATAATATACTAATAATTATTTAGGTCTATATGTAGATTTCCAATTTTCCAAAAAGATTAATCACTTTCAAGGATCATGTTTTTGCTCATAAAAGACGCTATGGTGCGCTCAAAAGCTGATGGAGCGTAGTGATCCACGCGCCCTTCAAAGAGATGTCAGCAAACCCGCAGGGACCCAGCAGGGCTGAATCTATGACCCGTACCCGTCTTGAACGTAAGCATAATATAATAGCATAATCAGCCTTTTATTTTTCCCACCGCTGGGACTCAGACCTCCTCTCTAGGAGAGGGAAAGGCAATGCTGATGCGTACCAGCAACGTTTGCTGATGCGCTACAGAAACTTGGTTTGATGGCTTCCCAGCTATCTGGCACTAAAAGACCATCTTTCTTCAGTTGACTGCGTAGAAGTCGCCACAGCATCCTATGTGCTATAGCTAGTATAATAGACACGATTGTCAACTAATGTGGAATAATTGTACTAAATTTACAACGGGCAAAGTCATCAAAAATCGGTAAAAAATGTTCTACCACCTATACACTAATCTTATCTCTCTGAGATGATCCTAACTAAACCACACTACTATAAGAATGATGCCAGTATAGTTTTTTTTTTTTTGTTTTGGTCTGACAGTTTTTTTTTTCATTATAGATTTGGTCGCGTTAGTTCACTATCTCTCCTAATAGTTAACGACAATGTGGTCGACACGGTGGAGCACGCTTCCTTGGAAAGAACCTATTCACTCTAAAAACCCCTAGAACAGTGGTTCCCAAACTTATTTTGTCTACTGCCCACTTTGAGAATAAATATTTTTTTTGCGCCCCCATTTTTTCACCTATTTAAAAACCACTATAACTTCAAATTAAATTAATTAATTATTGTGACCTAGATATGTATATTATATATTAACGGAGAATTCTAAACGAAACTTTTACTATAACCCGCAACTTGAAACGTTCACAAGTTGTTGTTGAGAGTCGAGAGCTCTTGCAGTCGTTGTTTAAGAGGCCTCCTAGCTAAATAAAATTACAAATCACCCCCCCCCCTCTACACAACGCCTCCATTTTCTTTCTGGGTCTCTTCCCGCCCCCCTTGAGACCTGCAGCGCCCACAAGGGGGCGTTATCGCCCACTTTGGGAAAGACTGCCCTAGAATCTAACTAATAGGACCTAGACCATGACGTTTAAAGCAAGATTGTTTTAATCTTATTCCAGTGTGGGTTAGAGGAACTCCGTAGGAAACAGTCTCCGGCAGAGAATTTCACTGCTTCGGTGAATGATGACTCGTTGAGGTGATGAATTTTGCATACAGTAAAGCGCTTGCCTAGGTTCGAATCCCAAGTCAAGAGTGATTGGTGAGTGTGAGTTTTGTTTTTTTATCTATCATTTATGTTATAAACAAATTCTCTCTCTGATTAAAAAGTAGTTCACTAGTAATATATTATACGTAACAGTTCGTCATCTGACCTTGTAAATCCATCTCGTTCCTTATTGGCATGGTGCCATGGTACGTTGTCGTCACCGCTATACACCATCCATTGCTCGTTCTATTAGACAAGTTGGAATGCAAAATAGTTGTTGGTGATCATAGTATGATATGTAATGAAGTTCGTTCGTTGTTTACGTATGTTTCAGTGGTTGGTCTGAAGTTGTGTGCACCGATCGATTGTTAGGAGAAGCGTACAGGGAGTTTGATTAAATTTTAAATCAAGATAATTTATAAGTTATAGAAATATACAAACTCTAAATCTAGAAAACCTGATAAAGTGATCTCTGACTATAAATAATGAACAAGTTTCAAAATTATTTAATTCATGAATCCCCAAGCGACCACCGGTGGCCGCGCATCTATTGTCTTACTATTGTGTCTCTAATTGACGGTATCTGAAGGGTTAAAGGAGGTGAGATGGGTAGCCAGTTTAATTGAAATTTTAAACTATGAAGTTGGTATAATTAGCACCAAATTATTTTAAACATAACTGGATCGATCATTGTGGCGACACTTGGGGGAGGCATATGTCCAACAGTGGACGTCTGTCAGCTGAAATGATGATGGTGAATAAAGACTATGAAAAGATTACAATCGTTTAATCGTTTATTAGGAACTAAAAACTAGATACAGTGTATACATACATATGTTAAGTACCCCTTCACCCTGAAACAGCTGAAAGGATTTGCATGAATTTTACTCAGCATACTTTTTATCCCAGAAGAATATTTTCTGGATATAATTCTCGATTTCTAGACTAACAAATTAATTTTCAAAATCATTCAGACAGCAAGAGCTATCGTTAAAATATGTCTGGATACAAAAATATTAAAAAAAATTAAGATATGAAATAAAATAAATTTAAAAAACTATAAAAATGCGTTTCGCTAAAAATTGAATAATGAACAGAAAATACACAAAAAAACTCAAAGATATTGAAGTAAAAAGTACAAGATCAATATTCTATCATTTGGCATCAGTTTCCATAATTCACGCTGCCAAATTCAACCGGAACGTTTTCCCATCCAACTGTACGACAGTCTTACGCCGACTTTGAAATACACGCGCGTGCGAAGCTTTCAGTTCAGTGTTGTCAAGGAAGTGAGGTGGGTGAACGTGTGACCATGACCACAAAGTGTGACCACAATGACGAAACCCCTGTGTCCTTCGAGGAAGCCTTGGATAAGACAGGTATTGACAAGACCAAAAAATTTCTTAAATTCTTTAAATTATGGATCAAAGTTTTTATAAATTTTGCAGTTATTTAAGGGTGTCTATTTGAGTTTATAATTTGAATCTCTCCTTTGTTTCTAGAATTTCAGTCTTAGTGAAGTTGTTCACGATAATTTTCGTATTTCTGCTTGTCATATCGCTCTTTTTGGGAAGTGTCCAAAAGTGTATATTTTTCTTGTTCCCAGTTTGTTGTGTAAACACTTTCACGATTAAAACTATGCGTTCTATTGTTGTATTGACTTTTCTCTGTGTAAATCTCGTTTATTGAGGAAAATGGGTCCGAAAATTTTATTTACATTTTCAGGTCATTGCTCCGGTTTTCATTATATTTAGATTGTTTTGTTTTTGCTCTTCTGAAAGTAATGCTTTTGCGATTCAATCGAAATTGTTAGAATTCTTTCGTAGAACACTCACAGATTAGTGAAAGTAAACCAGTTCTTACTATTTATTTATTTAAACTTCATATAGAGTAGTGGTATATAGGCAAACTTAATGCAACAAGGCATTCTCTACCAGTCAACCTTAAAAAAGACAAAGCTAATTTTACTGAAATAAATAAGATAAACAGATGATAGAATTATCATCAGTTTCTTTCAGTCATCATCATCATCAGTCTATTTAATGTTCCCACTGAATGGACTCAGGCCTCCTCTCTAGGAGAGGGAATGGGCCGTAATCCACCACGCGGGCCCAGTGCGTGTTGGTGTATGTCACATATCTTCGAATTTTTGGTTCTAGGACATGCCGGTTTCCTCACGATGTTTTCCTTCACCGTTTTGAGAGCAGTGGTGATGAAATAAATTACACAAAGTAATGCGCCTGGCTGGGTTCGAACCTGCGACCTACAACTCGTAAGTCGGGGCCACGAGTTGCAGGTCGCAGTAATGTTATCTATTAAGATGACATTACTAAAAGAAACATTATTATTATTTACAACAGTTTTCAATGATCGATATATTAATGAAGGAAAACTACTTGATGAAAACTTAAACAGTATAGAATTGGCAACATAAATCGATACAAAATGATGCCTTTATCGACTATTGATAGATTTAGGTAAATATATTCTATTTCACAAAGACGGCTTTGTTGTTCATCAAGACATAAATTGTGCACGTGAATCTACAGAAATTCATGAGCATAATGCATCTGTGTGCATGATTTTCTGTAACAACGAGCGCATCAAAATTACGCACACAGAATAAAATGTGCAAACATGAATTCATACACACATCCAAGACAAACCTGCCTTCTTGATGATTAAATTGGATAAAGAAAGAAAGAAAAATATTTATTTATTTGTTTTAGATAAGGGATATGGGATTTTAAACAACTAGCGTCTGGTGAATTTGGAGTTTGTATACTTTGCCCTCCGGACTGGTCGTTGTGGCGACGCTTGGGGAGGCCTATGTCCAACAGTGGACGTCTTTCGGCTGATATGATGATGATGATGATGATAATACTTTGCCCAAACATTCGGGAAGCAATGATATGGCCTACGGTAAAACAAACTTGCCTAGAATTTTTTTTTCATTCTTGACTTAAAACCTTGTCAGCAAAAAATATGGCCAGTGTCGAAATATACAACTTTATTTTTACTATATCCTGAAACACCTGTGTAATATTTCCTCACTTTATATAAATATATATATGTAGTATATATATTATATTAAATATATATGTATGTGTATTTTAACTATATGTATTCTTTTTACTCTTGTTTCCTAAACAAAAGTCTCTTTTGTGCGCCTACCATATTATCTCTTCACCTCCCTAGGTTGACTGGTAGAGAATGCCTAAGGCATTAAGTCCGCCTTTGTACTTTTTGTTGCATGAAGATTAAATAAATAAATAAATAAATAAAATTTCAAAACTGTATTATGAAAAATCACAAAGTTATAATTAAGCCAGTTATGGTACCTGGTTGTCGACATAAATACATGGTCACTGGGCCATCCGGGCGACTGAGAGGTTTTTTTGTTTCAGCACTCAGCTGTGCGCTGGCTCCTAATGCTCGCTATGACCTGCCGAGACTTGTTTTGTACTTAGCGTCGGTGGTGTCCAACTTGTGACCTTTTTAAATATTTTGGGGAAAAAAATATAACATGGTTTTAAAATTATTGGAATCGATTTAGTTACTGATTCTGAACAACATTATTTAAAAAAAAATTATATTGTATACCCTACAGAACTCATAGCAAGGCCGCAACAGCTAACAACAACAAACACTAATACGGATTTATCAGTTTATACCTTTTCATTTGATAAGACACTTGGCCATACGAGTTGTATATGACATGGGTTTGTTCTTTCACAATTTTCTATTTCAATCAAACATACTTGGGTACTTGCTTGATTATGTCACATTTCAAATAAAAAAATCACTTTCGAAATCGCCTCATCTGTTTAAGAGTTACAAAGCCATATACAGACAGTCACCACCCCTCTCGGTTTGGTCGAAGGTTACAAAAAAAACATGACTACGTTTTAACATTTATAAAAAAATATTTGGCGGACTTCTAAGCTAGATTTTATAAAATTAAATTATAGTAAATTATTGTGCTCGAAGAATCGCCGTGGGCAGGGCATATTGCTCGCAGAACAGCATTCTAAGGAGCCGAAAGGTTCTGGAGTAGCGACTGCACTACAGAAGGCGCAGCGTTGGAAGGGCTCCTACAAGGTGGACCGATGACCGGTCTTGGTCGGGGGAGTTCGATAGAAGCGAGAAACTCAGGCTATAAGGGCCTGTGTTTCATGTGGTGACACGGGGGTGGCTTATGTTCAGAAAAAAGAAATATGATAAAATTGTGGTATCGATATTTTTATTGGTGACTTGTTTGCTTAAAAGTTGCTTCAACAATTTTCTCGCTAGTTTTTACCGACTTCCCAAAAAGGAGGAGGTACTACGTTCGGCTGTTTGTATGTTTTTTTTTTTATTTTTTTATTTGTATGTTTGTTCGTCGAATACTCCCCCAAATGTGGACGGATTTTCAAAATTCTTTTTTTGTTCGAAAGTAGATAGTTCTGAGGTGGTCCCATTATCACCAAATTAGGATCTGATGATGGGATCTTGGAGAAATCGAGGGCAACCTTCAAATTTTATAGGCTCACTTATTGATTTTCGCATATTTTATGAAGTATCTTGTGTATTTGCGTATGGTCGTCACCATCTCAGGTAGCTGCGCTGATGATGGAAGGTACAACTCCTTAACAGTAAGAAGTTACTCGAACAGGCAAGGACTGTTTTAGTAAATTGTTTTGATGTTTGATAGGGCATTTGCCACATTTGGTCTCATGATCATCAAGTCATGACCTGATGCTGCAGTCAGGATAGTCTGCAGAGTACCTAAGTCCTCGACAACAAACAGCAGATATATCGAGTTTAGGCTCATTGAAAACGGCTCGATGTGTGGATAAACGTACTGCTAATAAAGAACACCGAAGTACATAGAGACCTGATGCTGAAGCCAGGAGCATCAGGAAAAGTACAAACCTTGAAATTACAGCACCGTAGTCGTGTTTGGGCTCATTTTAAACAGGACTAAATTTTAAGTTCATTGCAATGTTGACATAAATCTGGCCTGATGACTGATTGAAAGATTTACCTTTCGGCTTCATCATCAGATCAGTTCGATATATCCTTTCCCTCTCCAGCATCTAGTCTAATGACTGTTTGAAAGAAGAGGGGGAGAGGATATATCGAACTGATCTGATGATGAAGCCAAAAGGTAAATTAATGTAATCTAACCGTGTTTGGGATTATTAGAACCGTTATGAGATGCGCTCTGACTATAAGGTATTTAAGTTTGACTGAGGGGCACTTTTTAGTGGTGGTACCATAACTAAAAAGTGTAAAATAAAAAAAACTTTTTATAAAAAAAATATAACCGACTTCAATGATAAAACACACTGAAAAGTATCAAATAACTTTAATTTTGGAAGTCGGTGTTAAATAACGAAGAGACTAAACTATTATAGAAACACCGACTTCCAAAATTAAAGTTATTTGATACTTTTCAGTGTTTTTTATCATTGAAGTCGGTTATATTTTTTTTGTAAAAAGTTTTTTCATTATCCTGTAACGAAGAAGAAGAGTGACTTGTGAGGTACAATTTCCCAAACGAAAGCGATTGTACAAAAACTACACAGCTCAAACATTAGTTGTTATTAGCCTGTATACATACGTCATTAATATTGCGTACCGTTTGAAACGCAATGTTTCCATGGTAGGACCCATATTCCAGAATAAGGCGAGTTATTTTAAACTAGCCCGAAGCTTCGAACGCGTAGGTACAAAAACAGTACCTACGCGGGAGGAAGGTAGCCTATGTCATTCAGGAATAAAGTTTCTATAGGTGAAAAATAAAGCGCGTTCCATCGTCGACCGCATCGTCGCTTTCCATCAGGTGAGATGGCGGTCAAGCGCAAACCTATCAACAATAAAAAAAAAATTAAGCGATCGGATCAATACTTCCAGAGATTACCTCCTACAAAGAAAAAAGCAAACTCACCCCTTTATAATGTTAATATATTATAGTGTTGATAATTTTGTGTTTGTTTATCCAGGCAATGGGCTCTACAACATCCTTCTAGTAATGACCTGCTCCCTCATCCTCCTGGCCATCGGTGTAGACCTGTTCGGGTTCAGCCTGGTGGTTGCAGCCGCATGTGACCTGAACCTGACCGTTCCACAGAAGGGGATCCTCACATCTTTGCCTTTTGTTGGTAAGAGTATGCTAGATATATCACCATATCAGCCGGTTTCAAGATAATAGAATTTAGCTGAATAACCACCATACTACATAGACCAACCAGACAGTATACTTCATAGACCTGACTTCCATAATCCAGTAATCAGTTAGCATGATACTCTTTGGTAAGCTGGATGTCAGACTGGTGCTTCTGGCTATCTGTAATTGCTATCAAATAAATAAGTTTTAAGACTAACTGCTTTACATCTTTTCCGAGATTCAGGAGGAACAGATCGGTTCGGTTACATAAATTTGGCAGAAAATTATGTTTTTTTTTTTTTACAACTATCACACAACGCCATCTAGTCCCATGCTAAGCAGAGCTTGTGTTACGGGTACTAGACAACTGATAAACATACTTATATATTTCTAAATACATACATTTTATAGATAAAATAAGAATAACTAATACACCTTGCATTGAAGAGAACTTAGAATTAAAATATGACTGGATATTTGCATGTGCTTAAAAACTGGAAAATAAACGTATCAATTACAGCAGCTTGGCAGCTTTATGCTGAGCGTGCGGCCGTTTTGCGCGGATGCGACGCATATCTTCCCTGTCTATACCTAAGTTGTTATATGTATGTTAGCTAGTAATAAGATTGCGTCTTTTTCGCCCAAATAAAATGATTTTCTTTCTTTTCTTTCTTCTACTTAACTCTGCACACAGATTGTGTTGTGTTACAAATTTTAGTTCTCAAAAACATTGTTCAGACCAGATAAATTATCGGCCACTGACTGTGAGCGCGTGTTACGCAATTTATTGCTTTTCCATATATTAACATCTTGTATCAAACCTAACCTAACCTAACGGTGAAGGAAAACATCGTGAGGAAACCGGCATGTCTTAGAACCAAAAATTCGACGACATGTGACATTCACCAACCCGCACTGGGCCTGCGTGGTGGATTATGGCCCATTCCCTCTCCCAGAAAGGAGGCCTGAGTCCCAGCAGTGGGAACATTAAAAGGCTGATGATGATGATGATGATCAAACCTAACCGTTTATACGCTATTAGCTTCACTCTAGTCTGACCGACATTTGACTATTCAAAACTGCCTGCATTTGGTCTGTTTGAAATAAATGATTTTATATTTGTATAAATTGTTATTGCGTAATGCGATGTCGCTGATTCTCGGTGACCGATTATAGTCCTACGCATAGCAAGCCTACTCTTTAGCTCACACAAGTAACGCATTCTATACTATAGCGTATTGTCGGTTTAGTGAGAACGCGTACTGCAGACTGAGTCCGCGTTCACACAGGGGCTAACAATCAGCAAATTCACAGATGGCTGCAGGTAATAGGTTTAGTGTAAATGATGCCTAAGTATAACAACCCCTCAATGACAGGCCTGTTGGTCTAGTGGTTAGTGGCCCTGACTGCTATGCCGGAGGTCGTGGGTTCGATTCCCACCCAGGACAAATGTTTATGTGATGAGCATGATCATTTGTTCTGTGTCTGGGCGTAATTTATCTATAATTTGTATGTATTTAGAAATATATAAGTATGTTTATCAGTTGTCTAGTACCCATAACACAAGCTCTGCTTAGCTTGGGACTAGACGGCGTTGTGTGATAGTTGTGGAATATTATATTATATATTATTATATATATATATATATATATATATATATATATATATTATATTATATATTATAATGTATATTTTATACCTGCGTCTCTCGTATAGAAATGTAGATATATGTCAATTGTTAATTTTTTAACGTTTTCTTTAGAAATTGCATCTTTAAATGTAGCACAATAATTTCGTTCTACTGTATCTACATACAAATGCATCTTCAATTTTCTAGTATGCTGAACAATAACAAAACAATTGACTGTTGGGGATCATTTAAGACCATTTCTATTAGAGCTGAATTTCTTTCGTTGAAATTTTTCTTAGTATTTCTTTCTGTTTCCAGGTATCCTCCTGGTATCCTATCTATGGGGTTACGTGTCTGACACCAAGGGTCGTCGGTTCACTCTCGTGATACCTCTGCTGCTGTCTTTTATCCTGTCCTGCATCAGCAGTCTGTCTCCTCATTGGCTGTTTCTGGGACTAGTCAAGTTTCTGTGTGTTTGTTTGTAAGTTTAAATTATTTTTACTACTTTAGTCTTTAGTTTATGCTGTATGTATATTAGTCTTAATTGATTGATTGAATCATTTTTTCTATTCTTAGAGAAACATGATATGAAATGTCTGGTTCTTAATTTTTCCTGGTAATTTCGTAGTTGTAGTTATTATTATTTATTTGGTGCTATATTAAGTACCCCTACTCAATATTTTAACAAATACGTCATCTCACCCTTATCCTTACTCATACATACATCTATAAGGCTAGTCCTCTTTCCTACTGTATTATTATCTATTAGTGTACTAGCTTTTGCCCGCGCGGCTTCGCTCCCGCTCTTCCCTACTCCACCCTACTATACCCAACTCTACCCTACTCTACCCTACTCTACCCTACTCTACCCTACTCTACCCTACTCTACCCTACTCTACCCTACTCTACCCTACTCTACCCTACTCTACCCTACTCTACCCTACTCTACGCTACCCTACACCACCCTAATTTTATTTTTTTTCCATAAGAACCTTATCCTCACAATAACAAACACAACAAAAAAAAAAACAACAGCGAAATCGGTCAAGCCGTTTTCATGCCATGTCGTGACAACGGAAAACGGGGCTCATTTTTATAATATAGATATAGATTGCAGTATTTTTAGTAAATATTCCTTGGAATTCACGTACAACAAAACACGTCCATCTTTGTAACTGGTTAATAAGTTCATTCCTTCTTAATTTTGTATTAAGTAATCGTCTTCTTATTTATTATTTAGCCTAACATCAAGTAAAGCTTTTGAATAATTTTAGCTTGCGTTTCCCAACAAATACTTTATAATAAAAAATATATAAAACAAATATATAATATATAAACTGTATTTTTACTATGGGATTTCTAGCCTGAATGAATTTTATTATTATTATAAATATACCTATTACTACATATAAATATTATCTCGCAATTTCAACAATCCTTTGCTCTATAAAGATAACCACCGTATTTTTCCTTTTATACCGACTAAACTTGCGTAGTAACTCCATAATCAAAGCTAAAGAAAGTCTCATCTACAGCTTCATGGAAAAATCCGTCCGCTTCAAAACAATCAATATTGTCATCCTTTCCCACAATGTACGGAACTTATTAATTTGACCCGTTTAATTGTGTGGAGCATACACCGAGATACCGACTGGCCGACTACCACATGTGCCATATTTCGCCATTTGATCATGAATGTCAAGTGTTTATTAGAAGATACGAGAAAACCGACAGTGGAAAAGTTTTTGATTGAGTTATTTTTGGCATGTTTGTATTTAGTTGCTTCAGGATCATGGTCTGTTCAATAAGGTTTTTGTCACAGTTTAAAAGTGTGATTGAGACTGAGAAGTTGTGTAATCGGCTGTAATGTGATGCGATGTCTGTGGAATTTCTTATATTCTTTTCCATAGAGATCTACAGTTTTAAACGTATAAGCTTTTTTTTTTGACGAATCGACTTTGACAATTCAAAACTTCGGAGGTGCGAAGCTCAAATAGTGTCACAACTCAAAAATCAAATTATGGCAAAAAGGACTTTAAATGTAATAAATTTGGGGATAAATTTAGACAAAAAAATTTTTTGGGTTGTGACACTATTTGAGCGGAGGTGCGACTTGTGGTAAATGGTTCAAACAAAATAAATGCTTTAAGATTAAGTTTGACTTTGAGATACAGAGGAATATGGAAGCTGCGGGATCGTTCGGAAGAGTTACTGTAGCCCTGGGACACAAAAGGCAACTCGTGTTTCTTACGAGAGTGTAATCAGTAAAAATAAAACACCCCCTTTCCTTCAATCAAGAGCAAGAGGATTTATTTGATAATAACTCTCTCGAAAAATAAAAATAAAATGGTGTAAAGAACATTTCGTCTGGAAGTTATGAATATAAATATGGATGGTAATAAAAATGTAAAAGAAGACGAGAGAGAAGAACAAAAATGTGATAAATAGACTGCGTGGAAGATGAAGAGGCGTGAAAAGACAAGATTCCTGAGACGACTGATAATAATAAAAAAACCTCTTTATTAACGACTTCACTAAAAAAAATTAATTGAATTTGAGGAGTTCCCTCGATTTCGCCTAGATTCCATCATCAGATCCCAACTTGGTGACTATGGGACCATTTGGGAAGTATACCTTTCCAACAAAAAAATAATTTTTCAAATCGGTTGGCCAGCGACGAAGTTATGCGCGAACAAACATAAAAAAAAAACATACAAACATCCGAATTAAGAACCTCCTCTTTTTTAGAAGTCGATCAAAAATTAGATATAAAACATTAAATGAGGGTTAGGAACTTATGATAATGACTTATCATGGCTATTGTATTGTATTGAGTTTGTTGTTCAAAGACATGTGATGTAATGTGGATACATTTTTTGATACTCAATGAATTTTTTTAAACACCCAAGGTGTTTAAAAAAATTCATTGAGTTCATACTATTATTTTCAGTTTCTTTAGTTGTTTATAAGGATACTAGCGACCCGCCCCAGCTTCGCTCGGGTGCAATATTATACATATAAACCTTCCTCTTAAAATCACTCTATCTTTTAAAAAAAACCGCATTAAAATCCGTTGCGTAGTTTTAAAGATTTAAGCGTTCATAGGGATATAGGGACAGAAAAAGCGACTTTGTTTTATACTATGTAGTGATTATGTGTACTGCATACCTTACGAATGATATCTTCATTCGTAAGGTATGCTGTACACAAATAGTAGGAAAACGAAATATAGCTTCGAAGTTAGTTGAAGGTTAAAATACCAATACATATACGTAACAGGAACCACCGTTTGCTTTCTCAAAGATATATCATGAAAGGGAGCTCATAAATAACGCGGTTAGTCATCAGAATATTATTTCTTTTATTTTTGTTAGTCTTGAAATAGCGCCAGCCATTTTAATTTAACTTCCTCGCAATACTGAAGACTTTGATTGATTGATTGTATATTAAAAAAGTGAATTATTTTTCATATTTGATGGCCTTGTCTATTATGATTTAGTAAACAGTCTACTGTAATTCTTAGATAGATGTTATTCGATAAATCTACTATGACATCGACATATAGTATGCTTGCTAGAGCTAACCTCATATTTGTTTAAAATATTTTACAAGCTTCTGCCAGCGGTTTTGTTCGCGAAAATAACAGTTATTGTTGGCACGAAGTCAACGCCAGGGTTAAAACTTACACCATACCGAATTTCATTAATACCGTTTCAGTAAACTGTAGAAGCGGAGATAAGAAAGTTGAGATGGATGTTGAAACGAATATATTAGAGGAAGTTTGAAAGTGGTGCCAGTGACTGATAAGCTGAAGGGAAATCATTTGTCTTGGTATGGTCATGTAAAGAGAAGGGATGAAATGCATGTTACTAAAAGAGTTATCAGTATACATGTGGATGGGCGGAGTGGGAGAGGGAGGCCAAAGAAAAGATCGATGGATTGTGTGAAAACACAATCACAAAACACACACACATGAAAGAAAAGGAAGTTAGTGATAGCATGACGAGTGATAGGGTAGAATGAAAAAAAAACGTGTTGTTAACTTAGATTGCCTAAACACAAATTGGGTTGAAATTGATCCAAATATAGTATAAGATGTTCCGCTACTTTCCGTACAATTAGAAATCAGACAACTGGATTTCACTTACCAACTAATTTTGCTTAATCGTCTATATAAATTTTAGTCTTTTCATCAAAAATATCTTCATAAGTATTTTCTTCTTTTGCAGTGCCTGTGCAGCCAACTCTGCCACCTACACTCTGGTCGGAGAGTCATGTTCACAGCGAGTTAGAAACCGGTACATGCTGCTCATGACCTGCCTGATCTTGCTGTCACCAGCTGTTGCTGGGGGTAAGTGTGTAAAGTCAGGATTGTAGCATTGTCTTGTAGTATGGAGTTTTGGGTTCGATTTCCGGGTTTTTACATGAGGAATTACTCTGTAGCAGTCCGAAGTTTAAAAGTTGGTGGTGTGCGACCCCCATGCCTTGGAAAGCTCGTAAAGTCGTTGGTCCTGTGCCTGATCTCTCCCCGGTCGTGTTGCATTGCCCTCCCATTGAGAGTAAAGAGAGTAAAGAAACAGAGGGTGCACCTGTATTTGCGCACACACTTGTGCACTATAAATTCATTACCGAGTAATGATAACTATGAAGATGAAATATGGTTCGACAACTCGAACCTCGCTATACATTTTTTAGCAAAGCACCATTGAATTGAATTTTCTTCTTCTTGTAAAATAGCTTAACCTTTCAAATACCGTAATTAGAGACTCGATAGAAAGACAATGAGAGAGCAACTCGTTGGTCGCTTGGAGTTTAATAATAATAATAATAATAAATTCTTTATTTGCGTAAAAACATGGTATAAAAAGGTGTTACATAGAATTCTTCTTCTTCTTTTCGTGTCGATGCTCTCAAACTATACTTTTTCTGCCCAATATTTGGCAACCTGTACATAGAATTGAAATGGTACACTTGGTATGAATTATGGCAACTTTAAAAATAGAAATTTTTACTTGCAACGTACCTAACTGTTATGAAATATACACTAAAACAAATAAAACTGACCAAAAACCATTGCGGCATTGCTCATTAAATTAATATAATATAATATTCCACAACTATCACACAACGCCGTCTAATTTCAAGCTAAGCAGAGCTTGTGTGAGTTGTATTAGACAACTGATAAACATACTTACACCCACACACAGAACAAAATGATCATGCTTATCACACAAACATTTGTCCTGGGTGGGAATCGAACCCACAATCTCCAGCATAGCAGTCAAAACCACTAACCACTAGACCAACAGGCCAGTCAAATGCCAGCATCACGATAGTAATTCCAGTATTTTCTTCTTTCAGTCCTTACCTACCCAACACTCAAGCTAGACTTTGAATTGGAACTCTCCTGGTTGAACATCGTGTACAGACCCTGGAGGCTACTCATCGTGGTCCTGGCCTTACCATCAGGTCTTGGAGCCCTGGCCATCTACTTCTTCTGCGAGTCGCCCAAGTTCCTCTTCAACTCGGGTAGAAGTGATGAAGCTTTGGATGTGCTGAAGCATATTTATGCTGTTAATCATAGGGGTTCTAAGGAGGAGTATACGGTAAAATAGTTTTATACTTTTAGATGATGATGACCCTCTAACTTGAACCTTTTTGATAATTTAGTGTAACTGAGCCCAGAGTCATAGTGAACCGTATATTATGTCGCAGGGAAATCTAGTGATATGACAAACGCCAAACTGGCGATAAGTTGGTGTTTTGTCATATCACTAGATTTTTTTTGTTTTTTTTTTCTTTATTATTGATAGGTTTGCGCTTGACCGCTATCTCACCTGATGGAAAGCGACGATGCGGTCGACGATGGAACGCGCTTACCTAGAAGAAACCTATTCACTCTCGATTTAAAGATTTCCAGGTTGTAGTTATCAGGAAACACAGACTCCGGCAAGGAATTCCATTCCTTAGCTGCACGCACAATGAATGTGTTTCCAAAACGTTTTGTGCGTGTAGGCGGGATGTCCACCATGTACCGGTGGCGCATCGCCGTACGTCTGGTAGTCCGATGATGGAAAGATGCTTTTAGCAAGAAGACGTAATAAACAAGGATATTTGACATCTACCGGGATTTAGTGATATCCCTAGGGATTTCGTGATATCGCTTAAATCCTCATTTCCCTGCGACATATATAAAGTATGTATATAAACGCTTGTATTCAAATATAGCATAGCGTAATCAGCCCAATATTCCCACTGCAGAGACTTAGGCTTAGTCTCTAGAAGAGGGAATGGATGAATCCACCATGCAATCCTGGTGCGTATTGGTGAATAACATAATATGTCTTCGATTTTTTCTCATCTCTTTACCTTACATTGACTTTATTCATTAGCGGTGTGAGGATATTGTGATTAGAGCGATGCGATGGGACGATATTATTGTTTTATTGCGATCGACTCGACACCCTTCCAATTCATTTGGAATATTAACCTCTTGAACTTCTTTCAATTCCAGGTTCACTCCTTAACTTTAGATGGCTACACCGCCAAGAAGGAGATGTCCCTAATCCGTTCAATGTACGAACAGAGCGCCCCCCTCTTCAGACCTCCTTACATCTGGAGGAGCGCCCAGCTGTTCTACATCGTTGCCGTCGTGTACATCACGTGAGAGACAGGTTTTATATTGTAACTATGTATACTAATCTGATAAAAAAAAAAACACGAAGAATGGCAATTCGCAAGTTCTTGCGATGCCACGTTGGAGTTTTGTCGTTGAGCCTTCTTAGACCATTATGAATTCTTAGTCATTCGGAGAGTTTATGTTTTTTCTTTTCACTATCAAATAATACGACGATGTGCTCAGCCTTCAAGACCTTTACACACTGAATGCCAACAAAGATTAACAATTTCTACCTAGCTTGTAACGGCACAGAACAGGCTCCCGGAAAGTGTTGTGCAAGCTCCAACATTGAACTGCTTTGAAAATCGGTTGGACAGACAAAACATCTCCAAACTATATGGAACACATGCATCAGCTAATAGCAGCTAGTGTGTCTTACTAAATAATAATAAATATAGGTTACATTAAGGCTGGAGTCTTGTAAAAATTCACCCGCGGCAAATTATTAGCGCATCTTTGTATGCTTTTTTTGAACAAAATAATAAAACAACTTGAAATATTATTATAGCACATATTTAACCATAGTATGAGTAGTAGCTAGTTATTTTTTTTAAGTCAATTTGGGTGTATTATGTTTGGTAAATCAAGCGTTAAACATAGCTCTTTCGTGCCAACATCATTTCGACTTATGTTTGTGAGCTTCGTTAATGGCATAATATAACGAATTTACAAATCTTACGAATGGAAACTTAGCGCAACATCATCATCTTTGAAATGCATTCATGGCTAGTTCTAATTATGTTTCATTTTCTTATTTCAGAAGTCACAATTTCATCAAAATTCTGAACATTTGGCTCTTATTAAATTTTTTTTTCACAATAACTAAGCATCGTAGTTACATCATAATTAGATTATTTTGATGCCAAAAGTTCAATAAAGCAAATAATAAAAAATTTAAAATCTAAATCACCATAATTTATCCAAAATAATGATTTTAAAAGATGTCCATAAAATGTTTACAAATACTAATAATTTATTAGTACGCTAATAATTTGCCGCGGGTGAATTTTTAAAAGACTGCAGCCTTAATTTAAGGCATGTAGTTGCTCAATTGACCGGTGAAGGTTGCGGGAATCCGATGGATGCGGGACGCACAGGATCGATCATTGTGTCGACACTTGGGGGAGGCATATGTCCAACAGTCGACGTCTATCCACAAAAATGAATAGAAATGATGATGATGATGAGTTGCTCAGTTTAAAATACTCATATTTAACTTGACTGGACTACTTCTACTAACTTATTTTTGTACATTGGCAGGAACAACAGCTTCCTAGTATGGCTTCCATACATCCTCAACGTGATCCGGTTGTCCATGGAGAGTAGCACCGGAGCTGGAAACATCTGTGAATTAATCAGCAAGCCTTTAACTAATTCTACTGAAGAGATTGTGAGTACCATAACATGTTTATAGTAAAATCATAAGGCAAACATTTTCTTTGCGTGATCGAATCAGAAATGAAGATATCCTCAGGAGAACTCTGAAATCGCCAACCGCAAGTTGCAGTGGGCAGTTTCCTTAAGAAGAGAGTCCTTAAGAAACCACTCTAACAGTTTTCAAAATTTTCAAAAAATATTGAAGAACCTAAATAGATGTGCCACTAGTTTCACCGCGGGATATTTGCAAACCTTCTCTTCAATCTTCAATTTCGAGATTTTTTTTTTTTGTTAATATCTCTCAAAAACAACTAAATCGTCCTTTTCTATTAGTTTTACTTTTTTTTCTCGAATTTAAGGATATGTTGGCAAATATCTCGCCGTGAAAACTGTCAATAATAACCGACATATTTATTTAGGTTCTTCATTATTATTATTTTTGTATTTAATTCAATGTGGTGTAGAAATTTCGAAAACCGTATTTGCCTTTTTAGTGTTTCTTATGAACTCTCCTCATAAGTATTAGCCACATTGATTACTTAAATCTTCTTTTTTTAATTCCAGACACAAAAAGTCTGCACTGGTACAATAGAACACAACGTGATCTTGACCCTGATCGCCTCTCAATCAGTCTTCGCGTTCTTCAACTTCCTCATCTCCTACCTCCAAAACCGGAGGAGAGTGGTCCTGATCTGTATCCTCTGCCTCTCCTCAGTCAGCGGGACCATGCTCAACCTTGTGCCAGAACCCATCTCTAGTGTGTTCTTCTTTATGGTGTTCACCTGTACTTGCTTAGGAATGGGCATCCTGGCTTCGTATTTTGTGGATATTTACCCAACTTCTTTTAGGTAAGTGAATTGTAATTATGTTCTTGTAGGTCACACTATAAACAATCTAAAAAATATATAACTTGTAGTTTCGAATATGCAATAACAGATTTATTATAGGTGTATCTTTTATTCAAAGCTTTTGGCAAAATATTTTGTGATAGCCATACGTACATATATATATATATAAGTATGTACCCAGAGCTTCATTACATATTGCGACTCCGTGCTTTGTATTTGGAAAGAAGTTTAAGGCGTTGATCTCGGTTATCACTAGTAGATTATTGACAGTTGTTACAGATAGCCAGGAGAAAGAGGGAAAATTCTACGACCAGCAGGTGTTTTATCTGGTCTCGACAACTGTCTAATAGTTCATTTCAGCCTATTGTATATGTTCTAATCGCGCGGAAAACTCTAATAAAACGATGCAGGTTTTGAGTTTTAGTTCGTATGCTGCGTGATAGATGTCGCTATAGGTAGTTGCTCTTTAAAATATAGGTACCTGCTCAACTACATTACTACATCCAGTTATACTAGAAACCGCCCCGAAATACTTAAAAATGATTGATATCTTTGCACATATTCTGGTTTCTTACCCTGGTGTCATTTTCTACTGTTCAAGTTTTCATACAGCATCTGTTATTCTTTCAGGGGCATGGCCACTTGCCTCAGTATCATGGTTGGTCGGAGCAGTACCTTCATCGGCATCAATGTGGTGGGTAACCTGATCTTCAACCACTGTCAGGTCACCTTCTACTTGTGGTCTTTACTTGTGTTAAGTGAGTATACTTTAATACTTTAAAGCGATTCAAACTCAATTGTATCTAATGTTGTGTAAAAAAGCACTTCCTAACTGAATTGTCGCTGTGGGGAATTTAGAGCTATTGTTTTTATAGTCCTCTAACTTTTATTGGATATAAGTGCGACATATTTTATACACAAAATATCAAAGCGCCATTTTTTCCACGGATAAAAGTCATCTGAAGATTGGAAAATATCGCAAGCCTTTCTTTTAGCGTTTAACAATTTTTCAGAGAGCTAGACACATAGACATTCTGTTAGCGATTAGGATTATTGAAATGCGAGAAAAGAAGTTAACTCCCTGGCCGCTGCAGGTTAGAACATCTAGTACGGCATTAGTAGTCCTAGAGGTAGTCGCAGGACGATTCAAGACTACTGTAAGCACGGGCTGGCAAACAGTGAGCAATAGGCAGCTTGCCGTTCAATAAGGATTAGATCAGCTCAGGTCAACGGCGCGCTGTCCAAGCGTGCCCAAATAAATATCACCATGAGTGGCGGCGCCCGCAAGGGCTGCAGCTATGTTCGAAAGAGTTACCGCAGCTCTAGAACACACTGTGCAACTGGGAGGGTTTTAGTCAATAAAAGTGTAAGCCTCCCTTTTGCCAGCTCCAGGCAGCTTTTTGAGCAATTGGACACAGAGGACAAGGTATGACATGAATAAATTCAGAACCATAATTTTATCGCCATTTTTATGAATCCAGGCTCCATGTAAAACGCGGATATTCAGCCGCATGAAGTGGAAGCAATATAGTACATAATATACTCGTATTTTCTTTTTCAGGTAGCGCAGTAGCAGCATGGTTCTTACCACCAGACAAGCCAGCAGTTTCCAAAACAAATGCCGTGTAACTAAAGATAATGTAATGTGGTGAAAAAAGCTTTATATCTGTGATTTATTTTATATCTTAAGCTTTGATAAGAAAATTGGAATGTCTGAGTATAGTGAGAGTTAAAGGAACAGAATAATCGAACAATGGTGCTGAAATTAATATAATTAATCAAAAGAGCGACAAGACGGTAACAGAGTTACGTCCGGAACAATGCCTCACCTTCTGTCGTACTAGATATGTTGCAACACCGCACTTCGAAAGACCTTATTACCAGGCAAACGCTGTTGTGACGTAACTGAATTTTGGCCATAAAGCTTTGGTTTCCTAGGAAAGCGGTGTTGTCATATAGCGGCCGTTTTAACACATAGTCAGTCATTTTTTCAAAACAAACGTCACAAACGTCATTTATGTCAAAAGTATCCAAGATATAAAATGGACATACTTGATTTAGCTTTAGTAATTTACTTGGAGGATGAAATATCATCAGAAGAGGAAAATAGTCGTTGTTCCGGAAAACGGCCGCTATATGACGGCACCGCTATCCTAGGAAACCAAAGCTAAAGACATTTAATCGATGCGATTCGGAATCATCAATATGACGAAGGAGATTGAGATAATACAAACGTATACTTATACTATTGAGAGATAAAATATTTGTGTAAAGTAAGAGAAAATCTTCGTAAAGTAAAAGATATCTAAAATGAACCAGTAGATTGGTTCAATTTAGATATCTTTTCATTTAAAGAAAGCCGTGCTGTGCGGAGTATTGTATATTTGTTAGGCTCGCTCTTGACTTATATCTCACGATCACGATGGTGTGGCTGACATTAGAGCATGTTTGCCCAGATGTGACTCTTGGCTTAAAGACTTTCAGGTTGTAGCTATAGTCCGTCTAAAAAGTCAACTGACTTGGGAAATTAGTATAATATTAAATCATTTAAAAAATACTTATATTCGATACATTTTATAAGGTTCGTCTATAGTAAACAATGATCAAGATCTCTTAATCAACCTTAATTATTGAACCGTTGACTACATCAGATTTCATTTAACTCTAATAATTACCTAAGTCGTTTGACTTTTTAGACAGACTCCATCAAGAAATAGCTCAGAGTGAATAGGCTCTTAATAAACTAGTGTGCTTCACCATCAACGTTTGCATCACTGCTTACCATCAGTTGGGATTGCAGTCAAGCTGTAGATTATATTATTTTTTAAAAAAGCTCCTGTTTATCGACAATCATTTCAAATGAAATAATAATACTCAAAACCTTTAATCTTTTTAATGAAACGTTGATGTTATGTCATATTCATAGATACGAACTACATAATTTCTAAATAAATGTTTTTGAAATTAAAACAGGATTGATTCCGTTTAAGATTCTAATGATATTATGTACTAGGTTGTGATAGTTCTTCTTAATTATCAAAATTATTTCAAGTGTACAGTTAGGGCTACTGTCCACGGACGGTTAGCTTCATAGACGCGTATTCGTCATTATACCCTTGGTGTACAAGCGTAATGACGAATACGCGTCTCACCTCGCCCTCATAGCTTACACAAAAGTATGAAACTCTGTCAACGAAGTGGCAACGTCGTGCCGTGACTTTATCGTTTCGACCTATACGCTTCTTTAAAGCACCCGTGGATAGTAAGGCCTACCTAGTAAGTAGGTATTACCTATCTCATTAAAAAAATATATTATCTTGCCAAAGAAATTAAAAAAAAAACAACAAATTACCAATCAATTAAATAGAATCAATCAAACAATAAAACATTTTTTTTAACCATATAGCTATTAGTTTATAATATTTAATAATTAAATTGTATATATGTAGGTTAATAAAAAAAAATATTAAAAAAAAATGTTTGATTGATTCTAAAATAATTGTTTTTTTTAATTATCAAAAGAGTTTAAAAGAAAATCAAGAAATAATCAATCAATCAATTAAATAGAATCAATCAAACAATAAAACAATTTTTTATTGTTTGATTGATTCAATTGTCTTTGTTTGATTTATTTATTATGTATTTTTATTTTTAGAATCAATTATATTTTTTATAAATCTTATTTTACAATTTTATGAATTACTTATAGTTTGTGAAAAAAATTTACTTAAATGAATGTTCTCAATAATTTAATTATCTACGTAGTGAAATGTGCTTTAAAACATACAAAGTATATTTTTTCTAATATATTGTTAATGTAGTTTTAGAAGACCGTTATCTAAAAATAAAGGAGTATATAATTAAAAGGTTTTTATTTTTAGGTGGGAAACTATGATGTTTCCCGCCCTTGGGCGGAGCGGGAGACCGTGTCTGACTTTTACTGATGATTAAAACACACTCCTGTTCCTTCTTTGCCTTCTTTTCAGAGCCCCGGGAGTCTCTTACATACAACCCATGTCCCCAGTAGGCTTCGGCTCTGTTGGTGTTGGTGGGCAAGAGCCCACATCTCCTTGAGGCGCGAGCCGTCGACGACTTGTGCTCGGTCCGAATGGTTACGGTCGGACGGCGAGCTAGCCATTGCTCACCTTCCGCAAGCCCGCGCCTACGGAGGAACGAAGTGTTGTGACAAAAAGAATTCCTGAAAAGACTTGAAGGATGCTTTTGCCCAGCTGTGGGACAGAAAAACAAAAAATCAAACAAAAAAAATAGATAAATAATGTATTTATTAAACTTTTTACTAGTAAAGCGTTGTCTAAAATAATACATTTGTCATTTATTTTCTATTTCACGTTTTGAACGTTGCGTCATGTAAAAATCGCTCATATTTTCTTCTAATCACAGAATAAATTGTGAATGTTTTTAAACAAAACTAAGGCCAGTGTAGCAAAAACTACACATTGAGGCCAAAAACTTTACTTCCAAAAGAAAATCCCTGAAGACAGGCGCAAAGCGACAGTATTGATGAAAAATATAGCTTTTTAGGATTCAGTACAAATATTTTACCTACTGTACACTGAAAAACGGTTTTTTAATACACTCTCGAAAACCCGTACGGTCTTATCCCTACTGCTTTTAGGCACGCAATTTACTGTTTTTCGCACTAGTGCGTACTGTTCTCGCCCCCACAACAAACGACTCCCGCAAGTAACGCGTCAACCCTTGTTTATTTATATCTTCGTAAGTTGAAAAACGTCGTTTGATACACGTGGAAATTTGTCACAGCATCACTTGGCTTTTTAACAAGAATTCTGTCTCGGATTCAATGACAAACTTTCTCCACTTGTATCAAAATAAAAATAGTCATCTTATAGCAAGCATTGACCCACCATAAGACCGCCATTGTACCCATAAATTTAATTTTATGTATAAGCTGTGTTACTTTTTGGTGTACAATAAAGTTTATTCTATTCTATTCTATTCTATTGTCGCTTTGCGTATGTAACAAGAATCCTTGTATGTTTTTGTTTCTCTCTTTTTAAAATAGACAAACCTTAGACTATATTTTACATTTAAAATTTGATTTTTTACCTAAAAATAAATACAAAAACCTTAACATTACGAGATCTTATTCTATTTACTTAGGTTATTATTGGAATGGTGAAAAAATCATGAATTTAGGACCTTCTTCTTCTTCTTCCTCCGTCCCTGTTCCCGTTATCTGTGGTCGGGTCTCCTCATTGGATTTAGGACCTAACTTCCAGTAATTTATTAAAATTGTTGATATGTATGACTTTATATAATTTTTAAATCACTTCTTTATCATCTTATTTGTGGAAATTACTATTTAAAAAAAAAACTGAGAAATTAATATAGCTTTTTTGACATATGTTTTGTACCAAAGCTGTCAAAATGCATTTTTTTATGAATCAGGCAATTTTTATGATCAGACAAATGACAAATCAGCCCCATAGGGGGATAGACAAATTTGAAATGTATGACATTGACATTGCCTGTCATGTCACTTATCACGTGAGTTCTCTGCAGGTAAAAGCTAAGTATAAATGAATGGTATTGACATTAAAGATGTAAAAAAATAAAAAGCCAATTTTGACATTTGAGAAAAACCCTAGAATATAACTTCGAACGAAACTAAAAGATATAATAATTAATGACCGGTGTAGTAGTAGCTATTTTAGTTGCAGCTGCACTACACCGGACAAGTCGCTAGGTAGTAAAAATACAAATACAATCGAAACGGGCGTTTTATTTTTTGATTACTTTAATTTATGAATCCCCAAGCGACCACCGGTGGCCGCGCATCTATTGTCTTACTATTGTGTCTCTAATTGACGGTATCTGAAGGGTTAATGTCTATACCATACATTTTTTACTTAGCTTTTAGCGGTAACACTTACAAAAAGTCATTTGGTTGGCCAAGCCGGCCATACAGATTAAAATGTGATGTATAAGGATGGGCTTATACCAGGTCTAACAGTGGATTAAATATGGCCACTAAGATGATGGTAAAGTGATTGCACTTTCCTAGTCCCACTATGTTAGACACTATATACACCTGTCGCGGAAATTGTTCAGTTCATGATATGGCCAAGTAAGGAACTGAACGCACGAAGCGAGAAGAAACGGCTATTTTATTTCAAAACTCACAAGACGGTAGATTCGCCACCGCCGCGACGGCTTCGATTTCCAACCGCCTCGCTACGGCGAAGAGCCACCGCGGCGCCGGCGCAGCATAAGCCGCGAACAAGCGTGCACACCGCACTCATAAAACGCATTCTACAAAAGCTGAGGGCCCGCAACCATGGCGGCCGCAGGAGAAAACCGCTTCGTAAGATCTTAGCCTAGAACTAGCCAGAGCCAAAATTTTATGATATTTCAATCTTTGTTTGGCCTACTTTCTTTAGACCTTATTCTTTGGATGGATTGTCTGAGAAGTGATATGAAAGAAAAGGGAGTTAGTGATAGCATGACGAGTGACAGGACAGAATGGAAGAAAAAAACGTGTTGCGCCGACCCCAAATAAAACGGGACAAGGGCAGGAAGATGATGATGATCTTCGGTATAGGTAAGACGGGCTGTTGTCCGCAACTCCACGACTAAGGCGCGTATTTGCGTAAGGGTGGGACAGATGAGTCACTCGATCCACCCCAGCTCCTCAAGAAAGGCTAACAGCGCCTTGGTGTCGCTGACCATTTCACGTAGGTTACCTGGGTTACCGAAGTACTTTGCCCTGTATCCAGCGACCGCAGGACAGGTTAGAAGCAGATGAGCTGCTGTATTAAAGCCTTTTATTACCTTTGAATCCTACATCAATGAAATGGCCAAACGAGGATTGACATATCATCAAATGTTAACGTTTAAACGATTTGGCCAGTTTTAGTTAGCCACATCATGAAGTGATCAATCTAAGATGTAAAATCTGGCCACGACGTACCTTTAATGGTTTTCCATTCCATAACCTTCATGAGTTATTCTCACAAAAGCTGTTTAAGTCATGATTACAATATGTACAAACGTTACGGTCTATTTTACGTAGGTAATATTACAGTTATAAGACACAGTACTTCAACTTTAACTTATTTAGACAAGTTTAAGGCATTGTGTGATTCGGGATTTATACTTAAATAATTTAATATACATAATTATATTATTAATAAAGGCAAGTATGTTTTGGTGGGACAATATCCCCGTCTGTTATACATAGAAATGTGCCAATGCCGGCAATATATGGGAATATTGCTGGCAATATTGCCACCAATATTCCCCCTTCACGGCAATATTGCTGGCAACGGCACACCTCTAGTTATACATACTGTTCCTAATAATTTGTTAGTTGTTGTTTTGGTAGACTTAAGTTACTTTTAAACCAGAATGGAAGATTTGGCATTTGGTGCTAAAACATATTTTTAGCACCAAATGCCTTGGGATATACAACATTATTTTTAGTTTAAGCGAAACCTGAATATAGTTTTCTCAAAATCAGTAACTAAATCGATTATAATATTTTTTATACCACATTAAAATTTTCTCAAAAATATTTTTAAAATGTTCACTAGTTGGACACCACTGACACTAAGTACAAAACAGGTGACGGCTAATCATAGCGAGCATTAGGCGCCAGCGCACTGCGAGAGCAAAACAATCCCTCAGTTGCCTGGATAACCCGGTGACCATGTATTTTTGCGGACAACCAAGCAGCATAACAAGCTTATAACTTTGTAATTTTTCATGATACAGTGAAAAAAATTTGTACATAGATTCTTTACATAAAAATACTAGACACGTGCTTCGGGCTTTGCATAATTACTAAAACTAATGTTGTAAATAATTGTCTTCCAAAGATTGGGGCAACGCGATAGGTTTTGGCTCCTATATATTTATTGGCGATTTTAACTTTGACGGTCTAAAATAAGCAATGCGCTACCAGAATAGTAGATATAAAACTGCTTACTGATTAATGTCGTTCTGAATCTACTATTCTGGTGCTTTTTCTTTTTATAGCTAACCCTACATGATATTATTCTTCTCTTTGTGTAGATGAAAAATAGTTGAGCCCAATTATGTAAATCGTGGCATCACCATTACCTATATCAGCAACATATCGGCCATATACGGACGGACTGGTACCATTCTTACGTTTTGTAATCTTTACAAGAACATTAATAAAATTAATGTCTCTTAATAGTTTAACTGAATTATACTTGGCTTGACTTTTCTCTCATAAAGCTACATATACGTGGATATATATCTGTCTAGTCCTGTATTCTTCTCCAATCCGTGGTCTGGTTCTTCTTCTGTCTTCTGACTTACGTCTTCTTTGTCTTCTCCAAGATTTATTACTATGATGGCGCCGATTGATACTGTGGAAAAATTGCTTTGTAAGTTACCACTGACTTCAAGTAGCTTTACTACATGACTAACGTAAGAAAATACCACCATTATAAATAATAATAATAAGAGAATTATGAAATATTTAAGAAACAATAGACGTATTATGAAAGTATGGAAACCAAAATAAAAGAGAGACAAATTTGTGGAAATGATACAACTATAGAGAAGAATACTGAAGTGACAGTGGTTTGAGATGCTTATAGGTAAGACGAAGACATACTGGGCCAAAAAAAAGTGGGTTAAGAAGAGACACACTATGATATACGCAAAATATAATAAAACTTACGCGCAAGCAGAGCCCCTACTGCTATGAAGGGTGCTGGACAGGAAAAGTCTAGTAATGCTCCTACAGCCAGGTTCGATGCTACTCCACCAGCTCGACCCCACCAGGCTCCCCAGCAAACACCAAGACCACTGAAAGAGAGTAAGACATATAATGTAGATGTTATTTAGGGCAACAGAAGGAACATTTCCTATAACTTCATACTGCCAATTATTTTGCATTTGATTTTTTTGTTTTACTTTGACAATAAATTCATACCTATCCATATTAAACTAGCATAATATTCAATTCTATATCTGGATATTTTATCTGAAATCTCGAAACGATATTTTATTCTAGTGCTATTTATTTTATTGCTCGTAAACAGCTGAATCATGAATCTGCTCAGATGGAAAACTTTAATTAGATGAAATCACACAAAATTTTGAATTACCTCAACCGCGCCGGCAGAGCATGCAACAACAGTCGTATCAACAGCACATTTCCGTTTAATGATGCTGCATTTAACGCTGCAGCGGCTGCAACAGCTATCTTATTGAAGCTTGAACAGGAACAGGCAGTGGCTGCTAAGCAGGCGCTGGCGAGAGCACAGACAGCTGTGCAAGCGATCGCAGCACGCCGAACTCCTAAAGCACCACCTCGTGCGCAAAGGATGGCACAAGCAGCATTACCGAGGACACAGCAGGCACCGACTATTAGGCCTGAGGTGAACACCTGGAAAATGATAAAACTCGTGTTAAAATATGTTTTATGAAAATGTTGATAAGAATCAATATTTTGTCATCCGAGAGGATGAAAGATGCCTTGATGAAAAAGAATGTTACGAGTATAATTCTATTATATTACAAACAGTCTCCATCACCGATACCGACTCATTAGATGTGAATTTTTTGATGCAATAAAAACTTCTGCATTATGAAAAGTTGTGCAATATACAATATTAGTTGTAGTATATATATATGCGAAACCCGAAACACGTGTCTAGTATTTTTACGTAAATAATCTATGTATATACAACATTTCATAAAGTTGTATCATGAAAAATTAAAAAGTTATAAGCTTTTTATGTTAGCAAAAATACATAGTCACCGGGACATTCAGGCGACTGAGGAGTTGTTTTGCACTTGCACTCAGCTGTTTGATGGCTTAATATAATACTCGCTATGACCTGCCATGACCCGTTTGGGCCGTGGTGGTTATAGGTACTTAGTGCCGGTGGTGTCCAAATTGTGACGTTTTAAATATTTTTGGGAAAAAATATAACATTGGGTAAAAACTATTGGAATTCATTCAGTTACTGATTCTGAACAAACTATATTCAGATTTCGCATAAACTAAAATTTGTGCTGTAATTTAAGTTACCTAGTACATATTTTATTGTTTGTATTTGCCTGTGCAATTACTTTATTGTCATCAAATTGGGACCCTCACCTCCTGATCAATAGTAGCATCACAAGTACTGCTCTGTCCAAAGTGATCATCATAGCTGGTATCATTAAGCCCTGGGATAGGTATCTCCTTGACATAGGAGTCATACTTCAGGTCCTTCCAATGGGTGGTGGCGTTGAACAGTCTGGCATTTTCCGGCTTAGCTGTGGAAGCTGTTAGCTTGCACTCTCGACCCTGGATACGGAGGAGGAGCTCAGGAATCCACATGTTTAGACCGAAGCCTCTGAAACCATAAGAAAAGATAAATGAGATATTTTTTGTTTATTTTGTTATCGTTATAAAGGAGTGCCAACTGCCACCCCGGTTTCAAGCCCAGGGGTGGCCGATGGGAATAAACGGTCTATTTCAGTTATTTGCCATCGATTGGTATGCACGTGAGTTCATTGACAATATTTTGTACGACTTGGTGGCCATACAGATTAAACTATTGTAGCCAGTAAACCTGTTTCAATGGTAGTGGACCGAATCGAGACGTGTAGTGATTGTTGATATAACCGTTTCATATGACGAGAAGCTAGTGAAAGGTGAAAAACATGATGCACGTAGGCTTGTACAGATAGGCGTTTCAGCCAATGGCTTAATTATCACGAGTCATGATGAACCACCAACCCACAGTGGGCCCGCGTGGTGGATTACGGCCCATTCCTTCTCCTAGAGAGGAGGCCTGAGTGCCAGCAGTGGTAACATTATAAGGCTGACTATAAAATAAAATTTTGAATGCGTTTTGGAAACAGTAACAGAGACTGATAGAAGTAATTGTCATGTGTTCGAGGAAGTCACGAAAAAAATTCCAGATTTTTTATATTTCGTGATGTATTATATTTTGCTGTTAGTAATATCTACATACAAAACTTAAATATTTATACTAAAACCCAACTATGTACATCAAAAATACAAAATTAAAAAGTAGCGTTAGTGTCATCTTTGGTTGAATATTTATACTCACGCTGCCATATTAGCGAAGAACATGAAGAGTATCAGACTGGACTTGACAGCATAGCTCCTGGACACAAACGTCTTCAAGTCCTTGATGACGCTGAGGAATAGCACCTTCGTTCTGCTCTCTTCACTACCCAGCGTCTTGCCCACGAATACGTCGTCCTGGATCAATTTCTTTATCTGGAAGTGAAAAAAATTGTATAAGAGATAATAGAAGCATATTGGCGCATTGGTTATTTTGATCCAAGCGATATGGCGATATAACAAAGTATTTACTTTTTTATTGGAGATTTAAGGGGGAGGGGGGGACTTGATGGCAGCCCGTGACATCCTTTGACAGTGCAGTATCAAGTTATAGAATTATAATTATTAAAATCTTCAATACAACCGATACAACCCTCTTAGTTAGTCGTACTTTGTTGAATGACTTTTTTATGAAATAGCAAGGAATAGATAATTTGAAGTTCGCGGGTTGCTCTTGCGCTTTCATTTTACATGATTAGATTATACTTTCTAAACTCTTCTAAATCTTCAATGATGGATGCATTTTGGAGAGTGTGCGGAAATTACATGACTTGATTCCACCATCACTTTTCTTTCATCGGTAGAAACCGGCGATAAAACCCGACGTTTGCTAACTATCCACCCTTACTACTAGTCTGGACCAAGCTGTTCGCCTCGTCGTCTATATCCGGTATATCGAAGAACCGGAACAATTTGCCTGCTGCGGTTTTCCTGTCTGATTATAATTTAGGTGTCTTCGTGGCTAGAGTGAATAGGCTCTTAATAAACAAGTGCGCTACACCATCAACGATTGCATCTCTGCTTACCATCAGGTGGGATCGCAGTCAAGCAATGGTTTATAAAAAAAGACAATATTGTTCTTGCTGTAAATAAAATACCTTATATTCAGCACTACTTCCATGATTTGCCTTATAAATAGAGGCCAGGATCTTCAACGCCTTCTCGCTTCTGTTAGTATCTGACAGCAACCTGGGGCTCTCAGGAAGGTACAGCACCCAGCCTCCAGATACGAACCCTGGTATACTGGAGAGCGCCAGGAATAGTCTCCAGGAGTGAATGGGCCAGAGGGTCTCGTAGTTAGCCAATTTGAATGGTATGACTAACCACGCAATACCTAGAAAAAAAAAAGAGATTTTCAAATTTAAGTGGTTGATTGATCACCACTGCTCTCAAAACGGTGATGGAAAACAACGGGCATGTCCTAGAAAAAATCCGCCAAATCCTAAGCCTGAGTGGGAGATTAAGTTCCAGTCTTTCTTCAAGAGAGGAGACCTAAGTCCCAGCAGTGGGAAAAATATAGGCTGATTCTACACTCTGCATGACCAGAAAGTTGGCAATGCTCCCAGTCTTCTAGACACGTTTTAAGATAACAGCAATGTGGAGGAGTAGTTTTAGTAGTATCCTTACTAATATTATTAAAGAGTAAGTGAGTTTGTTTTTTTGTTAGTTCTTCACACCTAAATGGCAAAACCGATTTTAATGAATTTTGGTACAGAGATAGTTGGAACCCTGGAGACGGACATAGGCTAATTTTTTTTTAAAGTGGAATAAGGGGTAGAAAGAGTAAAGTATATTAATAAACGCGGGTGAAGCCGCGGGTAAAAGCTGGTAAATAATAAAAATAAAAAACAGTTATTTATTTAATCATTTAAAACCAACAGCTTCTGTGTACATCATTTCAGATTTGTAAAGATCGACCTGAATGCACAATAAAGTTTAATGATTTTTTTTATTATTATTAATAGGTTCGTGTTTGACCACCATTTCGCCTGATGGTAAGAGATGATGTAGCCGACGATGGCGCACGATTGCCTAGCAGTAACCTATTCACCCTTGACTTAAAGACCACTAAGTTTTAGCCGTTAGGAAATACAGACTCCGGCAGGGAATTCCACTCCTTGGCTGTACGCACTATAAATGTGTTCCCAAAACGCTTTGTGAGACGCACAAAGCGTTTTGAGATCACATTTATTGTAGTGTGATGTTTATGTTAAGTCAATGATTTTGTTTTATTTAAATAATATAATATTATTAACTTACGATTCGCATGACCAGAAGGCATAGAATGTTCTTTAGTGATAAAAAATCCATAATATTGTGTTTAAGGTGGTGCATCACGACTCACATTTTTAATGTTTTTCATACAACCGCTCATAACTGATTATGACGTTATTACACATTTTTCATGAGATACGAGTATTTTGGAAACACAGTATCTTGTGGATATTATCTAGGTTTCTAAAGAAACCAATTTCTAAATTTGTGTAAAACTAATCCAGTAAAAACCACTGAACATGTCCTATTTTGTATGAACTTTGACACTTCATAATTTGCCTAAAAATTTAAAAAGTCAAAAAAGTAATCCTCCAGAGACCTTGCAAATTGTATTAAGATTCTAAATGATGACAACTTTTTCCAGAAACTTTTAAGGGTTTAAAAAAACAGCTATTTCCTGGAGCAAGTTTTGTGAAATTTTCGAGTAAATCTCGGAATTACCGAATACTAACAGAGTTTCCAGGCGTTATCTCTCCTTTTTTGCGTTGCCTTTTCGTCAAACATCGCGTTGGATTGCATGAAATGAAGTAACAAGCTTTTAAACCATTTTCGATGTTTACGATAGGCGAGTGGAAAAGGACCCTCTTAAGGTGACTTCATGTCGTTTTTTTTTTGTTATTCTCCTGAATGTCATAAAAGGCGGATGGTAGACTCTTACTAGTAATTCATGAACGATTTATATTCGACACAAACACTAAACAAAGACACAATTGGCCACAGCATGAAATTAGTCTCTTTACAGCCACAATGTGGTCTTTCAAACCAATTTCCAATCAATTGATTAATTGGAAGGTGTGGTTTCCCTAATACCTATCCGTTCCGAGCAATTCACTAAATTACCAGATAGTGCGTTTGTTGATTCTTCTTCATTTTAGTTTTATTACGTTTAATAGTAAAATAAAAAAGAACTAAAAACACGCTAAATAATAACAATGAGCGAAAAGTATTATTGTGATAAAAGCGGGGGTCGCTTTGTGCCATATTCTTCGTAAATCGAGCAACCCACGCTTTTTTAAAAAATAAAAAATTATTTGTTGTTTATTTAATAATTTAGCGTGTTTTTTTAAACTATATTTATTTTTTACTTTTTAGTGAATAGTTTATCAAAACAATAAAAATGTAATTTTTATTGTAATTTTTATTAAATTTTTGTTTAATATTTGTTTAATCCTGGCAAATCTAATCAGGATAGTTGAAAAATTTAATCAAAGTCAAAGTCAAAGTCAAAATATTTTATTTCATATAGGCCCTTCTGACGTTTTATAAGTGCCCTTACTTATAAAACGTCAGAAGCTAGTGCACGGTTCGAAATTGGTCGTTTCCTATGGAGAAGAACCGGCAAGAAACTCCATGGCAAAGATTTTATATATTCTACTAGAGTAGGATATATAAAATCTTTGCTCCATGGTTACTCTTTTAAAAAAATGTGTTTATTACAATATTGATTGATTTGTGTAACAACAGTGTAGACCAGTTAACACTGTACACAAAAGCACAAAATTAATCATAATAAAATAAAAATAAAGTAAGTTGTAATAGAAAGTTATCTAAGTGTTTGTGGATTATACAGTGTTCTCACATTCACATTCCAAAAAGAGGCTATATAAAAAAGCAGAAAATTTTTAAATAATTACAACTGTTAACAAAATAAATTACTAACAAATTGAATGCAGTTGAAGTCTAAATAAGAAAAATAAAAAATATTGCAAAAGCAATTCGTTAAAGGAAAAATAAATATATGTATATTAAAACAAAAGTGGAGCAGTTAATAGACACAATATTGATGATTTACCAGGGGGCCACATGTGCAGAGGTAGTCATTGCCAAACAAGCGTGTCTTCGACATAGTCTTTAACCTTGTAAAATGCTTTTTTGGTTAGGACACGCTTAATATGAGTTTTGAATTTTCCCTCACTAAGTTCAGTTACCGCCTTTGGCAGCTTGTTGTAAAAGCGTATGCTGTTTACTAGGAATGACTTGCTGGTCTTGACTAATCTCCATTTGGGTAATACAATTTCGTGTTTACTACGCGTATTTTTCTTGTGAAAATCGCTTCTAATTTTAAAGAGTCCTAAGTTTTTACGAACATACAAAATGCATTCTAAGACATAAAGAGAAGGCAGAGTGAGAATGTCTTGAATTTCTTTGAATTTATTTCTGAGGGACTCGCGAGGACCCATCCTATAAATAGCCCGGATAGCTCTCTTTTGCAATATGAAAATTGAGTCTACATCAGCTGCAGATCCCCACAGTAAAATGTCATAAGACATAATACTGTGGAAATAAGCATAGTAAACTAACCTAGCTAGCCTAGCCTAACTAAACTAATCGGATTATTGTATTGTCATCGATCATTGATAGGTGTGCAAAGTTTAAAGAAAATCTGATCGAGCTCAAAGGCGGTGGTTACAAACAAGCAAGCAAACATACAGGTCAAGGTAATAAAAGCGTGTTAAAAAGACAGTGAACAAAGTAACCTCTATCAAATTCTAATCACAATAATATTGGTCAAAAATTTATAATAAACTAGCTTTTGCCCGCACGGCTTCGCTCCCGCTCTTCCCTACTCTACTCTACTATACCCTACTCTACCCTACTATACCCTACTCTACCCTACCAAACTTCACATAAACCATCTACTAAATAGTCCGAACAAAGCCTAAAAATTTAGTTTGGATAGGTGAGGCCGTTCTTGAGTTATAAAATAACAACGAAAAGTGGCATTGATTTTTATATATATAGATAGATATAGATATAGAATATAGATATAGATATAGATAAATTTTAGTATTTACAAGCTGACCTGATGAACTTCCTACCGCCTTACAGTCAATGAATGTAGTGTAACTTTCGATAAAGCCAACAGATTGCGATGAAACAAGGCCTAGGTAATAATTATATCATGTTAAATGCAATTTTAATGTAATAAACGTTATTTGCAGCGATTACGTAGATTTTCCGTGATGCGCGCACAACTAAAAACTTCTACAGATTTATTATTTGATTGACAGATCGTCGTATGTAATGTTGTAGTTTTAAGTACGATATTGTTACTTGTTACATATATTTATTTTTAGGATATGCTGGACGCAAATAAACTCTTTTTCTTTCTTAATGCCTAGTAAAAAAAAATTAAGTAAAGTAAAGTAAAGTAAAGTATCATATCATATAATTATGTATATTAACGTGCGTGAGTATTTTTTACTAATTTGGGCTGAAACTGAAAAAATAAGACATCTATATCCCCTTGTCTGTGGGAGAGCCACTACGGCTCTCTTGAATCTGTACTTCTTTATTTGACATGCATGACAATTACTAATACATTACAAGTTAAAACTATACTAATCTATACATATCTTGTTAGGTAATTTAATAACAATTCGAATGATATAACTGGTAGCGAGCTAACTATCGTAGTTTCGAAGATATGAACGGATATACACATTATGTCTGTGTGTGTATGCGGACGATCAATGCACCCATTGATCGTCCGCAATCACTATCACAATACTATCAATCACGCTTGACTGATCCCATACAGTCAACAACAAAAGTTGCAAACACTCGTTATTGGAATCATCATCATCATCATCATCAGCCTTTTTAATGTTCCCACTGCTGGGACTCAGGCCTCCTCTCTAGGAGAGGGAATGGGCCATAATCCACCACGCGGGCCCAGTGCGTGTTGGTGAATGTCACATGTCTTCGAATTTTTGGTTCTAGGACATGCCGGTTTCCTCACGATGTTTTCCTTCACCGTTTTGAGAAACGCACGACGCAACGTTATTGGAATACGCAAACGAAATATAATGGTGTTGTTAGATTCCTCCATAGATAAGATACTATCGCTTTTTTATCAATATCTATTTTTATTACGATTAAAGACAATCAAATAACTTCTCCCGTTCCGGGGGGAGCGAGAAGATAAATCCTAGCGTTATTTCAATTACCCTTTGCGAGGAGCACAGTAAATCTGTCGAACAATTATTTATCAGCCCTGTAGGCTAGGGATAGCTAAGTTCAATCTTCAATTGCTTAAAGAAAACTTCAAGTGTACGGGAGTGCCGTCAACGCTCAAACGGGAGATCGAACAAAAGAATCGGGGGCGTGGCCAACTCGAAGCGTTCGACGCAAGCGAAACGGTTGTTACTTGGCTAGGGGAGCTGGTAAGTATGTAATCTTGCTGTCATCTTTTTTTGACCTGGTCTTAAACCTGAGACGGTCGAACAGTGAGCTTTGCTTGCCGTCCGCAAACGGCGTGAGGCTTGTCTCCGCCTCACGGTTTCAGCCTATTTATCAATATGAAAGAAAGAAAGTAAAACATTTATTTGTGACTTCCACTCTACTGGACTAACATCAAAACGCTTCTTTACACAAAACCTTTAATGTATAACCAGTAGGGAATGCAATCTCGATCTCGCGAGATTCGTCCGAGATTAATCTCACTAAAAAAGGACGAGATCTCGCGAGATTAACGAGATTGCACTCGAGCATAAAAACGTCTTATTCGAAGCGCGAACTGACACGGACGTTCAAAAATTATAGACAGATACGTCAAACAATGATTGATGCAAAAAAATGTATTGAAAAAATTCGTGAAAATAAATGTTTATCTTATAATACTTTTTTTTTGGTGGGTAGAAATCATCCAAATGACATCTCCCACCCTTGGATGGAGCGGGAGATAGTGTCAGACTATTACTGCCTTTATGCCTTTCATACCGGGGCTGAGCTACGATTCGGAACTAACCCTAGCCCCAGTAGGCTTCGGCTCAGTGCGCGCTATCGACGACTTAGGCTCGGTCCGGACAGTTACCGGACGGTTTGACAGCAAACTACCCATTGCTCGCCGTCCGAAAGCCCACGCCTATGGTTATCTTATAATACTTACAATTTTTTTTTTCCTAATGTAATCAAAAATTGTGAATGTTTGCAAAAAAAAAACACAAAACTGCCAATCTCGCGAGATCTCGAAATTAGCGAGATCTCGCGATATTGTTATTCATAATCTCGCGAGATCTCGCTAGAGCCCCAATCTCGCGAGATTTGCATTCCCTAATAACCAGGTATAATTGTTACATTTATAATAACATCACTGTTTCATATAAAATGAGCGGCTTGCCAGTACACAGATAAAGCCTGAGAGGTTTTCGCTGTATGGCAAAAAAAAATATAATGTAAAATAAGAAATTTGAAAAAAAAAACAGAAAAAATACTTCACTTAAAATAAAGTAAGCTCTATAATCTATATATATAAAAATGACCCCCGTTTTCCGTTGTCACGACTTGGCATGAAAACGGCTTGACCGATTAGAGTAGGGTAGAGTAGGGTAGAGTAGGGTAGAGTAGGGTAGAGTAGGGTAGAGTAGGGTAGAGCAGGGTAGAGTAGGGTAGAGTAGGGTATGGTAGGGTAGGGTAGAGTTGGGTATAGTAGGGTGGAGCAGGGAAGAGCGGGAGCGAAGCCGCGCGGGCAAAAGCTAGTAGGTACAATAAAATTAGACGAAAAAAACCAACTTTAAAAGATTTAAAATAAAAGGCCAGTGTGAGGTCAAAAGGGCTCCTATCTCAGTAGGCCTTAGGTCATTGGTTTATCTGTCTAAGTTCAGAGGTACAGAATACAACATTAATTAGTGTATGCGAAACCCGAAACTTATACAACTGCTCGAAATATGATT
Source organism: Mythimna lalbum (assembly GCA_949319445.1). NCBI lineage: Eukaryota > Metazoa > Arthropoda > Insecta > Lepidoptera > Noctuidae > Mythimna > Mythimna lalbum. The sequence continues at coordinate 20,835,091 of OX439356.1, read as the reverse complement.
TCAGGCAGTTGAATAGCGTATACGTAGCGCGTGAAAACGCACCTACGCACGTACTTGCGTGAGTGCAGATCTGCATCAACGTTCGGGTTTTTTACGCACTCACGCGCGTAGGTGCGTTTTGTAAATTTACACAGGCACGCACTCATTTCATACAAAATCACGCACGGTACTACGAGACTCAGTGTGGCATACCATACGAGTCGCCCCGCACCCACGCGCGTGAGTGCGTGTTTCTCCGCATGTAGGTGCGTGATCTACATGAACGCGCGTGGATGCCGTTTCTGTGTGTTGGACTGTGCGTGTTTTCTATACAAACGGAGATACTTACAAGCAACGTTAAGACACGCATTTACGTGCGTGGCAGTGTGATAACCGGCATAGTTCAAATCGCGCGGAGAATTTTAATTGAGCGATGTAGGATTTAATACATGAAGCTTTAATAAATAAAGTAAATACTAAGACTTACCAGGCAATATCAGCCAGGCGACTATGAAGCTCATCCCCACGACACTGAGGTACAGCTGTCTCTTCTTAGGCCCCACTAAGTCTGATAGATATGAGAACACCAGCGTTGCAGGGCCACCTGACAAATAAAAACAGAATTATTCATAAATATTTTTGATTAGGTTCATGGTAACTATTGATTTACACCGCTTATGTTTAGCCAACTGCCGACGCCAGATTCCGACTTAAAAAAATATATATAACGAAATAATAGAAAAAAAAAAAAGTTCTTGTGTTGAATGAAATTATTGATTGATTGGAATGGATCAATCCATTCAAAGTTAGTCTACCTGAAGAATTCACTCAGTTCCTTTAGCAATTTTAATTTAATCCTTTTATTTGTATCCAATTTGGTTAAAATTCAATTTCTGACAGAAAAAAATGGGATTCTAACATCAGCAACTTCCAAAGCCTTACCTATCACAAAACCGTTGATAGTCCTCGCAGCCAGTAGCAACCGGTAGTCAGCTACGGTGCTCTGGGCTAGCGTGATGGCAGCGTCCATGAGCAGCGTCATGCTCAGCACGTTCCGCCGGCCAAACACGTCGCCCACGATGCCCCAGAAGAAGGCGCTCGCTACTCCACCTGGACAAGAGAGATAGCTGGTAAAGGAGAAGAATAAGAACATTATGAATAGTAAAGAGAATGTTTTAAGTAAAAATTTAATGAACGAACAATAGTTTTTTTCTATGTTTGTATATAAAATAAACCAGTGTTTGACTGCGATCCCATCTGATGGTGAGCAGTGATGCAATCGTTGATGGTGAATCGCACTAGTTTAAGAGCATATTCACTCTAAATTATAATCGGACGGGAAGACCGCAGCAGGTAAACTGTTCAAGTCCTTCAACGTGCGCGGTATAAACGACGAAACGAAACGCTTAGTCCAGACCGTGAAGGTACAGTTGGACACTCACCGTTCATCGGCTTGCCCGACGGTAGAAAGGTGATGGCGGAATAATCTACACTAATATTATAAAGAGGTAGAGTTTGTTTGTGTTTTGTTTGTAGGAAGTAATCTCTGAAAGTACTGGTCCCATTGCTGAAATTATTTCACGGATAGAAAGCTGCTTTATTCCTGATTGATTTATTGTGTTATTATCCCCCACCCTTGGGCGGAGCGGCAGATAGTGTCAGACTCTTATCAACTAAAAAACCCACCCTGTTCCTTCTTGCCTTTCATACCGGGGCTGAGCTACCTTTCGGAGCTAACCCTGGCCCCAGTAGGCTTCGACCCTGCTGGGCCCCGGCTGAAGTTGGGGGCAAAAGTTAGTAAAAAAATAATAAAAAAAAGTTCTTTATTAAAAGGAACAAAATCATTGTACATACATATTGCAAAGGAGCGGAATTACAAAAATTTATGATCAACAAGATATACCTCAAATAAATTGGGTTATCTAAAACAGAATGATGATGAATCACACATACTTGACATTCAATTCTCAGTAGCGTTTAGGCTTCCTACATAATGTGCCCAGAAACAATCAGGCAGCCTTGTGGCACACCGATTGTTTAATTGTTCCGATCAATCCATCGCCTAATCGCTCTGAACTACATGAACGGTCAATTTGACTCGTTCAATGTTTTCTTAATTCGCATGGTTTTAAAATCTAGGAACTGTCCTTAATTTATCCTGTCCTATATCTAGTTATGACGAATTGTGGTTTTAAAGACCACGTGTCTTTATAGATTTTCTTTTGCATATCATGTTTTCTTCAAGTAGGAACTTTGTCTTTAACGACTTTATCAGTAAACCCATTTATTGGTCAGTTTTATACTCTCGGTTTTTTAACCGACTTCTAAAAAAGGAGGTTTTCAATTCGGATGTTTGTAGTTTTTAACCGACTTCTAAAAAAGGAGGTTCTCAATTCGGATGTTTGTATTTTTTTTTTCGTTTGTTCGCGCATAACATCGTCGCTTGCCAACCGATTTGAAAAATTCTTTTTTTGTCGGAAAAGGTATACTTTCCAAATAGTCCCATAGTCACCAAGTTAGGATCTGATGATCCTAATTTGGTCACTATGGAATCTTGGCGAAATCGAAGGAACTCCTCAAATTCAATTCAATTTTTTAATGAAGTCGGTTATTTTTTTTTATTTTTTTTTACATAATTTTTATAAAGAATTTTAAAATCCAGTATTTCATTGTTTCTTAATTTGGAGACAATTTATATTTAACTTAATTTAATATTAATCTTTATACTTGGGAATTAAAATTTGAAAATTGGTCCATAATCTTAGCCTTCAGTGTCATTTATTTTTGCCTAAAATAATTTTTTTTATCGTTTATTTTAGGTAGGTAATATTATTATTATTATTATGAGCCCGTTGTGTCCCACTGCAGGGCTCTAGGTAATAATCATTATATTTAATAACATTGTTTAAGCAATCGCTATTAGTCTTAAGTTTTTCTTGGTGACCAGTCCACTTGCCTTCCACAACCATAGCCCCTAATACCTTTGTTTTCTTTATGTCACAATAGCTTCTCGCCAACTGAAGGTTTTCTTCTGATACCCTATCATAGTGCGTACAGAGATAATCGTGTACCACGTTCCATTAAAAACGGCTCTGCGAATTGGTTTCTGCCCCTCGTACGTCTTCCAAAACTCCAGGACCCCAGGGTATTGGGTGCTGTGATATACCAACATATAATAAAACAAATATTCTTTATTTTTGAGCTATTGCATAGCTTCTATCGCGGGCCTTGAGCGTGGAGACCGAATCCAGAAATTCCGTAACGAAAAAAAAACCTAACACCCCCCACTAAATGGTTGTCTTGGCAACTTGTCAACTTCAATCACAAATAAGTACCTAGATAAAAAATGCTATACCGCGGCAGTCTCCGAGTGCCACACGTCTTTTTTAATGTTTTTTTTATTACGCTCCTTGCCCGCGTTCTTTTTTTAACTATTTACTACAACACCGCTCCAAATCAGAGCTGTTACTAATAAATCGTAGTACCTAACACTTGATATATTTTCGCTAATAATTCCATATACGTTGTAATTGGAAGACACGCTTTACAGAGAAAATGCTGTCATCAATATATTTATGAATATACGAAACGCCACGACAAGTTTAGAATAGTTTTGGTGCAATAGTAACGGCCCCGACTGACGTGTCTTGAGTTCAAACCCAGCCAGGCGCTTTATTCTGGGTAATTTATTTTTGATAATGAGATTTAGAAATATATAAATATGTTTATCAGTTGTCTAGTACCCATAACACAAGCTCTGCTTAGCTTGGGGCTAGACGGCGTTGTGTGATAGTTGTGGAATATTCAAAGGCACTAATATTATATAGGAGGTTCAATTAGTATTTTTGTGTGTATGTTTGTAATGGATAAACTCAAAAACTCCGTTTTCTTCTTAGGCGTGATAATGGGCTAGAATCCAACACTGGGCCACACAATGGCCCCAGTACGTGTTGGTGGATGTCATGCAATTCCGAAGTTTTGGTTCTACGAATTGTCGGTTTCCTCACGATGTTTTCCTTCACCGTTTTAAAAGCAGTGGTGATGAAATAAATTACACAAAGTAATGCGCCTGGCTGGGTTTGAACCTGCGACCTACAATTTGTAAGTCGGGGCCGTAACCACTCGGCCACCACTGCTCTCTATGGTATTATTGTCTTCAGTTAAATATTGAGACATTAATCATAATTACTTCTATTCTCGTTATCTCTATTAGATACGATTGTGATACGTTTTGACGTGTTTGTTTTAACAATGAGCATATAATTTGGGTCTAACCACTGACCAAACGATAGATCTAACACGCAAGTGTCAAACTTCCGCGAAAACGTGATCAAATTCGTAAATTCCCGTAGTTTTCGTTAAACTTGGTAGTAGGTTTTATTTGTTAGTGGCAACTCAACTCAAGCTCTGATGTGATTGCCAAGTAAATAAATTAAAATCTCCTCTAGCCAAGACTTATAAAAACCAAAATTTAAGATGAAACTTCTTGTTTTAAGGTAATTCTCGGTAAGTGCGCTCCATCGTCGACCCCATCAGTCGCTTTCCATCAGGTGAGATAGCGGTCAAACGTGAACCTATCAACAATAAAAAAAAGGTCCAGCTCATTTGTGTCACATGTTTTGACGTTGTTCAAAGTTCAGGGCCTCAGGGTTCACTTTCACTGAATCCAAGGCCCAAGAAGACTTCGACCTTGCTAAACCCCTACTACTTGCTGACATCTCCTTGAGGCGCGCGTGGAACTAAGCAGGCCCCAGCCACTCCCACAGGAGAGTCCGGGCATTGGGAGATTCAAGGAGATTCCGGGCATTGAGAGACACAGATTCCCAGTCACCGTAGAAACAGGCTTGCGGATGACGAACAATGGGTAGGCCGGCGAGTTACCCATTACTCACCGTCCGCAAGTCCGCACGCAAGCGAACGTGTGGTAAAAAACTAGTAGTGTAACTAACTTATAGCAGTAAGGACTTCTCTGATCTATCTAATCTTCACAAAAATCAACTTAAACTTTCTTCTGTCTATGTCTATAAGTGTTTATGGTCTGTCTACTTGAACAATTTAAGTCTCCGTGGCGACAACGCCACACATAGGCCTTAAAAAAACGCTGCCACAAAAAACGCTAAAACCGGCCACAAAAAAAAGCCAGAAGCTGCCGCAAAAAACAGCTGAAGCGCGCGATAGCTTGTGGCTGGAGAAGCTGGAAGCGGCTTCAAGCGTTTTTTTGTCGCGACACCGCCGCACACGAGCCACAAAAAAAGGCCGCCTCAAAAAGAAGCTTGAAGAAGCGTTTTTTTGAGGCCCGTGTGCGGCGTTGCCGCCACGGAGACTTAAATTGTTCAAGTAGACAGACCAGAAACTCAAACGTTGTAATTTTTTAAGAGTAAGGTAAAATTGATGATTGTGCTTTGTTTCATGACGTCACTGGCGCCTGCAATAGTATCAAGATTGTAGGTGTAGGTAATGTGTTCAGTGTTTAGATAGGTTTAGAATTTATAGATTAACTAGCTTCTGCCACCGGCTTCGTCCGTGTGAAAGTAGAAAATACACAACCTTATTTTTAGCCTTATTTTTAAACTTGTCTAGTACTTTTATATAAAGAATCTACGTGCAAAATTTCAAAACTGTATTACTGTATTATTAAGTCAGTTATTATTCTTTGTTGGCGACAAAAATACATGGTCACCGGGCCACCAGAGTGACTGAGGGATTGTATTGCTTCCGCACCCAGCTGTGCTCCTGATGCCCGCTATGACTTGTCGTGACCTTTGTTGTTAAGTACAACACAGTGTCGTTGGTGTCCAAGTTGTGATTTTTTTAAAATATCTTTGCAATGTTCTGTGATGGTCCCATCATCAGGTAACCTACCTTTACCAAGTTGCAGAAGGCCCCTCGATATTATTTAGACACAGCATGGGGATAGAAGAACCTACTTCTGATGACACAATTTTGAACTAGATAAAACTTACCACTCATAAACGCCATGTTGATAAGTCCAGCCTGGTAGGTGGTTAGTTCCAGTTCACACCTGGCGGCTGGGAGGACGTATGACATGACGCAGTTCTGGACGCCTGAAGCGAAGAAAGAGAAGGCGCAAGCACCGAGGGCACTCCGGCTGAAGCGGCCGTAACCTGCGGAAGAGAAAAAATCAGAATAGAATATAAAAAATAAACATTATTGTAGGTACACCAAAATAGTTACAATTGCACAGACTCTTAAATCTATGGGTACAATGGCGGTCTTATCGCTGACAGCGATAGGTATCTACCAGACAACCTTGGGATGGACCATAAGAATTTAAACTAAAAAAGGAGGTGGTCTACGGTGTAATGCAAACAAATATTAATCAACAAAATCAGGGTTTTACTATTGTCAAATTTGATAGGAATAATTAATTGAGATCCCCTGGAGTCGATTCTGAAGCGAGCCAAGAAGACCATCGGTAATGATGATCTCCTCAAAGTCTTGAGTATCGACACCGAGTTGCTGGCCTGTCGGTTTTCTATCGTCGTAATTACACCAAGTCTGTTCCATGTCGTTCCATCATCGGACCACTAGACCACAAAATAGATAGGTATCGTAGCGACTTTAGATGAAGTTAGCTATTTTGTATTATAAATGAATAAATAAAAAAACATCTATCCACCCAATAGGGTAGTTTCCAGTGTCAAAATACGTACATTTTATGTAGTCCGTATATTAGATTATAAAAAAAAATATTGGGCACATATAGTTTCTTTTTTAGATTAATTCATGAATCCCCAAGCGACCACCGGTGGCCGCGCATCTATTGTCTTACTATTGTGTCTCTAATTGACGGTATCTGAAGGGTTAAACAAAAACCATCGTAACCCTATGCGAAAAAATGCAGCACGGCGTCAGGCGTTACACGTAACTTTAAAGGGTTTTAATCTTTGTATTTTTTGGTTTAATTTACAAATAAAAAAAATACGTGTTCCTTATTTTCGAATAATCTAAAAGACGGACTAATTACATTTTTTACGGCAACTAGGCCTATTATTAAAATAACAGATAAACAGATCTATTTCAATTCTCTATCAGCGGAAGATAAGAATCTAATAGTATATACTGTCCTATCACAATTATCTATCGGAATGCACGCCTACGAACATGGTCAGACTCATAACAACGCCATCGGTAAGATGCTGTGTTTCTATACATTATGACGAGTTAGCAAAACTGTTAGTGTCAGTGGTCTTATATTTATTATAACAAGCTGTGAACAGAAAGGAGTGAAAGGAGTATTTAACCGACTTCAAAAAAAGGAGGAGGTTCTCAATTCGGTTGTATTTTTTTATGTTTGTTACCTCAGAACTCCGTCGTTTATGGACCGATTTGCAATTTTCTTTTCATCTCCTAAAAGGATATGCTTCCAGATTGGTCTAATTTTAGAAGCAATCTATTCAATATTATCTTATAGATTCCCAAGTTGTAGCCATCAGGAAATGCAGATTCCGGCAGGGAATTCCACTTCTGTGCTGTAGGTACGCACAGTGAATGTATTTCTAAAACAATTTGTGGGTATAGATAGGTGGTATGGAGTAGGTACCTTAGGTAACCGCTTGAAATCGGTTTTTCCCTACAAATTTGGATCTTCGTTTCATCCCCTTGGGGGTGAATGTTGGAAAATCCGTTCATAGCGGCACACACTATAAGGAACCTACCTACCAAACTTTAAGTTTGTCGGTGTTATAGTTTCTGAAAATTCGTGATTAATCAGTGAGTGGTATTATGTTTTTACCACGGAGTAAATATATATTCCGTGGTTTTTACATTCAAAATTTGTTTTAGTTTAAGCGAAACCTTAATATAGTTTGTTCAGAATCAGTATTGAATGGATGCCAATAGTATTTACACCATGTTATATTTTGTTCCCAAATATAATTAAAAAGATCACAAGTTGGACACCACCGACACTAAATACATCACAGGTCATAACGGGCATTAGGAGCTAGCAAACAGCTGAGTACAAGTGCAAAACAACCCCTCAGTCACCTGGATGGCCCGGTGACTATGTATTTTTACTAATGCTTATAACTTTTTGATTTAGTACAGTTATGTTCATACATAGATTCTTTACATTAAAATACTAGACACGGAAAAGGAACCAACGTTGGGCGCACATCGCTCGCAGAACAGATGGCCGTTGGGGCCGAAAGGAAGGCCTCCTACAAGGAGGCCGATGACCTGGTAAGCGTTGCGGGAATCCGCTGGATGCGAGACGCACAGGACCGTTAATTGTGGCGACACTTCGGGGAGGTCTATGTCCAACGGTGGATGTCTTTCGACTGAAATGATGATGTTGAGGTATACACCGCTAAATTTTGATCGTACACAACGCCGACTACTACCTACAGGTCATTGGACTCGCTCAGCTGACGTTTTCTCAAAAAATTAAATTCGTACGTGCGTAAATTAATACTAATTTAAAAAAGGTACTTTATTTTTTAATTTGATCGTTACAAATCGATAGTATTCCATGTACCGGATCGACCCTCCACGGGATTAAAACGATCAAAACTTTTTTATAAAAAAAAATAACCGACTTCACTAAAAAAATGAAGTTCCCTCGATTTCTCCAAGATTCCATCATCAGATCCCAACTTGGTGAATATGGGACCATTTGGGAAGTATACTCTATCCAACAAAAAAATAATTTTTCAAATCGGTTGGCAAGCGACGAAGTTATGCGCGAACAAACATACAAACATCCGAATTGAGAACCTCCTCCTTTTTTAGAAGTCGGTTAAAAATTTAGCGGGGTATAGTTTTTACTACATGTATACGTTAACATAATTATTTTATCAATAGCCGTACTATATAAAGATATGAAACCCAGTTCACATTTATCATCGTCACACAATGGTAAGGTTTTCATTAAGAACTGGTGGAACAATAATATTATGGCTAATGGATTGAGTTAGTTGTACCAAGTGTGGTTACAGTTTTTATTAACCCTGCAGTGGTATCGCGGATCACATGAGAATAAAACTATATAATAATAATATAATGTTGAGAATCAAAGTCTTTATCCTCACTTATAATAGTGAAAGTAGTAATAGTGAAAGCGAGTTTATTTGTTTGTTTGGTACGTCTTCACGCCTAAATGGCGAAACCGATTTTGATGAATTTTTGGTACAGAGATAGTTGGAGACGGACATAGGCTAATTTAAAAAAAAAGTAGTAATAAACGCGGGCGAAGTGGCAGGTAAAAGCTAGTTTCAGATAAACCATTTACTTTTTGAATTTTCAAGAAGTTTTTGATATTGTATCGTATTATGTACAAACCAACGGCCTACTATAAAGATATTGAAATTAAAATAGTACATTATGATATAAGTATGTAATGTAAGTGATTACCGTCGAGGCGGTATTTGGACCCTAGCCATGGCGAGGGTCTTAAGAGAGTCGAGAACGCTAATCATTAATTACTCATGTGTATCATACGACGTTTTTCAATACACTTGTGAAGAAAATAACAGTAAAACTAGTAAACTTTTGTGGCGGTAAAAATCTGTTTTCATAATTGCGCGCCCATTTTATTTTTTCTTATCCTCGTGGGGGACGACGTGCGCCCAATAAACGATAAATGCAATAAAAGGTTGAACAATAAGGTTTTAACCACATTATAATAATAATAAATAATAATAATAATGTTTATTTTGAAAAAACTTAGACATAAGTTACAAATATTTAATAGGACAATTTAGATCAATATAATTATGTGGTGTAGTCGTCTGTAGTCGAACTAGGCAGAACCTGTCGGCTATCAGCGCCAAACCCATGTGAGAGTTTTACATAATAATTGCCCGTAACATAAAATTTTTATCTAGTACCTATAGAATCATTTCAACAATTTATAATATGTTTACTTTACAATATACAAAAAAAAAAATTAAAAAGAAAAACAGTCTGTGCAGTGTTTGCATGCAGTGCCTCTTATTTGTGTAAGATGGAAATGTACGTGCCTGGTGTGTAAGAGGATGTGTGTGGTGTAGTGTAGTGTTCTGTTGTGGTGTGAGTGAGCGTGCGCGCATTTAATTGGATGGTATGAGAGATGTATGTTGATTTGTATTAAAATGATGATTAGGAAGCTACGTAAAGAAGAAGTTCTGTCTGCTCATAGGTAAGACTTTTTAGATACTCAGTAAGTTTCCTCTTGCACTGCATTTTTGTCAACGGGTATATGTTTAGTAGACAATTTAACTTATTATAAATCAGTGGACCAATGGAGAGGGCAAAACGTTGACCAAATTTTGTTTTAAATAATTTTGTTTTATAGCATACTATGTCTTTTCTTCGTTTTTGGAGAAGTAGTGGATTGTAGTTCAACTTACTGTGCTGCAGGAGGACAATGCTTAGTACGTATAACTGTCTCACGGTCATGACATCCCATGTTTCGTCGTGTTTTGTTGTGGAATATCGGATAGGCTTGAAAGTAGCAACTTTTAGTATTGCACGCTGAGCGACCTCGACAGACTTCAAGGTTGTTTTTAATGTTCCTCCCCAAGAAGAGGGGCAATATGTTAGAAGCGATTGACAAAGAGCATAGTATTTCTGCTTCAATAGCTTAAAATCAGCTATGTGCCTCAGATTTTTAAAAATATAAATGAGTTTTCGTATTCTTCCACATAGAAGTCTAACATGTTCCTTGAAGTTGAGATTGCTGTCTATGTTAACCCCTAAATATTTTACTGTTTGCACACGTTCCAGAGAAAGACACTTACAGTTTGTTCCAGAATGACACTCATGCGATATGATATCTTGCACAATACTATTCTCAGCTAGTTTTCTTATGCTATAGCAGATGTACTTCATCTTGTCTACGTTTAGTGTGAGAATATTGCTCTGAAGCCACTCTCCCACAGTATCGAAGCCCCACTGTGCAACATCGAAAGCCTCTTCCCATGTGTTAGCAGCAAAAGAAAGGGCAGTATCATCTGCAAAAGATATTATTTCACCATGGGTAAGTTCAAGACTCATGAGACCATTTATATACACAAGGAACAATGTGGGTCCCAGTATGCTCCCTTGTGGTACACCGTGTGTAATTTGAAGGTGAGAACTTTTGCATTTTCCTACACGAACACATTGAGACCGGTCAGACAGGTAGCTAGTGAAAAGCTGCAGTTGTGTACCTCTAATTCCCAGTTTTTCGAGCTTGCCCAGTAAGAGGGAAACAGAAATCGTATCAAATGCCTTTGCTAGATCAAGAAAAATGGTGAGACATTTTTTCTTATTGTCTAAATTGGAAGTAACAAAGTTTATAAGTTGATTTACAGCTTGTTCAGTTGATTTTCCTGCTATTATAGCACTAATGCGTAATGTGTGTGTAAACAAAATGTCACAGTTTGGTAACAAATGCCATTATATACCTAAGTGCAGTGTATTGAAAATTAGTTTTATGGGCATGTTTTAAGGTAGGTACTAGAAATGCTTGAAAATTCCACCTATTTTGAAGGCACCTACTAGAAATGACAAAAAGGCCATGTGTTTTTTGGGTTCTTATTTTGTAACAGTGGATTACAAATGTAATCCGTATGACCGTTGCAGGTTAACTCTGCAGCGGTCGCATTGTTACGGTGTAAAATTGTAAGTGAGAGTATGATGACGAATTTATGCACGTGCGAACAACATGCGTAGTTTTTTTTTCTTTTACAAGACACGTGTGAGATGGTATGGAATATACTCTTACACTCATATTATCTTTTTTTTTAATTTACTTATACACAACTTGCTTTTGCCCACGGCTTCACCCGCGTAAATAAATATAGCTTAAGTCACTCTGGAATAAAGTAGCTCAGTGCTTGATTGCGATCCCTCCTGATGGTAAGCTGTGATGCAATCGTTGATGTGAGGCGCACTATAGTTTATTAAGAGCCTATTCACTCTAGCTTTGAAGATAACTAAATTATATAATCGGTCAAGAAGACCGTAGAGACAAATTGTTCCAGTCCTTCAATGTACGCGGTATAAACGACGAGACGAAACGCTTAGTCCGGATCCGGATTGTTGAGGTCTTAACATAAGGGTGGATACTCTCCGTACGTTGGGTTGTCTGATGGTAGAAATGAGATGGCGGAATCAAGTCATGTAATTCCCGCGCACACTCTCCAAAATGCATCATATAAATCTAATTCATAAGATTCATAAGGTATTCATAAGTTAGATAATGAAATGCCCTTAACTGTAGTTATATCTAATAGATTCTATAGAACATACACCAGCCCCCCTAGCCAAGTTACTAATCTCCAATAGTTAACGCTAGTAGAAAGCTTCAAATGTACGGGAATGACGCTCAGTCACGTGGTCAGAACAAAAGAATTGGCGGCAAGGTCAACTCGAAGCGTTCGGCGCAAGCGAAACGGTTGTAACTTGGCTAGGGGGGCTGTATATGGTGTATATTCTATAGAATCTTATAGTTACCAAGATTTTAATACGAGAAGTACCTATTAGGTAACAACTTGGTGGTTTATCAATATTTTTACTGTGTTTTTTTTTTATTACTAGTAAAAAAAAACACGCTAGTTTTATAGATACTGACTTTTTTTTGAGGTGGGAAAACATCTTGTTATTTCTGTCTAAAATCCACCTGTGTCCTGCAGTAGTCCTTTGTGTTCCAGGGCTACATATACTCTTTCAAACTTTCTCGTGCCCTTGACACTGTACCAGGAGAATCTAAAAACGAATCATTATAAACATCATCAACTGTGTAAACTACTCGAACCAGTATTTAGTGCCACTTACTCCCTTATAAGTGAAACCGGGTTGATAAGCCGTTATAGGCCCTACAACGTAAAGTAGGCTTCTTCTGTATCTATGATACTTGATTTCATATTAACGGAAGTTTGTGAGTATAAGCACAAAATAGATAAGTATAGGTACAGATGTCAATCAAAGCGCGCTCAGGCAACGCACACATAGACACCACTCACGGACACGATATCTCGGCTCAATCGTCCGGTCGCACTCGTACAGTTCGCCACAACGCGCTTACCCTAGCGCGATCGCCGCGCGTAGGTATAAAAAGTGAAGTACGTAATGAGATTGACTTCTGTATCTGTCTATTTTGTGGTATAAGTGTGTGTATGTTTTTGACTTCTTTAGGCTCGAACGGCTGAACGGATTTCGATGAAACTTGGTATTTGGGTAGATCATATCCTGGAATAACACATAGGATACACCTATAATACTTTTTATCCCGGGACCACGAAAGAGATATTGGGAAGATTTACGTGACTTCCTTTGAAAAAAAAAGTGGAAAAAGTTAATGGAGGGAGATTTTTTTTTATTGTTTATAGGTTTGCGCTTGACCGCTATCTCACCTGATATAATTGAGATCTTTGCTCAGCTGAGGTATCCCTCAGTATTGGTTTGTATGAAAACTGTCCAATGAAGTTTATAAATTTCTATGGAGCGGCCGATTTTTTCCTGAATCCCAAAAAAACCTGTGGAAGGTTGTTCATTTGCGTCTACTAAGCAAACCCTTTTAAAGTTTGCGAAGATCTGTCTCGTACCTCCTGTATAAAATTTAATATTTCAGACTAAATGCTATAGTTCATTATATTAGTTAAAGCATCATTCTGATCAACACCATCTCTCTACCTCAAAGCATTTTTACTAGGTGTTAAATACCGCTAGTAAATACTTGTAGTATAAAACTAGGTATTCAAATACTAGAGAAAATACCAGATTCCAATTAACCAGCAATAAAATATTGTTATTAATAGAAAGTAATATTATTAAGTACTTTAATAGCTATAAAATGAAAGAAACTCGTGGTTGCTAAACTGAGAGGGAGTGTCACTGACCTTTGTATGCCTGTTGCATAGAAATACTAGGTATTAGTGATATTTATTCGTAATAAATAATATCATAATAATTAAGGGAATGTGAAGGGGTCAATATATCTATGAATAATAACTTTGAGTACTTACATATTAGTATCTAATTATGAATGAAAGCTGACAGACGATGATAGCTGACTAGTTTTTTTACTGTATCGCCTCTCTCATGGCCTAACGAGAATCGTTCAATTTTCTAGTATAGGTACATACAAAGAAAGAAAACTTGTTTATTTAGCACACATAGTTTTTTTTTTTTTTTTGTCGACGACGGGGAAAATCATCTTATGACAACACCCGCTCTTGCGTGGAGCGGGAGATAGTGTCAGACTCTTACTGACTAAAAACCCCGCGCCGTTCCTTCTAGCCTTCATACCGGGGCACGAGCTCCCTTTCGGACAACCCTGTCCCCAGTAGGCTTCGACCCAGCTGGGCCCCTCCTCCTGCTGCTGACAACTCCTTGAGGCGCGCGGGAACAGTGCCCGCCGTCGAAGTCTTGGACTCGGTCCATTACCGGACGATCGGACAGCGAGCTACCCATGGCTCGCCGTCCGCGAGCCCGCGTCTACGGTGGCCGGAAATCGGGATCGGAATCCCGGCGACGGCGGCGAGGGCGCCATAGCCTGATGCGGTCGGCCTCCTCCTTTGCAAGCATTACTGCTTCGCAGAAGGAGGCGACCGCCTGCCATTCCTCCTCGCTCCGGACCATGGCCTCGACCAGGGCCCGTCGCGAGAGGTCTCCGCCGCCGATCGCCCCCACGAGAGCACGGCGATGCTCCGCCCAGGCACACCGATGGGGCACACCGTCGAGGTGTGCCCCACCTCGACGGTGTGCTCCACCGTGTCCTCCGGGCGTTGCGCACAGTGGCGATACCCGGGCGTCTCTTCCGCTTGAATCCGATGCAGGAACCTCCCGAACTTGCCATGTCCGGTGAGGACCTGCGTCATGCGGAAGGTAAGGACGCCGTGAGATCTTTCCAGCCACGCCTCAAAGAGGGGACTTACCGCCATAATAGCACACATAGTTCATATATAAACCGATAATATGTAGAAACTTATATAAACATACATATAAACTCGATATCGATTTTAAATCCAACATTACGTCTAAACGGCTAGTCCGTATGTTTTGAAATAATAATAATAATCACGTTTACCTCGTTTGCCCATGCGTAATAAGAATAAGGCGCTGGTGGCTGCTCTGGACTCGCAGTTGTCAAACTATTTTGATGACTGCGAAGATCTCACCGATACACACTCGATCATGTACTGCGCGGCCGTAGCGGCATGTCGTGTAGCTCACGTCAAATTTCCAAACAGCGACGTAGCTACACGACCAAAACCAGCTGTGCCGGCCTGGCAGTGCAGGATCGAGCGTCGTATTGGTGGGGCCAGAGCACTCATCGGCAAACTAATCTGCTTCAGGGAGGGCAACACTCGCCCACGAGTGATGCGCTTTGTGAGACGGGCGTTTTCGGGGACTGACATCAGCCCCCGAGACTATATGTCCCATGTCACAGAGCGCATCGACTTCCTGAAGCAGAAGGTGTATGCATGGGCAAACCGTATACGAAGGTATAAGCGGCGGGTTGAGCGGTACATCCAGAATAGCACATTCCGGAATAATGAAAGGTGGGTATACAGGGCTTGGGAGCAACCGGACCAAGGTGTGACTGACACGCGCCTTCCGGATGATGACGCCATGTGTTCGTTCTGGCGCAACATCTGGTCGGTGCCTGTCAGTCATACTGAAGGTGGTTGGACTCGAGAGGTCGAACGAGCGTGCGAATCGATACCAGAAATGGGGGCAATCACAATCAGCCCCCAAGATGTGGCCCGTGCAGTCCGTCCGTTGCCTAATTGGAAATCTCCAGGGCCGGACGGACTGCACAACTTTTGGATAAAGTGGCTTGTAAGGTCGCACGCTCGTTTGGCATCTCAGTATCAGACCGCCTTAGAGTCTGGTTCGCTACCCGAGTTTTTTACAACAGGAGTTACCCACCTGCTCCACAAATCTGGTAGCACCGCGGAACCCAAAAACTATCGGCCGATTACATGTTTGCCGACAGTTTACAAGGTTCTTACATCCATTTTGAGAGAAAAAATTAACCAACATATTGATAATAACACTATCATGTCTGCCTCTCAAAATGGATGTAGGAATGGGTCCCGCGGTACTAAGGAGCTACTCCTCATCGATATGGCCATTAACCAACAGGTTCGGCGTTCCCGAAAGGATCTGTCGACATGTTGGATAGACTATAAGAAGGCCTATGACTCAGTTCCTCATACATGGCTCATGAGGGTGCTGGAGTTGTATAAAGTTGATGCAACTCTTCGCACCTTCCTGATGTCATGTATGAGGAAATGGAGGACGGTCCTTCGCTATCCAGGATGTCGAAATATCCAGAGGAACAGCGAACCGGTAAGGATTGAGCGAGGTATATTCCAGGGTGATAGTTTGAGTCCGCTTTGGTTCTGCCTAGCCTTGAATCCTCTGAGCACATTGCTGGAGAATTCAGGCCTAGGCTATCGGTTGAAGAGAGGTGGTCAGGTTATATCTCACCTCCTTTATATGGATGATTTGAAGCTTTTTGCCCCCAACAATCTGCAACTGATGGAACTACTGAAGGTAACTGAAACCTTCAGTAGTGCCATTAGGATGGAGTTTGGTGTGGACAAATGTGCGATCATGCATATAAAGCGAGGGGAGATTGTGGAATCCGTGGGTACCCAACTCTCGGATTCCATAAACTTGAGGTCCCTCTCTCCAACCGAAACCTATAAGTATTTGGGTATGTCGGAAGCGTTAGGCATCAATGCCACTGACATGAAGCAATCGTTGAGGGAGCGCTTCCTTGGCCGCCTGAAGAAGGTACTTAAGAGCCTTCTGTCAGGTGGAAACAAGGTGCGTGCCTTCAACGGTTGGGTCATGCCGGTATTGATGTACGCTTTCGGTGTACTCAAATGGACTCAAACGGAACTTGACGCCCTGGATAGGAGGGTTCGTACACTGTTGACTGCATACCGAATGCATCACCTTCGGTCGTCGGTAATGAGACTGTATATCCCGCGGAAGTGTGGGGGTCGAGGCTTTTTAAATGCTAAGACCCTACACAATCGCGAGGTATGCAGTCTCAGGGAATACTTCCTAGCCGCCGACGTGGGTATGCATCGTGATGTAGTGGCAGTGGACAAGGGACTCACCCCGCTCTCCTTGGCTAACGAGAACTGGCGCAAACCTGTAGTGCTTGACACTAACGTACGCAAGGAAGTATGGCAGAGTAAGGAACTTCACGGACGCTTTTTCCGGGCCCTTCATGGGCCCGATGTAGACCAACTAGCGTCCGTAGCCTGGCTGCGCGTCGGTGACCTCTTTGGAGAAACCGAAGGTTTTGTCTGTGCAATTATGGACGAAGTTATCATGACGAATAACTACCGGAGATTTATTGTGAAGGACGGCACGGTTGACATCTGTCGGGCATGTCACCGACCGGGTGAATCAATACGCCACATTATCTCTGGTTGTTCTCGTCTAGCTAACGGGGAATACTTGCATAGACATAACCTTGTAGCCAGGATTATACATCAGCAACTTGCTCTGAAGTACTCTCTTGTGGAATCGGAGGTGCCATACTACAAGTATGTGCCCGACCCAGTTCTCGATAATGGCGATATCACGTTGTACTGGGATCGGTCCATCATCACTGACAGGACTATTGTAGCCAATAAGCCTGATATAGTGGTGGTGGACCGATGCGAGAGGCGTGCAATGATTGTTGACATATCCGTTCCGCATGACGAGAACCTCGTGAAAGCCGAGAAAGATAAACAAATCAAGTATATTGACTTGGCTCGCGAGGTTGTCGACATGTGGGAAGTGGATTCAGCGATTATTGTACCGATAGTCGTTTCAGCCAATGGCTTAATAGCCAAGAGCCTCGACCAACACCTTAGGAGGCTCTCGTTAGGCGACTGGATCAAGGGCTTGATTCAGAAAGCGGTACTCCTGGATACGACTCGTATAGTCAGGAGGTTCCTTTCTCTGGAGCCCTGACCGCCGGTGGCTTGGACCCTGTTCCCGATACCGGTGGGACACTATTTTTTATATTTTTAAATGTTTTTTTTATTTTTTATTGAAATATTTAAAAATATAATTTGTATGTATGTTGAATGAATAAAGGAAATAATAATAAATTTAACTAATCATTTAATATACGAATACTTATATTTTTTTCTTAAACTTAGTGTTAAAGTTATGCCTAACACAGACATAAATGCGAAGATCAAGCAAAAACCATTGGGTATATTTTTATGAAACTTCCATAAACTAAAAGATAATTTAATTACAAATCTTTTGAGACAAACAGACAAACAGACGGACAACAAAGTGATCCTATAAGGGTTCCGTTTTTTCCTTTTGAGGTACGAAACCCTAAAAACGCGCCAAGTATACTACTTCAAAGGTGGCGTGAAAACGTGTCCATATTATGACGATTAGCTCTTTAAACTTTTTGATTCATTTTTATATCTCATAAACGGGCTAGGAAAAAAAGTATTAGACATTTTTGAAGATAATTATCTGATCTACAACTTTTGCCTAAGCTATTTTTATGATAAAACTTATCGTTTTGCTGAAAATCGTGATTTTGTGACATTTGACCCCAAAATTTTCTTTCCAAGCGTCGGATCGATAAAGACTTTTTAGATTTCGTTTATCATAGAGTTTTAAATAATCCTACCAATTTTTAGCTGGGTGCAAAGATTTTATATATCCTACTAGGTACTAGGATATATAAAATCTTTGGCTGGGTGTGAATGTTTGTAACCTCGAATCTAAATTGACCGGACTACCTATGTCTGTATATAATTATCTAGAGAAAGATGTGTAATGACGTCGTAAATGCGTAATAGCGGTTGTATCGAAAACAAGCTTTTGATGTAAATCATTTTTTCATAGCAAGTTTTTATAGCTCGGTATACCTACCTTTATAATTAATTCTCGTCAAGACAAATCATACGAGCCCAAACTCGATCACTTTGTGTCGTTTAACTACCAAGTTCCTATAGCCACCTTCCAGTTCCATCATCAGATCAGCTCCATCATCATCATCATCATCACTTCAGCCGACAGACGTCCACTGTTGGACATAGACCTCCCCTAAGTGTCGCTAGAATGATCGATCCTGTGCGTCTCGCATCCATCGGATTCCCGCAACCTTCACCAGGTCATCGGTCCACCTTGTAGGAGGCCTTCCGTCGCTGCGTCTTCCAGTATGAGTTTGCCAGAACCTTTCGGCCCCAACGGCCATCTGTTCTGCGAGCAATGTGCCCTGCCCACTGCCACTTAAGTTTGGCGATTCTTCGTGCTATGTCGGCAACCTTCGGCAGCTCCATGTCATAATAATTTTGCATTGTCATCTGATTTACACATACATACAAAATTTCAGCTCAATCGGTAACCCGATTACCGTTTAGTGGGTCAAATTTACTTTCCAAGATTTGATGACGGGCAAACATCGGGACAGGTGAAACTAAATAAAAGCTTGTAACTAGCTTTTGCCCTCGTTCATAAAATATAGTCACTTAGGAATAAAGCAGCTTTCTATCGGTGAAAAAATTTTAGCAATCTGAGCAGTACTTCCTGAGATTACCTCCTACAAACAAAAAAAAAATAAAAACAAATAAAAATATTATTAGTGTAGAATATAATATAATATATAATAACATAATATTTCACAGCTATCACACAACGTTGTCTGGTCTCAAGCTAAGCAGAGCTTGTGTTATGAGTACTAGATAACTGATAAACATACTTATATATTTCTAAATACATACATGTAATGAAATGACATTTCATTAATTCAAATTTGCCGCGCTTCGCGCGTTGAAGTTGTCAATGGAATTTATGTTCTGTGGAATGGGGTGACGTGTGATTGAATGGCAGATGATGTTTAGATTATTTTGCATATTTTATTGTTAAAAATTCTATTGTAAAGAGATAAAATAAAGGGATATAATTGAGGAGGCGATATTAGTAAACTTTAAATGTCGTTTCTTTGATTTTCAGGTAAGTTATAGGTGTAATGGTCATAGTTAAACGTTGTAATATAGTAAGGACGTATTAAATAAACAAAACTTTGATTTTCAGAGAAACAATTTGTGGTTTATTTGGAAAATCCTCAATAACATATCTTATATACATATTATAGATAAATTACACCCAGACAGAACAAATGATCGTGCTCATCACCCAAACATTTGTCCTGGGTGGGAATCAAACCCACGACTTCCGGCATAGCAGTTAGAGTCACTAATTACTAGACCAACAGGGCTGTCAAAGAATAGTGAAGATAATGTAAATATATCTCGGTTTGGACGCTCTTGAGTCGTCACGGTCAACGGTGATCCAACTCCAATGCAGTAATGTTACGTCTGCAGGTATGTTTGTCTTGCAGTTACTTATTTAACTGTTTAGAGCCCAGGTAACTGCCACTGTAAGCAATCAGTCAACATTTAACTCACTATTTTGCTGACCTATTTAGAGGTTCTCTCTTGAGAATTACTAGAACAGATAGATCGGTGATTTGTACACTTTTTTTGTAGAATGTTTTAAGAATAGAATAGAATAGAATAGACATTTTGTATACCATATTATGGTATCAAGTCCACAGAATCTTTAATCTACGGGTAAAATTGCAGTCTTATTGCTGATATCTTTTAAATCAGCTCTTAGATTTGGTAATAATTAATTTAATTAGTTTTCGTTTTGTGTGGGATTTGGGCCGTAAACTCGGCAAGGCAACGGGTGACTCCCGGTCCAGGTCGTTCTTGGTGCAAAGGATGGCCATCGCTATTCAGCGAGGAAATGCGGCGAGTGTTATGGGCACCTTTCCACCGGGAACGATCAGGGGCGGGTTATTTATTGACACGTGACGTTACATTTTATTGTAAAATATTCATTCTTTTATATATTATTTATTTACTTTATACGAACTTGAAAATCAGTTGAAGAAATTTAACCTTTATGCAAAATTTACTCCACTAATCAATTAATTAATTTTTTTCACTTCATTTAACAAAAAGAATAATCAGGCGTTGAAACGTAAGAATAGATGAATGTAGTCGAACTTATAACATGGATTTGTTAAAACTATGTAAGCGAACTAAAATCCAACTAAACTTTATTATTTAATTATTAATTGCACGCTTCTGCCAGTGGTTTTGTCCGTGTGATAGCAACATTTTATCAAGGGAAGACACTCCTGGGATAAAAAATAGGATATCTTTATAAGCGTGCGTGAGAACGGATTGTCAACCACATTGTTATGCCATCATCATGCATGTAAGGAGCCTTCCCGCACACTCTCAAATCGTTCTGCGATTCCAAACGCCCGGCGCGCCCTGTATCCCTAGTCAAGTTGCTAATCTGCAGTCGTTAACGCTAGTAGAAAGCTTCCAATGTACGGGAATGACGTCATCTCAACGCTCAGTCACGTGGTCAGAACAAAAGAATTGAGGGCGTGGCTAACTCGAAACGTTCGACGCAAGCGAAACGGGTGTAACTTGGCTATGGCTAAGAGGGCAGGACAGCTAGCACTCGGTAACGCAGAGTCTAACTGACTAATCCTTTCACCACGATGGTAAATCCAAGCGGCTATCCTCAGAGTCATGAACAACGGCCCATTTTAAGACCGAATAACTAAAACAAAACGATCACACCATGGACATCCATCACCAGGTATCTAGGTATCTATCAAAAAAGAAAAATTACCTTCTTCATCATCTTCTTCAAAAAGTGTGAACTGTATCTAACGATAGATAGATACACCACCTTAATACACAAACCATTACATTGAGATATCTATTCATAACATATATGATATACATATGTAGGTACATCTATTATGATATATTAGGTTCTCTATCTGAGGCACGTGATTCGGTCGAAACGTGAAAAAATGGACGTTTAGAAATATGATTGTGTTGCATTTTGTCGTCTATACTAATCTATGCTACTATTTTATAGAGCAAATATTATTTTTATTTTTATTTGCTTGTTTTTTTCCGATTTCAAAAATTCTATCAGTAGGGATTGGTCACTAATAGTTTTTTTTTACACATTGACTGGCCTGTTGATCTAGTGGTTAGTGGCCCTGACTGATATGCCGGAAGTTGTGGGTTCGATTCCCACCCAGGACAAATGTTTGGGTGATGAGCACGATCATGAAAGTAAATTATCCTTCAAACGTAAAATTCGGAACTACTACTTGAAGTCCTCTCAACTTTAGTTCGGTCTTCGTCAGAATTGTTATTATTGAGTTATCGTAATGATTTGATAATTTTCATAGTATTTATTAGTTTATTAATATAGCGTATTTATGTATTTTATTATTATAAATAACTTATTTTATATTTTTCCGTTTGTAGTATCTGTTATTTGTTTATTGTGCAAACCTACCACAGTGTTGTCTTTTTTTAACCCAAAGGTTGACTGGTAGAGAATGCCTTGTTGCATTAAGTCCGCCTATGTACCACTACTGTACATGAAGTTTAAATAAATAAATAAATCATTTGTTCTGTGTCTTGGTGTAATTTATCTATAATATGTATGTATTTAGAAATATATTAGTATGTTTATCAGTTGTATAGTAGTCATAACACAAGCTCTGCTTAGCTTGAGACTTGACGGTGTTAACCCTAAACCCTATCAGGCGCATTACTTTGTGTAATTTATTATATTTCAAAACGATAAAAGAAAACGTCGTGAAGAAACCGGCATGTCCTAGAACCAAAAATTCGAAGCCATATGATATTCACTTTAGAGGCTATGCGGAACAGAGAGTAAAGTCCCACATACCTCCTTTGAAAAGGAAGGATCCTCCAATCAGACAGGGTGTTATAGTCTGGTGGGCGACTGCCCGATAGTTGGTGTCGGGCTGTCGTATATGTTCAAATCGCGCGGAGAACTTTGATTGCGCGATGCAGGATTTCGTATTTTCTTCGTAGTTCTTATGTGGCGTCATAGATGTCGCTACATCACCAACCCGCACTGGGCCCGCGTCCCATACTCTCTCCTAGAGAGGTCTGAATCCCAACAGTGGGAACATTATAAGACCGACTATGTAGTGGTGATGTATATAATTAACACCCGGTATTACGAGGGAGTTAATATAGAAACCTCAGTGAAGTGATCAATTCAAACCGCTCTAGAGAAAAAGAAACGGCTTTATTTCTGAGTTGGCTACTCTATTTTTTACAGCGTCTGTGCGATAATTTAATTAAAGGCAATATACTAAAACAAATGATTTATAGTTTTAGTTTAATAAAACGCATCCGCTTTTTTTAGGGACAAATAGCAACCACATTATTTTTTTGTTTATAAAAAGTTTGATTTTTAATAAACTCATTTGAAGCACGTACATTTTTATTATTTTTAAGTATTTAAACCTCATTATTCCCAAAAGAACCCAAATACAGTCGATCCCTAGTGACAGAATGCTTTTTTTCGCGGTAGAAAATATCATCTAATGACATCCCCTATTCTTGGGCGGAGCGGGAGATAGTATCCGACTTTTACTGACTAAAAACCCACTCCTGTTCCTTCGATGCCTTTCGTACCGGGGGCTAAGCTACATTCTGGACTAACCCTGGCCGCAGTAGGCTTCGATTCGACCTAGCTGGGTCCCTGCCGTTGCTGACAGTTCCTTGAGGCGCGCGGGAACAGAGCGCGCCGTCGAATGTCTTGTTTTAGGTGAAGGTTGTATGACATACAAAAGGGTATTATCGAGCAAGTGGTGTAAAAAAAGTAATTAAAAACAAAGCATCTTTCCTATCACCATCGATTAAATTCAATCAAGCGTAATATTACAAATGACATAATCATAATGTCACTTACACCACTCATTCTGCTCGTCTCGTCTCACTTCAACGTCGTGAAACAATTTACCTTTCAGTACGATTACTCCTAAGAGGAAGTAATCGACTCTTAGGTAATTAAAGTATCGTAGTAATCATCATTCTTTACGCACGTTTGAGGATGTAGATCAAGCAGAAATAGAGAATTTTGTGACCCATTAAGTAGTTATATGTACGTTCTTGTTATTATTATTGATAGACTGATTGACTCGCGTTACCAAGGTTACGGTTAGCGGGCGATGAGCAATGAGTAGCTCGCCGTCCGGCCGTCCGGTAACCGACCGGTTCGGACTCGAGCAGTCGTTAAAGCCGCGTAGTGTTTGAGAAACTAAAAAATGATTGCAATCGGTTATTTGTAAAATACTAACAACTTTGCAGGGCTGTATTCCTAACTTTATAAACCACAACTTTTGTTCTATAACATTTAAAAAATTATCACATTTTAGTTCATTAGATTTTCATACAACAAAAAGATATTTTATGTGTATGTTCTAAATATTACGAAGTCTATGCTCTATCTAAGTGGGGATCGGCCGGGGGCGTTTGATATGCTTGCGTCGAGTCATACAGACGTAGGTAGGTATAGCAAAATACAGAGTTGAAATGTGTTAGATAGAACAACGAAATCTTGAAGATTTGTTTTCGGTAAATTAAGTAAGTTTTGTAAAAAGTCATAGAATAAAAGTTGTTGTTTATGATGTTAGTAATACAGTCCTGCAAGGTTGTTAGTGTTTTACAAATAACCCTGTATGTAAAAACGCAAAGTCCTGACTAACCCACAGTCTCATCACAACCCCTAGGACGGAGGTTCCTCTAATAATGTGTACAAAGGATTTTTCGAAATTCAGCCTCTGAAAGAATATAATGCTGCAAAGCCTGCATGGAAAAACCTACTAGTTAATCTAAAAATATGGCATAAGAAAATCAAATTGATTCAACTATTATCGAGTTTGGCGCTAAGCAACATATGTTTGTATAGATAGAATATTTTAATTCATGAATCCCCAAGCGACCACCGGTGGCCGCGCATCTATTGTCTTACTATTGTGTCTCTAATTGACGGTATCTGAAGGGTTAAATAATGTACAACTTTTTTCAACTTACCAGCTATGTCCAGTGCTGTTTCATAGTCTGCAACCTCAGGCATGGCATCTTGTGTGTCATTACTCGCCGTCCGCCGCGTAGCTAGAAACAAAAAGAATAATTGATTTTTGTTCTGATAATGCTTTTACTTTTACTAATTAAAACCGTCCTCTGTCTTTTAGTTGCCTTTTACGTTTCCGAGCCACGACAACTATTTCGAATGTTCCCTGTAGCCAGAAGCGCAGCGAGGGCTTTTCTTTCATAAATTCGAAAACGAATTGGGATTAGATGGCGTCGTGTGAAAATTGTGGTTTAGTGCATTATCTATACTTACTAATATTATAAAGAGGTAAAATTTGTAAGTTTGTATGTAGAGGGTAATCTCTGGAAGTACTGGTCCGATTGCTAAAATTTTTTCACCGATAGAAAGCTCCTTTATTCCTGAGTGACATAGGCTATATTTTATGTACGCGGGCGAAGCCGCTGGCAAAAGCTAGTTTTTATATAAAGTAAAAACAATATACAATTAATCATTCTCCGACCGACGCTTGATGTCATTTGTCGATGTTTCAAACAAACGATGGAACGCGCAGGCGCAAGTGCAAGAAACCATCGCAGTAATTTCTACCTGATCACAAAAAAAATCGCTTGAATTCTGCGGCGCGCGCCAAACCAAACCCTTTGAAGTTATCCTTTCGAGTGCAAGCAAAAATGAACTTAGCGGTGGTCAGGCGGAGGTGTCTTTGATGGTACATCATAATGTTCCTTGTCACAGCGGCAGTACAATATAAAAATCCTTACTTAATATTATAAAAGCGAAAGTGAGTTTGTTTGTTACGTCTTCACGCCTAAATGGCCAAACCGATTTTGATGAAACTTGGTACACGGATAGACCATGTCCTGGAATAGGACTTAGGATACTTTTTTATCCCGGAAGTATGTTTCCTTTGGATATTTTTCTGCTATGACGCGGGCGAAGCCGCAGGGAGCAGCTAGTAACACGATAAAAGGCAAAGAAGTTGATACTAAATTGTAATGGGACTGTTACATTATACAACACCATTGTTTAAAAGTGTTACAGTCAGTAGTTCAGATGGAACTAAACTCGATCAAATATTGTAACATTATTTTCCATCTTCCTGCCCTTGTTTCGTGTTATTTAGAGTCAGCGGAACATGTTTTTCTCTTCCATTTTGTCCTGTGGGCGTCACGCTATATATTAACTTCCTTTTCTTTCATATCATTTCACACAATCCATCCATCTTTTCTTTGGTTTCTTAATAATGATTCGAGTTTTTTCATTCGGCGCATAGATGGTGCTATTTATGAAAATCGATTTTATTGCAATCAATTTATTTTAATTAAAACTAACTTAAAAAAATAAAAATAAAACCCTAGAGAACTAAAATAAAAAAAAAATGGCAATTTAAAGTAAGGCGTCGAAAAATTCCTCCGCATCGCTGTCGACTGGTAGTGTACCCAAAAGGCTGGCGGCATTGCCACGCTGAATGGCAATGCTTATCCTTTGACCGAAGTAAAAGCCAGCCTTTGGGTCACGCGAAGTGTCCACGTGGCGTTTAGCGTTTAGTTTTAATTAATTTAAGTTTATATCTAGAAATAATTATTTTATTGTTTGAAATAAATAAATCTAAGCAATTTATTTTATCGATTTATTAAAAATCGATTAATATGACTTTCAAAATTGATTATAAAAAATCCATTATACAAAAAAAATTGGATTAAAAGAAAAATCGATGCTTTTTTTAACATCCCTAGAGAAGGGGAAAAACCATATATGTTTCTTCAATTGCCATTTGTATTCCAAGCCACGGGAACTCGTTTCACCCACAGAACAAAGGAATCATCTTCTGTTCTGTGCTTACACCCTATGTGATATGAATTCTAGAGATTTACATACGAGTAAATCTGAAATATTACGCAAAAGAGCGTTTGTTTTGATTAAATAACCGATCAATCTGCGATATCGAGTGAAATACCTTAACGCCTTATGACATGAAGTGCGCCCATCGTGTGAGAAAGTATGCAATGAGTAAATTGTTAAGTGCCTAGTGCAAGTTTGTTTTACATCTACACAATCGACATGTCTATGACGTTCGGCGCTCCGATTGGCCCACTCCAAGTTTTTAACCAATCAGAGAGCCAAACGCGATAAACGTTTGTAAAAACTACTCGGACTCAGCTAAGACCCTTAGGCACAGATCCTGAGCCTATGGGTCTTTGAATCAAAAGTGAATAGAATAAGTACTCCACGGTCGATCACATTATAGTCTGCCCCCCTGGCCAAGTTACAACCGTTTCGCTTGCGTCAAACGCTTCGAGTTGACCTTGCCGCCAATTATTTTGTTCTGACCACGTGACTGAGCGTTAGGACGACGTTATTCCCGTACATTTGAAGCTTTCTACAAGTGTTAACTATTGCAGATTAGTAACATGGCTAGGGGCACAGGAGAGATAGTGGTCAATAATAAGTGTATCGATTAATATAAATAAAATTTAAAGTAAATGCTAAATTACAACAAGCTGCCAAAGGCGGTTACCCAGGAGTAGGCTTCAGAAAGTCACTGTTTTATGGCACTTTTCGGGCGCTTGGGCCTTAAGGTGGTGCATCACGACTCACATTTTCACTGATTTTCATACAACCGCTCATAACTGCTTATGACGTTATTACACACTTTTCATTAGATATTTTGGAAACACAGTATCTTGTGGATATTATCTAGGTTTCTAAAGAAACCAATTTCTAAATTTGTGTAAAACTCTGAAAATGTCCTATTTTGTATGAACTTTGACACTTCATAATTTGCCTAAAAATTAAAAAGTCAAAAAAGTAATCCTCTAGAGACCTTGCAAATTTTATTAAGATTCTAAATGACGACAACTTTTTACAAAACACTTTCAAGGGTTTAAAAAAAACAGCTACTTCCTGGAGCAAGTTTTGTGAAATTTTCGAGTAAACCTCGGAATTACCGAATACTAACAGAGTTTCCAGGCGTTATCTCTCTTTTTTGCGTTGCCTTTTCGTCAAACATCGCGTTGGATTGCATTAAATGAAGTAACAAGCTTTTAAACCATTTTCGATGTTTACGATAAGCGAGTGGAGAAGGACCCTCTTAATATCGTTCCTGCTTTATCCGTGATAGTTAGATAGACAGGTGGACATCCCGTACTATTCCAGCAAGGCTTACAAGTGGAACTCAGTGTTATAGTAATGACAGTTCACTACAATGAAAGTGTAACAATGAATAGTGTCAACAATTCGCCTTCATGTTTCTTAAATTTACTTTTATCGATTAAAAACCCCGGATTAATATTCTAGTGCAGTGGTTCCCAAACTTATTTTGTCTACTGCCCACTTTGGGAATAAATATTTTTTTAGCGCCCCCATTTTTTCACCTATTTAAAAACCACTATAACTTCAAATTAAATTAATTAATTATTGTGACCTAGATATGTATATTATGTATATTAACGGAGAATTCTAAACGAAACTTTTTCAAGTTGCGGGTTATACGCAACTTGAAACCTGAGCGCAGTAGGTAACATACAACGGCGCTTAGGTCTCAAGTTAACTCTTACGGGCTCCATCTGCCAATAAGAATGATTATTGAAACGCAACTTTATAGTATTAAAACAGAGTATCCCCCTCTACACAACGCCTCCATTTTCTTTCTGGGTCTCTTCCCGCCCCCCTTGAGACCTGCAGCGCCCACAAGGGGGCGTTATCGCCCACTTTGGGAAAGACTGTTCTAGTGCATACGAGTATAATAGTTCTGTTTCGTTGTCAGATTATCCTACAAGCTATGTTATACAAATCTGCAGATTTTTAATAAATCGCTAAAAGGCTTCATATTTGAAAGCATTGAGTTTTTGCGCAAAGCAAGTTAGTGATAGCGTGACGAGTGACAGGACAGAATGGAAGAAAAAAACGTGTTGCGCCGACCCCAAATAAAACGGGACTAGGGCAGGAAGATGATGATGATGAGTTTTTGCGCATCTGTTTCTTTTGTATCATTATCATCATCATCATCAGCCTTTTTATTGTTCCCACTGCTTGCGTGGACCGCGTCGGTGTGCATCGGTCTAACTAGAACTACATTAGATAGACGCACACGAAGACCACGCCTGATTTGTACGTAGAACGACATCGCGTACGTGGAGATGGGTTTCTACCCGGTAAATACCGGGTAAATACTCAAAACACCCGAAGGCAGGGTTTTTACCCGGGTAAATACCTAAATGGAGGGTATTTACTTTTTCAACTTTTTTGTTTTTTATAGTTACATTTTTAGCGATAAAAAAATGTTCATCAAATTTGTTTGTATGTTATATGTTATGACATGTACATGGTGTCGGCAAAGAATAGTTTTCTACTCTACAAATCATGTAACAATTGCACGTCCGTATTTTTTAAATATTTTACGTCTGTATTTTATTTGGGACACTTACACAGATATACAAAATTAAGAAACAACATTTATAACACTTAAAATAAAATTAAAAATTAAAAACAAAAAGAATTAAAAAAAAAATAAAAAAAAACATTGTATAAGTTATTTGTTGTAACAAATTTGAAAATCAGTTGAAATTTTACATTTATGCAAAAGTTACAGTTAAACTTCATTTAACAAAAATAATAATCAGGCGTTGAAACGTAAAAATATACGAAAGGAGCCGAATTTATAACATGGGGGTGTTCAAAACATGTAAACGATCCAAAATTCAACTAAACTTTATTTAATTCATGAATCCCCAAGCGACCACCGGTGGCCGCGCATCTATTGTCTTACTATTGTGTTTCTAATTGACGGTATCTGAAGGGTTAATAAATCATCCCAAAAAGTGTTAAAGGTTTATACCCATGGTTTTGGGTATTTACCGTGTAAAAACCGTGTTTATACGCAAATTGGGTATTTACCCGGTAAATACCCGATGGGTTTTTTCCCACCGCCCATCTCTACGCGTACGTGGTATACGTGGGCGCAGTGTAGCTCCTGCTTTATCCGTGATAGTTAAGGTAGGCCATTAGGCACCCTGTACTATTCCAGCCAGGCTTACAAGTGGAACTCAGTATTATTATAATGACAGTTCACTACAATGAAAGTGTAACAATGAACAGTGTCAACAATTCATTTTAATGCTGCGGTGTAGAGTGAATCATACGTTTAATAATTTTATTATGTATTGAAAGATAACGTTTTGAAAACTAACCTGTCAATGCGGTTACATTAATCATGGATACTACCAATGTTATATTTTTAAAAGCATGGCGTATCGAAGTTTATTACAAAGTCATCATGTATGTGTTGTATACCATAACCACGTTCACCACGTTGTATTATAGTAGGTTGGGGAAAATGTCTGTTTTTAAGAAAATTCAAAACATTTTTAATATAGTTTATTTACATTTAACTAAAGTATTGTTTGGGAACATGCATGTTCATCCCAAATACGCTCACCAAAATTTAAGTTCAAAAAATTGTTATTAGTTCACCTTGCCTAACTAGATGGCGTTGACATCGATTTAGAAGTCGATGTTAAGATTCTCCGCCATTTAGTTAGGGTCCTGTCGATAAAGATCAATATGTGTGAATAAAATTAGATCAGTATTCGGTTGTTTCAATTTCAACCTTACTTCGATATTATCTACCAAGTTCAAATAGTACTTGTGGACCATCCGCCGCGTCCGGTACTCAACATTGGTCCTACGAACCGGATAAATAACCGTTTTTTGAGTTAACGCGCGGCCCGGTCCGCTTGCCCGTGTACTCGCAGTGGATCGCTGCAGAAAGAGTACTCGGTCCCCCGCATCGGCAGCGACAGCTCTGTCCAGTGTTGTGGACGAGCTCGGCAGCAGCGGCAGGAAAGTGGTGACCAGAGGGCGCCACTTGCAGATCCAGTTCAAACGGAAGGTGATCGTATACGACACCCCCGCAGTTCAACGTGTCGTCACAAGGAGGACGTCACACCCCCAGTTCAACGTGACATTAGAAGACTGACGTCGCATCCAAAGGTTCAACGTGTCGCCACCAGGGAGCGCCAGAAACATCGTGTCACAGTATATCGTGTTGTGAGTAAAGTGCAAATTGTGAGTACATTTTAATTCATAGACAAAGGAAGTTAAACAATTTTGAACTTTATTTCTGTTAAGAGTTTAACTTAGAAATTTTTGAAGAATTTTGGACTTATAGAATTTTAAGTAAATTTTAAGACTTTCGAATATTAGAATATTTCCGCTTAGATTTGTTTTGTGTGCATGTTAGTTAAGGACTTAGAATAGTTTCTAAAAAAACGACGGAACGGGGAACCTATGCCCGATTTCCGACAGGATATTATTTATATTTAAAAACACTTGCAAAATTTTGCGCAACTTTTTAGGACATAGAATAGTTTAGTCAATATTGGACTTGTATTTATTTCAAGCAGGTTTGCTTACACAACAAACATAGTTTTGAAATATTTGCTTGTTTAATTATATTTTAAGTTTCAAATTAATATATACACTTAAATTGGGTTTATTTAAATTGTTTTCTGGTTAGGAAGTGTGTCAAAGATGGAGGGATTAATGAACGTACTAAAAGGTTTTCAAAATGTTATTACTAAAGGATTAGCAAACTTCAAAAAGAGTCCTAAAGAGCGATTAACGATCGAATACATTGAGACAAGACAAGAGTTGTTAGAAAAAGATTGGGATTCGTTTAAAGAAACCAAAACGAAAATTTATGTAAACATTAAATTAGACGATAATATAGAGGAAAAGGTTGTTGACATTTATGATGCAACCGAAGACACTTATATAATGTATAAAAGTTTGTTAAAAACAACACTTAATAAAATTAGGCCAAGGGAACCAGTACAACCCAGTGATCATTCTTCTAACAGTTCATTTAAATCAGCTTGTTCATTTGTTAAATTACCAAAGATCACCATTCCAATGTTCTCAGGAAAGTATGGAGAATGGACAACGTTTCGTGATCTGTTTATATCACTAGTCCATAAAAATGATTCATTAGATAATGTACAAAAGCTACACTATTTAAAAAGTCATCTTTCGGGTGAAGCTGATCAATTAATACGGAATACACCAATAACCGATGCAAATTATAGTCAATGCTGGGATTTATTAGACAAGAGGTATAGCAACAAAAGATATCTCGCCAATTGCATATTAAAAAGGTTATTTGGGATAAAACGTATGCAAACTGAGTCAGCAACTGCATTAAAAGAACTTTTAGATACCACCAGTGATTGTTTAAATGCATTGTCAAATTTAGGCATAAATGTGAGTACGTGGGATGTTATCATTATACACATCGTGACGTTTAAATTAGATGTTGAAACGCGTAAACAATGGGAAATAAGCGTTAGCGCTAGCATTTCCAATGATTTTCCTACCATTGATCAATTCAAATTATTCTTGGAACAACGTTTCCGCGCATTTGAGTGCATCGAACCAAAAAAGGGTTCAGTTCACCAGGTCAGCAATAACAGTTCAAACCATACGCCTAAGACAATGCTTGCCACAAACTCATCATCACACATGAAATGCGAATTCTGTTCTGAAGCCCACAAACTTTGTTTTTGTAAAAGGTTTGCAAAACAGTCGCTTGATGCTAGACGTGAATTTGTTCGTAAAAATAAAATATGCTTTAACTGCTTAGGTAGCAACCACACAGTTACAAGCTGTAAAAAAGACACTAGTTGTAAAGTTTGCCAAAAGCGCCATCATTCACTGTTACATATTAACCAAGACCAAAACCCTGAAGCAATGCCAGCTGCTGATAGTGCTAGTCCTTCGACTAGTGCTAATCAGATAGTCGCTTGCTTGTCAACAGGGAAGGTACCCAAACCCAGACAAGTTTTATTAGCCACTGCGCTAATAAAAGCCGAGTCAAACACGGGTGGATACCAAACAGTACGAGCCTTACTCGACCAAGGTTCGCAGGCTTGTTTCGTTACAGAAGCAGCAGTTCAACTTCTCAACCTGAAAAAGATTCCAGTTAAAGGGTGTGTTTTAGGGTTAGGAGATAATAGGTCAACCATGACAAAATATATGGTACAAATAACGATAAAGTCTCGCGTCGAATTTAGTTTTAAGATTACGTTTAATGCTTACGTTTTAAGCAAGATCACCTCTTACTTACCAGAGCGAAGCTTAAACACAGATGCTTTTGACTGGTTAAAGGTCAACAATCTATGTTTAGCAGATCCAGAATTCAACACACCCAACAAAATCGACATTCTGTTGGGTGCTGATGTTTATAGCTGTATTATTAAAGAAGGTTTAGTTAAGAGTCCTTCTGGTACTCTCATAGCACAGAGTACTAGACTAGGTTGGGTCCTGTCAGGTGCAGTGGGCCCTGAAAGTAAAAGTACAAATAAAATTAGCGTAATGCATGGTATGGTGCACGTAGATGATATTTTAAAGAAATTTTGGGAAATTGAAGAGCATATTAGTACTAAAAAGATATTTACACCAGAGGAGAAGAAATGCGAAGAGCTTTATAGTGAGACTACTAAGAGAGATAGCGATGGTAGATATATAGTCAGGTTACCTTTTCGAGACGAAGATCCTCCTTGCAAGTCTGGAAATTCACGTGGCATAGCTAAATTAAGATTTCTAGCACTAGAGAGAAGATTAGCAAAGAACGAAGATTTAAAAGAAAAATACACAGAAGTAATAAATGAATATTTACAGTTAGGTCATATGAGGCACGTGAAGAAAGATGATAGCAAAAAGGAAGAAGCAGTGTATTTACCACATCACGCAGTCATTAGGGAAGACAAGACCACAACTAAAGTGCGTGTTGTTTTCAACGCCTCTGAAAGGAACAACAAAGGAGTATCACTAAATGACACGCTGATGGTTGGTCCAACACTGCAGGCTGATTTACGACACACGGTTTTAAAATGGAGAGTACATGCTATAGGACTTGTAGCGGACATAATTAAAATGTATCGCCAAGTGAAGGTAGCAGAAGAAGATGCTATGTTCCAAAGAATACTGTGGCGTGACAGTCCGGACAAAGAGATACAAGATTACGAGCTTATGACTGTGACTTTTGGAACAGCTTCCGCACCGTACCAAGCAGTCAAAACTTTACGTCAGATCGCTGTTGATGAAGGTGAACAGTACCCGCTAGCTGCAGATAAGGTTTTAAATTGCTTCTACATGGACGATTTAATGACAGGATGCAACAGTGTAGAAGAAGGTATTGAAATATATAAGGAAATGATAGCATTATTAGGGAAAGGTGGATTTATATTACAAAAATGGAATACTAATAGTCAAGAAATACTTAAGAGAATAAAAACAATTGAAAACAATGTAGTTAAAGTACAACCAGATGAAACAAGAACAAATAGAAACAAGGACAAAATAATAGAACAAATAGAAACACAGAACAATGAATTAGAGAAGACGGATCAAAAAGAAGAGAAAGGGTTAGAAATCAAATTAGATAGTACAATAAAAATTTTGGGACTTACCTGGAACCGCAACGAAGATACCTTCCAGTACTCGGTGAAACTTCCGCCTCTGACGACTGCACCTGTTACTAAAAGGACAATTATTTCGGACATAGCCCGATTGTTCGACCCACTAGGTTGGTTAGCTCCTAGTGTGGTTTTAGCAAAAACATTCATCCAAAAATTATGGCTTGCAGGTGTTAGTTGGGATGAAGAACTGAACATGGAGTTAATAAACGAATGGAGTTCTTACCGTAAAGAGTTGTCACTACTTAGCAAAGTTCGGATACCTCGTTGGCTTGGAACTAAGTCGCACGATGATCTTGAGCTGCATGGCTTCAGTGACGCCTCCAAAACCGCGTACTCAGCCGTGATTTACTTGCGGCTAGTAGATGTTGTAGGTAATGTTCATATTTCGTTGTTGGTTGCAAAAACTAGAGTAGCCCCCGTCAAGCAAATTAGTATACCTCGCTTAGAGTTGTGTGGAGCAGTTCTCCTGTCAAATCTCCTAATAGAAATAGCAGATGTCATGAATATTTCTAGGGATAAAATCAAGGCCTGGACAGACTCCACTGTCGTGTTGGCTTGGCTTAACAGCCATCCAAGCAGATGGAAGACGTTTGTGGCCAATCGCACCTCGGAAATATTGACCACGATGAAGGCATCTCAGTGGTTTCATGTGAAAACCAAGGACAATCCAGCAGACTGCGCCTCACGAGGTATCTTACCTAGTGCATTGATAGATAATCATTTATGGTTTTCCGGACCATCATTTCTAACTGAGAAAACAATAGTTTATAAAAGGCCAAATGACTTGAATATCGACTTAGAGCAAACAACAAAAACACATATTGCTGTAGTGCCAGAGCTTTCAATGTTCAAGCGGTATTCGTCATTACAAAAATTAGTTAGGGTAATCGCATATTGCAGACGGTTTTTAAGGAATAACACTTTTAAACATAGTTATTTACAAAAGTTAGAACTAGAAGCAGCGTTAGAATGTTGTATAAGACAAACACAAAAGGATATATTTACAGTAGAATATTTACAAATACAGGACAAAGGTTATTTACAATTAAAATCTAGTAAGCTCAACTCACTTTGTCCATATCTGGACGACAGAGGCCTTATAAGAGTTCGAGGTAGACTTGAGAAAGCTCCTTTGAGTGAAGACATAAAGCATCCGATAGTATTACCAAACTCCTGTCATCTGACAAACCTTATAGTGGCAGATGCCCACTTAAAAACTCTGCACGGAGGTCCGCAGCTAATGTCAAATTATTTAAGAACAGCTTACTGGGTCATAGGAGTCAGGAACCTAGTCAAACACCATGTACGAAAATGTGTAACATGCGCTAAACATCGCGCTAGCATCAAGAACCAAATGATGGGTTCGCTTCCAACGGTTAGGTGTTCTCCAGCGCGACCGTTTCTACACAGCGGTGTTGATTATGCTGGCCCTATTAATATTAGAACAACGAAAGGTCGTGGGCACCGTTCGTACAAGGGCTACATATGTTTGTTTGTGTGTATGTCCACCCGTGCAATACATTTAGAAGTCGTCAGTGACATGAGCACACAAGCTTTTTTAGCCGCCTTCAGGCGTTTTGTGTCTAGGCGAGGTCATTGCGCCAAAATATGGAGCGACAATGGCACTACATTTGTAGGTGCCTCCCGAGAATTGCAACATTTGGCATCCATTCAGGCAGCAATAGCAGAACAACTCGAGGCCAATGGTACTGAGTGGCACTTCATTCCCCCACATAGCCCTAATTTCGGTGGACTTTGGGAAGCAGGTGTGAAGTCCACAAAGTTTCATCTCAAACGGGTCATTGGTGATGCTACTTTGACGTATGAGGAAATGAGCACACTCCTCTATCAAGTAGAAGCTTGTTTGAATTCTCGTCCTATGAGCGTCATTAATGTTACTGATCCTGGTGAATTGATACCGTTAACTCCTGGACATTTTCTAATTGGAGAACCAATAGTAAATGTACCAGATAATAAATATGAAAGTAGTAATGTTAGTTATTTGTCACGGTGGCAATTTATTCAACGAATGCTGCAATCATTTTGGAAACGCTGGTCCCAGGAATATTTGTCTAATCTCATGAACCGGTACAAATGGTCTTATAAAATTCCTGAGCCAAATATTGGAGACATTGTGTTGGTGAAGGAAGACGATTTGCCGCCAAGTCGTTGGATGTTAGGTCGCGTAGTAGAGAAGCATCCCGGTGCCGATAACATCACCCGTGTAGTCACATTACGCACTAAATCCTCTACTATTAAGAGGCCAACCTCCAAACTTTGTATTTTACCAGTGGCAGATCACTGAATCAAAGTATGTTTGTAATGTCATATTGTTATTTTAGAATAAGTTCCGAATGTTATAAGTTTAGTTTATGTTTTTTAGATATTAAGATTTATTGTACTACAATTTCTTAATTTAAGACTAGATCAAACCTGAGATCAAATGTATGTCAGATTCAGGATTTATTTCAAGAAGGACATTTCTTCAGTAACGTCCTTGGTGGGCGGTATGTTTGGGAACATGCATGTTCATCCCAAATACGCTCACCAAAATTTAAGTTCAAAAAATTGTTATTAGTTCACCTTGCCTAACTAGATGGCGTTGACATCGATTTAGAAGTCGATGTTAAGATTCTCCGCCATTTAGTTAGGGTCCTGTCGATAAAGATCAATATGTGTGAATAAAATTAGATCAGTATTCGGTTGTTTCAATTTCAACCTTACTTCGATATTATCTACCAAGTTCAAATAGTACTTGTGGACCATCCGCCGCGTCCGGTACTCAACAAGTATGTAGGTACTATTTTGTTCGACAACTTCTTTCTATCTTGTAGGTAGGAACATGATCCCATTGCTATAGAAGTTTTGGGACTTCTGATCAAAATACCGGGACAAGTGGTTTTGGCAGTCCTCTCATGATGTTAACCGTGTGTTAACCTGACACTGCCTCCGTGACGAAGGGGCGGGGTTGCGTGGCAGCACGGTTCGGGGATATTGCAGTGGTAGGTGTCTACCTGTCCCCGAACAGATCTCTCGACGAACTCCACGTCTCCCTTATGGAGCTAAATACCGTCGTCGCTGGGTTTGGTTCCCTCCCCGTGGTCGTCTGCGGGGACTTCAACGCCTGGAACATGGCTTGGGGTTCCCGGCACACGAACCAGCGGGGTCGGATGGTGGAGGACTGGGCTTTGGAGCTGGGCCTGGTCGTCCTGAACCGGGGTTCTGTCCCCACGTTGGTGCGGATGCGGGGTGAATCAGTGGTGGACATTTCGTTCGCCAGCCCCGCTCTGTCACCGCGTGTCGTCGACTGGCGCGTTATGGAGGAGGTGGAGACGTACTCCGACCACCGGTACATCCGGTTTGACGTCTCCGCCGAAACCTCGGCCACGCCGGTCCGACAGAGCCCTTGCGGTCCGCGGTGGGCGCTTAAGCAGATGGACCGGGAGCTTCTCCTGGAAGCCGCGATGGTACAGGCCTGGGTGCAAGCACCGGACAGGCCTGTTGACATCGACGTCGAGGCGGAGTGGTTCCAGGAGGCCATGTCGCAGATCTGCGATGCGGCAATGC
Source organism: Mythimna lalbum (assembly GCA_949319445.1). Taxonomy (NCBI): domain Eukaryota; kingdom Metazoa; phylum Arthropoda; class Insecta; order Lepidoptera; family Noctuidae; genus Mythimna; species Mythimna lalbum. Next base: position 20,797,169 of record OX439356.1, on the reverse strand, counting down.
CCCGTGTCCGTCCAGGACGTGCTAAGCGCCAGGTGTACTGGTGGTCACCGGAGATCGCTGCACTGCGCAACGCGTGCAATCACGCGCGACGCCGGTACGCCAGACACTGCAGGCGCCGCATCCGCCCGCCGGATGCGGAGGCCAGAGAGGCGGAGCTGTATGAAGGATACAGAGAGGCAAAACGCACCCTCCGAGCGGAGATAAAGCGGGCCAAACTCGAGGCCCGCAACGTGTGGCTGGGGTCTCTGAACGCGGACCCGTGGGGGCGCCCGTACAAACTGGTACGGGAAAAGCTCCGCCCCTGGGCTCCACCGCTGACTCAGAGTCTCCGGCCCCAGCTCGTGGAGGGTGTGGTAAGCACTCTGTTCCCTGCGCGAGGGGAACACTCCCCCCCGCCGATGGCTCCACCTCCGCCAGCGGTGTCTGACGCGGACCGCAATAGCGACGACGATGAAAATGCTCCAAAGGTGACCGAGGCAGAGATGAGAGTGGCGGTGCGAAGGCTGAGTGCCAAAAACACCGCCCCAGGACCCGATGGCTTGCCTGGGAAAGCCTGGGTCCTGGCCATGGAGGCTCTCGGGCCTCGACTAAGAGGGCTCTTTAGCGCATGCATGGAGAGAGGCCAGTTCCCACTTCGCTGGAAGATGGGGAAACTGGTCCTAATCGCGAAGCCAGGGCGCCCCGCGGACTCTCCGTCCGCGTACCGGCCCATTGTGCTGCTCGACGAGGTGGGCAAGCTCTTTGAAAGAGTAATTGCAAACCGCCTCGTCGCGCGCCTAACACGGGTAGGGCCGGACCTTTCGGACGGACAATTCGGCTTTCGCAGGGCGCGCTCTACGGTGGACGCCATCATGCGCGTACGAGCCCTCACGACGGGGGACGCGGTGTCTCAGGGTAGGTGTGTCGTGGCAGTGTCCTTGGACATTGCCAACGCCTTCAACTCCCTGCCCTGGAGTACGATCCGGAGGGCACTCCGGTACCACCGGATGCCCGAATACCTCTGTCAAGTGGTCGAGGCTTACCTGTCGGAAAGGTACATTATCTACCCCGGTCACCAGGGAGACTGGAAACGTCGAGAGATGTCGTGCGGTGTTCCGCAGGGGTCGGTACTAGGACCACCCTTGTGGAACATCGGGTACGACTACGTGCTGCGCGGCGACTTCCCTGACGGGGTCAGCGTGGTTTGCTACGCAGACGACACGCTGGTTCTAGCGCAGGGAGAGTCGCACCAGGCGGCGGTCGCTCTAGCGACACGCGGGGTTGCGATAGTCGTTGGTAGGATCCAGGAGTTGGGACTCGAGGTGGCGCTGCACAAATCCGAGGCTATATGCTTCCACGGTCCTCGGAACGCGCCACCATCGGGTTCCCAACTAACGGTGGGAGGAGTTCACATCGGCGTCGGGTCGACGATGAAGTACCTAGGACTCGTCCTCGACAGCCGGTGGAATTTCGGAGAACACTTCCGACGTTTGGCTCCCAAACTCAACCGGGCCGGGGCTGCTCTCAAGCGGCTCCTGCCCAACCTTGGGGGTCCAGACGCCTCCTGCCGGAGGCTCTACGCGGGGATCGTTCGGTCCATGGCCCTCTACGGGGCGCCGGTGTGGGCGCCGTCGCTGGCAAAGCGACCGGCGTCCATACTGAACGCCTGCCAGAGGGTCATGGCAATACGGATGGTGCGGGGTTACCGCACGATCTCCCGCGAAGCGGCGAGCCTTCTGGCTGGCCTACCACCGTGGGATCTGGAGGCAACAGTCCTTGCACACATGCACGATAAGCGCGTGGAGATGCAACGCCGGGGTGAAAGTCCACTACCGCGACAGGTCGAGGTATGGCGGACAGAGCTCCGGCGGGATCTCACGGTGAAATGGCGTCAGCGACTATCGCAACCCAGTGCTGGGCACGCCACAATTATGGCGGTAAGTCCCCTCCTTGAGGCGTGGCTGGAAAGACCTCACGGCGTCCTTACCTTCCGCATGACGCAGGTCCTCACCGGACATGGCAAGTTCGGGAGGTTCCTGCATCGGATTCGAGCGGAAGAGACGCCCGGGTGCCGCCACTGTGCGGAACGCCCGGAGGACACGGTGGAGCACACAGTAGAGGTATGCCCTGCTTGGGCGGAGCAACGCCGTGCCCTCGTGGGGGCGATCGGCGGCGGAGACCTCTCGCGCCGAGCCTTGGTTGAGGCCATGGTCCGGAGCGAGGAGGAGTGGCAGGCGGTCGCCTCCTTCTGCGAAGCAGTGATGCTAGCAAAGGAGGAGGCCGACCGCATCAGGCAAAGGCGCCCTCGCCGCCGCCGTCGGGATTCCGATCCCGATTTCCGGCCACCGTAGACGGGGGCTCGCGGACGGCGAGCCATGGGTAGCTCGCTGTCCGATCGTCCGGTAATGGACCGAGTCCAAGACGTCGACGGCGCGCACTGTTCCCGCGCGCCTCAAGAAGTTGTCAGCAGCAGGAGGGGCCCAGCTTGGCCGAAGCCTACTGGGGACAGGGTTGTCCGAAAGGGAGCTCGTGCCCCGGTATGAAGGCTAGAAGGAACGGGATGGGGTTTTTAGTCAGTAAGAGTCTGACACTATCTCCCGCTCCGCCCAAGAGCGGGTTTTGTCATAAGATGATTTTCCCCATCGGTAAAAAAAAAAAAAAAAAAAAAAAAAACCTGACACTGCCTAAATAATTCTGAAGAGACCGAAACAGGTTGAAATCTGAAGGTGCAAGATCAGGACTATACGGCGGATGCATTAACACCTCCCAGCCAAACTCTCATAATTTTTGCTGAGTGGCTAAAGATGTGTGAGGTCTATATTGCCTGCGTTAAATAAATTCCTATTATTATTTTTTATTTTTTTCGGTGAGGAAAAATCACCCAGATGACGTTCACGGTGGAGCACACAGTCGAGGTGTTCCCTGCCTGGGCGGAGCATCGCCGTGCTCTCGTGGGGGCGATCGGTGGCGGAAATCTTTGGTCGAGGCCATGGGCCGGAACGAGGAGGAATGGCAGGCGGTCGCCTCTTTCTGCGAAGCAGTAATGCTAGCAAAGGAGGAGGCCGACCGCATCAGGCAACGGCGCCCTCGCCGCCGCCGCGCCGCCGGGATTCCGATCCCCATTTCCGGCCACCGTAGACGCGGGCTCGCGGACGGCGAGCTGTGGGTAGCTCGCTGTCCGACCGTCCGGTAACTGTCCGGTCCGAGCCCAAGACGTCGACGGCGCGCACTGTTCCCGCGCGCCTCAAGGAGTTGTCAGCAACAGGAGGGGTCCAGATGGGTCGAAGCCTACTGGGGCCAGGGCTATCCGAAAGGATGCTCGAGCCTTGGTTTGAAGGCTAGAAGGAACGGGGTGGGTTTTTAGTCAGTAAGAGTCTGACACTATCTCCCACTCCATCCAAGGGCGGGGGTTGTCATAAGGTGATTTTTGCCCACTGTAAAAAAAAGCCCAGATGACGTCCTACTATCTCCCGCTCCGCCCAAGGGCGGGCTTAGGCGGAGCAGGAGATAGTGTCTGACTCATAGTGACTAAAAACCCGCACCGTTCTTTCCTTGCCTTTCATACCTTTTCCCTTTCGGAGACAGATCCAAAAAGTCTGCAAATGACCTGAATGAATGAATGGTGTGTTTTCCGATGCGTAAAAGAATCTCGGTATTTAAGATGGTCACCCATCCGCATACTGACCTAGCCAAGCGTTTTTTTTTTCGGTGGGCAAAAATCATCTCATGACAACCCCCGCTCTTGGGTGGAGCGAAAGATAGTGTCAGACTCTTACTTATTAAAAACCCACCCCGTTCCTACTAGCTTTCATACCGGGGCACGAGCTTGATGGTAAGGAACCCTTCCTGCACGAGTCCGACTCGCACTTGTCCGGATTTTTAAAAGTAACCATGTAGTTTCATGGTTATTCTCCATAAGAAACGACCAAGTGGAACCGTGCACTAGCTTCTAAAGTTTTATCCTTACTAATATTATAAAAGCGAAAGTGAGTTTGTTTGTTACGCCTTCACGCCTAAATGGCAAAACCGATTTTGATGAAACTTGGTACACGGATAGACCATATCCAGGAATAGGACATAGGATACTTTTTATCCCGGAAGTATGTTCCCTTGGGATCATTTTCTGCTATCACGCGGGCGAAGCCGCTGGGAGCAGCTAGTACAATTATAAGTGCCTATGAGAAATAAAAACTTTTTGAATCCCAAAAAAAGTTTATTCCCTTATTTAAAGGCTCTTAATAAACTAGTGCGCTTCACTATCAACGATTGTATCTCTGCTTATCATCAAGTAAGGTCCGAAAGGAAACTCGAGCCCTGGTATGAAGGCTAGAAGGGACGGGGTGAGTTTTTAGTCAGTAAGAATTTGATACTATCTCCCGCTCCACCCAAGAGCGGGGGTTGTCAAAAGATGATTTTTGCCCACCGAAAAAAAAAGGTCTCAGTTATGTACTAGTTTAAGTCAAATAAAAAAAAAAAAAAAGTTTTAAATTAAAGAGCTCTTCAATTCACAACTAACATTACATTCGTTTATAACATTAGTTTTAGAAGATACTAGCTTTTGCCAGCGGCTTCGCCCGCGTACATAAAATATAGCCTATGTCACTCAGAAATAAAGCAGCTTTCTATCGGTGAAATAATTTTAGCAATCGGACCAGTACTTCCAGAGATTACCCCCTACATACAAACTTACAAATTTTACCTCTTTATAATATTAGTACAGATTAACAAACCCCGAAACACGTGTCTAGCGTTATTATGTAAAGAATGTAATAATATGTACAAAATGTCATAACTGTATTATGAAAACATTACAAAGTTATAAGCTTTTTATGTCAGCCACCGCCGCGATTCCGATCCCGATTTCCGGCCACCGTAGACGCGGGATCGTGGACGGCGAGCCATGGGTAGCTCACTGCCCGATCGTCCGGTAACTGTCCGGACCGAGCCCAAGACTTTGACGGCGTGCACTGTTCCCGCGCGCCTCAAGGAGTTGTCAGCAGCAGGAGGGGCCCAGATGGGTCGAAGCCTACTGGGGCCAGGGTTATCTGAAAAGAAGCTCGAGCCCCGGTATGAAGAGGCTAGAAGGAACGGGGTGGGTTTTAAGTCAGTAAGAGCCTGGCACTATCTCCCACTCCACCTAAGAGCGGGGGTTGTCATAAGATGATTTATGCCCACCGTAAAAAAAAGCTTTTTATGTCAGCAAAAATACATAGTCATCGGGCCATCCAGGCGACTGAGGAGTTGTTTTGCACTTGCCCTCAGCCGTTTGCTGGCGCCTAATGTCCAATATGTAACCTTTTCAAATATTTTTGGGAACAAATATAACATGGAGTAAATAAAATTGGAATTGGAATCCATTCAGTACTGATTCTGAACAAACTATATTCAGGTTTCGCGCCCTCACCGCCGCCGCCGCCGGGGTTCCAGCCCCGATTTCCAGCCACCGTAGACGCGGGCTCGTGGACAGCGAGCTATGGGTGGCTCGCTGTCCGATCGTCCGGTAACTGTCCGGACCGAGCCAAGGCGTCGACGGCGCGCACTGTTCCTGCGCGCCTCAAGGAGTTGTCAGCAACAGGAGGGGCCCATCTGGGTCGAAGCCTACCGGGGCCGGGGTTATCCGAAAGGAAACTAGAGCCAAGGTATGAAGGCTAGAAGGAACGGCGCGGGGTTTTTAGTCAGTAAGACTCTGACACTGTCTCCCGCTCCACCCAAGAGCAGGTTTCGTCAATGATGATTTTCCCCGTGGACAGAAAAAAAACATAAACTAAAAATTATGTTGTACATAATATATTGGTATTTGTTAATATGTTTGTTTATATGTTAGATTTATTTATGTAGGTATATACAGGGTTATTTGTAAAGTACTAGCAACCTCTCAGGACTATGTTACTAACATCATAAACAACAACTTTTGTTCTCTGACTTTTAAAAATGTATCAGATTTTCATACAAAAATAAAAATAATTTAATTAATGGTCTAAATATTACTAAATCTATGCAAAGCAAGCGATAATACAATAGCGGAGGGGAGGGGGATTTGTCGGCGGGGGTTCTTGATGCGCTAGCGTCTCGTCAAGCACCCCTGAATAGAACAAGAAAATATGGAACATTTATTTTTGGTAAATGTATTATGTTTTGTAAAAAGTCATGGAACAAAAGTTGTTGTTTATGATGTTAGTAATACAGTCCTGCAAGGTTGTTAGTGTTTTATAAATCACCCTGTACAGTGTACACTGGATCCTATCGTCCAATATGATATCTCTTCTCAGTCACAGTCAAAGGTTTGCTTCGAGAAATGGTCTTTCTACGCGAATTGTCAAATAACTGTGTACCTACTATTCATTATTGACAAGGTTTTCCCCGTACCTTCGCCCGCGTACATAAAATATAGCCTATGTCACTCGGGAATAAAGCAGCTTGCTATCGGTGAAAAAAATTTCGCAATCTGACCAGTATTTTCAGAGATTACCTCCTACAAACAAAAAAACATAAAAAAAAAACTGAACCTCTTTATTATATAGTGTACCTACAAATATTATAAATGCGAAAGTAACTCTGTCTGTCTGTCTGTTACGCTTTCACGCAAAAACTACTGAACGGATTTAGATCAAATTTGGTAGGTAGGTAGAAGAGACACTGGAATAACACATAGGCTACCTATAATTCCACTGCTGAGCACGGGTCTCTGCCCGCGCGATACAAACTGTAGTCCACGCGGGCGAAGCCGCGGGCGGAAAGCTAGTATATTATATACTTTTTTGTAAGGACACCATTACATATACATAAAAGAAACTAAAACACATACATAAAATGTACGGCCTTATCGCATTCCGCGATCTCTTCCAGGCAACCTGGAATGGACAGTAATTGCCTGGACAAGAAATGAGAAAGAATTAAGAATTCAATCATACTAATTTTAGTGATAGCGGAAAATTACATTTCCTAATAGGTAGGTTTTACAACTGAAATCCGGCACAATAGATTTTTATAGCCACTTTATCGAATATTTTCCGTTTTCAAAGCAACTGCGACCGTTTCAAGATAACACTGTTACGTGAAACAAGCAAAATCTGAGGTTTTTCCACAAATGACTGGCCTGTTGGTCTAGTGGTTAATGGCCCTCACTGCTATGCTATGGTTCGATTCCCACCCAGGACAAATGTTTATGTGATGAGCATCATCATTTTTCCTGTGTCTAGATATAATTTGTGTATAATATGTATGTATTTAGAAATATATATGTTTATCGGTTGTCTAGTACCAACACAAGTTCTGCTTGGCTTGGGACTAGACGGCGTTGTGTGATATTTGTGGAATATTATTTATTAGTTACAGGTTCGATTCCTCGTTTGCTGGACGAAAAAATGTCACTCAGATTTTGAATAGGTATCGTAATTTATCTTTATGATCAGGAATCAAAGCATTATTAAATAAACCTTCTATATGTACTTTTGAATTGCCAAACCAATCAATCAGAAAAATGTTGCTGATTGCACATTCCAAAGCGTAGATCTCTATGGAGAAGAACGTGGATGAAACTACTTGGATATTCTTTTAAATCATTATGTATTACGAATACAAATATCTCGATTACATATTTCTTGTCACCATTAAGCGGAAACAATGTAAATAAAACAAAAAAAAAATGGAAAGATAGAAATTAAAATATTTTGATCTGGAAATTTAAAATCCCAATTTAAATATTTTATTTAAGCAAATATCTATGTGTGAAATAAAGAAGTACATATAAATAAAAAAGAAAATGAAAATTTCACGAAAATATTTGCGTACGCAAGTCTGTCCCGGGACTTCAAACTATTTACACAGGAAAAAAAAACTGTTTTTTCACTTACGGCTCTGAATCCTGGGTAAAATTTTGCAAACCATAGTGTTGTATTTTAATCACTGTTCGTACACTAAACCATGGGCGCGAGTGCCGAGGTACCGCGCGCCACACTCAGTCGCCAAACTCAAACTGCGGTCGCCATCTAGCGCCATCGCTCCACAGAGTCATACGCTCACAGAGAAGGCGGGGATGAAATGTAAATTAAGTTCGAGATATTACCTTTTTAGCTTATGTACAGTGTAGGCTTATTATAGTAAGGCTGTTTTCTCCGAAGCGGGACAGTTTTTTTTTTATTGTTGGTAGATTCGCGCTTGACCGCTATCTCACCTAATGGAAAGCGACGATGCGGTTGGCGATGGAACGCGCTTGTAGAAGTAACCTATTCACTCTTGACTTAAATATTCCCGGGTTATAGCCATCAGGAAACACAGACTCTGGCAGGGAATTCTACTCCTTAGCTTTATGCACAATGAAAGCGTTTTCAAAACGTATTATGTGTATAGATGGGATGTCTATCCTAATACAGGTGGTGCAACGCCGTACGTGGCCCGATGATGGAACGGGCTAGGTAGAAAAAAATACAGTAACCTTGGAATGCGAGCGAAAACTAAAGGAACACAGATGGTCAGTAAAAGTCTGTCATTCACTGTCGCTACAACCCGGGTGACACTTGTCAGGGTCCATCAATTTTGCTGACAGCTTTATGAGGCGTGCGTGGAACACAATGTGCCTTATTAACCTGATCAGCTTATTCTCTGGGTTTGCAGTAGCGCTCTGGAATTTACTGTGATGATCAAATCACTAACGTCGGGTTACCCACTGGCTAGTTTCTTATCCAATACCATAAGAAACTATGTAACTTTAAGATGTTAATTACAGTTTTTCCTCCAGTAGATTGTAACTCCCAGTAGTAGCAGGCGACGCCTTTCCTTGGCTACACTTTCCAATGAACACAGTAATTACTCATTTCTGTAACGCCGTTCTAAGAAATAGAGTTATAAAATAAGCTTTGAAGTACATAAAGTGTACTTATTGACACTTAATTTATTTAAATCTGCCATACTGTTGACTAATCTTGACTAATTGATATTATTATTGGCATTGCAGATTGATTTGCTAATATTATTATGACGGTGTTCCGTTTTCAAGCTTGCGTTATGACCGAAAAACAGTTTGGAGTTATACGAAACAAAGTCCTGCAAACCGCCGTTGAAAAGGGAGGATCTTCCGACCAGACGGCTTTTATGTCTGGTGGGCAACTGTCCGATAGTTGATTTCGGACTGTTGTATTATTCAAATCGCGCGAAAAACACACAGTACAGTTCTATTTATCATCCAACTTAGCATTTAATTCATGAATCCCCAAGCGACCACCGGTGGCCGCGCATCTATTGTCTTACTATTGTGTCTCTAATTGACGGTATCTGAAGGGTTAATGACTCAATCCATTCACCGTGGGATGACTTCTCTTACTCTCACAGTCATGCTCGCTAATTGATTCTTATCACATCTTTCCCATGCATGTCTTTTTTATTAGTATTATTGATAGGCTCGCGCTTGTACTCTATCTGACCAGATGATTGTGTGAATGACAATGAGGTCGAAAATGGAGATCGCTTGCCTGGAAGTAACCTACTCACTCTTGACTTAAAGTCTCCGGCAGGGAATTCCACTCCTCAGCTGCACACACAATGAATATAATTTCCAAAATGTTTTGTGTTTATGGGTGGAATGTTCACTATATACCAGTGGCGTATTGTCTTACTTCTGGTAGATGATGGAACAGGTTTAGTGGAATACTTTACCATAACCCTTTTCCATGATATTTAGGTACAACGATATAAATAAACAAATCAGGCTCTAATAAATCAATTATTTCATTCTATCTTTATCGGCTTTCTCTTCCTGACGACTAGCCACCATTTCACTTCAACTACACATTTATGTCCAACATAATTATAGTGAGTTTGCATAAAATTGCTCTCAGATGCTGGTAATGCATGTCGCTAGTAATTTGCTGTAGGGATTAACGGTGACCATAAGTAGTAATGGCGCCTGCGAAGAATTTATAAATTGTAGATACTGGGGATTTGTGATGGCAGATAAGAGAGTATCCTGTTCAAGTTGTGTGGTTCTTGTTAGTTTGTTAGAAGAGATTATAAAGCATTGACATCGCTATTTCTTTCTTTTTTTATCATGTTGTAAATTTTTAGACAGTAAGTAAGTGTGATTTGTTGAAATACATAATCTTGTCACAAATTATAATTATGTACTATATTATTTTTATGAAAGAAATTTTAAAAATATATTCTCTTGAATAAATCCTGTGATATAACTCAAAAAAATAATTGATGATAATGTGATTATGAAAACTGTTTACCAGCAGTTTTAATATTTTTTAAATCACATATTTTAAATTCTTAGAATGACTTTATTTTGTATCACTATAGTCATTTTATGTGCTTATACCTACTTATTAAATTAATGATAAGCACATTTTATTAATTAAGGTTAAACGTATTTCTCGACTGGGATAGTAGAATGGACGACATCGGTATTGCTTACAATATTAAAAAATCTAATAGAATACAAACTCTTCAAACGCCGCGTCTAGCGTTACCTAGCTCTGTAACCAAACAACGAAATAAAAACAGTAATAAGCATTTTTTTTAAATGACAACAAAATCGTGATTTCGGCAAAACTTGACTACAAAATTAGGTTGTAATAGACAAAACAATAATTACATTATTTTGCGAATTATAATAATATGATTACTTATCATAATTTGTGGACAAAAATAGACACGATCAGTGACACTGACATAATTTTTAGGGTTCCTTCCCCAAAGGGTAAAACAAGACCCTACAGCTTCGCGCATATTTATCCTATATCTTTAATTTTAACGTCTGTTAACCGATTTGCGTGAGGAACTGGTATTGTGTGTTTACTAAGACTTCACTGTCCGTTCGTCTGCCTGTCTGTTTGTCCGTCTGTCACCAGACTGTATATCATGAACCGTGATAGACAATTAATTTTTTTACAGAAGATGTATTTCTGTTGCTGCTAAAAAAACAGCATAAAATAAATATGTATTTTAAGAGGCTGCCATTCAACAAACGTGCCTTTTGTTTGTCGTTTTTGCTGCTATGGTCTGCAGCAAAAACGGAACCCTTCGTGTGCGTGTCCCACTCGTACTTGACCGGTTTTTTAAAGACGATTTTTCCGAATTTCGGAAAATTTTGGAGCGTTTTCTTCACAGGTCGACCTCGGCGGCATCGTCCGTCCTCTGGTACCCACTTTGTGGAGATACTCGCCCAACGGTCAGTGTGCATGCGACTGATATGACCCGCCCGATCCCATTTTAGCCTTTTTTTTTTCAACGTCCATGATTCTAGTCTTTTGGCGGAATGTGGTGGTTTTTGACGTCCAGAATGCTGCGCTCCATTGCTCGTTGGCAAACCCCAGGGCGAAACTTTTGTGACTTGGTGAGCGACCATTAGTGAGGTAAAAATCCTAGTCTCCCCGGACTTATCCCCAAAGTCCAGGCGCCTTTCGAAGGTTACCTCTCAAAAACAGAAAAAAAGATACGGAAGGAGGTTTTACATACCTCTGTTAACTTTTCTAATTAATTTTGTAGCGAGGTACAAATGGATTTCTCTGTGTCTCTCGACGATCTTCGTTTTGTTGGCGACTTTTTCTGATGCAGTAGTTGATATAAGTTTGCAGGAAATTCATTGGGTGGCGGATTTTATAGTAAGACGGTAGATCATCTTGATTAAAGAAACTGGTTGATTCTAGAAGGTAGAACTTAGACTCTTAGAAAAAATCTGTGCATCCGTGTTAGACTTCCTTAACGGAAGACACTGCTAGCACTTTTTACGAAATAGTTTTAAATCACTAATTGATACTTTCCACAAAATTTCAAGTTAACCTTATGTGTACAGTAATAAGGCTTATATTCGGTCGTCAACAAATGGCAGAAACGGTGATTTTACGCCTAAGAACACTGAAAGTGATTTTTCAATGAATCAGCGATTTTTTTTTCTTTGATAGCCGTTACTTGATACCGTTATCTAATTATAAGGTAAATAAAAGAAACAATTTTGTAGACCTATATAAGATACAGAAATCCACCATACATTATTTTGTTATATCTCAAAGGGTTTAGGCAGTGTTTTTCCCGTCATCTTCAATAAATATCACAGTGTACACAGAAGTAAATACAATAACTATATATAATTACTTGAACCTTCCTGTCAATCAAGCTGTCAAGTGGTGAAAACCGCTTGAAATTTGGTGCAGTAATTTTTGAGTTTATCGCGAACAGACAGACAGACGCGGTGGGGGACTTTGTTTTATATTATGTATTGGTTGATTTGATTCGGGACATCGTTATGTTGTTTGGAGATAACGCTAAAATTAATCGTGCGTTTGCGTTATGTTCGTGTAGCGTAACAATACTGAGCGCATTGCATTGACTAGTTTTTAAGTCAATTTGTTATGTCATATTTATTATGATAGAATAGAACAAACGTTATTTATTTCGACACTAATCTTCGCATTATTTCAAGAATTTTCAGCTAATATACTGGTAAAGAGTTAACTAATAACGCTTTTATTTTGTGTTTTTTTTGTGTGTGACTTGTGTTTTTTGTGTGTATATCCTACATAAAAGGTGAAACTGACTGACATATCAACTAGTGATGTAACGAATGTGGGCACGCTACGATTATGGCGGTAAGTCCCCTCTTTGAGGCGTGGCTGGAAAGACCTCACGGCGTCCTTACCTTCCGCATGACGCAGGTCCTCACCGGACATGGCACGTTCATGGTACATGTTTCCGATTAAGTCGGAAGAGAAGCCCGGGTACCGCCCCCGCCACTGTGCGGAACGCCCAGAGGACACGGTGGACCACACAGTCGATATGTGCCCTGCCTGGGCGGAGCATCACCGTGCTCTCGTGGGGGCGATCGGCGGGGGAGACCTCTTGCGCCCGCCGGGCCCTGGTCGAGGCCATTGTCAGAAGCGAGGAGGAATGGCAGGCAGCCGCCTCCTTCTGCGAAGCAGTAATGCTAGTAAAGGAGGAGGCCGACCGCACCAGGCAAATGGCGGTAGACGCGGGCTCGCGGACGGCGAGCCATGGGTACCTCGCTGTCCGATCGTCCAGTAACTGTCCGGACTGAGCCCAAGACGTCGATGGCGCGCACTGTTCCCGCGCGCTTCAAGGAGTTGTCAGCAACAGGAGGGGCCCGGCTGGGTCGAAGCCTACTGGGGCCAGGGTTATCTGAAAAGAAGCTCGAGCCCCGGTATGAAGAAGCTAGAAGGAACGGGGTGGGTTTTTAGTTAGTAAGAGTCTGACACTATCTCCCGCTCCACCGAAGAGCGTGTCATAAGATGATTTTTGCCCACCGAAAAAAAAAAATGTAACGAATGTTAGGATTCTCACATTGGCGAATGCGAATACGAATGTTAACATTCAAACAAACTGCGTTGAAATAAACAAATAAATAAATAATAATACCTACATTCAACTGAACATACTACATGGTACTTCCTTATTTTTGAAGTTTTGAAAATGTTTCAAACTCAGAAACCGATGTGCATCAACATGCTAAGCGTAATACCCGAGCTATCATCTCGTGTCAATCTCCCGCTCCCGAATCACCACGACTTCAGGGAAATGGCCAATCTTCTCGTAATCCCACTGATCTGCAAATTGACATTATTTACGCATAATTATGATGACCATTCGGCACTTGCAGTGTAGGTACTCACAGTGTAACCATCGTTTACGAAAAGTGTGGTTTTGTTTACCGTATCCAGAGCAGTATTTTTTTTAGGTGAGAAATCATTCTGAAGTAGCGACCGTGACCGGATAACGCAGCGTTGGAAGGCCTCCCACAAGGTGGTCCGATGAGCTTGTCGGAGCCGCATGAATCCGATGGATGCATGACGCACAGGATCGGTCGTTGTGGCAATGCTAGGGGGAGGTCTATGTCCAACAGTGGACGTCCTTCGGCTGTATGATGATGATGATGAGAAATCATTCTCATTTCCCTGTCCCTCCTTTCCCCAATATCTCGCTTATGGCCTGTTCAGACTTAGCTTTTAGGGGAGCGCGGCGCGAGGAGTTGGGGCGGCACCAGTAAATGGAGCGTTTTCGTTACGAGCGGCGTCTTTTGGCGTGCTTCCAAGCATTTTCCTACTTTTAATCTTACCACTCACCGCTCCGCGCTTAGCTACCGCTCACAGTAGCAAAGTGAACTGGCCGCTAAAGTAGAATAAGTCGTGTCAAACTTTCGCACAGGATCGGTAGTTATAGCAACACTTGGGGAAGCCTTGTTGAACAGTGGACGTCTTTTGGCTGAAATGTCGATGATGACTTTACTTTCCCTAATTTTTTACCTAGCAATACGATTTACCCTTTGTGAACTCGCCAAAAATATTCCATCCCACCTTCGTACCACACATTTCATACATAAGTACACTGGCGTACACAAGTAAGACCAAACCATATGTACAGTCGCGTCGTAAATCAAGAATCGAGCTTGCAATAACGTGCCAGGCACGCCTTGACTTTGAACTTGGACAGTCGCGTGGGCAAGTGCTTTGCGGGATTATTTTAGATTATTATTACCTATTGTTTACAGAAAAACGTCAGAGGTTATTTTTTTCAGCACTGCGTTTTAATTTGGATTCTATGTGGTTAAGAAAAATAAGCGGCGGCGACCTCTGGCTTGCAGCCTTGGTTCAGACCATGGTCACAAAATCTGGGGCCAGGGTTATCAGAAAGGGAATCATCTAATGACAACCCCCGCTCTTGGGCGGAGCAGAGATAGTGTCAGAATCTTACTGACTAAAAATCCACCCCGTTCCTTCTTGCCTTTCATACCGTGCCTCGAGCTACCTTTCGGAGCTAACCCTGGCCCCAGTAGGCTTCGACCCAGCTGGACCCCTGCTGTTGCTGACAACTCCTTGAGGCGCGTGGAAACTGTGCGCGCCGTCGACGACTTGGGCTCGGTCCGGACAGTTGCCGGACGGACGGATAGCGAGCTACCCATTGCTCGCCATCCGCACGGTGGCCGGAAATCGGGATCAGAATCCTGTCGGTGGCTGGGGCGCTGTGAGCGCTGCCGTTGCCTGATGCGGTCGGCCTCCTCCTTTGCTAGCATTACTACTTCGCAGAAGGAGGCGACCACCTGACACTCCTCCTCGTTTCAGATCATGGCCTGTACCAATGCCCGGCGCAAGAGATCGCCACCGCCGATCGCCTTCGAGGCACGGCGATGCTCTGCCCAAATGTGGTACACCTTAACTGTGTGCTCCACCGACCAAGCCTGAGTTGACCGCACGTCCTGTCAATGTAGAATGGGACCAGTAGGCCCGATGCTCGTTAGGGCTGCGGGAACGTTTGAAAGAGTTACCGTCCTCCTGGAACGCAAACGGCAACTACAAGACACAAATAGGTTTAGTATAAAGAAAGAAAATGTTTTTTTTGTCAATAAAAAACTAAAAAAAAATTGCAAAAATCTACATTAATAATATAATGAAGAAGTTTATTTTTAATGCTTTTTTGTTTGTAGGAGTTAATCTCTGGAAGTACTGGTCCGATTGCTAAATTTTTTTCACCGATAGACAGCTGCTTTATTCCTGAGTGACATAGGCTATATTTTATGGACTTGAGTGAAGTCGCGGGCAAAAGCTAGTATAATATAATTTTAATGCTGTGCTAACCAAGAAAGCTAATTAGTAATCAGTGTGAGTTGTCTGGCTTGCGGCGTAAACAAAGATATCTAATACTTTGTCAGTAATCTAGGAAAGTGCTCCGTTCTTGGATGTTGGTATAAAATTCCTTTACTTTGCACTTATTAAATTATTACGTTTAAGGTCAATAACTTTTCGGAGTTTATGTACATAAATTTTTTGTAGTAATTTGGCGTATGGTCCAAAAAACCACTGTTTAAATTTGCCACCCCATGTTTTACCCATACTCAAACAAATAAATGACTTGTGTTTATATTTAGTAGGTATACATTTGTATGTCTCTTTTTGCGTTGAAATCGTTTTCTTAATTATATCAATGGTTCAATTTTACTATTTTTGCAGCATTTTTTGGCAAAGTACTGTAACTTAAAGGTATTTATATTTTGTAAAATTAATTATTCAGGTTTTAATTAAAATTAAAATATTGTAAGTAGTATTACCTTCTTTATTAAATCAATTGCTTTTGGGGGAGTCCTTTGCCCAGCAGTGGGAAAATATAAACTAAATAAAAAACAAAACAAAAACTAGCTTTTAAGAATGATGGTTTCGCCCACAAAAACTAGTCTAAATCATCTTTAGACCACAATTTCTTTGTTATTTCAATACATAGTAGACTAATTTTTGAGTATATTTTTTTTTGTATATTTGGTAGGTCTAAGAATAATTTTACCCTCCTATCTCCTTCACGCCGGACCAGCTGCCCAAACTATATGAACCGTAAGATAGATTGTGTATAGATAGACTATAGAAGTATAGAGTACTATACTCCCACCTTCGCCCACCATTTTTTTTTTCATATTTATTTGGTAGAATAATGTTTACCGAATCAATATCATATTTCTTTTAGACTGCTTCTTTTGATATCATTCGCACTCATTTTAACAATTCCCAAATTATTATAACTTCGATTCTCCCAGTACTTTTAAATACAGTCATATTTCATCCATTCAGCAATATCCTTTCACGTCTTATCGATAAAGATTAATACAATCGCATTTAACAAAAAGCTTTACATTTCGACAATATATCATTTCATTTTGATGGTAACTGTACTCGGTCGGAGGTATTCGCCGAAGCAAAAGTAAGAGCAAACCAATTTGACATGTATGTATGTGTTTGAGCTCCGTGCCCAAAAAATGAACTCACGGTTAGGTACATATGGTTCTGTTTAATCGATTTGGACTTAGGTTGTATTCAGACGGTACTGCGATTTCAAAGGACATACCTAATTTCTTATATCGTTTTAGTTTTTAACAGACTTGGAAAAAGGATGAGGTTATGCTAAATAGCCAAACTATTTAGCATAATCTCATCCTTTTTCCTACCTAGCTTTTTTTTTATTATTATTGATAGGTTTGCGTTTGACCACTATCTTACCTGATAGTATGCGATGATGTGGTTGACGATGGAACACGCTTGCTTAGAAGTAACCTATTCACTCTTGACTTAAGACCTCTAAGTTGTAGCTATCAGGAAACACAGACTCCGGCAGGGAATCCCACTCCTTACACACAAAAACCCTCCTTAAAACAAGCCATTTAAAGCTCACATTTAAACAAATTCGGGTTGCGGGAACCCGATGGATGCGAGACGCACCGGACCGTTCATTGTGGCGACGCCTGGGGGAGGCCTTGGTCCAACAGTGGACGTCTTTCGGCTGATGTGATGATGATGATGAGGCCGTTATAGGCCCTACAACTTAAACTAGTCTTCTGTGATAGACTGAAGAATTAGATGAAGCAAAGGCTCCAATGAAGAATATATGACTGAATGACTGAAAAATTTACCCAAAATATTTGAAATGATTGCCTATGAACTTTATCTCCTTGAATTCATAAAATTTTGACTAATATAATCTTTTTTACAACTATTGCTGAATTAGTTTAAACTGTTTGTAATTTTAATGTTTAACCCATAATTTTACAACTCATATTTAATTTAGTAAGGATAAATTATGGTTTAATTGAAAATAATAAAATTAACTAAGCAGCACCCGTATCTTGGGGCCCCAATTGCGTTAATTTATATTTTACCAATATGTATATTTTCCGTTATTGTTGATTTTTTTAGAAAATTGCTGAGGAAGTTAATGACTCAATTTTAAACTGAATCGTATAAAATCTGTGGCTAAATTAAAAAATCTCATTATTAAAATTGTTTTTGAATGCACAAAATAATGAAGGACCTACAATATTAAATATTTTAAAACTATTAACACTTTTTATTTCAACTGTACAGCGTAATAGTATGTACTTATTTTATAATAAAATCATTACATAATTTGGACAATTCTGGGGTAAGAACGCTTTAATATTACAAAAATTTGCATGTATGTATGTTCGTTACCTTCACGCTCAAGCGGCTAAACAGATTCGGATGAAATTTAGCACACTGATAAACCATATTTTGAAAGAGCATATAGGATTCTTTTATCCTCAAAATATGTTCACTTGGAATATTTTTCTACTTTCACACGGGTGAAATTGCTGGCTAAAGCCAGCACCTTCATAAATTTGCGTTTTTTCCCATAAAGTACTATTACTATTACTGTAAAGAACCTACTAGAGATACTCCTATTTACTATGGGTTGACTTTTAAAACAGAAAGAAACCCACGGTCATAGAATACAAAGGACAACTGAAGGAACATTGATGTGATTTTAGTCAGCAAAAGTCTGACACGCCTTAGAACGAGAGAAGTCAGTAGACGATTTTTCACCTCAAAAAAATGTATAGTCGAAATATGCATTTATTTGTTATTGTTTTTTTTTTTAATCATCATCATTTCACCCGATAGACGTCCACACATGTTGGACATAGGCCTCCCCTAAGTGTCGCCACAATGATCGATCCTGCGCGTCTCGCATCCATCGGTTTCCCGCAACCTTCACCAGGTCATCGGTCCACCTTGCAGGAGGCCTTCCGCCGCTGCGTCTTCCAGTACGAGGTCGCCACTCCAGAACCTTTCGGCCCCAACGGCCATCTGTTCTGCGAGCAATGTGCCCTGCCCATTGCTACTTAAGTTTGGCGATTCTTCGGGCTATGTCGGCAACCTTGGTTCTCCTGCGGATATCTTCATTTCTGATTCGATCCCGCAAGGAAACTCCGAGCATAGCCCTTTCCATTGCCCTCTGGGTGACTTTGAGCCTTCTGATGAGGCCCATTGTGAGCGACCACGTTTCGGCACTATATGTCATCACTGGCAACACGCACTGGTCATAGACTTTCATCTTGAGACACTGTGGTATATTGGACGAGAAGATACCGCGCAGTCTCCCGAACGCCGCCCAACCGAGTCGGATTCGACGGTTGACCTCTTTCTCGAAATTAGCTCTACCCAACTGGATTGTCTGTCCGAGGTAGACGTAATCGTCCACTACTTCGAGTATAGAGCCTCCGATCTTGATAGGAATGGGTGCTACATGGTTGTTTATCATGACTTTAGTTTTGTCCATGTTCATTTTAAGACCCACTCTTTCGGAAGCTCTACTGAGGTCATTGAGCATTGTGCAGAGCTCCTCCGTAGTCTCGGCCATGACTACTATGTCTCTCGTGTCGTCGATTTTTTTAATATATTTACTTATCTATTTATTTAATTCGTTTAGTTGCTAGCTAACTTAAGTTTTTTGTACAATTGTGACACAAAACGAAAAACAGAAGTTACGAGAGAGAAAAAAACAAAACAAACAGAATAAGTACAATAATAAACTCTATTACATGTCCCTGGCGTGTGTGACATTGAAATGTAGTTGGAAGATTTGTACAAGCTCATACCCCCGAGACTGCTCTCCTAAACAGGTTGAGTGAGACACCATTTCTACACTTGTTTTGAAGTTAGGTATCAATAACAAATCATAGGCCACCTGCTGCATTCTTTTTACATAATCTCTCATCTTACTCAATTGTACAATGCGTTCCAAAGGAGAATAGGATCGACGGCCATGTTGTGACGTCACGATTTACGGTCAAATCGGCTTGCTGTCGTTTGGGTTTGGGACACGTCTTGTTCGCACACAGTGTCCCAATTGACACTTTTTAATTTTAATAATTTTTTTGGTGATGATTCGGACACCGATAAAAAAATAACCGTTTTGTACTGTCAGATGAAAAAAAATTGTTTGATAAATATTAATTTATACCTACTACCTAATCTTAGTGTAAGCCGTCAAATCGAGGAAATAAATTTTAATAAACTTTAATTAATTTATGAAAAAAATATATTTAAGTAATTACGAACTTTGAACGAAAAAAGTTTAATTAGAATCCAGTTTATCAATTTTACTCATCTCCGAATTCTTCAATTTTGAAAAGATTTCTTCGATTTGTCAGTACAACATGGCAATAGATCCTATTCTCATTTAGAACGCATAGTATATCATCACACAATAGCCTGGTAAAGACTTTCATAATAGCTGTAAACATAGTCGGGTAATGGGCAATAAATACAAACTGTACGCGAGGACGCTGGGGCAGTACGTTAGAACTGGTCCTCGCCTGCATTCCGGAGCGAACTGATGGTCAGCCAGGGCCGTCAGGGAAGATAAAATAATCAAAATACTGCTATAACTGAATTTAATTCAGTTTAAAATCCTAGACACGCCGGAAGGTTGTCAAGCCAAGAGAGAGAGAGAGAGAACTTTTCTTTCGGTGAAGTCGACAACCACACTATAGTCTGTCTAAAAATTTGGGTAATTTAGAGCAAAATGAAAAATCTGATTTAGTCAACACTGGGTCAATAATCAAGGTAGATTAAGAGATCTTGATCATTGTTTACTAATAGAAGAACCTTATAAAAAGTATCGAATATAAGTGTTTATTCAATGATTAAATATTATACTTTCCATGTCAGTTGACTTTTTTTAACAGCCATATCATAAAACTGGCTTTATTAGCTTTTGGCCGCGGTTTCGCTCGCTTACATAAAATATAGCATATGTCACACAGGAATAAAGCAGCCAGTACTTTCAAAGATTACCTCCTACAATCAAAAAACACAAACTATACCTCTGTATAATACTAGTATAGATAATGTATTTTAACTAGGGCAGCGGCTAGCAGGCCGTCCGGCTGTCCGGTAACCGTCTGGACCGAGCCTGAGTCGTCGACGCGGACAAGCGCGCCTCAAGGAGTTGTCAGCTAACTCGGAGTGGCTCAGCAAGGCCGAAGCCTAACTGGGGCCACTGTTTTGTTCCTCGAAGGAAAACCCGTAAAATAGTGGGTTTTAGTCAATATAAGTCTGACATGCCCTCGCGCTCCGCCCAAGAGGGGGAGAAATCATTGAATGACTTCACATATAAAAAAAATACAAAATTGAACTTGGCTCCCATTTTCACGTTTATGTTTTTGGTGCGATTCCCACAATCCCACCTAAGACAGATTTTATGTGATACACGATCATTGGTTCTGTGTCTGTAATTTATATAATACTAGCTTTTGCCCGCGGCTTCACCCGTGTACATAATAAAAGTATAAAAAGTATGCAAATATAAAGCAATCCCAGGATAAAAAGTATCCTATGTGTTATTCTGGGATATGGTCTACTCGTGTACTAATTTTCATCGAGATCCGTTCCGTAGTTTTTGCGTGAAAGAGTAACAAACATCTATACATCCATCCATACATACAAACTTTCGCATTTATAATATTAGTAGGAAGTAGGATATGTACGAGTATCTATTTAGAAATTAATATACATGTAACTTTATTAGTTGTCAAATAAGTACACATATCTCAAGCTCTGTTTATTTTGGGACAAGATGGCGTTGTGTGATAAATGTGGAATATTACTTTGAAAGGGCTTCAAAATGAACACAATAGCGAAGCACAAACAGGCATTTTCCAAACCTTTCTCCTCTTGTTAATGAGGTACTCGAATCAATATGAATGAGACAGATCTGTGTCTGTAGCCATCTAGACTTTTACCACTTAAGTATACATGGTTGTATTTAACATATTGTTGCTTTAAATAGCTGACGTGCTGCCGCTTAAGGCTCTTGCTCCCGTTTAATGCCATAAAACAGTAACTTTCTGAAGCTTACGCCTCGGTAACGTTTGGGTTCATAGATTTGAAAGCTTCGCTTGGGTAACAGTATTTCTCCACTATTTAATGGATGTTATTATACATATATATTTTGCAAAAAAAAACGGCTTGGTACGTGACGATGGAAAGAGACCAGATGGTATGACGTTGGTACCGTGGAAGGTGGGCAGGCCTCTGGTGTGGGACGCAACCTGTGTCGACACCCTTGCGCCATCCCATATTCCATGTACGGCGGGCTGTGCTGGCGCTGCCGCTGCGGCTGTTGATTAAACGGCGCAAATACTGTAACCTTATTGGTAATTACAGTTTTGAGCCGTTTGGGGTTGAAACGCTTGGGTCATGGGGTCCGAATGCACGTCTCCTGTTTAAGGAAATTTCTCGCCGACTGATCGACACCTTGCGTGACCAGAAGGCTGGCTCGTTCTTCGCTCAAAGAATTAGCATTGCCATCCAACGTGGTAATGCTGCCAGTCTTCTGGGCACATTCCCGGATGACAGCGATGTGGAGGAGTACTTCGACGCCTGAGTGTACTTTGTGTTTTTGTATTTTATTTATGTACGTTATGTATTTATTTAGGGTGTAGTATAAGTAAGTAGTCAAAACAAAATAGTTTTAAAGGTCAGCAGGGTTCTATTTGGGCGCAGGCAGCAGTACGAGTATGTGTGCATTTAACTCCAGTCAGATGTCCAAGGGTCTATATGCCTTAAGTAGCTGAAAGTTCTACTTTCTACCCTTGACCATGAGAATACTCAGCATTCATTTGAATTGATCACGAGTGGAGGTCGACAGTGAATAAAGAAAAAATAAACATAGATACGAGTGTTGATTTAAAATAGGTACTATGAAATTAGGGCAGCCAACCCCGATTATAATCCTTAAGAAGCAGTCACTTCAAGTATAACACCGGTACTGTATTACAGTATAATGATATTTTTTTATGTTGGCAATTCCTGTCAACAATATCGTAGAAAAGCCATTCAGAGAATTAGTTTTTTTTTTTTGAATAGGCCATTTTGAGAACTAGTTCTTTTGCGACTAAGTTGCCATTTTGAGGATTGGGTTTATTGCGCCTAAACACATCAAATAATTAAACATCTATATCTAACGCTTTGTCAATTTAGATAGCATAATTACTATAGTAACGTTAAAATACAATCCTTTCTCTTATAGATGCCTTCTCATTTCATATATCTCGGGATATGATAATTCCAGTAAGGCAGGTCTAACTTCGAGTAGGAGGTCAACTGTCGAATTTGACTCTTTCAGAAAACTGTGCGGTATTTTCTCGTCCGACAAACCAGTGTCTTAAGGTGGTGCATCATGATTCACATTTTCACTGTTTTTCATACAACCGCTCATAACTGATTATGACGTTATTACACATTTTTCATTAGATATTTTGGAAACACAGTATCTTGTGGATATTATCTAGGTTTCTAAAGAAACCAATTTCTAAATTTGTGTAAAACTAATCCAGTAAAAACCTCTGAAAATGTCCTATTTTGTATGAACTTTATCACTTCATAATTTGCCTAAAAATGAAAAAAGTCAAAAAAGTAAAAGTATAGAAACCTTGCAAATTTTATTAAGATTCTAAATGACGACAACTTTTTCCAAAAACTTTTAAGGGTTTAAAAAAAAACAGCTATTTCCTGGGGCAAGTTTTGTGAAATTTTCGAGTAAATCTCGGAATTACCGAATACTAACAGAGTTTACAGGCGTTATCGCTCTTTTTTGCGTTGCCTTTTCGTCAAACATTGCGTTGGATTGCATTAAATGAAGTAACAAGCTTTTAAACCATTTTCGATGTTTACGAAAGGCGAATGGAAAAGGACCCTCTTAAGACAAAAGCCAATCAGACCAGTACATGTTGCCAGTAATGAGAATCATATGACTCTAAAACGTGGTCGCTCATTTGGGTCTTACCAGAAGGCTTAAAGTCACCCAAATACGATGGAGTCGACAGAAGATTTAGCAACAACAATCGGAAAACTAAAAAGAATCAATTTAGCTACAATAAGCTCTAAATCTAAGAGCCCAGGACGGCCCTGCCACTCGGGCAATGCTCTCCAACGTTAGAATAAAAAGATGTAGCTACATCTATTTGCAGCGCAGGCTTTCTCGTACCAGCTAATTTTATAAATAGCCTGCTTTATGTTGTCACTGACTTACTGCGCGCCTGCTGCAGTGATAAGAAATAGGATGGCGATAAAAATTAAATGTTATTAACTTCATGAATAAAAGAAAATATGAGGTCTTTATCATACCATTGACTGGCCTATTGGTCTAGTGGTTAGTGGCCCTGACTGCTATGCCGGAGGTCGTGGGTTCGATTCCCACCCAGGACAAATGTTTATGTGATGAGCATGATCATTAGTTCCGTGTCTGGGTGTAATTTATCTATAATAGTATTTAGAAATATATAAGTATGTTTATCAGTTGTCTAGTGCCTATAACACAAGCTCTGCTTAGCTTGGGACTAGATGGCGTTCTGTGATAGTTGTGGAATATATTATACTAGCTTTCCGCCCGCGGCTTCGCCCGCGTGGACTACAGTTTATATCGCGCGGGCAGAGACCCGTGCTCAGCAGTGGAATTATAGGTAGCCTATGTGTTATTCCAGTGTCTCTCTTACCTACCTACCTTTGATCTAAATCCGTTCAGTACTTTTTGCCTGAAAGCGTAACAGACAGACAGACAGAGTTATTTTCGCATTTATAATATTAGTAGGGATTAGTAGGGATAATCAACAACAAAAGATACCTATTCTATTCAGTTCTTCTATGAACTTAACTTTTTCAATAATTAAAAATGCTCGCCCTAATACTTAATTGCGTAACTCTAAATTCAAAACAAAGTCTTTATAGAAGAAATACGAAAAATATGGTTATCTAACCTAAAAATAAATCTTAATACGTTATAAAAAATCGCCCTAAAAAGCAATTTTAAAACTCGCGCGAAAAAGCACGTTTTGTCTTAAAAAATAATTCACTTTTTTTATTTAAATAGGTACTATAATACATTCGAATATATATCTATATTTTTTTATTTATCCTAACGTAGGTACTTAATAAGTACGGATTATGTTGTCGCGCTAAAAAGCTATGTAGTGATTCCTCGCTAGAGAGCTACGATAAAAGCGTGCGATCGCTGCAAATCATGAAGTGCTATAGGAAGAAGCGTTTTTTTTTATGACTGGCCTTTCGCAGGTCAACCTATGAGGTGGTCATCTGTTTAACCGAGCTTGCCTGTGGCGGCCCTGAATAAAATCAAAGCCTCCAGCCAGGGCTAGGACGAAGCGCGGCCATCAACGCGCTATTTATAGGCGCGGCGCCGCAACAACTACGTCCCTGCATTTTAAATTTGTAATATCTTCGGAAATATTCACTTAAATTACATGCTGTAAAAAGCATATTGATCTACTTAATTGGATAAGGATTAATGCTGTATTGTTTAAAATCACTTCGTAAATAACCATTTTTTTGTAAAGGATAAAAAATAGTTATGGTGGGTTATCCCTAAGAGATAGACATATACCATCGCGGACTTTTTTGTTAACTAACTTTTTAAGGTGAACAATACTGTAGTACATTATTTTGGTATATCTCGTAGGGTACAGCCAGCGTTTGCAAAATAAGCGCAAAAAAAAACGTGCTTATTTGCGACATCACATTAGAAACCTCTAAATCTATCAGTGTTTCTCTACTATATTATGCATTTATTATACATATAAACCTTTCTTAAGAATCACTCTATCTATTAAAAAAAACCGCATCAAAATCCGTTGCGTAGTTTTAAAGATCTAAGCATACATAGGGACAGACAGACGGCGGATAGCGACTTTGTTTTATACTATGTAGTGATAACATTGACATAAAGAGTCACATCGTAAATCACACCTATATTTCAACGTGGCGTGGACGATAAAAAATCGCATTAATTTGCTTTTTATACGACTGACGTGGCATTAAAAAAAAAATAACCGACTTCACTAAAAATTGAATTGAATTTGAGGAGTTCCCTCGATTTCACCAAGATTCCATCATCAGGTCCCAACTTGGTAACTATAGGACCATTTGGGAAATATACCCTTTCCAATAAAAAAATAATTTTTCAAATCGGTTGGCAAGCGACGAAGTTATGCGCGAACAAACATAAAAAAAAAAAACATACAAACATCCGAATTGAGAACCTCCTGCTTTTTTAGAAGTCTGTTAAAAACTACATCTTATTTTTTGAAGTCGGTTAATAATGGCACACTTTTAGTAAGATCTATCAAATTCCAGACTATTTTTCTCATACTTATTACGTAGGTATTATGGATGATTATATCCATTCTTCAACTCTTTGACAACCCGCGTCGGATTGGTCCGACAACTGTTATTGACAGCTGTTCGTGTTCCATTCGCCAGGGTCGTGTATTTGCGACTAGGTACTCCATCTCACTTAGCTCTTCAATTCCCATAGGTGACACTTGAGCTGACGAGATGGAGTATCTGGTCGTGGATGTGCGACACTAGCGAAATAAATATAACAGTGTTTGTCGGATATATCCGACGTAAGAGTTAAAACAGTTAAACACTCACTACACCAACTGCAGGCGCCACCTCCATCTCATATTGGAAGTACTTCTCACTCTTGGGCCACAGCCTGGCCGCGAGACGCACCAGCTTGTCCAGCTGTGGGCTCGCTGCCCAGCTGCTGACGTCGTTGTTGGCGCCCAGCGTGGCACTGCAGGCGCTCTCAAACGTTTGGCGAGTGTTGTCGTCGGGGGAGAGGATGCATTGAGCGTAGCGGCAGAGGAGGCGGTGGCTGGAAGGAAAAAGTTTTTGAGGAAAATTCGGTAATTTACTCTTTTTTTAGAGTTCCGTACCCAAAAGGTAAAAACGGGACCCTATTACTAAGACTTCACTGTCCGTCCGTCTGTCTGTCACCAGGTTGTTTGTCAAGAACCGCGATAGCTAGATAATTGTCACAAATTATACATTTCTGTTGCCGCTATAACAACAAATGCAAAAATAAATATTTAAGGGCCTTTTGCCGAATTTTCCTAAGGACGGTACAGGACCCTTCGTGCGCGAGTCTAAGTCGTACTTGGCCAGTTTTTTTATTATTTGTATCAAAAGTAACTTTATCAAAAAATGCAAATAAAAAAAAACAATCTTCTGCATTAAGTAATTACAATCCTTTCAAGTGTGGTGGAAGGGAATCTGTCAAGCAAATCTTCTGCGTCCAGCTAAGGATTGAAGTTCCCTGTCGGAGTGTTTCCTATAGCTACAACCTTTAGCTCTTTAAGTCAAGAGTGAATAAGTTGGCGGCGGAGACCTCTGGCTTTGGTTGAGACCATGGTCCGGAGCGAGGAGGAATGGCAGGCGGTCGCCTCCTTCTGCCAGGCAGTAATGCTAGCAAAGGAGGAGGCCGACCGTATCAGGCAACGGCGCTCTCGCCGCCGCCGCCGGGATTCCGATCCCGATTTCCAGTCACTGTATACGCGGGCTCGCGGACGGCGAGCCATGGGGAGCTCGCTGTCCGACCGTCCGGTAACTGTCAACAAACAGATTGACCTGTTTGTTCCAGCTAATCACCGAAATGGTTAGATCGATTTTGACGGGACTTTCACTGATAGACGGAAATCTGAGTTTGTTTGAGCGTTTCTTCTCAGAGTAGTCAGATAGGAAACACCGACCTCATCTAGATTAAACTGACGAAAAAAAAATTACGTGTAAGTGTTTTTTAAAACTTATTTGAAAAAATAAATATCATTTATCATCATCATTTACCTAATTTCTTTGCCATAACTTATAATCTTATAAATCCCCTTCATGGGGGATCGACCTCCGGCTGAGAGGAACATTTCGGTATGTTTTTTCGTCTTGGCTGAGAGATTACTCAGTTATGTGCTTTATGTAAACGAGTGAAGTTCATGTTCACCTTGAAATGAAACAAATTGAAACTTTGCAACACTTTATTATGAAAAAAAAAGCAATTGAAATGAATGAAAAAAAATTCAAAACCAAAACGGTTTTTGAGACAAGTAATAAATGCATAATATATAGATCTATAACATTATTTTTAGTTTACGCAAAACCTGAATATAGTTTGTTCAGAATCAGTAACTGAATGGATTCCAATAGTTTACAACATGTTATATTTTTCTCAAAAATATTTAAAAAGGTCACAAGTTGAACACCACCGACACTAAGTACAATAAAGATCATGGCAGGTCATAGCAGGCATTAAAAGCCAGCAGATAGCTGGTTGCAAGTGCAAAACTACCCGTCAGTCGCTTGGATGACCCGGTAATGGTCTATTTTTGCTGACATAAAAAGCTTTGTGATTTTTCATGATACAGTTTTGAAATTTTGTACATAGATTCTTTACATAAAAATACTAGACAGGTGTTTCAGGTTTCACATATATTAAAATTAAGGTTGTATATTGATAAATCGTTGATGGCTTTTTGTTCAGGAGTTCTAAACGTTTCGTAGTTATTGGCTAGTGGATGACCACTTCGCTATAACCCACTTGATTCGATCCTGCACGTTGAAGTTATCCCCCCACAGTAGTCTGTCTCCATACTGGTCTGCTTTCACTTCCAGTTTGATTAGTTGTTTTTGTTGAACATTCGTTATATGGAACACTAGATCAGTATCATTCGCCATGACTGGCTCAAAGAAATATTTAAATCTATTGACTATTGATGGAGAATCTTCATTATACGTCGGTGATCCCCAACATTGCTTGTCTCCGTCAGAGCACGCTTCGTCGTCCATTCTGACATACAAGTCACAATCAATGTTATACAGTTTAAATGTGAGATAGTTTCCTTTACACACCGGGAGAATCTTCCAGCTCAGTCTGTTGCTAGTCCTGGGCAGTTGACTATCTCCCCACACGGCTCTGTCATTGTTGTTCGGATTAGTGTTCGAATCCAGCTTGAGAGCCTGATCGTAAGTGTAATTGACTATTGTGACAGGCTCTTCGCTAACGATGTACTGGAACTGGTTGGGGAAGTGTTTGCGAACAACATCTTGTGCGCCACCGTGCCACAGTTTGTACGCAAAGACCACGGCGTTGCGTGGAGCTTCTCGGATAAGTTTCTGAATGATTATGTCGAGTTCTTCACCAAGACTAGCGATAAAGAAGCTTCTACTAAGAGTCACTGCGCTTGCATAGTTCCCGTTGATGACGTTATTGTACAGCTCATCTTTACGTGTGCGTATATCATTACTATTAAGAAAAGCTACGTGTCCATCATACATTGTTAAGCCTTGAAGTTCTTTGGGCAGAGAGGCATTTATATAAGGAAACAGTCCTTCTTTCTTCAACTCGGCGGCGAGCTCCTTGAGCTCCTGAGACTGCTCCTGCCCTCCGAACACGACCACCATGCCAAGGTCGTTGTTGATGATGCGTGCGATGTCCTTAGCACAGCTGCTGTTGATGCGTTCTCCCGCAACAGTCACAGTGAGCACAGAGTTGTCCTTGACGTAGCCGCTGGTGTCGCAGTCAGTGTAACTGAGGAGTGGGATCCTGTTTGGTATCTTCCTGTCCCTGTCCGAACCGCTGCTCACCAGTCGGTACTGGTGGTTTACATTGTAGCAGTTGGGGAAGCCGCTAATGCCGCTTGAGGATACGACCCTGCCTTCACCGAAGTAGTCAACATGTTTGATCAAGTCGTTGAGGGACACGGGTATCTTCAACAACCTGGACTCTCCTTGGTAGGGAAGGTCGGAGTATGGAAAGTCCTGGTCAATGTTGGTGTTGTAATTTGGTCCCGCGGCAAGCTTCCAGACAGTGAACGAATGCATTTTGAAGCTGTGTGCGATCTGAAAAAAAAATTGTTGTAGAAATAGTTGCAAAAAAATATTTTTTTTTTTTGACGTAAAAAATGTCCCACACTAGGAATTACTCCTGTCTCATGGGTCTGTACACTCACATACACAAGTCTACTTGAACATCTACTTATAGGACATACAAATATTTGTTTCGTGTGGGAATCGAACCCGCGACACGCAGCGCAGCAGGCAATCGCTCAACCACTGCGCCAACCATTCCGTCAAATGGTACAAATAATTCCAATATAGCGAACATACTATTCTTTACACAGAATAAAAAAAAAGAATATCACAAGATTTTACTATAAAAAGTAAAAAGTAAATAAATAATAGTACTCACCAGGTCGACGTATACCGATGTACGATGTTTGTCTAACTGTTCAGCGGGTGGCGCCTGCTTTTATACTAAATGTTTTAGGAATAGCATAATAGGCATACAAGTTATCGGTTCGGGTAAACCGCATCAATAACATTGGGCACGCCACGATTATGGCGGTAAGTCCCCTCTTTGAGGCGTGGCTGGAAAGACCTCACGGCGTCCTTACCTTCCGCATGACGCAGGTCCTCACCGGACATGGCAAGTTCGGGAGGTTCCTGCATCGGATTCAAGCGGAAGAGACGCCCGGGTGTCGCCACTGTGCGCAACGCCCGGAGGATACGGTGGAGCACACCGTCGAGGTGTGCCCTGCCTGGGCCGAGCATCGCCGTGCCCTCGTGGGGGCGATCGGCGGCGGAGACCTCTCGCGCCGGGCCCTGGTCGAGGCCATGGTCCGGAGCGAGGAGGAATGGCAGGCGGTCGCCTCCTTCTGCGAAGCAGTAATGCTTGCAAAGGAGGAGGCCGACCGCATCAGGCAACGGCGCCCTCGCCGCCGTCGCCGGGATTCCGATCCCGATTTCCGGCCACCGTAGACGCAGGCTCGCGGACGGCGAGCTATGGGTAGCTCGCTGTCCGATCGTCCGGTAATGGACCGAGTCCAAGACGTCGACGGCGCGCACTGTTCCCGCGCGCCTCAAGGAGTTGTCAGCAGCAGGAGGGGCCCAGCTGGGTCGAAGCCTACTGGGGACAGGGTTGTCCGAAAGGGAGCTCGTGCCCCGGTATGAAGGCTAGAAGGAACGGCGCGGGGTTTTTAGTCAGTAAGAGTCTGACACTGTCTCCCGCTCCACCCAAGAGCGGGTTTCGTCAAAGATGATTTTCCCCGTCGACAAAAAAAAAAAAAAAAAAAGCATCAATAACATATAGTTGGGAATTTGAGCCGCAAAAGATAAGAATGCGAGATAACTTAGAACTTGCGGCAGGTCCTGTAGGTAGATACGGGATTGCACCTACATTGTACAAGTTACGAAATAGTACGTATTTTTTTGATTCTTTTGTTCTGACCACGTCATTGAGCGTTGAGATGACGTCATTCCCGTTCATTTGAAGATTTCTACTAGTGTTAACGATTGCAGATAATCAACTTGGCTAGGGGTGCAGTACACTCCTTTCAGTTATAGTCGTCGCGATACTTTTCACCAAATTGAGCCCTCTTGGCCAAGTCCGCCCCTGATAGTTAAAAAGACGTATCTAACAAAAAGTAAAAACGGATGAAAAAATGTTTTAATGAATGAAACGGGAAATCGGGCCTTTTTTCCTTGTGTTAAAACCGCACTGGAGAAAGTTAGCAAAATATAAAAAATACACGGCTTTTTTTCCTGATTCCGGCAATGTATATGACTCAAATCTGGAAAAAAAGTTAGATGCGTCTTTTTTAATAACGGGGGCAGAAGTGCCTCCTTTAATGAAGTATCTCCTCCACAGAATTGACCGTTTTAGTGTTGATATTTCTCAAAACTAAAAAACAAATTATTGAAATAATTAAAACCCTACAATATCTAGCTAAATAATAATAATATCGTTATCATAAACTCTAAAATCCTACTAATATTATAAATGCGAAAGTTTGTATGTGTGGATAGATATGTGGATGTCAGTTACTCTTTCACGCTAAAACTACTGAACGGATCTCGATGAAACTTGGTACACTAGTAGACCATATCCCAGAATAACACATAGGATAGTTTTTATCCTGGGATTATGTACGCGGGTGAAGCCGCGGGCAAAAGCTAGTATTATAATAAGGCTCGCGAAGTTATCGATATGTTGGATGTGAACTGCCGTGATCATGGTACCGCTGGTCGTGTCCGCCAATGGCTTTAAGATGATGCAACTCAACACACATTTTAACTGTTTTTCATACAACCGCTCATAACCGATTATTACCTTATTACACATTTTTCATTAGATATTTTGGAAACACAGTATCTTGTGGATATTATCTAGGCTTCTATTGAAATCAATTTCTAAATTTGTGTAAAACTAATCCAGTAACGACCTCTGAAAATCTCCTATTTTGTATGAACTTCATAATTTGCCTAAAAATTAAAAAAGTCAAAAAAGTAAAACTAGAAGCCTTGCAAATATTATTAAGATTCTAAATGACGACCACTTTTTTCAAAAACTTTTAAGGGTTTAAAAGAAAACAGCTATTTCCTGGAACAAGTTTTGTGAAATATTCAAGTAAATCTCAGAATTATCGAATACTAACAGAGTTTTCAGGCGTTATATCTCTCTTTTTTTGCGTTGCCTTTTCGTCAAACATCGCGTTAGATTTATTTATTTATTTATTCTTTATGCACACAATAGTACAGAGGTACAGAGGCGGACTTTATGCCTCTACCAGTCAACCTTTGGGTTAGATTACGTTAGATGAAGTAACAAGCTTTTAAACCATTTTCGATGTCGACAATAGGCGAGTGGAAAAGGAACCTCTTAATGAGGGTTCGCGTTAGGCAGCAGCATCAAGGGCTTGATTCAGAAAGCGGTACTGTTAGAGTGTCTGATGCGTCAATATACTCACAGAGCAGTAGGCTTGTCAGTATCAGCATGCATGGTGACGACCCTCAGTATGGACCGGCGCGGCTGCTCCGTCCACCTCGCTACCAGCGCCCTGGCTGCCGCGCCGCACTCTCTCGTCTCGTCTGACTCTTCCGATGCATTGGAGTGCGTGTGCGCTATACGACATGCGTAGCATATCCACAAGGCTATGATGGGTTCGTTGTCCACGCTGAAAACGATTTACAGATTTTAATTTGTTTGTTGAGAATACAATTTTTTCAGAAAATTGCATTATTTTATCAAAAATTTATAAAAAAAGAAGACTCATTTACAAGCACAGTGATGTATCTAAGTGTATTCAGTGCAGTTCTAAATCAGTGTATCGTTTAGGATGACATAGACGGAATTATGTTTTGTATACGATCCGAGCTTGAATTAACTTATTTGATCTCTGTTACAAACATATGTATTAACTTTTAAACAAACCTATCGGATAGTGCGGAAAACTCTCTTTCTAGAAATGTGTATAGTTTTGAAATTCATACTGTTTTCGAGCCAATATTTTCAGACTTACAAGTGTATTTCAGCAGATAGTAACGCTGACAAAGTGGCGCGCGTGGCGCTGGGCGTGTGCGCGTGGGCGAGCACGCACGCGTACGCGGCGTGCAGGCGAGCGCGCTGCGCGAGGGAGCACGCCTCACGCCACGGGCATTGCGACCAGCGCGCACTGATCTCACGCCAGCCGTGGCCTTCTGTGAGTGGAAACGAAGTAAGTAGTGGGATTATCATCACGTCATTACGATGTTATCAATTTTGCAATATCTTTATGCTTTATATTTGCAACTTTTGAATCGTAAGGGCCTATTACACTGCGCTGAATAATGTGTGCGATATTAAGACTTGTACTATTTTTCATTCATAAAAAGACAGTCTAACCCCTATTACACTGCACGATACGTCGGACCATAGACTAGATACGTCGAACCATAGACAAAACGAGTCTAAATAACGCGTAGTGTAATAGGCCCTTTAGCTCTTCAATCGTGATAATTAGAGACACAATAGAAAGACAATGGGTGCGCGAAAGCCGCTTGGGATTTAACGAATTAAACAGGAATTAGTTTTTGAGGAAATGTAATTTTACACCAATTTTTTTCTAAACTTCATTATTATCTTAGTTAAAACTAAGATAATAATGAAGTTTAGCTCAAGTTATTTCAACTAATTATACAGGCACTTTTCAAATTTCAAGAAGTCAATGGATCCGAAAAAAATTAGTTAATTGCACATTACAAACCGTAGATCTCTATGGAGAAAACCGCGTAGACTCCAAATATTGACAGAGAGAAGAGATTACAAAAATCTCGGTTACATATTTTTTGTCGCTTCTATTGGGACCACAATTTAAATAAATAATTAAAAACAAACAAAATTTAGAAATTTAAATGTAAATCACTCGCAGTCTAAAGTTTAAAAGATAACCAGTCTCAATTGACGGGGCCCGTTCACGAGCATGACGCGTTTCTGAAGTGATTTAAAATGTTTGATGATTATTTTTCATAAAATTATTTTTGTTATACAATGTTCTCTACTACTCAACGTACACATACATATCTTAATATACCTTACCATTAGATAACAGTAGCGCCCGAACAGCGGCGTCGGCGAGCGTCGCGAAGTACTCGAAGGCAGTCAGCGTGGCCACCGCCGATACGCAGGCGCGGACCATGCGAGCGGGACTGTTGCTCACCCACGATACCCACACCTGACACCAATAGTACCTACATCTTGATACAAGTGGCCTTGAGCATGAGCATGCCTAAAAGCGGTAAAACAGAAGATAGTTTTCAAATAAGTGTGTTAATATAAAAATATAAAAAAGATTATGGCAACGAAGAATAGAACATTTATAGATGTCACTACTCAAGCT
This sequence comes from Mythimna lalbum, assembly GCA_949319445.1. NCBI lineage: Eukaryota > Metazoa > Arthropoda > Insecta > Lepidoptera > Noctuidae > Mythimna > Mythimna lalbum. Next base: position 20,762,899 of record OX439356.1, on the reverse strand, counting down.
ATGTACAATAGCGTTTCTTACGAAAATGAACCCAATTAAAAAAAATAAAAAAACAAAAAAAAAATAGGTCTTTATCTATGAAATTGCCGTTTTGTATGAAAAAATTTAAACGTTTTTTTTTCATGAATTTGTTTATTTGTATTAATCGAAGTAAACACCCATGCAATCAATGCACACTAAGCTAATACACGGGTCCGATTGGTTGTTTCCTATAGAGAAGAACTGAGAATAAACTACATATAATCACAGTGTTTATAAAGGCGATAGTTTGTATGTGTGTATGTATATAATATTACCTACTCCTTCAGGCTCCAACGGCTTGACGGCGCGCACTGTTCCCGCGCGCCTCAGGGAATTGTCAGCAACAGGAGGGGCGATTGCAAAGATTTTTTCGCCGATAGAAAGATGCTTTATTGCTGAGTGACATAGGCTATTTTAGGATATTTTATGTATGCGGCCGAAGCCGCGGTCAAAACTAGTAAATTATGAACTAAAGTCCCCCTAGTAAAATCTTTCTATTTTCAATTAATGTATAAAAATAAATTAGTCAAATAAAGAATTTCACTCCCGCAGCTGCTTACGTCACAATGGCACAAACAAAAAACGCAGCATCCCGCACCGTTTATCTGGAACCGCCTTAACAAACAATTCTCAAAATCGATGTTCTTATACTTTTTACGTTACATACTCCGAGCGAGTATAATTTAGCGTGCGGGAGGAGATTTAATCATTTTTCTCATTGCCATCCTGACTGGGATCGTAACACAGTGGCGTAGCTACCACCAACTGTGTTATTGGTACGGGGCCCTGGTTTACAGGGGCCCCGACGAGTATAAATATTTGTGACTCGGCTTACTACAATAACTCATTAACCGACAAATCAAAACTTTGAATTACTTATTTACCATTTTTAGTTACTAATAGTAGTTTTATTCAAAGTTTCTGTTCAGTTCTTGCAATAAGCCGACATAGTTTTATTAGACAGAAGAGACCCGTACTGAGCAATGGTGGCCCAATAGAACCCGACGTACGAGTCATAGATCGTGAGTTTAAACCCAGCCAAGTACTACTCTCAAAACGGTGAAGATAAACATAATTAGAAAACCAAATGTCCTACAATAAAAAATTGAAGACGTGACATCCACTATTCCCCACTGGGCCCACGTACTAGAGAGAAGGCCTGAATCCCAGTTGCGGGAACATTAAAAGGATGACTACACTAAATACGAGTGGATGTTTTAATGTAATAGCTCGCTCTAGTGGAGCGAGCAAAAACAGATAACAGTAAGAGATCACAAGAAAAACTTATAAGTAAGTACCTAACTTTTGTAGCTAGTATGGATGGAACCTATCCAGTCTGGACATCTCCTTCGTGGCTTATGTTGATTACGACGCGGTCTCTGGGTATCAGTTCTGTGGTAGCAAAAAACCCCCAAAAATGTTTGATACAGGGCCTCTTTGGAATTTGATAGAGTTACGCCACTGCCAAAACATTGTTCCTTACATGCTCGGAGAAGTTTAAAATTAATTCATTCATTTATAAAAATTGACGTGTATAATTGTTTTTTTACTGTAAAAGGGTAAAGACAACAGCTTCCTAACCTACCCAGCTATTTTTGTAATATTTTTATTATTATTAAGAATGTGGGGACTATGTAGATTATTTAGCGTCCCCGCACAAAGGCCTCGAAAAAACGCCGCCACAACAAAACGCTAGAAGCAGCCACAAAAAAAAAACTAGAAGCGGCCGCAAAAACAACTGAAGCGCGCGACACCTTGTATTCGGAGAAGCTTGAAGCCGCTTCAAGCGTTATTTTTCTGGAAGCACCGCCGCACACGAGCCACAAAAAAAGGCTGCCTCAAAAAGCGGCGTTTTTTTGCGGCTCGTGTGCGGGGGCATTTTTCTTCCTTTTCTATAATTTTAACATAATATCTGGTAGTGTTGAGTACCTACTTAATGCGGCCTACCCAAATATCCTTTCTTTGGTATGGTTCGTCAAGTCGTTTAGCTCTTGTTTTGAGCAACATGAATACTGACAAATGCTTGCACTGACTGGACAGGTCCGTTCAAATCTTGAGTAGTTTTTTCTTCAAACGACCATCTCAGACCTCAATCTGCATGGACCTCGTAAACTTTGACCATTACTTCCTTGCTGTATGGACTTTAAAAATTAAAAGAGACTTTGACCCCTGAGTCAATTTCGGTGTTTCTAATCAGCTAGGATACACCAGCCTTATCTAGTTCAATTTGACAAAAAAAAATTACATGTAATTTTTTTTTTTAAACCTATTTGGAAAACAAATAATATCATTTATCAGTTCCGTACTTCGATATCCTTCTTCAGACCATGCCATGCCGTGTTCAAAATTATGAGAAAAAAAAACGCACAGGTCGTCAGTAGCCACCTTTATCCAGTTCCAAAAACTGTACCTCTTATACTTTTTACATTTCAACCAGCCATAATTCAGCGCCGCCTGATGCCTGCTGTGATTGTAACTGATCGGATGAACACCTGTCAAATCTGTTGCTAAGGGATCCCGAATGAATGCCTAAAAATAACTTCGACGATTGCCTACAAGGAAACTGAATACTTAGAGTTTTAAGGTGAACGCACATTTATCCTAATCGAATGCGCCGAACGAATCGAAAGAAACGAATTTTAGAATTCTTTATATGAAATTCGATGTAACACTGTCGCTATATCTATGGCGTCACACAAGAACTAATCCTGTATCGCGCAATAGGCTAGTTGCCGTATAAAATGTAATTAGTCCATCTTTTTAAGATTATAAACTACCCTATTAAAGTACTCCGCACGATTTGAACATAGGTATAGATAGAACAGCCCGAAATCATCTATCGGGCAGTTGCCCACCAGACATAACACCCGTCTGGTCGGAGAATCCTCCCTTTTCAACGGAAGCATGCTTGCTGGGACTTTACTCTCTGTTATCTGCAAACCACGTCGAATCGTCCGAATTTAGAAAGACTCCAGGGGCCCGAGTCTGCTATTTTTATAAGTTCGTCATTCCAACACGATCCCATTGTCATTTTGCTAAAAGTTCGTAATCTGCTAAATCATAATGATCGATCATTGATTGGACAATGGTCTCGTAATAGAGTGGTGGTAGAATGACAATATCGAGCTTATTAAAACTAATAACTGCACAATAACGTTCTAATGGTAGGTCACTGATTAAAACAACTGTCAAAAGTTTTGCAAATTTCCGCATACGTCAGATATTCATTTGTCATTATGTACGAGATTACCATTTTAAGCCACTTCTTTCAATGAAGTGTCAGTGGTTGACCATTGGAAAGTCATTATGACGCCATTATATTAGTAGATTACCAAAACTTGTCAAAATCAACAATTATGAAGTCAATGATAGACCATTCTGACACTATTGTAATAGCAGACTTGAGGCCCTGTATGACGAAAAAATATTTCGACTAGTTCGGCTCGTTCGGATAAGTGTGCGTTCAGCTTTAGCAGACACGATATTTTAACATCGGCGATTGACCGTTTTCAAATCATACAATAATTGCAATTTTTCATTTTATTTATTTATTTTATTTCATTATAATTGGAAAACAAACAGTAAGTATTAATAACTAACATAGGTAGTAAATATATGTATTTATGTATGTAGGTAAGTTTATGTATTATTTTGATTATTTTATTGTAATTTTAAAATTATACACTGGATCCTACCCTCTACTGTGATCTGTCTCTATCACTCAATGGTTTACTGGAAGAAAACTCAACTTTGAGTTAAGGTACCCACATGAACTCTGATATCCACATAGGTATTTTGTATATTATCATGGTGTATAGTTGCGGAACAGTGGTAATGGCCGAGTGGTAATGGCCTCGACTTACGAGTTGTAGGTCGCGAGTTCGAATCCAGCCAGGCGCATTACTTTGTGTAATTTATTTCATCACCACTGCTCTCAAAACGGTGAAGGAAAACATCGTGAGGAAACCAGCATGTCCTAGAACTAAAAATTCGAAGACATGTGACATTCACCAACCTGCACTGGGCCCGCGTGGTGATTACGGCCCATTCCCTCTCCTAGAGAGGTGTGAATCTCAGCTGTGGGAACATTAAAAAAGCTGATGAACAATAAAGAATTAAGAAATTATGCAACTAGTAACTAATTACATGTTTCCACATTTAATTAGCTATGAACAGTATGCTTGAAAAAGAAAAATAAATGAATTACAATGATGGTATGCACTTAAACAATACTACATAATCATGATATTACGTCATGCAGTGCAAAATAAAACAGTTATTGATCCAATATTAGTAAGAATTCAATTGAAAACACGTGGTTTAGTAGTGAATAAGTCAAGTTCAGAAAAGTAATTGTTTTTTTTTTTTGTTGGTATAATCATCTAATGACCCGGGAGATAATGTAATGTCATGTGTAAAAACCCACTCCTGTTCCTTCGTTGCCTTTCGTACCGGGGCTGAGATACCTTTTGTAGCTAATCCTGGCCCCAGTAGGCTTCGACCCAGCTGGGCCCCTCCTGTTGCTGACAACTCATTGAGGCGCGCGGGAACAGTGCGCGCCGTCGACGACTTTGGCTCGGTCCGGACAGTTACCGAACGGTCGGACAGCGGCAGCGACAGAGCTACCCGTTTCTCGCCGTCCGCAAGCCAGCGCCGACGGTGGCCGGAAATCGGGGTCGGAATCCCGACGGCGGCTGGAGCGCTGTGCGCGCCGTTGCCTGATACGTTCGGCCTTCTCTTTTGCTAGCATTACTCCTTAATTCATGAATCCCCAAGCGACACCCGGTGGCCGCGCATCTATTGTCTTACTATTGTGTCTCTAATTGACGGTATCTGAAGGGTTAAAATCATTTGATAACATGATATTTGCTGACATCTCTTTGAGGCGCTTGGCTACAATGCACGCCGTCGAAGACTCGGGCTCGGTCTAAAATCTAGACGGTCATCGGACGGCCGGACAGCAAACTACTTATAGCTCGTCGTCCACGCCCGCGGTGGCTGGAAATCGGAGTCAGGGTCCCGAGGACTGGAGCGTGAGGAAGTCCATCTTAAACCTGGATGCACATTATCTTTCAAGGCCCCAATCATCTTGAAAATATCTGTATGTCTGTTGGATCACCTATCAGCGAAGACGTAAGAATAAAACCAGTCTGTTATAAAAATATACTCTAATATCGATTGTAAGACGATTAAAAACAAACGTTACCACGTGTTTCAATTTTCTAATTGGTAGTGAACAAGTAAACACAGGTGTGATACCTAGTTCTCTTAAGAGCGTACAACCCGACATATATTTTTATTATTTTTCATATAACCGCTCTCACGTAATTATGACGTTCTCTTTCTCTCTCTGAATATTTTGAGAATTTGCCATTTTGAGAATTGACCATTTTGTGAATCGGCCATTTTGATAATGAGTCTTTTGAGAATTAGTTATTTTGAGAAATGGTTATTTCAAGAATTAGCCATTTTGGGAATTAATCATTTTGAGAATTACCCATTTTGAGAATTACCCATTTTGATAATTTGCTATTTCGAGAATTTGTTATTTTGAGAATTGGCCATTTTGAGAATCGGCCATTTTGAGATTAAGTCTTTTGAGAATAAAATTAAATAACTATCTATTTTGTGACAGTGCAATGTGATGCAGACATACTCCATACACATCTAAGGATGTCAACAAGGAGAAAGTCAAACATAAACTAGCTTTTAATACAAAAGCTCAGCAATGGAAGTTTAATATGCTTTAGAATTATATTTCTAGCTTTTGAAACACAGGATAGCGAAAAACAATTTCCTCGATTGTAAGTATTTATTGTTTTAAATTATAATCGAACAGAGTTTCGGCTTAGGCTAGGTTCTAGATCAGAATCACCTCAAGTGCGCTGCGCGACTTATTTATAAGTTTACACTCCACTCTAAATCGAGGAGGGGATCGCCGCTCGGTAACCCCGATCGCGTTAGGTTGGCAAGCGCACGTGACGTGCTAGGTGGCTGCAGTGGCGTACTTGGTTGTCATGGCTATGGCTTTGGCTTTGGCTGAGGCTGTGGCTGTGGCTTTGGCTGCACCAAGACGACACGGCATGGCATGGCATGGCTTTGGCATGGCTGGCATTCGGGTGACCGTTACAGTCGGCCATCCTGAAACAATTGCTCCCGCAATGGGAAACGGGAACACAATTAGCTTTCCAGTAAATCAATTAGGTCCTCTGTCTCTAACTGCTCATCAGAGCTGCTGGCACTGTCAGATACAGGAGCCACACTTTGATAGGGTCGCAAGGAGTCAGCAGATACTAAACCTATGAAGCTCTTATATCCTCTCAAACCTTTTATACTCCTGATCCTGTATCTGTCCTTACCAACAACTTTTGTGACAATATACGGCCCTGAATAGAGATCATCTAGTTTGGTACTGACTTTAGCCGCGCTACTTGTAGGAGCCTGTTTCCAAAGTACTAAATCACCTTTCTTATATATGTGACACGGCTTACGACGCTTATCAAAATGGTGTTTCATTTTAGCGCTAGCTTTTTCAATGCGCTGCCTAGCCTTGGTGCGTTTCACGTGAGTCGATTCGATTACCCGCCCCGGAATAGAAACATCACATCAGCCTACTACTCCGTGAAAACATCAAGTCGTAAGGTTTATATCCGGTGGTGTCGTTTAAAGTGTTGTTTATACCCCAGATTACGTCAGGTAAATTATTAGACCAATTGTTCGCGGCTTCACTAGGGTCGGTAGCTTGTAACGCGTTCAAAATGGTTCTGTTGGTACGTTCAACTTGGCCGTTAGCTCGAGGACAAGCTATAGCAGTTAAAGTATGCTTGAACTGTTTGTCTGTAGCAAACTTTTTAAAATATCTACTAGTAAAGGCTTTTCCATGATCCGACACTACTCTATCCGGGTATCCAAACAAAGCGAAAATTCGTTTTAATACCCTGACCGTCTCGATTGAGTTTACTGTCCGAGTTGGTTCCACAATTACAAACTTTGTAAATGAATCGGTTATCACTAGCATGTACCCGTAGCCTTTCTTCGTCTTACAGAACGGTCCTAAGTGATCTACATGTACTGTTCTGAACGGTTCAGTTGGTTTGGGAATAGGATGCAACATACCCTCCTTTTTCCCGTGCTCCCCTTTTCCGTAAGCGCAATGTAAACACGCCGCAACATATTTCTGAATAAACCGCGTCATTCTCGGAAACCAGTAGTCATTTTTAATAAGCTCGATGCAGCGCTTGAACCCTACATGGCCTATTTCATCATGGTGCATTTGAACAATTTTCCACCTAGCTGGTCCCGGAACTACAAGACGATTACCGCACAGAGTTTTCCGGTATAACCTATCATCTATCAGTACGAAATCCTTTGTTAAGTCGCGCTCTGCTGAACCAGATTTTAATCGATCAATTATGTTTTTGACTTTGTCATCTTGATACTGAACTGTAAAGAACCAATCAGATACTTCTAGGCGATTAACATTAAGCGCGTCAACAGGATTTCGACTAAGAGCATCGACATGTCTCATGCGCTCACCCGGCCGGTATTCTACACTTATATCGTAATCTTGAATCATCAACCACCATCTGGCTATCCGCGGAATAATGTCACGTTTTGTCAAAGTGGAACGCACCGCGGTACAATCCGTAACAATTTTTACATGTTTACCAATTACATAAACGCGGAATTTTTTCAAAGATTCTACAACCGCAAGTGTTTCGAGTTCGTAGCTGTGATATACGCTTTCTTGTTTAGAAGTTACCCGACTGAAATACATTACCGGTCTTAAAGTACCATCAATTTGTTTTTGAAATAATATACCTGCTATGCCTAACTTACAAGCGTCCGTATGTATTTCTATTTCTAGCTCGGGATCGTATATAGCTAACACCGGTTTGGAGCACAAACACTTTCTTAGTTCGTTAAAACTCTCTGATTGTTCAATACCCCAATCCCATGCAACGTTTTTCTTTGTTAAATTGGTTAAGGCACGAGCAATTTGAGCAAATTTATGAATAAACTTACGGAAGTAGCTACATAACCCGATAAACTGTCGAACTTCGTGTACATTTTTGGGCACCGGAAACTGTGATACGGCGGTTAATTTTGACTCTGCCGGTTGCACACCACTTTCGGAAATTTCATGTCCTAAATACGTTACTCGAGTTTCTAAAAACGTACACTTTTTCATATTTAATTTCAGATTTTCGGTTTCGAATTTATTTAACACAACCTCTAACATGTCAAGACCAGATTTAACGTCGACTGAGGGTACCAATATATCATCTAAATAAGCTAAAATCTCGCATGAATCGCTACTACCGCCTTTTTGGGAAAAGTAGATGGAGTTTACTATTTTGTTAATTAAACGCATAAAAACTGACGGAGAATTAGCTAAACCGAATGGAACACGAACATATTCAAATTGACCGGCCTGACAAATAAATGCACTTTTATGAGTATCTTCGGGTTTTAGCGCCAATTGATGGTAACCTTGGGACATGTCTAAGCACGTAAAATATTTTTTACCGGCCAACTTAGAAATATGATCTTCAATATTAGGTAACGGATATCTGTCTTTAACGGTTATGGCGTTAAGTGCGCGATAATCTATACACAGTCTGCTATCCCCGTTCTTTTTTTTTACCAATATCACTGGAGAAGCATAGTTGGACTCCGATTCTTTAATAATACCGGCTTCTAATAATTCAGAGACTTTAGATTTTACTATTTCTTGTTCACAGTGCGATAGTCTATATGGTTGTCGATAAACGGGTTTATTAGTAGTCAAAGTAATTGGCATTTGAATTAAATTTGTGCAGCCGAGATCTTTAGTGCTGATCGCGAAACTTTGTTTGAATCTAATTAGTAATTTGATTAAATCTTTACGTTCCATTTCACTCAAATTGCCTATTTTTATGTCGTCTAACAAAACTCCACCTATGCTCAGATTTGAATCTTTATCCACCGACAAAACAAAAGGCATATTTTCCGGCACAGTTAATTTAGGCAAATCACATGAAATAGGCAAATCAGAAGGCTTTAAAGGCAAATATGGCTTGGCTTGGCTAACCTGACTTATGGTGGGTGATGTGTCGCAGCTCTCGGCGCGTGTGAGGACCTGGCCAGCCTCCCACACGATGTCTTCAGCCCCGGTGTTGATGACCTTGATGTGTCCGCTGTCGCCTCGAAGGAGAGTGGCGGGCAGGGAGTAGGAAACTCCTTGAAGCTCGTAGTGGCGTGCAGCAGTACAGATATCGTTGTTTTGGCGGTTGCCCACTATCAGGACCTTGACGATGGAAGCTCCTGGTGGCAACGTTTCTCGCATAGTCGTTACAATCTTGAACTTGTGGAGCTCTTCAACCACATCTTCCTTTGGCATGGAGTCAGATTCGCGCATCAGTGTGGCTGTTCCGTTGCTTACGACGAGTGCAATGTCGCCGGCATTGATGACGGGTTGACCGATGAGTAAATGAATGTCCCCCATCTCGATGTCTGTCAGATATGCATCGCAAGTAACTCGAATACCATCTATTTCTAGATTAAATTTTACTTCTCCACGGGAAGTAATTAACCCGCCGGCAAAGCCTTTTAGGATCGTACTCGTAGGTATGATGTCGAGAGATAATAATTTGGAGATCCGACTGGTCATGACGTTCACCTGGCTTCCGGTATCGATGTAGGTCTTCACGTGGACTCCGTTGATCTTGGCTATTTTCTTGTAGGTGTCATTGTAGTTTTGGATTATCTTAATGTCCCTGACGCTGTTGTTCACATCAAACGTAGATTTTTGAAGAGTGGTTGCAGATGAATTATTGCAGCGGGTAGCGATGTGGCCTTGCTTACCACATTTAAAGCACACACGTTGATCGGGAAGCGTACAATTTCGCAACATGTGACCCGTCTTCTTACAGCGTGGGCACGGATCATTCTCCGTAAAAATCTTCCTTTCGGCAGGCATTGGGCGAGGATCCTTACTCGGTAGGCGAATTTCCGGTGCGGGGCCGCGGTAGTCGTCGAGGGCACAGAGAAATGCTTCATATAGTTCATCAGGGCGTTCACATTGGAAAGCACGTGCATTTGGTTGCAAAGATGAGGGTAGGCCTCGAATGATGCACGAGACACTGGCGCTGTCTGATAACTTACAACGGAAGCACATGGATACTTTATCTTGATAATACTTGGTCATTGTTTCGTTAGTCATCTTCCGTCTTTGCATCATCTCGTCTAACAATGCACTGTAGTCACGATGTTTTGGAAAGGCACGTTGCAGCATCTGTTTCCACTCGTCCCACGAGTAATTATACTTGTCGAGTCGGTTGTACCATTTGCGAGCTTGTCCCCGTAGTTTGTCTTGCAAATGGAATGCCTTTAGCTCATCGCTCCAACGATGTATGTCGCCGAGTTGATCGATTTTTCTTAACCATACTGATACTGTGCAATCTTCGCCATCTGGGTCGAATTCAGGAATGAGGGACGCAGCACGATGATTTTTGGATGTATTGATGTCTGAATCCAGTGCACGGACGGCTTTGTCGACCTCATTTTGCAGGAGGTGTTTCAGAATTTTTCTAGCGGGCGGTGGTGTAGAATCGCCGTCTTCATCTTGCTCGGTATCGCTCAAGGGGTCCCATCCGGGTGGACGCACCCCACGTCCATGAAGTTCACGGCGATTTCGCTTCATCCCACTTCTGAGTGAAACACAGGATAGCGAAAAACAATTTCCTCGATTGTAAGTATTTATTGTTTTAAATTATAATCGAACAGAGTTTCGGCTTAGGCTAGGTTCTAGATCAGAATCACCTCAAGTGCGCTGCGCGACTTATTTATAAGTTTACACTCCACTCTAAATCGAGGAGGGGATCGCCGCTCGGTAACCCCGATCGCGTTAGGTTGGCAAGCGCACGTGACGTGCTAGGTGGCTGCAGTGGCGTACTTGGTTGTCATGGCTATGGCTTTGGCTTTGGCTGAGGCTGTGGCTGTGGCTTTGGCTGCACCAAGACGACACGGCATGGCATGGCATGGCTTTGGCATGGCTGGCATTCGGGTGACCGTTACACTTTGTAGGCTCTGTAATGCTAGGGCATCGGAATTCTTCGAAAGATATTCCTGGAAAGAAGGAATAGAGGAAGGAATAGAGGTTTCTTCCAAGGTGAAAATCATCTAATGACGATCGATACTTTTACTGACTAAAACCCACTGCTGTTCCTTCTTTGCTTTCGTTCCAGAGCCCCGGGGTTTACTTTGGCACAACCCATGGGCCCACCCAGTAGGTTTTGCTGACGCAAACCGAAGAGGCCCAGCAGGGTCAATCTCCTTGAGGCTCGCGTGGAATATTACGCGCTGTCCACGAGTTGGGCTCGGTCCAGACGGTTACTAGACGGTCAGAGCCACCCATTGCTCGCCGTCCGCAAGGAACATTATTGGATTTTAGTAAGTCTGACACGGCCCTCTCGCGCCACACAGAGTGGGAGAAGTAATTTGACGATTTCCAAAAAAACGCTAATAAAAATAAAAAGAGTTTTATTAAGTGTTGATTTCTTTATTGACTATTTTTAAACATTTAATACAGGAGCTCCTGAATACAGGCTGTCACAAAAATATTTTTATCTTTGTTTTAAAAAATATTTTTACTTTTTTTTTCGATTCTTTGACAAAATTAAATGATTATTTTGGGCTTCGATATATTTGTGACACTCTGTGCAATTTGGACTTTATTAAAATCGAAATAATTTTATTCAAAAATATTTTTTTCATGATTGATTGATTAATAAATCAGCTAAAACTTCAGTTTTATGTACAAAATGTAATGTACTTGAAAAAATTAAAAATGATAAAAACATGCATTATTATAAAAAATCAGAGCTATACAATATTATTCATTTTAATCAGTGTTTTTCTACTTTATAAAATTGATTAAATTATTTTACATTTATTGTAGACAAACAAAACTGCAGATTGTAATATTACATTAAATTATTCATATTAAAATTCCACCGATTTCATTTGAAAAATAATACATTTTCACATTATTATTATTATTGATATTGCCACCACTTTCACCGCTTTACACCTTATTTAAAAAGTCAAAATTATTAAAAAGTTTACAATTACATTCAGGTGTGTTCCGAGTAACAATTTAAAATAAAAAACATTTATTTTTCAATAAAAATAAAACAGTATTTCAGTGGTGTAATATTGCATGTGTGACTATATTGTTATTATTTTTTTGTTTTTATCTATTGAACTCTCATCTAACTTGAATTTCTTAGATACTAAAATTATTTGTAAAATATAGTGATACTTTGCAAAGTACAGAAACCTCTCTTAAATATGGAACACTGTCTTCTCAACGGTTATCACTGGTAGATTATTAAAATAAATTGCATGTACATGAAAAAAAGTTTACCTTAAAAATATTGCAAGAAGGTTATCGGTTAATTTTTCTATCATCACAAATTCCAACAATCTTGGGCCCCCGATTTATAGATTTTTTACGGAAAAAACCACCCAATCAGGTACTTTGCCAGACAAAAATTAAGTCGAAATCCACTATAACTAAAAAAAAACTGAAGAAAAAGATACAAGTTATTGGAACAGAAGAAGATTATTGCAAGAAATAAATCAGTTTGAATCAGTTCTAAGCCTACTTTACTTGCGTGGCGTAATAAAGCTCTCCTGACCACAAGACATTAATGTTTTGCACTAGACCACTTCCTCAATCATAATCACTTAAAGTACCATTAAGTATGGATACAACATTCCTGATGTACCAACCAGCTCTAGATTCCCACTGTTCGGGCACCAATGAGAATCTAGAACAAAAAAAAAAAGATGATAGTAAAAAAACCAACACAAAAATATTGTATCCATAAAAAAATCACAAATATACGTTCTATTTACAAATTTTTGATCATGTCACAAAAAGTAAAAACGGAACATGCAGAATTTTGTAACAGTAAAAATAAAGATCAGTTTTTGCAACAGAATCAATTGATTGTAAAAATCAATTAGGATCTTATAGTGCAGAAATAACAATTAATTAATCAACGTGAACAATTTAGATCAATTTGTTCAGAGAGCTGTAGACATAGACTATTATCTAATTAAGAATAGAATTGAAGAAACGAGCTAGATAAGAGAAAAAAAAATAGAAAAGAAAACAAAATAATAAATGACACAAAATTTTAACACACTATTTTGTGATAAAAAAAAAACAAGAGAAAAAGAAAGATATAATCGACTTGAAACTTTCAACTTTATTAAGTTGGAAATGTTGTTGCAGAACATAAAAATGATGAAAAAAAAAATGACTTAAGAATTTCAACCTAATACTTTTTTGTTGAACACATAATTTGAACACACCCTGTTGTGATAATAGAAAAATATAACATTGTACCAACCGACATATAGATCTACGGATGGGTGACCAGTCGCTGAAGTATGTTATGATACGGTTGAATGAAATGGTATTTTCGAAACAATTATAACTGCCTATGTATTTGAAACGACTCATAATATTTATACTTAGTATCTAACCTAACACGTACCTAAGGGCCTACTGGGACGTGGTATTGTTTTATCACGCCAGAGATCTAGAAAGATCTTGATTGACAGCTGCTTATCTGATATGAGGTTCATCTCTTTGGACTCCTGGGCTACCAGTATCTTTGACACCGTGTCTAATGTAGGTTAGTTAGTATAAATACATTGGTGTATCTAGGGCATAGGAGCGGACTTGTGGAGATGCTTAGGGGAAGCCTATTTCCCACAGTGGACGTCTTTTGGTTGAATTGATGGAGATAAATGTTTTAGAGCTATTTTTCAAAGGGTTAGTTGGTCCTACCATGCCTGATTTTTGTATGAAGTTATCAGTATATTCTCTTTCTGGTATGTGGTCGCCATTCAAGAAACTGTCGTCTCCATCGACCATCTGTTCTTCGAGCATTGTGTACCAATGCTGCGTGCATTGCAAGACCTCCCACAAGGTACATCCATGACCTGGTGAAGGTTGCGGGAGTCCGATGGATGCGAGACGCATAGAACCGGTCGTTATGGCGACTCTTTGGGGAAGTCTAGGGCCAACAGTGATCATGATGATCAGTATATTGACGTCTGTAATAAAATTTCGAATCCTAAGGTGGACAAAAGACTATATTGGGTTGGAAATGGACCACTCCCTCTTCTCCCTCTATGTATGCCTATGTATAAGTGCCTAGTTTCATATTAACCTTTCCTATGCCGTAATTAGAGACACAATTAAAAAGTCATTGTGTCTCGCGTACATATGCGTTCCCAGCATACAACGGGTTAAACAGGTCTATCCAATTGGCTATTTTAGTAAGATCATTAAATAAATCAATACATGCAAACTTGTACCTACCAGTAATAAAAATGCCAGTTTCTAACAGAAAATAAGTATCAAGTTAGATGAGAGTTCAAATATTTTACATTGTTAAAATAAATCATAGAACATTATTTTATTATAGATTTTATCACTAGTTGAATATTAAGATCTAGTTCTCTTTAAACTTGGTCAAATCCATAGATGGTATTCTGGGACTATCGCACGGCACTGGTTCATTCCTGGAAGGAAAAAATATGGATTATTCGTCTTGAAATTAAGTTCTTTTTTTCTATAATTGATAGGCTCGCATTTGACCACTATCTCACCTGATGGTAAGCGATAATGTGGTCGACGATGGAGCGCACTTACCTAGAAGTAACCTATTCACTCCTGACTGAAAGACCCCTAGGTTGTAGCTAATAGGAAAAGCAAACCTCGGTATACCCCACTTGTATCTTTGAAATATATTTAAGGCAGAACTACACTGCTCACACGTGTGACACACACGTCGATCTGGGCGCGTCGGTCTCCATACATTTTACATGGAAACTAGACTTGTAGAACTACATTAGATGCAAGCCACGCGACGTCATTCTACGTTAAATCAGTACCCCTAGCCAAGTTGCTAATCTGCAATAGTTAACGCTAGTAGAAAGCTTCAAATGTACGGGAACGACGTCGTCTCAACGCTCAGTCACGTGGTCAGAACAAAAGAATTGGCGGCAAGGTCAACTCGAAGCGTTCGACGCAAGCGAAACGGTTGTAACTTGGCTAGGGGGGCAGGCGTGTTACAAGTATGCGTTGGTCTAATAGTGTACGTTCACCTTGATGCGGAACTTTTAAATATATCTGAGCAATACTTACCAAGGTAGATCGTCTCTGAGGCAAGCTGCAGGCGGCATAGACAGCAACTCTATACCGTCCCGATTGTCGCAAATGAGTCGAGACAACGTCACCTTCTTTATCTCTTGTAATTGAACTGTAATTAATTGAAATGCAATTCGTTTATTCAAGTCTCCCTTTAATCCTTATTTTTTCTAAACCAGTAAAACATTAAAACTTTGCTACAAGTTGATACTTGTTTGATTGAGAAACATAAAAACATCATCATCATCATTTCAGCCGATGTGCGTCCACTGTTAGACATATGCCTCCCCCAAGCGTTGCCACAACGAACGTTCCTGTGCGTCTCGCATCCATCGGTTTCCCGCAACCTTCACCAGCAAACATCATCAATCTTATAACATTCCCACAATTGGGGCTTAGGCCTCCTGTCGATTGATTGACATCCGTAGGTACACTTTTGGAGGTAAACAGAACAGAATGTAAAGTCTAGCAAACCTCCTCTGAAAAGCGAGGATCCTCGAACCAGACAGGCGTTATGTCTGGTGGGCAACTGCCCGATAGATGATTTCGGGCTTTTCTATATGTTTGAACTGTAATTGCGCGATGCAGGATTAATAATAAATATTCCACAACTATCATATAACGCCGTCTAGTCCCAAGCTCAGCAGAGCTTGTGTGTGTTAAACAACTGATAAACATACTTATATATTTATAAATACATACAAATTATAGATATATTATACATAGATAAATTACACCCTGATACAGAACAAATGATCGTGCCCATCACATAAACATTTGTCCTGGGTGGGAATCGAAACCCACGACCTCCGGCATAGCAGTCAGGTCCACTAACCACTAGACCAACAGGCCTGTCAAATCAGACAACGCAATACTTTATTATTAGCTGTATTTTCACTTACTTGGCGTAAAAGCTCCCGGATTGACATCAGGTCCATATTCATAGAAGAACCGGTCCCCTTTCTTGTGCCTGGCGAACTGGTCAGCGATGATGTTGGCGAAGGTTGGGCCCACTATACCGCCATCCACTGGCTCCTCCAGCAGCCCGCCCACCCAAAGGTCTATGTCTTCTGGATGCTCATACACTGAGGCTAGGCGTTTGGCTGCCTGTTGAAGAAAGTATTTTTATAAAACTTCTAACTAAACAATCACTTTTTCAATTCAATCTTTATTGTTAACTAGCTACCCCGGCAAACTTCGTACTGCCTAATAACCCTTCAGATACCGTCAATTAGAGACACAATAGTAAGACAATAGATGCGCGGCCACCGGTGGTCGCTTGGGGATTCATGAATTAAATAATACTTTTAGCTAAGCTTTCAAAAGATAATTAACGCCATCTACCAGCATTACCAGAATCATCTTCGTGATTTTTTCCAGATTTTCTCACCGTTTTACGCTGCTCGCCCACGTCAGACTTTTTGTAGGACAGATAATCGGGCCGATTTTGTATATTTGAAACTGTGTTCTGTATTTCTGACCGACTTTTTGTAGGGCGTGTGTTTTTCTTTTCTCCTACAAAAAATCGGCCACCGATTATTGGACGTGGGCGAGCAGCTTTAACCTTCCCTGAACCAAAATGATCCCAATCGGTGCAGCCGTTCACGAGTTTTAGCGAGACTAACGAACTGCTATTAATTTGTACAATACATTATACAATATAGAATATTACATACTTTTTATAAAGTCTTAAAAACAGTTTTACACTTTATACTATTTTCTTATACTCTTATTCCGATCTCTGCTGATCCACCTAACAATCAGCCTACGTACTGAATATCCTGCAAAATCAATGTTTCAATGGAGTACTTACACCAGGTGAAAACTGCTGGAAGTCGGCGTACGTATCCAAGCCTATAAGCTTTCTGTACTGGTTGTATGAGTTCAGTCCGTGGTCTCGACCGCGCTGGATGTTGATAGCCGCCAGGTCCACGCCATACGGGTTGCCTCCATGGAACATGTAGCGAGAGAGCTGAAAAAAATAACTGACAATTGAGAATCAGGAGAGGAGGAAACAGTTGTTCGCCGCGAAGGCTAAGTTGCTTATAAAACATTATTTTTAGTTTTGGTGCAAAATATCCCCTTGATCTCTCGGATGGCATGAAATCAGCATTAAATAGTACTCGTAAACTTACCCCTTCCGTAACAAACGGGTCCACACTCTGCATTGGCTGCGAGGACATCCCGATCAGCACCCTGTCCAGGAAATGTCGCAGGCGCATCCTGGTCGGATGGAACATCAGCTCCGGGATTGATATTGTTTCGTAGATGCCGCCCATTTGAGGACTCGGAATTCTGGAGGAGAAAAATATTAGTTTTTTAACTGGCTGGTAAGTTTTAGTTTGAATCATCATTTCCACTCTTCATCACCCCATCAGAACATTTTTCCCCTGAACGCAAACTGCAGCGGCCAATTTTTTTTCTTAGTAGTTAAATCATTCGATGCATCTCCGCGCTATTGGGCGGAGCGGGAGATTGTGTCAGACTTTTACTAACAAAAACCAACTCCTGTTTCTTCTTCTCTAAATCTTCCTTTTAGAAGCAGTTCCTTGGCTCCAGTCGGCTTCAACCCTGCAGTGGCCAATTTAGAAATCTCTTAACCGAATGCGGACGGACCTAGGTTGACTGCTGTAAAAACAATCTGGCCAAATGGGGTTTTCTCCACCTATTTCTAACATAGTACCAGTGTGACGCCGCTGCAGTGGGGTTGCGTCACCTGCTATGCTGCCTGTCCTGCACAGCCACCAGCACTTTTCAGGATTTATTAAATACGAGATCAACAATAGAGCTGTACAGGTTGCCAAATACTGGTCAGGAAAAAATTAGTTTAAACTCCATCCACTTACACAATTCTTCCACTAACTACAGAATGTCCAAATCTCATGGCAGCAGCGGAGAACTCGGCTGATAGTGACGGGTTCGTGTGAGGGTCGTATGATGAACAGTAGCCTGCTGACGGCCACAGCTCGAAGGTCTTCATGATTTGAGGACCTGAAAGAAGCAGATGCAATAACTTCCGGTCTGAACCGTTCCATTCTGGACCTAAATAAGCGATTGATAACCTTAAAAAAGAAAAGTTATTCATATCTCAGACCATGGTCTTGTTGCTCTTTAGAAGAGGGAGGGACCGCATGTCTAGTGCTAGCTATTAGATGTCTTCGAAATTTTGGTTCTAGGACATGCTGATGACATTTCCTCACGTTATTTACAAAGTTTTAAGAGCAGTGGTGTGAAAATAATTACACAAACTAAAGGTCCAAGGTTTGAACCCTCCACATACAATACTAGTTAGTCCGAGATCACCACTGGTCCAGGCGTGAATGACTGAAATGTTTCGAAACAGTGATATAATACTCGTAGGTATATCTTTTGAAACATTTGGAACATCAGCTTAAAAGATACAAACACAGACTCTGACTGTTATAAATCGTGAATTGTTACATCGCGTCATAAACACCAACAGTTTTGTTTCAATGAATTTTGATTTAAGAATAATTTGAAGTAGATATTTTTAGTTCAGGTTATTAATTATATTTACGTTTTAATAGACTGCATGTCATTTAAAGTATCTTTCCAGCGTTCCTGAAGTTCCAAATGATGCAGAAACATTACTGACGTACCAATATTTCGAAACACTAAAATATTTCGGAACAGTGAGTCGGCTCAGTCGTGTGTCTACATGACTTACACTGATCAGAAACCAGTATAGGAATAAATATCTCACCCAGAAGCAACGGCAGCCACTCGTTATAAATGATATGCTGGAAGACTGCCTGCAGTATTCTCCTGGTTTCCCAGAACACAATGTCTTCATCCCAGCCAGGGTTGAGGGCTGACAAAGCCTTAGCCAGACGGTTGTGCTCCCTCGTGAAGATCGTGTGGAGGACTGTCAGGGAGATGATCTGGTTTCCATGGTTATCTCCTAGAAATGGAAAATACGGAGTTTTAGAAACCATCTAAGGTAGACCTGCCAAATAAACGTGGAATAACGGTCATTGACCCTCCTACATTTATTGACATTCTTAATTTAAAAAATGGATTTAAAGACAAAAAGCTGTCTTGAAATCTATCGTGATCCTTTACCTTTTATGAAAAACAGTTCATTGGTGGTTTTTCGGGTACCTTCGATATAGATAGATATCTTCTTCTTCTTCTTTGCCCTCGCCTCTTCCCGTTAAAAGGTCAATGTACTTTATTTTAAGTTTATCTGGCGCTTTGTATAGCAAACTAAGTGAAAAGTATTTTACTTCTGCATGGAGTACTTGCTCTTCTTTGACAAGCCACACAGATATATTTTTGATTGGGGAATCGAGAGGAAACTATCACACTTTTATTAACCCACCTACGTTCTTTCAGGTGCCCTATTCGTACCAGGACAGCGGTAGTTTATTTTAAACGTTATACATTTAACCCTATCATTTGCTTGGTGTAAAACTAGCTTCATAAACTTTGCAATCTTATTGTGCGAGATTTTATTTAGGAGAAATCTTAGTCATACCTGATTCAAAACAGGCAGCTCCTTCCTTCACCGCCAAACATTCTTTCCTGTCCGTCAGAGGCGGCAGCTCTCTGCCGTAGTCGCTGAAGGTCTTCAGCAGCCCACCAGGTGCTCGGAGAGAAGAGAGCTTCTCGTCTGAACTGCCGTACAGGTGGGACAGGTCTGGGTAGTGGGTTGCGCCATTCATCTGCAGGTATTAATGAGTCTTTAGTACAAGCCTATACAATAGTCAAGCTAATACAATGTCCAAAACTGGATTCATTATTACACCAGTTTATACAATTTGCAATATTAGGACATTGTAAAGTGTTACATTTTTGTATATTTTAGTAGGACTATGTGGATTACTTTTCCTTTTCTGTTATTTTAACAAAATGTCTGGCAGTTTTGAATACCTACTTTATGCAGCCTACCTATATGGCCTCATTTAATTACATTAACGAAAAAAATTACAGGTATACCTAAATATTTTTTAAATGAATTATTTGTTAAATAAATAGGTATCATTTAACATAAAGGCTAAAATCTATATTAATGTGTCGTAGTCAACTGGCTCAATTAGCCATTTATATACCTAGTTGGCATCCTAGCCTTATCGCTAAACTGCGCCCTTCAACTAATCAAAAGAAAACTAGGAACAAAATAAGCTAAAATTTTGATTACGGCGCCATCTAGCGAGTCGGTCACACATTTGAGCCTGTACTTTTAACGAGACAAACGAAGCAAACATTTGTACTTATTCGAATTATTGTTTAGATGTTGACCAACAGATGGCGTTAGGTGACCGCAGATTTATAAATCGCATAATTTTCCGCGCTGTGACAAGCTCGCAATAATTATAGTTTAAATTTGTACTGAATACTGATCGTACCTGCTTAGCATACCCTGCAGAACAATCACTAGCTGGCGCAATCTGAGTCCTGACAAAATTGATGCACTTCTGCTTGAACTGTCCGTAGAACTGATCTTCCGGAGCCACCTCTATTGGAGCACAGGCGAAGTGCTGCAGTTCTGGAGGTAAGATGTCTTCACCATCGTTCATGCAGCAGGAGATGGCACTGCCATTGTCTAAAAAGAAGGTAAAGACAGATAAATAAAAGAACTTCGTGACAAAATACAACAAAAACTACTTAATATTATAAAGACAAAACTCCATGCTCAGTAATCACACTTATGACCATGAGACCATTGGGATTCAGATGAGACCATTGGGATTTGGTTAAAACTAATCTACAAAGCCCGGAGAATAAGCATAGGGTAGCCTAGCCAGGTTTTCGGTATATAATAGGATGCATTTTCGAGAGTGTGCGTGGAATTACATGCCTTTATTCCGCCATCGCTTTTCTACCATCGGAAATCTCGACGTACCGCGAGTATCCTTACATTGTAAAAACCTTTACGGTCCGGACTAAGCGCATCACCTCGTCGTTTATACCGCGTACATCGAAGGACTGGAACATTTAGCTTCCTGCGGTCTTCCAGTGTCTTCTCGACTCCAAATCGTAATCTCCCTTAAAGGACTGAATTATTTTAAAATCTTACTCAAAATATTTAGTTGGATTGAGGGTAGAAATTTTCTCACCTGCTGTAAAAATAACTCCTGCACTGATATCGTGAGCGATGAACTGTCCAAACTGCATGAACATCATGTTATGCGTACTGCTGGGGTGGCTCCCGTCCAGGAGCAGGGTGCTGCTGACTGTCCTCGCACTTGGTAAAGGACGGCCGGATTTTGCTGTTCTCATTGCCCATGTTCCTGTAAAAGATAAGGGTTTATAGAAAGCTTTCATCAAACATAATCAGCAACAATGTTCCCACTGTGGGGTCTCGGCCTCTTCTTTATGAGGGAGAATTGAATACAAAAAATAAAATATTTAAAATAACTCTTATTCGTCAATATTTTTGACAGTTTAAAGAAAGAAAGAAAGAAAATTGTTTATTTCTGACTCGCACGGAAAAAAATAAAATAAATATGATTACTTATTCATAAAACACGAGATTGAACCTGGGTTTTTTAACGCACACTTATTTATTTATTTATTTAAACATCATGTACAGTAGTGGTACATAGGCGGACTTAATGCAACAAGGCATTCTCTACCAGTCAACCTTTGGGTTAAAAAAAGACAACACTGTGGTAGGTTTGCACAATAAACAAATAACAGATACTACAAACGGAAAAATATAAAATAAGCTATTTATAATAATAAAATACATAAATACGCTATATTAATAAACTAATAAATACTATGAAAATTATCAAATCATTACGAAACTCAATAATAACAATTCTGACGAAGACCGAACTAAAGTTACCGAACTTATTTAAAATTTGAGTTTTTAAATGCACTTAAGCATTAGCATATTAGCCTTATAATGTTCCCACTGCTGGGATTCATGCCTTCTCTTTAGGAAAGGGGAATGGGCCGTAATCCACCACGCGGGCCCAGTGCGTCTGAATGATGGAGGTCACATATTGTTATTTTTTTTCTGTAGGTAAAAATCATCCAAATGACATCCCTTGGGCGGAGCGGGAGTTAGTGTCAAACTCTTACTGACTAAAAGTAGGTATCGTCTTAGAATTGTTTGATTCTAGGACATGCTGATTTCCTCACAATGTTTTCCTTCACCATTTTGAGAGCAGTAATGATGAAATAAATTACACAAAGTAATGACTGGGTTTGAATCTGCGACATGTAAGTCGGGGCCGTCACCACTCGGCCATCACAGCTCAATGCGCTTACCGTCACTATAATCAGGAGGCAGAAGTCTTTCGAAGCCAGTGAAGACAGCTCCCCAAGTGGAGTAAGAGGGGTTGTTACACTCTCCTCCGATACTCCGGTAGCGATTTGGAGCCGAGCACGATGGTTGTGGAGGACAGAACGGACCTAAACACAATAAAATATCTTTATTTTGAAGTTCATTGTGGCGACACTTGGGAGAGGCCTATGTCCAACAGTGGACGTGTTTCGGCTGAAATAATGATGATGATTTTGAATAATTTCATTATAAAAACATAGAAACAAGTGATATTAAATATAATATGGACAAAACCTTTAAATAAATAAATAATTAATAATCACATACCATCTGTGTACTCAGTGAATCCTAAAGCCAGGTCGTCTTCAGAGATTGCCTGGCGCGCCTTCAACTCCTGCGCAGTGAACAAGTTCAGCAAACCGCCGCGACCCAGAGTGGCGGCGCGTTCGTCATGCGTCACCACGGACTAAAGAAGACAACAGATTAAAGCATGGACCTCACTACGGATGCAAAGCATAGACCACACGAATATAAAGGAAAAAAAAAGGATAAAGGTTGGGCTACAAGGATGTAATCCAGCGTTCCAGCTTCGGCGACTGTGACGTATCTACTAATAAAGGGCAAGTGACGTATACACGTGGACGGTACAGAAGGCGCATTACTTGCTCAACCGTCAGCGGGTGCGCACGTGTTTACGGCAGCTTGGTGAACCCGTTGTGAGTGACTTTTATTTATCAATCTAGCAGCAATCCTGGACACCACAGCGACCTTGGCGTGAGCTTGGATTGCCTGCACGGATGGTATTGCAGCTACACCGATCTAATCCACGCGCCACACACACGTTCATTTAAGCGATAAAAGCAATGATAATTTATTTGCTCTCACATGAGTAAACAGTACAAAAACAGAGTTTGCAATGCATGGTTTTAAACATTAAACAAAGCACCACGATGCAATCTTGATTTCATTATATCTCTTGCATATCCATGTAAGTATAGGAGTGCCTAAATTATCGAGCTTGCTTTGCTTGCTCTTGGACTATCTTAGCATATTTAGTAAGCATTTAGACTCAGGTTCGATTTAGATTCGTTTAGACATTGAAAACATAGGTAGGTACATTATAAGTTCTTATTTACTTAATACATTGAGGACGCTATGTTTTGCATTGTAAAATAAATGAATTAGTTGATTAGAAACTATCTCCTTTTTCCGTAGCTTGGTTATAAAATATAATAATATAATATTTCACAACAATCACACAACCCCGTCTAGTCCTAAGCTAAGCAGAGCTTGTGTTATGGGTGCTACACAACTGATAAGTATACTTATATATTTCTAAATACATACATATTATAGTTAAATTATACCCAGACACAGAACAAATGATTATGCTCATCACACAAACATTTGTTCTGGGTGGGAATCGAACCCACGACCTCAGGGTCAGTAACCACTAGACCAACAGGCCAGTCAAAATGAGAAGTTTGATCATGTGGCTAATAAAGAATTGTGTAATCTTACCAAATGATGCCCATAGCTGGGAGAGGTGGTGTTGACGATGGTGTGCATGGAGTGTTCTAGAAGCTTGGCTGCCAAGGTGATCCACTGGGACAGCTTCTGCCGCGACTGCGAGTGAGAAGACTTGACATCGTCTGCGCTGATCGTTGTGGCAGCCCTGGCTTTGCGCTCGGTTTCCGCTAGAGAACAGATTTAGAATTCTGATGAAAAATCTTATCTACCTAAGGTAGGTGCCAGATAAACGTGGAATAACGGTCATTGACCCTCCTTCATTTATTGACATTCTTCATTTCAAAAACGGAAATAAAGGCAAAGCTGTCTCGACATGTATCGTGAATTCGTGAACCTTTACATGACCTAGTAATAAAAAGCAATTCATTGTTTGTTTTTCGAGCACTACAAGCATTAGGAAAAGAACAATTACTTTATTCTACAGTTATCTGACGTCTTCTATAATAAAGTGATTTTTTGATCAATTGAATCAAACTAGATAGATCATGAATCGTTTTGGGAACACATTCATTGAATGTACAACTTAACAGGAATCGGAAGAGGAACCGGAGTGTTTCCTGATAGCAACAATCTAGGGGTCTTCATGTCAAGAGTATCTAAATAGGTTACTTCTAGGCAAGCGTGCTCCATCGTCGGCTACATCATCGCTTACCACCAGGTGAGATAGTGGTCAAAAGCAATGCTTCAGGTGAGATAACGCTATTGTGGTCAAACGCGAGCATATTAGTAGGTAATAATCTGAAAAATAACACTAACTTCTTGCAGCGGCTTCCCCTGCGTGAAAATAGGTTCACCACACAAATTCTCAGGCTTGTTCCTTACCGGACGACCGGACGACGAGCTACCTATTGCTCGCCGAGTTATTAAAAATGCCTGAGCTGTATAAAGTTGTCCGATACTCATCAATCTCACCTGCATGTCCACTACCAGTGAAGCAGCACACTCCAACCGCCCCATCCAGGTGACACGCTGGGTTATAGGAGCTGGCTCTGACGTGCGCTGGACATTGCACCTTGGGCACGCATTTGCCGTGACGAGGGCAGATGGCACAGGGAGGCTCTTTGTAATGGGTGTGCTCTGAAAAAAATGTATCATGTTTCTGTAGCATAATCATCCGATGACGTTAATCCCACTTCTGGAACCTGTGTCCCAGCGTAGAGAGAACCAGGAGACCTGTGATTATATCTTTGCGAGACAGGATGCTAAAATCCACCACGCGTTGCCATCTCGCTCTGGGCCCGTGTGGTGGATTACTGTGCGTGAATTCCAAATGAGAATAGGAAAGCCAATGAACTCGATGTGTCAAATTTTGATTGGAAAGTATAGTTTAAAAAAAAAATAGTTATAAATAACTTTTTTATGTAAGGCTCAGTTAAACAAAAACAAAACCATTCAAACGCGAATAAGCTTTTTTTGAAAACTATACTTTTCAATCCAAATTTGACAGATCGAGTTCATTGGCTTTCCTATTCTCATTTGGAGCGCATAGTACGTCCATGATCAAATACTCCACGTTTTTGTTTTCTTGAAATTATGTTTAACTTTAGAATTAAGTAAAGAGACCGAAAGACGACCCACTGACCAGATTTATTTATTATTAATTCAGTTAACCCCAAGCGAGCGTTCGGTGTCTCATTGTCATTCGTGTCTCTAATTACGAAAGGTCAAGGAGCGGAATTCCCTGCCGGAGTCTGTGTTTCCCGATAGCTACAACCTAGGGGACTTTAAGTCAAGAGTGAATAGATTACTTCTAGGTAAGCGTGCTCCCTCGTCGACAAACGACGAAAAATTATTTGAATAAATAAAATGCTGGAAATGTAATTTAATATTTTTAGGCTAGTTCTTTTCTAATAAGAAAACTGATGACCTAATGGTAACAGCCCCAAAAGATTAAGGTTATAATCATTCCAGCAGTAAGACATCTATCGTTCATCATCATTATTCATTATGCGTACAGATAAGAAGTGGAATTCAATGCCGGAGTCTGTGTTTCCTGATGGCTTATAGCTAGGGGTCTTTAAGTCAAGGGTGAATAGGTTACTTTTTGGCAAGCATGCTTCAATGCTTACCATCAGGTGAGATAAAGGTCAAACGCGAGCCTATCAATAATAAAAAAAAACTGAACAATTCCTCCCCAAAATCATAAAACAAATTCTAAAGCCATATAGCACCATCAATCATACTTTTGCCTGACCACCGCCAAGTTCATATTTGCTTGCACTCGAATCGAAAATTTCAAAAGGTTTGGTTTGGCACCGCGCACGCGCCGTAGGATTCAAGTAAACATTTTTTTAAGTGTTCAGACAGAAATGACCGCAATGGTACCTATATTCTTACTTACCTTGTCCATGTGTATCAGAGGTCTTCTCACGCGCGTGGGCAGACCATAATACAGGACACACTACCACCACATACACGAATAAACGTAGAACCAACTTGTTCATACTCATATTGATGAAATGATAAGCTTGTTCTTCAAAAAACTAATTAACTTTTATACTATTGCTTCAAAAATTCTATAAATTATAAGGAAAAATGGACATGGTTGTCCTCGCGCCAGCTAGCGTTGATCGAAATGAGCGAGTGAACGATTTTGATCACTTAAGTGTGCATTTTGTGGGTAGTTGTGATTTTATTTACGTTTGTCAGAATTCAGGATGAAGGTACTTCTTCTATGTTTGTGTGAGTACTGCTTGTAGTGGTGATGATCATCATCATCATTTCAGCCGATAGACGTCCACTGTTGGACATAGGCCTCCCCCAATTGTCACCACAATGAATGATTAATAAAGAACATAATACAATGTTTGTGCTTGTGAATTTCAGGTATAAAACAATGAAACGAAGAATTAGAAACAATCAAATAATTTATTAGATAAGTACTTACTCTAACTTACAAACATAAATAACATTCAAAGAAAATATCATAATCTACTTAAATTCATAGTTTCTTGTGTACCTATCATATATCTAACATTAATTCATGAATCCCCAAGCGACCACCGGTGGCCGCGCATCTATTGTCTTACTATTGTGTCTCTAATTAACGGTATCTGAAGGGTTAAGTATCATAAGTGTACCCGCACACGGGCCACAAAAAAACGCCGCAACAAAAAAAAAGCTACAAGCGGCCACAAAAAAAAAGCTGAAGCTTGCGACAGCTTGTGGCCTTGCGTGCAGTATCATAATGGACTCTAACCAAGAAGGTTTAAATGTGCGAATGGCATGGCATTTTGGCCGCTACAAAAAAAAAGCTAGCAGCGGCTCCTAGCTTTTTTTTTGGCGGCAACGCCGCACACGAGCCGCAAATAAGGCGGCTTTTTTTGTGGCCTATGTGCGGGGACACTTAGGGTATTTAAAACTTATCATTACACTAAAACCTAAATAACTTCTTAAAGACTTAGGGTAATAAAAAATTCGACGATATTATCCACGGAGTTAATATAGAAGATATTATCTACCATTCTAATCTTAGTTTTAAAACTAATGTCTACTACAGGATTTTGTACTAAGTTCAAGCGCCTTATAAAATACGGTTGGCAAAAAAATTGCAAAATGAATTTCACTGCACATTCATTTTGCAATTTCATCGCCTCTTCAACTTGAACATTATGAGTTACATACAGGCACTTTAATGTGCTTCCGATGGCAATTTTCAAGTTTTTAACGCTTTCTTCTGTTCTTGTATCTTCTCGTCTGAAGGTAGAAGTAATGCCAGAATGCCGCCACCTGGAAATATAAAGAATTTTCAAAAACTACATTATTGACACTCCGTCATCATCATCATCATCATGTCAGCCGAAAGATGTCCACTGTTGGACATAGGCTTCCCCCAAGCGTCGCCACAGTGAATGGTCCTGTGCGTCGTGCATGCATTGGATTCCCGTAACCCTTACCAGGACACCCCGTACCTAAAACGATTTCTATTCTATTCTGTTGTACGTCGGAAAAACCCGTAAATATGTTGGACCGGTTGTCTTTAGACCTTTGGCAGTATTTATAGGTAGTCAGTTCCCAGAAAGTCTGTCCACCAGCCTATCCACGGAGTATCACATTGCCCAGGAACGTTTGTGGAGGTCTGATAGGCTGTTGTTCCGTGTAAAATACTGGTAATCATAACCATAAGCATAAAGCCTTTTAATGTTCCCACTGCTGGGACTTGGCCTCCTCTCTCTAGGAGAGGGAATGGGCCGTAATCTGACTGGCCTGTTGGTCTAGTAGTTAGCGACCCTGACTGCTATGCCGGAGGTCATGGGTTCGATTCCCACCCAGAACAAATGTTTGTGTGATGAGCATGATCATTGGCTGTGTCTATGTGTAATTTATCTACATAATAGTATTATGCTAGAAATGAATAGAATAGAATACACGTACCAAACGTAATAGATCCATAGATGTAGAAGGCAGCTTCACAGTTGGTATCGAGGAGTCGCTTGAGGACATTGATGCCTATGACAGCACTGCCACGGCCAACCATCAGGGTGAGACAAACAGCCATCGCCCTGAAAAATAACCAATTAAATTATATTGACGTTTTAAATAAACTGCATAGATATTTGATGATTTCTTAATTATTTAGATGCTGATGTTAACTATTTAGATGCTTATGTGAGCTGGAAGCTTCCCGCTCTCAATAGACTTAGAGCAGGTGTCACACTTTAACCCTTCAGATACCGTCAATTAGAGACACAATAGTAAGACAATAGATGCGCGGCCACCGGTGGTCGCTTGGGGATTCATGAATTAAGTGACTAAAACTCAACCGTGTTCCTTCAGTTGCCATTTGCGTTCCAGGACTGCGGTTGTTTCAACCAATCCCGCGTAGTGATAGGTAAATATATCTTTTTTCAAAATTGTTTGTTTATAGGCTTTTGAACCAGTCTTTAGTACTGCATTTTTTTAAACTCTGCATAATTCAAAACTATATAAAAGTTGCCTTCTACTCTTTAATGACTTAATTAATTAAAATTATCGTCAGAGGATACACGATACGACGAGTAATGGGTAGCTCGCAGTCTGGCCTTCCGGTAAGGACTTAGCCCATCAATGACGGCGCGTATTGTTTCACGCCTACCTCAAAGCGATGTCAGCAAACCCGTGGGGGCCCAGCAAGCCCCATACCCGCTGGGGCAACGAGAATTACTGAAAAGAATACAATGGTCCTGGAACGCAAAGGGCAACTAAAGGTGAATTTTAATCAGTAAAAGTCTGACTCGCGCTCTCACTCCATCCTAAAGCGGGAAAAATCATAGGATGATGAAACTAAAATGAAAATCAATAAATATTGGGCAAAATGTAAAAAAATCTTACTTGACATAGGTTGGGAAGATATCAACACTATAACTGTTCATGAAACCGAAGTTAAAGATGGCGGATAAGAAGATCATGAACAGGACAGCACTCAGGATCCAGTAGGGGCTGGTGTTGAGGACCAAGGCTGCTGTTCCGGCTATCATCTGTAGAATGGGGAATTAAATAATGAGTTTATGAGTCGATATAAACTTATGATAAATGTATCCTTATACTAGTAGCAATATTGTTATTTTGGTTACAGTAAAGTAATTGGTAAATTAACACACGCTCGAATTTGGTTCGACAGACTATATCCGCCGACAAAAACCGCTCTCGCATTAAACTACTAGTTTGGACAATTGCTTTGCATATGGCGTCAAGTGCACGACGGTCTGCTGGCAAACCTTCTTCTTAATCAGGTGCTCCGGTATTTTTGACGGTTGTTGGCATTACGCCCACACAGAACTGCGGTCGACAGCGTAGACTTGTTGATAAGAACGTTCCAACGAGTAGGAGATCGACCGTGGGCTCTCTTACCTTCAACGCGGAGGTGAACCACAAGTTATTCCATCGAATCCCCATTTCTGGAGATGTATCAAAAGAACTTTAGCAGTCAACGGATTTACACGGACTCAAATAATAATAATAATGGTCGCTTCTAAATCTATAGAAGTTGGACTAATTTGGTTTGGAAGCGAACCTTTGAAGTCCAATCGTACCAAGCTTGGGCGTATGTTAATACGATAAATCACAGAAGCTTCAACACTGAACAAAAAACAAGTTTTTAATAAAGTATTTTTTTCATAGCAAGCTTTTATAGCTCGGTATACCTATATAATTAATACTCGTCCAAACTCGAAGGTATTCTTATATATACCTTCTGATTCCATCATAAGATCAGCTTCTTGTCATAATAATTTTGCATTGTCATATGATTTACATATGCATGCAAAATTTCAGCTCAATCGGTAACCGGGAAGTAGGTCCGGTAGGTAGAGAAATTTAATTTACAAGATATGAAGACAGACAAACATCGGGAAAGGTGAAACTAAATAAAAGCTTGTAAACAATTTCAAATTTTAACATTCTACTTAAAATATTGTTGAATATTACTTGATATAATAAATGATATATACCTGTATACTGATCAAAAGCCGTTTCCTACCAATGCAGGCGATGATAGTACTCATGAAAATGTTGCAGAAACCCAAGACCATAGTGATACCGAACACTAGAGTCATAGCTTCAGTGTTCATAGAGCAGTCCTGAACCTGGAAATAAATACACTACGTCAAATCATCAAATCAATCAAAACGTTTATTTCAAATAGACCAATTACAGGCACTTTTGAATTGTCAAAATGTCGGCCAGTCAAACAAACAAGTGAAGCTAAATTGCACGTTCCAAAGAGTAGATCTCTATGGAGAAGAACGTGCAAGAAACTCCATGGACACTCTTCATATTCTATTTTTCTTCTTCTTCATATGTGTTACATATAGTGTTTGATTACATATTTCTTGTTGCTCGATACACATAAATATAACAGTCATGTAAAACTAAGCATAATAATAATATTCCACAACTATCACAGAACGCCGCGCCGAATCTTGAGTTATGGGTACTAGACAACTGATAACATACTTATATATTTCGAAATAAATACATATCTAATATATAAAATTTCCATGTCACAATGTTAGTTACCGTACTCCTCCGAAACGGCTTTACCGATTTTTACCAAATTTTATATGCGTATTCAGTAGGTCTGAGAATCGGCTACTATCTATTTTCCATACCCCTAAGTGGTTGTTCACCCTCAAATTTTTTTATTTTATATTTGGACGAAATTTTTTGTTTTTATTGTTTTATATTGTGGCATCAAAAAATACCACAACCCTAAATTTTTACTTTTTTATCTTGGTGATAAAAAAGTAAAAATATATTTACCCCTATTTTTTTATAGCAAAAAATAATTTATAAGGCAAAACAACGTTGGCCGGGTCAGCTAGTTATAGATAAATTACACCCAGACACAACAAATGATCATGCTCATCACATAAACATTTTTCCTGGGTGGGAATGGAACCCATGACCTCCGGCATAGCAATCAGGGCCACTAACCACTAGGACAACAAGCCTGGCCAGGTGTGTGATTATTTATAGTATGAATAGAAGGATAAAAGTAACTAAAAGAAAAGTTTATAAGCTCTCAAAGACGTCCCAACTCTATCTACCTAATCTTACCTCTTGCACAGATGTAGTATTCGCAGTGAGCCTGATCATCTCACAGATCGTAAGGTGCCTCTCTCCATCCACCACTGATATCATGAACGCGTTTACAATAAAGGGTAACCATAGGAAGAATGCGTTCATACTGAAAAAAACAATGATGCAATTAGTAGCTGCCAATATTTTAAATGGGTGACCGATAACCAAAATATTCACAAAAATATAATGGTGAGTGCAATTAAAAAAAAAACATATTTGTTTTCATTATAATTTTACATCATTTTTATGCCTTGATCCACAAAATAGATAGGTTCAGAAGACAATCTCATGTAATGTACTTCACTTTTTACACCTACGCTCGGTGGATGCACACTAATGAGCGTTTGAACCGAAACTATTCGACGAGCAGGCCGAGGCGCTCCGAGTTATCGTGTCCGTGAACGGTGTCTATGTGTGCGTTGCTCGAGCGCGCTTTGTATGTAGAATGCCTTCTGTACCTATATATTTTATGCTTGATCACACGTACCAAGTAAATGCTGCAGAGGACACAGTAAAATGCTGCTCGGCTGAGACAGTGATGTAAGCAAGTTGTAGTAGTGTTTTGTTTACACGTACCGAGTATTCGGTTGAGAGCACTGTCTCGCCCGTTTAATCGGTACGTACTCGTATGATCAAGACATATATATCACCAAACTTGCACGGCAAGGCTAGGCACATTGCTCGTAGACAAATGGTTGATGAGGCTTTCCAGAACGTTTCAGTTCTGAAGAGCCGAATGTGAGCTAGAAGACGCAATCCGATGGATGCGAGATACAGAGAACCAGTCCTTGTGATAACACTTTGGGAGGCCTATGTCTAACAATGGACATCTTTCTTTTAAATGTTGTAGGCACAGAACAGATGACAGAGGTTAGAATGGCCTTGTGGGCGGGGCAGGCGTGCCATAAGGTAGGGCAATGCTCATAGTTCAACAACCAATAGCAAACTTGCGATCTAAGTGTGTGTGGTCTGTTAGTTGCGTAATGAGCGTTCATATTGGTTTATTGCCTGTAGTGGAGTTAAGGGATGTGAGACGAGCAGCGACACTCGTTGTAGCACAAATCAGAAAGTATTTCCTTTCTAACCTCTTTCATCTTTTCTGTGGTGGTAGTTATAAAATAAATTATATATACTAACGTGATATAGCTGATGACGAACAGAAACGACAGAAGTATAGTGTGTTTGAGTAAGGGTGGCTTTATCATTGGGAGCGTCTGTGCTGCTATAGATCCCCAAAAACTTTTGTTTGCAGCTGAATTATGCTCTTCATCTAAGTCCAAAGCATCAACCTGAAAATAAAATCATTTTGTAAGACTACTGTACCTAAGTCAATTAAGCATTTAATCAGATTTATTGTATTATAAATGCAGGGCAGTGTGCATTGCATTTATAATACAATAATTCCTTTGTATTGATAACGTAATATGATAGAATCATCGAACGAAAACTCAGAACATAATTGGGTATTTGCCTGTTTTTGTTGTTGTACTTAATATTAAAATAGCATGTAGCGGAGATGAGAATGCTGAGATGGATGTGTGGTGTGACAAAAGAAGAAAAAGTAAGAAATTAGTATATCAGAGGAAGTTTGAAAGTGGCGCCAGTGACTGAAAAGTTGAAGGGCGTCTGTCTTGGTATGTTCATGTAAAGAGGAGGGATGAAACGGATGTTACTAAAAGAGTTATGAGTGGAGAGAGGGAGGCTAAAGAAAAGATGGATGGATAGTAGGATAGAAGAGTGACATGAAATAAAAGGAAGTTAGTGATAGCATGACGAGTGACAGGATAGAATGGAAGAAAAAAACGTGTTGCCCCGATACCAAATAACACAGGACAAGGGCAGGAAGATGATGACTTAATATTAAAATTTTGTCTAATAGCAATTTTAGATAAAGATACTTTTTAATACAAATAATAATAATCAAATTCAGTCAAGTACCCATTTTGAACCGAACACGTACCGTACTCAATAACAAAGAGCCTTTTTTTATAACTACCCAGAAATAGAGTCCTTGACTTAGGTGGAACTATGTATGTTCATCCTAAAATCGGGTTTGACTGGTAACATATACAAGACAAAGCAAAATATGTCCAGCAAGCCACGGTTACGGCTTGACAGATTTAAGCGTTAAAAAATCTTTTATGAAAGTATTCCAAGTTACCATCTAAAAGCACGCATTTGTTTTTTTGACGTAGCGGACGTAGATGACAAAAGATTAATGGCCTTTGGTAAACAACTGTCATATATATATATATATTAAATGATATAAACCAGTGCTTGACTGCAATCCCACCTGATGATAAGCAGTGATGCATTAGTTGATGGTGAGATGCACTAGTTTATTAAGAGCCTATTATTTATATAACAGCAGAGGGTATGAAAGAGCCCATAAAGATTAATATAACTAACCTGGTAGTGCTCAGCACTTTTTCCAGTATTCATAGTATAAATCCCTTTCAAAACTTCAAGAGCTTCATCTTCTCTCCCAACACTGACCAGAAATTTTGGACTTTCAAACGCGAAGTAGCTCCCAATGGCACTGATCGCACATGGCACCGCGAAGATCAGGTCCAGAACACGCCAGGAGTTGAAGTAAATACCCAGGAATGGTATGTGGTAGGAGAATTTTAGTGGTAAAACTGGGATTGCTATAACTGGAAAGTAAAAAATAGAGTGAGTTTTGTTGCATGGCTAGCACTAGATTAATGTAAACAAAATCGATCAAGATATTTATGATTAAAAAACTGCATGAAAATCGGTCCATTCGCTGAGGAGCTATGATGCCACAGACAGACACACAGATACACAGATACCTCAAAGTTATAACACTCCTCTTTTCCGTCGGGGATTAAAAACCAACATATCCAAAGTAAGACAAAATTTGAAAAAATAATAATTTAGTCATTCCTTATGGCCCGCTATACACGCTATTCCTATCCCCTATTCCTATACACGCTAGGGTATACCTGACAGGTTTGCCTGTACAGTTGAGTTATACAGGCAAGCCGGAGCGTTTATGCTGTTATCTATAATATAAAAATGAATTGCAAAATGTGTTGGTAAGCACATAACTCAACAACGCCTGGACCGATTTCGCTTTCTAGTAAGTGCCTACCTACCTTAAAACATGCCCAAAAAACTAATTTTCAATACACTTATCTATCTATTCTTCTTCTAATATATAAAAATCAATGCCACTTTTCGTTGTTATTTTATAACTCAAGAACGGGCTCACCTATCCAAACCAAATTTTTAGGCTTTGTTTGGACTATTTAGTACATGGTTTATGTGAAGTTTGGTAGGGTAGAGTAGGGTAGAGTAGGGTATAGTAGGGTATAGTAGGGTAGAGTAGGGTAGAGTAGGGTAGAGTAGGGTAGAGTAGGGTAGAGTAGGGTAGAGTAGGGTAGAGTAGGGTAGAGTAGGGTAGAGTAGGGTAGAGTAGGGTAGAGTAGGGTAGAGTAGGGTAGAGTAGGGTAGAGTAGGGTAGAGTAGGGTAGAGTAGGGTAGAGTAGGGTAGAGTAGGGTAGAGTAGGGTAGAGTAGGGTAGAGTAGGGTAGAGTAGGGTAGAGTAGGGTAGAGTAGGGTAGAGTAGGGTAGAGTAGGGTAGAGTAGGGTAGAGTAGGGTAGAGTAGGGTAGAGTAGGGTAGAGTAGGGTAGAGTAGGGTAGAGTAGGGTAGAGTAGGGTAGAGTAGGGTAGAGTAGGGTAGAGTAGGGTAGAGTAGGGTAGAGTAGGGTAGAGTAGGGTAGAGTAGGGTAGAGTAGGGTAGAGTAGGGTAGAGTAGGGTAGAGTAGGGTAGAGTAGGGTAGAGTAGGGTAGAGTAGGGTAGAGTAGGGTAGAGTAGGGTAGAGTAGGGTAGAGTAGGGTAGAGTAGGGTAGAGTAGGGTAGAGTAGGGTAGAGTAGGGTAGAGTAGGGTAGAGTAGGGTAGAGTAGGGTAGAGTAGGGTAGAGTAGGGTAGAGTTGGGTATAGTAGGGTGGAGTAGGGAAGAGCGGGAGCGAAGTCGCGCGGGCAAAAGCTAGTATATAATAATAATCGTTTATATAATAATCTGGCTAAACTATTAATTAAAAGATCCTTACTTATAAGACACATATATCAAGCACCTGCGATTCTTGAGCCGGTAGTTTTGAAATTTGAAAGCAGTATTTAGAAAAAAAGTGTTATACTAACCTGCCATAACCCCCATTGAAGCCAAGTGGATAGTGGTGGTTAATAAGATCAGAGAATTCCTCCTCGCCATAGGCGTGCACTCGCTCAGGAGCGTCACTGCTAGTGCATAGCCTCCGGATACACTGAGAAATAAAACTGTTTTGTACTGATGGAAGATTTTACCAGGAATTATGATGATGACTGGACATGATATAGTTAGTAATGTCATTCATCAAAATTATTTGAGATACTCGAATCCGAGGTGGATTTGAGTAGCCGTTAATGTAAAACTTTTTTTTTATATATAAAGTTATCATGTAATCAGTCATGTGGACTATAAACAGATGAGATGTAGTCTGGATGGTTTGTAGGGTGCTGCCCCCTGCGGAGCCTGCCCTTCCTTAGATATAGTCACGTATAGGTGACTTTTCTAGTCGAAGATATCTTGCCGTTTCTTCAGACGGCGAATACTTTCAGGAATAGTAATCTGTCCTGCTAGCTGGTTTGGGTGCTTTTGGAGACGTGACTTGTAATTGGCACCACGGCAGATGATCACTTCTTTAATCATTGGCACGTTCAGGATTTCATGGATCTCCTCTGTTTTGATGAACCAGGGCGCGTTCGATATCTGCTTGAGAATGTAATTTTGAGCCCTTTGTATTATCGTAGTGTTGGAGTCGCATGCCAAACCCCACAGTTCAATGCCATAGGTCCAGATTGGCTTCAGCATAGTTTTGTAAATGAGAATCTTGTTATCGATTCCCAGTTTTGAGTTTCTACTCAACGGTTAATGTAAAACTAACGCCGTTTTTATCGCCAATGATGCATTCACGGTGACATTTCAAGTGTAGCCACCCACTTTAGCCTGTTAAAAATTATCGCAATAATTATTACGTTAATGGGCATTGACATTAGCCGCTAGTGTGGCCCCAGCATTTTAAAATTTGATTACTGTATCTGCAATGGTTACAGTTACGGCTTGTAGGTGAGTACCCTGCTTAAGGGGGTGGTTTAAACTTCTTTTCTTTTTGTCTAATTAACCGAAGGTACTTACCAAGCTGATGACAGTAACTTTAGGAACCCCAACGCTATCCAGTGAGGTGAAAAAGCAGCTAATGTGCCAGCCACGTAGGTCAGAGTCATGGAGATGACCAGGATCTTCCGCCTGCCTTTTGTGTCTGCGTGGTAGCCCCACACGTGAGACATGGCGATGGTTCCTGCAAAGAATAAACCGGTTACTAACTACAGATCAGATATTATACATAATATCCTCCTCCTTACGTTGTTTA
Source organism: Mythimna lalbum (assembly GCA_949319445.1). Lineage (NCBI taxonomy): Eukaryota > Metazoa > Arthropoda > Insecta > Lepidoptera > Noctuidae > Mythimna > Mythimna lalbum. Next base: position 20,725,878 of record OX439356.1, on the reverse strand, counting down.
TCGTCAATGCTGAGGGCCGTGACCTTTCTTTTTTTTTCGGTCGGTAAAAATCATCATATGGCATCCCCCGCCCTCGGGCGGAGCTGGAGATAGTGTCAGACTCTTACTGACTAAAAAATCCACCCCATTTCTTAGTGCTTTTCATACCGGGGCTGAGCTACCTTTCGGAAATAACAACCCTGGCCCCAATAGGCTTCGACCCAGCTGAGCTCCTGCTGTTGCTAACAACTTCTTGAGGCGCGCGGGAACAGTGGGATGAGTGGGAGGCCATCGTGATCGGAAACTCGGCGGCGACTGGGGCGCTGAGATCGCTCCAGTCGCTCCTCCTTTGCTAGCATCCGAGGTTGTACCAACTCCAAATAACACGGCATCAGGGGAGGAAATAAAGATGATGATGAACTAAGATACCCTGAGCAGTCAAACTCTCAGTCATCCTTTAACGCCGTTAAAGATTTTCAATAAACTCACCAATCAAAGGCACACAAGCTATCAGACCCTGCTGCGTGCTGCTGGTGCCAAGCTCACAGGTACTGGCAGTCACCAGGTAGGAGACGGAGAAGATCTCGAAAGTCATGCCGATGATGATGCTAGCACAGAGCATGAATGTGTAGAGGTTGTAGCGACTGAACCCTGCAAGAAGAGTGATTAGGAGAAATAGCACTTTGTAGTGTCGATGGTAATCCGAATGGAGATAACCCCAGCTATGTGACTGGCACCAATATCTATCAAGTCATTTAAAGTCCATACCTGGACGATTCTATGAATCTCTTCTTGAGAGGATTTTCATTGCTTCGTCCGATTGCTAAAGTTTTTTAGCCGATAAAGAGCTGCTTTGTTCCTGAGTGACATAAGCTATTTTTTATGTACGTGGGCAAAACCGCGGACAAAAGCTGTTATAATAATATTTTTAATATCCATAATGTATGTTGTAGAGTAGTGGTGGCTCAGTGGTAAAGAGCAGTGGTGGCCCAGTGGAAAAGAGCAGTGGCGGCCGAGTGGTACCGGCCCCAACTTACGAGTTGCACGTCGCGGGTTTAAACCCAGCCAGGCACATTACTTTGTAATTTAATTCATCACCAATGCTCTCAAAACAGTGAAGGAAAACATCGTGAGGAAACCGGCATGTCCTAGAACCAAATATTCGAAGACATGTGACATTCACCAACCCGCACTGGGCCCGCGTGGTGGATTACGGCCCATACCCTCTCCTAGAGAGGAGACCTGAGTCCCAACAGTGGAAACATTATAAAGCCGACTACGCTACGCTATGTTGTATGTATGAGTAGTTATAAAAGTAATGGGTGGTCTTTTGGAACAGCTATTCTTTTTCTTCTTATTTATTTATTTAAACTTCATGTACAGTAGTGGTACATAGGCGGACTTAATGCAACAAGGCATTCTCTACCACTCAACCTTTGTGTTAAAAAAGACAACACTGTGGTAGGTCTTCTTCGTAGCGTGTCGACGAAAAATGTGTATTTTCTTCTAAATTATATCTCCAGCCCAGTAGATTTCTACAGAAAGGTTAAAAAATTACAACTTTATTGTCTTATCATCATTATTTTGTGCGAGTACAAACTAATTTTTTGAAGAGCAAATATCATAATCTAAAATTTCACACGTGTTACATTACTTAAACATAACATTATAAAAAACACGAACGTATAATAATTCTAGATAAATTGAACCAAGCATATTTGTCTTTGATAAGGAATTTAAAAATACCTATGGTGTTATTTACTATCGTGACACGAATATAAATTGCACCATATTACATGGATGAATAAAATATGTAGTATATATGCTTGACTGCAATCCCATCTAATAATAAGCAGTGATGATATCGTTGATGGTGAGCCTATTCAATCTAGCCTTGAAGACACATAAAATTGGACGAAAAGACCGCAGCAGGCAAATTGTAACAATCCTTCGATGAACGCGGTATAAATGACGAAGCGAAATGCTTAGTGCGGACCGTAGCGATGTCAAGTGTCAACAACGTAAGGGTAAATACGGAAGGTCTGGTTACTACACCTGTATTTCAATGGCAGTGGCGGTGTTGACACAGACTTCGGAACGGTACAATGTGCAAGTTTTGGATAGAAAAGGGAACAAGAAAACCTTGATTTTGAGGAGTTCCCTCTATTACACCAAGACTCCATCGTCAGATCCCAACTTAGTGAATATGGGACCATTTGGGAAGTATACCCTTTCCAACAAAAAAATAATTTTTCAAATCGGCTGGCAAGCGACGAAGTTATGCGCTAACAAACATTAAAAAAAAATACAAACATCCGAATCGAGAACCTCCTCCTTTTTTAGAAATTGGTTAAAGATACAGATAAATTCATAAATAAAAAATTAGGACACTAATACACGTAACTATACTTTTTCAAATAAATAAAACAGATAATCGAATAGAAAGTTAAAATTGACGAATTAAGCAGAAAGATTAACCGCGGAAACTATGAAAACGTATAGTTCCGCAACCGTTCTCCTAAGACCGAATTGCCAGGGGACTGTTCAAAGGACGATTGATTTATTTCAGTTTCTCCAGCAGTCATTCACCTTCGGACATTTCGCCGATTGAAACTTTTAACTACGTCACTTTTGACGACAGGTCTTCGGTCAACAGGAAATATAAACTACGGAGAATTTTCTGGAGGTGTGCCCGGCTTGGGCGAAGCACCGCCGTGTCTTCGTAGAGGTCATCGATGACCTTTCGCGCCTGTCCCTGGTTCAGGTCATGGTCTGGGGTGAGAAAGAATAGCCAGCGGTCGCTTCCTTCTGCAAAGCAGTAACGCTAGCAAAGGAGGTGGCAGTAACAGTGAGGAAATAGACATCCTCACGCCCCAGCCGCCAGGATCTTGACCTCGATTTCTAATCTCCGTAGGTGTGGGCGGCGAGCTACCCATCTTACCGTCCGATGACCGTCCGGATCGAGCTCGAGTCGTCAACGGCGTGTAGTGTTTCACGCGCGTCTCAAAGAAATGTCAGTTAAACCGTGGGGGCCAAAGCCAATTGGGGCAATGGGTTATGCTAAAGAGAAACCCGGGGCCTTGGAACGAAGGCAAAAAAAGGAACATAGTAGTTTAGTCGGCAAAAGTCTGACACACCGTCCTGCTCCGTCCTGGAAGTCACTGGATAATTTCCTTCTTAAAAAACAAAAATGCCAGTGGTAACAAAGTCAGTAACCATAGTCAGTAAACTCAGTGCCGCAATTCTATCACATCACGATGAACTCTAACTGCATCCGATGAATGTAAATACACATGATTTTGACACATTCAAAGTTTTTATCAACGAAGTGGTCACATTTTCAAAATGATTCAATTAGGCTAATATTGTTTACATCACAAGGTCATTCAAGAGTTGAACTGGTAGTAGCAATTATGTAAACACACTCAATAAATCTAGGTAATTCTAGTTTCAAGTTTACATATTTGTGAAGTCACTCACGATTAGTCACGACACAGCAGTCATTCTTAGTGAAAGTCAACGTAAAAAAGGAATGTAAAAAAGTACAAGTCCAATCCAAATAGTTCAGATTGACTGGTATATATGTGTAGACCCCGTAAGATTTTTAGAAGTCCGGCAAATTGTGCTGTAGTCACCCAAAGGGCAATGGAAAGAGCTATGCTTGGAGTTTCCTTGCGTGGTCACATCAGAAATGAAGTTACCCACAGGAGAACTAAGGTTACCGACATAGCTCGGAGAATCGCCAAACTTGAGTAAAAGCAGGCAGGGCACAGGGCACGACCGTCCGGTAACTGTCCGGACCGAGCCCAAGACGTCAACGGCGCGCACTGTTCCTGCACGCCTCAAGAAGTTGTCAGCAACAGGAGCGGCCCAGTTGGGTCGAAGCCTACTGGGGCCAGGGTTATCCGAAAGGAAACTCGAGCCCCGGTACGACGAGGCTAGAAGGATCGGGGTGGGTTTTTAGTCAGTAAGAGTCTGACACTATCTCCCGCTATGTCAAAAATCAAATTCAAAATTCAACTTTTTGCCCACCGAAAAAAAAAAGTGTGCACTCCGTAAGATTTTTAGAAGTCTGGAAAATTGTGTTGTTGTGCAAAGAAAGAGCTAGGTATGCTTGGAGTTTCCTTGCGTGACACATCAGAAATGAAGCTACCAGGAGAACTAAGGTTACCGACACAGCTCGTAGAACCGCCAAACTTGAGTAACAGTAGGCAGGGCACAGGGCACATTGCTCGCCGAACTCAGATGATCGATGGGGACGACAGTTTCTGGAGTGGCACCACGTACCGAAAGACGCAGCGTGAAAGGCCTCCCACCAGGTGGACCAATGACCCGTGTGTAACATTCCTCAAAAGACCATCTCAGACACTAATCTGCATGATTTGCTCTTTCACTCACTCACATACATAAAATATAGCCTATGTCACTCAGGTATAAAGCAGCTTTCTATCGGTGAAATAATTAAAAAATCGGACCCGTACTTTAGAGATTACCTCCAACACACAAAAAAAATCTTTACCTCTTTATAAAAAGAAAAACCGGCATGTCCTAGAACCAAAAAAATTGAGGACATGTGACATCCACAAATCCGCAATGGGCCCGCGCCATTCTCTCGGGCCATTCCCTCTCTTAAAGAGGAGGCCTGAGGCCCGGCAGTAGGAACATTATAAGGCCAACAATGTAAACAGAAGACTCTTGTTCCATCTCACCTGTCATGTTCAGCGCCTCTTCAAACGGCACCTTGTTCGTCTTCACTGTCATTTTGCACTTTATTCCACTAACACTATTTACGATTAGAATTGTATTATTTACACTATGATCACAGCATCGTGGCAGCAACTGCGCCAACCATTGTCAGGGACGCGTTTTATAATAAAAGTTATTGAAGTCAAGCGTTTAGTTTTAATGTACGTTTGGTTCCGCAGGCTCGAACGCTACGGGCTCCAGAAAGTGTGACACTTTAACAGTGAACGCGAATTGCAAAATGGTTAATTTTTTTGATAAAATTGCATTTATTTATATCATAGGAACTTGAAATTAGTAGTGTGTCATATTGCGATCTTATCGCTAAACGACACAATAGGGGCGTTTAATTAACCCTTCAGATACCGTCAATTAGAGACACAATAGTAAGACAATAGATGCGCGGCCACCGGTGGTCGCTTGGGGATTAATTAATTAAAAACAAAACATAGAATTAGCATTGTTTTGGTATTTTGCAATTTTGCGATGAATTTTTTAATGTTTGGATGTCTAAAAGTGAATTAGTTATTGTCTTATTAACTATTATACATAATTATCTATATTAACTATTATATACACATATATGGAAAGTTATCATAGAAAACTGCCCCTCTGTCTAAAACCCCTTGATCACTGAATAGAGCTGTTGTTTTCTAAGCCAGCAGCGATAAGACAGCCCATTAGATTTGCCATTCAAATATTTTTTTATTTTTATTTAACATGTAAATATAATTGGTTTGTATTGTTCGTGGAAATTGAATTCAAAGCGTGTATGCATGGTTTTGTAATAGCTTTTTTTAGTAACTATGAAGTTACACGGGGTTATTTGTAAAACACTAGCAACTTCTCTCAGTTAACTACTACTAACAGTTACTAACATTATAATTAACAACTTTTTTTCTATAACTTTTATTTATTTTCATACAAAAATGAAAATATTTAAATTGAATATTCTAAATATTACGAAGTCTATGCGAAGCAAGCATTAGTACAATAGCGGAGGGGAGCGGGATCGGGTGGCGGTAGGGCTTGATGCGCTAGCGTCGTGTCATACAGATAGATATAGCAAAATACAGAGTTGAAATGTGTCAGATAGAACAGCGAAATCTTTGAGGTTTCACTTTTGGTAAACGAATTCTTGAGAGCAGTGGTGGCCAGCTCGGACTTACGAGTTTTAGATCGCGGGTTCAAACCCAGCCATATGCATTACTTTGTGTAATTTAAAGGAAAACATCGTGAGGAAACCGGCATGTCCCAGAACCAAAAATGCGAAGACATTCACCAACTCGCACTAAGCCCGCGTGGTGAATTACGGCCCATTCCTTCTCCTAGAAAGGAGGCCTGAGTCCCAGCAGTGGGAACATTAAAAAGGCTGGTGATGATGAAACAAATTATGGTTTAGTGAAAAGTCATAGAACAGAAGTTGTTTATGATGTTAGTAACATAGTCCTAAAAGGTTGCCAGTTGGGCACGCCACAATTATGGCGGTAAGTCCCCTCTTTGAGGCGTGGCTGGAAAGACCTCACGGCGTCCTTACCTTCCGCATGACGCAGGTCCTCACCGGACATGGCAAGTTCGGGAGGTTCCTGCATCGGATTCGAGCGGAAGAGACGCCCGGGTGCCGCCACTGTGCAAAACGCCCGGAGGACACGGTGGAGCACACAGTAGAGGTGTGCCCTGCTTGGGCGGAGCAACGCCGTGCCCTCGTGGGGGCGATCGGCGGCGGAGACCTATCGCGCCGGGCCTTGGTTCAGGCCATGGTCCGGAGCGAGGAGGAGTGGCAGGCGGTCGCCTCCTTCTGCGAAGCAGTAATGCTAGCAAAGGAGGAGGCAGACCGCATCAGGCAACGGCGCCCCCGCCGCCGCCGCCGGGATTCCGATCCCGATTTCCAGCCACCGTAGACGCGGGCTCGCGGACGGCGAGCCATGGGTAGCTCGCTGTCCGATCGTCCGGTAACTGTCCGGACCGAGCCAAGGCGTCGACGGCGCGCACTGTTCCCGCGCGCCTCAAGGAGTTGTCAGCAACAGGAGGGGCCCATCTGGGTCGAAGCCTACCGGGGTCGGGGTTATCCGAAAGGAAACTAGAGCCCCGGTATGAAGGCTAGAAGGAACGGCGCGGGGTTTTTAGTCAGTAAGACTCTGACACTGTCTCCCGCTCCACCCAAGAGCGGGTTTCGTCAACGATGATTTTCCCGTCGACAGAAAAAAAAAAAGGAAAAAAAAAGAAAAAAAAAAAAAAAAAGGTTGCCAGTGTTTTACAAATAAACCTATAATGATCCACAAATCTCACACAACGCCGTCTAGTCCTAGTCCCAAGAACTACAAAAACTTTTATATTATGTTACTTGCTAGTACGGAACCCTTCATGGGTGAGTCCGACTCGCACTTGGCCGCTTTTTTCAATCTTGGGAAGAGACAAAAGTCACAAATACTCAAGCCATTTCGTTCTAACTTATCTCTTTTGTACAATCCCACAGCCCAAACACACGGATCCCTAATATCCGAGATGACACTATCATTAGATAGTGTTGTTTGTGCATAATAAATATATTATGTACACTCGCCAAGAGCAAAATATAACATAATGAACTGATAGTGTGTCATTGTAATCCCATAAGCGCTACCAACATGATGACGTCATTAAGTGTCGCTGCACATGGGTCACACGCCGCAACCACAAACACCGACACGAGTAGCTAGAAGCGGCCACAAAGGCAGCTGAAGTGCGCCACAGCCACTTGTAGCCACAAACAAAATTACACAAATTAACAAGACGTGGGGCTCGGCTTTGCCTGTTCCACGTCGGCCCAAGTAAGACCAACGCCTGGGCACTAGTTCCACGCACACTTCATAGGCATAGAGATTTTCACTCATTTTAATAACAGAAAGAAGTCTATTAAAATAAAGAGGCAGCTACCGGCCGATACCGAGCCTTGGTACCTACAGGTTATAGTCCGGAGCGAGGAGGAGTGGCAGGCGGTCGCCACCTTCTGCGAAGCAGTAATGCTAACAAAGGAGGAGACCGAGCGCATCAGGCAACGGCGCTCACATTGCCCCAGCCGCCGCCGGGATTTCGATCCCGTTTTCGAGCCACCACCACCGAAGGCGCGGGCTTGCTGACGGCGAGCAATGGGTAGCTCGCTGTCCGACCATCCGGTAACTGTCCGGACCATGCCCAAGTCGCATTGTTCCCGCGCAAATCAAAGAGTCGTCAGCAACAGCAGGGGCCCAGCTGGGTCGAAACCTACTGGGGCCAGGGTAAGTTTCGAGAGGTAGCTCAGGCCCGGTATGAAGGCACGAAGGAATGGGGTGGGTTTTTAGTCTGTAAAAGTCTGACACTATCTCCCGCTACGCCCATGAGCGGGGGATTTCATTGGATGATTTACCCACCGAAAAAAATCCACTTTTTCTAAACCATATGCTCAGTAACATAATTAACTATGACGAAAATAGTTTAAATGCGCGAGTGGCATGTGACGGCCATTTTGTATCGACGTTTAGTGGCCATTTGCTGACTCAAAATTCCAGTGTGCTGGCCTACAAACCATCGTTTTTCATAAGATCTAAGCATGGTTGATTAGCAAAAGTGTTCCTATGTATGTAAAATAACTGTTTCATATTAACGCAACCTCAACTATAACCCAATTTTAATTTTGCTGATGTAAAATCATAGTTCGTAACTAGAGTAAAGTGCAAGAAACAGTTTTAAAATACAATGACGTATTGTGACTTAGTGTTTAAGAATAGTATAATATAATAATAATAATATTCCACAACTATCACACAACGCCGTCTAGTCCTGAGCTAAGCAGAGCTTGTGTTAGGGGTACTAGATAACTGATAAACATACTTATATATTTCTAAATACATACATAACATAGATAAAGTACACCCAGACACAAAACAAATGATCATGCTCATCACATAAACATTTGTCCTGGGTGAGAATCGAACCCACGACCTCCGGCATAGCAATCAGGGCCACTAGACCAACAGGCCAGTCAAAACTAGATATATATCTAACTTAATAAATAATTTAATTAATCTTTTTTCACTATTTCGAGATTTTTAATGTTAAATATTGTTATAGATTTCATTGTCTCACAAAACTATATTATAAGAACTTCTACCGCCTGTGATACAGATTTATCCCAGTACAGGCTCATAACATAGGCATACCTATAATACCCCCTATAATTATTCCTAAGATTTTATGTAACTACTTATAGCATAGTCGGCTTTAAAATGTTCCTACCATTTAGACTCAAGCCTCCTCTCTAGGAGAGGGAATGGGCCGTAATCCACCACTCGGGCCCAGTGCGGGTTGGTGAATGTCACATGTCTTCGAATTTTTGGTCCTAGTACATGCCGGTTTCTTCATGATGTTTTCCTTCCCCGTTTTGAGAGCAGTGGTGATGAAATAAATTACACAAAGTAGTAAATAGTATGTAACTACTTTACCACGTTTTATCTCTGAATAAATAATGTTATAGTTATTATTTCGGGCCACAAGAAACGAACAGTGGCGATTTGTAGCATGTCACGGCCACTGGCGTCAACCGTGTGCGGCGAATTCATATAAAATGTATGAAACCTACAAGAAATATGTCGGTGGTGGCGTGTTGTGGTTGTGGCCGGTGGCCCGTGTGCGGCGACCCTTAGTTTTTTAAGAAATACGTTTAAGGTGGTGCATCACGACTCACATTTTCACTGTTTTTCATACAACCGCTCATAACTGATTATGACGTTATTACACACTTTTCATCAGATATTTTGGAAACAGTATCTTGTGGATATTATCTAGGTTTCTAAAGAAACCAATTTCTAAATTTGTGTAAAACTAATCCAGTAAAAACCTCTGAAAATGTCCTATTTTGACACTTTGAACTTTGACACTTCATAATTTGCCTAAAAATTTAAAAAATTAAAAAAGTAATCCTCTAGAACCCTTGCAAATTTTATTAAGATTCTAAATGATGACAACTTTTTCCAAAAACTTTTAAGGGTTTAAAAAAAGACCTATTTCCTGGAGCAAGTTTTGTGAAATTTTCGAGAAAATCTCGGAATTACCGAATACTAACAGAGTTTCCAGGCGTTATCTCTCGTTTTTTGCGTTGCCTTTTCGTCAAACATCGCGTTGGATTGCATTAAATGAAGTAACAAGTTTTTAAACCATTTTCGATGTTTACGATAAGCGAAATAATAGTTTATTTTTCACCATTACACGTTTGAGGATACATAAATTTACAATTTTCTGTGGTGGACATAAAATGCACAGAGTATCGACCCAGCCCCCTAAATTAGCCGGGAACCTGTGTCTCAAGTGATATGGATTCAGCTACATTATTAATCTTATTGAGACATTATTTTGTGTGTCACTGTTGTACAAATAAGGTACCATGCATAAAAAGTAAATGGGTTTGTTGGTGAGCTTTAAAATAAGGAATGGCATAATAGTTTCCCACTCACCGAGGGTGGTCCTTGGGGTCGCTTACATGTCATAACATGTACCTACAGGGATATTCGTCCATTGGTGCCACGCTCCATGACAGTGTTAAAGCGACCTCTGTGAGTTGACTTCGGCCCCTTATATATATAATAATAATATTCCACAACTATCACACAACGCCGTCTAGTCCCAAGCTAAGCAGAGCTTGTGTTATGGGTACTAGACAACTGATAAACATACTTATATATTTCTAAATACCTACATATTATAGATAAATTACACCCAGATACAGAACAAATGATTATGCTCATCACACAAACATTTGTCCGTTTGTATCTTCCAAAGATCCAGGGCCTCAGGGCTCTGAGAGATACAAAGACAAAAATTATCAAAAACTAATTTATTAATATTTTCACAACCATAAAATAAAATAAAAAAATCAACAACATAATCTCTTTTATCAATATTCTTTGGATGACCTTTTAAACAAACATGGACATGGACAAAACTAAAGTCATGATAAACAACCATGTAGCACCCACTCCTATCAAGATCGGAGACTCTATACTCGAAGTAGTGGACGATTACGTCTACCTCGGACAGACAATCCAGTTGGGTAGAGCTAATTTCGAGAAAGAGGTCAACCGTCGAATCCGACTCGGCTGGGCGGCGTTCGGGAGACTGCGCGGTATCTTCTCGTCCAATATACCACAGTGTCTCAAGACGAAAGTCTATGACCAGTGCGTGTTGCCAGTGATGACATATGGTGCCGAAACGTGGTCGCTCACAATGGGCCTCATCAGAAGGCTCAAAGTCACCCAGAGGGCAATGGAAAGGGCTATGCTCGGAGTTTCCTTGCGGGATCGAATCAGAAATGAAGATATCCGCAGGAGAACCAAGGTTGCCGACATAGCCCGAAGAATCGCCAAACTTAAGTGGCAATGGGCAGGGCACATTGCTCGCAGAACAGATGGCCGTTGGGGCCGAAAGGTTCTGGAGTGGCGACCTCGTACTGGAAGACGCAGCGTCGGAAGGCCTCCTGCAAGGTGGACCGATGACCTGGTGAAGGTTGCGGGAAACCGATGGATGCGAGACGCGCAGGATCGATCATTGTGGCGACACTTAGGGGAGGCCTATGTCCAACAGTGGACGTCTGTCGGCTGAAATGATGATGATGATGATGATGACCTTTTAAACTCTACAGCATTACAACTCAAAGGTCTTAATTATTAATTATAATGGAACATTCATATTAATTACAATCACATGCTGTGCCAAACTGTATTGACTGTATTTTACAAACTTTACTAATACTATAGAATTATTTTTTATATTTACGCATAATTTACCTTTTTTCAATACTTAACTAACTACAATAACCATAAAAGCCATAAAAATATAATAATATATAATAAACTAATTAAACCTAACTTAAAACTAAATTTTTTAACTAACTTTTTTTCGTTCAACATTGTGTAATGTTTAAACTAAACTTAGTATAATAAACTAATTAAACCTAACTTAAAACAAGACTAAAATATGGCATCAAAAAACTCTTACACAATACTGTATAAAGGTAAGTAAGTTTGTATATAATAATCTCTGAAACTGCTGAACTGATTCAGAAAGTTCTATCAGAAGTAGAAACATTACTTTATCACTGAATGACAGGCTATATAGGTAATACATTTTCACCACACGCGGGCGAATCCACGGGCTGAGATTTACCTATGGGTAAGGTTAGGAGCGAGAAAAATATTTTACAACTTATTCTCAGATTTCCAAAGATACACAAAAAACATCGACTTATATTCTAGTGCGCGTTCATGAAACTATTTGTCAAAATACTGAAAAGTTAAAAAAAAAAATACAAAAGTTCGAGGCAGCGCTACATTGGCATTAGGTCGTCTAACTATTAAAACATACAGCGCTAAGATAGCCTTTAGAGGATACATTTTTCGCGACCAAAATGTCTTAATTGCCATGAATTTCGTTGTACTTACGCATTTCGTTCAACATTGTGTAATGTTTAAGGTGTACAGTCTACATTACACCTGAGTCGACTGAAGTGAGTCTTCGGAACGCCTAATCTAGTGCGTAGTAGGTACTATCGATGACAAAAAATATCATAATAATCGATCAAGCCGTTTTGGAGGCCATCGACAAAAACAGTATGATTCTAAATTTTTATATATTATAGAAACTATGCTCAAGGATTCAGCTTATAGCTAGGTATTCTGACATACTCTACGAGATAAAAGTCCTTAAAAATAAAGACATATAAAATAGTATTGTATGAATTCATAGAACAGAAGAAAGAAGTTATAATGGCCTTGTGGGCGGGGCTGGAGAGCCACAAAGTAGGGCTATGCTCATAGTTCAACTACCAATAGGAAACTTACGATCTAAGTGTGCGTGGTCTGGTAGTTGCGTAATACGCGTTCGTATTGGTTTTTTGCCTGTAGTGGTTGAGTTAAAGGGTGTGAGACAAGCGGCGACACTCGTTGTAGTACAAATAGGAAAGTATTTCCTTTCTAACTTCTTTCATCTTTTCTGTGATTGTATTTGTCCCTTTCAATCTGTCATTAAGACCTTTTAAATCTCGAAGCCTACTTAGAAGAAAAGAAATCTGCTTTTAATCGAAAAAACTTTTCCCAGTATGTGTTCACGTTTTCAGTTTCCTTTGCTGCTCCCTGATCTTTTCATCTGAAGGCATGAGGAAACTCACTAGACCACCGCCTGAAAAATATACTTGAATTATTAACTTGTTAAGTATTTTCTACTTTCTATAAAGTCAGACTTCGACTGCCACCAATCAGGCTAAAATTATTTAAAAATAGTACATTATGCCGACCCTATACACTTGTAAGAAAATAACTGTAAAACTAGTAAACTTTTGAGGCGGCAAAAATCTGTTTTGACCTGATACGATAAGTGTAATAAAATTATGGCGGGGGAGAGGTTGAAAAATAAGGTTTTAACCACATTATAGCACTAGTGCATAATGGTAATCAAAATGTCACAGTTTGGTAACAAGTGCCATTATATACCTAAGTGCAGTGCAATAAGATTCACTTTATGAGCAAGTGGATTGAAAAAATGTTTTCAATCATTCTCGGCTCTCTTAAGACCCTCGCCATGGCTCGGGTCTAAATACCGCCTCAACGGTAATCACTAACATTACACACTTATATCATAATGTACTATTATAGCATGTCGGTTATTATTTAAAATCATTTACCAAATAATTTACAAGATCTATCATTGGCAATGTTTAAAAATACTTTTCAATCTGTTACTATTTAGAAAAAAAAACTGTTACAGAATATTTAGAAGATAAGCCAATAGAACTTGTATTTGATTTGATATAATTTAAACAGAAATATAGCATAATCATAATCAGCCTTTTAATGTTCCCACTGCTGGGACTCAGGCCTCTTCTCTAGGAGAGCCCTGAGTCCCAGCAGAGTTCTGCAAGGTGGACATGGTGAAGGTTGCGGGAAACCGATAGATGCGAGACGCACAGGATCGTTCATTGTGGCGACACTTGGGGGAAATCTAAGTCCAACAGTGGACGTATATCGGCTGGAATGACGATGATGAGATGTTACAATCACTGTTTAATAAAATTATGTATTACAAAGAGCAGACTTACTTAAAGCAATACATCCATAAATATAAAAAGCAGCTTCGCAGTTGTAGTCAAGAAGTCGCTTGAGGACGTTGATGCCGATCACGGCGCTTCCTCGACCTACCATCAGGGTGAGACACACAGCCATCGCTCTGATAATCAAACAAAAAACTTTTTTGTCAATATTTAGGTATCTATCTGGATACAGGGTTAATTGCAAAACACTAACAACCTTGCAGGACTGTATTACTAACTAGCTTTTGCCCGCAGCTTCGCCCGCGTAGGTACATAAAATATAGCCTATGTCGATCAGGAATAAAGCAGCAGTCTATTGGTGAATGAATTTTAGCAATCGGGCCAATACTTCCAGAGATTACCCCCTACATACAAACTTACAAATTTTACCTCTTTATAATTTTTAATCCTTCAAGATTTCGTTGTTCTATCTAACACATTTCAACTCTGCACTTCGCTATCGCGTCATACAGGCGTAGGTAGGTACCTACGCCTGTATGACGCGGCGCAAGCCCATCAAGCCCCCACCGCCTGATCTCCGCTCCCGGCCTCCGCTATTGTACTATCGCTTGCTTCGCATAGACTTCGTAATATTTAAAACGTTCGATTTAAATTATTTTATTTTTGTATGAAAATCTGATGAACTAAAATTATGATACATTCTTAAAAGTCCTGAGAGGTTGCCAGTGTTTTACAAATAACCCCTGAATATGTATAAAAGGAGAAAGTGACAGACTGAAATATCAACGCACAGCCGGGAAATCACTGGGTCTAGGAACGTGAAATTCTGGCACAAGGCTTTCTTTTATGACGTAGACGAGCACTAAGAAGAACGCGGGCTCGCGGACGGCGAGCCAGGGGTAGCTCGCTGTTCGACCGTCCGGTAACTATCCGGACCGAGCCCAAGACGTCGACGGCGCGCACTGTTACCGCGCGCCTCAAGGAGTTGTCAGCAACAGGAGGGGCCCAGCTGGGTCGAAGCCTACCGGGGCCAGGGTTATCCGAAAGGAAGCTCGAGCCCCGGTATGATGAGGCTGGAAGAAATGGGGTGGGTTTTTAGTCAATAAGAGTCCGACACTATATCCCGCTCCACCGAAGGAAGGGTGGTTGTCATTGGATGATTTTTCCCATCGAAAAAAAAGGACTTGGAAGAAATTTAAAAAAGAGGGTTTGTTTGTACGCAAAAAAATCCTAGGCCATATAGCATGAACAGTTATCTAAGTAAATCAAAAAGTTTTTCATTACTCGACTTTTAAAACTACCTACTCCTACAAAACGATTTGAAGGATGTTAAACATATAAATTCATATAAAGACTGTCATTATTAATTTTCAAAACTTCCCTCAAATACTGTTTAGGGGGTTTCAAAGTTTTTGTAAAAACTATTCTCGCAAATAAAGTTGCAAAGTGCCAGTAACCTATATTGCTATGCAACTTCTGTCAGGGGAAACACAACAAGAACAAGCATTTAATGAAAATCATTTTTTTATAGCAAGCTTTTATAGCAGGGTATACCTATAGAATGAATACTCGTCAAGAAGAATCATACGAGCCCAAACTCGATGGGGCTGTTTCGCTTAACTACCAAGTTCTTATAGCCACCTTCGAGTTCCATCATCGGGTCAGCTCCATGTCATAATAATTTTGCATTGTCGTCTGATTTACACATGCATGCAAAATTTCAGCTCAATCGGTAACCGGGAAGAGGGTCCAATTTAATTTGCAAGGTTTGATTACAGACAAATATCGGGACAGGTGAAACTAAATAAAAGCTTGTAAAAAGAAAGAATTGTTTACAAGAGCCACCGCAGCTCTAAAACGCTAAAAGCTACTGAAGAAATCTTTGTTTCTATGCAAAGAAACTGCTGTTGGCTGAAGGACGAATAGTATCAGAGAAATTTATCTAAAGGTTTACTTTAGATAAATATCTGGCTGTCAAGTGAAGTGGTAATCTTAAAAAATGTATAATATCTACACATTATAGGAATTTGTCGTGGATTTGACATTAATATCAGATGAAATTGACATGTAGTGATAATCTCAAGTATCGCTTACTCATCATGGCTCAATTGTAGGACCTTCACCTATATTTAGAACCTTTTTATTGTATCTACCATTTTTTTTTTTTTTTGTTAATTCTATACAGTATCAATTTATCAATATTAATATTTCCTGACCGAATTTATCTACACTAATACAATAAAGAGGTAAAGTTAGTTTTTTTGTTTGTAGTAGGTAATCGCTAAGTACTGGTCCGATTGCTAAAATTTTTTTACCGACAGAAAGCTGTTTTATTCCTGAGTGGCCTAGGCAATATGTTATGTAAGCGGGCGAAGTCCAAGTTTTTCTTTATTATTATGTCAAACTAGCTTCTGTCAGAGACTTTGTCCGCGTAAAAGTAGGTTTCTCCATACAAACTTTGGACCCCCTTTCATCCCTTTAGGAAGCGAATTTTCGAAAATCCTCTTTCTTTGTGCAATATTTCACGTTCGAAACCCCTGTAGTCTCGGCTGTGCGTTGATGTGATAGATACATGATAGATGATTATCAGGGTAACATTTTCAGCATTCGGTCAATCAGTAAAAAAGTAAGATTTTACAAGAGAATGGAAGAAAAAAAGTGTTGCGCTGACCCCAAATAAAACGGGACAAGGGCAGGAAGATGATGATGGTCAATCAGTAACAAAATTAACTTACTTGACGTAAGTAGGGAAGAAATCAACACTGTAGGAGCTGAGGAAGCCGAAGTTGAAGACGGCTGACAAAAACACCATGAACAGGATGGCGCTTAGGACCCAGTAGGGGCTGGTGTTGATGAGTAAAGCTGCTGCTCCGGCCACGAACTGAAACAAAACGCTTTTTACAAAAAAAAAAAACAAGTGGCTTCAGAACAATACCTCTACTTTTTAATTACTAAAAACACTAAAAAGTGCATAATAAGTAACAGGAATACGTAAAGCTATCAAAGTTTTTTTTCTTTTATAGTTTAATATTCCACAACTATCACACAACGCCGTCTAGTCCCAAGCTAAGCTGAGCTTGTGTTATGGGTAATTAACAACTGATAAACATACTTATATATTTCTAATAACATACATATTATAGATAAATTACACTCAGACACAGAACAAATGATCATGCTCATCACACAAACATTTGTCCTGAGTGGGAATTGAATCCACGACCTCCGGCATAGTTTTGGTTATCAAAACTATGCTCACTAAAAAAATATTGTGCTAATATTGTGCAAAAAAATATAAGTTCAACAGTAAGCTACATATAGAATAATTATAACCATTATAACCACTTATAGCCTGAGTATATCTCGTATCAAATCCCATCAACCAAAACAGGGTTAAGATACACTGTTTCATTACTGAGTTCTGATACTTCAACATTACGTTAATTCAATGGTATCATTTTCATCAGGACCATTAATTTATTTGTTTGTTTTGTGTTTAATTGAAATATTTAAGTCACAATGTATTCAAAGATCATTTTTAAGGTTCCATTTCCATATACTTTATATACACAAAAGTACAGAGGTGGACTTAATGCCTTAGGCATTTTCTGCCAGTCAACCTTTGGGTGGTGCAGAGAAAAATAGAGAAGAAGAGAGAGAAGACGAATACAAGAATAGATATAAGTATCTACTTATAAACCATATATCCATTCTAGTATTATAAATGGAAAAGTGTGTGTGTCTGTTTGTCCGTCTTTCACGGCAAAACGGAGTGACAAATTGACGTGATTTTTTAAGTGGAGATAGTTGAAGAGATGGAAAGTGACAGAGGCTACTTTTTGTCTTTTTCTAACCCCCCACTTCCCAGGGGAACCGTGTTACCCCGAATTAAACGCGAGCGAAGCCGCAGGCAAAAGCTAGTTATTTATACATGTAATACAATTATAAACATATATAAATCCATAATATTTATATCCGTAATGATATCCATTCTGAACCATAGTTTGTCCAAAACATGGGAATGCCTGAGAATCATAATATATGGATTAAAAGATTATTATAACACTTGAGATACTATAAGTACATACCTGGATACCTAGGAAGAGGGCCTTCCTACCAATATAGTTGACGATAAAACTCATGCAAATATTGCCAGCACACAAAACCATGCTGATACCGAACACCAATGTCATTGCTTGAGTGTTCATAGAACAGTCTTGAGTCTGAAAAAAACCATCACAAATGATAAATCTAAATAAACAGCATTAGCAGCTTAAACCTGACCACCTATTTCGACCACTTGGGTTGATGTTTTTTTAAAGTAACTATTAAATTGAATCTATCATCATCATCTTCATATCAGCCGAAAGACGTCCACTGTTGGACATAGACCTCCCCCAAGCGATGCTTCAATAAAATTAACGTTATGGAATTGAAAATATCTCTGTCTGTTTATGTGGATCGGACTGAAGGCATTTTGAATATCGTACGGATTTCATCATGCATGCAGGTTTGTTCCGCATGCAGAAAATTTCAAAAAGCAAAAAAAAAGCATACCGCGTGCTTATTCCACGCATTACAATCAATACTTGTATGAAATGGACATTTGCGGGTATTATGCGTGGGTAGCAATCCCGCACGAAATTAAAAACACCCTGAAACTTTGGCACACAGATAAATCATGCCTTGATTAAGAACAGATAGGATATTTTACTCATTATACAGGATTATTTGTAAAACACTAGCCACCTCTCAAGGCTATGTTACTAACATCATAAGCAACCACTTTTGTTCAATGACTTTTAAGAAAACATAATACATTTACCAAAAACAAACCTTCAAGATTTCGTTGTACTAACATTATTTCAACTTTGTATAATATTTTGCTGTATCTGCTTCCGGCTATCACGCACTGTTCTCGTAATAATAGGAAGCAGGCTTCTGAAACATTGTCATCACACCAGCAACTAGCAAGCATTCGCACCATTTTCGTGTACTCATCACACTAGAAAATTGATACGCCAGCATAGAGTTCGTAACTTTCAGAACGTTCATTTTAAATATTTTTATTTTTGTATGAAAATCTGATGAACTAAAATACGATACATTTTTAAAAGTCATAGAGCAAAAGTTGTTGTTTATTATGTTCATAACATAGTCCTAAGAGGTTGCTAGTGTTTTACAAGTAACCATGTATATCCTACCCCTTCCCTTTACTTCCCACAGAATAATTTATATTTACTCATGCCTGCAGGCAGAAGCTAGCTGGTCATAAACTTACCTCTTGCACTACAGTAGAATTGGCTGAAAGTCTGATCATTTGACAGATGGTAAGATGCCTCTCTCCTGCGACGACTGATGTCATGAATGCGTTTACTATAAAAGGCAGCCATACAAAGAAGGCGTTCATGCTAGAAATAAAATAATACTTAAAATTAAATTTTAAAAGAATATGGAACAGTTATCAAATAACATGATTAATGTTATTCGTAGTTCTCAAGTTATATCATAAAGAGGACATCCACAAGCGTTTTGGAAACACATTTATTATGCATATAGCCAAGGAGTGGACTTCCCTGCCGGTGTCTGTGTTTCCAGATAGTTTAATCGAAATATATATAGCTAGGGCCTTAAGTCATGGGCACGCCACGATTATGGCGGTAAGTCCCCCCTTTGAGGCGTGGCTGGAAAGACCTCACGGCGTCCTTACCTTCCGGATCATGCAGGTCCTTACCGGACATGGCACGTTCGGGAGGTATCTGTATCGGATTAAAGCGGAAGAGACGCCCGGGTGTCGCCACTGTGCGGAACGCCCGGAGGACACGGTGGACCACACAGTCGAGGTGTGCCCTGCCTGGGCGGAGCATCACCGTGCCCTCGTGGGGGCGATCGGTGGCGGAGACCTCTCGCGCCGGGCTTTGGTTGAGGTCATGGTCCAGAGCGAAGAGGAATGGCAGGCGGTCGCCTCCTTCTGCGTAGCAGTAGTGCTAGCAAAGGAGGAGCCGACCGCATCAGGCAACGGCGCCCTCGCCGCCGCCGTCGGGATTCCGATTTCGATTTTCGGCCACCGTAGACGCGGGCTTGCGGGCGGTGAGCCAAGGGTAGCTCGCTGTCCTGCCCTTATCTCGTTTTATTTGGGGTCGGCGCAACACGTTTTTGTCTTCCATTCTGTCCTATCATTTATTCCCTATTTTTTCTATTAATATTTATAAAACGTACAATTAATTTTATAGAAAGGACAATTAATTCATGAATCCCCAAGCGACCACCGTGGCCGCGCATCTATTGTCTTACTATTGTGTCTCTAATTGACGGTATCTGAAGGGTTAATACTTACGTTATATAACTGATGACAAAGAGGGAAGATATCAGCACAGTTCGCTTCAGTAATGGCGGCGTCACGACCGGTACTATCTGAGATGCTATGGACCCCCAAAATCCTTTGCTGTACGAAGTAGACTGGTCTTCATCTAATTCTAGTGCATTAACCTGAAAATCATCTAAATATTAGCATTTACTTTCAAAAATATATCTATTCTAATATTATAAAGAGGAAAGATTTGATTTTTAGGGTCCCGTACCTCGAGAGGAAAAAACGATCAGTTTGTTGGATGTCCGTCCGTCCATCTGTCTGTTTGACTGTCCCTTTAGTTTTATCTCTAGAACGCGTGGAGACGCATGAAACGCGGTTTTATAAGTTCAAATCGCGCGGAAAACTTTGATTTACGACTACAGACTCCAAACAAGGGATTTTAAAATAGGAGCAACGAAATAGTTATTTATTGTAGTAAAATTTACATATGTACATAAAAAAAACTTAAACTAATTACTTATACTAAAACCTAAATAAAATACAAAAACACAAAGTACACTCAGGCGTCGAAGTCACATCGCTGTCATCCGGAAATGTGCCCAGAAGACTGGCAGCATTACCAACGAAATTAAATTTCACTCGTTCAATTTAGTTCATGACTCCCCAAGCGAACACCGGCGTTCGCGCATTTATTGTGTTACTATTGTGTCTCTAATTGACGGTACCTGAAGAGTAGAGGCGATAGTATACTTTTAAGTAAAATATAAATGCTTTTGGTGATAGTACATCGCTTATCTAGAGCTGCTGATCTTAGTTGACATTGCCTATCTTTATTACATTACTGAGCTCAAATATGTAATTACTATACCGTTTCTGACGGGATTTTTTCAAGTGTAGTTCATTAACTTTATCAAGTAGTATAGCTAGCCCGTAATGTCACACTACTGGGCAAAGGCCTCCCTCCCTCTCTCCCTCTTTCGTTCCTCGTGTTCTCATTCCAATGATGTTTGCCAGTACTGTAATCAGGAGAGGGAGACGCCTAAGCACCTTTTGTGTGAATACGGGCCTCTTATCCACAAACAGAGTATCCATCTAAGCCGACACACTGTTCGCCCGTATGAGATTAAAACTCTTAAAGCTAGGAGTATTCTAGACTTCCTGGAAGCCTCCGGGCTAAAAGGGTTACTCTAACAAGGCGGCGAGTCATAATAGATCTTTTAGGTCGCAATGACTACATCCCCTACACTACGGGAGATGCATAGCCCCTTATCTTCAAAATAATAATAATTCTCATTCCAAGACATCCAGGTCGTCCCGCCGTCTCCATCGTGGTCTACCGTGGCCTCGCGTCTTTGATTCCGGGTACCAGTCCTGTGTTTTAACGCGCCCACACTCGTTAGATATGCGGCAGACATGTTCTGCTTCGACCCATTTAAGTTTGGCAGCCTTTTGAGTCACATCAACGATTTGCGTTTTGGAACGTGGTCTGTTAATTTAACACATTTATGCTGCGTTCTATAGCACGCTAGAAAACCTTGAGTTTTAAGTTTTGAGTGTTATTCAAAGACCAGGTCTGTGTTCCATAGAACAGAATGGGGAGATGATTATGATGTTATCATCATGATCTCCCCAAGAATTTCCATCAGATTACTTTTCAGTGAGTAGTTCCTTAGGTAGTTTACAAATTTTTGTTTATAAAATGTAGCAGATATCTTTCGATTTGAAAGTTAAAAAATTCCATCACGTCTAGATTTTCAGATGTATCTTATACTAAAGTTTCACGAAAATTGTAACAAAAAACCGTTAACTACTATACCTACCGCTTTTAAGCACACACTTTACAGTTTTCCGCACTAAAGCGCATAAGTGCGCGAGCTTACTCAGCCACAATAGGTTAAGTATACGAGTTGCCGGTCTATCACCGTTTTTTTATTTTTTCGTAAGCCGTAATTTGCTACATGTGGCTGGTCATTGCAGCACTCGGCTCCCTAAAACCCTCACCTGCAGCTCAGGCAAATTCTGCCTCGGTCGCAATGACAAACTTTCTTCACTTGTATCAAAATGTACTATTGTTTACAAGAATAGAAGATTGCGCAAATTCTAGTTTCTTTTAGAAGAATGTTTAAGGAACGTCTTTTCTACTAACCTTATAGCTATCAGCACTTTTCCCAGTGTTTATAACATACATCGCCTTCAGGACTTCGAGGGCATCCTCATCCCGGCCCACACTGACCAGGTACTTGGGGCTTTCATTGGCGAAGTAGCAACCAATGGCACAGAAGGCGCACGGCATCACGAAGATGAGGTCCAGAACACGCCAGGAGTTGAAGTAGATGTTCAGAAATGGTACGTAGTAGGCGAATTTTAGAGGTAGTACTGGTATTGCTATCACTGGAATAAAAAAATTAACCAGTATAAACAGATTTATTATTATTATTTTTATATATTTATTTATCTCAGGACCCTAAGGTCCTGGACCTTTGGAAGGCGTACGAGGAGCCGAAACCAACTCGCAGAGGCCCTTTTAGATGCTTTTAATGATGGATTTTGGTACCAACCGGCGATTATCCCTGTATGCGCTATGCTAGTGCATCCAAGGACAACCCCCGGTTTGAAAAACTATTGCGATACAATATGGAAAACAAAATAATAAGGCTATGATTTTTGGAGTCTTAGGTGGACTGATATCATGGAACTATGTTAAGACTATGGCCCCTGCCTGAACAATGTTATTAAGATCCATCGATAAAAGGCAGGGGGTGACTTGCACACTCAATAAATGGGCCCCCAGAAACGGCCGCTAGCACGAAGTGACGTAGCAACAAGAGGGCAACATATCCTGAGGCGCTTGAGGAGTGGAGAGGCATACCACGGCTATCAGGACAATCCCGGAAGTACGGTCAAGATCCCTACCAGCACCTTACTGGATTATACATCCTTCTCCCGAGCACGAGCTCTTGCGAATCTCCACTCAAGCCAGCCAATAAAGGCAAGAGAGAGGTGGGAGCTCTGTTCCTCGTCAGTGTTCACTACGGCCGGCCAATGAAGGCAAGCCGGAGATGAAGAAGAATTCCCCCGGGAGATCGGGTCCGTGGGGTCGCTAATACCCAACAGTTCGCCACAAAACTGCCCTGCGGATTGTATCTCTCTTAGTCTGGCCCCTCACCCTAGGCATGTTACGGCAAAGAAAATTCTACCGATACAGACCTAGGGTATTTTGGAGCACACAAGCCCCACCACGACGTCAACGTGGAGATACGACGATGGGGTTATTATTATTATTATTATTATCTACATTGTGCTCACATAATAGAAGCAACAAGAAATAGGTATGTAACATGCAAATAAAAAAAAATAAAGCAATAAAAAAATACCCGAAAAAAGACCCAAATAATTTAAAAATTTAACCTTATTATTGAAACATATTTTTTAATATTCAAATACTTTCTTTTTTTAGTTGTTTCTTTATGATTAAGCATGCGATATGTAATACATAATATAATTTAAAAGAGTGTCCATAGAGTTTCTTGCACGTTCTTCTCCATAGAGATCTACGCTTTGGGACGTGCAATTTTGCTTCACTTTTCTTGGACTGACCGATAGTCAAATACTATTCAAAAGCCTGCAAATGGTCTATTTGAAATAAATGCTTTAATTTTGATGATTTTTGATTGATGGTACAGTATGCCTGACAGATTTTGGCGAGCCTGAACATAGACTCTGCTCATTTCTCTCTCTCTCTCTGTCATACGTCGTTCATGGTTAATGAGTATATGATTATTTCTGTGGTATTATCTACGGCATACGATATGAATTTCTTACGGATTTTTTACTGTTATTTCGAAGTACTTCAAAGTGAAATATGTAGAGAAGTTGAACAGGTAAAGTATTCAGATATTCAGTCCATATTTTACCGTCTAAATTAACACGCACTACCAAAAATTACGCGTCCGAGATATCCACATTAGGGATATTCGCAGGGGTCAACCTTACCGCAGTGCAATGGTAGGCCTCGCCCTGGGGGAGCCGCCTTCATGATCACGGTCACCGTACACCAGGTAAGTATGATCGCTCTACAGTACCACGCGAGGGTCGTTCAACGCCGGAGAATCTTAACACCGCGGTTCAGGAATTGGCACGAACGGTACAACGCCATCTAGTTACAAATTTGGAACTAAACGCTCCCCTCGGCAAACCGCAGAAGGGTGAATGTTTTGAAGGGGAGAACAACAGTAGAACTGCAAAAGTAGTATAAACAAGAAACCGACACGGCTTAGGTAAACATCTTTTGCGGGAACGGAAAACGTTAACTATGGCCCTAGAACACAATAAGCAAAATTACTTGGGTTTCACTCTCCACACTAGAACGGAAGAAGTAATTTGATGATTTTTTTACCTCAATAAAAAGGTGAACTTCTATAGATTGGTAGATGTTATCGACTGCTTTAAATTTCAACTATTTTTTAAGAATTTTTATTTAAATATAATTTCTGTCGTATCAAAATTAATAAATTTGTACCTGCCATAATTCCAATAGACGCCAAGTAGGCACTGGTGGTCAGTAATACCAGAGTACTTCTCTTGGCAGACGGCGTGCATTCACTCAGCAACGTCGTCGATAACGCCATTGAGCCCGACACACTGAAATATAGATATGGTACAGTACGCGTCAAATAACTTTGCCGCTCTGAAGTTAGGCTTTCCTTACAACGGCGCAGGTACTATCGAGTGGTATAGGTGCGAGCGGAACACAAGCTGGTATCGGACGTATACGAGTGACTGAGATAGAAACGTAACACTGAGGTTCGCGCATGCGCAGCGCTGTCTTTTTCGTAAAATTGACTAATGCGCAGTGAATGTAGCCAACTTCAGAGCGGCAAAGTTATTTGACGCGTACTGTAGTACATAATAATATGACCGCAAATTGGAAACTAAAGGAACATATTTGGGTTTTAATCAGTTAAAGTTTGACACTTTCTTTAACCCAGAAAACGAGGAGTCATTTAAAATTTTCCGTTTAGAAAAGGCTATGGTTTTGATTTTAACTAGTAGATGACAATGGTCTCACCCCTCTTGAATGGGAGTACGTACAAACTATTGTATAATCGACAAGACGTACATAGATGATATGGTAAAATTTTGTTACATTGAACCACTTTGGATGCGATCGAACAATATCGTTATAAAAAAAACTATTACATGTAAACTTAAGCGAGTTAAAATTTGCACAAATACACGTTGTTTGAAAGTGACCACAGACTGCTCAAGTTACAAATTAAAGCTGTTCGCACATCATTTTATTAAATGAATCGAAATTAGCACCTAAGAACTGGCATCACTATCTGAAATCAATTTAAACTGGTACGATGTGCCATATGTTCAAGTAAACTTGCGCAAACAGAAGTTTGCACAAGTTAGGAATCGAAATTTGGAACATTTTTTAAAAAACTTGTACAAGTCAGATTGCGCAAGTATCTTCCAATACACGTTATAGTATACTTTTGCAAGTCTTAACATGCGCAAGTATGCTGTAACGTGTGTGGCTACCAAAGATACTAACGAGGCTGATGAGAGTAGTTTGAGAACACTCAGCACAATCCAGTTGGGGGAGAATGCAG
Organism: Mythimna lalbum; assembly: GCA_949319445.1. Taxonomy (NCBI): domain Eukaryota; kingdom Metazoa; phylum Arthropoda; class Insecta; order Lepidoptera; family Noctuidae; genus Mythimna; species Mythimna lalbum. Next base: position 20,700,170 of record OX439356.1, on the reverse strand, counting down.
CCGCAGTGCCAGCCACGTAGCCGATTGTCATGGAGATGATGAGGATCTTCCGCCGACCCCTCGTGTCTGCCAGGTAGCCCCAGACGTGGGACGTTGTTATGATACCTAGACAAATAAATTGTATTACAAAATAATGCAAATATCATATTAAACCTTCGTAAAATTTGCAAATAGTTCTTTAGCGATTCATTTTGTTGTAGATACTGCTAAGTCATGTACAGTCACGAGCGATAAGATATATACATTGGCACACTTTCTATTTATCTTAACATCTGCCAATCATGTCCATAAGTGCACGGCAATCTGTTCTAAATGTCCTGTAAATCCTCATAGACGTTTATTTCTTGATGACAGAAGTAAAGATGGAAAGCCAATATGACAATTGGCGGTAAGTCCCCTCTTTGAGGCGTGGCTGGAAAGACCTCACGGCGTCCTTACCTTCCGCATGACGCAGGTCCTCACCGGACATGGCAAGTTCGGGAGGTTCCTGCATCGGATTCAAGCGGAAGAGACGCCCGGGTGTCGCCACTGTGCGCAACGCCCGGAGGACACGGTGGAGCACACCGTCGAGGTGTGCCCTGCCTGGGCGGAGCATCGCCGTGCCCTCGTGGGGGCGATCGGCGGCGGAGACCTCTCGCGCCGGGCCCTGGTCGAGGCCATGGTCCGGAGCGAGGAGGAATGGCAGGCGGTCGCCTCCTTCTGCGAAGCAGTAATGCTTGCAAAGGAGGAGGCCGACCGCATCAGGCAACGGCGCCCTCGCCGCCGTCGCCGGGATTCCGATCCCGATTTCCGGCCACCGTAGACGCGGGCTCGCGGACGGCGAGCCATGGGTAGCTCGCTGTCCGATCGTCCGGTAATGGACCGAGTCCAAGACGTCGACGGCGCGCACTGTTCCCGCGCGCCTCAAGGAGTTGTCAGCAACAGGAGGGGCCCAGCTGGGTCGAAGCCTACTGGGGACAGGGTTGTCCGAAAGGGAGCTCGTGCCCCGGTATGAAGGCTAGAAGGAACGGCGCGGGGTTTTTAGTCAGTAAGAGTCTGACACTGTCTCCCGCTCCACCCAAGAGCGGGTTTCGTCAAAGATGATTTTCCCCGCCGACAAAAAAAAAAAAAAAAAAAAAAAAAAGCCAATATGACAATTTTACCATATTATGCTTGCTGAGAATGCAAAACATAATACTCCGAACAATCAGCAATGTACCATAATACAAAATCAACCAAGAAATTCATGAATAACCAAAAATGCCCATGGTCAAGGTGGAAATCCAAAAGATCACCTTGAAATATCGAGAAAAGCTAGAAAAGCACCCGAATACGTTAGCAGCACAGCTCACGATGCGTAGCAAAGTAAAGCGTCACCAACGAAAAGACATCAAGAAGATAGATGATGAGGTGACATTCCTGATGGGGGACGCACTCTGACTGACATTGATCGTAAATTTGACACAGAAGAGAAAGAATTTGATAATGTTTATATTTATATAAGTTATCGAAAGTGACCGTATATGAAAATATCTAAGTAGATACAATAGCAAATTAAGCAAATACATACACAAACACATAACACAACATCAAAGAATATTGGGTATGTGGCGGCGTAGTAAGCGCAATTTGCTGAGTTGCATTTCTTGACGAAGTATGGGATCGCAGGCGATCGGCTCGCCAGTCGCGTACGTCACACCGCCCTGCCTCGACGCTCACATAGTACGTAGTTAGTTACAACGAAGTATTGTGGAACCGGAATACTGCTCACCAATCAAAGGTACACAGGCGACCAGTCCCTGCTGTGTGCTGCTGGTGTTCAGCTCACACACGCTGGCTGGCACCAGGTGGGACACCGAGAAGATCTCGAAGGTCATGCCGACGATAATGCTAGCGCACAGTATGAACATTCCTATATTGTTGCGGCCAAAACCTGAAATGAAAATTAGTCTACGGTGAATTTTTGCTAATTTCTCTAACTCTTTATAAAGAGACTAGCTGCTCCCAGCGGCTTCGCCCGCGTGATAGCAGAAAATTATCCCAAGGGAACATACTTCCGGGATAAAAAGTATCCTATGTCCTATTCCAGGACAATGGTCTATACGTGTACCAAGTTCCATCAAAATCGGTTTTGTCATTTAGGCGTGAAGACGTTACAAACAAACAAACAAACTCACTTTCGCTTTTATAATATTAGTAAGGATTTGATATTAAAGAGTAATTACTTCACAATAATCGCCATCGTTTTGCTCTTGTAAGATACGAAACTCCTTTATAATCAGTATCGATATGTAGATCAAGTCATTCTGGACAGCAATAGTAATTGCGATTGAAGAGCAACTAGTGCATAATAGTCGCCATTATTTTGTTCTTGTAAGATAGGTAAGTAATATCGTATATATATAGAGGCCAAAGAAAACATGGATGGATTGTGTGAGAAGTGATATGAAAGAGAAAGGAGTTGATGATAGCGTGACGAGTGACAGGACAGAATGGAAGAAAAAAACGTGTTGCGCCGACCCCAAATAAAACGGGATAAGGGCAAGAAGAAGCTAAGTACGTAAAAAAGATACAGAACTGCTTTATGGCAAGCAAATAGCATTGCAGTGTGATTCGACCCACAGAGGATGACTGTGTGTAATGTATATAAAAATGCCTTGGTATAGAATCGGGATTTTCTGGGCATTTTATCAAATTCTTTCCAGTAGGTACAAAAAGTCGGCTAGTCAGCAGTTGGATAATAAATTACATAAGATGTGTGATACCTAGGTACTACCGTTAAATATAATAAAAACCAAGATTTTAATTAAAATATTTTTTTCATAGCAAGCTTTTATAGCTGGGTATATAATCAATGCTCATTAAGACGAATCATACGTGCCCAAACTCGATGGTGTTGTGTCGTTTAACTACCAAGTTTCTATAACCACATTCGGGTTTCATCATCAGATCATCTCCATGTCATAATAATTTTGCATTGACATCTGATTTACACATGCATGCAAAATTGCAGCTCAGTCGGTAACCGGGAAGTGGATCAAATTTAATTTGCTAGATTTGAAACTAAATAAAACCTAATAAATAACTTATTCCAAAAAATAACCGCAGTAATAAAACTAGATACACCACCTTCCGCAATCCATAGTATAGCATAGTCGGCCTTATAATCTTCCCACTTTTGGGACTCAGGCCTCCTTTCTAGGAGAGGGAATGGCCCGTAATCCAGTGCGGGCCCAGTGCGGGTTGAATATCACCTGTCTTTTAATTTTTGGTTCTAGGACCTGGTGGTTTCCTCGAGATGTTTTCCTTCACTGTTTTGAGAGTAGTGGTGATGATATAAATTACACAAAGTAACGCGTCTGACTGGGCCCGCGACCTACCACTCGTAAGTCGGGGCCGTTACTACTCAATCAATTACTAAAGCCATCATTGTTACTTTACATTGTTTTCCATATAAAAAAAAAAAACTGATTGTATTTTATTATATTATTACAAGCTTTTATTTAATTTCACCTGTCCCGGGGTTTGTCTGTCATCAAATCTTGTAAATTAACTTTGATCCTCTTCCCGGTTACCGATTGAGCTGAAATTTTGCATGCATGTGTAAATCAGATGACAATGCAAAATTATTATGACATGGAGCTGATCTGATGATGGAACCGGAAGGTGGCTATAAGAACTAGGTAGTTAAACGACACAACCCCATCGAGTTTGGCCTCGTATAATTCGTCTTGACGAGTATTAATTATTTATGTATACCAAGCTATAAAAGCTTGCTATGGAAAAATTATATTCATTAAAAGCTTGTTTGAAAATTGCATTCAAATTAATATTATTAAAACTTACCAGTCATATCGAGCGCCTCTTCGAAGGGGACTTTGTTTCCCTTCACCGCCATATTTACACCATTCATTACTTACACTTTTCTCATAAAAACTTTACATTTAATTAAACATTCAATATTGGTGTTCTTTTCTCAATAAAACCTGCCTATCACTGTGGCAGTAACTGTCATGGTCGCATTTTATAATAAAAAACAGATAGTCAAGCGATTTATTTTTTATTTCATGTTTGGTTCCGTGCAGAATGGAAGAAAAAAACATGTTGCGCCGACCCCAAATAAAACGGGATAAGGTCAGGAAGATGATGATGATGAGATGATGATGTTTGGTTCCGTGCTTATCTTATTTAACAAATACAGCACCCCTAGCCATGTTACAACCGTTTTGCTTGCGTCGAACGCTTCGAGTTGACCTTGCCGCCAATTCTTTTGTTCTGACCACGTGACTGAGCGTTGAGACGACGTCGTTCCCGTACATTTGAAGCTTTCTACTAGCGTTAACTATTGTAGATTGGCAACTTGGCTAGGGGTACTGGTCGTGCTCTCGTCGTAAAATTGCGTGCGATACCAGAGTAACCATGGAGTTTCTTGCCGGTTCTTCTCCATAGGAAAAAACAAATTTAGAACCGCGCACAAACTTCTGACGTTTTATAAGTGCCCATGTAGGCCTATGTGAAGTAAAAACATTTGAATTCGAAACGTGCAGTAGAGAGTTCCCGTGGTCCTAGAAGGCTTTTTTTTTTTGGAGTACTTTACTTTTGTAAACGGACATACTCACGCCCAAGTGGCCGAGAGCCTGACCTCAGGGCTACCTGGGCCACCAGCCACCAGCCACCGTCGACCAATTACGCATGCCGCATGCGGACGACGAGTCCGCATGCCTGTTGCTACGACATGCATGCCTGTTGTTTCGACAGGTGTAGCACGCCGGCCAACCATCTGGTAATCGTCCGGACCAACCCCGAGTCGAGACCGCGTAGTGCTCCACGCAAAAAGTGTTTTACTTAGTAGATAAGTCTAAATTTCTCTCTTGCAGTTTTTTTTTTTTTTTTTTTTCTCTCGACGGGGAAAATCATCATTGACGAAACCCGCTCTTGGGTGGAGCGGGAGACAGTGTCAGAGTCTTACTGACTAAAACCCCGCGCCGTTCCTTCTAGCCTTCATACCGGGGCTCTAGTTTCCTTTCGGATAACCCCGACCCCGGTAGGCTTCGACCCAGATGGGCCCCTCCTGTTGCTGACAACTCCTTGAGGCGCGCGGGAACAGTGCGCGCCGTCGACGCCTTGGCTCGGTCCGGACAGTTACCGGACGATCAGACAGCGAGCTACCCATGGCTCGCCGTCCGCGAGCCCGCGTCTACGGTGGCCGGAAATCGGGATCGGAATCCCGGCGGCGGCGGCGGGGGCGCCGTTGCCTGATGCGGTCTGCCTCCTCCTTTGCTAGCATTACTGCTTCGCAGAAGGAGGCGACCGCCTGCCATTCCTCCTCGCTCCGGACCATGGCCTGAACCAAGGCCCGGCGCGAGAGGTCTCCGCCGCCGATCACCCCCACGAGGGCACGGCGTTGCTCCGCCCAAGCAGGGCACACCTCAACTGTGTGCTCCACCGTGTCCTCCGGGCGTTCCGCACAGTGGCGGCACCCGGGCGTCTCTTCCGATCGAATACGATCTCTCTTGCAGTTGGGCTGCGAGAAAATGCCGTTTGAAAGCGTTTCCGTGGCCCTAAAACGCAAGCAGCAACTGAACGGACACAGATGAGTTTTAAACAGTAAAGGTCTTATACGCTCTTTCACTCCACCCAGAGCAAGAAAGTTACCGGTCACGACTTCTAGTGCCGTGCCGGCGCGGCGAACGGGGTGGCGTCGCGTCGGCCGCTATGAGCGATGGCGTCTCGTGGCTTCAAACGTTTTCATACTTTTGTTCTTACCGCTCGCCACCTCGCGCTTAGCTACCGCTCACACCGTTAAGATCGTGAACAGACCGTTATTTAATCATTTCCTAACACTACAAAAAAGTTACTTATATAAAAATACAAATACGGTACCCTAATATTTAAGATGTTGTTATCATTTGATAACCAGGTTGTAGGCATGTAAATATAATGTAATATAATATATTTAGTCTTCCTTTGTTCGTTATCAAACACATAATAACGTAATATCATGATTACACGCAGATGTGAGTAGTGGTATTTTTTCTTTAAAATCTAAACCATATCTATAAACTTCTGACTTATTAAGTACAACACAAGTCACGGCAGGTCATAGTGGGCATTAGGTGCCAGCGCACAGCTGGATGCGGGAGCAACGCAAACCTTAGTCTCCCGGATGGCCCGGTGACCAAGTATTTGTGTGGACAACCAAGTAACATAATAGGCTTATCATGGAAAATCACCTAGTTAGGTGGAAGGCTAAAAAGGTGGAGGTTAGGTATAATGTTTGGCTGTATGTATTTTTTATGTATGTTTATATTCCTTACTAGATGTGCCCGCAACTTCGTTCGCGTGGACGTCTGAACTTAACAATGTATTTTTTAGTGCGAAGCGCTGTTGTAGGATACTGTCGCCGCATCACTACGATGGGCACAAGAAGGAGCGCGCGGAACGCGGGGAACAAGCTTCGCGACTCACGCGCCGCCCGCCGGCCATCACTCGGCCTATTCAGTGATCCGTCTCGAAGGATCACTGAATAGGCCTTAACGGGACATTAAATAAAAGAGTGTGGACTGTATATAAATGGTATATTACGACTTCACAATAATCGGGGGAAGTGGCTGTACCGAGCCGCGTCTGTGAGCCGAGTGATGGCCGGCGGGCGGCGCGTGAGTCGCGAAGCTTGTTCCCCGCGTCCCGCGCGCTCCTTCCTGTGCCCATCGTAGTGATGCGCCGACATACTCCCCGGGTTGAAGTGATGTCTTCAACTGTTGACTGGAAGAGGGCAGATGCAGTTGAAGGCACGACGAATGATGCCTCTCTTCGTCTTGATTTCTGCCACCCTCGTAACCCCGTCTACGCCGGGATAGGTCTTCATGACCCGACCCAGGGACCAGAGCAGGGGTGGCGTTGTTTTGTCCTTGATCAGCACCAAGGTCCCGGGACTGACTTCACCTCTGGAATGGAACCACTTTGATTTGGCATGTAGCAGAGAAGTGTACTCGTTATGAAATCTGCGCCAGAAATGCTGCCGGATGAACTGGATTCTTCTCCATCGATCTAGTCGCGTGATATTCGCGTCAGTCACCTGTGGGTGTGGTACAGTTAAGAGCTGTCGTCCAATTAGAAAATGAGATGGAGTGAGTGCCGAAAAATCATTAGATTATTTAGAGATTATTGTGACGTCGTAATATACCATTTATATACAGTCCACACTCTTTTATTTCATGTCCCGTTAAGGCCTATTCAATACCGATACAAATATAATTTATTTATTATAGTGCTTCTTTATAAACAACATTAGCTATTGAACAATCTGGAGCGTAGGTACACAAAAAGATCCCAACCTTGGGGGTCCAGACGCCTCCTGCCGGAGACTCTACGCGGGGATCGTTCGGTCCATGGTCCTACGGGGCGCCAGTGTGGGCGCCGTCGCTGCCAAAGCGACCGGCGACCATACTGAACGCCTGCCAGAGGGTCATGGGAATACGGATGGTGCGGGGTTACCGCACGATCTCCCGCGAAGTGGCGAGCCTTCTGGCTGGCCTACCACCGTGGGATCTGGAGGCAACAGTCCTTGCACGACATGCGCGTGGAGATGCAACGCCGGGTTGAAAGTCCACTGCCGCAACATGTCAAGGCATGGCGGACAGAGCTCCGGCGGGATCTCATGGTGAAATGGCGTCAACGGCTATCACAACCCAGTGCTGGGCACGCCGCGATTATGGCGGTCAGTCCCCTCTTTGAGGCGTGGCTGGAAAGACCTCACGGCGTCCTTACCTACCGCATGACGTAGGTCCTCACCGGACATGGCACGTTTGGGACGTACCTGTTTCAGATAAACTCGGAAGAGACGCCCGGGTGTCGCCACTATGCGCAACGCCCAGAAGACACGGTGGAGCACACCGTCGAGGTGTGCCCAGCCTGGGCAGAGCATCGCCATGCCCTCGTGGGGGCGATCGGCGGCGGAGACCTCTCGCGCCGGGCCCTGGTCGAGGCCATGGTCCGGAGCGAGGAGGAATGGCAGGCGGTCGCCTCCTTCTGCGAAGCAGTAATGCTTGTAAAGGTGGAGGCTGACCGCATCAGACTACGGCGCCCTCGCCACCGTCGCCGGGATTCTGATCCCGATTTCCGGCCACCGTAGACGTGGGCTCGCGGACGGCGAGCCATGGGTAGCTCGCTGTCCGATCGTCCGGTAGTGGACCGAGTCCAAGACGTCGACGGCGCGCACTGTTCCCACGCACCTCAAGGAGTTGTCAGCAGCAGGAGGGGCCCAGCTGTGTCGAAGCCTACTGGGGACAGGGTTGTCCGAAAGGGAGCTCGTGTCCCGATATGAAGGTTAGAAGGAACGGGATAGGGTTTTTAGTCAGTAAGAGTCTGACACTATCTCCCGCTCCACCCAAGAGCGGTTTTTTTCATACGATTATTTTCCCCATCGCAAAAAAAAGGTACACAAAAAGATTACTGGGGTTGTTTACGCGTGAAAGAGCTACGTATATTTGACCATGGGAAAAGAAACCAATACTTAGGTCCACCTCCGCAACGGATAATGTCTGGCCCTGAGGAGAGGGCGTGACGCTCTCGGTCAGCCGATAAACGCGCTTCGCGGTGCTCTCTGCTTTCTTGGGAGCGCAAAATCGCGGTCAGAATTCTTTCCGAACTTAAGCGCAACTCCCTTTCGGTGAAAGTCTCAGACTCACGTGAGAGGGCGTGACGCTCTCGGTTAGCCGATAAACACGCTTCGCGTTCCTCCAAACTCTCCTGTGATCGAAAAACTGCCGTAAGAGAACGCTGTATACTACGTCGAGACTCATAGGCGTTTCTGACGCAAGAGTTCTGACTTGCCTTGCTCGAATTACTGTTAGCCTCACTTCACGATCTTCTTCTGACTCATGGGTCCTACTTAGTCTCACTCTTTTCGCATCTTTTTTCATTTTCATCTCAATTCACAACAAACTTTCAAAATGAGAATGAAGTTGAAGACCAACAAAATATCAAACTAAGAAAGTAAATAAATCGACTTGACTCAAATTGCAAGATACAATTTACTTCGCACTTCAATATTTAGACCGAATCCAACCAAACCTTCTTATCTAGTAATAGTAGGTAATCTAATAAAACGAATAAACAAACGATTTACGATGTTATCAAGTCAAGACCTTTAAAAAGGCAAACCTTTTCAAAGACAGAACTGCAAAGACTCCTACAAATCTCAAAACAAAGACGCTAGCAGACATGGGCAAAGGTCATTCTTTCAAGGGATTCAGAAAATGACGTCACACGCCAACGCCATCTATCGAATATCTCTATTCAATACTGCACGTAGTTGATTTCTAGGTATAGTGCAGTCTAAGGTCGATAGATGGCGCTGTTTCAATATTTTACTTTGGAAAGACTAATATTTTTTTTTTATTTTTTTTTTATTATTATTATAATGAATTTTTTTTAACTGATACTATGAAACAAAAAACTTAATATTACTACAATTTACGCACAATATATTTATACGTACAAAAGTTACGAGAAGTAATGAGACCAAGTGCAAATAACCCTAATTTTACTTCTGGAAAACTTTAAATCCAAATATCTTTTGATAGACTGAACCGATTGCAATAAAACAAAAACTAAATGTTATTTCAAGTTATGCTCAATCTTTGTGTATAAACGTTACCTACATTGCTTTCGTACATTTTATGTGATGCCCGTACAAATAAACAGACAAAAATCCTAAAAATGCTTGAAATGGGTTCTATTGGTTGTTCTTTAACACCCTAGTTATTTTTATTTTATTTTTGTTTCATGTACAAAAATCACTTTTCTACAGTTTTATTATATGTATAGATTTGAGCCTTCAATTAAAAAACAAAAACATACAATATTCGGCCTTATGTTCAGCGATTTCTCGGTCAATATGGACCAATTTTGTTTTTTTTTTTAATTGAAAGATTATAATTATACTCTTGAGTTGATTCCATAACAATTTAGTTATGGTCTGATGATGAACTTCGTAGATAAATAAACGGAAGTCGTCATGGAATCATAGCAGAACGGTCGTAACAAGTAAAATTGCTATGTTTATTCGTGTAGTCGATGACTGACCGATTTTATAATGAAGCCGGAAACTTCATTCTAAAAATGTCTGTTTGATGTATCCTCTACCATTTTTCCTTCTGTCAGTCACCGGAGTTCTGTAATAAATCAATGTATCCTAGCTGTGTTTGAGATTATTAGATCATTCATTTCAATGGTAGCCAGCAATGGTAGCCAGAGTGCTGGCTACCATTGAAATGAACTGATGATGCAACAGAAAGGTTCAAATTTCGCTGAGGGGTACCACACCTAAAAAGTGTAAAACTAAAAATTAAAGTTTCTATAATATTTTCGTCTCTTCGTTATTTAATACTGACTTCCGAAATTATAGTTATTTTGCACTTTAATGTGTTTTTTTTTTTATATTGATGTCGTTTGTATTTTTTCCTGATTTTTGTAATTTACCTTCTGTAAAGTGTTAAATTAGTAATACCTACTCGATACATAGTATATAATTTGACGATTTATACATATGATATTTCAAAAATTTCCTTGCTTAATGCTATGTCATTATACGCAGAGAATTTTCCGCGTTATATCATATTATATCTAATATCTTTGTCTCGGGCATAATGTGACTGAAAGATAAATAAATTTAATGTTTAATATTCTAGTCACTTTAGTAAATAAATTTTTAGTTTGCTTAGTAGATTACTGTTTATACTAGTGCCACAATGGGGGTCCAAATGAATATAATAATAAAATTCCACAACTATCACACAACGCCGTCTAGTCCCAAGCTTAGCAGAGCTTGTGTACTAGACAACTGATAAACATACTTATATAGTTATATATATCTAAAAACATACATAATATAGATAAATTAGACCCAGACACAGAACAAATGATCATGCTCATCACATAAACATTTGTCCTGGGTGGGAATCGAAACCACGACCTCCGGCATAGCAGTCAGGGCCTAACCACTAGACCAACAGGCCAGTCTTGAAATGAGGCCCTGATTGGCCAGGCCCTATTGAGCCTCTACGGTTTTATTGATATCTTTTGAGGCGCGCATGGAATACTACACTCCGATGACTTGATCCGGACGGTTACCGGACGGCCGAACAACGAGCCATCCATTCCAAACATCTACTCGCTTTCTCCAAAAAACTAAGTTTAAGTTTCAATTGAAATTTCGCGTGTTTCCTACCACGGTTCCTTTCGTTCCCAAAATTTTGCACGAACTAAATTATTTGACGTACCGAATCTCTAAATCTACTCTATTTAGTTATGTTTCGAAAAAAAATATAATTATGGCGGAGGATTGTTTGCAATTTCAACGTCAAATGAATATCGTTCGTTTACGAAAGTTTCGTTTCGGAGAAAGGGAGTAGATCCCCTGATGCGAGTAAGAAAGACTTTTATTCTTTTCATTCTATGAAACGTCTCTATTTTTTCTATTTCATACTGAGCTCAAGTCAAGAGTGAATAGATTGCTTCTAGGCAAGCGTGTTCCATCGTCAGCCACATCATCGCTTACCATCAGGTGAGATAGTGGTCAAAGGTGATCCTACTATGCTAATGCTACTATGCTAATAATATATTATAAAGAGGTAAAATTTGTAAGTTTGTATGTAGGGGGTAATCTCCGGTAGTATTGGTCCGATTGCTAAAATTCTTTCACCAATAGAAAGCTGCTTTATTCCCGAGTAACATAGTCTATATTTTATGTTCCTACGCGGGCGAAACTGCGGGCAAAAGCTAGTACATTATAAAAAAAGCTTACCTATTCTTGCTCAATGTTTCTATGCGAATTTCTATTTCCTAAATGCTATGTCTCTCAGCTCGTCTCTGGAACTCTCTCCCACACTCCCTTTGCAGCAGCCCTTCTCTATATGTCTACTAGTAGAGAATAAGAGAAAAGTTTTTTTTATTTTTTATTTCTTGTACTTATTTTTATTTTTTATTCACACACCCAAGACTCTCACTCTCAGCAGCTGGGCTTGCAAGCACTGAATAACTCAGACAACTATGAAACATTGTAGTCGCCCAACAGGGTCGAAGTCTACCCAAGTCCATGGGTGATGCAAAAGAGAAACGGGGCACTAGAACGTAGGAAAAGAAGGAACAGGAGAGAGTTTTAGTCAGTAAAAGTCTGCCTCGCCTAAGAGCGGGTGATGGCATTAGACGACTTTCTACCTAAAAACAGACAATTGTGGAAATCTACTACTACGAAAGGCGTAAATGGATTTTCCCAATACTCCAATGTATACTTTTCTTGTTAAACAATAAATCTACGCGAATATTCTATCATTTCTATTAATAATTACTATAGCTATATATTAATGTTTACTTTCGTAAATCAACAAAAGCATTGTTGACTTACGAAATGCTGCAGCATGCAGGTAAAGACAGGTAAACTGAGATATCTTTTTGGGTAAACTATATTTCTAAGTTATTTGTAAAGAATAGACGTCATTAGTTCTAACTGAGGATATTGTATTATATTATAGAAACACAAGATACAAGGTTACCGACATTACACGAAGATCCCTAAAACTTAAATGGCAATGGGTAGGGCACATTAGGTACTCGCAGAACAGATGGCCGTTGGGGCCGACAGGTTCTGGAATGGCGACCACGTACCGGAAGACGTAGTTAACCAAAATGTTGGGGAATTTTAGGAATTCTTCAAGGAAACTCAAAAATTGCTGTTAGCTAGTCAGATATATTGTTCTGAAGTTGAGTACAAGATGGAGTGCAAGTACGTCACACGTAAATTGAACCTTACAACCAATCAACGTCATGAGACATTGCGCCGTTGATCTGCTCAGTAAAAAAGAGCAGGCGTTGAAGACTCGAAGCCAAGCTCGAACATGCCCCGGGACCTTGAAAGCAGCAGGAGCGCTTTCAAGTAGACGCAGAATCAACGGGCAGTGGGCAGATCCTGTTGAAGGCTCTTCTGACGACACCAACGGAAGTTTTTATGTCTGCCACGCGAGTAATTCCATCTGACCCTGGATGGACGGCAATGACTCTTCCTAATCTCCATTTGAGTGGAGGCAGATGGTCCAAGGAGCCCAACTTTAGCGTGTCTTTGCAGGCGCGCCACTTGGTCCTTTGCTGCAGCTCAGACACGAACTCCTTGCTCCAACATAAGGTTTGCGGGAATTCAATATATGCGATACGCAAAGGAGCGTTCATTGTGGCGACACTTGGGGGAGGCATATGTCCTACAGTGGACGTCTTTTAGCTGAAATAATGATAATTATTATATTATACATGTCTTTTTACTAGACTATACTAACTGTCCCCGCGGCTTTGGGTAGGTACTACTTTGCTTTCGTGAGTCGAAGCGTGATGTTATTATATATCAGCGCAATTACAATAGATTGTGATTTAAATAATCAAGATTTCTAATCAAACTGCTCTAAAAATTAATAGAATGATCACTTTGAGTTTATTACGATGTAAAATTAACTTTGGACAGTAAATTGCCATTTTTGTTATTGTAATTTAAATGTTTCAATACTTAACCTAAAACGTGAACACGTGCTCGTAAGAGGGGCGAACATTATAAATACGTCCGCACTGTCGGAGCTAGGGCACAAACCGACATCCTTCAGGCCTCGCCGCCGAGGTCCGCCGCGACAATCTCGTAAATGTCCTCCCCGACTTTTGCTCGAGCCAGCCCGCGCCGCTGAGCTGTAGCTTTAAAATTCCCCAAATAATAATAAATATTATTTTTTGCTCGATCCAACCCGTCCCTCCCCCAGCGACGCCCTAAGCCGAGGCTCGTATCCCACAGGGGGTGCCCTTAGCGTTGTCACTTAAATTTTAAGTAGTTTTTAAGTAAGCCCTGGCTGGAGGCTTTGAATTTATTCAGGGCCGCCACAGGCAAGTCCGGTTGAGCAGACGACAACCTCAGAGGTTGACCTGCGAGAGGCCACTCAAAAAAAAAAAAAAAAAAAGTTGCTTGGGCAGTCTCGCTCGAGCCATCGGACAGTACGGACCTCTCTGTGACGTCGTTACGCTGTTCGTTGAATATACGAAGTTTTGGAACAAGTTGTGGAGTTTTCTTTTGAAAGTCCAAAATGAGTGACCATCGTGAAGATAACATTGGTGACGTCAGCAATGCTGACGTCCCGCTTTTTAAAAACACTGCGGAGGACCATGATCCGTCATATATTATACCAAATATTTTTTTTTCATAAATCTCAGCCCGTAATAGATGGGTGCGTTGAAACAAACAAAAATCCAGCCTCGTGAAGGGTTGGGAGCAAAAGAGATCAGCTTCCCTAGCCAAGTTGCTAATCTGAAATAGTTAACGCTACAAATGTATGGGAATGACGTCATCTCAACGCTCACTTACGTGGTCAGAACAAGAGAATTGGGTGCGTTGCCAACTCGAAGCGTTCGACGCAAGCGAAACGGTTGTAACTTGGCTAGGGGGTTTGAAGGCTAAGCCAAGTTAGCTTCAAGGTCATTTCATCACTAAGACACGTGGTGAGAACATAGGAATTGGAGGCTGATTCGATTCGAAACGGTCGTAACTTGGCTAGGCCTGACGGACCGGCAGCAGACTATTTTAAACGGTACAAAGAAATAATAAAATATGATCGTTAGATTTTTATTGCAAAAATATCACAATTGAAGTCATCACAAACTTATTTTGGAACTGATTTTCTGTCCGGTGGCAAAAACAGCGACACGACGACACCGCCTGAAATAAAAAGCTCGAATAACTAAAATATTCTAGATTATTTGTAGTTTATTTACAATATTATTATTATAAATAAAGAAGATAAAAAATGATTTTTTGTTTGTTATGAATAAACACAAAAACAGTGTAGTATGAGTGGTATGAGGCGAAACCGCGAGCGAGAAAAATAATTATTTAATAAAACTTAACTGGCTATTCGAACACACTTAAAACTTCCTAACTAAGTATATATTTAAAGAATTATTCCGATTTGCTGTCGACTGGAAGTGTGCCCACAAGACTGGCGGCATTGCCACGTTGTATCTCTGGCTCTGACCAAAGGAACTACCAGCATTTGGTTTACGCATTTGGATAAATCTTGAAATGGTGCATGAACACATTGAACACTCCAATGCCCATGCCCAAGTATTTCAACCTCGACCAGCCGCAGCCCTAGGACCAATCTACTAATCACACCTACCACTTCAGCACTGGTCGTATCTAACGAATGACTTGATGACTTTACTAGTCCCCATTTATTTTGAAAGACACCCATCTTCCGAAGTTAACATCATTGTATGAAAAATGTGGTAGACTTACTAAGCGAAAGCAGAGATATGCAGTAGAAGGTCAGCTCGCAGTAGCTGGTGATGAGCATCCCGATCACATTGACTCCCGTAAATGACACCAGTCTGGCTACCATCATACCTAGACTGGTTACTAGACCCCTGGAAGACAAGAACGAGATTACAACTCATTTGTAACTAACTGACCCGGTGAACTTCGTACCGCCTGACAGTCAATTCCTGTAGTATATCTTTTGATATAGTCAATCGATTGTGATGAAACAAAAGCCTAAGTAATGTATCAAGTGTTAGGGTTTGTGTATTTTAGTTTCGTTATTTGATTTATTTAATCTCTATTCGATTGAATACAACCTTAATTTTAATATTTTATGCTGGCAATTTTACTCTTTTTTGCTTGTTTGTAGTCGTTCTGTGAATGGTTAACACAAAGTAGCGGGAACCAATCAAAGAACGTGCTTTTTCCCGCCAAAAATGAGGGATGGAGCGAAAAGTTTGACCGGTGGCGCGGCAATCTTGGTTCCTGGAACTTAACGTGATAGGCGATTCGAGTAATCTGTAACCTAGTGCTAAGTACCTATTATTGTAATCGAACGACTTGAAAAATACAAGACATTTCGTGTAATCCTTGCATCTTTATTTACTACCTCCTGTTCCTGCTGGTGTTTACACAAGTAACACACAATTTTAATGTATAAAAGTTATCTACATCGGTTTTATTTATATTACGTGACACGCGCACAACTAAAAACTTCTACATATCTATTATATTTATAGATATATGCTTATAACATGATTATTAAAAGTGTCCATGGAGTTTCTTGTACAGTTTTCTTCATCTAAGCTTTAAAGTGCAATTAGCATAAATTGTACAATTAATTACTGACTTCTTGACTTCAAAAGTGCTTGTAAATAGTTACAAAAAAATACTCACCTATGACATGTAGGATACAAATCCACAAAATACCCAGCCACACATCCAATACCCAAAGCAGTCGTCTGCACCAGGGTAAAGAATACCAAGTTAGCCACTGGTTCCTTCAAGTTGACCAGGGTTGAGCTGACTCCGGAGACGACCAGGATAGATATGAGGAGCAGGCGAGGGCGGGAGGCAAACTTGGAGATGGCAATGTTGATGAGGAAATAGAAGAGGCCGCATACCATGCCTGTGTAGATGGTGTTCGTTGAGATTGTGTCCTCACATGTATACTGAAAGGAAATGATACACTGGGTTATTTGCAAACCTCTCAGGACTATGTTCATTATCATCATCATCATATCAGCCAAAAGACGTCTACTGTTGGATATAGGCCTGCCCTAAGCGTCGCCATAACGACCGGTCCTGTGCGTCACGCATCCATCTGATTCCCGCTACCCTGACCAGGTCATCGGTCCACCTTGTTGGAGTCCTTAATATTTAAGATCAATAGACGTTCCACACGTATTGATGAAGTAAACAACGCTCTACAGCAGGTCTAAAACTGGTTTACTGTTAATAATTTAGTACTAAATGGAAAAAAAACGAAGTGCATAAGATTTGTGTTACCGAATGTAAAAAGTAATGACTTGTAATTAATATTGAACAAGGAGAAACTAGAAATCGTCGAAAACACGGTTTTCCTGGGAATCACGCTCGACTCGAGGCTACAATGGGGCCCTCATTTAACATCTCTGGCAGGACGGCTTAGTTCAGCAGCATATGCTGTCAGAAACATCCGTCAATTTACTGATGTACATACCGCGAGGCTGGTCTATTTTAGTTACTTTCATAGTATCATGTCTTACGGTATTTTGCTATGGGGACGGGCTGCAGACATAGAGTCTATTTTTATTCTGCAGAAAAGAGCTATCAGAGCCATATACAATCTTCGCAGGCGCGATTCTCTTAGGGAATTATTTAAAGATATAAACATCATGACGGTACCTTGTCAATACATTTATGAAAATATAATGTATGTCCGGAAAAATAATCATCTTTTTACTAAAATAAGTGATAGGCACAATTTTAATACTAGAAATAAGGACAAGTTAGATCAACCTCGATTCAGGTTAGCTAAAGTAGCTAGTTCTTTTATGGGGTACTGTGTAAAATTTTATAATAAAATTCCACTAGAAATTCTCCAATTAAACGAGTAAAAATTTAAAACATGCATTAAACGCACACTATGTAGACAAGCATATTATAAATTGGAAGATTATCTCCTTGATAAAAATGCTTGGCTAAATGCCGGTCCTGCTCCACAGCCACATACTTTTGTATTGTTGTTTACAGTGTTTTATTTTTATTTGATTTGTTTATTTCAATAGGACTTAGGATTCTTTACATGTTATATCTAAAAATAATAGCATTGTATAATGTAGAAGCACGTTTTTTTTCCAAATTTGTGAATGTGAAGTACCATGGAGCATTTTTATTAGGTTACAACTTTTTATTTTTTTTATTTTTTGACATTTCGAGCATGGCAGTTGAGAGTTTGTCATGCTCACTCAAATGTCTCGCTGTTGGTGGCGCGTGTTATTGGGTCATTCAGTTCCCTTCAAAATGGTTGGGCTGGTGCACGCGTCATGCTCGTGAACGGGTGCCGTCAGATGAGACTGGTCATCTCTTAGCTGCCAGTGGCTTAATTCAGTTTTTATCTTTTAATATTTTTTTTTATTATTATCTACATTGGAGCCATGGAGCGCAGTATTCTGGGTGTTCGAATTTCCGACCGCGTAAGGAACACAGAACTGCGCGCCAAAACTAAGTTCAAAGATGTAACCCGAAAAGCTGCCACTCTAAAGTGGGATTGGGCCGGACATGTTTGCCGCATGTCGGATGAGCGGTGGGCTAAAAGAGCCACTTATTGGGTCCCATTGAACGCAAGGCGACATCGCGGCAGACCAAGGCGAAGGTGGAGAGATGAGCTTGATAAGTACCGGAGGGACTGGCCCGCAATGGCCGAAGACAGACGTGTGTGGAAAAGGGAGAGGGAGGCCTTCGCCCAGCAGTGGGACATAAATGGGCTAACTAACTAACTAACATTATCTACATTGTGCTCTCATAATAAAAGCAACAAGAAATATGTAACCAAACACTATATGTAACACATATGATTTAAAAGAGTGTCCATGGAGTTTCTTGCACGTTCTTCTCCATAGAGATCTACTCTTTGAAACGTGCAATTTAGCTTCACCTGTTTGTTTGACTGACCGATATTTTGACAATTCAAAAGTGCCTGTAATTGGTCTATTTGAAATAAACATTTTTGATTTGATTGATTTGATTTGGAAGCCTTCCAACGCTGCGTCCTCTGGTACGTGGTCGCCACTCCAGAACCTTTCGTCCCCATCGTCCATCTTTCTGCGTGCTATGTGCCCTGCCCATTACCACGGCGGTTTGGCGATTCTCCGGACTATGTTGGTAACCTTGGTTCTAGGACTATGTTACGAACATCTTATACAACAACTTTTATTCTGTGACTTTAAAAAAAATATCATGCTTTAGTTCACCAGAATTTCAAAAAAAAAAAAGTAATAATGAAATTAAACGTTCTAAATATTATGAAGTCTATGCTGAGCAAACCTACTTTCTGGTGCTGTTTGGCCTACTTTCTTTAGACTTTTTATTAATATCATTAAAATCCTACATCAATGTGTTGAGGATTCACATATCATTTTCTTTAATTATTATTGATAGGCTCGCGTTTGACCACCATCTCACCTGATGGTAAGCGATGATGTGGCCGACGATGGAGCACGCTTGCCTAGAAGTAATCTATTCACTAGACCCCAGGTTGTAGCTATCAGGAAACACAGACTCCGGCAAGGAATTAAATGTTAACATTTAATCAACTTTAAACGATCTGCCCCCCTAGCCAAGTTACAACCGTTACTCTTGCGTCGAACGCCTCGAGTTAGCCACGCCCCCGATTCTATTGATCTGACCGCGTGACTGAGCGTTGAGATGACGTCATTCCCGTACATTTGAAATCAAAATCAAATCAAAAATGTTTATTTGTCTGAATATGGTATAATAGATGTCACAATTTTGGTTCCAGCATATCCTGCCATACTGTGGCATACTTATAATAATAATAAATAATAATAATATATTTATTCAGAGTTAAAATTAAACTAAGAAACCCACAAACCTCACAAGAAGTTTTTAGGGGTGGCTCCCCCACCCCCAGTTTAATTTTTTGTTTGTTGTTAGTTGAGTTTTGTTGAGTATATATTTTTATATTATGAATGAAGTTTTCTACTAGCGTTATAGATTGCTGATTATCAACTTGGCTAGGGGTACTGGCAGTTTTAGTTGGCCATATCATAAACTGGTCAATTCTATGATGGCCACAGCACTGACACAGTTCCAAAAGGAAAAATATTATCACTATCTAAATACAAACCGTTTCAGTTTCCGGTGAAGTTTTAGTTTGACTGTATATCCTGTCGCAGAAGCTTTGGGCCGTCTTCTGTTCTGCAGAGAATGAGTTGAAGAAGAAGTTCACCATCGTGGGGAACCACATCATGAACATGTTGTTCCTGAAAGTATTATGTTGGTGAATACTTTTTTTTAGGTGGGAAATCATATAGTGACATCAACCGCCCTTTCGGGTCAGACTTTTAATAACTAAAACTCACTCTTGTCCTTCTTTGCCTTCATTCCAGGGCCCCGTGGTTCTCTTTCAAACAACTCATAGCCCCAGTAGGCTTTGGCCCTGCTGGGACTAGCAAAACTAGAAAGAGAAGCTATCTGTTCAGATTCTCAGGTGCAAAAGTGAACTATCATCATGTCATCATCATCATTTCAACCGAAAGACTTTCACTGTTGGACATAGATCTCCTCCAAGTGTCGCCAGAATAACCGATCCTACACATCTCACAGTGAACTAAATACGTTTTAATTATAAATGTCATTGAAATATAACGATTTTATAAACTTTTAAATAAAAAGTACACATTTTTTTATCAGGAAAACGCTGACGAAAGACTCCACAAAAAATTTTTTTTCCATTACTATCACACAAAGCCGTCTAGTCCCAAGTTAAGCAGAACTTGTGTTATGATTACTAGACAGATGAACATATATTTCTAAATACATACATAATATAGATAAATTACACCCAGACACAGAACAAATGATCATGCTCATCACACAAACATTTGTCCTGGATGGGAATCGAACGCACGATCTCTGGCGTAGCAGTCAGAGCAAATAATCACTAGACCAATACTGCCCCCCTTAGTAAAAAAGACGCATCTAACATTTTCTCCAGATTTGAATTATATACATTGCCGGAATCAGGAAAACAAGGCGCATCTGCCTGTATTTTTTATATTTTGCTAACTTTCTCTAGTGCGTTCACATAATAGAAGCAACAAGAAATATGTAACCAAACACTATATGTAACACATATGATTTAAAAGAGTGTCCATGGAGTTTCTTGCACGTTCTTCTCCATAGAGATCTACTCTTTGGAACGTGCAATTTAGCTTCACTTGTTTGTTTGACTAACCGACATTTTGACAATTCAAAAGTGCCTGTAATTGGTCTATTTGAAATAAACGTTTTTGATTTTGATTTTGATTTTGATTTTGCGGTTTTAACACAAAGAAAAAAGGCCCGATTTCCCGTTTCATTCATTACAACATTTTTTTACCTTTTTCGTTTTTGTTAGATACGTCTTTTTAACTATCAGGGGCAGAATAGGCCAGTCAAAAACGTGTCTATTATGCTCTATTTATATACCTACGGCTATTTATAGCCCGGACTTACGAGTTGTAGGTCGCAGGTTCGAACCCAGCCAGGCGCATTACTTTGTGTAATTTATTTCATCACCCCTGCTCTCAAAACGGTGAAGGAAAACATCGTGAGGAAACCGGCATGTCCTAGAACCAAAAATTCGAAGACATGTGACATCCACCAACACGCACTGGGCCCGCGTGGTGGATTACGGCTCATTCCCTCTCCTAGAGAGGAGGTCTGAGTCCCAGCAGTGGGAACATTAAAAAAGGCTGATGATGATGATAAACCTACGGTGTAGTCTATGGTCAATGCATGTTGCTTGACATTTTGAGCATTTTCTCTTATACACGTGCTCCT
The DNA here is from genome assembly GCA_949319445.1 of Mythimna lalbum. Lineage (NCBI taxonomy): Eukaryota > Metazoa > Arthropoda > Insecta > Lepidoptera > Noctuidae > Mythimna > Mythimna lalbum. Next base: position 20,678,797 of record OX439356.1, on the reverse strand, counting down.
ACAAGATTTATAAAAGCAAGCTAAGCAGATACTTACGTGGTGCAACATAGTGCTATTAGAAAGAACAGCTGCACAGTTCTCCACAGTAGCGGGGGCTTGAATATCGGTACTGTATGCTCTGCTATTGACTTCCAGAAGTCACTGCTTTGCTTCATTTCAGAGTCTGATATTAATATGTGTTTCACCTGAAAGTAATTGATTTTACGTTAAGTAATAGTAAAGTAATTAAGGAAACGCCAAACAGATATTTACAAAAGATTTGGATGTACTTTGGTTATAAATACACGGCTCAGTTTTATTATAAATTACTAGCTTTTGCCCGGGGTTTCACACGAGTATATAAAATATAGCCTATGTCACTCAGGAATAAAGCAGTTTTCTACAGGTGAAAGAATTTTGGCAATCGGACCAGTACTTGAGATTACCTCAACAAACAAAAAAATTCAAACTTTACCCCTTTATAATATTTGTGTAGATTAAGAAATAAAAAGTATCAATTTGATAAAAGGAATAAAGAGGATTTGATTTGAGGGAAAAAAGACTGATTTGAAGGAAAAAAGACTGATTTGTAATAAAAAGAAATTTAAATTAGAACAAAAACGAATAGATAGATAATATATAATTATATACAGCTACGTTTATTGCTACTTAGCAACACGTTGACAATATTGCTGATAAGGCGTTCAAAAGAAGAGTCAAAAAAATAAAATTCCTTTTCATTCATGTTGATTAAAATTGAAAACATAAATGAAATACTTATTCACCTTTCAATTCTCCTGAACTATCATCGATTATAGTCAATCTCACAACGGAAGGCCAGTTAGGGGCTATATTTCACTGGGACACCATGTCCACCATGTAAGCTACCAAACGGGATACCAGACACCAGAATCACCACACGTCCGAGCTGGTCGCGCCACCAAATTGGTTGCGCAACCAATGGGACTCTAGGTGAGTAACTCTCTATAGAGCTGTATACATTTTACTAGCATGTGCACAAACACAGGTGTACTCTCTGAGCCTTTACTCTCATAGTCTGATGGGATGGCATTCTGACATGACAAGATCTGGCGCAGTGGTGCTATTCTCTAAGAAAACAGCCTTGAGCGCAGCGCTGGCCTATTTGGATTTCGTCACTGCGGCCAGCGCTGCGCTCAAAGCTGTTTTATTAGAGAACTAGCTTCTGCCAGCGACTTCGTACGCGGATCCTGTTGCTTATGCCAGCGACATTCAGTGTTATAAACGTAAGAGTAGACAAAAATAAACAGAAAGCTCAGAACTGCTAAGCTATCGGGAGTTACACGTGTTATTGTGAGTTAACCATAAAAGATAGACGTATACTGTCGTGGGACATTTTTTATATAATTTTGAGGAGAACATTTCCGTAATACATGTTTTCTGTGTAGCTTTAACCATTAAGGCTGCAAACGCGACGGAAGCTTAAAAAATGGAGTAATTTCTCCCGTTTTCCCAACATTTCCCTTCACTGCTCTGCTCCTATTGATCGTAGCGTGATGAAAAGTATACTATAACCTGCCCAGGAGTATGAAGAATGATTGTACCAAGTTTCGTTAAAATCCATCGAGTAGTTTTTGTTTCTATAAAGAACATACAGACAGACAGACAGACAGACAGACAGACAAAAATTTTACAGTTTGCATTTTTAGCATCAGTATCGATCACTAATCACCCCCTGATAGTTATTTTGGAAATATATTTCATGTACAGAATTGACCTCTCTACAGATTTATTATAAGTGTAGATATAGATAGCAACACAGCATAAAATTGATAAAAACGAAAGACTTAATTATTATTACCTACCGGATACCCGTCCTTCTTCCCACCATTCGCTTTATAGATCCTCTCCAGCACTTCCAAAGCCTTGACAAGTTCCCCTCGACTGGCCAAAAACTTGGGACTCTCGTGTAAGAAGAACAAGAACAGGGCTCCTATACCTTGCGGCAACGCCAGGACGAGGGTGAAGAGGCGCCAAGATCGGAAGGTCATGCTAAACCAGGGTAAGGGGAGCGTAAAGGTTAGAGGTAGAATAAAATATGCTAAACCTGAAATATAAAAAAAAAAACGCTTTAGTTGATTATACTTAGGCGAGAATAGATAAAGTGAAAAATGAGTATATTAGAGGAAGTTCGAGAGTGGCGCTTGCGACTGAAAAGTTGAAAAGAAATCGTTTGTTTTGATAGTGTCACGTAAAGAGGAGGGATGAAATGCATGTTGATAAAAGAGCTTAGAGTTTGCACGTGGATGGATGGAAAGGGAGAGGGAGGCCAAAGAAAAGATGGATTATTTGAAGTCGGGGCAACACGTTTTTTTCATCCATTCTGTCCTGTCTCTCGTCACCCTTTTCTTTCATAATTATCACTTCTCACACAATAATAATAAAGTTTATTGACAATTATTTAGGACTAGCCTAGGTACATTCTTGAGTTACACAGCCACATGATTACTTAGACTAGTTAGTGGGTGCACTACTGCTCTTCTAGGTAGGTTACGAAGACACAGTTGCGATCCCCTATCATAGGTTGATGGTTAACTTGTATCTAGCACGTCTATTTCATCATCATCATCATCAGCCTTTTTAAAGTTCCCACTGCTGGGACTCAGGCCTCCTCTCTAGGAGAGGGAATGGGCCGTAATCCACCACGCGGGCCCAGTGCGTGTTGGTGGATGTCACATGTCTTCGAATTTTTGGTTCTAGGACATGCCGGTTTCCTCACGATGTTTTCCTTCACCGTTTTGAGAGCAGTGGTGATGAAATAAATTACACAAAGTAATGCGCCTGGCTGGGTTCGAACCTGCGACCTACAACTCGTAAGTCGGACCATTACCACTCGGCCACCACTGCTCATCCAACGTCTATTTAGTCACAAGTAAATAAATATTATTGAAAAATAAAAATAAAATAAACAATGCACATTGGAAAAAATAAAATAAGTTATATAACGTAAAAGTTATTCTGTAGTGTGTGTTTGTTAATAGTGTGATGCATGTTAGCTTTTTTTTTCTGTTGTGTGTGATGCTTGTTTGTGATAACATCTCACAATCACAATCCATCCATCTTTTATCTGACCTTTCTCTCCCTCTCCATCCATCTATATAATACTTTTTAATTAAAGCTATCCGCTTTTTCAAGAAGCTCAAAGAAAATTGATTTCTCAATTGTATTACTTACTGAAGGCAACCAACTCCGAAGCCAAGTTGAAGGAATTCAGGATTTGCAGGAACTGGCTTCTGTGTCTTGCCCCGGTGCATTCACCCAAGATGGTCATGCTAAGAGTGAGACTTGCTGTAGAGCTGAAACGAGCAGAACATTTATTATATTGGATGCCATCAATAGAAGAGCTCAAGAATGTCAGACGGTTCCAATCCAGCGTCCCAGAAGTGTGTGATTGTATGTATGTTAGCTAGTTGTTCACCTTCGAGCGGCTGAACAGATTTGATAATAAGTATTGCAAATAGGATTCTTTTCCCTCCTAATACATCATCATGCCAATGAGAAATAAAACATTTTTTAGGACAATTTTCTTCTTCCGCGAAAGTGAAGCCAGAAGGAATAAATAATATTTTTATTTACGTAAGTAGTGTCATAAATATGAGCGTTTTAGCAAGAAAAGCGTTGCTTATCTATCTAATACTAATCTATACTAATAATATTATAAAGAGGTAAAGTTTCTTTTTTTTTGCCTTTTTTTGTTTGTCGGAGGTAATCTTTAAAAGGACAAATGTGCTATTCTCTAAAAAAACAGCTTTGAGCGCAGCGCTGGCCGCATCGAAGAAATCCAAATAGATACATTGGATTAACAATCCAATGTCCCTATGCATTGGATTGTTAATTTTATGTAGTGCGATCTCGACTCATCACAATTTTTTTTTTTACCAATAGAAAGCTGCTTTACATAGGCCTGACATAGGCTATATTTAATGTACGCAGACGAAGTCGCGGGCAAAATCTAGTCATTAATAACCTGACTTAGAGGTCGATGATCACAAGCTGATAGCTGTTTACGTATAGTGAACCATAAAATGATTAACAAAACATGACATAGTTCAGACTTCAGATATTGATACACGTTTTTGCATATCAAAATGGACTAAGTACTTGTCGCAATTTATATCATAATAATTGTTCTTGTAATCTCCAGACAAACATAAAATTTTATATTGTAATAAATTCATAAACTTAGGCTTATTGCAGTAATAAAAATAAATCTTATATTTCGGGCTAAGTCTTTAGTTGGTATAGCGTAGTCGGCCTTATAATGTTCCCACTGCTGGGACTCAGGCCTCCTCTCTAGTAGAGGGGCATCCACCACGCGGGCCCAGTGCGGGGACCAAGAGCGGCAAAAAATAAATTAACCCTAACTTGCAGCTAAAGCCACAAAGCCACCTATATGGGTATAGGTGGCTTTCTTTAATATTTTTTTTTAATGGAAGTAAAATAAAGTTTTACTTTGATTTGTTCCTTTTTTAATATAATAAAGAAAATCTAAACTTATAACAACGATGATTATTGTGAACCATATTTTATTAGATTTAATAATATAAATACTTTTTTTTGGATTTAACTGGATTTTTTTGGATTTAACTGGATTTATTTTTACTTTAGATCTTTGAATTTCTTTTAGTATTAGTTTAAAGAATGGTATCTGTTCGGAATAGAAAATAAATACGGGGTCAAAGAAATACCAATGGTATTAGCCAAGCCGCCGACGATGTTGTGGTCAAGACGTAACAATAAAACAATACATACGTACAAACTATTTCCAATTAGTTTGACAACCAGCATGAATTGCCAGCTAGGAGCAAAACTGCTGACTGCAGCGAAGACGAACCCCACGGTGGTGGACAGCAGCAGGGCACGACGTCTTCCGTGCGTGTCTGCGTAGTAGCCCCAGGGAAATGCGAACAGGAACCCTGGAAAATACATCACAGAACTTCTAAATTAAGAACTTTATCGATTGCCCATGACGGGCAAATGGCAATATACAGGGTGCAGGACTATATTACTAACATCATAAACCACAACTTTTGTTCTATGACTTTTTACAAAACATAATAAATTTATCAAAAACAAACGTTCATAATTTCGTTGTCCTATCTAACACATTTGAACTCTGTGCTTTGCTAAAACTACCTACCTGCGACGCAAGCGTATCAAGCACCCTGCCCCCTTATCCGTATAGTATTTTGAGCGTAAAGAAGACAAACTTATATGTACATACTTATACAATTCCGGCCTTACCGGCAAACGGTGCCGAAGCTAATATCCCGATTTCTCTCAGCCCCATCTTGAGGTCACAGCTGGAAGCTGCCACCACTGTAGCATACCCAAATATGTCCAGGGCAAAGGCGTTGGCGATTATGCAGCATACCGTTAGGAGAAGGTAGTTGTAACGGCCATGACCTGGAAGTGGAAATAGGTTGGATTAATGGCAATAATAATGTATTGTCTTTAGAGTTCCGTACCTCAAAAGGAAAAAACGGAACCCTTATAGGATCACTTTTTTGTCCGTCTGTCTGTCTGTTAAGACCCTGTATCTCGAGAACGCGTGCATCTATCCTCGCTCTGGGAGAAAAAGCGGGATGCCAGCCTTATACTGACTACGCACCTGTGTTTTTTCACTTTCAAAGAGAAATTGAAAGAATATGACGTGTGGTTTTAGTCAGTAAAAGTCTGACACAGCCTCTCGTTCCACCCTATTGCGGGAGAAGACTTTAGATGATTTACCACCTTAAAAAAGGGCAGGAAAGAAAGAAAGGAAAGTCATTTTATTTGGCGGAACTAGTCGCAAATTAAGGACTAAAAAAAAATGTTTAATTAGTCTGTTAAAAATATGCATGGCGCATATCCGCGCAAAACGGCCGAATGCTCAGCATAATGCCATGACCGTGAAATGCGTCGAATCTACGGCGCTGGTTTTCAGGAAGATGAATTTACTTACCAGTCAACTCCACGGCTTCATCGTAGCTATACGCTCCGCTCCTAACATCACCATGAACTGTTCTATCTCCCATCTCGCGTCGTGTATCTTTCCGCTTTCATCTCTCAGCACTGTGCATACTTGTTATTTGTGACATAACTCGGCTGGCTCTTATCTAATAGATAGACACATTAGTGTTTGTCTTGAATTATATATAATATAGTCTGAATAAACATGTACCTATCGCGCGATATATTTGAAAAAAAAACCGAGTTTTATTACTATTCTAGATATTTCAAACTTTAAAACTACATTATACCGACGCACACATGGGCGACGCCAGTCTACTTGGCGCGTTGCGTTGCGTCAAACGCAAATATTTTGACGCACAGCCGGCTACACAATCTTTGCGCCAACGCAGCATTACCGGCGACGCACATTTGCGGCAAGCATTTTGTAAAAACACATGGATAGCACATTATAGATCGGTACAGAAGTCTATCTCATGTACTAGACAGTGCTAGGCGTACACACGTCAGCGCATTGCTCCAAACTGCACGAGTGCGGCCGGGCGATTGAGCCGAGATATCGTGTCCATGAGCGGTGTCTATGTGTGCGTTGTGACTGTGAGACGCGCACAGTAAGTACTTAGATTGTCTTCTGTACCTATCTATTTTGTGTGGATAGGAACAGACGCATCTTATTACTACACACACCCCCGCCCGCTTCATTTCGGGGGCTGCAGTTCAGTCGTGTGCGTTGCGTAGTATGTAAAATGACGCAGCGACAACGCTGTGTCGACGCAACGCTGACGCAGCGACAACGCTGTGTCGACGCAACGCTGACGCAGCGACAACGCTGTGTCGACGCAACGCTGACGCAGCGCGCCGTGTGGACCGGAGTTGTACGAACAACACGTAGCGTCGCGCGACGTGAATCTACATAGTACAGTCTAGTCATCATCATCATCATTTCAGCCGAAAGACGTCCACTGTTGGACATAGACCTCCCCGTAGCGTCGCCATAATAGACCGATCCTGTGCGTCTCGCATCCAACTGCTCACAGCACCAAGGTCGTGAACGGGCCATTAGAGTTCTCTACGCAATTTGAACATGTATAACAGCCCGAAATCATATATCGGGCATGTTGCTCGGATCACATACATCCTACTAATATTATGAACGCGAAAGTTTGTATGTATGGATGGATGTATGGATGTTTGTTAATCTTTCACGCAAAAACTACTGAACGGTTCTCGATGAAACTTGGTACATGAGTACCTAGACCATATCCCAGAATAACACAGGATACTTTTTATCCTGGGATTATGTACGCGGGTGAAGCCGCTAGTATAACATATAGGTAGGTACCCGTCTGGACGGAGAATCCTCCCTTTTCAACGGAGGTTTGTGGGACTTCATACTCCAACTTAAGTATTTAAATATCGATGAGCCTAAAGTCTGTAATTCAACTAGTTATCAAATTATTTTCTGATTTGTTTCCTCGGTCCGTGTCATGGCCTGTACCAAGGCCCGACGAGAGAGAGCGCCCCCACGAGGGCATGACTGCTTTGCCCAGGCGGGGCACACCTCTACCGTATGCTCCATGTTCTCTGGGTGTACCACAATATTATAAAGTTATAAAGAGGTAAAGTTTGATTTTTGTTTGTAGGCGGTAATCTCTGAAAATCCTGGTTCGATTGCAAATTTTTTTTCTACTGATAGAAAGTATATTTTATGTATATGCAAAGCCGTGGGCAATCATCATCGTCATCATTTCAGCCGAAAGACGTCCACTGTTGGACATAGACCTCCCCCAAGTGCTGCCACAATGAACGGTCCTGTGCGTCTTGCATCCATCGGATTCCCGCAACCCTTACCAGGTCATCGGCCCACCTTGTAGGAGGCCTTCCAATGCTACGTCTTCCGGTACGACGTCGCCATTCCAGAACCTGGGCAATAGCTAGTAAAAAATAAAATAAGCTCTTCTTGTTTCTTACTTGATCAAGAGATTGTTGATACGGAAGTGACCAAAAACTGGTTACTATTCTTTGATTATTTATATCATTATAATTATATTTTACTGTTCTTCAAAAGGTGAAGATAATTATTATTGTCGTTCACTATAAATAAATACGCACAATCTCTTACGATCCCAAAAGACAAACACTAAGTACAAAATAATTATAAAGTATTAAATTGTAAATATATTAAGTTGATCTGAATGTGTATTTTGAGAATCCAATTAAAGCATTTATTTCAAAATTAACCATTTACAAGCTCTTTAAAATTCTCAAGAAGTCAGTCAGTCAGTCAGAAAAATGATCCTAATGCACATCTTTGGGATGTAGATCTCTACATAGAAGAATTTTAGAAATAGATATGAAACACTCTTTTAAATCATGTGATATATCTTCTGCGAGTGGTTTCACCAGCGTGAAAGTAGAAAACATAACCTATATCAGTAATAAAGTAGACTTATACTGGTAAACGAATTTTTAAAATGACTCCAGTAGTTTTTAAGTTTACTCATTACAAACAATAATACAAGTCTAGGAAAGATTTGTATTTTGTGTATGTGTCTTTATAATATTAGTTAGTATTATAGTTTTTCCTCTCTTTATGACTAGCTTCTCCCAGCGTGAAAGTAGTTTTCTCCACACAAACTTTGGAAAATATTTTCCGAAATTCTGAAATGAACATTTATGTAAAAGGAACATTTATGCAAAATAAGCCTATGTGCTCCGCAGAGAAGAATGGTGTTCTCTCCAGTCGCTAGATTCTGTAGAGTTTTGAATAGCTGTAGCCATCAAATTGATTATCACTTTGATTCTTTCTATAAGCAGAAATCTAAAATTGTAAACTCTTTGTCAGATTTGTTGTAATTGTTAAGTATTAACAATTTAATTTAACATCTATGTAAGTACTTACAGTTCTGTTCAATAGTTTTTTTTCTCATTGTTTTTTTGCATGTCAGCTTTACATGTACCTATAAGCTTACACTAATGTTTTTTTTTTTTTGTTAATGTGGTATTTACCTTTAAGTAATTATTGCACTGTTTGAAGTTTTATACAGATGGTATTTTTGTTTCAAGTTGTTGTGTAAACAATTGTTGGTAGACCAAATAAATAATTAAATAATAATAATAACTAAATAAAATTTAAAAAAAATAAAAATAAATATATTTTTATTATTGATAGGCTTGCGTTTGACCACCATCTCACCTGATGGTAAGCGACGATGTGGTCGAAAATGGAACACGCTTGCTCTTGACTTAAAGACCCCTAAGTTGTAGCTATCAGGAAACACAGACTTCGGCAGCGAATTCCACTCCTTGGCTGTACGCACAATAAATGTGTTCCCAAAACGCTTTGTGGGTATGGGTGGAATGTCCACCATGTACCGGTGATGCAACGCCGTACGTCTTGTGGTCCGATGATGGAACGGACTTGGCGGAATTAGATTGTGTAATTCCAGCGCACACTCCCCGAAATGCAGACGATAGAAAACCGACAGAGCAGCAACTCGACGACGATGCTCAAGACTTTGGAGCTTCGACTCTACAAGTGCATCATTGCCGATGATTCTCTTGGCTCGCCTCTAAAATAATTAAAATAAATAAAATCACAGCATTCTAGGTCCAAAGGTCTGGGCTGTGCGTTGATGAATCAGTAAGCTAGTCAGGACTTTGCCTTTTATAAATACATACAGATAGTTATATACGATAAGAAGAAGAACTACACGTGACACACGCCACGCGACGTCGTTCTACGTACAAATCAAGCGTGTTACACGTGTGCGTCGGTCTAATGTAGTTCTAGCTTAGTTATTCGGACTCAAGCCTACGAACAGTTTGTAGGTTAAAAGATCGCAAATTAGAAATGGCAATAGCTATTCTTAAATGCGCTTGTCGAAGCTCATTCAAAGTCATAGCATTTACCTAAGTATGTAATTATACCTTAAGAGGGACCCTCTTCTCCACTCGCTTATCGTAAACATCGAAAATGGTTTAAAAGCTTGTTACTTCATTTAATTCAATCCAACGCGATGTTTGGCGAAAAGGCAACGCAAAAAAAGAGAAATAACTAAATAAAAGGAAACTCTGTTAGTATTCGGTAATTCCGAGATTTACTCGAAAATTTCACAAAACTTGCTCCAGGAAATAGCTGTTTTTTTTAAACACTTAAAAGTTTTTGGAAATAGTTGTCGTCATTTAGAATCTTAATAAAACTTGTAAGGTCTCTAGAGGATTACTTTTTTAATTTTTAGGCAAATTATGAAGTGTCAAAGTTCATACAAAATAGGACATTTTTAGAGGTTTTTACTGGATTAGTTTTACACAAATTTAGAAATTGGTTTCTTTAGAAACCTAGATAATATCCACAAGATACTGTGTTTCCAAAATATCTAATGAAAAATGTGTAATAACGTCATAATCAGTTATGAGCGGTTGTATGAAAAACAGTGAAAATGTGAGTCGTGATGCACCACCTTAAGTTGTCAATTGACTTTCTCGTAGCACAATGGCATGGTTTTATAGTATTATACGTGAAGGTCAACCTGCGTTTTAAAGATGACTAGCTCCTGCCAGCGGCTTCGCCCGTGTGAAGGTAGGTTACTCTATACTAACTTTGGACCCCTGTTTCATCTTTTTATGGGATCAATTTTGGAAAACCCTCTCCTAGTGCTCACCTAAGTCATAAAAGAAAACTTTGTGCAAAATTTCAGGCCCCTAGTCCCAGCAGTTTTAGTTGTGCGTTGATATGTCAGTCAGTCAATTTCTCCTTTTATATTATATAGATTTACGAACTTGGAAAGACAATTAAGACTAAAAACCCACCTCGTTCCTTCAAGCCTTCATACCGGGGCACGAGCTTTCTTTCGAAACTAACCCTGGCCTCAGTAGGCTTCAACCCAGCTGGGCCCCTGCTGTTGCTGACAACTCGCGCGTGGGAACAGTGCGCGCCGTCGACGACTTGGGCTCGGTTCGGAAATTTACCAGACGGACGGACAGCGAGCTACCCATAGCTCGCCGTCCGCAAGCCCACGTCTACGGCGGCCGAAAATCGGGATCGGAATCCCGGCGGTGGCGAGCGCGCCGTTGCCTGATGCGGTCGGCCTCCTCCTTTGCTAGCATTACTGCTTCAGCTGCGCAGAAGGAGGCGACCGCCTGCCTCTCCTCCTCGCTCGGACCATGGCCTGAACCAAGGCCCGGCGCGAGGGCCCAGTGCGGGTTGTTGAATGTCACATATCTTCGAATTTTTGTTTCTAGGACATAAAGCCGGTTAAAGATTCCGGTTTAGCCGAATTAGGTACAGAACCTTAACAAGGGCTCATTATCTTCCTGCCCTTGTCCCGTATTATTTGGGGTCGGCGCAACACGTTTTTTTCTTCCATTTCGTCCGGTCACTCGCCTGCTATCACTAACTGCCTTTTCTTTCTTCTTCTGCTTCTCACACAATCCATCCATTTTTTCATCATTAACTTTAACAAGTGCTAAACGACTAAAAATAACTAGATAATAACTAACCTAGTCCAACAATACCTTCTCAACCGGCCGTTGTCTCCTTTAGTTACATAGTCTAACTATGGCATTTAGATTTTATGAACTATAATTACATAATACATACCTAATTACATCACGTTATGTAAAAAGCTCAGCCTTTTTAGCCTTAACCTAGTCCTAGTTTCCTTCACGAGATCAATATAGACATTTTAATTTATTATTTCAAACCATATATATATTTATCAAGACTTTCAGTGACTTCCTCGGTCTACGGAAGTTGTCATTAACTTTGATTTACAATGTTAGTAAAGGTATAGAAATATATTATCCAGAGACGCTTTCAAGAAATGATCAAATAGTATTGTTCTGGACTAGACCAAAAATTTGAAGACCCTGTGATATCCGCCAACTAGCGTTATGCTAGCGTGATTACGGCGCATTCCCTCTCCTAGAGAGGAGGCCTGAGTCCCAGCAGTGGGAACATTATAAAGCTGATTTTGTTATATTATGCTACTAGCAGCTGCCAGCAGCTTTGGCTCCGTGAAATCCAAAATTGTCTCTAAGAGAATTTACTCCCGGAATAAAAATTATCCTATGAAATGGTCTACCCGTGTACCACATTTTATCAAAATCCATTCTACCACTCAAGCGTGAAGAAGTAACCAACATACATACGTGACACACACTCACAAACTTTCACCTTTATAATAGTGTGATTACGCTATCATACAAGCCTAGAAATTTAACTAAAGCAATGAAATGTACAAAGAAGTATTGATGTTTGAATAAAATATGGAGTAAAAAAAAACGTCAGTACTACTCGTGATGTAAAACTAAACATCAGGAACATTATGTAAATTGATTTTACAAGACAAAGTAACACAAGCTATCGAAAACAGTTACTTCATTAAATAACTAATAAAAAAAATGTGAAAGTAACCCTGTCTGTCTGCTACTCTTTCACTGTTAAACTACAGAACTGATTTTGATGAAAAGTACGAAGGAAGCTTGAACTCCAAGGATGGACTTAGGCTACTTTTTATCCGTCTTCAACTTCGACTTTGCTTCCGCAGTAACTAACTAATATATATTCATACGGATACCCGCTTGAAGTCGCCAAACCAGGGCACATTGCTCGCAGAACAGATGGTCGATGGGGACGAAAGGTTTTGGAATGGCGACCACGTCGAAATGCAACTCAGGAAAGACTCGAAAAACTGAGCGTCAAAGAACGCTTGCCTCTTCTGGTGCGTAGTCGTTATTTACAAATAATTTGGCCATATTTGTCGACGCTGACGGTAACTCCACCAAACGTCTTGTTATACAACGAATGGTGGACAGAATAAGGCCACGTGGCAGATCACCAATGCGAAGAACTGACTAAATCAAGACGGCTGTTGGCGGCCCATAGAACGAGTGCGACCGGAGAACTGCCAGCAGGCAAAAGTGGCGGGAAGTCGTGTGACATACTCTGATGGCTTCCGAAGAGCTACCTAGCTTACCTGCCGGCAAGAGTGACAGGACCAAGAAGAAGACCAAAAAAAGCATGATGCTATTGACAGATAGCCTCATAATCCAGGTCGCCATTACATCCTATATTTCAAAAGAGTGTCGGAAGTCCATAACAATTCCATGTCAACATATATCATGCTTGAAAATCCAATAAATTACCGTTACCTATGTCCCTTGCGGAAGTGCCAGTCAAGTGGACTATAGGCACTTGCAGGTACTGATAAAGATTGTATTATATTGTTACCAAGACCTTCACGCGACTCAGCTAATAGGAGTCATTGATCGACATCCGTACCGTGTTAAGACATAGATTTAGTATTTTGCAGAGACGACATTATATTGAAGTTGAGGCTGGTACAACTTTAGAGGGCAAAATTATTATTATTTTTTGTATTGGCGTTGTAGTCCGGTGGTGGAAGCACCTGCTTCTCATGAGTGAGGTTGTGACTTGGAAATCGATATGTTTTTTTTTTAAATTTTCGGTTCTTAAATACTTTTCCAATTTGAACTAAGACATTACTGATTCCCCGTACCTCAGAAACCACGTAAAGCCGTTGGTCCCGGTTGTATTTCGTAGATCTTTGATAAACGTTACAGGTAGCCCGACGCCAGAAACTCTAACCATAAGTCTACAGTGCGAATCTTAAATAAACGTTTTTCTTTCTATTTATAGGTACACAAGATCTCAGTTACTTATAAACCTGAACCAGATAGACATCGGTCCATTCTTCATCATTATCATTAGCGATCTTAGTTTTCCTAATGCTGAGTATACATCTTCTCTCTTATGTACCATGATGATTAACTGGTCACTGCAAATATTTTACCAAGTGTGTATATTCATCCTACCCATCTGGCTGTTGATCTACTAACACTCCCTCTACAATCACTTCCTTATTAATGAGAATAACCTATTCTTAGCCAGAAAAAACCAGACCAGACAAAATACTAACGAAAACAGCCCACAAATTCAAAGCAATTATTTTCCAGACTAATCTGCCTTTCAGCTGTCCAGTCTCCGTCATTAACTTAATCTACGTTTTCAAGTAGGAGCGGCCGCTATCTATTGTGAGCAACTGGGCCGCAGTCTGTATGTGTGACGTCACTTGCCTGATAGTGTCGCCCGTCAGCTGATTGTGTTGGACACGATGGACAATCAACAATACTGAACTTTTTTTCTGTTCAGTGGATCTGATTGATGTTTGGACAGACACTTGTCAATCGTTTGTTTAATGGGGATTCAAGTAAGCACTACTAATGATTTTTTGAACATGAGAAGGTGGGTTGTGGGATTGTGCGAAAAATGTTACCTACCCCCAAAACAACGCAAAAGGCAACTGAGAGAATATAGGTGGGTTTTAGTCTGATATAACTGGTGAAATGCCTATGCCTAAGTAATAGTTGCACTTTTTAAAGTTTTATACAGATGGTATTTTTGTTTCAAGTTGTTGTGTAAACAATTGTTGGTAGACCAAATAAATAAATAAATAGCGGGTTCGATTCCCTTTCAAAGCAAAAAGGTTTCTTATGTATGTGAATGCACACACGAATGCCCACGGTAAGGTTTTTTACTTAAAACAGAAAAAAAAGAAAATCAGTAAAATTTAGTCACTCCTTTTTGCTCCACCTAAAATAGGAGGAGTTGTTTATACATTTCCAACCAAAGAAAAACAAGAAAAAAAAAACAATAAAATTAATTGTTTAAAAGTTTTCAAATTTTTGATAGGTTAAGACATTATATTCAACAAATAAAGTAGACTCAATAGTTCAATACGTAATATAAATGTGGCGTACATACTTAATTGTTTACATAGCTATGTGATTTTATTTATAGTTAAGCACGATTAAATCGTAACGATTAGTAAGAAAACATAAGTAGATTAGTCTAATAAAATTACTTGTAAAGTGGGTGTTAATGTCGATAAGGTCTTAGCTAAGCTTTTCATTCCATATCAAACCGCTAAGAACCAGATATATATTATCCAAACTATGATTTCATTTCTAATCAACGATTAGAACTAATTAAGGTAACAAAGGGATTATCGAGGAATACTTGATTACCACGATAAGGTAATTTAATGTGATTTTCTTAACAGAAGAACGGGGAGTCCCACATGGAAGTGTTTTAGACTCAGTCTTTTTTACCCTTGCTACTTTTTTTTTACGTTAGTCTTATTAAATTTTAGCTTTCAGATAAAACTTTTGAATTGTCAAGTTCTTTTCGTCACAAAGAAAGTGAAATTATTACTACAATCCAATGCGTAGATATCTATGGAGAAGACAATGCAAGAAACTCCAAGGACTCCAGAATTTATTACCTGTTATTATTTGTTTCTTTGAATGGTAATAAATGGTGTGTGTTCATGTGTTTATTGACTATGTCGAATATCAAGTTCTTCTTCTTCTTTTCGTGACGATGCTCTCGAACTACACTTTTTCTGACCAATATTTGGCAACCTGTACGGCTCTATTGTTGGCTTCGTATAGATCCTGAAAACTGCAGGTGGTAATGCAGGATGGGCAGCATAGCAGGTGGTGCACGTCCTGTGGAGAGGATCCACAAGACATAGTTATATGGATTATATAGTTATCTGTGAAAGCTAGTCAACTTTCAGGAAAAAAAACACATTTTTAAGTAGTCATTGGTTTAATTCATTAAACTATTGTCTTTCTATTGTATTTCTAATTACAGTATTTGAAAGTATAAACATGTTAAAAAATATAAACTAAACCCTCTTGTATTTCATAAAATTATTCAAAACTTAAAAAAAGAATAAAATCAAGTCCAAAGTCCTAAAATGAGAGCTGGATAAACGAGCTCCCGTTCGGTTAGTCCACCACAATTAACGTTCGTCTGTCTTGTAATCCACTTACGTAGATCATTCACACCCGCCTGGATTTAATTAATTCTTACGTCATAGAGAGTGGGCATGGGGAGAGCGGAGGCGGGAGCGTTTTGATAAGTGTGATTAATGAGTGCTGCTATAGTACCTAACCTACATTTTGATACAAGTGCACAAAGTTTGTCACTGTAACCAAGACGGAATTCACACGAGCCTTAGGCGAGAGTGTTCTAAGCCGAGTACCTACTGCAGTGACAAATTTGCACGTGTATCAAACGACATTTCTCAATACATTTATGACTCGTGGCGGTCGAGCGATGTGGCGAGCGGGAGCACGTGCACTTTTCTGCACTAGTGCGGAAAATAGTCAATTGCGTGCCAAAAATGCTGGGATAAGAGCGGGTTTTCGAGTACGTGTATTGAAAATATCTTTTTTCATTTTCTGATGCCTATTTCTAAGATGAGAAAGCATTTAATGACTTCTCCCACTCTAGGGCAGAGTGGAAACACGTATCAGACTTTTACTAATACCACACCTATGTTCCTTCAGTTACTCTTTGCGTCCCTTTCAGATGTCGACCCATGGCCCCATCAGGCTACGGTTCTGCTGGGCCCTTACGGTTTTGCTTTACCCTTACACTACGCGTCGTCGCCGGACAGCGAGCTACCTATCTCTCGTAGTTAAATCAGTTTATATAAGTACTATGTGATACTGAACTGCAAATTGCAAACGTATGAGAATTTGATTTTTTTGGGCTACCTATGTGTTAAATGACATATTATATAAAAATATTACGTCCTCTACAAAATAACAATAGGGACAAAAAAATATATACAGGGTTATTTGTAAAACACTAGCAACCTCTTAGATGCTAGTTAATTACATCATAAACAACAACTTTTGTTCTATGACTTTTTACAAAACATAATACATTTACCAAAAACAAACCTTCAAAATTTCGTTGTTCTATCTAACAAATTACAACTCTGTATTTGGCTAACCTACCTACGCCTCCTGCACACTGTTCTCATAGTTATAGTAAGCAGGCTTCCGAAACATATTTATCACACCTACCTAGCAAGCGTTCGCCCCATTTTCGTGTACTCATCACACTAGAAAACTGATACGCCAGCATAGACTTCGCAACATTTAGAACGTTTAATTTAAATATTTTTATTTTTGTATGAAAATCTGATTAACTAAAATATGATATTTTTTTTTAAAGTCATAGAACAAAAGTTGTTGTTCATGATGTTAGTAACACAGTCCTGAGAGGTTGCCAGTGTTTTATAAATAACCCTGTATAGTTGATCCGTCAATTGTATCATTAAATAGGAACGAAAAGGTATCATCTGCTTTATTACATCCATAAAAAATGTTAATAACAAAAAACATAAAAAAAATTAGGAGGGTGTCACGTTTGTTTTTTATTGGTATTGGAGGTTATAAAAAATGAAAACGAAAACAGTTAAAAATAACCAAGGCAAACTATATTTTCAAAAGTTGAAATTCAGTATTTAAACGAGAGGGCGTGTGACATTTAAGCAATTACAAAAAAATGCGAACGAATTCAATACACATGTTTTTTACACAAATAAAAATAATAATTCTATACATACCATAAATACCTGAAAATGCTTAAGTGGCTGTGGGCAGGACACATTACACGCAGAACAGATGGTCGATAGGGACGATATGTTCTGGAGTGGCGACCGCGTACCGGAAGACGCAGCGTTGGAAGGCCTCTCACAAGGTGACGGTTGTGGAAATCCGATGAATACGAGACGCACAGAACCGATCGTTGTGGCCACTCTGACGCTTGGGGGAGGCCTATGTGCAGCAGAGGACGTTTCTCGGCTGAAATGATGATGATGATACGCTTTTTAGTTTTGTAAAAAAAAATTAACACTCTTTAGGTACCTAGGCTTCAGCAAAAGTGCCTGTAATTTATTTTTTTGATTTGATTTTGTTTAAGAATTTGGGGTGGGAAATTACCAAATAACTTCTGTCAATCTGGGCGGAGCGATAGGAAGTGTCAGACTGTAACTGACAAAAATCCTTCCATGTTCCTTCCTTCCTTTGTCATCACGCGTATACACTCCACGATCTGCTCAACCTTTATGGTGTGGTGTAGTCTCAACACTTACAGCTGCGTCGTGGGTATTGCTGGAAGCAGCAACATGTTGGGTTCAGCCAGCGTGGTACCGCACTGGTTCTGATAAGAGAGGAGGTTTCTTCTTCTTCTTCATCTTCTTCTCCACCTTTCACTTCATCCTCAGCGTCTCACCGTCGACGACGGCTGGTGCAGAAAATCAGCGCTGTGGCTCTATCTTACACGAGCCCCAGCATTTTGTTGAGCACTGACCGTTTTGTGCGGATGTGACGCATATCCTAAGTACCTCTTAAAAGTTCTTATTGTTAATTTTTTTTTAAGGTATGCGCCATGTTTGACGTAAATAAACTCTTTTTTCTTTCTGAAATTAGCTCATCGCACGAGTCCTTAACTGTCCCCGCACACGGGCCACAAAAAACGCTGCTTCAAGCTTCTTTTTGAGGCGGCCTGGTTCGTGTGCAGCGGTGCCGCCACAAAAAAACGCTTTAAGCGGCTTCAAGCTTCTCCGGACTGTCGCGCTTTGTGGCCTCTTCTAACGTTTTTTTGAGGGACGTTAACTTGATCTCGTTGTTTAAAGCCTGTATTCAAGGTTCGCGATAAACCTTTAAAACAATCCCACAGCCCCTCCCATGCACCCTGCCACCACCCTATAATGCCAAGTCCATAGCAGATTAGCGACAGCTACCGACCGTGCTACTGTAACGCGATACGGATGTTACGAACTCGTCATTCTTGTCATACGATACACCATGTAACTGTAACTTCGATTCCGTATATGTGAAAACTGTTGTAATCAATGGCAGACGGATCAATGACGAGTGATGAGTGGTGAGTTGCTAACATACAATGAGGGAGGAAAGATTTTTGAATATGGTAAACCAGGCATACATGCCCCAATCGGTAATGTGTCCCGCGAGACCAAAAGACGTAATGTTGGAATAATATAATAATCATATTTTTATTTCAAACAAAAAATAACAGCAATTACATCTTAAGACTATAAACGTTTTGGCTTATTACAAAGGTCACATGTAGGTAGGTACTCTAATCACAAAATATATAGGTACAGAAGTCAATCTTCATACTGTGCGCGCTCTCACAACGCACACATAGACACCGCTCACGGACACAATATCTCACCGCTCACAGAACTGCGAAGCAGTAATGCTAGCAAAGGAGGAGGCCGACCGCATCAGGCAACGGCGCCCTCGCCGCCGCCGCCGGGATTCCTATCCCGATTTCCAGCCACCGTAGACGCGTCCTCGCGGACGGCAAGCCATGGGTAGCTGGTAACTGTCCGGACGGAGCCAAGACGTCGACGGCGCACACTGTTCCCGCGCGCCTTAAGGAGTTGTCAGTAACAGGAGGGGCCCAGCTGGGTCGAAGCCTACCGGGGCCGGGGTTACCACAAGTAAACTCGAGCCCCGGTATGAAGGCTAGAAGGAACAGAGCGGCGTTTTTAGTCAGTAAGAGTCTGACACTATCTCCCGCTCCACCCAAGAGCGGATTTTGTCATAAGATGATTTTCCCCATCGACAAAAAAAACCTCTTCATTATTTATTAGTTTAGATGTAGATTATAAGAGTCACCCTTGTTTGATCGAAAAGAATTTGACAAATTTTCACTTCCCAAATAATTTTTCGGATAATTTTGAAAAAAAAAATTAGTCAAAATGTTTTCGGCAGAACGGCAAGCACCCAGATTATAAACAGTCATAAATTTATCTCACATAATTTAATACAGTCTGACAGAGTGTTCGTTTATAAACCTACAAGGTTTGTGAACGATCACTTCACCCAGAGTAGAAAAAGTCATTTGACGATTTTCCACCAAAAAAAAATGATTTGCCAAGCCTAATAAACCTAAGTTTTCATATAATTTTCATAATAAAAAAATTCCAGCTCAGTCATTTTACAACGCCAAAATACGTAGCCACGAATAATTTATAGACGTGATTACAATATTATTTATTGTACAGTTCTAGATAAACAAAACGTTTGATAAGTTATCCCGTTTCATTGATATTACTCGTATATAAATACAACCATCTTAAATTGTTGGGATTTTATTACCTTATGTAAGAAAAATAACTATTAGTTCAAGATGACTGTTAACATCATCATCTTCTTGCCCTTGTCCCGTGTAATTTGTCACCCGTCATGCTACCGCGTCGTCAACTCCTACTTCACTCTTGGGATCCAGTCAGTTGCTACCGACCAATTTCGTTGCGACATAATATATAATATAATATAATATTCCACAACTATCTCACAACGCCGTCTAGTCCCAAGCTAAGCAGAGCTTTTGTTATGGGTACTAGACAAGTAATAAACATACTTATATATTTCTAAATACATACATAATATAGATAAATTACACCCAGACACAGAACAAATGATCATGCTCATCACATAAACATTTGTCCTGGGTGGGAATCGAACCCACGACCTCCGGCATAGCAGTCAGGAACACGAACCACTAGACCAACAGGCCAGCAGATGCAGCAGATGTGGCCGTGGCAGTTCCATTTTACGTCTGATTACCTTCGTCAACAAATTTTATTGGTGTTTTGGAACGAAGTATATTGTACCGTAGGCAGGCTGTTCTTTTGACCCCGGGAATTAGTTAAATTAGTCCATTTATTTATAGATATCATCCACGATGTACTGAGGTAGGTACCAGCGGCTGCAGAGTCCTAGGACCCTTAGGGTATCTAAGAGCGAGGGTCATACGATACTGACATGTTATCAACTGTTATCACTAACTATTACGTCCAACCCATTTACAGGTTATTAGACCGAAGGATGCCAGGACCAAGAACCTTTATCAATCCCCACTCAAGACAAAAGCTTGCGTGATGAGCACGGTCATATTGTGTTCTGTGTCTGGGAGTAATTTATATATAACTAGCTTTTGCCCACACGGCTTCGCTCCCGCTCTTCCCTAATCTACCCTACACTACACTACCCTACCCTACTCTACCCTACACTACACTACTCTACCCTACTATACCCTACTCTACCCTAACAAACTTCACATAAACCATCTACTAAATAGTCCAAATAGCCTAAAAATTTGGTTTGAATAGGTGAGCTCGTTCTTGAGTTATAAAATAACAACGAAAAGTGGCATTCATTTTTATATATATAGATATGTCTATCAGTTGTCACTATTCATAACAACAGCTTAGTTTGAAACCAGATGGCGTTAAATTTCCCTATAGAAGGCGTCAGATACCCGTGGAATAAAGTACATTAACCTTTTCCTAATATCTCTGCGTAGATACTCGAAATCCAAACAATGAATTCATTTATTTTTTTATGATTTCATTTTTTTTTTCATTAAAATTTTAATTAAAAGAAAAAAGCTGTCTTGAATCGACATCTATCGTGACAAGCCCCCTAAGCCAAGTTACAACCGTTTCGCCTGCGCCGAACGCTTCAAGTTGACCTTGCCGCCAATTCTTTTGTTCTGACCACGTGACTGAGCGTTGAGATGATGTCGTTCCCGTACATTTGAAGCTTTCTACTAGCGTTATCTATTGCAGATTAGCAACTTGGCTAGGATATCTGATCTAGTGTCACGATAGATGTCGATTCAAAGACAGCTTTATTTCCGTTTTGGAAATTAAGAATGTCATCAAATGTAGGAGGGTCAATGACCGTTGTTCCACGCTTATCTGGCATATACCTTAGTAGGTACATGTTTCTCATTTTCAAATATAAAATACAACTCAAAATATCTAATACTTCTAAGGTAATTTGCATCTTTATAATCAGACTTTTATTTAGGGCAAATTTTTAAAGAACTTTTTTTATAAGGAATACACCTGACCCAGTATCAACTAACAGAATTAGTAATTTATTGGGATACCTAGTTTTAATAAATGAGGTATTTTATCATTTTAGTTAATTTCCATTATATGTATATATTCATTTATACAGCGATAAATAATGTGTTACAATGAAATGCATGTTTATAATTGAATTTTAATCTTCTTGTTAAAATTTGTGATGAACTATTTATCAATTGAGCAGTGGTGGCCAAGTGGTAACGGCCCTAATTTACGAGTTGTAAGTCACTGGTTCGAACCCAGCCAGGCACATAACTTTGTCTAATTTATTTCATCACCACTGCTCTCAAAACGATCAAAGGAAAACATCGCAAGGAAGGGCATGTACTACAACCAAAAATTCGGAGACATGTGCCATTCACCAACCCGCTCTGGGCCCGTTTCGTGGACTATTTTTATATAATACTGCATTTGCGGGATTCCGTGTAAGCTAGATTGCATTCCTTACACTAGACCAACAGGCCAGTCCAGAAAATGATGCTGTATAGTGGCCGCTACCTGACAAGATATCCCTGAGATTGAATGAACATCAGATGAACTAACTTTCATTCAGGTTTAAAATTACACACACACTGAAAGACTTTATTTATACCACTTGGACTATAGTGGACAGCGCGTTATGCCTTTCAAGGGCAGAATTCGACTCATGAATGTACCACGTTACGTACCAGTTGCTGAAGGTCAGCTGGCTTGCAGAAACCAGGTCCGTTGTTGGGCAGCCATTCGTTCAGGGGCCCGAGTCTGCTATTTTTATAAATTCGTCATTCCAACACGATCCCATTGTCATTTTGCTAAAAGTTCGTAATCTGCTAAATTATAATGATCGATCATTGATCGGTCAATGGTCTCGTAACAGAGTGTTGGTAGAATGACAATATCGACCTTATTAAAACCAATAACTGCACAATAACGTTCTAATGGTAGGTCACTGATCAAAACAACTGTCAAAACTTTTGCAAATTACCGCATACGTCAGATATTCATTTGTCATTATGTACGAGATTACCATTTTAAGCCACTTCTTTCAATGAAGCGTCAGTGGTTGACCATTGACAAGTCATTATGACGCCATTATATTAGTAGATTACCAAAACTTGTCGAAATCAACAATTATGAAGTCAATGATAGACCACTCTGACACTATTGTAATAGCAGACTTGAGGCCCAGATTGTGTTTCCTGATGGCTACAACCCAGGAAACATTAAGTCTAAAGTGCCGAAAATGTTGCGCGCTTACCTTTCTAGGTAAGCGCGCTACATTTTCGGTCATCAATCAGGTGAGAGAGCGGTCAAGCGACCTATCAACAATAAAAAATAATGCTGTAGAATCAATAGTTGAACTGCATAAGGAGCACACCAAGCTGTATTAAGCCTGTATAACCGCTTATACAGCTCTTATAACTGCAAGAAGAGCCCCTAATTAGTGGAGATTATTCGCTGTATAGTAGCTGCATAACAACTGCATAACAGCTTCATAAGTGTCCATGTAGTACACTCTAAGCTGTATAGAAGCTGTATATCGGTGTATAATGGGACATTAACTCTAAGGGACCACCAGGATCGAAGCCTACTGGGGCCATAGATTCACTTCTAAAAGTAAAATTCGGGCAACGCAAGGCAAAGAAAGAACAAATCTAGGAGTGGGTTTTAGTCAGTAAAAGTCTGACACACCCTCTCGTTCCACCCTAGAGCTTGAGAAGACATTGGAAGATCTCCAACCTAAAAAAAAAACACTTGTGAAATATATAATATATTTATGGTACATAAAACTAGCTTTTGCCCGCGTATATAAAATATAGCCTATGTCACTCAGGAACTGCTGCTTTAGCTTTCTATCGGTGAAAAAATTTTAGCAGTCGGACCAGTACTTTCAGGGATTAAGCTCCTACAAACAAAACAAGCTTTTAATGAAAATATTATTTTTATAGCTCGGTATACCTAAATAATTAATACTCGTCAAGACGAATCATACGAGCCCAAACTCGATGGGGTTGTGTCGTTTAACTACCAAGTTCCTATAGCCACCTTGCAGATCCATCATCGGGTCAGATCCATGTCATAATAATTTTGCATTGTCATCTGATTTACACGTGCATGCAAAATTTCAAATCAATCAGTAACCGGGAAGTGGGTCAAATTTAATTTGCAAGGTTTGATTACAGACAATTGTCGGGACAGGTGAAACTAAATAAAAGCTTGTAAAAACAAACTTTACCGATTTAAACGATATTTTATGTCATTGACCTCTCTATAATATTAAGTATAG
This sequence comes from Mythimna lalbum, assembly GCA_949319445.1. Taxonomy (NCBI): domain Eukaryota; kingdom Metazoa; phylum Arthropoda; class Insecta; order Lepidoptera; family Noctuidae; genus Mythimna; species Mythimna lalbum. The sequence goes on along the minus strand of OX439356.1, from coordinate 20,654,761 downwards.
ATTGTTTTGTAGTTCGAAAATGTACATTTAATTAAGATAGCTCGACATTTAAATTAGTCTAGTAGAAGCAAGCAACCTACATGTTACTAATTGCAGTTCATATCAAATAATTATGAACATCACCAAACTTGGCTAATGAATTTGCGATAGCAATGTTATGTTATGTTGAAACAACAACAGTTCAACGGTCTAATTACATAAAAAACAACTAATTGTACCTTCGATCACGATACCTTTAAATTTGTCAATTTAATAGTACTGCTGCGAAATAAAGAATCGCCAAACACAAGTGGCAGTTTCCGAGTTTTTCGAGATTTTGTTTACTTTCAAATGGCACAATTTTTTTAGCAAACATTGTTTTAAATTTGCTTTGAAACTGAATTTATATGGTCATATTAGGTAAACTATTTCTTTTGTATAGATAAGTCTCTAAATAATTATTGAAAATATGCAATTTGTAGGCGGCCTGAATTTCACTAAATTTTAACTTACAAAACACTTTAAAAACTAATTTTAACCTAGTTAAAACTAGTTTTTCCATAATGAGGGTTGTATGAAAAGCTACGATGTCGATTTTATTTTTGGCGTTTATTTTGTACTAGCTGGTCCTAGCGGCTTCGCCCGCGTGATAGCAGAAAATTATCCCAAGGGAACATACTTCCGGGATAAAAAGTATCCTATGTCCTATTCCAGGACATGGTCTGTCCGTGTACCAAGTTTCATCAAAATCGGTTTGGCCATTTAGGCGTGAAGACGTAACAAACAAACAAACTCACTTTCGCTTTTATAATATTAGTAAGGATTTAAAATAAATTGTAAAAAACTCTTAAAGGTACATGATACAGGTACACAGGGTTGTTTATAAAACACTAAAAACCTTGCTAGACTGTCTAACTTCATAAACAACAACTTTTATTCTGTGACTTTTAACAAAACAATACATTTACCTAAAACAAACCTTCAAGATTTCGTTGTTCTATATAACACATTTCAACTCTGTATTTTACCATACCTAACTACGTCAGTATGATTCGACCCAAGCGCATTAAGCACCTCGCCACCCAATCCCCATTCCTTTCCGTTATTGTACTATCGCTTGCTTCGCATAGACTTCATAATATTTAGAAGGTTCAATTTAAATATTTTTATTTTTACATGAAAATCTGATGAAAGTGATGAACCAAAATATGATAAATTTTAAACCCTTTTTTTTCGGTGACAGATGACATCTCCCGCCATTGGGCGAAGCCGGAGATAGTATCAGACTCTTACTGACTAAAAATCCCATCCCGTTCCTTCGTTGTCTTTCATACCGGGGCCGAGCCTCCCTTTCGGAAACAGACACTTGGCCCTAGTAGGCTTCGACCCTGGTGTACAAATAACCCTGTATAATCCGAAATGATTCCGATCCCGATTTCCGGCCACCGTAGACGCCTGCTCGCGGACGGCGAGCTATGGGTAGCTCGCTGTCCGACCGTCCGGTAACCGTCCGGACCAAGCCCAAGACATCGACAGCGCGCACTGTTCCCGCGTACCTCAAGGAGTTGTCAGCAACAGGAGGGGCCCAGCTGGGGGCTCCTCCAGTTGAGGGGGGGGTACTGGGGCCAGGGTTATCCGAAAGGAACTCAAGCCCCGGTATGGCGAGGCTAGAAGGAACAGGGTGGGTTTTAAGTCAGTAAGAGCGGGGGTTATCATTAGATAATTTTAGCTACCGAAAAAAAAAGTAACCTCTTGGCAAGACTGATATTAGACTCGTCTATTTTTTTAAAAGAAAATGCAACAGATCCTGTAGTTAGACTGTTACTCTATTTGTGTAGAAGGCCAGTGCAGTATCCACTTACTCGGTAAGATTTTTATTAATAAATTAGGTGACCTGCGCGCGACGCGAAGTTTAGGCGTGTGACATACGGGCGGAGACAACAGCGAGCAAATATTCTTACAGATTATAAAACATTTTCCTCTCACCGTTTCTTTCTGCATGTATAAACGTGAATATCTCAAAAAGTACTGAACGGATTTTGATGCAGTTTTCTTCAATAGACAGCTTGATTCATGAGGAAATAGGTGTATAATACATGCATACTGTAGTAGAGAAAAGCCGCGAATTTCAAAGATTTCTCGTGAGACTCGTGCGAAGCTGAGGCGGGATACTATACTAGTTGTATAGGTATATTTGCGATTGTTGAGACTTTTTGATCTTGATGGTCTTAAAAGAAATTCTGTCGAAGTGTAAAGATTTTGTCCATTTTAAGCACTATGTGTAAATCAAGTTATTTATGAATGACTTTTGCATGACAATGACTTAAATCATTGTCATATCAAGGTCACATTCCTTATTTTAAGGAGCCTCACCTTAAAGTTTGCATAAAAAAAAAAACAAAAACTGGGCAAGTTCAAGTCGGACTCGCGCACGGCAGGTTCCGTACAACCTTTCCTATGTAAATAACTAAATTCCCGATAGAAACCATGAATTTTTTTCCGAATCACAAAAAAAAAGTTTGTGATGTAACAACAAATCTACTATTTTCAGATTTATTCTTATATCTGCGATGTGTGTGAATTACCCTATGAATCTTGATTCCTTTGTAAATATCGAAATATATGTTGTTTGCAACATAAACTGCGGTACCTTTTTTTTCATTAACTTAAAAGTTAAATTTTTTCACACTTCCAAGGGACCGAAAACCTTAGTATATGGTTTTAATATCAACCCGGACAGATAGACGGACAGACAGATGGACAACAAGGTGATCCTATATGGGTTCCGTTTTTTCTTTTGAGGTACGAAACTCTAAAAAGCACTCTGTGTCTGTTAACTGCTCCACCTCTGTTTTAATATATATAAATTTTTTTTTTTTTTTTTTTTTTTTTTTTCTTCTATAAGACATTGATTTTGCAATACTTTTTTTTTAATTTTTGAGACCTCAACTACCTTAAATTCGTCGATAATTAATTATTTTGTTAACAATTTATTGATAGTTGTAATTATTTATATTTTTCTTGCTTTTTTTTATATAGCCTCTTTTTTTTTGTAATGTGAATGTGAGAACACTGTATACCTTACAAACTCTTAGATTACTTCCTATTTAAATTACTTTTTTATTTGAATTACTTTTTTTAATTTTTGCTTTTGTGTACAGTATTGATCTACACTGTTCTTACATACTATCATATTGTAACACCTACCACTTTTTAAAAAAAAAGTAACCATGGAGTTTCTTGCCGGTTCTTCTCTATAGGAAACGACCAATTTGGAACCGTGCACTAGCTTCTGACGTTTTATAAGTGCCCATGTCGGCCTATGTGAAATAAAGTATTTTGACTTTGACTTTGACTCTAGTCGTCAGTTTGTGAATTTCTCAACTGTTTACTTTACAGACAGAGAAAATAAATGAATCAATAATGAATTCCTCGAACAGTTGCAACATAACTCTCTACAAGCCTAACAGCAAAAAGTACTCGTACTTATTAATTGCAACAACAACACTCGTCTACAGCTTATCTCCAATCTTCAACTGCAAAGAATCCATGTTCATTTCTATATCATCTTTTAATATTTCCCGATAGCATCACAATTTGTGAATCGGTTTATCTACATCTATCCATCATTTGGAAGTATTATCAGTAGAGTACTTAGTGTATGCACGCTTTCAGCACAATTAGCAATCACGTTTTTATATTCATCATGATTTGTGGTCATTTATCTTTCATTTGACATCTATTTTGTCTACAATTTTTGCAATTTTCTGCATATATAGTACTTTCTATATTGATCTAAATCTAGTTCTCACCATATTGACATATTTTGCTGTCAACCGTCTCTTTTCGCCTTCATTTATGCTTTCTTTATTGATTTAAATCTAATTCACCATATTGAAATATTTGACCCACAGCCATCTGTTTTGGGTGATGATTTTCGGGCTGTTTAATACTATTTATTACAAATCTGATTGAATAAATAATTAACTACAACTTTTCTTATTATCTACTTGGAATACATCGTAACAAAGTTTTCATTGGAATACCTGACCTAGTTTACTTTTCGACAGAAAACTCTATCTCTATGTCAATTAAAATAACAATTTTCTTTTTAATTTTATTACTTCTATGAAAATTTAAAATAGGTAATATTATGCATAAAACTTTAATTCATTTCTTTTGTGAATTAATTTTCACATAAAATACTTATTTAAAATCATTACCTAGCACCCATAACACAAGCTCTGCTTAGCTTGGGACTAGACGGCGTTGTGTGATAGTTGTGGAATATTATATTATTATTATTATTATATTATTAAAGATTTAATTAATGAATGTAAAATGTAAAATGTGTTATATTCGAAATAACTCAAATTCTGTCTACACTATACGTATATAGGGTGACTGGTAATTAGTGACCGATAATTATACACGTGATTGTACTCATGATTACAGACAACTTTTCCAAAGATTTTTTTTTAATACTCATTAATTAACCGGAACATAGTACTTAAACCGATTACATACACCGATGGGTTTGTAAGCGGCGCGGATGCACTATCACTATTGTAGGTAAGGTATATAAGACAACAACGAAATCTTGAAGGTTTGTACAGAATTTTGTACAAAAGTCGTAGGACAAAAGTTGTTCCTTTGATGTTAGTTACACAGTCGTGAAAGGTTGTGAGTGTTTTACAAACAACCCTGTATATTCCCTTGGGTCCATCATAGAGAGCACGCTCTACTGCTGAGCATGAGCTATTGAACTGAATCCTCAATTTCATTCGCAACATTCAATAAAAAACTTCTGTAAGTTCTCAAAGCTATAAAATATCACTTCTCTTCATTGACAGACGATTCGTCACTCGTACGTATTGATTTATTATCGATACAGTATTATCTTGAACAGTTGTCACACCTAATTCCGGCAATGTACTTGCTTTACTTAATCTGAAAACCGCATATTTTAGTTGATAACGAACTATTTAATCATTTATTGTTACTATAAAGGTTTGGCACTTTGCATTCATAGAAAACTAAATAGTTTAAACACACAATCTTGTTTTAGTTCATGAATCCCCAAGCGACCACCGGTGGCCGCGCATCTATTGTCTTACTATTGTGTCTCTAATTGACGGTATCTGAAGGGTTAAATTAGTGACGTAGATAGTGGGATGGTTGGATGGGCTATTTTACTTTTATAGGAATAATTTACAAGTATGTATTTAAAAGCTACTCATTCCACGAGCGAGAGAAAAGTGATGGCCGAGTGGCAACGGCCCCAACTTACGAGTTACCACTCGTCGTGTGTTCAAACCCAGCCAGGCGCATTGGTTTGTGTAATTTTTCATCACCACTGCTCTCAAAACGGTGATGGAAAACATCGTGAGGAAAGCGATATGTCCTAAAACCAAAAATTCGAAGACATGTGACATCCATCAACCCGCGCTGGGCCTGGGCTCGCATGAGGAGGCCTGAGTCCCAGCTGTGGGAACATTATAAGGCCAACCAACCGTAGTATGATAGTACGTTATGGCTAATTATAATTAGCCGCACCCAGGGTCTTAAGATACCGATATACTTCTTGGTAAAGTAACCGTAGATAACGTGAACATCACAACAAATAAATGAATCAATATATTCACATTTCGATTTCGTCAGTAGCTGTCGTCGTCATTCTTGATGTCTGTATATTTGCAAACGCCATGAATGACGATGACGGTTATCACATTTCTTTCTTCCGTCCTCAGATAAATGGCTGCCCATCCATCACAGGAAATCACTCAGATTTCTCTGCACGCTCTTCAGTTTATTAAACGATCTTTGCGCTCCCCTGTCGGTCTTGGGCATTAGGGAAAGGTTGCTTATTTTCGATATTTATTGACTACTTTATGAAGAATTTTTTATCTACATTCTTGGATACATACCCTATAAATAAAACGCTTAATACGTTAATAATCTATGCGGACTTGGCGTTCACTTGGTGTTTAACCAAATGACGCGAAATCACGCGAAAGCGTTCACTTGGGGTTTGAGCAATATTTTAAAGTGTGGGGCAATTTTTATAGTCTTAACTTTCGAACATCCCAAACCTGGTTTCTTCATAATTCCAGAGTTTATATCTAATTCTAACGCTATGAAGAAAAAGCAGTTTTCAGAGTTTAATGGTAGAGCCATTATAATCTGGAACGTGCTTCCTCTTCACATCGGAGAATAAATTTTCCTTCAAGCGTACAATTCGAAACCATACAATTGTCATCAAAAATACGATTATCAACATCTGGCTGATACCTGCAGAAGTAGATTAAGACCAGTTTTTTTTTCAAATGTAAACAGATAGAAAGAAAAAGAAAAACCATTTATTTATGACTCGCACAGGACAAACAACAACAAATCTTATACTTATGAGATGGCAGAGTTTACAGCAGGAGTCCAGCTGGGTCGAAGCATACTGGGGGTTATTCGAAAGAGAGCTCGGGTATGAAGGCTAGAAGGAACGGGGTGGGTTTTTAGTCAGTATGAGTCTGACACTATCTCCCACTCCGCCCAAGAGGGGGGGTTGTCATTGGATGATTTTCCCCACTATAAAAAAAAAGATGACAGAGTTTCCGGTGAACTTTTTAGTTACATACAATAAAAAAAAAGAAACATTACCTCCTAAAAAGTAAATGAAAAAAATTTGAGAGGTGTCAAGGGACACCCGGATGGAACGAAGTTCCTTTCTGGCTTGCTTTCTATAAGAGAAAGAGAGACAGACAGAGAAACATGCACGCCGCACGGCTTAGAAAGCTTACTATAGCAAAAAGTGTCGTTACAACTTTTCGTGAGAATTTTTTCCGTCTAGCCCCCTTTCACAACGCGCGATAAGAAACTTTGTTCCCAAAATATGTTGACTTATCCATAATTTTTGTTGTTATTTGTAGTTGATTGTTTATGATTAAACTTGCGATTACTAACTGCATTTTAAAATGGGAACGCAAACTAATAACACTGGATACAAAAAACCCCAGACGAATAACTAATTTTCAGCCAAAACAAAATAAATTGATTGACTTCAGACAAGTTTATCATGATGAAAGTAATTAAGCTATCAGTGAGCCCCATCTTGTAGAAAAATCTGTAATTTTCTGACTGATTGTTTGTTATTTTGTTATAAATCTGTTTTTATTTTTTATGTGTGAAATCATCATCCAATGAGTTCTCGCACTCTGGGTGAAGAAGGAGGAGTCCCATACTCCTCCTTCTTCACCCAGAGTGCGAGACTTTTACGGGCCTCTTATCAAGAAGAGAATTTAAAATTGAGGATAATATGTTACGAATTATTGCACAATTTGGGGGCCCTTGTGGCCCGTGGGCCCCGTATCATTGTACGACAGTAGCTACGCTCCTGGTATTAGTCATGTCATCTCCTTCTCAGCCCACGGCTTCTCCAGTTATGACAACAATAAAACCTTTTTATAAAAAAAAAACCTTCACTAAAAAATTATATTGAATCCTCAAATTCAATATAATTTTTTGGTCCCTCGATTTTGCCAAGATTCCACCATCAGATCCCAACTTGGTGGCTATGGGACCATTCCGAAAGTATACCCTTTCCAACAAAATAGTACATTGTTACACTAGGGGTGAAAGTTACTTATTTCGTCCCGAGAAGGAGTTTGCGGCCGACCGTAGCGAGGTTGCTAATTCGAGGGACTAAATAAGTAACTTTAACCCCGAGGTAAGCATTGTGCTTTTTCCCCTGTGTACATTGTTACACTAGGGGTGAAAGTTACTTATTTAGTCCCTCAAATTAGCGACCTCGCTACGCTCAGCCGCCAACTCCTTCTCGGGACGAAATAAGTAACTTTAACCCCGAGGTAAGCACTGTGCTTTTCATTACGAATACAAGAAGATAAACCTAGTTTTTTTTTTTATAATTTGATAACTGTTAGTTGAAAGTAAAACTCCCTAGGGATGAAAAGTGTGATACTTTTCAGCCCGCTCCTCAGGCAACTTCAGACCTACTTTCAGAGTATGAGTAATGAAAAAATATTTTTCAGATCGGATGGCAAGCGACGAAGTTATGCGCGAACAAACATAAAAAAAATACCAACATCCAAATTGAGAACCTCCTCCTTTTTTAGAAGTCGGTTAAAAACCAGTTAGCTGTTTGACTGACCCATTTTTACGGGAGTAGATATTGTGGTCTCCGTCACAGTTGAGGAAGTAAACAATCTGTTTGTTGACCTATTTTTTTTATTGTGACCTGTATTTCCTATTTTACAAACGTTACCTTGTCGGTATAAGTTTGATTGAAATATTTACGAGATCACTTTTTTGGTGTAATATGTAGGAGTCGCTTTGAACTCATTTTAAATAAATCTATACTAATATTATAAAGAGGTAAAATTTGTAATTTTGTATGTAGGGAATAATCTCTGGAAGTACTGGTCCGATTGCTAAAAATCTTTCACCAATAGAAAGCTGCTTTATTCCTGAGTGACATAGGCTATATTTAATGTACCTACGCGAGCGAAGCTGTGGGCAAAAGATATTTATTATATAGAGGCCTATGTCCAACAGTGGATGTCTTTCGGCTGAAATGATGACGATAATAATGATTATATAAAGAGATGATACATTTTCTTCTTCATAGCTTCCCTTTAAAAAGTACTGTGACAGAACATTAGTTCTGTCTAGAAATGAGGTATTATCACTAATAGATATCATTAGTGATTTATTGGTGTAAAGCCATATATTAATAGGGTTGTATTTTTTTATAAGATATGAGAACACTGTAAACTCCGCAGACTCCTAGATTATTTTGTTAGCTTGCGAACGACAAGCTATGGGTGCTCGCCGTCCGGACCGAGCCCGAATCGTCAAAGGTGCATAGTGTTCGAGTAAGCGTCAAAGAGTTGTCAGCAAAACCGTAGGGGCCCAGCAGGGTTCCTAGTGGGACTGGGACTATGGGTCCCGAAGTCCTGGGATTCAAGGCAAAAAAGGAACATACTAGTAGGTCTTAGTCAGTAAAAGTCTGCCACGTCCTCCCACTCCGCCCAAGAGCAAGAAAAGTCATTGGATGATTTCCCATCTAAAACAAAAATTTAGATTATTTTCTATTTTGATCTAACATTTTATTTATTATTATTATTATATTTTTCTTATTTAGTAGGTACATGTTGATCAACCGGATTCTTTCATGATCTTTTCACCCTAATTTTTTTTTTTTTAGAGCAACTTTTCACTCTAATTTTTTTTTTTTTAGCAACTCGAGGAGTTTTTGCTGGTTCTTCTTCATAGGAAAAAACCAATTGGTAGTGCCAATTGGTTTTTTCCACTAACTTCTGGAATTTTATAAGTGCCCATTTTTAATTTAATTAAGTCAATCTTTCAGGTATGAAATTCAATACTTTCAGATATGGCAGAACCAGTTATCGGACGATGACAATATGGTGATTATTTTCAGATTTCTGATTAACTTTGTATAAACAGTAAATTAATTAATAAAAAAATAATATTAAAAAAGTAAACGGTCTATAAATTTACCACACTAACAAAATGATAACAGTTTTACACTAAAGCAAACGATACCACTTTATTAATTATTCGTGACATTTACGAAAATATCCCATAATCAGCTGTAAACAGTAACCTACTGATATCAAAACAAAACCAACATATATTTCCACATTTTAGCAATCCTACCTCTCGCCGCGCATGCCCAGTATTGACTAACTGCGGTCGCGGCACGCGCCACGCGCTCGGCTGGGCGACGTTCCCGGCCGTATGTCACGAACATACCTATTATCACTTAGCACTAAGTACAACCGTTCTGTCAGTACTGGCGGGACGCACGGTGCAAGCGCCCGATAAAAAATGTTCAAATCAAAAAAAAAGTATAAAGCGTGACGGTGTTCGATTTTCGAAATTAGTCCCCATCAGTGGCTGTGAGAGTGAACTATAGTTCCAATGAATTTCAATTAATCCTAAATAAATAATAGTAATTTAAAAAAATAGCAAGTGCAATAATTTCTTTTTAAGAATTAATTTTAAATTTTATTTAAAAAAAAAATGTTTGCTATATTTGTGTTGTTTGTGGTCGGTTTGGCAGGTGGGTTCGCAATATATTAGTTTGAGTATTTTCTTTTTTGCGTATGAAATAAATTATAGATTTTTTTTACAAAAAAAAAATACGTGTCAAGTGTACATGATCATATTTTTTTTTCACATTGGTTCTTCTTCGAAGTCGGTTAAAAACTGGTCAAAATACATGTGCGTGTTTGCGTTTGTTTACACAATACACGCGCACTTTTGTAAACAAAACAAACAAAGTTCAGCGGATCCATTTTTTTTATCCTTTTACCATTAATATCTTTTTAGAAAACATATCTCTATAATAAAAAAAAAGAAAAAGAATAAATATCTTATGGATACAGTGGGAAAAACAACTATAAAATTCACATTGTCAATATTTACATTAGTTTTCCCGCCAAAAATAGGTTTCAACTTTTAAGTTTTAATTCAATTTGTTACAAATCATATGTATTTTAAAAATATGTAGGTGTTGGTGTATATTAAAATTAGAAAAAAAAATAATGTCTAATGAATTGGATACACAAATCAATTAAAGTACTAAATCATTAAAATGTCATTTTAATGAGAGTAATTAAATGTCAAAACAAATTGATTATGTACGTGTGTCAACATAAATAAGATTTGAGCTAAAACTGGGTTTAAGAGTCATCAATAAAGAGCTAATTTGCACAAACAGTGTGAGGACAAATCAAAAATAAAAGTTCATTCACTGTATATAATATTTATTTATCATCATCATTATTTCAGCCGAAAGACGTCCACTGTTGCACATAAGGCCTATGTGCGGCGCCAAGTGCCGCCACAATGAACAGTCCTGTGCGTCTCGCATCCATCGGATGATATTTATTAAAAAATAAAACAAAAAAAAAAGCCATTTTTCAACCAGTAGTTATCTGAATATAAATATCCTGTCACTTTCCTCAGTTTTATGTCAGTTTCATTACTTATTTATATTTTTATTGACATTTCGTGAGGACTCGTTTTGTGTAATTGTTATTCGTGATATACATTAAATTCAAAAGCAGTATAAACAAGTTCTTATTGTTTTATATCAATGATATTCTATTTTATATATTTTCCTTTTTATTTAAAAGCATTTATTTAGTTTCACCTGTCCCGATGTTTGTCCGTCATCAAATCTTGCAAATTAAATTTGATCCACTTCCCGGTTACCGATTGAGCAGAAATTTTGCATGCATGTGTAAATCCGATGACAATGCAAAATAATTATGACATAGACCTGATCTGATGATGGAACCGGAAGGTGGCTATAGGAATTTGGTAGTTATACGACATAACCCCATCGAGTTTGGGTTCGTATGATTCGTCTTGACGAGTATTAATTATAAAGGTATACCGAGCTATAAAAGCTTGCTATGAAAAAAATATTTTCAAGCTTGTTTAGTATTAAATTTAGAGAACTAGCTTCTGTCAGCGGCTTCGTCCACTTGAATGTCGGTTATTACGGACGTGAAGTCGAAGTCAGATAACATGTAGACTATGTCCATTCGTTCAAGAACTCAGATCCTATGTCCTTCCTTGGGGTTCGAGCTTACTCCGTTCCAAATTTCATCAAAATCGGTTCAGCAGTTTATCCGTAAAAGCGTAACAGATTAACTGAGTTTCACAATTTACAATATTAGTATGTTGTGATATTTCTAAGTATCTATGTATAATTTTAAACAATTTATTTATATTGTTTCAGATTTGACTCTGCAGGCAGAAGAATGGTCCTATGGCCGTAAGTATTTTTTGTTTATTATCTACTAGCTTCTGCCAGCGACTTCGTACGCGGATCCTGTAGCTTATTCCAGCGACAACGGGGTCGTCATAATCAAAGATCTGAAACGTCTGATATCGAATTCTAAGAGCCCGGGGACTGGAAAACAACGTGATGCGCGAGACGATTCAATTCGTTCCAGATCTCTTTCTTCCACTTACGCGCGTGACAGTGTGCACACACCTTAGACATGGTGCCAATGTCTCCGTGTTCGATGTAATTAATAAATGGGTTATAGGAAAACGCGCTTCTTTCTTTATTCCCAAAAAGTGTTTCCATAGCGTGAACTAACTCGACGCCAACGCCATTTACGAAACGTTTAGAAAACGAAAGCTACATATTATTTACCCAAATATTATAGTATCTTAGCCATGTGCAGCGCCCCTTAGTGAACTCCACAGCGGGTGACGTAACCTACGATCAACTTATTATTTGCAGTTGGTACAGTTATCGGGTCTAGGGATCGAACCGCAAAATTAAGTTTGTTTTTATTTTATATACTTTTTCGGGATAAAAAGTATCCAGTGTGGTGCCCAGGATATTGAAGAATAATTATACCAAGTTTTATCGTAATCGGACCAGTAGTTTTTGCGTGATGCCTGAACAAACAGACAGACAAAAAAAAATTTAATCAAATTTTTGGGTTCGGTGTCGGTCTAGTAACCCCCCCCCCCTGCCGTTAATTTTTTTTATATTTTCAATGTACAGAATTTTCACTTCTACAGATTTATTGTAAGGATAAGTAGGTACCTAAGCTACGTCTAATAGAATGAAATAGCCTATTTGATACCTAGGTAGGTAGTAGGTACTTACCTATTTAAAACTACAGCTAAATAAATTTAAAAAAAAGTTTAATTTATAATTAAGCTAATACTAAGAAATATTTAAACACTACCAAAATAACTAATACCTATTTTATAAAATAACAACCAAGGAAATCTAAAAATAAATTATTGAACGTAAGAGTAGACTAAAAGTCGCGCTGATAAGCACGGTTTGTTAAAATCAATTATTGTCTGTCAATAAGGTCGAACACTCTGAACGTCTATTCGCATCAACAGCCAAATATTGCCGCCGCGAGCCGCGTCGAGCGCGGCGACCGTTACACAAAAATAATCCTTATAGCATGATTCACGCGCGATGGCTTATTAGCGTATTTCATGTATAATTTTGGTGTTTCTATACCGATTTCTATGATTCTTTTTTATTGAATAGATAATAATGTTAACTTTTTTTAATTAGGGATGAGTGAGGGTGTTATAAACGTAAGAGTAGACAAAAATAAACAGAAAGATCCGAACTGCTAAGCTATCGGGAGTTACACGTGTTATTGTGAGTCAACCATAAAAGATAGACATATGCTGTTGTGGGATATTTTTTATATAATTTTAAGGAAAACATTTCCGTCATACATAATTTCTGTGTAGCTTTAACCATTAAGGCTGCAAACGCGACGGAAGCTTAAAAAATGGAGTAATTTCTCTCGTTTTCCCAACATTTCCCTTCACTGCTCTGCTCCTATTGATCGTAGCGTGATGAAAAGTATACTATAACCTGCCCAGAAGTATGAAGAATGATTGTATCAAGTTTCGTTAAAATCCATCGAGTAGTTTTTGTTTCTATAAAGAACATACAGACAGACAGACAAAATTTTACTGTTTGCATTTTTGGCATCAGTATCGATCACTAATCACCCCCTGATAGTTATTTTGGAAATATATTTCATGTACAGAATTGACCTCTCTACAGATTTATTATAAGTATAGAAGATAAACATTTAAAAAACTATTATAAACTAGGTTTTACCCGCGGCTTCACCCACGTTTATTAATTTATACTTTACTCTTTCTCCCCTTTCCTCACTTTTTTTTTAAATTAGCCTATGTACTAGGGTTCCAACTATCTCTATAACAAAGTTCATCAAAATTGGTTTTGCCATTTAGGCGTGAGGACGAAACAAACAACCAAACTAAACTCACTTTCGCTTTTATAATATTAGTAAGGATATACAACGAGTACCATTAAATGCGCAAAAGCTCAGACACCCAAAATGATTTTTAATTCAATTGATCAAATTATGAGAAAAAATCTAGTAAAAAAAAATAATTGTGCTGTTTTAGTTTGAATATGATTCGTATTCTCAGTAGCATAAGAACTAATATTATCCCGCTACTTAAATATGGTGTCGAAACTTTTCAGGCAATAATTATTATACTCGTAAACCAAAAGCAAAACTATTAATAAAAATCCAAGGACGACTGAAATATTTCAAATTACTGAGAAATACATGCATCAAAATTTAGCTTTTTTTTATGGTCGCTATTAAATATGAAGTATTTTAATAAGGTCCGAAATATTTGCAAAAATTACTATCCATAATTATAAAATCCAAAAGGCGGAAATAATTCATGTTTGTGTTTTTTTTACTTCAAGCCAAGACGACAATTTTTAGTTTTTTTTTATTTATTGTACAACATTATTTTTGGTAAAATATGCGAAACCTGAATATAGTATGTTCAGAATCAGTAACTGAATGGATTCCAATAGTTTTTACGCCATGTTATACCTATATTTTTCCCAAAAAATTAAAAAAGGTTACAAGTTGGACATCATCGACACAGGTCACGGCTGGTCATAGCGGGAACCAGCAAACAGCTGAGTGCATGTGCAAAACAACCCCTCACTCACCTGGATGGTCCGGTGACTATGTATTTTTGCTGACATAACAAGCTTATAACTTTGTGATCTTTCATGATACAGTTATGAGGTTTTGTACATAGATTCTTTACATAAAAATACCAGACAATGTGTTTCGGGTTTCGCGTATACTAAAACTAATCTATATATATAAAAATTCTATATATATAAAAATCAATGCAACTTTTCGTTGTTATTTTATAACTCAAGAACGGGCTCGCCTATCCAAACCAAATTTTTAGGCTTTGTTCGGACCATTTAGTAGATGGTTTATGTGAAGTTTGGTAGGGTAGAGTAGGGTATAGTAGGGTATAGTAGGGTATAGTAGGGTATAGTAGGGTAGAGTAGGGTAGAGTAGGGTAGAGTAGGGTAGAGTAGGGTAGAGTAGGGTAGAGTAGGGTAGAGTAGTGTAGTGTAGTGTAGGGTAGAGTAGGGTAGAGTAGGGTAGAGTAGGGTAGAGTAGGGTAGAGTAGGGTAGAGTAGGGTAGAGTATGGTAGAGTAGGGTAGAGTAGGGTAGAGTATGGTAGAGTAGTGTAGAGTAGTGTAGGGTAGAGTAGGGAAGAGCAGGAGCGAAGCCGTGCGGGCAAAAGCTAGTATTTTATAGACGAAACTTCAATAAAAATAGCAATAATGGCGCCAAAAAGATAACCTGTCAATAACTTAAACAAAAACCGTCAAAACAAATGAATCATTGTTTAAAAGTTAATTACAAGGAGTGGATTTTATCAAATTCTAAAAATAAAGTAAATATAAGTATATGTACAATATTTATCATGTCTAAGTGTAGATAGTTAAATACTTCAAAATATTGATACTAAATGATAAATAATAAATGATGATAAATGATATTTATTTTTGCAAATAGGTTTAAAAAAACACTTTTACACGTCAATTTTTTTTTTTGTCTGTTTAAGCTAGATGAGGCCGGTGTTTCCTAGCTGACTACCCTGAGAAGAAACACCGAAACAAACTCAGGGGTCAAAGTCTCTTTTAAAGTCCATACAATAAATATGTAATGGTCAAATCACATGAGAACCATGCCGATTAATCTGAGATGGTCTTTTGAAGAAAGAACCATACAGATTTGAGTGGACCCGTCCAATCAGTGTAAGCATTTGTCAGTATTCGCAAAGCTCAACTCAGGACTACTAAGGAGCTCAACGACTTGACGAACAATACCAATGAAAGGACATTTGGGTAGGCCGTAGAAAATACTCAAATTGCCAGACAAACGGTTACGAGAAATAAAAAAGTAACCAACATAGTCCTCACATTCACAATAATAAAAAGAAAGTTAATTTTTACAATGTAAAAATACTTACAAAGTAAATATTTACGTCAAAAATTAATAATAATAAACATTATTTAATATAACATGTCAAATTGTAAAATAAAATAATTTACAATGTCAAATTGTAAAATAAAATAATATTACAATGTCAAATTGTAAAAACTAAACATTAATGTCAAAATGAATAAATTTACTTAGGTAAATAACCAATAAGTAGGTGAACAATTTTTTTTTTTTGGAGTGGAAGTCATCAAATGTTTTTTCCCTAGATTGTTATAACATTACTAATAGTCAAACTTCAAATAGTATCCTTACTGTAATATTATAAAAGCGTAAAGTTTGTTTATTTGTTCATATGTTTGTTACGTTTTCACGCCTAAATGGCAAAACCAATTTTGATGAATTTTGGTACAGAGATAGTTCCTGGAGATGGACATAGGCAAATTTTTTTTTATGTGAGAAAAGGGGGAGAAAGCGTAACGTATATTAATAAACGCGGACGAAGCGGCGGATTAAAGCTAGTATTTTGATACAAGTGCAGAAAATTTGTCATTGCGACCGAGGTGTTATGGAGCCAATTGATGTAGTGGCATACGAATTGAAATTAAAGCAATCGGACTAGTACTTCCAGAGATTACCTCCTACAAATAAAAAAAAAACTTTACCGTTTGATTTTAACATTTTGTAGTAGTTCATTTGTTTAGAAGTTGCTTCTTTCATGAGTAATTTTACCCTCTGGAAAGATGCCAATGAATTTTAAGTTAGTTGGGAAGGTTAAAGAAAGTACGAAACCGAAAAAGATTTGTGAATTCCGTACAACTGGAAATGTAGTTTTCAAATCTTTAAATAGAACGATTAAAATAATTTTCCAAAACACAGATCATTGATGTGGCCAAAAAACAAATGTCCAGCATAATTGGCAGGACATATTATTATACAACCTTATTTTTAGTATATGCGAAACCTGAAACACCTCGGACGGCGAGCCATGGGTAGCTCGCTGTCCGATCGTCCGGTAACTGTCCGGACCGAGCCCAAGACGTCGACGGCGCGCACTGTTCCCGCGCGCCTCAAGGAGTTGTCAGCAGCAGGAGGGGCCCAGCTGGGTCGAAGCCTACTGGGGACAGGGTTATTCGAAAAGAAGGAACGGGGTGGGTTTTTAGTCATTGGATGATTTTTGATGATGAAACAGGTGGTATTTAGTATTTTTATGTACAGAATC
The DNA here is from genome assembly GCA_949319445.1 of Mythimna lalbum. Taxonomy (NCBI): domain Eukaryota; kingdom Metazoa; phylum Arthropoda; class Insecta; order Lepidoptera; family Noctuidae; genus Mythimna; species Mythimna lalbum. Next base: position 20,637,711 of record OX439356.1, on the reverse strand, counting down.
TATGTACAAAATTTCAAAACTGTATCATGAAGAATCACAAAGTTATAAGCCAGTTATGGTACTTGCTTGGCGACATAAATACATGGTCACCGAGCCATCCGGGCGACTGAGGGTTTGTTTTGTTTTCGCACCCCGCTATAACATATCATGACCTGTGCTGTACTTAGGTGGTGTCCAACTTGTGACTTTTTGAAAATATTTTTGGGAAAAAATATAACACAAAAAATATTAATTTATTTTGCGAGCAGTGGTGGCCGAGTGGTAATGGCCCCGACTTACGAGTTGTAGGTCGCAGGTTCGAACCGAGCCAGGCGCATTACTTTGTGTAATTTATTTCATCACGACTGCTCTCAAAACGGTGAAGGAAAACATCGTGAGGAAACCGGCATGTCCTAGAACCTAAAATTCGAAGATATGTGTCATCCACCAACACGCACTGGGCCCGCGTGGTGGATTACGGCCCATTCCCTCTCCTAGAGAGAAGGCCTGAGTCCCAGCAGTGGGAACATTAAAAGGCTGATGATGATTTTGCGAGCTTCCTGGAAGTTTCGGTTCTAAATATACAGTGGCTGACAGAGAGCGTACTATGCCCGAGAAAGGGTCTCGTTTTCACTGTATACTTACGGAATCCTAAACCGTGGCGATGTCACGAGCAATGACACAGAGATAAGTGCTGCACTGCAGCTACTGGGTTTACTAAATACAACACCAAACATCGATTAGACGATAATCTAAAGAGATAGTAGAAAAGCTCATTAATCACTCAATTATATATAAATTTATCAAGTATGTAGTTAATTTATGACACGGGTAATCAGCCGCATCCGGTTACACTGGAAGCAGCGGCGGCCTTACCCATTGCGATACTCCGGGCGGCAGGTCTTTGCGAGGCCCATTGTCCTAGGGAAAAGTACCTATGTGATGCGAAAGTAGGTCTGGTTGTTTGGTCTATTTCTTATTCGTTATGTTTGACAAAAAATGCTAAAGTTTTTTATAAATAAAATTTGGGTTTTAAAATATTTTACTTACATTGATAGATTTACAAATTTAACAAATACAGAGATGATAAATTTTAAAATTGATGTTTGCGGCTTTTACTAAGACTAAAATCTATATATATAAAAATGACCTCCGTTTTCCGTTGTCACGACTTGGCATGAAAACGGCTTGACCGATTTGGCTGTTTTTTTTTTTTGTTGTGATTGTTATTGTGAGGAGAACGTTCTTATGGAAAAAAAAATTAGGGTAGTGTAGGGTAGAGTAGGGTAGTGTAGGGTAGAGTAGGGTAGAGTAGGGTAGAGTAGGGTAGAGTAGGGTAGAGTAGTAGGGTAGAGTAGGGTAGAGTAGGGTAGGGTAGAGTAGGGTAGAGTAGGGTAGAGTAGGGTAGAGTAGGGTAGAGTAGGGTAGAGTAGGGTAGAGTAGGGTAGAGTAGGGTAGAGTAGGGTAGAGTTGGGTATAGTAGGTTGGAGTAGGGAAGAGCGGGAGCGAAGCCGCGCAGGCAAAGCTAGTCTTTAATAAAAGCACAATAACTTACACTTATGTTATAAATAATTAAGAATCAAAATCAAAAGTTTGAAATAAAAAAAATAGAAATATATAGGTATAGTTAAAAAATCTGTATATTTTTTTAATTTGCTTGACGCGAGGCCCCTGCAAGAGCGAGGCCCCAGGCGATTGCCCTGTTCGCCACCCCCCAAGGCCGCTGCTGACCGGAAGCCAACCCCAAGCTACTTGGAAAAAGGCTAGGGAGATTTTTTTAGGTGCTAAATCATCCAATGACTTCTCCCGCTCTTGGACGAAGCGAGACTTTTACTGACTACAACACACACTATACAAAGTAGCTTGTTATGTAAGCTACTTTGTGATTTATCATGATACAGTTATGAAATGTTTTACATAAAAGTACTAGACACGTGTTTCGGGTAAAATATGCTTATGGTGGTGAAACAATTTTAGCAATCGGACCACTACTTATAGAGATTACCTCCTACAAACAGAAATACAAACTGTACCTCTTTATTAAATTAGTGTAGATTTATATTGTACAATTCTCTGGTCTTCCCTTACTAGCTCAGCCACATTTTTCATATCTGCCAAAACCTATCCACATCCATGTTAAACCTTCATTTCTCCCCACAGAGGAAAACCAGTGGCCAGGAGTCTGCACCGTCGGCAGACAGCAGTCTCCAATCAACATCATGTCGCAGGAGACGGTACTGGACTTGAACCAGGTCCATATACGTGGACCCCTGGTCTTCCGAGGGTACAATGACGTCGAGCTGGTTGCTATGAATAATGGACATACGGGTGAGTAGAGGAAGTTTTTTCACTTATATAGCTTTCTTCTTCTTCTTAGTCGGGCACTCTTGTCAGAGTGGTCGTGGCTGTTGATGAACAGGACTGCGGCGCGCCGCCGTCGTTTGCCTCCAAGGCTGCGGCATGTCGAGCGATGTCTCTCCATTTCTGGCGGTTGTTGGCATTACGCGCACACTGTACTGCTGTAGACTGCGACATATATAGCTTTATACACTTCTAATTTTTAATTAGTACAAATAATTTAATTGCTTGTTATTATTTAAGTAAAGTCTCAATAAATAATATTCACAAACAGCAAAGTTATTAGCATGTGTCTATGACCCAAAATATCACTTAATTTACGAAAATGATAATGATTATAAGTGAATAAATGACGAAAAAAAAATTCGAAGACATGTGACATTCACCGACCCGCACTGGGCCCGCGTGGTGGATTACGGCCCTTTCCCTCTCCTAGAGAGAAAGCCTGAAACCCAGCAGTGGGAACATTAAAAAGGCTGATGATGATTATGAAATGAAGATCAAAATGAGAAAACCCTGCACTTAGTATTTTGTAGTAGAAATTGTCATGAACGATTGATTCTATTATATCAATTATGAAAAAATTTCGTGGACAATCTACGACTACATCAGTAACGGGAACCGATAAAGCCCTATTTTTGGACTAATAGGCTAGTTGCTGTAAAAAATGTAATTAGTTCTTTTAGATTATATGGACACGTATTTTTTTATTTGTAAATTAAAACAACGTCACGCCGTGCTGCATTATTTAACTTTAATGAGCTATAATATATCTTTGTTATTTTTTGTTTAATCGTAAAAATAAAAAATGCGTGTCGAATATTTTTTTATAATCTAAAATACAGACTAAATAAAATTTAGTTACTTTGACCCTGGAAACTACCCTGGGGTGGGGGGGCAGCTAGTTTGGTGTCGGCTTCCAGCCTAGACCCCAAACTAGTTGGCAATGATAATACATATAAAACTGACTCCCTGCAGTGGTTTTGCCTGAACTTTGGACCTCCGTTTCAATTACGTACAGAGATTTTGGTTTCGCAAAAGGTTTCTTTCTTTCTTGACACATTTCTGTATGCCTTTCAGCGCAATCTGTTTAGTGATGTTGACATATCAGCCAGTCAGTAATGCTTACCATTTATAAATATAGATATATATGTACAATATGTTATAACATACAGTAAAAAGGGTTTGGAATAAAAAGGAAAGAAGAGGGATAGGAAATTAAATGGAAATGAAGTTCCGCCACAGGAAGCGCTGAACGAAAGAACCTTTCAATGCTTCTAACAGTTTCCGCGACGAGACCGAACCTCACTCAAAAAATATCCTGTAGCTACGTCGCACTTACCGATATATTTCACACGGCTCATGGAACTTCCTGTCTTATGATAAAAGTTGTTTTTCTACGCATAATTTTTTGAGGTAAAAAATCATCAAAGTCAAAGTCTAAATATTTTATTTCACATAGACCTACATTTGCACCTATAAAACGTCAGAAGCTAGTGCACGGTTCCAAATTTGTCGTTTCCTATGGAGAAGAACCGGTAAGAAACTCCATGGTTATTCTTTCATCAAATGACTCTTCAATACACTTACTCGAAAACTCGCACTTATCACACACCGTTTTAGGCATGCAATAAACTTTTCCGCACTAGTGCAGAAAAGTGCGCGTGTTCTACCTACCCCCGCCACAATTTTATTACTATTCAGCCCCCATGAGTCGCTGATCAAACCCCGTTTGTTCATTTGTTCGTAAATGTATTGAAAAGTCATCTGATACACGTGCAAACTCGTCACTGCAGCCCTCGGCTCCATAACACACTTTCCTACGGCTCGTTTGAATTCCGCCTGGGTCGCAATGACAAACATTCTGCACTCTATCACTCAAAGGTGAAGAAAACTTTTGACAGGCCTGTTGCTCTAGTAGGTGCCTGACTGCAATGCCGGAGGTCGTAGGTGCGATTCTCACCCAGAACAAATGTTTGTGTGATGAGCATGATCATTTGTTCTGTGTCTGAGTGTAATCAATCTAAAATGTATGTATTTAGAAATATATAAGTAACTTTATCAGTTGTCTAGTACTCGTAACACAAGCTCTGCTTAGCTTGGGACTAGACGTCGTTGTGTGATAGTTGTGGAATATTAACTCATCGTTAATCCAGCAGATACCTACATATCTATCTGACCTACGAAGCAGTCGTAAGCAAATGAACTTATATTCCCTGTTTGTTGCAGTGCAATGGGACGCAGTTAACAGCGATCGAGCACCAATTTTATCTGGTGGTCCTCTGAGAGGAAACTACACGTTCCTGCAGTTCCACTTCCACTGGTTATCAGAACACGCCATTGATGGCATGAAGTAAGTGAAAAAATTATATTTTAAACCAGCTATATTTTTTGTCATTAAGGTTTTTTTTATGGTGGGGAAAATCATCTAATGACAACCCCCGCTCTTGGGCGGAGCCGGAGATACTGTCAGACTCTTACTGACTAAAAACCTACCCCGTTCCTTCGTACCTTCATACCGGGACTCGAGCTCCCTTTTGGATAGCCCTGGCCCCAGTAAGCTTCGACCCGGCTGATAATTCGATTTTCAGGCTTTCGTACCCAAAGGGCAAAAACGGCTGTCTGTCCGTCTCTCACCAGGCTGTATCTCAAGAACTGCAATAGCTAGACAGTTGAAATTTTCACAAATCATGTATGTCTGTTGCCTCTATCACAACAAAACACTAAAAACAACAAGCTTTTAATGAAAATTATTTTTTCATAGCAAGCTTTTATAGCTCGGTATACCTATACAATTAATACTCGTCAAGACGAATCATACGAGCCCAAACTCAATGGGGTTGTGTCGTGTAACTACCAAGTTCCTATATCCAACTTCCTGTTCCATCATAAAATCAACTCCTTGTCATAATAATTTTGCATTGTCACTTGATTTACACATGCATGCAAAATTTCAACCCAATCGATAACCGGGAAGTGGGTCAAATTTAATTTACAAGATTTGATTTACAGACAAACAGGTGAAACTAAATAAAAGCTTGTGAAATAAGATAAAAATATTTAAAGGGCTCAAATACAACAAACGCGATATTTTTGCCGTTCTTTTCTACGGAACTTTAAAAAAAGGAATCCAATCTCATGAAAGTGAATGGTTCCTCTTAGAAAAATCTCTGCTCGACGGCTCTTTTATCCACTCTTTCACGCGCCTATCTTTTCAGAAATCTGAACATGAAAGAGTGACCTTTCCCATTTCGTATGCCTTTTCATTCCTAGTTTACCCTTCGCCTTTCATTGCTAACGACGCCAATTAACGTGACCCTGCATTTTACTGTACCCTATTTATTTCTGCATCGTAATCATTCAATACAATTTTGCCATTCATTCATTTTTGCACGCCGTTTTAAGGTGTTAGGTATTTATTCATTCATTCATTTGGTAGTAATTGTTTGTTGTTGATTGTTTACAATTTTATAATTATGTCGATTGACAATTATTTAATTTATCAATTAGAAGACATGGGTAACCGAGTCGATTTATTAGAAGATGCATCTTATGCTACAGTAAATTCTATCTATCTATATCTGCGAAATATCGCAGGGAAATGAGAATATCAGGGATTTTACGAAATCCCTAGGGATATCATGAAATCCCGGTAAATGTCGAATGTTCTTGTTTATTACGTCTTGTTACTAAAAGTATCTAGTAATATGACTACACTAATTTCGTCAGTGATATGTCGTTTCACCAAACTAAATCTAGTGAAATGTCAGAAAAGCGTATACGGCGGAATAAAAATCGAGCCATGTATTTCTCTCGCTCGCTCTGGTATCCACACGGGCTGCACGATTTGCAGTAGACTTGTAACGACAGTTAATTTTGTGGCACTGAATCTGTGAATGTTGATCTGCTTTTAGAATTGATTTTCGGACAACCAGTCCTTTAAATACCAGCTGAAGACCAAACCTTATAAAGATCATCTTTTATCTCCAAAACCGTGACTGTCTTTTTGCTGTCATACTCGTAGCAAGCTTATAACTTTGTGATTTTTCGTGATGCAGTTATGAAATTTTGTAAATAGATTTTTACATAAATAATATATACACGTGTTTCGGTTTTTGCATATACTAAAACTAAGGTTGTATAGATAATAAAAGCAAGATTTTTTAACTGTTTTGTTACATAATGTATGTAATAGATAATATTAAAATTAAATTAATAGAGATAACGTTGATAGTGTAGTAATGTCACGCTAGATACGTAAATAACTTCCGCTATGGGTATTATATCCCACTAGTGGCCCACCCTGGGTTTGCACGAATGCTTTCCCTACACAAACCAATTCTGTTTATTGTTTTACTAGCTTCAGCCAGCGTGTTCACCCACGTGAAAGTAGTTTTTTTCATACAAACTTTGAACCCCTGTTTCATCTTGTAAACGGCGAGCAATGGGTAGCTCGCTGTCCGGCCGTCCGGTAACTGTCCGGACCGAACCCAAGTCGTGTCGACGTCGATGGCGTGCACTGTTCCCGCGCGCTTCAAGGAGTTATCAGCAACAGTACCAGCTGGGTCGAAGCCTACTGGGGCCAGGGTCTAGTTCCGAAGTTGGCTTGGCCACGGTGTAAAGGGCAAGAAGGAACGGGGCGGATTTTTCTATCTCCCGCCTCGCGTAAGGGCTGGGAAGGTCATTTGGATGATTTTTACTCACCAAAAAACCCCTATTTCATTCTCTTAGAGGATGGATTTTAGATAATCGCTAATGTTCGCCTACGTCATAAAAGGAAACCCAGTCCCAGTGATTTCGGCTGTGCGTTGATATGTCAGTCAATCAGTTTCTCCTTTTATAAATAATTGCAGATATATTAGTGAAACGACTTTCAGCAGTCATTAATGAATGTAAGTAAATGAATATAAAGACTACCCAAAATAATGTAATCTCTGTACAAATCTCATCGAACAATATTTTGTCAGTTCTGAAATGTTGGTATCAGCAAAGTTTGTCTATGGATTGGAGTTGTGTACCCAGAGTGAATGAGTGACATATATTTGCCGCCTAATTTTGCCATGTAGAGGTAACAGTCTGTTTCTTTCCACGATGGCGAAGTTAAAGACAATGATGTGTTTGCGGACGCGCAAAATCTACTAATTGAATGAGATAGTAGTTTTTACAGATCAAAGACCGCAATTTGGAGTACCACTCTAAAAAGAGACAAAGCTATTTGACCTGTATAGCTCCATCTCTCTCTCTCACACAGACCATTGACAACTTTTACACGACGTCACGTACAGCCCTTGAACTTCTTAATGCCATACTTTCAAAGAGATAAGACAATAGCGACCGAAAACTTTGATTTATTGCTAAAAAAACCTGAAATCGTCTGACTCTTTATTTGTTTTTACTACGTATTCAGATAAGAAAAGTAAAGTATTACAGTAAACAAGAAATAAAAGAAATGAGCTACCTGTTTTATATAAGTAATCTAAGGGGCAATTTAAGATATTAATTTTATAACCGTTAACAAAAAAAACACATTTTCATATATGATATGCCAAGCCTGCCGAGACTTTCCCTGATTATGTGATAAATTATATATATTTTGCAAATAAACTAAAAATAAAAAACGTTTCCAAGTAAAATTTTTGTTAGTTCAAACTAGATGAGGCCGATGTTTCCTAGCTGACTACCCTAACAAGAAACACTGAAACAAACTCCAAACAGCAAACATGTAATAATCAAATCATAAGACGGCATGGTTGGCGCAGTGATTGAATAATTGGCTGCTGTGCTACGTGTCGCGGGTTCGTTTCCCGTACGGAACAAATGACCTAGTATGACCTATAGATATTTTTTCCGAGTCTGAGTATATATATTATTTGTTATACAGGCGTAATTCCTAGTGTGGGGGCAAAGTTTAAAAAAATGGGAACCATGCAGATTAGAGTCTGAGGTGGTCTTTTTAGGAAAGAACCACACAGATATGAGTGCACCTGTCTAGTCTGTGCAAGCATTTGTCAGTATTCAGTAAAAGTCTGACACTATCTCCCGCTCCGCCCAAGAGCGGGGGATGTCATTAGATGATTTTCCCACCGCGAAAAAAAAAGATGTGGCAGTGGGCAAGACACTTTAGTTAATGAGAGAGAAGCACACGCTCTAGACTGGCGACCGCGTACTGGAAAACGCAGCGATGAAAGGCCTCCCACATGTTGGACCGACGACCCGGTGAGAGTCTCGGAATGGCGGTGGATGCGAGACGTCGCGGATTGGTCGCTGTGGCGACGCTTGGGGGAGGCACATGTCCAACAGAGGACGTCTTTCGGCTAAAATGATAATGATGATAATGGAATACACAATATCAAATGAAATCATGAATTAACCGAAGGTTCTTTGTCACCAGGTATCCTATGGAAGTTCACTTGGTGCACATCAAGACTGGCCTGACCATGGAAGAGGCTATGGAGAGGTCTGATGGTTTGGCTGTCATTGGTGTGTTCTTCATGGTAAGTGAGATTAAGAACATTTGACAATCTTTTTGTGGAGTTTCGTTTTCGGTTTCCAATGGATCATCAGCGTCCCTAATTTCCTATTCTAGTAATAGGGAATTAGTTTCGATTATCCGTCCGTCCGTCTGTCCAACTGTGTGTCAAAACTATAAATAACTTAAAATAAACAAAAATACCGTGACGCAAAAAAGGCTCCAATCTCCTATTTTAAATCATTTATTTCTTACCATTATTGCAAAAACCAACTATCTAAATGTTTTACCTAAATTAAGTTACATACAGCCATCGATTTGTATCATCAAGACAATTTGCAAGTAGAACTGGTTATTAGCTATGACACTTATTTACAAAGGTAGCTTCAGCGAAAAGTAAATAACCTACAGAATTAATCTAATAATATTATATAACATAATAATACAAAAATGCAGATAGTTGGTTTTTCCAATAAAGGTACGATTTTACATTCTAACGTATTTTTATCTTTGAAGGTAAGCAGAGGTTACGACAGTTCGTATGCTCTGGATCAGCTGACCCCGGTGGTTCCCTACCTCAAGAGCAGCTCCCAGAACCGAACCGAGAGTCAAGACTCAGTTGATATCACGTAAGTACAGACTTGAAAAACTTAAGTTTGAACGACTTTAAGCCATAGAAAGCATAAGAGGCACTTCAACGACGACTTAAATATGATGCTATAGTAGATGATGTGACTAGGGGACAAAGCAATGTCTTTAGGTCGCGGACGGCATTTTGAATTCCGAACGAAACGAAGGTTGCTAATTTTAAACTATAAAATTATCCCTCGCGATGCTCGGGAGTTAATAAAGAAACCTGAGTAAAGTGAGGAATTCAAGCCGCAAGACAGAGACAAAGACAGCTTTATCCCTGTGTTGGATACTCTACTTTTTACACCATCTGTGTGATAATTAAAAGACAATTTATAAGTCCGTTCCATCTTCGGACTACTAGAAGTACGGCGCGGCGTTACGCCACTGGCACATTGGTAGACATCCCACCCATACGCACAAAGCGTTTTGGGAACACATTTATTGTGTGTATAGCAAAGGAGTAGAATTCCCTGCCGGAGACTTTATGTTCATATTTTTAACAGTTGGTATAAATAGTTGGTGCTTGTCTTACTGAATAAAAATTAGTTTCACTACGACTTAAACTGATTAAGGGAAGGAAGCAAATCACGGAACTAACTATTGTAAGGGCTAAAGAGTGACGAAAACTATCGGAGACAATAGCAGACAGTTTTAGTTACGGTTGAGAATCACAATCCATTGTCATGGGCAGACAAGTTATAGCTAAATACCACACATACCACAGACAAGATAAAAGAGGTTAGAACGGCCTTCTGGGCGGGGCAGGCGTGCCATAAAGTAGGGCAATGCTCATAGTTTAACTACCAAGTGTGCGTGGTCTGTTAGTTGCGTTTTGCGCTTTCTGACACTCCCTCTCGCCCCACTCAGATTGAGAGAAGTTACATAAAAAAATCCCGCTTCAAAAAAAAAATCATAGATGCTCAATTAGCCTTTTGTTTCCAACAGGAGACTTCTGAGCTACAATCCTCAATCCTACTACACGTACAAAGGATCCCTGACCACTCCCTTGTGCCAGGAGATCGTCACCTGGATCGTCATGGATAAGCCACTCTTCATCACCGCTGAACAGGTAAGGATGCATAGGATTTTCTTTTTAATTATGCACATTTTGTATTCATAAGTGAACTTAAAACTTATACAGTAAAGACTGAAAATCTATTATTTTTCTAATTAAAAAGGCGAAAAAAAAAATCTTTAAGTAAAAACTTTGCACATTTAATTAAAATTCTTAATAAAAAATAATAAGTAAAGATTTTTTTTTAAATACGTATTTCTTGTAACAAGTTTCGTGAAATAATCGAGTACATGTTAAATTTGGACCTACTATCTTAGTTATGTGGTTTAAGTATTTAAAAAAACAGTGTAAGATACTTCAAGTACCTAAAGTCGTCAGATTCCCGTCATAGGTGATTTCAAACTTAAGTAAAAAATCCACCACGTAGCATAAAGTCCATGAAATAAAACAAAATTCCAAAACTTCAAAACAGACAAAAAGCCAGGCAAAATAAAAAATATTCCTTTTTCTCCCAACAGTACCGATTGTTCACCAGCGTCGATGTGGGGGGAGACTTCAACTACCGAAGCCTTCAGCCCCTAAACAACCGTGTGATATACCGCTCCATAGCCTCGTGTGCCTCACTCCTGGTTCCTACCGTCCCTGGGACACTGCTCAGCCTCCTCTCCTGTCTGGCCGCGACCATGGGATCAGGCGTCAACAAGGGCGTTGGAGCAGTCTGGAACATCAAGCGAAAACTCTTTGGAGAAACTGTTAAAAAGTGCGCAAAGGCTGCTTAAGCAGGTCTTGAACTCTGAAAGCCTCTTTCACCATCCCTGGGTGAGTTCTGGTTAGACTTTTTGACAACCACGTCACAAAAAACCAAAGCATGTTGTTTTCGCCACGACCATTTTTTTTTATCGATTTAAACTAGTGCTTGACTGCGATCCCATCTGATAAATCTGTAAGCAGTGATGCAATCGTTGATGGTGAGGCGCACTAGTTTATTAAGAACCTATTCACCCTGGCCTTGAAGACACCTTATAAATTATAATCGGACAGAAAGACCGCAGCACGGAAACTGTTTCAGTCCTTCGAAGTACGCGGCATAAACGACGGTGCATATCATATTTTTTGTAATTTCATCCTTTAACAAAACATATATGAAAAACAATAGTTTCTAATAAAAAATATCATTTTTTAAGTATGTCACATAATCGTGACGGTGGCGTGCCGGACACATCTTGCTTTGTTATGTTTAAGTGGCTATGGTGGTTAAAAGGCTAATAACCCAGCTATCAATCCCTCCGAATTCCCGTTCATGGGATCCAGAGGCTTATTTTAATTAATTGTATTGACAAAATTTTAGGAACTGCCAAATAAGATATTAGTAATTTATTAGGATGCCAAAAAGAAGTGCTGATTTTGTCTTCCTCTATGATAAAACTAATCAGTTTTTCTGTGCCATATTCCTATCTCATTGGTAAGTAAAAAATCAGCAAACATTTAATGCGCAGTGGTTTTAGGATTAAAAAAATTATTGAGGGGAGTTTTTAGCGGGATTTTTTCAATGAAACTTCAGTAGGTGTTTAAATTATTCGCAAATTGATTCCTAGTAGATATTGTAAATTATAATTAAAGTAGTTTTGAAGTACTACAAAAACATTATAATATCTTACATCCGTATTCTAATAGTAAACTTATAACTGTATTCATACGAAGACATAGCTCAAAGGGCTTAGTATGCAAGCTAAAAAAAAACATTATTAAAAAAATATGTGCTATAAAGATATTCGGTATTGTCCATGAACGTATTGGTACTATATAAAATCTTTGATTGGTACAAGTACAATTCAGGCATACAATGCTATGTAATATTATAAATTTCTTCTGTCATACCGGTATAAAAGTAAAATAATTCATAAATATTGTCGATCGGCGATAATAAAATAATAATGAAATCGATCATCTATGTCGTAAATTTTTGCCATTTCATTCTATAATTTCGTATTTTATTAGATCCAGACGAAGATTTAGCATCAGCTATTACATAGATACGTTATCATAATACGTTACTAATAATATCCATAATATATATGGCTATTATAAATATAAAATATGATATATCGCCGATTTCTAGTCAACAACAATAATAAAGTTTATTTAACTAATCTAGCGTACTTATTCACGTGTTGATAAAATACATCTGAGATGTGTGATTTGATTATGACATCACATTGTGTGATTGTCACGCGACTTATTTATGAATTAAAAAATTTAATTAGTTTTTAATTACGGATTATTTTTACGTTCCGCTTTTACAATGTAGATTGCACTGGAGTTGCATGTTTTAGTAGTATGTAATCGTCTTTCTTATTTTCAGTTATAAATCTTTTTTTTTTTTAAACGTGTTGCGCCGACCCAAAATAAAATGGGACAAGGGCAGCAAGATGATGATGATGATGAAATCTTTTTTTTTTCAATGTTTTTTGGGATATTTTTAACTGCTCGTCAAAAATCTTATGCTTCACTAAAAATACTAATTGTACACCAAATATTACAGACATAACATTATTAAGGGACTTGGGCAAATGGCTAACCTAACCTAATCTAACCTGTCCGACTCAGGGTGCCGAGTCGGACAGGTTAGGTTAGAAGAGACGGCCCTTTCGTGTTTTTTTTTTTAAACCACACTGAAAAGCATATATTTTTAGTGTACAAATAGTATTTTTGGTAGAACAAAAGCATATTTTGTAGTAGAAAACGGAAATGAGTTGAGTTCTCAAAAACTAAAAGGCCCGTTTTGACATTTATATTGCAACTAAAAAAAAATTTGTAGTAGTGGTCCGGTGTAGACTACTCCACCAGACTTTCACTCCATGTTATAATACATTCTAGGATGTTTCTCAAATGTCAAAATGGACCTTTTATTTTTTAACGAGTTTACTCATAATTTTTACACTTAATTCATCTCTAAAGCTTTTTTTAAATGTAAATTATGAGTTTTTCATTTAAGTATGCTCCTATGATAAAAAAGATAATAATCCGCAATTGAAAACTACTTTCATTCTCATTCAGCATAAGTGCCCAAAAAGATTGTATCAAATCACGATAATTAAGCGATTATCGCACATTTCAGTAAACTTATCACGTGCAAATAATAAACACATGATTTAACACGTGACAGAGAATTCAGAAATTTTGGGAAAAAAATAATCTTAATTCTAAATAACCTAAAATGGGGCTCATATTAAATCCATAGGCCCGTTTTAAAAGCTAGAACTATTTCTATTTGTAGCTAGGTGAAAGAAGAGAATGTGTCAGAATTTTAATGCGTATAGCTTACCTATGTACCTTTGGTTACCCTTTGCGTTCCAGGACCACGGTAATTTCTTCGAATGATAAGTATGACTAAAGGGCATTTGCGTATATAGGGGATAGGGGGCGAGTGAGCCACCCAGGCTACCAAATTTGAAATTATAATTGTACGCCAAATACTGATTAGGCTGCTCGCCCACGTCCGATGATCGGTGACCGATTTTTTATAGGAGAGAAACAGAACATACTGATAGCAATAGTGCAACGCACACGTCCTACAAAAAGTCGGTCAGAAATACAGAACAATGTTACAAATATACAAAATTATCTGTCCTACAAAAAGTCTGACGTGGGCGGGCAGCGTAACTTCGCACAAAAATCAGCCAAGTCAGGGACAAGACACCCTCCTCCCCTCCCAGGTAACCCTGTATACGCCAATGCTAAGGAGTAATATTTGGGTACCCATAATGAGCGGTCACCCATCAGAAAGTGATATACTACACAATGTCACAATCATATAATTTAGTCAATCTTTATCAGAATATTAAATGATATCTCTATTAGTGTAGTTATATTAGACTATAGGATTAATATCACAATGCAATATAATACTATTACACCAATAAATATAATTTATTAGTGTAATAAGTGTTTTAATTTTAATAATAGATTTATTAGTGGTTTATGAATTATGACGTATTTAACATGTGTGAATAAATATTATAATCGTTACAGTTTTGTGTATTTTGGGTTCCAAATTTAATTTTTATTCATAAAAGAATGTATAATCATTAATTGTGTTCATTTTTATTGTATAAATAGGGTTTTATTTTATTGATCTTCTTATTATTGGTAATAAATAATCGGCTGTGAAATGTAAACGATTTGGAAACGTGTGTGTGGCAATGTGTTACTATGTATTAGGTTTGAAGAAATCTGTACAGTATATTATAATTATGAAATTATATGACAAATTCATAGAGTGAATGAGGTATTTTATTTCTTTATCACTTACCTACTTACTTCATTTTCAAAAGCATGTCTATCTGGAGAGTGGTAAGGTTGTTGTTTTAACACTCAACTGTTCTTCAATTCTTATGAATATAGTTGACGGGTATTCCCCTCACAAACCAATTGCTCTTATCACCAAATACCTGTTGTGTTAGAGCTTGGTACGTAACAATGCCAAGAGACCAAACATGATGACGTTGATGCCGTGGAAAGTGCCGTAGGCGCGTCGGTCTCCATACATTTTATATGGCAACTAGACTTGTAGAGCTACACTTGATCCAGGCCACACGACGTCGTTCTACGTACCTATAAATCAAGCGTGGCCCACGTGCATCAGTCTAAGTTAGTTCTAGCTTAAGCCTCTAGTGTGGGACGCTACCTGTGTCGACATCCTTGCCCTTGGCAGCGGCTGCCGAGACCCTCAAACGACACAAATACTGTATGTAACCTTGTTGGTAATTAGGTACAGTTTTGAGCCGGTCGAGTACGTGTTAGGCCACGTGCAGTGGAGAGTCTTCTTTTATTGTTGATAGGTTCGCGGTTCCTCCTATCTCGCCTCTCAATTGCTCGCCTCTCAAAATCGCTGAGAGCTAGGGGAGCTCCTAGCCAAATTACAACCGTTTCACTAGCGTCGAAGGCTTTGAGTGGGTCACGCACCTAATTCTTTTAATCTGACCACTGCTGGAACTCAGGCCTCCTCTCTAGGAGACGGAATGGGCCGTAATCCACCACGCGGTCCCTTGAAGCTGTAAAAAAAAAACAAACTAAGCTAACAAAACATTCGTCGTTACGTCAAAAAAAAATTGCAATTCGGAAAAATCGTACTCCATTCGGAAATTGAACTGTTTTCATAGGTAAGTTTATACGGAACCTTCAGCGCGCTATTCCAACACGCACTTGCCCAGTTTTTTAAACTTCTACTCAGGGTAGAGCAAGAGTGAGTGTCAGGATTTTACTGACTAAAATCCATCCGTGATCCCTCCCTTTGCGTTCTAGGACTGCTGTAGAGAGTCTTTGCAACAATCTTCCAACCCTATCGACCTTCTGGTATTTAGGTACTTCCTGAACTGCAAAAAATGAACATCATTATCATAATCTTCAATCTAAATCCATCAATCAAACTCTCTTTATCAACGAGACTGCAACACTGATTGAAGCTGATAATTTTGCCGCAGAAGGTAATGGTTCGATGACTTTTGTAACCTGAAACAATGGCACTTATTAGTTCCTAACATGAAAATATGTGACTGTAGAGTCTGTCTAAAAAGTCAAACGACTTGGGTAATTATGAGGGCAAAATGAAATCTGATGTAGTCTACACTGGTTCAATAATCAAAGTTGATTGAGAGATTGAGAGCTCTTGATCATAGTTTAGTTTAGCTCAGTAGGTTCACTGAACACCATGTGTTGCGGGACCGGTGAGTCTACTGTGCAGAGGTAGGTAAGAGGTCTAATTTCATAATTATATATTGCTGGATTTTTACTAACATTAGTTATAAGTTAAATTCTTGTTACTAACAACTTTTATGGGCTGTTTTGCCTGAAATAAAAGATTATATTTAGAATATTTATTTATTTATTTTTTTATAGTTTACTAATACAATGTAAAAACGGATAAAAAAATGTTTTAATGAATGAAACAGGAAATCGGGCCTTTTTCCTTGTGCTAAAACTGCACTGGAGAAAGTAAGAAAAATATAAAAAATACAGGCAGATGCGCCACTATGTTCTGATTCCGGCAATGTATATAATTCAACTCTGGAAAAATGTTAGACGCGTCTTTTTTACTAACAGGGGCAGAATAGAAGAACCTTGTAAAAAGCATCGAATATAAGTATTTTTTAAATGATTAAATATTATACAAAATTCCCAAGTCGGTTGACTTTTTAGACAGATTCTATGACTTGTATAGTAGGTACATTAATTTTGTATTAAAATAAAATGTATAATCATAATTTCAAAATGGTACGCGATACAATAGGACCTTTTGTTTGATACAAGAGGAGAAAGATTGTCACTCCAACCAAGGTGGAATTCGTCCGAGCCGTGCGCGAGGGTGCTATGGATCCGAGTACTGCAATGATAAAATTCCACGTGTATCAAACGGCTTTTTTCAATACACTTACAAAGATATAAATAAATGGGGTTGACGCACAACTCTTGGGAGTCGCTTAGCTGGGCGCTAAGCCTGATAAGATACACCGAATAAATTGTTACGGGGGTGAGCTCGTGTACTTTTCCACACTAGCGCGAAAAACAGTAAATTACGTGCCTAAAAGCTGTATGAATAAGAGAGGGATTTCGAAAAGTGTAGTAAAAAAATGCATAAGTATAGGTATTCGTTTTCAGCCGGCCGAAATCAGTTATTTATATCGTTATCGTAATTAAAATATATTTTTTTGTCAGGTGAATCTTTTAATATTCTTTAATCATTATTGTTTTCACTTTGTCAGGTGTCGATAATTATAATTCGTCAACTTTATCTACATAAATGAATCATAAATCTACTTCTGGTTAATTATATAATACAAAGATGACTGATAAGATTTTATTTTTGTCTAATTGACATTGTTTCGAAAATTCAAGTTAATTTTACTAATTGTTTTTGAGAATTTATTTAATCATAAAGAAAAATAAATTTATATTTTTATTCTGTTTGTGATAAATAGTTTTGTAGGTGATTCAGCAGTGGTCCTAATATGTTCTAAACAAGCTTTAAATTAAGATCTTGTCTACATTCCCTTAAAATATATTTACGATCTATACAAGGCCAACAATAGAGCCGTACAGGTTGCCAAATATTGGTCAGAAAAAGTATAGTTTGAGAGCATCGACACGAAAAGAAGAAGAAGTTGTGGAAAAATAAAACTAGTTAACCATGAAAAATAGACATGGACGTTTATATCGCAAAAAAAAACGTATATTTCGATTTCAACACTCAAACAAATTAGGTAGGGAATAAAATACATAGAGCACTTCCCGTCCTGAAATTTGGCATAAAACAAGGTCTTATAGCACAGGAATAGGAATAAATCTGAAAACTGTAAATTTGTTGTTACGTCACAAAAAAAAAATCTTTGAAACTCCAACTTTGCGATGCAACATCTGAAAGTTTGTACAGAACCTTCAGTCCACGAGTCCGACTCGCACTTGACCGGCTTTTTTTTTAATTCAAGATGGTGGCTAGTGTAAACTATAAATAGTTTTGCGACAATGAAAAGAATAGGTTCCTAAATATAGCCATTTATCTTCAAAGTTAGATTTATTGATAAAACTATTTATAGTCGCCTTAATACTTTTCAAAACACAGATAAAGTATATCCACGATTACGTATCGCCTCTGTTAGTGATTAATGTCATATTATTTCTTTATTATCTGTCCTGAAGATGATCGTCTATTACCTAGACAGTGAAGGTACGCCTTACCATCAATGATTGCATCACTGTTTACCATCAAGTGGGATCCCAGTCAAGCACTAGTTTATGATCATGTAAAAAACACTGGTCAAGGGTTCCGTGCAAACTTACCAATGAAAACAGTTCAATTCTCGAATAAAGTTACGATAATTTTTCCGAATCGCAAATAAGAGTTTTTTTGTGATGAAACTACAAATGTACAGTTTTCTGATTTATTTTATGAGACCTTCCTTCATGCCAAATTTCAGGTTTCTAGGTCAACGGGAGTCGCAATATACGTCTTTTGCAAAATATACGGCCATATCTTTTAAATGTTTTTTTTCGTTAACTCGAGAAGTTTGTTTTTTTTATTCACAGTTTCAAGGGACTGCTCCACGCATTCCCGAGATAAAGAGTCTTGACAGACAGAAACATGGACAACAGAGTGATCCTATAAGGATGCCTTTCCCTTTGAGGTACGGAACCCAAAAAAAACTCGTAAACTTCTTCAACATGCTTTACAACACTTAATAGCTTGACTGGCTTTTATGTAGGTATATTTAGTAGATCTGAGAATATATCGTAGGCTGTTTTTTACCTTCCTACTCCACCCCCAATTTTTCTTTGATAATTTACAAAGCAACGGTTGCTGGATCAGCTAGTTACGCTATAAATGATCAAAACGAACTCAGCCGACCTCTGGCTCTAATCCGTCTGGCCGAGAATCGCAAAACTGATCTAATATTTAAACACAATTTGGTGCAGGCTCCACCGATGCATATGAGATACCTTTCGCAGTGAAGGGGTAAGCAAGCTTCATTGAAAATTTATTGAATTTCATAGTTTCACCCGCAATTTAATTTTTAATTACGTTTTCAGAACATCAGATTACTAAATATGGTTAGCAGCGTTTTAAGCCGTGAATAAACCAGGATATTTTTCTAATTTAAAGGTTTTAAACACCTAAGTCTTTTTAAAATCAATCCGACACATTATTTTTGGGTGTTCTCGTAATTATATAATATTTTTTATTATAATAATATTTCTAGCTAACGGAAACTATTTTCATAAGCACCACCTAGGATTCCCGCACGCCTCAAGGAGCTGTCTTGCTGACAGCTCCTTGAGGCGAGCGGCAGAGGCTCAGCTGGGTCGAAGCCTAATGGGGCCAGGGCTAGCTCCAAAAGGTAGCTAAAGTCTGGTACGAAAGGCAATGAAGGAACTGGAGTGGATTTTTAGTCAGTATAAATCTGCCACTATCTCCCGCTCCGCCCAAGAGCAAGGGAATGCTATTAGAAGGTTTTCCACCGGAGAAAAACACCTCCTAGGATTGTCTACCAGCAATTTGCCCTTAAATTAAACTCTGGTGGAATTGTGGCCTTTATACTGTTATAACTGTTACAAAACTAAATTATTTATTATGACATTACTTAAACAGTACTTATACTTTAAAATTTAAATATTAAAGAGTATAAAATAGGTACCGCGCACCGGAAGACGCAAAATCGGAAGGCCTCTCACAAGGTGGACCGATGACCTGGGGAGAGTCGTGAGAATCTGATGAATGCCCAGGCACAAAATATATAGGTACAGAAGTCAATCTACATACAAAGCGCGCTCGAGCAACGCACACTTAGACAACGCTCACGGACACAATGTCTCGGTAGCGTCTCGGGCCACTCGTCGAACAGTTCCGGCTCAAACGCTTATTAGTGTGCGTCCACCGAGCGTAGGTATAAAAATTAAAGTACATACATAAGATTGTCTTCTGTACCTGTCTGTGACACAGGTCCGCAGAAATCTTAATAATAAGGCAATTATTATTTAGATTTTATTTTCTTCTTATTATGAAGGTTTCTGTGCACACGACCGTTCACTGTGGCGACACTTGGGGTAGGCCATCCAACAGTAAATATCTTTCGGCTGGTATTATGATGTGGATAAACATGCAATTTTTAACTCTTTTTAACGTTCCGTACCTCAAAAGGAAATAAACGGAATCCTTATGGGATCACTTTGTTATCCGTCCATTTGTCTGTTTGTCTGTCAAGACCCTTTAACTCGAGAACATGTGGAGGTCATCATCATCTTCCTGCCCTTGTCCTGTGTTATTTTGGGTCGGCGCAATTCGTTTTTTCTTCCATTCTGTCCCGTCACCCGTCATGCTATCACTAACTTCCTTTTTTTTCATATCAATCTTCACACAATCCATCCATCTTTTCTTTGGCCTCTTAACATAACTCTTTTAGAAACATGCGTTTCATCCCTCCTCTTTACATGACCATACCAAGGCAATCGATTCCCCTTCAACTTTTCAGTCACTGGCGCCACTTTCAAACTTCCTCTGATATATTAATTTCTTAGTTTATCTTTTCTCGTGACACCACATTTCTATCTCAGCATTCTCATCTCCGCTACATGCAATCTTTCATCCGTCTTTTTCACAGCTCAACATTCGAAAACAGGTGGAGCTGGAATCGACTTGAAAAACCTTACTGAAATTAATTTTGCGTCAGCTAAAAATAAGTGGGTTAAAGGCGATGTTCCGTTAATAATGAGGAGTTAGCTTATCTTACCTTCGACTGTTGCATGCTTAGACATCAACAAAAACAATTGTTTGTAGGTCGTACAGTGAAATTTGAAGTCGGTAATAATATGCGTTAATTATGGAAGTCTGACCTTGAGTATAATGCTCTGGGCACTCTCATGGTCGATAGAGTTTATTTATCTACATATATTTAAACATTTTGACTAACCTGTTAGTGTAAGGGTTAGTGGCCCTGACTAGTAAGCCGGAGGTCGTGGTGACTCCCACCCAGGGCATATGTTTGTGTGATAAGCATGATCATTGATTCTGTGTCTAGATGTAATTTATCTATACAACGTGTAACGTTAAATGCGCAAAACCTCTGATCATATTTGTGTAGTCCAAAGTAAAAAAAAAAACAAAGTTGTCCACGAAAAGTAGTCATAATTTAATCATTCATTCATAACATTTGCTACTTCGCGCAGTGGTTTTACCATTTTATTTTAATCAATAGCTTGTACAATATTTGCATAAATTAAGTGACATTTTGTGATATTAACAAACGCTCATAACTTATCTGTTTTCGAATATTATTCATTGAGACTCTACTTCACTACATAGTATAAAACAAAGTCGCTTTTTCTGTCCCTATATCCCTATGTACGCTTAAATCTTTAAAACTACGCAACGGATTTTGATGCGTTTGTTTTTAATAGATAGAGTGATTCAAGAGGAAGGTTTATATGTATAATAACATCCATTAAATAGAGGAGAAATACTGTTACCCGAGCGAAGCCGAGGCTGGTCGCTAGTAAATAATAAGAAGACCTTTTCTAATAAGCACTTTATGTAGGTATTTGTACTAATAAAAAATTGATGGTGTATAATTGCCAATAAGTTAGAAATTTTAAATTTCTGCTCCAAGTTGACAAAATGCCATTCGTGGCAATAAAACAAACCTCACTTAGATGCTACAAAAAATTATTTCATTACTCATACTCTGAAAGTAGGTCTGAAGTTGCCTGAGGAGCGGGCTGAAAAGTATCACACTTTTCATCCCTAGGGAGTTTTACTTTCAACTAACAGCTGCCAAATTATTTAAAAAAAAAACTAGGTTTATCTTTTTGTATTCGTAATGAAAAGCACAGTGCTTACCTCGGGGTTAAAGTTACTTATTTCGTCCCGAGAAGGAGTTGGCGGCCGAGCGTAGCGAGGTCGCTAATTTGAAGGACTAAATAAGTAACTTTCACCCCTAGTGTAACAATGTACTATTTCATTACTCATACTCTGAAAGTAGGTCTGAAGTTGCCTGAGGAGCGGGCTGAAAAGTATTACACTTTTCATCCCTAGGGAGTTTTACTTTCAACTAACAGCTGCCAAATTATTTAATAAAAAAACTAGGTTTATCTTCTTGTATTCGTAATGAAAAGCACAGTGCTTACCTCGGGGTTAAAGTTACTTATTTAGTCCCTCAACAATGTACAATGTACTATTGTCATCCCATTCAATTTTGTATTACGGGCATAAACGGAATGTTAATAGAGAAATAGGATCATGCTGGATATTTGTTTGTTGTCTGCTTTGGAGAGGCGGAGAAATTATCTCGACTGCTTAAGAAGGGTTTATTATCCATTTTATTTTATAACCAGTTCACTATTTCTAAATTTCCGTTGTTTACTAAACTAGCCACTAGGAAAAATTAATAGCGCATTACAATACAAATAAGTTATAAATCTATACTAATATTATAAAGAGGTAAAATTTGTAAGTTTGTAAGTTTGTAAGTTTGTATGTAGGGGGTAATCTCTGGAACTCATAATCCAATTCTAAATTTTTTTTTACTGGCAGAAAGCTACATTATTCCTGAGTGCTATAGGCTATAAATTGTTTCTATAGCATGTATATTAACCGAGCTATCACAACTTTTGTCTAGCAAGTCGGAAAAAAATACCTCATAAAACAGAATTATTGGCGTGCGCTGCCTAAACAGTTGCTTAAAATTAAAAACAATGTATGACTACCTGGTTCGTCTTAATTATTTCTACAAAAAAGTCCGCGATACCATATCTCTATCTTTTATATTTTATCTTTTATACGTCTTTTATTGCATTAAAAATATTTTTTTTCGGCATACTTACGTTTGGTTGATTATTTGAGCAACAAAATATTAATTCTTATGACAATAAATTATTTCAGTACCACAAGAACATCATACAGATAAGATTTGCCATTTACAGTATATCAAGTGGTCATACAGTTTCGGAGATAATATAAAATTACTAAAACGCAAAATGCCCCTAGCATAACTTTCATTGTGCAGACGTGCAGACGTTTTAGCTATTTTTTTTTTATATGTTGGGCAAAAATCATCTTATGACAAAACCCGCTCTTGGGTGGAGCGGGAAATAGTGTAAGACTCTTACTGACTAAAAACCCCATCGCGTTCCTTCTAGCCTTCATACCGGGGCACGAGCTCCCTTTCGGACAACCCTGTCCCCAGTAGGCTTCGACCCAGCTGGGCCCCTCCTGCTGCTGACAACTCCTTGAGGCGCG
Source organism: Mythimna lalbum (assembly GCA_949319445.1). Lineage (NCBI taxonomy): Eukaryota > Metazoa > Arthropoda > Insecta > Lepidoptera > Noctuidae > Mythimna > Mythimna lalbum. The sequence goes on along the minus strand of OX439356.1, from coordinate 20,614,473 downwards.
CGGGAACAGTGCGCGCCGTCGGCGTCTTGGACTCGGTCCATTACTGGACGATCGGACAGCGAGCGACCCATAGCTCGCCGTCCGCGAGCCCGCGTCTACGGTGGCCGGAAATCGGGATCGGAATCCCGGCGGCGGCGGCGGCGAGGGCGCCGTAGCCTGATGCGGTCGGCCTCCTCCTTTGCTAGCATTACTGCTTCGCAGAAGGAGGTGACCGCCTGCCATTCCTCCTCGCTCCGGACCATGGACTCGACCAGGGCTCGGCGCGAGAGGTCTCCGCCGCCGATCGCCCCCACGAGGACACGGTGATGCTCCGCCCAAGCAGGGCACACCTCGACTGTGTGCTCCACCGTGTCCTCCGGGCGTTGCGCACAGTGGCGACACCCGGGCGTCTCTTCCGACTTTATCTGAAACAGGTACCTCCCGAACGTGCCATGTCCGGTGAGGACCTGCGTCATGCGGTAGGTAAGGACGCCGTGAGGTCTTTCCAGCCACGCCTCAACGAGGGGACTTATTTTAGCGATAAGACCGCCCATAGCGGCACCCTATTAATTTTAAGTTCCTTACGTAATTGTTATTTTTGGTGTACAATAAAGTTCATTTTAATTTATAAGTCCATAGCAAAGATACCTTACTAACTCCAGCAGCGCCTTTTCCGTTTCAGGGACCAAGCTAGAAGAATTATAATTCCTAAATGTTGATTTTTTTAATTGTTAAGTTACAGATTTTTTTTCTAGTCTTCTTTTATTCAGTTTATATTGGGAAACGGAACATTTTTTTTTTACCTTTGAGATTAAGCGTTGCCAAACACCCGTTCTTAAGCATACTTGACAGCGATGCGGAGGAATTTTTTGACCACGCTCGAACTGCTAGTCAAATTGCCATGTCATACTTCATGCAGTTGATATAGTACAGTTTACTCAGTTTCTCAAAATAAAGAAGAAACAACGAAAGAACGAAGGTGGTGTCTTCAAGGCTAGATTGAAATGAATGAACGTTTGCAACAGAACTTACCATCAGGTGGGACCGCAGTCAAGCACTGGTGTAGATAATTTAAAAAAACACACACCATTTTCTCCTGAAATATCCTGCTATTAAGAAGTAGTTCCCTGATCTTACAATAGAGTATTTCTATTTATATACCGGATCAGATCGTCCTAGCAATTGTGATTGTCTGCGAGGATATGACCTAATGGCCGGCTGCCCAGCGAGAGTGGTACTTCCTCTATAAAATATATCACACTAGTTACAGCCAGCGGCTTCGTGCGCACAAAAGTAGAAAAACTCATAAAGGAACTGGTATTGTACCTTTTTTTTATGGTGGGGAAAATCATCCAATGACCTAAAAACCTACTTGGGCGGAGCGGGAAAAAGTGTCAGACTCTTACTGACTAAAAACCCACCCCGTTCCTTCCAGCCTTCATACCGGGGCTTGAACTCCCTTTCGGAATACCCTGGCCCCAGTAGGCTTCGACCCGGCTGGGCCCCTGCTGTTGCTGACAACTCCTTGAGGCGCGCGGGAACAGTGCGCGCCGTCGACGACTAACTGGTACCTGGAATAAAAAGATAGATAAATATATAGATATATTCTATATTGTACACCAAAAATAAAAATTACATTAAGAACTTAAAATAAAAAAAGTAGAAGAAAATGACGAAAAATTTAGAAATAGTTTAAAGTATATTCAATGTCCTATTTTTTTTGGATTTAGTACCTAAAATCCATGTTTATTAAAATTCGAACATAGGTTACTTCTAGGCAAACGAGCTCCATCGTCGACCAAATCATCGCTTACCATCGTTGGTGGTCAAGCGCGAAACTGCCAATAAACTATAAGGATAGAAATTAGAAACCACTACAATCAATACACACTCCTTTGCCAATAATGTTCAGCAGGTGCCCAGCTGGGTCGAAGCCTACTGGGGTCTCTAACCGAAATAAGTAAGTATATGTATGTATTTAAATAAATACATTTATTTCGAAATATATAAGTATGTTTATCAGTTATCTAGTACTCATAGCACAAGCTCTGCTTAGCTTGAGACTAGACGTGAGAGAGACATTGTGTCATAGTTGTAAAAAAAATCTTCACACTCAAACACGAATTTATTACAGGGGCTGACTACTAAACTATTTTTTTTTTTTAACCCTTCAGATACCGTCAATTAGAGACACAATAGTAAGACAATAGATGCGCGGCACTGTATGGATCAGAATGTTGGGCTGTGAAAAAGACGGATGAAAAAAGATTGCATGTTGCGGAGATGAGAATGTTGAGATGGATGTGTGGTGTGACGAGAATGGATAAAGTGAGGAATGAGTATATTAGGGGAAGTTTGAAAGTGGCGCCAGTGACTGAAAAGTTGAAAGGAAATCGTTTGTCTTGGTATGGTCATGTAAAGAGGAGAGATGAAACGCATGTTGTTAAAAGAGTTATGAATTTACATGTGGATGGATGGAGAGGGAGAGGGAGGCCAAAGAAAAGATGGATGGATTGTGTGAGAAGTGATATGAATGAAAAAGGAGTTAGTGATAGCGTGACGAGTGACAGGACAGAATGGAAGGAAAAAACATGTTGCGCCGACCCCAAATAAAACGGGATAAGGGCAGGAAGATGATGATGATGAGATGCGCGGCCACCGGTGGTCGCTTGGGGATTCATGAATTAATCTTCATGCAACACAAAGTACATACGGACTTATTTATCGTGAGACTGTTTACTTGAGATAATTTTCTACATTCCCATGAGCAAAGCCACGGGCAGGAACTAGTATTAACACGAACGGACAAACCCCTCAAGGTCTAAAAACACTAATACAGTTCTTTATCCTTCCATATCCATTTTATGTGTATTTCAAGCAAGGTCCCAAGATAGCGAATCTGAAGAACTAGATACGACAAATGCCATATTTAACCTAAATCCCAAGTATTTGTCGAGGATTTACTTTTATTACCGGTTTTTTTTTAACCTAGAATCTTGAAACATATTATTTGGTATTTGTGCTAGAAAAGATGATAAGATAGTATTTTCCGTCAAACGTGTGCGTAGATATGTGAGGTTTCCGGCTACTGGGGAGTCACCGGATTCGTAAAAAATATGTATTTTTCTTCCAGCGATTGGGACCATATACCAATACCTATGGTACGGTGTAAGAGGGAATGGGACACCTCCTGGCTGAGGCAAAAGACAAGCCTCACGCCCCGGACCCACCCGGGTGTCAGGAGTCGCAGGATGATTTCCAGGTGCAGTAGACGCGGATTTGCGACTGGGGAGCAATGGGTAACCTGCCATGCGGCCATCTCGTGAAGACCAGACCCAGTTTGATGGCACGCCTTAATTCATGAATCCCCAAGCGACACCCGGTGGCCGCGCATCTATTGTCTTACTATTGTGTCTCTAATTGACGGTATCTGAAGGGTTAAACATATATCAGCTAGATTGACGGGGCCAGTTAGGGCCGATACCTGCCAGGGCTTTTTTTTTTTTTTTTTTTTTCTGTCGACGGGGAAAATCATCATTGACGAAACCCGCTCTTGGGTGGAGCGGGAGACAGTGTCAGAGTCTTACTGACTAAAAACCCCGCGCCGTTCCTTCTAGCCTTCATACCGGGGCTCTAGTTTCCTTTCGGATAACCCCGACCCCGGTAGGCTTCGACCCAGATGGGCCTCTCCTGTTGCTGACAACTCCTTGAGGCGCGCGGGAACAGTGCGCGCCGTCGACGCCTTGGCTCGGTCCGGACAATTACCGGACGATCGGACAGCGAGCTACCCATGGCTCGCCGTCCGCGAGCCTGCGTCTACGGTGGCCGGAAATCGGGATCGGAATCCCGGCGGCGGCGGCGGGGGCGCCGTTGCCTGATGCGGTCTGCCTCCTCCTTTGCTAGCATTACTGCTTCGCAGAAGGAGGCGACCGCCTGCCACTCCTCCTCGCTCCGGACCATGGCCTGAACCAAGGCCCGGCGCGAGAGGTCTCCGCCGCCGATCGCCCCCACGAGGGCACGGCGGTGCTCCGCCCAAGCAGGGCACACCTCAACTGTGTGCTCCACCGTGTCCTCCGGGCGTTCCGCACAGTGGCGGCACCCGGGCGTCTCTTCCGCTCGAATCCGATGCAGGAACCTCCCGAACTTGCCATGTCCGGTGAGGACCTGCGTCATGCGGAAGGTAAGGACGCCGTGAGGTCTTTCCAGCCACGCCTCAAAGAGGGGACTTACCGCCATAATTGTGGCGTGCCCAGCACTGGGTTGCGATAGTCGCTGACGCCATTTCACCGTGAGATCCCGCCGGAGCTCTGTCCGCCATACCTCGACCTGTCGCGGTAGTGGACTTTCACCCCGACGTTGCATCTCCACGCGCTTATCGTGCATGTGTGCAAGGACTGTTGCCTCCAGATCCCACGGTGGTAGGCCAGCCAGAAGGCTCGCCGCTTCGCGGGAGATCGTGCGGTAACCCCGCACCATCCGTATTGCCATGACCCTCTGGCAGGCGTTCAGTATGGACGCCGGTCGCTTTGCCAGCGACGGCGCCCACACCGGCGCCCCGTAGAGGGCCATGGACCGAACGATCCCCGCGTAGAGCCTCCGGCAGGAGGCGTCTGGACCCCCAAGGTTGGGCAGGAGCCGCTTGAGAGCAGCCCCGGCCCGGTTGAGTTTGGGAGCCAAACGTCGGAAGTGTTCTCCGAAATTCCATCGGCTGTCGAGAACGAGTCCCAGGTACTTCATCGTCGACCCGACGCCGATGCGAACTCCTCCTACCGTAAGTTGGGAGTCTGATGGTGGCGCATTCCGAGGGCCGTGGAAAAACATGGCCTCGGATTTGTGCAGCGCCACCTCGAGTCCCAACTCCTGGATCCTACCAACGACTATCGCAACCCCGCGTGTCGCTAGAGCGACCGCCGCCTGGTGCGACTCTCCCTGCGCTAGAACCAGCGTGTCGTCTGCGTAGCAGACCACGCTGACCCCGTCAGGGAGGTCGCCGCGCAGCACGTAGTCGTAGCCGATGTTCCACAAGGGTGGGCCTAGAACCGACCCCTGCGGAACACCGCACGACATCTCTCGACGTTTCCAGTCTCCCTGGTGACCGGGGTAGATAATGGACCTGTCCGACAGGTAAGCCTCGACCACTCGACAGAGGTATTCGGGCACCCGGTGGTACCGGAGTGCCCTCCGGATCGTACTCCAGGGCAGGGAGTTGAACGCGTTGGCAATGTCCAAGGACACTGCCACGACGCTCCTGCCCCGGGACACCGCAACCCCTGTCGTGAGAGCTCGCACGCGCATGATGGCGTCCACCGTAGAGCGCGCCCTGCGAAAGCCGAATTGTCCGTCCGACAAGTCCGGCCCCACCCGTGTTAGCCGCGCGACGAGGCGGTTTGCAATGACTCTTTCAAAGAGCTTGCCCACCTCGTCGAGCAGCACAATGGGCCGGTATGCGGACAGAGAGTCCGCAGGGCGCCCTGGCTTATACCTGCCAGGGCTGCGGATTGGTTGCAGGAGCTACCTTGGCCTCTGCAAAAGGGCAACTGAAAAACTATAGCTGACCGCCGGGTCAACTTCGTACCGTTTAACAGTCGATGAATGTAGTAAAATGCGTTCCAAATGAGAATAGGATCGATTGCATGTTGTAACGTCACGATTTACTGTCGAATCGAGGAAAGAAATTTTGTAACTTTAACTATTTTACGACAGTATCGAGGCGACACTCGTACGGAGTGATCGTGTTAGCGTCGTGTCCTAGACGAACTAGCTATCCGCGCGTCATACGTACGAGCCGCTCACTATACAGCTGGCGAGCGCACGCGCACCGCGTGGTGCGCTCCCTGCATTTTATGTTGTTATGCGACGAATGATTTGTTTTTATGATAATGTCTAATTGCGAGGGGGAGGAATGCGATCCAAATAGTAGTACAAGCGATCTTAACTTAGAAGAAGTCAGCATGGTGACAGAGACTGCCCAATACAACAATACACAAGAACAAAACTCGACTGAAGCACAACGTAATGATTTAGAAGTTCCGATATCAAGTAAACGCGGGCGAGAAGACGACGAAACGGAATGGACTGTAGTTAATCGAAGCGGAAAAAAGGCTAAAGGCGATAGTAATAAAATTGAGGTCTATGTATCAAGTACAGAAAAGCTGCCCAAACAATTTAGCTTAGCCAAGTTATTTCGCGAGCAAGGCATTTCTGACACAATAAAAATTAAATATATCAACCCTTACCGTATAAGAGTGGAATTTCACAATGACCTAAGTGCCGAGAGATTTATTTCCTGCGAGAAATTCGCAACTATGGGGTGGAGAATATTTAAGTCGCTGGAGGTTGGCTACTCTTACGGCATTATTAAAAATGTCGATATTGATCTAAATGAAGAACAGATACTAAACGATATTTCATGTCCTAGTCCAGCGGAACTTGTTTCTCTGAAGCGTCTAAACCGACGTGACGAAAATGGCGTGGGATGGATTCCGTGTGAAACTGTACGATTGTGCTTTAAGGGTCATTTTTTACCAGCATACGTTTTTGTGGGCAACCTCAAAATTAATATCGATAAATACGTATTCCCAGTAACACAATGTTCGCGTTGCTGGAAACTAGGCCACACCGCTAAAAGATGTGTTGGTAAAATAGTTTGCCCAAAATGTAGTGGAGATCATGCCAATTGCGACACAAGTACGTTGAAATGCCCAAACTGCTCAGAAAAACACATGGCGCTGTCCAAAGAATGCCCCTCCTATAAGAAAGAAAGAAAAATACGCCTTATTATGGCCGAGTTCAACTGTACGTATCGTAAGGCCCTGACAATGTACCCTTCTCCAGATTCTCCAACTGACGCATTACCACCTCAGGTACCCCATGTCTTCACCCAGCCATCCACATCAGCTGATAAGCCAAATAAATCTAACCATACGTCGGTGATGATTGACTTTACAAAAGGAGCTCCACACCAGGGACAGCAATCTAAGCAGAAGACTACCTCTAAGAAAAAAGGAATTCCAAAACCCATAAATATGCCAGAAAAATACAACTTTAAAAATTGGGAAATCCCCCACTCCGACTCAGAATCTACAAATAGTGAAACGACAGGAAACAACTCAAAACCTAGAAGAACGTCTTCAAAACGAACCTCGCGTGGTAATGTAAAAATCCGAGATTTATTTAGGAGAATTGAAAAAGTATTTTCTACCGAAAGTGAAACTATTTATGGTAAATTTAAAAGTATCTTAAAAATATGTACAGAGTGGTTGATAGTGTGGTTAGCAAGTAATATTTCCCAGTGGCCTATACTTAAGAAATTATTTGAATTTTCAACAACATTAGATAATGGATCGTCACACTAAAAATAAATATTTAAATATTCTACAATGGAACTGCCAGAGTCTTAAACCTAAGTTGCTCAATTTTGAAAATCTTCTTGTACTTGAGAAAATCCACGTTGCTGCCCTTAGCGAAACTTGGTTAGACCCTGATTCGGAACTCATATTAAAAAATTATATTATTTATCGCAATGACCGACTCGATGGCTACGGAGGCGTAGCACTGATAGTTCACAAGTCTATAAATTCTAGCATTAGCTTAATTAACTGTCAAAATTCAGGTATACAAGCACTTAAAATTGATCTATTTAATTGTAACGACATCAAAGCTATTATAGCTATTTACTGTCCTTCTTCGGTGACGACATCTACGAGTGACTGGGATTTTCTGCTATCTCAACACAGCAATAAGACGTTAATACTTGGGGACTTCAATGGTCACCATAGTAATTGGTCGTATAAAACGGACCATCGCGGTAGTCAACTGTTTGATTCTTTATCGGATAATAATTTTGTCGTTTTAAATAATGGAAGCCCGACAAGAATAAAATTAGTAAATAACGCCGTTCAAAGTTCTTCTCCGGATTTATCGTTGGCATCGTCAGATATCGCTGTTAAGTTTGTCTGGTCAGTACTGAACGAATCGTTAGGAAGTGACCATTTTATGATAAAAATTAAGTCCAGTTTAGATACTAATCCCCGACAATGCCTTAAAAAGCTCAGAAATTATAAAGCGGTCGATTGGAATTCATACAAACAGTTGGCACAGACTTTATTTGATAGTTTTACGCACTCAGATGACCTACAACTGTGTTAATCAGTTTTTCAAATAAGTCGTATGACATTTAATGTCATACGACTTATTTGAAAAACTGATTAACACAGCTGCAGATAAACACATTCCATATTACAAAATATATTCCGGGCCTACCTCCACCTTTCATCCGAAACCATATTGGAACCCGTCTTTATCTAAATCAGTCGCTATTCGTCGCCGCGCACTTGCTGTCTTCCGTCGGAACCCTACAGACGCGAATTACCAAGATTTGAAAAATAAAATTAAGGAATCAGTAAAACTAATTAACTCAACCCGGCGATCGTCGTTTCGTGAATTTTGCTCGACATTGAATCACCAGACCACTGCGTCAGCAATGTGGTATAAATTGCGATGGATCAAGGGGTACGTCTCACCTAAGACTTACATCAATAAAACTAATGTGGAGAACCTCCTTACATCTTTGACTCCAGATTTTGTTAGTTTAGGCGATCAAACTTTTACATCATGCAACCCAAAACTAGATACTCTCTTTTCCAAACAAGAATTGTTTAAATCAATAAAAGATAGGAATACCACACCTGGCAAGGATAATATATCGTATAGTATGCTAAAACATTTGCCAGACAATGCTATGGATATCTTGTTATTTCTATTTAACCAATGCTTTAGTCGCGGGTTTGTCCCTAAACAATGGCGACAAATTAACATCGTACCTATTCCCAAACATAGTCAAACTGCCGCGGAACCCACGAAACTACGACCCATTTCTATGATCTCATGTATCTGTAAGACATTCCACTACATGATTTTAAACCGAATCGAATGGTATTTAGAACATAATAAAGTATTCTCCAACTGCACTGTAGGTTTTAGAAAATGCCGGTCTAGTTTGGACAGTCTGTCTAACTTTACTTCGAGAATACAGACGGGGTTTTCGGAGGGTCACTGTACCATAGGTTGCTTCATTGACATTGAAAACGCTTACAATAATATTGAAATCATTCCTTTACTGCAGTATATGAATAGTAAATTAAAAATTGGTTCAAAACTGTGCTCATATTTATGGAACTTTCTCCAAGAAAGACAATTGAGTATTTGTATAGACGATAATTTATCAATTAGTAGAAACACAGGGCGCGGGCTGGCTCAAGGTGACCCCTTATCCCCTTTATTGTTTAACATAGCTACTGTCCCTATTTGTACGACTATAAATAATGTTCATGTAGCACAATATGCAGATGATTTCGTTTTATATACCTCGTGCCAAAATTGCCACTTGGGTTCAGTAAAATTACAGATAGCTCTGGATAAATTCAATATTATCATTGCAGGTTTAGGCCTTAATATATCGCCGTCAAAAAGCAAGGTATGTGTTTTCAAAAGAGGATACAAAAGAGAAAATATTACACTGTATGTGAATGGTCGGCCCTTAGAAGTAGTTGACAATGTTAAATATTTGGGACTGTGGTTTGATTTTAGACTAATTTGGAGGAAACATATCAATGAATTAAGGGAAAAACTTCTTAAGTTTGTAAATATTTTTAAAATGCTAGCTGGTTTTGGTTGGGGGGTGCACCCTTCACACCTGAGACGTGTGTATACAGCCACAGTAAGAAGCCGAATTGACTATGGGAGTGTTCTTTATGGTAATGCCAGTCGGACACACTTATTAAAAGTAGATAGAATACAGAATATTTGTTTACGTACAATAGGTGGTTTTGTGAAGAGTACGCCCATACATATTATGGAAAATGAACTGTGCATCGCGCCCCTTCATATCCGTCGGCAATTATTGGGGAGTAAGTTTTGGTTAAAATGCAAGTCTTTTAAAAATAATGTCACAGTTGATGAACTCGAGCGTCTGTCGGCGTTAGTTTGTTCGCATCGCTACTGGAGGAATAAACAAAGACCGGTTTTGGTCACAATTCATGACTCACTTAAGCACGGTCGCATCCACTGTAGTGAGAACGTAGATATGTTTAGTTTACCCACTTGGGTCAGCAACGTGGATCTAGATAGCAACATAATCTCAACAATTGAGGGTGTCGACCAAGCCAAAAAAGATTATAATGCGTGTCAATTAAAAGCTATTTGTGAGACATATTTACAAATAAAATATACTGGCCTATATACAATTTATACTGATGCATCAATTTGTAATAATGAAATAGGTGTTGCATTTTATGATTTATTTGTAAATTCATCGTTTAAATTTAAAGTTGATTGTGTGATTTCAATAATGCACGCTGAATTAATAGCTATTTTGGAGGCTTTGTCTTATATTGATTCAATTGCATGTTCCAAGTTCTTAATAATAAGTGACTGTCGCAGCGCGTTACAGGTATTAAGTCGATGTACTAAGCCCAAACGTGGGATCCCTATTGCATATGCTATACTAGACCAGATCTGTAAACTTAAAGCTAAGAACAAAAGTGTTGTATTACAATGGGTGCCCTCTCATATTGGCATTGTAGGTAATGAGATAGTCGACAAGCTAGCTAAAGAAGCAATAACAGACGGAGAAACATATTCTTGTTTACCGTACCATACAGAACGTTATTTTGAAGTAAAACAAAGGTGCTATGATAGGTGGCAAGAATATTTCAATGAAAGAAGTCGTAGTAAGGGCATATGGTATGCTACTATACAGCCAAACGTTTTTAAAAATACGTGGTTAGACAATGCCAATATGGGTAGACAAACGGCTGTGACAGCCCTTCGGCTTCGCTCCGGACATATCCCTTTAAACAAATTTGCATGTTTGATGGGTAAAGTAGAAACACCAAATTGTACAGAATGCAATTCAATTGAGGATGTATACCACATCATGATGGAGTGTGTCCGGAACGAAGCGGAAAGACGAGATCTTCTGTCGACCTTTAGTGATATTTGCGAGACTGGTGGTTGTAACATCGTTTTGGCTGCTCCTACTTCGGACGCGGCCAGGATGATGTACAAACTCGTAATAATTGGGATCAAACGCCGGGGGGCATCTTGATCTCTTAATAATATATAAATTTTTAGCATGCCGAGTGAAGTGATTTGTAACGATGAGGGTGGCATAATCTGAATAGATTAAACCCTCTTTAATTTAATAAAGAATAAAAAAAAAAAAAAAAAACTATTTTACGAAAAATTTAATTTATTTACGAACTGTGAACGAAAAAAGTTTAATCAGAATTCAGTTCTTCAATTTTACTCATCTCCAAGTTCCTCAATTTTGACCAAGTTTCTTAGATTTGACAGTAAATCGTGACGTCACAACAAAAAATCGATCCTATTCTCATTTGGAACGCAGAGTATATCTTTCTTCTTCTTTATATAGTCTACTGATTGTGATGAAACAAAGCCTAACAAGATACACACAATTTCATAGATAAAAGTTATACAAGGTAGGTGTAAGGAACAGCCCTCCGCAAACTTTAAGGGCTTGCTCAGTAGACGAAACTGAACAACCTTCCACAAAATTTGTTCCTCACCATACAAAATTATAAACTTGATTGGACAATTTGTGCGGTGAGGCCGATTTTTATTTTAGTTTCCTGAAAAAATCTTGTAGAAGGTTGTTGAGTTTCATCTACTAAGCAAGCCCTTACAGTTTGCGGAGGGCTGTCCTTACACCTTGTATACATCGATTTCGTACATTTTGTGTGATACGCGCATAACTAAAAACTTCAACTTTATTATACGTATTTATATATTTTAGTCAGTAAAAGGCTGACACTCCCTCCCAGCTCCACCCTGAGCGGGAGAAGTCTTTGGCAAATTTCCCACCTTAAAAAAAAATAAAAACAAACACATCTGTCTCTCTGCTTTTGCTATAAAACTGTTAGACTAATTTAGCAGTCTGAAATATCTTATACAAGATATAACTAAATTAGTTTTCTTCACCTTGAAAAACGCTTGTACCTCTATGTAAGTAATTTAATGCTGACCTAATTCAACCTACTCATCTTTCCATCAATCAGAATCAGGTCACAATAGAGTATCTATTCATCTCCTCAAGCATCCGTCGGGCGAGATATTCTAGAACTAGCCTGGATTTCCTGGCGATTAGATCTAATGGCCGAGGGGACGAGATGCATTATCTATTTGTGTAGATGAAGATACGACACGGATAAATGGATTGACGCGATTTTATAATAAAGATGGAATTTATTCATCAGAAGAAAACTGAAAATATCAGGCAAGTGCGAGTCGGACTCGCTCAATGATGGTTCTGTACAAACTTGTCTAAGAAAACAGTTCAATTCCAAAATTGAGTTGCGAAGATTTTTCCGAATCGCAAAAAAAAAACGTTTTTTTTTTTAGACGTAACTACATTACAGTTTTCAGATTCTTCCCTATACTTGTGCTATAAGACCTAGCTTCATGTTAAATTTCAGGATTCTAGGTCAACGGGAAGTACCCTTTGTTTGATTCCATTTATAGTGTCGAAATAGTCGCTTTTCGTGTCTTTCATTTTATTAAAATCAGAAGTTTAATTTTTTCATCGCTTTTGGGACTACTGACCAGAGTATATGGTTGTAATTTCAACTCGATACCTCTACGCATTTCCGAGATAAAGGGTCTTGACAGACAGACAGACAAACGGACAACAAAGTGGTCCTATAAGGGTTCCGATTTTTCACTACTCTAAGATTCTATAGTTTCAATTTTCTATTCCATTACTTTTTGTTTTGAAACACGTCAGTATACCACGTGTTTGATTTTTGTTAGTGGACAATTTGAATTTCGAATAAACTTGTTCGATACACGTATGTTGACAAAATTTGATGTTCCAAATTCAAATCTCATTATTCCCTAGGGATTGCCCATACTACAATAACTCTCTACGGATAGAATGACTTTATGACATACAAAAGGACAATATCGAGTAGGTAGTAGATGTAAAAATGTTAATATTATGTTATTTCATTTCAGTGTATAGTTTCAAGCCCATTCTTTGACAATCTCTTCCATAATATAGGAAACATATCTCGATTCCCATGAAATCTTCTCAATGCCGATGACAATGAAGATTATCTTCGATTTGTTTTGATAACATTAGTTTTTAATTCAGCGGTGAGGCTGGATGCCTCTCATTTATAATTATATCGCGGTCAAGAGCAGTGACCCAGTGTTCGACAGTGTCAATATGTTACGGATTGTCTGCTTAACGTTTTTAGGTATGTAATTGAAATTTTATTGTTTACTAGCTTCTGCCCGCGGCGTCCCCTGCGTACTGTAAATATAGCCTATGTCACTCAGAAATAAAGCAGCTTTTTATCGGTGTAAAATTTTTAGCAATCAGACCAGTACTTTCTTTTTTTCTATATCTTACAAACCAAAAAACATAAAAAAACATAAGTACTTTACCTCTTTAGAATATTAGTGTAAGTTTGGGATTTTTAGCTATAGGTAGTCGGTATACGTATTTTGTGTTTGCATCAGTTTATAGTAAGTTTATCTAGGACATTACTGACACCCCGTGCCCCGGAAAGCACGTAATACCAGGTCCCGGTTATCATTCGTAGATCTCGCCAGAACGTCTGATAAATCATTCTATCAAAGGAGTATCATGAGGTCTGTACCAGTAACTGGGTTGTGGAGTTTTGTTTAGCAGTCGTGATTTTGATCAGTTTTTAGAACGCATGTTACTAAAACAGTTATGACTACCTGTGGATGAGAGGAGAGGATAAGGGAAACCAAAGAAAAGATGAATGGATTGTGTGAGGAGTAATATGAAAGAAGAGGGAGTTGATAACTTGACGGGTGACAGGATAGAAGAAAAAAAACGTGTTGCGCCGACCCCAAATAACACGGGACAAGGGCAGGAAGATGATGATTTGGTTTCGGTAGACTCAGACATGATGTTTTTCCTAATTTTTATTTTTCGATCTAGGGTTTTTTCCAGTAAATAAAATACCATTATATTACTCGTTGGGCTATAAACTAAATCTTCAGGCTTAAATTCATCAAACAAAGACGGACTAGCTGCTTTATTCCTGAGAGATATAGGCTATATTTTATGTACGTGGGCAAAGGCGCGGGGAAAAGCTAATTTCTTATAAAGAAGTCGTTCGGGTCGGATAAATGTGCTTTCATCTAGATGACAGAAAAGGATAGGTAACTATATCATATGAATCTGACAGCTTTCATCCGCACCATTCCTAAGCAATTGTTAGTGATGTAGCTAAAAACACAACCACTGGTCCCGATACAAATGAAGTGCTATGCGATTTCTAACTACATTCTTCTGTTATGTAGACATAACGATCTATGAAGATGGTCTACAAAACATTTCAGTACCTATGCCTAAAATAGTTGATTAGAATAATAACAACTCAATAGCGGACAATCGTATGCGTGACGTGTATCTTATTGTTCACGAGTTTAAATGTTTAGAAGTTCTCGGCATTGTTCCCAACTTTGAAATAACAATCAGAATTAGGTAAGGTATTGTCCGTGTAGCGACATCTATGTCGTCACCTAGGTACTAATCCTGCATCGCGCAATCAAAGTTCTCCGCACGATTAGAAAATATCACGGAGTTAGTATAAGAAGAGGAATATAAGAAGAGGAGATGTTGTAATAAGATTTCCCTAAGAAAAAAAGCGTGACATTTTGCGGGGTGAGGGGGTGTTAGACTCCGCCCATTTTTTTATTTGCCATCTGCCGGACTACTTGGTCGTTCTGTTGATTCTATTTTGTGGTTACGTAACTATCTCACACTTGATGTCATTAGGTGCAGGATGCAACAGGGTCGCACTCAGAATTACCAGGGACTTCTGTTTTTTAAATTAATTGTGCAAACCATCCGATACGTATATTTTTCATTGAAATAGTGATACTATTATTAGATGAATGACGAATGAAGATCATTCGAAAATCATCTAAATCCTTTTTATTGTAACATTTTTTTTATTCCATTTTTATTAGGTTTTACTTTTTTAAAGGCTTATTTTGATAGAAAGAATTATCAAGATTGATTACAAAGCTATTCTTTTTTTTTTGTCAGTGAAGGTTTTATATAATTAGCTCCCGAGCATTGAGTGGGAGATTATAAAGAAACCAGAGTGAAGTGAGGAATTCAAGCCGCCCAAGACAAAGACAGCTTTATCCTTGTGTTGCATACTCTACTTTTTACACCAAATGTGAGGTAATTAAAAACAATTTGATCGACCAAATCATATATTAGAGAAATATAAGTATTATTTTACAAGTTCGTCAGCCGTGGGATATTCGGTAAAATAATTGGCTTCTAATTACTGCCCTGTATTTTTGCTATTTGACGATAAATGGCGACTTGTTTACAAAATTATATAAATACTACAAAAATAATATTATGGCGACTAACCCTTCAGATACCGTCAATTAGAAACACAATAGTAAGACAATAGATGCGCGGCCACCGGTGGTCGCTTGGAGATTCATGAATTAAAGGACCTTTAGGAATGAATGTTGATCAAATTTCCGTACGTATGATTATTAAAATATATTAATACTGAGCTCTACGTACCTAAATATATTTAGTTCCCATGACATAGTGTGTCGCCATCTAATGTCGAGTAGAATTATATTTGGAAATGCTGACGTTAAGATTTTTCTAGAAGTATTTTAATAAATTATGCATATAAAATAACTTACAAATGAAATGTGATGGCATCCATAGCATCAGAACGTCTATCCGAGTAATTTTTACAAGATAAAATACAACACTTAATTTTTTTGGTTTTCTATCGCGAATATGATGCCAAATAAGTGGGTTTACGAAGTTGTGCACAGGACGAACGCCAACAATACACTGATTTAGGCCACGCCCACCGTGATGACGTCAGGACTCAGTTGAGAGTCACAGTGCACAGTTGTTTAGGCCGCCTCCTCTTCTATACTAACTCCGTGGAAAATATAGAACAGTCATAAACCGCCACCACCACCACCACCACCCACCCCACCACCTCCCACCACCAGACTATGACACCTGTCTGGTCGAAGGATCCTCCCTTTTTAACGGAGGTTTGTGACTTTACTCTCTGTTCCGCCTACCCCTAAACTGGTGATCCTCGACTATGAATGTCAGCGCAGCCTTCGTGACGTCATCATCACTTCCTCAAGCTTTCGAGCAGCGAGCCATACAACGCCGTCGCCGTTGTATGCGTGTTGTATGCGCAGCCTGACCAACAACATATCTACCTGGCCATACCTGGTCAGCCTCATCAGCGATCTTGGCACACCACACCTTCGCCCAGTCACATGAAGAACTTCACCTGGTCGACGCAAGCAGTCAAGCCTACGTCGCACAGCACCGCTCCGACTGACTGGAGCCATCAGCACTACTCCGACTCACTGGAGCCTACAGCATTATCCCGACTCATTGGGACATCATTACCCCGACTCACTGGGGCATCAACCCGACTCACTGGGACATTATTACCCCGACTCACTGGGGCATCATCCCGACCCACTGGGACATCATAACCCCGAGACAAAAAAATTTGGTAAATGGTTAACGAGTTTTCTCTGCTTGAAGCTCTTTCAGAAATCGCAGCTGAAGCAATCACTACCACATCAGCGCCAGAAATGACGACGGTAACTTCATCAACGACCACTAGCGCCGCCACTACTGCGGACACCATCTTCAATTACGAACCAGAATGGAGTTATGATGGTAAGAGTCTTACTTTCTTTTTTTTTGATTCCATTAATGTTTGATTCTTTTTATTTCTGGGTAGCTACATCTGAATCTTATTTATTTAAACTTCATGCACAGTAGTGGCAGGTAAAGAGTTTAGACCAGAAACAACACTACAATAATTGAGCACCGTCATTGTTGAAATACAGCCCGATTTACTGAAAAGAGTACCATTTTAATATCATTAAATCATCTCTCCAAAAAGTCAATTTCATGCGTAGCCTAGGATATATAAAATCTTTGTGCATATCATAAACATTTCTCTGTTCTTTTTATTCAATTTAATTCATGAATCCCCAAGCGACCACCGGTGGCCGCGCATCTATTGTCTTACTATTGTGTCTCTAATTGACGGTATCTGAAGGGTTAAAGTTCCACCTCTAAAAAAAAAATTACTGCGGACCATAACTTCGAATTTGTCTTCGAATTTCTTTTCTTCGGTCAACGAATCAGCATTGCCATCCAGCGTGGCAATGCTGCCAGCGTTCTGGTTCACTTTTCCCATTGACATCGATGTGGACGAATTTTTTGATGCCCTTTGAGTTTTCCCCGTTTTTCTGCCTTTTTTACTCGTTGGCAGAATAGTCAACATCGGCTCTGCTTGCCGTTAAAGAAAAGAATAGAAACTTCGAAAAATATTTGAAATTAATTCTTGAAATGAAATTGCTCGTAGGTACTTGCATATACACATCATATACATTGTTATGTGAATTTCATAATAGTAACATCGAAGTTCGTGATCAAATTTAGTGCCGGTGACGAAGTTTATAGTCTCGCGGTAATAATCACTGTTATTAAAACTTTGTTGTATAAGATAATGGAGTAACACTATGTAAATGTAGGTATTAGGCATGCTTGATCGATCGCAGAAAAATGTTTCAGTTTCCAGGGGTTTTAGCGGTAATGTAGGATCATTCTTGCAATTTGTATAATCCGCATCGAAGAGCAGTGGTGGCCGAGTGGTAATGGCTCCGACTTACGATTTGTAGGTCGTGGGTTCAAACCTTGCCAGGCGCAATACTTTGAGTAATTTATTTCATTACCACTGCTCTCAAAACGGTGAAGAAAAACATCTTGAGGAAACCGGCATGTCCTAGAACCAAAAATTCGAAGACATGTGACATTCAACAACTCGCACTAGGCCTGTGTGGTGGATTACGACCCATTCCCTCTCCTAGAGAGAAAGCCTGAGTCCCAGCAGTGGGATCATTAAAAAGGCTGAAGATGAAGATGATAATCCGCATCTCAGTAAGCATTTTAAGCTCCCTACTATCACTGACAAAGTTCTAGTCTAACAATATAGTTACCTACACACACCATTTTGGCGAACAAAGCTGTCAACAAAGATAACAAATCGGAGAAAAAAAAGATTGTGCTAGAAACAGCATGTCCTATGTATATGTGACACTACAACTAAAAATCAAAAAAATATATGACATCCACCAACCCGTACTAGGTCGCGATTCTCTCTGAGAGGAAACCTGAATCCCTGCTGTGAGAACATTAAAAGACTCATTATTCTATGCTATACTAAAATCTAAACAATTTTCTTTCGTATCATTTTAAAAAAATCCACTATCTTCCAGACGAATCCAAATGGCCAGGCCGTCGCTGTCAGAAGGGAGGCAAGAGACAGTCCCCCATCGACATCAAGACTAGCGATGTCATCCAAGACTACACAAGGCAGTTCATCAAATACGGGCCGCTGCAATTCACGGGGTACCACAAGGTCCTGGTCTCTGGGATTAATAATGGACACACCAGTAAGTGGTAATCACAATTTTCCGCTGATCTCTCCAGAAAGAAAAAAAAAACAAAAACGAAAACAAAGGAAAAGAGTTTATTGGCTTAAAAAAATTAAACAACAATAACGACTTATAATTAGCAAGTAAATAGGATATGCGTGGTGAAGGTTGCGTGAATCCGATGGATGCGGGACACACAGGATCGATCATTGTGGCGTCACTTGAGGGAGACCTATGTCCAACCATGGACGTCTATTGGCTGAAATGATGATGATGAGAATATGCGTCAAACGACCAGTGCTCAGCATAATGCTGGGGCTCGTGTAGGACAGAACAAGAGCGCTGATTTTCCGCACCAGCCGTCGTCGACGGTGAGACGCTGATCGGCTAGCAAGGATTACTTACTTAGTTCTGATTGCTTTCGTTCCACCGTCCAAGACAATTCGTCGAACTTCAATAGCTTAGCACTTTTCTGGTGGCCGCCAGATTTAGTTCTGGGGCCTAAGTCTGCTTTTTTTATAAATTCGTCATTCCAACATGATCCCATTGTCATTTTGCTAAAAGTTTGTAATCTGCTAATTTATAATGATCGATCACTGATCGGTCAATTGTCTTGTAATAGAATTGTGGTAGAATGACAATATCGAGCCTATTAAAAGCACTAGCTGCGTAATGACGTCGTAATGGTAGGTACCTAATCAAAGGAACTGTAAATTTTTTTGCAGATTACCGCATACGTCAGATATTCGAGATTACCATTCTATGCCATTTCTTCCAATGGAGTGTCATTGGTTGACCACATTGGTTGGCATTATATTAATAGATTACCAAAACTTGTCAAAATCAACAATTATGAAATCAATGATAGACCATTCTGACACTATTGGAATCCGTGGTGATGTGAACTTAGTTAGCAGTTATAGGGACAATATTCCTAGGTACACTACGGTAGAAATATCTTGACCACTCTGAACTACGGACAAATGGTTCCGCAGTATTCCTTTTTCAGAAACATTATGGCCAATACGTATTGCGTATTTTTTTTCGAGTTTGCGCAACTATTCGGAACGCCAACTTCAGAGCGGCCTACATATTTTGACCATACTGCACCTATTCTAATTGAGCCTCTTAATTCCTCGTAGTACAATTCAGCACGGAGGGCGACGAGGCCATCCACCCAGTCCTTACAGGAGGTCCTCTCAAACACATGTACCGACTGGAACAGCTCCACTTCCACTGGCTTTCTGAACACGCCATCAATGGCGTCAAGTAAGTTTACATAAACAAGTATGTTTTACTTTTAGGCCAACTGTCCAGGGACGCGTAGCTTCATAGACGCGTATTCGTCATTATACGCTATACCGACACGGCGTTGTCGCTTCATCGACAGAGTTTGTCGACTGTGAACAGGCGTACACCAAGCGAATAATGACGAATACGCGTCTATGAAGCTACGCGTCCGCGGACAGTAGGGCTTAGTTTGACTTCTACTAGGGCATAACACGCACATCTTACGTTACCAGCCCTATATAACGTGTAAGGTCTGAAATTAGTTTGCTCAGAATAACGAACAGAATCAATTAAACCACTTTTTTTAATATAGGTTACATTTTTTTTTTAAATCTTCATTAAAAACGTCAACCTGCCTTTTTTTTTAATTACCACTCTTATGAGTAGGTCAAGCCATTACGTACGCAAACCAGCCCAAATAGGTAAACAAACACAAATAGTTGTAGTCCAATCAAATTTTCTCATACACGGGATAATAATTAGTTCTTATTTCAATGCAGATATGAATTTTAAACAAACTAAAACTTCATGGTTTTAAGGCTTATAGTCCCTTACACATCGTCAGAATTAAATGCACAAGTACTCAGTCCGTACTATTCGTACCGTTTAGGCGCCATTTACACCCGCATAGAGCCCCGCTGACTTTTAAATCCATTTTCTTGGCGAAATATTGATTCATTTTCATATGCTATGTACATTCTGCCCACACCACCCCAAATAAAACGGACAAGGACAGAAAGATGACGATTATGATTATGTACATTATAAAGAACACTAAATCAGCAATTTATTTTGTAAAAAAATATTTCTAAAGATCATAGCCCTTTTAAAGGAGTGGGGAACAAGCGAGAAATTATCATGTCGTTATTTTTTTTCGCAAATGTTTTAAGTAGTTTATATAAGATTTTTTTCGTAAAAATCATATATTGATAATGTTTTGCGCATTTAACGTTACACGTTATATTTATGTAGCGTATATTTTTTTCAAATTATTTGCCACCAAACCTGATAGTTAGAACTAGGGAATCTAATCCCGCAATCGCAGGATTCCGCAATTGCGGGGTTTCTCTCTCTCTCAAACCAGACCATGGCCTGAACTACGACCAAGTTCATCATTTTTTGTACATTACCTACTGCTTAAAACAAAAAAAAATAAAAAAAATTATATCAATCCCGCAAATCTTTGCCTGATCCGCGGGATTAATCCGGGATTGGATTCCCTAGTTAAGACACACCCTTCCACTAAAACGCCATGTATGTTTCAGATACCCCATGGAGCTACACTTCGTCCACGTCAGAACTGACCTGACGGTCTTCGATGCGTTGAGCAAGAAGGATGGTCTGGCCATCGTCTCCGTGTTTGGAAATGTGAGTCTTGATACCTACGTTTCTTAAGAAAACCAATAGGCAATATGCAGGTAGCTATCCACTCGAAGGCTCATCATCAAGGAATAAAACGATTTGGACGTTTCGCCACATGAGTAGATAAACCGTACAGAGGCAAAGCTTCAAACAACCGCTCGAATCGGTTGCACTACTACAAGCGCGCGGGGAATGTGTGAGTGACCACCGTCCGTCCGTCCGTACGCGACGAATACGCAACAAGCGGACGGTGGTCACTCACACAGTCCCCGCGCGCTTGTAGTAGTGCAACCGATTCGAGCGGTTGTTTGAAGCTTTGCCTCTGGTGGTTTCGCCTCGTCGATTATACCGCATACCTACATCGAATGACTGGAACAATGCGTCTTCCCGTCCGATAATAATTTAGGTGTCTTCAAGACTAGAGTGAATATGCTCTAAATAGGCTAGTGTGCTACACCATCAACGATTGCATTACTGCTTATCATGAGGTGTAATAGCAGTCAAGTAGTGCTTGACTGCGATCCCACCGTCTATATCATTTGCTAAGTCAAAGTGAAAATATTTTATTTCAATTATTATTTTTATTTTTTTTTAATTCCTATACTAGTTTATATGCTTGCCTGCGATCCCACCTGATGGTAAGCAGTTACAAAACATCAGAAGATAGTGCTTGCTTGAAAGTAAAGGTTACATTTAAAAAAATTGCATTCATGTCTTTGTAGCAAGCTTTTTGGGTTTTTTGGTGGCTTTGTTAAATAGTGAAAAAGCCATGTCAAAACAAACGTCGACAAAACGATCTGACGGCGAATATTCCATAGTTGAAAAGTCCTGTCGTCGAAACTAACAAATGTCTGTCGGCGAAACATGTGAAACGTTCTATCGACAAATCTCTCAAAAACGAAACGTCCTGTCGGTGATCAGCCCCCCTAGCCAAGTTACAACCGTTTCGCTTGCGTCGAACGCTTAGAGTTGACCTTGCCGCCAATTCTTTTGTTCTGACCACGTGACTGAGCGTTGAGGCGACGTCGTTCCCGTACATTTGAAGCTTTCTACTAGCGTTAACTATTGCAGATTAGCAATTTGGCTAGGGGTACAGTTCAAAGGAGAAACGATTGTCGGAGAACAGTTACAGAATCCTATCAATAAAATGTTAACAAAATAAATTATCAACGAATTTAAGGTAGTTGAAGTCTTAACATATAAAATGAAGTGTGAACTTGAATGATATGTGTCAATTCGAAGAGTCAGCGATAAATCATGTGCAAAACTGCGATCAGGCGCTTCAATTAACGGTGTTATCAGCCATATTTCACAAAGACTGCATGTAATATATATTGTTGCTTATATATTGCATATAGTGCACCCTGCGACCTTGACACGTTCATCGTGGGCTTATCATCACAATTGTGTAAGGTTCACATTTCTTTTAGAAACTCTGTCTTTCTGCAATTTCTAGGAAGTCGTTGGTATATTTTTTTTTACTGTCGAAAGCGCAGATGGAGAACTGTGATGTGGTCGACGATGGTGCACGCTTGCCTAGAAGTACCTAACCTTTTCAATCTTGATTAAAGACTCTCATTGTATTAGACCTAGTACCAAGGTTACCAACAATTTTTAGAAGAAATAGTCTCTACCTGGTCTTTATCTGATTTTCGAAATGTTTTTGATTGAGGTTGGTAATCTATACTTATAATAAATCTGTAGAGAGATCAATTCTGTACATGAAATATATTTCCAAAATAACTATCAGGGGGTGATTAGTGATCGATACTGATGCCAAAAATGCAAACAGTCAAATTTTTGTCTGTCTGTCTGTCTGTCTGTCTGTCTGTCTGTCTGTCTGTATGTTCTTTATAGAAACAAAAACTACTCGATAGATTTTAACGAAACTTGGTACAATCATTCTTCATACTCTTGGGCAGGTTATAGTATACTTTTCATCACGCTACGATCAATAGGAGCAGAGCAGTGAAGGAAAATGTTACGGAAACGGGAGAAATTACTCCATTTTTTAAGCTTCCGTCGCGTTTGCAGCGTTAATAGTTAAAGCTACACAGAAATCATGTACAACGGAAATGTTCTCCTTAAAATTATATAAAAAATGTCCCACAACAGCATATGTCGATCTTTTATGGTTGACTCACAATAACACGTGTAACTCCCGATAGCTTAGCAGTTCGGAGCTTTCTGTTTATTTTTGTCAACTCTTACGTTTATAACACTCTCACTCATCCCTAATTAAAAAAAGTTTACATTATTATCTATTCAATAAAAAAAGAATTATATAAATCGGTATAGAAACACCAAAGTTATACATGAAATACGCTAATAAGCCATCGCGCTTGAATACTGAGTCATGCTATAAGGATTATTTTTGTGTAACTGTCGCTGCGCTCAACGCGGCTCGCGGCGGCAATATTTGGCTGTTGAGGCAAAAAATAGAAGTTCAGAGTGTTCGACCTTATTGACAGACAATAATTGATTTTAACAAACCGTTATTTTATTAAATAAGTATTAGTTATTTTGGTAGTGTTTAAATTTTTCTTAGTATTAGCTTAATATTATAAATTAAACTTTTTTTTTAATTTATTTAGCTGTAATTTTAAATAGGTAAGTACCTAGGTATTAAATAGGTTATTTCATTCTATTAGACGTAGTTTAGGTACCTACTTATACTTATAATAAATTTGTAGAAGTGAAAATTCTGTACATTGAAAATATAAAAAAATAAACGGCAGGGGGTGTTACTAGACCGACACCGAACCCAAAATTGTGATTAAAAATTTTTTTGTCTGTCTGTCTGTTTGTTCAGGCATCACGCAAAAACTACTGGTCCGATTACGATGAAACTTGGTATAATTATTCTTTAATATCCTGGGCACCACACTGGGTACTTTTTATCCCGCAAAAGTATATATAATAAAAACAAACTTAATTTTGCGGTTCAATCCCTAGACCCGATTACTGTACCAACCGCAAATAATAAGTTGGTCGTACGTTACGTCACTCGCTGTGGAGTTCACTAAGGGGCGCTGCACATGGCTAAGATACTATAATATTTGGGTAAATAATATGTAGTTTCCGTTTTCTAAACGTTTCTTAAATGGCGTTGGCGGCGAGTTAGATCACGCTATGGGAACACTTTTTGGGAATAAAGAAAGGAGCGCGTTTTCCTATAACCCATTTATTAATTACATCGAACACGGAGATATTGTCACCATGTCTAAGGTGTGTGCACACTGTCACGCGCGTAAGTGGAAGGGAGAGATCTGGAACGTCTCGAATCGTCTCGCACATCACGTTGTGTTCCAGTCCCCGGGCTCTTAGAATTCGACATCAGACGTTTCAGATCTTTGATTTTGACGACCCCGTTGTCGCTGGCATAAGCAACAGGATCCGCGTACGAAGTCGCTGGCAGAAGCTAGTCATCAAATAACTTCTCTCGCTCGCAAGTGGAGCAAGAGAGTGGTATACAAACAAAAAAAAAACTTTATCTCTTTATAATACATACTAGCTGCTCCCGGCGGCTTCGCCCGCGTGATAGCAGAAAATTATCCCAAGGGCCCACATACTTCCTGGATAAAAAGTATCGTATGTCCTATTCCAAACAAACTCATTTTCGCTTTTATAATATTAGTAAAGATTAGTAAGGATTATGTAGATTTGAGTAGGTCTACCTGCCTACTATGGATTAAAATTAAATAAGTATAAAGTACTAAGACATCTTCCCCGCGTTGATATTGTTGAGAATTATGGTATATTAACCAAATGCTACAGGTGCAGGCCGAGATTGAGGAGTATCAAGAAGAGGCGTCGGAGTTCATGCAGTACATCCCCAGGCTCCTGAACACCACTGGAGACAGGATCAGCGGGATTCTCCTCGATATGTCGTGAGTAACAGCTAAGCATACCATTGAAACTTCTGAGGGGTCAATTTACCTTTGTTACTACTGAGGGGCTCAAAACAAGGCTTGATCTCAAGGTAGCCATACACGCTAGGGTATCTCTGACTGGTATGCCTGTACAGTTGAGGTTTACAGGTAAACCGGACCGTGTATGTTGCACAAATGCGCAGGTTTCCACACAAGCTTTCTTGACTGGTATAACTATACAGGCAAACCTGTCAGGTTCAGGTATGACTGTACGTACAGGCAAACCTGTAAGTTATAACTGTACAGGCCAACCTGTCAGTTATACCCTAGCGTGTATGACTACCATTCGTACGAGATTTAAAACGACGCAGAATGTCCCATTTGCACAACCGTCAATGTTTTTTTTTTTTAAAGCGGATTCTACATGATTCAGAACCTTTAATAATTTGTAGGCGTCCGACTCTCAATTGACTGCTCTTTGTTGTTTAATGCATGCGTATGTTCATTTTCATGTCATTATTATTTTCTTAATCCTTTTTAATTGTCTTTGCACTAATTGTTAGCATTAGAGATAAACCAACAAGTTTTTTTAACAAGCTCTTTTGTAATTAACGTGGAAAGTTAATTGGTCAAAATTAGGATGGAATTAAGAACGATTGGCCCCAATATTTGGCAAGTTGATAACCCATTATCTTGTTAAGGTAAGTACCAATTAGGCCAATATTTGAAGTCCAGGGAGAGGGTGCCATCGGGTACCATGTCTCAAGACGAAAGTCAAGATCTTGCTATGTCTATGTCTATGTCTGACGCACTTAGTCCTATGCGGACCATTGTACGTGGGCCATAGCGGCCATAATCTTAGGTGGGCTTATTCCAACCAGCCCACCTCATCTATAAGGGAATTCGGGAATCCTCATCTATAAGGTTCGTGTGCGTATTTCAGTGACCCCCTGTACAGTTTAGGAGCACACTCCCAATCGTCTCCTCCCCCTTCAAGCATGCTTTGCACAGGGGACTGTCTGTAATGCCTATTGTGTGAAGGTGCTTATTCAGTGTGCAGTGTCCGGTGATGGTCTCCGTTACCAGGCGCAGGTCACCTCTGTTTGCCTCCTTGGCCTGTCTGTAACCTGATGTCGAGGACCATCATCATTCTCCCTGTATGTGTGTGTGTTCACGTAGCCAACTACGCAGCTGACCAAAGGGGACTGGTACAATGGGTTCGGGCCCGAAGACCGCCGCTCCAGATCCCCTCCTGGCCAATTGGCCCGCTGGGTCGTTGCCCATTGAGTCAAGATCTTGCTCATGACACAAACATTTGTTCTAGGTGGAAATCGGACCCACGACCTCAGGCATAGTAGTCAAGTACGCTAACCACTATACCAACAGGCTAGACAAATATACTTGTACCTCTCTTATTAGTTTGTTTAAGTTCCAGTCCTTCGTCGTCGTTGTTAGATACACGCAGCAAGCGAGTCACGAACGAATCACGAGTTACGTCTAAGACGCGATACCGCGGCGACCCAATCACTGACGCTCCCCGCCCCCGCATCTCACCTCATAGGTACCACTAAATAGGCTCGATATTTACTTCTGCGCAACTTGAAGCCAGCGCTCAAGATCCATGCCGGTATCTATAGTGGAGATATCGCTGTCAGCGATAATACCGCCATTGAACCGTTTGTGTGCAACATAAGTTAGTATTTTGGTGCCAATAAAGTTTATTCATGCTATCTTTGCTTTCATTTCCCAGAAAACTGATTTCTAACAGCATAGAGACGTACTACACGTACTCCGGCTCCCTGACGTCTCCGGAGTGCAATGAAGCGGTCACCTGGATCATCTTCACTGCGCCGATCCATTTGACAGATGCACAGGTAAGCTGATGAACAAGCATTTTGGTACACTTTTTTAATAATAGTAAGGTGGGAAATTGTCCAATGACTTCTCTTGCTCTTGGGCGGAGTGGGAGGGCGGGTCAGACTTTTAAGGTACCTAGGTCTTTTACCTAGAACTACACTGCGCACACGTGTGCCATGCCACACACGCCGATCTGGGCGCGTCGACCTCCATACATTTTATATGGAAACTAGACTTGTAGAGCTACACATAATTCACGCCACGCGACGTCGTTCTACGTACAAATCAAGCGTGATTCATGTTGGTCTAGCTTTACTGACTAAGGCTGACCCCACATTAAGCGTGCGCGATCCTCGGGCGTGTGAATAGCCCGAGACTGAGACTGAAGGGGGTTAAACGCCAAGGTGAGCACCGCGTGCGCGCCGCGCGCTCTCTGCACACACGTCACACGGCGGTAACACGCGACGCTTACGCAGCGCCTGCGTCACTCACACGCCCAAAGAACGCGTGCGCCTGATGTGGGGCAGACCTAAAACCCACTCCTATGTTTCTTCTTTGCCTTCGTTCTAGGGCTCCGAGGTTCACTTTCACATAACCTAGGGCCCCAGTAGGACCCTGCTGGGCCTCTACAGTTTTATTAACATATCCTTGACGGTTTAGCATTTTTATCATCTGTCAGTGACCCGGCTCTTCTCCTTCTTAATTTCTTCTAAATTATATACATATATTTTCATCTTTCACGCAGATAAAGTCGCTGGCAGAAGCTAGTATGTCAATTCACTCAACAGCCACTTTGAGAAAAACGCGTTTAAAGTGAAAATGCTATAACATTCAATTTGTTAAACCGCGTGAAAGTAGGTCTCTCTCTACCCACAAACTTTGGACCCTCATTTTATCCCCTAAGGGCATGAATTATTGAAAATCCTCTCTTAGTGCTCGTCTACACAGCTAAACTGTATATTGATATGTGAGACAGTCTTTTTCTCCTTTTATATATTTACGAGTATGCATAAAAGCCAGCCTCTCCATACAAACTGTCCAATCAAGTTTTTAATTTTGTATGGTGATTTTTTTTATCGTTTCCTGAAAAAAAGTCTTGTGGAAGGTTGTTTAGTTTCGTCTACTGAGCAAGCCTTTAAAGTTTGTGGAGGGCTCCCTTACACCCTGAATAGATTACATAACAACCATCTTGTTTCCAAGTACCGTCTCTTCGGGAAAGTGGGTGTGGGTCGCCACAACTTCAGGAGTCTCCAGAAGCTGAACCGGCACAAGGTGTTCACTCCCGCGGAGACCAAGATGCACATGCCCACGATTGCCATTTTCTTCAGCGATGTTATCAAGGCGTTTGCGGAATTCTTCAAGAATGTCGGATCGTAAGTTCATTTTATTACCTATATTTGGACTATATTTTGAATCACTGTTATGGAAAACTATGTAGACTGATAGAGAGGTAGATAAAACCAACTTGCAGTTTGTTGTTGTCTTTTTAATCTGTACCTTAGTATCGCACTGTTGCCCGTGCTGTCTCCAATACCTATCTCGCACTTATGGCTACATTTCACCGATACACCATGGCAGCGCGACTAGTTGCCGCTACCAACAAAATGTATACAGCTCTGTAGAGAGTTACTCATCTGGTTTCCGTTTGGTTGGTAGCTCGGACGTTTGGCGATTCTGGTGACAGTATGGTGTTTAGTTTGGTAGCTTAGCGACCAGTTGGGCCGCCACGATGTCCAGGGGAAATAAAGCCCTTACGCAGTTCCTCTTGGATTTTAATCCATCAAATGCTCTGATTGCATAAGAATATACGCTTACTTATTTACTGTAATTGAGTCGTCATAATTATAAAAAATATATTTGCATTCTGGGTGTCAAAAGAGCCGACAGAATGAGGAACACCACGCGACGTCAAAAGACGGGTATTATAGACGTAGGAAAAAAGGCTGCCAGGCTAAAATGGGATTGGGCGGGTCACATCAGTCGCATGCAGTGACCGTTGGGCAAGAGTTTCCACAAAGTGGGTACCTGAAGATGGACAACACCGCCGAAGTCGACCTAGGAAGAGGTGGCGAGACGACCTGGATACCTACCGCGGGGACTGGTTCGAGGTAGCTCAAGAAAAGAATACCTGGAAGTAGTTGGGGGAGGCCTTTGCCCAGCAGTGAGACAGTACAGGCTATAAAAAAAATGTTTGATGATAAAAGTACAGTTTAAAATAAAACCTTTGTTTCAGATACATATCCAATTTCGGCAGGCATTGATAGACTGACTAACTGGAGCGCGTCTAAGCTAACAACGGCGGGCTAGAGTTAGTTTGTTTTGGACTGTATTTTGAGGATCACAATGCTGATTTTAGTATGGCAGTGATAACGTTCCTTTTTCTTTATTTGAATTCAGTATTCGAGATAGTCAAATGGAAAAACAAACTATGTCACAGAGAGTTTTTAGCGGGAAATGAAGTACAGTGGCTGTATTAATTATTCGAAAATTGATTCCATGAAGATATTGTGATGTAAAATTCCTGTCCTCGCACACGGGCCTCAAAAAAACGCCGCTTCAAGCTTCTTTTTGAGGCGGCCATTTTTTTGTGGC
The DNA here is from genome assembly GCA_949319445.1 of Mythimna lalbum. Lineage (NCBI taxonomy): Eukaryota > Metazoa > Arthropoda > Insecta > Lepidoptera > Noctuidae > Mythimna > Mythimna lalbum. The sequence goes on along the minus strand of OX439356.1, from coordinate 20,584,993 downwards.
TCGTGTACTTGGGTGCCGCCACAAAAAAGCTTGAAGCCGCTTCAAGCTACTGCGGCCACAAGCAGCCGCGCGCTTCAGCTGTTTTTCGCTGCGGCTTCTAGCTTTGTTTTGAGGGTGTAGTTTAGTGTAGTTTTGTGTCTCAAATGTCTACACAACTAGACAATATGTGGAATCATTGAAACAGGTCTCGGTCTCGGTAAAATAGAGCGGAAAATTGTATTACTAAGGTGTTGACTACCTTAACGAAGCTTGCCGAGGGTGACTCGATGCTGCCAAATACTGTAAAAACCAACAACAACCCCATTCGAATGGAAATTAATGTGTTTGTGCACAACAAATGAGTTAAGCTTTGGTTTCCTAGGAAAGCGGTGCCGTCATATAGCGGCCGTTTTAACACATCGTCAGTCATTTTTTCAAAACAAACGTCATATGAAAAGTATCCAAGATAGAAAATGGACGACCTTGATTTAGCTGTAGTAATTTACTAGGAGGATGAACTATCATCAGAAGAGGAATATAGTCGTTGTTCCGGAAAACGGCCGCTATATGACGGCACCGCTATCCTAGGAAACCAAAGCTTTACCTAATGGCAATAGATTAACGTCCCACCGAATTACGAATTCAAATTTATAGTCATTGTTCCAGTCACTAAGAAACCATATTGGTGCTAATATAACTCGAAACAGATTAGTGCAAAGAAGTTCCAGACTAGTAAAGTTCCCAGTTACATGACCAAGTTTTGTTATAAAATAATATAGTAATTAGTTTTAGGGGTTAACAGACCGACTTTATCTGTGGTATCGACTAACCTTTTCGACGCCCATCTATATAATACGCGATGTGTCCTCCAGCGCCACGCAACAAACGTAAAAAAATATTTACTGGCGTTTTTGTTTCTATCACTACATAGTATAAAACAAAGTCGCTTTTTCTGTCCCTATATCCCTATGTACGCTTAAATCTTTAAAACTTCACAACGGATTTTGATGGGTTTTTTTTTTTAATAGATAGAGTGATTCAAGAGGAAGATTTATATGTATAATAACATCCATTAAATAGTGGAGAAACACCCGAGCGAAGCCGGAGCGGGTCGCTAGTTGAATATAAAACAAACAAGAACTTATTATGAGTGAAAAAGTAAAAAATATGGCTTATAACAGGGCAATTTTTCATAAAAACAAAATAAAAGGTCTTGTAAAAGTCGTAAATTTATTTTTTACTATTATTACTTCTAATCAAGTAGTGGCGCTGAGGGCACGAAAATCTCGAACTTCTATACAAGTGATTAGCGTTCAAAAGGTTAAGAACAGCCCTAGTCCTGACGTATGAAATTATTAAGTCCTGTATACATCGGATATAAAGTTCTGTAACTTTGTTTGAAGTGGAATTTGTACTAGCAACATAGCGAATGTTTCAGTGTTGCTAGCAATATGGAAAATTTCAGTGTTGCTTACCATTAAAATTGATGAAAGACACTAGAACATCTCGCAACATCAAATATTATAAAATAAAAATTGTGCAAATTTTGACGCAACATTATTCCTAGCCTATTTACACTAGGCATAACAAATAAGTCGATCTGTTCCCACCCTTATGACAAGGACATGTGATAAAATAAATGTAAGCTTTATTGTTAAATCTGTTTTATTTAAATAATATTAACAGCCGTATCTACAGTCTCACACACTCAGTCATACATTGTCAAGTTGTTTGAACTGAATTTTGTACACAAGTATTCTTTAGGCGCTTTCAATTTACACGTAAACCCAGTCCGACAACAAGCGCCTAAATGGAAAACGTATCTGGCAGCCATGCGTTTGCGAAAGAGCGCAGTATTCTGCGAGACAAATTAACTACTAAAAATATTTGTACAACAAAACTCACAAAATTCCTGTCCAAATATTGGTTTCCCAATAATTACGTCCAACACTCTGTTACACACTTTTATTTAAAAAAAAAAGTACAGGAGTTCTGGCCAATACATTGGTGTTGGTGACCAATATTGGACGTCCAAGACATCAATTCAACTAATAAATTACATTAATACGGTATAGTTCTAATATGTATGCATGGTAACTAGACATTTTTATTTATTTAAAAAAATGGAGATTATTGTGTATAAAACATCAAGTAGAAAATGTTAACTGTAAATCTTGCGCTAGAATAATCTTGAAATATTGCTACAACATAAACCCCAACGTTTGCGACAGCTTCGGCCATGAAACGAGCAAGCGAGATGGCACCATTCTCCAGTATCTACCGTCTCAATCGCACATTTTACGACCACGCCAGTTAGAACATTACTTCCTTACTGATACTCCTATTGCTTTTACAATAAACATAGAAATAGCGTATTGTATTTATTGCTATTTTTTGAAATGGCAATGATTTGTGTAGTGTAACAAAATTAAAACAAAAAAAAATCGTGGTATCGTTTAACGACAAGACTTTAACAAATAACTTCTACAGAATATAAAAAAAAAAACAATGAATATTACACACCAATTAGCACCAAGCGTTAAAAAAATATTCAGGGAATGCGGGTCGAATGTCATGTGTCATGAAAAGAGTGTCCATGGAGTTTCTTGAATATTCTTCTCCATAGAGATCTACGGCACAAAGTACATAGGTACAGAAGTCAATCTACACTTTCTTTCTTTCTTTCTTTACTGTGCGCGCTCTCACAACGCACACATAGACACCGCTCACGGACACGATATCTCGGAGCGCCTCGGCCCGCTCGTCGAACAGTTCCGGCTCAAACGCTCATTAGTGTGCGTCCACCGAGTGTACCTACGCTCCAAACCTACCAAACCTATACCTATTAAAAGTTAAGTACATACATGAGATTGTTTTCTGTACCTATCTATTTTGTGTCTAAGCTTTTAAATGTGTAATTGGCATCATTTTTCTGACTGACTGACTTTGACATTTCAAAAGTGCTTTTAAACGGTTTATTTGAAATAAAATGCTTTGAATCATTGATGTAAGAACACTATCAAATTATCGTAGAATAAATCTCTTTTTATTAACAACAGAAAAACCGTTTCCAACGTTTTGATTGCAATAAACCATCGCAGTTCTTATAAAAAAGGAAAAGTGATAATCTCACAGTTTCTACTTATTTCTCCCCTTTCTTAGTGTTCAAATCAATGTTCTGTTGCGAAAAAGGGATAGCGCTATCCGTGCTGTATAGCTCCATCTATCTCTAACTCCGTATTAAACTTGAAATATTACTACAGTAAAAAACGCCATCGTTAGTAGCAGCTGCATGAAACGAAGAAACGAGATGACACTACACTCCAGTATCTATCGTCTCGATCACACATTTTACGACCACGCCAGTTGTTTAGACGTCAACTTGGATTTTTAAATTAAATATTGAAAAAATATTTAAAAGCGTTTATTCTAAGGGCTATATTTTACCGAGACACCATGGCGGCGCGACTACCAATAAATAATATGTATACAGCTCTATAGAGAGTTACTCACCTAGTGTCCGTTTGGTAGCGCGACCACCACGGACGTGTGGCGACTCTAGTATCTGTTTTGGTAGCATAGAGCTATATTTTACCAGAACACCATGGCGGTGCGACTAGTTGCCCCGGTGTGTCCCGGTGAAATATAGCCCTAAGGACTCAATACAAAAAATTAAGTTGATACCCAAACATATGGTCCTTCGAGCCGGATTATTGAGTCCTAGAAATATCTTTTCCGGATTTTATTTCAAAATCCAAGTAGACATCCAAACACTAGAAGTCTTGGCGGTTTTCACAGGCGCCCATTTCTGCCCAGTTAACGAACAACATACATACATTAAACAATACATTATAGTACATATCTACAGTAGAACATCTACACCTGCTGATTGCTGACGATTTCCTTCAATCTCTTCTCGATGTACTGTACTCTGGAGACCAGCTTGTCTCTGGGACTGAACTCTGTGTATGGAATCTGGAGTACTTTGAAGCCCTGGAAAAGAAATGACTATTAAAACATCATAGATTAGGTATATATAATAGAGGTGAGGGCTATGCTCGGAGTTTCCTTGCGTGATCACATCAGAAATGAAGATACTAAGATAAGAGAGTTTGTTGCGCCACATCTCCCAGCTCAATCATTATGAAGTGGTAAATGGTGGGCGCTTTTGGGTTTGTCTATAGGCATACAAGAGAGTTAAAACCTTCAACTCTATTTTTCTTTTAAGGGATATACCATCATCTTCGCCATTCGAAACCGTCAGTTTCTAGGTGGCATTTGTATCGAGTGACAAGCCTGAAGAATGGCTACCTAGAAACTGTCAAGACTATACCGTGACGGAAAAACTTGTGTCGTTGTTGCGACTATCTATCGCGGCCACGACCAACATGTTGTTATAATGGGAGCAGGCGATAGTCGTCCGACGATAAATTAACCGTTACGACATAGTGGGAACTGCGGCCTTCCACGTGGAGTTGCGAAAAACAGCCCGAAATGCAAATAAATATAAAAGTGGTAGGATGTCATCATAATTCATCAATAATAATCAATTCAACATCAGACGTTTTATAAGTGCTCATGTAAAATAAAAACTTTTGGCTTAGACTTTTGACTTTGACTTTGTATTTGACTTTGACTTTGACCTTTGACTTTTACTTTTAACTTTGACTTTGACTTTTGACTTTGACTTTAATACAACTGACCTTTAGTGTAAGTAACCTAGTCTCGAGCTGGTTGATCCCGAGCGGCACGGCCGACTTGCGCGTCATGTCGTGGTAGTCCAGGCCCAGCACCGCTATCCGGTACACGCTGGAACAACAACAACAGTGTTAAAAAACCTATATCTAATGTATACAGGGTTATTTGTGAAACACTCATAAACTTGCAGGACTGTATTACTAACATCATAAACAACAACTTTTGTTCTATGACTTTTTACAAACATAATACCTAAGTCAGAATGACGCGACGCAAGCGCATCAAGCACCTCCGCCACCCGATCTCCGCTCCCCGCACTATTGAACTATTGCTATTGCTTCGCTTAGAGGAACTAAAATATGATACATTTTTAAAAGTCATAGAACAGAAGTTGTTGTTTATAATGTTAGTAACATAGTCCTGAGACGTTGCTAGTGTTCTACAAATAACCCTGTATAGATATACTATTTTACGTTCGCAATTTTGATTCCATAGTGAGTACACAAAAGGTTAAGATTACCTTTTATTGTTTTTAGCTTTGTCTAAAGGTACAGGATGGCATTTGGCGTCCACTGCGAATTCTGCGTCTGTGAACAACAATGCAATAATAGTCCTAAGTTACTTATATACACTAGCTTTCCGCCCGTGGCTTCGCCCGCGTGGACTACAGTTTATATCGCGCGGGCAGAGACCCGTGCTCAGCAGTGGAATTATGGCCTATGTGTTATTCCAGTGTCTCTTCTACCTACCTACCAAATTTGATCTAAATCCGTTCAGTAGTTTTTTCGTGAAAGCGTAACAGACAGACAGACAGAGTCACTTTCGCATTTATAATATTAGTAGGGATTACATACATAAATTAATCAATCCGTTTGTTACGTCTTCACGCCTAAATGGCAAAACCGATTTTGATGAATTTTGGTACACAGATATTTGAGACCCTGAAGACGGGCAGAGGCTAATTTAAACAAAAAAAAATAGTGAGAAAAGGGAGAGAAAGAGTAAAGTATACTAATAAACGCGGGCGAAGCCGCGTGTAAAAGCTAATAATAATATAATTTCATAATAATCACGACAAAAATAAATGAAATATCTGACAAAATCTACCAATACTTATACATAGACACAATAAATAAGAGGATGCCTTCATCCTCTCTCCTAAGTTTGCCGTGCCCGAAAGGGTCCATATTGATCTTGTAGATATTTTATACCACCTATGTACACAATATGGAATGTAATAAAGTATTGAGTATTAAGATGAGCCATACGAATACTGACAAATGCTTGCACGGACTGGACAGGTCCACTCAATTCTGTATGGTTCTTTCCTCAAAAGACCACCTCAGATACTAATCTGCATGGTTCTCATATGATTTGATCTTTACATGTTTACTGTATGAACTTTAAAACAGACTTTGAACCTTAAGTTTGTTTCGGTGTTTCTCCTCAGGGTAGTCAGCTAGGAAACACCGGCTTCATCTAGTTTAAATTGACGAAAAAATGTATGTGTAAAAGTGTTATAAAAAAATCTATTATTTTTTTTCTGTTTTTTATCCTGCATCGCAGCAATATTTTTAATAAACATTTATCCGTTTCTTTGGCTGACCTTTGAAACATTTATCTGGGTGTGGCAGATTGCATTGAAGAGAAACATCGAAAGACTTTCTATTCCCACTAGCTGATGAATCTGTCTACAATGTCAGATACACTATTCCTCTTCAGTCTTGTGAATTCAATACTTCCAGATCCAGACAATTTAGAGGCCAGGGCATTAACAAGTTTGGATAACTTTTTGTGGTAGTTTAAACCCTTTGGAAAATTTCAAAAAAGAAATTAAAAAAAAAACATGTTTGCAAAATAAATATCATTTATCAATCTTACCAAGGGATATCGTAAAACCACAAAATAGATAGGTACAGAAGACAATCTCATGTATGTACTTAACTTTTTATACCTACGCTCGGTAGACGCACACGAATGAGCGTTTGAACCGGAACTGTTCGACGAGCGGGCCGAGGCGCTCCGAGATATCGTGTCCGTGAGCGGTGTCTATGTGTGCGTTGTGAGAGCGCGCACAGTATGTAGATTGACTTCTGTACCTATATATTTTGTGATATAGCGCAGTTACTGCGTTTACTATGAACCCGTAGCGAGCCTTATCACCAACTTTTAACTTACCATATAAAAAGCCCATGCCTGAATTACACTCCCTCTTCAAGAAAGCTTCAGCCGACACTAAACTCCTGAAGGTGTCCATGATGCTCTGCACGTATAAGGACTTCTCTTTCGTATAGGTCACGGGCATCCCGACTGATATGTCTTCAGGGAGGCGCGCGGACCCAGGACTCGTGAGGTTCAGGTACGCGTCTATCATCATCAGTTTTCGGCGGCTGGGGATTGGGATCTCTGGAGAAGATGAGTTTTTAAAAGTGATGAGATGGAACAGAGACACTAAAAATTACAAAATAAAATTTTACACAATCTACAACGTGTTACGTGAAATGCGCAAAACCTCAGACACCCCAAATGATTTTTAATTTAAAAGGCCTAATTCTGTGAAAAAAAAGACATTTAAAAATTTTTTAAAGGTTTTATGTGCTTATAATATATAATAATTTTAGTTTGTTTAAAATTCATATCTGCATTGAAAAAAGGACTTTATGATCCCGTGTATGAGAGAATTTGATTGGACTACAACCATTTGTGTTTGTTTACCTATTTCGGCGGCTTAGCGCACGTGATGGCTCGACCTATTCATAAATAGACAGGTCGAAGTTTAATGAAGATTTTTTTGAAAAGTGTAACCTATATTAAAAAGTGGTTTAATTGATCCTGCTCGTTATTCTGATCAAACTAATTTCAGGTTTGCACAGAATGAGTTATAGAACAGTAAAACATTGACAATATCGCAAACACAACTAATACGTCATTTTTTTTTCGAGGTGGGAATCATCTTGACTCATCATCAATGACTTTCCCGCTCTAGGTATGTCAAACTTTTACTGACTAAAACCCACCTATGTTCTTCAGTTTTTCTTCGCATTCTAGGACCACCGTGACAGGGATTCAGAAATTTCCTATGGCCCTAACAAACATAGGCCCTGCTGTGGCACACGGTTTACTGACCTTTCTGAGCCACGCGTGTAACACTAAGGCGCCGTTGACGACTCGGCCTCGGAACTTATTGGGCGGTTAAATGGCGATCTACCCATTGCTCGTCGTCCGTAAGCCCAAAACTTAACTTTATTGTGTGATTTATATTTTTAAAACGCAAACTTGTTTGAACAAAGTCTCTTCAAAAACAACTCATAATATCAATGTTGTCTAGCACCAAATTAAGTTTCCAATGATATCCTTACCGCCAGCAGACAGCAACTTGTCAATAAAATCAGGTTGCAGCGTGGACTCCAGGTGTTGCTTCGTGGCTTTGTCCAAGGTCAGCAGAGAGAAGACCAGGTCCAGCCATGATGAGGACTTGGTCATCTCCTCCTCTTTGAGAGATAGTGCCGTCTGCGGGTGGGAGAATGGAATTTAAGAGATGTATGAACAGAACCCAGGTTGACATATGAATTATGGCCAAAGGAGTTTATCTGGATGTATTTGAAATAGAAGATTATGTAACTATGGCATAAAACAGTTTATTTAAGTCGCGGATGGCGTTTTGTTCAAATTTTCCAAACGAAACCTAAGTTTTAATTACGAACGCCAGTGAGGGTAATATATAATTAACTCCCGAGCACCCGAAGGAGTTATTTATATATGTGGCCTGTATGGAAAGCAATCAATAAACTACGCATTCAAGTAGACTGTTGGAAACATAACCTGGCAAAACGGAATATTATAAACCCGTCTGACACCCAGTGCGAGTATGATACTTCTGATTAGACAATGGTCCACTTAAAGTTTTTTGTTTGTAGGAGGTAATCTCTGAAAGAACTAGTTCAATTGCTAAAACTTTTCACCGATAGAAAGCAGCTTTATACTTGAGTGACATAGGCTATATTTTACGCAGGCGGGTGAAGCCGCGGACAAAACCTAGTCTGTGATATCTGTGTACACTTACTTGAATCAAAGCTTCACCAGAACTCGAAGGCGGCAAGCAATCCACTGTAGCCAACGTTACAACAGCGGACGCTATGTCAGTGGCCCGGCACTGTTGTATGTGTTGCTGCAGCCAGTCAGCGATGGCCGTGAGGACGGGCTCGTGTCGGTACTTCAAGAGGCCTAGTGAGGTGGTGATGGAATTCACCACGGCTGATTTGTCTTCATTTGATGGGAGGCATTCTATTACGTCGCTGTAAAGAAAGTTTTTAGGATCATTGTTGTGTGCTTTAAGATTGTTGTCTTTGGCGGTATTGAATTTTGTATGACTTCATAGGGTCAGTAAAACATCAAATCTTTTGAAATTGCAGAACAATCCTGAATATAATAAATTAAATGTTCCACAGCTTTTACACAACGTCATTTAGTCCAAAACTAAGCAGAGCTTGTGCTAAGAATAATAGATAACTGATAAACATCCTTATATAATATTTCTAAATACATACATTTTATAAATTACACCTAGACCCAGACTAATTGATCGTGCTCACCATCCGAACATTCGCCTTGGGTGGGAATCGAACCAAAGGCCACTAACTACAAGACCAACAGGCCAGTCAAAATATTATTTTTTTTCTCTCTTTTACCATTTTCATTATAGATTTCTATAGAGTTAATATAAATTCCACTTACTTGCATATCCTATCCAGTAACACCGGATCAGGGAAGTTGAGTGAGGCCATAGCATACAGTAGATCAGCTGACTTCTTGAGGTCAATGACCTCGGCCTGGTTGGTGATGTTGTGTGAGAGAGCGCGGAGAAGGGGTGTGCTGCGGCGACCTTTCTGTTGGAGGGCTTTCATTACCTGGAGATAGAAGAGAAGAGAATATAACATTTGTAGCGACATATATGGTGGCAAATAAGAACTACGTAGAAAGAAATCCTGTATCGCTGTTCTCCACACGATTTGAATATATACGACAGCCCGAAATTAACTGTCGGGCAGTTGCCCATCAGACATAACACCTGTCTGGTCGGATGATCCTCCATTACTAACGGAGGTTTGCACAACTTTAGTCTCAGTACCGCATACCTCCAAACATTAATTAAACACAAACACAAATAATTCTCCCAACCGTATTTCGATCACTTCAGCCGTTCTCCACAGAGATTAACCAAGTATGCAGGTGATATGTCACAAGTGCGTGCGCAAACACAGATGCCCTCTATTCCTTTACTCTCCTAGTCCGATGGGATGGTAATCCGACACGACCAGAATTCAGGCACATGGCTAACGGCTTTACGTGCTTTCCAAGACACGAGGGCATCTCACCACCAACTTTCAAACTCCAGGCTGCTACAGAGTGATATGGAAAAACCAAACAGCACTATTTGTCCAACTCGGGAATCAAACCCAGGACATTATGATCAGCAGGCGCGCTTCAGCATAATTAAGGTATACAACCAATTGCCAGTATTTCCTAAAGAGGTTACCAGGAGTGTTTTTTTTTTAGATGGGAGGTCCCCTGGTGGAGAAAAGAAAGAAAGAAAGAAAATTGCGTTATTAGCATTACAAAAATAGGTACACCTTAAAATTAAACAAATGGTACATTGAGTAATCCAGAAATTGCCATATGAAATGGGAGTTTCAAGTTTGTATGAAGAAACCAGTGGCTTCACCTGCATTAAAGTAGCATGCGAGCAAAGCCACTAGCAGAAGTTACTGTTTAGTTATAGAATAAAATTAAGCTAGAGCCACTTACTTTTATCATCTGTGGCAATGTCAAATTCGTTATAAGCCTGGCTGCTTCATCATCTCCAGTGATGCCCAACACGGTACTCAGATCCTCAGCCATAGTCAGTGACCCTATAGCATGGGTGGTGGACCTGGCCAGGATTCGACACAGCTTCAGAAATCGAGGGTCTTTCTCAAAGTCTGTCAACTTGACTTTGTTGTCACTTGTCCATTCTGAGAGGATTGACACCATCTGAAAATTTATAAAAAATAATAATAAAAACTAATATTATAAAGAAGTTTTATATATTTTTTTGTTTGTAGGAGGTAATATCTGGAAGTACTAGCCTTTGATTTGAGATTGCTAAAATTTATTCACCGTTAGAAAGTTCAGACATCGGCTACTTTTTTTGTTATACAAGGTGTAACGTTAAATGTGCAAAACCTGAAATTAGTTTGATCAGAATAACGAGCAGGATCAATTAAACCACTTTTTAATATAGGTTACATTTTCCAAAAAAGTCTTCATTAAAAACTTCGACCTGTCTATTTATGAATAGGTCGAGCCATCACGTGCGCAAATCCGCTGAAATAGGTAAACAAATACAAATAGTTGTAATCCAATCAAATTTTCTCATACATGAGATAATAAAAGTTCTTATTTCAATGCAGATATGAAGTTTAAACAAACTAAAACTGCTCATAATGCCTTTAATTTTTTTTTATGTTTTTTTTTTTCTCACATAATTAGGTCAATCAAATTAAAAATCATTTGGGGTGTCTGAGGTTTTGCGCATTTAACGTTACACGTTGTATACTTATTTTTTATTCCTTGACATACCTTATGATTTAATATTTACTTTGACATATAAAGAAATTCGTTTTTGTATTATTTTAATTTATTTTTTCTACTTGACTACATACCTAATGATTTATTTTTTTCTTTGACTAATGATTATTACTTTTTATTAAAATTATTATTTGACATAAAATACTTTTTTTGTTTTGATTGATTTTAATTTTTTTGATTTATTTTATGTCAATTATATTAAGTAGTAGTATTAGTTATTTATGATTGTCTGTCAATATTGTTAACATTTTTTTTTTATTCGTATAAACTAGTGCTTGACTGCGATCCCACCTGATGGTCAGCAGTGATGCAATCGCTGATGGTGAGGCACACTAGTTTATTACAGGGACGTGCGAGCAATACAAGCCAAAAAGCCCGGCTTGCCTACCACTACCACACACCTAAATCATAGATCACGGCTAATCAATTAAATAAAACAAAAATCGAAACTTTAAACTTCGCGCGCCTACGCGGTTACGCTCAGTTGCCACTTAGTGCGAAATTCAAAAATTCATTAATAAGATACGATACTATAAGCGAGGTTGCCAATCTGACCGCAATCTCTCCGATCTCACTCTAACACTTAACAAAAGAAAGAGATGAAGACTAATGTATTCCTGTCTCTTTCTACCACAAATGCTTCATATGAGGCTTGCTTTTCTGTCTCTCTTTTTGCTATAAAAACATCAAATTTTGTGTCTGTGTGGGTAAAATAAGAGAGATTCATCGAACATTTTTGTATTAAAATAAAGCTGGGCTTTGGAAAAGTTATGAATGAATATTACGAGAGACCTCCATTTTTACGCATGGAGGCGCCCTCTATGACGCTTAAAGTACGAACTACGAACTACAAAATACAAATTAGTTTAAATTTGCTGTGATCGGTTATCAACACGTAATTGTTTTGATAGTTATTTTTTTGTTTTCTGTCATTTAACTTTGTTGTGTGTAGCGTATTATGTGCGGAATCGATATTGTTTAGGTAGAGTTTGAGTTTTAGAGATAAATATAATCTTGTAACTTTACTAATTAGAATATTTCTCTGAAAAGTAAATCACATAATAGGCAGTTATTTTTTCTCAAACGATAACAATGCTTGGAATACATCAGGTATGACTCAAATAACTTCGCTGGTGCCATGAAAATGCATCAGAATTCTCAATAGCTGTTGAATGCTATTTCATTTATTCTGTTTTGGTAAACCGAAAATAGAAACTTGATTCTCTTTTTCGAAAGTTAAGTGTTATGTGTGTGATAAAGAAGAACTAAGAGCTAGCTGTTTAAATTGTGAGTATTTTCCAATAATATTACATTTCGTAAACAATTTTATTTAATGATAAATTTTATTAAATACTACGGACGGATTAATACAATCTTTTGTGCGCCATCTAGTGGATTTTTCTGAAGTCAACTAGTATGTTATGAGCTAGTTGCCAACAATATCAATAGGTGGCTCTTTTTCGTTTTTTTAAATACCAAATATCTATCAGTAAAAAAAATGTACCTATTAAAATCAGCATTATACCGCCAATTTTTTCGGGATATTAGGTGTGGTGTGGGTAGGTAGATGAGTTAAGATTCCTTGGCTTGCCCCCTCTAAAGGCACCTGGCACGCCACTGGTTTATTAAAAGCCTATTCACTCTAGCCTTGAAGATACCCAAATTATAATCGGACGGGAAGACCACAGCAGGCAAATTGTTCCCTTCCTTCGACGTATGTGGTATAAATGACGAGACGAAACTTAGTCCGGACCGTAGAGGTTTCAACAATGTATGGGTGGATACTCATTGTACGTCAGGTTGTCCGATGGTAAAATTGAGATGGCGTTGATTAACATTTGCATGCCTAATATAAGGTAGATTGTACCAGGCTCACTTAATTATTGTTCCATCCAATCATTGTACCTATAATCTATGCAAATAAATTCTACTTACTATATTTTATGTATGCGAGTGAAGTCGCGGGCAAAAGCTGTTATGTATTTTATATCAATAAAAGATTTCTGAAAGGAAAATCATGGTCCTAGTTTGAAAAAGCCAACTGAAGGACACAGGTGAGTTTTAATCAGTAGAGGTCTGAAACCCCATTGCTTCATCCTAAAGCAAGAGAATTCATTGAATGATTTCCAACCTCAAAAAAGAAATAAAATGTTTCATTAACTGCTTAGATTTCAAACAACAATAGATAATGAAACAACTGTGTTTCCTGATAGCTACAACCTGGGAATTTTTAAGTCGAGAGTGAATAGGTTTCTTCTAGGTAAGCGCGTTCCATCGTCGACCGCATTGTCGCTTTCTATCAGGTGAGATAGCAGTCAAGCGCAAATTATCAATAATAATAATAAAAAAAAAACTCCAACAATTATTGAAACATAGCTGAACACAGTATGTTCAAAATAACGGTTATTTACTCGTGTTTCTTTTAAAAACCGTTCAACTGACCTTTAGAGCATGTCTCCGTGACACAATTGTGTTCTCAGCAACGACAAGCAAGCTGTTCACGTCGGATGCCTGTGATATCTGTCCATCTAACTGAGCCGTGCGACTTAACTTTACAGATTTTGGGCTGGGCTTTTTCGAGCCTTCAACTGTATCTACGTTTTGCAGGGAAGCAAATGCTGCTGCTACCAAACCTGAAAAAGTAAAAAAAATAATTTATATCTATGGACAAGATTGTTAAACAAAAATTTTTTTTTTCTTTTAAGGTTTTTTTTATATTGTATTCGTATAAGACAGGATGTTCATAATAGATTAAATGTGGAAAAAAGAATAGTAACAGTAGTGATCAATTTTAAACAAAATATAGTTTACTAGCGACCCGCCCTGGCTTCGCTCGGGTGCAATATTATACATATAAACCTTCCACTTGAATCACTATATCTATTAAAAAAACCGCATCAAAATCCGTTGCGTAGTTTCAAAGATTCAAGCGTACATAGGGATATAGGGGCAGAAAAAGCGACTTTGTTTTATACTAGTGATTTACAATAATAATATTACCATTATCCTTATCTTCCGCTGTGAGATCTTGAAGTTTCTTTTCAGGTATATTTGTAGAGAGTTCTAGCTTCTCAGTTTTGAATACTGTGGCACTGGGACCTGAGTACTTTCTTACGGCTGCCCTTGATCCTAACCTCCAAATCACTAACCCGCTTAATTTCAACATCTATGACCAAAAGGAAATTATTTATCAACACTTTCTCATAAAACATACTTCACTTAACATCACATTAAAGTTTGGTAAGAGGAAATACAGAAATAATGTATTAAAAACGCGTAAAATTGAACATCTTACATCACGACTAGAACTTATCAGAAATTATTTTGTTTACATCTATTATACTCCAGATTTAGAATAATATGAATGATAAATGTACCTTTAAATGTTAAAGAAACGACCTGAAAGGCTGAAAAGGAGTAAAATTTAGTTTTTACAGCATTTACAAAAAGCGAAATTATTTATCTTTTTGACAGTGGAATGACAGTGTTGCTGCAACTGCAAGAAAATAATAAAAAAATGGTTGCCATAAACTTCTCGGCTCCTTCACCTTATCACTAGCAAACTAAACGTAATTCAAAACCTGAAACTATTTTCGTTTTCGCAAGTACTAAACGTTGTCTTCATTATTATCTGTGATTATCTGTGACAATAGTGATGTCCATCCCATCCTCACTTGAAAACATTTTGATACAATGAATACTTTACAGTTTATTTTAAAATAGCCAAACAGCTTAAGAAAATAAACTACGATTTAAATTTTTCAATCATAATTGATTTTATTAGTTGTCAAATTAATACGAAGATATTTTTTTTTAGCTTTATTCAGGCTATTCGCAATCGAGTACCGATTTAATTGAATATTTATTCAAATAATCAGATGAATTCACATCACTAGTCTAGAAAATTGCAAACGACGGTCGTGGGAGGAAGTTTTGTTGTGATATTTTGTTGTTATTTTGCTGAAAACAGTGAAACCGGTACTGAAAATCATAAAAATGGTGAGTAAACTGTTCTACACATCGAGAATCTAACTTATTTACAGTGTACATGTGAAAGAAACGTCAAAATTGTTTTCGTTTAGACCGATGAGTTTGTTCGAATTTGAATTGGTTTGCTTTAAATTTCTTTCTTATTTTGTAGTAGAATGCTATAACCGTCGCTAGAATAGTGTCTTCTCTTTACCCCCTAATCGTCAACATCCTCAAATATTGTGTAATTATGAGAAAGCATGGTTTTCGCATCTGTATACATATAGGTAAACGGTCATTAGGCCTACCTTCACTTTATTTATAAATTATAAGTTACCGGCGTTTCGAACATCTTATCACGTTTGCCCTTTTGGTACTTTCAACTATCTACATTGTCATGCCAATAAGTATTGTATTTGTGAAGTGTGTTTAACTGTAGAAGACAAAGAAATGAGATAATTATAGATTTATGGAGTGAACTTGAATGCTGTTTTTAGTAACAATCAATAATGTCACCCTTCTACATATAGGAAATGTCCTTGTGACATAATCTTTCTAATTTTATCCTAAAGCAGGTAAATATTTAACGTTGCTACACACCACACACTTCTCCTTTTTCTGTCCTACCTGTAAACTATAAACTATTTAATTATGAGCAGTTTACAAGATATAAAATATATTGCTATAAGTCTGGCAATATACATTTGACTTCAATACTACTTGATATGTGAATTCTTCATCAACACAGTTTTGAAATCCCTCCAATTATAAGTAGATGGCGACTTACAATTCATGAAAAAGACCAAGTACCTCGTCTCTTCTAGTTAGATACATCAATAAATAACCCTTTGATTACCGTCAATTAGAGACACAATGACAGAGTGAACACCGGTGTTCGCTTGGGGTTTATTGAATTAAACTTTAGCACCAGCTTTAAATTTTGTTGACTGTGGGTAGCATGATTTCAGTAAACAATAATAAGCTATTCATGAAGGACATAAGTGTACCAAGTTATTTTTTTATTATTATTATAAACTAGTGTTTAACTGCGATCCCACCTGATGATAAGTAGTGATACAATCTCTGATGGTTAGGCGCACTAGACCCAAATTTAATACAATAGACCCCAAACGAACACCTGTTTTCACTCTCTTATTGTCTTTCTATTGTCTCTAATTACAGTATTTGAAAGGTTAAACAGGAAGGAAAACCAAGCTTCACAAGGATTCACATTGTTAATTTTTGTAGCCTTTTTTTCTCAAAAGGCAGCTTTTAACTCTAATCTTGAAAGCAATTGAGTA
This sequence comes from Mythimna lalbum, assembly GCA_949319445.1. Classification (NCBI taxonomy): domain Eukaryota; kingdom Metazoa; phylum Arthropoda; class Insecta; order Lepidoptera; family Noctuidae; genus Mythimna; species Mythimna lalbum. Next base: position 20,568,419 of record OX439356.1, on the reverse strand, counting down.
GTTACAGTTTTACTTACAATATACACTTAATCGGAGTCCTCTTATCTGTTTGCTGCACCATTTATTACCTCAATATGGAAACTTGTGACATAACTACAATATTGATTAGAAGAGAAATTACTTATCTTTGTTCATGTATGTACATATGTTCCAAATTTTCGTTAGTAAATCTAAGACGGTTAAAGATTTAAGATATAAATAGAACAACAAATTGCATTACACGTCCAGCACTTCCCTTCTCGAAACAATCCGTAACTCCAAGGTGCTGCCAGTCACAAATTATGCGCATTGAATGTGAAGCTGGGGACACCAGGTCACTAGACATAAACCTATGAAAGATTGCAACCCAGAAACCTATACATATAGGCCGAGTTCAAACAAATTGGAATCATGGTTAGGATACAGTTGACGCTGCTCCACAACCTGCACTCCAAGAAGCTACATACTAGTTCCATGATCAGGGTGTTTGAGGTTTTTTTCCCGGTGGGAAAATCATCTAATGACATCCCCCGCTCTTGGGCGGATCGGGAGATAGTGTCAGACTTTTACTGACTAAAAACCCACTCCTGTTCCTTCGTTGCCATCCGTACCGGGGCTTAGCTATCTTTCGAACTAACCCTGGCCCCAGTAGGCTTTGACCTAGCTGGGTCCCTGCTATTGCTGACAGCTCCTTGAGGAACAATGCGTGCCGTGGATGACTTGGGCTCGGTCCGGAGAGTCATCGGACAGTCAGACAGCAAACTACCGATTTAAATTGTTGAGTTTATAAACAGCCTTCTTGTCAATATTCTGTTGATAAAATAAAATCTCAAACATCTTGTCTGACAAAAATAGGTGAATGTCAAATCTTATCAGTGATGTCAATCAGATCAACGATAGGCACTCAAGTTCATGTATGTTTTTATATTAAATTTGGCTTTATCTGTTTATTCATATTCATATCTGTAAGAATCTTTCAATGACACAGATTTTTACTTATTTAACCTTGTAATCTATCTATATATATAAAAATGACCCCCGTTTTCCGTTGTCACGACTTGGCATGAAAACTGCTTGACCGATTTGGCTGATTTTTTTTTTGTTGTGATTGTTATTGTGAGGAGAAGGTTCTTATGGAAAAAAAAATTAGGGTAGTGTAGGGTAGAGTAGAGTAGGGTAGAGTACAGTAGAGTAGAGTAGAGTAGGGTAGGGTAGGGTAGAGTAGGGTAGAGTAGGGCAGAGTAGGGTAGAGTAGGGTGGAGTTGGGTATAGTAGGGTGGAGTAGGGAAAAGCGGGAGCAAAGCCGTGCGGGCAAAGCTAGTTTTTTTTATAAATTTCTTTTTATATATTACTTTAATTTTTTGGTTTTATTATTCAGATTTGTATCTGCTAGCGACATAGAATAGAATAAACTTTTTGAACGGCAAAAAATGTAATGCAATTTGTACACATATGTATATGATATTTGAACAATGTAATTCTTGACTTTGGAAAACACTCGGTTTATTTTTTATTTGGGAAATCATCAATCATGACTTCTTTAGCGTAGAGCGGAATGACTTGTTAGACTTTTACCAAGTAAAACCCTTTTGCGTTCTAGGAGCACGGGTTTCTTTTTCAGAAAGCCCCATAGCGTCACCCCTATTGAGCCATCGACTACTCGGGGTAGGTCCGTACCGGACAGGCAGACGGCGAGCTGCCCATTGCTCGTTGTCCGCAAACCCGCGAAACCCGGGATGTCTTCGGTCGCGGCATGACCCCAGCCGGAGCCACATGTGATTATTCCCAGGATGTCCATTCCCACACGTTTGCTACCTTTACTTCCTTCGCTAGGACTTCACTTCGACCCATGGCCTGAAACAGGGTCTGGCACGAGAGGTCGCCGCTACCAATTGCCCCCTAAGTCAAGTCCTAGTATTCAGCTATAAATTTGATTGTGTATTTACAATGAAGCTACCAGGTTTCCTCTGCGGGTGTTCGAAAGAGTCACGGCGGCCCTGAAAATGGCAAGTAAATGAACACGGTTGAGTTTAGTCAGTAAAAATATGACACTACGTCTCGAACTATCCTGAGCTCGAGAAGTTATTTGACCCAATTACTGTACCATCGCGGTCATTTTTGCCCGACAATTTAAAAAAAAAATCCCTTAAATCCTGCGGCGCGGAGCCAAACCAAAGCCTTTGACGTTTTCGTTTCGAGTGCAAGTAAAAATGAACTTAGCGGTGGTCAGGCGAAAATGTCTTTGATGGTACCTCTAGAAATAACTCTACACAAAAACATAAATTATATGGTGACAGACAAAAGCGAGCTTAATTCAGCAATGAGTGTTCTCTCAGCAAGTCTCATCATCATTATTTTTTTACCCTTAAGTACAAATATTATTTCCAAAGAAAAGTTTGAATAATAAAAACAACAGTAAAATCAAAAACGCTAATTTATCTCCGTCGTGCGTCATTCTGCAATCGAAAATAGCTCAGGAGCCTAATCTGTAATTTCTTATTTATAGTTTGTTGACATAACTGCTTGTCTGAAGTGTGTGTGATAGAAGATGGATGGGAAGGGCCATCTAATTAACTGTTGGAGTCGAGATTTTCAACAGATGAAAGGCATTTGGACAGTTTCCCATTTTTTCCCTAGGAAAATACTTTGATGATGTTAATTGACTGTACTAGAATGAAAGGTGATAGTTATGTCATATTAAGATCAAAGCTTATACTCAGTCCAATTAAAAATCTTACAAAATAGTATTTCATAAAATAATAATTATTATCATTATTTTTATAGCTTATCCGTATGGCCAGCAGTGGGCTACTGCTGGCCAAAGGCCTCGCACCATTCTTTCCATCACGATCACGATTCCTCGCTTTCTTTTTCCAATTCCTAAGGAAGATTTCCAGGTCGTCCTACCAAGTGGTAGGACGACCTTTGTGGCCTACTGCGGTCCCGCGTGTCTGTCCTCCTGCCACTAGGCAATCCGGTGTTTTACGGACCACAGCTCATTCGCCATCAACTTCTCGAGGCAAACAAGTGGACAGCGAGCTACTCGTTGCTCCGCAAACCGATGCCTATGGTGTGTGCCGTGCCGGTACCGGTGCCTGTGATGTCCTGTAGGTAGCGCCGTCTGGAGCGTAAGGATATCCAATCCCTATGGCCATCTGTGCCATCTCTTTCGCTAGCATTACTGCTGCCGTAGACATATCCTGTCCAGTCCCATTTAGGTTTTTAAGCCACATCAACGATTTGAGTTTTAGAGCGCAGTGTACATACACCGCCCATACAATAATAGATTCAAATAAATTATTAACAGAATAAACCTATCAAAGCTTAATACTGGACCTGAACCCTGCCCTAAGTTGCGCCATCAGTCTAAAATACCCACTGCTTAGACATAGGACTCACTCTATTACAGGAAGTAATTTATTTAATAAACTAATTTTCACGCAGTTCACGCGGGGTCCAGGTGAGGTCTGGGTTGGCAGATGTAGTTGTCTCTGAATATTTGATTGATAGGCTAAGGTCCTATGTGACGTGCCTTATGTGGCGTGTCGTGATATAGATGTGGTGTTTTTGTTATATATTAAAGTAGCTCTTGCCCGCAGCTCCGTCCGCGTTCATAAAATATAGCCTAGGTCACTCAGGAATAAAGCAGTTTTCTAACGGCAAAAAATTTTAGCAATTCCAGCCCAGCCCCCTTAGCCAAGTTACAACCGTTTCGCTTTTCGTCGAACGCTTCGAGTTGACCTTGCCGCCAATTCTTTTGTTCTGTTGACCACGTGACTGAGCGTTGAGATGACGCCATTCCCGTACACTTGAAGCTTTCTACAAGCGTTAACTATTGCAGATTAGTAACTGGGCTAGGGTTACAGTACTTCCAGAAATTACTAATATTAGTGTAACTGAAGTAAGATAGACCAGGTTTGTTTTTGTCAGTGAAGGTCTGATACCTACTGCCTTTCGTTCCACGCAGAGCGATGACTCCTCATTTGATGCCTTCTCACTGAATAAAAATGGCTCGTACATACCAGCCTACCTTAGTTGCGCAATTCGCTAATGAATTCGCAACAGTAATTGGTAAGATGTTAGAAGGTCCCTAGACGATCAGGCTTCACATATTAACTAAGCACATTGCATATTCAATATCTCTCTGCCTACTAATTCTAGTAAGTAGGTAGCTGTTGATGGCGACGTATACCTAGGCATGGAACATAGGTACGAGCTCGTACCAAGTGCCTACTTAGAAAGCAGAGCCTGCTTTTTTTTCATGAGGCAATCATCAAATTGTTCCTCTCGCTCTGATTGGAACTATAGCGAGCGTCAGACTTGATTGACGATATTTTTTTTTGCAAATAGGTTTTAAAAACAGTTTTCCACGTCAATTTTTGTTTTCGTTACTTTAAACTAGATGAAGCCGGTGTTTTCTATCTGACTACCCTGAGAAGAAACACCAAACCGAACCCATCTGTGTTCCTTCAGTTACCTTTAGCCTTTTAGGGCCGCGGTAACACTTTCAAACAATCTCGTAAGCAAAAACAGTTCATATCTTTGCATCCGACTAATTGCCAGTCATTGCAGATTATGCGGAGACAAGGCAGAGGCTAGACTAATGGTCGAGGTTTATACCAGTAAGGGTCACGGCACATGGGCCACCGGCTAGCGGTAGCGTGTCAAGCCAAGTTTCTATAATTGTTATTTCATTGTGTGTTCTTATGTGCCAAATAAACATGTTGTTCTTTCTTTCTAACCAGAAAACGTTGCCATTGCCACATTTTCTGTAGTTTTTATACATTTTATACGGACTCGACCCACCCGTTTGACGCTGGTGGTCGTCGCTGCTCGCTCCTTGTGGCCCGAACGTGTGTCCCGCCACTAAACGCTTACAAAATTTGGATTTCCTACAAAAAAAATATGCCGTCCAATTTGGGGGAACAGTAATTAGTACGGTTTGTAACAACATGGTAATGTTTTCCAGGCGGGGGCTGAAGGCGTTGGTGCGGCTCGCTGAGCGCGCCCCGCTCCGCGCCCCCTCCCGTCATACAACACTTCAGGTCAGTACTCAGTAGTAATACTTCTTGTGAACCACTGATTTTTTATTTTGGTAGGTCCGGTATACCGGGCTGTTCTGACGATATACCCGTATGATTTGTGGGTTGACCTGCCGATGGATACCTGAATATGTAGACGGTCAAGTAAAGCGATCAACACACTACCACGCACCACGCAGCTTAGCACGTGAATGCGTGTTTTAACGTTGCTTGTATCTCCGTTTGTATAGAAAACACGCACAGTCCAACACACAGGAACTGCATCCACGTGCATTCATGCAGATTACGCCCCTACAAGCGGAGAAACAGGCACACACGCTCGTGGGTGCGGGGCGGGCTAGACGCAAGGTATGGCACAACGAATCTCGCAGTCCCGTGCGTGTTTTTGGATGGACTTTAAATTAAATGAGTCAGAGCTGCCGTGAATTCACAAAAAGCAACTACGCGCATGTGTGCGTAAAAATCCCGCACGATGATGCAGATCTGCACTCCCGCAAGTACGCGCCTAGGTGCGTTGCCACGCAACATTCAGCGTGATGCGTGACAGTGTAATAATCGCCTAAGTGCATGATCAGCCTTATAATGTTTCCACTGCTGGGACTCAGGCCTCCTCTTTACGACAGAGAATGAGCTACGGCATCCACCACGCGGGCCCAGTGCGGATGTCACATGTCTCCAAAATGGTTCTAGGACATACAGCTTTCCTCATGATGTTTTTCTTCACATTTTTTTTAACATAACCTGAATTTGCATTTAAGATACCTGAAAGAATTAATATTTAACTCAAGTATTGTTCTGCAGGTTCGCCTAAGGTGTTGTAAGTTCGACACACGTTGCTAAAGAGTTCAGATGGATCGCAGACCAGCTTTTATGTATAGGTGAGTCTTAAATTATAACCTTACTAGGTCAACATTCTGGAAAGATTGCCCGAAATTTCCGGCCTTTACAAGTTATCCAGATTAGTTTTACCTCGTTTTGACTTTAATCGATCTGATTATGAACATCGTTCGGCGGTTTGACGATGACCAACTCGGGTTAAAGCTTTGGTTTCCTCATTTTTTTTGACTGGAGATTACTTTGATTTCTCAGTTGAAAGTAGGAACCAAAGGCCCCAACCACAGGCTCTTTACGCGATCATTTTGACGACCTAAACTGAACTGTTAAAGCTATATAGGGTGTATAGCTCCATCCCTCTTTCTCGCTCGCCCGCTTGACATTTTTACATGTCATTGGAAGGCTCCTGAAATCCATTTGGATGTGATCTTAATTTAAAACGTATCATGAATTCAAAACTCGAAACGTTAATTATTTGAAATCAAACGTATGAAGCAATGCATTGTCATAGAAACATTTCTAATAGAAACTTAAATCAGTTCGGATCAATGTAACTTTTCAGTTGGAAAGTTTGGAATATTTAGATCTTTGGCGGACCATATTTTAGACTCTGGAGGGTCACAGGTTGGAAGGCATTGGTTTCAAGGCACCTACTAAAATGTAGTCGTACCGTTGCCACATCAGACCTATCTGTAAAAGCATCAAAGCTGCCAGAGTCGTCAAAAGTTAAAACCAAACTAACTGACAAGGCCAAAAGTTTGGCTACATTTGAAAGTCATGCCCAACGTTAAACTCTCTACTTTGTCTGCCTTGCAAACTTCACGTCGATGTTTTAAAATATTTACGTACAGACAGAAATACACTTACACCCATACGTTGTTGAATCCTCTACGGTCCGGACTAAGCGTTGACGAAACGACGAGGCAAGTCGTTTATACCGCGTACGTCGAAGGACTGAAACAATCTGCCTGCTGCGGTCTTGTGTCTTGAAGGCAAGAGTTTATAGGCTCATAAACTAGTGCACCTAACCATCAGAGATTGCATCACTGCTTACCATCAGGTGGGATCGCAGTTAAGCACTAGTTTATAGCAATAAAAAAACACACAGTTGATCTGGATAGGGATATACGTGGAAATAAAATAATACCGATCTCGCATACGGTTATGAAATGTTTTCGGATCATTCACTACTTTCGAGTTTTCGACTACGGATATTAGAATTTTAAAATTATAAATGGCCAAAGCAAATAAGGCGAAAATAGGAATCAAGCTCGAAATTCTAGATTTTTACATGGACTTTGATTTTGGCCTGGTAAGACGTGTCTCAAAAATCTAATATCTACTAAATAAAAATAAGTCGGGTTTTCCTTCCTGACGCTACAACTCCAGAACGCACGAACCGATTATTATACAGAAAATTCATGAGTAGGGTAGAGTAGTGTAGAGTAGGGTATAGTATGGTGGAGTAGGGAAGAGCGGGAGCGAAGCCGCGCGGGCAAAAGCTAGTTATATTATAGAAAATGAAATGATGATGGGATCATCTTGGGCACGCTACAATCTGAGCTGAAGAGACGCCAAGGCCTCCTCACCTTCCGCATGACGCAGGTCCTCACCGGATATGGCAGGTTTGAGAGGTACAACTTTCGGATTCAAGCGAAACCGAGGACATGGTGAAGGAAGTGTGCAACCGGTTGGGTGGATCACCGCCGCGTTTTCGTGGAGGTGACGGGCGGTGGTGACCTCTCACGTCGTCCAAGAGGCAATGGGATGCGGTTCCCACCTTCTGCGAAGCAGTAATGCTAGCGAAGGAGATGGCTACAAACAGTCTTCCAATAAAGCAAAGATATTATCATATCCAAACAGAAAATATTAACGTTAATCAAGAATCGATATTATATCTCTGCTAACATATGGAGTTTTCACAGAGTATATCGGATTACTTTATCCAACGTTGGCTGTATAGCTGTGCATATATGTATTTACCCGGCATACTCGGTAAATCCAAGACCCTCACTGTAGTGCTCATCAATAAAACTGAAACTGATATATAGGACTTTATAAGAGTCAAGTTTTGCTAGCTATAGCATAATCAGCTTTTTAATTTTCTCACTGCTGGGTCTCAAGCCTTCTCTCTAGGAGAGGAAATGGGCCGTAATCCACCCTGGACCCAGTGTGGATTTGTTGGTTCTAGGACATGCCGGTTTCCTCACATGTTTGCTAGCTATATCTCTACTTTTTACAACAGCAATACTTAAAAACCTATTTATAAAAAAAAATAACCGACTTCAAAAATTGAATTGAATTTGAGGAGTTCCCTCGATTTCGCCAAGATTCCATCATAAGATCCCTACTTGGTGACTATGGGACCATTTGGGAAGTATACCCATTCCAACAAAAAAAGTTTTTTTCAAATCGGTTGGCAAGCGACGAAGTTATGCGCGAACAAACATAAAAAAATACATTCGAATTGAGAACCTTCTCCTTTTTTAGAAGTCGGATAAAAACACAAAGTGCCAAAAACTGTCTGCGTTCTACAATTTATAACACTAGTTCGGTCTAGCTGTCAGTGTTAAACGGTTTTAATTCTAGCTAGCTCACGCTGCAGCATTTTAACAAAGTCTGCAGTTTTAAACCACAAAACTTTGTAAAGAACAAAATAAAACACGAACCGTCTCCCCCGTTTCCATTCGCCATGGTTGCCAGATCGATAGCGGCTCCGCTTCGATTCCCGACCTACACACACTCGGGTAAACATTCCCCTTGGGCGGATTACGGTCATAGAGTAAGATAAATGTAGAAGCGAAACTTTAGCACAGAACATTTTCTTAGACCTATATGTTTTGTCTCTAATTCGGATCAGTGTTTGCTAGTAGCGATCCTTCCTTCAATGTCCAAAATCCTATGGCCCAAGGCGTCGTAAACTACACCCTACCAAAAGGCCGTTTTGCAAAGCTGGACCCGAATTAAATACCTCTCACGTGTCTTCCCGTTTCCATTGGTTTAATTAAACGTTGGGTATTCTTCTTCTTCTTAGCATATCGATGGCAAAACTAGTTAAATTCTTTGCCTGGCATAGAATTCGGCCACGGCAATGCCGTCCGCTGGTGCTGTCATTAGATCCCTACGTGAATAGAAAATGCATGAATGGGAGGCCCCGAGCGACGTACCACCTGATTTCCTGTTACTTCCGGCGCACCCTGGGCAATCGACCTCGGTCGATTGGCAAATCCTTTGACCACGATGTCAAACTTAAACGTTGATTTGTATTTATTAGACGGTTAGTCCACTAGATCCGAAACCTCTTCCGTTCTTTAGAAATCCATATCAAATGGTTTTCTGTGAATAACGAAGTGAGTTGCACGATGTACTCGTATGTATTATAAATAAGTATTAGTTAATTAATAGAATCTTTTGTGTAACTGGCCTATGTGTACTATGTGTGACTGGTAGAAAATGCCTAAGGCATTAAACTTTATGTACTATGTTCTAGTACATAAAATTTAATAAATAAATACCTACTGTTGAGGTTTTTGTGCATTAAAAGAAGATAACATTGCCAATCGAATGTAGCTTACTATGACCAATGCGTGTTAGTCAATCGATCACAGCTAGGCACGAAGCAAAATTTTGGAGATCCATGACTAATTATTTCAGTAATATTTGGGTTTATCAGGCAGTCCCTAGTAATAACGATCAACGAATTATACTATCTTATGTAAAACCCATCCGTCTCCCGTAGGTTTGCTGTGAGAAAACCCAAATTCTGGGTTAAGCTAGCTTGCTTCTGTTCTATTTTCATAATCTATGTTACGGCACTAGTAGGGGCTCTTGTGATTGACATTTGGGACTTTTTATGGTGTTAATAATGTTGGCATTAATTCGAATACTTTGGCTTTTTGAAATTGTATGACTCAATTTTAGGGGTTGATTGTGATAAAAATGAGATTGCAATGTGCGTAATATGCGTAATGTCTACATTGAAAAACTTATTTACGAGGACAAGTACCTGTTTAGATTCAAGATGAAAGAGACTTTTCAAACCAAAAACCTCTATATATAATAATGTCTGTAAAATTTAGGCTTACGAAGCCCGAATCTATTGGTCAAGTTGAGTTAGTATACACATTTTTGTTTACATGTCTAGGCTTAGGGCGCAGAAGTTTGTGTGTATCTCGGCTGAATCGGTCTAGTCCATTAGAGCAAATTAAATATGACAGACAGATGCACGAGTGATCCTATAAGGGTTCTGTTTTTTTCAGTGATCCGAAACCTCAAAACTGCTGATAACAGATTTACTGAAACACTCGCTGATGACAGCGGCTTCGTCCGTGTGAATATCGGTTACTAGATTCTGCCAGCGGCTTCGCCCGCGTGAATGTCGGTTTCTCCATACAAACTTATCATCCCCTTAGGGTGTGAAGTCTACACACTATAGGAATGAAATTCTAAATTTTGCCAAATTTTAAATTTGAAGGTGTTATAGTTTCTGAGATTTCGTGGTTAAGGACGCGATGTCCTTCCTTGGTATTGAAGCTTATATCTTGGTATTAGCTTGTCAAAACCAGTTCAGTAGTTTATCCGTGACAGCGTAACAGACAGAGTTACTTACATATTTATAATATTAGTATGAACTATTTTGCTCAGAACCTGCTAATGAACCCTCATGAAACATAGCTCAAAATGTTCATTCCCAAACAGTCATCGACTTCAAATAATGATCGAATTAACAGCGAACCCCACACAGCCGGGTGTCGTAATAACAAATCCTGCGTTTTGCTAGTAAATTAATCTTAGGATTTCTGCACATGACTGGAGGGTGAATAGGGTCGGTATAACGAAGGGGCTATGTTCGTGCAACCGCGTTGAACCCGGCCTTATGTTGTAAGATATATTTTTAGATTAGAAGGGTAGGAACTATCTTTTATTACGAAGAGGAAAAATGTGAGATTAGGTTCGTAACCTTTTAATTCATGGAGGCCACCATAAATACCTATCCTTTAGGGCTATATTTCACGGGGAAACCATGGCGGCGAAACTAGTCGCTGTTACCAACAAAATGTATACAACTCTAGAGAATTACTCACTTGGTGTCCGTTTGGTTGCGCAACCAATTTGGTAGCGCAACGAGCACAGACGTATGGCGACTCTGGTCTGTGTGGTGTCCTAGTGATAGTTGCAAAGAGCCAGAAGCAAGACTGGGGTCAGATTTCCTAAACTGACCCCAGCCTTGCCTAGGCGTACTCACATTGCTGGGTTGTGGAGATGAGATAGGCAGTTGGTCCATAAAAACCAATTTGGAGGCGCGACCAGCTCGGACGTTTGCACAGAATGTTACTGGTCGCGCCACCCTAGGTACTATAGAGCTGTATGGTGATACTTTCACCAGGTCCATTTTGATACTCAGTGTGGTGTGATTATATAATATTCCCGCTCTATGCGAGTGCGAGCGAGAGTGAGTAGTGGTGTGCCAGTATGTGTGCATTTAACTCCTGCCAGATGTTTAAGAGACTATACGCCTTAAGCCAGCCTCCCAACCAGAATGTGAAACTGTCTCCTCCCTTTACTGGTGAACCTGCTAACATGTACTTAATAGTTCCCATATATCAACAAAGGGGTGCTAATAATGGGATCGATTCCCCTGTACGACTGATGGCTTTGTTGAAAGCGCGAGGGCAATGTTGAATGAAGACAGACAGACAGACGTTTTCGTATCTTTTTTGCAGTTCAGTATCGGATAGTTAGCTACACCAATAAAATAACTTTTTACAAAAAAAAAAAATATAACTAACTTACTTCAATGTAAAAGAAGTTTTTAAAAGATTTTTTTTTTAAGTTCTTTATTGTACACTTGTTAGTTGTGGTACCCGACAGCCAAACTTATACCTTCCACCTTTCGGCTTCATCATCAAATCAATTCGATGCTACCTTATAGCCAGGGTGTATCTCATTACAATTCTAATAATCCCAAACACAGCTAGGATACTTTTATTTGTTATTAGAGTTCCGCCGTCTACTTTCCGGCATCATCACATCCTTTTTTACATTACATTTACATCCTTCAGTCAGTCATCGGCTACACGTAAAAACAAAGCAACTTGTGACGACAGTCTTAGTGAAATTAAAACGCTTTACTAAGTCATTACCCATGAAAGTCATAATGTCCCCATTATTAATATTTCATCCCCTTGCTGTAACGCTATTCAAGTAACTAAGTTATCCTCCGAAATACTGAAAGCGCAAAATTGCAGCGCTTATCAATAGGAACGGAAATCTAATCTCCGTGCAATAAATTGTAATCCCCTCCATGAGGGACCGACCTCCGGCCGAGAGGAACATTTCGGTATGTTTTTTCGTCTTGGCTGAATGATTACCGTCTTAGTATTGTTAGGGGAGGATGAAATAGGTTATGTATTTCATATAAGCGACTACAAAAATATACCATTTTTTATCGACTTCATAATGAAACAAAATGTAATTTATCAAAACTATCCAAAAAAAAACCCCAGAAATTTAAATTGCAAAAGATTTTTTAATAAAAGCATAAAAAAGACTTGTCGATAAATCGTTGATGCTTCGGCTTCGGAGTTCTGAAGATAACCGTAATTATTCGCTAGATGACCAATTAGCTATAATCCAATGGGTTTGAGTAGTTACAGAGTACGCAAAATGATTATTGCCCCAAAGCCGTCGGTCTCCAGAATTATCTGGATTCCATTGCAATTTGATTTGTTGTTCTTGTTGAACATTTGTTATGAGGAACACCGGATCAGCATTATTTACAATTATTTGCTCCAAATAATATTCATATCTATTGTCGTCAGTATCTTCTTCGTTCCTCGTTGATCCCCAACAAGCTTTATCTCCGTCAACGTCCCCAGTGTCGTCCATTCTCATAAACATGTTACAATCAATGTTGTACAGTTCAAATGTGAGATCGTTTCCTTTCCACACCGGGAGAAACTTCCAGCTCAGTCTGCTGCTAGTCCTAGGCAGTCGACTGTCACCCCAAACGGCTCTATCTTTGTTCTTCGGACTAATGTTCGAATCCAGCTTCAAAGCCTGATTTAAACACCCATTGACTATTGTCACAGCGTCTTCGTTAATGATGTATTGGTACGGCTTAGGGAAATGTTTGCGAACAACATCTTTTAAACCACCGTGCCATAGTTTGTACGCGAAGACTACGACGTTTCGTGGTGCTTCGCTGATAAGTTTCTGTATAATGACAATGAGGTCTTCACCAACATTAGCGATATCGAAGCTTCTGGTAATATTCACTGCACTTTCATAGTCACCGTTAATAACATTATTGTACAATTCATCTTTACGCGTGCGTACATCATTACTTTTGAGAAAAACTACGTGTCCATCATACAATGTTAAGCCTTGAAGTTCGTTGGACAGAGTGGCATCTATATAAGGAAACAGCCCTTTTTTCTTCAACTCATTGGTGAGCTCTTTGAGCTCTTGAGATTGGTCACGTACTCCGAACACAACCACCATGCCGAGGTCGTTGTTGATGATGCGAACGATGTCCTTAGCACAGCTGCTGTTGATACGTTCTCCCGCAACAGTCACAGTAAGCACAGAGTTGTCCTTGATGTAGCTGCTGGTTTCGCAGTCAGTGTAACTGAGGAGTGGGATCCTGTTCGGTATCTTCTTGTCTTTGTCCGGGCCGCTGCTCACCAGTCGATACTGATGATTTACATTGTAGCAGTTTGCGAAGCCGCTAATACCTCCTGTAGATACAACCCTGCCTTCACCAAAGTAATCAACATGTTTAATCAGGTCGTTGAGAGAAACGGGTATTTTCAACAATCTGGATTCTCTTTGGTGGGGAAGGTCAGAGTAAGGAAAGCCTTGGTCAACGTTGGTGTTGTAGTTTGGGTCAGCGGCAAGCTTCCAGATTGTGAAGGAATCCATTTTGAAGTTTTGTACAATCTGAAAAAAATATGAATATTTTAAAGATATGGTAGTACAGAAGCTTGTAGCTTTTAACAGCTGTTTGTTTAAGCAATGTTTTCCTGGGTTAGTCTGGATGGGAGACCATCTTAACTTATCGAGATTCCTCCGTACATCGAAGCATCTTAAGCAGTTTGGTCCCGGATGTCGTTTATAGATCGATCAAATTTCCTAGTTTCTGACTATTAGCGCTATATTGGGGGACATGGGCCGGAGACACCATGGTGGCGCGACCAGTCGCCGCTAGCAATAAAATGTATACAACCCTATAGAGAGTTACTCACCTGGAGTCCGTTTGGTTGCGCAACCAATTTGGTGGCGCGACCAGCTCGGACGTGTGGCGATTCTGATGTCTATATGATGTCTAGTTTGGTAGCTTAGGGCTATATTTCAAAGGTGAAATATAGCCTTTAGTAATAGGATTCTATTTTAGATACCATTTGGGTGTGCAAACTTAAAAATGAACTTCATAAGGCATAAATGTTAAAAGTAGATACAGAACTACTCACCAGCTCGACGTGTACCGTTGTACGATGTCCAACTGTCCAACGCCTGGCGCGCTCTTTTATACTAAATGGTTTAGGGATCTAGGCATACAATTTATCGGTTCTGGTAACCGCGTCCATAACGTATACGGTTGGGAATTCGAGCCGCAAAAGATAAGAATGAAAGATAACCTAGTAACTAGAACTGCCTGCGGATCCTGTAGGTAGTACAGAATTGCAGGGGCAATTCCGCATATTTCATTTAATTTTATTTTTAACGGACTTCCAAAAAAGGAGAAGGTTCTGAATTCGGCTGTTTTTTTTTTATCATTAAGGTATTTACTTATGCAATGTGAAGACATTGTGCAGTGAGTTTCATGAATCTTGGTTAAAGAATCACCAAACTTAAGTGGCAATGGGTAGGGCACATTGCTCGCAGAACAGATGTTCGACGAGGTAGAAAGGTTCTTGAGTGGCGATCAAGTACCGGGAGACGCAGCGTTGGAAGGCCTCCCACAAGGTGGACCGATGACCTGGTTAACGTCGTGGAAATCCGATGGATGCAAGACGCATAGTACCGTTCATTGAGGCGACACTTGGGGGAAGCCTATGTCTAATAGTGGACGTTTATCTGCTGAAATGATGATGATGATGATCTATCCGTAAAATTTCGTGCTTGAATGGTGATTATAACTTAATTTTGTCATTGAGATGTATAAAGGTCCATTATTCCAGTATCATGTGCATCTTTAAGTCGAGAGTGAATAGGTTTCTAGGTAAGCGCGTCCCATCATCAGGTGAGACAGCGGTTAAGCGCGAACCATACAACAATAAAAAAAAAAAAAACATGTTTTACAAAGTCCTCTGGTAAATCAGGACACAACAAATCTGGTTACATAATACGACAGTCACATTTTACAAGTTCACTGCTGATTGCTACTGCCTTTTTAGGTCGATTTAATCCTCTTACAACCCGATCTAAAGGCCAAACAATCAACTCGGACTTTTCTGATCTTCTAAGCATGCCAACTTTATCAATGCTTGTTAAAAAAGGCTGTTGATATTGGCCGCTGCATAATGTCGGTCCTACTCGTATATCCCTGCGTATTATAAAACTAAAATTCCCACAATGTCTGTCTGTATTAACGCGATAAACTCAAAAACTACTGGACGGATTTTCATGTAATTTGCACTAATAGACAGAGTGATTCATGAGGAAGGTTTGAGTGTATAATACATGCATATTATAGAAGAGAAAAGTGAAGATTTCAAAGATTCTCACACTCGTGCAAAGCTCGAGGGGGCGTTACTATATCATCATCATCATTTGTGCCAAAAAACATCCACAGTTGGACTTAGGCTTCCCCCTATAATCCATACAAAAAGATTATCACCTTCCAAATTTTTTTTTGAGTAGTAGGTTTTTTTTTATATTATAGGTATCAATAATATAAACACACTCATCATTGGATACATACTTTAGTATCCTACTTTTTGTTTAATAATGCATTATTAATTAAAAAGTAGTCTATAGTCCTCTAGTTAACTTCTACTTGAGCTTGTGGTAATTGGAAATCACAGTGGTGTGTTGAAGCTCAAAGTTACGTAGCTGTGGTATTCATCCAAGGTAGAAGGTGCTTATTAAATTGATTGAACGAACTCGCTCGCTTGCCAGCTGGATTAATTAAACTTGATATAAGTGTTATGTGATCCCGCTTTAATTGGATGCAATTAATTGGAATATTATTGTTATATAGAGCAAGGTAGGTGATTCATTTGCCCTAGCTTCACTGTGGTTTTTTTCTCAAGCTTATATCAAGTGCTTTGTTCACTAAATCGTTCAATTACCTTAGGGTCTCAAATTTTTTAGGTAAGCTTTTTTTTTTGTTGAGCTAAAATCATCCAATGACTGCAACTAGTTACCCGCTCTTGGGTGGAGCGGTAGTGATAGTGTCAGACTCTTACTGACTAAAAATCCACCCGTTCCTTCAAGCCTTCTTATACAGGGGCTCTAGCTCCTTTTCAGATAACCCTGGCCCCAGTAGGCTTCGACCCAGCCGGGCCTCTGCTTTTTTAGATAAGCTAGTACAATATCTGAAACCTAACACTTATTTTCACACCAACACACTAGGTCTTCCACCTCGCCAATCCCATCAGACATGCAGATGGCAACATTTTACACTAACGCGCGAAACAGCGGGGCCAAGCTTCCGTTCTTAATATTTTGTTCTGACACATCAGTATGCAGTGCCTGCTGCTTCCTTCGGGGCACGTGTTGAGAATTTATTTACTTTGTGACGTATGAACGCAGTTTTATTCTTTTTATTTACTTTAAAACTGTCTAAGTAGTCAAGATAGAGTCTATCTAAAAAGTCAAACGACTTAGATAATTGTTAAGGTAAAATTAAATCTGATGTAGTCAACGCTGGTTCAATAATTAAGGTTGTTTATGGGAACCTGATCATTGTTTACTAATAGAAGAACCTTAAAAAAAAGTATCGAAAGTAAATATTTTTTAAATCCTTACTAATATTATAACAGCGAAAGTGAGTTTGTTTGTTTTTTACGTCTTCACGCCTAAATGGCAAAACCGATTTTGATAAAACTTGGTACACGGATAGACCATGTCCTGGAATAGGACATAGGGTACTTTTTATCTCGGAAGTATGTTCCCTTGGGATAATTTTCTGCTATCACGCGGGCGAAGCCGCTGGGAGCAGCTAGTGATTATATATAATACAAAACTCCCAAGTCGTTGGACTTTTTAGGCAGACTATACTGCAACTAGTTTGTACCAATTTCACTTTTCCGTCTACTTTTACAAAAATCAAATTCAATCTATTTCAAGCAACAATAAAACTCAATTTAGGCACTAACATCATATACATGCTATTCCAATTGCAATAAAATTATTTCAGATACATTAAATTACATTTAAAATAAATTAAATAACGTCACAAATAAATTGAATTACATAAAACTGAAATTACGAAATGTACTAACTCCAGTACTCTTTTCAGTTTTCTTTGCCCCTCGTTTTTTCTAACTTAACATCTGCTGGTGCTTCTAGCAAGCCACATTTGTTATCACACTATATCATACTAGCTTTCGCCCGCGGCTTTGCCCGGTCAGTCAGGAATAAGCAACTATCTATCGGTGAAAAAAGTTTCGAAATCGGATCAGTACGTTCAGAAATTACCTCCTATATACAAAAAAACAAACTTTACCTCTTTATAATATTAGGTTAGATTAAAAAGGCGCGAGTTTGTACCTATGTATCTACCTGTGTGTGTATGTATATTTGTTATTCCTTCATGTTTTTACAGCTCATCGGATTTACTTCAAAATGGTAGGCTGGGAGACCATATCTTGGGATAAACACCTCGGATTTGTATCCCCATTACAATTTAGCCATGGAATAATTTTCAACTTCTGTCCTAAATAAATCTCTGTATTCTACTGGTCTCCTGGTACATCTGATATCTATGACAGCTATAATAATACGACCATTTTACTGCAAGACCTCTTGTCTGGCGGAACCATCTTAAATATGTATTAGAAGAGAAGAACTGCACTTAACTTTATTAACTTAAATACACAATAAGCGTAGCTTACCATTCTCTACGACCACAGGTCTGCAGCTTCCAATTCTAATTTAGATAAGCGAGCAAAGCTCCCAGCTTTTCTTTCATTCCGATAAATTAATTACTACCACAAAACAGATAGATACAGAAGACAATGAAAGAAAGAAAGAAAAACGATTTATTTGGTACAGCACAAGGCCCAAACACAAATACAAGAAGCAAAAAATAAATAAAAGATAAAAAATACAGTTTTGTGTGGCTGCACCAAAATAGGTCCAGTTCAGCATGATTGCCAGACAACTAGTGCCTGACGCTGGTTTTCAACTGATGATGATACAATCTCATGTATACATATATACTTCACTTTTATACCTACGCTCGGTGGATGCACACTAATGAGCGTTTGAGCCGGAACTGTTGTATGCGACGATTGGTCCGAGACGCTACCGAGATATCGTGTCCATGAGCGGTGTCTATGAGTGCGTTGCTCGAGCGCGCTTTGTATGTAGATTGACTTCTGTACCTATATATTTTGTGAAATTACACTGCGCACACGTGTGCCACATACGCCGATCTGGGCGCATCGGTCTTCATACATTTACTAGACTTGTAGACCTGCACTTGATACACGCCACGCGACGTCGTTCTATGTACAAATCAGGCGTGTTACACGTGTATCGTATACTCGCCGCGTCGTCTACTGTAGTTCTAGCTGAAATCTCTGATTACCCTCTCCACAATATTTTTTCTCTTTATCGCGGGCACTCGTGAAATGAACGTATGTTATTGGATGGTTTATTTATTTATACTTGAAATTACGCTTTGTGGTTTTCCTGGCATATATTATTATGCAATATTAATCATCATAATAATTCCCATGACTCATTCATGACTGTTACAATTTTGTTTTGATTTGTTTATTTGAAATTTCTATATTTAGTATACTTTAGATTTGATTTAGTTAGCCGTTAAGGCTTTTATGGTAATGAAATCCTTTTTATTACTGTTAGATAAGTTAGGTTTTTTTTTACTAGCCATTACTGCCCCACTGCTGGGCAAAAGCCTCCCCCAAGTCAAAATTAGATGTTATACTTCTACTACTATGCAATTTTTCCCTGTTTTGTTTTCGAAGTGGGAAATCATGCAGTGACTTCTCCCGCTTGTACTAACTAATAAAACCCACATTTGTGTCCTTCAGTTGCCCTTTGCGTTCTTGGACCACGGTTTTCCCTTCAGAAATTCCTTGTAGGCTGTAAAGCCAGTTTGTTTTGGGCCCAGCCTATTCAGGCTCATAGACACGATTAATTTTTAATTTGCAAATACGAGTAGGAGCAGATTTGGTAAGAGAAAGTACCCAAGTACTCTTTTCTTCATCAGAATTTTCATATCAGTACTTAGTTGTGGTTCTGGATAATCAATATTTTACAGCATTATCCTTCACTACCACACTTCGCCCAGCTCTAAGCTAGGTTCTACCCTCGATTAATATAGCACAGTAGCATTAATAAAATACGCAATTCGCCTCATCAAATAATGCAGAGGTATCCAAACATTTGCAAAGGTCAGCTCAATCACAGTGCATATTTAAACATAGTCTATCCTATTTTAGGGCATAAAACAACAGACTGAACTATGTTTCGCCCTACCTAAAAATCTTTACTTAGTCTTTTCCCAACCATGTTGGGCTCGGCAACTAATAAAACCAGATGCAGCTGGTTACCAGTATTTTACATTGAGCAATTGTCTATCTGACCTCTGCAATCCTTAGCAAGACTGATGTCATATTCTCCGGCATTTGATTATCAGTAACGTCATAAGTACTTAACAAAAATGATGGTATAATTATCCAGTCAACCTTATTGCATGCTAATTTACATTAATTATGTAGGTCAGCATAGCACACCATACAATTTCAGAAAGAAATCGCCACACAATAAAATATAGCCGCAAATAACGCTCTACGAAGCCCAACTATTCCTATTTCTTTAGCTTCGGCAATAAGCTGAACCTTGGATTTATTGATCGGAAACAAAATCCCGCTCACGTGGATGCTGCATCTGACGGTCTCACGTGTACCTTTTAGGGGTTTGGGGGGGAACACTGCGGTCCGACGGGAGGGGTGGAAAACCCCAATAGGGAAATGGCCAAATTATAAACAGCGAATGGCAAAATTGCTAATATTTTGAAAGAAGCAAAGTTAGTAATGAGCTCTTTGGTCGAGAAAAATCCTTAAATGGAGCAATCAAAAGCATTCATTTAAATAAAAAGACGGACTGAACAAACTGTAATTAGGCTTTCCCTGTTACACAACTCTGAAAATTTGCTAAATGGTACCCTAATGGAAAATAGGCCTTTTTGAATATATGAGCAACATAAGACCCAGAAGAGTGATAGAGCGTATCCGGATGGTTATATTGACGTGATAACAAAGTAAGTTTAATGGAAGCGCCCGGTAACAGCCCTCTAAGCGAAACAACGCCCACCCCGCGTTTATACCCCCATTCAAGTTCACTGCGACCGCGCCTCATCCCTAGTGTTTCCCTAGAATTTATGGCCCAAACTAATTTCCACTTTATGCTTTCACTATAAGCCTGATTATTGAACGTGCGCCGCAACTTCTTGCGACGTTTTACAAATGAACGGCACGTGTTTGTTGAATAGAAACGATACGTTGGAATTGCGACCTTATGTCACTAGATGGGAGGTGGAAAGTAGTAGGTCGGTCGCGCGCACTTACGCAGCCTCCCCTAGGGTTGACACGGTCGATCCTTGCAGTCGCGTCGCCGGCTCGGTCCGGACGTGTCCCGGCGCTCAACACTTTTATTTTCATAATTAAACAACAGTAACAAAACAATCCACTCTTTCCTTCCCCGTGCAAGGAAACATGTTGGATTTATATTAAAACAAAATTATTTCGCGTTTTTAACTCGCGCAGTTAATTTCGTAGAGCAATTTTTCTTTGTATTTTTTCGTGGTAGCGATGAAAACTTGATTAGTGAATTTATTAAACGGACGTGGAAGTGATATGCGAAGGATGTGATGTGTTTTAGTGCTGAAAGAAAATATAATATATTGTTACAGTGACGTCGGTGTTCGCGAATTTTCTGCAATTATATACGAGCTTAGTTTAAGAGGCTTAGTTCTTAGGGAAACAGTATTATTTTTTGATTGAGGAGCCTTTTACAAAGAGGTATTGTTTGGTGATTTTCATGTATTGGATATCGTCCTGTGTCCGCTTGTAGTTAGGAACGCATTATGTGACAATGCTTTTGTCTTTGTGGGACAAATACGCTTCGGTACTGCAAATGACTACAATAGTTTGCAGGATGACAATTTGATGCACTAAATTGATTGCATACAGTTCAATTGGCCTAGAACTGAACACAGTAAATTCACTTCAAATCCTATTATGAAACGCTTGCAGTGAATCATTTTCTATATTGAAATACAAAATAGAGTCAAATTGCACCGTGAACAGACTGAAATTTAACCGTTAAACCAAGATTAATGATATCAGTAATAGATTTAGCTATGAAAGTTGGCGTTATAAATAGCTGACGTAATCACTGTCTAATGACATTGTCAAGATATGACGTCATCAGGTTTATTTTGATAAACAGACGAATAACTAACGGTGAATATCAGCAAAGTCAATGCCTACTTTTTGGAGTGAACAAATATTTGTTCTAGACATGCAGTGAGGTTGTATAAACTGAGAATTTTTCGTACAATGATGGAATTTGGTACGACACGCGATTCTGCGATTAGATATAATATTACAGAACCTTGGGGTAATGTTTAAATTAACAAATGAGACATTAATCCTCTGTTTTAAATTATTGCGAGTATAGTAGTTACATCAGTACAGATCAACATTCCTTAAGGTATTACAAACTACAGTATAAGCACGTTGGAATGTTCGAACATAAACATTTTCAAAGACTTCAATGGTTCCAAGTTTCTCAACAATCTAACTAGATAATCTGATAATTTTACTATAGCTAGTAGCGTTACATAACCCGTGCACGATGCAACCGGCACCCACCACTTTGTACGTCGGTTTCACCAAATTAAATTAAGTACTTATTATGTATTTTCCTTTCCATATTCCGGCACTTTAAGTGTTATCGTCACGCCCTTTTCACGTAGGTACAAATAGAATTTCGTTATACCTCCACAAAATCTGTCAAATGATGCAGTATTTATTGCCTACATGGATTCTGTAGGCGTAAGACACTGTTTAGAATGAGTGGGAGGATGATATGTCTGAGCTTGAAAGCCTACCTCTTGAGTCATAAAAGGTCCAAGATGCCAGAGATTCTTCGCTGGTTTATCATGCACAATGTTTTCTTCACACAATGCAAAAATGATTCATTCGATATTGTTCAATTAATGTTTAAACCTGCATGGTGCATTCAACCTACTGTATTTTTACTGAAAGCGAACAGGACTTCCGGGGGTGAGCGTCGATGCAACTATTTTTATTTCAGGACGAGAACATTCTATGGCTTTAATGTTTTTATTGATTTATTTAGAAGTTGGAAAGTTTTCCCCAAAGATAACTACTATATTTTAACCACAATTACTTTGTTAATTTACTGAATCATCTTCATTCATAACCATCATTGCCAGCAATAAACAGTAAACCGCAAAAACTACCATAAACGCCTCACTCAATAAATAATGTCGCCATATAAAAAAATAAGCTTGTTGAACATCGCAACTCCTGGTTTGTCAATACGCGAATGTTTACCGACGCAATGCGCAAGTCTGCCGCCGACCCTGGCTAGGCGCCAGAATATCAGCTGATTTGGACTCCACTGGCTCGGTGGAATTTTTATAACCATTGTGGTAGTTATTGGTTACCTATAGAGTATAGATTTGTAGCGGCTAGCTTTGGATATACGCCTGGAATTTGAATGAGCGGTTGTGATTACGTCAGATTATGTCATTGGATTGAGAGGTGGCTCGGTGGAACTTTTATTACTACCTATTGTTATAATTATTGGTTACTTTTCCTACTTACTTATTAGTAAATAAGAAAAGTAAAAAGTACGTTTATAATATATTTTATAAACGTATACAGGACAGTCCCGTAACGGACTAACAGGACACAGCTCTATAGATAGTTACTCACCTTTTTTAATTATTGATAGGTCTGCGCTTGACCGCTATCTCACCTGACGGAAAGCGACGATGTGGTCGACGATGGCACGCGCTTACCTAGAAGAAACCTATTCACTCTCGACTTAAAGATTCCCGGGTTGTAGCTATCAGGAAACACAGACTCCGGCAAGGAATTCCACCTGATGTCCCTTTGGTTGCGCAACCAATTTGGTGGCGCGACTAGCGGGGTTAAAATGAGGTTCAAAGTAAGATTGTTTTAATCTTGTTTCATTGTGGGAAGAGACGGCGCAAGACAACCTGTATAGCTCTGTCTCTTACCCACACCGATCTTACATTAACCCTTCAGATACCGTCAATTAGAGACACAATAGTAAGACAATAGATGCGCGGCCACCGGTGGTCGCTTGGGGATTCATGAATTAAACGTCATGGTCTAGGTCCAGCTCGGATGGGTGGCGACACTGGTGTTTTTATGGTGTCTAGTTTGGTAGCTTAGGGTTATATTTCGCCGGGCCACCATGGCGGTGTATCTGGTCTCGCCGCAATGGTGTCCCGGTGAAATATAGCCCTTAGTCTATGGGAATTGTGTCTCCTGTGTAGTATTTATAAGATACAAAATGGAGTCGACGTTAAAGAACAGAATAGAAATACTTTTATTCGGTACAGACACAGCACAACAGTTTTGGGAATACATTCATTGTGCGTGCAGCTAAGGAGTGGAATTCATTGCCGGAGTCTGTGTTTCCTGATAGCTTCAACCCGGGAATCTTTAAGTCAAGAGTGAATAGGTTTCTTCTAGGTAAGCGCGTTACATCGTCGACCGCATCGTCGCTTTTCATCAGGTGAGATAGCGGTCAAGCGCGAACCTATCAACAGTAAAAAAAACAACGGTACGGATACAGCAATATATGAAAATTCTAACAATACTTATCGAACCACTTTTACTTTGGGACCAACCCTAAAAACAACTAGCAACATGGTGTTTTAGACTTGAGACAAGAGTCTAGACGTCTGGAAATCGACTGGGCATTGTGTGGAATTATTGTGTTAGATTTTATGACTTGATTGGGAGTCATTGATTCGTGCTTTGTGTCGAGACGATAGGAGACATGTTACTGAGTATTAGTATACAGAATACTGTCTGGAATGTAAATAACCATGTGGCTAGGGAATTATGTCAGATTATATTATATAAACTGATTTGGAGTCATCGGCAGTCGATGATCGTGTGGTCAATGCGATGCCTTGAATGTAAAATATCAGCATAGTATCAGGTATACCGTTTTTTATTCTTCTATAAATGTATTTATTGAGATTGAGTTTGGAAGGCCTCCTATATGGTGGACCGATGACCTGAAGGTTGCGGGAATCCGATAGATGCGGGATACACAGGACCGTTCATTGTGGCGACACTAGGGGGCAGACCTATGTCCAACAGTAGACGTCTATCGGCTGAAATGATGATAATTGATATTTTGAGATATGCAGATCAAAATGTAAAGCACCGGATCCTCCGTCCAGGTGGGTCTTGTGTCTGGTCCAGGTTACTGCCCGGTAGTATTAATAGTGACGTTGTATTTATTTCTTTATATTAACATGTAAAACATATATATACTCTTTTGTATAACGTCAAGGCTGTAGTTCGTATGCAGCATCGGTGACAATACAAATGAACTTGGTTTGACACGCTACCGCGTATCTAGATTCGTAAAACACTTGACTTGCGATCTTTAACTATTGGAGAGACCGTATTTTGCATTAATACAGATTCGGTAAATACTGACTCAACATTTTAATATTTCAAAGCCAATGATTAGAAACTGAAAACTGATTCATATCTTGGCTTCTTTCTCCTTTCTCTGTAATCACTGAATCATTGCTTTCAAAACACAATTTACAGTGCTTTCTACAAAAAGTCGACACTATTTTACTAACCAATTTCAACTACCCAATTTTCTTAATAATCTTTTAAAAGAGCGAACAGACCGCATACTTGAGTGGTGTGTTTCTTCATAAATCGTTTTCCCCCCATCTATAAAAAGAGTTCGTCAGTTTGTTTTAGTCATCCGCAGTAATAATAAAAATAAATAAAATAAAAAAGCATAATTTTTCTTACAAAAGAATACAAAAATAAACTTATTTCTAATATTATTTACGATATTTCTGTGTGTAACTATATTATAAAATTAACTATTTATGTTAGAACCCCTCGTTCTCGTAGGTGAAGGCCTCTTCTAGAGATTTCCATGTTTCCCTGTTCTGTGTCTGTCTCTATCCACTGTTTGCCAGCGATTTCTATGATGTCGTCAGTACACCGGGCAGCTGGTCTACCTCTCTTTCTGATGCCTGATGGACCCCTCCACGATGTTATCCTGGCTGTCTATCTATTATGTATATGTCCAGCCTAGCGTCACTTAAGCTTGTTGCAATGAATCAGAGCGTCTGTAACGTTTTTTTTCGTATTATGTAATGTGGTTTTTTTTTTAATTTTCAACATACTCCTTTCCATTCCTCTCTGCCACGTCCTGATTTTTGCGTTTTGCTTTTCTTAATAATCTTTTAAAAGAACGAACAGACTGCATGCTTGAGTGGTCTATGTATCTTCATAAATCGTTTTCCCCGATCTATAAAAAAGTGTTCGTCAGTTTGTAGTGTTTAGTGCATCCGCAGTAATACTTTGCGTTTAATAGCCATTAGTTCAACGCCCCTTGCTGGGCGCGCCCGCCTTGTCGTAATTAAAAGTGCCTTATGTCATTATGATCGCCCTGCTACGGTAAATGTTTTCTGTGTTGGAAACTAGGTAGTCTTATTATTTTTTTTATTATAGATAGGCATATTTTGTACTCTATCTCACCTAATGGTAAGCGATGATGTGGCCGACGATTGTGGTCGCTCCGGCAGGGAATCCCACTTATTAGCTGTACGCACACAAGTTGCCTAGAAGTAACCTATTCGTTCTTGACTTAAAGAGGCCCAGGTTCTAGCTATTAGGAAACACAGACTCCGGCAGGGAATCCCAATCCTTAGCTGTACGCACACGCTTGCCTAGACGTAACTTATTCACTCTTAACTCAAAGACCCCTAAGTTGAAGCTAGCAGGAAACACAGACTCCGGCAGGGAATCCCAATCCTAACAGTACGCACAGTAACTGCTTATTAGATAGTCTTATTTAGTATTATTACTAGCTGCTAGCTGTTTCGCCCGAGTGATAGTAGAATCTTATCCCAAAAGATCATACTCCCGGAATTAAAAGTATACTTTCCAGATCCATAGATCCAGGTCATTGTCAGCTATTCGAGCATGAAGTTACATACACTCACTAATTTTCGCATTTATAATACTAGTGTGATGAGCCTGTTATGTCCCACCAAGCAAAACATTTCCAATCGTCTATTAATTTTTCCAAGGCCCTGAAAATGAGTCAGAGTGACGAAATAGTTTTCAACAGAAAGGATTAGCTTGATATGCAATAGACAAAGATGCTTGAAGCCTATTGCAAGAAAAGCTTGAATAAAACCCTTTTTGTGATTCCAAAAGTTCCTCTCTCTTTTTACCAAATAATCCCTACTAATATTATAAATGCGAAAGTAACTCTGACTGTCTGTCTGTTACGCTTTCACGCAAAAACTACTGAACGGATTTAGATCAAATTTGGTAGGTAGGTAGAAGAGACATTGGAATAACACATAGGCTACCTATAAATCCACTGCTGAGCACGGGTCTCTGCCCGCGCGATATAAACTGTAGTCCACGCGGGCGAAGCCGCGGGCGGAAAGCTAGTTTATAATAAAAAAAATGTTCTAGTAAGTTTCCACACAAACTATTGAAAGATAAAGCGAAATGAGGTATCTAGTTATACTATTTTCAGATTATCTCCTAACCAAACTCAGATTAACCCAATGAGTTCAGTTCGTTTCATTTTGCTATCAGATAAAGCGACGTTTGTACGTTGGTGTATTATACATACTGATACAGATATCATTTATGTATAATTAAAAGGGAAAGGGCTATGCTAGCGTCACTTTTGTATGGTTACATCTGAAATGAAGGTATCCGCAGAAGAACTAAGATTACCGACATAACCCAAAGAATCCGCAAACTTTGTGGAAGAGGGCGAGGTTGCTCGCAGGTGATCGATGGGGTCGAAAGGTTCTGGAGTGGTGAGCACGTCCGTAAGACGCAGCGATGGAAGGACTCCCACAAGGTGGAACTATAATATCTAGTGAGGGTCGCGGGAATTTAATAAATGCGAGACGCACACAACTGTTCGTTGTGGCCACGATTGTAGGAGGCCTATGTGCAACACTGGAAGTCTTTCTTCGGCTGAAACGATTATGATGATAATTAAAAATCGACTAACACTAACACGGCATATATGTATATCTATCAATATATGTGTGAGTTGTTTTTAATTATAGCTTCTTAAATTCCGGCTAACTTTCAAATCAAATAAACAGTTATGTTTTTTTAAACTTATATCGGAATACTTGGATGGAGACCAGCCTAAGACCCTACAGAAGCGTAGTCAACAGTGGATAAACCAGCTATATAATCTGGGGCTCTTAAAGACCAGTGTGTAGTAAAACACGAGCCGAACTGATCTTCAAGTCAAGTGAAACATCTTCAATCCCCGTTAGTATCAAGTTAGATAATAAAAGCGTTTTTTTTTCTTCACCATACAATGCCCCATCATATACACAAGTAACAATGTAGACCAGACAGAACCGTATTAAAACACTATTTAAAACGTCGGATAACATAATACATACCTAATAATATACATACTGCAGAGCTATCAGATTATGAATGTTTACCAATAGTCGTAAGATTCAGAGCGTGGCAATGTCGCGCAACCCCGATACGCGATCCACTTTGCACCTGTAGTAATCATCTTACCATGGTAATGAGATCCAATTTGGGTAGGAAGTTATCAATTGGAGCAAAAACAATCAAGGAACAGCCAGCTCTTAACTGTAGAGAAGAAAATAAAATACAACATCAGTTTTAATATATGCGAAACCTGAAACACGTGTCTAGTATTTTTATGTAAAGAATCTCATGTACAATATTTCATAACTGTATCAAGAAGTATCACAAAGTTATAAGCTTGTTACGTCAGCTTAATACATAGTCACTAGGCCATCCAGGTGACTGAGGGTTGGTTCTGAACTTGTACCCAGCTGTTTGCTGACCCTAATGCCCGCTATGTTCTGCCGCGACCTGTATTGTACTTATTGTAGATGACGTCCAACTTGTAACCTTTTGAAATATTTTTGGGAAAAAATATAACATGGTGTACAAACTATTGGAATCCATTCAGTTACTGATTCAGAACAAATTATATTCACGTTTCGCATAAACTACAAATAATGCAGACATGAACGGTGAAGATGATGAATTTCAAATACCAATATCAGTACCCTCAAAGTATGCCTTTGAAAGCATTTTGGCAGTCACAATAAAGGTAATCAAATTCACAAAGGTATACATTCTAATTAACTTTGTGACGGGCGCGCTTCACGAGTTTCATAAAACAATTTTAGAAAGCTTTTTATATTCGCTTTGAGCTTTTTTTGCTTCTGATCGAGCGAACACTTCTGAAAGTAATTCCTCTACAAACAAAAAGGGAATAATAGATTAACGACTTCCCTAATTGAATTTAGAAACTTGGCTAATTTTCTTTTTAGTGTTCCATACCTCAAAGGAGAAAACTAAACCCTTATAGGATCACTTTGTTGTAAGTCTGGCTGTGTTTCTGTCATGAACCTCTGTCTAGAGGTATCGAATTCAAATTAAAACCATAAACTTAGGTTTGCGGTCCCTTGAAGCTGTGAAAAAATCAAACTTCTAAGTTAACGGAAAAAAAAATGGCTGCAGAATATACGACGTTGCAACGTATATTTCGACACTCAAGGGAACAAAAGTTCTTCTTACTACACTGTACTGTGTACTTCCTGTTGACCTAGAATCCTGAAATTTTGCACAAAGCAAGATTTTAGAACACAAGTGTAGAAATAAAACTGAAAACTGAATAGTTACATAAAAAAAAATGCGATTCGGAAAAAACTTCGAGACTTCAATGGTGAAACGTACTCTTTACCTGGGTAACTTTGTACGGAACCCTCAGGTCGCGAGTCTGACGCGCATTTGCCCAGTTTTTCTATCATCATCATCATTATCATTTCAGCCGAAATACGTCCACTGTTGGACATAGGCCTCCCACAAATGCCGCCACAATGAACGGTCCTGTGCGTCTCGCATCCATCGGATCCCCGCATCGGCCCACCTTGTAGGAGGCCTTCCAACGCTACGTCTTTCGATACGTGGTCGCCATTCCAGAACTTTTCGGCCCCAACGGCCATCTTGTTCTGCGAGCAATGTGCCATGCCCAATGCCATTTAAGTTTTGGGGATCTTCGTGCTATGTCGGTTTCTCTTGGTCTTTTCTATATTACACAATTTTTACAAGGTCCACGTTATACCATGCCACGTTTCGTTGAAATTTCAGCCTACCATCATTAGCTACCACAACACGCGTATCACGTCTTGTCACAGAGAAATCGAATGTATTAAGTCTATACTAAAATGTAAATCGTTCTTGTTTAATCGAGTCACTACTCCAATAGCTTGCACAGATTGCATAGCAATTGGACTTGTCTTTAATTTGTGTTACTCGTGTTACGTGACATGTTATGTTGTTACATATACTAATTATGGAACAACGTCTAATTTGCATAATCGTTCTGATGTAAATTTTATTTGCTGAAAGAATTTGATAAGCATTATGCTAAAGATGATTCTTACATGCGATGCTTACACCCAGAGTAATCAGAACAATACATTTTTCATCCCCCCATCTCGGAAAGAGTATTTTTACTCTTAGATATCTGAGAGCAAAAGTCGTTTTTATTCTCTAGAGAGATAAATTGAATTTAGAACATCGTGTGCGCTGTTTATGAATACAAAATATCATTAAACCTGTTTACCTCCATGGTACCAAATTCGTTATACAACTTTATTTAATCTGTTAAAAACTCCGACTCAGAACTCCTTGGTGTACTTTTTTTTGCATTCAGTCATTTCCTCGCTGAGGTGGGATGAAAAGTTACGTGTTGCACTCGACTGCAAAGATTTTTAACGTCGTGCTCTTTTGATTATCTCGCTAATGCTCAGGTTTCTAAATTTTAAATCACTCGTGATTCAATTTTAGAATCCTTCGCTTGCTCGGTCATCAAAATTGCACTCTTGTATAGCAAATAACTATTAAAGCCGTAGTAATAATTGCGGGCACCTACGCTACAACTAGATGTACTGTCGACCCGAAACACAGAAGAACATGCATACATTGTTTGCTTATAGCTATAAAAATTAATGTCCGAAACGATGAAAGGGTTGCATTACACACTGCACGTCCGTAATATTAATATCATCTAAGTTGATGTAAGCTATGTCATATTATGGCTTCCAAGTAAGCATCTCGACTCTGTCTTCTGTTTCTATTTCGATTTAACACTGTACAGATGCACTGGTAAACGAACCCGAGTTAAGTAAACATGATTATATCGCCTGAAACAATATCCCACCATATCGGCTTGCGCATGCGGTTGCACACGCACGCTGCGTACGCGCCGGTCCGCGCTCAGTCTGCGCTCCACGCGGCCAATGGGCGCACAACCGCCGATATTACTTTCAACATTCGAATTTCAATGCGCGTTCGCGAATACGAAATCGTTTGTGTATTTTTTTTTTGTTTTAACTATTTTTTATCTGTGAACATGGAAAGTGACTAGACTAGTGATTTTTATTCTGCAGTGTTTTTTTTTCTGTAACTTTTCGCAAACAAAGCTCGAGGGTTTAATTGAATTGTAAACGGGCACGGAACGCAACGTTATCGGCGGAATGCGTAGAAATCGTTCCGCATGAACGATCCAATAGAAGACCTATCATGGAGGTAACCATCGAATAGTGAACTAGTGTACCTTCGTCGATTTCAGGCATCGCTGGCTATTGTTTCATGGCTGGTGCGTCGGCAGCCGTTAGTACGCTTCTCTATATTTTTTTACCACGCACTCGTGTTTACTAACAATTATTGCAATGGTCCACCGGTCCATCTTACCATGTTAATGTTTAACCACCGTAATGTACTTCACTTCGACACTCATCAGTAGCGAACGCTAAAATTCCACTAAAGGGCCTTTTCCGGAAATTCACGGGATTTTTCTAACAAGAAAAAGCACTTTATAGAATGAAGACATCTCGAACACCGGTTTAACTACCGGATGTTTACTGTGGGGGTGCATTTTGACATACCACCTTTCATCTGCGTTCACCTTGTACCTTAACACATTAACAATACGGTGTATAACTCACTAGCAGAGTGTTTTATCGTACGTTATTCTACTCACTTCTAAATCCGTATTTTCAGGAGCTGGATATTCGGTAGTTAGGATCTATATTTATGTTTCGTTCAGAAGTGTTAATGAGTCCCTTATTGTGGGTGGTAGCCATGAAGCCGATGTTTTGAATGTAAGCGATGAATAATTTATTGATTTACTATGTATAGGCTATTGAACGGGTTGCTATAATTCTAAGGTGGCCTTAAAAGCTTTAAGATCGTTCTAAGCTTAAATTGATTGCATCAATTTGATTGATTGAGTTACCCTAAAAAGTTTACTGCTATGTAATGCTTTTATGATGATAATTTACTTAATAGTATTTACTTTTCCCAAGAGTCAATTTTCGTATATTAGCCAATTTCGTTTATTTTATAAATGTTCAGTGTAAGCTGTCTACGAATGCCAATGCTATGAGACTTCAATGTTTAATCAACAACTACAATAATTTATTGTTTTCAAAATATACATAATTATGTTGTAACATCATAATACAATGCCGTTGGATAGAAGAGTTAACGGTTGAAAAGAACAACCTTCAAACATCACACCTGCCCACAACGCCACCTTAGTGGGAACATATTATGAGAACATAAAGCCTGAATCACTGTCATGAATGCTAAACTAAAAGATAAGTCAAACAATGAATTGTATACAATGATTTTCGATCATCACTAAGATTTATTTTCTATTGAAGTTAGTGCTTTATGTGACGCTGCAAACTTAATTATAATTTTTATAGCTGTTGTATATCATTGGCAATTGTAAAATTGTCGAAGAATATATGGCACACAAATATGCGGGCCTATAGACAACGGAGAATACACGCCTAAAGAAATTTTAACTGTAAATATCGGAATCGGATGTTAGGTGACCGTTAAACCTAACGCCTATTATAAAGCGGTAAATATAAAATTTGATTACTAAATCAAACTACGGATAAAAGCCACTCCCCTCGATGAAATAAAAGAAGATCAAAATACTCTAAACGAAAACAAAATCATCTGCGAATCTCCGTTCTTTGAACCGGCAAAACGGTGTCAGAAAGTGAATGTAGAACTGAATACCGAAAACCTTTGACACGGATAGCAAATGAAGACCATAATAAGAAGTGGTTAATAAATCTCAACTATCGAACATTAAGGTTACTATCTACTTAACTGCTAATGGATGAACTGTAAATATTTAAGATTGTAACTTATGAGATTGAATGAAAACATTTAGCGTTCCGATACGAAGTGGTGTTATCTAAACAATATGCAAGTTGTTAGGCGATCGTTTGCAATACGAGCTTCTATAATAATGAAGGAAACTAGAATTGTTTTAGATTTTTAGACAATGCTATTTTGTTCTATGAAGTCTGACTAAAACTTGATTCCAGTAGCAAAGCTGTCAGATATATAAGACGACGTTATGAGAAACTAATTCCTTTTTAACGTTAACATCAACCCTATTGCTTTGATCACACGTACCGAGTTAAAGGGCGAGACAGTAAAATGTTGCTCGGCCGAGACAGTGATGTTAAACGAGTTGTTATAGAGATAGCGCTAGGCCGAACACTTGGCACTGAGTTATACGTACCGAATACTCGGCCGAGAGCACTGTCTCGCCCGTTTACTCGGTACGTGTGATCAAGGCATAACAGTACCAAAACCTTTTCTGTATCTATCTCTTTATTCTATAATAGATTCTTTATTTAATATAACATCAATAATGACTAATGGCCATTATTTCCTTTAAATTTACATTGACATCGCACATGCTTATATCTATTAGAGCATAGAGCCCACTTGCACCACGATCATTGAGTTTCTCAACTTGTATGATTCTCAGTATTGCTGCTTATGGCGCATGTGCAATATTAATTTGTAATCATCGTCATGAAGCGGTTATTGTGAGAGTCGTCGCAAAAAATACTTGATGTATTCGTAAAAGTAGATCTCTTACTACTATAGATTATAATGAACATCAATCAATACCTATCATTCATAGCTTGAGAGAATTTAAAATGGTTGTGAATCCAATAACAGTTGTCAATTCGAACTTTTATCAATTTCATAGAATGTGAATGTGCTAATTTTAAATCTTTTGCTTTAATAAATTCATAATATGTGTATTCTTGTGATTGGTTACTGATCTTACTGTTGCGGGTATCCCCAAGCGTTGGTTTTACCAGGATTATTAATATCATTACTATCCTCAATACAATGTCACCAACACACCCTCTTTGTTTACGTTATCATCACATCGTTAAAATGATGCTACTTGAGTATCTCACTATTCTATTTGGTAAAACACGGAATTGACGTCATAAAATTTATCTTTTCGACCATTAGCGTCTTCTTTTACATCATCTTCGTTTGCTGCTATGTCTAAAACATCACCAATCCCAAAATTTTGCAGCGTTCTTGACCTACGTTTACCTAAAAATAAATACTACATTACCTAACTTGTTACAACTGGTCGGTGGAGTAACGACCGTGCTCGAGTAATTTTGCTTATAATTAGTACAGTGAGTCAGCCTCGGGAATAGAAGCGTGGCGCTACAGTAAACGGGTCAACGCTGGTGAACAAGGAATGATTGCTTGGGAGAGTGCACATCTGTCCAACAATTGTTTGTGTGCTATACTTTTTATTAACGCATCATTTAGTTAAAATGTTCCAATTAGAAATTGTATCATAACCAATTGACATGTGGCTTTAATTAATTTCTAAGAATGTATATTTTTTTAAATCGTGTCATTAAAAATATATCGGTGCTCATTATACAAGACCATGTTAAAGTATTCCATGGTCATACCCGTATTTATGTCGCGCATCACAATGGAATATTGCTACGTGCTTTCTTTGTTCTTAGATCTAAAGAAAATCTCAAGTGAACTAGTTGGAATGACAGACAAGTGTAGGAAGAAAGTGGGTTATTGTGGTGCTTGTTGACAATGAGCCAGAGCAAGTCTCATCTATTAGTTACCGCTACGTTACTTTCTTGTATGAAAGCATATTGTTACCATTTGGATTACCCTACTACAAGATAAAACAGCAGACAAAGCAGATCTAAATTAAGTACATTTTCTCAGATTGTTATTTGATATAGTAAAAAAGTTTCCCTACTGTCGTTATTCAATTTAATGTGCACCAAATTCACTGCATGTGTCCCGGTCGATAGCTCGCGTAAAATCGTGCAGTGTTTCTACGTTTAGCAATGCCTGCTAAAAGTTTTAATGTGGAAGCATACTGTGGAAGCTTTTTGTTGTTACAGTGACAATGTGCACTTACTCCTTTCATTATTTCTACCTACTTACAACTAATTTCAACACGTACCCTTTCTGTCACATGAAGTCATCAGCTGAAATAATAATTTCCATTATACGATCACATTAACGTCGAGAGCAATAGCCGCGTCGTGAACTCCATCTGTTTTCAATTTTCAATGAAACGTGTGGTCTATATTCAGTAGAGGCTATCCATCATCAATGTGTTCTTCAAAAGCATCCAAAACTGAGCGGAAAACACTAATGATGCAAATAGAATTCTCTGGAATATATGTTTTGGGAGGAATGTTTTCTTGTTCTATATTTTACTTAGGGTTTTAAAAGGAGCGTGCAACTTCCCCATCTTTTCTACTAAACTAATGAACCACGAATATGATTTGTCGCAAGTTGCGAGAATTGTTTTTGTGTTCTATATTTCGCTTAAGATTTTAAAAGGATCGTCCCACTTCCTCATCTTTTCAACTGATGAACCATTAATGTGGACAGTCGCAAGTCTTGCATCATCTCTCTCTCTATCTATTAAAGGCAAAGGAAGTTTACCGTTTGAAATTTTCATTTCCCTTTGCATTTGTCGCGCCTAGAACGTTCGGTACTTCACAAAGCTCGAGCTTGCACCAAACTGCACTGATGCATACATTTGCATTTAGATTATCACCTTCGTGATTTATGGTTAGTATTGGCGCAATAATGAGAACAGGTGGCTGGGTTAAATATTAACTATTGAGTGTTTATGTTTAGGTTATTTTAATATTGAAATCCTATTTAATTCATGAATCCCCAAGCGACCACCGGTGGCCGCGCATCTATTGTCTTACTATTGTGTCTCTAATTGACGGTATCTGAAGGGTTAAAGGCATATATGTCAGTTATTTTCAATATAATTTCTCCTTAGTCGTCGTATTGTTAAACCAACTTGTTGGATACAAATTGGTTTAACGATCGTAAAGAATAGAATAGAATTTATTCGACACAAGCAATACAATACAGTGTCTTCAAGTATTTTCAAGGTACTACGCAGTATTTTCCAGCATTTGCATAACTATTTATAGTTGTTGAATCGATAAAACATAAAACTTACATTGCCAATGTCAATGAAAGCCAGGAACCAAAGACATTTCCATCGAACGATCACGAAACATGTAAAATATGTAAATCATCAGTACAGTAGTACTTGTTACTTTTAATTCCTTCTAATGTCTATTGGCTTTCTACTGATTAGAAAACTATTACATTTACTGCTGGTTTGACGACGGCTGTAGATGTACCATTTGCGATTTTAATTGCGCTTTCTTTCTGCGGTCTTTTGTTTTGCACCTCGTAAACTTGTGTGTACTTGTCTATGCCCGCATGTATCTAACATTCTTCGCTTAATGGTTTCACCTTTATAGGTTTAACAGAAATATGACTATTACCAGTGCTTATGAAGCTTAATGTGCAGAACATTTCCTGAACAATCGTGTGATCATTTCTTATCTTACATTTGTTTTAACTTTTACATACACAACTCGATGAGTCATACCACAACGATGAACAGACAGGTGCATTCACTGTTTAATTACTTTTTAATTAAATGCTCTAAATATATTAGACAGCAATTTCATCGCATAAAAGCATTAAAACACATTACAGATGCAAAAAAAATAAAACAAGTTAAAGCGCTGACGATGACTCACGCGCAGGTGAGTGTAGTCTGAACGTCTGCGCAGACCGATGACACACAATCGTGTCAACAAACATAACTAGAAATCATCATTGGGGTAAGATTAATCGCTTTGAAACAGCCAGCGTCAAGGTTGAAGTGAGGATTATGGAGGACTAACAATCCAATGAACCACGACCTAGACAGCTGAGTTGTCTATGGTTCAAGTCAGTTATGCCCGGTTCACACATGACCTCATAGGCCAACTAATTATTATTTTAATTTATTATTTTTTATAAATTATTTGTGTGTCTATACGGGCAGAATAAACATGTTTTCTTTCTTCCCTTCTTTTTTTCTTTCAATGATGATTTATCTTGTTTATCTTAAAGGCCCTGTATACAATGATAATGAAAAACCACACAACGGAATCATTTAAAATGAAATATTGAAATTCTTCAGTTGGAACATGTGGCTGAATTGCAGCAGATGTTACTAATCTATTAATGAGGAAATGCACGGTCATGTGTGGTGGTTGGCTGACCATGAATGTCGACTCCGCAGTTCTTATAAATATCGTTTAAATGAGAGAGCAGCCCATTGTTTTAAACGAGACAACAACCCAGTTTATATCCAATTATGAAAAACATACATCTTCAAGTAGGTCTAGTCATTGTAGCCATGTGGAAGACTAGCATACATATTAAAGTGTTTTTTTTTTTCGTAAATGTCCGTCGTAAATTCTCGTATTTGTTTTACGATGTCTGTAGAATGTTGGTGTGCAGTTTTGTTTGTTATGTGCCTGTAATGTGTTCTTTGGCCTACAATATTGACCCACTAAAGATTTAGAGTGCTTCTCTGAGTCAGTGAATAATACTACCGAGATTTAGTGAATCAACTTAGACAAATGATAGACAGATAAGAAAAAAGCTAGTAATTGATCATTTGGTAAGATTATCAGAGAGATATTAAACATGAATCGGCATATAGGCCGTTCATTTATTCAAATGCTAGAATAAAACAACTCGAAAACCGGACGTAGATTTAAAAATATATAGCCGTAGCGCATAATCGATTTCATCGCTGTTCCATTCACCAGATAAAAACTATTCAACTAAAACAAATTAACATTACAATGCTTCGCAGCAGTCTCGACTGGATTCCAATAAATAAATCTTCGTTTCTACATCTCCAGATAGCTTCCTGCTATCTCTCCTTACATTCCTAGGAGATCAACTGATATCGGTATGTGTTTTAGACGATCGTAACTCATTCGTTTAGGTTCAAGCATCTTTGGATAAGACATTAGAATTTATGTCCTTGTCAACTAGTAGCAAGCTTAGTAACAGTATGTCACAGTAAGTATATTCGTCCCTCATGTATGAGGACAGACGTCAAGGGATATCTTCATCATTTCAGCCGACAGACGTCCACTGTTGGACATAGGCCTCCCCCGAGTGTCGCCACAATGATCGATCCTGTGCGTCCCGCATCCATCGGATTCCCTCAACCTTCTCCAGGTCATCGGTCTACCTTGAAGGATATCTTAGATCATAATTATATTCTAAAAGTTATAAATTGTTAAAACGTGAATATTGCTTTCAATGCGCGTCACAAAGAAAGCAAACCGTGGGCGGTGAATTTATAAAGGGTTGGCTTCCTACAGAATAAATTACACAAGAGTATAAAAATAAAATGCTAGATCAGACTAAGCTAAATTAATCTCCGCTTGTGCGGTGGTAACCTTTAAGTTTAAGTTCACTGCCTTTTCTAGTTATTGGTTACAGAACCACGTGTAAGCAGTGTATATTCTTGAACTTACAGACGATGATCATATTGTACTTATTCAGTCCTAGGTCTGTTTGGGCTGGCAGCCTACCACTGCTATTTATCTTAAACAATAACTCTTGCAAGATCAGAACAGTTTTGCCCCCAATCTGTCTGAGAATGAAAACTGGTTTAACATTTGGGTCAGTGTACCTAAGTGTTTAGATTATTTCAACGCATAGTTTATTTAAATGTATCGTGGTTATTAGGTGTGTTGGATTGAAACATTATTCTTGTCAGTTTTTGAATTTTTATCTTATGTTAGTTCCTTTTTCTAAATTGCTTTTTCTTCTGATAACTCTACTTCAAGAAGGAGATGGCGGGACGACTTGGATGTCTTCCTTGGGAATTGGAAAGAAGTGGCTCTAAACCGGGAACATTGGAAGGAGTGGAGGGAGGTCTTTGCCCAGGAGTGGGACAATATGGGCTAGATATAATAATAATAATAATAACTCTACTTCCTCATTGCAGTTGCTTTTATTTAAATCGACAGCTATCACAAAATTACTAATATACGACAGACTTCGATCAGGGTTTCAGAGGCCTACAGTCAATTTTCTCTGCTTATCCCATACGTGCGTCATAAGCGGTCAAATAGTTGGCAAGCCCATGGTATGCTGTCGTAATTAGTCACTACTATTGTTGTGATCTATATTCAGCTATCACTAATGTATTGATAAGCGACACCAGTAATATTTTGTTGTTATTAATAGTTGGTTCTTCTTTAGGTTTTACTTATTACTTACTGACTGGCCTATGCCATTTTCAGCTTCTCAAGTCATTATCAGTATCTTCTAGTCTTGATTAGACGGGTATATCCTTAGTCTTCAGCTTTTAATTGTTTGATTGTCTACATAGGTCTTCTCAAGTCAAAATTTACATAATCTTCTGTCATTATTTCACATATATTTCAATTTGGCAGTGTTTGCATTTTTAACACATAAAATACAATTTGCCAATGACATCCGTCGAAATATTCAATCATCACTCATCGCTGTGAAAATATTTTATACTACTAATGTTATAAATAACATAGTAAGTGAGATGGTAACAGCTGTTGTCACTATTGTCATAATCGGTGCGAATTATTCTAACTGCAGTTGCTGCAACATCACCATACAGCCATGTTACCTATACTATTGACCTACCTACCTATAATACTGACAGACACATCATTGTCTTCCCGCCTACCTTAATAACAACTCCATCAATAAAATTACAAACGTAGTGCTTCGTCTAATGTAATATTCTTTGCATAAACCCAGTATTTAAATATTTTGACATCAAGCTAAGTGTTGACATGAATGTAGGCGTTTTCTATGAACCATGCATATTAACCAACTAGATCAAGGACCTAGGATTACAATGAATTGGAAGCCTATTAGTGCGAATTTATCTATTTAGTTCCTTTTAGATCAATCGATCAGACAATCGAACAATTGTCGCTATTTACTTTAGATACCAGATAAGACTAAGGAATTAAATTGTCTTGCTAACATTCTCTATATACGGAATAGTCACTTCCATTAACAGTATCAATAACAGCAGTCGGTACTAAATAATTGGTCCTTTCAATTTAAACTTATTCGATTTGCAGACCTTCCAATAGCTATAGAATTAGCTCCTATTAACGCTTTAATCCTAAGCACTTCGCTCGGTACTTGGCTAGTTAAACCCTGTCGTATAAAGAAGCCCACGACACTTCACCTAATCCCTTAAAAGGCTTTACGATCCCATTTATAGTACAAGTATCTAGTCGGAATATCGATACGGAATCGACGTATCGCCCACTCGTATCAAAAGACTTCTCCTCAGGAAGTTAGTTGGCTTCCAGATCAGACTAGATGCGATTGCATTTTATATATCTGTCATCTACTGCCAATTAGTGTCGAAAGTTTATATCAAGTAAATCGTTTCCAGGTTTCTTGTCTACCTGTCTCATCATCTTCCGCCTAATTTATTTTACATCTTTATCAACTGTTACGTCAGTGTTTTCTTCCTTTCTATCTATATCATTTATCACAGAGTCCATAGCATCGTTTCTTATGACCCTCCTCAGTTTGACAATATCACTGTCATAGTTATTGGCAAGGGACGATGTAGTAGTTGCCGTTCCGCCTACTCGATGTTGTAATCGAGACATATCTCGGGTATCGATAACCACAGGGTGTCGTGACCATGTCGTTAGCTTGATTGACGATCATTGAGCGAATCGCTCCGAGCGACGACCGGCTTCCATAACCTGTTACTTAGATCAGGCACATAGAATGGAAGCAGGCTGTAATCTAGTTTGCAGCAGATACGTATCGATAAGTGCTGTTCAGGTATCAGGTGGTCGACCGGCACTAGGCGTATTTTGTGTTGGTATCTTATATTTCTGGTCTAAGTGACTGAAATACCAGTTGCTTAAATGTTTGATGATAAGTATAAGACTTATTGTTTCCGGTTGGACAGCAATACGACACGACTGGTAAGAGAAAAGACCTAGAAAAGTAGAGGAGCTGAGAGTGCACCTGTGTTTGCGCATTTTTGGGCACTGTAATCTTGCGTACTTGGTTATCTCTGTTGGAGTTGACCACCTTGATCAAAGTTCGGTTGAGATATTTTTTGGTTTTCTTTTTAAAACCATTCCATCACTGATGGAGATTTGCACTCATCATGATCCAAATATTGGAAACCATTTTTTCTGGCGGCTTTACTTCTGCTATGCAGTATCCGATGCAAAAGTAGCATAACACACTCAGCGATATTGTAACAGTACCTAACTTTTTATCTATAAAATATTTTTTACTAGCTTTTGTCAGTAGCTTCGCCCGTGTAAAATCCATGTAAAACGCAATCCCAAAAAAACATTCTAAATTATTATTTTATTATTATTATATTTTACAAATAATAATATTTATTTTTCTAAAAACGACTACTATGAATTACATAGACTTATAGACTTAAGACTATATAACATAGGAGCATCTGTATTCAAACTAGGACGAACTATAGCTATAGAGAACAATTTTTTTTAAACTATATTAGTTAAAATTAAGACAAAAAAAGACTACGAAGCTGAAAGCGCATTTATAACTAAGTCACGCAGCCAATAACTAACAATTACTGTAAAAGAACAGCGATGTCCATTCCCATATAACTGCAACACAAGAAACATAATATTAGGTCAACTGGGCAACATTAGCCGCATGCGAGTGAACGCGGACACCGATCAAGCGACCGACTGTAATGGAAACCTTACACTGCTTTTATATGGCGACCCATTTTACTATACAACTGTTTTAAATAAGAAGATTAAAGAAGGTTTAGGATTTAGGAAAACGTTACACCATTTTGATACGATTTCCGTGTTAGTCGAGTTTCAGAATTGAATAGTTCTTCTAAGAAAGTTCATAAAAACTGCCTAACCCTTGAAAGAGACAAAATAAAGCTTTGCCTCTAAAAAAATCTTTTAAAGCTTTAAATTTTTTAGTCTTGTGGTTTTCATTCTTAAAAAGGATAATAAAACGAAAGTAAAAAGGTTTTACGGCACGGATTTTTTAGACGATACTTCAGTTTACATAAAAACAGCCACAGTATACTAGAAAATAGTAGCAACGAGATTGAAATATGCATTAGTGATGATGCTTGTGCAAGTAACACAAGCGCTGGCGGCTGCCTATTACAACCACGGCTTAATAACCAGCTCTCACTGGCTATTGGAAATTAAATGCTGTAGTTTGTACGTAGGTTTATAACGTGATAGTCAATATGCTCCTAATATTCTCAGGCATAATTATCAAAGTCCAGTTTCGATTTCGGAAAATAAAACTGATTTCGGCTTGAGATTCAGTATCGGCCAAAAGGGGGTAGAATATTTGGCTCGACCGAAACTAGTGTTTTTGAGCTGGTGGCTGTTGTAGATATCTAAAAACTGATTGACTCTTTCGTCTATTGAATAGAAACACGAAAAAAAAATCGTCCAAATATATTTAGGATAACTGTATCAGGTTTTAAGGTACCACTTCAGTTTTAGCTTCTACTACAGTCAAAACTAAAAGAAAAGCCATTTTCGGTTACGGTTTTAGCTACTGCAAATCATGTTTCGATCGATCACTAAAAGACTAGTTTCAACTAGATATCTGAAATTATATATAGATACCTAATATCTATAAGTATAGACTGAAAATGGTCCTAATATTCTCATGAGCATGAATCATAGGACTGGCGCCAGTATTCCTAATTGATCTGCTATGAAGAACAAATGGTGACGTAAAGCTATATTTTGACCAGCGCATCTCTAGTACTATGGCGTCTCCATACTGTTGATAGATGTGTGGTGTGATGAGAATGGATAAGATGATAAATGAAGTATATTTAAGGAAGTTAAGTGGCGCCAGTGACTAAAAAGTTCTAGGGGAATCGTTTGTCTTGGTATGGTCATGTAAACAGAAGCGATGAACCACACGATATTAAAAGACGTAGGTATGTGTGTATAATGTAGATAGATAGAAAGGGAGACCAAAGAAAATATGCATGCATTGTCTAAGGAGTGATATTGAAGAAGAGAGTGATAGCGTGATAGGCAGAATAGAAGAAAACAACGTGTTACACCGACTCCAAGTAACACAGTACAAGGCCAGGAAGATGATGACAATATAATTACAATAATGTCTTCATATGAATGACCAACGCATACCCAGAATAAACCGCACGGCGAAAATGTATGACAATTGACCGACGAATTTCAGGATAACTTTTCAAACGATAACAAAGAGAATTATGTGTGAAACTTGACACGGCTTCTCAAAATACAGTTCAATGTTGTACAAGTCATGAGTAAAGTATGTCGGGTATTGTTTTAAGAACCACTACATTATTATTTATTAGTGAAGCCAAGCGGCGCCTACAATGAACTATTGATTGCGCTGAGTTTTTTGTTAATTGATATGTTGCTCAGGTGCTGGCTAGTGTTTCATTTGTGAGACCGACCGTGATTATGTTTTCAGTGTATAATTATTATAGTAGCGGCTTATTATCTTTAGCCTGTACTTTACTTCTAAGTCTCAACTTTTTGTTCTGCACTGAACAATATGTACTGTTTTTTTTTTTGCAATGTTTGAAGTTTGATTGTAAACAATTTCGTAACCAAACTATTATTGAACAACTGTCAGAAACAGATAAACATTTTTCTTTTGATATTTATCAGTCGATTCTAATCTCAAAACAAACTAATCTTCGTATAACAAGCACCTAATATTACTGCAATCATTTGGCTCATCCCAATGTCAAATACAATTTAAATATTGCATACTAAATGCATCATCGCCTCATCATACACACCTACGTAATATGCATCTCGGTTTATCATTACATCACGCGATCCAACCTGGATGACTCACCCAGTGGGCGATGGCAACCGGTCCCAGGTAGAATGTAGACCGTTTTTACTGGCCCTATTGGGAAAGTATTCTGCACGTTTTGTAATTTGCAGCTCACTAAAGTAACTTGTTTTGAAGTCTGTGCCCTTATTTTTAGCCTCAATCAATGTTGTGTCATCTAAATTGTGTACTCCAAGTTAATAAAAAATCTTTTCGAGACTTGCTCTTGGCCATGTCTGAAGTGGATCCTCCAAAGTTAATTATATTATGAGTATAGCTATCACTACGTCTCTTCACCTTGGTAAAAGAGTCGTGAATATTCGATAATGTTCTCTTATTTATTCGTTTTACTTAAGGTGGTGCATCATGACTCACATTTTCACTGTTTTTCATACAACCGCTCATAACTGATTATGACGTTATTACACATTTTTCATTAGATATTTTGGAAACACAGTATCTTGTGGATAGTATCTAGGTTTCTAAAGAAACCAATTTCTAAATTTTTGTAACACTAATCCAGTAAAAACCTCTGAAAATGTCCTATTTTGTATGAACTTTGACACTTCATAATTTACCTAAAAATTAAAAAAGTCAAAAAAGTAATCCTTTAGAGACCTTGCAAATTTTATTAAGATTCTAAATGATGACAACTTTTTCCAAAAACTTTTAAGGGTTTAAAAAAAACAGCTATTTCCTGGAGCAAGTTTTGTGAAATTTTCGAGTAAATCTCTGAATTACCGAATACTAACAGAGTTTCCAGGCGTTATCTCTCTTTTTTTGCGTTGCTTTTTCGTCAAACATCGCGTTGGATTGCATTAAATGAGGTAACAAGCTTTTAAACCATTTTCGATGTTTACGATAAGCGAGTGGAGAAGGATCCTCTTAACAATCGGATGTGCTGTAACCCTATCTGCTTCATCTGGCATGACATATTATGTTATATTATATTATATTATATTATATTATATTATATTATATTATATTATATTATATTATGGCCTCTGCGGCAGTGTTCGAAAGAGTTACTGCAGCCTTGGATCGTAAAGGACAACTG
This sequence comes from Mythimna lalbum, assembly GCA_949319445.1. Classification (NCBI taxonomy): domain Eukaryota; kingdom Metazoa; phylum Arthropoda; class Insecta; order Lepidoptera; family Noctuidae; genus Mythimna; species Mythimna lalbum. The sequence continues at coordinate 20,523,855 of OX439356.1, read as the reverse complement.
AAGACAGTCAGGTGGGTTTGAGCTGAAAGACTTATTTGTTGATTACCCAACTGAATAAGAAATATATGTATGACCTAAGTATGTATACCTACCGAGGTGGTATTTACCCGCGTTTGGTTAGGTCGCCGCTTAAAGACGTATCCAATCCTTATACAGCTCATGATTTATGCGAATTCTTTGTGCAGTGAATTTTACTTTCTAAACTGCTTCAGTTTCTTTTTTCGTTTGCTTTAATTTCAAGTCACAATGTTTCCGTATCAAAAATGACTTGCCTAGATTTCTAAATATTTCATGCTGATAAGTATTCACGGTCTAATTTTAAAACTGCATTATGTATCTCAGCTGATTATGCAATAGAAACTGATATTTGTACCGTGACAAATAACTTGAGTATTGTCTACCTTCGGGTATTGTCTGCGTATGTTTGATTACATCTATAATTATTTTTGATTCCATTCTGATTTTACCTTTTGTTACACTTTACTTTCACAACGTAATCAATTATATGGAACGAAATGCTCGCGAACGCCTGTCAGAATTCTATGATTTATGCTATCTCCGTTGAGTGTATCTGGAATTGTGTAACAAGTAAGAACTTATATTTTTGTAAGAAATCTTAACATTTCGCCAAATATTTGAAAAGATAAAGTAATATTGCACCAATTCTAATATAAAGAAACTTATAGTATTTATAGAGTCGAGAAAGTTGTAAGAGTAGTTAAACAGTGCTCAAATAAAGATTATCATAAAGGATACGACAACTGTTGCACCGTCTATTACGAATAGATGAAGACTATTACGAAAGGGAAATAGATAAAGTTAGGTACTAAGCTACTTGTAATGATAATGTTACGACCTGGCTCACTAATGAAATGGATATGAATGGCTCACTAATGAATGGAATAACAATAAACAAAAAGTTCGTGTGTTCGGAGAAGTATTAAAGAAAATATACTATAGACGCTTGGGGAGGCCTATGTCCAACAGTGGACGTCTTTCGGCTGAAATGGTGATGATGATGAAACTAAAAGCAACACTGATAATAATCAAGTTAATGTTGATCAGTAAATAGTGATTTTAACCAGCAGTACTAAAGCAAATAGCCATTACTCAGAACTCCTCATCTACTCAAACCAACGAATGCACCAATTGGCTCGAGCACAAAATGTGTTATTAATGCCCCTTTCTAAGAAATATAAACAGTCAAACATATGATTGAAGATAAATTGACCTGGAAGCGAAATTTAAACGCAATCTCTAAGCCGGTTCCACTTAAGCACTTGCTGCACTAAGTAACTAAAGCCCGGTCCTTTCCATATAATTTGGTCCTATTAGCTTTATTGTCGGAAGAGTATGGTCCTTTGTGGTTCGCCCACGGAGCCTTGTCAGCGTTAGACCTAACTAAACATTGTTTTGGACATCCCACACAATTTGTATGCTACCAAACCTCCTAATGCCATACACGGGGTCTAGATGAAGGCGTGCGGTCAGTAATATTAACATTTGCATACAAATACGTTGAGTTTTTTTTTTTGTTGGCATTGGCATTATCGTTACCTATTGGAGAAGAAAATTTTATAGCCTTTTTATTGGATTGATGACATCAAACTTAATGAAAAAGTTGAATCTGATATGAACTTTGTCAAGAATATCGTGTAAATTAATATTATCGTATTGGAATGTATTGATATGATTTGCCAAACATATTTTAAACTTATTCGTAATCAATAGAAGAAATGGTTGGTTTTATTTATTAAACTCAAATATTTGCTGTTTTGCTCTTCTGTTAGACAATTGACGTGTCTTACATTCCTATTAACGTACATGTCACAATCTTGACCAAAATAAAAACAGCTTAGCATCGGAAGCTACCTAGGTAACTGCTTATGCGAACCTTCCTCTATTTTATTTCCAACAGGATATATATACTCTTAGCTTTAAGTATATTTTCCAGTATTACACAGCAAAACTTATGTTCGCCCATCCATCAGCGACTTCCGAAGTCTCGAGCGACTCGGTCCCTAAATTCAGGTCGTGGTTTCCTTCCAATCTTCATGGCACATCATCGTTATTGTCCCTACGTTGGCTACGGTACTTGACCCCGTCGTCTCGGAAATTGCTCGCACTTCCATAGGAAGTTAGGAACTGCCTACCTTTAATGGTTATTAATGAGCCTGACTATAGTCCTATAGTTGTCGAATTTTTGTAAGATTGGTTGTTGTACAAACTTCCTCTGTTTCAAGGTTGTTTATAATGTTTTGTTTGCAAACTTGGTTGTGTAACGCTTGGGGTTTATGTAAACTTGGTAATTAATTTGTTTGTTGTATGGTCAGTGCGTTTAGAAAGATCTAAACGTTACATTATGAAATTATTAATATGCGTAATGCTTTTCTCTCTGCTGTATTCATTAACTTTATTGTGTGTGTGCGAAAGAGTTATCGGGCCGAATGTGACGTTGACCTTTTTTAATCTGACGAATATTTCGGATTGGTCAGCTTTAATTTGATCTTACTCCTCGTTTCAACCCTTTTCAACTCCGTACCTTTTAGCTTGTGGTCACAAGGGTACTGGACGGGACCAATGTCACATTTGATTTACCTACACGTAACCTCGTTCGTTATTAATTCCTCTGATATGGTTTTTAATTCTTCACTTTGAGTTAGTACTTATATATTAATGTTTTTTTACGTGGGAATCTCAATAAAATATTAACCAAAATTGAGGCCGAAATTCGGTCTATAAAACCTTTATTTATGTATATATTGAAACTGAAACGCAGCAATAATTCACAATACAGCAGTCCAGCCTATCGGTAATCATACCCAAAATGTAATAAGACCTCGTACGGTAATTGCTTAGAATAATTACGTTTAGTAAAAAAATAAAAATTTAAATGGCACACAATCACAGATATACGTCTTCATCATGCGTTTGTGGTAATTACTGCTATTGCTGGGGCTTCCATTCCATTCTATGATATCAGTGAGGTCATGTGGTAAGTACTTAACTGTTTTTCTTTCACTTTCATTGTGTAAAGATTTTTTTATTACAATCGACGATATAAACTAATTATCTTTAATTGATGTCTTTGTTTTTGTAGATGTTAGATTTATACCTATATCATATCGGCCATATTGCTTTTACTTCCGTTAACATAGTTATCTGTACCAAAGGACCGCTGTACATTTCACTGATCTCTTTCGACTTTTACAATCATCATCATCATTAACTTTTTTATTTTCGGGGAGGTCAAACTCCAAAAGCTGCCTGGATTTTTGGTGAAAGGGAAATAGTATTCATAACACACTAGAATCACTCGTGATCACCATCAGCACATAGGACCCCGTTGCTTTTTAAAAGACCGGTCCGGACCCTTCAGAGTGTCACGATGCACGGTTGTACGTTGATCACAGTGCCACCGGCACCTGGTAGGCGTTCACAGTCCCCAGTCTGATGATCGCAAAGTCTAAATGATGAACGTGGGGTTCTGACGTATTAACTGTTGAGGTTGTTGCTTCCACGACGCCTTCTCTGAGTTCAACATTCTCTTACCCTTATGCCAATGTTTTTGGAGTCGGTGCAACATGTCTTTTGTTTATAGATCCATGAAAATTGTTGCAGTATTTTCAACTTCGCTGTTTATTTTGCATACGTTTTCGGTTATTACAGCATTTATTGAGCCAACAAAATTTTCTGAACTACGTTAATTTATTTTCATCTCATCTCTGATGTGAATATTTCATGTTCATTCAAAATATTTGTTTCTTCACAGTTGAATGATCACGTCATGTCAAAACTAATTCAAAGAACATTCCTTTTACTATGTGTAGAGCGTGGGAGTACTTATCTACTTATAATACATACGTAATACTCTGGTATTTACTTTCATTCTTAATGGCAACGCTTACTTGCCCGTCTCAAGATACTCTGTCATCTCTCATTATGAGTTTTCTCTTGTTAGTGTAAATTAATTGTATTGTTGGCAAATGAGATGGGTTAATGAACCGGGTTGTTTTTAGAGTTGACGCAACGTGTGCTTCAGAAACCTGATGAATAGCATATAATTAGCAGTTCCCCAGTATCCCCCTTGCTGGGGTAAAATATACCTCCAATTCGTGAGTAAAAATGGGGAACCATTTTCACTCACGAACCTGATACTAGATATACATATATATGTAGCAGAATTTCATCGACCTCCAAACAACAAATCTTGTAAGAAGTCCTAAGGGTCTTTAAATCAAGAGTGAATAGGTTACTTCTAGGCAATCCTGCTCCCAGATTGCCACATCATCGCTTACCATCAGGTGAGATAGTCGTAAAATGCAAGCGAACCAATAATAAAAAAGAGGAAGTAAAACATGACATGAAACTCCACGTTGGTAAAGTTAATACTGCAAATATTATCATTAAAGGAAAGGAAAATTGTACCCAATCCAGTAAATACTCGTATCAACGTTTAGTTCAAGGATTATTCTAATAATAGTCAACCAGGTGTATTAAAACTCAATTATTCCTCTGTGGGCGGAAACAAGACAACCGATAATAGTCCTTGTAATATTCTAACACAGTTTTTGCCTATACTTTATGAAATATCATTTGCAATTCTATTTCTTAGTAACGCAACTAATTAAATTTGTAATTAGTTTGACAGGGTTATAAAAGTATTGTTTTTATGCACGCAATAGAAAATTAATTACACGTTACGATTTATTTTTTATTTCAATAGTATGTACAAAAATTCTAGTACCTATAAAGCGAAGCAGCTGCATTTATCGCGTGAAATATGTCGCCCACGCTACAATTTTGTCAAAATCATCAACTTCGTCAAAAGTGGAAAGAAAGACACAAAGTGCATATTTTAATTTGTAAATGGAATTTGGAACAGAAGTCAATTTTTGTTATTCATACTAATATTTCCCTCTACTCTCGTGGCCTCATACAGATCAGTACTAACCAGAGACCTAATAAAGACGCAAACAATTTTACTTAATAATAAAGAGAATTAATTTATTCATTGTTACCAGAATTTTCTTTACCGAAAGCACCTATATCAGTAAATGTATATCGGCAACAAGTTGTGAGCTGGAGAACACAGGTTTTGTAACGGCGTGGCAAAGGTCAATATCACTGTGACATAGGCATCTATTTTAACGCAAGTGAAACTACTAGCAGAAGTTGGTAAAATATAAAATAAGAGTAATAAAGTAAAATACCATTCTAAGTTATGCTTATGATAAAGTGTGTGCTAGACTGTTTTCTTACATAGGTGTACAGCACCTATGTAAGAACATCTCTCGCCTTTTTCGTTTCAGACATTTACTGACTAAAACCCACTACTTTTCCTTCTATGCCTTCGTTCCAGAGCCCTGGGGTTCTCTTTCGCATAACACATGGCCGCAGTAGGCTTCAACCCTGCTGGGCCCCTACGGTTTGCTGACATCTTTTTAATTAAGCCGCGCGTGTGGTGCTAAAAAATAATTTAGATAACTTCTCTCGAATGCCTCCGTGCATACGTTTCTTCTGTTCCCACAAAACAATCCACCTCTCAAACGGAACTTGTAATATTCAAAGAATCTCTTGTCAAACAAGATTCACATTCACACAGATAGATTACACGTTATAGAATCATTGTTACATTTCTTATGTGTATGACAACTTCCTCTACATAACATTTCGTAACTAAAACTTCATCATTGTTATGTCCTATTAGGTAAGCTTCATTCATTGTTTTCCTCATATCTTTTTTCGGCTCTTCTACAATCGTTTTGGTTTTATATGCTTTTGTTTGGCTCCGCTTACGCGTTTGTTAATTATCACCTAATTCTAGGTGGTTGGCTGAATATTCATGTAACTTTATTAGATTTGTTATTAGGTATGAGAACTGGATGTGTGCTTCAATTCAAAACAGTTTTGGTTTCACATAGGCCTACATGAGCATTGATGAAACGTCAGAGGCTACTCCATTACTAGCGCAGTATCTACTAATCATCCACCAACGTGAGTATTCTAAGAAAGCCACTTCGAATGTTATCATCATGTTCGTATTTTATTAGAATTCTTCACAGGTTTAGGATTTTCTTTATCTATCCGTCAACTATCTTCAAACTCCGATGTTTCTACAAAATTAGTTTTGCCTCAAGCGTTAGCACCATCAAGACTAAAAGCATAAACGTCATTCCTACCACCACGGTATTCTTTGTCGTGTTCCAACTAATCGTGATATATCATTCTGCCTGTTCTATAAGCATGTCTTGAGTTTAATTTATGAGCAGATTGCTGTCGCCACGTCCTTTGCCATTGTTTGAAAATATTATTATAAATCTGCATTGTGTCAAACTATAAAGACGAATGGTGTGAATCTTCTTTTTGGCCTTATTAAATAGATTTAAAAGCATTAGTTTCAATTCTGTAATTAATTCTAACAGGCTTATTTCAGTTTCTATAGCTGGTCTGATTAGCTCTAACGACTTGTTTGCGTGAAAATGTTTGCCTCTATCCTATTTATAACTTGGATTTTCGCTTTGAGAAAATAGTCGTAGGTTTATTATAAGTGTCTTCAATTAATTTTATGGACAAGTCAGTATTCTTTTCTACAATATAATGGTGCTATTTGTGAATATATTTTACAAATTTTCTTAGCTTGGAAGTTGCTACACTCGTTTAGGACTCTTTTACATCGTTCGTTTAAGTGAACCACTTGACTATAAAATATAGATATGAATATGGTAATAGCAATATTTATGATCCCGAGATCAACGTACTTTAGGTTCATAAATTTTAATACTTTTGCGCCAACGAGCACCGGATATATATTTCAATTTACTACTTTATGTGGTAAATTACAGAAATAAGTGTTACAAGTACGAAAAAAGTTGCAGTTGAACCGACCATGACATAACTGGATTCTAAACCCTTGACTTTTAAATCTGGCCAGCCTCCAGAAGGCCGATTAAATATAAACATATATATAACTACTACCTCGTAAAGACCAGAACTATCGGAAACTCGTAAACTATAATTATTTTCTCCACTGAGCCGAAAATGTTCTATCCGGGTTTCAATGACGTACGATGTCGTAAAATTCTACATAATATGTATTTCTGTCAAGATTAAATGTTTATTGAATTGGACATGGACGCTATTTGAAATTGATTTTGAAATGAGTATTTATGAATGGATTGCGATGGAAAATGAAGAATGAATCACGAATCGATTGAATTTTTTTGCTATCAATTTGATATCCTCTGAAAATTTAAGTAAGATAATCTAATTTAATCAATAATCACACTATTCTCTTGTAATATTTGATTGATTGAGCTTTATTATATTAAGAGCAAGTTTAATTCTTTTTATAGTAAGTACACGATATTCGTTCAAAATCAATCGCATAATATTATCACACTGATATTATAAAGCCAAAAGTGTCTGTGTTTGGTTAGTCATTCTACACTCGAACTGCTGAACAGATTCCAGTGAAACTTGGTGCAAGCGTAGACCATATTCTAAATATTTATTTATTTATTTAATACTTTATGCACAAATGTACAAAGGCGAACTTAATGCCTACACTACTACTCTATACTCTCAGAATAAAAATTTATCCCAGGGGAATATAATAATAATATACATAGGATACTTTTTATCCTGAGAGTATATTTCCTTGGGATAATTTTCTTCTATCAAGCGAGCAAACCTGCTGACAGAAGCTAGTGGATTATAATAATAGAATCTAAAACATACCAAAATAACTTACAAAGAGATGCAAAAATAAAACGACTGGCACACGCAGAGAGAACAATAGACAATTAGTCAAACATTTGAATTCTGTCAATGAATTGAACAAAATTCTATTACCTGATCACAATTCGTATTAATTAACTGAATAATCCTCATCTCTAAAAATGTCGTATAGCGTGCTCTGTCCATACAAAACTGCTTAAAATTCTTCGATCTACGACAGATTATGACAGTACATTCATATATGTATATGCCATCTCAGATATGCTCTTCGGTAGTTGAAAACTAATTGCTGTCTAATTGTTATTCGATATTGAAGATTTGTTTTGGTTTTTCTACGCAATTAGTTGATGATTCAGAAACATGTGTGGTATGAATCTCTACTAAGAAGGCAGATTTTATCTGCCACAGAAAGAAATCAGACAGGGTCCATAATTAATTGTTCTTCTTCATTCATTTAACTCCGTGCATATATAAATTATGGATGTCGGTAAAGCTTTTGTAGTTTGAGTCTTAACATTGTCAATTTAAGAAGAATACCCTTCATATTTGGCTTGTGGCACACAGGTGCTCTACAAATTCATGCGGTCACCATTTGCGTAACCTAGTTATGACAGTAATAACCTGCCACGATGCCTCTTTGCGGGGGTAGAATTGACCCAGGGGACGTTTAGGGACTCGTGTTACGTGGATATTAGGTGACCCTCCCATTTCAGACATTGTTAGCCTAAAACATTTTCTGTAGACGACGATATTTCTGGAAACGAAAACAGGCAGGAAATTTATTTCGAACATCGAAATAAATTTCCTTGTTCCACACATTTTTATTTAGTTGTTCACTATGTTAGATCTGTTCATCTGTCGCCACGATCAATCATGCGACCACACCACGCGACCGCTCTAAATCTGCCTCGATGTGTGGTCTATCTCTTCTAAATTAATTGGTTAGCTCTTGTATGATTGTTGTGGGGGGCAATACCGTTGGTTTAATATAGCCAGTCATTGTATCTACTCTTCTATTTGTCTCGCCTGCGTTATCGATTTTAGTTTCTCTACAAATACTTTCTGCATTCTCTCTTCTATCCGCTGTTTTACTGGATCGTACATCATTAAAAATACTTTCTGAAGTATTTTCTGAACTACTTTAAACCTAGATTTTATATCTGTTCATGATATTGCAGAAAAATGATCATAAAATATGATTCCAAAACTATGAGCCTGCAAGTTTCGAATTCTAATGCCATTTATGTTCTGAAAATGTATGTAAACTCTATAACATTCTTTACGCTTGCACGAATAAAGAATTAAATTGATATTGCGAAACGTTTCCCAGTACAAAATGGAGATAGCATTCGTTTTGAAGGTCGTCTGCCGGAGCCAAGAATACGAGTGCCGCATTGCAGCCTAGATGCACTGACCCGTCGGTGCATTCTCAGAATTATATATAGGTTAACTGTCGATTACCCAGCTAACTGTGTCGCAATTCGCAACATGAGAAAACAGGTGGAATGTAACCCTGTTTTGATAAACAGCCAAAACCTATTGTTAATTTCAATTTTACAAGAAATTATTACCAGTTGTTTGTTTGTCTTAAATCACGCCGAAATGTCTGTGCTAATTTTGATGGTGCTTGACACATAAGTGACTCACACAAACAAATGGTTCTCGTGATTTTAACTCAAGAGAATTCCGTCTGAAACAGTGAACTTCTGATAACTTTGAGTTGAAATTTGAACACAGTAAAAAATAACCATAACAAGAAGCTGATTGACGTCTGTTGGATCTCCCAGTCATTGACATTAGCTTGAACGTTTTGGGATCCCAAATATAGTTTCAAGTGGATGCGTGACGACTTTTATCTTTCAGTGTGGTCCTTCAATCCTTCTTGGTGCAGCATCATGAAGGATTTCCTTTAGCTGATATTCTGTTATTTAATATTACATCACTGTATCTAGTCTAGTCATATTAGAAAATCGGAAATTATTTCTATTGTTTACACAATAAAAAGCTGGGCACTACTATTCCTTATTGCTATAAAATATTAATCAATAATGAATTCAAAATCCTGAATGATTACTACTACGGTATGTTAGCTAAAGAGCATCACTTAGTTTCCACTTTCCGCGCTGAATCGTAGGAAAATATTGTTCCACCGTTTATCGAGTCATAAATTGTAAAAGCGGACTAAGAAACTATCCATTGCATTGTCTGTAAAATGTTTATATTAGAAGACAATGCACTTAGCGCTAGTGCTATCTTTAAACTTATTGTAATGGTACAATACAGTTTTAGACTTACCTTAATAGGTATTGAATGGACCTTTGTTTTCCATTCTTTATCCTTATCTCCTTTAATTAAAATCAATTCAAATACATCTTTGTTTTGTTAGACATTATGGTTTATCTATGGCTATGTTCTACATGTATGTATTCTTCTATTTACATGTAGACACCACGGATATTTACAGCCTAACGCCAGCTGTATATGAAATGTTCTTGAACTCTATCTGGTTCTCTCTAGTCTAGATACACTTCTACCACTATTCTTACACTTTCACTTTCCTATCACTTTGCAAGTTGCACTACTCGTGTTTAATTAGCGTGGTAAAACGCTTAGAATACTTTTCATTTGATGATGTAAAAGTATTATTTGGCAAAATAAACTTGTTTGGCCAACGCATTTGTAAATACCAAACGCCCAGTCAGGCAAAATAAAATCGAACAGATTTATGAAATTACTACTTTCAAAAAATAGGTAACAATTTATCCTCTCTACTGACTTGATAAAAAAATCTAGATAGCTTCACAAAATGGAATACAGAAATGCATCGTGCATAAATTTTCACTCGAGTGCGGAGATACAATTTCGCATGGCCTTTATCGAAGTTATCTATATAGGTGACACATAACTTGTCCATAATGTTGACATTGTGGAGAAAATAGTTTTATTCCACGTGACATCGAGATAACAAATGACTTATAGGAAGAAATTGAAAATTAATTAAGAATTGATAATCTTGAAGATAAAAATTAACCTTTGACAGTAGTTAAAGGCGGAGTGATGCGGGCAGCTGGTAAATTCATCAGAACTAATTAAGCATGAAATATAAGAAGTCAATAGACGCATTTATAATCGCGTTGATTTCTAAGCACCGGCGATGACAGTTAACGGCCTCGAGCGTTGCACCCTGTCCATCAAGCTGGTCTGCCGACTCTACCATGCCGGTCTAGACGCACCGTCTCACTCCAATTACAATAATGGTCGGGTGCATCGCGAAATTCCATAACACTTTCACCGTTGTAAGTGGCTTTGCTTTCATGTGCCTAATGGCTAGAGAGTATGATCTTGTTTTGTTTTATTCTTTCAAAATGATTAATGGTTGCAACTTTTTTCGCTGCTCCATGTTACTTGGTGTTACGTCTGTTGATGAAATTATCTTTTTTTTTCGATACCTTATGTGAGATCTGTTATGAGGTATTGTGTGGTGTGATAGCACAATTATTGTGCCGTTACATGCAAAGATTTCTCACGTTTGTATTACATTAATCGTGCTCAAGCGTAATAATATCCGCTGTACTATTTAAGAGAAGATTGTGTTTAAGCCTATCAATAATATTTTCTGAATTCATCTTACCAATATATCTTACTATCTGAATTCTCAAAGCTCATCGTTTTTCATTTTATTTACTGCTTCCCCAAACGCTATTTGCATCGTTTAAATCCTTAGCGGTATACTTAACGTTTTCTAAAACTAATATGCGTTCTATTTTTAACGTTCCCTCTTCCTGTACGGTTGTCACAGATCCAAATCCGTCATTTATCCTCATATGTCTTCCTCTGTCACGATGCAGTTTTAGAAACACACCAGGATTTATTCTACGATTGTTTGTTAAACCTTGAAGGATTAAATGGCTAAAGCTATCAATTTATGTCGTTAATGATTATTTTTGGATATTCTGTGATTGTTTGCAACCGTTGAATAATTGGATTTAGGATTTATAAATGTTTGCTTTTGTCCGGCTTACAGTGGATTTAATCGCAACGTTACGGGCCAGATTAATCAATGCAAATGAGTAAAACGGTAAAGCCGTTGTTTAATCACTACTGTTTGCAGTTTCCAGTGTTTGTTATATGTGACTAGTGATTTTGAAAGCCCGTGTTGACCAGTTTATACTATCTGTTTAAAAATATAAATTTGCCATATTCAGAAAACCCAAAAACGGCTTTTCCAGTTTCATTGGACACAAACATAGCTACTTATTCCAATAAATCTCATTTCATAATATAATTTATTGCTATAAGTTTCCTTAAACGTGAAATTATTCCGCCACAAGGTATAATAAAGAGTTGCAAAACTGCAGTTACCGGCAAGTTCCAACTTCCCAACCTATTTGTGTGTAACGACCACTCCGGTACATAGTTGTTGCTCAGATTCGGGTTTTGCGGCCACTTTATAGCCTCCTACACGTGTACACAGAACCTACAGACGTAATCGCTCGGAACGGTCTTCGCTAATGTTTTCACTTACGCAACTCTAGTTCGACGACCCAACTAGTCAACTGTTTGTTTGTGGTTTTTGTATTTGGCTCTCACCTTGAATTTTACGGCTATCTGCCTTTTTAACCTAAAATGTTTATTGGAAAGCATTGGGTTCAATCAATTAGCTTGTTATACCTCGCCCACTATAGCAGATAGACCGTGTTTAGTATACGCCTTATTAGGTTTATGACTTGGCTTGACTCATCCTTCCCCATTTTGGTCGGTGTCATTAGATGTGCTAACAGCTGTTAGATCTGTGTCTGCGCTGAAAGCTTAGATCGATGTATGCCTAACGTTTTGCTTATCTATGTAAGGCGTTGCTTCGCTAAGTGCTGAGAGGGTTTTCACGAGAAATACTCTCACTGAAAGATTAATTTACATCCTGCATCTATTTTCACTTTAAGCTCAAGTTCTTTCTGCACTTAAACTTCTTACAAAGCTGAAACTTCCGAAGAATAACAAAACGTGTTCACGTCATTTGTCAAGTCAGATTTTGCAACATCATCATTGATTCTCCGAAGAGGCTTGAGTTGAGACCGGGAAGTAAAGAGCCATCGAGAAACCGTCAAAGAACCGCTTGGAAACTGGGTCAAGAGTGGCTGGAACAACTACCAAGTTCTTAGTTTATATGTAAAAACTGAAAAATCATTGAGTTTAGAAACGTTTTTTCTGTGACCACTTTCATCATCATCATCATCTTCCTGCTTATCCTATGATACTTAGAGCCAGTGTAACATATTTCTATTATTTCCATTCCCTGTCAACAGACACGCTGTTTTTTTTATTTTTCGATACTTATTTTCACCGAATTACGAGTATATATCCAAGTAGCATTTGCATTTCTTCAATTACTGAATGAATAACATAATCTTATCAATACATGTCAGGGTTTACTTTTACTTAACGCTAAACGTTTCATTCATGAAATTGTTTGTTGAAGAATATTTCAGTATTGGTAGTAAGTACCTAGTATTATTCTGGTTGGCTGGGTGCCAGGGCTCTGTTTCACTGAGTCGTCACTTATCTCGGCTTGTGCATCATCGACTGGCTGTCGGTTCTTGTATCCTCTTATTATGGGTCAACAACTGATTTCTGCAACGATACTTAGTACTCGTATCTGCTATTGGACGCTGTCTCGTGTGTCTTTTGTTTTAATTCTGTCAGATATATGGTTTTGCTGCCAAAATTCAAACAAGAAGACCCATTTGTTGAGTTACGCTAAACTTAACAAATGGTTCCTAAGAATAATATGAATCATCTAGTTGTGATAGAGTGATATATCAATAGATTTGCTCAGTATTTTAAGTTTTCTTAATACGAACCGATGCCAGATTCTCTTTTTTGTTATTATTAATTAAGTAAATAACAATTTATGGAGAAATGAGTTTAGTACCCAATCATTGTTTTCGAGCTATAATATTGTCTTAGAACATAAAGGCTTTCGTGTATTTATTATATTTATTTATTTATTTTATTTTATTTAAATAGAACGGCCAAAGCCAATTACACTATTTAAACACACATAGAACATATAAAAGACAAAAAAAAATATATAAAATGGTATAGGTTCCTATCCGAACTTCTGAATTCAACCAATTACAGCCCTAAAGGCAAATAAAGAGAACTGATTCGTACAAATTAATGTGAGCTACAATTAAAATTACATCTAATCGCAAGGTTATCAAATTGCATGCACAATTGATTCTGTGTGTAATGTATGCTTAAACTAGATTGGTTCTTATTAACGCACTGATAATGCATCTTCAAGTCATGGTCATAAATTGACTACATTATTTACCACATTCTATGTTAAAAATGTTTTAAAATCTTTGAAATATTCAAGAAATAGACCACTTATTAGATAATTTCTTCGTAATATTGATTCAGTTTATCATTATGAAGGCATAGTAGAACATTGTCTCGTTTATTTTTTCTTAATGTATATTCTATGTAGCCTTGAGCAAGTCCAATATAAACAGATAATGCTATTTCCACAAGACATTTACGAGCGGCGTGTACTTCCCAACCCAACTCGGCGCCATTTACGAGTCCAATGTTAATGTGAAATGTTTATGCTACGCGCAGTTTCATCCGCTCACCATCACAACAGTAGAATGTAGGTAAATAAGCAGATTACAAACTCCTAATTAACTTCACCATGACCCAATTAATACGACACGAGAAATTCTACAGTTTTCATTGTTACTACATAAAAATTTCATTCACAAGTTTATTTTAAGAGGATGCGTGAAAAACATCGACTCTACTTGTATACTATACAATGATCGTCACAAACTCACAGTCTGGCTCTCTTCCAAATAAAATATTGGTAAAATTACAGACAACTATAATAAAATTTAAAGTTGCGCCTCCCATGAGAGCCCTTCTAAATTCGCCATACAGCTGACCTATTTCGCGTTCAATCTGGCACGACATGATCCAGTGCTGGTTTGTTTATTCGAGGGCAACGCTTTTATAATGGGATTATTTTAGTGTTCGCTACTATGATTTACGATTACTATATTCTGTGCAAAAGTATACTTACTCTTCGGCACACGGTGTTATCCAATGCATGGTATTTTCCGCTACCGACGCCACATACTCTAATTTCGAAATATTTTAGGAGCTTTTAAACATTATGAAATAAACGGTAAAAGAAAGTGTTATCAAAATGAGTTCGCGGGACTATTACAAGGTGTCTTACATGAGCAAAGGGGCTGAGCGCTCCAGGATATCCATGGACCATGACGTTTTGGACAACGACACGGAGTTCAACGCCAACCAGTTCAAACTCTACGATGACTTCACCACAGACCTTCGCATCGCCTTCAATCCCCTCAGGCGCAATTTCCACGACATCACCAGAACTGATATGATGAGGAGGAGGGGTGACCCCAACGATTCTGGTGTCGATATGGAAAATGGAAACCCTCTGGAAGAAGTGTCAACTTCTAACGATAGTGACTTGGTAAGTATTCGTAGGAGTCGTCTTGTAGTGTTTATGTTCCTTATTGAAGCATTCAAGGTATTATGTACCGTTTCATCATCTCTTTAGCCTTTTCCCAAATGGCTTGGGTTTGGCTTTCAGCCTAACTGGAAATGACCACGATATACCACGATATTCATGTTTTACATGGAGTGACTGCCTATCAAACCTCCACAACCCAGTTACTGGCAACACGACACTGCTTGAATAGACTGATGGTCAGACTTTCTGACGTCTCAAAGATCAAAGATTTACGAATGACAACTAGGACTTTTGGCTTTACGTGCCGTCCGAGCCACGGAGTTTCAATAAATTCTCATTGGTACTTGCCTGGTCTCATGCATGAGGAGGCTGGTGTCTTAACCACGGCCATTCGTATCGATGAATATAATACCAACATGAGTACGTATCAACTTATGCAACCACTCCATACGTTTTAAATCATACACCGTGAAGTTTCTCGTGTAACTGGTTATCTCGCTCGGCTGCAGAAATAAATGGGTACCTGTATAAAATTTTGCAATTGGCTGGAGCTTTCGGACTGAAATATTCTTTAACACGATACATTTTAACTGAGTATGTTTTAAAATTAACGTTCGGGATTGTAGCTTTAAAATCTCGGCTTTAGCGTTTGTATATTTTTTTCAGTGTGCCAAACTGTGCGAAATAAAATATACTGGAAACTAAAAGGATTTTCGCGTTATTTTAAATTATTTCTGACCGCCAGAGCTTGGAATTAGGTAGTATTAGGTGGAGCCAACTATATTATAAATAAATAATAATAAAAACCTCACGAGATAGATAAGACAAATAATATGAATATGACATCAGTATATGTAAGTACCATCAAAGACACTTCCGCCTGACCACCGCTAAGATCATGTTAGCTTGCACTTGAAACGAAAATTTCAAAGGCTTAGGTTTGGCGCCGTGCCGCAGAATTCAAGCGAATTTTTTTTTAAGTTGTCAGTTAGAAATGACCTCGATGGTACATGAGTAACTCTACCTAATTCCGACCTCTGCTGGTCACATTAAGTACGAAAAATCTAGATTTAAACAACAATAAAATACAGCAGTAAAATCCTATAAAATGCAAATCAGTGTCGTCCGGGCAACGCGCGTCGGATCGAATGCTACAAAGTACAAATCTATGGCCGGCGCCATCCATTGTGTGGCCGGACGGTAGTGCCTCGTCTAGCCATTGTCCGGCCAGTAGCCTGCGCCAATCGCACTGGTAACTTGAGACAATGCTCTATGACACAATCACTTGATTTGGACACGAGGAAAGGGGCAATGCTTTGTAGGGTCATAAGATTCAATGCTTCAGCAAATGAACTTAAATTGGCATGTTTAAAAATCTATATATATAAAAGGAGAAACTGACTGACCATATCCACACACGGTCGAAACTACTGGGATTTGGAGCGAGAAATTTTTAACAAGGCTCTTATGAGAGGATTTACCAAAATTTATCCCCTGCTAAAACAGCGTCCAAAGTTTCTAAGGAGACCTTTGTTCTCGCGGGTGAAGCTGCTAACAGAAGCTAGTTATGCCTTCATGTAATCTAATAGTCTAGCTGTAGGCTTATCCAAAATCAAAGAAAAACTAAATAAATATGTAGATACTTTACCCACCTAACGTACGTTATTTGCTATCGTTCCTTCGAACCCAACCCAGTTTATTATTAACTACCTCAAACATTAATTAAGGTACAACAACCCCTCAATTAAGAAGTCCAATCAAACCAACAAACCAGCATATTTATGACGATCTCAATCTTGCGTGTTATAAATTCATATACCACGTCAAAACTCGTTGTATTCCCATTTAACTGACCTGATTCAATCTCACTCATCTTTCGTTTCACAAAACTAACCAGGCAAGGAGTACTCGCTAATAGGACGTTATGACGTAATTAGTGGCAGTATATCACATTGTAGACTGTGACTCATTGTAATGTTATACGCATTAGTCCCCATACGAGTGGTCAAACGTGACATACAGACACAATGCCACTCCATATTTGTACTAATTAAGAGTTATCCTTTTATCTGACAAAATCATCTGTCCATTATGTCTCGATGAGCCTTGTTAAACAGACGCTATTTCCCTTGAAATCAATTATTCATTTTTCCGTTAACAATCTCATTAAAACGCATCACATTACGTATTCAAACTCCGTTATTATAACTCGCCTTGTTGACTGTTAATGTAGTAACTGTAGCGTTTTGACGAAGGTTCATTTAATAACTTGGCACAATGGCGCCCCTGCCAATCGTTCTGGTAATTAAGGATATTGCACGCATGGTCTCCCCGCGCACGCGCGTACTTTTTTTGAACCAATCCAACCGGTATATTAACCCGTCCACAAATAACTACAATCTTAAGTACACGGTTACACTATAACTGACTGCCCTTGACCGCGCGTGTAATTTAAGTGTAATGCTCATTTCGGCCAGCATTCGTCTTAAGCTGATTACCTCACCACTAGGAGTCCTTAACCTTGACTTCTTTACCCTTAAAAGATCTGACATTTAAATTACTATTTTTCATTTTGTTGCAGTTGGAGAACGAAGTGATGGTAGATCCCTGGAGCAGCATGGACTCCTCGAATTCACCGTTAACTGACTCCGGACCCTCGGCAAGTGAAGACTGCACCCCTTCTACTTCGAGCGAACCTCCCCGCGGGCCTCTAGGCGCGTCCTCCCCCCTTTCGCCTGACTCGCGCCGCTTACCTGACCCAAAAGACACCAAAACCAAGATTGCCCCGAAACACATTCCCCCAAAGTCATCCGACAAGGCGCGCTCGCGAGACCTTACCCTTGAGCTAGAGACCCTAGAGCCCGACCTTCTCTCTCGCCGCCCGCATTTTCTAGATGAAGATTACCAACCGCCGTCCAAGTCGAACATCGAATGCCGAATCCCCAAGCCGCATTTCCTCGATCACTCTCCGTCGCCCGATGAATTCGATGAACGCAGTGACATCACAAATCCCAACTTCCTAGATGATGAAGTCGATGGCGACGACAGTCAAGCACAAAAGAAGGCTGGAGCCCTTCCAAAAAGGCCACAGAAAAATCAGGCTTCCACTTACTCCAGTTCAGAAGATCGGCCACACAGAACAAGTTACCGAAGCACTCTGCATTATGGGTTAGAAAGTGCAGCACGATCGAGTGAGAGAGACAAGCGAGCTTCCCAACTCTACAGGGGGACCTGGCCAGGAGAACGCGATGTCTGGACAGGTCATGACTCCGCCAGCGTTCGCAGTTTCTCTAGTAATGGTTCCGCAGAAGGAACAAGACCTTCATCAAACTTAGAAAATAAGATGGAATGCGTTTGTTCCTTAATTTCACTTTTAAGTTTATCACCAGAAAACAACGCCGACTTGAGTGGGCCTTTATTGGAAATGAGCAGGTCTGTTGAAAGTTGCATCGCCATGCGGCAAGCAGGATGCATTCCGTTACTAGTTCAGTTAATACATTCGAAGGTCCCTAGAGAAACTCGAGACCGCGCGGCGAAGGCGCTGCGTAACATAATCCACACACAGACTGACGACAAGGCAGGGAGAAGAGAAGCTAGAGTATGGAGGTTGTTGGAACAGGTTAGAGAGTATTGTTACGTGTTAGAAGACCTCGTTGAGATGAGGAAAGAAGGAAAGGAGGTTATAGAAGATGATGCGACAAAGCATCCGAGTCAGAGCGTGGCGGCTCTGATGAAGTTGTCGTTTGATGAGGAGCACCGACATGTGGTGTGTCAGCTGGGAGGACTGCAGGCGCTGGCAGCGCTAGTGAGCGGCGACCAGGCGGCACACGGCAGCAGAACTGATGATAACACGTGCCTGACCATGAGGAAGTACGCCGGGATGACGCTGACGAACCTCACCTTCGGAGATGGCAACAACAAGTCTTTGCTGTGCTCCTTCAAGGACTTCATGCTCGCTCTGGTTGAACAGCTAGAGTCGCCCAATGACGATATGAGACAGGTATGTAAAACAATTATTACATTGAATTTCTTTATAAAAACATCCTGTGACTTTTCATGTTATGACTATGTTTATGGCATACAGTAGTCGTACCCTTGGTTACGTTAATTAAAACAAGTGCACAATTAAGTTAAATTATGTTGTTGCATACATAACATATGATGATGATGATGATGATGATACAATAAAAGTAACAATCTGTTTCTTTTACAGGTAACAGCAGCCGTGCTGCGGAACCTATCCTGGAGAGCAGACACCAATAGTAAACAAGTACTAAGAGAAGTAGGAGCTGTCAAAGGGCTGACAAAAGCCGCAATGACATGTCAAAAAGAGGCCACCCTCAAATCGGTCCTCTCAGCCCTCTGGAACTTGACAGCTCATTGCTCCATGAACAAAGTAGCCTTGTGTTCCGTTGAAGGAGCCCTGGGCTTCCTTGTTGATATGCTCAGCTACAACTCACCCACGAAAACACTAGCGATAGTGGAGAACGCGGGTGGCATCATGAGGAATGTGTCGAGCCACATCGCTGTCCGGGAAGATTACAGACAAATTCTCCGGGAGAGAAATTGTTTAAGTGTCCTACTGCAGCACCTCAAGTCGCCGAGTCTCACGGTGGTCAGCAACTCGTGCGGCACACTCTGGAACCTGTCCGCGCGTTGCCCACAAGACCAGCAGTTCCTGTGGGACCACGGCGCCGTGCCAATGCTTAGGAGTCTCATACACTCCAAGCATAAAATGATAGCGATGGGCTCAAGTGCAGCTCTCAAAAATTTGCTCAATTCCAAACCAGGTAAAACGCACATAATCTCACTGGATACGACAGCTAGGAACATGAATCTTCCAGCTTTACCAACATTAGGAGCTCGGAAACAAAAGGCTTTGGAGCAGGAATTAGACCAGAACTTGGCCGAAACTTGCGACAATATTGAGCCTGCAACATCTCCTACGACAAGTAACAGAGAAGAGAAGAATCTCTTCACAGCCACGGAAAGACAAATTGCCATGAATTTAGAAAGGCATAGGATGACGTCCAGTTCACCTCTCATGGGGACATTAACATCACAAATATCTTTAAGTCACAGTGCACATTTGGCGAGCTATTTGAGTTGCAGTAACACTTTGCTGAAGGGTGCCTTGGTCACGCGATCTAACACAGGCAGTGCGGGTAACGTTAATAGATCAGAGAGCAAGGACTCGGTCACCAGCACTCATTCAGACTCCGTGTTTGACCGAGTCACTCGCACCGGTAAGGTACCAGTACCTACACCCAGAAATAAAGACCTGATGAAGAGTGAAATGTCAGGCGAAGCGTTCAAAGCATCTTCGAAACAACTTAAAGACAACTCCTTCCTTCGGTACCCTACACAACCTCCCATTCCTCCACCAAGAACTACCACAGAAATGAGAACAAATTACACAGAATCCGGTTTTGACGTCGACCAGGATTCTTGCGACCAGCCCATAGACTACAGCAGGAAATACTCGGAGACGAAAACAACTGAGTCCGAGGCTGAGAAGCCAAAGACTGAAACCAAGAAGTACTCGAAGAAGGACAGTCCTACGACGTATGGTGATTACCAGGAGACCGACTTAGATCAACCTACAGATTATTCCCTACGTTATGCTGAACATCAATCCGAGACTGGATCGGACCTGTCCGAACCTGCTGGTCCATCAGTCCACGAGGATACAATTAAACACTTCGCCACAGAAGGCACTCCCTACGAAACACCAGCAATATTTTCAACAGCCACCTCAATGTCGGATCTTAGAGTGATTGGCAAAGATAATAAGAAAGCAACCGCGACCGCCAAACCTAACCCTGAGGCGATGACGCATTCAGACGAAAAGGACACTTGTTCGATTGAGGACCCACCGAACCATGACAACGATAGGGCAGCTTCAACTCCTCAAGCGTCAGTACCGGAACCAGTTCCTGAGAAACGAGGAGTCTTCGATACGAAGTTCAGTTCAGGAATGATCAGTCCCGAAAAACCGGTGAACTACTGCGATGAAGGCACGCCTGGCTACTTCTCCAGGGTGAGCTCTTTGAGCAGTCTTGGTGAACCGACAGAGGAAGACAGCCTGGCTAAGAGGAACGCTATGGCGACCATTAATGTGGACCCCAGCCCTCCGGAGCAAAGCACCAGCAGTTCTGCTAAGGATAAAGAAGGTAAACTATTTTTCTTCACACGTAACAAAATGATGGTGAAGGAAAAATAAAGACAGACCAGATACTTCAAGTTAATTCCCACTGAACTCTTTTCTTCTTAACTTTCTCTAAATCCAATGCTTTATTCTTCTTCTCCACATCATCATCATCATCTTTAAATCTTAATTGAATTCAGAATTTTCAACAACTTTTAAAATTTTGGTAATATACACCCAATATCATACACAACAAAGGTCAATTTCTATTGCAATCTGAAAGACCTTTGAATAACAAATGTTCAAATAATAAATCAACATTAACAAGTATTGCCAAAGTAATCTCGTAATTGAATAACCTCCGATTTTTTAAATTATGAATAAGTTGAATATTTGAACACTTGTGATTATTCTGCCAGGGTCGCACATCCACAACCAAATACTCCATCTCGTCAGCTCTTCTGTCACCTATGGGTATTGAAAAGCTAAACGATTTGGATTACCTAGTCGCAACCACACGACCCTGGCGAATAGGACAGGAAAACACTATTCGGACTCGGAAGGAGTTTAATTTCTGTTTGTATGAAATCAGTCAAGCTTTCTCATTGAAGAACGATTGATACGTACCTTAACGATGCCCGCCCACGTCACACTTTTTGTAGGACGGTCCTGTATTTCTGACCGATTTTTTGTAGGACGTGTGCGTTGCACTATTGCTATCAGTGTGTTCTATTTTTCTCCTACAATAAGTCGGTCGCCGATTATCGGACGTGGGCGAGCAGCCTGACTCTAAATTCTCGATACCAAAATCGGCCCTAACTCATAAAAGAAGATAGTTGAGTGAGCTGTAATGTATGTATGATAGATTCTGATTTCAAGTATACTTAGTAAAGTTTCATAATAACTGAGCCATTGTTTACGTTCAGGTTCCAAAGCAGTAACATTCGCGACGGAACCCTTGTCCGTGTGCTCGGGCTCCCCGCCGCTGTCGGGGCGCGCGTCGCCGCCGGCGCAGCGCTTCGTGGAGGACACGCCGCTCATGTTCTCGCGCTCCAGCTCGCTCGGCTCGCTGCCGGAGTGTGAGCAGCAAGACGACCAGGGATCTGTGCTGTCTGAAGTTAGGTAAGATTGAGCAGTTACACACACATACATATAAATAGGCAATTACAGATTTAAGTGTATCATAATCCTAGAGAACCAGTGATCTCGTTAGGAGCGTCCGAACTACTCGACGGATAGCCCAAGACTGCCATCCGTAAACGTCGCTCCTCCAAACGGTTCCTCTTACCTGACGTCCACTTAGTCACAACGTTTCACCCCACTCCGGTACTATGGAATCAATTCAAAAACTTACTAAAATTCCATACCTGGCTTAGTATTCGGCCACGGCACTCTCGTCCACTGATGCTGTCATTAGATCCATACGCGAACAGGACCTCCAACTTATTGCTCGTGACTGCACCATCGCGGTCATTTCTGCCTGATCACTTTAAAAAAAATTCGCTTGAATCCTGCGGCGTGGTGCCAAACCTAACCCTTTAAAGCTTTCGTTTCGAGTGCAAGCAAAAATGAACTTAGCGATGGTCAGGCGGAAATGTCTTTGATAGTACATCTTATCGTTACTAAATTGTACTTCTTATCTTTCAGCCGGCTAACTTCAGGCTGCATATCTCCCAGCGAGATCCCGGACTCGCCCGGCGCCAGCGTGCCGCTGTCTCCACGCACCAGGGCTGCGCCAGCGACGGAACTGCTTACTGCGCTGTCCACTCCGCCTCAAGGTATGCCTGCTAAAGATCCGTATTGTCCACGTTTTAAACGATGATGGATAAACAGGAACTCATCATCAAAAAGTCTTCAGCATCGACGCCGGGTTATTAGCTTATCGGTTTTTTACCGGTTGCATTTCGGGGAGTGTGCGTCGGAATTGCGTCATCGGACCACTAGGAGTACTGTAAGGCGTCACCGGTACATGGTGGCAACCGGTCAACTACTGCGATGTAGGCATGCCTGGTTTTGGGAAAACATTAATTGTGCGTACAGCTAAGGAGTGAAATTCCCTGCACTCCGGCAGGGAATTTCTTGCTTTTATTCTGATAGCTAAAATCTGGCGCTCTTTAAGTCAAGACTAAACAGTTTTCCTTTAGGCAAACGTGCTCCATCGTCGACCACAACGTTGCTTTCAATCAGGTTAGATAGTGGTCAAGCGAGAGCCTATCAATAAAGAAGAAATGTGAATATTATACGCGATTATAATTATGATGACTATAATATGTCAATCAGAAGAAAATCTCATTGATGACGTCATTCGTAAATCAAATACTTGAGAAGAAAAACTTCAAGCCAATAAAATATGTTACATTGATGTCATTGTCCTCAGAGCCCGCCTGCGTCGGTTCAGTGTTCGAGGAGCGCGTGTCCCGGTTCTTAGTTGAACACACTCCGGCGCAGTTCTCTGCCGCCACCAGCCTCAGCAGCCTCACCATCGACGACGAGCCCAAGTTGCCCAAGGTTCGTCTGTAAACGTAATCGTGTATGTTGATGTCCCAGCGCCAGGGCGGCGCGGCTGCGTGGGAGGCGCGATGTTCCCGCTGGCATGCGGTGGTGATGCGCGCACGCATATGTCACTGAAGATATAGTTGCCCGCAGAGACCTAGCTGCGGAATGCGCTAGGACACTTACGGTTTACGTTCACAACGGATTAATATGAATGCAAAAATGACCATAATAATCCAATAAATAAGTCATTTTATTTTTTGTTTATTTTCAGCAATCCCTAAAACTGCTACCAAGAGTTATTCATCAAGAGGAAAACAGTTCATCACCCAGCAATAATCCCGATGACGTCCTACAGGATAATAGAAATAGGTACGTGATTTTTCATTCACATCTATAGCGTCCATTACATGGTAGGTTTAGCTGTCAGGTTTGCCACAGTCAATGTTTTTTTCTTTTTAGTTATTGATAGCCTCGCGTTTGACCACCATCTCACCTGATGGTAAGCGATGGTGTGGTAAAAACCTACCGTCTAATGCGATGATTGACGTTTTTTAGTACTGACTCATGAAAACCATCATGATTGATGGAATTGATTGACGCTTGCATGACCATGTAATGGATGCCTGAGGTTGAAAATAAAGATGACCATTTTTTCTAAATAGGAAACCATGGAATAAGTTCTTTCGCTTTAAGTGGAGCTATGGGTGGGACGAGATGGCGTATCAGACTTGCACTACCTGAAACCCTGTGTTCTTTCAGCTGCCCTTTGGTTCTATGGCCACGGTGATTCTTTTGAACAATTCCGCAGCTGTATGGTTAAATTCGTAACAAACTCTAAGGGCAGCTGCATTCAATTTTTGAAAATAATACAGTATTCCTCGCCAGGAACCAACCCTGTTGATTCGAAAAAAAAACAATGCGCTGTATTGTCTAATTGTAAATAAACAGCCTATATGATCATCAAGTGCATCTTTTCCACTCAATCCCGTTTTCTGTCTGTCCTTTTGATAGAGGCGTCGAGCGCATCGCGTCATCCAAAATCCGTCGAATGAAGATACATAATATTCATATAGTATTCTTTTGTTTTTCAGAGAACAATTCCGGACACTGCCATCATCCAATCTTGTTATTAATGAACCCATGAAAGGTAAGATTTAGTCCTTAATAAAGATCTTGTAAAGATCCGAAGGTACTTCACACCGGGACAGCTTTTAATGTCATACCATAGCACAGGTCCGATCGTGTGTGAAGTACTGCAGCCACATATGGGCTGGTGCTGCTAAATGCTTTCTGGCTACTTTGTTCTCTGTGAAATTAGTGCTTGACTGCGGTCCCATCTGACGGTAAGCAGTGATGCAATCGATGATGGTGAATTGCACTAGTTAGTGAAGAGCCTATTCACTCTAGCTTTGTAGGCACCTAAATTATAATCGGCCAGGAAGGTCAACGTCCTTCAAGGACTACGAGGCTAAACGCTTAGTGCGGATCGTAGATGTGCTAACAACGCAAGGGTGACCGTACTACAATAACTTAAAATTCTGGTTATTCCAGGAACTCAAACTCCCGGTGAGGTGTGCAAAGTGTACTTCACGGAAGACACGCCCGCCATCTTGTCGAAAGCGGGCAGCAACTCGAACCTATCCGCCTTGTCCATCGACTCAGCGCCCGCCGCGCCGCCCGCCGACCCACACGAGCCGCACGACGCGCACGCGCACGACGCACGAGACGCGCACGACGCGCACGACGCGCACGACACGTCGGACAGCTCCAACATGAGCGACGCCGGGGACTTGCTAGAGGAGTGCATACAGAAGGGCATCGCTAAGGTAACCTATTCCGTCCTTACGGCCCGTTCACGACTTCGGTGTTAGCGGCATCGGTAGGCGAGCGTGTCTCGTGGCGTGCGCGAAACATTTTCATACTTTTGTTCTTACCGCTCGCCGCTACCGCGCTTAGCTCCCGCTCACAGTACCAAAGTCGTGAACGGACCTTTAACGATAGACTATTCGTCCGTATGTCACGATGATTTTATTTGTTTACAATATACAGCTTATTTCCTTTCGCCATAGACTTAAACCTAGAACATTTTTTTTTATTGCGGTATGAGTCTAACAATATATTATTTTCAGGTGGTGAAGAACAAGGGTCCATCGTCCGATGTATCCTCCATCAATCCATACAGAGATGAAGTATACGTAAGTATTGGAATATAAAAAAAAAAAAACATAATAGAAGAGTGGCCCAGTGGTAACGGCCTCGACTTGCGAGATGTACGTCGTTGATTCAAATCCCAAACCGTGAGGAAACCAGCAAGTCCTAAAAACAAATAATCTAAGAAATGTGACACACACCAATGCGCACCGTACCTGTGTGTTAGATAACGGCTCTTTCCCTATCACAGAGAGGAGGCCTGAATCCCAACAATGAGAACATTATAAGGCTGATTATCTACATCTTAAGAACATGAGTGAAAGACTGTTGGCTGTAGGCATCCCCAAGTGTCACCATAACGACTGGTCCTGCGTCTCGCATCCATCAAGTCCCTTGACTCTCACCCGGTCATCAGTTCACCTAGTGAGAGATTTTCCAACACCGCGTTTCCCAATACCTTTCGGCTCCACCGACCATCAGTTCTGTGAACAATGTGCCCTGCTTATGTCCAACAGTGGACGTTTTTTGATTGAAATGATAATGAAGACTAGTAGTTAACTTAAATTCCTTTGTGTTCACAGAGATCACTGCCGCCATACTTGCGCTCGTCCACGGAAACTGTCAGGATGTCTCATGAATTCGCCCGGAATGTCCGGGATAGGTAAGAAATTATTTTTGTAGAAAATTATAACATAACTTATTTATTGTAGGTGGGAAATAAGATTCTCCCGTTCTGAGTGGAGTCAGAGACGGACTAAAAACCTAGCTGTGTTTCTTCAGTTGCACGCGTTCCAGGGCCGCGGTAGCTGTCGAAAAATGGATTATGATATACTTAGGCTACTGTGACATTTTGTAATCTAGTTGTGTCTTGAGTTTTGAATAGATATAACTTATCTGCTGGATTTTTGCTTCGCCAGGTCCCTTTACCGTTGTTTGTAGCTATAAGAAAACGATCGTACCAAACTGTACCTGATTATTTTTTTTAAATTGATCAGCATTTATTCTTTATTGTACTCCTCATAAGAAACACAGTAGGCACTTTTAAAAAAGCCACCTAGTCCTTATTTTCCTTTCTTTTAAATTGAATAATAAATATGTATAAATAAGATTAAAACAAAAAAATACTATCCTTAAAATAACTCCAATATTTTGGGTGCGTTTACAAACATATAAAATCGCATACTGGGTACACCCAGACCCGAAACAATTGCTTGTAACGCACGCAACGCAGCGGCCGATCTCTCAACAACGCCTACTGTGCCATCAAAGTAGTATATTGGGGATATTTGTATGTTGCAGCAGTCAGTCGAGCACATCAGGCGGCGCGTCCCCGCCGCCGCTGCCGCCCAAGGAGGCGGGACGCGCCGCGCCGCCGCGCCCGCCTGCTCCGCATGACGGTACGTAGCACAACTACATTACATTACTACATTATAATGCACACAGAAAATACCCATTCTCTAAATCAAAAAGGAAAAAGTGAAAATAACGATTAACCCAAGCGCTACACACAAGTAAAGCTCCTAAATAAAACCTCAAAACCGACAAAATTCTAACAGAACTGCCAAAAGAAAGTATCCAATTTCTCACCTCCCTGATCAACGCTATTTCGCAAAAGGGTATGGTTCTGCTTCAATGGAAAGTAGCAAAAATTATAATGGTTGCTTAGCACATAGGAGTATTGATGCGCAATATTTAAACCAATTAGCTTGCTGCCCATACCATCGAAAATCATAAAAATACTTATTTTGCTAAGATTGTATCGTTTTGTCTCTTCGAATAAACTGTATCGGTATCAGAAAAATTGCACAGACTAATCTGTGCAATTTTGGAACATATCAACTAAGATTTTGTGTCTAAACAACAAAAATGCACGAAAGCAAAAGTGCTTCGCTGTTCGTTTGTATTGCTCCGAACACAGTGCTGTAATATTTTTGGATGTATCTCAGGCGTTTGATTGTGTATAGCATGACAAACTACTATTCAAAATAAAATAGAACCTGCCCATAAATTTCTATAGTCTTATAAAGCGTTATCTAAGTGACAGACACATATTTTGTAAAGCAAGATAAATAGATAACTTTCTCACATACTGTCTAAGCTGGAGTTCCTCTAGGCAGTGTAATGGGCCCAACGCTGTTCCTGCTTCTCACAGCCTCCTAATGACGAAGAACACAACACACACACACACACATTTATGGACGACACAACAATTATTTTTATAGACTCTACACCAGACGTTGCAGCACAAAAATTTCAAACTTGTCTCGATCCAAATGTCTTAAAGACTGGCGAATCAAATCCAACGTAACCAAGTCCGTCCAGGTGTAATACTCGATCGGGCGCCTTTGCGAATCTCCTAAAATACATTAGCGCGACCGGTTATGAACATTTTAAAATGTACTATTCACTTCACTGCTCGCATTACTCGCGTACTAGAATAAATATTGTGATTTTTTGCTTGTTTCTGAAATATATTATACCCACAAGTAATATAAGCACCGGCTTCGCGATATATAGCGCTTTCTATTTATAACTGAGAACATTTTTATAATAAAATCGACACACTTAGATGTTTTGATTTTATCATAAAAAATTCTAAGTTAAGGTGAAAGTAGCGGGCCGGAGCGACGTCATTGTTTATGGTAGCTTTCACCTCATGTGTGCACCTCTTACCCCCCGGTTACTGATCTTAGCATTTGATGCTGAGCATTTCTCAAACTACATTAGCCGTTCAAAACCTATCAAAATTTGGGATTAGACACGTTCTCAAAATACTCAATTCTGAAACCCGCTGTCAGTATTAGTGTACATCTATTACCTACCTAAATTGTAGACTCGTTATTTTCTTCGTAAAAAATGGCAAGTTCCTTGGTCAAGGTTACTTAGGGTTGAGGTTATGAATATAAAAATGTGATTAAAACGCAAACTGAGTGCCAGCGAGCGACGTCGCGATCGCGGCGCAGTATTGACCGACGCCGATCTGACACTTTACAGCTGTGCATGACGCTGCGAAAATTGACGACGCTCATGCAACCTCATCAGGAAAAATATCACTTAGTTTAGAAGAAACTATCTGAACTAGTGGTCGCAACCTGTTTTTTTTTTTTACGTTTTACGACTTTATGTCACATACCTCCGTGCGTGCAATATCTTAACCAAGGGTACAAAGTTTTCTCTTCCATGTATTTATACCTAGATCAAACACAATTTGAAATAATTTTCCTTTGTTTTCTACAGGTCGAAGATACGAAAGTCGTCTCCCCGTAAAGGCTGAGAAACGGGACAAACCACGTCCACCAGCCGCTGCCAACCTCGCTCGAAACGACTCCTTATCATCACTCAGCCTCGACTCATTTGGCTCCACTGACCGCGAGATCTTCGAGGAAACCGTCAAAGCTGGACTGTCAAGCGTCAATCCTAGAGCTAAGTATGCTATTGATGACAGGACAAGAGCTCATTCAGCTGAAGGCGTTGCTGAGATAAGGCGTGATCGAGTACCAAGGTCTCTTGATCGAGCCATTAGAACCCGTGATATCGAGCCAGAGTTGCCGGCAGTCGCTCGGAACAGTCGCCCTCGCCGGCGACGGTCGCGCGACCCGGACGTCCGTGCTTCCCTGTCGCACGCGTCCCCACGACTTGAACGTAGCACGTCGCTTTCGTCACTAAGTAATGATTCCTTCGGATCCACTGATCAGGAAGTGTTCGAGAGGAGTGTGAGAATTGGTATGTCGCGAGCCAGTGGAAGTGCGCACAGCTCTGGGGCAAGGAGAAGAGGACGGAGTGATGATAGGCTGGAAGCGTCGCGGAGGAGGCGCGGCGGTGGGGGGAGTGGCGCGCTCGCACGCATGGGGCCCGCGCGGGCCTTGCTAGAGGAAGTCATCGCGCGAGGAGCGGGAGGGGCTCGCGGAAGTGGCGGAGCTTCGGGACCCCGCGGGGCCCGCCGCCCACCGACAAAAAACGTGCCCCCGCCGTCTGCGGCCCGCGCGCCCGCAGGCGGGGGGGGGCAAGCCATCCGCGCCACACCTGGCTCTGACACCACACCCGACCACCCTCCTGACGTCGACCCACATGACGTCACAACCGAGCCCGCTAATGACGTCACATCCGCCTCGCTGCATCGCTCCAACGAGTGCCTCGCGCCCCAATCTGCGAACACAACGCTCGAGTCGGAGCCGGCCGATGAACTCAACCGCTCCAACGAATCGTACGCCGATGTGCTAGACGGAGAGTGGAGCGACGGCGAGCAACATCGAGATGCTTGCGACGGAGGGACACTCACGCGACATAGCAAGAAGAACAAACTCGAATGGACTGACATCAAGTGTACTGATATAAAACCATTAGCAGACCTACCCATAAACATTGATGACGTATCCAAACGAAGCACAGACACATGGAACGACAACACTTGTCCTGATGACGTCACCTTCCCCACTATAAGCGGTTCCGTACACATGGTCTCTTCAATCCGCAGCGAGATTGCCGAAAATGCGATGACATTACCAGATTTACTTGAAAAAAGCGAAGCGCCCACCATGTTGTTCTCACGTCCGGATTTAACGAACAAGTTAGAAATAGACAGAGATATTCCACAGTCTCCTCTAGTAATGATGATGGACAGCAGAATAGAAGCTGAACGATTGATGCTAGACAGTGTGCCGGAGCCCAGCTTCACATCTTTAGTGGACGATGGCGAACAGAAATTCGACTCGATCATTTCAGATGCTATAGAAAAAGAAGCGGCTAGACTCGCTGCGCAGCTAAAAAGCTCTCATTATGCCATGGAAGCGAGTGTAACGTCCTTAACCTCTCTTGACCTCGACAATGTCAAGCCACCGTCAAACCTAGGCAGTTTACTCTCGCTAAGTGCTTCAGGTCACTGGGATGAGACATCCCATGTTTCGAAAAAATCACAAAAGAGTCGGAAAAAATCACTCCCCGTCGCGTTAATGGTCAAACGAGCTCTCAGTAACTCTATGAACCAAGGCAGCTCTGAGCACTTGGACAGCAATCCAGTCAGCTTCCTAGACAACGTGAAGCCTCCATCAGAAATGGAAAATATTGATATGGAGAGCAGCATGATATCTGTCTCCAGCATTGTGTCCGAAGTTGCAGAAGTCAGAGATCGCATTCCCATCGTGTTTGATTTCAAGCAGCCCGTACAAGACTTCCCTCTCTGCAGCACCTTTACGAACGTCTTCCATGACCTCGACAAGGTCAATCCGCCATCATTGTTCGATGAAATCGCAGAAACAACGATGGAAAATGAACCTACGACTGCACAGCAAATGTATGACGACTGCGTGTCTAATACTTTGAATGTAGTGACTGACATTCCTTCGGGATCTGAAAACTGCACGCCGATACCTTCTGATATCAGCAGCGTGGAGTCCACTCCAAAGAGACAAAGGGATCCAAAATACTTGACTCCCAAAGAAAAGAGACATGTATCGAAGGACAGGTATCAAACGTACACGATCACTGATACAGTAGCTGAGAGTGACGTAGTACTCGAAGTTGAAGAAGAATTCGCGACGTGGACAAAGTCGGAGAGCGACCGGTCAGTCGAGTACGTCACGGCAGCCTCAGAGATCAAGTCCAGAAGGAAGCTGAGTGCCAAACAGAGGAGAATGGAAGACAGAGCTAGGTACCAAACTCAAACTGTTGACATTCACACCATCTTGCCGCAAGAACCGCAGAGAGATGTCGATCCGCACCTGGCAAGCCTTAAACAACGACTGAAGAAAACAATGAAACAAAAGCGCATGGAAGACGCCGAACGGTTCAGAACGCGGACGCTAAGCGAAGACATTCCTCCTTCGCCAACCTTCGTAACAAAAGACGCCAACTTCGAAAACGTCGAGACTACGACGGGCTACGACAGCTTGTCATCGAACGAGCTGAATCACCAACAGATATCAGATGACCGGCAGGACGAAGACGTGTTCTCACGAGAGACTGACAGCGGACATAACGAAGACGACTTCGAACTGAACTCCACTCAGATGCAAACATACACAAAGAGCTTCAGGAACTACTTGCCTGTCATTGAAAGTCCTGCCGCGGTCGACATGTGCGTCGTGTACAATCTTAAGAACATAGAGATGACGGCCTCATATAAACGCACGATGCAGATGCAGTGCGATAAGAATCAAAACCCAAGCAGCAGTGACTTTGCGAGTTATGAAGGCGATAGTAATTCTGAAGATAAGGCCCACTCGGAGTCTGACCCGGAGACTTCTCGACCAAAACCGAAGATAATTAAACCCGCTCGACGCGATGAAAGTCTTGATTCCAATGAATCTTTAGATAAGGAAAATGATACGCCTAAAGCAATAAGAGGGAGAAAGAAGGCTATGTATGTATCGCCTTACAGGCGAACAGCACCCGCCGCTGCCAAAAAACCCGCTGCTCCTCAAACTAAAGCTGCACCTAAGAGTGCTCCTCCTAGACTCACGAACCCAGTCAAAGCCCACACAAGTGCCAAAACGCCAAAACCTTCAGTTTCGAAGGCTACAAGCGCAAACACTTCCCCTAAAAAGTCTATTCCGAAATCTCCCACAAAGTTGCAACAAAAACCAATATGTATTCCTCCTGTTGCCATCAAACCTTTGCCTCTGGAAAGACAGGGAACGTTTACGAAGGAAGAGAGTTCTGTGCCGGCGAAAGACTTACCAGTCTCGGTCCCGGACAAAAAGACAACTGACTCTCGGCCAACTAAGGCTGCCCCACCAAACAAAAACAATACATCTCCTTCAAGACTTCCTCAGTTCAATCGCTCACGACCACCTCCGGCTAAACAAATTCAACCCAAACCTTCCACATCAAGGGTCACAAAACGATCTGAGCCGGTGATGAAGAACTCTCCGTCAAACCACAGCTTACAGAGTAATGACAGTGGAAAAACCGTCACAATAGCGTCGAGAAGTTCTCGACAAGGCAGCACCTCCAGCGTCAACTCCATACAATCTTCTAAAACAAATTCCAAAGACATCGAGAGCAAGATTGCTAGTCTGTGGAAAAAAGTAGAACAAGCTAAAAAGCTGCCAGCAAAGGCTGAAAAGAAGGTTTGGATAGAACCTGATAAAGCGGAACCTCCCAAACTTATTAGAAGTTCTACATTCGAAGGGCAGCCGAAAGCCCAAGTGTCTTCAGCGGCCCCGAAGCAGAAAACTGCTATAGGTATTAGAGTGTCACAAATACCGAGTTTGAGGCCAAAAACTGTGCCGAATAAGGCCTCAGGATCAGTGAATAGTGCTAAAAAGACGAATACCAGAGTATTTACTAGGAAACCAGCCAATGGACAAATCACATCGTAAATAATAAATTATGAGATTTTAAAGTTCTTAGGGTGTTATGAGGTCTTACACAATGTCATCAAGACCATTGTGCGCGTGAACGATTTTGTGGAGAAACTTTGTCTAATTCCGTGACTAAACTTGAAGACTTGTCCTTCCTTAGACCTCATGACTTGAAAATCAATGACGAATTATGAAAACGCATTACAATTTTCGATATTTATTGTAAGACCTAGTACACACTAGTGTGTAAAGACGGTCAATTACGAAGTAATTTTGTAAAATGTATTGAAGACTACTGCAGTTCTGTGAACCAAACAAGGGCTTTGTTTATGTGTGACTAAAAAGATAAATAAACCTGGTTCCTGAAAGGCTAATCAAAACTAAAATTAGCTAATAAACTGTCAAACCAAGATCAATGTTTCGATTGTCTGTTGTTATTTTAGTCAGCCAATCACCAGGAGTTCATATAGTTTGACAGTCTATTATCTACTCTTGTTATAGATTAAGCGTTTCAAAAACTGGATGATGAACTCATAAGCCAAAGTTCGTGTTCATCACTGACGCAGCAATATTTCTTGATCGTCTTCGGATCGCGCCGCTATACGCTGCCTACATTGTCAATGACGATATCTGAAGATATGAATTACTATAATTAAATAGGCGAACAGTTAAAGCCCACGTCGAATACCCACATCTTACAATTCTTGTTACTATAGATGATAAATCATTGCTTCAAACTTTTGACAAATAATATTCTTATACTAATAGCTTTCTTATAAACATTGTCAAAAGTTTGGGCGTAATGCAGTGGTACTCAGCAATAAGAAGTCTTGATACTTTACTAACATAATGAAGTAGGGAGCTACGATTTCAACGAAATATAAGTGCAATATTGATTAAGAGCTATATATATTAACCAAACTTTCGGGTTAGATCACAAATGTTCGCACTTGAAATAAGAATGGAGTACCACTGATTAAATAAATGTTAGAATTAAATAATTTCTTGATTGTGAACTTGTTCTCGAGTGAAAAAACCAGTTAGTGACCTGTTTTCATTTATTTCTTTATGTATATTTGTTGCATTTATTCATATTTTAGAAACTATATGTTTGTATAACCCTATTTCGACTGCAATTTTAGTTTTTTTTAAGGAGATATATTGAAAGACATAGTCACAATTCTTTTTATACTGGCATTATTTTTTTTACTTAAATTATCGAGTTAGATAAATAAACTATGAACTTATATTGAAATTAACTAAAGTCTGACCTGTAGTTTGAGTCAGTGTTATTCAAATCTGTTGTATTTTATTAATTTGTCTCGATATCTATATTCTCAAGTCGCGTTTAAGTGCCCAAAAGTAATTTCTTTAAATATTAATATTCTGTTCAGGAAACCTGTTTCTTCGAATTTTCGTTTCCAGTCATAAAATTGATATTTGTAGTAAAAACATAATGTTTCTCGCTACAAATACAATCGTGTATGGCAATGAATTGTAAATATATCCCCGCTAAATTATATTTAAGGTTTAACCGTTAAGCAATTTGTATATTTTTTCATAAAATTTACAACGGAAATGTCATGTTCGCTTTGGAGTAAACATTGAGACATGAAGGCGCAGCTCCCGTCGCGGGCTCGGTACTCAGCTGCCCCGCCCTGTGTCCGCCGTCTCAGTTTTACGTCTAGTCAGATTTAATGTTAGATAAGCGGGATTAGTAAATTTGGCGTAAGAAAAGTAATTTTTACACATGAAAGTGGATCGCATCGATTGTAACAGTTATCTGTAGGTTATTTTTTAACTGGCTTCCTGTAGTTAGATCGCATTTACGGTTTTTACTTATGAAATATACAACATTTCTGCGGGAAAATCGTAAGATACCTCAATCTTGCGGATCTTTGTGTATGAGCCTAAATTCTTGTAATTATAAGTTGATACGTCAACTGTTGCTTTTCTTCCATTCAAGATACTTTATCAGTAAATAGTTTGTACAAGTTAACATATTTAAGGCATGCAAGGCACGTTTCCATGACCGCGATTTCTAAAGAGTTGTTCCATTATATAGGGCACGGTGGAAACGCGACCTCAGTTATATACCTACCAATAAATATAGTAATACTTTATTACCTAAATAATCATGTTTAAATATCATGATTTGTACTGATTTCTTTGTTATATAGATTTAGTAGTCGTATAGATAATTTTCTTTATCCTTTCACACGATGTAGCGAACGCCATCAATTTCATGTAATAAGCCAGTTTTATATAGTTAAATAAAATAGATTTAAGGTGCGTAATTTGATGGTAAATAAAGGATACTTACCGCATTTCTTTGTGTTATTTTGAAACTAGTCTCCACTTTTTTTGCAGCAAGGTGATCTTGGGCACATCATACACAAATGTGTATATTTTTTGCAGCAAGTTTGGGAAGCTTGAAGAAAATAGCTTACGCGGACAGACCAAATGTGAACGTGAATCTAAAACGTTTGATAAACAACTAATATAGAATTCAAATTAGCGTGCTCGAGATGTCAGGGTAATATCTGATACGTCCAAGAATGCAAGTGTTCATACTTTCACTAAAAATATGTACGTGGGATTAGAGCTATATTTCGATGAAATTATCACCAAACTAGCCACCAAATCAATTGCGCAACCAAACGAACACCAGGTGAGTAATTTCTATAGAGCTGTATACATTTTGTTAGTAGCAGCGACTGGACGAGCCACCATGGTGTCTCGGTGAAATTATAGCCCATACTACGGAACAGCAATAGTGCATTGTTACACTAGGGGTGAAAGTTACTTATTTCGTCCCGAGAAGGAGTTGGCGGCCGAGCGTAGCGAGGTCGCTGATTCGAGGGACTAAATAAGTAACTTTAACCCCGAGGTAAGCACTGTGCTTTTCATTACGAATACAAGATAGACCTAGTTTTTTTTTTAATAATTTGACAGCTGTTAGTTGAAAGTAAAACTCCCTAGGGATGAAAAGTGTGATACTTTTCAGCCCGCTCCTCAGGCAACTTCAGACCTACTTTCAGAGTATGAGTAATGAAAAATACATTAAAAACAAAACTTTGCCCCCACACTATACATACAGGACATGACTCCTGTGTCGTGGGTGCGTTCACAAACATATAAAATCACGTTCACAAGACACTCGGACCCAGAACACTTACCCATAAGTCGTCATACAAATACTTGTTCCGTGAGAGGAAGAACCCATGACACGCAACGCAGCAGCCAATCGCTCAACCTCTGCACCAATCGTGCCGTCCACGACATGATCGAGCACGTCGTTACACATAACTACTTGATAAGTTGATCGAAATCGCTTTGTAGTTTCTGTTGAGCATCTTCAACTTATCCCAGCAGCCACAAGGTAGGTATCATCAGCCCGGAGGACACGGTGGCCAACAATGGATTATAACTTCAACTTGAGGCCATCTCACATAGGTTTTGAGCAGTCGCACAACCGTTTCCTCAAGCAGCCGTGAGACGACACGCTACTATAAACTCAATTCTAATTTAATAGGGTAGTTTCCAGGGTCAAAATAACTACGTTTTATTTAGTCCGTATTTTAGCATTATAAAAAAATATTAAAATCGGAGGAACCGTGATCGTTGGAAGGAGTGGAGGGAGGCCTTTGCCCAGCAGTGGGACAGTATGGGCTAATTATAATAATTATAATAAAAAAAATATTGGGCACGTATTTTTTCTTTTTTCGATTAACCAAAAAATAACAAAGATATAGCCCATTAAAGTTAGGTGTGACGTCATCTCGTGCGAAAAAATGCAGCACGGGCGGCGTGACGTTACACGTAACTTTAATGGGTTGTATCTTTGTAATTTTTGGTTTAATTTATAAATACAAAATACCTTATTTTTGAATAATCTAAAAGACGGACTAATTACATTTTATACGGCAACTAGAGCCTATTCTGAGAAGACTCAAAGTAACAAGACTTCATCCTAAGTCGAGTTAGCTCACTTTAAAATTGCCGAGACTTCCCAAACGCTAATACCGCCTCCAACTTTTTTTTTAATCTGATATAAACTAGTACTTGACTGCGATCCCACCTGATGGTAAGCAGTGATGCAATCGTTGATGGTGAAGCGCACTAGTTTATTAAGAGCCTATTCACTCTAGCCTTGAAGACACTTAAATTGTAATCGGACGGGAAGACCGCAGCAGGCAAATTGTTCCAGTCCCTCGATCTACGCGGTATAAACGACGAAGCGAAACGCTTAGTCTGGACCGTAGAGGTTTCAACAACGTAAGGGTGGATACTCGCCGTATGTCGGTTTGTCCGATGGTAGAAATGGGATGGCGGAATCAAGTCATGCAATTCCTGCGCACACTCTCCAAAATGCAACCTGTAAAACACCGAAAGGCTGGCTACCCTACGCCTGTGCTCAAGGCTTTGAAGATTGGACTTACAACTTAGATCATAAAATAAATTTGGGAGTTGATTAAAAGGTTGGGTCGCCAGTGCCTTGATTTGTGGGGGCTTCGATGTTCATTGTGACCTGTGCTTGTATCAATGTACTTTCGACATTATTTAAACGTTATTAAAGTCGATAACTGCTTATGTAGAAAGCACCGCTCTGTGCTGCACCTCGTCCGATGTGAGCTGACCTTTAGCAACGATTTTAAAACCTAATAAAAAAAAATTGTACTATATCAGCCCCCTAGCCAAGTTACAACCGTTTCGCTCGCGTCGTACGCTTCGAGTTGGCCACGCCCCCAAATCTTTTCTTCTGACCACGTGACTGAGGGTTGAGATGACGTCATTCCCGTACATTTGCAGTTTTCTACTAGCGTTAATGATTGCAGATTAGCAGCTTGGCTTGGGGTACAGGTTATGTGGATAACAAACGTAAAATAAATAAAACATCATTTGAACTAGTCAGATTGTATTATGTAATGTATAAGGATCAATAATTCCATTCAGATTTGAGTAGCGTCCTACATGAAACGGAAAATTATCTTGCACACATCAAATCGTACA
Organism: Mythimna lalbum; assembly: GCA_949319445.1. Taxonomy (NCBI): domain Eukaryota; kingdom Metazoa; phylum Arthropoda; class Insecta; order Lepidoptera; family Noctuidae; genus Mythimna; species Mythimna lalbum. The sequence continues at coordinate 20,485,502 of OX439356.1, read as the reverse complement.
TCGTGATCATAGCAACACTATAACTGTAAAACCTATGTCCCTTATAATTATCTGTTTAATATAACGTACAAAATATATCAATGTGTAAATGTAAAGTTACTTCGCAATAATAACAAAAAAGAAATCTATAATTACTGTTATCCATGGAGGCATGCAGAGGTAGTTCGGTACATTACTTATAAACTGGGCCCAAACAGAAAACTGTAGGAGTCCTGGCGGCCGCCACCGCGGGTGTACTTCATTCCAACTTCTACATATTTCTGCTTAGGTTTTTAGTGCTAAATATATGAGCCTACGTCTTAAAAAAATCCCGTACAGTTATCGAATAGTAGAAAAAAATGTAACAGCGTTTTTATTTACAATTAGAAGCTTGACGCACAAAAAATACAGTTTCTTAAAAGTATACATATCATGTCAAAAGTTTTAAAAACATCAAAGCGAAAAAAGCTGATAAACATTATCCTTACCACCTAGAGCGCGTAGTTGGCCATGATTTGGCTGGAAATCACTAAGTTTGCCTTCGAAAGCTTGATGAAATCATGGCCGACTAGTTCATAGCCTAACATCGACATACACTTTAGGCCGATTACACATTTAGACGACAAGACTTGGCTTCACATCTAATATTTCATAATTATTGGATCACAATAGATATAAAAGCTTTAAAGTGCCAAAACACTATTTAACCACGTCTGGCATAAATATGATTCGATAAAAGTTGATAAAATATAGAAAAAGTCATGAATTTATTCTTAGATTCCATTGATAAAAACAAAACAGTCTTGCCGGCAAAATAAGTTCACAATTTAATACATTTAAGATGATATAGGTGGTCAAGGATAAAATTGATTACAGAATTATGTACAAAATATTTTCACAATACCAAAATGCGTCGCCAAATAACTCAGTAGGTACGTAATACTATGTATACTTATTATGCATTTTTACTTTTTTAAATCTCTAAAATGAAGAATTTTGAATGAAAACGTAATTTATTTAGCTTACTACATGAAATATCGACCGGGTTTGATACTTCAGAACTGTCTCTTAATTTACATATTTTTTCCAAACATTTCTACATTATATTTTTATCATTAAAATATTTATTTGAAAAATATCATCTATTTAATTTAACTTTACTATCAGTGAATACGTTCATATCAAAATTGGCCAAACTTTAACACTTTCTGTAGACAGAACCACATCGTAGATTTCGTCTACTCAATCTCTTATCCTCACGAATCGTTACATCACCTCCCACGATTGAAATGAACATAGTCTGCAAATCTGTTACCATTTTATTACAAAACGAAGTTTAAGGAATTCGTTTTATTTGATCGCAATACGGTTAGTATTACATTTTACACACACATTTTATATTTATTTTATACGTATTTCTCAAAATTCGTTTTAGATAAATCCCTGTAAGTAAAATCGTAACCCGGCCTGAAACCTTACAATTTAAGACAGATTTAGAATGGTACCTATATTGTACACGTATCGGGTATTGGGGTAGTATTATGTAGCCATCATGTTTCGGGTGCGATGTGTCGCTTACTAATCGTTTTTAACACTTCCGTTAAAATAGAACCACAATACCCTGTGTTCGACTATAACCTAACACCTAAAAGCTAGGGACAAATACGGTCGCAAAGGGTACAATGAGACAATTTCGGGTTGGTTCGTGAACCGCTGGGCTCGCGCCGACGATCGGACGCGTTGAAGGCCTACTCTCGCTGAAGCAACGTCTACTTTTAAACCCGGTATTTTTCTTACTTGCGGGCACTGGTTAGACCAGGGATAAGTCTATACCAGTATATCAAGGGAATGGAAATGGCTTCAATAATGAAGCTTTTCCGTTCCGAAGCGGTTCCGTTGGGGTCACAGAGCAAGAATAAGCCTGGGCGTGGTCTGCCAATGGCAGAGAAGTATTGGAGCCAATACATTTTTAGCCATCGACCATTTCATTTTGAAATGACGTTCAATGGATCGTGGGATCGAGCCCTTGAGATTTCCTGCTTATTTCTATAAATGGATATATTAGGATCTAGAAACTTCTAACAGTAACAAGCCTCATAAATACTTGCAGACAATATCACGGGAGTGCAAAACGAGCACTACGCCATGCGTCTTGTAAAGGAACTCATCTTATTCATGTAAGTAACTTTCAACAGTTAATAGACCCTAATATCAGTAAATTGTACACTGTTTCTTTATGATACCCAGCCTTTCATTTATTTATAATACAGTAAAGGGTATGTTTTCCACGAAAATATACAATTGTCCCCTTTGCAACAAATTTTAACATCAAAATGGTTTTTCATGATTACAGAAGTTCGAAATAAGTACTATTTATATTGAAATAATGAAAGCCTCAGGTGAGGTTTAAGACATCCTTATATTGTATGTGAGTTAATGCTATGTATATTATAACTGTCATAAGCTCGCATTGAACTGACAGCGTTGAACGAGCCGCGCGGTAGACATTTTTTTATATAATTTTTTTTTATTTATAATTTAGACATACAGATTTACAAACACCGACCACGACAAAAAGACATAGAATACTGCTATCATCGACTTGGCAAAACTTGTACAATTTAACGCCACATGAAGATTATTTATACTATGTTTTTTTTTTTTTGTTTCGTCCACCGCGCAGTCGCCAATTGAGGAACCAATCTAGCGTGGTTATTGGTCGCGCCACCACCGGCCGAACAATTCCACTACGAGTGAAAATGCAGACAAAAATAATTTACAATCCTTGTCCGGCCAGCGTGAGCGCGTTTAATTTCATTTTTGTAATTTTCCGAAGCATGGGACCGTCCGATCCGCCGTCCGGCGCGTCCGCTGTCCGGGCGCGTCCGCTGTCCGGCTGCGTCCGCCGTCCGGCCGCGCCACCGTCCGGCCCACTCATGCCGTCCCCGGGCGTTGCCGGGGCTCCAGCTCGTGTGTGATCAATGCAACTCTGCCCTATACCTTCTGCAGGTGATTCGAGGCGCCAAATACTTGATTCATTTGTTAATTTTGTCGATTTCTTGTCAAAGCCTATGATTATCCGATAGCTACGCCGTTGTCTATTACATATTTTGCTTTCGTTACGTCTGACTTTATTCCGCATAAATCCCTGACTTATAAGTCGAATTTCAAGTTCAAAGAACTCATAATACCTAGCAGTCTTTGGATATCTTTATCACTAAGACCCCTCTTCTTCCCACTTGTAAATAATTCTCTCCAAAATATATTTCGGAGTTAAATATTTTTTCTCTTTTTTTTAACATTTACATCAACATTTTAAGTTTGCAGTTTGATTCTGCTTAAGTAAAGATTGTCAAGTTATTTTTTTATTTTTGTTTTTGGTGTGGCAACACCTGTATCGTTCAATTTGTTTAGAATGCTCGCGCATCTATATTTGTACCAACATCACTTCTCTATTTCCGAATGAACTGCGCGCGGCCTGCCGACAGTGCCTGGCCGCGTGTTCTGTCGCCCATCGCCGTCACCTCGCGATGCGTTACATTGTTTGTACTCACTCGTTACGTTACACTCTCTAATCTTAACACTAAATATACATAAAAAATATCACAGCACTATCGATTCACTTACACTAAAACCACGACGCTTGGCGTCGCGACTTCCGAATAAAAAAAATAACAATAATAATAAAGGAATCGAAATTCAAATGCATGAGCTCACCGCCGCTGGTCCCGACGCGATGCTTCAACGGCAGTGACGTTCGCGTCTCTCTCAAGTAAATGCCTGTTAGTTACTAACATACTTTAGGTCTTATACAAATCCCTGTAGACGAGAATAGCACATACGATACAACATACTATCTTCAGTCGAAGTTTTTACAGTGGAACGTGAGGCAACACACTGATGACTACTCATCTGGACTAGAAGCGACTTCAAAAGCTATCAGTGAAGTCGCACGATTACATAATTCGAGTTCTATCTTTTCAGCTGACACCCACCCAGCAGTCGAGATACTTTACTTGCCTTATATTCCACTATTCCCCTAGACACGACCAACGGCGGTCTCAAAAAGCGTCGAAAATGCAAGTGCCGCAAGTACCAAAATATTTACAAATGCAAATAATTTGTTCACCAAATCATCTTACCCTAACTTTGGATCATAATCATCGAATATAATACAATATTGAAACCGAATAGTTTAAACAGCAATTTAAAGATTTTACTGGCGTCTGTCGACCTGAGGCGGCGACACGTGGGATACATAACTAGATGACGTACAGCGGGCGGGAGAGCACCATGATGCTAATATTACTTTCGATATTCGAGTTGGAGGCTTTCAGCCAGATTAACGTCAATTTGAACAAACCCTTTATGGCTCTGACATGTAAGGTGTAACAACTAAGTAACATTGAAGACAACAAAATGCTCTCCATATCTTGATCTTAAAACAATCACAAGCAGCCCGCAGTACTCAACTCTATCCCGCGTCCGCCGGCTCTTCATAAAATGGCACATATCACTACATTCTGTTCTACATCTGAACCACGAGGCATACGTTTAAGCAACAATCTAAAGCGATAAACTTAAACAACTAAATGAGGTAGCATTATTATGAATATGATTAAAAAACATTAACCAACTAATGTTTGGTGGGATCTATGTTATATAAATGTATATATCAACAGTTACATTAAAATATTTCCTATGGATTACTGAGGTATATAGTCATTTGCCTGAGGTAGCTGTGTGGTGGCCGAGCGGTTCTGATCGTACACTGGTGCAACATAACGAACAGAGCAGTGTTTACTTTTAAAGGAAAACTATCTATCCAACGCGATCAGACACGTTCGGCCGGAACAAAATACTATTTAACTATTAACATCTACTATTAATATGGTACCGCACGTCGATACAAGAGTGCGGAGGAGTGTATCACTTTATATTATAACGTTTAGTATATGTCGGTGTTGATGATGGAGAGTCTGTTGAGGTCGGAGTCGTCGTAGGCGTTGTATACCTTGGTGATGAGCGGCTCCCAGGCCGGGGCCAGCGAGCCCTCGGGCGCGCACGGCTTGATGGTGAGCAGCGGGTCGATGTGCGGCAGGTAGGGCTCGTCCAGGTCGATGCACGGGCCCGGCGCGTCGCCCAGCAGCACGTTGAACTCGGGCCCGTACTCGCGCAGCACCGCGCCGCCCGTGTCGGGCCCGCCCGCTCCCATGTGCTCAGATACTTCTACAAGTTGATGATGATGAAGTTAACATTACTCCAGTTTGTTTCAGAGCTCATGCACACGAGCAGCATGTTGCCAACGGCAGAGGTAGCGGCAATCGTCAACGCGGGTCGGTGGCGACAGTTATTTACGCGTTGACGCTGGCCATTGACATTCAACAAATGAAGATCAGTGTCACTATGGGCCGTGCCTCGCTGGGACGCCATGGAGGCGTAGCCAGGTCAAAACGCCAAAAAGAAATGTATGGATTGGCTGTAGGACCAACAGTAGCTAGGTTAAGTGCACACCATAGAGCTGCATGCATTTTCGTGGTTGCACGAACTGGCAGCGTCGCCATGGCGTTTCAATGAGGCACGGGCCTACGTCGACGGATGCCGCCGATGCGTGTCGACCGCTGCAGTTATCTACATGCCGCTCGTGTGTATGAGCTCTCAGTGAATCACGCAAATGCAATATGGCAATTGGTTGTTTCATCACCAAAAACTGATGGTATATAAATGCTTGAATTAGCAAATAAGTGTAGGTACTTGCGTATCTGTGTAGATTATTATGTAAATACATATATACATACAAATGATACTTTCAGGCCCTTTAGGTGCAAACATTCGTACATCGTACGAAAGTTTCGTATCGTACGATGTACGAATGTTTGCACGCATGTGAGTGATCGGGGTAAGAAGATGAAGTAATAAACTTACCAAAATCAAATGTAGTGTTATTCACGGGCAACATATCTGTATACTGTAGACTATCATCTATTATAGAGCTTTCATTCGAGATGCACCAGTCCCTCTCTATGATCGTCGGATCGAGACTGTCCATCGTGCTGTCATCCGACTCGGTGAAAGTAAATGCCTCTAAGGACATTTCCGAGCTCGTCGAATCGATTCCCGATTCGATTTTCATTTTGGCATCGTGATTATCGATTGTAGTTACTGGAGGTGGCGATGGTAATTCGGGAGTGGTGATGGAATCTGGATTTTTCTTTCTGTTGTCTTGTTTCTCAAGGTTATGCATGCGGCGCATGTGTTTATGCCAGTTGGGGTAGCTGGCGAATGTTTTGGAGCACTCTGTGCACTTGTAGGGCCGGAAGCCGGTGTGGATGTTGAGGTGCTGCTGCAGCATGGAGGCCTTCATGAAGCCCTTGTTACAGACGGTGCACTTGTGGGCGCGGAGGTCGGAGTGGGTCTTCGAGTGCTGCACGAGGCGGCTGCGCAGGTTGAATACCTGATAGATGGAATTCACAGCATTGTACGTCATGTTCAATAAACCCCAAGCGAACGCCGTCTTTCTGTTATTTCTCTAATGGCGGTATTTAAAAGGTTAAAATTGTATTATTGTCACAGTATCGCTAACTTAAAAGAGGTAAATGACGACCCAGGTAGTGTTTGTGTATCATGAGGTATCATGTAAGAACTACAAATATTGTTTAAGGGTGAATTCTCTTAACGACGCCTACAGCCGGTGGGTATGGCTAAAAAATTGTTCAAGTAAGATGTAAAAAAATGTTTGCTGTCTAACCAGTTTATCAATTAATATGCAAAAATAGAATAATAACTGTGAAAATAATATCAAAATTTGTAAAAAAGCAAATGAGATACAATAAATTACAACAACTATACAGTGTTATTTGTAAAACACTAACAACCCTAACATCATAAACAACAACATTTGTTCTATGACTTTTTACAAAACATATTTCATTTACCAAAAATAAACTTTCAAGATTTTGTTGTTCTATTCACATTTTCAACTCTATATTTTGCTATACCTACCTATGTCTGTATGACGCGATGCAAGCGCATCCTCGCCGCCCGACCCTCACTCCCTTCTGCTATTGTGCTTGCTTCGCATAGACTTCGTAATATTTAGAACGTCCAACTTAAATATTTTTATTTTTGTATGAAAATCTGATGAACTAAAATATGATAGATATTTAAATGACATAAAAAAAAAACACAGAAAAAAAGTTGTTATTTATGATGTTACTAACATAAACATGGTCCTGAGAGGTAGCCAGTGTATTACGAATAACCCTATATAAAAGATAAGATGGAGTAATTACCTTGCCACAAACTTTGCAGACATGCAGCACGCACTCAAAATGGCTGGGTATATGCTTGAGTATGAGGTACTTCTCGCGGTAGGAGCGGCGGCAGACGGGGCAGGCGTAGTGCTTCTTGCGGTGCACGTCCAGGTGCCGCTCGCACGCCGCCAGCGACACGAACTGCAGCCCGCACGCGCGGCACCACGTGTCGCGCTGCGAGCGGTGCGAGCGCTGGTGCAGCAGCAGTTCCTTCAGCGACGAGAACCTGGTGGACGACGGTCAGCGCTCAACTATTTTTTTGTAACCTTCTAACAGGCTATGCCGCCAGGGTCGCAAGGGAGGCTTGGCCCAGTATGAAAGGCAACGAAGGAAGTGGGTGGGTTTTTTAATCAGTATAAGTCTGACACTATCTCCCGCTGCGCCCAAAACCTTGTTGTTGTGACGTGTCCAGCGCTGGGTTGCAACAGTCTGTCTCCATACCACCATGAGTACTCTCTCCGCAATGCAGCGATTTGTCGTGGCAACAGTTTCACCACAGCGTTGCATCTCGAAGTGCCACTTCTGCGTGTTTACAAGGACTCCCTATTCTGTGGTGACAAGCCGGCAAGGAGGCTCGCCGCCTGGCTAGACCATCTGATATCTCCATGCAGTCCGTATGAACGCGTTACCCGCTAGCTGGTCGCTTCCGCACATCGTACAAGGACTGTTACCTCCAAATCTCACGGTGGCAGTCCAGCCGGCAAGGAGGGTCGCTGCTACATCATCCCTTACTAAAGACACTTCCACCTGACCACCACTTATTTCATTTTTGCTTGCACTCGAAACGAAAACTTCAAGGGCTTTGGTTTGGCGACGCGCTGCAGGATTTAAGCGAAAATTGTTTTTTGTGATCATGCAGAATTGAGAAATGACCGCGATAGTATAATAAGCCAACAATATAAAACCATCATCATCGGCCTTTTTAATGTTACCACCACTGCTGGGATTCTGTCCTCCTCTCTAGAAGAGGGAATGGGCCGTAATGCGTTGATGAATGTCACGTCTTCGAATTTAAATACTCACAACATATCACAGCCTTCCTCCGTGCAGCGCATGGTACTGGTGGAGTGCACGACGCGCGTGTGCTCGCGCAGCCGGTTGGGCGACTTGAAGCCGCGCCCGCACTCGCCGCACAGGAACGGCTTCTCCACCGAGCCCGACGAGTGGTACGCGTCCGTATGCGTCACTAGCAGCGACAGACGGGGGAACGTCTTGCCGCAGTCTGTGCATCTGTGGACGGACAACACTTTAATGACGAGAGGCACTAGGACTGTTGACGCCACCACCTCAAGGTACTAAAAGGTAAAGTTCTTGAGGTTCTTGGCCCATAGACCTGGAAAATGGCATCTGAAGTATGAAAACTGTGCATTACTTTCAATGACGATAATAGTTATGATGATGGACCTTTTGAGACCACAATATTGATACCTTAGAAAAAAAGGATCTATCTGTAAGGGTGTTTTTAATATCGTGCAATTTCATTACGCAGAAAAATACAAAATGCAAAAAAGTGCGTCCCGCGTGCGTATTCCACACATTTGCGGGGTTACGAATGCGGGGCAATCCCGCATGCGTTACCGAAACCGCATAATATTAAAACCACCTAATATCTGCTTTTTTGACGTAAAACGTAATGTATAAACCTAACAGTGTTACACAGCAGAACCAAATGGTCCCAGATTATCTTTTTAAATATTAGCTAGCTTTGAACACCGGGAATTTTGTATTGGTAACAATAATTCAGTTTATGTACAATGCCGTAAAATTGCATGATAGCTACAGAAAAAAAAATGTACAAAAAATAATCAAAGCAGATACTCACTCAAATCTACCTTTGGTCATATGATTGTAGCAGTGGTCGCCGAATAAATGATACTTGTCATACTGTTTCCCACAAATGTTGCAGGAGTACACCAGCGGCTGGTCTCCGTGTTCAGTTGCAAAATGTGTGTCGAACTCTATTCTATTCTTGAATAACTCATCGCAGTAATTACAGAGGACTCCTCCAAGGATGTCTATGGAGCAATCTTCACCAATTTTAGAATCGGATATGTATTTGTCAATAAGTACTTCGCCAAAATGTTTGGTTAGATGTTTGGCGGCATCCAGTTTGTTGTTGGTGGTCTCGTCGTTGCAGATGGGGCAGGTGTACAGGGCTGTGCAGTGCTCGTCGATGTGGAACTCGCACATGTCTATACTCTCGATCGTCTCGCCACACTCTTGGCAGTTGTATGGGGGCTTGTCCTTGCCGTGGACAACTTGATGTGTGTGTAATTCCTTTTTAGATGGAAATCTATAATGTTAAGGTAATTGTTTTAAAACTAGCTGACCCGGCGAACTTCAACTTTCAGTCAATGAATGTAGTTTATATCTTTCGATACGAGCGAAGCCGTAGGCAAAATCTAGTCTTTCGCAATAGTCAACCGATAGAACAAAGCCTAAGTAATACATATGTCAAGTTACACATAATTTTAATGTTTAAAAGCTATATACATCGATTTCGTACATTTTATGTAATGCAAAAACAACTAAAAACTTCTATAGATTTATTATATCTATTATCTGTTCGCCCGCGTTTATTAATATACTTTACTCTTTCTATCCTTTCTCACTGTAAATTAGCCTATATCCGTCTCCAGGGTCCTAACTATCTCTGTACCAAAATTCATCAAAATCGGTTTTGCCATTTAGGCGTGAAGACGTAACAAACAAACTCACTGTCGCTTTTACAATATTATTAAGGATAAGGATTGATTTTGTGGGTTGGATCGAAATTATTATAAAAGTGTGGGTACTTTAAAATAAATAGTTTATGCTTCAGTCTCGAACTGTTTTACCTTTTAAAATAATTCAAAATCATTAAACACATCATTTTTTTTTCTGTTAAAACCAGCTGAGTGTCACTGCAAGGGTCCAATAGAATATCAGTGTCACATATATTTGACACACATGCTGAGCTGGACTCCCATTTGGTGCAATAATGAGATGCACACTGCACTTTGGCTCTTAGCTATTTTTTTTTTTCTCTCAAAGTACATGTGTTTTTTTTTTGTTTTTGTTATTTATTTTTGAAAAAGTGCTTAGTTTATTTATACAATCTAATTAGATTTTCGTGTATGTTTTTTGTTGTGACAAATAAATGTGTGTGTATTTTGCTTTTTTTTCTCAATTCAAATTATGTACATTGGAAACAAAGTAATCTTTAAACTTACTGTTTTTGGCAAGGCTCACATTTGAAGTTGTGAGCTGTGTCAATGTGACTGTTCAGAATTGACTGTTTTGAAAATGTTCTGGAGCAATGTATGCACCTGAAATAAAAAGCAACGAAAATTTTAAATACTGATAATTTTGTATAAACTTTGGACTAATAAATAATTAACCTATTAACCGCCTACGTCGGATATATCCGACAAACATTCTAGCGTTTATTCCACTAGGGTCGCATATTCACGATCAAATACTCCAACTCGTCAGCTTTTCTGTCATCTATGGGGATAAAACAGCTAACCGAGATAGAATACCCAGTCGCAAACACACTGCCTTAGCAAATAGGACGCGAAAACACTCATCGTACTAATCCAACACAGGCGGTTAATTCATGAATCCCCAAGCGACCACCGGTGGCCGCGCATCTATTGTCTTACTATTGTGTCTCTAATTGACGGTATCTGAAGGGTTAAAGGGTTAAATTCATTAAACCCCCAGCAAACACCGGGGTGTTCGCGCACCCATTGTCTTTATATTGTATCTCTAATTATCACGATTGAAGAGTTAAAACATGTTTTATTTGCTCAGCATTTAAATCTTATATACTTTATTTAACCCTTTAACTGCCTATGTTAGATATATCTGACACACACAATATCATATCACCAGGGTCACACGGCTACAACTTAATATTCAATCTCGTGAGGTCTTCCATAGGTGAAGGATTGAAGAGTTAAATGAGATGGAGTACCCAGTTGCAAACACACGACCCTAGCAAACAGGATGTGAAAAGACTCGGTAGTTAAAGGACTATCCAAACTTTATTATTTTGTCTAGTTAGTTAGTCTACTTTTACACCAAGCATCAACCCTATTACATCCTTTTATGTATGTATTATTTTGTGCTTTTGAGTACAAGTATATTGTCTGGTGGTGGACTGGTCTACACTGTTCTTACATAATATCTATTAATACTGTCATCATCATCATCATCTTCCTGCCCTTATCCCGTTTTATTTGGGGTCGGCGCAACACGTTTTTTTCTTCCATTCTCTCCTGTCACTTGTCACACTATCACTAACTCCCTTTTCATTCATATCACTTCTGACACCATCTATCCATTTTTTCTTTGGGCTCCCTCTCCCTCTCCATCCATCCACATGTAAATTCATAACTCTTTTAGCAAAATGCGTTTCATCTCTCCTCTTTACATGACCATACCAAGACAAACAATTTCCTTTTAACTTTTCAGTCACTGGTGCCACTTTCTATCTATTAATACTGTAATATGGAAATATTGTAAGAGCAACAATTTTTTTAAAAGATTAACCATGGAGTTTCTTGCCAGCCCTTCTTCATAGGAAACGGCCAATTTGGAACCGTACACTAGGTTCTGATGTTTTAAAAGTGTCCATGTAGGCCTATGTGAAATAAAAACTTTTTGACTTTGATTGGTGTAAAAGTAGACTAAATAAAATCAAACATTCATAAATTCTATGATCACAAAATTATCTCAACAAAATCTGTTTAGTGGACAGAATCTTTTTTTTTTCATTTCTATAGTAGTCAGCATGATTCATACAGTTACAATCATTGCATGATTCAGATTCTGAGCTTATTTATTTTTAGCTGAATTTCTCTGAAACTAGAATCTTTTTATATTTATGTCTAGTCACACGCCTAATAAAACTTAATCAATTAAATCAAATTAATCAGGAATGTCAAATAGGATGATAGAGCCTCCTCTATATTTATTTATTTTTTAAGAATTTGCATCTTTTTGGTTGAATACTGTAAATACAATTAAATATAATTTTAATATAGTTGATAAAACTCATATTAAAATTTTAATCCAATGCAGACAAGGGGTCATGTTCTTTACTCATAGCACCATCATCAGCATTTGTTAAGTTCAATAAATCAATACTCACTTGTGCTTGTTTTTAGCGACGTGAGTCAAGTAGCAATGGTTGCGGAAGCTTGGGTAGCCGGTGAACTGCTTGCGGCACACGACACAAGTGTAGCCGATGTCTGCGTCGCCTATGTCGTGGTCCACGTAATGAGAGTCGTAATCCTTCTTGTTACCAAATGTTGACAGACAGATGCTGCAGTATATGCCGCCAACCAAGTCTATGGAGGTGAGCTTGCGGCCCAGCACGCTCTCCGCCTGCTCCAGCCAGCCTGTGCCCTCCGGCTGCGTCGGCGAAGCCAGCCCGACCGGCTGCATCGGGGAAGCCATCACTACCTCTATGTGCTAAGTATGATCCATCTATTACGTTTACATCGGTGTCAAATGGGTGTTGGGAACGCAGCTATTGCAAACATCGTATTGTAATTTAATTTGCGGCTACATGTTTATTGTACTGTAAGTTGCCTGAAAAAAAATGTCGGCATGAGCGATCGCTGTGACCTTGGGCTTTGTGACCGTAACATCTTAGGCATTCTCATTAGACCGATGACCAAATATCGCATTCTAGGTAACAAGAATCACGTAGTTATTAAAAAACTATCATTCCCTTAGCTTCTACCTTCTACCACGAATTCTAGGTTGTTCAGCCATTAGCACGAAGAAGTGAAGAATCACTTAACATCTTACCAATGAAAATATCATGCAATACTCACAAATTTTGGATAAAAACATATAAATGAGCATCGGACAGTTGCCCCACACTACATTTTATATTGTAACAGCGGAAATAAACGATAAACTTTAATAAAAACGCAACGCCGGATAACAAACAACGCCAAGAAAACGTGTGGTTTTTGATTTTCTACGCGTTCCCATAAAAAAGCTTATATTATTAAACATCACTACAGGATAGCTATATGTATTTCACGCAAAGAAAAATGAAACCACGAAAGATATGTTTAAAAAACAACTGCAGTTGTCACTGGAACGAAACTAAACAGACTGCCAAAAAATCAATGAACGGAATGATGCGTTCTGAAATATTCTTGACTTACTTTGAAAAACAGCAAAATTGAAATACAACAAATTTCCCACTTCAAAAATTAACACTTTTATACATCAATAAAGATGCCACCTGTTTTAAATTAAAATACATTAAATATACATTAAATACCACGATTCTATCGCGATTTTTTAAAGCTCATTCATAAATTCCATTAAACAATGATCTTGAAAATTTGACATTTGAATTTATTAGTCAATGTCAATTGATGTCAATTTTTTTACTATTGTGGCTGGAAAATCGGAAAATGCTAGTTATCTAGGTTTTAATATATTTGTAGTGATCGTAGAGATAGCTCATAGTATTGAATCAGTATTTAAGCTAGTCAAGTGATTTGTGAATGTTATCGCAATAATTTAGATCTGTGTTTATCACAGAAGTGAACGATATGCTGACGATAACTGTAAGTTTTTGAGTAATTTAGGTTTTAACTATTGATTTTTTACTTTATGTCTATTTGTGATTGTTCTTCACAGCGCAAAAAAAAATAAAAATGTTTCTACGTATCAGATATTACCTTCAATGCGACTATTATTCATAGTTTTATAAATGTAAAATGAATATGAGTTTATCCAACCCCGAAGAACTTTCATACTCCTTACCTGTATTTAACGTAGCTAAGAGTTTCACACTGTTGTTTTGTAATCAATGTCAAACACCACTATTGGCACGTTGCCAGCACTAGTCCCGAAATAGTTTACGCCGGCGTGTCGATATTTTCCATTTACTCCACTCCCTGTTTTATTTAACATCAGTATTATATTATGGAGCGTCACCACCCTCTTAGTGCGAGTTTCCACGGCTCCATGAGGAGCAGAGACTCTTCATCAACAGTTGGCAGTGATGCAAGAGAAAAAATAAAAGACTGTTTCAGAAAATTCATAGCCTTTATGTTTACACAAGTGGGTGTCGGCGCACTTGTTGTTTGTTACGCGATCCTCGGTGCTGCAGGCTTCATGCACATAGAGAAGGACAATCCTGATGAGCAGCTTGAGCAAGTGCGGCAGCTCAGACGGAACTGTGCAGAAACTCTGTGGAACATTACCATTACGGATAACCTGTTTAATGAAACTTCTTGGGTGTTCAAAGTGAATGAAGTTCTCAAAGTGTTCCAAAACAACATCACTGCAGCTATCCAGACAGGCTACAATGGCAGAGCAGCCGAGGATATCTGGTCATTCCCAGCAGCTCTAATGTATTCCCTCTCAGTGTTTACTATGATTGGCTACGGAAATATAGTCCCCAAGACAGTTTGGGGCAAGATTGTGACTATAGCCTATGCTTGCTTTGGCATACCAATCTATGTTTTGTACTTCTGTAATATGGGCAAAGTGTTAGCACAGACATTTAAGTGGTTGTACATTACTGCTCATGAATGTAGCCGGAGGGATGATACTTTGTTTGAAGATGGGGAAATGCAACCAGTTAAACGGAAGATTACGGTGCCATCGACAGCTTGTTTGTGGGTGATATCATTTTATATCTTGACCGGGACCATTATGTTTGGAGCATGGGAGAAATGGAACTACTTGGATTCAACGTACTTCTGTGTGATAAGTTTGTGTAAGATTGGGTTTGGTGACTTTGTGCCGGGAGCAAATATTGTTGATTCAGCTGGTGGTTCTCACTTGAAGCTGGTCATCAATTTTATCTATGTTCTGCTAGGCATGGGTCTTGTCGCCATGTGTTACAACCTCATGTGTGAAGATGTCAGAGTCAAAGTGAGGGAATTACGTGAGGACCTGAGGAACTGCCTTGATGACATCACTCTGAAGATCACTGTGTGCATGAATGACACCAAGTATTATCATCATCAGAAAAATAGCAGAAATGTCAAATGACTGTTGTTGTAGTTTGGTATTAATTTATTTCTATAATTAGGTACTATTTTAAGTTATTTCCTAAGTTCAATGTAATATTTTGATTTTGAAAAATAAATACATTTAAAAAATTACCCTTTCTTATTTATACTAGCTGGTGCCCACGACTTCATCCGCATCAAACTCATAAAATAGTACAATGACATTTATAGTTATTTGATAGGCAGATTACAGTCAATTTTAAATTTGTTGCAATTTAAAATTGACATGTCTTTTGTGGCTGAATTTTAGAAGTTTTGTTTTGCATGGAACTGTAATTCTTTTTCTAAAGTAAAAGTAGCCTAAGTTACTCCATAGAACATCAAATAACTGATGTAATCTGTTGTTGTTGTGTCTGATGTATCTGAGGTCATAACATAAATTACGACACACGAATTTCTTTATTTTTTGTCCCTCCACCCGTCCTTGTCACAGCTGGTCACATTTTCTCTAGTGTGACGTCACATATTTTACAAAATGTACATTAAGACATTACTGAATATCTCATTACTCGAAGTTGTGGACTATTACGTCTCGAAGTTGTGGACGATTACGTCTACCTCGGACTGACAGTCCAGTTGGGTAGGTCTAACTTCGAGAAAGAAGTCAACCGTCGAATCCAACTCGGCTGGGCAGCGTTCGGGAAGCTACGCGGTATCTTCTCGTCCATCATACCACAGTGTCGCAAGACGAAAGTTATGCTCAAACCAGTTCTGGTAATTGTTATAACTGCAGTAGTTAGACATTTCTTTTACTGTTATAAACTAGTGCTTGACTGCGATCCCACATGATGGTAAGCAACGATGCAATCGTTGATAGTAGGTAGTTTATTAAGAGCCCATTCATTCTAGTCTTGAAGACACCTAAACTATAATCGGACGGGAAGACCACAGCAGGCAAATGGTTTCAGTCCTTCGGTGTACGCGGTATAAACGACAAGGCAAAACGCTTAGTCCGCACCGTAGGGATGTTAACAATATAAGGTTGGACACTCGCCGTACGTCGGGTTGTCTGATGGTAGTTAAATATTTTTAGAGAAACAATTAAAAAAAGTAAGAAAGATAAAAAGTATTTTAGTGCCTCTGCGAATTGGTTTCGGCTTCTCATACGCCTTCTAAAGATCCGAGATCCCAGGATCCCAATAAGACTGAAAAAAATAAATAAATGAAAAATGATAATGATCCTGATATCGTCCAATATTTTGTAAACAGTGTCACAGCAACGATTAGTGTAAGAAGCCGCATAATGATGCCGGTGCGCTTGCGTCGCGTGACCGGGCACGAGGGGCGCGCTAACGACACGCTGTTCCAGCCGGCTGCACGTGCGCCGCCTCTCTCACAACACACGCTCGTGTTCTTCGGAGGCGATGTGCAGGTGTGTATGTACTGCAGGCACGTTCCTACTGCTGCTTGATGGACACGAAAAAACTTATTGAAAATACCAAGATACAATAATAATACCTAATATTCCAAAACTATCACAGAACGCCGTCTAGTCAAGCAAAGTTTGTGTTAAGAGTACTAGAAACTGATAAACATACTTATACATTTCTAAAGACAACATATTTATAGATAAGTTACACCCACATACATGATCGTGCTCATCAGCTCATCACACAAACATTTGTCCTGGGTGGGAATTGAACCCACGACACGACTTCCGGTATAGCAGTCAAGGCCACTAACCACTAGACCAACAGGCCTGTCGGATTAGCATAGCCCCACTTTGATCCTCACTAGCTGGTAAAGCTAGGCCTGTTAGGGCCTGTGCACACCGCGTTTTTGATCGCGCCGTTGACGCGCGTTTTAGAAACGTGCTTCGACGGCGCGCTTTTATCACTATTAAAATTCTACAGCTTATGTCTGACTCGCTTGCGTATCGCGTCTGTATCGCTTCAATCGCGCGTCAACGCCGCGTTTAATTCATGAATCCCCAAGCGACCACCGGTGGCCGCGCATCTATTGTCTTACTATTGTGTCTCTAATTGACGGTATCTGAAGGGTTAAAAAACTTGGTGTGCTCAGGTCCTTAGGCACGTATTTTTTCTTCTTTGTTATGAACAAATGTCCCGTCACCAACACGTCTCTGTCTGATATAACAAGCAGGAGGATTTTTGTAAAGGTGGAATATCACCCAATGTCTTCTCCCACTTTTGGTGGAACGAGAGGGCGAATCAGACTTCTACTGACGAAAACCAAACCTGTGTCCTTCAGTTACCCCTTTCCGTTCTAAGACCACAGGTTCCCTTCCCTTTTCAGAAAATGGACGCGTTCCTGCTGGGCCCCTACGGAGTCCAGCATATTGACTTCTCGTTTCTGGCTCTAAAAAGTAGCTCTATGACGCTTGAAATAGTTTGGACAACCACCATTCAACACTTTTTAGTATTTAAGATAAGGAGAAGTAGCGCAGCCAACTTTCCTGTAGATACCCCCTTTCTGAAAGTTCTTCTCACTGGCTCTACTTCATACTCTGGACATTAAACCTTTTCTCCTCCGCTCAGGACTACCCAGAAGTGATGCAAGCGCACCGAGACAACCGGAACTACGTGAAGTGGAATTTGGAGAACATGGTGCGGATGCTTGGGAACAGCTTCCCAACCAAACATATATTGGTCGTGAGACCTTCTAGGTAAGGTGTGCCTGATCTTTATACTGGTTTGAGAGTCGGAAAGTTCAAAGTAAATGGAAATAAAGTGGCTTCTGAACTCCACAGTCATTATGACATTATGACGATTTCAATTGGTTAGCTATTTCGCTAAAGTTATTGTGGTGAGTGCAAAATTGGATGCTTCTAAAGCAACAGATCAGCTCTGCAGTGTCAGTCAATGATTACCGTGTTTCCCCGAATTTAACGCGAGCGAAGCCGCGGGCAAAAGCTAGTAGATACATAAAACAAAATTTCTGGATTTTCATAAATATGTCCCGTGATGAAATATGTATAAAAATCAAAAAAATATAAAGTAAATTGTGGTGGCCGAGTTGTACCGAGCTCGACTTACAAGTTGTAGGTCGCGGGTTCTAACTCTACTTTGTGTAATTTATTTCATCACCACTGCTCTCAAAACTGTGAAGGAAAACATCGTGAGGAATCCTAGAATCAAAAATTCAAAGACATGTGACATCCGCCACCCCGCACTGGGCCCGCGTGGCGGATTACGGCTCATTCCGTCTCCTAGAGAGGAGGCCTGAGTCCCAACATTAATAATAGGGAATTGGGAACATTATAAGGCCGACTATAGACTATAGGTATAAAGTAAGTACTAACTTCTGCCAGCAGCTTCGCCCGCATGGAAGTATGAAATATATGGCTGTCACATAATGATAAAGTAACATTCTATAGGTGAAAGAGATTTTAAAATCGGTCCAGTAATTTTTGAGTTTGTGTATATAACAAACAAAAATACAAATATTTTCTCTTTAAAACATTAGTATAGATGTAGTTAGCAAAGAGGCTTGTCAAAAGAAGACTGTTCTATTATGTTCTATATTATAGAAGTAGGTACATCGGTGGTTCCAGGATAGAGTACAAGAGTTTCAGCTGTTATGACAACTTCGTGCCGAGCAACAACGCGGGTGTGCCGGAACACACGCCCACGCACGGAGCCCTGCTCCATCTAGAAAGGTAGGAAACTGCTTTCTTACCATTCTGCCCCTGATAGTTAAAAAGACGTACCTAACAATAAGTAAAAACGGATAAAAAAAGGTTTTAATGAATGAAACGGGAAATCGGGCCTTTTTTCCTTGTGTTAAAACCGCACTGGAGAGTGTTAGCAAAATATTAAAAATACAGGCAGATGCGCTTTTTTTCCTGATTCCGGCAATGTTTAAAACTAAATTCTGGAAAAAATGTTAGATGCGTCTTTTTTACTAACGGGGGCAGCATTATTGTGTGTCTTCTAGAAGTTTCTACGCCTGGTATCCTTCTATAGATTTCAAGTTACTGGTTTGTCTAAAAATTAAATTAAATTAAACAATTTCCATGGGAACGCCACTGCGCCTGGGGTCCGCATATAAACTGGTTGCGTAATCGAAATATCATTGCTAAAACATAGCAACCCTATTTTTCTGTATTACCAACATTACGGCAAAGAAACTTCTTATGTGAAACGCACTATACGTGTGTAGAATTTTAGCAATATTTAAATTCACTTATCTAAAAAAAGCTACCTTTAAAGATTTTTTTTATAATTATCTAACATTTATTGTCATCCTTTCATTAAGCACGCACGGCTTCTGAGTAAGACTTGGTATAGGGACCAATAATACAGGGTGCAAGGGACAGCCCTCCACAAATTTTAAGCGCTTGCTCAGCAGACGAAATTGATCAACCTTCCACAAGACCTTTTTTCAGGAAACGAAAAAGAATCAGCCTCACCATACAAAATTAAAAACTTTATAGAACAGTTTGTGTGGAGACGCCAATTATTGTTTTTGTTTCCTGAAATAAAACATGTGGAAGGTCGTTCAGTTTTGTCTACTGAGCAAGCCCTTAAAGTTCGCGGAGGGCTGTCCTTTACACCCTGTATATGGGTCTAATAGGAAAAAATCCGATACCTATGTGATACACAGATTTATGTTAAGCAATCTTGTCTTCCCTTAGGCTTCTCCAAGGAGTCAGCAACAGGATAAAAAGTTTCCCAACATCAGAACTGGCCGAGGCGTTCTCTCCGGTCACTTTGCCTGAAGACATTGACATTGAAGATTTACATGTGAGTTCTTGTTGTAAAAATTGGTGGTGAACACGTATCTAAGTGCCCATTACATAGCCACCATGTGGCTTGGTGGCCTAGGCCACCACTGCTCTATATACAGGGTGTATGGGACAGCCCTCCACAAACTTTAAGGGCTTGCTCAGTAGACAAAACTGAACAACCTTCTACTAGATTTTTTTTTTTCATTTCCTGTAAAAAAGTCTTGTGGAAAGTTGTTAATAGAATAGAATAGCATTTATTCGGAGCAAGCAACACAAAAAACCACAACATAAAAAAAAATAAAAACAGAAAAAAAATACAGAAATACAATACAGTTGCATTAAATGTGCCTGAACCGAAATGGCCACCAACTCGGCAAACACCCAGCGCTGATTTTCAGTTGGCACCCCGCAGTGACGCACGGATGAATGATAAATAAAATATACTTAATATACGACCTATCTCAATATAACCCATATTTAAAATTAATATTGTTCAGTTTCATCTACTGAGCAAGCCCTTAAAGTTTGTGGAGGGCTGTCCCTAACACCCTGTATTGTGTTGGGTGGGTCAGACCAATCTCGTTTTGAGAGTATTTATTGTCTCAAACATTCAAGATTATTTTGGTTTATGAATCGCTTGTTTCAGAAATAATAACTTAAATTGAAAAAACGACAAAAATATACAAAAAAGATTAAATACTCGCTGTTTGGGCAATAATTAATTTGAAGGTTGTGAGAATCCGATGGATGCGGGACCCACTGGATCGTAATTGTGGCGACACTTACACGGGGAGGCATATGTCCAACAGTGAACAATCTTCGGCTGAAATGATGATAATGATTATCTATATTGACTGGCCAGTTGGTCTAGGGTTAGTGGCCCTGACTGCACAGACATAGGACTTCCCAAATTGGGCGTCAAACGGTCTTGTGAATTTCGCATCCATCGCATTCCTGCTATGAAAGAAAGAAAGAAAGAGAAAAAAGGTTACAAAAAAAAAGAAAAAGAAAGAAACCCAAAGGCAATGGGAAGGGTTATGTTCGGAATTTTCTTGCAGTATGACAATATCAGCAGGACACCCAAGGTCACCGACATAGCCCGAAGATAATCATAATAGCATTGTTTAAACTTTATCAGATGGCCTTTCTCTATACAATAGCAATTGATATCAACATGTACGATTTCTGCGATAATCTGTCAGCGATTAACTACAACTTGCTATCGCTAATCGCAAATTAGCGTAAATGGTGATAGTTGCGGTGTTTGAGGTCCTTGGAGAGTTTTGTTACAATATTATCTATTAATCTCTCTTCTTAATGCTAATTTTGTATCGACTTTTATCTAACTTTTTTAAAGATAGTACGCGTGAATGTCGCATGCTTTTTAATAATACAATTTGATCACCATCATCAGCCTTTTTAATGTTTCCACTGCTGGGACTCAGGACTCCTCTCCAGGAGAGGAGTGCGGGTTGGTGAATATCACATGCCTTCGAATTTTTGGTTCTAGGACATGTCAGTTTCCTCACGGTGTTTTGTTTCATCGTTTTGAGAGCAGTGGAAATGAAAATAAACTACACAAAATAATGCGCCTGACTGGTTTTCAATTCAATTTAATAAGAATATCTATTTAATAATCTTTCATCAACAATATTGACCTGAATATATCTTAGATAAGTAGTGGAATAAGATGACCTGACGTGACTCAGAGCCGGGAGCACAATGGAAGAACAGGAGGGAGGCCTTTGCCCAGCAGTGGGGAAGCTCATATCCAGCAATGAACGTCTTTCGGCTGATAAGATGATGATGATAAGTTAATCATCGTGATCATCATCATTTCAGCCGACAGACGACCACTGTTGGACATAGGCCTCCCCCAAGTGTCGCCACAATGATCGATCCTGTGCGTCTCGCATCCATCGGATTCCCGCCACCTTCACCAGGTCATCGGTCCACCTTGTAGGAGGCCTTCCGCCGCTGCGTCTTCCAGTACGCGGTCGCCACTCCAGAACCTTTCGGCCCCAACGGGCATTTGTTCTGCGAGCGATGTGCCCTGCCCATGTGATAAGTTAATATATAAGCACATGTAGATAATTAAGCCACTGGCAGTTAAGAGATGACCACTCTCAACTGGCGGCACCCGTTCACCAGCATGACGCGTTTTTAAACTTATAACCCCATCTCCAGAACTCGGCCATCCACCCAGCTGAAGCCAACAAGTCCAACGGCACGAAGGCGTCGGCGAGCGGTTCCCAAGAGGACGAACTGCCCCATGACCTGTCGGAGCACAAGCCGTGAGTAGGTTTAGTTCCAATGGATGTTGTACTGTATCTACTGTCGCTTTTACTTGTGTATCTGGGACCATACCATAACGGGTTACGGAGTGACGCGGCGAGCGGGGCAGGTTCAAACATTTTTATACTTTTGTTTTTACCGCTTGCCGCCCCGCGCTTAGCTTCAGCTCACAGAGGCCAGTTCCGATCAAAGAAAAATCCCGATCCAGGGCCCGATCAAAGTGGGGGGGGGGTCTTTTACCCAGAGCGGCAAAAAATGAGGGGCGGCAAAATTAACTTATTATCTTCCAAGCTAGCCATCTACATCCAAGTTGTCAGGTTGAGAATTTTATTTAACACCTTCTAATCTACTTTAGGTTGGATAGGGGAAATATTTAAGACTTACGGCTCATGACTTATAGAGTTTGGCCGTCGAAAGATGACACAACAAAAAGGAGGCCGAATAAAAACACTTTGTAACTGTTCACCCTGACTGACGAAGTAAATACAAGATAAATGAAGTTGAAAAAACGTGTTTTTTTTTTAAATGCTGCCATATATGGACTTCAATAAATAATTCACTGTCATCTTTCGTTGGCCAGACTATATGGTTATGTGTATGTAAAGGGTGGCGAAAATTATCTTTAGCCGGCGCGGCTAAATAGCTAACTCAAACCTATCGCTCCTTCTTATCATAAAACCAATTCTTCCATCAGTTGCAGCGACACAGATCCTCTGTGGTGGAGAGACAAGTTCTCCCTAGACGAGACACAGCTAACCCTGGTGGGGTTCAGCAAGGGCTGCGTGGTCCTCAACCAGCTCATCTACGAGTTCCATTACGTCAAGACCCTGACTCCTGGAGACGCGCACATGATGAGGTAAGTTAAAAGTATCAATCAATGTTTCTAGTCGATCTCAATCCTCTTAGCGCAATTATTAGATGTGAGAACAAGAAGAAGTTACTTGAGATTGGATCTGGTGAGTAAGACGGATGAACAAGCAATTTAAACGGAAATTTGTAGATTTTAGCCGTGGCTACCGCTGAAATATGGATATGGTGCCTTATCTTGGAAAAAATATATAGCCATTTGGAATTGAAGTGGAATTCCTTGCCGGAATCTGTGTTTCCTGATAGCTACAACCCGGGAATCTTCAAGTCGAGAGTGAATAGGTTTCTTCTAGGTAAGCGCGTTCCATCGTCGACCGCATCGTCGCTTTCCATCAGGTGAGATAGCGGTCAAGCGCAAACCTATCAACAATAAAAAAAAGGATTGTCTGTTTCTGCGCCTCTTATCGACTCACTCAAATAACTGTCAAATAATAACTGCGTGTCTACAATGTCTGAAACTTTGGCACGTAACAGTAAAAAAATGTACAACTACATACACAAGCTTTTATTAACGTGTGCTGTGAGTGGCAGAAACTTTTCAGTCCACGTATAATATATCCTGCGTACTTGCCTGATCTCCTTTAAGATTGACCCTATCTGGAGGATTCCTTATCTTGTCTGTTCCAGGTTCATGTCTCGCATAGCGGACATGTACTGGCTGGACGGCGGGCACGCGGGCGGTAAGAACACCTGGATCACGTCGCGCAGTCTCCTGGAAACTCTCACCAGGCTCAGTAAGTGACACTTGCTTACTTTACCAGTCTTCTGCTATAGTCTATACACGTTAAGATAATAGTGACTAGTAGCGTTGCTCATCATTAAAAAGAAAAAAGGGACATACACTGTCCCTTTTTTCTGCCCATCGTTAAAAAGAAAAAAAATCGGCCAAGTGCGTGTTGGGCGCTCTGTGTAGGGTTCCGTAGTTTCCCGTCCGTCACAATAAGTATCCCCACTTAAGTTACTTAAACACAATTACAATTTCCCACTATTCCAAACATTCTTATTAATAACAATGAACGATAGACAACAAGCAAGAACAAATACCAACAATGGCAACGAGAGACAAACCGAACAATTCGATAATATAATAGCTCATACCCCGTCCCGACCCCATCAACTTAGACACATATTTTTTTTTTACTTTTGGAGCGATTATTTCCGAAAATATTAACAATATCAAAAAATAAAATAGTAAACGGATTTTCATTTTTAAATACCTATTCAACAACATCGCACGTTAGGGTTGAAATAAAAAAAAACACTCCCCACTTTACGTATAGGGGAGGAGGGGTTATTGTGTGATGTGATACCCTAAGAAAACATTTTTTCCTCTTTTTATTTTACCACTTTGGCGGCGTGATTGATATACATATTGGTACCCAGCTTTCTAGTGCTAACGGTCACCGAGATTATCCGTGGACAGACAGACATGGCGAAACTATAAGGGTTCCTAGTTGACTACGGAACCCTAAAAAGAGGCAGTATAGCCCATCATTAAAAAGTAAATGATTTTGTATCAGATGTGAACGTGTTCGTCCACGTCAGTCCTTACCAAGTACAAGATGAGAGCAGACCCTGGATCGGCAGGGAAGAGAAGGCTTTCACAGGTCTTCTCAAGAAACTTGGAGCTAAGGTAAGGTCACGTTTTAATTTGTACTTCATGTCAATGCCATAAAGTTTATATTTCTTTGGCTAATCTGGAAAAAACTGACTGACTGCCATATTGGCGAAAAACCGAAACTACTGGGAGTATAAAATATTGCATAAGGTTTATTTTTATGACATAGGCAAGCACTAAGAGACGATTTTCCAAAATTCATCCCTCTTCTTTTCCAATGTTACATTAGGTACAGAAAAATAACGAGAGCGTTTTAGCGAGCTTTCTAGCGAAGTATTTTTCGTTCGCTAGAGTGTTCATGAAAATGTTCCAAGCAATGTTTGGCTCTATGCTTGGCTCGGCTCGTTGTTCAGTTCGACTTTGAAAACCGTTTTCAGGTGTATAAGCACCTTTATGAGTATAAAACAAAAAACACGACCGCATGGAACCCTTCGTGAGCTACTCCGACTCGACCAGCTATTTAAACATAAATAAATGAAAGATCCATCTGTTTCTTGCAGGTAAACAGATACTTGCACGACCAGCCCGGCATGACGCATTCGCTCCACATGCACTTCGAGGTCCTCGCCAACTTCAAGAGCATGCAGGACTGCATACCAGTGGCTATACCGGATACCTCGGATGAAGAGGCTTAATTAGCGATGCGCGATCCCGAGACGTTTTATTCGCTTGTCGAAAAATCTCCGTGGTTCTCGATTATTCGACTTTGTCTCGAGTCCGACTCGGTCTGTTATTGCACATGGAACGTTCTTTCGCGAGTAGTTTCTCGATAGATTATGCTATATTTCAACGGGACACCATGGAAGAGCGACCAGTTGCGTCGCCGTGGTGTCTCGGTGTAATATAGCCCATAGCTACCAAACTAGACACCATACGGACACTAGAGTGGCCACACGTCCGAACTGGTCGCGCCACTAGGTGAGTAACTCTCTTTAGAGCTGTATACATTTTGTTGGTAGCGGCGACTGGTCGCGCCCGCCGTGGTGTCTTGGTGAAATATAGCCCTTAGGGCTTCGACGTTCGCCGGCTCGGTACTTCATCTCATTTAGCTCTTCAGTCCCCATAGGCCATATGTGACAGAAGAGCTGACAAGATGAAGTATTTAGTCGTGGATTTGCGAACCTGATGGAATAAATGCGAGAGAGTTTGTCGGATATATCCGACATAACCCGTTAGAAAATTTGTGATGGTATCAACGACAAAATACAACATAAGAATAAACGATATTAAAAGTAACCCTGTATAATCAATTATATAATGTTACAAAGAGGGAAAATTTGTATTTTTGTGTATGTTTGTAATTAATAAACTCAAAAAAAAAACTTTTCAAAGCCGATTTGAAAATTTTTTTCACCATTGGAAAGCTATATTCACCCTGAGTAACATAGGCTAAATAGTGTTCTAGCCATTTTGGACAGTATTTATGATGATGACTGTACAAGTGACGTGTATTATTATCAAGTATAGAGTATTTTTTGGGTAATGTTAATTTATGATTTTTTCTTGAGAATTAACGTAGTTACTTTGGTTCATCTAATTCAAAGTTAGAATATAAATATCGCTTTGGTCAAGCGGCCAGAGGACTACACAAGTTGGTTCTCTCGTTGTAAAGCTGCTTTTTGGACGGGTTGTGAAAAATCAAGATAGGTTCATTTTTGGACGAAGTTTGAATAATTAAGGGTGAGGCCTTGTTCCTTCTTAAAGTGAGGCCAAACGAGCGTAATTTTGTGATTCATGAGTTGCAGAAATTTCGGTCGCGTAATTTCTGCTGCATTCGGTTTCATACAAGTCCTGTTTCATTCACACGGCGACGCAAAATGAATTTTCTGCCGCAGTAGAAACTACGCGACCGAAATTCTGCGACTCATGACTCAAAAAATTACGCTCGTTTAGCCTTACTTTAAGAAGGAATATTGAAGAAGGTTGTGGGTAAAACAAAAAAGTGAAAACTCAAGACTGCGAGACTTGAGAAAATATCAAATTAAGTTAATTTAAATATTTTTCTGGGCAGACTCTTTTTATGCCCTGACAAGCCATAGAGGCTTAGAATTAAGATATTTTTTTTTAATGTGTAATTGTCTATGATAGGTTTCAAAAAGAGTTTTAAACTCGTCTGCTTCTTTTACGAGAGGTCTTCTCAAGAACTGATTATTTCGTTTATTTACTATTTATACTTCTAAGTTAATGTATATTGTGAGATTAAGTTATTTAAGCGGGTTTTTGCACCTTGTTTGTCATTATTGATGAATTTTGTCATTTTAAACTGTGTTCCAATTGCCAATAAGTACATTTTACTGTATTTAACCGTCTTTTTAGTATATAATGAAGCTAACTCCCCGCTTTTTTAATGTTTATAGTTTAACGCACCCTCTCCAAGAGTCGCATGATGGCAATCTTAGATTAATCCTGTAGGGATTTTGACTTCCAAGGACAAGAGTCTGATGTACTGGAAGTCTCTGTAAAAGGGATTTAATTGTCTATGGTTATCCTGCTCCAATATACAGGGTGTAAGGGACAGCCCTCTACAACTTTATGGGCTTACTCAGTAGACGAAACTGAACAACCTTCCACAAGGGAAACGAAAAAAAATCGGCCTCTCGATACAAACTGTCCGATCAAGTTTTTAATTTTGTATAGTGAGGCTGATTTTGTTTTAATCCTTAAAGTTTGTGGAGGGCTGTCCCTTACACCCTGTATACATGTGTGTCTAAACCTCGAATTCTCATATCCACTTAACTGTCAATGGGCGTATCCACCAGACAGCAAATGGACACTTATATGTTGAGAATTCGAGGGTAATATTATATTAGTAATATATGCAATAAATGTGTTTTACTTAATTGACTTGTACTGGTTGCAAGAAAGCAATATTAATAAATATTACCACATACCATACACCTTAGGTGTACTTTTTAACAGGTAATTTTATTGTGTATGTACTCGTGAAGAACCTGTATTTTTTTGTAGTTTGATAGTGTATTGATTATTCAACATTTTTGTAAACGCATGAATTTCGGGCAATACAAAATTAATATATATTTTTAAGTACCTGTATTTATCTCCTAAAAGTATTTTTTAAGGCTAGGCTGGGCCTACAAATTATCATTTAAAAGATAAAACTATGTTTAGGAAAAAAACGAATTCATGTAATTCAATGTATAGTGTAAATAAATTGCTTTAAAAGGGATATTTATTTGGATAGAATGAAATTGATCTCAATTTGGTGAATAAAATTATTTTTAAAGCAAACGGTGTATTTTTGTTCTATGTCTCACTTTCCCTGAAGTTTAAATGTGAATGGATGGAAGGGGAGAGAGGCCAAAAAAAAGATGGATGGACTGTGTGAGAACGATAAGGTAGATTATGATGACAACATATAAGTTTCATTTCTTCTGCGCTGTGTCGGTAGTAGTAGACGGTGTGCATGTAGTCGTGTCGAAGGAAACTTTTATGTATTACGTAGCGGCACAGGCGCGGCTCCCCACATAGGAGCACTTCAGTACGGGACCGCGTAACGCAGTTTCGGCCCAAAGACAATTCCCAATAGTTTCCAAACAGTTCTTGACCAGGCATCGACACCGCGACATGCGGACGCGGCATTATCATTTAAGAAAACAAGTTTATCATGCCTGGAGTAATGGGTGCATGCCTAGTAATTTTCTGATAGTGAGCTCTAGTAATGGTTTCACCCGATTTGAGCAGTATGTGACTAACACTGGGCATCGCCACCATCAGGATTTTAATTTTCGTAACATAAAAAATTCAACGTACCGCACTTTAGTGTTTTCATTTCAATTCGATATGTCCACGCGTTCCCGAGATAAAGGTTCTTGACTGACAGATAGACAGACGGACGGACAACAAAGTGAACTATAAGGGTTCCGTTTTTTCCTTTTGAGGTACGGAACCCTAAAAATGAGGATGGCAGCAATAGTTCCAATTTTGCGCTGGGTATCGGCAGTTCTCCTCGCGCGACGTTATTGCGCGTTTTTATTATTACGTAATCACAAAAAAAAACTTTCTGGATTTTTCGAGGAAAAACAGATATAGAAACCAAAATTTTCGGCCAAAAAAATTCGAACAAACATGCGTACAAAACGACAATCGTTTTTCAAGGTCAATCAAGGTGTATAGACGTATGCACAATCGGCGCTCGAGGGGTTAATTTCCAAAAGTAAAACAAGCAAGTCCTCCTTAACAGTTTAATAAGTAAATTCATTCGTATAACTAAATACAGTAACCAATGTAATACACAATAAACCCGCTCGTATTCAAAACATTATGCTACAAATTAACACTCAAAAAGTTTACACGCCAAATTGCTCGCCTTGTAACCTTTGCACAAGTTTAGTAAGACATTAAAATGAAATTCATTTGAAGTAAATCATACGTTAATAATACATTAATATTAACCTTTTAAAGTCCTACGTCGGATATATCCGACAATCACTCGCGTTCATTCCACCTGCCCCCCTAGCCAAGTTACAACCTTGCGTCTTTGGAGGTATGCGGAGCAGAGTAAAGTCCCGCAAACCTCCATTAAAAAGGGAGGATAATCCTCCGACCAGACAGGTGTTATAGTCTGGTGGGCTACTGCCCGATAGTTGATTTCGGGTTGCCGTAAATATTCAAATTGCGCGGAAAACTTTGATTGCGCGATGCAGGATTTCGTATTTTCTTCGTAGTGGCAAAGATGTCGCTACACGTCGAACGCCTCGAGTTGGCCACGCCCGCGATTCTTTTGTTCTGACCACGTGACTGAGCGTTGAAATGACGTCATTCCCGTACATTTCAAGTTTTCTAATAGCGTAACGATTGCAGATTATCAACTTGGCTAGGGGTACAGGTTTATACATCCAAGACCAAATAAATACTCCATCTCGTCAGCTCTTCTGTCACATATGGGGATTGAAGAGTTAACGAGATGGAGTACCCAGTCGCAAACAAGACCCTGGCGAGCAAGACACGACAACAGTTGTCGGATCAATCCGACGCAAGCGTTAAATTCATTAAAACTTAAAAGACAAAACTAATCGACGATTGAACTTAAAAGGTAAAATAAGTGATAATTTGCGTTCAACTTTTGGTTGCTAGGTTACACTGCAATAAGGCGATTATCACACTGCCACGCACCGCGCAGCATAGTGCGTGATTTTGTATGAAATGAGTCAGACCGTGCGTGAATTCACAAAACGCACCTACACGTCTGAGTGCGTAAAACATCCGCACGATGATGCAGATCTGCACTCCCGCAAGTACGCGCGTAGGTGCGTTGCCACGCAACATGCAGCGTGATGCGTGGCTGTGTCATAATCGCCTAAAGTAATAGATACAATGAAACGAGTGGACAAACAACACAGCCTTACTGACCTTACATACAACACGTAGAGAGGAATGATTTAGTCCATTCATAACAACAATGATTTATAAACACAGAGATTTCATTGAAGTGACTGCTACGATCAGGAATATGAAAAACTACAGTAACACAGAAGAATCGTTGGTACATCTGACACACAGATGCAAAAATATTTCAATGCTGAACAAATATCAACTTTATAAATATTGAAATAAAGTCGTAAATCACAATTTCAAGAGCGTTAAAGCGAAATGCACGCGGTCAAAATATTTTGAACTGTATTTCAATGACGACAAAGTTGTTATTTATTTAACAGTAAGTTGCCTTTAGCAGGTCAGGTCTCAGCTGTTTGCTATAGTAAAATTGATTAATTGTTATGTACTACAGTTTAGTAGGCGAAGAGATCTATGAGTGAATAGCAACAACATACAGTTTGATCTGAATATACACTAATTATCATAATGCACTTTTGAGGCAGAATGCTTTACTTTAAACATGGATGCTTACATAGAATGTCCTAGCTAAGTACTTAATTAAAACAAGCTCCCAGAGCCATGAAAATTATTCTATTCAATTTTTTTTTTCGCTTCAGGTGGGGCATACCTTTTAATGCATTATCACTGAGATTAAAATATTAATTTATTAAAACTTACAATAAAAATTGCACAATTTCAAGACATCATTCAGTTCATGGGAACACATCAAGATACGTTTTATCGATTTTACAAGCATTTGTAAGTAATTTAATAAAAATGAATCCCTGTTTCCCTTGATCATACCATAACTTGACAACCACTATACCAATTTCATTAATTCTTATATTTTTAATACTCTGTAGAATGTTCTAAAATAATGAAAGGAAAAGCTTCGCTCGTTGACTCTCGTCTCGTCTCGTCGTCGTCTCTCTCGTTCGCTCTTAATTAATGGTCTTTGTGGAAGAGACACCACAAATTTGCCAATGACACGTGCGAACTGTTAATAAACCATCAAACGTTGGAGAGTACTTAGCTGTATATTACAGAAACTCAGTTCATAGCTGAGACAATACAACAGTCAAGTCAGCTAGTTCGCTTAAATGTCACGCATATAGAATTAACTACCACATAGATGACAGAGAAAGATTGTTTTTTATAAAGCCAAACAAACGGACAGATAATGGTGGCTAGTAGTCTTCGCCACCTATGGACAGTTAAAGATGTGGCATTGTTCGAAAGAGTCACCAGAGCCCAAGAGTGGCTTTACTCCCTCTTGTTCCATTCAAAGTGGCAGAAGTGCTCTATCGTCGGCCATATCATCGCTAACCATCAGGTGAGATTGTAGTCAAACGCGAGCCTATCAATAATAATTAAAAAAAAAGATATTTAATGCTTTCCCAACCCTAAAAAAAGGGGGGGGGGTGTACGGGTACCACAGATGTGTTACCTACTCTCTCTAGACAAAACACTATTCTTGATGGTTTTCATGCGATATATGCATGCTGGACACAGCATATCGCAACGTCGTGCATTCCGATCCGAAGCTATATATTCATTGCACAATAATATCATAAAATCTACACTATCTACGTCCTACGTAAGCATCCATCTAAAGAATCGTCTCCATCCTTCTCACATGTTCTCAAACTGTCCGTCTTTGTCTAGCAGCAGGATGTTGGGATTCTCCTTCTCAAATTCCGTGGGCTTCCGGAGTCGTTGCTGGTCGGTCCACTCGCCCTCGCCCGCCCCCCACTCGCCCACCTTTTCGCCTATAACGTCGATCTCGTCTTTAGCTCGTTGCTTCTCCACCTGATGGGGATAAGGTAACTTTAAGATCAAATATAGTCGGTGAAGGAGTAAGGTGAAAAAGCGTGGTTAGATGAGGTTGTGATACTAGAACAACAATATTAACTGGTCTACACACAGATATAGATAGACATAGACAACGGAAGAGCAACTACTTCGCGTGCCTAAATGCGTGTCTAGTTTACGTACAAAAATCGTAAGTGGCCACTTTCGCGCTCAGTCTGCATCTGTGTACAGCGCTAGTCAGACGTCAGTTATATGCGTAATTAATTCATGAATCCCCAAGCGACACCCGGTGGCCGCGCATCTATTGTCTTACTATTGTGTCTCTAATTGACGGTATCTGAAGGGTTAATTTAAAAAAATATTATTTTTAATCTCTCTTCCCTTTGTAATACCATCATCATCATCATCATCATCATCTTCCTGCCCTTGTCCCATTTTATTTGGGGTCGGCGCAACCAAACTAAACCAAATACCAAATATGAGAAAAACACAACATTCGTATTACATAATAGGTAGTCAAAAAATGGCACGCTTGGTTTATATACAGACTAGCTTTCCGCCCGCGGCTTCGCCCGCGTGGACTACAGTTTATATGGCGCGGGCAGAGACCCGTGCTCAGCAGTGGAATTATAGGTAGCCTATGTGTTATTCCAGTGTCTCTTTTACCTACCTACCAAATTTGATCTAAATCCGTTCAGTGGTTTTTGCGTGAAGCGTAACAGACAGACAGACAGAGTTACTTTCGCATTTATAATATTAGTAGGGATCGTGATACTTGCGATATTTATGTCTATCTATATCTGTGGGCCTACACTGTTCTTACACAATATCTATCAATATTGTAATAGCAACCACTTTTTTTTAAAATAACCATGGAGTTTCTTGCTGGTTTTGCCCTTAAAAAAACCCCTAGCCAAGTTGATAATCTGCAATAGTTAACGCTAGTAGAAAGCTTCAAATGTACGGGAATCACGTCACCTCAACGCTCAGTCACGTGGTTAGAACAAAAGAATTCGACGCAAGCGAAACGGTTAACTTGGCTAGGGGGGCTGGTTGTTTAGAAAACGATTATTCAGCATTTAACGTTGAATTTAAAAAACCTAAACAGTTATAACTTTTTTTTGCTCCATTAGTTCACAAAAAAGTTCACAGCGCTCTCGCGCTCGCAATAATCTGAATTGAGCCGAGTTATCGTGTCCGTGAGCGGTGTCTATGTGTGCGTTGCTCGAGCGCGCACAGTATGTAGTCTAAGATGAATGACAGTGTTAGGGAATGAGCGGTGTATAGTAAGCTCCCGGACCTGTTACCTCCGTGTCGTGCTTCGCGAACTTGTCGAACATGTTCGCGTATAGCTGCTTCTCCTTCTGCTTCTGTTTCGCGATCGTAGCCTTGCACACTATGATCTGGTTGGCGGCAGCCTGTGGAACGAATGAACACGTGATATTAGAAATTGGTTAGATAATTTGCGGGTTCTTCTCCATAGGAATCGACCAATTTGGAACCGTGCACTAGCGTTTGACGTTCCATAAGTGGATATAACTATTTTTGAATTTGAATAATAATAGGCGATAAGGGAAGTGCGCGACAGCCCAAACACAAGTACTTCTGTAAATTACTGGGGCTGCCTCAATTTATTTATGCTTACAATGTTATAGATGAAAAGTTTTTTTTTTCAAAGACACGAATCGAAAGACGCAGCGTTGGAAGGCCTCCAACAAGGTGGACCGATGACCTGGTCAGGGTTGCGGAAATCCGATGGATGCGTGACGCACAAGACCGGTCGTTGTAGCGACGCTTGGGGGAGGCCTATGTCCAACGGTGGACGTCTTATAATAATAATTATTATTAAAAGCCAATCTGTACTAAAACACATGACGCTAAGGGCCGATACACACTAGAATGGCAGCGACGCAGCGAGGCGGACCACTCCCCCTTCTACAACATAAATTTTCATGCAAAACCTGAATATAGTTTGTTCAGAATCAGTAACTGAATGGATTTAAATAGTTTGTACACATATATTTAATCCCGATAATAGTTAAAAAGATCACAAGTTGGACACCACCAGGCTTAAGTACAGCACAGATCACGGCAGGTCATAGCGAGCATTAGGCAACAGCTAACAGCTGGATGCAAATGCAAAACAACCCCTCAGACTCCTGGATGGCCCAGTGACTATGTATTTTTGCTGACAAGTAAGCTTATAACTTTGTGACTTTTTATGATCATCATCATCATCTTCCTGCCCTTATCCGTTTTATTGGGGGTCGGCGCAACACGTTTTTTTTCTTCCGTTCTGTCCTGTCGCTCGTCACGCTATCACTAACTCCCTTTTCATTTATATCACTTCTCACACAATCAATGCAATATATACAAAATGTCATAACCATATGTTATGAAATTTTGTATATAGATTCTTTACATAAAAAAAATTGGCCACATGTTTCGGGATTCTCATATACTACAACTAACGTTGTATAATATTCCCTTTGCAATTCTTAACCACTCCAATACTTTTGTATAAATATAAAACGCCAACTCACCTTATTCTGTGGTTCAGCCTGAACAATCTTCTCGAAGTCCTTCATAGCCTGTTCTGCTTCCCCAAGTCCCAGCAGAGCCTGGCCTTTCCTGAACAGCCCCTTGACATTATTCTCGTCAAACTTCAGAGCCTTGAGGGCGTGGTCCTTGGCCTCGAAGTGATGGGCTGGAGTGACCTTCAAGTAGACTAGGGATAGGTTCAAGTGAGCTGATAGTAGAAGTTCTTTGGCTTGTTTGCGGTTTTCTTCTGTTTCGCTTGTATCTTCAACCAGGTCTGGAATCATTTTAAAAGTATTTTACATTTCTTCCATGATAGACACTGCTGCAAATTACTCATAGATGAGGTGTGGTGTAAAATGAGTAATGAAATAAATATGGTAAAGGGCTCAGACATAAAACTGCGAAACGTTCTCGTAAAAAACTACGAGCTCGCACGACGCATCGTAAGCGAAATGATTCGCATATCACATTGGTCACATTTTTTTTTTCGGACAGTTACCGGACGGTCGGACAGCGAGCTACCCATGGCTCGGCGTCCGCAAGCCCGCGTCTACGGTGGCCGGAAATCAAGATTGGAATTACGGCGGCGGCGGCAGCGAGAGCGCCGTTGCCTGATGCGGTCGGCCTCCTCCTTTACATTGGTCACATGAACTTATATTTTGCCAGCAATTGAGAAGAAGATGAAGAAAAGACAAAAATGAGAAACTCACCCTCAAGTAAAGCAGTAACCCTCTTATACATCTTGATAGCCAGCTGGAACTTGCTGCCCTTGAAGTAATTAGTACCCTTTTCCTTGAACATCTTAGCTTGCTCTATTTTCTCGGCACCATCCATGGACCACGTCTCTTTAGTTTTCTCGAAGCTGTTCAGTTTTACCGTGTATTCTACTGGTGAGTTTGGTGGTACTCCTAACTCTGCGTTCCCTTCAGATTTGAAGGCGTATTTCGGCTGGATGGTTAGCCGTGACTTTTCGCCCTGCGCGAACTTTTCCAGGGCTCTCTCAATGCCCTCACAGACCTTGTGTTCGCTGCCTTCTCCTAGCGGGAACGTGATTGTTCTCGAGTCGAAGACTGTGCCGTCAGATTGCAGTTTCCCTTCAAGTTCGACTGTAAAAAAACAATTGGAAACTAAATCAGCCAAAACCAGCTAAATACAACATTGCCGAATTTTTTTTTTAATCTAAAGTGATTGCTTTATAAATCAAGACTACATGTCATAGGACTTTTATACCATCGGCATAAGGTTTAAGTTACAATATTTTAAGACCCATGCGTGATCTCGGTAAAATGGAGCTAAGAATTTTTTAGCAGTATTGACTACCTTAGCCAAACTTGCCGAGAAGGCTGACTGACAGCCGTATTTTAATGGCGAACGAAGAGATTGTATTCTGTATCAAAAACTAAATACTTTCTAAAGTTTACACTGTCTAAATGCATAAATTTTCAAAATCAAAAAAGAGAAATAAAAACTATGTGACGTCATTTTACTTCATATAATTTATCTATACGATTTAAACGTTCTATCTGGCTATCACTACATACACAATTCAATTTCTTTATCATAATATTATGTATCGTATTTCATTCTATTCAGACCGGCAAACCTAACAATAAAATATCATGTTCCGGCAGCAATGTGAAAATGTGCAATGTGCCTTTTGTGCTAAACCGAAACGAAACCTACATCTACATGAGAATATTAGGGGAGAGAAAGCTATAACAAGTTTGAAGGAATTTATACCTTACACCAGTATGTTATAAGATCTATAAAAGACTAATTAACTTTTTTGTAAAATATTTTTTACAAATCTTTGCTTTGCACGTATGGGTGGGATGTCCACCATGTACCGGTGGCGCAACGCCGTATACGTTTTGTGGTCCGATGATGAAACGGACTTTGCGGAATTAAATTGTGTGACTCCAGTGCACACTCCCCGAAATGTAAACGATAGAAAACAGACAGGCTAGCAACTCGGCGTCGATGCTCAAGACTTTGGAGTTTTGACTTCACAAGTGCACATGCAATACTATTTACAAGATTCTGTGTGGTAACAAATAACACAATACCTGTGACCATGGCGCCATCATTTGGCGCGTCGTTCCCGGCACCCTGCTCGATGATGTGACGTAAGATGCCTTTGTTCTTGCTAGGAGACAGGTCTTCCACCTTCCAGTCTATCATCTCGATCTAAACAAACAAAAATAGCAACAACACGCCTTTATCCATCACTTGTTCATCACGTGTAGAGTTGCCAGGCGTTCGGATTAAGCAGGAAAGAGTCAGGATTTTTTGTTGCGTGTCCGGCCAAACTACGCGTGGTCCGGGCCGTCAGGCTTTTATTAGACTTTTGGTTTTTTTTTCATCTTGTTTTTTGTTATTGTTGTTTTTTTTCCCTTTGACCTCTCGCGCCGGGCTCTGGTTGAGGCCATGGTCCGGAGCGAGGAGGAATGGCAGGCAGTCGCTTCCTTCTGCGAAGCAGTAATGCTAGCAAAGGAGGAGGCCGACCGCATCAGGCAACGGCGTCCTCGCCGCCTCCGCCGAGATTCCGATCCCGATTTCCGCTCATCGTACACGCGGGCTCGCGGACGGCGAGCCATGGGTAGGTCGCTGTCCGACCGTCCGGACCAAGCCTAAAGCACCGGCCACACAGAACAGATGCAAGGCACGGACCCGTCGCGAACAATACAGAAAAGACGGCGTCCCGTCTTTTCTGTATTGTTTGCCTACTGGGGCCAGGGTTATCCGAAAGGAAACTCGAGCCCCGGTATGAAGAGGCTAGAAGGAACGGGGTGGGTTTTTAGTCAGTAAGAGTCCGACAATATCTCCCGCTCCACCCAAGAGCGGGAGTTGTCATGATTTTTGCCCACCATAAAAAAAACCGGGTCGCGGCAGACTTAAGAAGAACACGGGAAAACTTAGATATCTAGGAATTGGCAAAAAGTGGCTCAAAACCGGGAACTATGGAGGGAGGCGTTTGCCCAGCTGTGGGACAATATAACAATAAAATGTCAAATACAGCTACACAGAAATACTACATGAAAAACCCAGGAAACCATGAGCTCACGAACATATAGTATGAAAAGTATAGCTAGCACCGTTCTAAAATTAAACTAACTGTCCCCGCCAAAAAAAACGCCAGAAGCGGCCAAAAAAAACGCCAGAAGCGGCCAAAAAAAAACGCTAGAAGCCGCCGCAAAAAACAAAACAGCTGAAGCCCGCAACACCTTGTGTTCAGAGAAGCTGCCTCAAAATGAAGCTTGAAGTGGCGTTTTAATGAGGCAAAAAGTAAATGCATTTTTTAATGTGTTCTAGTTGCGTGTTTTTGTTACACAGCAGTTGAATTTAGCTTACTTGTTTTTTGGGTTCTAGAGTAAACATATATTTAAATCAGAATTTTCAATTAGGTACTCAATAAAAGGATTTTTGCATATTTGCATTCTGTGTATAACGTAAATATATAAGAAAGTAACTAAAATTTGTAACTCAAATTACGGAAAAAGGTCACAGGTTAAATTCAAGGAAGTTCCCTTAAAATAATCCATATATGTCAATATCAATATTAATTTTGGCTTTCGGGTTCTATTAACGAGAATATTTTCAGTTTGCAAAGGGTTTCCTTCCTTTTTTGAGCAAGTGTGAATCATAATGACCACAGCCCAGCAAGCCTTGCATTCAAAAATAACCAGAGTAGAGTTGCAACCCAGGGTCATTCTTTTATAAGTCAAGTAGCTACCCTAGAGTTTACCCAACTAACTCTAACTCTGAGCAGGGTAGGTTGGAGTAAGCTGGCCATATGCTTGACATTGACAGTTGAACTCTATGTTTGCATTAAAAAATGCCAGGGTAGAGTATTAACCCTATGACTTCAATTTAAATGCAGGGCAGCAGGAGAGAACTTACTTGATGAGGATACCTCATAAAAAAGCTGTATTCAGTGCGATAAGTAATTTGTTTATCTTATCTTGCCTGGTACGAAACTATTTAAATGTATTGTAATTAATTTAAATCTATGGAAACAGAAACACCTCACGTCAAAAATATTTGCAATGCAATGCCAGGGGGTTAATATATTAGCATTTACTGAAGTGGTAGACACCAAAAATGTACAAAAACACTATCAATTTCCTACCTAAACAGATAACTGATTTCAGTATATTGTGGTTAAAAGAGTGCTGGAATAATCAACACGAGTGGTTTTCTGGTAAACCACATTTCCTGTAATATAATGCAATAAACACAAAATACGCTTTTGCTTCGTAGGTTACTCTACTAGGTTTTGGGTAGGTATATAAAATTGATATACTACAAAATGCAAAAGTATGCCATAGTTCTAAAATTTTTAAAATTATGGTTGCTGCCTGAACAAGTTTGAGCTTTTTGTATAGTTACTAATTTTAAAACCATATTAAATTGATGATGCATAAAACTGTCTCTGAATCAGTAATGAAGATATCCACAGGAGAACCAAGGTTGCTGACATAGCACGCAGAATCGCCAAACTTAAAAGCCAATAGACAGAGCACATAGCACGCAGAACAAATGGTTGATGGGGAGGAAAGGTTCTGGAGTGACGACTGCGTACCAGAAGACACGGCGTTTTAATGCCTCCAACAAGGTGGACCAATGACCTGGAGAAGTTTGTAGGAATTCGATGGATACGGGCCACACAGGACCGATCGTTGTAGTGACGCTTTGGGGACTATGTCCAACAGTGGATGTTTGATGTGATATGATGATGATGATGATGACTATTTTTAGTACCATAAAATTGTTGATGTGAAAACTGTCTCTAGATTTATAAAGGTCAGCAGGCAAATAGCTCTCACACGGAACACAACTTCCATACAATTTGTGGGTTAGAGCAATGGGGTAATTTTATGAACTTACCTCAAACTGCAGCGTGGAGTTAGGTGGGATCTTGGGAGGGCTGCCAGCAGCACCGTAAGCATACTCCGGAGCACAGGTCAAGACACACACCTCCCCCTTCTTCATCGTAGCCACCCCAATGTCCCATGCTTTTATCACAGAACCTGAGAAAAGACCAAAGGTTAATTAAAATTTTTAGGTTTGCAAATTGCCATTTTTTATTTTATTTTTCTTAAAATTTTGGCATTGAGCAAATGCATTATGTAAAAGCCAATAAGAAAACCTAATATCCAAGTGGATTTACAATGACTCAACACCAAATAACAAAAACATCTAGGCAAATATTGGATCAGCTGAATCCTATTAATTAAATTTTATTTCATGTTTTTCCACTCCTTCCACTAATATTTGTTACTTACTTTTAAAAATGCTCGTAATTAAACTGATTGATATCT
Source organism: Mythimna lalbum (assembly GCA_949319445.1). Classification (NCBI taxonomy): domain Eukaryota; kingdom Metazoa; phylum Arthropoda; class Insecta; order Lepidoptera; family Noctuidae; genus Mythimna; species Mythimna lalbum. The sequence goes on along the minus strand of OX439356.1, from coordinate 20,445,693 downwards.
AATAGCATATGACTTCCTACTTTGATAAAAATAAGGCCTTGTAGTAGATTGAACTATGGTGAAGTACACTAAGTATTATTACTCTGCGTTCTAGTAAATGTGCATTCTGAAAATAGACTAATAGGTTAAAGGTAAATCGATCAAGGCAGCTGATCGAGAGGTCAAATACTTAACAATTACAAATTAAAAAGAAATTACCTTTGCCTAAATTGAACTCGAACGGGTCGTTCCTGTCTCTGCTCGAGTCGAACTTTGAGCCATCTAGAAGAGTTCCTGTGTAGTGCACCGTGACCTGACACCCAGGGTTGGGAGTATCAGTCCCTGTACCCTCCTTGATGATCCTTTTCAACACACCACGGTCACCGGTCTTTGTAATGTCTACACCTTCATCGACAGTCATGTCGTATGATTTTATGTTATAATTTTACTAAGGATCAATTAAAACTTCAACGTGTACGTTGCTAGGACTTAATTTAAATTGATTATTTTTTCTTGAAAACCCAGAATGAGTCGCGCGCCGGTCAATCTTTTTTTTTGAATGATTTGCGCACCACAGATACAACAAGAGGAAGCGTGGTTGGGAATTTTCTAGATTGCCTGTGTGTGTATTTGTCTGTCTCTTTCGTTAGCACCTAACAGAAAGAGATGAATATATATTTTTTTTAACCTTTGACATTTTTGTTTATAAAATTATGAACTTATAAGTTTATAAAAGTCCTATAAAATATCTATATACCATAGGAATTTATATATAAATCAGACTGCATTTTAACATTTTTTTGCCTTGGCCTAACATTATCTGTTTAGTTTCTTTTTACGCAGAAATGAGAAATATGAAATTATTTATGATTCGCTTTCTACGAATTTATATTCGAATAAGATTATAGGAAAATAATAAGGAATTTAAGGATAAAAAACAAATTCCTATTTTTTTTTGTTAGTAAATCATCAAATAACTCCTCGCGCTATGGGTAAGGCAAGGAGTGTCAGATTTCGCAGTGATGTTGGTTGCAGGTCACGGGTTCGATTCCCACACGGAACAAAGATTTGTATGGTCTATCTACAGGGCTTACAGATGTGTTCCAGATCTGGTTGCTTGTGGATATAAGATTACACAGAAGAAATTTCTAGTCTAAAAAACTCACCTGTGTTCTTCAATCGCTTTTTGCGTACGTAATCCCGTAGCTCTGGCAGGCAACGGGCTTAGCAATCCCAACTAAGTTTTGCTAACATTTCTGGCCACAGAACACGACGAGCTGTAGACCAGGGCCTGGTTCTTATAGAACGGCGAGGCGCCTATAGTGCCCAGTGTACCTATACTGTCTTGGGGACACGGGTCTGACACATACATACATGTGTATAGGGTTGCCAGGTCCTGAAACTGAAAAGCCGGACAGACCATCCTATTTAGCCAGATATTTGGTGAAAAAGGCTGACATTTGTTTTTAAGTCAATCATATTTGATATAATTGCTACACTGTGCTAGCGATACAAGGTAAGGCCAAAAATGGTCAAATTTGGCCAGACACGCAACTAAAAAGCCTGACGATGACCGGCTTTATTTGTACGCCCCGCAACACTACATACTATGTTAACAGTACCCAAAGGCAGTGCAATATAAAACACACGCATCAGCTAATAGCTGCTAATGTGTCTTACTAGCATGTCCTAGAACCAAAAATTCAAAGACATGTGATATACACCAACCCGCACTGGGCCCGTGTGGTAGATTACGGCCCATACCCTCTCCTAGAGAGGAGGCCTGAGTCCCAGCAGTGGGAACAAACAAAAGGCTGATGATGATGATGATGATGTCTTTTTTTTTAATTAGCTATTACTGTCCCACTGCAAAGGCCCTACCCAAGTCCTTCCATAATTTCTTCTAAATATGTGTCTTACTAAATAATAATAATAATTCTTACTCTGAGTACATACACAAAATACAAGAATGCAATTGTTAAATACAGTTTCAAGATTAACTTAGGCCAACTACAGTTCTTATGTCTAAGTACTAAGACAACTTGTAAAGGGTCGAAAGAAAAAAGTCAAACAAGGTAATAATAATACCACAAAGATTAATATTTACAATTTCATTTATTACAAGGTTTCAGTCTTTAGAAATAAGTTTTATTTATAATGTAAGTAATTATATAGAAAACATAGTATCTCAACTTTCTGTATTCTCACTTTTTTTTTATTAACTTGGGAATCAAAAGTGAAATTTTTGCCGCGTACAGTTGTCTCGTTGTTACGATAATAAAAAAAATGTGTGAACACAGAGAGTTAAGATACTGTGTTTTCTATGACGACAGCGGAATTGAAGTCATACATTATTTTTTTAAACGTAAGACTGGTAAATTTTAAGCATCATGTATATTATCTTGCATTGTAAAATGACTATTTAATTGTTTTATTAGTATTTATTTTAGTGATAAATTATTTACACCTGAATAAATACAAGCTATCCTCACTTACTTGGTATAAGTAACATAAATGATAACAGTGGATTAAATTGTCCTTTTTTAAGTTCTAGAATTATCTATGCTGCTTATCACCACTTATATATTTAAGTCTTTATTGATAAAACCAACAATATTAATTAATAAATAGTCTATTAACAATTGTTAGGGCATTTAGTTACATAATATCTATAAAACTTTGACGAGCTTTGTGATAATAGTTTGCGGACTGGGTCATTTTTCCACTCGTCTGAACCATCACAACAATCACAAATACCATCATTAACTTGACTTGATGGTATCTTGTTGAGAGACACTGGCCTGCTCCTGTACTGTGTCTCACAATAAAATGTTCCGTTGACACAAGCACTAGTGCTGGGTTCATCAGTTCCATCCTCACAGTCACAGAACTCATCATTCATCTGCTCAAATGGTATTCTTTGGTCAGATTGTAAACACGTAAATTCATTCTGATTATTTGGTCTGTATTTTGACATATGAGAGTAGAGTACACCATGAATTATTCCATTTGTGTTTATGAACTTGTCAGCATCTGAACGTAAGTGAGTGTAGCTTTTCACTTTCGCATGATCCAGTTCCAGATCCAAAACTGGAGCAATCCTGCTGTCATTGCCGGCTTCTGACGTTATAGTCAAGAAAAAATACAGTTGATACAGTATGAAACATATGACCATACAAAGTGTTAGGCTTATGATGTTCTTCTTCTTTTTAAAGCCCATTATGCTACTCATTCAGATACAAGTCTACACACTGTACTATTGATTCACTATTTTAAAGTAATTTATCGATATTAAAAACAAACACGGACGTTGGAAACCAGCGAACATTTAATAGAAAAACGGTGACAGAATTGTGTGCATTGCAACCCCTAGTATGCTGTCTCATTCTTTTTCTATTGAGAAGATGCGATAGAAATAGAAACGAATGCTAGTGATAAACTGATAAGCAATTTTGTCACAGAACATTCATGTGAATGTCGGAAGAAAAACTTGACGTAAACGTTTCAATTCACTAAGTTCAAGTTTATAAGAAACGCTTTTTTTATATATAATAATACTCGCATTCAGTGGTTTTGTGAACTTTCAGCTTTTAGATTTTTGTTTACAAAATAAAGCTCTTGACGAATGAGACAAAAATGAACAAGGCCTAAATTTCTGAAATCTCAGCTCTTCTAGAAATGATTTTCTGAAAACAACGAAACACATTTAAAACGCTGTCAAGTGTCAATCAAAATTGACATATATTACGTCATAAACGGGTAAATAAAAGTGCTTGTATTGACGAATTTTAGCAGTGAAAAACTAAAAAATAGATTTATCCTATTATTTTCTAGTGATTTCAATTCAATGTCTTGGTTTTAAGAAAATCATCATGGATTTTTTGACGGTGGACCGTCAAGTGTCGTCGTCCTCCGACAAGAAAGGGGACGAATCTGAAGCTAATGAAGATCTTGAGGTAGATTCTTATGAGTTGTACGATATTGATGCATTAGTAATGTATATTTTTAGCTGTATTTGCTTTGTAATCAGTCTCCAGACATTAAAATTGAATTTCTTAAAGCCGTGCATCATTTAAAAAATATTCATTGATTGTAGAATTCTTTGTACTAGATACAATTTAGAGCAGAGCTTTTTCAAGAATTGTTATCATTCTTTTTAGTATATTTTCCCATGTATCATCATCATCATCATATCAGCTGAAAGACGTCCACTGTTGGACATAAGCCTTCCCCAAGCGTCGCCACAACGACCGATCCTGTGCGCTATTTCTGATGTATACTTAAATTTAATTGATAATAAAAAACTGTTTTGTAAAATTCAAAGCTTTGTGACTCGGAAGACTAGAAGCCATCAATCATTGAACCGAATGTCACTATTTAGTGCCAGTCTAATTTACTGTCATATTTGTCATCACTATCACATGTTCATACACCAAAGCTACCAAAAACTAATTGCTTGAAGTGATTAAAAGGCAGTTTAAATTCTGCCAATTTTAATCTATCTTTATACAATACTGTGTTTATGTCATGTTCATCAAACATTGATTGATGACGAGACAAATAGCCAGAATTGTTAAGGATTGTTTGTTATACTCAATGCTATTAACAATTTTCATTGCCAAAAACATACATACAAACGGTTTCCCGAGTTGTTGTTATACATAGCTTTTGTTGACTTGTATTCATTTACAATTTTTCAATTACCATGAGAACCAGGTTCGGTTTACCTGGCTGGTTTTAAAAAAGTTGTACAACTTCAAAACCTCAGACGCCCCAAATGATTTTTAATTCAATTGACCTAATTCTGTGAGAGCAAAAATCATTTTAAAAAAATGTAAGGTTTTATGTTAAAACTGCATGTTTTAGTTTGTTTAAAATTCATATCTGCATCGAAATAAGAACTTTTATTATCCCGCACATGAGAAAATTTTATTGGAATACAAACATTTGGGTTTGTTTACCTATTTGGGCAGGTTTGTACATGTGATGTCTTGACCTATTAATAAATAGAAAGGGCAAAATTTTTTATGAAGAATTTTTTTTTAACCATAATACTAAGAAGTTTTTATTAACATACATATATACATCTTAATTATTAAATATTATAAACTAATAGGTATATGTACAAACTTAAAGAAAAAATATATACAAACAAGTAAAAAACAAAAGGAACTTATAGGGCATCAAAAAATTTGTCCACATCGATGTCAATGGGAAATATGCCCAGAACGCTGGCAGCATTGCCACGCTGGATTGCAATGCTGATTCGTTGACCGAAGAAAAGCCCAGCCCTCTGGTCACGCGAAGAGTCGACCAACTGTTTGCTAATATCTCGAACAACTCGATGAGTGCTCGGACCCCATAGCCCTAGTGTTTCAACCCCAAACGGCTCAAACATATAACTTCCGATGAGGTTATTATATTTACGCCGTTTGAGGTCTTCTGCACCTGCAGCAGCCGCACCAGCACAGCCCGCCGTACTAAGAAGATGGGATGGCACAAGGGTGTCGACACATGTTGCATCCCACACCAAAGGCCTACCCAACTTCCAAGGCATTATGGTCATCCCGTCTGGCCTCTTGTCATCGTCGCGTGCCAAGCCATTGGGTTCTAAAACAGCTGGCACCCCGGCGGCGACAAGAGCTCGACGGATGATGTCATTAATACTGGCATGTCGTGCTATCCGACCGGCGCTTCTCTTGCAAGATAGGCCATGGTGTCCGAGGCGGTCGACTGCTTCGCCGCACTGACAACGATGTGGAGCTCCACAAGAAGCGCCCAGACGTTGGCATGTAGCGATCCGGAAGGTGGTGTCACTCAACATAGTACCTATGTTAGGTGAAGGTAGAGCCTGTAGCCAGAGACCCGACTCCCATTCACCCACAGCCAGTAGGCGGGCACGCTCAGCAGTATTGGTGGACGTATTTATGAGATTATTCCGTACCAACCTGCAGAGCGGCTCATCCCACTGTCTCTGGGAAAATGGACTCTCGGGCAACGCCTTATCCGGGCAAGCCACTTTCCAGGCGTCCACGGCGTTGGTCAAGCACGGCACCTCATAGTCAACCAATGATGGAGTTAAGATTTTTTTGGTTAACTGTTGAGTGCTGTGAACCGAAGACAGGAACGCCGGTAGACTTATACTAGAAATTTTGCGAATGCCGAGCCCACCAAAACGGATGGGTAGCGTGGCTTGTATCCACGCTCGGTCATTCAGAGCCACATTTAACATGGACGTTAATTCATGAATCCCCAAGCGACCACCGGTGGCCGCGCATCTATTGTCTTACTATTGTGTCTCTAATTGACGGTATCTGAAGGGTTATAGTCCTAAATCAAAAGACTTGATGCTATCACAGCAGAATATCATAAAATTAATTGATTTGGGTGCACTTGTGGGCACATACTATGCATGAAAACATTATATTTGAACAGTGGACAGTACAAATACACAGTGTCTACTCAAACCCCAAGTGAACAGTTCACATGTTTATTCATGCCATTTCCGTTATCCACCAAGCGAACGATTATAAATTATAGAGCTTTTTTACTGAATGAATATATAGGGTATTTATCCAAGAACATAAATAAGAAGTTCTTCATAAAATAGCCTGTAATTATTGAAAATTTTAGGACTATGTTACTGACATCATAAACAACATCTTTTGTTCTATGACTTTTGCTCTATGACTTTTAAAAATTTATCATATTTTAGTTTATCAGATTTTCATACAAAAATAAAAATATTTAAATAGAACATTCAAAATATTACGAAGTCTATGCAAAGCAAGCGATAGTACAATAGCGGAGGGTGTCCCTGTCTAGAGGCGGAAGTGCTTGATGCCCTTGCGTTGGTAGGTATAGCAAAATACAGAGTAGAAGTGTTAAACAACAAAATCTTGAAGGTTTGTTTATGTTTTGTAAAAAGTCATAGAACATACAAGTTGTGCTTTATGATGTTAGTAATACAGTCCTGCAAGGTTGTTAGTGTTTTACAAATAACCCTGTATACTTATGGATATGGAATGGTTAACAATCTGTGTTTGTTTAAGGTGGACAATTCAAAGAGTGTGCTGCTAAAAATAGCAACACTATATGCGGAACAGTTGATGAGCGATCTGATCCTGGAGGTTGGTGGCCATGGGTACCCGGCACATCGGCTGATATTGTGTGCTAGCAGTGAAGTCTTTCAGGTAAAATTTTTTAAATTTATTAGTTAGCATGTTCTGTCCCATTCCTGGGCAAAGGCCTCCCTCCACTTCTTCCATCTTTCGCGCACCCGGGCTTCTTCTTACCAATTCTGGTGGAATCTATCCAATTCGTCGCGCCATCTCTTTCGCGGTCTACCGCGCCCCCGACGCACTGTTTGGCCCACAGTTTGTCGGGCATGAGGCAGACGTGTCCTGCCCAGTCCCATTTCAGTTTGGCAGCCATTTGAACCACATCAACTATTTTGTTATGAATTAAGTTTCAGTAAAATGTCATTTAGGTCAAATTGTTCACAATCCATCCATCCATCAGTCTTTTTAATATTCGCACGGCTGGGACTCAGGTTTCCTCTCTAGGAGGGGAAATGGGCCGTATTCTACCTCGCGGGCCCAGTGCGGGTTGGTGAATGTAACATGCTTTCGAATTACATGCCAGTTTCCTCACGATGTTTTCCTTCACCGTTTTGAGAGCAGTGGTGATGAAAAAAATTACACAAAGTAATGCGCCTGGCAGGGTTTGAACCCGCGACCTGCAATTCGTAAGTCGGGACCATTACCACTCGTCCACCACTAAAAAGGCTGATGATGATGATGAGTATAGGTGCATATTATAACTGGTCCCGCTTCCCGCTGCACTAGACCAGCAGCTGTGAATACGAGTCCAGTACCTCAGGAAGGGGCAATCCGGCTTATTAACTATTACCCATAAAATGCTAAAACAAAAAAAAAAAAACTCAACAGTTTTTCAATTCTATTATGCTGGTAAATCATCAAAAGACTTGCATTTCCTTTTCCAGGTGATGCTGATGAACCGTGAGTGGAGTGAGTGGCGGGAGAGTCGCATCGTGCTGCAGGAGACTCCCACAGCTGCCTCAGTATTCCCACACTTCCTCAAGTAAGCTGATCAAAAAAAAATTTTTTTTCCTTGCCATTACTGTCCCACTGCTGGGCCAAGGCCTCCCCCAAGTCCTTCCAGACATTCTTCTCTGGAGTCGTTTCGCACCAGTTCTCGTGATACGCGTCCAGATCATTTCGCCACCTCTTTCTAATCTAGGGCGACCTCGATGGCGCTTTCCCTTTGCAGGAACCCACTGCTTGGCGACATTTTCCCAGCGGTCACTGCTCATTTATTAGAATAACAATAATTTTCTAAGATTATACAGTGAGGCCAAAAGTACCGCCACAAAATAGATAGGTACAGAAGTCAATCTCATGTATGTACTTCACTTTTTATACCTACGCTAGGCGATCGCACACACGTCAGCGCGTTGCGCCGAACTATACGAGAGCGACCGGGCGATTAAGCAGAGATATCGTGTCCGTGAGCGGTGTCTATGTGTGCGTTGCTCGCGCGCTTTGTATGTAGATTGTCTTCTGTACCTGTCTATTTTGTGGTACCGCTTTCTGAGTCAAGCCACAGCCACGTAAGATCATCATTATTTTATTATTATTTCAATCTTACTTTAGATATTTTTATATAATTTTCTGACTATATTTAAAAGAACAAGTCAAAATCTTTTTCTTTCCAGGTATTTTTATACTGGGCAGATTAGAATATCTCATCACACCGTGCTACCAGTGCTTTCTCTTGCTGATAAGTATAATGTTAAGGTAAATTAAATACTAATAAACAGATATAGGTACATTAGAAAATAAACAGTATTTCTAAAATTTCGGTGACGTGAAAGCCCAGTGGTCAAGACACTCGCTTCTCATGCATGAGGTTGTGGGTTCGAAAGTGGGCGAGTATCAAAGTGTTTTTTTAGTTCATAATGTACTTTTCTAAGTTTATTTAGGACATTACTAGAAGCCAGAAAGGCTGACCATCAGTCTATAAAAGGAGTCTGGTTTGAGCAATCTAGTGATAGCGACGTTTTATAAGTGGCCATGTCGGCTTAGGTGAAATAAAAAGATATTGAATTTGAATTGTTCAGTAACCGGGTTGTCATTCGCTCCATGTGAAATACGGGTATTCAGACGCATTTAGTAAGGCTGGAAGCTAGTAGAAATAGGTCTAGGGGGATGATGTGTATGAAAAACTAAGTAAAAGAGTGAATAGGTTACTTCTAGGCAAGCGTGCTCCATCGTCGACATCGTCGCTTAGCTTACCATCAGGTGAGATGGTGGTCAAACGCGAGTCTATCAATTAAATAAAAAAAAAAAAATTGAAGAATATCTTTGTCATTCACACCCTTTAAGTTGTCTCTAAAACTTTTTTTTCTCTTTTCCATATTTGTCGGCACGGTTGGTACAGTGGTTGAGCGATTGACTGCTGCGCTGCGTGTCGCGGGTTCGATTCCCGCACGGAACAAATATTTGTAAGGATGCAAATGGGTGTTCAGGGTCTGGGTGTCGTGTGTATGTGAGTTTATGTGTTTGTGAACGAATTCACGCTATTTGAGTAATTAATAGTGTGGGGCAACATTTAACCCTTCAGATACCGTCAATTAGAAACACAATAGTAAGACAATAGATGCGCGGCCACCGGTGGTCGCTTGGGGATTCATGAATTATAAAGAAATAAAAAATATGACCTGTTGTGAACTAAAAGTACCTGAAACTTGAAACTTATTTTCAGGATCTAGTCAGCCTCTGCCTGAGCTACATGTCGCAACATATCGCTCAGGCCGCCAAGCGCGCTCAGCTCATTTCCTGGATGCAGTACACCATGGCGTGTGGACACAACGATGTCGCTAAGGTACTTTTTAAGTATAAATGAAAAGAAAATTCCATACCTAGAACAAAATGCATTTTAAATCATTTTTGTCTGTCTGCCCATAAAACATATATTCCGATTTTTACAAGACTTTTACTGTTAGATAAACATCACTGTTTTATATTTCATTTTTGAACTTGGCAGGAATGTCAGAACTTCGTGAAGTGGAACCTGGAGTGGGTGTGGTCGGACAGCGACCTCAGCGAGCTCGAGGGGGAGACGCTGGTGCAGCTTCTGCAGCAGAGCGACCTGGTGCTGCACAACGAGATGAGCGTGTATAGGTACGTTGTAACTATAAGCGTTCGGCTAGGCTAGAGGCGCGGTTGCAGGACGGGTGCGGCGGTCTCGAAAATAAGAGCTTCATTTGAGTGTCCATAGTGGGCACGAGGGCGCGGGACGCGAGTGAGTACGCGGGCGACGAGTTGCAACCCTCAAACTAATTCGAGCCATGCTATAGTATTCGCCGCTTTCCGCATCGCGCTGCCAGTCTGGCCAAGCAAGTCGCGCGCGTTCCCGCACCCGCGCTGCCAGTCTAGCTAAACACTCAGTGGTGAACGAGGGTCAAAGAAGAGAGAGTGGTGCAGAAGCTTTTAATTAAACTCGTGGCTAGTTTATATATAGAAAAAATAAACTAGTTTGGCCTATGGATATCTCAGCAATTTCACATAGTTACAATTATACAGAGATTGTCCAGCCATTCTGTTATTAAAATGGACGGTCAACCTTAAATATTTTAAATCCTTTAACCTATGAAATGTCCTCACGGCTGTCGTCCGAGTGTCTTCGCAAGATTCTGCAATACTTCGGTCACATTGCAAGGGATGACGATGGAAACCTCGAAAGGGTCACAATGATGACCGGTTAAGTAGATAGAGAAAGGCTTCGCGGGCGTGACCTTGATCCGAAGATCCGCACCGCTCTCGACTCTACGGTATATAAGGCCCTTCATACCGCTAGAGCCAAAAATAGATGGAGAAACTTCATAAAAATGAAAGTAATGAAACAAGGAAGAGGATAAAGTTTTATTAAATGAATAAATTTCTTGTCAGGTTCGTAGTCCGGTGGCTGAACAAGCAACGCGAGCGCCTGACCGCGAGTGACCTCACGGAAGCCGAGTTCAAGACGCACTGGGAGTCTCTGGTGGCAGCTGTCTTCTCCCATGTCAGGTCAATATTAATATTTTTCCCCCTTTAATACACAATTTAACGATATAACAAGAAATTCTTAAAGATGATCTGAGATAATTTATATAAACTTCTACCAGGAAGTTTATAACCTTGGTTCTCCTGCGGATATCTTCATTCCTGATGCGGTCATGCAAGGAAACTCTGAGAATAATAGAATAGAATAAACTTTATTGTACATCAAAATAGTAATAATGTCACAGAAACTTAAATTTATGGTTACAATGGCGGTCTTATCGATGTCAGCGATATCTTCAAGACAACCTTTCCCTATTGGTGACTTTAAGCTTAAGGCCCACGTTGAAGACATGTGGCATCCACCAATCCGCTCTGGGCCTTCCTTCTGGGAGTTACGGCTCATTCCCTCTCCTAGAGAGGAGGCCTGAGTCCCAAAAATGGAAAAATTATGAATCAGATTGGTTTTAGGTATAGTGAAAGTTATTGTGAAAAAAGAATTTATAGAAAAAATGGTCCTTCGAGCCGGATTGACTCTTTCAATTATCCAGCAATTTATCAGCTAATATCAGATATCGGTTATGTGTTATTTATTAATTAACCCTTCAGATACCGTCAATTAGAGACACAATAGTAAGACAATAGATGCGCGGCCACCGGTGGTAGCTTGGGGATTCATGAATTAAAGTAGTATTCTAGATACTAATACAGTAATACGACCAAGTTTCAGTGCCAGACTACTACAATCAGGTTTAGTTACAGATGGTGTTTTTTTATAGATTCCCGATGATGTGTCCCAACCAGCTGGCCAAGCTCCTCCTGTGTCCACTCACACAGGAGCACAAGGACTTCTTCATGGAACGAATGGCTATAGCCATGAGCTATCAGTCAGGTAACAACATGAACAACAGCATTACCATCAACATCTTTACCTCAATCAATCACTTCAATTCGTGGTGCAGAACCCTGACACTGACCTACAAGTTGCATAAACTTAAAAAAAAAAACTAGAACTGGGCTACTACGAGTCGAACTCGCGCACGCAGGGTTCTGAACCGTACGTAGAAAAAAAAAACGGCAAAAAATGGCGTTTGTTTTATGGGAGCCCCTTAAACATTTATTTTATTTTGTTTTTAATATTTGTTGTATAGCAGCAACAGAAATACATAATTTGTGAAAATTTCAACTGTCTAGCTGTCATGGTTCCTGAGTTACAGCCTAGTGACAGACGGACGGACGGCGAAGTCTTAGTAATAAGGTCCCATTTTTACAATTTGTTTACGGGACCCTAGATAGGATTTTGATTTACAAAATGCTCTCTATCCCCCCAGGGCAATACGAGCGCGTGTCCGAAGTCCAGCAAACAGAAGCAGGCCGCATGCTATTCACGCCGCGCCTCTACACAGAAGACACGTGGGGCTCCGTCCTCGCCGTCGACAACTTCCACTCCTTGCCCTGCTACCACACGAGGACCTTCATCTTCTCCACCAGACCCTCGATAGCCGACGTGGCCCCTCAGGACAAACTGACAGAATGGACTGTTGATTTGTACCCGAAGGGTGTCTGGTTCAGGAAGAGTTTGCTGATCGTGTGGGCTGGGACTTATGATGTGAGTATAATTATTTTATGTAATAGCTTTCAGCTTTTAATGTCAGTAACATCTGTTAGTTCTCCCAGTTCTTTTATGACAGTTTCGGGGCTGAGTTTGATCATGTTCCCGCTAGATGGCGTTAAAATCAATATTTTTAATTAATTTTGTTTTTAGTGTAAGGGAGCATTATTAAGTCAAGGAAATGGTATACGCGAAATTGGACATTCCACTTTATTGATACTAGTCACAACCTAATTCTGACTGTTCATTTTTCTATTTATTGTTAATGATAAATACAGTTTTATCTCGCAAAACATTTAATTAGGTACTACTTTAAAAGTTAGAAGAGTACAACGTGAAAAAAGGCGCGCAATTATCTTTGTCTTGTTTTGTTTTTATATTAATTGTCAAAGATGCTAATGCAGGGCGATGAGACGCGGTGACAGGAATGCGTACAGCTGCAAACTTATCGATTTTTTGAGTTTAGCGCCATCTAGCGAGAGTACGCTCACGTTCGGGACTGTCGCTTAGGGCACCACCTCCACGAGCGAGTCAAAAGTTGCGAGGTGACGTAGTGCTTGTCAAATCGTCGCGATAATATCGCTGTTCATAGATTGTTTATACAAAGAAGTGACAGGACGATATCATCGACAACACAAGCTCGTGGAGGTACCGCCTAGTGGTGAGCTCCTTTAAAACCAATACACGTTGTTCGTAACGTTTGCTTTCTGCTTTTTTTGTTTGCGCGATGTAACTAATAGTGACCGACCGAAACACGATTTGCAGCCGAAAACAAAATCGAAATTAAAGTAATATTTTCCGATTTGTACTACAACGAGTGTCGCCGCTTGTGGTGTGAGACAAGCTTTAACTCCACTACAGGCAATAACACAATACGAACGCGCTTTACGCAAATAACAGACCACGCACACTTAGATCGCGAGTTTGCTATTGGTAGTAGAACTATGAGCATTGTGGTAACCTCTTTCTTCTGTGTGTTCTAAACTATATTTCGATATAGTTAGGCTTAGTTATATAGTTATTACTTTTATAAAATATTAAATAATCAAATAAATGTATGATTGTATAAAATATAATATACATGAACCCGTCAGGCCGTCAGACAGTTTTTAGGTATCTATCAACTGTCAGCTCTAAGACGCTGGTTTCGATCAATCTGTATTCGGCCTCTTTTTCTCCTCGGTCGGCCTTTTAGTAACTATATCTATATAAAACCTCTCTTTATTCCACTTATTGAAATGTTGATGTAAAAATCTTTACTGTGCAATCCTTAGAAGTAACGGGTTTTGTTAGATAAAAACTAATTTCGCAACCTGCACGCTTTTGCCTTTTTTTTTTAAATAAAATATTGATTTAAGAAAAAACACACAGGGAATTGCAAAAAAAAACCTTTTATTCAGCCATCACAAAAAAATATATTATTTGCGTAGCCGACAGAAATATTTATTCGAGATCCCACTATGAATAGCACTGCCGCTAAGATTAACCTTTTAACGGCGTACGTCGGATATATCCGACTAACATTTTCGCGTTTAGTCCGCCAAGGTCGCGCATCCACGACCAAAAACTCCATCTCGCCAGCTCTTGTTACCTATGGGGATTGAAGAGCTAAACGGGATGGAGTACCCAGTCGTTAACACACGACCCTGGCGAATAGGACACGAAAATACTCGTCGGACGAATCTGACGCAAGTCGTTAAAGGGTTAATAAAGTCAAGTTTAAATGTGTGAATTAATCGGTTATTCCGTTTTCTTGCCCTAGCCCTTTTTCCCCCGAACGCGTCGAGGCTCAGGGAGGGTACGTACGGTCATCACAAGTAATGGTTGAGCCACCATCCCACGCATATTATTATCTTGACCGACATTACCGATTTGACTGGCAGTGTTTAGCCAGACTGGCAGCGCGGTGAACGCGGGGACGCGCGCGTTGTTCCTGTCTGTAGTCGAGCCATCGTAACAACTCGTGCGGTTGGTGAGAACTAGTTTGAGATGCACGCTGTCGTGCAGTAGCCTCTCGCCGCTCGCGTACTCACTGCGGCCACGCGGCGTGAACTCACTATGGCGTGAGTAGCCCGCGTTCACGTGTCCACAACACTCCAAACAAGTTCTTATGCAAACAAGGTGCGACGCGGATGCGACGCAGCTCACTCAAGAGCTGCGTCGCATCCGCGTCGCACCCACGTTTGCAGTCTGGCTGAACACTCAAAAGTTAATCAGTTTATATGCTCTTATTATTTTTCTCCTTGTTTCACTTTTTTTGTTGCGCATTTTGTTGTTGTAATTATTTCGTATATATCGCATTTTAGAAGGAGGGTTGGCTTAACTATTGTTTGGTTGGATTGTATGTATGTATGTCCGATTTTTATTTGTAGGTGCAATTAAAAAAATAATACATTATATTTCCTTTCATCTTGGATTAAGGAGCAATACGCATTAAACGATGCAAGAAATGAAATATCTAATAAACAATTGAGCCAAAAATTCCGTACAAAACCTTATTCGTGGATTAATGGTACTTAGTAAAAAACAAATACAATTTAAAAAAAAACTGCAATTTCTAACCAATTTTTTTTAAAGATAAATAATATTACTAGAGTATGAAAGTGAAATAATACGATAGAGTAAAAGAGTCAACAGACTTTCATCATTTTGTCGATCTTACAATACACCCCTGTACCCCTAGCCAAGTTGCTAATCTGCAATAGATAACGCTAGTAGAAAGCTTCAAATGTAAGGGAATGACGTCCTCTCAACGCTCAGTCACGTGGTCAGAACAAAAGAATTGGCGGCAAGGTCAACTCGAAGCGTTCGACGCAAGCGAAACGGTTGTAACTTGACTAGGGGGGCTGGTTTTTAATTAGTATAAAAAAATATAGGGCTCTATCCGTACTTGTTACTGATCATATTTGAGTAGTGAGAAGTAAAAAAATAAAGACCTAAAATTGGCCACGGAGTTTTTTCTTAAGAGGGTCCTTCTCCACTCGCTTATCGTAAACATCGAAAATGGTTTAAAAGCTTGTTACTTCATTTAATGCAATCCAACGCGATGTTTGAAGAAAAGGCAACGCAAAAAAAGAGAGATAACGCCTGGTAACTCTGTTAGTAATCGGTAATTCCGAGATTTACTCGAAAATTTCACAAAACTTGCTCCAGGAAATAGCTGTTTTTTTTAAACCCTTAAAAGTTTTTGGAAAAAGTTGTCATTATTTAAAATCAAATAAAATTTGCAAGGTCTCTAGAGGATTACTTTTTTGACTTTTTTAATTTTTAGGCAAATTATGAAGTGTCAAAGTTCATACAAAATAGGACATTTTCAGAGGTTTTTACTGGATTAGTTTTGCACAAATTTAGAAACTGGTTTCTTTAGAAACCTAAATAATATCCACAAGATACTGTGTTTCCAAAATATCTAATGAAAAGTGTGTAATAACGTCATAATCAGTTATGAGCGGTTGTATGAAAAACAGTGAAAATGTGAGTCGTGATGCACCACCTTAACTAGCAAATTCGTAATAGAATCAACATTCATAACAATTGCTACTAGAAAATACTACGCGCAGTCTTTTTCTATTTTAATCGTTATTTATTCATTCATAAATCAATAATAGCCTGTACAACATTTTCATAAGTTGAGTGCCATTTTGGGATATAAAAAAAACGCTAATAGCTTTGCTGTTTATGAACATAATTATTTGAGACCTTTCTAAATAATAACAAGACTTTTTCTGAGCTCTTAAAGTATTTGTACTAATTAATAACTAGGGGTTTATATACTATATTTCAGTCCGTAGTCCATATTATGTGAGATAAAATCGGATAGATATGGGTTTGATGTTTCAAACCAGTGCTTAAAAAATACTCTTTGTTTTTTAACACTAAAACTGATCGACAAAATGACTTGAGTCTGTAGGCGCAACACAACATCTTCTACAGGGTTCTAAACCTTCTAGGTGCCCGAGGTGGTGCTGCGGACTGTCCGCATCTCCATCACGTGCCAGAACTGCCCGGAGTACTCCGTCAACGCGTACGGGGAGACGGAACAGCTGGAGCCTGATGTCAGGGTCAAGGTAAGAAGTCTATTAAGTTGCCTTAGGCCTGCTGTCCATTGACGCGTAGCTTCATAGACGCGTATTCGTCATTATTCGCTTGGTTTATGGTGGTACATATCATCGAGGCTGCCGACTTAGCTGAATGATCGCCAAACTTAAATAGCAGTGGGCAGGGCCCAATGCTCGCAGAACAGAGGGTCGATGGGGCAGTTCTGGGTGGCTACCTTACAATGGAAGTCGTAGCGTGGGTAGGCCTCCTACAAGGTGGACCGATGTTCTGGTGAGGGTCGCGGGAGTCTGATAGATGCGAGACACACAGGAACGTTCGCTGTAGTGACACTGCGGGGAGGCGTATGTTCAACAGTGGACGGTTTTCGGCTGAAATGATAGTGATAAATAAAAACTACTTGGTGTCTAAATAAATCAGGTTATTTAATCTAATTTTATTATGCTTATAATTTCAGATCGGTATCTTGGTGTGGGGTGTGCAGAAGGGAGTCGAGCACGTGTCCTCCGTCGTGGAGAGAGTGCATCGGTTTTCACCACACAACAGGTCAGTTCTACAGGATTCAAATACTTAGAATCTGAAAGTGACAAATATTATCACAATTTTCTAAATCTAAGTTTTGTTTATTAGCCTTTTGTTATTTGTGTTTTTTATTCTCTAGTGATTCATAGGTTAATCGATTTGTCTTAATTGTCACTAAAGACCAAGAAAAAGAACCGACTTCACTTCAAAAATATCATGCGATCTCGTCTGGCGTTTGTACAACTAGCCCATTGTTACTGCAGCCTACCCCATTCTCGACTAACCCGATCCGAGAAGAATTTCGACAGACATTTGCTAATGTTTTTTAAACACAGCATAATATTTGTCACCAGGGTGCTGAACATAGATGGAGCCCTAGACTTCGACGAGCTGAACACTCCGCTGTACTCGCCCGCGCCCGGCAGCAGCGCCTACACGCGCGACGTGTCGCCGCAGCCGCAGCCGGCTAGCAACAAGTATACGCCATGCAATAGGTACTACAACATGCCAATATACGCCATGCAATAGGTACTACAATATGCCAATATACACTATGCAATAGGTACTGCAACATGCCAATATACACCATGCAATAGGTACTACAACATGCCAATATACGCCTTGCAATAGGTACTACAATATGCCAATATACACCATGCAATAGGTACTACAACATGCCAATATACACCATGCAATAGGTACTACAACATGCCAATATACGCCATGCAATAGGTACTACAACATGCCAATATACACTATGCAATAGGTACTACAACATGCCAATATACGCCTTGCAATAGGTACTAGAACATGCCAATATACACCATGCAATAGGTACTACAACATGCCAATATACACCATGCAATAGGTACTACAACATGCCAATATACACCATGCAATAGGTACTACAACATGCCAATATACACCATGCATTAGGTACTACAACATGCCAATATACACCATGCAATAGGTACTACAACATGCCAATATACACCATGCAATGTAAAGCGGGAGGGAGAAATGTAATATTTTTACTAACACCCACAGTGTTAATTTACTTGACTTTTTTGCGAGGGCTTCGGTAAATGCTTCGACCAATCTGCAGCCCTAGTAGACGTCGGTCTTAACTGGGCCCTTCACTTTTGCCGACATCTCTTGGAGCCAACGAACAACAAAATGCTCGTGACCGGGTTTGATCCTTACTGGACGGTGATTTATCATTGCTCGCCGTATAACGGTGACACCCGAGCTATTCTTTCTGCCGAATCTGACACAGGAACCTTCCCAAACAGTCTGTTTTCTGACCGCGTGTGCCCCGAGCGCTGACGGTTATCAAACGTGCAGTACAACATTTTTAAAAACTGCCTAAAATACACACACATACATGAAGACACAATAAATACATTTACATTTTTTAAATTTGCAAATGTCGACGTTTTCTACATATATCAATAAAATTTTAATCTTATCCTTCATTAAAATCAAAGTCTGAGATTTTCCTAACCAGATGTTTAGTTCTATTCCCAGCAAATGCTGTTCCAAGTGCTCGGAGACGTGCGATGTCCCTGAGCCGAGACACTTGCTAGGACCCAACAAAGACCAACTCAGGGTGAGTTCACATACATTATTGTGTTCTTCTTCTTCTTTTCGATTCGATGGTAAACTCGTCTAAACTGTTTGAGCCCAGTAGTCGCTAGACTCACGAATAATATTCGTGAGTCTAGCGAGTTTTGGTAATAGCTAGAGAGTTTGGAAGTTGGTTAGACGTTGATTGCCAAAGGTTTTGTTTAAAAGTGGTCTATCAAATATTTCTATTTTGTTTTTTATTTTGTGTGCATTTAAAAATTGCACTTTAGAAATGAACCTTTGTTGATGTTGATGAAAGGAAAAAAAACTAAATATTTGTCATTAAAAAATTGCGGAAAGGAAACTCAATAAAATTTCACTACATTTCCTAAAAGATATTATTTCCCTTCGTAGATACAAGTAGTGATCGTCCCCCTGACGGACTACTGCCACGTGGGCGCGGCCGACAACGCGCAGGGATGACGGAGATCTGTCGCGCGGCTCCTTCGCGCAGCTCACGACGCTAACTGACAGACACGCCATTACTTCTACTACGCCGCGTTCTGCACGCCTGAGCCTGGAGCTCGGAGAATTTTGTCACTTTATTTTAGACCTTGATGTAAATTGATAAATCGGAATTTTGTGGATTTGGTCGTTGTAATTCGGAATTATATTTGAATTTAGGAATTCGAGATGATCGTTATTTGGAACAACAAACTTTATATCATGCTAGATAAAGTTCAAATTCCATTGCTACAGTCAAACGGGGTGAATAGGAACAAAACTTTAAAGGGGTTTTACAGGTTATAAAGAAATTATTTGGAGCACTTAAGTACTGTAATTATTATTTTTAATTATTATTGTTATACAAAAATAATTGAAGCTTTGCTAGAAACCAATATTAGGAAAAAAAAATTAAAAGTCCTGATCAAAATGTTGTTTCTATTCACCCCCCCTTGGTCCTATTCACTCCGTTTGACGATACTTAAGGTAGGCGCCAAATATTAACGTTTATTTAATAAAATATAACGGTCATTGACCCTCCTACATCTATTGACATTCTTAATTATGATGGTTTTTCGGGTACCTTCGATATATTGGAGATATTAGGAAAAGGTCAATGTACTTTATTTTAAGTTTATCTGGCGCCTTGTATAGTTATTACTGTAATTGGTGGCGATGCGATGGAATGATATGATCTCGAAATATAATATAAAATCAAATATAGCTTCTAAGCTTATTTGAGACTTTACTGTTGTAAAAATAATCGATTAAAAATTGTGTATCGATTTGATGTCCAATGTTTTATTAGTTTATTGTGAATTTGTATTCTAGATACATTTTATTAGGAAGAGAATTTAGTTTAATTATATGTTACTTGATGAGGCTAGCTAGAACGACTGTCTTTAAATAAAGATCTATTTCTATACCGTATTCGCGTTAACATTAGATTTTTAAAGAAACCTTTTTTACTGTCTGTTCAACCGATTTTAACTTCTATTTCGTAGGCATAAGGACGGCATTAGAAGCAAAAAAGTGGTTACAATACCAATTATTTACTGCAGCCGCCATTTGTCATGCCACCAAAGTAATAAAAGTCAAAATCGGTTGAACGGACAGTAATAAAAGGTTTACATTAATGTCTAATGTTATTTTGAACAGAGTATAGTGATACAAAATGTAGTTCAATTGTAGATTGATTGTAATTGGGGACTTCGTGTCGAACTGAATAATATACATACTATGTACTATGTTTATAACAATGCTTAAGTAAATATGTATTAACTTTTTAACCGTTTGCATTGGATATGTCAGAGTGTTTTTGCATCTCATTCGCCAGGGTCGTGTGTTTGCGACTGGGTACTACATCTCGTTTACCTCTTCAATCCCTATAGGTGACAGAAGAGCTGACGAGATGCGAGTCGAATGGTCGTGGATGTGTGACCCTGGCGGAATAGACGCGAGAGTTTACCAGATATATCCGACGTTAAAAAGTTTTTAGTAACAAAGGGAGGATTTGCACTCACTGAGAGCCAACGTTGCGTTAAGAAGGCGCCCGCGCGGACCTGATTATTACCTGCGCAGTGTCCCTAGTACAGCTTTAACGGTGTGCATGTAGTCGTGTCGATGGAGAACTTTAATTCATTAAGCCCCAAGCCACAAAATATATAGGTACAGAAGTCAATCTACATACTGTGCGCGGTCTTACAATGCACACATAGACACCGCTTACGGACACGTTATCTCGGAGCGCCTCGGCCCGCTCGTCGAACAGTTCCGGCTCAAACGCTCACTAGCGTGCGTCCACCGAGCGAAGGTACAAAAAATGAAGTACATACATGAGATTGTATTTTGTACCTATCTATTTTGTACCCCAAGGGAACGCCGGCGTTGGCTTACCCATTGTCTTTCTATTGTGTCTCTAATTACGGTATTCAAGAGGTTAATGAATTATTAGTTAGCGACACAAGTGTGGGGTGCGGCTCCCCGCGCGGCGAGCTGTGACGGAGCTGTGCAGAATGGAACCGCGCGGCCGACCGCGTAACGCAGCGTAAGCCCTAAATGTATCATATTACAATACCTTATTGTACTTAATATAATAATCTGTGTAAAGATACCATTTCTAAATATTTTTTATTGTATATGGGACGTTCATCTTTTTACCAAATATCGATGAAACCACAAAAAAAGTTTTAGCTTAAAGCACGTATAGAATCCAGCGCCCCAACAGAGGTGACGTTGCTTGTTGCAATCTGCGTAGACATGAGATGTAATCTATGACCTTCAACGTCCTCATATGGCGGGTGTGTTTTTCCAACCACAGTGACTGATCTGCGAACGTTGGTGCCTGGATTAGATCCGTGAAGGCAAACCAAGCTCCCACTAACGTGACCTCTGTTAAAACGCTGGATTACATCTGTGTGGAAAATCCATTTTTCTTAATAAATAACTTTTAGGTAAATATTGTGTTAAATATACTATTGTTGTTATAATTTGAGGTTCTTTAAGGTGAAGGTTACAAGGTAGTTCGCGAAATACCTTTTTTTTTTCTCTTTTTTGCATTTTACAAGTCAATTGTAAAGTTCATCTAACCCTGTTGAATGGCTATTTCATGAAAAAGTAATTTTGTTTCCTTCCTGATAGCTACAACCTCTCTCAAGTCTCAAAGGTGAATAGGTTACTTCTAGGCTAGCCTGCTCCAACATCGGCCATATCATCGCTTGGTGAGATAGTGGTCAACGCGAGCCTAGCCATAATAAACACAAGTTACGGCCGCAAATCATATTTTAATCAGCATACAACTTGACACCGAAAAATAAAAAAAAATAATTTTGCGGACTACCCTACGCCTCTCCATTAATAATAAATTAATAAGAAGTGTTAAGTTTACCTGCCATCTTATTTTATTACCATTAGAAACTCCATTCGAAGTAAGATTAGCCATTTATACAAACCTTTTTTACTGTCTGTTCAACCGATTTTGATTTCTATTCCGTTGGCATAAGGATGGCATTAAAAGCAAAGGTTACAATACCAACTATTTACTGCAGCCGCCATTTATCATGTCACCATCGCAATAAAGGTCAAAATTGGTTGAACGGACAGTAAAAAGGGTTGTATATGTCTACTGTAGATTCGAATGGAGTATAGGTAACTTATAGTAATAACAATGTAAGTTTATTGTCAGGATGTTACGTTATATGGGTTGTCTTGTGACTATAATGATATGAAACGTAATCTTAATTCATTAAACCCCGAGCGAACGCCGGCGTTCGCTAACCCATTGTCTTTTTATTGTGTCTCTAATTATCACGATTGAAGAGTTACAAGGATGTACTGGCGTTGATGGCACCTCCCATTATAATTTCTATCACAGAAAAATATCCATTATACGATTACATAATATTCTTGATTAATCTGTACAGTCGTATTTTTTAACCTTTTCGACGCCCATCTATATAATACACCTAATGTGTCCTCCAGCACCACGCAAAAAATAAAAAAAAAAAAACATTTTTTACTTTCTATTGAATATAAAAGAAACAAGAACTTATTATGTGTGAAAAAGTAGAAAATATGGCTTATAACGAGGCGATTTTCCATAAAAACTAATTAAAAGGTCTTGTAAAAGGCGTAGATTTATTTTATACTATTACTAGCTTTGCCCGCGCGGCTTCGCTCCCGCTCTTCCCTACTCCACCCTACTATACCCAACTCTACCCTACTCTAGCCTACTCTACCCTACTGTACCCTACTCTACCTTACTCTACCCTACACTACCCTAATTTTTTTTTCCATAAGAACCTTCTCCTCACAATAACAATCACAACAAAAAAAAAATCAGCCAAATCGGTCAAGCCGTTTTCATGCCAAGTCGTGACAACGGAAAACGGGGGTCATTTTTATACATATAGAAGATTACTTCTAATCAAGTAGTGGCGCTGAGGGCACGAAAATCTCGAACTTGTATACAAGTGATTGGCGTTCAAAAGGTTAAAATAGGCCATGAAATAATGTAATAACACTTTCGGGGCGAAGGACTTGCAATAATTCGTTCGTGTACTTGGAGCGACGAGCCTCCCGAGTCGATGTTATAGGTAGGCTTCTGTTCATGCCTAGAACTCTTAACGCGATTCATTTTACGACCTAAACTGTCCAGTTAAAAGGATGGATCTATATAGGATGTATAGCTCCATCCTTTTTTCGCTCGCCCGACTGATATTTTAACACGTTATGGTACGGTCCTCGAACCTGACTAGAGAGTTTTCTAGTCTTCTTAGACCTCTTGGTAAAGTTTTTTTTTTTTTTTTTTTGTAAGAGGTATTTTCTGGAAGTGCAGGTCCGATTGCTAAAATTCTTTCACCGATAGAAAGCTGCCTTATTCCTGCATGACAGGCTATGTTTTATGTACGCGGGCAACAACTTTTTTTTTTTACCGACGTCTTTTAATAATCATACGACCCATAATGCTGGGCCCTTGCCACCGAAAGTGTTGAAGGGCTGATTGTTCAACAGTCACTAATGAATAGGTTACTTCTAGGCAAGCATGCTCCATCACAGACAGATCAGCGCTTACCATCAGGTGAGATAGTGTTCAAACAAGCCTATCAATAATATTAAAATAAAAACAAAATCTGAAGATGGTTTGACAGCCTTATGTTATATTTATTCTTCAGAAAAAAAAAAAAAAATCCCCTTTTACAATTAACTTGATGTGTATACAAGGTGTAAGGGACAGCCCTCCGCAAACTTTAATTCATGAATCCCCAAGCGACCACCGGTGGCCGCGCATCTATTGTCTTACTATTGTGTCTCTAATTGACGGTATCTGAAGGGTTAAGGGCTTGCTCAGTAGACGAAACTGAACAACTTTCCACTAGATTTTTTTACAGGAAACGAAAAAAAGAATCGGCGTCTCCATACAAACTGTCCAATCAAGTTTATAATTTTGGATGGTGAGGCTGACTTTTTTTTCGTTTCCTGAAAAAAAATCTTTGGAAGGTTGTTCAGTTTCGTCTACTGAGCAAGCCCTTAAAGTTTGCGGAGGGCTGTCCCTTATACCTTGTATTATGAAACAATTGTAAAGCACTTTTGCCTAATTACGACTATTATGTTTTTATTATAATGTGATACCAAACAGAACCAATCGTACAGGTTGTATTTTCTATGTAAGTCTTTCTAATTCGTCTATTTTGTCTTACACCCTACATTATATTATCATAGAGTATTTGAACTGGATCTCCGCACAAAATATATCTTAATTTTGCATATTATTATCGACAATGAGGGTTTTCAGGAAAATACACGCCACTAGTTGGCGCCACTTGGGGTGTTTATAATATCTTGCGGATTTCATCACGCATGCGGGATTGCCCTGCATGCAGAAAGTTCCAAAATGCAAAAAAAAAACGCGTCCCGCATGAGTATTTCACGCATTACAATAAACACTAATTGTATAAAATGATATTTGTGGGGGTTACGCGTTACACCCTTAGTAGATAGGTCTTCTACTTTTGAATACATATACATGACGTTGACGTCAATTTACCTAAGCCTGTCGACAGGTGCCTGGACCTGAGGCCTCTGTGCTGCCACCTGGTGAACATCAATTTAGAAAGCTCTCATTATCGATACTGTTTATACATGGTATAGTTTGTAACATTGACGCGCAATTCGAAAGACGACGTAATTCGGCAGCTATAAAAAAAAAACAACTTTATGCCGATCTAAATGAAGCTGGTTCTAAAGAGACGATAAATTGGAAATTTAATTTGAACTGTAACAGTATGAACATTTATTTCTCTTTACCTTTCGTTTGATTGATGCAGACTCGTAATAATTACCGTTGTAAGTTAGAAAAGTACTCTTCTAAAGAACAAATTTACAAATTGTTAGGTTGGATGTGGATCCACATTTAGGCACTCAAGGGTAAAAAATAGTATAAACCTTTTTTTACACCAAAATAGAAAGCAAACAGGCGCATTACTTTGTGTAATTTATTTCATTACCACTGCTCTCAAAACGGTAAAGGAAAACATCGTGAGGAAACCGGCATGTCCTAGAACCAAAAATTCGAAGACATGTGACATTCACCAACCCGCACTGGGCCCGCGTGGTGGATTACGGCCCAATCCCTCCTAGAGAGGAGGTCTGAGCCCCAGCAGTGGGAATATTAAAAAGGCTGATGATGATGATGAGAAAGCAAAACTTATATCTTAGGAAACAATGACTGTCTTATCGCTGGAAGATTTCTAAATTGAAGGGATCCAGCAGTCCATTGCCTGTTAGGGCTGTGGTAACATTTGAAAGAGTGACCATGTCCCTAAAATGCAGAGGGCACACAGGTGGGTTCTAGTAGTAAGAGCGACAGAAGTCATTTGATGATATCCCATCTCAAAAAGTGGGGTGAAGATTTATCGAAGTTTTGAATACACGAATGGTTTCCGCACGTCTGTAATTCATGTCGGTAACGTTAGTTCTTTTGTTACAAACCCTATGTTCTCTGTACAAGCTCTGTCCCCAGTTTAAATGCTCTATTCTCAACTTTATACGGTATATGTGCAATATTTGTGTTTTGTGTACTGTTCGCTGCAGTATTATTTGTGTATTTGTTCATGTTGTAAAGTTTGGACTTGAATATAAGTTAAAAATATATTTGTATTCTTTTATTTCCTTCCTTTTGAAGCCTGAACATCTGGATTACTTCACGCCGTGCCACGGAGAGCATGTAGTCTTTGGTACTAAACCCTGTTCGCGTTAAGAATAGAAATTTAAAGAAACCTTTTTTATCGTCTGTTCAACCGATTTTAACTTCTATTTCGTAGGCATAAGGATGGCATTAACTTATACGCCCATCTATATAATACGCGATGTGTCCTCCAGCGCCACCAATATTTTACAGTTTACACACTAATATTTTCTGGCAGTTTTGGTTCTATTGAATATAAAAGAAACAAGAACTTATTATGTGTGAAAAAGTTAAAAATATGGCTTATAACAGGGCAATTTTCCATAAAAACAAAATAAAAGGTCTTTTAAGTCGTAAATTTATTTTAAACTATTATTACTTCTAATCAAGTAGTGGCGCTGAGGGCACAAAAATCTCGAACTTGTATACAAGTGATTGGCGTTCAAAAGGTTATATAAACCTTTTTTTATCGTCTGTTCAAACGATTTTAACTTCTATTTCATAGGCATAAGGATGGCATTAAAGGCAAAAAAGTGGTTACAATACGAACTATTAATTGCAGCCGCCATTTGACATGCCATTAACGTAATAAAAGTCAAAATCGGCTGAACGGACAATAATAAAAGGTTTTCATAAATTTCTAATGTTATTTTGAACAGAGTATAATTGTCATTCGTAGATCTTTCATAGTCCTTACGGGTAATCAGACGCCAGGAAGTCTGACCATCAGTCTATCCAAGGAGTGTAGGGTTACCCAGTAACTGGGTTGTGCAGGTGCAATCGCTTCAATAAAACACAGATATAGATACGCCCACGAATCTTGAGCGCTGGCTTCAAGCGCAGAAGTCAAATATTCGGTCTCTTTAGTGGTCGAAGCGAGACGCGGGGGCGGGGAGCATCAGTGATTGGCTCGCCGCGCCATCGCGTCATAGACATCACTTGTGATTCGTTCCCTGCGCTTGCTGCATGTATCCAACAACGACGATTGGCTCGCCAATGTATGGAATGCGCAAAGCGATCCCCACTCTGACGCCGAGCGTTCAAGATCCGTTAGCCTGGAAGCCGACCCCAAGCTAGTTGGAAAGCTAGGGAGACGAAAGAAAATAAAAACAGTTATTATTTATACATATAAAGTATTTATTATACAATTGACGATACATGTAAGACGTAAAACAATACAAAGCTCTTCATAATTATTAAAGAATTCCGTACGACGACAGAAAAAAAATGCCAAGCAGTAGGAATAGACGAATTTGTCGCAATAAAATGCAACTATTGTAAAAATATAACCATTACACATTTATTGACAAGCATGGATTACATTTATGACACCCATAGTTCTAAACATACTCAAATTTACTTACAGCAACTTGACTATAACATGACTAAGGGTTTTTAGGAGCCCAACTGTGACGTCTTGAGAGAGAGGAGACGAATAGAACTAACCTTATCTCTCACCGGAACACAGGAACTCAATTTCATTTTCTTTTAAAATGTTACCCAAATTATCAAAATCCATTAAGTAGGTTTCTTCAAAGCTAGAGTGATTCGGCTCTTAATAAACTAATGCGCCTCACCATCAACGATGATCTTATCATCAGGGATTGCAGTCAAGCACTGGTTTAAATCCGAGATAATAGAATATGGATGCAAACACTGACATGTTATGTCATTGTTATTAGGTTAAGTGCATGCAAAAAAAAAAAAGAAATAGTGAGATGTTCCCACCATTTTCACAATCCTCACACCAATATTTAAAATGCTAATTCTTTCTTCTTCTTGACCTTATCCCGTTTTATTTGGAGTCGGCGCAACATGTTTTTAATTAAAATGCTAATTGCTGTTTCATAAACAATTTTAAAACTGTTTTGTGTTGTTGAAAAAGTTTTCTTTTAATTGTACAATAATATACAGGAAATTAAGACGTCATGGTAGGGCTCCAGATCAGCATTTGGCACGCTTATGACTCTTCAAGCGTTTTAGAAACGCGCTGTGTAAGTAGAGCTGTACAAGGATCGCATCACTAATGCACATCTTTGTAGACTTCTATTCTATTTTTCTATATGACAATATTATTCGTGCCGAATCGACGAAGCAAAACCCGAAATTAGCCTTTTAAACTTAGCCTAAATACAAAATGAATATCTTAATTTCCAATAATTTCAATAGTTTTCCAAAATCATAGGCCAACTTATACAATGTAAGCGCTTATAATTATCTTCAAAACGTTGACTTTTCCTTACACCTATACTAATCTATCGCAATACACTCGTACATAGAAACTTTGTTTCGGGCCTGAAGCACATTTAAAAGCGGGTAGACGAATATTAAAAAAAAAAAACAGTTGCAACTCTGTGTACCCTGGTGGGTAGATTGAAATTCTGACTACCGCCCATTTTATTAAAATACTTTTTTGAGTAGGAGTTGTACATCTTGACTACCGCGTATTTTTTTTTTAAGTTGGGTAGTTTTAAATTGAGACTACCGCGCATTTAATTGAAAAATCTTTTTAAAGTCGCCTTGACGTTTTTTTTGCTACATTATACTGTTACATTGTATTTTATACCTCTTCAATTATTAATAAGTACTAGCTTTTAAGCGGTCTGTTTCTTTCCAAATTTTGTTTTATTAGGACTCCTATTTATAATGGAAAAGAGACTCATACCGATTAGGCCGATTTTTTTCGTTAAAACTTAATTATAGTGAGGCTCCGATAGTTCGAAGACGTCATTAAGATCTTTAATTATGACTTTAATTACAATAATTTCCTTAATTAAAGGTAACGCCTAAACATCTTACAAGATAAAGTGTATTAAAAAAATATAATCCGTAAAATAATCATAAGAAAGTACAAAGAATATACTATAGAAACTAAATACTTTTGCACCATCGTTGAATAAAGACGAATACTTTTAAGTACTACGCTACGTTGAGCCTTTGTTCGTAAATACGTTTGTTAATAGATATAAAAACTATTTCAAATCAAGCTGGATGGAATAATGAAGAATTTCGAAGTACGATTTTTAGAAGAAAAGCAAAATGTTAGAATAATGCTTTTTGGTATTGACAGTCTTCAATTCCTTACTAAATAGACTATGGTTAAGTTTCAAAATGTCTTTTTAAAAAGTTATTGTCACAATTTTTACAAAAATACTTTCGGGAAGTTCTCTTTTGATCTCAAAACGTCTCACTCGTTATCACAGTGTTGCATTAAAATTATAATGAGTTAGAAAATTGATTGATTAGAAGTTATTTCCTTAATAAAATATTTTGATGACTGGGAAGCGAAAAGCGCGTACTTTGTCGGCCACATAGGATCTATTGACATCAATATATTGAACATTAATATTTAAACATTACACAGTGGGAATGACTTGCGGGTTGACAGTAAACATTGAAGACAAAAAGGCTACACCTTTTTTATCAGGAAAATACATCTTGAGTACAGGGTGATTTTTTCAACTGGGCGTGAGTAGCTAAATCTGAAACGATACTATCATATGGTGTATAAAGAACAACAGGGTTTCTGACTAGGATCATTGTTTTTTCAAATAACCAATGACACCATTTTAGTTTTCATTAAAATCGAGCCCGAGACGAGTATTTTTCGCTATCACTCGTGTATTAGGATTTAGCCATCCACGTTCATTTGAAAAATTCACTCTGTATACTATTTTTTAACAACTTTACTACTCATCTACATTATACGTTATATTTGAGAACTACTTGTGACCGAATATCGCTAATACAATCGTCAATGCAAGCGGAAACGTAATATAATGTGCATTTTTTTCATATTTTTCGTATTTGACGTAAAATGGCTGTTGTATAATATAGTTTACTTGTTCGGTCATAGGAGGAGCTCCTTCGGGAACAAGTTCATGGAAGCGTAGTCTTCCAATACCTGGAAAGAAAATAAATATATTTATTTATTCAATTTAAATATATATTACGTATACTATATATCACTATGTTCTTAACGTATAGTGTTAAGAACATAGTGATTCATCGTTGTCACTCAGCTTAGTCACGCCTAAAGTAAAATGAAAGCCGTGATCACAATGACCAGTTGAAGTAAGCTCTTCAGACAGTATGGATGCGCTTTTGTCAATTTTAAAAATGAATTCCTCACCTATTTGAATGAGAATGGTAAGTGTAAGAAAGAGACGACGACGTTGGTACAATGAACGTGTGCGTTGGACAGTTTTATTTACCCAATCCCGATGTAGCGATATTTATGACTTCACATAGGAACTAGACTACAAAATCCAGCATCCTAGTTTTCCGCGCAATACAACAGCCCAAATTCATGAACCGGGTAGATACCCAAACCAGACATAACACCCGTCTAATCGGAGGATGCTCTCTTTTGCGAGTCTTTGCACTCTATTCTGCATACCCCCAAACTGGTGATTCTGGACTATGAACATCAGCGCAGCCTTCCGTCGTGACGTCATCATCACATTCAAGCTTTCGAGCAGCGAAGTCATACAGCCAGCACCCGCAGCTATAAAGGGTATCTTGACCGCCAGCATGCCATCTAGTCACCACGATGACGTTTGATGACTTACCACCGTAGACTGATATTTCACCAAGACACCATGGCGGCGCGACCAGTCGCCGCTACCAACAAAATGTATACAGCTCTATACTAGAGTTACTCAGCTGGTATCCGATTTGTTGGCGCGACCAGCTCAGATGAGTGGCGACTCTGGTGTCTAGTTTGGTAGCTTAGCGCTATATTTCACCAGGACACCGTGGCGGTGCAACCGATCGCGCCACCATGGTGTCCCGGTGAAACGTTCCTTATACAAACTGACTTACCTCTCGCAGTTTATCAACAGTGGGGCGCGGTACGTCGAGTTGCATAAGCGCTCCCAGCTTGGTGCCGTCCAGACACAGCTGCTTGTTGAGCAGCAGCTCGGTGGCGGCGGACGGTTCCAGCGGCGTGTGGCCGAGCGAGTACTTGCGGCACATGTCGGCCCACGCCGTCAGGTGCTTGTCGTTCGCTTCTTCTGCTACTGACGCTATGTCCGTCTATAAATAACAACGTAAATTTATTAACGTAAATGCTTCAAAGTTTTTTGCAGTATGCCGCTCAGCATATAATAGTATGGTAACTAAAATTATATTTGAAAAATATGATGGCGTTTTCATATTTAATTCATGAATCCCCAAGCGACACCCGGTGGCCGCGCATCTATTGTCTTACTATTGTGTCTCTAATTGACGGTATCTGAAGGGTTAAATTACTTTTCAAAAGATATCGGATGGCGCTAGTTGTTTAGTGACGTGTGTCACTTGACTGCTAACGACACTCTGACTCAACACTGAGTGCTAGTGTGATTAAGTCAACGACTTTTTTTTTTAATTCTATTGCGCTATTATTATAAACTTTCTCTTAAGCTTAATATTAGCAAACCAAGGAATACGAGGAGGTTCACATTGAAAATTCCCTTTTTTAGTGATGTTCTATTAAAATATTCTTTCCAATCCTTAAAGCATTCAATTTTATATTTTGGTAAAAGTTCGGAGTAGCTTGGAGTAATATTCATTTCAATACCATCCGACACAGAAGTCTTTGCTAACTGGTAAGTCGACGACGGTGGGACAGTTTGATCGCAGCCTCGGTCAGCAACGCGTGTGTTCAATAGAGTTGTGTTGCCTTTTTTATATTAACGGTTTAAGTAACATCTCTTTGAAGCGCGCGTGGAACAATACGCGCTGTCAACGACTAGGGCTCGGTCTGGACGGTTACTGATGGCGAGCTACCTATTTTCGTCGTCCACAAGTCTGCACCTACCGCAGCTGGTAGTAGGATAAAAGTGCAAATTACCTTAGCCAGCGTAGAGATAGCAGTTCCATAATAATCGTGATTAATCTTGAAGATATCTGCCACCAGCTCGACCAGAGCGCCTTGCGTGCTATTCGCCTCATCCACCACGTTGTAGATCTGTTTGTTGGCTTCCGGCTTCCTGCCGAGGGTCCATGCAGCCCGGCAGACGTCCCGGACGTGCACCGTGTTCATCTTCAGATCGGCTGTCCAGAGGAGCTTCATGGTTTCATTGAGATGTTTGTAGATACCGCCGTAGAGGAGGCGGGGTGCTGTTGGGGTGTAAACATAGTTGTAGTGTTAGTGTCTGCTTGGTATATTCTCCGATTTTTATACGTATTCTCAGTTTTTAGAAGTATGTACAAACGGCAAACAGCGAGAATGGTACAAACAATAGAAACTGTATTGCGATACCAACCGCACATAAGTGCGGTGCGCGATCAATAAGTATACTTTGGCATAAACTCATGCGGTGGGGTGGTTTGTTTTAAATTAATTGCGGCTAAAGCAGCGACTTCAAACGGACATAAGATTTGTTTTTGTAGGTGGGAAAATCATAAAAAAAAATCGGGATCGGAATCTCAGCGGCGGTAGGGTCGTGAGAGCCGTTGCCTCCCGCTTGTGTCCTCCTCGGCTAGTATTACTGCTTCACTGTAGGAGGCGACCGCCTGCCACTCTTCCACGCTTCGGAACATGGCTCGGCGTGAGAGATCGTAATTGCCGATCGCCCCCACGAGGGCACGGCGGTGCTCTGCCTAAGCAGAGCACACCTTTACCATATGCTCCACCGTGTACTCCGGGCGAACCACACAAAGTTGGCACTCAGGCGTCACTTCCGCATGAGGTGCAGGTCCCTCCCGAACTGACTATATCCGATGAGAACCTGCGTTGTGCGGAAGGTGAGGAAGCCGTGAGGTTAGCCACGCCTCTAAGAGGGGACTTACCACCATAATTATGGCGTGCCCAGCATAGGATAGTACCACCGCGTCGCGTTGAATTTATGTGAACCGGATCGCTTTGTAATCGCATTCACGTAGAACGCCACGTAAGATAACCTCAGAGTAGTGCCGAAGAAAAAAAATGTTAATAAATGCATTGAACTAAAAATACAAAGAAAAACCCCAAAAGAAGTGTGAATGAATAATGATCTCGATAAGAACCGTAAATATATGCACGTATGAAGTGCGGTACAAAAGTGGATTACGGTGAATGTTTAATTGTCCGTGAATAATCCACTTTCCTTCACAACGGGCTGGTTGGGAGACAAATAACACATTAATTACGAACTATAAAATGTATTAACGTTGTTTTATAGTCTAATAAATATAGCTGGTGGCTGCGACATTGTCTACGTCAGACATTTTTTTTTATTGTTGATAGACTCTCGCTTGACCACTATCTCATTTGTTTGATCGCAAAGATGTGGTCGACGATTAATTATTTTAATTCTAACCAATTCACTCTTGACTTAAAGATTTCTAGGTTGTAGCTATCAGGAACACAGTCTTAACGAGTCTCTATTTATAAAGCCAGCACAATGCCAACATCATCATCGTTACAGCCGAAAGACATCCACTATTGAACATGCCGGACGCTTGGGGGAGGCCCCCTAAGCGTCGGCACAACTACCGATCCTGAGCGTCATTATTTCAAGTTTTTTTTTTCGGAACCGTTTTTATTTTTCTAAAGTAGCTTATAGCCTAGTAACATAAGTCATCTATCAGTAAAGTCCGGTCCAAATCGGTCCAGTCGTTTCGGAAATTAGCTGGATCTAACAAACATAAAAAAATATTTTATAGGTATAATCTACTTAACTTTATTTGTATTAAAAAAGAAAAACCGACACTCACGCGAACAATGAGCACCGACCATGTGAACTTATAATTATTTTTAAGATCTTAAAAAAAAACACATGTGATTTGCAATAAATTGAATAGAACTGAAATCGTGCATAATGGCTAGTATTTACCTAAACTATACAAAAACTTGAAAAGGCAGACTGTCGTAATCGATTTGATTTTTATTAGCCGACCCTACCTATAAAGTAGCTATTATCTGCAGTAGACTTGCGTGACGGAATCCTATCATAATATTATTATTCAAGAAGAATTTAACTTATATTAAAATATTTTTTCAACAATCTTGGGTAAAGAGAGCAGTTTTTGTTCTGAGTATTTTATAAAAATAACTAGCTTTTGCCCTGCTTCGATCCCGCTCTTCCCTACTGCAGCCTAATATACCCTACCCTATCTCAATCTACTCTACGACTCTCATCAACTCTACAATACTCTACCCTACCAAACTTCACATTAACCATCTACTAAATAGTCCGAACAAAGCCTAAGCATTTGGTTTGGTGAGCCCGTTCTTGAGTTATAAAATTGCAACGAAAAGTGGCATTGATTTTTATTTTTGTTTTTCATGATTACAAACAGACAACATTCTCAAAGAAACTTTTTTTTTATACTCATTATTTAACTTATATTATTTAACCAAAATATGTGGTACCTACACAGATTACATACACCAATAGGATTACAAGCGGCGCGGGTGCACTATTTATTATTATTGTGGTACATAAGACAATGGCGTTACGCGGGTAACAGCAGAGAGATCGCAGGCGCGTGCGCGAATTTGCACGAACATGGCAAGAGGATAACTCCAAGGCAAGAGTGAATAGGCTCTTAACAAACTAGTGCGCCTCACCATCATCGATCGCATCACTGCTTACCATCCATGGTGTGATCGCAGTCAAGCACTAGTTTATATCAATAAAAAAAAATAGAACCACTTACTCAAACTCCGTCGGTCCCCGATGCCGTACACGATGGCTGGTCTGATGATGGTGTAGTTCAGCTCGTCCGCCATGTTCTTCAGCTCTTTTTCCACCTTGCTCTTCATTTTAGCCTCGGTGGTCCATGGTTCTACTGCGCAGTCTTCTTTTTGAGGCTAAAAATATTTTATGATTTCAACTTTATGTTTTGATTGGTTGTGCCTACTTAAAACATGTGGCGAATCTGATGTTGGCGTTCAGAAAATTGCACATACTTCAAAAAATACGTAATACGCATTCGCCATACGATTTTTAAAAAGAGTGGTTGAAAATCGGAGTCGGGATGCCGACGGCCATGGGAGCCGCCGCCTTCGCTAGCATTAATGCTTCGCAAAAGGAAGCAAGCGCCTGCCATCACTCCAGACCATGGCCTATACCAAGGCCCGGCGCCAACTTCCCCCACGAGGACACGGCGGAGCTTCGCCCAAGCGAGGCGCACCTCTACCGTATGCTCCACCGTGTCCTCCGGGCAACCTACACAATGGTGACATCCAGGCTTTTCTTCCGCACGAATCAGGTGCAAGAACTTCCCGAACTGACCATATACGGTGAGGACCTGCCTCATGCGGAAGGTGAGGACGCCGTGATGGCTTCCCAGCTAGCTCAAAAAGGCGACTTACCGCCATAATTATGGCGTGCCCAAGGGCCTCCTTGGCTGTACGTTTTTTACTAACAAATTACCTCTATCTCTCTTATTATTTATCTTAGTTACAGAAGTGCATGACGTCACTTACAGCGGGTCGATCGATGACGTCACCCACACCAATGTCACCAGCGGACAAGTTTCACGAGCCCGACCGGATCTTCGGTTAATTATCACTCCCTGATAAGTACCGTATTGATTAACCATTTCGTCGCTGCTAGAGTACGCTTTTATAAATATCGTTAACGAAAATTAATATTGGTTTGGCGGAGACAGAGTGTATTGAGTAGGGCTCTAATATGTTTTATGAGCCATTTAATTTGTTACGTACGTCGTTTAATTGAATTATTTTAATACTAGTTGCTGTTAGCGGCTTCGCTCGAGTGATAGTAGAAAATTTTCTCAAGGTAGGTATGTAGTCCCTTGGTACTCCTGGGATAAAAAATTATAAAGGGTCTTTAAGTCAAGAGTGAATAGGTTACTTCTAGGCAAACGTGCTCCATCGTCGACCACATCATCGCTTACTATCAGGTGAGATGGTGGTCAAACGCGAGCCTAACAATTAATAAAAAAAAAAAGCTTTTTCAAGAAGAAATAGCACTTGTGCTGACACAGAGACTTTTTGACAATTTGTTTTAAGTTTATTAATTTTACAATTCCGAGATGGATTGCAGACCGCAATCTGCAAGCGACACTGCGGCCTGCAGCCGCCGCGTACAGCGACCACAAACTGCAGCACCAGTGGTGTCGCGAACCGCAGAGTTCACATGTACAAAAATGACGAAATGATGAAGATGATGAAGAGAAATTAACTAACTTTGTTACTGGTCATACACCCAAGTCATCAACTTCGTCTTCTAACAAAAGTAAAGTATCAAGAAGGTAAGGCGTGACTGAAGCATTGTCCTATGCATTGTGCAGCCGCGACATGCCCCCGCGCTTGGAATAGAAGCAACTGCTCACCCAGGTAGCACTGCGGTCAACCACAGCCGCGAGCCGAAGTGCTTCCTACAGTTGCAGTCTGCTACCCTTCTCGGAATTGTACCTTTAGTAGGCGGAAGTAATATTCCACAATAATAATATTCCACAACTACCACACAACGCCGTCTAATCCCAAGCTAAGCAGAGCTTGTATTATGGGTACTAGACCACTGATAAACATACTTATATATTTCTAAATACATACATATTATAGATAAGATACACCCAGACACAAAACAAATGATCATGCTCATCACACAAACATTTGTCCTGGGTGGGAATCGAACCCACGACATCCGGCATAGCAGTCAGGGTCACTAACCACTAGACCAACAGGCCAGTCCAAAATAAATAGCCATTCAATAGGGCTAGACAAATTGAGGGTTGTATTGATGACTTTAATAATTATAATTTCGCGACCTAGCGCTTAACCCTTAAAAATAAAAGTACCAACCTTATCACTACTATGCATGTGCCCACTGGAGATCTCAACTAGCCTGTCCACCTTCAGCTTGGCGCACTGCTTTGCCACGTTGGTGCTCAGCGTGAAGATACCCTCGGAGTACACTGCCTCCGTCTGGCCCACCCTGGTCTCGCCTGCGCAGTTGACGACCAGGCCCCATGGGGCTCCGTCGCCAGGGTCCAGAGCTGACGCGCATGATGCTGGAAAAAAAGGAGGTTATAAATGGATGAAGATACGACAAAATAAATAATCAACTTTATATAGTTTTTTTGGCAAATCTCGTGCCTTTTTAATGAATAGAGACTGTTTTTTTTTTGTTGGCTTGTATTCTGTCTCACTGCTGGGCAAAGGCTTCCCTCTACTCTTTCTAAACCTCTTTATCTAGAGCGATCTCTGGTCAAGTTGGGTTCACAAACATTATGAGTTCGTTACATCACCACTGAGTGACGATCTTTGCCATCTATCGAGTTGCATTCGCGTGACTGACAGTCAATTCCCACTTCAGCCTGTCTGTTCTTTCTCCGACATCTGCTGCTTGAGTTATGGAGCGCAGGGTGGTGTTTGTAGCGATATTTATTCGCTTAACCCCTATTATGCTGCGCTCCACTACTCGTAGACAAATCTTGAGTTATATCAATCTATGTATACCTATATTTAAGACTACAAAATCAAAAAATGAATTCTTAATCTTTTGAAGGATTGCGCCCATCGCAAATCATTTTATCATAACGCACTATGACGGAAAGTTTAAACAATGGCTAAGCGCTAAGAGAAAAAATCTAATTAGTATAGTATCGATGGATATTCAATAGATACTAGTTAGAATTTTTCTCTCACCATAAATTAAATAAAATAAAAAGCAAAACAAATACGCTCCCACGCTTATATAATAAAATAAACATTCGTCTAGCAGGAATTGTGAGGCAACCTTTTTTTGGGTCAAATAACTCGCGCTCTGAGTGGCGCGAGAAGGCACGTCACATTTACTGATTTCCGACTCAAAGGTACGACCAATATTTAGCCACTTGGACTGTTCTGTCATTGGCCTTGTATCGAAAGTTGGGATCGGAATCCTGGCGGCTGGGGCGCGACGGCCTTGCCACGCGCTTGCGGCCGCCTCCTTTGCTAGCATTACTGCTTTGCAGAAGGAAGCGACCACCTGCCACTCCTCCTCGCTCCGGACCATGGCCTGTACCAATGCCCGGCAAACTATTCACTCTAGTCTTGACATAAAGACTCCTAGTTTACAGCTATCAGGAAACACAGACTCCGGTAATTATTTTTGAACAATGACATATAAATAATTAACAATATCTAGAAACATATTTTATTTTCCTGTGATTGAGAATTCCTTCCTGCCTAAATATCCTCATTGTTAAAGCCAATCAAAACAATTGAACTGTGTGTTAACTACTTAGTATTCATTGTATGCGCCTGAGTCATTTTGAATATTAACGTGTCTAGTCAAGATCCTACGAACAAATGCCATTATAAATTAGACTTATTTATCTTGTGGGAGATTTCCCCAATAGGATCTATGAGTAGAATGTTAATTGGCGTAAGCGCATATTATTTCCTAGTAGGTACCTACTTAATAAAAAAAAAACTGATTAATGGATTCTTCTAATGAATTACAGTCTGATTATAGAAATAGGATAACAGGCTTTTTTACAAGCTTTTGTTTAGTTTCACCTGTCCCCATGTTTGTCTGTCATAAAATCTTGTAAATTAAATTTGACCCACTTCTCGGTTACCGATTGAGCTGAAATTTTGCATGCATGTATAAATCAGATGACAATGCAAAATTATTATGACATGGAGTTGATCTGATGATGGAACCGAACGATGGCTATAGGAACTTAGTAGTTAAACAACACAACTCCATCGAGTTTGGGGTCGTATGATTCGTCTTGACGAGTATTAATTATATTATAGGTACTTATACCGAGCTATAAAAGCTTGCTAAGAAAAAAATGTTTTCATTAAAAGCTTGTTTAGAATTAAAGAATGAATATGTTTTCTGTCATTAATTTTCATTTCTGTCATTCACTATGTGCCATCGGTACATAGTAAATGACATACGGTAAGGAACACAGGTAAGTTTTAGGCAGTAAAAAAGGCTGTCACTCCCTCTCACTCCACCCAGAGCGAGAGCAGTCATTTGACGATTTCTCACCAAAAATCAAGAAAAATGCACTAATCAGAGGCACCGCATTTACATTGGGTATGTGACGGGGGTGTATGTGACGGGGGTCTATGAGACCCCATATTGCCAAGTTGAACTTGCAGCGACCAGGGTCCGCTACTAAAGCTGACAATTTAAGAGGGCCCTTACTGAGTCATCAACGTGATTAAAAAGCTCGTTTCATTCAACGCACAATGTTTGAAAAATAGACAACGCAAAAAAAAGAGACGTCGGCGCTTGAACGGTTGGTATTCGGTAATTTCCGGTGCTCATCGGATATTCCACAAAACTTGATCATCCAAACCCCAAGTTTTCGAAAATAAGTCCGTCAAAATCTCAATGTAATGTGCAAGGTTAATATTTTATATTCCTTTTTATTTATGAGTACATTATGAAAGATACAAAGTTCACATAAAATTTGTGCAAAAGAGCAGATTTTCAGAGGTTTAGTTTTACTGGATTAGTTTTACACAAAGATCATCGTTCTCTATGTTTTGTCATCAATAGAAACCTTGATAATAACTTCAAGATATCATTCCTTGAGTTCCAAATTGCGTCAAAAGCGATTATATCGCGAATTCGACTTTTAATAGTTACAAAATATAAGGGGTAATAATTGTGATGTTGCGCGGTGGTCGGATTCGCAGTATTATCGCTTTTGATGCAATTCGGAACGCAGGGTGTATTTCCAAAACTATCTAGAGAAAGATGTGTAATGTAATAACGTCATAACCACGTAAGAGCGGTTGTACGGGAAGTATCACGGGTCGGGCGCTCTTTAGCGCCAATAAAAGACACTACTACTATAACTGATATTTTTCCGATTCCTCCATATTTTTATCTAATTCAGCGCAACTAGACATATGATACCTTTAGTTGTTATGTTGTTTATAAGGAAAAACGTCATTTTCCCTATGATTAGACGTAACAATGCGACAAAGACATATAATATTATTTGTGCTGGATGGCTGTGAGCTCGAAAGGTATGCATGCATTGACAATGGAGTAGGTACGCTACGGTTTAATTTTGAATGTATTACTAACTCGAAATGTTTGAGTCACTAGTTACGGCATGTCAGCTATTTGATTACAATTTTATTTTTAAACAAGCTGAGGTTATTGGGTAGAATTCCCCAGCCAGATCTACGAGTTGTTAGAAACAGTTGCAGTGTCCTTGGAGCGTTAAGGAATATAGGTGGGTTGTCAGTAATTGTTTGACACTGCCTCATGATTTCACAACTAAAATAAAAAGACTATAGATTCCTCAGAAAATTTAATATTCTCCTCCTTGTGTCTTTTATCCTTTGGCGAAGTAACTTATCCTTTTTTCTTTCAGGTATTTTTCCTAGCACAGGCTCCTCTAATATCCACGATATCGATGTAAAGATACTTATTGTAAGAATGTTCTGTATTATGTTGTAGACATAAACAAATGCTATTTATTATTATTTATTTATTTAATTTAGGACCTTGGGGACCTAAACCTTTGGAAGGGAAACGAGGGACCGAATATAATTTGCAGAGGCCCTTTCGATACTTTTCACGGAACGTGGTGTCAACAGACGATCTGACTTCTGAAAAGTATTTAAAACTAAGAGCTGTTCTGATGCAGCTTCGATAAATAAAATCCTGAAAATTAAGCCATCGAGGTATTACAGGCGAGTGCAGCCAATGTGAGGGGACTATAACAAAGACGTGAATCTTATACCAGGGCAGCAGAATAACTTATTTTTTTTTTATTATGTATAGACTCGCGTTTAACCACTATCGCACCTGATGGCAAGCGATGATGTAGTCGAAGATGGAGCTCGCTTGCCTAGAAGTAACTTATTCACTCTTGACGCTTAGGTTGCAGCTATCAGGAAACACAGACTCCGGCAGGGAATTCCACTTCACTTCCAGCTGTAGGCACAATGAATGTATTCCCAAAACGCTTTGGACATATGGGTGGGATGTCTACCGTGTACCGGTGGCGCAACGCCGTAATGTTTAGTTGTCTGATGATGGAACGGACTTGGCGGAATAGAATTGTGCAATTCCAATGGATACTCTCCGAAATGTATACGATAGAAAACCGTCAGGCGAATTCGATGTAACTACGTTAAAAAATATCTAGTTTGTATGTAAATCTAAGACTTTCTACCCGAAATAACTGGCCCACTCTCTGCACAACTACAAGATGACCGATGTACGTCATTCGTGGTCTAGTGCACACATTTACATATTTCTTTTTGTATTATTTGTAACAACGGGTTAGTGCGACGATAACGGATACACAAGTAACTACGCTTGTATAATTTCGGAGTGGAATGACACGGAGCGATTTGTGAATGACGCGAGTGTCGAACGGAGGACGTGCAAGTGCATTGACATATTTTTAGGGTTCGGAATTGTAATGTTTTTTTTTGGTGGGAAAATCATCTAATGAAATCCTCCACTCTAGGGTGGAGCGGGAGATAGTGTCAGACTTTTACTACTTAAAACCCACCCCGTTCCTTCTAGCCTTCATACCTCCAGCTCCCTTTCAGATAAACCTGGCGCCAGTAGGCTTCGATCCAGCTGGGTCCCTGCTGTTGCTGACAACTCCTGGAGGCATGCGGGAACAGTGCGCGCCGTCGACGACTATAGATAATGGTGGTACGAAACCCATCGAGCGCAAATCCGACTTGCACTTGGCCACTTTTTTTTTTTGCGGTCGTAATAAAACCTACACGAAACTTGTCTATAAAAGAATGATTTACAATACGAAACTGAAAAAAATCTTGTTACATTTCTGGGAACTGCGAAATCAGCTCGGAAATAAATTCACACGAAAGTCTATACAAAAACTAACATAATGTGAATTTAAAGTCACTTAAAATCAACAAAAGAAACTTGGCAAATGTCCTTATTATAAAGTAGCTGTTACCCGCGACTTCGTTCGCTTGGAGTTTAAGATATTACTCTCTGTGATCTGTGGGATTTTCTTGTAAACGCTTTTAATGAAAAAATTTTTTTCATAGCAAGCTTTTTTTAGCTCGGTATACCTACATAATTAATACTCGTACTCGTCAAGACGATTTAGACGAGCCCAAATTCGATAGGGTTGTGTCATTTGACTAAGTACCAAGTTACTATAGCCACCTTCCGGTTCCATCATCAAATCAGCTCTTTGTCATAATAATTTTGCGCACACCCACCTATCGATGCCAGGACGGAAGGCAGTTGTCTCATCGCTAGCGAGGAAGCGTT
The DNA here is from genome assembly GCA_949319445.1 of Mythimna lalbum. Taxonomy (NCBI): domain Eukaryota; kingdom Metazoa; phylum Arthropoda; class Insecta; order Lepidoptera; family Noctuidae; genus Mythimna; species Mythimna lalbum. Next base: position 20,403,537 of record OX439356.1, on the reverse strand, counting down.
TCGTGTAAACATAAGACTTTAGTCGGCAAGGACTCATCCCATTAGTTTGCCGCTGAGCGATATTTGCTCAGCAATAAACGCTTGGCAGTCAGAACAAAACACGTGCGTAGCCCGTGCAGTGTGGCGCAGGTCTAGCTGAGCCGAGCGAGTGGTGCGAGTCGAAGACAGAATCGCCTACTCGCACAACTGCTTATAGCCCAGTAGCAAAACTATTGGAACGGAACTACAAAGTCACTTCTTGCTGCTCGCCAACTCGTTTCTAGTTTCTAGCTCCGCTCGTTTCTCGCTCATCGTTGGCGGTGGAACAAGTGCCGATCGCAGTTGTATGGTTTTATACGTCTCACGTTACAAAATCGAAGCGGCACTGATTACTCATTTTAAGTAATCTTTAGTACATAGTATAAAACAAAGTCGTTTTACGCATCTGTCTGTTAGACCGCTAACTCATAAATAACGCAACGGATCTTGATGCGGTTTAAGAGCAATAAACGATAAAGTTAAAGCGTCCGTGCGAAGGCGGGATTGGTCACTAGTCTATATTCTAAACTATAACATTATAAAGAGGATAGATTTCTTTTTTGCAGAAAGGTTCTGGAATGATGACCGCGCACCTAGACTTTCCACAAAGTAGACCGATGACCTAGTGAGACTCACAGGTATCCTAGGGATGCGATACGCACAGGAGCGTTCATTGACGACGTTTAGGCACGGTAATAATATCATACAGTATTCCAACTTCATACAAACGGATGAACCGCGCCTATACCTATGCGCCTCGGTTGTAGCATGGTCTCGGCATGTAGACAGTCGCGGCCGTCGCAACTGTGCCGCAGTGCCGAACGGACACGACGTTTTTTTTTTTTTACAATTATCACGCGATTATTGTTAGTTTGTATAATTCAAAGTAAAGACGTGGTATTTTATTATTAATAATAGTGGTTTATTGTACTATGTGTATGAATAATACAAAAAAAAGCATTTTATTTAAATCTACCGTAGATTTACCGTAGACTTTTTTTTTTGTATTTACACGCATTTTTATTGAACACTTCTTATTCAACCCACAAAGTATTTTGTTTATATATAAAAGTAAGTATATTTACAATCACAAAAAAAAAAAAAAACGGAAACAAACTAGACAAACGTAATTAGAATGCTGGAGGCGGGCAGCCCTGTCGCATGTTTACGTACCGCGCGGCTGTAGGCATTTATTTCAAAAAGACGGCCGATTTAAAATACTGTATGATACTATTACCGTGGTTTAGGGGAGGCATATAGTCCAACAGTGGATTTCTTTCGGCTGTAATAATGATGATGAAAAAACTCAAAAACTACTAGACCAACTTTAAAAAAATCCTTTACCAGTAGATGCTCTTTTATCACTGGTTGACATAGGCATATATTTTTGACTTTCACGTTGGCATGTTAATAGTCTTATATAAAACACCTTTTAACTTGATTAACCAAGTTCATCAGACCGCAGCATAATAAACGCCAAAGTTCAAAGGGGTGAAATTTAAAGGTTTGACCAATCACTCGAAAACCCGCCATGTAGTAAATGTCAAGCTAAAGGTCAGGTCAGGTTTATAGCTTTTAGTAAGTAGGCACTTCAGTCTATTTTATGATGGATTGGAACTCTTACAAGGAAAATAAATAGCACCGTAAATTAATTTAAAATCTAGACCCAAGAGATTTTATACTAAACTAGCATTTGCTCGCGGCTTTGCCCGCGTACATAAAATATACCATAGGTCTCTCAGGAATAAAGCAGCGTTCTATAGGTGAAAAAATGTTGCAAATTGGACCAGTACTTACAGAGATTACCTCCCACAAACAAAAAAAATAGAGTAGTAGTGGAGGGGGAGAGGGAGGCCAAAGAAAAGATGGATGGATTGTGTGAGAAGTGATATGAAAGAAAAGGGAGTTAGTGATAGCTTGACGAGTGACAGGACAGAATGGAAGAAAAAAACGTGTTGCGCCGACCCCAAATAAAATGGGACAAGGGCAGGAAGATGATGCTTACGTCGACGATTGGCAATTGGAGAAGGGCACTCTTAAGGCGGGTGCAGCACTGGCATTGTATAAAAAAACATGTGGGAGTATCGAGCGTGACTACACTGCTGTAAAATCAGACTACAATAGTGCTGTTGCGACATAACCTGCCTAGCCTTTTTACTTTGTTGTCGACTGTAATCAATCGGATGCAGCTGAATAAAAGCGTTAAAAGTGATTTTCTGATCTCCATAACCCCGTTTGTTTCTAGAGTCGTATCTAGTCTCCACCTGGTTTAACTCTTCAATTCATTGTGTGTCATTTGTAGGTGACAGAAGAGCTGACGAGAACTATTTGGTCATGGATGTGCGACCCTAGCGAAATGGACACTAAAATATTTTTCGGATTAGATGATCGGGCTTTTGATGATCCTTGAAAACTGCCAACGATCCACGAATGACTACCAAGACCAATAGCTTCATTTAGGTGGCAGATCATCAGATTTCTCCCGGTCTGGGTGGAGCGAGACGAAGTGTCAGACTATTACTGACTAAACCTTGAGGTTTGGCTTGAGGCTTGACATGCTTTCCGATTCCGAGGTGCGGAAGAAGGGTCTTGGTTTGAAACGGCTATTGATATCGACCTTGGGAAGTGTAGTTTAACGTAATCGATGGACTTCGGTACACCGATGTTTAGTATAGGCCACAATCCCCTTATCAAGCTGAGGTGCCGCGCAAACGACTTCTTGTTTCAATTGCCGACACCGAGCACTTTTTGATCGTCATGAGTAAGTGTAGAGCAGTGGTGGCCGAGTGGTAATGGCCCCGCCTTACGAGTTGTAGGTCGCGGGTGCAAACCCAGCCAGGGCATTACTTTGTGTAATTTATGTCATCACCACTGCTCTCAAAACGGTGAAGGAAAACATCGTGAGGAAAACGGCATGTCCTAGAACCAAAAATTCGAAGAATTTGGATTACGGCCCATTCCCTCTCCTAGAGAGGAGGCCTGAGTCCCAGCAGTGCCAAAATTAAAAAAGGATGATGATGAGTATGTGTTAAATGGGAACACATGCGTAAACATTTTTTGTGTCCAGTTGATACAAAAAATGTTTACGCATGCGCAGAGAATGGATGATTTCATATTGATTCTATTAAAATCAAATATTCATCGGTAGCTTGTATCTGACATAAGACACAAAAGTGGCCACGTTTGTGCCCTGGGTTAGTGGCTACAGTTATCTACGCTAATATTATAAAGAGGGAAGTTTTTGTTTGTAGGAGGTAATCCTCTGGAAGTACTTGTGTGATTGATAAACATTTTTTTTCACCGATACTAAGCTGAGTGACATAGGCTATATTTTATGGACGTGGACGAAGCAGCGGGCAAAAGCTAGTTCTAAATACAGCTAGTATTAATTCATGAATCCCCAAGCGACCACCGGTGGCCGCGCATCTATTGTCTTACTATTGTGTCTCTAATTGACGGTATCTGAAGGGTTAAAGTACTTAATTTAAATAAATAAGTCGCTTCTTTAGCTGGTTTAAGTGAATAGTTTCAAAGTAAGTTAGTTTTTAATTCATGAATCCCCAAGCGACCACCGGTGGCCGCGCATCTATTGTCTTACTATTGTGTCTCTAATTGACTGTATCTGAAGGGTTAAATTCAGTAATGTAAGAATTTGAAGATACCCATAGCCGGGATGTAATTCCTAATTTCAACCATAACTCATATTCACACATTTCATATGCATGCATTCGCTCACGCAACAGCAGCATGCATGAAAGAAAAGTAAGTAGGTAATTAACTGTGGACTAATTATTATTACGTAACATAGGTACGTCTTGTGGTTTTTAAGTGTTCTGTAATCATGGAAGTTGAAAATATTTAGTTTTGGAAGTATTATGAGCAAAATCGTGGATTTACATTAGCTGAGGGCAGGAGATCAGATGGTGTGTGTGTCAACATTCATCGACATCTCCGCCAAAAGTGTCCACTGTTGGACATAGGCCTCTCCCAAGCGTCGCCACAACAACCGGTCCTGTGCCTTTCGCATCCATCGGATTCCCGCGACCCTCACCAGGTCATCGGTCCACCTTGTGGGAGGCCTTCCAGCGCTGCGTCTTCCGGTACGTGGTGCACTTCAGACTTGCGTGTCAACATTATACTTTATTTATTTACTTTAACATAACATGGACATAAGGAATCCAGTTTATGTTTAGGGTTCTGTACTCCGAAAGGAACAAAACGGAATTTATAGGATCACTTTGTTGTTCGTCTGTCTGTCAAGACCTTTAAGCTCGGGAACGCGTGGAGGTACCGAGTTGAAATTAAAACCATATACCTACTCAATCTGCAGTTCTTTGAAGCTGTGAAAATATCAAACATCAACCTTCTGAGTTAAAGAAAAAAAGGTACAGCTGTTTATGTCGCAAAAAACGTATACTTCGATATTCTCAAGGGAATCCAAATTTAAAGGGTACCTCCCGATGATCCGTTTCCAATGGTTGGGATGTATCTTTTTTCCCCTTAAACTAGAAATTTCATTTTTTTAAAGCTTGTTTCCCTACAATCTTTGAAAAAATGAAAATTCTAGTTACAGCGCAGACCTGAGTATACATTTTTAATTCCAACTCAATACTTCCACGCATTCCCTATATAGGTCTTGAAATTGGATCACTTTGTTGTCCGTCTGTCTGTCTGTCACAGACAGACGGACAACAAAGTGATCCGGTAAGGGTAAGAAACCCTAAAAATAGGAACTGTCACATTGATAAATGTGACAAAATACAATACGGTGGATATGAATCATCCTGCTCATTGATAACATAATCAGAGACCACTGCAGAAGTTAATTGCATTACAAAAATATAATTAAGGCCACTGGACATTTATTAATTGTTTGTTACACAGTGTGATTATTTTTATGCAGTATCATGTTCAAAGGTCGCCCATTTTAATATTAACTTTATTTTTGTTGGTCTAAAGTTTGCACTTTTACTTATTAAGTTGAATTTTGCCTTTTTAAGTTGTCATTCTCAATCACCTTATACAAAATACCTACTAGCTTTTGCCAGCATCTTCGCTTGCATACATAAAATATAGCTTCTGACGTTTTAAAAGTGCCCATGTAGGCCTATATGAAATAAAATATTTGACTTTGACTTTGATAACACAGGCTATTAAAGTCAAAGTCAAAATATGGTCACTTGGGAAAAAAAATTGTTGAAAAAAATTTAGCAATTGGACCAGTAATTCCAGAGATTACCTCCTACAAACAAAAAACCAACTTTACATCCTTATTATATTAGTGTAGATAATAAACTAGTGGTACCAACACATTGTCCTGCCAGAAAGCTGGATTTTCATTAGTAAAAAAAATTGTGATCCTATTTGTAGTGTCATGGTCCAGTTGTACTTTTAAACCATGGTCACACTTAAATACACATACAAAATGACATCTAAATCAGCCAAGCCATTTAGGAGGAGTATTTGATAAACATGTAAAGAAGAATTATTCATAAAATTAAAAGATAAGTCTAACCTACCTATTTGTATACAAATTTTTCTGTTTTTTTCTTTTTTTCTTTTATAATATAAGTGTGAACATGAATTGTTAAGTAAATAAAGTATGTTCGAAGTCAATTTAGGATTTCACTAATTGATGGCTTAATAAAAAAATTAAAAGAGCTCCATGCATGTTGACCACTGGACAAGTCTCCTCTGTTCTTTGTAAAGAACATATTAATAAATTTATGTCAGCCCGCTGCTGAAAAAGGTCTTATTAGGCAGTGTACAGCACACTTTATAGACCGTTAATATTTGAAACTTACTGTAAGCCCCCTAAAACTCTATTGGTCTGAAATCACTAACTTGTGTCACCTCCTTTCCTGCCCAGCATGCACAACTACCTGCGCCCTGCATGACTTAAACGAAGCCAACAACAAAGCAGTCCAGGTGGCTACAAATTGGTCGGATAAAATTTGAGTTGAACTGACACAAAAAGAAGAACAGTGAATGAGTTATAGATTCCTATACCTATTTTAATTCATTAATTCATGAATCTCCAACCGAATACCGATGTTCGCGCATCTATTGTCTTACTATCGTGTCTCTAATTGACAGTACCTGAAGAGTTAAATGACCTCTCTCATTCTCACCTTTCAGAGAGAAAAGACACATGTAGGAATATTATATGGAACAAAAAGGCACCATTTCTTTTCATATTAAGTCAATTTATGGTTTACCTATATTTTATTTTCAACTAGCGACCTGCACCGGCTTCGCTCGGGTGTTTCTCCACTATTTAATGGTTGTTATTATACATATAAACCTTCCTCTTGAATCAATCTATCTATTAAAAAAAACTGCATCAAAATCTGTTGCATAGTTTTAAAGATTTAAGCATACATAGGGATATAGGGGCAGAAAACGCGACTTTGTTTTATACTATGTAGTGATACAACAATTCTTTCTCACTGCCAGATAAAGGTCTTGCCTCAAGTTCATTTCTACTTACACTTGTATAACAATATTCTATTCTATTAACTACATTAGCTGAAATGAAACTTTAATAACATGTTTTAAAAACAAAGATAGCTTCTGACTAGCCGTCAGGTGGTGTCATAATTATATTTCATTACTTGCAATGAAAGCAATCATTGAGATTAGTTTGCCGCTGAATTTTGTTTTTATCTTATCTATTGTTGTCTTACAGATAATGAGAAAGTGAAAATGTGTTTACGCTGGCCTTGACTTTACATAAAACTGATGCTAAAATTGCAACATTCCATCAAAGTACTACTGCTTTTAGTAGATATTATTGTAGCAAAATGAATTAAATGGACAGTTTAAAGACCCACATAATTAATACAGCAAAAAATACCTGTAAAATTCCGATAAGAATCTTTCTCAAAAGATAATGAAGCAAGAAACAATATTAAAACAATTATAATTTGCACTTACTGGCATTAATAAGATTTGCGCTCTTATATTCAATACGAGAGTCTTCAAATATCTTGCTATGCTGGGGGTTCAGGAAAGCCAGTTGCGGCGGCGTTTTGTCGACGACCCGCAAGCCGCTCACCAAGTCATTGGTGATTAAGTATTCCACCAAGTTTCGCCCGATGAAACCGCACCCTGAATCAAAATCACACCGTCAACCGACGAAAAAGAATCCGTTTAGGCCGGATGACTAACACTCCTAGACCGTTACAAGAATTAAAAAAAAACACACGACTTCACTGCAGTAAGTACTGCATCAATGCTGAAGCAATCGTTGCAGTTTCTAGCATGGTTACTTCAGGTAAGAGAAATGAATTACCTCCTAAAACCACAACTCGTGGTTTTGAATCACCACCGGCACAATCAGACATTTCGCTAGCCGTTTCACAAAAATGAATGACAGTTAAAGTTTTGACAGTTTACCCGACAGCCATAAAAAGAAAATGTTGCCAACTAAAACATATTTTTTGCTACTAATATAGTAGCTTTTATCGTAACTGAAGTCGTTCCTTTGAATAAAAAAAAACTTTGTATGAAGTAGTTCTCTGATGGTTTTAATTGTTTTAATTAGGTACATCTGTATTTTTTTATATAAGGAATACAATCCAAAAATATTTAGTACTATGGATTTACTTCTTCTTTTCTTTCAATTTCATTCTTCTCTTTTTTTGATTTTGTATCTGATGGCAACAGAAATGCAATAAACAGTCCAGCTGAAACAATGAGAGTATTAAATTGTTATAATAAATTCATATAGACAATAGTCGGTAGTCACACTTAAAATTTTACATGCATTTTGTACTCGCTACTATTAAATAATATGATGTACTCAATGGTAGCAAGTGGTAGGAAATCGCAAGATATTTTAATTTTATTTTGGCTTTAAGCTTACGTAATTATTTTAGCAGTTGTACTTACAGATGACTAGGGCGACATATCCGGCTAACATGGGTGTACAGTAGTCTTTTTGCAGGGTAGCGATGATTTGCACGCTGAAGAACCCTGATCCTCGGGCCACCACAACAGATAAGCACGTCGTCATACCTCTATAACAACAATCACTTCATTAAGGATATATTTTCTTTGGTATTTATATTGCTGTGAAAACTTCACAGTTTCACGTTACAGTTGTATGCAGTTTACATGTCAGAATAATACATAGACTATAATTTATACTGGTAAAAGTAAGTATCCAAGCGGGAAAAACCGCTGACAGAAAATAATCAGCAAATCCATAGTGGAATATAATGAAACTAGCTTTTACCCGCGGCTTCGCCAGCGTTTATTAATATACTTTACTCTTTCTCCCCCTTTTCTCACTTTTTTTTTAAATTAGCCTATGTCCGTCTCCAGGGTCCCAATTGTCTCTGTACCAAAATTCATCAAAATTGGTTTTGCCATTTAGGCGTGAAGACGTAACAAACAAACAAAAAAACTTATTTTCGCATTTATAATATTAGTAAGGATTACCAAAAAAGAGAAAAAAATATTAACCTTAAATGTGTTGGATTCAACTCTACCAAGTACGTATTAACATTGCCCAAAATAGAGGCAACGTAGAGAAACACGTAAAACAACGCTATGCTCAGCATCGGGATTCTGATGAAGAGCAGCAACACACCGCAGAGGGACGAAATAATGAACACTAAAATTGTCAACGTTTTCTTGCCAAGCCCCACCATGAAAGATAGGAGGATTAAACAAGTTGCTGCTCCTGCAGAATATGCCATAGTGGCGTACAGCGCCTTCGGGTCAATACTACCCGTGCAGTTAGCTGATTCCTGTGAATAAATAATAAAAAAAAATGTAACGTTATTAGGTTTTCAGGTAGTACTGAACAAATTCTTTTTGGATTTAATATAATTATGTTTACAGCTCGAGATTAAGTTTTGCTATACCATTAATTTTGATATTTTTTAAGAACAATTTTTGCGTGTTTTATTTGCAGCATAATTAAAAGAAAGAATATAGAAAAAGAAAAAAAACAATGTTTTTAATAGCAACATACAGTGCTATTAGAATGAGTCTTTATACTCTGACTTGCAACATCGCAAAATGTACTCCCATGAAAGTCTTCACCACCAGAAAAATATGCGTTCGCTATAGTTGGGACCCACATTGTATACCCCGTTGACCTGAAAGTGAAGTTATCGGTTATGAACCTGGCCCACAAATGATTACGGTAAATTCAATTAATGTTCTTTTTCACAGGTAGCGACCATTGCAATGTCTGACATTTTATCAGTGCCCAGTGTAGGCACATGTCAAATAAAAATACAAGTATTTTGAATTTCAACTCCAAATTCACAATAACTCCTCTATGTATTATGGGGGAATCGAACCCACAACATGCAGAACCGCAGTAACCGATTGCCAACCGCACTGTCCAAATTATATCATGAACCATTTTTACAAGCTTAAAGTTATAAACGGTTTTACACGTGAGAAAGTAGTAAACCTTACGTCATGTATGCAGCTAGCAACAAGTAATAAAGTATAACTGAGTTCTTCAATAGAGGAGGCTTAAACAGAGGGGCTGTTTGGTTCCATATTTTCTTCAGCACTGAAGTTTCAGAACTATCGACTGGTGGTTCCTCGAGGTAGACATGTGTTACCTAAAAATTAAGAATTTTATAATTACGCTTTTGAATGCATGCAATAGCGTTCATATTATTGTGATACGTCTATATGTGTTGTATTTATATTAAATTCTGTAAGATCAATATTTTTTTTACAAGAATAAACTTGAATTTCAGGCTTGAACAACCAATTGGATTAGCTGTTAGCTTTTTAAAAGTGCTCATGTAGGCCTATGTGAAATAAACACAATTTGAATCTGAATTAGATCACAGGATTTATGACAGGATAAGTAGCTACAGTAGTAGCATGCAGTCGATGAGGTCGTTACTTAAGATCATTATTAGATACTATTGAGTCATCCAGATACTCACAGTATAGCTGTCCTTCTTAAAACCAGTGTTGCTCTTGAATATTGATTTAAAAACTTCCAAGGCTTCTTCGTTCCTACTTCTACTGAGCAAGAACTTCGGACTTTCTTTCAGGAATATGATGGATAATGTACCGATCGCACTTGGTAAGCAGATGATTTGCAACAGCAACCGCCATGGTTTATATACTACGCCGAGCCAGGGAATCTCGTAATCAAAGGTCAGCGAAAATACAGGAAGAGCAATGGCTGTGAAAGGAATAAAAACTGTTCGTCATATGAAAACATAGTAAACCGATGTAAATTCCATCTCAATAAAAAATCCTCGTAAACGCGGTGCTACAGTCATGCGACGGATTGTTGCTAACCTCTACTGGCTAGTTAGTCTTTCTCAGTGTCTTCTCTCGTAATAAGAAATACGTGCACGTACAACTTATGGTGAGTTGCGTGATCATGGTGGCGCTAGCCAACAGAAACATGAGCCTGCTGCGCTGTCTGCTGGGTACGCTCTCCGCTAGCAAGACGAAAGCCGCTGCGTTCGCTGATGTTGAGCTTAAACCATAAAAATTGTACTACTGAAAAATCATTTATCGTAGAGATGAATAGTAAACTAAATAGAGGATCAGTTTAAAATAAAAAGTTTGGGTTAAGGATGCTCTTACTCATGGATTCTATATAACCCAAATTACACCATATTTTTTGCTATAATATATTGGCTTTATGATATTTGAGGGTTTTTTTTCTCTCACTATTATATGATTATCTGTGTGTAAGGGCTCTTTTCAATAGTTTTTATAAAAGTAACTTACAATGAAACAGAAAGAAACTTGAGAACTGCTAGCGATTCGAAATTTGGTGCCATGGTTGATGTTAGACTGAGGATGAGTCCAACTGGCATGGCAACTAGTAGTGTCTTCCGGCGACCTTTAGTATCAGCGCATAGACCCCAAGGGTAGGAGGAAAGGATCACACCTGTAGTAGATAAAGATAATTCACTTGCAAAACATGCGTATTCTAAGTACCTATGCTGTTTGTTTTGATATAGGTGGATATTGACAGCAAAGTAGTCACACTTCGCACTCTTTGTAGACTAAGCTCGGAATTTCTTATTCAGCACTCACGGGCTCACGACATGTCAGCAATGGGAGAGAAAACTGTCAGGTATATAAGTAGACAATATTTCTTACCTATGAGTGGCATAGCAGAGAGCAGCCCTTGTTGCGAACTGCTCAGCGACATATCACACGCCATCGCTGGCAATACTACGGAGAAGCCAAAAATGTCCAGGTACATTGCCAGAATCAGAAAGCAGCAAGTTATCAGCATACCCACATTGTATTTGCCGAAACCTGGTAGAAACATAAAAAATATGTTTGCAACACTTAACAATTCTGTAATATTCGGAACGCGTTTGTCAAAGTGACATTTCTTCATTCTTGACAGGCTGAATGGTCTATAGACCGATGCCTGCCTTTTCTACGGGCGAACGAATAAAAAAAAATCATTCTTGACTTTATGCCGCGAATTTCAAAATTGACGGAGCTGTTACCCGAGTGCGGGTAGCTCAGCTGCTCAAAATCGTCAACAATAACAATTTAAAGTAAGTTTATTTTGCTAATATGAGTAGGCACAATACGCACTGATAATCATAGTCAACACTTATAATTTGACTGGTAAGTGTATGGTTAATGTTATTATTAGAATCCTGACCCCACTTAACATAGCTGAAAAATCTATTCTTGTAAAAGTATTTGAAATATTACTTTTGAACACTTGTAAATAAGATTAGAAGCCAGAATCAACAGCTTTCAAGTCAAACATAAACAATAACATGTAGGTAGGTACCTAAAGGTGAGTATAGACTACAACATTTACTTGTAACAGAACAACGAGCCGCTCTATGATATGTTCCAGTGTATCATCCTTTTACGAACTAAACTTCGAGCAGGCTCGCCTCTTTGATACAAACCAACGAGCATATTGGTGTTACATTTCGTCGAGCCACGAGTGCGGGCAACGAAATGTTGGTAAATGCACATTCGCTGTGAGCATTTACCCGTAACATAACGCCGAGCATTGGCAGGAACGTTACATTACATGGAAATGCTTTGGAAACTAAGCTTTTGCCTGTATTGCACCATTCGTAAGAACGTTACATTACACAGAAATGCTCCAGAAAATGTTGTAGTCTATACTCACCTTAATAAAAACATAGGAATCTACTATTAAAATTGCATACCATCGCGAATTTCTGCTAAGAATTATGTTTATTTACTCAGTCACACTGTCAAATATGTCAAACTACCTAATCACTTTGTAAATATAATAAAAAAATGCGGGTGAAACTGCGTGGGGCTGTCCTTGTCCTATAAATAAAACTGTGTTTACAGTGCGTTTCACTCCTTTGGCGTAATGTTGGAAATACGGAAAAACAGTGTTGCAATATTTTTAGCAATTAAATTACTCAATATTAGGGAGATTAACTGATACGTCGTTACTTTTAACTGATTTTGTAATTGCCTTTTATTGTTTTTTTTTTAAACTATTTTAGGTATAGGAATCTTTAAGTCGAGAGTGAATAGGTTTCTTCTAGGTAAGCGCGTTTCATCGTCGACCGCATCGTCGCTTTCCATCAGGTGAGATAGCCGTCAATTGCAAACCTATCAATAATAAAAAAAAGGACGCTGGGCTCCATTCCGAATGTCCTGCTATTCTTTCAAATACCGAAAACGCCACGCCACAATATCGTACCTCTCGATTAACAACTTCCTTTTAGACCACCTTTTTTTTTAAATAAAATCCTATTCTCCTCATAATTCTCCAAAAAGTGTTGTAACTACCATTAAAATAGATTTCATTTCGCATTTCGGGGAACAATTTTGGTAAAGTAGGCAACTCTTTCCTTTTTCCCTTCTTTTTTGTGTAGACAGACGGGGGAGCCAACGCCGAAGGAACTTCTTAAGTGAAACGCACTGTACAATATTTAAACGTCTTATTCTAAAATATATCTTGGCAGTGTCGTAATTAGAATGGTGCCCAGGCACAGGGCACATTCCATGGAGGGGCGCAAAAATTTTAAATCTTGTCGTTTTTGTTTCTCTTGTACTTTTTCCTAAGGGCGCAATTATAGAAGCTCGCACCGGGCGTATAAAAGTCTAGTTACGGCACTGTATCTAGGTAGACTTATACCTATGTGTAGATTATTATTTACACCAGATACAACTTATCTTCAAAACATTTGATAACCATTCAAGGCATCAAAATCAAGAGAACATTATCACTATGAGATAGAAGACACTATATTTGTAGTTTGGAAACGCTGTCTAGACTACATAATACCGAATATAAGTTAGGTAAATCAATTATTGCTGTAGTCAGTTTCCTGACAGCTTCAACCCTCTTAGACTGTAGCTATCAGGAAACACACACTGATTTTCAAGTCAATAGTGAACAGGTTACTTTTAGACAACCCTTTCCGATAAAAAGGGCGTATACTAATGGCGATGCAGATGAGCAAGTATCTTAAAGCGGATTTATTATCTAGTAAAATCCTTTTTTATATATGGTAGCCAAATTTTGAATATACGAATCGAAAGAGTATCAAAAATCGAGTAAAAAGCAATTAAAAGTCAATACTTCTAAATCGATTTGTAATATTGAGAAAAGGTACTGTAAAAGAAAGTATTATACTTTGCACTATAGCTAAAAAAAAAAATGGCAAACAAGTTAAGTAAACTGAAAGGCTCACGCTTCACTTTACGAGGACACAGGGAAACCAAGGGCGCAAATAAGGAGTACTCACCAGTAAGGTTCAAAGCTTCCTCAAAACTGTGATCTTGCGAATTATTTTCATTTTTGGCGAACGTCATTTTTATTAGTAATAATATTCCAACACTAGTTAAGTTTTTTTTCTTACATCAGAAATACTGATGTAAACTATTATAATATTGTAAAATTAAATATATGACTGCTGTTGCATTACTGTTGTTTTTTTAAATGGTTTTAATGGCCAATATTTGACCAAGCTTCCTTTTAATACGCCATGTATCTTATAATAGACTGACTATGCGTACACTGAGTTTTGAACTGGTACGTGCCTGAATATACTTGGTTGTTAAATCATACAAATGTATAAATGTAAATACTGATAGGAATACACCGAGAAGATTTTATTTTGTATGGTTGCGTACAGAGCCGTAGCGCGGACTAGTTTAGACGTGGGTGAAGACGCATCAACGAGACCTTTTTCTCTCATACATTGGAAAATGTAATACCTAGCCACTGACAAAAGACACAACCCAGCGTTCGACCACATGTTTGCTTACCATCATTAAAATAATTGTCACGCCACAATTATGGCGGTAAGTCTCCTCTTTGAAGCGTGGCTGGAAAGACCTCACGGCGTCCTTACCTTCCATATGACGCAAGTCCTCACCGGACATGGCACGTTCGGGAGGTTTCTGCACCAGATTCATGCGGAAGAGACGCCCGGGTGTCGCCACTGTGTGGAACGCCCGGAGGACACAGTAAATCACACAGTCGAGGTGTGCCCTACCTTGGCGGAGAATCGCCGTGCCCTCGTGGGGGCGATTAGCGGTTGTAACGAAACGTTACTTGTATATCTGTGGTGCGGAGTGAGCAAAGTGAAACGTCACTCGAATGTCTGCGGTACGGAGTGAAGTGTTCGGGGAGACCGAGTTGATAAAAAGGGAGTGCGTCCGTGCAGCGAGGTTCAGTCGCTTCTAGACAGAATAAGATAGATAACTACTTTCGCTTAACGTCACGCCAAAAGCGGTTACAGATTCGAACGCGGAACGTTGTCAACGTAACTATTTAACGTACAACTATTTAACGAGTGTTGTGGTATCCCGAATTAGGGTAAGTCTTATTACAAACTCAAACACTAGAAGCTTAATTATGTACAGAGATATTAAGTTTTAAATAGCACACAAACCATCAACTTAATATTCATCTACCTTCGAGCACGTATAATGTAGAATTTGAATACGTAGCTTCCCAACTGTTTTTTTCTTACTTTGCTTAAGCTTATGGCTGTCTATAATGTAAACTCTGTTCTGGTAGGTGCCACCACGACAATACTACTACAATGATATAGGTACTTTCTTGTCGTCATCGGTGGTACCCCCCGGCACGGAGGTTATTGAGGCCGCATTTTAATATGCTGGAACGGTGGATTCCAGGTGCTACAACCAGATTATATCGCGCCTACGGGTGAGACTACGTCCCGATCGGGTCGCCGCACCAGTAAGATTCGCCGTGCCTCGATTTCCTACGCATCAGCCAACCTCCATCTTCGGCCTTAGGGGTGTACTGGTCTCCGCCTGTGGGATTCGGGAAGTACCTTTCCCTGCAGAAGTGATTATAGACGTTCGCAATCCACGACCTACAAATTTGTGTGCCTCCGGCTTTGCTAGGCAATAAATATTTGTTACTGGTACACACCTGTTTTAATTTCAAGTCAATACCGTCCTAGTTCGGGTGAAGTAAACGGGTGGAGGCTACACGGTGGAGACCTCTCCTGCCGGACCTTGGTTCAGGCCATGGTCCGGAGCGAGGAGGAGTGGCAGGTGGCCGCCTCCTTCTGCGAAACAGTAATTCTAGCAAAGGAGGAGGCCGACCGCATGAGGCAACGGCACTCTCGCCACCGCCACCGGGATTCCGATCCCGATTTCCGGCCACCGTAGACGCAGGCTTGCGGACGCCGACCCATAAACATTTTTCCTGGGTGGGAATCGAACCCACGACCTCCGGCATAGCAGTCAAGGCCACTAACCACTAGACCAACAGACCAGTCAAAATAATTGAATTGTTTTGATTTAATAACTAACTATTGTTTTTTTATTAACTTAATTATTGGTAAATTGAATAATTTGTACAAATGATTACTTGTCTCTGTTTGCTGACACCCATAACACAAGTTTATTCTTAGCTTGGGTGCCAGAGCCCCAGAGGTCGATAATAATCTATGATTATGCAATTTTAATAGAAACGATGTCGCCTCATGAAAAACGTTAATTTGTGTAAAATTTTACTTTTGGAAATAAAAATAATAAGTAATAATAATTATTATTTTAATTACAATCGGGTGAAAAAGTGGTCAAAAGAGAACCTATCTATATAAATAAAAACCTCGTTATTAAAGAAACGAGGACTTGCGCTAGGTTCCTTTGGGTGTGAGACCGTGGGGCCCACATCGCCCTCGCCTAACTACGCTACTACTTGCGTAGAACGATAAATTTTCGAAAGATAATTATGACTGGGGTATTAATTATGCTGTCACTAGAGATATTTTAATTATACTTCTTCCTCAAAATGTTACTATTTACGATTCAAATAAGAATAGGATCGACTTAGCGCCATGTTGTGACGTCACAGCTGTCAAATCGAATCGGTTGGGTAGGGTGCTCACCCTACCCAACCGATTCGAGCAAGAATAAAGCAAGATATTTTTAAACCGACACTGAAAATATGAAAGAAAAGTTATTTTTCGTGTGACCTAAATAACTTACGATTAACTTATTTTAACCCTTCAGATACCGTCAATTAGAGACACAATAGTAAGACAATAGATGCGCGGCCACCGGGTGTCGCTTGGGGATTAATGAATTAAAGCAATAACATTTTTCTTTACTTAGATATAACTAAGACTCTGCTAATATTGTAAAAAAAGGTTTTGATATGCAAATAAGTTTTCTTTGCAAATCGTATCTACTTTTCAAGACATTTGATAGATAGAGGTCATCGACGTTCCTATTCTTATCGGAAACGCATTATATTTTCAGTGACTATAGCATTCTTATATTCCAGTTAATTGGATCCTTATTACTAGGCGTTAATACTTAATTTAGGTATAAAATTCTGGTTTTTGTTAGCGGTGTCCCCCGTGTAGAAATCGAAAATAAGCGGAAACTCGAGATCAAACACATAGCTACTCTCGAGTTAAGAATCTTTAAATATGACCTAATCTGGGATTTGGTTTACCCCTGTGCCATTTCAAGTTCAAGTTCAAGTTTCAGTCCAAGATTAAGAGAAAATAAAACAAGAAAATAATATTTATGTAGGATGTGTAAAAGGAACGTATGAATGATGTGTGAAATGAAGCGTAAGAGTGTGTGATTCAAAAAAGGAACGGTATGAAAGAGACAGAAAAAAGATGGTGACTTATGACTGAAGAGCGACAGACGACAGGAGAGAAGGTGAAGATGTAAAATAAGAAAAGGTGGAAAATAAAGTCAAGCAACTGCATCTTCGACAGTTTTATTTCCTCTTCCACACTGCTGCAATCCTATAATACTACATGTATTCGAGCTTCGATTTTAAGTTTCTTATGTAATTTTTTATTTTTGGTGTACAATAAATAATTTATCTATCTATCTTATTTTTATGATACTAAAAAAATAACGAGAAAGTACCTACTTATTCAAACAGTCTCTTCACAATGAAATTAAACTAACAATCTTTATATTAATAGCAAATATGAAATTTAGGGATTTTCATCGTCTTTTTCAATGTCACTCTTGTCACTTCTTGCCTTAGGATCTGCTGGTAAGAAAGTTGCAACAATGAATCCCGCTGAAACAATAAAAATTTGAATTATTTATTGCAATTAGTGTAAGCATAATATAGAAGGATGTAGGTACTTTTTTAAAGAATTTGTAGAGATCCATTAAATAACGCCATTTCTTAAAAAAAAAACTGTATATAAAAGAAAAAACTGACTGACTGAATATAGCCGAAACTATAGGGCCTTAGAGCGTGATATTTTGCATAAGGATTTCTTTTATGACAAAGGCTTAAAAACCTCTTAAGAGAGAAAAAAGAGCTCCTAAGAGAGGTTTTTCCAAAATGTTGTCTCTAAAGGGACCATATTGGGATCCAAAGTTTGTATGGAGAAACCTACTTTCATGGGGGTGAATCCGCTGGGAGCAGTTAATCTACACTAGTCTTTTTTTTTATTATCCTGTACTGTCCCACTGCTGGGCAAAGGCCTCCCCCAATTTCTTCCAGGCATTTTTTTGCCGAGCCACCTCGAACTAGTCCCCGCGGTAGGAATCCAGGTCGTCTCGCCACCTCTTCCTTGGTCGACCTCGGCGGCGTCGTCCATCTTCGGGTACCCACTTTGTGGAATCTCTTGCCCAACGGCCACTGGGACACTAGTCTAAACTATAATATTATAAAGAGGTAAAGTTTGTATTTTTTTGTTTGTAGGAGGTAATCTGTGACAGTACTAGTCCGATTGCTAAAATTTTTCCACCGATAGTAAGCTGCTTCACTTCTGAGTACGCGGGGGAAGTCGCGGACAAAAGCTAGTATATAGTATTTTTAAAGACTACTTATAAGTACTTACACATGACTAAAGCGACATAGCCACCCAACATGGGCGTGCAGTAGTCTCCCAGCAGGCTGGCGATGATTTGCACGCTGAAGAAACCTGAGCCACGTGCTACCACCACCGACAAGCACGTCGCCATACCTCTGTGAAAATGAAAACTTAATTATTTTTATAACATACATACTCAACACACCTAAACCCAGGGCATTATTGGCAGAGTCGTAGCGTGAACTAAACTAAACGTATAGACTAATTTAGACTTTTTTATTACTGTATTTAAACTATGATAATTATTATGACTAATGTGAAATGTAATTTTATTTCTTTCCCTGGCAAGTTACTGTACCAACATGTCTATATAAATTGATTTTTATTTTTAATTCTAAGTATTATAGTTTTTGATTGTTGTGTTGTACATATTATATTGTTAAATTTTTAACCATTCGACAGAAATGTAAAGTTGATGAAATTAATAAATAAACGTGCGAGGCATTTTTCTTTCAAAAATTCGAAAACGGGCCAGCGACTGTCGCAGCCCAGTGTTCGACCACATTGTCACTTACCACCACCGTGGTCAAAAGCGACTATCTGAGGGCCATGCAAACATTTGTCCCGTGCGGAGAGCAGCAGTCATTCGCTTAACTTCAGTACACGACTTCAAACTTCTCGCACTCTAGGGCGGATCGGAAGGGATCAGACCTTCACTGATTAAAATCCTCTCCTTCATTGCCTTGCGTTCCAGGACGCCGATTTTTTCTTGCAGAAGCAAACCCATGGCCCAAGTATTATCTTGTAGAGGCACGTGTGGAAATCTTGACTTATAGGTAACTGTTGTGAAGGATATTATATAGAGAAAAGTAAACTTCACTGCTATTGAGTCAATCTTCTTCTTAGCGTATCGATGGCAAAAAAATTCAGTTAAATTCCTTGCCCAGCCCAGAAATCGGCCACGGCAACGCCGTCCGCTGATGCTGTCATTAGGTCCTTACGTAAGCAGGTAATCGGGCACGTGGTGCAGGACGGAAGGTGAGACATCGTCTGCGGAGTGACGCCGCACAAACACTGAAGATCGGAACCATCTGTGAACCCCCACCTGTGGAGATTGTCTTTGCTGCGCCCAACCTGGGTGCGGAGTCTGTTTAGAGTTTTCCAGGTTGACCATGGCAACTCGTGTCCAGGAGAGAGGCTCTCCGATGGCTCGATAAAATCTTCAGGTCTAAACTTATCCCGCCAGCCGCCGCCGTTGAGTCAATGTACGCCTAGTTGTTTTTACACAGTTTACATAAATATTCACAATTTGGAAATTTTTCGTAACTTCGGTCAAATAGTATCTGAAAATTCAACATCCTGTCATTTTAGATACTCAAAGAAAAACGACAAACCTTAAATGCGTAGGATTGAGCTCTACCAAATACGTATTCACGTTGCCCAATATCTGAGCAACATACAGGAACATGAAGAACAGCGCTATGCTAAGCATCGGCACCCTGATGAAGAGCAGCATCACTCCGCAGCAGGAAGACACGACGAACACTATCAGGGTTATGGTCTTCTTGCCAAGAATGCCCACGACGAAAGACAGGAGGACCATCAGTACTGTCGAAGCTCCGGAGTATATCATCGTGGCGTATAAAGCCATCGGCTCGATACTGCCCGTACAGTCTACTGATTCCTGTAAAATTAAAAATTACTTAGTGTGAGCATTATTATCGTTCATAATGGTATCCTTACTAATATTATAAAAGTAAAAGTGAGTTTGTTTGTTTGTTTGTTACGTCTTCACGCCTAAATGGCAAAACCGATTTTGATAAACCTTGGTACACGGATAGACCATGTCCTAGAATAGGACATAGGATACTTTTTTATCCCGGAAGTATGTTCCCATGGGATAATTTTCTGCTATCACGCGGGCGAAGCCGCTGGGAGCAGCTAGTCATTCATAATGGTATCAATAAATAGATTCAAAATGGTAGTTTTTGTAAGTCAGGCGTTGGCAATACTTTATCTAGTGTTACCAGTTTTTTTTTGTGGAATTTACTGTAATTCCATAGGTAAGTACTGTTCTTTTAGCTCTGTTGGCTATTTAAACTCATTAAAAAAAAGACGTGTGGCACTCGGATACTGCCGCGGTAAAGCTATTGCATAGCATTTTTTATCAACTTATTTGTGATTGAAGTTGACAAGTTGCCATGACAACCATTTAGTGGGGGGTCTTAGGTTTTTTTCGTTACGGAATTTTCTGGATTCGGTCTCCACGCTCAAGGCCCGCGATAGAAGCTATGCAATAGCTTAAAACGTACATTTTTTGGCGCGTTAATATGATGGAATATATTGCGAGTATTCTTTTTACGTATTTAAGAATACAAAATAAAGACATACTTAGTTGTCAAAGAAAAAAAAGGCCCGTTTTTTTAAGCTAACTTCAATCACAGTTTAATTGCATAAGTTGATAAAAAATGCTATGCAATAGCTTTACCGCGGCAGTCTCCGAGTGCCACACGTCTTTTTTTTTTGACAACTTTAGTAACTTCAGTCCAAACTTACAGTGCTATTACTAGATCGAGTGCTTGTACTCTGACTGGCAACTTCACAGAACGTACGACCATGATGGTTCTCTCCTCCGGTGAAGTAAGTGTTTGTCATGGTTGGCACCCACATTGTAAAGCCCGTTGATCTGCAATAAAAACATAAAATGTGTGAATATAATACTACGGTAGCATTATGGTCTGATCTCGGACATTCCCATTAATAAAGTTGCCAGATTAAAAATTAAATTAGTAGAAAATAATAATAATAAGTAGTACATTTTGGTACAAATGTAGAAAGTTTGTCATTACGATCTAAGCGGTATTCGAGGGTTGCAGTGACTTTCCATGTGTATCAAACGACGTTTTTCAATACACTTACGAAGATACAAATAAAAGCAGCTGACGCGCGATTCGTGGGGGTCGACGCGCGCCCAACTTCAACCTGATACGATAAAAGATAACCTGTGCACTTTTCCGCACTAGTGCGAAAAACAGTAAATTGCGGTAAAAAGGATTTTCGAGTAGGTAAGCGTATTGAAAAAGTGATATATATTTTACATGTTATTATCTAATTATTTTTTGAATTGGTAACTAATATCTGGGGAGCACGTTAAAGTCATCTTCTATTATAGTAAAATTATCGTCAGAAGCGGTATGTAGATAAGATAATAATTTTAAATTAAGTAAATCTTACGTCATGTATGCGCATAACAGTAAGTAGTACAGTATGGCTGAGTTCTTGACAAGGGGCGGTTTGAACAGAGGGGCGGTTTGGTTCCAGATCTTCTCCATCACGGAGATCTGGGAACTGTCCTGTGGTGTCTCCTCAAGGTACACCTGCATTACCTGTGGAGAAAACATTGCCAAAAATAATTTTTATTCACCCAAAAAACCTCCGCCTCCGTTGAAAAGGGAAGATCCTCCGACTAGAAGGGCAAACTGTTGTCAATGTCTGGTGGTCAACTGCCCGATAGATGATTTTGAGCTGTTGTATAATTATGTCACACAAAAATGAGTCCAGAGATCTCTACAAAAAAATCCGCTCTGTGACCAAGACGTTAACTTCCAACTCCTGGGCTGTCGAAGACAGCGAAGGCAGAGTACATGTGAGCTAGAAAGCGTATCAGATGTTTGGAAAAGTTACTGTCAGTCCCTGTACCTTGATCATAAGTCTGAAGAGTTTGATAGTACTGAGCCTACGGATGAATCTGAATTAGAGCCAGAAATTCTCCTATCTGAAGTCAGGGCGGCCATCAATCATCTAAAAAATGGGAAAGCTACTGGAAAAGATGAAATTCCTATTGAAACCATAAGGGCCCTGGGAAATATTGGTGTGACTATTTTTCAGAGAATCTGCAACAGGATTTGGAAAACGGGTATATGGCCGAAAGAATGGACACATACGGTCCTTATCCCACTTCACAAAAAAGGCTCAACGAAAAAATGCAACAATTACCGCCTTATTGCATTAATTTCCCATGCCAGTAAGATCATGCTACACCATCCTTAATGAACGGCTGAAAAGCTTCCTATCTAAGGAAATAGCACCAGAACAGGCAGGATTTGTTAAAGGGAAAGGAACTCGGGAGCAAATACTAATAGTCCGCCAAATCATCGAAAAGTCTCGAGAGTTCAATAAACCTGCTTTCATTTGCTTTGTTGACTTCTCGAAAGCATTTGATTCAGTGAAATGGCCTAAACTTTGGGACACTTTGTTGCAAATGGGTACACCGAAACACCTAGTGCAATTGTTGAGACGCCTGTACGAAGATGGCACTGCATCAGTAAGAACAGATGGAATATTCTCAGATAGCTTCCATCCCAGCGCTGGAGTTCGACAGGGGTGCATAATATCCCCACTTTTGTTTAATATATACACAGAACTGATTATGCGCATTACCCTTGAAGACTGGACAGACGGCGTTACGATAGGTGGACGAAAAATTGCAAATCTACGCTACGCAGATGACACCACCTTGTTTGCTACTAGCGCTGGTCAAATGGAACGGCTGCTCTCGAGAATGGAAAGTGTTAGCATCCACTTTGGTTTGAAGATTAACCGTAGCAAGACCAAGATGATGATCGTCGACAGAGCTAACAACAACTCACCTCACATAACGCAAATAGCAAACTGCGACGTCGTACAATCTTATGTGTACCTTGGGGCTCTAATCTCGAATCAGGGAAATTGCGTTGAAGACATCAAGCGACGAATGGTTCTGTCCAGAGCTGCAATGGATAAGCTCAAGAAAATATGGAGAAACAGGAAAATAACGAAAGCCACAAAGATCAGGCTCGTTAAAACGTTAGTGTTTCCCATATTTTTATACGCCGCTGAAACATGGACCCTGCGACAGACAGAGACCAAAAAGATTGACGCTTTGGAAATGTGGTGCTGGAGAAAAATGCTCGGGATCTCTTGGACCGAGTTTCGAATAAACGCTTCCATTCTTGAGGAATTGGGTGTAAAGGAACGCTTGTCTACACTGGTGCGCAGTCGTATTTTTAAATACTTTGGCCATATTTGTCGACGTGGAGGTGACTGCATCGAACGCCTTGTTATACAAGGAAAGGTAGATGGAACGAGGCCGCGTGGCAGATCGCCGATGCGTTGGACTGACCAAATAAAAACGGCTGTTGGCGGCCCGTTGAACGAGTGTGCCCGGATGACTGCCAGCAGGCAAAAGTGGCGAGAAATCGTGCGGCGTACCCTGACGGCTTCCGGAGAGCTACCTTCGTGATAACCACGACCACTCTGGCAAGAGTGAAACGACCAAGAAGATAATTATGTTCAAATAGCGCGGAGAACTTATTCATTAAACCTCAAGCGAGCGCCGGCGTTCGCGCTGTCATTGTCTTACTACTGTGTCTCCAATTGACGGTATCTGAAGAGTTCGATTAGTTCCTATGTGACGACATAGATGTCGCTACACATTGATATTATACTATAACGGAACTATTTTAATAAAAACTAAAATAATTAAAGAACCTAAAATATGGCGTCAAAAACTTCACAAGTAATTACGTAAGTAGCTGTTGGCTTGGGCACGCCACGATTATGGCGGTAAGTCCCCTCTTTGAGGCGTTGCTGGAAAGACCTCACGGCGTCCTTACCTACCGCATGACGCAGGTCCTCACCGGACATGGTATGTTCGGGAGGTTCCTGTTTCGGATAAAGTCGGAAGAGACGCCCGGGTGTCGCCACTGTGCGCGACGCCCGGAGGACACGGTGGAGCACACCGTCGAGGTGAGCCTTGCCTGGGCGGAGCATCGCCGTGCCCTTGTGGGGGCTATCGGCGGCAGAG
Organism: Mythimna lalbum; assembly: GCA_949319445.1. Classification (NCBI taxonomy): domain Eukaryota; kingdom Metazoa; phylum Arthropoda; class Insecta; order Lepidoptera; family Noctuidae; genus Mythimna; species Mythimna lalbum. Next base: position 20,379,411 of record OX439356.1, on the reverse strand, counting down.
ACCTCTCGCGCCGGGCCCTGGTCGAGGCCATGGTCCGAAACGAGGAGGAATGGCAGGCGGTCGCCTCCTTCTGCGAAGCAGTAATGCTTGCAAAGGAGGAGGCCGACCGCATCAGGCTACGGCGCCCTCACCGCCGTCGCCGGGATTCCGATCCAAATTTCCGGCCACCGTAGACGCGGGCTCGCGGACGGCGAGCCATGGGTAGCTCGCTGTCCGATCGTCCGGTAATGGACCGAGTCCACGACGTCGACGGCGCGCACTGTTCCCGCGCGCTTCAAGGAGTTGTCAGCAGCAGGAGGGGCCCAGCTGGGTCGAAGCCTACTGGGGACAAGGTTGTCCGAAAGGGAGCTCGTGCCTCGGTATGACGGCTAGAAGTAACGGCGCGGGGTTTTTAGTCAGTAAGAGTCTGACACTATCTCCCGCTCCACCTAAGAGCGGGTTTTGTCATAAGATGATATTCCCCGTCGACAAAAAAAAAAGTAGTTGTTGGCTAATCAACTAAACTTTTACCCTAAACTTAGCTAACACAATATTTTAAAGCTAGAACTACATTAGACCGACGCACACGTGTAACACGCCTGATTTGTACGTAGAACGACGTCATGTGGCGTGGATCAAATGTAGCTCTACAAATCTAGTTGCCATATAAAATGTATGGAGACTGACGCGCTCAGGTCGGCGTGTGTGACACACGTGTGCACAGTGTAGGTTAGATCTGTAGGTTTTGATCAGGCAATTTTTGTTCATGAGATGGTAAACCATCAAATAACCTAGAATGAAAGGCGAGTATCAGATTTTTACTGGCTAAAATCCACCTGTGTTCATTCAGTTGCTCTTATCTTTACAGGAGCGGTAACTTTCGAATGCGCCCTGCTTAATATCAGCCCTAGCGTGCTCGTAAATTTTGCTGATAGCTAATAGAGGCGAGCGTGCAACACAACTCAGCGAAAATAATACTGCCATCGTAATCAAAAAGGGCACAACTGGCATTTATTTCGTTTTTTTTTAAATACATTCACGATGTTGGAGAGTCATCGTCATCAGCCTGCGTCAGTGTCGTAGTTAGTCCTAATGGGGCCCCATATCAAATACTTTTGAAAGGATCATTCAGAAGGTAACCTACCTACTAAATTAGGAAGATTTTGTATTGTCGTCTTATATGTTATTCTAAAACGCTAAAAATTCTTTACACTCTGTAAAGAATTTTTAGCGTTTTAGATAGTCATTATTCATTCACTCCTAGCTTTTTATCAATATGAGAATTTAAGCTTGTGTACAACATGTTACGAATTTAGGCATATGTCGGGGCCCCTGTAGCTCGGGGGCCCCGTATCAGTGATACGGCTGTTACGGCGGTAACTACGCCCCTGGTCTGCGTCAATCCACTGCTGGAAATCGGCACAGTAGTTTTTGAGTTTATTCATTACAAACATACACACACACAAACATACAAATATTCCCTCTTTATAATACTTATTAGTGTAAATGTAGATAAAATATAAGGTTAAACATAGTAAGGCATTAAATTATAAGCACAAGGGAACTTATGTGTCTGAGTATGTTAACTGTACCTATTGATTTTAACCGCTCACGAACCAAAAATTCGAAGATATGTGACACTCACCAACCCGCACTGGGCCCGCGTGGTGGATTGGCCCATTCCCTCTTCTAGAGAGGAGGCCTGAGTCTCAGCAGAGGGAACATTAAAAAGGCTGAAGATGATGAACCGCTCACGTCGGATATATCCGACAAACATTCTCTCGTTTATTCCGCCAGGGTCGCACATCTACGACCAAATACTCCTTTTTATCTTGTCAGCGCTTCGGTCACTTAAGGATATTAAAGAGCTAAACGAGATGAAGTACCCAGTCGTAAATACACGACTCTGGCGAATAGGACGCGAACACTTGTCGGAACAACCCGACGTTGGCGGCTAAAGGGATTACAACCCTTTAGCCGCATGAACTTTATACCATCTTTTTTCCGCAGTTTATGTACGGAAAAATTCAGCAGAATCTCATAAGTAATGCCAAATAAATACTCACAGAATAGCTATCCTTCTTAAAACCGGTGTTGCTCTTGAAGATTGACTTGAAGACTTCCATGGCCTCTGCCTCCTTGTTCTTACTGAGCAGGAACTTGGGGCTTTCCTTCAGGAATATGGTGAACAGAATCCCGAGTGCACATGGCAAGGTGATGACCTGCATCAGCAGCCGCCATGGTCGGTAGACTACTCCGAGCCAGGGTATTTCGTAACCAAAGTCCAAGTTGAATATTGGTAGAGCGAAAGCTGGACAACAGAGTGATCAATATTGTTATTAAAGGCTCTAGTATCTGCTTTAATTTTAAAACAGGTCAACAATGCTTGACTGAGTCTCAAGACCCAGAGTGAGAGGTGGTTACAGGTGTTGAAGTAAGAAATAAAATACTGTCACAGTCAGAATTTTGTTTGTCTGATTATCATCATCATTGCAGCCGAAAGACGACAATTGGACAGTTGGACATGGACCTCCCCAAATGTCGCTAAAACGACCGGTCCTGTGCATCTCAATAGGTCACCGTTCCACCTTTTAGGTAGGGTACCTATGCTGCCGTTTGAAAAGGAGAACAAATAGTACTGGGGCTAGAAAGTTAAAGTCAGGTGGTAGAATAAAAGTTCCTTACAGCAAATGATGAGCTGCACCACCATAGTGGCACTGGCCATCAGGAACATGAGCCTGCTGCGATGTCTGCTAGGCACGCTTTCTGCTAACAGGACGAAAGCCGCTGCGTTCGCAGCTGATGAGCTGGAAGCGGTCAAAACAGGAATACTTATAAAAAAATATGTAGGTATTAGTATGTGGGTATATATGAGATAGTAGTCAACGCCAGCCTATCCATAGTAAAAGAAATCTATTCTATGCACCCCACCGCATGGAGAATTTCAAGAGAATAGTGCATTTTTCTGGCGTAAAAATTGTCAATCGAAAATAGCGTTGTTAGTTATATTTAACTACATATCAGCATGGCAGTAAGTAGTTAAATTTATTTCTAACGATAAAACTTACAATGAAACAGAGAGAAACTTGAAAATGGCCAGAGATTCGAAGTCTGGCGCCATGGTAGCTGCAAGACTGAGGACGAAGCCGAGTGGCATGGCGATCAGCAGGGTTTTCCGGCGACCCTTGGTGTCGGCGCACAAGCCCCAGCCGTAGGATGATATGATTACACCTGAGAAAAGAAAATCTATTGAGCTTAAATGTTTCAAGCTAGGTTAACTAACGTTAGAAAAAACATAAACGTCATGTTATGTTCTTTTCATAGAAATATAAATAACAGGAGAAGTGGCAAGGGGGCGTGTGCATGTCCGCTCGAATTGCATTATAAGTGCATATTGATTATTGGGGCAAACGACCGGCAGTTATGAACTTGTGAGACTCGCGATACGTGATCGTAAAAAATTTTGAAATGCCGTGTTGTTCAGTGGTTTCATGCAAGAACTGAAGTGATAAGATAAGCCTGGGTCATCACGGAATCTCTTACCATATGTTAATACAAGTTTAATGCTATATTTATCTTTAAAATCAGTAAAAACAACAAATCTTATAATATGCATTGCTGCTACTACGATTTTCGTTTTCAAATATCAAAACGACTGTATAACTCATAAAGTAAATACATTGCTCTTTAACAACTACCAAATTTTAACGCTCAGTAATTGGACAAGCAATGTAAAAATAACATAACGATACTTTATCAGTGCAGCGTATTTCATAATACCGGCCGCTGATCCGTACCGCTAGTCAGGGATGCTCGTGTTCTTTTTTCGTTCATTCCTGTACGTGTAGTAGTGTCGGTAGTGGAAGGGAGAACTGGAGACACCGTGTTCCGATACCTACATTTTTAACTACTTAGCATATCTCCTCCTTTCTTATATCTATGGTTCTTTTATAAAATAAAAATAAATAGGTATACATTTTTATTTCAGACATATTTGGTCCCTATTATTAGTTGCATTTTCATTATTAGACTTGTTAAAAAATAAAACTCTAATTTTGACATATTGAGAAAGACCCTAGAATGTAACTTGGAACGAAACTGAAAGAAACAATAAAATAATAATTAGATTCAAGCGAATTTTTGCCTTGTTGCATTAAGTCCGCCTATGTAGGTACCACTACTGTACATGAAGTTTAAATAAATAAATAAATATACATTTTTTTACGAGTTCAGCCAGAAATTACTGCGATAGTACAGTGCGTTTCACTTAAGAAGTTACTTCGACGTAATGTTGGCTCTCCTGTCTGTCTACACAAAAAAGAAGGTAAAAAGGAAAGAGTTGCTTACTCTACCGAAATTTTTCTCCAAAATGCGTCACGAAACCGATTTTAATTCATGAATCCCCAAGCGACCACCACAATAATTAAATAATAATTAGATAATTAGAGACACAATAGTAAGACAATAGATGCGCGGCCACCGGTGGTCGCTTGGGGATTCATGAATTAACGGTAGTTGCAACACTTTTTGGAGAATTATGAGGGGAATGGGATGTTATTTTAAAAAAAGGCAGGTCAAAAAGGAAATTGTTAATAGAGAGGTACGATATTTTGGCGTGGCGTTTTTGGTCTTTGAAAGAATTGCAGGACAATCGGAATGGAGCCCAGCGTCCTATACTTTATTCAAAAATAGTTTAATAAAAAACGAAAAAAAGGCAATTGTTAAAAGTAACGAAGTATCAGTTAATCTCCCTAATATTAAATAATTTATGAGCTAAAAATATTGTGACACTGTTTTTCCGTATTGCCAACATTACGGCAAAGGAACTTCTTAAGTGAAACGCACTGTACATGGTACACACCTGTCATTTATATTTCTATGGTACACACTGTCACTGATCACCCGTTGAAGTTGAAAGCTGCGTTTTATATTAACGCCTATTAAACATTGTTATGCCTTGTAGGAATGATACTTTTTTGAAGTGAGAAATTGTCAAATTACTCCCACCACTCTGGGTGGACGAGGGGAGAGAATTTTACATACTAAAACCGACCAGTGTTCCTTTTGTTGCCCTTTGTGTTATAGGTTACTGCTAGGTAAGCGCGCTACATCGTCGACTGCATTGTCGCTTTCCATCAGGTGAGGTAGCGGTCAAGCGCGAACTTAAACTACACTAATTAATAAATAGGTAAAGTTTTTTTTTTGTACAAGGATATCTGGAAGTACTGGTCCAATTGCTAAAGTTTTAGAAAGCTAATTTATTCTTGAGTGACATAGGCTATACTTTATATGTTTACATACGTGGGCGAAGCCGCGGGCAAAAGCTAGTCGACTCTCGACTCGTCTCTGTTGATTAGTTGTCTCGTAGCAGAAATGATTTCTGTAAATTCTAGTATTTTAGGCACTTACCTATAAGAGGAATAGCAGACAGCAATCCTTGTTGTGAGGTATCCAGCGACATGTCACACGCCATCGCCGGCAGAACCACGGAGAAGCCGAAGATGTCGAGGTACATCGCCAGGATCAGCAAGCAGCAGGTTATCAGCATACCCACATTGTATTTGCCGAAACCTGGTGACAGATGAAGGTAGGTTTGTGAAGTTAAATTGGTGTAGTTTGGTATCTCAACTGTTCACACGTGGATAACATTTGGTGTTGACTACCTCAGCGAAGTTTGCCGATACGGTTGATGCCAAATGTAACAAAAAGATTAAGCCTGCAATACACGTTGGTCGAGCTAAGACCAATGCGAGCTGATGCGAGCCTAGGCAAATTAACACAAGGCAAGCGTCTAGACGTTCGGCAAGTAAGAAGGAAACCAATGCAAATGGCCAACATAGACGAGTTTAGAGGAGACGCCCACATGTTGGGTCTTGCCAGTTGTTGTGCATTGATACAGTATGGACGACGTAGAAGTTATCGCAGCTGCTGCTATTTATTTAATAAGCGCTTATTTGTTATGTCACTGTATACTGTAGCGCCTTTGATTTGTCCAGAAATACCGACACAGCTCCGAAGTGAGGCGAGTAATCGCGAGCGGCTGCGAGTTGTGTCAAGCTACGCCAAATAAGGTCTATACACGTTGGCATATGTCTTTAATCAACCAACTAGGCGAGCGACACTGAGTGATAGCAAGACAAGGCAAATATACTGTCCAGATGTTTGTTTTGATCTTCACTCATTAAACCTCGGCCACCATGTATTGCAGGCTTTAGAATGTGAACATCCAATCCATATTCCAATTAACTATTCGTACAAAAATATGGCTTAAAGAATTTAGCCTCCAGGCCAAAAATATTAACAAAATTCTTCCATCGGGAGCGTTTGATAAGGCTTAATTGACATTCATTGTAGGTATGCAACAATTGGCGCAATTCGCTCTTGTTCACAATCAAATTAACGATGGCTACAGTGCCTTCAGTTGCCAAGGGATTTTCCACCGTGTGCGCGTTATATTCATATTCATATATATACACCATATATTCATATACTTATATGAAAGGATAGTTTTGTATTCAAGATGAAACAAAGGATGCAAATTCAACGAACTTTACAATATCGTTTGTTGGGCTAAGTCCACATAACGTCTCTACATTTTATTTGGGTGTACAAAAAAGTTTCAATCAAAAATTTGATTGATTTATTCAAAGTATTTTCCATCATGCAGGCAGAGCCTCACAAAAATATAAAAAGTAGACTTTTTATGTAATAGACGCTATTTGAAATTACAGTATGTTTTATCATTATCCAATTCAATTATTTTACTCCATATTTGTACGCGCTTGCTGCAGACGATGATGAGACAATTTGCTCAAATATAACAATGTGATATATAGTGTGCCAACTGCTGGAACTCGGTCTCCTCTCTAGAAGGATGGACCGAAATCCACCAGGCGAACCCAGCGCGAGTTGGTGTAAATGTCACATTTACATGCCTTCGAATTTTTGGTTCTAGGACATACTGATTACTTCACGATTTTTTGAAATTTTTTTTTTCTTTTTTTTTTATTATTGATAGGTTTGCGCTTGACCGCTATCTCACCTGATGGAAAGCGACGATGCGGTCGACGATGGAACTCGCTTACCTAGAAGAAATCTATTCACTCTCGACTTAAAGATTCCCAGGTTGATTACAAAAAGTAAAGCGACTGGTTAGGTTTGACTCCACGACCTACAACTACGAGTTTCAAATTTGGGGCCGTGTCAGATTTTTCATCATCATCATCATTATCGGCCTTTTTAATGTTCCCACTGCTGGGACTCAGGCCTCCTCTCTAGGAGGGGGAATGGGCCGTAATCCACCATGCGGGCACGGTGCTGGTCGGTGAATGACGCATATCTTTGAATTTTTGGTTCTAGGACAAGCCGGTTTCCTCACGATGTTTTCCTTCATCGTTTTGAGAGCAGTGGTCACGAAATAAAGATTTTTACTGACTACAAACCCACTCCTTTTCCCTATTTGCGATCGTTCCAGGGCCTCGAGGATCTCTTTCGCATAACCCATGGCCCCAATAGGCTTTGGTCCTGCTGGGCCTTTACATTAGCTGACATCATGAGGCGCACGTGGAACAGTACGCGCCGTCGACGACTTGGGTTCGGTGCGGCCGGTTACCGGACGGGCGAACAGTGAGCAATGGATAGCTCGCCGTCGCTTGCGCTTACGGTGGAGGATTACCTACTTTACTGCATGGTTACCGATCGGCTGTACTCTCACTACTTACTGAAATTCAGATATATTTATATTAATATTTATTTATTATTATTATTTAGTACAGCAAAATAGCCAATAACACTAAATTATGTTTAAAACCTTTCACTCTGTCTTCTCACAGAATCGCAAACTTTCTAATAATATCGTCTTCCAAGCATCAGCAAACAAATCCAATCCAGGGTTGGTCTCCACGAGCGCGTTGAGCATCGTTAGCATACGCGGTATAGGGGAGGTGGATCTAGCTACAGTGCGACAGAATGGGACATTAAATAGTTTATGTTTTCTAGAGCGATTGTAATTAATTGGAACAAATAATTGACACAACTCCGCATGCAAATCGGACGCCTCAGTGTAACCATTAATAATTTTGTAAGCTGTTGTAATTTGGCCCACAGCCCGCCTAACCTTTAATGAGTTGCAATTTAAGCATCCTAAGATGAACTTAGTAGGATACATAAATGGGTAATATCCAAATAATCGTTTATAAAGGTACCTTAGAAAAGCTTTTTGAACTTTCTCCAGCATGAGTGTATATGTAACCTCATAAGGGTTCCATACACAAGCGCTGGTTTCCAGTTTGCACCGAACTAAGGCATTATACAGAAGTTTTATAACTGCTTGGTTTTTAAAATCTTGACAGTTGCGTAAAATAAATCCTAAACGTCTAAATGATTCTTTAGCTAGGCTTATTATGTGCGTATGGAAAGTTAGTTTGGTGTCAAATTGGACACCGAGGTCTTTTACAGTAGAGACTCTGGTTATAAGTTCATTGTTTATCCTGTAGTCGTACTGTATAGTATATATACCTAGTCGTGACGGAAGACACGTGGGTCGTGCTGACAATGACCGGTAATACGCACGTGCTTTGTTACGAGCGCATTACATGGTATCCTATGAAGAATGAAATGATGCAGATCACGATGGAGTATTGAAGTGTTATTGACGTCTTGGCAGACAATGATTGGTTCAAGACATTGATAACATAGTAACGTGATTGGCTAAATCTTATAAGAAAAGTTAATGTGGCTACAAAAGATTGCTAAATTAGGTTGCTTTATGATGATAATATGGTTTTTAAAAACACTTGTTACATTATAACCTTAGTGGAAGAAGTTTCGGTAATATAATACCCGATCCTTCATCAGAGCATCCTACATACGGCGATGCGCCACTGTTACATGGTAGACATCCCACCAACTCGCTCAAAACGTTTTGGGAACACATTCATTGTGCTAACGAGTGGAATTCGCTGCCTAGTGTAGGAGAGCGTACTCCTATTTCAATATCGACCACACCCAAGTAGCACAACAAGCTGTATATCAACTGCATAAAGCGTCAGTTGATGAAAGCCTGCATAAGCGCTTTCATCACGAGCATATCAATCAATAAAGTTTTATTTTTACGTTAGATCAGGAAACTCTTTAAATATAAATAAAAAATGTATATTCATCGAAGCATCGTTAAGTTTATGATAATCCCAAAGTAAGAAATTGTTTCAGACCACTGAGATCATTGACTTCGGCGCTGCGTGTAGTGGGTTCGATTTTCGCACGAAACAAATATTTGTACGGCCTATTGTTTCCAATCTGGGTGTCTATTGTTTGTGAGATACCAAGAAGAAGGTGCAGAGAAGAACTTGGCTCTAATAGGAGTGATTGACCAGCACTGGCTGAAGACGGACGTATGAGAAAAGGAACGATTCGTTGCAGTATTCATAGAGCATATTTACATAGAGACTATGGTGCTATTAAATGCCTATCAGTTTTAATAAAGGAAAAGTGAATAAAATAAGTATATTATTTTGAGAAGAAATAATGACAATTATTTAACAAGTTTTCAATGAAAATATTTTTTTCATAGCAAGTTTTTATAGCGCTGTATAATCTATATTTCTTCGGTCAACGAATCAGCATTGCCATCCAGCGTGGCAATGCTGCCAGCGTTCTAGGCACATTTCCCATTGACATCGATGTGGACGAATTTTTTGACGCCTATAAGTTCCTTTTGTTTTTTACCCGTTTGTACATATTTTTACTTTAAGTTTGTATATACTACTCTGTCAAGAAAGTACCGGGAAAAGATCAATAATACACAAAATGTCTGTTATTCATCCAAATTTATTTTATCACCTTCAAAGTATGCTCCTTTAGAAACGATACACTTGCGCCAACGAATAATCCATTCATCAAAACATTTTTTAAACGCTGCTTCCTGAATTGAGTTCAGTTCTCGCCGCGAATTCTCCTTTATGTCTTCTATCGATTGAAAACGGGTGCCACGAAGTGGTAATTTGAGTTTAGGAAAAAGAAAAAAGTCAGCAGGAGCCATATCTGGTGAATATGGTGGTTGCTGGATGGTATTTGTTGAGTGTTTGGTCAAAAATTCGTTCACAATGATAGGATTGTCGTGGTGCAAAATCCAAGAATTTTCTTTCCACAAATCTGGCCTTTTTCGTCGAATTTGCTCTCTTAAACGCCGCATAACGCTCAAATAATATTCTTTATTTACCATTAGACCTTCCGGTAAGAATTCAGAGTGCACAACACCGCGATAGTCAAAGAAAACAGTCAACATGACTTTGACTTTTGATCGACTTTGGCGTGGTTTTTTCGGTTTCGGATCAGTTGGAAGGCGCCACTCCGAAACTTGTTGACTAGTTTGCATGTCAAACTCTTAAACCCACGTCTCGTCACCAGTAACAATGCGTTTCATGAATGTTGGGTCCGAACTGACTCGTTCTAGCATGTCCTCAGCGACTTTCATGCGATTGAGTTTTTGGAGAAAATTCCATGGAGCAAGTATAGAAGGAAAATTCAGATCTTTTGGGACTAGCCGAGCAGCAACATGTTTCATACCCAAATGATTAGTTAAAATGGTACGGATCGACTCGTGAGATACAGAAAGTTCGGCGGCTATCTCTCTCAGAGTTGAATGGGGATTTTCAGTCACTATTTCCTTCACTTTTGCGATGTTAACTTCAGTTGCAGACGTTGACGGCCTACCAGAGCGAGGCAAATCTTCCATCACATCTCGACCGCTTTTGAACGCTTTGAACCACTCATAAGCACGAGTTTTTGATAAAGTCGATTCACCGTAAGCCTTCTGTAACATTTTCAGTGACTCCGAACACGAAATTCCATTGGCGATGCAAAATTTAAGACAAACTTTTTGTTCGATATTTTTGTCCATTATGAAATTCGCAATACACACTATATATGATATTACTAAAACCAGCACTGTATTTAATATAAATAACAGATGCAACTCAAACTCCGCGCCAAAATGGAAAACAGTTGTGCCAATCTAACAACTACAAAAAAACAAAAATTTGAATTTGGAACCATAAACAAATCATCCATTCCCGATACTTTTTTGACTGAATGTATATACCTATTAGTTTATAATATTTAATAATTAAGATGTAGGTATATATTTGCAAAATAAATTCCTCTAGTAATTAAAAAAAATATATACCTATTCGTCAAGATCATTACATAAAGCTCAAACACGGCTGGGTTACATATCTGAGTTCTTATGGCTACCTTCGGGTTCCATCGTCAGATTAGCTCCATGTCATAATAATTTCGCATTGTCATCTTGTTTATACAAGCATGTAAAATTGCAGCTTAATCGGTAACCGGGAAGTGGATCTTTACTTTGCAAGATTGGATTATAGACAAACTCACATAGGTGAAACGAAATAAAAGCTTGTAAAAACACTTACCAGTAAGGTCCAAAGCTTCCTCAAAGCTGCGTTTCTTCGAAACATTATCAGCAATAGCGATAGCCATTTTGAAAAATTTACTGAGGTATCAATTGCAAGGAGTCTTTTTTTCTGAATTTGAATTTATATATTTTTTTAATTGGTACGCCTTTTTTATTTGGTCAGAGTTTACGTCTTTTTTGAAGTTCTTGATTTTAATGGTTGTGTAATTGTTTATTGTTTTTTTTTTTAAACTTATTTCAAGGATTTTTTTTTCAAATTCGAATGTACATTTTTTTTTTTTAAATTGGGACGCTTTTTTTATTCGACCAGATTTTAAGTATTTTTTTGTTGTTCTTGGTTTAAATTTTTGTCTAATGTTTTATTGTTTTTTTTAGTAATCGATGGCCAGTGTTTGACCTATATTGGCCATGTGTCAGAGTTAGACTGACGCTCGAACAGTGAGTGTTCGGAACGGTGCGCGCTTAAATATATTATAGTTTGTTCAGTTTGTTGAATACTGATAGGAAAATCACGCTGAGATTGTTTAGCGTGGTGTCCCGACTTTTACGATAATTTACAAGAGATAATTATGACTTGCAGTTCATTATGATGATTATGTGACTGATAACAATGAACTTTTATTTTTGCTCTTGTTTTGGGAAATTTGGAACTGGGTCTCCCTCTTCATCCTGAATCCTCCATAGGAACTACTAGCTGACCCGGCGAATTTCGTTCCGAATGTAGTATAAATGTCGTAGCCATCCAATTGGGCGCCTAGAGCGTTCGTTAAACGCCGGCATCCAATGAAATGGCTAAAGAACAACTAGCTATGTCGTTGACCGCAACGTTCAACCAGATGGCTGAACGTTGTGTACCTATTCATTTAGTTTAGTAGGGTGATCATGAGTTTATAAATTATATAAAACTACTTTTTAGTAATAGTAACCAAGTAATAGTGAAATATTATTAAATCAATAAATAGCGGAACTAAATTTGAATCACTTGGCTGAGTCTTGATCAGTCATTTCGGAAGGGCTAACTCTCAATACGCCAAGCTGTTAAACGTTGAGCGATTTTAGTTCAAACAACTATCGGCCTAGGCATCCAATTAGATGACTAATTTAACCAGACGGCCGCGACATATATATTTAGTGAACCGATTGTGATGAATCAAAGCCTAAGTAATACATCAAGTTACACACAATGTTAATGTTTAAAAGTTATATAGATACATACATTGGTTTCGTACATTTTACGTGATGCGTGGACAACTAAAACTTCTACAGATTTATCATAATATATGTATAGAAGGAGTAAGGAGGAGGAGCGGGGGGGGGTGTATGAAGGTGGTGTGACGATTTCATCATGTTCGCGGGGCAAACATGACCAGAGATCGCCCAGCAGTGGGACACACAATAGGCTAATAATAAAAAAAGATGAAATAAACGACTATTTTTTTCGGTAATATTATATATGTAAGGGCCTATGCACACCACGTTTTTTAAACGCGCCGTCGACGCGCGTTTGTAGCGATACAGACGCGATACGCACGCAAGTCAGACGCAGCCTTTGCACACCTGTATAAATACAGACGCGCGTGTGTAGCGATACAGACACGATGCAAACGCGCGTGTGTAGCGAAACAGACGCGATGCAAACGCGCGTGTGTATCGATACAAACGCGCTGGCATTTTGCGTTTTTAAGCAGAACCTCCTCAACAGTAGCAAGATGGCGTCGGTCGAGACAGCATTGATTTCATGCGCTTTGTTATTAATTTTTTAAAAAAAGAAGAAGAAAAATTACCGACGTTTTTGGGTACACCCATTTACAAGCGAGAGAAGATTGTGTGGACATTATACAATAATGTTTAGAAAATTAATATGACATGAAAAAAAATTTGCAAATTGTTATCGAATGTCATATTCATCATTTCAAGAACTTCTTGAAATTCTTAAACCGGAATTAACTCGGCAAAATACAGTGCTAAGATCATGTATATCGAAACAGACGCGCCGGTGCCGCGCGTTTGTATCGATATACACGCGCCGGTGACGCGCGTTTGTTTCGATACAAACGACAACAAACTGCCCTGCAGGATAAAAACGCGCCGGCGACGTGCGTTCCCAAAACGCGCGTCGACGGCGCGTTTGAAAAACGTGGTGTGCATAGGCCCTAACGATCACGAAAGACGTCAGACGTCACGTTTTATGAAAACAGGTGAATAAACGTGTCCCGTGAGTTGTATTAGTTACTATATAATGCTACATAATATGATGCGCTGAGCCATTGTGCCGTCCAAAGAAAAACGGACACAAGCACTCTTTGCAAAATTATGTTATACTAGCTTTTGCACTCGGCATCGCTCGCATACCTAAATTATAGTCACTTGGGAATAAAGCAGCTTTCAAGCGGTGAAAAAATTTTAGCGATCGGACCAGTACTTCCAGAGATTACCTCCTACAAAAGAAAAAACAAACTTTACCTCTTTATAATATTAGTGTTGATTAGGGGGCATGGCAGTTCTCCCGCCAAGGCCAGCAAAAAAGTGGTACTGTCGTAACATTCATTTCTCGATACAGTTCAGGCCGTTTTCAATCCCTATAACTTCGGTGTATATAAAACTAGAAACTTTAAAAGCCTATAAGGGACTTGTACCAAGTTTCCGTGTATCAAGTTTCATCAAAATCGGTTTTGCCATTTAGGCGTGAAGAAGTAACAAACAAACAAACAAACTCACTTTCGCTTTTATAATATTATAGTAAGGATTAGATAGTTTAGTCCGATAGCCAAGTCAATCTAGGTCACCAAGGTTCCTTAAGTACGTACTGAATAAATTGACCGATTTGGTATTACATATAAATGAATTTGAATTTGAATATATAGATTGATAGATAGATAAAAAAAAAATATTCGTTGCAGCATTAAATGCACACAAAAGCACAACTAAATAAATTATAAAGAACTAAGCAATGACAGTGTGTAAGTAAATATACCGAAAGAATCTTTTTCGTTCGCGCGACTGTCATTGTATCACGTCATGGTAAGTCCCTTGTGGGTTAAATGTACCATCAAAGACACTTTCGCCTGACCACCGTTAAGTTCATTTTTGCTTGTACCACAAACGAAAATTTCAAAGAGTTTGGTTTGGCGCCGCACCGCAGGATATAAGCGAGAATTTTTTTAAGTGATCAGGCAGAAATGACCGCGATAGTGCGAGTCCAGTAAAACTATGAGTTCAAGGCGTTGTTGGGCCTGCCTAGATACTGCGGGCCATCGGGGATGTTCTCTTTTTATTTTTTCAGTTTTGTGTTTAGGTCAGATGCGCCTGTTTTGCTTGCGGTCGCAGTACATTATGTAATGCACTGAGTAACTATGTATTATGACCATATTGGATTAGTCGTGCGGACTTGATCATCGGACATCCGCACGTATGTAGCCCATTGTGGCAGCTGTCTCCGGCGTCAGTGACATTGTTGTCAGTTGACAATGACTAGCTAGGGTTGCTGGGTCTTTAACGAAAAGCCGGACAGCTCAGCCAGTTTATTTACTTATTATTTTATTTTAATACGCAGATTAGAAAGCAAGAAAGAAAGAGTAAACGTTTATTTGAACCTCACAAATTACATTATAACATATATTTTTAATAGGTGCAGTGACAGACTATAGACTAAGACAATTCAGCCCAGGGGTGTAGCCAGACATTTAGGTAAAAATAATAATAAAATATTAATAATAATAATCATACAGAAGGCAGTACTCCTCGATACGGCACGCATTGTGAGGAGGTTCCTGTCTCTGGAGCCCTAACCACCGGTAGCTTGGACCCTGCTCCCGACATCGGTGGACCACTATTTTTTGTATTTTTAAATGTTTTTTTTTTTATATTTGTTTTAAGAAATATTTAAAAATATCAAAAATATGTATAATTGAGGAATAAAGGAAATAATCATATACTAATATAATATTCCACAACTATCACACAACGTCGTCTAGTCCCAGGTTAGCCTGAGCTTGTGTTATGGGTACTAGACAACTGATAAACATACTTATATATTTCTAAATACATATCTATATATAGATAAATTACACCCAGACATAGAACAAATGATTATGCTCATCATAAAAACATTTGTCCTGGATGGGAATCAAACTCACGACTTGCTATGCTTATGCTGGGTAACACGATACTCCACGGAGAGACTGATGGTCAAATCTTCTGTTGTCTTATTTCCTGTGATGACTGTTAAAGACCTACGAATAACAACAGATCAACAGCTTTTCGTACTTTTCCAGGCACAGAGTAATGTCGTAGATAAACTTAGAAAAGTACATACATATGAATAGAAAAATTCACATTGTTACTGCCCGGTTGCTAAAGTATTCCACGCGCTCCTCAAAGGGATGTTAGCAAAACCGAAGAGGCCCAACAGGGCCGAAGTCTAATGGGACCATGAGTTGTCTTTCGAAAGGGAAACCCGTGATCCTGGAACGCAAAGGCAAGTGTGGTTTCAGTCAGTAAAAGTCCGACACGAAGTCGCACCAAGCGTATAAAAAGCCAATTACGGTACTGGCCGAAAATAAATATTGCGATTGACATGTGTGACTTCAGTTAATGAATATGTTGAATTAATCTACGTCATGGCAGTTCTTGCGAGACTATACAATAGTCATATCACATGCTGAGGACAGGGAATCATGCTCCCAATCATGACTGTGCGTTTTCTTTGCACTCAGCTCTCACTCTACTAGACGGCTCGCCTAGTGTAAACGCTGCATGACTGACTAAAGTGTTGAATGACAATTTGTTACGTACGTTGACACAGATCTAAGCTGCTTTTTCATTGGTGTTAGACTAGCTTCTGTCAGCGGCTTCACTTGCGTGTGTGTTGAAAATGATTCTAAAGGATAAAATGGGGTATCCTAGAATAGTAATTTGTTGATTATTAATGGCAATTAGACCCAAAATCGGTTGTTGTTGGTTGTTGTTTGTATGTGCTGTTATAATATATGGTTTACCCGTGTTCCAAATAAGTTAAGCTCTTTGGAGACTTTCGCCTTTATAATGTTAGTGTGAGTTCATAAATAAACATAAATGGATTTTTAATATAAAAGGGGTTTTAATTGGCTTTACAACAAGAAATAAAATAAAATAAAATTATTACAATATTTTTACCTGGCTTCTAATTGCAGTAGACTTAAGGGTGAAGAAATCAATCAAGGCATATAGTATGGATCTTTTGGTATCCGAAATAAAATAATTTCTACTCTATCTTTTAAAGGGCTAATTATACATACGGACAATCAAATATCTGTCATTCATAATTCATTTTTCAATCTTAATTATTGATAGACTCGCGTGAGCACTAGATCACAATATGATGGTAAGCGATGATGTGGTCGGCGATGAAGCACGCTTGCCTAGAAGTAATCTACTCACTCACCATAATTCAACAAAGTATTTGAAAACAGAAATCTAACTATTAGTACACTGAACGTGCGAAGGTTATCTATATACCTACAATGATGAGAATATAGGTGCTGTTTTATTTACTAACAGGTCTTATTTGCAGATATTGTCTATATAGTATCTAGTAGATTTCTGATAAGTTCATTACGACAATATAGTTAAAGATCTCTAGGTCAGCTGTTGACTGTGTCTGCGTAAACAATACTTTGTACTGCCCTCAATGAAATCAGCTGACATTTCTCAAGAGGGGTTGGGGTGCCTTGGGGCGGCGTACCTCTCACTCTATCTCTTTTACACGCTAAGGAAAAATGCTCCGTGTGCTGTCCCTTTCTCGCGTGTCGTGGAAAATCGATAACCTCCTCGTAGAATCTGTTCTCCTGGTAAATATCACGAAAATGGCGGATCCCTCTACGATTTGGACTCGTAGCGGGGTCTTGGACGACGCGTTGTCTATGAGAGGCTAAGGCCCTCAACGACGCCTTAAATATCTATTGATAGTTTTCTTGAAACGAAATGTGGATTTTATATCTTTGAGAAAGTCAATATTTCAGTAACAACCACTTACTAAATTCGGATAGTGAAGAATGGAAAGCTAATATAAAACTGCAGTGGAATTATAAAGAAAAAAAAAAGAGAAAATTTTACAGAAGGATTGTAATTACTCTCATGAAAATTAAGTGGTCATTCCGCTTGGAAAACCGCCTGATATCTTTTCAACGAACTTTCCACGACATCTGATGTACTAGGCGCACAGTGGATTGAGAAGTTAGATAAATTCCATTCTCAGCAGAAGGCATTTGGCGCCTACGGTCGTAGTATTGCCTATGAGCTATGAAAATCAGAAGTAGATTTAAAGATATTTGCCAAAAAAATTTAGAACAGTTTTGTTTGATTGTGGAGGCATAAATAATGTTTACCTATGAAGTCAACGTCATAAAATAAAGATTTCTTGTTCAAATAATATCATAAGCCTTTGCAAGCATCTGATAAAGAGTAATTACAACATTGCTTCTGTATTAAGAGTTTAAGAACTTGAGTTTAATACTTTTGCAAATAAATGAACTAAAAATAAACTTTTGCGTGTGTTTACCGGTTTTGCCATGTCATTCCGCGTAAATGCGTACTCTGTTTTCTTTCCTACCTCTATGTGTAGCGGAGTGTTCGCGGTTACGGCGGGAAGGGTGGAAGAAAATCGATACTAGACATTTGACGCATGCGTACTTCTCGCCTCGGTGGCGCGCGACCCCGTCGCAACCCCATCTCCTAGTATTTCTGGTCGCCTGGTACCGCCGCCCACAATCCTGAAATTTCCCTGCCCTCGTCGCTAGGTTATCCCGAAGCAGAAACCTTCGACTTCCGCTGTGTAGGGCGGTACAACGGTTTCAGTTCTGAAAGCTGTGTGCAAGCTTCCGCAATGGTTTTCCTGAAATATATTCGGCATTGGTGGGCGCTACTTTAGACTTTGAGGTTATGTTTACTGCGCATCTGTTCTGCGCAGCTCTACAAGTTGGATCTTGGTGAATGAGCGCTAGTATTTCATTCATATAAATCTTGTGAATTAGTTTATTGGGTAGTCTTTGCATTTGAGATTATTTTGACCTTTTTAAATAAATTTACTCGACCTTTCGTGTTTATTTACTACTGTTCATTTTATTGATGGCTAAGATTTATTGACCAACTTGATTCGAGTCGCGGTACATTTTGTATTGTATCTACCTATCTAGGATACTATACTCCATCTGTTTATAAACAATCTTGATATGTGTTTTTATTTAAAATAAATCGTATAATAGACATACGATGATTATTTAAATTTAGTTAGTTACCTATCATCGGTTTAGGTAAATACTTAATTGTAAATATTTTTAGATAACATTTTTAGACAATTTTTTAGATAAAAGATATGTAAAGATTGTTTACATTTAGTTGACTACCTAAACAGATGAAGTATAGATATATTGTTAAAGATTTGTTTTATTTGACTAGCTGCTCACAGCGGCTTCGTCCGCGTGATAGCAGAAAACTATCCCAAAGGAACATACTTCCGGGATAAAAAGTATCCTATGTCCTATTCCGTGTACCAAGTTTCATCAGAATCGCTTTTGCCATTTAGGCGTGAAGACGTAACAAACAAACAAACTCACTTTCGCTTTTATAATATTAGTAAGGATGTTAGAGAGAGACAAAGGATCAATAAATTCATATCAGGTTCAAATCAAAATATTTTAAGCCGATTTTTATTACACTTTTCGTAGGAATTAAATAAAAAATATTATATTTTAATAATTTATTAAATTGTTTGTTATCTTAAAAATAATTAACAAAGACGTATGGCAGTGAGTCTACTCATTCAGAACGTATGAAATTGTTACAAGAATGGATTTATCTCGTTCGTTGACATCATTGTCACCCTCACCCTTCAAAATATCACAAAGGGATCACCCATTTCACATTTGAAGGGGTGTGAAATATTATACCTACACTCGTTCAAGGTGTATAATAATATATGGTGTCGTGGCCTGATCTTCGAATTGATCACATCATGATATGGCCAGGTAAAGCTGCCCAGATCATTTTAAACGTCAAGTTTAATGATATATCAATCCTACCGCAAAAATTGTTGGCTTTGTTGGCCGTGACATATCGATCATAACAGGGGGTCTACTCGCTTTCTCCGAAAACGAAGTTTCGGTTGAAATTTCGCGTGTTTCCTACCACGGTTCCTTTCGTTCCCGAAATTTCGCACGAACGACAATTGTTTGATGTTTCGACAAAAAAAATAATTATGACAGAGGATTGTTTGCAATTTTAACGTCAAACAAATATCGTTCGTTTACGAAGGTTTCGTTTCGGAGAAAGCGAGTAGACCCCCAGTAATATTTGTTTTTTTCGCATCGAGTAAAACCATCGTTCGATAATATTAAAATTTATAAAATTCTTCTATCAACATCATTAAAAAAATCGTCTAATAACTGGGCTGTATATACTATATATACATTATTGATATATTAATAGTATATATTATATAATATATTTACAACTCTTTTAAAGTTATGGCAGAATACGTTGTTATTTGTTTGTGAGAAAGAATTAAAACATTCTTTCTCTTCATCTATTTTCGTATACATTTTATATCTTAAAAACCACAATTAATATTACATTAACTAAATTTTTGGTCCTTAGTGCGTGTACAGCCAACGAAACGAATTTGGTATCAAAGTAGTTTTACCTTTTAAACATCTACTTCGGATATAATTATTCGGCAAACGCTCTCTCGTTTATTCCGCCAGGGTCGCATATCCACGACTAAATACTCCATCTCATCAGCTCTGTCATCTATGGGTATTGAAGAGCTCAATCAAGCCCCAAGCGTCGCCACAACGACCGGTCCTGTGCGTCACGTATCTATCGGATTCCCGCGACCCTGACCAGGTCATCGGTCCACCTTGTGGGAGGCTTTCCAACGCTGCGTCTTACGGTACGCGGTCGCCACTCTAGAACCTTTCGTCCCCATCGGCCATCTGATCTAGATGACTTAGTCACCAATATACGACCCTGGCGAATAGGACACTCAAAAACTTGCACAAGTGGTTAAAGGGTTAACGTATGTCTTTCGTTGACTGTACTTAATACAAATATATTTCATCTTTCACTCATTAAAAGTAATTAAAGTACTTCAATTTACTAATACAGTTAAAAATATCATCATTCATAAATCTCAATATTGCCTGAGCAATATAACTTGTTAGGCTTTTTTTATTGGCGATGGATTAATCCTGAGCTCCATATATATAAAATCTGTACCAATCTATCTGTATATCTGTCTATCGGTGTGTGCGTTCATAACTCGAAAACCACTGAGCTGCTGCCAGAGGCTTTGCCCGCGTGACGGTAGAGAATTATCCCAAGAGAAAATACTTCCGGGATAAAAAAATTATATGGAAACTAGACTTGTAGAGCTACACTAGATCCACGCCACGCGACGTCGTTCTACGTACAAATCAGGCGTGTTACACATGTGCGTCGGTCTAATGTAGTTCTAACTTTACATAATAAATGCTTTTAAGTGAGTAATGTACAGAATTTCAAAAATGAATAACATCACAACGAAACTGGGACGAGCCGTTAGAATAAGATAAATAAGCTTTTAATGAAAATATTTTTTTGATAGCAAGCTTGTATAGCTCGGTTACCTATATAATTAATACTCGTCAAGACGAGTCATACGAGCCCATACTCGATGGAGTTATGTCGTTTAACTACCAAGTTCCTATAGTCACCTTCTGTTTCCATCATCAGATCACCTCCATGTCATAATAATTTTGCATTGTGATCTGATTTACACATGCATGCAAAATTTCAGCTCAATCAGTAACCGGGAAGTGGGTCAAATTTAATTTGCAAGATTTGATTACAGACAAACATCGGGACAGGTGAAACTAAATAAAAGCTTGTAATAATGGACCTCAGTGCCAATAAATAAGTCCTAAGACTAGTTCAGAGTATTATCTTCAAGCATCCTTCGATTTTCTTCGCAAACAGACTTAACTAGTTCTGTCCAGTTCCATGTTTCTGGTGTGAACCGGTTCATACTGGTTCGTGGGTCTCGTTTTGGGTTGATTCCACTACGATCTTCTTGTGAGGTATCCTCTTCTTGTTTGGTAGAGTTAGGCAGAATAGTGAGTTTACTGGAAGAAAAAATATAAATATTATTGGGTATAGAGGAAGTTATAGTGATGGACTAGTTTTTGCCCGCAGTTTCGCCGGCATACATAAAATATAACCTAAGTCATTCAGGAATAAAGTAGCTTTCTATCGGTGAAAAAATTTTCACCATCGGACCAGTATTTTCAGGCATTATCTCCAACAAATAAAAACAAACATCAAAACAAACTATACGTCTTTATAATATTAATGAAGATTTCGTCATATTGACGTTAGGATAGTATACATATACAAGTGAAAATGTATAATAGAACTAATTGACTTGGCAAACGGCAAAAAACTTTAGCTGACTAAAACCACACCTGTATCCTTCAGTTGCCTTTTGCGTTCTAGGACCATGGGATTCCCTTTCAGAAGTTGCGCGTGTTCCTAGCTAGTATCGGCCCTGATGGGCCCCCACGGTTTTGCTGATATCTCTTTCATTAGGTAGAAAATCATCTTATGAAATTTCCCACCCTTTTGTGTCAGAGTTTGACTGACTGAAACCCACTCGTGTTTTTTCTATGTCTTCGTTCCAAGGCCCTAGGGTTCTCTTTCGCATCACCCATGGCCCCAGTAGACTTCGACCCTGCTGGGCCCCTACGGTTGCTGATATCCCCTTGAGGAGTAGACATCTCCTTAAGGCGCGCGTGGTCCACTACGCGTCGTAGTAAGTGGTCTAGTAAACTTGAAATAATAAGAAAATGTTCAATAGATACTTACTAATAATAATAGATCCGAAGAGGTAGAACCCTGCTCCGCAGTTGACCTCAAGGAACAGCCCGATGAGGTTGGAGCCCACCATGGAGCCCACGCGACCCATCATCATGGATAGGCAAATCGCCATGGCTCTGCAAGCAAAGAAAATATAGGTAAGAATAAGCCAATAAGTCCATGTAGTGTATTTATTACTCTCTGCACAAGCTTCTTTAAAATCGGAGAGCTAAAGTTTTCTCCTACAGTTTTTTTGGATACTTTTTCCACTGTCCCTCACTCTCCTTAGCATCGAAGCTATTTTCTTGTATTAAGCTTGTTTATTTAATTCTTTATGTACATAAAACTACAGAGGTTGACTAACCGTTTGGGTTATGTAGGAACAGATTGAAGATTTCACTGCTGGAAGACATGCCTCATCTCGATAAAAACGAGTGGCATGTAATCGATAAAGAAGATTTTGTACGGTGAGGTTACAATCTTCATCTTGGTCTTCAAAGGACCAAGTACTGTAAATGCTGGTCATTCAAAAGTGCTGTTTCAATGGATCATTAGTCATCTATTTACGGCACTGGCCCCATCTCCCGAAAAATAACCAGAAGAATAAAAAAAACTCACCTAAACTTAGTAGGGAACAGCTCCACAGCCACCGCATTCATCAAGCCAATACACGCTCCAGACATCTGGAAGACGGCGAACAGCACCACCGCCAGCTGCTGGTTGTAGGCCAGGTGCGCGCAGATGCCGCTGATGCCCGTGCAGCCCAGGATCACCACGAGGATCGGCTTCTTGCCCACGTAGTCCACTAGGAATCCCACGATGATGTACATGGAGGAGAAGACCAGCCCGATGTAGATGGAACGCTCGAATGTTGACGTGTGGATTGTGTCGTCGCAGATCTGTAAAGAATTTTTGGTATAGTAATACGGCAATTAGAAAATACTTAAACAAACATCCGACTGTTGTTCGAGTCGCCAAAAATTTGATGAATTTAGAGGCAACAATTTGACCAAGTTCAATAAAGCCTGTGTTTATCAAACTAGCACTTTGCCAGCGACGTCGTTCCCGAGAACATTTTCATAAAAAAATTCTTGTATCGTATCTTAGTAGATAAGAATTTGTCCAAAGTTTCAAGAAATAAGAATCCTTCATAGAATCTTTAAATCTTTTTTTGGGGGTATAGTCTGTCTAAAAAGTCAAATATTTTCAGTTTAATTTTCCAACTTACCATAGTTCCATTAGAGACAGCATCCCTGCCAGCGTCCAGCACGTCACAGATCTTGGTCTCTCCACCCTCGTGGTTGGCCAGAGAGTTGAGGATCGACGGGAACCACACGTAGAAGCCGTTCGTTCTGAAAGTATACAACATTAATAAATCTGGTAAATTATAATTGAAAACGGTCGAGAAGTCGTAAAATGGAAAAGTTTTTCAGAATATAATTTTTGCATTGTAAGAAAATATATCTGAATTGATCTCTTTATCATACATTATATCTTTTTTATTATTAAACAATTCGTCCAAACAATTATCTAGTGTTTTTAGATGTAGACATAAAGGGTCTTGTTCATATAAAAAAAAAACAAACTAGCCAATAAATAGTACAGGCTCCCACTAGCAAAAGGATGTTTAGGAGTAATATGAGAACCGCATAATGTGCATACTTTTGAAATCAGAAAAGCACGCAGATTGTGATTCTGGATGTCACCAGGAGGTTTATTGATCACAACAGAATCCGGTCCTTATAGTTTTGCACACTCATCAAATTCCAGAGTCCTGTCTTCAAAACAATTAGTTTAAATGACAATTACCAAATTCTTAATTCAAAAATTTGAAATCATTAACTGCCATCTGGTGAAAAACTCAGAAAAAAAAACAAAAGACGAAAAACAGTTGAAGTTCTTACGTGGCAAAGATTCCAAATTGCACGAAGCAAGTGAGCGCAGTCCAAGGCAACAGTGGGCGCTTGAACAGAGGCACCGTCTGTTCCTTCATGGATGCCCAGATCGCAGCCGCTCCTGTCGCGTTCGACGTCTTCGTCATCTGGTTCTCCACTATTAGGGACTTTATCTGGAAGATGAAAGGAAATAACTTAGAATGGAGATGACTATAATAAATGATGATTTTTTTATAATGTATAGGCTCACGTTTGACCACCATCTCACCTGATGGTAAGCGATGATGTGGCCGACGATGGAACACGCTTGCCTAGAAGCAATCTTTACTTTACTATTCACTCTTGACTTAAAAACCCCTAGGTTATAGTTGTGATGATTATGATGATGATAAATGAATTGTAGACAGTAAATTGAAGAGCAAAGAGATAAAAGTGAGATAAGAGAAAGAAGCGAGATTAAAAGCTTCAAATAAAATAATCATATTGAGAGAAAAGTAAAGTCAAAGATATAAGTTTAAATGTCAATAATAATATAGAAGCTATATACGGTAAAATTTGTTGAGATAAAAATGAGTAATTATAATGTAATAGATATGACACGTTGACAAGTAGATAATGTTTCTCTCGCTAACACCCATTTTCAAATAGATAACAAAGACATCTACGAAACATTTAAGGTAGAATTTAAATTGGTCTTCACTTCACCATTCAACTTCAGGAGGGGCCCAGCTGGGTCGAAGCCTACTGGGGCCAGGGTTATCTGAAAGGAAACTCAAGCCCCGGTATGAAGGCTAGAAAGAACGTGGTGGGGTCTTTAGTCAGTAAGAGTCTGACACTATCTCCCGCTCCACCCAAGAGCGGGGGTTGTCATAAGATGATTTTCCCCTTCGAAAAAAAACCAAATTAACCATATGCAAAAATACTCACAGGAAAAGTATCCTCAGCCTTCTTAGTATTTCTGAAATAGATCCTCTTGACGACATTCAAAGCGGTGTCGTACTGGCCAGTGGCGAATAGGAACTTCGGGCTCTCCGGTGCAAACATCAGGAGCACAGTACCCAAAGCGAAGGGGATAGCACAAGCCACCACCAGCAGGCGCCAGGGGCGGTAGTCGATGCCTAGGAACGGTATGGGGTAGGCGAACTCTAGGGGGAGGATCAGCCAGGAGACACCTGAAATGAATTTAAGATTGGTGTTATTGGAAGGTATATCTTGGTCAGCGAGGAATTTAGGTTCAAGTTTTCTGATTTGAAAGTGACGCTAAATGAGATCAGAGAGCTAGCTTGTTCTTTGCCAAAAGTATTAGCATTGTCATTCAACGTCTTCTGGACAAATTTTTGGATGACAATGATATGGGGGACTACTGCGGCGCGTAAGTGTATTTTGTTCCTAAACATACCTATAAAGATTATTGAAAATAATATTCTTGGAAGACTTACATGGAAGGATGACGGTGCCGATTCCGACGAAGGAAGATCCGAAGGCGACCATCTTGTCTCTGTGTCGCAGATTGTTGAACTCGCCCAGGTACGTGTATACCACGGCTGAAGATCCTGACATGCTGTGAAATATGAAAAAGATACATCAGCAGATAGAATATTGGAAATCTGGTGTAGATTTGTTTAAACTTCTTGCACACATAACATTCAGCCATTTTTTTGATTCCTGGTTCTATTAGTCTAATCGCACTCTAGTCTAACACTCTTGAGTGTCATGATGAAGTGGATGAAGAAATTAAAAGAGAAGTTGTCAATCATTCATAAATCAAAAAAGGCCAGAAGATCATTATCTTTTCTGCCCTTGTCCCGTGTTACTTGAGGTTAACATAACACGTTTTTTGAGATGCCCTCAATCTCTTGGAAAAACAAAACGACCTGCAGACTGGATTGTGGAAGGTGCTGAGCGTCAAGAAAGAAGGGGACGGAATCACGACCGCCCTTGCTATCGATGATGCCTCCATAGAAGCCCTGCGCAAGCTAGACTGCAGGCCGCAATTAGGCTTTCGCAAAGTCCTAATACGCATTCGCGGCGATAATACGCCAGCGAAGGCTGAGCAGGTGGCAGGGACTAGCCAATCTGGCGCAAGGTTTCTGCCATCTGCTCAACACGCTCCGAAGGCGGGGCCGAACGTCCGAGTCTCTGGTAAAACGGCAAAGCGACAAAACGCTAAGCCGAAACCCGGAGGCCCGGGCGTCAGGAACCGCCCCCTCGGGACACCACCGACGAAAGGGGCTACACGTCCCAATCGATCGGTAGTGGCGAGCCGACCGGCCAAACTTCAGGGCTGCCCTATAGCCTCGAAGCCAAGCGGGTCGAAAAACGCCACTTAACCCACCCACACACACATAACACTAACACAACACAAACACACCATAACACAGACACACATAAACACACAAGTGGTGCAGATAAACCTGCATCACGCCAGAGCGGCCACGGCTGTTCTGGAAAAACTCTTCACACAGAAGAACCTTCACATCGCTCTTATCCAGGAACCGTGGCTGGCTAATACTAACACGGTGTCTGGACTGGGCTCTGCAGGTAAGGTCGCTCATCATATCGGTGGAGTCAAACCAAGAGCGTGTATACTTTTCAATAATAATATTGATTTCTTATGCATACCAGGCCTGTGCAGCGATGACCTGATTGCAGCTTATGTCAATGTCAAGAGCGGAAATGGACGCCTCATCGTGTGCTCGGTATACCTGGACGGGACGAAAACCGACCCATCCGAGGAGCTTGCAAAGGTAGTAGAGTACGCCTATGCCAACAATGCCGAGCTTCTCATTGGGTGTGACGCCAACGCCCACCATACCAACTGGGGCAGCACTGACATCAACGACAGAGGTGAGTTGCTTCATGATTTTGTACTAACTAACCGCCTCCAAATAGTTAATGAGGGATGTAAACCGACCTTTGTAACTAAATCGAGGAAGGAAGTTCTTGATGTAACTCTCGCTACTATTCACACTGCCAGGCTGATAACCAATTGGCATGTCAGTGATGAACCATCTATGTCTGATCATCGACTTATTGAATTCGCTTTGAATACATCCAACATTTGCGGAACTATCACTTTTAGGGATGCGAAAACCACGGACTGGGACTTGTACAGACGAAAGCTCCAGGAGAGACTCCTAGACGTCCCTAAAACCATACGCTCCCCTGAAACATTGGACTATGCTGTCACTCAAGTTACTGAAGCCATTACAGCCTCTTACCAAGAGAGCTGTCCTCTAAGAACTGTGAGGGACAGAAAAGTGACATGGTGGAACAAAAGGCTCGATGTTTTAAGGGAGGAATCACGTAGGTTGTTCAATAAGGCTAAATCGACTGACGACTGGGATCGGTATCGGAAAGCTTTAACTACCTATAATAAAGAAATCCGAAAGGCGAAAAGACTTTCATGGAGGAAGTTCTGCGAGGAGATTACTAAAGTCCCTCAAGGAGCCAGAATCCACAAAGTCTTATCCAAATCGCCTACGAATCAACTGGGACTCTTAAAGAAACCAGACGGTGCCTTCACTGCATCAGCGGAGGAAACCCTGAAACTTTTGGCGTCAACACACTTCCCTGGCTCGGTGATGGCACAAGACATCATCGTACCATATTCACCTCATATCCGCCTCTCCAGGCCTACAAATGAAGACTGGAGAAGAGCGGCGAGGTACTTTAGACCAAACAAGGTAGAATGGGCTATAGACTCATTCAAGCCGATTAAGTCTGCAGGTGATGACGATATCTTCCCAGCTCTCCTGCAGCAAGGGAAGACTATACTCATCCCTATCTTAATCAAAATCTTCAGAGCAAGCTTTGCCTGGGGATATATACCTGAGAAATGGACTACAGTTAAAGTCTGTTTTATCCCAAAGGCTGGTAAGAAAGACTACTCTCAACCAAAGTCCTTCAGACCAATAAGCCTTACCTCCTTCCTACTCAAGAGTATGGAAAAGGTTATAGACGAATGCATCAGGGATGGACCATTAAGGGCTAACCCTCTGCATCCGAAGCAACATGCTTACCAAAAAGGAAAATCCACAGAAACTGCTCTGTTAGAACTAACAGACAGGATCGAAAGGGCTTTGGAAGATAAACAGATAGCCCTATGTGCTTTCCTTGATATTGAAGGAGCTTTCGACAACGTCACCATAGACGCCCTTTCCAAGGGAATGAAGGCGAAAGGGATTGACGAGACAACTACTCGTTGGATCGAATTCATGCTCCTCAACAGAACTATCAGTGTTACCTTACACGGAACTACAAAAAGCTTCAAAACAACTAAAGGGTGCCCACAAGGAGGCGTTCTATCGCCACTTCTATGGCTACTCGTTGTTGACCAATTGCTGGTTGAAGCCTTTAAAAGAGACTTAGATGTACACAGTTATGCTGACGATGTGGTGGCTTGTGTTATCGGCCCCTGTCACAGCACGGTATCATCTATACTGCAAAGATCTCTGAACGTTATAAACACATGGTGCACAGAGAACAATTTATCGGTTAACCCGAGTAAAACAACAATAGTCCCCTTTACTAGGAAGCGAAAGTTGGACAAACTTGTAACGCCCACTGTAAAGGGGACTCGCATACCATTCTCCAATGAGGTCAAGTACCTGGGCGTAACTATCGACCAGAGACTGACCTGGAACACTCACATTAATAATGTGATTCAAAAGGCTAAAATAGCTTTAGGAATATGCTGTCGCTTAGCAGGGACGAAATGGGGCCTAAACCCTAAAATCGCCCTGTGGTTGTACACCGCTATAGTTAGGCCGATAATAACGTATGCCTGCGTAGTATGGTGGAGGAAAACATCCCAAGTGACAGTCATTAACAAACTTAATGGTTTGCAGAGACTTGCATGCATTATATCAACAGGCGCCATGTCTACAACACCAGGAGCTGCTCTAAATGCCCTGCTTAACCTTCCGCCACTTCATCTATTAATTGCGAAGGAGGCGAAAGCGGGCATGTATAGAATAAACAGCACTGGCAAAGTAAACTGGCGCTCTCAAGCACTGAGATCGCTACACGAATCAGTGCTTGAACACGATCAGCTAGCTATGACAACAGACGTCATGCTTCCACAGTGTAGCTTCACAAGAAATTACACAGTGGAACTGCCGAGCAGAGAGGATTGGGCAAGCAACCTCATTACTTGCAAGGCTGGAAGCCTGATCTGGTTTACAGACGGATCCAAAATGGGTGAGAATGTAGGATGTGGAATATTTGGCATTAGCCCGAAATTCAGCAAAAGCTTGAATCTGGGTAAATATGCCACCATATTCCAAGCGGAGGTATACGCCATTATAGAATGTGCGGAAGCCAACCGTCAACGAAACTACATAAATCAATTAATTCTGATTTACTCAGATAGCCAGGCAGCTCTTAACGCCTTGAACTCGAATACAATAAATTCGAAACTGGTAAAAGACTGCGTTAACAAACTAAATGACCTGGGGCAAAGGAATAAAGTTATTCTGAGATGGGTACCGGGTCATTCTGGAATTACTGGCAATGAAAAAGCCGACGAACTTGCAAGGACTGGGGCTCAGGGTCATCAGATAGGACCAGAACCTTTCTGTGGTATCTCAAAGAACCAGGCCATGCAGACCCTTAAGGGCAACCTATTTGGCGATTCAAAAAAGCACTGGTTGTTACAACCAGGACTGCTACACGCCAAATCTCTTATAGAAGGCTACTCACAAAAACGAACTGCCGAGCTTCTTGAGCTTAGCAGGACGAACATCTGTGCGATAGCCCGCGCCTTAACCGGCCACTGCAAATTAAACAGGCACCTTTTTCACATGAAACTGAGTGACACTGATGTTTGCAGGTACTGTAATCAGGAGAGGGAGACGCCTAAGCACCTGTTGTGTGAATGTGGGCCCCTTATCCACAAACGGAGTATCCATCTGGGTCGACACATTATTCGCCCGGAGGAGATTAAAACTCTCAAAGCTAGGAGTATTCTAGACTTCCTGGAAGCCTCCCGGCTAAAAGAGTTACTCTAACAAGGTGGCGAGTCACAATAGATCTTTTAGGTCGCAGTGACTACATCTCCTACACTATGGGAGATGCATAGCCCCTTTTCTTCAAAAATAATAATAACACGTTTTTTTCTTCCATTCTATCTTGTCAACCACCATCAGCGATTCTCTTTTCTTTTATTTCATTTGCCACACAATCCATCCATCTTGTATTCGGTCTCCCTTTCGCCAAACTTACGTAGATATGGGAGAATATTTTCAGCACAGAACGGGTGATTCTTTGAAACCGAGAGATCATTCATCTGGCCTAGTCTTTTCTTTACAATTTGATATTTTTATTTGCATATTAGTTTTTCCCAATCACCAAATGTATCAAAGGCACTCATTTGTGTACAGTGGCTTACGGCACTAAATAGATAGGTACGGAAACTGCACCGATGAATGAGACACTATCTCGGTTGCAAAGAATCACCCGCACTAGAATTATGAACGTAGTCATATGGATCAGCTAATTATCATTTCAAAATATGGAAGTATACTTACAATATTGCGGACATAAAGATCAGGACAGCAAAGGAAATGACGTCGGGTGCGAAGCTGGCGAAAGCGGAGAAAATGGCGGAGATCAGCATAGAAAACAACATGACCGGTCTCCTGCCCTGTGTGTCAGCCAGCCAGCCCCAGAAGTATGACGTCAGGATTATAGCTGGAAATATAGATGAGCTGGTGTTTTATATTCAGACAGGCTCAGGGTCAGGTACAAGAGGACAAGCCAAGTTATAACTTGACCTCCAAATTGAGAGTCTCTCGAAGTATTGATAATAAAAAATTAAAAAAAAAATCGTCTATAAATTGGTATTTGTGAGAAATCTATTCCTCTCTATATCTCTAATAGTAGGAGAGGGACGGATGCTAAATTTGCTAAAGCATCATGGGGACCTATTGGATTAGGTAGATTATGTTCTAAAACTAAAAAAGTCTGTGACAAGTTTCCATTGTGATGGAGCGTGTAAGAATTATCAAAAATGAAAAAAAAACTTTACTATATACTCGAGTGCGATTAATATTTTTTTTATTTTGAAGGTAATCCTTTCAGGATTACGAAAAACTTATAATCTGGCGGTTTTCATGGGACGATGTAGCTATAACCACCGATACGTGTAAAATTTTCAACGTTCCTAACAAAATAATCATAGCAAGCTTCTGTAATAATTTTGTTAAGCTTTTAAACCATACTCGACGTTGACGATACGCGAGTGGAAAAGGTCTTCTTAAACAGATATTATAATAGTTCGTACCTAAGAAAGGTATAGCAGACAGCCATCCTCTTTGCTGCAGCGTCAGCTCCAGGTCACACTGTGCAGCCGGCAGGATGTAGCCCAGTGCCAAGCTCTGCATGATCATGCCCAGCAGGATGACTCCGGACATCAGCATGTGGCAAATGTTGTACATGCCGAAACCTGAAACAATGGAAAATATACTTTTATTTAATAATTGCTACAGTTGAGTAATTTGGACTGTCATTGTGAAGGTGGCGTTTTTGTGCAAACACTTCAGCACCGAACCACCAGACTTAGAGCTATATTTCACTAGGACAACATGGTGGTGTGACCAGTTGCGCTGCCATGGTGTCCCGGTGAAATATAGCGCTAAGCTACCAAATCAGACACCATACAGACACCAAAGGCGCCACCCGTCTATACCGGTCGCGCCACTAAATTGGTTGGGCAAACGGACATCAGGTGAATAACTCTCTATAGAGCTGTATAAATTTTGTTGGTAGCGGCGACTGGTCGCTTCGTCATGGTGTCTCGGTGAAATTATAGCCCTTAGTGGCATTGGTCAGGACATATTGCTTGTAGAACAGATGATCAATAGGGCTGAAATGTTCCGGATTGGCGACCATGTACCGGAAGGTACAGCGTTACAAGGCCTCCCACAAGGTCGAATGATAACCTGGTGGGAGTCATGGGAACCTAATGGAAGCGAGACGCAGAGAAGCGGTCGTTATGGCGATACGTTCAAAAGAGGACGTCTTTCGGCGGAAAATGATGACTAGTATTGATGGAATACATTTAATCCAAAAATGAATCACTTGCCTTTATTGAGGTCATTCACACAGCTATTCTTCCTTGATGACTGAAAGTGTCTGTGACCTGGGCAAGTTGGCATACCGGTTTGCCAGGCCTCTGGGATATGACCACGACTCCACGGGGCGTCGCGATGCAGTTTGGGAACTTTTAGTTTAGAGTATACATATGTATACTTTGGAAAGAAACAATAATTCAAATTTTATATTAATTACGAACTGGCTTGTGGAAATCAGAATGGTAGCCATTCTCCATAAAATATAGACATCTGGGGCTCTAGTCTGCTATTTTTATAAATTTGTCATTCCAACACGATCTCATTGTCATTTTGCTAAAAGTTCGTAATCTGTTAATTCACAATGGCCGATCATTGGTCGGTCAGTGGCACAGAACAGAAAATATAGGTTCAGTGGTCTCGTAATAGAATTGTGGTACGAGCTGTCTTGTAACGAATTAACCCTTCAGATACCATCAATTAGAGACACAATAGTAAGACAATAGATGCGCGGCCACCGGTGGTCGCTTGGGGATTCATGAATTAAAAGCAACAACTGCATAATGGCGTTCTAATGACTAACTGATAAAAAAACTGTCAAAATTTTAGCAAATTACCGCATACGTCAGATATTCATTTGTCATTATGAATATTACCATTCTATATCATTTCTTTCAATGGCGTGTCAGTGGTTGATCATTGGAAAGTCATAATGACGCCATTGTATTAGTAGATTACCAAACTTGTCAAAATCAACAATTATGAAGTCAATGATAGACCATTCTGACACTATTATAATGGCAGACTTGAGACCCTAGTTAGATTGAGTGACGATTCTATAGATGAACGAGAAAAGAAACTAATATTTAGGGTAGGGAAGAATCTAGTGATTCTTGTGAATCTATTCGTCTTCCTACAAGGTGGACCAATGACCTGGTAAGGGTTGTGGGAATCCGACGGATGCGAGACGCACAGGACCGTTCATTGTGGCGTCCCTTGGGAGAGGCATATGCGCAACCGTGGACGTCGTTCGGCCGAAATTATGATGAGTAATTCTAGTAATACAGGGCAGAAATAGTTTTAAGTGACATTCAGTAGCTGAAGAGAGAACCTAGGGGTGTCCATCTATACTAATATTATAAAAACGAACGGCATTTTTGTGTTTTTGTTTGTCATCAATAATCTTAAAAACTACTGGATCGATTTAAAAAAAATATTTTACCAGAAGAAATGTACTTTATCACAGTGTATATTTAAAAAACTTTATTTCTGTTTACAGTTCTCATGGAAAACTTTTAGCTGTTCTATTTGCTCTTTGCTCTAGAAAAATACAGCATTGTTATCATTATCTAATTAAAGTAATAACAATTTAATGATGTAAGTCTATAAGTACTGAATACACTGTATTGTTATCTTTGTGATGTTCATCACCCGTGGGGTTTCCCAAATCATAACGTTTGTCTGTCATAAGACAACATTTTACCTCAGATGGTTAAAGTTGTTTATCATGCCTTCTTTATCAAATATTTGCTATTTAAAACTATTGCTACGTATTTTTGACGTGTGCACGTGTTGATAGTGGAGAGAGCGAACATCTTAATTTTAATTGAGCTTCAGATAAATTAAGCATGTGTTTAAACGTGACACAAAAAAAAACACTTCAAAGCCATTCCGTTTTTATTATTTTACTAGCTGTTGCCCGCGTACATAAAATATAGCTTAAGTCAATCAGGAATAAAGAAGCTTTCTATCAGTAAAATAATTTCAGCAATCAAAAATTACATTACCTTATACAACAAAATAAAAAAAAACATAAAAATCCAACTTTACCTCTTTATAGTATTAATGTTAGATACGAGTATAGATCGACAGATTTTTTTTTCTTTTCATTTATGTAAATCTGCTTTTTTCCCGCTGTATGGCGGAGGCGGAAACAGAATGAATATTTCCAAGAAGACTTCTGTATAAAAAGTATCCTACATACGTCTCCTTGTTTTAAGCTACCTTCCTGCCAATTTTCAGCCAAATCGGTTTAGCTGTTCTCGAGTTATAAATAGTGTAAATAACACAACTGTTTTTTTTTATATAATAGATTACTTTGTATGTTAACTATCTCTTGGTTTCTTTACGTAAGTATGTGCTTAATGCTAGTTATATTGTTTTTTTGATTTATCTTTCGATATCTTCATTTAGGTAAATACGTGTCTCAATAAATCTTTCTTCATTTAAAAGTCTACAGAGGGCTAGAAACAATAAATTGACAAAGCACTTAAAGATAAGAGTGCAGTTACCTTTAATAATGTTCATTTCCTATACATAGGTACAAGTTTGTTTAAAAAATATAGTAAGTCCGAAAGAAAAGTTTAAAATTATATAAGAAACACACTTCGGCATTTGTATAGTGAACTTATTTTGTACTAGCGTTTGCCCGCAGCTTCGCACGCGAGCATAAAATATAGCCTATGTCACTCAGGAATAAAGCAGCTTTCTAGCAGTGAAAAAAATTTGGCAATCGGACCAGTACTTCCAATGATAAAAACAAAAAAAAAATACCTCTTTATTCTATTAGTCTAGATTTCCCTCTTCTAGAGAGGAGGCCTGAAATTCAGCAGTGGGAACATTATGAGGCTGATTAGGTTTTAGGCATAGTGAAACTTATTGTGAAAAAAGAATCTACATATAGAAAAAATGGTCCTTCGAGCCGGATTCACTCTTTCAATTAACCAGCAATATTCAATATCTACACATATCAGATATCAGTAATGTGTAATTTATAAATTAAATTAGTATTCTAGATACTAATACAGTAATTAATATTAATTATTGCTTTGCCTTTATTACGTTAGTGGGTCACAAGTGTTTGTTTATCTATCAGATAAATATATAGTTAGCTAGAAATAGTAAATATTTGCGTTTTGACTGAACAATGAAAACAGAAAAAGGGGTGTTAAACACTTTTGCAATGCATTTCCCGGTATATCAAAGTGTTTTTGGAACAAATAATTTACATATGTCTTCAAAAATACTGATCGAAATAAGTCATAAAACATTATTTTTCAATAGTGTGAGAACGAGTCACAAAGTCAATTAACACCAAATCAAAATTATAAAAAAAATGGGAGATCTTAGCAAAGGTAAGACGATACTTTACGCCGGAATTCTTTTGAGTCGCCTCGCAGCTGGCGACTCAAAAAATCATCGGCAATTATGCACTTGTAGAGTCGAAGCTCCAAAGTCTTGAGTATCGCCGTCGAGTTGCTAGCCTGTCGGTTTTCTATCGTCTACATTTCGGGGAGTGTACACTAGAATTGCACAATCTAATTCCGCCAAGTCCATTCAAGCGTTGTGCCACCGGTACATAGTAAACATTCAACCCATACGCACAAAGCGTTTTGGGAACACACTTATTGTGCCTACAGCCAAGGAGCGGAATTCCCTGCCGGAGTCTGTGTTTCCTGATAGCTACAACTTAGGGGTATTTAGCGTGCTCCATCGTCAACCACATCATCGCTTACGATTAGCGATGTTGTGATCAACGATGCAACACGCTTGCCTTGAAGTAACCTATTCACTCTTGACTTAAATACCCCTAAGGTGTAGCTATCAGGAAACACAGACTCCGGCAGGGAATTCCACTTCTTGACTGTACGAATCAAACAATTACACCTACAAACATATAAAATTGCAACATCTATCTTGCCGTCTAAAGAAACAAGCTAGCCATAATTAACTTAGATTAATATGATCTGTAAACGCATGAACTTTGGACATCGTCTGTCGGTCGTTGTCTTAAGTAAGACGATTGAGAGTCATTAAGATAGCAAATAATATTTCACCGATCATATTGACTACTGCTGTGTGCACGAGTTTGCTTATCTTAATAAAAACAGACTATTTACTTTATACTTTCCTTTAGTTGATTTAATTTTCACTATCAGCTTTAGGTTTTAGTCCGATATCATCATCATCATTTTGTTTATTCGTTACTTAATTCATTTTACAAAAAGTACCCTCTGGTATAGAGGATAGGGATCAAACTACCGGCGATCAGGACTCCAGATAATACCTCCTAATATTACGAATCATGTCCAGAAGTACTGTTTTTTGAGTCAAGCTCTTGATCCAGCCGCCTAACGAGAGCCTCTTGAGGTGTTGGTCGAGGTTTTTGGCCATTAGCCAGCACGACTATCGGTACAATAATTACTGAGCCCTTATTATCAACATTCACTGTCCGAGTTTGCCCACTAACGTTTATTCCTAAGCCCTACTGTCCACGAACGCATAAAGGCAGAACTAGATTGGACACACGTGGGCCACGCATACCGATCTTGGCGCGTCAGTCTCCTGCTCCCAATTTTTCACATGACAACTAGATTTGTAGAGCTACACTTGATCCACGCCACGCCACGTGACTCTGTTGTGTACAAATTAGGCGTGGCCCACGTGTGCGTCGGTCTAATGTAGTTTCCGCTTAAATGTAACTGCAACAACCCGATGGCACGTCGTTGCTGCTTCGTCGATAGTTTCATAGTTTTGTATGTAAGCTGTGAGCGTAGGCACACCAAGAGAATATTACGTATTAGTATTGCACTCACTGACTCAATACCCTGCTATGTTAAATTTTTATTACAAAAAATCATGATTTTATTTTGTTTAAATATATACGTAAATGCAATTAAAATTGTAATTTTGAGGGTGTAAGCCTAGAGTTCTGTCACATATGTCCAGACTCCAGCTTTCACAAAGTATTGATGTTGTAATCAATAGTTACTTTTAACCTATGTACCTTTTTGAGAGAAACAAATAAAATATTATTATTATTATGAGAAATACTCGTCTATGAAGCTACGCGTCCGTGGACTAGAGAGAAAGAGACTAAGATGTACTCATCTTAGTCTCTTTTTATTGTGACAATTCCCAAGTAGTCGTATATCTACTATTTGCTTCAAATTAAAGTCCCTATAACTAAGTCTTATTTTCCCTTATAAGTTACTAGCTTTCCGCCCGCGGCTTCGCCCACGTGGACTACAGTTTATATCGCGCGGGCAGAGACCCGTGCTTAGCAGTGGAATTATAGGTAGCCTATGTGTTATTCCAGTGTCTCTTCTACCTACCTATCAAATTTGATCTAAATCCGTTCAGTAGTTTTTGCGTGAAAGCGTAACAAACAGACAGACAGACAAAGTTATTTTCGTATTTATAATATTAGTAGGGATTAGGGATAAAATCTATCCAACTGCATGCAATCTTAATTACAATATTTGTGTCTGCATTGTGAAATCTGTTACGTAATTATTATTTATCATCTCTCGTGCAAGTTAAACAATAACATTATGTGGACGTCACTCACCCGATAACAGCATGGCGTCATCGAGGGTCGCAGCTGTTTTGTCCACCTTCTCACCGCTCTTGTCCATTGAGCCGTTCATCGCCATCTCGCCTTCTAGAACCTGGAAGAAGTCTTCAATGAGATGGAACGCTTTTTTAAAGTAATACAGGTTTATTTTAAATTCAGGGGCAATCTTTCAGGAGAAAATAGCATTACTCAAAAAAATGTAGATGACATTTTTTTTCCTCTTTCAGACTTGATCTCTTGCTAAATGTTTCAAAATTTCACAAATGCCTTGTCATACAGGTACCTTCTGAAAGTTTGCCAATGAATTAAGTCAATATAAAGATATTTCAATATTATCTAATATCTCCGATGGATCTGAAACCACTTGGACCAATATACCAACACCTACGGAACAAAACTGACTACAAAATTCAATGACCCAAAAAACTATAAAGGGTGTAAGGGACAGCCCTCCACAAACTTTAAGGGCTTGCTCAGTAGACGAAACTAAACAACCTTCCACAAGACTTTTTTTCAGAAGACAAAAAAAAAATCAGCCTCACCATTCAAAATTAAAAACATGATTGAACACATAAAGCCGAATGTTTTTTCGATTCCTGAAAAAAAGTCTTGTGGAAGGTTGTTGAGTTTTGTTAACTGAGCAGGCCGTTAAAGTTTGTGAAGAGCCGTCCCTTACACCCTGTATGTGTATATATTTCTTCTTCTTCTTCCCGTTGATGAACGAATAAACCAAGTAATGGGAATACAAACTCCAATCTTCTTCCTCTTACCCTGGTGCCCTTTGGACGCTTCACAATAAAACAAGCTGAAACCACTTTCGGTCCTTAGGTCCCTTGAAAAACTGACAATCACGAAAAACACTGGGTGACTTTGACAAGACTCGAAGCGGTGATACAAGAATATATAGCTAAAAGCGTGTTTTGTGTATTTCAAGCTATTTTCCACAATGGTTTCCAGGTGTCAGAATTACCTCCACGTCGGGTACTATGTCATAATCATACGGTTTTTCTGCTGCCATGATTAACGGTCTTCAGTCTACTCGAGACCTAGAAATTTGAAGGTGATAATGGTTTTTTTTGCTAGTCTGAGAATAAAATGGGTAATATGGTGGAAGTGCAGCAGCATCCTAGTCATCCTATAGGTTTAAAAAAACACTTTTACATGTCAATTTTTTTTTTTTCGTCTGTTTAAGCTAGATAAGGCCGGCTAATGTTCCCTCTGTTGGGACTCAGGCCTCAGCTCTAGGAGAGGGAATGGGTCGTATCGTTTCCACACGATGTTTTCCTTCACCGTTTTGAGAGCAGTGGTAATGAAATAAATTACATAAAGTAATGCGCCTGGCAGGGACTGAATCCGCGACCTACAACTCGTAAATCGGAACCATTACCACTCCATATACTTGGCATTATGCTGAGCTGTTTTAGCATTACTCAATGTACCATTTATTTATTTTTAAGGTGTTTCCGTTTTTGTCATGCTAATAAACGCAATGCATCGTGATTACTTTTTAGTAATGCCTGAAAAGCAAAGCATATTTTACATGTTTATTCAATCGTGATAGCAAGAAGCGCCAAACTTAAGTGGCAATGGGCACATTGCTCGCAGAACAGATGGCCGTTGGGGCCGAAAGGTTCTGGAGTGGCGTCCATGTACCGGAAGAGATAGCGTTGGAAGGCCTCCTACAAGATAGACTGATGACCTAGCAAGGGTTGCGGAAATCCAATGGATGTGGGACGCACAGGACCGTTCATTATTGTGGCTTGAGGGAGGCCTATGTCCAACAGTAGACGTCTTTCGGCTGAAATGATGATGTTGATGATACTACAGTTTTTTCGTGAATAAATAGGTACCTATGCAAAATTAGACAAAGTCGACTGTAAACGGTGACACCGACGAATAAACCTCGTTTTCCATATTATCTTGTTTTGATGGAAAGTGGTAGTTCCGTACAATCTCGATATATTTAATTGTTTCGCGAAAAATTCCATTGACTTC
The DNA here is from genome assembly GCA_949319445.1 of Mythimna lalbum. Classification (NCBI taxonomy): domain Eukaryota; kingdom Metazoa; phylum Arthropoda; class Insecta; order Lepidoptera; family Noctuidae; genus Mythimna; species Mythimna lalbum. Next base: position 20,339,811 of record OX439356.1, on the reverse strand, counting down.
AATGATTAAAGAATCTTATCTTTACGTTTTTTTTCTACTAACTAGCTCACGATAGCTTTGGGAATAATAACACTATATCTTTTTGTATTGATAATAATAGGTTTCGAAAAAAAAAAACAGATTGGCTATGCGAGGCGAATTGGATACGAAAGTTTTTTTATGTAATTGTGTTACACATATACATAATAGGTATGTGTTTTTTTTTAATGTAATTATGTTTATGTATAATTATGTGATTTTTTTATTATGTAATTGTGTTTAGGTATGTTTGGTTTTTTTTTGTGCGGCTCACGTTTGACCACTATCTCTGGTATGGCAAGCGATGATGTGATAGAGAATAGAGCACACTTCCATAATAAAATATTAAAAGGCAAAATAAGACACGTTTCTTGTAGAGAAACTCGACAAACACAAAAATAAACACTTAAACATTTATCTTATACTGTTTTTAGCATTTGTTGTTATAGCGGCAACAGAAATATATCATCTGTGGAAAGTTCAACTGTCTAGCTGTCACGGTTCATTAGATTTAGCCTGGTGACAGACAGACGGACAATTGAGTCTTAGTATTAGGGTCTCGTTTTAAAAGATTCAAAGCATTTTATTTCAAACTAGCTTTTGCCCGTAGCTTTGCCCGTGTAGGTACATAAAATATAGCCTATGTCACTCAGGAATAAAGCAGCTTTCTATTGGTGAAAGAATTTATAATTTATATAAGAATTATTAATTAATAGCAATCGGACAAATACTTCCAGAGATTACCCCCTACATACAAACTTACAAATTTTACCTCTTTATAATATTAGCATACATTTACAGACACTTTTGAAATGTCAAGAAGTCAGTCAATCAGAAAAAAATATGCTTATGCACATTCCAAAGCGTAGATCTCTATGGAGGCTTGGGCACGCCACAATTATGGCGGTAAGTCCCCTCTTTGAGGCGTGGCTGGAAAGACCTTACGGCGTCCTTACCTTCCGCATGACGTAGGTCCTCACCGGACATGGCAAGTTCGGGAGGTTCCTGCATCGGATTCAAGCGGAAGAGACGCCCGGGTGCCGCCACTGTGCGGAACGCCCGGAGGACACGGTGGAGCACACAGTTGAGGTGTGCCCTGCTTGGGCGGAGCAACGCCGTGTCCTCGTGGGTGTGATCGGCGGCGGAGACCTCTCGCGCCGGGCCTTGGTTCAGGCCATGGTCCGGAGCGAGGAGGAGTGGCAGGCGGTCGCCTCCTTCTGCGAAGCAGTAATGCTAGCAAAGGAGGAGGCAGACCGCATCAGGCAACGGCGCCCCCACCGCCGCCGCCGGGATTCCGATCCCGATTTCCGGCCACCGTAGACGCGGGCTCGCGGACGGCGAGCCATGGGTAGCTCGCTGTCCGATCGTCCGGTAACTGTCCGGACCGAGCCAAGGCGTCGACGGCGCGCACTGTTCCCGCGCGCCTCAAGGAGTTGTCAGCAACAGGAGGGACCCATCGGGGTCGAAGCCTACCGGGGTCGGGGTTATCCGAAAGGAAACTAGAGCCCCGGTATGAAGGCTAGAAGGAACGGCGCGGGGTTTTTAGTCAGTAAGACTCTGACACTGTCTCCCGCTCCACCCAAGAGCGGGTTTCGTCAATGATGATTTTCCCCGTCGACAGAAAAAAAAAAAGATCTCTATGGAGAAGAATGTGCAAGAAACTCCATGGCCACTCTTTTCAATCATGTTGTGTAATTATAATATCTGTGTTGTATTACATGTTTCATATTTCTGGTCTGTATCATGTTAAAACAATGTAAATAAGGTAAAAATAAAAACTAAATATATAGTTTTTTATATGTTTGAGTATAGAATTCTAAAAATCTAGATTCTATGGGTTGGTAAGTATGGTATTCTATGGTATGGTATGGTGGATTCTATGGTGGTTGGCGATTTCTATGGGTCTTCGTCCTGTGCATATTTTATTAGTCATTCGAGGAAAAAGTAAAATCGAGGCAGTATAGATATGTTACGTTATGGTTTAATTATTTAACTGGTTCGATATTCTAGGTTAGTTTTGCTGTCAAGTACGAAATACAGGTTTAGAAGTAACCATAGATAGGAACATTTAATAACTACATTGACTTGTATGGAAAAGCCTTCGTGAATGCGTATTCTAGCACCAATCTGACATCTATAGATCGTAGAAGATTCTAGATGTACAAAAGAAATATGTTAGCTTATGAGTTCGTTTAATCGGTATATTTGGTAGGTGTGATGTTTTTGGCGTATCTGATAGTGCTTAACGTAGAGTATGGTATATATATTTTTTAATAAAAGTAAAACTCAAATAAAACAGATACAAATTTTTGAGAACGAGAGCTCGTTTTAACTAGTTATATTGATAGATATTGAAGAATTTCTTTTGTTTTCAGATGATGGCAAAGAAATGCCAATGTCCAAATCAACCAAGATGGTCCAAAATCATTGCATCATGGTGTAGATCACCCCTCACTGGCGTTCGGGATTAAAACTTAGCAACTTTCGTTTTGTTTAGAGTACAACATGCCGCCCGCGTCTTAAAGCCATTGCTTTTTTCTTTAGTCGCATAATCTACTATTAGCGAACGGCTTTGCCCGTACGGAGCTCGGTTATTACCTATAATTATGGGGAATAATATTGGGTACTAGATAGGTTCCCATCTCTTATATGCTCGACCTGTCTGTCAGGTTTCTTGTTTCGTGGCGTGATTGACAAATACACAATCTGTTATGAGTATCAGCAGGAAATTAGAATTAAAATCACTATTTAGATGAGTAATAAAGGTATTTGTTAATATCAAGAAACCTTGTCTGATACAGCCTGATATGGTATCTGTATTGTTCCAATTATTTGTAGCGGCTGCAAATGAATTATCGGCTTATTAAGGAGATCTAAAGGGTACTGAGGTAGTTACTGGTGGCCCAAGACGTCGACGGCGCGCACTGTTCCTGCGCGCCTCAAGGAGTTGTCAGAAACAGTAGGGGCCCAGCTGGGTCGAAGCCACTGGGGCCAGGGTTATCCGAAAGGGAGCTCGAGCCCCGGTATGAAGCAGTGATGCAATTTCTGATGGTGAGGCGCACTAGTTTATTAAAAGCCTATTCACTCTGGCCTTGAAGATACCCAAATTATAATCGGATCGGATCAAGTTTTTTTTTTAATGTTCATAATTATTGTTATTTGTAATAATAATATAAATGTTTTGCATACCGAACAGTAAAATGTAGATGAACTAGGTATATTGCATTAAGTAGGTACCTACTATAGTGTATTACTCATATTTTAGGACGATTTTCCTGTTTTGTTGTGCAATCCGGTCTAGCGGAACTGGTAACTTGGCAGATACCTATGGCTACCTACCGGAACCGGTGAAAATTGGGTAGATGCCAATTTCGTTAAATGTAAAAATACCCTTTTAAGAACTATTGCAGATTTCTTTTTACATTCCTTCCCATTCCAGGGTCATGATTCGGTCTTAGCATCAAGCGGCGCGGCGAGCGGCGCGGAATCGGTAAGCGGGGCGGGACGCTATGAGCGGCGTTTTGTGGCTGCTTCAAACATTTTCATACTTTTACGCTCTTACGCTCGCCGCCCTGTGCCTAGCTACCGCTCACAACGGCAAGGTCGTGAACGGGCGGTTAGGGCCTGACAGTGGGGACACTCGGGCTAGACCGAAAAAACTAATGGCTTTGCTTTATTTGTTCAATGCACCTCACGAATTTACTGACAAGATCAAATGTACCTCAACTATTTTGTTAGAAATTACAATTTATTACCTCATCCATCAAGCGCAGCCCTCAGTTCTATTACGGTAGGAATACATAAAAATAATACTGATCGTAACTTGTGCCTTGAATCATTAACTCCAAAGGATCTTTATAAAAACTAGAGGAATTTTGTTTGGTCTAGCTCGAGTGATTCCGCTGGATAAAAACACGTGTCGTATTACTGCGGTGAAAATAAGTTAAAGGTTTATCTTCTTTACAAAAAATCGGTGACCAGCTAATGGTAAGGGATTTTCTGACAGTCGGAGCAAAACCAAGAGACAGTAAAAGACAAATAACGAACAGTGAAAGACGTCGCTAAAACTGTTCCCACCACTGTCAGTGATATGTCGTTTCACTAAGCTAAATCTAGTAAAATGTCAGGAAAGCGGAAATTGCCGAATTTAAATAGAGACACGCATTTCTCACAAAAATCACACAAGCCGCGCCAGTGGGTACTAGAGTGAGCAAGAGAAATGCATGTGTGATTTAGCTTAGTGAAACGACATATTACTGACGATAAATTGGTGTTTTGTCATATCACTAGATACTTTTTGTAAGAAGACGTAATAAACAAGAATATTCGACATCTACCGGGAGTTCGTGATATCCCTAGGGATTTTGTGAAATCCCTGATATCCTCATTTCCTGCGACATATGTATATTTAAAGAAGAAATTGCCTGACTGACATTAACCCACAGCCAAAACTACTGTGATTAAAAACGTACAATTTTGCACAAATATATACGACGCAGGTGAGCACTAAGAAGGCATTTTCCAAAATTCATCCCCTAAAGCTACAAGGGGGCTCAACGTTTGTATTTAAAAACCTACTTTCTCGCGCGGGCGAAGCCACTGACAGAAACTAGTCTTACCCTCAATTTACGATCCCTCAAATGTCTGTAACGGCTCCATTTTACGTGGTCTATAAAAGTTTTTAGGGGCCACGTGCCAAACGGTAATGTCGTCATCCTCCGGACCGTTGCCTCTTACATAATTTTAGGACCTGCTATGTATATTCATGAGAGGACGAACGTCATATGTGACATCAGCTTTCATATTAACATAGTACTTTAGGCAGGACGTTGTGTGTGCGCTTTATGGCCATATTAAGCTAAGCAAGCTCTTTGGAAAGATATTTAGGCCTCTACTCGGCGGGGCGTTATGAGGTGAAATTTAGGGCAATATCTATCAAGTCTAGGTCAGTAGCACATGGTTAAATTGATGTCAACTGTTGTAGATGGGTGACTGAAATGACCTCTAATTAAATATTAGATATGAGCTACTACAGCTATAGCTGTAGTTTGTGAGTCTTCGAATTGGTTTGTTTTGTATCTCAATGTCTGCGCAACTGAACAATGTGGAATCATTGAATCAGGCGCAATCTCTGTAAAATGGAACTGAGAATTTAGTTGTAGTCAACACTAGATACAGATACAATTAAATTCTTCTAAATAAACCTCAGCGAAGTTAGCCAAGAAGATTATTTATTTATTTATTTAATCTTCAAGCAACACAAAGTACATAGGCGGACTTAATGCCTTAGGCATTCTCTACCAGTCAACCTAGTCTAAAGTTTGACTTGATACATTTGCTGCTAAATACTATAGAAGTATTGGAATGTTTGCATCCATATTCTAAAAACCAATTATTTAGAATAATGGTACGAGTATCTCTATTATTCTTACTGAAGGGCTTTTTTATCCATGGTCAAGAAATAATTAAAAAAAAAAGAATTAAGTATCGGCCTAACGTCTCACAAAGAGATAAAGTTTGTTTTTTTTTTTTGGAGGACGTAACCTCTGAAAGTACTGGTCCGATTCCTAAAATTTTTTCACCGATAGAAAGCTGCTTTATTCCTGAGTGACAAGCTATGTGTTATTTTTTAGGGCAAAATATATCAATAATAATTATGATAATGCTAATAATAAAATGCTAAGACCCTGCACAACCGTGAGGTATGCAGTCTCAGGGAATATTTCCTGGAAACCGACGTGGGGATGCACCGAGATGTGGTGGCAGTGGACAAAGGCCTCACCCCGCTCTCCTTGGCTAACGAGAACTGGCGCAAACCTATAGTACTGGATACTAATGACCGCAAGGAAGTATGGAAGAGTAAGGAGCTTCACGGGCGCTTTTACCGGGCCTTACATGGGCCTGATGTAGATCTATTGGCGTCCGTATCTTGGCTGCGTTTCGGTGACCTCTTTGGGGAAACCGAACGTTTTGTCTTTGCGATTATGGACGAAGTTATGATGACGAACAACTACCGGAAATACATTGTGAAGGATGGTACGGTTGACATCTGTCGGGCATGCCACCGGCCTGGGGAATCAATCCGACACATTATTTCTGGGTGTTCTCATCTAGCTAACGGCGACTATTTGCATAGACACAACCTCGTAGCCAAGATTATCCACCAGCAACTTGCTCTTAAATATAATCTTATGGAATCGGAAGTACCGTACTATAAGTATGTGCCCGACCCAGTTCTCGACAATGGCAATATAACGTTGTATTGTTTATCATCACTGACAGGACTATTGTTGCCAATAAGCCTGACATAGTGGTGATAGATCGACTAGAGCGTCGCACAATGATTGTTGATATAGCGGTCCCTCATGACGAGAACTTCGTGAAGGCTGAGAAAGATAAACAAACTAAATATCTTGACTTGGCTCGCGAGGTTGTCGACATGTGGGAAGTGGACAGAGCAATCATTGTGCCGATAGTCGTGACGGCCAATGGTTTAATAGCCAAGAGCCTCGACCAACATCTGATGAGGCTCTCGTTAGGCAGTTGGATCAAGGGCTTGATCCAGAAAGCAGTACTCCTGGACACGGCGCGTATTGTCCGGAGGTTCCTTTCTCAGGAGCCTTGACCACCGGTAGCTTGGACCCTGTTCCCGATGCCGGTGGGCTACTATTTTTTATATTTTTAAATGTTTTTTTTTATAGGAATTTGTTAAAAAATATTTAAAAATGTATTATAATATGTACTAGCTTTTGCCCGCACGGCTTCGCTCCCGCTCTTCCCTACTCTACTCTACTCTATTCTACTCTACCTTACTCTACCCTACTAAACCCTACTCTACCCTACTCTACCCTACACTACTCTACACTACACTACTCTACACTACTCTACCCTGCTATACCCTACCAAACATCACATAAACCATCTACTAAATAGTCCGAACAAAGCCTAAAAATTTGGTTTGGATAGGTGAGCCCGTTCTTGAGTTATAAAATAACAACGAAAAGTGGCATTGATTTTTATATATATAGATATAAAATGAATAAAGAGATTATGATAATAATGTTTTTTTGCATCACTCATGCTATTGGTCAGTGCAGGTAAACAAAATATTATCGAAAAGTGACAGTTAGGACGTGAAAGGTTATAATTTCACATGGGTTAATGCACTTTTGTGACTAATTTAGATTATAGTGGGTTTTATCGCATTTTGTCAGGTTAAAGAACTTTTGATCAGTGGGTCGTCTTAGGGGCGGATTTCCATTTTCGATTACAGTGGGTTGTGTCGTATTTTGTGAGGTTAATATATTTTTGTGACCAATGTAGATTACAGTGGGTTTAGGACAAGGGTTTAATTTTAATTCAGTGGGTTTTTACTTATCATTATAAGCAAAAGAAAAAACTGGATTAAAAATGTCCGTCAATACTACGTCAAATAAAAATCTATTTGATTACACTCATAAATATTTAGATTTAGACAAATCGATCAAGTTTTGTTTTTATTTTTTCTAAAAAGTCAATTAACACTGTTTTGCCGTGAAAATGTCAACATTTGATAACAATAGGAGCAATTGTGACATCAGTCATTCGAAATGTTAATACAAATAACAAATTCAGTAAATAACCTCAGCTGAGTCAAACGTAAATATTTTTGTGCGTAACTCCTAACTAGATAAGCAATATGTAATTAATATATTAATAGGTTTAAATTAATAATTACATTATTACAAACTATTGCGACTTCGCTCGCTTACGGAAAATATACCTTTCTATCGGTGAAAAATTTTAGTAATTGGACCGAAATTTTCAGAAATTACCTTCTACAGAAAGAAAAAAAAACAAAAACCAACTTTATCTCGTTATAATATTAGAGGAGATTAATTATGAGACCTCATACAGGGACTTATAACTTTGTGATTTTTCATAATACAGTTATGAAATTTTGTACATAGATTCTTTACATAAAAACACTAGACACGTGATTCGGGTTTCGCATACTAAAACTAATGTTTTATAAGGTGTACCTAGTCTAGCTCTATCTTTCTTTCTCACTCGCACGTCTTTTTTATGGTGGGGAAAATCATCCAATGATATCTCCCGCTCTTGAGCGGAGCGGGAGATATTGTCAAATTCTTACTGACTAAAAAACCCACCCCGTTCCTTCTGGCCATCATACCGGGGCTCGACCCCCTTTCGAATTAACCTGGCCCCAGTAGGCTTCGACCCAGCTGGGCCCCTGCTGTTGCTGACGACTCCTTGAGACGCGCGGGAACAGTGCGCGCCGTCGACAACTTGGGCTCGGTCCGGACAGTTACCGGACGGTCGGACAGCGAGCTACACACTCGCACGCCTGACTTTTGAATACGTCATGGTAAAGCCCAAGTCTTTTACGTGATTAGTTTCTTTTTATTCTCATGAAGTCATAACAAGATGTCCATATCTTACTAGCCTAGCCAGCTCCTAATAATATATCATTATATCAGCTTATTATTGTTTATAAAATAATCTTGAATGTGTTCATCAAAGCCACGCATTGCGGCAAGGTTACCTTGCATCATTTAGTAGCGTAGATAGACGGGGGCAAAGCGACCCCAAGCCCACTGCCTCGCGCAGACCAGCACCCTTAACCAAGTTGATAATCTGCTATCGTTAACGCTAGTCGAAAACGAATCAAACGTATGGGATTGTCATCATCTCAACGTTAAGTCACGCGGTCAGAACAAACAAATAGAAAATTCGTAGCCAAGTTCACATCGTTTAATTCATGAATCCCCAAGCGACCACCGGTGGCCGCGCATCTATTGTCTTACTATTGTGTCTCTAATTGACGGTATCTGAAGGGTTAAAATGATAGAATGAATTGTTATCGTTTCTACCGTGGTTTCTACATTGTTTAATGCCTTTGTTATACAAGTAATAGAGCGGCCGACTGAAGCGCATCAACGTGGTTACCAATTTATCGTTTTCTACAATTGTTGACTCCGAGGCGTTACCGATTGGAGAACGGAATTCGTCACGAAACGGTTTTAACTTGGCTAGGGGGGCAGGGTTCTTTAAAGCAAGTTTTAAATTTTGTGTACCTAACTATACTAATATCACAAGTTATGAGGGGTTGGCTTTCCTAATCTTTATTTTTCTTCGAATTTTTGAAGACATAGGGCCTCGCGTATGCACTTTCACCCACGTCTAAATTAGTCCACGCTACACCACTGGCATCACTTGTATGGATCATTACAAGATTACATTATGTAGATTTAAAATTATCAATCCTATTAGGCCTAGTGTCCCAGTTTCTTCGACTTATCTACATTCTCGTATTAGTTAATGAAGATAATTAATTAATTAATTAATCAATCATTGAAGTCAAAGGACATTTTGTTGACAGTACTAAAGATAGTGTTAGATACGCGTAATTCAGTAATTCAATTCACAGTGGAACACAAAAAAACATTTGAACTAATAAAAAAAAAACTATTCTAGATAATGAACAAAATAATTTATGGTATTCTTATTCCAAAACAAGCCATAATTTTGCTAGCCATAATTTTTCGCGCCTTTTCTCTGAATTTCTTTTTAATTTTATTATTCATGTGTACTACTTAAAAATTTTGACAACAAAGGATGCATATCGTATTTTCTATCCAATCCTAATAACTAGATACTTAATATTATAATTATGTTGAAGTTTATGAAGAAAGATGTATAAATTAATGTTTAAAAAATTACAAAACAGAACACAATTTTACTGAACATTTGCAGTAAAAAGTTTTCGGAATTACATGTAGGCTATAATTTATAATGGGAAAAGTATTAATTTCACGAGAATAAAATGTAATAATAAATTAACCCTTCAGATACCGTCAAGTAGAGACACAATAGTAAGACAATAGATGCGCGGCCACCGGTGGTCGCTTGGGGATTCATGAATTAATAATAATGATAATTTTTTTTTACCACAAAAATGCAGTTTTGCATTAATTTGATTAAGTATGTGTTGGACTGGAGCCTAAACTGAGGAAACCTTGTATTTCAGGTCTCCAGGACACTCGCACAAAACTGCTGGCAGAAGCTAATCATTGCATAAAAAATAAATACTTTATGGTATTTTATAACATTTTTCCTGTGCTGTTTTAAAATGAACTGTCACTTTGACAAGAAGTTTTCCCGCCATAATTTTTTTTTTCACTTTTGGCAATTTGGTTTTTATTTGTGTTAATTATTTTATTTATAAAAAAAAACACGTGCGTGTACTCACTTATCGACAAGTTTTAAGTAGAAGCGCGCGGTGCTGTGCATGCTATGCCACTGTACATAACACTGATTACTTTTGACTGTCTCGCCACAGTTTTATTTCGGATAGTATCGTCAACATCGTACAGATAAGAGTTCGCGAACCGTTTCGCTTGAACTTTGGGCGTTTCCAAACAATATGAGGTTATCACGACGGAATATTTTCGAAAAAATTAAGACCAATATATGATTTAACCCTTCAGATACCGTCAATTAGAGACACAATAGTAAGACAATAGATGCGCGGCCACCGGTGGTCGCTTGGGGATTCATGAATTAAGCAACCTAACATTATAGCTATGTTTGAAAAGAATGAGCTCCTGTATAAGAGTTCCGTATGGATATTTGTCAAAACGACTTAATTAAATACGCAAAAAGGATATTCTATTAACGCGCCAAAAAATGTATACTTATACTTTTTTTAATACTTTATGTAATTTAATTATTTTGTTGTTTTTTCCTGTTACGTTCCAAGTTACATTCTAGGGTCTTTCTCAAACGTCTAAACGGGCCTTTTTATTTATTTCTTAACAAGTTTAAACAATACTCGTAGTGGTTGTTCTTTATAGTCGATAATTTTCTTGTCAATACGTCATAGTAGACCTAGATCGGATATGTTTATACTAAAATCGCGACTGATAATTATTTCTTAATCGATATGACGTCGTTCATTGTTTAAAATGTTTCATTAAAATCATCTGGGATAGATTTTTTTTTACTGGTTTGGTAAATAATTATATTGACATATATAATTTATTTTTTATTCTGAGAACTTAGCATCCTATGATTCTAAGAGCGTAGGTCAATAACCACTTTTTTGCTTTTAATACCATCCTTATGCCTATGAAATAGAAGTTAAAATCGGTTGAACAGACAGTAAAAAGGTTTCTTTAAATGTCTAATCTTAACGCGAATAGGGTATAGACATGAGTGGGTCGTTTTCAATCAATCAAAATCTTTATTTGCTAGAATGTGGTACCGACATAACGTGTTAAATAATACATTTGTTTCAGCATATCCTGCCATAAAATGGCGTGCAAATATACTTACTGACTTTACAATCAGTGTTGTCAGTTAGTCTAACTTACTAATTAAGATTTTATTGTCTTGTCTTCTTTAAATTAGGTTTAAATAACAATAGCTTGAAAATATTTTTTTTAAACATGGTCATGAAACAAGACTATCCTTTTACACTTTTTGGTAAATGATTGTAAATAATTATCGATATGCAGTAAAATAATTCTTAAATAATTTTAATTTACTTACACGTGACGGCAGACAAATGACTCTATTTCACATTTTGATCAATGTGACAACAGATTTTCCCACCATTATCCTCCCGTCTGTTACTATATCTCCAGGAGATATCTGTCAAAAAACGCGTGTCTGGTAGAAGACTCCTGGAGATATCGTGGATCGGGTCGGATTTAATGCAAAATATTGCCTGTCTAGAGTATACCTGTCTTACTCTAACTTACACAGACTGTAGGTGAAAGAATGAGAAAGAAATAAAACATCACATGCTAAACATTCAACAACATTTTTTATCGGAACGTTTTTTTGTTGTTTTGTTCGGTGTGCGGGTTGACACTTGAGCTGTGTTTATGTTGTTTTTGTTTAGCTTGCAGATAAAAAATATGTGTACAAATGTGTGTTCTTTTACTTGATTATTGTACAATAATGTGTTATTATGTAAACAAAACAATAACTTTGGAAAAAAATAAAAAAATGCGTTTATTTTATTAATATGACGACTTTTGTACCAAAAAGTGGGAGAAAGTAGCTAACCCTACTTTCACTTTCGAATCAACAATAATTCCACGTTAAAACTGTACAAAACTATAGAAAATCAAACAGAGCTTATTTCATAACGAATTCAGTGACATAGGGTGTGTCGAGCTGCGCTCTTTAATTTAGGAGCTATCGTAGTTTTAGTGAACGCGGAGAAATGGCGCGAGTTCGTCCGGGCGCACTGTGACAGTTCCGCAGAGTTGCGCAATAGTTGCCAAACGTATAAGAGGCTATGGAAATGTCCTATCTTCATTGTATAAACACAATAGTCACTACGTTTCTTTTTTCAAGTAAAAATTAAAAAAATACGCTTTGGAATGGCACTTCTATAATATTATGTCACCAGAAAATTGCAAACGTAAGATTGTAATATCGCGCGTAATTGTTAAGTACTTAACTATTTTTATTCTTTTTAATTCATTAAACTCCAAGCGAAGGCTCGCTCTCTCATTGTCTTTCTATTGCGTCTCTAATTACGGTATTCGAAAGGTAAGACAGGGTTATATTAGAAACTAATTAATATGGATGTGATTTCTTTGAACTTTCAATATGTATTAGGTATATTTATTTATTTCTTTATAGGACAACCAACAAAGCATACACCATTATACATGATAAAGATTTAACGTTCTTACATTGTATAGTGTAGCCTTTTTTTTTCTGTCGACGGGGTGGTCGCTTGGGGATTCATGAATTAATTCATGAATCCCCAAGCGACCACCGGTGGCCGCGCATCTATTGTCTTACTATTGTGTCTCTAATTGACGGTATCTGAAGGGTTAAAGGCTGCCACGGCATGCATTAAACATATGAGGAGATATGAACTAACTTATCTATTATTAACATTATGATCGACGTTAAGCCAACCAATATAAAAAGAAGTATGACAACAATAACAAATTCTAAATTTTAAATATTTGAACATTTGCAACTTCTAAATATTTATTTATTCATTTGTTCATTTGTGAAAATTTTGTCCTTTTCACGTACTTTATGTGAGTGAAAAGGAAAAAAAATCTCTTTTCACTCTTGTGATAATGCCTTATGCAATACTAACTTAAATTTACGTAACGAATAAGACAAATCAATGTCTACACAGGGACATATTGGGACTACGAAAAGTTTTATCCTAGTGTTTTATTATATATTTTTATACCAATTAAAAATATCGAAATAAGAACTGCTAACAAATATATAATTATGGACCAAAAGTTGTCTTATTATATAATTATCATAAATAGTTATTATTATACATATTATCTCATATACAAAACGGTTATACATACATATATCTATATGTAATGGAATATAGTGGTACCAATACTATAGGTACAGTTTTTTGTTTATATTTTAAAATCAAAATATATAATTTTTAAATCAAATCCCTTTAATTCATGAATCCCCAAGCGACCACCGGTGGCCGCGCATCTATTGTCTTACTATTGTGTCTCTAATTGACGGTATCTGAAGGGTTAATACTAATCAGTCACCTATCTCCCTTTACATATAATAGGTCTATGGTACTCACTTTTAAAAAATCCAAACTGACCATAAACAATTTTTTCCTGCTACTCATTACACTGTCGAATATATTTTAAAACTGATTAATTTTGAGAGTTCGTCTGACATACGATAAGGAACCGCAGGAGGGCTGCACCTATCATTCGTCTTGAACTTGGGGTCGGTTTTAACGACCGTATACTTACATCAGACTGTAGCTAAGTAGGATGTAAAGTTTTGATTTTGTTAGAGGATGATTCTTTTTGTCTTCATCTTCTTTTTGTATCATGAGTAAAATACTAATTAAATGTAATGATAATTTCTCTTACTCTTATTAATTACTAGCTTTTTCCCGCTACTTCGTCCGCATGCATAAAATATAGCCTATGTCACTCAGGAATAAAGCAGCTTTCTAACGATGAAAAAAAAAACAAACAAAAAACAAACTTTACCTTTTTAATAAATAAGTGTACATAATAGGGTAGTTTCCTGGGTCAAAATAACTACATTTTATTTAGTCCGTGTTTTAAATTATAAAAAAATATTGGACACGTATTTTTTCTTTATTAGATTAAACAAAAAATAACAAAGATACAGCTCATTAAAGTTACGTGTGACGTCACCCCGTGCGAAAAAATTTAGCACGGCGTGACGTTACACGTAACTTTAATGGGCTATATCTTTGTCATTTTTGGTTTAATTTACAAATAAAAAAATACGTGTCCCTTATTTTTGAATAATCTAAAAGACGGACTAATTACATTTTTTTAGGCAACTAGCCCATTATAATTAATATGGGTAACTAAGAGGTAAGGTTTTTTTTTTTTGTTTTTTCAGCATTACTACTAGCACGGTGGTTTCAGGGTACCAAGCCATAGTACCTACGCTATGCCGAGCGTATCTCGGACGTATTCCTTTACAACAATAAAAATAAATAAAATCACGACGGCCACGTGAAAAAAATTAACTAAAAATTAAAAAAAATAACAAAAAGCTTGTTAACTCATCATTTACGAATAAACATGGAATCTCGAAAACTAGTTAGTCAGGGGACCACTTTGTAATAATATATTTTCATAAAGTACAAGAAGTCAAAAAAAAGATAAAACCAAAAAAAAACAAACCATTCAAAAAGAGGTATCAAAGAAAAAAAAAACAAATATCTAAAAATCTAATACCTACCTACTATATTTTTCAAGTCTATTTGATATCAGCAACAGGAGGGGCCCATCTGGGTCGAAGCCTACCGGGATCGGGGTTATCCGAAAGGAAACTAGAGCCCCGGTATGAAGGCTAGAAGGAACGGCGCGGGGTTTTTAGTCAGTAAGACTCTGACACTGTCTCCTGCTCCACCCAAGAGCGGGTTTCGTCAATGATGATTTTCCCCGTCGACACAAAAAAAAAGTCTATTTGATATTAGGTTGAAATCAGATATCGAAATACTGTTGCTAAGATTCTGTATGTTTTTGTAAAGCTCCTTCAGTAAATATTTCTGTTTTACTTATGGACACTATTTTATGTTAACGAGATGATAGTTGATGTGATTAGATGCACATTTTTCATAAATATTTTGTAAATAAGTATGCCATTAGGCCCCCATTGCCTGTCGGCTCTTTGTGCTGTCACATTGGTTCCAAGGGCATTTATACATTGTTACATTTATGGTATTTAGTAATTATGTATGCAAAATACCAAGTTTAGCTAAGTATGAATCCAATCGATAGTATGGAAATTAATAGCGTACTTACAGACAAACTCATTTCGCTTTTCAATGTGGAATATTATTGTTATTTCGTTTATTAATACATATAAATTATATTTTTAAATATTTCAATAAAAAAAAAAAAGAAATACTAGGCTACCGGTATCGGGAACAGGGTCCAACCTACCGCTGGTCAGGGCTCCAGAGAAAGGAACCTCCTAAATATACGAGCCGTGTCCAGAATTACAGCTTTCTGGATCAAGCCCTTGATCCAGCCGCCTAATGAGAGCCTCCTAAGGTTTTGGTCAAGGCTCCTGGCTATTAACTCTTCAATCGTGATAATTAGAGACAATAGAAAGACAATGGGTGCGCAAACGCTGGCGTTCGCTTGGGCTTTTAATTCATGAATCCCCAAGCGACCACCGGTGGCCGCGCATCTATTGTCTTACTATTGTGTCTCTAATTGACGGTATCTGAAGGGTTAATTGTATGCCATTCTAATCCATACTAATGTAATAAAGAGGTAAAGTTTGTTTTTTGTTCGTAGGAGGTAATCTCTGAAAGTACTGGTCCGATTGCGAAAATTTTATCACCGATAGAAAGCTGCTTGGTTCCTGAGTGACATAGGCTATATTTTATGTACGAGGGCGAAACTGCGGGCAAAAGCTAGTTATTAATATAGATACAGCAAAAAAAGAGTGCATTATAAACAGAAATATAATTTTGTTTGGTTTTTGTAATTTTATGCCCAAAAATTACTAGTATTAGTTTAATAGCTTTTACTCGTATACTTACAACTATATCCTCAGTTCATGGTACTGAGAAATTATTTTGGAGTATCATAGATTCCTCAATGATTGATTTTGCTGTGTCGAAGGCATAGAGGCCTGGAAAATGGCTTACCCGAATTTCAATTCGTTCGACGACCCATCATCCAGAAGAAGGATGAGACAGCAAAGTGGTCCAGAAAACCCCAGGATGAGGGGGAGTTGGAGCCGGGTTTGTGCTTCAGCACTACCGTCGTGGAACGTTGTTCAATGAGACTATTGTCCGCCTCGCTGCTTCTCGTTTAGATGTACCTTGTTGTCCTGACCACTGCCCCAGTGGCGAAGTTATCAACAGCCTTGGTCTGTCATGTAGGTAGTCCAAACGTATATTATACTGCGCACATCAAAGGACTGGAACATTTGCCTGCTGCGGTCTTCCCGTCCAGCTACAATTTAGGTGTCTTCAAAGCTAGAGTGAATAGGCTCGCAATAAACTAGTGCGCCTCACCATCACCGATTGCATCACTGCTTGCCTTTGGGTGGGATCGCGGTTTAGCACTGGTTTAAATCAATTAAAAACCGCGAGTCGCAAAGCGTGACACACGAATATTAGCATCATATTATTAATATTGTTGTCTGTATTCATTTTTATTAACATAAAAATTGTATTCGGCAAGTGCGAGTCGGACTCGCGTCCTGAGGGTTTCATACAAACTTACTTATGTAAATAATTCAATTCCCGAATAGAATCTCAAAGGTTTTTCTGAACCGCAAAAAAATATTTTTTTGTTACGTAACAAAAATTTTTTTTTTTGTTTTTTTCAGCCGAAAGACGTCCACTGATGGACATAGGCCTCTCCCAATCGTCGCCACAACGATTGTTCCTGTGCGTCACGCATCCACCGGATTCCCGCGACCCTAACCAGGTTATCGGTCCACCTTGTCCAACAAAAAAACTCAATTTTTTAATTTATTCCTATACCTTGCTTCATGCCAAATTTCAGGATTCTGTTTCAACGGGAAATACTCTATCAATTTTGATTTCCTTAACAGTGTCGAAATATGTGTTTTCTGCGACTTAAACGGCTGTATCTTGTTTCTCGTTAATTTAGAAGTTTGATTTTGTCACAGCTTCAAGGGACCGCAGTCCTGAGTATATGGTTTAATTTCAACTCGACACCTCCACGCGTTCTCGACATAAAAGGTCTTGACAGACAGATAGACACGTACAACAAATTAATCCTATAAGGGTTCCGTTTTTTCCTTTTGAGGTACGGAACTATAAAAAACATTAAAAAGTACGAAAATACATTAATATTCGTTCATAACCCGACACGCTCACTAGAGCGTACCGGATAATGACAAAATAAGCAAAAACACTAGATTAAACGGTGACTACAGTCTAATATTTTATGTTAAAATTCTTGGATAGTGGGGTCCAGCCGGGTCGAAGCCTACTGGGGCCAGGGTCTGCTTCTGAAAGGCAGACTCGGCTCTGGTATGAAAGGCAACGAAGGAACAGGAGTATCTTTTTAGTCAGTAAAAGTCTGACACAATACACATTTTCCCAGACAAGAAAAATAAATCTTAAAAATTATACAAACACCATCATCCATACGCTTTGTTGACACCATAATTAATTATAATGGTTTCTAATATAGCAACCATTAAAAAATACCATTTGTTTTAAAAATTATAGTAGTAGTACCTATATATACGGGAAATAATTAAAAACTATTTCGACCCTGCTACGGTTTGCTGACATCTTCATGATGCGCGCGTTGAACAATATGCGCCGTCGACATCTTGGGATTGGTTCGGACGGTTACTGGACGGTCGGACGCTACCTATTGCTCAACGTCCGCAAGCCGCGCCTACGGTGGCCGGAAATCGGGATCGGAATCCCGGTGGCAGCTGATGTGTGAGGGCTGTTGCATCACGCGTGCAGCCTCTTCCTTTGATAGCATTACTGCTTCGCAGAAGGAGGCGACCGCCTGTCACTCCTCCACGCTTCGGCTGCTTTGCATTTGCTTTTGCTTTCTTTTAAACGGTTATCCCACATTAGGAATTATTCCTGTTGTGCGTTCACAAATGTGTTTACTTACATAATTATACAAAACATCCATACTCGGATACCTGTGTGTGTATCTGTATGCGAACATACACAAAACATCTATACCTATTTAAATGCATGCGATACAAATATTTCGTTCATTTGCGTCAAAAATTACATAACACATGAGAATTATGCCATATAATAAAACCAAATATACCTAATTGTATTCAGTTCGTAATTGCAGCATAGTTTTTACTTAGAAACGTAATGATTTTAAAGATATAGTAGTTATAGCTAGTTAGACCCAGGCCAGCACCACCTCATCACTCAGTGTCCACTCGTTGTCCACAGGTGAAAAAATGAAAGAAAAAGAGTTTATTTGAGTCAAACATGGCGCATATCTTAAAAAAAATAACAATAACGACTTATAACTAGCAAGTCAGCTAGCAGCTCAGCATAATGCTGGGGCTCGTGCAGGACAGAGCATTCTTCTTCTTAGTCGGGCACTCTTGTCAGAGTGGTCGTGGCTGTTGATGAACAGGCCTGCGGCGTGCCGCCGCCATTTGCCTCCAAGGCTGCGGCATGTCGAGCGATGTCTCTCCATTTCTGGCGGTTGTTGGCATTACGCGCACACTGTACTGCTGTAGACTGCGTAGCCCTAGTAATGAGGTCGATCCAACGAGTCGGAGATCGACCGCGGGCTTCGGCATCGAAACCTCGTTTCTGGAGATGTGCCCAAAGAACTTCAGTATTCGTAACTGCACAATCGACGAAAGTCTATCCCGTATGTGAAGCTCCTTGAGGATGGAGTTATCGGTGCAGAATGCTGTCCACGGTATTTTCAACATCCCTCTCCAACACCACGTCTCTAATGCATCGAATTTTCGGCGATCTTGTAGCCTTAAAGTCCACGTCTCGGCCCCGTACAGAAAGATTGGAAAAACCATACACTGCATTAAACGAACTTTGGTCTTCTGTGTAATTCTGCTGTCTCTCCATATCTTTCCCAGACGCTCTACTGCCGACCTGGGGATAGCTGATCGGTGCTTGATCTCGTCCTCACATCCTCCAGTGTTCGAGATAGAGGAACCGAGGTGGATGTAGCTCTGGACTACTTCGCAGTTGGCGATTGTCAGTACACCTTTGGTGTGATATTCAGTTCGATCCACTATCATAATTTTCGTCTTGTCCCTATTAAGAGCCAGTCCGTGAAGGCTTACCGTTTCCAGACGAGTCAAGAGCTCTTCCAAATCCTCTTTGGATATTGCAAGAAAAGTCGTATCATCAGCATACCTCACGATGTTTTCCTTCATTGTTTTGTGAGCAGTGGTGATAAAATAAATGACACAAAGTAATGCGCCTGACTAGGTTTGAACCCGCGACCTACAACTCGTAAGTCAGGACCGTTACCAGTCGGTCACCACTGCTCACTCTGCTCTGCTCGACCTTGCTGGGCCCCTACGGGTTTACTGACATTTCTTTGAGGCGCGCGTGGAACACTATGCGTTGTCGACGACTCGGTCCGGATGGTTTCCGGACGACTGGACGGCGACCTACCCTCCTCGCCGTCCGCAAACCCACTTAAATGTCTTAGTTTGTAAAAGATGTGCATCCTGTATATTCATATTGAGATGATGTAATTGTAATTAAGATCTTATTAGGTCGAGTTTAAGTCATTAGATAAATGTGGTAGGTTAGTTTTCCATAGCAGTCGTTATAAATATTATGATACTGTGATAAGTGCATGAATCATGCCTTTAGCTCATGACAAAGTTACATAAAAATGAGTTCTCAATATAATTTTTTTGTTTATCAAGCTT
This sequence comes from Mythimna lalbum, assembly GCA_949319445.1. NCBI lineage: Eukaryota > Metazoa > Arthropoda > Insecta > Lepidoptera > Noctuidae > Mythimna > Mythimna lalbum. Next base: position 20,319,870 of record OX439356.1, on the reverse strand, counting down.
TCTACAAGCTTTTATTTAGTTTCACCTGTCCCGATGTTTGTCTGTAATCAAATCTTGCATACTTTTGACCCACTTCCCGGTTACCGATTGAGCTAAATTATTATGACAAGGAGCTGATCTGATAATGGAACCGAAGGTATAGGAACTTGGTAGTTAAATGACACAACCCCATCGAGTTTGGGCTCGTATGATTCGTCTTGACGAGTATTAATTGTATAGGTATACCGGGCTACAAAAACTTTCTATGAAAAAATGATTTTCATTAAAATCTTGTTTAATTGTCCTGTAAAAAGTTCGTTTTCGATTTTGGTTAAGTTTCGGCAAAAAGACGAGTTTCGGTTTTGGCGGCAAACCTAGCTAGAGTTTTAGATGAAGCGTTCGGTGCTAAACCTCGTATTATCTCTTCGTCCAATTATACAGTAAAAGAAAAAATAACACGTGTATTTAGTAATTGTGCCGACAAACCTGCTTATTTTTATTGGGACTAATAATTGATTGATTGATTATAATATGACCGGTTAAACATCATTCAACAATTTTATTTATTATCTAATTCATTTTTTTAATCGATAATATCTCTGTCGAATGAAACGTCCAAATTGTATTATTTCAAAAGTAATATACAGATAAACGGTGAAGGAAAACATCGTGAGAAAACCGGCATGTCCTAGAACAAAAAATTCGAAGACATGTGACATCCACCAACACGCACTGGGCCCGCGTGGTAGATTACGGCCCATTCCCTCTCCTAGAGAGGAGGCCTGAGTCCCAGCAGTGGGAACATTAAAAAGGCTGATGATGATGATGATACAGACACTAAATCAGACTTTAATTTATTTTGATAATTATTACTATAGAGGTACAAAAATGGCCTTTTCTAGAGGCGGTAATTAAATTCAATTTTTATATAAAAGAAACTGATATTGTGACATAGCTGTAACAGTTTATTTTATTTATTTATTAAATTAAGTTCACCAACGATTATATACACTGAATACAGCAACATTACACATATATAAAATTAAAGTTCAGCGCAACAATCACTTAAAGGTAAACACCACATGCATAAAACAATAAATTAGAGTTAAACATATAGTATCGCGACATTTTTTGTAGATATTGTGTTCTGCAAAATTGTAGTACATTATTTTATTCTATCATCAATAGTTTTCACAGCAGACGCGATGGAAATTTATAGATCATTTATTTACACTTTGGTTTACCTTATTGAAGTTTTAATAGGGTTCTATATTGTTTTTTAAATTAAAGTATAGTCTACTCGTATGTCGCTTCGTCATAAAATAGCTCTCCACTGATGAAAGAATTTTCAAAATCGGTTCTTTAGTTTTTGATTTTATTGGTTTCTAACAAAAATACGAAAAGGAGAAGGGAATGACTCCATAGATTCCTGGGCCCAGGTGTTAACTGAATCAAATTAGCCTTATTTGTAAGAGAATATAATAACTAGGCATCACTAAAAATTTTGTGAAATTTTGCTATCCAGGAACCAAGTTCCATGAATTATAGTAAAAGTGAGGTTATATTATAAAATTGTAGTTTTTTTTAATGCTATTTACGAAATACTTAATATTGAAACAGTGTTGGCCGAGTAATAACAGCCCCGACTTACGAGTTAAAGGTCTCAGTTTCCGTGTCTGAGGAGAACCTGCGCAATGCGGAAGGTGAGGACCAGTCGCAATCGTACAATTTACACAGTGATCCATGTCATCAATATCCGATCGATAGGCGTAAACAGTTGTCCAAAATAGAGAGCCAGGTAATATAGAGTGGCAAGATCCGTCAAATAGTCCATTAATTCATGAATCCCCAAGCGACCACCGGTGGCCGCGCATCTATTGTCTTACTATTGTGTCTCTAATTGACGGTATCTGAAGGGTTATAATATGCAAAGCCGAGGTTAAACAATTAAACAAGGAAAATATCAGAAAATATGAGCGCACTCAGAACAAAAAAAACGAACGAGTGCATCTGTCAGTCAGTGATTGATAGATGTCAGACATAAGTGTTACCAGACGAAAAAAAATCACTATGTATCGATTCAATCGATTTCACAAAAGCTTGATAATATGCACTTGTCACTCGATTTTCATACATTTTTCCGATTTATTAATAATCGATTACTAGTAATTCAGGCATTATTAATCGATTATTTAGTTTCATTAACTTAATTTAAGTTTTCTCGCTTCCTGGGTAGAAATATGGTACCATATTTTGTGATTTCCATAAGAAAAATATAACGGTTTTTTTAGTATAAATTTCAACTAGTTTACTGCTGGGCCCAGAAGTCCCCTTCTCCTTTAAATCTTTCCTCTACGATAATAGTATAAATCCTACTAAGTATAAGTATAGTATAAGTGCGAAAGTTTGTATGTATGGATGGATGTTACTCTTTCACGCAAAAACTACTGAACGGATCTCGATGAAACTTGGTACACGAGTAGACCATATCCCAGAATAACACGGATACTTTTTATCCTGGGATTATGTACGCGGGTGAAGCCGCGGGCAAAAGCTAGTATTTCATAATAGTAGGTAGTAAACGTCAAAAACATATTAATTGAAATTGTTATTTTGATTATAATACCTACCAATGAGTGAAAATGTCGAAGGCTCCATAACTATGTGATTTAAACGCGTGCAGTCGTCAAATGTTTGAGTGGTGCACTTCAAACAAGAGGACGAGCTTCCGCTGTACACACTTACTTTTCTTTTTACCTTTAATTATTTTTATTTTCAGTGAGCAGGGTAGGTGGAGGATAGCAGTTGAGCGAGGTGATGCGATGTTAAACCCCAACAATGCGATCAAAGTCTTTGCACCAATGGAGGATGGATCTAGAGACTATGGGGCGTCTTAACGTCCCCTGGTAGCACCAGCAGTACTTTTATTGCACGGTATCAGTCTAGCGATGGATGCGAGACGCACAGGATCGTTCGTTGTGGCGACGCTTGGGGGAGGCTTATGTCCAACAGTGGACGTATATCGGCTGAAATGATGATGATGAAGATCAATCTACACTAGTTCAACAATCCAGAGTGGGAGAAGTTATTTGATGATTTTTCACCTCGAAAAAAAACCGGCGTTGTAAAATCCATGTTCCTAATTTTTGTATAAGCAAAGGTATCTTTGCTTTTATGTTTTTTTAGTATAAGTGTGCAGCGCGGTTGCTGAAGCAGTGCTACTGCAGGGAGTTCGACGTCGCAGTTCTACTGCAGGAGGTACAATTTAGCAGTAGGATAGCTGGCGTAGCGGGTTCGACGTAGCAGTACCAGTACAGGGGCTTTGGCGTAAAAGCGCCGTCGTAGCGGATTCGACGTAGCAGTACTGGTGTAGAGGCTTTGGCGTAGTAGCGCCGGAGTAGTGGATTCGACGTAGCAGTACTGGTGTAGAGGCTTTGGCGTAGTAGCGCCGGCGTAGTGGATTCGACGTAGCAGTACCGGTATCGGGGCTTTGGCGTAACAGCGCCGTCGTAGCGGATTGGACGTAGCAGCGCTGGTGTAGAGGCTTTGACGTAGCAGCGCTGGCGTAGCGGATTGGACGTAGCAGTACTGGCGTCTAGCTATTTTGGCGTAGCAGCGCCAGCCAGCGTAACGGATTGGACGTAGCAGCGCTGGCATAAGGGCTTTGGCGTAGCAGTGCTGGCGTAGTGGATTAGACGTAGCAGCGCTGGCGCAGGAGGTTCGGTGAGTGCGTATCTCTATTTTATCTCCATTGTACTATGACAGCTATTCCAACACAGTACGCAGTGCTTCCGTCTTTACTCCATGAGTGTATAATCGTTAATCAATCTCCGTAATCAGCCAGACGATGATCTTGAATATAAAATGATAACATTATCTAATACTTTAGGCAGACGGTGACGTATGCTTAGTAGTTTTAGTAATTACATGTGACCGTGATATGCAGAATTAGTTTAGTGTTAAAAGTAACTAGCTTTTGCTCGTGGCTTCGCTCTCGTTGCTGTATATTGCTGATGTGAAGTCGAATTCGAAGCGAGATAAAAAGATATAGATAGTCTTACTCTGTAGCAATTAATTTCATCAAAGGATCAGTAATTTAACTGTGAAAGCAAAATAGACAAACAGAGTTGTTTTCATATATTTTATCTACTGTATATACAAGGTGTAAGGGACAGGTCTCCGCAAACTTTAAGGGCTTGCTCAGTTGACGAAACTGAACAACCTTCCAAACTATTTTTTCAAAATACGAAAAAAATCTGCCGCACCATACAAAAATATAAACTTGATTATACAGTTTGTATGGAGAGGCCGATTTCTTTTTTCGTTTCCTGAAAAAAATCTTAAATGAATGAGTGAGCTATTATTAACCATCTTTTTTACTCATAATAGGTGTCAAAGATATCTTAGTACGTCAGTAGGATCAGGAATTTTTTATATGACTTCTCTCGCTCTGGGCGGAGCGAGAGGCAACACTACAAAAAGTCACCATGGACGAGGGGTCTTAGCCGCTAGTGGCTTGTTTTAATTTCTATATTTTGAATTGTGTGCTTTTTAATATTTTACGTTAGTTAGAATCTTACGTTATCTCGCATTATCTAATTATTATGTGGTGGCATGATTCTTATCTGTCTAACAATATTTTCCTCTTATCTATTATAAAAAGAACGTTATAAAAACCTAGAGTCATTCTCATGGGCATTATGTCATATTTTATGTGATCCTGTGGATTAATTAATCCAAGATTCTGTAATATCACTGCTAATTAGCAGTGATATAACAGAGTTCGCTAAGACAACAGACGTATAAAGAAGGGATTTTGGTGATTTACCATAATAATAATAATATAATAAGTAGGTATTCCACAACTTTCACACCACGGCGTCATCTAGTAGGCACCAAACTAAGCAGAGATCGTGATATGAGCAGGTACTAAGACCACTGAGCCTCAAGTCTGCTATTACAATAGTGTCGGAATGGTCTTTCATTGTTTTCATAATGATTGATTTTGACAAGTTTTGGTAATCAGCTAATATAATGGCGTCATTATGACTTTCCAATTGTTAACCACTGACGATCCATTGAAAGAAATGGCATAGAATCTCGTACTAAATAACAAATCAATGTCTGACGTATTCGGCAATCTGCTAAAATTTTGACAGTTCCTTTGATCATTGAACTACAATTAGAACGACATTGTGCAGTTATTTCTTTTAATAACCTCGATATTGTCATTTTACCACAACTCTATTGCGCGACCATTCACCGATCAATGATCGATCATGTATCAATGAATTACCAGATTACGAACTTTTAGCAAAATGACAATGGGATTGTGTCAGAATGACGATTTTATAAAAATAGCAGACTTAGGCCCCTGATGTATATTATAATTTCGAAATACATATATATAGCTACATCTGCTCTAATACGAGTATTATAAAAAAGTAAAGTTTCATTTTTTTGCTTTTTTTTTGTTTGTAACAGGAGGTAATCTCTGAAAATACTGGTCCGACTTCTTAAAAATTTTTCACCGATTGAAAGCTGCTTTATTCCTGAGTGACATAGGCTATATTTTAGGTACGCGGGCGAAGTCACGGGCAAAAGCTAGTTATAGATAAACTAGCTGTTCACAGCGGCTTCGCCCGCGTGATAGCAGTAAAATATCCCAATGAAACATACTTCCGGGATAAAAAGTATCCTATGTCCTATTCCAGGACATGGTGTATCCGTGTACCAAGTTTAATTAATTAGGGTAGAGTAGGGTAGGGTAGGGTAGGGTAGAATAGGGTAGAGTAGTAGGGTAGAGTAGGGTAGAGTAGGGTAGAATAGGGTAGAGTAGGGTAGAGTAGGGTAAAGTAGGGTAGAGTAGGGTAGAGTTGGGTATAGTAGGGTGGAGTAGGGAAGAGCGGGAGTGAAGCCGCGCGGGCAAAAGCTAGTTGTTTTCATAATGATTGATTTTGACAAGTTTTGGTAATCAGCTAATATAATGGCGTCATTATGACTTTCCAATTGTTAACCACTGACGATCCATTGAAAGAAATGGCATAGAATCTCGTACTAAATAACAAATCAATGTCTGACGTATTCGGCAATCTGCTAAAATTTTGACAGTTCCTTTGATGATTGAACTACAATTAGAACGACATTGTGCTGTTATTTCTTTTAATAACCTCGATATTGTCATTTTACCACAACTCTATTGCGCGACCATTGACCGATCAATGATCGATCATGTATCAATGAATTAGCAGATTACGAACTTTTAGCGAAATGACAATGGGATTGTGTCAGAATGACGATTTTATAAAAATAGCAGACTTAGGCCCCTGATGAATATTATAATTTCGAAATACATATATATAGCTACATCTGCACTAATACGAGTGTTATAAAGAAGTAAAGTTTCATTTTTTTTGCTTTTTTTTTGTTTGTAACAGGAGGTAATCTCTGAAAATACTGGTCCGATTTCTTAAAAATTTTTCACCGATTGAAAGCTGCTTTATTCCTGAGTGACATAGGCTATATTTTAGGTACGCGGGCGAAGTCACGGGCAAAAGCTAGTTATAGATAAACTAGCTGTTCACATCGGCTTCGCCCGCGTGATAGCAGTAAATTATCCCAATGGAACATACTTCCGGGATAAAAAGTATCCTATGTCCTATTCCAGGATATGGTGTATCCGTGTACCAAGTTTTTATTATATTATTATTATATTATTATAATTAATTAAAATCGGTTTTTCCATTTAGGCGTGAAGACGTAACAAACAAACAAACTCACTTTCGTTTTCGCTTCTATGTATTTTTACTGTGTGATTTTTCATGATACAGTTATGAAATTTTGTACATAGAATCTTTACATACTAGACACGTGTTTCAGGTTTCGCATATACTAAAACTTAATGTTGTATAAACGTTGTATATCTCGGCGGATGTTTTGAGGTCTCGTTTAAGATAAGTTTAAAAACGTGCTCTTTTCGAACAGTACGATAATTTAGTCCTAGCTATTAGATAATTCAAGGTCGAGAAAAGTCGTAGAAACGGCAGCTAATACCCTCATATAACAATAAACTGTATGAAGATTAAGAAAGTCAACTGTCATAATTACAATTCAAAAGAATGAATCCAAAATAATAGATTGGAATAAACATGTGCAAACAAACACAAAGAACAAAGAGTTATTAGAGAGTAAATATTGTAACAGTTAGTTCTGGAAGTATTTGTATTGAGGATGTCATGATTTATATGGAGTATGCAGACTTATAGCATCAAAACTAAAACGTAAATACTGTGAAGAAATTATTTAATCGGAACAAAAATGCCAAAGATACAGCAATTTTTAACTGACTTCGAAAAAGAGGAGGTTCTATGTACGGCTGAATGTATGTTTTTTTTAATTTTTTCTTTGTATGTTCACCGATATCTGGGTCAATTGTGGACCAAGTTTAAAAATTATTTTTTTGATTGAAAGGTTTGCTTTCAAGTTGGTCCCATAGAAATATTGTTATTACTTCGAAGATATGGAACAGAACTCACCTGAATACCTCAAATAAATAACGAAGAGACAACATTAGGTATCTATTATAAAAACACCGACTTTCGAAATTAAAGTTATTTTGTACTTTTCAGTGTTTTTAAAATTAAAGTCGGTTAATTTTTTTTTGTAAAAAGTTTTTTATAATGTAACGCTTCATTCTCGGGCGCGTTTCTGGAACAAATATTTCCAAAATCGCGCCCGAGGATGACGCGACTCGCTGTGACGTCATCTGTCATGCGGAACACTTGATTTATACGCGTTGTTTTCGTTCGTATTTAGTTTGTTTGATTATAAACTAATGTCATCATACAATGCAATATTGTGCTAAAGTGCAAAAATACTACGGCTACCACTCACAGAACAGAAGATTGTATCATTCCTGTGTTCAGTGTTACCACTAGTGTGTTTTTATCCAATCGGACTTGCCAGGTCCGAAATTCATCTCTGCATCGCCCTAAGGTTAACTGATAGAAAATGACAAAGGTTGTAAATCCGTCGCTGTACTTTTGTTTTTTAGTTTGCGGGAAACCGATGGATGCGAGACGCACAGGAACGTTCGTTGTGGCGACGCTTGGGGGAGGCCTATGTCCAACAGTAGACGCATATCGGCTGAAATGATGATTATGATGATGACTCTTGTACATAAAGAGTTTAATAAATTAATAAACCTTTATTTTTATAGACGTGACTCAGGCGTTACTAACTGGATGTTTACGAAAGGATCACGACACATTGACGCTAATTACTTTCTCTTTGTTATCTCACAATTGCATCGTCTATAGCCTATCAATAAGCCGATATAATTAACTGATAACCAGTGTCGTTCGTGTGAAAACTGTATCTGATTTATTTACTAGAGATCAGATACAATCTCTAAGTGGAATTTCCGGGAAAGTCCTGAGTGGGAATCACTTGAAGACGGTAGTCTTTGGTTTACTGCATCATTTCAGCCGGAAGACATTTACTTTTGGACATATACCTTCTCAAACGGCCCTTTCGCGACCTTCCCGCGCTTTGCTTCCTATTAAATCTATACTTATAAGAAATCTGTAGAAGTGAAAATTCTGTTCATTGAAAATATAAAAAAAAAAATTAAACCGACTTCAAAAAGTACAAAATAACTTTAATTTCGGAAGTCGGTGTTTCTATAATAGATACCTAATCTTGTCTCTTCGTTATTTAACACCGACGATTTTGAAGTCAGTTTATTTTGTTTTTGTAAAAAGTTTTTTATTTTTCACTTTTTAGTTATGGTAGCACCACTAAAAAGTACCTACCCTACAGCTAAACATAAATTACCTAATAGCCAGAGTGCATCTCATAACGATTCTAATAATCCCAAATACGGTTATATTATATGAATTTACGTTCCGGCTTTATCACCAGATCAGTCCGATACATCCCCTCCCCCTTTTCTTTCAGTCAGTCATCGACTACACGTATAAATAAAGCAATTTTACTTGTTACGACAATTCTGCTATGATTCTATGAGGAGTTCTGTTCCATATCTTCGAAGTTCATGATCAGATCATGACAATATTTCTATGGGACCAACTTGAAAGCATTACCTTTCAATAAAAAAAGTATATTTCAGAATCGGACCACAATTGACCGAAATATCGGTGAACATACATACAAAAAAAAAAACATACATTCAGCCGAACATAGAACCTCCTCCTTTACGAAGTCGGTTAATAAATGGCAGGGGGTGTAACTAGACCGACACCGAAACCAAAAATGTGATTAAAAAAATTTTTGTCTGTCTGTCTGTTTGTTCAGGCATCACGCAAAAACTACCGGTTCGATTACGATGAAACTTTGTATAATTATTCTTTAATATCCTGGCCACCACACTTACTGGTACTGGTACTTTTAATAAAAAACAAACTTAATTTTGCGGTTCGGCCCCTAGACCCATTACTGTACCAACCGAAAATAATAACTTCGCGATAAACTCAAAAATTACTGCACCGATTTTCAAGCGATTTTCACCACTCGATAGCGTGATTCTCGAGGAAGGTAGTAGGAATAGGAAGTATATAATTTGTTAAGTTTTTGTATTTATTTCTGTGTACATTAACCGTATTTCTTGAAGATGTCGGGAAAAAATAAATCGAAAGGGGGTTCCCCTTTCACGTTCGACATCTTGTTACCATGTATTACCTCGAATCATGTATTATCATGTGTTACCTCGAATTTAACGCGAGCGAAGCCGCGGGCAAAAGCTAGTATAAAATATTTTCAAAAGTATGAAGATATTTAAAGCACAGAAATTGGAGCACAATTTCTGTCATACTTCATAAATACCTAATTGCTATTTAACTGTTTATGAGATACATCGTATGATCCTTATCAGCATAAACGTGATCGCCAGCTTGCCTATGTTTTTAAGTAGAGTCAGCACAGATACGCGTATCTACCATATCTTATCAGTTATCAAAGTGAATGTTCTAAATTCAATTAACAATTTAGGAAGCGACAACAATACTGATTACTGCGATTGTCGATGACGGTCAATGATGTGTATCAATATCTGATAGTCCAATGATAGAGTAAGAGCTGTGGTGGCCGTGAGTAAACGGCTCTGACTTACGAGTTGTAATACAAGAAAACGTCATGAGGAAACTGGCCAACAAATTCGAAGACATGTGACATCCACCATCACGTACTGGGCCCGCGTGGTGGATTACGGCTTATTCCCTCTCCTAGAGAGAAGGCCTATGTCCTAACAATAGGAAAATTATAAGGTCGACTATCATCCTCATCATCATCACATCAGCCGAAAGACGTCCACTGTTGGGCATAGGCCAAGCGTCGCCATAACGACCGGTCCTGTGCGTCACGCATTCATCGGATTCCCGCGACCCTGACCAGGTCATCGGTCCACCTTGAGGAGGCCGAATATGCTTTGCTATTATTCTAGTCTCTTAAGAGGGTCACCATAACGAACGGTCCTTACGTTGTATGCCAAAACATCTACGTAGGACACAATAGATTTATAATTGTTTCCTATTATGGAATACGAAAGGTAGACAATACTACAATAAAATACTCTGTTCAATTTTATCGACATCGCGCCTGTTTTACGGAAGCCTCGTCCCCACTAGGAACATTTGTCGAGCGACATGTGTCCCCGGTGACATCGGGCGAAGTCGGGTGACGTCGGACGACATCGCCGCGACATTGTTGAGACTGTTCCTTGTCGCACAAATGAGCCGTCTAGAACACTGAGATCATTAAATACACTTATTTTGTTTCGCAAATACCGTTTATTCCACCATCTTCTCTTCTTTTTTGTTCTTGATGCATTCATCTGAACTGATGTGGACGGAGATGAGACATCGGGTGACGTTGGGCGATGTAGGGCGACATCGCCCGATGTCTTGCCGCTCGAGAAATGTTCCTAGTGGGGACGAGGTTATTCTACATAATTGTCTAGTTGTGTAGACAGTTGAGATACAAAACTACACCGATTTTACATCGGAACCGACTTGCGAATAAAACAGTCGCCGAACTTCATCCAAAAAAATCCCGCAAAAACTCTCATTCATAACTTAATAGTAGTTATGTAGATATTGCACCCTATGAGGAAATATCAGTGGTATAATAATTTTCGGAAATTCTCATTTACGAGTTGATATGCCCGTTTTAAGTCAAACGGGTTTTCATGACTTACTAAAACTGCGTATATTTTCTCAGATAATTATTTTGGATAAAATTCTGATTTGGTGTTTGACCTGCCAACCAGTATTTTGATTCTTAAGTAAAAAAAAAAAAACAAAGTGCGAGTCGGATTTGTGCACCAAGGGCTCCATACAAACTTACCTATATAAGATAAGTTTGTACAGAGCCCTTGGTGGATCGATTCTCGAATGAACTCTCGAAGATTTTTGCGAATTGCTAAAAAGTAATTACTTTTTCAAAAAACAACAGCGAGGAAATTGTTGATGAAATTACTAAGGGTCTACTGTGTATCACCATAATATAAACCGGTGAAATAATTTATTAAGTTTTATCAAATCAAGCTAAATTGCAAGTTTCGTAAAAAAATCGACATAGTCAATCGACTAGATTTTTTACGATAATAATTTATGGTCTTCAGACTTTTTCAGTGGTGTAGTTACTTGTGTTATGAGACCATGCTTCTTGCCAAATTTCAGGACACTTAGTCAACGGGTACAACCTACCTTATAAGTTTTGATTTCCTTGCGATTTTCAAAATATGCGCCAAAGTTGAGCATAAACGGATTTATAAAATCTTTAGATTATATCGACTTCCGCTACGTCTTCCAGTACGCGGTCGCCACTTCAGAACCTTTCGGCCCCAACAGCCATCTGTTCTGCGACCAATGTGCCCTGCTCATTGGCACTTAAGTTGGGATATTCTTCGTGCTATGTCGGCAACCTTGGTTTCTACAAGGTGGACCAATGACCTGGTGAAGGTTGCGGGAATCCGATGGATGCGGGACGCACAGGATCGATCATAGTGGCGACGCTTGGGGGAGGCCTATGTCCAACAGTGGATGTCTGTCGGCTACAATACAAATGATAATGTCGACTTAGAAGTTCGATTCTACTCCAAAAAGTACCAGTCTTTAGTATGTAATAATCTTAGGTTAATATCTCCCCACGTTCGTGTGAAATAGTGTTTTGACAGACGAATAGACAGACAACAATGTAATCCTATAAGGGTTCCGTTTTTGACGACTGACATACGGAATTCTAAAAATAAAACATATATGAACATAAATTATGTTTTTATGACAGAAGATATCTATATAAATTATGTGCCTTGCTTCTGGCAGTGTCCTTATATCTGCTGATCAATAAAGGATTGTCGAGAGAAATGGATTGGAGCAGGATGTAAGAAGTAGGATGAATCATAAGTCACTTTAGTATGTAAATATATGTATTTTCTTTCAGGCAAATATTTAATTCAGTCTATTGTCTTTTTTTCTCATCTTCACTTTTTTTCCGTAATTCTTTTGGCTAAAGGCCTACGCAGACCGGGACGGCATGGCAAGGGATTTTGCCGTGAGTCACCGCACCCCGCTGTATATCACTACGAGCGCCGGAGTCCATGGCATGCCGTTGCCTACCGCAGTATGCCACGGCATCCCGCCACGGGAGCCTGTGGCGCATCTTTTAATGCCGTAGGATAAAATCCCTTTCAAAGCCACGGCATCATTTTAAAGCATAGCAATTTATGTCGTATTTCTGTAACAGTACCGTTGAATGTCCATTAATAAAAATTTAAATCCCTTGCCATGCCGTCCCGGTCTGCGTAGGCCTTTACACTACAGAGACATATTTCTGCTTAATACATTATTCTTAATTCTAAAAGTAACCTCTGGTGCACCTAGTCTGAGCATATCACAGTGGCGGCGATAAATCCCTCTTTGAGGAGTAAGTAGAGAGGTGCTACGGTATCCTCACCTTCCACCTGACGCAGGAACTCACCGAACATAACCAGTTCGGAAAGTCTCTGTTTCGGATCCATTCGGAAGAACCACCTGGAAGTCACCAGCGTGCGGACCGGCGGCGGCGTTTGAAGGACACAGTGGAACATACACTAGGAGTTTGGGCGCTGCCAATTTTCTGATCTATTGTCCAGAACGAGACGAAATTGGAAGCGGTCGCCTCCTTCTGCGAAACAGTAACGCAAACAAAAGAAATGGCCACAAAGGTGGAAAAGGTACATCCTCACGTCCTAGCCGCCGCCATACAAGACGTCCCGGGCGTTGAATGTCACAGGGTGATTCTCGGCTGCCATAGGCTCAGCTTGCGGACGACGAATCATGGGTAGCTCGCCGTCCGACCGTCCGGTGAAGACCGAGCTCGAGTTGTTGCTGTAGTGTTCAAGAGATGTCAGCAGAAGAGATCTCAGTACGGTCGACACCCACTAGAGCCGCAGATAGTTTTGAAGGAGTTACCATGGTCCTGGAATGCAAAGGCCAACCGAAGGACACTAGTGGGTTTTAGTCAGTAAAAGTCTGTCAGGTCCTGTCGCTTTACCCGAGCGGGAGATGACTACCCACCTTAAAAAAAGGTGCACCTAGGTTGCCTCTGCCCGATGACATTGTCTGCTCAGATGGTTCCTCCAAGGGCACTCAAATTATATAGGTGATGATATCTTTGGCAAGGTCATCGTCAATCGACCGCATTATATTTGCACCCTTACAAATATTAGGGTTTAAAATTATAAAAGTATAAAACTATATACATTTAGTTGTCAATAAATATGTAACTTATGTTATCGGCTATCACTGTCTAGTTCTTTTGATTTTTCGTCTTGCTTTGAAGCTGGCAGGAGGAAACTGAGGCCAGCACATACTGTGGACAAAGAAATTCTTATATTAGTCATAGTTTCTGATGAATTAAGAATAGAACCATTTTCAAATAGGGTAGCCAAGTCTTAAAACCGAAAATTTTAAAAGAGTTGAGCCGGTAATTTGGGTAAAAAGGGCGAAAATTTATTTTTATTAGTTTTAGTTGAAATACGACAGTTGTTTGTTAAATCAAAGTTTCTTTTTATCATTTATCAAGTAGTGTACACAAATTCTAATAAAATTAAATCAATCTGTTTCCTTTTATTTATTTTTATATACATAAATTCTACAACTATCACACAACGCCGTCTAGTCCCAAGCTGAGCAGAGCTATACACATAAAACACATAAAAACAGACATAAATAAATAAATAAAAGGGAAATCAATTTGTTTCCGTTATCTACACTAATGTAATAAAGAGGTAAAGTTTGTTTTTATGTTTGTAGGAGGTAATCTCTGAAAGTACTGGTCTGATTACGAAATTTTTTCACCGTTAGAAAGCTGCTTTATTCCTGAGTGACTTAGGCTATATTTTATGTACGCGCGCGAAAATGCGTGCAAAAACTAATGCAATATAATTAGTAATCCACTTGCTTGCGCTAGCGGTAAAAGGAGAGGCGGGCAAAGCGGAATTCAACACACGAGAATATAAAAAAAGAAAAAAATGGAAATCTTTTGAGCAAAAAATTGGTACCAAATTATATATTTTTTTAAGTTAATTAAAAGTCGGACAGGTCGGACACCATCTAATTTTGCCGCACACGCAACCAAAAAGCCTGTCTGTGTCCTGCTGTGAAAAGGAGGAAACTCATATGTATGCAGAATCTTATTCTGTGTGAAACTTATCTACACTCTGATGTTATAAAGAGGTAAAGTTTTTTTGTTGTGTTGTTTTTTTTGTAGGAGGATATCTTTGAAAGTAGGTACAGCAAGTCTAGCCAAGTTACGACCGTTCCGTTTCGATTCTCTTGCGTCGAACGCCTGGAATCGGCCACGCTTTTGATTCCTTTATTCTGACCACGTGACTGCGTTGAGATGACCTACCAAACAACCAGACCTATTTTCGCATCACTTTTCCATAGGACAAAGGGAAGCAAAGACCTGCCACCTGGAGCCTCGCAATGGGTAAGGCCGCCGCTGATTAGCTTTTTCCTCAAAAGGCGGTTTTATGTGTTGTAGTAGTTTTAGTAGCCTAAGACCTAGTAAGTAAATAAGCGGATTGTTATTTTGCATTACGTTTATTATCCAAATATTCTTTGTGTTGTTGTTATGTTTCAATATTAAACTACGCATTACTAGTTCATTTAATAAGTGTGTAAAAATAAAATGGATATTAGTTCATTGACGTGTCACTATCAAAACTTGATAGATAAAGGTACCTAATACCTATTTATTGTAAAAGTTTACAACCGAGAAAGGTGACATTGATCAGAATTACAGTGCATTTTGTTATATATCCATAAATTATTTTTAGATTTTTTTTTATGACGTGTTGAGTAATTATCTATGGACACAGGGTTCTGATAAGCTTATACGTGACGATACAGCCACAGCAGATAGGACAACGAACAAAGGCCCTATCACAAGCTCTTAACGCGATCCATTTGTCGATCTAAACTGAATTGTTAAAGGGATGGAGCTATACAGCACTAATTTATAATAAGTACAAATACCCTTTCTAATAAAAAAACCTGTTATTATTTAAGTGAAATCTCAATCTACACTGATATTATAAAGAGGAAGTTTTTTTTTTATGTTGTTGTTTTTTGTTTGTAGGGGGAAATCTTTGAAAGTACAGCCAGCCTAGCCAAGTTACGACCGTTTCGTTTCGATTATCTTGCGTCGAACGCCTGGAAGTCGGCCACGCCTCCTATTCCTTTGTTCTGACCACGTGACTGCGTTGAGATGACCTACCAAACAAACAGACCTATTTTCGCATCACTTTTCCATAGGACAAAGGGAGGCAAAGACCTGCCATCCGGAGCCTCGCAATGGGTCGGCCACGCCTCCTATTCCTTTGTTCTGACCGTCATAATCGGACCAACTCCCCTAGCTTGGTTGGTTGGTGGGGGGTTGGTCCGATTGCTGAAATTATTTCACCGATAGAAAGCTGGTTTATTCTTGAGCGATAGGCTATATTTTATGTACGCGGGTAAAGCCGCGAGCAAAAGCTAGTCAATAATAACAAAACGCAGTTGACATTTTCACAGAATGTGTGTCACTATGGCGTCTACGCGAAAAACAGAAGGTAAAACGGTAAAACTTCCTCTACTTTTCGTGTCGATGTTATCTCTATTATTGGCCTCGTATAGATAAGTACTGAAAACTGCAGGTGGTTGTGCAGGATGGGCAGCACAGCGTGTGGCGCATGTCCTTTGCAGTGGCTCCACACTGGCACTGTGCTAGAGATGGGTGCCCCATTTGGCCAAATTGTTTTTACAGCGGTTAACCTGGGTTTGCAGTCGGATTAGAGATTTCCAGATTGGCATTTGTAGTTCGCGTCCCGGGGGAAGATGTTCTAATGAGGAGATAAAGTTTGGAGGAGTTGGTGTTTATGCCTCTACAGCGCGCATCTCTCGTCCTCTGCACTGTCTTTCGAAGAGGTCGTAAATCGGATAAAAACGGTAAAACTAAATATTGTAATCAAACAATGCAATTAGATCGGACACGATAATATACCCGAATAAACAAAGTCTGATCTTCAAGATATCATCAGTGCATTATGCATTGTTTGTCTTTGGAACGATATGCAAACAAGTACATACTTAATACGTATTGGTTGCTACTTTGCTAGGTGTTCAAATGAGTCACCGGAGTAACTGAAGGAAGACGTATAAGCTTAAGTAAGTTGGTTATCTTTTTTGTTTGTCAATTGGGAAAATCACCTTATGACAATACCCGCTCTTGGGTGGAGCGGGAGATAGTGTCAGACTCTTACTGACTAAAAACCCACCCCGTTCCTTGTAGCCTTCATACCGGGGCTCGAGATTACTTTCAGATAACCCTGGCCCCGGTAGGCTTCGACCCAGCTGGGCCCCTCCTGTTGCTGACAACTCCTTGAGGCGCGCGGGAACAGTGCGCACCGTCGACGTCATGGGATCGGTCGGACAGTTACCGGACGATCGGACAGCGAGCTACTCATGGCTCGCCGTACGCGAGCCCGCGTCTACGGTGGCTGGACATCGGGATTGGAATCACGGCGGCGGCGGCGAGGGCGCCGTTGGCTGATGCGGTCGGCCCCCTCCTTTGGCTTTGCAGAAGGAGGCGACCGCCTGCCACTCCTCCTCGCTCCGGACCATGGCCTGAACCCCCGGATTCAAGCGGAAGCCCGGGTGTCGCCGCTGTGTGGAACCCCCACGAGGGCACGGTGGTGCTCCGCCCAAGGGCACACCTCGACTGTGCGCTCCACCGTGTCCTCCGGGCTTTCACACAGCGGCGACACCCGAGCTTCCGCTTGAATCCGGTGCAGGAACCTTCCGAACTTGCCATGTTCGGTGAGGACCTGCGTCATGCGGAAGGTAAGGACGCTGTGAGGTCTTTCCAGCCACGCCTCAAAGAGGGGACTTACCGCCATAATTGTGGCGTGCCCAGCGCAGGGTTGCGATAGTCGCTGACGCAATTTCACCGTGAGATCCCGCCGCCCTCAAGTTATCTAATAATGTATCATCTAAGGGTGATGTTTCTTTCGAATACCATAATTAGAGACAATAGAAAGACAGAGACAATTAAACCTTAAGCGAACGCCGGCGTTCAATCTCTCATTGTCTTTCTATGCTGTTTCTAATTACGGTATACGAAAGTTTAATGAATTAAAAATGGATTAGGTATGGTATTGTGGACATCATTGTCTGAATGCAGGTGACAATGTTGCCAGCAAAATTCCCGACAACGGCACATCTCTAAGCATGACCGACTCTTAGATCAAGATATTAGGCACTTATTGACCTGTTAAATTAAATGGGTTTTAGTTGTTCATCATGGATCAGTTTTCTCTTTTTTTTCGACGAGATTAAGTACCCATGTGTCATTGCATTCCCATTAGTTTTGCACTATCACTTTCAGGATGGGTAAGTCTTCAATTGACTTCTCTCGCTCTGGGTCTACCCCCCCACTCCAGTCACTCCAGTGAGAGAAGTTTCTGACTTTTACTGACTAAAAGCCACCTACCTATACCTATGTTCCTTCATTTATCCTTTTGCGTTTGTCAAGTCTTTCAAAAGTTCCCGTGGTCCTTCCTCCTTCCTGTTTGTAATTTCTGAAAGTACTGGCCGGATGGCTAAAATTTTGACCTCGATAGAAAGCTGCTTTATTCCTGAGTGACATAGGCTATATTTTATTTATTTATTTATTCATTCATGTACACACATACACTTAAAAAATTAAATGAACAAATACAGAAAGAAGAGTACAAAGGTACTGCTTATTTCAAATGAAATGTCTTCCAGCAGGCCTGTAACAGGAGAGTTGGAAGATGGACGATGTAGACACAGTGTATACAAATAAATCAGAAATAAAAAAAACATACTATAATTACATAAATTAAATTATAAGTATAATATATATATATAAAATATAACTTTACGAGATGGTTGAGAGGTAATGTTCTTTGACTAGCTTTTTGAAGACAGATATAGTTTTAGCGACACGGATCTTAGCTGGAAGTGAGTTCTACAATCAAACTGCATGAAAAGAGATTTTATGTAAGTACGCGGGTGAAGCTGCTGGTAAAAGCTAGTTAGGGATATACCGAAACATCTGTACAACAAAGCACGTGTATCGCGTCGTCACTACGACGACATTTGCACACGTGACGTTGTAATCAAATGAAAAGTTAATCTCTTTATTCAAAAATTTTCCCACTTATTAATCAGTGTAAAAACATACTAATAAAATTTACAACCCCTATAAAAAATTGTTTGATAAGTTTTATAAGGATACTTAGTTAAAAAAGGAATGGAAATAGTATCTGCCATAGTGATAACTTTAAAAACTGCGGGAGCCGGTATCTGACATCTGGCTTAAGATAACATTCTAATATATAACGTATATACCTACTATATATAATTAAACGAACATTTGTATATTAATAAAATTGATAAGGCAAAAATAAATTTAAAATTAGAGCATTAAATCACGTCGAGATCACGATTATCGATAAAATTGTCGATTAAGGATAAAAGTCGATATGAAATGTCTTTTTTTTTCCAAGTATCGATAATATCGAAAACAATAAAAATAACCTATTGTGCGCTGTTTTTTGACGGAAAAGGGATGACGGGGTCGATACACAATACTTTTTGGATAAGCTGGATCCGATAGTCAAAGCAAAAGAAATATTTGTAATAGGTAATCCCTACTAATATCACAAATGCGAAAGTAACTCTGTCTGTCTGTCTGTTACGCTTTCACGCAAAAACTACTGAACGGATTTAGAACAAATTTGGTAGGTAGGTAGAAGAGACACTGGAATAACACATAGGCTATCAATAATTCCACTGCTGAGCCCGCGCGATATAAACTGTAGTCCACGCGGGCGAAGCCGCGGGCGGAAAGCTATAGTAATAATATTCCACAACTGTCACACAACGCCGTCTAGTCCCAAGCTAAGCAGAGCTTGTGTTATGAGTACCAGACAACAGATAAACATATACTTATATAATTCTAAATACATACATATTATAGATAAATTACACCGAGACACAGAACAAATGATCATACTCATCCCATAAACATTTGTCCTGGGTGGGAATCGAACCCACGACCTCCGGCATAGCAGTCAGGGCCACTAACCAATAGACCAACTGGCCAGTCATATATAAGGATAAAAATAGACGAGAGAAAGATGAATTTTGTGATGCCCTATGAGCTCTTCTTTTCAATGAGAGGGCAAATGAAAGTGCACACACCACGTATTTTATTTAGTTCTTTCACAACCCATTCGCATAATAAATCTACAAGCAGGTAATAGTACAATAGCGGAGAGGAGCGGGGATCGGGCGGCAGGGATGCTTAATGCGCTTGCGTCATATAGAAAAACACAGAGTTGAAATATGTAAAGGTGAGTATAGACTACAACCTTTTTCTGGAGCATTTCTGTGTAATGTAACATTCTTACGAATGGTACAATACAGGCAAAAGTTCAGTTTCCTAAGCATTTTCATGTAATGTAACGTTCCTGCGAATGCTCGGCGTTATGTTACGGGTAAATGCTCACAGCGAGTGTGCATTTACCAACATTTCGTTGTACGTTGCGTTCATTTTTTTTGAAATGTCACCCCGCAACCGCGCATCGCCCGCACTCGTGGCTCGACAAAATGTTACACCAATATGTTCGTTGGTTTGTAACACAGAGGCGAGCGTGCTCGTCGTTTAGTTCGTAAAAGGATGATACACTAGAACATATCATAGAGCGGCTCGTTGTTCTGTTACTAGTAAATGTTGTAGTTTATACTCACCTTTAGATCATTTTGTTATTCTATACAACAAAATCTTGAAGGGTTGTTTTTGGAAAATGAATTATGTTTAACAAAAGTTGTTATTTATGATGTTATTAATACAGTTCTTCAAGGTTGACCCTGTTGAAATATCGTAATCCACGTATAAGGTTCACCGATATCTTGATAATCTTTCAAGTTATCCGTCACTTGTCAGAACCTCGATCTCCAGGGCCACGGACATACAAGGTTATTTCGTGAAGCAGGATATCGAAATCTATTTGAAGTTATAAAGCTTTTTTGTTACCGCTTTTAGGCACGCAATTTATTGTTTTTCGCACTAGTGCGGAAAAGTGCGGGTGACTGTAGTCCTTATTTTGTGTCTTAACTTTTCAGATACCGTTAGATTAGAGACACAATAGAAAGACAATGACTGCGCGAACGCCGGCGTTCACTAGGGGTTTAATGAATATTGTGTAGCCTTAATATGTTATCGAATTTTGCAAAATATAATGTAATTTTGTCTAAAGACTATGTCATCCTAATTTAGAAAAAATCCGATTCATGAAACTTATTTTACAGGCTTTATCTTTATTAATTTCTAATTATCTCAATATTTTGCAGTAAATACAGCATGTACATACGGACTTACGGAGTTCAGTTTTTAATCGACTTCCAAAAAAGGAGAAGTTTCTAAAGCCATCTGTTTTTTTTTGTACCTTATTCAACAAAAAATGTACCTACTTAAACCGATTTTGACGATTTCATTTTTGTTTTAAAAAATTGTCTGCCAGGTTTTATGGTCCAATTTAAATGGGAGTCCCATTTAATGACATTTGATGACATGAAGAACTTTGAAGGTAGAAAAAATCTGTGTCAAAAGATGACGTGACAAAACCAAACAACGACGCTCGAAAATATCTTGTATAAAAAACTTGTAAAAAATATTTTGTATATTTAAGTTTTTTTTTTAATTCAGTTTTTTTTGGTTTTAAAAATATAATAAGGTTACTTACAGAAGACTAGAGAAGCGAAGGCGTAGAAGGTGGCCATGCATGCGGCTCTGAGAGACACGCCCGCGGCGTTGGCTCCGGCGACGGAACCCACCCTGCCGAACATCAGGACTGCACCCATTGCTGTGCCTCTGGGGAGGTAAACGTTGGTAAAATATTTGTAGCTAGACGATATAAATCAGTTTCCACATCACCTGCTCGCAAAAAATAAATTATGTTAAAACCAAAGTAAAGCAAATCATTAAAGCGCTAGGCTCTAGCCGGGCAGTAAGTTATATTGAATTTTATTACTGCCCGCTAGGAAATAATGTGGTTTGAATTTCGAGTCTTAAATAATAAAAAATTTGACGTATCAGAAATAAGAACTAGTTCGAAAATCGAACTGGCCTCTATGAGCACACACAAATAAAAGAAAAATAGAACACACAC
Source organism: Mythimna lalbum (assembly GCA_949319445.1). Lineage (NCBI taxonomy): Eukaryota > Metazoa > Arthropoda > Insecta > Lepidoptera > Noctuidae > Mythimna > Mythimna lalbum. Next base: position 20,298,149 of record OX439356.1, on the reverse strand, counting down.
ATATAAAAAAGTGCATGTACATGTAGTACGAATCATTGCCCGTTCTGTTTAACAATTATGTCTTTCCACAACTGGTGTGCTATTCTCTAAAGAAAACGCGGTCAGCCGCCAGGATTGCGCTCAAGGCTGTTTTCTAAGAGAATAGCTGGTCTATAATATAAATACAAACATAAACTAAACTCTTATTTTTTTTTGTAAATACAAAGTCGACTACCTAACTTTAACTCCAACTTTACACAAGCTATGTTTGTAATACTATTGCTTTTTGATTTTCTCACAGTAGATGTGAAAAGTAGATTAGTCTCGTCGAGGATAAAATTGCCTACGGCTTGGACTTGTGTAATTCCCTTGCTGCGCTCGGGGTTTAACCGCCAAAATCCTTTGTGACACTCAGGTTTCAATCTGCCCGAGACATAAGGCACTGCTTTATTACTTCGGTGAATAATCTATTATTTTCGGACGACCGGGTAATGGTGATATGCATTCGACGCAGAAGCAGGTAATTTCTAGCGTAGGACAAGATTCAAAAAAATATGTTAGGCTTTTGCGTATTATGTTGCAATATTAGTTTTTGAAGAATGATTGAGCAATAACAGGCATAGGTATCGAGATTAATATTAGTAATATAATAGTAGATAATAATACTTGTCTTTCACGTAGAATTTGCTAGATTTACGGACATCAATAAAGATAAGGGGAGGTGAGACTAAAACAGAAAAAAACGGTGAGAAAAATTCAATAAAACAGTGTGCAAGGTAAACATTGTTTTTTTATTGTATCGTAAGTGCTTGAGCCACTGTAGTAAGCCGACTGACCGGTTGATTGTTCTTGCTCGCACCTCGCTGCATTCAATTAATTGACCGACCGAAATATTATTTGCAGCCAAAACCGAAACGGTAACCTTATGTTCGGCTCCTCCTTCAGTTTCGGCCGCAAACAAAACTGATGTGGAAAAAGAAAAAACTGCCAAAAAAAATAATATTTCGACAGAGTTCCTAACTATATTATTTCTATATATACCTACGCTTGATTTTATAGTTATAACTTTAAAATACTAAATTGATGAAGATATCGACAATATTAACCATAATGATGACATGCGTGGACGCACGAGACCGTCAATTTGTAGGTCTTTATCAGAAACGGCAGCTCAAAAAGATTAGTTTTGGTTGAACCGAATATTCTTCGGTTGGTCTCTAAAATATCTTCATTTAATTTGATATGTGTGAAATGGATATCGTAGCTACCACATACAACTTATAAACAGAAATAATATTTTTGAGAGGTAATGTTGCAGCTACAATATCCGCAGATTTCAATAAACAGTGGTAGCCACACAGACTTAAGTATATTGGCATACCCTCTTTAGGTAACGTGTCCGATTTCGGCCACTCTCCTCTCCCGATAGGTTTGCCTACGACAAAAATGTCATAATCGTTGTCGCGTAGTACTTACTTGTTATTCGGTACTACAATATCTTTATGGCTATATTATTTCGGATTATATTATAAAACACGTGCTGTTGTCAAGAAACCCCCGTATATCTATGAGACGTTGACTAGAGCAAAATATTTGCTTTGGTATATAGCAGTAGCTTTGTGTTGTAAAATGTAATGGCATCGTGGGACGTGGAAAGGAAACCCCAAGGGCATCTGGTGTGTGAAAACAAAAGTGGAAAGTAGTAACTTCCCGATTTCATCTAGAAGAGTCAAGGAATTATCCTAGTAGCAAATCTACTTTCAGTAGCCCTCGAGCGCCAGGGGTTCATTGACCCAGAAAATTGCACTGTTTACGAAAATCACAAAAAAAAAACTGATTTTTTCTCGGAAAAAAACAAGTAATATAATCCTACTTCCTAATAATATTATAAATGCGAAAGTTTGTATATATGGATTGTATATCAATGGGATGGATGTATGGATGTCTGTTACTCTTTCTCGCAAAAACTACTGAACGGATCTCAATTAAACTTGGTACATGAGTTGACCATATCCCAGAATAACAAATAGGATACTTTTTATCTTGGGATTATGTACGCAAGTGAAGCCGCGGGCAAAAGCTAGTATATATGTATACAGAAAAAAAAATTCGTCCAAATAAATTTAGTAATTACGGTGGTGCATCACGACTCACATTTTCACTGTTTTGCATACAACCGCTCATAACTAATTATGACGTTATTACACACTTTTCATTGGATATTTTGGAAACACAGTATCTTGTGGATATTATCTAGGTTTCCAAAGAAACCAATTTCTAAATTTGTGTAAAACTAATCCAGTAAAAACCTCTGAAAATGTCATATTTTGTATGAACTTTGACACTTCATAATTTGCCTAAAAATTAAAAAAGTCAAAAAAGTAATCCTCTAGAGACCTTGAAAATTTTAAGGGTTTGTTTTTTTTTAATTTTAATTTTTTCCAAAAACTTTTAAGGGTTTAAAAAAAACAGCTATTTCCTGGAGCAAGTTTTGTGAAATTTTCGAGTAAATCTCGGAATTGCCGAATACTAACAGAGTTTCCAGGCGTTATCTCTCTTTTTTTGCGTTGCCTTTTCGTCAAACATGACGTTGGATTGCATTAAATGAAGTAACAAGCTTTTAAACCATTTTCGATGTTTACGATAAGCGAGTGGAGAAGGACCCTCTTAAGCGTTTTTCAAGGTCTCTACAGTATGTACAATCGGCGCTCGAGGGGTCAGTAATTAATTCATCATCATCTTCTTGCCCTTGTCCCGTGTTATTTGGGGTCGGCGAAACACGTTTTTTTCTTCCATTCTACCCAGTCACCCGTCATGCTATCTATCACTAACTTCCTTTTCTTTCATATCACTCTTCACACTCTCCATCCATCTTTCCTTTGGCCTCCCTCTCCCTCTCCACCCATTCACATGTATAGTATACTCATAATTCTTTAACACATGTTTCATCTCTCCTCTTTGCATGACCATGCCAAGAGTCCAAGACAAACGATTCTCCTTCAACTTTTTCTTCAACTTCGTCACTGGCGCCACTTTCAAACTAGTAGTAATTCCACTAGTTGTCATATTTTTTCAGGTGAAATAGTGGTTAGGCGTGAGCTTAACCACTATAGCACATAAAGGTTTTTCTATTCTATATGTTCTTTATCTTTTTTAATCGACTTCTAAAAAGGAGGAAGTTCTCAATTCGGACGTTTGTATTTATTTTTTTATGTTTTTTTGCGCATAACTTCATCGCTTGCTAACCGATTTGAAAAATTATTTTTCATTACTCATACTCTGAAAGTAGATCTGAAGTTGCCTGTGGAGCTGGCTGAAAAGTATCACACTTTTCATCCGGGAGTTTTACTTTCAACTAACAGCTGTCAAATTATTAAAAAAAATAACTAGGTCTATCTTCTTGTATTCGTAATGAAAAGCACAGTGCTTACCTCGGGGTTAAAGTTACTTATTTAGTCCCTCGAATTAACGCTCGGCCGCCAACTCCTTCTCGGGACGAAATAAGTAACTTTCACCCCTAGTGTAACAATGTACTATTTTTGTTGGGATATATACTATATATATACACTACATACTACTACTACTACTATATACATATATATACTAGATATATACTTCCCAAATGGTCACATAGTCACCAAGTTGGAATCTGATGATGGCATCTCGGCGAAATCGAGGGAACTCCTCAAATTCAACAAATTTTTTTAGTGAAGTCGGTTATTTTTTTTTATAAGATTTTTTTTTGTATTGTGTTTGTTATTATTTATCAACGTGCCTCATTATCATCTTCCTGCCCTTGCCCCTGGTTTGTTATCTGAGGTCGGCGCAACACGTTTTTTCCTGTCCTGTCACCCGTCACACTATCACTAACGCCCTTTTCTTTCATATCACTCCTGACACAATCCATCCATCTGTATGTTTGACTGATTATCATCATCATCAGCCTTTTTAATGTTGAGAGGGAATGGGCCGTTATCCACTACGCGGGCCCAGTGCGGGTTGGTGAATGTCACATGTCTTCGAATTATTGGTTCTAGGACATGCTGGTTTCCTGACGATGTTTTCCTTCACCGTTTTGAGAGCAGTGGTGATGAAGTAAACTACACATAGTAATGAGTCTGGCTGGGTTTGAACCCGCGACCTGCAACTCGTAAGTCGGGGCTATTACCACTCGGCCACCACTGCTCTTATTCTCTCTTTGACTGATAATAAAGATATAATAATAACAATAAATATATGTATTACCTCAATGATGTGGGGAACAGTTGCACGACGTATGCGGTGAGAGGGCCGATGCCCAGCGCTGTCAGCTGGAGGGATGACATCGCTACTCCAGCCAGGATCCTGTGACCAAAAGTGAGAAAATTATCATGTGGAGAAAAAACACTTGATATACACACCCCTATTTTTTAAATAGTACCCGATACTGATCATGTTTTAAAAATGTAGTAAAAAAAAACGAAATCCGAATTGCTCTGCCCATGGGCGGGGATGTCAATGGGATGATTTTTACCCACCAAAAAAGACTTTGTATTCTCTGTTCATACATATACATACTACATAATACCAAAATATTAGGTCTTTACCTATGAAATTGCCGTTTTGTATGAAAAAATTTAAACGATTTTTTTTCATGTATTTTTTATTTGTATTAATCGAAGTAATCACCCATGCAATCAATGTATCTTTGCCAACGCAGTTGCAGTTTATTGATGCCCTTCTTAAAGAAATCACTGGACGGGAGGCAACAAATTTTTCAAAGGCATTTTGTACTGCCTCTCGGGTATTGAATTTTTTTCCCGACAAGAAGTTATCCAAATTCTGGAAAAAGTATTAGTCTGTAGGCGCAATGTCTGGTGAGTAGGGCGGATGACGGAGAGCTTCCAACCCCAGTTCTTGCAACTTGGAGACCGTCTGCTGTGCAGTATGAGGTCGCGCGTTGTCGTGCAGGAGCAGCGGAGACGAGCGATTGACCAATGCCGGTTGGAGATGTGCCAGCTTCTCCATCATTGTGTTCAGTTCTTCACAGTACACATCTGCAGTAATGCTCACCCCGTTTGGTAAGAAGCTGTGATGAATCACACCGGCGCTAGACCAACAAACAGTGACCATCACTAAGTTTTCGTTTAGGGCATTGTTTAGGTGCTGAACCAGGATCCAACTAACTTGCTGAGCGCTTGCGGTTATCAAACAGAATCCATTTTTCATCGCAGGTAACAATGCGGTTCAAAATTCCTTCATTTGTGTGGCTGTTGAGCAGTGCAAGGCACGTCTCGACGCGTACTTCGCGCTGGCGATCATTGAGTTCGTGGGGCACCCATTTGTCAAGCTTTTTTACCTTGCCAATTTGACACAAATGGACCAATATTGTTTTGACGCTAACGTCGAAAGTTACTGCTACTTCAGCCGTAGATTGTGTATCATCAGCTTCCACAATCGCCTTTATAATAATAATAATAATAATAATAATAATATTCCACAACTATCACACAACGCTGTCTAGTCCCAAGCTAAGCAGAGCTTGTGTTATGGGTACTAGACAACTGATAAACATACTTATATATTTCTAAATACATACATATATAGATAAATTACACCCAGACACAGAACAAATGATCATGCTCATCACATAAACATTTGTCCTGGGTGGGAATCGAACCCACGACCTCTGGCTTAGCAGTCAGGGCCACTAACCACTAGACCAACAGCCTTTAATTCGTCATTGTCGACCAAAGTCTTCGGACGACCGCGAGGTTCATTATTCAGGTCGAAATTTCCAGAACGGAAGCGAGCAAACCAATAACAGGTGGTGCGTTGGTTTTTAGTGTTAGCTCCGTAAACGTTGTTGATGTTGCGTGCCGCTTGTGCCGCGTTGCTGCCACGACGGTACTCATATTCCATAATTACTCGAATTTTTAACGTATCCATGATGACGAAAAAGATTGAAATGCGATGGAAATGTAACACTAATCAATAAACAAATGACTAGGTACTTTTGAAAAAAAAAAATCCATGTTTTAAAATAAAATTAATTTGGAATTAGAATTCTTAGCAAAACAATTTTTTTTTTTATTTGAAATGGCCAGTACTGCAGAACGGCAATTTCATAGGTAAAAACCTATTATATGTTTTCACTAAAAATAACTTTTTTACTACTATGAAAGTATATTCCATACCCATAACAAAAATGCATTTTATTTACATTTTGTCTGTCTGTTTTTGTCTGTTTTTTTTTTCTGAATTTAACGAAAATTACACTGACGGATAGGATATTACAAGAAGTTAGGCAAAATTTTTGGAGATTTTTGTAAAATTCAAAGCATATATAGTGCAGGACACCCCACTTCTGGATGCCCACCCACTGGCACTACGAACGTACCTGTTTGTCGTAAGCCCAGCCACCAGGCAGCCAACGCCAACGGTGATGAACATGGTGATGAGCAGCGTCTTCTTGGAGAGCGGGCTCATGCTGCCGGCGGTGACCAGGGTCCCGTACACCACGGTCGTCACCACCATTATGAAGAAAGTGTTGTGGGAGATCGAGTCCAGGCAGTCGTCGCCTGATGTCTGGAAGAGAAGAGATTGGTCAGCTTTTATAAGTAGTTGTTAAGGTAGAATTGCGATAGGTTGTTTGCATGTTGCAGGACAAAGCATGTAAGTTCGAAATCAATTACTGGGCAGTTGCCTGGACCGGAATACACACCCGTTTGGTTGTACGGAGGTTTGCGGGACTTAAAATACCATTCCCCATAGCTCGAAACTGGTGACCCTTGTCTATGACATCGTGACGTCTTCTTCAAGCTTTCTTTAAACTCCTCGCTGTACCGCGCCTTCGATAGCCGGGAGTCACCACGGCGTAAGGATTATCTTCGCCCTATACTTTCTGCCACCTGCTTCCCATTTCCAGGACCAGAGATGGACTAAAGAAGTCGCTACTGCCGATCGTTTCCACGAGGACGTGGTGGAGCTCCACCCAAGCGGGGCAGACCTCCACTGAGTCCTCCAGGCGATTCATACAATGGTGCCGGAGTAACTCAGGCGTTTCTTCCCACCGAACACAAAACCGGAACCTCTCGAAGAGGTAGGTGGAAAGTGCGCTACTCCTAAAAGAGGGGACTTCGCCTAGACCTTAAGCTGTAGGACGCACGGAAAGGAATTCCTTTCCGTATCCCGATTTGCATAACTTAGCCTGAAAAGATATCCTCTTCAATAAAGCCGTAAGTTGGGTAAACAACTACATAACAAATAAGTTTACAGTAAAACTTAGAAACAGGATATTTTTTAATATATTTTTTTTTCACAACTATCACACAATATAACAATCCCAAGCTAAGTAGAGCTTGTATTATGGTCACTAGACAACTGATAAACATACTTATATATTTTTAAATACATACATATTATAGATAAATTACATCCATAATACATTCAGACACTGAACAAATGATCATGCTCATCACATAAACATTTGTCCTGGGTGGGAATCGAACCCACGACCTCTGGCATAGCAGTCAGGGCCACTAACCACTAGACCAGCAGGCCAGTCAAGATGATAGAAAATGTCGATTCATTTCATGTCACGTTTTGTTTTTCACAATACTTTCACGTTTTATGCCGTGTATCACTAAATCTTATCACAATAATATTGTAAGACGAAAGTTTGTTTGTACGTTTGTTACTTCGTCACTCTCGAATTGCACAATTTGATTCCAAGAAGTCCGTTCCATCGTCGGACAACTAGACGTACAGCGTTACGTCATCGGTACATGGTGGATATGTCGCAGCCATCTGGTTAAATTAGCCATTCAATAGGACGCCTAGGGCGTTCGTTAAACGCCAGCACCCAATTGGATGCCTAGGCCGATAGTTGTTTGAACTAAAATCACTCTACATTTAACAGCTTGGCGTATTGAAAGTTAGCCCTTTCGAAATGACTGATTAAGACTCCGCAAAGTGAGTCAAATTTAGTTCCGCTATTTATTGATTTAATAATATTTTACTATTACATGGTGGACACTATTACTAAAAAGTAGTATTATATAACTTATAAACTCATGATCGCCCTACTAAACTAAATTACTACACAACGTTCAGCCATCTGGTTAAACGTTGCGGTCAATGACATGAGTAGTTGTTCTTAAGCCATTTCATTGGCTGCCGGCGTTTAACAAACGCCCTAGGCGTCCAATTAGATGGCTAATTTAACCAAATGGCTGCGACAGATATACCACACAGCGCTTTGGGAACACATTCATTATGCGTGCAGCTAATGAGTGGAATTCCCTGTGGGAGTCTGTGTTCCCTGATAGCTAAAACCTAGGGGACTTTAAGTCAAGAGTCAAAGGTTACTTCTAGGCAAGCGTGCTCCATCGTCGCTTACCATCAGGTGAGATGGTGGTCAAACGAGAGCCTATCAATAATAAAAAAACTGGGAAAGTGCGAGTCGGACTCGTAGTTCAATTTCCGAATTGAGTTACGAAGATATTTCCGAATCGGACGGACAACAAAGTGATCCTATAATGGATCCGTTTTTTCCTTTTGAGGTAAGAAACCCTAAAAAAACATCGCGGGCGAAGCCGCTGGCAATAGCTAGTAATGTAATAAGACTCTGACCATTCACGTTGAGGCTATACTTGGATCACATTAATACTCTACAGTTAAACAATAAAGATATAAGTGTATATCTATAGATAATGTTGTTTAAAAGTCGCACATGTCGGTGTTATACCGATTACATGACAATACAAACTTCCTGAAGTCATAAATGTGAAGTTTGTTCCGCTGTAAAACATTGCGACTGTCCCGTTTATATACTGCTGGGAAGTGTGACTGTTGAGCATGGGTAAGTAGAGTCGATTCCTGCTTCTGGCCGAGATATTACACGCAGACAGTGACAGTGATATTATTAGTACCACCTGGGCACGCCAAAATTATATTAAGTACCTTCTCTTTCAAAGTCAAAGTCAAAATATTTTATTTCACATAGGCCTACATGGGCACTTATAAAACGTCAGAAGCTAGTGCACGGTTCCAAATTGGTCGTTTCCTATGGAGAAGAACCGGCAAGAAACTCCATAAATCCCACTCTAAGGCGTGGCTGGAAAGACCTCACGACGTCCTCACATTCCGCATGATGCAGATTCTCACCGGACGTGGTAAGTTTGGGAGGTTCCTGCACCGGATTCGTGCAGAAGTGACGCCCGGGTGTCGCCTCTGTGTGGACTGCCTGGAGGACACGGTTGAGGTGTGCCCGCTTGGGCAGAGCATCGCCGTGTCCTCGTTGGGACGCTCGCCGGTGGCGTTACTCACGCGCCGGGCCGCGCGGACAGGCCATGGTTCGGAGCGAGGAGAAGTGGCAGGCGCGAGCCTTCTATTGCGAAGCACTCCTTTAAAAAAAAGGGGGGGGCAATTCCTAGCTTAAAAATGGGGTATACGTTCACGTGCAGAACCAAAACTCTATTTAGTTCGTTAATTCATGAATCCCCAAGCGACCACCGGTGGCCACGCATCTATTGTCTTACTATTGTGTCTCTAATTGACGGTATCTGAAGGGTTAACTTGTAACTTAAGATACTGTAATGTTGTAGACCAAAGCAATCATCATCATCATCATATCAGCCGAAAGACTTCCACTGTTGGACATAGGCCTCCCCCAAGCGTCGCTACAACGATCGGTCCTGTGCGTCACGCATCCATCGGATTCCCGCGACCCTGACCAGGTCATCAGTCCACTTTGTTGGAGGCCTTCCAACGCTGCGTCTTCCGGTACGAGTGCGCCACTCAAGAACCTTTCGTCTCCATCGACCATCTGTTCTGCGTGCAATGTGCCCTATCTATTGCCACTTAAGTTTGGCGATTCTTCGAGCTAGGTCAGTAACCTTGGTTTTGCTGCTGTTGGACCAAAGCGATATCATTTAAATTTTATTTGCATCACTCAAAGATTGACTAGTAGATAGTGTCTGAGGTCTGTGTCTTTTGTTGAAGTGTTTAAAAAGAAAAAAATATATGGGACTTTTCCAGAAGGATATTTAGTTTCACAGAATTCATAACTCTTCTTAGCTTGTGCTTTGATTACTATCACGAGTACCTACTATAAGGTGTGTTGTTTTTAACCGACTTCTAAAAAAGGAGGAGGTTCTCAATTCGGGTGTTTGTATATTTTTTTTATGTTTGCTCGTGCATAACTTCGTCGCTTGCCAACCGATTTGAAAAAATCTTTTTTTGTTGGAAAGGGCATACTTCCCAAATGGTCCCATAGTCACCAAGTTGGGATCTGATGGTGGAATCTTGGCAAAATCGAGGTAACTCCTCAAATTCAATTAAATTTTTCAGTGAAGGCGGTTATTTTTTTTTATAAGAAGGTTTTACGACGTTTTCTTACAGAGTCATCCACTTGCGCCATAAGTTCGCAGACCCTGCCGCTGGTCTCGTTGCTGCTCATCACCCGGTTGATCGTGTCGGGAGCAAACAGGAACAGCCCGTTCAAGCTGGAATAAATCATTTTATATATTAACGTACAACATCCCGAACCGAGTTGCGAGCAGTGGTGGACGAGTGGTAACGGCCCCGACTTAAGAGTTGTAGGTCGAGGTTTCGATCCCAGCCAGGCGCATTACTTTGTGTAATTTATTTCATCACCACTGCTCTCAAAACGGTGAAGGAAAACATTGTGAGGAAACCGACATGTTATCCACCAAAAATTCGAAGATATGTGACATTTACGAACACGCACTGGGCCCGCGTGGTGGATTACGGCCCATTCACTTTCCTAGAGAGGAGGCCTGAGTCCCAGTAGTGGGAACATTAAAATAGGCTGTTTATGCTAAGCTGTTTTTTTTTGCTGCTGGTAGATGCTAGTATGCAGGGTTATTTGTAAAACACTGGCAAACTATTAGGATTATGTTAAAATCATCATAAACAACAACTTGTGTTCTATGATTTTTTAAATTTTCATAAGAATTTCATAAAAAAAAAGTTCGAAATATTATAAATCTATGCGAAGAAAGCGATAGTACAGTTTCGGGGAGGAGCGGGGTTGAGCGGCGAGGGTGCTTGATGCGCTTGCGTCACGTCATACAGACCTAGGTAGTTATAGCAAAATACAGATTTGAAATGTGTCAGATAGAACAACGAAATCTTGAAGGTTTGTTTTTAGTCAATTTTTTTTTTGTTAAATGTCATGGATCTGAAGTTGTTGTTTATGATGTTAGTAATACAGTCCTGCAAGGTTGTTAGCACAAAATAGATAGGTACAGAAGACAATCTACATACAAAGTGCGCTCGAGCAACGCACAGATAGACACCGCTCACGGACACGATATCACGGCTCAATCGCATGGCCGCACTCGTACAGCTCGGCGCAACAACGCGCTGACCATAGCGCGATCGCCTAGCGTTAGTTATAAAAATTGAAGTACATACATGAGATTGACTTCTGTACCTATCTATTTTGTGTTGTTACAAATAACCCTGTTTTAGACTTACAAGGAAAAGAGGCCGAACATGAGGAAGCTGGTGAGCGCGAACCACTTGAAGTGCGGCGGCCGCAGCAGCGCGAACGCTGACTCCGAGCTGGACTTGGCCGCCAGCGCCGAGCCCGAGCCCTGCTCGGCCGAGTCGGAGATGTCGCACGGTGTCTTTAGAGATTTTACCTGGAATGTTTTTAACAATAAAAATAAAGCAATGTGTTTAGTTTTGATAGATGACTTTTTTTAACCGACTTCGAAAAGGAGGAGGTTCTATGTTCGGCTGAATGTATGTTTATTTTTTATTTTTTTTTGTATGTATGTTCACCGATATTTCGGTCAATTGTAGACCGATTTTGAAAATTTTTTTTTTGATTGAAAGGTTATGCTTCCAAGTTGGTCTCATAGAAATATTGTTATGATCTGATCATGAACTTCGAAGTATGGAACAGAACTTCTCATAGAATCATAGCAGAATTGTCGTAACAAGTAAAATTGCTTTGTTTATACGTGTAGTCGATGACTGACTGAAAGAAAAGGGGGAGGGGAAAGGGGGAGGGGGTAAATTCATGTAATATAACCGTATTTGGGATTATAAGAATCGTTATGAGATGCACTCTGGCTATAAGGTAATTTATGTTTAGCTGAAGGGTACTTTTAGTGGTGTTACCATAACTAAAAAGTGAAATAAAAATCTTTTTACAAAAAAAATTAAACCGACTTCAAAAAGTACAAAATAACTTTAATTTCGGAAGTCGGTGTTAAATAACGAAGAGACAAGATTAGGTATCTATTGAAACACCGACTTCCGAAATTAAAGTTATTGTGTAGGTACTTTTTGAAGTCGGTTTAATTTTTTTTGTAAAAAGTTTTTTCAGTTAAGTGAAAATATTTGAAAAAATAGAATACTACAGAACTTAAACTAAATTATTAAAAAATAAAAACAAACATCGAGTCTATTTTTAAATAACCTGGTATAAAAATATTTAATTCATTTTTTTTACGTTAAAAGAATTTCAATTAACGTTGTTTTTGGAAATTTATTTGAAAATAACGATATTATTACAACTATTTTCCAAAATAAAAAAATGTGTCATATGCCCTTTGGGCATGAGTCCGACTCGTACTCATTGTTTTATTATTTCTCATAATAAAAGTAAAAATAATGTACACAGACAGGTAAGACTTTTTTTTTATTAATATAAACGTGCTTGACTTTTTTTTGGTGGGAAAATGATCTAATGACATCCCCCGTTCTTAAGCGGAGAGGGAGATAGTGTCACACTTTTACTGACTAAAAACCCACCTGTTCTGTTTTTGCCATTGTTCCAGGACCCCGGGGATTTCTTTCGCATCACCCATGGGCATGGCCTAGTGTTACCTATCACCTAGTGCTTGACTGCTATCCCATCTTGATGGTGAGCAGTGATGAGTTAATTTTGAATTAATTATGAGTCGCACTAGTTTATTATAAGTCTATTCACTCTAGCCTTGAAGACACCAAAATTATAATCGAACGGGACGACCTAATTATAAAACACAGATAAATTGTATTGGGAGAGAAAGCTGAACCAGTAATCTTTCCCTGTTTATTTCCGCAATATGCCAAAAACTCAATAGTTTACGGTGACTTACACAAAAACTATCCTGATGTAACCCCGTATTCATAGCATAAATCTTCCTCACGACAGCCAGAGCTTCCTTATCTTTGCCCTTGGTCATCAGGAACTTGGGGCTCTCATCAGCACAGAACATGGCCACCGCAGCCAGGATCAGAGGCATGGCATACACGGCTGTCAGCAGCCGCCAGGGTCGCAGCTCTATGGCTCCGAGCTGGTGCTGCCAGTCGTGGGAGAGGATCAGCCAGGCTAGACCTGGAAATCAACAACGAATACAGGTTAGGTGGTGGGTTTCTGTCGACCTTTACATCATCTATCGTGAATAGCCAGGGTGAAAAAACAGTGATAAATGATATTTATTTTGAAAATGGGTTTAAAAAACACTTTTATACAGTCGGTGTTATCTAGCTGACAACCCTGCGAAGAAACACCGAAGTAAACCGGGTCAAAGTTAAGTCAAAAGTTGATCAAATTACATGAGAACCATGCAGATTTGTATGAGATGGTCTTGTTTTATTGTTGATAGGTTCACGCTTGATCGCTATCTCACCTGATGAAGCGACGATGTAATGCGTTTTTTGAAGAAAGAATCATAAAGATTTGAGTTAACCTGTCCACTCAGTGCAAGCATATTTTGTCAGTATTCGCAAAGCTCAACTGAGTGATTTGGGTTAGATACAATCAAAATACGGCAATGGGTAGATGGTCGATGTCATCAGCCTTATTTTCATTCGAAAGACGCCAGACGTCACTTAGAACCTTTTCTTCCCATCGACCATTTATTTTGCGAGCAATATGCTCTGCGATTTTCCGAGCTTTTTTTTAAATGATATAAACTAGTGCTTGATTGCGATTCCACCTGATGTCGGTAACCTTGGTTTTCCTGTGGATATCTTCATTCCTGAGGCGATCAAGCAAAGAAACTACGAGTATAACCCTTAACATTGCCATTTGGATGACTTTAAGCCTTCTAAAGAGGCCCATTGTAAGTGACTGCGTTTCAGAGCCATTCAATATGTCAGACGGGTAATATGCACTGGTCTTCTTGACACTCTGTGGTATGCTAGACTAGAAAACACCGCGCAGCTTCCCGAACATCTTACGAGTCGGAATCGACGGCTGACCGTTTTCTCGAAGTTAGAGAGACCTACTCAAGTAGACCGTTTGTCCCAGGTAAACCTAATGGTCCCTAATGTGTGTCGTTAACATTTTTAAGCTTTGCTTGTTTTGAAGTATATTGTAAGTAAATAAATTATCTCGTAAATAACAGTCAGTACCTATTTCGGTGATCTACAACTTACCAGGACTGGTGAAAGTCAGTAGATTGATAAGTCCGTTGACGACGAGGACTGAGAAGTCTCGTCGTTTGCGCGGGAGCATCTCTGATATATACGCGTAGCCCAGGGACGACGGGGTCGATAAACTGGAATGGGAAAAATTAGATTTACCACAAAACAGATGAAAGAGGTTAGAATGGCCTTGTGGGCGGGGCAGGCGTGCCACAAAGTCGGGCAATGCTTATAGTTCAACTACCAATATGAAACTTGCGATCTAAGTGTGCGTAGTCTGCTGTATGTAATGCGCGTTCGTATTCGTTTATTGCCTGTAGTGGAGTTAAAGGACAAGTGACAAGCGGCGACACTCATCATCATCATATCAGCCGAAAGACGTCCACTATTGGACATAGGCCTACCCCAAGCGCTGATACTCGTTGTAGTACAAATCGGAAAGTATTTCCTTTCTAGCCTCTTTTATCTTTTCTGTGGGTTGTCGTAGTATCATTTATTTATTAACGAACTTACATTAGGTACAGATTATGTAAAACACATTAAGAAAATATAACACAGATAAAATAACTCAACGCCACGACATGAATAGTATATATCAGTCATAAAACATTTTCAAAATCCATAAAATCTGAATCAGAAATACTTACAATAGAGAGCATGCGAACTTGACGATCGCGAAGGTGATCAGCGAAGGCATGAAGGCGGCTACGAACGCCATCATGCCGGCCGCAGCCAGGGAGCCGAGCAGCACCGGTTTCCTGCCCAGGGAGTCTGATGCGCGGCCCCAGAATGGCGCTGTTAATATTATACCTGGAAATGTAATGATGAAATAGTAGTAGATTGACTTGTTGGAGTAATGGTGGCAAGCACGATTGTTAAACGTGATCTTCTTAGTTCAAAAAGAAAAAAACGGAATGTTTATAGGATCACTTTGTTTTACGTCCGTCCGTGTGTCTGTTAAAAAAAAAGGTATCGAGTTGAAATGAAAAAAATATACTTAGGTCTGCGGTCCTTTCAAACTGTTAAATAAAATATGTTTTTTGCGATCGGTACTTATGTCGCAAAAAACGTATGTTGCGAAACTCAAGGGAATCAAAATTCATAGAGTACTTCCCGTTGACCCAGAACCCTGAAATTTGGCATAAAGCAAGGTCTTATAGCACAAGTATAGGAATAATTTTGAAAACTGAATATTTGTAGTTACGACACAAACAAAAACCTTTAACCATTCAGAAAAATCTTCGAGACTCGATTCGGAATTCGGGTCTTGCCAATTTTTTTTTTAGTTTTCTGACAGGTCACATACTTTACGAAATAGGAATTTATAGATTCACGTAACACGAGAGTATAAACCTAATTAGAATAATGCTTGCATTGATAATAGCAATGTTACTTGTCGGAAGATTAGTGTGGAAATAGTTTCAGTGGTAGCAAAGAGTCATAGCGTGAAATATTGCTATGATAATTTAGTATAGAGGTTATCTATACAATGTGTAATCGACAGCCCTCCGCAAACTTTTTACACAACAGTTAAAAAATGGGTTTAAAAAAAGCAGCCATTTTCTGGTACAAGTTATGTAAAAAATTCGAGTAAATCACGGAATTACCGAATACTACTAGTAACTACCGAATACTAAATCGAGTTTTCAGGCGTTATCTCTCTTTTTTTGATCAAACATCGCGTTGGATTGTGTTAGATGAAGTAACAAGCTTTAAACCATACTTGATGTTGACGACAGGCGAGTGGAAAAGGAGCCTCTTAATACCCACCTCTTTTGGACACACAATTTACTGTTTATTTATATCTTCGTAAGTGTAGGTATTGAAAAACGTCGGTTGATAGCTCGGCGCGTGGCTCGGGCGAATTCCACCTCAGTGGCAATGAAAAATTTTCAAAATGTAGGTATTATAATTATGTATTACTTACCAAGGTTAGGCAATGAAGTAATAATCCCTTTCAGGTTATCAGGTATGTCAAGATCACAAGAGGCGGCTGGCAGCACGAAGGCGATGCCGATCATCTCGAGGATGGCTGCTAGCAGCGTGAGCAGCATCAGCAGGTTGTGCAGGATCTGGTACTTGCCGGTGCCTGTGGGAGATGACACAGCAATTAATAAAAAATGTAATTTACGTGTGACGTCACCCTGTGCGAAAAAATGCAGCACGGCGTGACGCTACACGTAAATTTTTTGTTTTATCAAAAAGAGAAAATACGTGTCAAATATTTTTTTATAATCGGATACGGACCGAAATACGGACCAAACAAAATGTAGTTATTTTGACCCTGAAAACTACCCAATTGCGTAATGTTTAAAATACTGAATTTTTAGCAAGTATAATGGTGTATACTTTGTTCATCATCATCATCAATTCAGCCGAAAGACGTCCACTGTTGGACATAGGCCTCCCACAAGCTTCGCCACAACAGCCGTTCCTGTGCGTCTCGCATCCATAGGATTCTCGCAACCCTGACTAGGTCATCGACCCACATTGTGAGATGCCCTCGAACGCTGCGTCTTCCGTTACACAGTCGCCACTCCAGAACCTTTCTTCCCCGTCGACCATCTGTTCTAGTGGAATGTACCCATTGCCACTAAAGTTTGGCGACTCTTTGAGCAATGTCGGTTACCGTGGTTCTCCTGTAAGTTCTGTTTTGTTGGTTGTTCTTAAAAAAATAAATGCTGAATATCTGCAGTAATATTATAAAGGTTTTTTTTGTAAGAATGTAATCTTGCCTGTGGGAGATGAGAGAGCAATGAATTGCAGAATGCTGAATGTCTAGTAAATTTCGACACTGATTTTATAGAGAGGTGAAGATGTTTTTATTTTGTAAGTTTGTAATCTTGATTGTAGGAGGTATCCCTAAAAGGTCTGATCCGATTGCAAAATTAGTTTTACTGATAAAGTAGGTAGGTACTGTTAGACTAAAAAGTCGATGATTATGCGCATACCTAATGGCGTCGCGCATGATCGTCCCCGCACTAGCATCTTTGACATTCGAATATAGAATTGCGCGCCCTTTACACGGTGTTATACTTTTTGAATTGTTTGGAGTTGTAATTAAATGTATTATAAGTTTAAATTACGTTTATCTCTATTAGTACCTATCTACTTTGTTACCCTAGGGGTTAAAGTAAATTATTTAGACCCAAAAAGGTGAGGTAATCACTGCTTTTCATTACGAATGCAAGAAAAGTAAAAGAAAAACCTGAGTCGTCGTATGTACGTATTTTAGGTAGATTTCTTTCTATTGATTTAGGCGGTAAAAGGTTTTCCACAACTGCTTTAGCCTCTTCTCTTATGAATCAGGATTTAAATACATATCTTAATCTGATGAACTTATCGTGTTTATATAAATCTTCTTTATCAGAGATTTAGTAAAATAAAAACAAAACTCTACATCTTGAAAAACAAATGACGATCGGATTGCCGCTTTCCCGCCTACTTAATTTGTTTTTTTTTTGTGGCCAGCCAGTTATTCAGACAATATTTTCGAGAAATATTTTCCATTTTTTCAATGATGAAAAATCATTGAAAAAATGGAAAATATTTTTCCCAAATCTATATTATTAAGAAAATTATAATAAAGTCATTTAAAAATATATTTTATTTAACCCTTCAGATACCGTCAATTAGAGACACAATAGTAAGACAATAGATGCGCGGCCACCGGGTGTCGCTTGGGGATTCATGAATTAATTAGAAATATGTATTTTATTTACTATATATCGCACGTCGGGGTCGCGGCAGACCAAGAAGGAGATGGCGGGACGACTTGGATGTCTTCCTTGGGAATTGGAAAGAAGTAGCTCAAAACCGGGAGCATTGGAAGGAGTGGAGGGAGGCCTTTGCCCAGCAGTGGGACAATATGGGCTAGATATAATAATAATAATATAATAATAATATTTCTGTTATTTTAAGTAATTGTAAACAGCGGGATCGCTGTGATTGAGTGACTGTATAGTAGGGACATGGTTCATTTGACAGCTGTCATTTGAAAGCGATTCTCCCCAAAGATTTTATATATCCTACTACTAGGATATATAAAATATTTGATTCTCCCCAAAGATTTTATGGGAATAGACATACTTACACTTTAGAGTCTTTAATGTAGCTTTTTAATCGATCTAGTTTATCCGTAGGGTACCTATATAAAATCTTTAATTCTCCCCAGTAATGAAAAGTTTCACCAAACACATACACACAAAAACTTTCAACCCGCTCTTCAGGCAATTTCAGACCTAAGTACTTTCCGAGTCTGAGTAATGAAAAAAATTTTCAATTTTTGAGTGAAACTCACCATATTTGTAACACAAGTCGGATAAAAAATAGATAATTGATTTCAAATAAGTCCAAACAATATAACTACCTCACTACTACAATAATATTGGTATTTATTATACCATAAAAAAGTTTTTCGGTGGACCAGTAATAGTCTGACAGTCCCTCTCACTCCTCCTAGAACGGGAGGAGTTGCTTGATGATCCTCCAGTTACAAAACAAAACTTGATAAAAATTGTTTTCGTATTTGAAGCAAATGTGGAAATTTTCCCGACATTCAGATAAGTTCCATGATTAATGCGGATGTTCTGTCTTATCTGAATGATGGTCAAGGATTTCATAGATTTTATCAATCTTATCTTCATCTATGGCACTAACAGAGTTTTTGGAGGTAGGCGGAACTGAGAGTAAAGTCCCGCAAACCTCCGTTGAAAAGGGAGGATCCTCCAGACAGGATGTTATAGTCTGTTGGGCTACTGCCCGATAGTTGATGTCGGGCTGTCGTATATGTTCAAATCGCGTGGAGAACTTTGATTGCGCGATGCAGGATTTCGTATTTTCTTCGTAGTTCTTATGTGGCGTCATAGATGTCGCTACAAGATTAGTTATGAACTCACGAAGTGGTTTTCACTCGTGGTCGCCGCGTGCCCGCAGCTTTTATAGAATGTAGATATACAGGGTTATTTGTAAAACACTTACAACCTTGCAGCACTGTATTATTAACAACAACTTTCGTTCTATGGTTTTTAACAAAACATCATGCATTTACCAAAAACAAACCTCCAAGATTTCGTTGTTCAATCTGACACATTTCAACACTGTATTTTGCTATACCTACGTCATCAAAAACCCCGTTGCCCAATACCCACTCCCTTCCGCTATTGCACTATCGCTTGCTTCGCATACTAACTTCGAAATATTTAGAAAGCCTGTGTTCCGTGATAACCGGGAATTGGATAAAATTTAATTAGCAAGATTTGATTACAGACAAACATTGGGACAGGTGAAACTAAATAAAAGCTTGTAACAATGGTGGATTTTAGTCAGTAAATTTGCCTGCTGTGGTCTCTCCATCTAATTATAATTTAAGTGTTTTCAAGACTAGAGTGAATGCGATCTTAATAAACGTATTTCACCATCAACGCATCACTGCTTACCATCAAGCGGGATCGCAGTCAAGCACTAGTTTATGTTATTTAAAAAAAATCTGTCATTCCCTCACACTCCACCCAGAGCAGGAGAACATATTCGATCACCCACCTACCCCAGGAGGGGCCCAGCTGGGTCGAAGCCTACTGTGGCCAGGGTTGTCCGAAAGGGAGCTCGTGCCCCGGTATGAAGGCTAGAAGGAAAGGGATGGGGTTTTTAGTCAGTAAGAGTCTGACACTATCTCCCGCTCTACCCAAGAGCGGGTTTTGTCATAAGATGATTTTCCCCATCGAAAAAAAAAGACCTACCCCAAAAAGACCAACATTGTTGTGACGAGGAAAATAACTACAAGCGACATGTCCAATAACAAGAAAGATAACGCCTATCGCTGCACTCGGGGCAAAATGCGTAAAACTAATGTTTATTAAGACAATTATTGTAGTAATTAACAATAAGCATTATTATATTATGTATGTGAAAGGTGAGTGATCTTGACTATTAATAGTATGTTATCTCCACTTTCTCTTGGAATATATAAAATACAAATAATAATTCTAGAAGCTGGACTATACTTTCTAACTTTACCTAGCGCCTACCAATCTGTATTACACTTATATTTTCATGCATAATCTATATATATAAAAATCAATGCCACTTTTTGTTGTTATTTTATAACTCAAGAACGGGCTCACCTATCCAAACCAAATTTTTAGGCTTTGTTCGGAATATTTAGTAGATGGTTTATGTGAAGTTTGGTAGGGTAGAGTAGGGTAGAGTAGTGTAGAGTAGAGTAGTATAGAGTAGTGTAGAGTAGTGTAGAGTAGTGTAGTGTAGAGTAGTGTAGTGTAGAGTAGTGTAGAGTATAGTGTAGGGTAGAGTAGGGTAGAGTAGTGTAGGGTAGAGTAGGGAAGAGCGGGAGCGAAGCTGTGTGGGCAAAAGCTAGTCACACTATAATATACACTAATATTATAAAGAGCTAAAGTTTCTTAATTGTTTGTATGAGGATATCTTTGAAAGTGCTGGTCCGACTGCTGATTTTTTTAGAAATAGGTTATATTTACGTTCGCGGGTGAAACCGCGGGCAAAAGCAAGTAATATCATAAAGACGAAAGTTTGAGAATCTGTGTGTATGCTTGTTACTTCTTCACGCCCGCGACGTGTATAGTCTCTATCCTTCTGGAAAGAGCAGAAAGTTATAAGGGACACCTGCCGCCTAAAACCCAATGGTTCCTAATATTTCCTGTCCTCCCATCTAAAATCAAGGCGCGTAAAGTGGTCGGCCAGACTGGCAGCTACATTTGAGTGTCCGCGGACACGGTATGGGCTGCACAACGTGGGACATATCATAACACGTTCATACATACAAATGGCCACAATAAGTGCTTGGGTAGCGAGTAGTGAACCGCGTGGAAACGGGTTTCTCAAAATAATTCGAGCCTTGTTATGGCAACTGTTGTTCCCAGCACCGCGCTGCCAGTCTAGTCAAGCAAATCACATGCGTTTCTGCACTCGTAGCGCTCCCCGCAACGCGCTGCCAGTCTAGTCAAGCAAATCACACGCGTTTTCGCACTCGCGCCGCCAGTGTGTCCGAAAGAAACGTCAACAATCTAAAGAGATAGAGCACGAATATGTCTTAAGAATCATCTTTTTTGAGCCCTTTTTAAAGTAATCGATTATATTTTTCTGGAAATTTCCCTGACCTAAATATTTTTGGTTCATTATCAATCATTGATTTTTTTAATCGGCGCGTGTTACCGCAATCGAAAGTCATTACCTAGATTAATACAATAAAATTTAAATTAGTGCATTAATCATGATTTTCTTATCTGTATGGAATGTAATTCCCCCTACATTATTATGTATGTTTTGTAAAAAAAGTCTACTTAGGTAATGAAATGAGTTGTGAAAGGATATTATTATCTTTGGTAATCTTAATAAGTGCCTATCAAATCTTTACTGTATAACACAATTTGTTATGCACCACCGAATTACTTTTGAATGGATTCCGATAAACAGTACGTGTGAGGTAGGATGAGAATCCCAACTTTCCACATACATTGAAACTAGCTAAGTTACTGCATGCAAACTTTGCACCCCTATGGGCTTGTTGCCTAAAAAAATTTAATTAGTCCGTCTTTTAGATTATTCAAAAATAAGGGACACGTATTTTTTTATTTGTAAATTAAACCAAAAATGACAAAGATATAGCCCATTAAAGTTACGTGTAACGTCACGCCGTGCTTCATTTTTTCGCACGGGGTGACGTCACACGTAACTTTAATGAGCTGTATCTTTGTTATTTTTTGTTTAATCTAAAAAAGAAAAAATACGTGTCCAATATTTTTTTATGATCTAAAACACGGACTAAATAAAATGTAGTTATTTTGACCCAGGAAACTACCCTATAATCTAAAGCCGGGTTCGATACGCCAATTTTCTAACAAAACATGTTATTAAAACATGTTACGCATACGTCTCGGCAAACAAGAACGGTTAGCCCACGCCACTATTCGGTTAGCAAACAATGTTATTCTGTTAGCAAACACGAAAACACGGCGCAGCGGACACGCTAAAATCCTCGTTCGCCTACATCAACTATTATCAACATTAAAATAAAAAAAAAGCATTCTTTTTTCGTTAAAAATGAGCAGGTCCTTTGTATTATTTTATCCTTCTTTGTTCTTTTCGATTATAAGTGTTTGTGTGTGTATAAATAAATAAATAAACAAACCTAAACAGATCATAAAGAGTATGACAGTAACTATCGTAGAAAAAATAACGCTACCTGTTTTGAAGTGTCTGGCGTCTGCCAGGCCTTATGAGGAAAAATGTGTGAGTGTATGTATGTGTGTGCTTACCAGCAATCTCCAGTGCCTCTTCCAGGTCGGCTTCCATGATGGGCGAGTGGATGTTGTCAGCTGCCATGCTCGCCATTACCACATGCCGCATATTCACGTCCCTGAAGTAACACAAGAAAACTTATTAACATTACCGTACAGGGGCTTTCTGAAAAAAAAAGTTACGAAAAAAGTGTGATTTCGCGATATACTTAAAGACCTGAAGGTGGACCGACGACCTGGTGAGAGTCGCGGGAATGCTGTGGATGCGAGACGCACCGGATCGTTCATTGTGGCGACATTTGGGGGAGGTTTATGTCTAACAGTGGACGCCTATCGGCTGAAACGATGATGATCATGATGAAATAAAAATATAATAATATAGTTAAAGCCTTGCCTCTTATCGGACCTCTTCTTATAGACTCCCATCTTTACAAGAATATTTTTCAGTCTCTTCAAGCGAACGGTGGTCGCCTGAACTCGACTATAGTAACTTAACTAATGTCCTATAACAGAATCTCTAGTACTATGTGTCGTCTACTAGGGATGTAACGGAAGTGTTTATATCGAAATCGAATTGAAAATCGGAGTTTTACAATTTTGTTTATCAATAGAACTGGAATCGAAATATAAATAGGAAGCGTAGGCAAAAGCGTCAAATGTTATGAAAAACTTGGATAAGTATGATGATGATTTTTTTATGGTGGGGAAAATCATTCAATGACAACTCTTGGGCGGAGCGGGAGATAATGACAGGCTTTTACTGAAATATATAATACCGAATAAAAACCCATCCCGTTTCTTCAAGCCTTCATACCGGGGC
The DNA here is from genome assembly GCA_949319445.1 of Mythimna lalbum. Classification (NCBI taxonomy): domain Eukaryota; kingdom Metazoa; phylum Arthropoda; class Insecta; order Lepidoptera; family Noctuidae; genus Mythimna; species Mythimna lalbum. The sequence goes on along the minus strand of OX439356.1, from coordinate 20,274,707 downwards.
TCGAGCTATCTTTCGAAACTAACACTGGCCCCAGTAGGCTTCGACCCAGCTGGGCCCCTGCTATTACTGACAACTCCTTGAGGCGCGCTTGAACAGTGCGCGCCGTCGATGTCTTGAGCTCGGTCCGGACAGTTGCCTACCGGCCGGATGATACCATATAGCAGAGTTTGGCCATAGCGAACATTCCTTGGCTCCTCATAGTGATTGTGAAGTTATATGTGCTGCTCTATTATGTGCCCTTATGTGACTTGCATGTCCAACCTTGGTTGGTGGTCTAGCTTTGAAGTCGTCGCGTTTTTGGTTTAATTCCAACCTCTTTTTATTATCAAAGGCTTATAAGTAGATAAATGAAGAACGAAGTCACAACTTTCCAAATACAAAACTAAAATAGTGAAAGAGTAATTCACAGAAGGCACAGAGGGAGGGAGTTCCTCACGCGGCAAGTAGGTATAAACTTGTTTGTACGTTCGATATTAGTTCCGATTAAAATTTAGTATCGAGAGAATCGGAGTGCGTAATCAATCGGAAATTCCGAATTTTCGACATTGGAATCGAACTTCTGCCACATCTCTCTTGTCTACTATGATCAATGATTGTAAAGATAAGTAGAAAATCATGAAAAATTATCATCGGAAAACTGGGGCGATATTACACAATCGTAGATATTACGTTAGCACAGATTTGATTAGAATGTTCAGTTTGTATACTTTGTATGTCCAATGTCCTCCTCGCTTCGGCCCATGGCCTCGACCAAGGCCCGGCGCGAGAGGTCTCCTCCGCCGATTGCCTCCACGAGGGCCGGCGATGCTCCGCCCAGGTAGGGCACACCTCGACTGTGTGCTCCACCGTGTCTTCCGGGCGTTCCGCACAGTGGCGACACCCGGGCGTCTCTTCCGCTTTAATCCGGTGCACCGAATTAAATTTACAGCCGGATTAAATTGTCGGCCTCCCGAACTTGCCGTGTCCGGTGAGGACCTGCGTCATGCGGAAAGTAAGGACGCCGTGAGATCTTTCCAGCCACGCCTCAAAGAGGGGACTTACCACCATAAGTGTTTGGGCCTTGTGCTGTACCAAACTAATTATTTTACTTTCTTTCTTTACCTGTTTCTGATTAACCTATACCTTGGTCCATAAAACAACGTATCAGCTGAATTATTATCACTAGCCCAAACCTACTGTCGCACAGAGGCATAGGTGGACTAATTCATACCTGGGTGTAGGCGCTTTAGCGAGACCTTATAAATTCGAAAACGCCCGCGGCGAAAATGGCGTGACGATCTGATCATGTTCGCGGGGCAAACTTGGCCAGAAATCACCCTAGACAGAGAAGTTTGGAAGGAGACAGGGGAGGCCTTTGGACAGCAGTGGGACACACAAAAAGAACGAAAACAAGACAGCGACTGTCGCAACCTAGTGTTCGACCACATCGTCGCTTACCATCAGGAGAAATATTGGTCAAACGTGAGCCTATAAATTATTAAACAAAACCCTCGTTGTATAAAGAGCCCTTGCACTGGCACGCAAGGTTTTAGTCAGTCAGGGTATTTTTAATATCGTGCGGATACTATAACGCACGCGGGATTGCCCCGCAAGCAGAAAATTTCTAAAGTGTAAAAAAAAACGCATCCCTCATGCGTATTCCACGCATTACAACAATCAATACTAGTAATACTCAATCTACAATCAATAGTAGTCTAGTACGAGGCAATCTCGCATGCGTGATCAAAACCGCATGATATTAAAAACACTCCAAAACTCTTACACTATACCAACCGTCCCACCCAGAGTGCGAGAATTTATTTAATGAAAAGGCAATATATTCTATTGATACGTATAACATAGATAAATAAAAAAAGAAAAGAACTCTTACTTAAAAAGCAGCAACAGTAACTGGGGGAGTACAGTACACCAACGGACCCCTCGTACTATTTGTGATTTTTAATGTGGTTTCTGTGTATTTTTTGTTGGAGATCCAATTAATGAAATAAATAAATCAATCAATAAATAAATAAACAGTGAAAAGAATAATTAAAAATATAAAAATAATACTAGAAACCAAACAATACACAACACTACTGAACGCACGCAAAACACTCTTGATTTAAACAGAAATCTTTCAGTACTTTGTTACTTATAAGAGACTCATCGCTCCCTTATTTTCACAGTTCATAAGAACAAATACTAAGTAGGTTCACCAACCTACATTTTCAAAGCATTCAAGAGCGAACAGAGAAATGATTTCGAAGAAAATATTATCTTTTCGTCTCGCCATCTTAGCCTTGCCTTAGTCATCTCCTAATCTCGTGTGCTCAACGCATAGCGATGTGATTGACATGAGTTTTCATATCCGGAGATGAGTCAACTATGTAAAGTTAATTTTCCCAAACAGGTACTTTACTTTTGTCGGTTGTTGTCAAGTAAGAGTGTCTTCAAGGCAAGCGTGAATAGGCCCATAAACTAGTGCGCCTCACTATCAGAGATTGCTTCACTGTTTACCATCAGGTGGAATCGCAGTTACTTTATATCAAATTTTAAAAAGAAGCAAAGATTTTCATTGAGGTCCCTGAGGTTGAGGTTGGTTACCTAGGTCTTTAAGTTAGGAATGAATAGATTGCTTTTAGGCAAGCGTGTTCCATCTTCGGCCACATCATCGCTTACCATCAGGTGAGATAGTGGTCAAGCGTGAGAATATGCATTATATTATATAAAAAAGGTTTCTATGAAATCTTAATCAGTGAAAAAATACTTTTGACGTAGTAGGTATTTGCCATCAACACTCTGGCAAGAACAAGAACTGTTTTGCAGCTGAGTGCTGCAGTGAATTTCCACGTGTATCAAACGACTTTATCAATTCACTTACGAAGAAATAAAATAATACTTAGAACGAAAATTATTTTATTAAATAGCAAACATGTTTTTTTTGAGGTGGGAAATCATCATTTTAAACTTCTGGTCTGAGTGGAGTGAGAACGAGTCAAAGACTTTAACTGACTAAAACCCATCTTCCTGGCCTAATAACGCTAACAAAGGAGGAGGCCAGCAGAGAACGGCGCTCTCGCCACCGCCGCCTAGATTCCGATCTCGATTTCCCGCCACCGTAGGCGCGGGCTTGCAGGCGGCGAGCAATGGGTAGCTCGCCCATCGGGTAACTGTCCGGATCGAGCCCAAGTCATCGACGGCGCGTACTGTTCTCGCCTGTCTCAAGAAGTTTTCAGCAACAGTAGGAACCCAGCTGGGTTAAAGCCTACTAGGGCCAGGGTTAGCTCCGAAAGGCAGCTCACCCCCGGTATGAAGGCACGATGGAACGAGGTGAGTTTTTAGTCAGTAAAATTTGTTCACTATCTCTCGCTCTGACTAAGAGCTTCCTTGTCCCTTCATTTGCCCTTTACATTTTAGGGCCACGGTGACTTGGAACAATTCAATAACCCTAGCAGACATCAGCCCTAGTGAAATCCGTCACGAATAAAGATACACGAAGGCGTACACGGAACAACGTGTCGTCGACTCGGGTGTAGCCTTTACTAGACGCCGGACGAGTTACCAAAAGTAGCAACCCTGTGTAAATTTTCTTATGTTATGGGCTTTTTAAACAAGGTTAAAGCTAGAACTACATTAGACCGACGCACACGTATAACACGCCTGATTTGTTCGTAGAACGACGTCGTGTGGCGTGGCCCTGGTGTAGCTACGAGTACACAAAATCCAGGCCACGCAACGTCGTTCTTAACTAAAACTAGGTGTTACTAATTGTAACTAGAAGTATAAACTAGATTCGTAGAGCTCTATAAGGCTGGTTTCTATATAAAATGTATGGAGACCGACGCGCTCAGATCGGCGTGTGTGACACGCGTATGAACAGTGTAGTTCTACCTTAAAATACACATTTTGGCTTATACTTTCGAGGAATACGTGCATAAAGTAGTGACAATTACAACCAAACCAACCTTTTTACCATATTTGCGTGTAGAAAACTGATACATTTTCTTCCGTAATACATTCTCACTTAACATACATATATTAGACACGGTTCACTAATTTACTCGGTATACTCAGACTGCTCAATAAACAAATAAATAGTCTTGCAAGACAATAGACCGCGGTATCATCCTACCAATGACTGATCTATCTGTTTGTCACAATATTCTTATAAATTGACAATAACAGAAGTAAGAGCATGAGATAGCGATATTATAGTAATTTTCTGTAGTAATGTTCCCACCGCGTGACTGTGTAGGGCTAAAGTTCCTGCTATTATATTTCTTTTATCAGAGGTTAGGGTCGACGCACACGGGCCAGTGACCACAACCACAAAACGTCGCTACCAGTACCGACACATTGCTATAGCAAAAAAAAAAGAAAATAAAAAGAAAGAAAGAATAGTACATTGTTACACTAGGAGTGAAAGTTACTTATTTCCCGAGAAGGAGTTGGCGGCCGAGCGTAGCGAGGTCGCTAATTCGAGGGACTAAATAAGTAACATTAACCCCGAGGTAAGCATTGTGCTTTTCATTACGAATACAAGATGATAGATCTAGTTTTTTTTTTAATAATTTGACAGCTCTTAGGTGAAAGTAAAACTCCCTAGGGATGAAAAGTGTGATACTTTTCAGCCCGCTCCTCAGGCAACTTCAGACCTACTTTCAGAGTATGAGTAATGAAAAAATATTTTACTTGGCACGCATTGATACCCACTAAAAAAATAATTAAACAAGCTAAAAAAAAGGAAAAAAATACTGACACAATGTGTGTCTCACATAACGTGTGGCGGCCACCGGCGTCTACAGTGTGCGGCAAGTCCATATAAAATAAGATGATGATGGTGATGTAGATGTATTCTGAGTTTAAGTTTGTATACTATAGTTATAATTGTTATCTCATTGTGTGTACCTGTGTGCCAAATAAACATGTTTTCTTAATTTAAATGTATGAAACCTACAGGAAATATGTGGCGGTGTTTTGTGATTGTGGCCAGTGGCCCGTGCGCGGCGAACCTAAGGCAAGCACGGACAGAGACCTATATACTAGAATCAGGACGGATTGAGTGGAGGTCATCAAGATACTGCGATGGGCTGGTAATATCATGAGACTGGATAAAGTCACCAATAGGCTGATCCGAGGCTTTAAAGCAGCTGGGCTAGCAACAAATTTTTTAGACATGTAATGCGCAGAGATGAAGACCACATGTTCAAAGCATAAAAAATATTTAGCATAACTATTGTTTGGCAGAATATTTACGTGACCGAATTCACAATGGCATACTTTTATCATGGTAGATCTTAGTTACGCCATTATTACCTGCATGGGGCCTTCGTTAACCCTATGTAAACCAAGTGTTTCGTAATTAAGACATTTCTGACTGTGTATTTTCTGCTATATGATGGTTCTGCTTTTTAATTATTATGGATATGAACATTATGCCAAAAGATGATTCTCACTAATAAAATTATGAGTTTTTGAATGTATGACAAAATATGAGTGTATGCGAAATGATTTTCTGCGAAATGAAGTTTATGCTTGTTGTTATGCAAAATAATATTATGACATAAAAAGTTCTGCTATAAAAGGTAGACCAACATTTAGAAAGAAATTTTAAATCGGTTTGCTTAAATACTTTTCAGAAGGAAAGTTAGCGGACCATATTTTAGCTTTTGCAGATCACCCAGTAGTCCAAGCACCACAGGTTGGGCACCACGGACCTAGACTCATATAGAAACCAATCCACAGCGAATGCAGTAGAGGTTAATACATTGTTGCACTAATCATACTGTAATCTAGCGTTAGTTAACTAAGTATTAGCAACAGTTAGTTTCAGGGTTATGATTCTGATAACTGGGGACACGGCCCTAGGTCATGTTAGGGCAAGTAATTAATGTTACGGTGGTGTTAATAGGGTTTTTTTTTACGGTGGGCAAAAATCATCTAATGACAACCCCCGCTCTTGGGTGGAGCGGGAGATAAGATAGTGTCAGACTCTTACTGACTAAAAACCCACCCCGTTCCTTCAAGCCTTCATACCGAGACTTCCTCTTTGAGGCGTGGCTGGAAAGACCTCACGGCGTCCTTACCTTCCGCATGACGCAGGTCCTCACCGGACATGGCAAGTTCGGGAGGTTCCTGCATCGGATTCGAGCGGAAGAGACGCCCGGGTGCCGCCACTGTGCGGAACGCCCGGAGGACACGGTGGAGCACACAGTAGAGGTATGCCCTGCTTGGGCGGAGCAACGCCGTGCCCTCGTGGGGGCGATCGGCGGCGGAGACCTCTCGCGCCGAGCCTTGGTTGAGGCCATGATCCGGAGCGAGGAGGAGTGGCAGGCGGTCGCCTCCTTTTGCGAAGCAGTGATGCTAGCAAAGGAGGAGGCCGACCGCATCAGGCAAAGGCGCCCTCGCCGCCGCCGTCGGGATTCCGATCCCGATTTCCGGCCACCGTAGACGTGGGCTCGCGGACGGCGAGCCATGGGTAGCTCGCTGTCCGATCGTCCGGTAATGGACCGAGTCCAAGACGTCGACGGCGCGCACTGTTCCCGCGTGCCTCAAGAAGTTGTCAGCAGCAGGAGGGGCCCAGCTGGGCCGAAGCCTACTGGGGACAGGGTTGTCCGAAAGGGAGCTCGTGCCCCGGTATGAAGGCTAGAAGGAACGGGATGGGGTTTTTAGTCAGTAAGAGTCTGACACTATCTCCCGCTCCGCCCAAGAGCGGGTTTTGTCATAAGATGATTTTCCCCATCGGGAAAAAAAAAAAAAAAAAAAAAAATACCGAGACTTTCGAAACTAAAGCTGGCTAAATCTTGAATGCATTTAAGTGTTAATAGGGTTAAATAAAGATTTAAATGCATTCAAGATTTTTAAACTAAAAGCGCTTGGGAAGGTTGTGAATATCAAATTAACAAAACGTTTTGAGAACACATTTATTGCGTTCGTACAGCTTAAGATTGGAATTTCCTGCCGGAGTCTGTTTCCTGATAGCTACCACCAGTACAACCTAGCAGTCTTTAAGTCAAGAGTAAATAGGTTACTTCTAGGCAAGTGCTGTCCATCGTCAACTACATCATCGCTTACTATCAGGCGAGATAGTGGTGGAGGAAGTTATCTGATGATTTTCTAACTAAAAAACTCATGAGTACCTAGTTGATTTAGAAAGTATCAATAGATATTACCATTCGGCAGTTGAGTACTATACAACCGCATACTAGATTATTTAAAAACTGCGATTCAGTTGACAAAACTTAGTTTTACGAGAAATCAATGAATTGTACGTTTTCTGTCAACTTTGAATAGATTAATTATTGCTGAGTTGGTACCTAAATGAGTTAGTGCGTGTGTTTACAATGTAACAACGCGCAGCGAACGTGCTTAATGATTCACAGGTATCTATTACATAACAGTTCAATGCTGAAAAGATAATAATATTCATCAAAAAATATCGAATTATTTTCAAGATCACATTATCAGAAAATACCGAATTATTTTCAAGATCATTATTATCAGAGGATATCGAATAATTTCAAGATCGTTTCCGGAAAGTATTGATAAAAACTAAAGTTTTATTTAACCCAGTTGTTAAGGCGCCTATCATGCATGAGGTTGTGAGTTCGTAACCAGGCAACTACGATTTTTTTCATAGAATACTTTATTGCAGATAAAAAAAGTAACAATTTTAGAGTTTACATCGTAATCTTAGGGCACCGTAGCGGTCCTCTCAGAGACAAACATTGATCGACAGACCCACAACAACAACACACATTAACTTTTTTTCTTTTTGAACGGGACGACCGCTGCACAGGCAAATTGTTCCAATCATTCGGTATGAACGACCGACGAGGAGAAATTTGTATTATGGATATGCTTTTGACTACTATCTCACATGATAGTAAGCGATGTTATGATCTACGATATACCTATTCACTCATAACTTAAAGAACCCTAGGCAACTGTAGCTATCAGGAAACACAAACTCCGGCAGAGATTCCACTTTTTAGCTGTTCTCACAATAAAATTTTCCTTAAACGTTTTGTAGGTAACCTGTGAGGAGGATCCACGATTACATTCTTTACTAGCTGATCAGACGAACTTTGTACCGTCTAAGGGTCGCCACAATCACAAAACGTCCCCACCGGCATATTTCCTGTAGGTTTAATAAGTTTTATATGGATTCGACGTAGACGGTTGACGTCGGTGGCCGCCACACGCTACAAATCGCCGCTGCTCGCTCCTAGTGGTCCGAACTGGCTACCAGGTCTATAATGAAACTGCGCGCATGGGTTAAAAAAAGGAGCAGCCACCGGCCACTAGTAGCTTGTGGCCGCTTCTAGCTTCTTGTGGCGGCGACAGTTAATGAATGAAGATGTGAAATCCAACTGTCATCATTAGTTATACTTTGAGTATTTTCTATTTTTTTTTTGTTATTATTTTATAAGTGACTAGTGGTTCATGTAATAAAGTTGTGCCTTAATTATTTCATTTTGTGTTGATATTGTTTTATAAATGTGATTATTATTTATTTTTATTAATTAATTGATTTTATTAGAAATGTTTTAACTAAGTATTATTAATTTATTTACTTTTTTTTGTAAACCATTCAGACACAATGTAAATTGTTAATAAATAAATGAAATAAAATGAGTCCTTAGATGGTGCGAGTATCTGAATTACATGTGGTATGATATTTTACTTCTTTAACACTTTAAATTCATTTATCTTTCGATATAAGTAGTCAACTGATTTCGATGAAACAAAGTCCAAATAATATTATATTAAATATTATTTAGACTTTGACACACAATTTTAATGTTAAAAGTTATCTACATCGATTTCGTGCATTTTACGTGATGCGCGCACAACTAAGACTTAGCTACAGATTTATTTTATGTAGATATAGATAAAAAACAATAAAAATACTTTTTACAAAAAACAATTAAACCGACTTCAAAAAGTACAAAATAATTTTAATTTCGTAAGTCGGTGTTTCTATTTAGTAGATACCTAATTTTGTCTCTTCGTTATTTAACACCGACTTCCGAAATTAAAATTATTTTGTATTTTTTGAAGTCGGTTTAATTTTTTTTTGTAAAATGTTTTTTATTTTTCACTTTTTAGTTATGGCACCACTAAAAAGTACCTACCCTTCAGCTAAACATAAATTGCCTTATAGCCAGAGTGCATCTCATAACGATTCTAATAATCCCAAATACGGTTATATTACATGAATTTACCTCCCGGCTTTATCACCAGATCAGTTCGATACATCCTCTCCCCCTTTTTTTTCAGTCAATCATCGACTACACGAATAAACAAAGCAATTTTACTTGTTAAGACAATTCTGCTATGATTCTATGAGGAGTTCTGTTCCATATCTTCGAAGTTCATGATCAGATCATAACAATATTTCTATGGGACCAACTAGGAAGCATAACATTTCAATCAAAAAAAAAAAACAAAATCGGTTCACAATTGACCGAAATATCGGTGAACATACATACAAAAAAAAAACATACATTCAGCCGAACATAGAACCTATTCCTTTTCAAAGTCGGTTAAAAATAGGACAGCTAATCATTGGGAAACTCATCGCAAAAAAAAAACAATGAAATTGGAACAAACACAAAATGTTGAACGAACTACAGTGGAGATCAAAGATGAAGCGTATATTCAATAAATTGTTACAAAAAAAACCAACCTGATACTCCTAATTTAAGTTCTTCCGCCAGATAAATAAGCAAAACCCGGAAAAATAATTGTTTACACTTATTAATAAATAAAATAAATTCGATAGCACACTGTGTCACACAACTGTTTACACTTATTTATCGCAAAAACGTAGAGAATGCATTATTTATCCGTTCCTTGCACCGCGCCGTCCGTCTTGCCCAGTACTATTGTAATTATGTGATAGTTAGACGCCTGGCTTCGGTTAGCAGGCTTTTACTGTACCAGAAGATAGCGTCATCAGGTTTTTAATGATGTAGACCAGTGCTTTGCTGCGATCCCACCTGATTGGAAGCAGTTGATGGTGAATCGCACTAGTTTCACTGTAGCCACCTAAATTATAATCTGACGAGAAGACCGGAGACCTATTGTAGCGACATCTATGACGCCACATAAGAACAACGAAGAAAATACGAAATCCTGCATCGCGCAATCAAAGTTCTCCGCGCGATTTGAACATATACGACAGCCCGACATCAACTATCGGGCAGTCGCCCACCAGACTATAACACCCGGTCTGGTCGGAGGATCCTCCCTTTTCAACGGAGGTATGTGGAACTTTACTCTCTGTTCCGCATACTCCCAAACTGGTGACCCCGACGTGATCACGTCCGACGTATGCCCGATAGTTGATGTCGGGCTGTCGTATATGTTGAAATCGCGCGGGGAACTTTGATTGCGCGATGCAGGATTTCGTATTTTCTTCGTAGTTCTTATGTGGCGTCATAGATGTCGCTACACTATATCGCTTTTTTAGTGGAAAATCACAATAATATCTTTTCCGCTCTAGTTGGAGCAAGAAGGAGTATCAGAATTTTATTGACTAAAACCCAACTGTGTTCCTACAATCTTGCTGACGTCTTTTTGAGACGCGCGTGGAACACGACGTGCCGTCGTTCCAGGCCTGTTCCTTGTCCGTGAGCTACCCATTGCTCGCCTCTCATGATTACCACATACTCCTTCGTAAATCGTAAGTCACTGCTACTCATTCCCCCTTGGACCTGGCGTCAGGCGGAAAGGGAGTCCGTGGCGCTGCTCTAACCACTTCCCAAACAGGAGACGTATTGCCACAATTATTGCTCGGCGCTGTGTTACGACAATCGCCGTTGGCCTTACCACCATGAGATCCCTCCTCTGTCCACTATGCCGTGATTTGTCGCGGCAGCGGAGTTTTACCCCAGCGTTACACCACACCTGCGTATTTGCCGGATTTGCCTCTACATCACACCAGAACTTGCTTCCGCAGCGACCAGTTTAAGTTCCTACAACCCTGAGAACACATAAGTTATCGCTCCGGTTTTGGCTATTACTTATTACACGTGTAAGCATGATAAAAAATGTATTTTCTCGACATTCAGATAAGAATCGTGATCAACACGGATTTTATCTGAATTATGGTCAAAGATTTCAAAAATTTTATCAATTTTATCGTCAGCCATGACACTGAGTAGAGGAACTATCGACTGTCAAGACCATAGTAATGATTATCACGGTCCATTTCAAGGATTTCTAACAATATAAACTATGTACATACATACAAACACTACGGCGTCCAAGTATCCCTCCGCATCGCTGTCCTCCGGAAATGTGTCCAAAGACAGGCAACATTACCAAGGTGATTGGCAATATTAATTATTTGGATAAAGAATCAGCCAGCCCTTTGGTTACGCATAATATCGAACAGTCAGTGTAAAATTTCCTTGAAAAGGAGACACGCATTCGGACCCCAATTCGACCCCAAACGACTCAAAACTCTAGTTACCAACATGGTTACAGTAGCCAGTTGAGGGTCTCAGCAGCAGCAGTGGCAGCGCAGACAAAGCTCACCGAACCAGGAACATGGGATTAAGCAAAGGTGTCCACGCAAGTTGCGTTCCACGCTATCTGGTCTCGTCGTCACCTAGTCACCAGGTTCTAGTACGGCAAGTACACCAGCGATGACAAGAGCTCGACGAATTATATCGTTGATACTGGTGTGTCGTGCTTGCGGCCTACGCTTCTACTGCAGGACAGGCCATGGTGTCCGAGCTGCTCGACAGCTTCGCCGCAATTACACCGGTGTGGAGCAATACAAGTCGCGTGCCCAAACGATGTGTCATCCATATACTGCCTATGGTGAATGACGGAAGTGCCTGAAGCCACAAACAAGACTGGCATTCTCCAGTACTTGATGACATGTTAGTTGGATTATTACGTGTAAAACCGCAGAGCGTCACATCCTACCGTCACGTGGAGGGTAGGTTGTCAGGAAAAAGCCATACGCGGTACCTCAACATCGACCAGTGAGGAAGGAAAAATAGTCCTGGACTGTGGCCCGAGGAGAGGAAAGCCGGTATCTACTTGAAGTGATGACGGGATAAAAATAATAATCTAAGACGCAATTGCAGTTAAATTTTTATTTTTTTTAATACCACGTCTCTTCAATGCATGTATGATTTTAACACTAAATATTTGGAAACGCTACGGACAATATTTGAGAATTTAAGCTATCGAGAAAGCCTATTTGTCTAGAGGAAAATCGTGGAATCGCTACAGATGTAAGAAATTTTCTCTTTCTTTCTTTCTTTTCCCAAGTTTCTACTGCTTGGATAGCTGCAAAATGGCACCCAATGAGATAGATAAATATAAACCTCTTTTTATAAATGAGCGCATAAGAACACACGGGAGTATTATACCTGCACCGATCGGTACCTTGCCTGCATGCTTGATTTGCCTTCACCGGTAGGTAGCCTATTTATTTATGATTGCACCCTAATACTCAATAGTCAGTGGTATTTTCTACTCAGAAAACTGATCATGAGCGCACAGACAGACAAAAATCGGTCCAATTTATTAGTACAATAATCACTATCAGTAACTACTAAATTATCTTAATTACAATATTATCTGTCAGGGGTAATGTGTGATTGAAGTGGATATTGGATAACATATCATTCCTACATAAAACCCTTTTTATCTTTGACTTGCAAAAATCAGTTCCAGGGACGTAATTTGTTTTTTTTTTTTTGTTTAAACTTTTCAGTATTTTGTCAAATAGTTTCTATGAAAGGGCTTGTCTATCACTAGTATATAAGTCGATGGTCCTTAGTGTCCTCGCCACGGCCCACAAAAAAATGCCGCCACAAAATAACGCCGCCACAAAAAAGCCAGAAGTGGCCACAAAAAAAATCTGAAGCGCGCGACAGCTTCTGGCCATGCGTGCTGTATGGCATGGCATTTAGGCCGCAAAAAGAAGTTAGAAACGGCTTTAGGTTTTTTTTTGTGGTGGCACCGCCGCACACGACCCACAAAAAAGGCTGGGGGCGATTGGCGGCGGAGACCTCTCGCGCCGGGCCCTGGTCGAGGCCATGGTCCGGAGCGAGGAGGAGTGGCAGGCGGTCGCCTCCTTCTGCGAAGCAGTAATGCTTGCAAAGGAGGAGGCCGACCGCATCAGGCAACGGCGCCCTCGCCGCCGTCGCCGGGATTCCGATCCCGATTTCCGGCCACCGTAGACGCGGGCTCGCGGACGGCGAGCCATGGGTAGCTCGCTGTCCGATCGTCCGGTAATGGACCGAGTCCAAGACGTCGACGGCGCGCACTGTTCCAGCGCGCCTCAAGGAGTTGTCAGCAGCAGGAGGGGCCCAGCTGGGTCGAAGCATACTGGGGACAGGGTTGTCCGAAAGGGAGCTCGTGCCCCGGTATTAAGCCTAGAAGGAACGGCGCGGGGTTTTTAGTCAGTAAGAGTCTGACACTGTCTCCCGCTCCACCCAAGAGCGGGTTTCGTCAAAGATGATTTTCCCCGTCGACAAAAAAAAAACCCCACAAAAAAGGCTGCCTCAAAAAGAAGCTTGAAGCGAACACTAAGGACCATCTACTTATATACTAGTGATACACAAGCCCTTTCATAGTAACTATTTGACAAAATACTGAAAAGTTAAAACAAATGTTCGCTGCAGCGCCACGTTAGCATCATGTCGTCTAACAGAACGAATATAACATGCAGCGCTAAGATAGCTTTTAGAGGACACTTTTTTCGCGATCAAAATGGCTTAAGCACCATGAATTTGTGGCACTTACGCGTTTCGTTCCACATAGTGTAATGATCAAGGTGTACAGTCTACATTACACCTGATGACCTGAGTTGACAGCACGCCTAATCTAGTGCGTACTGCGTAGTACATGCATATCGATGCAAAGGCGGCCCACTGTTGGACATAAATAAAAAAAATTAACAAAAACAACAATTACTATACAACAAACAAACTACACAATAACAATGGCAATATTGTTTCATTTTAGGGTTCCCTACCTTAAAAGGAACCCTAAAAATAATCTCTTTGTTCTCCGTCTGTCTGTCTGTCAAGACACCTTATCTCAGGAACGCGTGTAGCTCCATAGGTGGCCATAGGAACTAGGTATAGTTAAAATACACCACGCCATCGGAAGTGGTGCATTCTTTTCATTAAATGCGCTTATTTGTAAATACTTTTTGGCCATTCCGGCAAATAAATGGTTTTTCTTTCTTTTCTTTTCTTTCCATCGAGTTTGGTTTCGTGTGATCCGTCTTGACGAGTACTTTGGAACTAGATGGTATAGTAACCAACTAACCAGGGTCAGATTATGGAGCTAAAAGATAGGAGGAGGGAGCTATAGGAACTCGGTTATAACCGCAATAAGAAAACCCAAATGTGTTTGAGCTTTTTAGAATGGTCTTGACGAGTATTAATTATGTATAGATAAAGATATTACCTATAAAGCTTGCTATGAAAAAATATTTCCATTGAAAACTTGTAGTGTACACTAATATTATAAATAGCTAGTTTGTTTTTATGTTATTTTGTTTGAAGGAGGAAATCTCTGGAAGTACTGGTTCGATTGCTATAACTTTTTCACTGATAGAAAGATGATTTATTCCAGAGTGACATAGGCTATATTTTAAAAAGTACGCATGCAAAGCTACGGGCAAAAGCTAGTGTATAATATAGAATTTAGAATTAGTTGGTGTGATTTAGTCACAAGCTCCTACAAGAAAATAATACCAATACAAACGAAATACTCACAATAGTGTTACGACCGCAAATTCCACCAATTGTCACCACAGGCGTTAATTGCCACAATACTGGCATTTACGTCCACACACAAACACGTATCTACATCTTAGTCAATAAATACTTATCAAACATAAGATGCCTTCTTGGTCTTGTGGTCTCAAACGCGGTTACTGCGCGTTAGGTCCTAGGTACGATTATCGGATCGAGCACAAAAATGGGTAGTTATTAGGTTTTTTCTTATAAAGAACTAGCTTCTGCTTGCAGCTTCGCCTGTGAGGAAGTAGGTTTCTTCATACCAATTTTAGACCCCCTTTCATCCCCTTTAGAAATCACTTTATATGAATTATCATAACAGGTAAATTGATTTTCTTAAATTCACCGCTTAGGATTACCTAAATAAACTTTGATATAATCCTAAGTTACCTTAAATCATATTGTATTAAAGAAAAGCATTGTTAAAATTACACAGTATAATAATACTCTGTAAATGTAATTGACAGACACTTACAGTTAATTCAGCGAAACCCAAAGCTCCTTATACCACTAGGAAAAAGGTACTAGTTTACACTAGAGGTCCTAAGTTAGAACCACGGATATCGGCTAGGACTGACAACGTCGCAACAAATATCACACTCAAGGGCAAGAACACTAGGCTCAAATATGTCTCACTAATGGAACTCCAGACTTGAGAAAACAGAAATCACTTTGGGCACAAAAGCTTTTACCCATTGTTTTCATTTGTTAACACTGATTTTCCAACACTGATTTTCTCCTTCACAAGATCACCTTCTTATCACTTAACCGTGTAGTACTTAGCGATAACACCATAACGTTTTTCTTTTTAATATATTTTCTAGACGGAATTCATAATTCCCAAATATTAAGTTTAACTAGCTGACCCGGCAAACTTCTTACCGTTTCAAATTTAATGAATTTAGTATATCTTTTGATATAGTCAACCGATTGCGATGAAACAAAGCTTAAGTAATATATCAAATTACACACAATTTTAACGTATAAAAGTTATCTACATCGATTTCGTACATTTTACGTGATGCGTGCACAACTAAAAACTTCCACAGATGTATAATTTCAATAAAATCACAATGAATATAGTCTGCAACTGAATTGTGACCACAACTCCGTAACCACTGCCCACTTTATGCTGTCCTAGTACCTGATCTCAGTAATAGTTGGTTTGTCTGTTTGCGTCAAACTCGACTTCTAATAAGACAGGGTTTTCTGTCAGTGACACACTGGAAGGTGCTAATTGTAAACCAGCGGCTATAGCACAGAGGTGAGAGTTACAATAAGTTCGATGACAATGCTTGGGATGTCCCCAAATCCATTTAAATTGGTGCTAATAGGGTGGTGTAGAGTCTGTCTGACAGACAAACGACTTGGGTAATTATTAAGGCAAAACGAAATCTGATGTAGTCAACACTAGTTCAATAATCAAGGTTGATTAAGAGATCTTAATCATAGTTTACTAATAGAAGAACCTTATAAAAAGTATCAAGTAACTTTAAAGATGGTACTTGGGATCCATTTAAATTGGTGCTAATAGGGTGGCTATATAGGGTGTAGAGTCTGTCTAAAAAGTCAAACGTACCTACCGCATGACGCAGGTCCTCACCGGATATGGCACGTTCGGGAGGTACCTGTTTCAGATAAAGTCGGAAGAGACGCCCGGAGGACATGGTGGAGCACACTGTCGAGGTGTGCCCTGCCTGGGCGGAGCATCGCCGTGCCCTCGTGAGGGCGATCGGTGGCGGAGTCCATGATCCGGAGCGAGGAGGAATGGCAGGCGGTCGCCTCCTTCTGCGAAGCAGTAATGCTAGTAAAGGAGGAGGCCGACCGCATCAGGCTACGGTGCCCTCGCCGCCGTCACCGGGATTCCGATCCCGATTTCCGGCCACCGTAGACGCGGGCTCGCGGACGGCGAGCCATGGGTAGCTCGCTGTCCGATCGTCCGGTAATGGACCGAGTCCAAGACGTCGACGGCGCGCCTCAAGGAGTTGTCAGCAGCAGGAGGGGCCCAGCTGGGTCGAAACCTACTGGGGACAAGGTTGTCCGAAAGGGAGCTCGTGCCCCGGTATGAAGGCTAGAAGGAACGGGATGGGGTTTTTAGTCAGTAAGAGTCTGACACTATGATTTTCCTCATCGAAAAAAAAAAGGCGAGCAGCATACTTATCCGAGCAGAACGCGTCGATCGAATTTTAAGGAAAGCATTTTAGAATTCTTTAAATGAAATCTTAAAAAAAAATACTTAACTGCGTCGAATCATCCAAATCTGGAAGGTCTCTAAAAATCCTAGACAAATTCGGATACATCAAAGCATTGCAAACAATTAATTTAATATTTTGCACCCACGTTTTTGTTTCCCTTTGATGTATCACTCCCTCTGACAATTCACAATTTACATGAAATTTCAGTGCGACAGGTTTAAAGGAAATAGAAACAAATTTTTCAGCGCGGTCAATTCTTGCGGTACGGATATTGACCTCGATTCGTTCGACGCATTCAGTTCCAGATAAGTGTGCGTTCACCTTTCTACCGCGAATTTAAAATTGTATATTTTAGTTCTTATGTAGTGACATAGATGGCGCTACACATGAGACTGTTCAGTCCACTTGAAAAATAACGAAATATCGTCTTGTAGCTAGCTCTCAGAAGATATCTATTAAGACGATATACGAGTATTTTCTAAAGAGATAAGATAGTTTAAGAAAAATCATTTTATTGCTTGATTATCTATTAAAAAGTTGCACAAAATCTGATGTCATTTTAATCCTCATTTCCTTTTGAAAAGTCCAGAGCACAGCGGAGTAAGAGCAACGGTGCATACTGCATGTGAAATGTTGCTAGCCTTTTTTTTAAATTGATATAAATTAGTGCTTGACTGCGATCTCACCTGACGTTGAGTTGTGAACTTTTGAAGTAATCGTTGATAGAGAGGCACACCAGTTAATTAAGACCCTTCTCACTCTAGCCTTGAAGAACCAAATCATAATTTGTCTTAGAATTTCTTGGTCATTGTATAACTTGTTTGTTGTAAAGCCTACTCTTACTTATTCTGATGGAAAAGAGGTCTGAATAAAAGGACTTAGACCTTCCATCGGAGTAACCTAAAATAAAAATAAAAAAGCGATAAAAATTAATAATCGAATATTCCCCGGATTGCCTTTGTTTTCGAGTGATGGGAAATCATCAAATATTTTTCCCACTCCAGGTGGAGAGGAAGGAAGTGTCAGACTTTTACTTTTACTAGTGGATCTAGTGGGTATGTCAGCAAACCGTAAAGGCCCAGCAGGGTCGAAGCCTACTGGGGCCATGGGTTCGCTTCTGAAAGGAAAACCCGGCCCTGGTATGAAAGGGAAAGTAGGAACAGAAGGGAGTTTTTAGTGAGTAAAAGCCTGACACACACTTTGCTCCATTCAAGAGCGGGAGATGTCATAGGATTATTTTCCGACATAAAAAAAAGTGGCTCTAGTGGGTCCCGTCTGACAGCTGACATCTCTTTAAGAAACAGTGGAATATCACACTCCGTCGACACCAAGCACAGCAAGCTATTTAATGCCGTCGAATCCGTCTGCGTCTCCTGACCCAGCCCCCGTCATAGGGCTCCCCAAATTGCCTACAATTTAATCAAATAAAGGTGTCAAAACATGTCTAATTTTAAGTCTGTCTCATCTAAAAATAGAACAAACATGATATCTGTAAATACAGCGAAAGCGACTCAACGTGACCCGTATATAAACACCGACAATTTTCTTATATAATGTACATAGACACACACATAAGTTTCTTACGTAGGCACCTCGTTCTATTTATTTAGCTATATAAGTACGGGTTTCCCCATTTACGTGTCGACGCTGTTTAAAAATAGGACAATAGATACATGTGTAGGGAAAACACATCCTGACCAGTTTTAGCAAGATTTTGTAGAGCAACTATGTTACTGTTCTAGTATGATGTGTGTAGTGAAAGGACCAATTGCATGTCGACAGCAAGAAATGATGTTCCTAAGTCTCTCTTTAGGCGATCGCCTTCTTCTGTGAACAAGTATTTCTAGCAAAGGAGGCGATTGCATGCGTGAGGGAAGACCCCGACCCGAATTTGCAATGACTTGCGGACGATGAGCAATGAATAGCTCGCCGTCCAGCTGTCGGTTACCTCCTGGACCAAGCCCAAGTCGTCTTAGGCGCGTAGTGTTCCACGCGCCTCAAAGGGAGTTCAGCAAAACTATTTTTTATATTTTGCTAACTTTCTCAAATGCGGTTTTACACAAGGAAAAAAAGCCCGATTGCCCGTTTCATTCATTAATTTTTTTTTTATCAGTTTTCGTTTTTGTTAGATACGTATTTTTAACTATCAGGTGCAGTACGGCGACTCTTTGTAGTGATGCTGTAGCGCGTTCGCAACGATATAGTCGATATGCTGTAGCCCGTTAGTAGCGCGTTGGTATTTTTTTCTATAGCGCTTGCTAATGCGACTAATTCGAGTAGTGATGCTGTCACGCGGTTCAAAGGACCTCCTTATAAAAGTTTTGCACCGCGCTCGCTCCGCTTATCAACAACATCACAGCTGAAGGTGTCAGAGCGAGGCAATGGCGTAAATAGTAAACAGTATCTTTACATGGACACAAGCAGCACATTTACACCCTGATCTAAATACACACGGGCCACAAGGATGTTTGGCTAATCCATTGTACACTAATTGAGATAAATCATAGCTATATCGGTCTATTGATTGATTCTATCCCGTCGTCATCATCATCATTTCCGCCGATAGATGTCTACTGTTGGACATAGGCCTCCCCCAAGCGTCGCCACGCGCGTCTCTAAGGGTGCGGTTCCACTGAGGCGGAGTGGAGCGGTACGGAGCGGGGCTGAGCAGTGAAAAGTGGTAGGTGTTTCCACTAAAGCGGAGCGGGGTGTAGCGGAGCGGAACTGGTCAAAACGTTGACAAAAATGAATAAATATGCGCGTGAGTGAGCCGCCCTGCTCCGCACTGCCCCCCGCCCCACCTCTCAACGCTCCGCGTCGCTCCTCTCTCGGCGCTAGCCTAATCTACCGTTCTCCTGGTATTTTAAACAATTTCGCTCCTCTCCGCCAATGTTGTTTGTTTCCTTTGAAGCGGAGTGGAGAAGAGATGTGGATTTCAAACCATGTGATTGGTGAATCGCGCCACAGCTCGTCTCCGCTCTGCTCCGCTTCGCCTCAGTGGAACCGCAGCCTAAGAGTTGTCAGCAAACGTAAGGGTCCAGCAGGGTCGAAGCCTACTTGGGCCATGGGTGATGCGAAAGAGATCCCCGGAGCCCTAAAACAAAGGCAAAGAAGGAACAGGAGTAGGTTTTTAGTCAGTAAAAATCTGACACTATTTTCCGCTCCGCCCGAGAGTTGGGGATGAATGATGAATTTTCCCACCTAAAAAAAAGAAGGTGGAGGAAAGTTTAGACAGATAAAACAATAGAGCATCGCATCAAGAGGTTCAATGTATTCAGTTCAATGTATTTGTCAAAACAAGCAAATAGAACTTAAACTAAAAACAAAAACACATCACTAGCTCACAGTACTCAGTATATTCTTGTAGTTTGTAACTGCGCACCAATTTCCCCGTCCTTCCTAAGTTCAGTGACACAAACAACAGATTTGTATGTCGTCCTACACGAGATAAATGTTGCATGATACGATGCGAAAATATCTGAAGCTATTTTTGCTACAATTAATGACTTTATGAAGTCACTAGCTTTTGCCCGCGGATATAAAATATAGCCTATGACACTCAGGAATAAAGCAGCTTTCTATCGGTGCAAATTTTTTACAATCGGACCAGTACTTTCAGAGATTACTTCCTACAAACAAAAAAACAAACTTTACCTCTTTATTATATTAGTGCAGTTTTTAGTTCGAGAAAACCCACAGCACCTAAATTAATAAAAAAATATTATATTTAATTTTGAACACCACGTCTCGCGACATAGGCTACTTAGACCCTCATAAATTTTCTTCATAGGACCGAGAGAATTATATAGAAATTAACGTAAGAGGCCGTGCAGAAAATTCACTCGCTAGAGTTTAGGCAAATTCCTTGCAATGCTGTGTTTGTGTGCATCATTCATGCAACTACACGCACACGCGCGTGTAAATCGAACTTCGAGATCGCTTAAACAATTTTGATCCTTTAGAAGCTATTATTGTGAGTTACAAAATTATGTAGGAAGTAATGCGATGTGAAAAGTAATTTGTAAAGGCATCTTCATGTTTTTTTCTATCTTACTAACTTGGATGCATTATGTTTTGAACACATTTATCTATCTATATCATAATTATTTATTTTCATTACTCATACTTATAAATTAACGATCTTGGGGGTCTTTAAGTCAATAGTGAATAGGTTACTTCTAGGCAAGCGTGCTCCATCGTCGACCACATCATCGCTTACCATCAGGTGAGATGGTGGTCAAACGCGAGCCTATAAATAATAAGTAAAAAAAATTAGGTCTGAAGTGGTTTGTGGAGCGGAGTACGCGGGAACATATATTTTTCTGATTTCTGTTTGCAGCATCATATAAATACTTTTGTGCACTATGAAACTCGCGGTTACCTGTTATTGACCTTGAAGTGACTTGTTTCAATATTTTTGGTTTTAAGCGAACAGGTTTTTGGAGATTGACCACTTTTTAATTTAATTTGAGATGAATAAATTTTCTAATTTCAAAAACTATCGTACATAAACCTCGATTCGAAACGTCATACAAAAGATCGGCATTCAGTTTAAAGAAAGCCTGAACCAAATAACCGAAGATTTTGCTCTCATCTTTAGGACGGATCTGCCCGATACCAGCTTGATGCACTTGAGGCAATTGAGAGGCGAGCCAGAAGGATAACTGGCGATGATAAACTCGTCGAGTCGAGGCTTCAAAGTCTTGAGCATCGACGCCGAGTTGCTAGCCTGTCGATATTCTACCGGTTGCATTTCGGGGAGTATGCGTTGAAATTGCATAACCTAACACCGCCTAGCCCGTTCCATCATCGGACTGACAGACGTACGGCGATGCGCCAACGGTACATGGTGGACATCCCACCTACACGCACAAAACGTTTTGGGAACACATTCATTGTGCGTGCACCTAAGGAGTGAAATTCCCTCCTCTGTGTTTCCTGATAGCTATAACCCGGGAATCTTTAAGTCGAGAGTGAATAGGTTTCTTCTAGGTAAGCGCGTTCCATCGTCGACCGCATTTCCATCAGGTGAGATGGCGGTCAAGCGCGCTATCAACAATAAAAAATAGCCACCGCTTACGATCGCATCGCAACCATCGCTCACATAGGACAATGCCTTACTCACAACGATAGCATCTAGTGTTTACTCTTAGCTTTGCTACAGACCCCCCCGGTCGTGATACGAGAACATATTTGTTTGTTAAACATGTGAGCTAACTGTAGTCGCGTTATCTACATCGTAAATATCACTGCAATGTTTTAATGGACACGTTTGACAGTATCTATGTTATTAACACAGGCCTAAAAAGAAATGATTGTAGAAAATTCGGTCACAGAATTTTCCAGCGAGGTCGTATGATGGAATATTTCTTGATGTGTTTAGCGATTAGTTTTTTCTTCTCGACAGATCTGTGAGATGAGTTTTCAGCTACTATTTTCTTCGAAACTAAGTAATTTTAAAATTGTAATGTCCTAATCTATTGAAGTTAGAAATTTGGAAATAAAATAGCGTTTTCGTTAATCTGTGAAAGTGTTTGCTTTTTATCGCAGAAAGGAATGGAATGAAACAGAAGAAATAGATTATAAATTGAGACAAGAAGTGACCGAATATTTGGCTTGACCAAACTAGTCAATAAGAGTTTTTATACCTAAATAAATGCTATCTCGTTCGTTATATTAAATCTAATTAATTAGTTTAGTATTATTTAATATGAAAATTATGACTACTTAACCTGATACCAATTTTTTTTAATTTTGACAGTATTTCTGTTTCCACGTGTGTTTTGGATGGTTTTGGCTGAACTTGGACCACTGTTTCAGTAAAACGTGTACCTAAGTTTGCTCCCAAGTACCCTTTTAAAAACAAAAAAAAAACGTATGTATATAACTTTTTTTATTTTTATTAAAAACTGGAATGGTTTAAATCAAAACAATTAAGTGTTTATATAAATTAACTAATTAATAATGTAATTGATAAATTATTTTATTTTAAAAAAATCTAAAAATACATTTAGCAATTACTCCAAAAATTAAGGACGCTCAACGAGGAACGTTTTGCCGTAGCTACAACGACTATGGTACCAGCACCCCTAGCCAAGTTGATAATCCGCAATCATTAACGCTAGTCGAAACTAATCAAATGTATGGGAATGACATCAACTCAACGTTAAATCACGTGGTAAGAACAAACGAATAGAAAATTCGTAGCCAAGTTTCGCGTCGTTCGAAATGATAGAATGAATTTCTACAACAGGCGCGTCAACATATGGTTACCAACTTATCGTTTTCTACAATTTCTGACACCGAGGCGTTAGCGATTGGAGAAAGAAATTCGACACGAAACGGTTGTAACTTGGCTAGGGACGCTGATCTGATTGTTTTCATCTTGCATGTCAAAAGTTCCTTAACCTTTTATTAGGACATACAAAATTTGGCTTTTAAATGATATTTTTTTAATCAAAGAAGAAGAAAAAAAGGAACAAGAAGTAAAGAAAGAAAAAAAAAGATAAGAAAAGGATATGAAAGAAGAAAAAGGAAGAAAAGACGGTGAACTCTAATTGACTTGACCTAAGCGTGAACCACTCAATCCTGAATTCGCACTGACTGAGGCAAAAGTTTGAACAAAGTTGGTGGGGCGCTTAGGTGCCTATGAACGATGCCATTGAGACCGACCTTATAGCAATGGCTGAAATATCTGGAAGAATTTGGAGGAAACCTTTGCTCTGGTAGCGGGAAAGAGAGGCTAAAAAAAGAACAAAAAAAAAAGGAATAAAAATGGCCAACTTTTCCATTCTTAAAATAGAAAGTAAACAAAAAAACCTAGAAACTATCGCCTGTACTCACATGCTATTTATCTACGTCTACATTTAACTTTTCCGCAAACAGTAAACAATCTAATACACCTTTCAACGGTAGTAATGATCCGTAACGATGACGGAGAGCAAGAAAGGAGATAAATAGTGATCGTGACGTATGTACCATACAATATATAAGGACGGGGAAGTCAGATACCATAGTACTGCAACCTCCCGAGTGCGCGAGATACCGGAGTTTGATAATACCTTTAATAATAATTAGTTACATTTTATATTGGATTTTTTTTTGGTAAGGCTTGCACATGTTAAATGAAGATTTATTTTAATTATAAATAAAACTATTTGGGAAATGGTTACCTAAATTGAATCTGTTGAAAAGAAAGAATGAAGTTGTTGGTAATATTATTTAAAGGAAAGTTGAAGGAGATTCTGAGTTCCATGCAGTTGGTAAGGCTTCGGTACAGCGGTACAAAATATAAGTTATCAGTCCACCTTGTAGGAGGCCTTCCAACTTCTAACGCTGCGTATTCCGTTACGCGGTCGCCGTTTCAGAACCTTTCGGCTCCGACGGCCATCGGTTCCGCGAGTAATGTGTACTGCCCACTGCCGCTTAAGTTTGGTGATACTTCGTGCTGTGTCGGCAACCTTGGTTCTCTGCGGATATCTTCATTTCTGATTCGATCGTGCGAGGAAACTTTGAGCATAGCCCTACCCATTGCCCTTGGGGCGTTGAACAAAAGTTGTTCTGTTTATGATTGAGAGAAGCGCTTGAGAGAACTTATGGTAGAATATAACTGTACTTACCAGATAGACTGCAATATGAGAACCAGGTTGCCAATTGGTTCACAAACAGTGAGAGAACCCGGAAAACCGAAGATCAAGTAGTTTACTTTTGGCAGAATCGGGAGAGATAAAATACACACCGAACGCATTCGCGCCGTTGTTCACACAGAATCGGTCCAAATCACCGCCAGTAAATAATAAAAATAAGCAATAGAATTTGCAAAATCGAGTCAAAACGAGGTAAAATCGGGAGTCGTCGGATCGCATTCTTAAGCAAACAGCTGGTACTGATAACGACGCCGGTGACAACGCGAACAACACGCGAGAGGTGCATTTAATCGATTCGAATAGTTTTTTGAGTAAAGGCACAAAATAAATGTACAATAGCCAATCTACATACAAAGCGCGCTCGAGCAACGCACACATAGACACCGCGCAACGCTCTGACCCTAGCGCGATCGCCTAGCGTAGGTTTAAAAAGTGAAGTACAAACATAAGATTGACTTGAGAATACAGTATGATTTAGAAGATCTCAATCATGCAATGACAATCTTGTACGGTATTAGTGATTATTTGTGATATCAAATCACAAATAATCACTATTAAAAAAACATAGGGTTGTTTCGTTGATATACTATAGATAATGCGTATAATAATGTTACCATCTTGAAAGTTGTAACCAAACTGGATGAAAATGTAATCTGCAATAAGTTTATAATAAGCCAGTCAAAAACGATATTGAACATCGCAAACGCGCATGTATACTATCCACGATTTTTTATATGTTGTTAGGTTCCTTGAGAGTAGTATATAAGTATACACCCAAGTTTGTAACCCTGTGATACCGTGCTCGAAAAACTACGAAATTTTGGCACTTTTTTTGTATTTACGAAAAAAACACTCTTAAAACTATGATGCCCACGGAATTAACAGTGTTCTCAAATTCAAATTGTAAAAAAACATTTTTTATAAAAAAAAAAATAACCGACTTCACTAAAAAATTTAATTGAATTTGAGGAGTTCCCTCGATTTCGCCAAGATTCCATCATCAGATCTCAACTTGGTGACTATGAGACCATTTGGGAAGTATACCCTTTCCAACGAAAAATATTTTTTCAAATCGGTTGGCAAGCGACGGAGATCGACCTCCTCCTTTTTTAGAAGTCGGTTAAAAATTCTCCTTTGTTTACAGACGTAACCATGTGTAAAACTACTACAAAAGAAGTGGCGGTGGTGGAGACTGGCAAGAAGAAGCTGTACTCGGCTTCCGTTGAAGAGGCTTTATCTATGACTGGTAAGTACTTGCCTCCTGATTTTTTTTATTGTTATAAACCAATGCTTGCCTGCGATCCCACCTGATGGTAAGCAGCGATGCAATGTGAGGCGCACTGATTTATTAAGAGCCTATTCACTCTAGCCTTGAAGACACCCAAATTATAATCGGACGGGAAGACCGCAGCAGGCAAATTGTTCCAGACCTTCAACGTACGGGGTATAAACGACGAGGCGAAACGCTTAATCTAGAGTAGCGTAGAGGTTTCAACAACGTAAGGGCGGATATTCGCCGTACGTCTGGTGGTCCGATGGTAGAATTGAGATGGTGGAATCAAGTCATGCAATTTTGTAAAAATAATAACAAGTTGAAATACAGAAAAAGAATAAAACCAACCAAATAAGTGGGGTAATAATTTTCGAGGTGAAAATTACTTCATACCACAACTACTGATTAGGGCCATCCATTATTCACGTGAGATTTGAAAGGGATACTTCTCCCGGTTTGACAAAAATCACGAAATATCACAAGCGAGGAGGCGTGTGTAGTAAGATATCACATGTATTCATTTTTTCGTAAAACGTGCGATTTTTCAACCGAAAAGAGGCGTGTAGTGTGACCTTGACTTGCCGTTGAAAGAACGAACATTTGATTATTATTATTTTTATGTTTTCAAAAACAACCTTCAACCTTTCTGTCTAGAAATTTCTATCATGCTCTTTGATCTACACTAATAAAATAAAGAGGTAAAAAGGTTAGGTATGATTTTTGGTTTGTAGGAGGTAATCTCTGAACTGGTCCGATTGGTAAAATTTTTCACTGATAGAGAGCTGCTTTATTCCTGAGTGACATAGTTTTATGTACGCTAGCGAAGCCGCTGGCAAAAGCTAGTTTTAGAATAAAATAAGATTATAAGTACTACAAACCAGTATTTAAAGATAATATGCTAAAAATTAAAGATTCCTTATAGGAACATACTAAAAATACATGTACCCAGCTGGGCTTTGCTGTTGCTGACAACTCCCTGAGGCGCGCGGGAACAGTGATAGTTCGCTAGACGGTCGGACAGCGAACTACCCATTGCATCTCCGCAAGCCCGTGCCTTCGGTGGCTGGAAATATCGCCGCCCCGCGCTTAGCTAATGCATATTATGTTTTAAGCAGTCATTTTAACTGATGTCTTATATTTATCTTCCAGGTTTTGGCAAATACAACTTCGGTCTCCTAGTAGTATGCAGTTGGACCCTGCAGGCCATGGGCATGGACATGTTTGGCACCAGCTTCGTGGTGGCTGCAGCTGTCTGCGACCTGGAGCTGACGCTGCAGCAGAGGGCGTTGCTCACTGCTATGCCTCTTCTTGGTAAGAAGGTGTATTGGATGATTCATATGTAGGATAATTCAAAACTGTTACTGTTTTTTTATTGGTCCTTCGAGCCGGATAAGTGTATAGGAACCCTTTTTAAAGAATATGCTTATAAGCATTAACAAGATTATATAACATTAGTTTTAGTTTATGCGAAAGCCGAAACACGTGTCTAGTATTTTCTATGTACAAAATTTTATAACTGTATCAAGAAAAATCACAAAGTTATAAGGTTTTTATATCAGCAAAAGTACATAGTCACCGGGCCATCCAGGCGACTAAGGGGTTGTTTTGCACTTGCATCTAGCTGTTTGCATGCGTTTAATGTCCGCTATGATCTGCCCTGACCTGTGTTGTACTTAGTGTAGCTGTCGGTAGTGTCCAACTTTTGACCTTTTTTAATATTGTTGGGAAAAATATACCATGGTGTAAAAACTATTGGATTTGGAATCCGTTACTGATTCTGAGCAAACTATGAATATTCAGGTTTCGCATAGGTATATTAAAATTAATGTTATAGATGTCTAGTGTCCTGATATTTTTTTTATTTTTTTTATTAATAAAATAATAATAATAAATAAATTTTTATTGCAGACTTAAAAATCCATATAGTGTTAGTAACATAAAAATAAAATAAAATCTTATTGCCTAGTGTTAGTAACAATCAATCTTTGCACAAACTTGCGAATAATCGGAAAGGTGAAGCTCTCAGCTACGGTTCTCAGGATGCTGTTTTGACTCTCCCTCGCTCTTCTTAGCAGCGACGCAGTCTGTTTGCGTATAATCGCGTGGAACCCGTCGGTACGGGCTTGCGCGAACATTTCCGACGCGCTACAGTAACGAGGTAGTCTCAACAACATCCTGAAAGCGTTACTATATTGGACGCGCAGGACATCCAGCGATCTCTTAGTATAATCGACCCACAGACTGCCCGTGTACAGACTTTGGCAATAAGCCTTGAAAAGTGTTATTTTTACTTGGTCTGTACACCGTGCAAATCTGCGGGCCAACATATTACTCCGGACCGCTAGAGCCCTGCGCTCCCTCTCAATGTCTACATCGTCCCTGAGATCAACGGCCAGATAATGCCCTAGGTATTTAAAAGTTGACACCCTGTTAATAGATGTCCCGTTCAAAAATAGTTCAGAACTTCTCGACGGCGTTTGCCGCTGACCTCAAAGACCATGTATTCACATTTTTTGACGTTGTACCTTAATCCATGTGCGGCAGCATAGGCCTCGCACGTTTTGAGCAGCTCTCTGATTGCTCCCGCCGACGGGCCCGTTTATTGATAACGGCCCGTTTATTAATTACGGGACGGTTTATTGATATAAACTAGAGCTTGACTGCGATCCCACCTGATGGTAAGCAGTGATGCAATCGTTGATGGTGAGGCGCTCTAGTTTATTAAGAGCCTATTCACTCTTGCCTTGAAGACACCTAAATTATAATCGGACGGGAAGACCGTAGCCGGCAAACTGTTCCAGTCCCTCGATGTACGTGGTATAAACGACGATGCGAAACGTTGTTGAATTTGTATGTTTCCTGATGATTGGTGTATTTCTTACTTTTTATTACTTAGTATTTCCACCACCTTGAAAATCAAAGTTTAGCCGAAACTGGTAATCCTCTAACCTTTTACCCATCTTCATCCGATATATTCGATAAACACTCTCGCATTTATTCCGCCAGGGTTGCTCATCCACAACTAAATGCTCCATCTCGTCAGCTCTTCTGTCACCTATAAGGATTGAAGAGCTAACGAGATAAAGTACTGAGTTGCACAACCCTGGTGAACAGGACGAGAAAACACTCGTCGGACCAATCTGACGTGGGTGCTTTACGGGTTAAGCCACTAGGCAACTGTGTCATCTCTCTGAGCAACTCTCTCGATGTCATCCATTTTACCATATTCCATTTTTCTTCCAGGCGTGGTAGCAGGAGCCCAGCTATGGGGCTACGTCTCCGACACGAAGGGCAGGAGGCTCACCCTGGTGCTGTCCATGTCAATAGGCTTCGTGTTCGCAGCGCTCAGCAGCTTGTCCCCTAACTGGCAGACCATGGCTGTCCTCAAGCTGATCTCATCTACTTTGTAAGTTGATCACCTCAATTACCGTTTTTTTAGGAATCATGGTACAAAACACCTCGTCCTCTTCTCACTACTGAGAATCATACAGGGTGTCTTTGACATCGACGCACACATGAATACCATGGATCCAGTACATGATTCTGGACCCCCAAGTGGTGGAATTTTTCAATGTCAGTTTTTTTCCAATAAAAAAAATCTTTACATTTTCAATTTAAACTGTATAAAATCGATATTCTAACATTTTTAGTGACAAAATGAATGAATTACTTTTAAAATTAAAAAAGTCATCAGCGATGATTAGAATATTGATCTTATCTACCTCGATGACAAAATATATTGATCAATTTTCTTTTTACTAAATATAACATCAAAACAGAATTTAAAAAAATAAGAAAAAATCATCAAAAAATCCCACCACTGAGAGGTCCAGAATCATTACTGGATCCATCGTATTCGTTAGTGCGTCCATGACAAAGACACCGTGTATAGCTGGTTCAATAAATCAACGGTTTTCTTCATATTACAATCAATAATACATTTATTACTTGACTTTATGAAGCAAGGTATTTTTCGTGCTGTCGAAATTGTTGCGTTTTAAATCGAGCTTAAGACAGGTCTTAAAGAAATATAAATTACTAGCTGCTCCCAGCGGCTTCGCCCGCGTGATTGCAGAAAATTATCCTAAGGGAACATCCTTTCGTGATAAAAATTATCCTATGTCCTATTCCAAGAGATGGTCTACCCGTGTACCAAGTTTCATCAAAATCGGTTTTGCCATTTAGCCGTGAAGACGTAACAAACAAAAAAACTCACTTTCACTTTTATAATATTAGTAAGGATAATGAAAAACATGCGTGACTGTGACATGACACGTTAATACTTGACACACACAACACTATTCGCATAGTCCCGCGTATTTTCCCATGTGATTACAAAATATCGTGTTCCACAACGTGTGAGTCAAAACTTCTAATAAACATATATTCTACAAGATAACACTATAAAAATAGCTGCATCAGAACCTTTAAATGACGTAACGGAAATGTACCAATCTTTAAAATTTTCAGAACAGTAACAACACAAAATAGATAGGTACAGAAGACAATTTCATGTATATACTTCACTTTTTATACCTATGCTCGGTGGACGCTCACTAATGAGCGTTGAGCCGGAACTGTTCGACGAGTGGTCCGAGACGCTACCGAAACATCGTGTCCGTGAGCGGTGTCTATGTGTGCGTTGCTGTTGTCTATGAACGCGCTTTGAATGTAGATTGACTTCTGTACTTTATATTTTGTGGTAAAAGGTACCGTACAATGCAGGCTCTTGGCCACAACATTTATAGGTCTTTAGGGGCGAATAAAAGGTTTTATAGATTTGTCTAAACAATACATTGTAAAATTTACGGATTGGTGACTAAAATAAAATTAAGAATTAGAGCATGTACAGCTATATTCTACACAACGTCTTGTGTTAAAATAAAACTACTGATTGTATAGTAAAGCTATTGCAGATTGTTGACTTGCTATATACGTTTTGGTGTATACTAGTTTAGGAAGCAATTGATTAAACAATAAAACAATTACTAATTATTTCTCGAAATTTTTCGAAAATTGGTCACTGATAACATATCAATAAAATTACAAACGGAAATCTCTAAGTTAAACCACGTGATTTAATGTCAGGGCAAAAAATCTTCACACATCTCGAACAAAAATAGAAATACCATATATAGCTGAAATTAAGCAAACATTTATGATGCCATAATGTCGCGCGGCAGAGAAAATTTACGTCATGGAAGTGGTGATAATGTTATCATATTACGAGTATGCAAACTTTCCCGAGTAGGCAAGTATTTAGATTGTGATAAGAAAACCCCCTGGCGAGACAAAGACGAGATAACTACAGAATACATACAGTTCTATAATAAGAATGTCAATAACACGCTGAAAGTAGCGAGTCAACATGGCGTGACTCTTATTTGTTTTGTTGCGTTGGAAACACACAATAAAAACTGACCTACCGGAACAGAGGTGAATGTTAAATGCTGCTTGTGTATTTTTGTTTATTTATACCACCTCCCAAAGGTCCAATAGTTGGGCTAGAGGACGGCAAGCAATGGGTAGCTCGTCGACGGCGCGTACTCCACGCGCGCCTCAAGGAAATATCAGTAAACCGTAGGGGCCCAGCAGGGTCGAAGCCTACTGGGACCAAGGGTCTGCGTCTGAAAGGAAGACACGGCGCTGGTTTGAAAAGCAACGAAGGAACAGGGGTAGGTTTTTAGTCAATAAAAGTCTGACACATCTTCTCAAGGGTTTAAGAGTACCAAATTATGAAAAAAAAAGTCCAATAGTAACATATGAACATATTATGATTCAAAAAGCGGTAATTATGGACACAGCTTGCATTGTTAGGACGTTCCTTGCACTGAAGCCCTTACTGCCGATAGCTTATAGCTCTAACTAGTGCGCCTCACCACCAACCATTACATCACTGTTTACTATCAGGTGGAATCGCAGTCAAACACTGGTTAATATAAGAATAAAAATGTTGATCGCAACAGAAAAAAATCTATAATTTTGCCTCGTAGCCATAAATAACACTGGTCCTTTGTTTCCAGCACTTCAGCCAGCAACTCCGGCGCCTACACATTATTGGGAGAGAGCTGTTCAGAGCGCGCCCGTGGTCGTGCCATGCTGCTCTGCACGTGCGCGCTGATGTGCTCGCAAGCTACAGTTGCAGGTACGTTGAAGCCGGAGTCTGTCAAGACTGAATAGGTTACTTCTATGCTAGCGTGCTCCATTATTATTATCCCTTTGTAAAACCGATTTTAAAATTATTTTTTTATTGAAAGTTTATGCTTCCAAGTTCATCTAATCATGAACTTCGAAGATATGGAACAGAACTCCTCATAGGATCACAGCAGAACTGTCGTAACCAGTAAAATTGCTTTGTTTATACGTATAGTCGATGACTGACTGAAAAAATTAGGGAGAGGTGACGCATCGAACTAATCTGGTCATAAAGCCAGAAGGTTAATCAATGTAATGTTGTGTTTAAGATTATTAGAATCGTTATGAGATGCACTCTGGCTACTATGTAAACTGGTTCAAAACATAGTAACATACATATTTTCTAAAGCTGATAAATCCAACGAAAGTTAAATCTTCTTTCAGTGTTCGCCTACCCCATCCTCCCCATGCAGTTTGCGTACCACATCGAGTTCCTGGGCATCACGTACCGCCCCTGGCGTCTCCTGGCACTCGTAATGTCTCTACCGTGTGCCATCACTGCGTGCCTGCTGCAGCTGTTCTACGAGAGCCCCAAGTTCCTCGTCAGTCATGGACGACTCGATGAAGCTCTGCAAGTCCTGAAGAACATCTATGCTGCAAATACTGGGAAAAGGGCTGATAGTTTTCCTGTAAGTATTATTTAATTAGTAACAAAAGTTAAATGCCATTTATATACGAAGATATAGAAGTATAAAAACAGTCAAGATATAGCCCAATAAATCGCCAAACCTAAGTGGCAGTGGGCAGGGGCACATTGCTCGCAAAACAGATGGTCGATGGGGACGAAAGGTTCTGGAATAGCGACCACGTACCGGAAGACAGAGCTTTGTAAAGCCTCCCACAAGGTTGACCGATTGTTTGTGGTGGTCAGGGTCGCGGGAATCCGATGGATGCATGACGCACAGGCGCGACACGTGGGGGAGGCCTATGTCCAACAGTGGATGTCTTTCGGCTGTGATAATAAAAAAAAAAGTAAAAGTAATGAAGGAAGACGCAGCGTATAAAGAAAATATTATTGTCAAGACTAGATACGGTGTATCATAAAGATGGCTATCTCCCTGAAAAACTGTGCAGTGAACTCTCACTGAAGGGCATCAAGGATAGCTAATCCGCGAACAAACAAACTACAGACACAAGTGACATCTAGAAATATAAATGAGTTTCTAGAAATCCTGGGTCACCTTTAAATTAAATGACATTAAATCAAAAAACTTAGCTGTACTTACAGTTTAAGTCCCTTTATTTCTGATTTTCCGCAACTTCATCTGCATCTTGAGGTAATACTACTCCGCTCCCTTGCTTGTAGCATGATGGTATAGCTTCCAGTCCTCCTCGATGAACGAACTATCTAACACTAAAACAGCTCTTTAATAGGTACACTAACTCGCAAACCCGTTCTTATACCACCGCTTTTAGGCAAGCAATTCATTGTTTTCCGAACTAGTGCAGAAAAGTGCACGTGCTCGCCCCCGCCACCATTTTATAACATTTATTGTATCAGATTGGGCGCGCGACGACCCCCACTAGTCGTAAGTGTATTGAAGAACGTCGTTTGATACACATGCAGTTTTGTGACTTCTGACCTTGGCTCCACCTCGGTCACAATGGCAAACTTTCTGCACTTGTATCAAAATATACTATTTCAATACCAATCAGTAAATGACAGAATCGCGTTCAAAAAAACAAACAGCCTTCAGTTTTATAATATTAGTATAGCCTGTTATTCTAGTTTGTTGCCCTTTTGGTAACCCCTAATTAAAAGATTTATCAATCTTCTTCCAGGTGTACAAGCTCCTAGAAGACAATGAGAACCAGTCTACTTACGCCCAGGTTTCGTTCTTGAAGTCAGTGTGGCAGCAGACGGTGCCTCTGTTCAGAGCGCCGTTGTTGAAGGAGACGCTCAGGCTGTTCTATCTGGTTGCTGTTATTTATATGACGTAAGTATTTTGGGAAGAATGACAAGCTCTAAATATCAATAAGAGTACTTTTAAACCTTCAATGTTCGTCTGGACTAAAGTCTTGTTACTCGGGAACGACTTAATATGTTTTCTTCGCCATAAGCGTTGGAAATAAATAAGAGTCTTTATTTCCCATTACCCATATCACGATATTTAATGTAATACGTATAGGTACTATTTTGTTTCTAATTTGTTAGTAGTTTAAAAAATTTCTTATAATCTGCGTCCCTACCAATACGCTGTGTGATATGGACCGCTTCACGGGTGCTGTGTTTAGTCCGTGCAAAAGCCCTGTGATTCTGTTGATTTCCGACTGAATTTCGGCTTTTAGGATGAACTAGCTGTAGTTCTCCTTACACGGGTATCTATTTCTAGGTGGTTATAAATAAAATAACCACGAAGGCTAAGGCAGGAGCCCTGCTCCACTCTGCTCCCGATTTAGCCTTCTAACCTGTCCTGTCCGTGTCAGGGTGCCCTAAATTCTAAGCTCGCTTCGCTTGCTCCTGGACTAATACTCATATCGCGGGTTTGGCCTAGACGAAACTAGTTGATCCTAAGATCGGATTTAGCCGACAACATATAATATATTGTAATCGCACAACGCACAGATATGTAGATACCTCCACGGATACCTCTAATACAGCGTTACAAAATTTTGAATTTTAGTTCCTATGGGACGTCATAGATGTCGCTACAGATAAATTTGTCAATCCTGCTATAATGTAAATCACTGATTCCATTCTAGTGGTAGCGGCTTCATCCTCTGGCTGCCGTACATCATGAACAACCTGTTCTTCGTGCTGGAAGCTGGCGGTGGTGATGGCATGAACCTCTGCGCTGTCATCAAGTACCCCTCAGTTGCTGGCTTCGCTACTGGAAATATGACTGTGAGTATGACTTTATCTAGAATCTGCCTTATGTCGCATAGGTGTTACAAATCTATGAAATTATCGACTTTTCACATATTTGTAAAAACCACATTTCGAACAAACAGAAGCGGTGAGGGTTTTTTTTTTTTGTTTTAAGTATGGATAACAAAAAATATAAAAGTTGTGTAAAATAAGACAGGAAATATAACTAACCTATTTTTTTCTGGGATCAAAAACAACTATAGATAAAAAAAAATCGTATATGTTTAATTATTTCGAGTAGGAATAATGTCTCCCTTCTTTATAATATTTATTAGTTCAGATATTGTTTACGTTTTAGCCATAATCTTTATACTAACTCCATCTCCTCTTCCAGGATATAGAAATCTGCGACGACACAATCCAGGACACGACCCTCTTCTCCGCGATGACATACGGCGCCATGGCCAGCTGTTCCAACGTGGTCCTCTCCCTGACCTGCGGCAGTCGCAAGCGCATGGCCATGATCTGCATCATGGCGATGTCTGCTGTTGCTGCCGTTCTGTTGAACGTGGTCGAGGTCCCGATAGCTGGAGGCATCTTCTTCTTCTTCTTCCTTATGTGCGCGCTGTCTATGGGGATCTTGAGCGTGTATTTTGTGGAGTTGTATCCTACTTCTTTGAGGTAAGTTGAAACTTATGTGTTTGTTTTATAACCTTACCAGCTGTTGCCCGTGGCTTCGCCTGCATACATTAAATATAGCCTATATCACTCTGAAATAAAGTAACTTCCAATCGGTAAAAAAAATTCCGCAATCGGACCAGTAAGTACTTTCAGAGATAACCGTCCACAAACAAAAACAAACTTTACCTCTTTATAAGATCAGTGTAGATTGAGTCCAAAGACATTAAACATATACTAATTGAGTCACATTCATGCAATATCCATTGGGCTCGGTTGGCATTCGCAGATTGACAGTCGTTAAAGGCTGCCAGACACCAGAAAGTCTGACCATCAGCTTATCCAAGGAGTATCGTACTGCCAAGTAAATGGGTTGCGAAGGTCTGATAGGCAGTCGCTCCATGTAGAACACTGGTATTCAGCCGCATCTGGTTAGAATAGAAGGCGATCCCAAGCTAGTTGTGAAAACTAGGGAGATAATGATTCATGCAATATCCATAATTCATGTTCTCTGATAGAAACGAATCGCCGAAATAGATAAAAAATAATACTCCCGAGCGTATTTCGATCACGGCGGCCACTCTCAACAGAGATCAGCCAAGTACTTAGGAAATATTATAGTCATCAAGTATGTGAGCAAACATAGATGGATGCACTCTCCTAGGTCACCTATAGGTAATATTGGGCACGCCACGATCATGGCGGTAAGTCCCCTCTTTGAGGCGTGGCTGGAAAGACCTCACGGCGTCCTCACCTTCCGCATGACGCTGGTCCTCACCGGACACGGCAAGTTCGGGAGGTTCCTGCATCGGATTCAAGCGGAAGAGACACCCGGGTGTCGCCACTGTGCGCAACGCCTGGAGGACACGGTAGAGCACACCGTCGAGGTGTGCCCTGCCTGGGCGGAGCATCGCCGTGCCCTCGTGGGGGCGATCGGCGGCGGAGACATCTCGCGCCGAGCCCTGGTCGAGGCCATGGTCCGGAGCGAGGAGGAATGGTAGGCGGTCGCCTCCTTCTGCGAAGCAGTAACGCTTGCGAAGGAGGAGGCCGACCGCATCAGGCAACGGCGCCCTCGCCGCCGTTGCCGGGATTCCGATCCCGATTTCCGGCCACCGTAGACGCGGGCTCGCGGACGGCGAGCCATGGGTAGCTCGCTGTCCGATCGTCCGATAATGGACCGAGTCCAAGACGTCGACGGCGCGCGCTGTTCCCGCACGCCTCAAGGAGTTGTCAGCAGCAGGAGGGGCCCAGCTGGGTCGAAGCCTACTGGGGACAGGGTTGTCCGAAAGGGAGCTCGTGCCCCGGTATGAAGGCTAGAAGGAACGGCGCGGGGTTTTTAGTCAGTAAGAGTCTGACACTGTCTCCCGCTCCACCCAAGAGCGGGTTTCGTCAAAGATGATTTTCCCCGTCGACAAAAAAAAAAAACCTATAGGATATTTTAACTCAGTCACTTAGAACGACATGCACTATTTAATTGATTAATTTTCACTGAAACAACCTTAAGAAATTGCATGAGCAGCGCACTTACTATACCGCTGCCGTCGTGACTCGGCAGGCACTTAAAACCAAACATAAACTAATTAATTAAGCGATGCGTTCGGGAAATGGATCCAGTACACACTGGCGATAAAATTGTGACGAAAAACCTCATACAATATCATTCTAGTACCATTGTAAGTGTTCAGATGTAAAGGAGAAGGCCAGGGCCCCACGGTCAGCAGTCGCGATTGCATCCAAGATATTAATGAGACGGTTAAGCTTGTACACAGTGAGGTTCTAAACATCATTAAATTAATTAATTAAAATATTCTTTCTTTCACAGAGGGATGGTATCCTGTCTGTCAGTGATGCTGGGAAGGATGAGCGCATTCCTGGGAGTGAACTTGATAGGTGCGCTCATATCCACCAGCTGTGAGGCGACCTTCTACGGCTGGTCACTCCTGTTGCTAAGTAAGTCACCTTCACAATTTTTTTTTCTTTTTATAAAAACGTACTTCACGCTAGAAATTACTCCTATATCGTGGGTGCGTAACTCAAATACGCAAGACGAGTGAGAATCGAACCTACGATTCGCAGCGCAGCAGACAATCGCTCAACCACTACTCCAACCGCCATTGTGAATGCTAATAGAATGACAATTTTTTTTCAACATTCAATATGACAAGGTGGCAAATGGCAATAAATATAACATGTTTATTTCACATCTGATTAAAAAGCTAAACAAATACTCGTGTAACGAACAAGTTACATAATTTATTACACCTTATAATATTTATATTCATTACTTATCATCGATAAAATTATATCATGCTATAAACCCCCTGTGTACCTTCATACCTACTATAAGTACTACAATAGTAAAGGCCATAATCTGAGTAAATTTATTATGCGTAGCTTCACTAATCATTTTAAACTGGATTTAGTACCAAAGGAACAAACAAATTGGTCCTTTAGTGCATTTTGCACAACAAACAAAATATTATTAATATAAAATACTAGCTGTTCCCAGCGGGTTCGCCCGCGTGATAGCAGAAAATTATCCCATGGGAACATACTTCCGGGATAAAAAGTATCCTATGTCCTATTCCAGGACATGGTCTATCCGTTTACCAAGTTTCATCAAAATCAGTTTTGCCATTTAGGCGTGAAAACGTAACAAACAAACTCACTTTCACTTTAATATTAGTAAGGATTTTACAGAATACCTAAATGTCTTTCTTCATACTATTATACACTAGACTATATTCCAATTTTTAATTATCTAGATTAAGCTGATAGCAATGTACAATGCCCAACTGTCAATTAACAATGCCCCGCTGTCAATAAAACATTGGTATAGCTATCACTTTGGTCCATGTTATTAAAAATATGTTGTAGTTAGGCAGTTAAAATTATCACAAAAAGTTACCGGTTAACAGGTAGTGATATTTTAATGATATTTTTGATAACATACGAGAAACAACAAAAGAAATATGAAGACTAAACTGACAGCAGTGTTCGATGCCCAGCTGTCGATGAAAACACGGGTGGGGCCGGACTTGTCGGACGGACAGTTCGGCTTTCGCAGGGCGCGCTCTACGGTGGACGCCATCATGCGCGTGCGAGCCCTCACGACAGGGGTTGCGGTGTCCCGGGGCAGGAGCGTTGTGGCAGTGTCCTTGGACATTGCCAACGCGTTCAACTCCCTGCCCTGGAGTACGATCCGGAGGGCACTCCGGTACCACCGGGTGCCCGAATACCTCTGTCGAGTGGTCGAGGCTTACCTGTCGGACAGGTCCATTATCTACCCCGGTCACCAGGGAGACTGGAAACGTCGAGAGATGTCGTGCGGTGTTCCGCAGGGGTCGGTTCTAGGCCCACCCTTGTGGAACGTCGGCTACGACTACGTGCTGCGCGGCGACCTCCCTGACGGGGTCAGCGTGGTCTGCTACGCAGACGACACGCTGGTTCTAGCGCAGGGAGAGTCGCACCAGGCGGCGGTCGCTCTAGCGACACGCGGGGTTGCGATAGTCGTTGGTAGGATCCAGGAGTTGGGACTCGAGGTGGCGCTGCACAAATCTGAGGCCATGTTTTTCCACGGCCCTCGGAATGCGCCACCATCAGACTCCCAACTTACGGTAGGAGGAGTTCGCATCGGCGTCGGGTCGACGATGAAGTACCTGGGACTCGTTCTCGACAGCCGATGGAATTTCGGAGAACACTTCCGACGTTTGGCTCCCAAACTCAACCGGGCCGGGGCTGCTCTCAAGCGGCTCCTGCCCAACCTTGGGGGTCCAGACGCCTCCTGCCGGAGGCTCTACGCGGGGATCGTTCGGTCCATGGCCCTCTACGGGGCGCCGGTGTGGGCGCCGTCGCTGGCAAAGCGACCGGCGTCCATACTGAACGCCTGCCAGAGGGTCATGGCAATACGGATGGTGCGGGGTTACCGCACGATCTCCCGCGAAGCGGCGAGCCTTCTAGCTGGCCTACCACCGTGGGATCTGGAGGCAACAGTCCTTGCACACATGCACGATAAGCGCGTGGAGATGCAACGCCGGGGTGAAAGTCCACTACCGCGACAGGTCGAGGTATGGCGGACAGAGCTCCGGCGGGATCTCACGGTGAAATGGCGTCAGCGACTATCGCAACCCAGTGCTGGGCACGCCACAATTATGGCGGTAAGTCCCCTCTTTGAGGCGTGGCTGGAAAGACCTCACGGCGTCCTTACCTTCCGCATGACGCAGGTCCTCACCGGACATGGCAAGTTCGGGAGGTTCCTGCATCGGATTCGAGCGGAAGAGACGCCCGGGTGCCGCCACTGTGCGGAACGCCCGGAGGACACGGTAGAGCACACAGTAGAGGTGTGCCCTGCTTGGGCGGAGCAACGCCGTGCCCTCGTGGGGGCGATCGGCGGCGGAGACCTCTCGCGCCGGGCCTTGGTTCAGGCCATGGTCCGGAGCGAGGAGGAGTGGCAGGCGGTCGCCTCCTTCTGCGAAGCAGTAATGCTAGCAAAGGAGGAGGCAGACCGCATCAGGCAACGGCGCCCCCGCCGCCGCCGCCGGGATTCCGATCCCGATTTCCAGCCACCGTAGACGCGGGCTCGCGGACGGCGAGCCATGGGTAGCTCGCTGTACGATTGTCCGGTAACTGTCCGGACCGAGCCAAGGCGTCGACGGCGCGCACTGTTCCCGCGCGCCTCAAGGAGTTGTCAGCAACAGGAGGGGCCCATCTGGGTCGAAGCCTACCGGGGTCGGGGTTATCCGAAAGGAAACTAGAGCCCCGGTATGAAGGCTAGAAGGAACGGCGCGGGGTTTTTAGTCAGTAAGACTCTGACACTGTCTCCCGCTCCACCCAAGAGCGGGTTTCGTCAATGATGATTTTCCCCGTCGACAGAAAAAAAAAAAAAAAAAAAGCTGTCGATGAAAAATGCCCAGGCGTCAAAATAGTCGAGTAATATTTTACCTCCCATTACTATTTTTGATAAGATACAAGAAATGACAAAAGCAATAAGAACCTACACTAATGTATGAATATATAATCTTTAGATAATAATTCATTATTTACATCCGATAATTTTTAATTTCCGTATACAAATAATTTGCTAAATTCAAGGCCTTTCAAAAAATCATTCCAATGAAAAGAAAGAATGAAAAAC
Organism: Mythimna lalbum; assembly: GCA_949319445.1. Taxonomy (NCBI): domain Eukaryota; kingdom Metazoa; phylum Arthropoda; class Insecta; order Lepidoptera; family Noctuidae; genus Mythimna; species Mythimna lalbum. The sequence goes on along the minus strand of OX439356.1, from coordinate 20,234,015 downwards.
ATTTTTTTTGCAGAAAATCAGATGTAGCTACGTAACATATCCTTTTGATGCATATTTTCCGTCCTGCTGTCATCCTACCCATGCTGAGGAATTAGTTTACAACTTATAAACATTTTATAGGTTGTATTATAGTAGTCAATATTGTATTATTTAATTTTTAACAAAATATTGTGGTCCCTTTCAGGTGCTATAGCAGTCGCATGGTTCCTGCCAAAAGACAAAGCTCCAAAGACGTGAAGATTCCCTGTAAGACTGGGATGTACTGAAGACTGAACATATTTACTCATAGATATACCTACACTAGTATAGTTGTTATACATGTGGAGACGACATTTGAAAGAATACACGAAAATCTTGGCAACACTCATCATTAGGAACTATTTGCTTTTGGATTACATTTCTCGAGTGATTTCGCGATTTTAAGGTCCCGTTGAGATAGGGAATTCTTCGAAAACGTTATCACGCTCCTGGGGGTCTACTCGCTTTCACCGAAAAACGAAGTTTCGATTGAAATTTCGCGTGTTTCCTACTACGGTTCCTTTCGTTCCCAAAATTTCGCACGAACGAAAATTGTTTGACGTACCGAATCTATAAACCTACTCTAATTAGTTATGTTTCGAAAAAAAAATATAATTATGACAGAGGATTGTTTGTAATTTTAACGTCAAATGAATATTTTCCGTTTACGAAAGTTTCATTTCGGAGAAAGCGAGTAGACTCCCTGGTCCTCAAAGTTCTTCTGAAGAAACACAGGAGGGTTTGAGCCAGTAAAAGTCTGACAAGCCTTTTCGCTCCACTCAGAGCAGGACAAGTTATATGATTTCCTACCTAAAAAAACATACATTCAGCCGAACATAGAACCTCCTCCTTTTCGAAGTCGGTTAAAAAGAACGTTTGGTCTCATACCGTAAAACGGGGTGAATAGACACCAACTGTATCAAAGGCATTCATTTGCGCCCAGTGGCTTAATAACACAAAATAGATAGGTATGAAAACTATACCTCCACTCGGTATAATACATTCTCTTGATTTTTTTTTTTAATTATTGATAGGCTTGCGTTTAACCACCATCTCACCTGATGGTAAGCGCCGATGTGGTCGACGACGGAACACGCTTGCCTAGAAGTAACCAATTCACTCTTGACTTAAAGACCCCTAAGTTGTAGCTATCAGGAAACACAGACTCCGTCAGGGAATTCCACTCCTTGGCTGTACGGTACGGTTTCAAAGAATCTTCTTGATTTTGTTTTCATTAATTGTTGTTTTATCGTCTCCATTGTATTACATAACTTACCTAATTTTAGTTGTACATATTGTATGAATGAATCTGAGCGTTGTGTTATGTCACAGAGAACTGAAAAGACTTCAAATGATGCGAGAAACACACATTAATATGTCATGTATTTTAATTGGAGTTTCCTTTTGAATGTGTAATGGTATACAGTAAAGTATACAACGTGTAATGTTAAATACGTAAAACCTCAGACACCCCAAATTATGTTTAATTCATGAATCCCCAAGCGACCACCGGTGGCCGCGCATCTATTGTCTTACTATTGTGTTTCTAATTGACGGTATCTGAAGGGTTAATTCGATTGACCTAATTATGTGAGAAAAAAAAACATTAAATTTTTTTTTAAGGTTTTATAAACAGTTTAGTTTGTTTAAAATTCATATCTGCATTGAAATAAGACCTTTTCTTAACCCGTGTATGAAAAAATTTGATTGGATAAGAACTAATTGGGTTTGTTTACCTACTTCAGCGGGTTTGCGCATGTGATGGCTTGACCTATTCATAAATAGACAGGTCGAAGTTTTTAATGAAGATTTTTTTGAAAAATGTAACCCATATTAAAAAGTGGTTTAATTGATTCTATATATTGTATAATAAATAAATGCTACTGACTGGCTGATAATTTTATAGCATAGTATGCATTTGTTTAGTTTGTTACCACATTTTGTTATCTTTAGTGCCATTATCATACAGTGAAAGAGAATTATCAAAGAATTAATGTTAATCTTAATAATTATAGTTTAATTATCTGGAAATATTAACCCTTCAGATACCGTCAATTAGAGACACAATAGTAAGACAATAGATGCGCGGCCACCGGTGGTCGCTTGGGGATTCATGAATTAAGTATTTCTTTGTTTTATACCACGTGATTTATCCATTTATGTTCTCATTTTTTTTTCTTCTGTTCTTTTAATAAAATGTTATTAAGATATACGCCAAAAAAACGTGGAATAACGGTCATTGACCCTCCTAGATTTATTGACATTCTTAATTTGTAAAATGGAATTCAAAACAAAGATGTCTTGAATCGACATCTATTGTGATCCTTTACCTTTTCTGAAAAACAGTTAATTGATGGTTTTTCGGGTACCTTCGATATATTGGAGATATTAGGAAAAGGTCAATGTACTTTATTTTAAGTTTATCTGGCGCCTTGTTTAGTAACACGGTTTTTTAAATAATCTAGATATATATTATGAATCAGTGATTTAAAAGTACGTATTGTGTACGTATTTTTATAGTTTTGTTTTAATTATTTTAAAAGTAGATAAGTACTTACTTAATAAGAATATGGTTATAAATGTACATAATAAAATTAAATACCTATTAAAATATCATTTTCTTTATTTTCCTACCGAAAACTTGATTCAAAAAATTTTCGAATCAAGAATGAGTATATCCGCAGAAGAACCAAGGTTGCCAACATAGCATGAACAATCGCCAAACTTATGTGACAATGGGCAGGGCACATTGCTGGCAGAACACATGGCCGTTGGGGCCGAAAGGTTCTGGAGTGGCGACCACGAACAGAAAGACGCAACGTTGGAAGGCGTCCTACAAGGCGGACCGATGACCTGGTAAAGTTTGCGGGAATCCAATAGATGCGAAACGCACAGGATCGTTCATTGTGGCGACACTTGAGGAGGCCTATATCCAACAGTGGATGTCTATCGGCTGAAATGATAATGATGATGAAGAAAGGTAAATAAATATATCTATCTCCCTTCTTTCAGTCCATCCAAAGGTTGTCTGTAAGAGATCGCCATGTGCGATAAGACCGCCCATTGTACACTTTTTTCTTTAAATGTTTGTCCTATATATTTGTTTATGTGGTGTATAATAAAGAATACAATAAATAAATAAATATATCCCTAAATTCCTCATAACAGTCATGACGGTGGACATTCTACAAACTAGCTCATAAAATGGTCACCGCTGATACAACATCAATGATTTATATCTAAATTAATAACGTTGGTATGTTTTATCTAGGATACAACAGATATCGAAACAGATATTTATTCATTTGAGTGATTGATGGAACATTTTACAATTAATACTAGTAATTATTTTAAAATGCGCACAGATTAAATTCACTAATAGTTATCCCATAGTGACAGTATCTAAGTAAGTTTAAACCACGGAAAAAAAAGCTAGGTACTTTCTTTGCAAAACGTCTTGCATAACTAACTTTTTTTTAGCTAGCCTATATTAACCCACCGCTGGGCAAAGGCCTCCCTCCATTTTTTCCAATGATCTCGGTTCCTTGCTTTCTCCGCCATCTTATTTGTGGTGTCCGGTGGCCCAGTGTCGCTGTGTTGGGCACCAATCCTTCGTTTTACAGACCCAGAGCTCGTTAGACATGCGGCATTAATTCATGAATCCCCAAGCGACCACCGGTGGCCGCGCATCTATTGTCTTACTATTGTGTCTCTAATTGACGGTATCTGAAGGGTTAAGTTGGGCTTCTCAGATATTAACATACCTATTTAAGCTTCTGCCAGCGGCTTCGCCCGTGCACATAAAATATAGCCTATGTTACTCAGGAATGAAGCAGCTTTGCATCGGTGAAAACATTTTAGCAATCGGACCAGTACTTTCAGAGATTACCTCCTACAAACAAAAAAACAAACTTTATATCTTTATTATGTAGAAAACTCTTGCGAATTCACTCCACGTTTTTCTCCATATAATCCATTACGAATTCCCATATCTATCTAATTATAATAAAATAACAACATCTATACTTATAATAAATCTGTAGAGAGGTCAATTCTGTACATGAAATATATTTCCAAAATAACTATCAGGGGGTGATTAGTGATCGATACTGATGCTAAAAATGCAAACAGTAAAATTTTTGTCTGTCTGTCTGTCTGTATGTTCTTTATAGAAACAAAAACTACTCGATGGATTTTAACGAAACTTGGTACAATCATTCTTCATACTCCTAGGCAGGTTATAGTATACTTTTCATCACGCTACGATCAATAGGAGCAGAGCAGTGAAGGGAAATGTTGGGGAAACGGGAGAAATTACTCCATTTTTTAAGCTTCCGTCGCGTTTGCAGCCTTAATGGTTAAAGCTACACAGAAATCATGTATGACGGAAATATTCTCCTCAAAATTATATAAAAAATATCCCACGACAGCATACGTCTATCTTTTATGGTTGACTCACAATAACACGTGTAACTCCCGATAGCTTAGCAGTTCTGAGCTTTCTGTTTATTTTTGTCTACTCTTACGTTTAAAACACTGAATGTCGCTGGCATAAGCAACAGGATCCGCGTACGAAGTCGCTGGCAGAAGCTAGTAATATAATAAAAGTGTACAATTTATCTTTTCTATTCAAAATGCGTAAAAGAAATAAGTGGTGGTATCGATCACAACATACCTAAGCACCTTAAACCCGCTAAAACTGATCATTGGCCATTAACGGATAAGATTCAATTATTATTTAATAGCAGATAAGTTCGTACCGATAGCGAATAACATCATTATCAACAGATATCACAATGTCACACAAAAACGTGCAAATGATATCATAATCGACAACTAAAGGGTTTTAGAGCTTTAAGGAAATGTCGTGGAAGTGCCTTTTTTTCGGTGGGCAAAAATCATCCAATGACAGCAACCTCTTGGGTGGAGCGGGAGATAGTGTCAGACTCTTACTCACTAAAAACCCACCCCGTTCCTTCTAGCCTTCATACCGGAGCTCGAGGTCCTTTTGGATAACCCTGGCCCCAGTAGGCTTCGACCAGCTGGGCCCCTGCTGTTGCTGACATCTTCTTGAGGCGCGCGGAAACAGTGCGCGCCGTCGACGTCTAGGGCTCGGTCCGGACAGTTACCGGACGGCCGGACAGCGAACTACCCATGGCTCGCCATCCGCGAGCCCGCGTCTACGGTGGCCCGAAATCGGGATCGAAATCCCGGCGGAAGCGGCGAGAGTGCCGTTGCCTGATGCGATCAGCCTCCACCTTTGCTAGCATTACTGCTTCGCAGAATGAGGCGAGCGCCTGCCACTCCTTCTCGCTCCGGACCATGGCCTGATCCAAGGCCCGGCTCGACAGGTCTCCGCCACCGATCACCCCCACGAGGGCACGGCGATGCTCCGCCCAAGCAGGGCACACCTCGACTGTGTCCTCCGGGCGTTCCGCACAATAGCAAGGCGGGCGTCTCTTCCGCTTGAATCTGGTGCAGGAACCTCTCGAACGTGCCATGTCCGGTAACGACTTGCGTCATGCGGAAGATAAGGTCTTTCCAGCCACGCCTCAAAGAGGGGATTTACAGCCATAGTTGTAGCTTGCCCAGTCGTGAGGGTACCTGGAATGCAAAGGGGTTACTTGTCGAACACAGAAGCAGGTTTCTGTCCTAATAATCCCAAATCATCACATAAGTGCGATATCCTCCTCCTCTTTCAGTCAGTCATCAACTACACGTATAACCAAAACAATTTTACTCGTTACGACCCCTAAAAATTGGCGTTCTACTTTTACGCTTTCACCTTAACATATCAAACGTACCTTGATAATTGAACAGAACAGTAATTTTTGTGCATTTATATTTTATTTTTACTTTACATTATCATACATTTCATTAAAATACTACTAAAACATTAGAATGTGTACAACAAAATTAACTATTCCACACGAAGACATGACCTAAAAGACTTCTTATCCAAGCCAAACAAGTTACATAAAAAAATATATTTTATATTTATCTACCCTCAAAACATGTTTTACTCGATGTCTACTTTTGTAATACGTCCAACAAATAGATTTATATCTAGCTTTAATATTCTTATGTAAGTGACTTTATGTAATTCTTATGAGAATAAAGTAGGTAACTATCTAAGGTAGGCGGCAAATGAACGAGGAATAACGGTCATTGACCCTCCTTCATTTATTGACATTCTTAATTTCAAAAATGGAATTAAAGACATAAAGCTGTCTTGAATCGACATCTATCGTGATCCTCTACCTTTTCTGAAAAACAGTTCATTGATGGTTTTTCGGGTACCTTTGGTATATTGGAGATATTAGAAAAAGGTCAATGTACTTTATTTTAAGTTTATCTGGCGCCTTGTATAGATATCTCAACCTTGAACAAGATTTCTAAAAAGGCGAAGGTTAGCCTCAATATTATGTTTCCTGATTCTTATGTCTAGTGAGATAGGCTTATATCGTTGTGGTCATGACCGAGAGACGGATAAGATAACAGCATAGTTAACACCATATAGTGACCTCGAACTCTCCATCTAAATATATATATAAATAAAAAAGGAGAAACTGACTGACTTGACATAACAACGCACAACTGAAACAACAGGGCCTGGGAGCGTGAAATTTTGCACAAGGGTTCAATTGTTCGAAAGAGTTACCTACCGCAGCCTTCTTAATAAAGGGCAAATGAAGGAACACTTTGTTTTAGTCTGTAAAAGTCTGACACTCATTCCTGCTCCTCTTAGTTATTTGACGATTTCCAATGTAAATAATAATAATAATAGCTTAATAGCCAAGAGCCTCAACCAACACCTTAAAAGGCTCGCATTAGGCGACTGGATCAAGGGCTTGATCCAGAAAGCGATACTCCTGGACATGGATCGTATTTTTAGGAGGTTCCTTTCTCTGGAGCCCTGATCGCCGGTAGCTTGGACCTTGTTCTCGACACCAGCGGAAAACTTCGTTTTATATTTATAAATGTTTTTTTGGTGTTGTAAAATGGGTGTTAAAAATGTGTATTGAAAATGAATATACGAAATAATAATAAAACCCCGCCTGTAACTAGGTACAGTGAAATATAGCATTATAACTGTTTATATCTTCACCATTCACAAAAAGAATTACGTAGATACATTATTTTATCAAGAAATCGACGTGCAGCCGACACGTGGACGTGCGTGCTACGAGGGCCTTGGAATTAATTCAGGCTGTCTGTGTGAAGTCTTCAAATTATCGTGGGGAATATCCTCTTTATTGTTAAATTACATGAAATAGAATAGACTATAAAACTTGAAACTAAGAATAAACTATATTGTACACCACAATAGTACGAGTATCTAGCAATTAAAAACATATATTTTTTACGTATATACCTACTGTTTGTCACTATTTTGGTGTACAATATAGTTTATTCTATTCTATTCTATACATTATAATGTTACCATAATCCCTACTATATAATATTATAAATGCGAAAGTAACTCTGTCTGTCTGTCTGTTACGCTTTCACGCAAAAACTACTGAACGGATGTAGATCAAATTTGGTAGGTAGATAGAAGAGACACTGGAATAACACATAGGCTACCTATTATTCCACTGCTAAGCACGGGTCTCTGCCCGCGCGATATAAACTGTAGTCCACGCGGGCGAAGCCGCGGGTGGAAAGCTAGTTATTCATATATTCATTTCGCCCATTGTACACTTATTTTTTTTAATGTTTGTCCTGTATATTTTGTTTCTGTGGTGTACAATAAAGAATATAATAAATAAATAAACTACTTATAAACATCTAAACTAATAAATATTAATTACTTAATAAGTACATAAGTATATATACAACCTAGTTTTTAGTATATGTAAAACCTGAAACACTTATCTAGTATTTTTGTGTAAAGAATCTGTATAAATGTACAAAATTTCATAACTGTATTATGAAAAATCACAAAGTTACGAGCTTGTTATGTCAGCATAAATACAAGGTCAACAGGTCATTCAATCGACTAAAGGGTTGTTTTGCACTTGCACCCAGCTGTTCGATGGCGCCTAACACCCGCTATGACCTGTCGAGACCTGTGTTGCACTTAGTGTCAGTCGTGTTCAACTTGTACTTTAAATATATTTGAAAAAAAAAATACATAGTGTAAAAACTATTGGAATCCATTCAGTTACTGATTTTGGACAAACTATATTCAGGTTTCGCATATACTAAAAATAATAATATTCACAAAAGGTCTATCCTTTAAAAGAAATTACGGGGCAGCAAAAAATAAATAAAAGTAAGCAAAGAAATGAAATTAAAAAAAAAATGTGTCCACAAAAAAAATATTTCCAGTATCAAATAATCCTTTGGTTGCGGGAATGTTCGAACTTCGAAAGAGTTACCAAGGCAGAGTGCAAGATTGTATTGAATAGAAAAAAAAAATAGTTTACAAGGCAACGGTAAATCTCTGAAATACGTAATTAATTATATCTTTACAGATAATTCGCAAATTAGCAGTATCGTATCGGAACATTACGATTATCTTTGCATTACCATCGACGTTACGTCCGTTTTTAATCTAAGTTTGACTCTCCTTGCGTCTACACGTGAGGAGGTCTGACAATATCGTATTTATTTAGTTTTATTTATTAATATATATGTTAGTCTTTATTTTATTAATAAACTAATAGTATAATATTTTAATTTCATAACTAACTTTATTTGTTGTTAATAAGTGAAAAATTAAAATGGCTGAGAAAAAGGAGTCGTCGGAAAAACTGCCCTTCGAGGCAGCAATTGATCAAGCTGGTATGTTAATCTTTTAAATTAATATTCTTTACACTTAGTCGATAAGGTGTTTTTATCTCTACCACTTTTGGACACGTAATTAATGTGTTCCACACTAGTGCGGAAAAGTGCGCGTGCTCACTTCCGCCACAATTTATTGTATTTATCATTTATTCCCATTAGTCGCGCTTCAATCCCCATTTATTTATATCTTCGTGAGTGCATTTACGCTTGGGGGAGGCCTGTGTCAAGCAGTGGACGTCTTTCGGCTGATATGATGATGATAATGAAGTGCATTGAAAAACGTCGTTTGATACAGGTGGAAATTTATCACTGCAGCACTTGGCTCCATAACACCGTCGCCTGTGGCTTGCGCAAATTCCACCTCGGTTGCAATGGAAAACTTTCTCTACTTATATCAAAGTGTACCATTCTTTGATCATATTTTTTCTGCCCTTATTCTATGTTACTTGGGATCGGCGCTAAACGTTATATTCTTTCGTTTTACTGTGAGGCACCGCCATTATTCTGACGAGAACAGGATGGTGCTATTCGAATTTTGATGATTTTAAGGCCCTGACAACCTTCACTGCCACATTTTATATAATTTCTCACACAATCATTCAAACTTCTCATAGGCCGTCTCCATCTGTATTCATCAACTGTTCTCTATTGTTTACATTTCGGGGAGTGTGTGTTGGAATTGTACAATTCCGCCAAGTTCGTTCCATCATCTGTCTACTAGACGTACGGCGTTGCGCCTCCTGTACATGGTGGACATCCCACCCATACGTACAAAGCGTTTTGGGAATACATTCATTGTGCGTACAGCTAAGGAGTGGAATTCCCTGCTGGAGTCTGTGTTTCCTGATAGCTACAACCTAGCGGTCTTTAAGACAAAAGTGAATTGGTTACTTCTAGGTAAGCGAGCTCCATCGGCGGCCACATCTTGCTTACCATTAGGCATCAGTAGTCCATACTAATATTATAATTTGGAAAGTGTGTGTGTCTGTTTGTCCGTCTGTCACGGTAAAACGGAGCGACGAATTGACGTGATTTTTAAGTGGAGATAGTTGAAGGGATGGAGAGTGACATAGGCTACTTTTTATCTCTTTCTAACTCCCCAATTCCCTAAAACGGGGGAAATTAACGAATTTAACGCGGGCGAAGCCGCTGGCAAAAGCTAGTAAAAAATAAACAAGTGCGAGTCGGAACACACACGGAGGGTTCCGTACTGTCCGTAGCATTAAACGGCCAAAAAAATCACGTTTGATGTATAAATAAAGAACAACGTTTATTTGTACCTCATACATACATTTAAATTTAAAAACAATTAGGATAGAATTAAGTATGAAAAAAACGGGGTTTAATTCATGAATCCCCAAGCGACCACCGGTGGCCGCGCATCTATTGTCTTACTATTGTGTCTCTAATTGACGGTATCTGAAGGGTTAATAAATGAATGCTATATCAAATCATCTTCTAAGTGTTCCCTCATTGAATGCACACGCAATGAAGCGAATAGAGAGAGATGGAGAAGTCTCGCAAAAGCCAAACTACCAGACGATCCATGACGACGATAACTCCGCCAGGAGTGTACGACTGAGAAGAACAAGCATGCTATAGCAGCAACAGACGTACATCAACTGTGAAAATTTCAACTGTCTAACTATCACATACAACACTGACAGACGAAAGCACAGCGGAATATAGGTACTTAATAGGTTCCCGTTTTACTTTTTGGATATGGAACCCTAAAAAATATTAAAATTCTACGGACGTAACACAGAAATAGCCTAACCAGCCGTTGTTGAAACGAACAGAGTTGTCTCGTGCCTCGATAGATGGCGTTGGGGTCGAATTAGATCGCGCTATGGTTTCGTTACAGCAGGACACTCAAATACAAATACATTCATCACTGATTACTCTCCATACTTCGTTGATTTCCGAATTTTTGAAGAAGATTGAGCCCTGTTCGGTTCAATCTTCAATTTAGACTTGCCAACCGTCCTGTTTCCCAAGGACCTGTCCTAGCTTTTGTAGTGTCCTTTAATCATAGAACAAAAGTTTTTGCATAACATTTTAGTAACATAGTCCTGAGAAACCTCTCAGGTTTTATTTTGCCAGTGTTTTACAAAAATCCCTGTATCTCTGCTCTTAAAGTTAAATTAAAGAGTTTATTATCTGAATGAGCATATTACAGCATAACATAGTTTCTGACAGTGAAAAATTTTCTTCGTTTTAGAGATCATATTGTTGTATTTTTTACATCTATTGGAATAGCTACAATTTGCAATTAAAATTTTAATGACAGTCATTTATATTTTTATTGACTAATTTATTTAATGACTACTTTGACACTAAACCTTAAACAAAAAAATATTTTTGTTAGATTGTAAAAGTACCTAATCTTTAATGAATAATTTTTATTTAATAAGTACCTGCCTATATCATTTATATATATTTTTACTAGCTTTCCGCCCGCGGCTTCGCCCGCGTGGTCTACAGTTTATATCACGCGGGCAGAGACCCGTGCTCAGCAGTGGAATTATAGGTAGCCTATGTGTTATTCCAGTGTCTCTTCTACCTACCTACCAAATTTGATCTAAATCCGTTCAGTAGTTTTTGCGTGAAAGCGTAACAGACAGACAGACAGACAGACAGTTACTTTCCCATTTATAATATTAGTAGGGATTTTGATGAGTACTATCATGGTTTACGTACCATCTCTTTTTTCAATTAGGACACCATGATATATGCGGGCTGAACATGTTGGAATTAGTATTTCCATTATTATCTTGCCTGCAATGTATCATATACAATTGCCCACCATGTTTCACCTTTCGAATATCGTAATTAGGGACACAATAGAAAAATAATGAGAGAGCGAAAGCTGTGTTCGCTTGGGGTTTAATGAATTTTATGAATTAAATAAAAAAAGTTTACTTACTACCTTCTTACTTACTTATTATATTATAGCTAGCCTATATTGTCCCACTGCTGGACAAAGGCCTCCCTTCATTCTTTCCAATGATCACGGTTCCTTGCTTTCTCCTTCCAATTCTTAAGGTAGCCGCGGTCCCGTATCGCTGTGTCTGGCTGGGCATCTATCCTGCGTTTTATGGGCCCACAGCTCGTTAGGCATGTGGCAGTCATCTACATCTACAAACACTAATTACTTACTTACTTCTGCATTATCTGTCTTATTATCATATACCTGTTCTCATGTTAATTTATCCGGGCTTGGAGCCTCATCATCTTCTTCTATACCTCTCTGTTGACTGAATGTTGACTCTCTATTTCCAGGTTTCGGACTATACAGCTACATCTTAACCATTATTATTTTGACTGCAATGTATCATATACAATTGTATACCATGTTTATTTTTTTTATTTGTTTTTACTTACTACCTTCTGCATTATCTGTCTTATTTTCAACTTCCTGTTCTCATGTTAATTCATGAATCCCCAAGCGACCACCGGTGGCCGCGCATCTATTGTCTTACTATTGTGTCTCTAATTGACGGTATCTGAAGGGTTAATTTATTCAGACTTGGAGCCTCATCATCTTTTTCTATACATCTATGTTGCCTGAATGTTGACTCTCTATTTCCAGGTTTCGGACTATACAGCTACCTCTTAACCATTATTATTTTGAATGCAATGTATCATATACAATTGTATAGTCTGTCTAAAATTCAAACGACTTGGGAATTTTGTATAATATATAATCATTAAAAAAATATTCGATACTTTTTATAAGCTTCTTCTATTAGTAAACAATGATCAAGATCTCTTAATCTACCTTGATTATTGATCCAGTGTTGATTACATCAGATTTCATTTTACCCTAATAAAAACTCTTTATTTTTCCTTACTTACTAATACATTATCTGTCTTATTCATTATCTTCCTGTCCTCATCTTAATTTATCCGGACTTGGAGCCTCATCATCTTCTTCTATACCTCTCTGTTGACTGACTATTGACTTTTGCTTCCAGGGTTCGGACTGTACAGCTACATCTTAACCAGCCTGACTGGTATTGCGATCATCTCCTTCGTCTGCATCGTCTATGCCAGTACCATCATAATCCCCACCAGCGCTTGCGAGCTGAAGACCACGGGCAGTCAGCAGGGCTTGTTGGCTGCTGGACCTGTCGTCGGTAAGTTTATTTTGTTCAATAATATCTCATAATTTTCACACAACGTCATCTTGTCCCAAGCTACAGAGCTTGTGCTATGAGTACTAGACAACTAGTAATCATACATATATATTTCTACATCCAGACAGAACAAATGATCGTGTTCATCTTACAAACATTTGTTTTGAATAGATCAACGGCCATAAGCCAACTGACAATCAGCGCTGTGTCTGACGCCCAGCAATTGTTGAGATGGTCACCCTTTCGGTGCGGGTACGCTCGGTGGATTATGTACTGTTGTTCTTTATATTGCTTTTTATTTGTTGTGCTGTGTCTGTCCCGTTTTTTTTTCTCTATTTTTTATATTTAAAGAACAATAATTCCGAACTAATATAACATTGAATACCTAAGGGTCGTAATCTGCTATACAGGCATGAGCGCAGTAAGGGAGGTTCCACGATACACTTAGGGTTATCAAATGCAAAAATAAAAAAATACAGTTTTTTTTTATTATTATTGTTAAGCTCGTGTTTGCCCACTGTCTCGCCTGATGGTAAGCAATGATGTGGCCGACGATTGGGTACACTTACCTAGAAGTAATCTATTCACTCTTTACATACAGACCCCTAGCACAAAATATATAGTGTGTAGCTATCAGGAATCACAGTCTTTTTTTTGTTGTTTTTTTCTGAGTTTCTTGTAAAATGTTAATATAACAGCGTAATGTATGGTGGATATACACAAAGCAAGTTCTCGAATATGTTCGCGTGGTCACGGTCTTTGGAGCGATGTTTTTGACTTAAGCTCCTCTAAATATACGACCTTATTTGTTTTTATACTTAGGTTATTTTTCATGAAGAGGAATATTAAAATGACTTACGTAATGTTGATTGTTATTATCACGCGGATAAAAATAAGTACTTAATTAATGCGGTTTTTTATTTTATTTTATTCTTTATTCTTAGTTTTAAAAACTCCGGACGGCTTAGAGTTCCTCTCACATTTCGGACAAAAACTTTGGTATATGTTGTAGATAAATCCGTGGTATGCCTATTACCGGACTTGTCAAGAAAATTCCGGATGTATGACAACCCTAACAACCCTAATACTTGCACCGCCTTTTTTTATTTTTTTTTGAGTAGAAAAATCATTAAATAATTTCTCCCTCTCCAATTGATCGAATTAAAAAAGCCCATTTCGAAGTTACTTCAGTAGCCCTAATTGTTCCCGGGCCACAGTATCTCTTTTGATCACACTTTCATGGTCATGCTAATGAAGCTTCATCATCAGGTTGTCCGTGAAAGTGTGACGTCACATCCCTATAATGGATAAGGGCGTAGCGTAGACTAATTTAGACATGGGCTAAGGCACATCAGCGACCCATTTTAACCCCGACCGAAAAGAGGGGTGTAATGACGACCCACTTCGCCCACGGTTTGCTACGCTACTGCGAATTTGATGAAATAAGGTCACATTAGTAAGAAGGCAAAGCCTTCTTATCAAAAAAACAAATAATTCACAGAACGTTAAGCAGACTTATCATAGCCATAGAACAACGTTTTTAAAAAATAAAACGAAATCCTAATCTAGGTATCCTTACTAATAATATCATAAAAGCGAAATTGGGTTTGTTTGTTTGTTACGTCTTCACGCCTAAATGGCAAAACCGATTTTGATGAAACTTGGTACACGGATAGACCATGTCCTGGAATAGGACATCACGCGGGCGAAGCCGCTGGGAGCAGCTAGTTTAAAATAAATAACACTATTCTACATCCAAAATGGATATTGGGGTTTTTGTAATAATTTACAATTAATGCATTATCAAATATGATTCCGTTTTTAAAAAAAAACAGTACCTTGTAGGTACTATTATCGAAATGATTGATCTTAAATCCATAAAAATGCAAAAAGTACCTACACCCTTATGATGGGGATAAAATATATCAACGAATTATTTGTTTTACCTTTTTAGTTGCAGTCACCTGGATTACATGCTAAAAACTGTTCGAAGTGAAACATATTTAGAAATCACATTACTTATACTTATAAACATTCGAAAATAAGGTACATAAATATAAACAATAAAACATAAAATCATTTTATTATTAATAAATTAGTGCACCTCACCATCAACAACTGCTCACCATCATCAATCAGGTGGGATCGCAGTCAAGCACTAATTTATATCTATTTAAAAAAATATTATTATCAGTGCCATTTCTGGCTATTTTTCTACGATTTTCGTGAAACTTTACTAAGCTACAGCTAAAAATATAGCTGTGATGGAAATTTTGTACTACCATTTTTGAACTGAGGAGCCTTCAAATATTATGAAACACCTGTGGTCATTTCTCATCATCATCATGTTCCTGCCTGTGTCCTGTGTTATTTGAGGTCGGCGCAACACGTTTTTTTCTTCCATTCCATCCTGTCACCCGTCATGCTATCACTAACTTCCTTTTCATTCATATCACTCATCATCATCTTTTCTATGGCCTCCCTCTCCCTCTCCACCCATCCACAGTATACTCATAACTCTTTTAGTAATAAGCGTTTCATCCCTCCTCTTTACATTACCATACCAATATAAACGATATCTATTGCATTTAAAAAAATGTAAATTGTAGACTACTAGGTATCTATAATTAAAATAGCCTCCTATTTCGTATGTAGATGTAGAATTCTATCATCATTGGTATTTCCTGAGTTTTCCCTTTTATGGAAACAAGAAAAATCAATCACAGTAAGTTAATTTATCTGCGAGGGTTTATCGAAAGTCACCGCCAAGTCTGCACAAAGGGTCATTGTAGGAACAAGAGCGGGTTTTAGTCAGTAAAAGTCTGATAAGAGTGAGAGAAGTTATTTGATTTCTCACTCAAAAATAAAAAATGATACATGTGTGTAATCACCAATTCTCACGTGTATCATGCGACGTTTTTCAACACATTAATGGAGAAAAACCATTTTTCTAACTTTATGTTGTCCAATTTTTTGTGACATGGTTGTAAAAAATTAAATGTTTTCTTATGCGCGCACAATGGTGGTCATAAACTAGCTAGTCTGCTTTAATGAAAATAAAAACAAAGTTAGCATAGCATGCATAGTCGGCCTTATAATATTCCCACTGCTGGGACTCAGGCCTCCTCTCTAGGAGAGGAAATAGGCCGTAATCCACTACGCGGGCCCAGTGCGGGTGCGGATGTCACATGTCTTCGAAGTTTAGGTCATGCCGGTTTCCTCACGATGTTTTCCTTCACCGTTTTGAGAGCAGTGGTGATGAAATAAATTACACAAAGTAATGCGTTGGGTTTGAACCCGCGACCTACAACTTGTAAGTCGAGACCGTTACCATTCGTCCACCACTGATCTCTAAAACGAAGTTGCTTCTCTATAAAGAAAAAAAAAATTTATTTGAACGAACGATTTATTTATAAATGCATATGTTAAAAAATATTTTAACTCGAAACTGTATGGAATAAGCAAACTAAGTAAGAAACTAATTTAAATAAGTCTTATTGAACTTAAAACTTAATGTGGTTTTTTTCTATTACAATTCTTTTTTCTTTTTCAGAACACGTTTTAACAAAAAGGTTTTAGCTACATTATCGCACTAGTAATGGTAATCAAATTGTCACAGCTTGGTAGCATTTAGGTATTTAATTATACCATTATACTATGTTTATGGCAAATAAAGACTTATCTTATCTTATCTTAATGGTGCCAATACATTCCTTAATGCGTTGCTATTAGAGTCATTTTCTGAGCACCTAAGCACAAAATATAGACTTAAGGGTGTTAAAATAGTACATTATGATATAAATGTGTAATGTTAGTGATTACCGCCAAGGCGGTATTTAGACCCGAGCCATGGCGAGGGTCTTAAGAGAGCTGAGAACAGTAATCATTAATTACTCACGTGTATCATACGACGTTTTTCAATACACTTGTGAATAGAGTAACCGTAAAACTAGTAAACTTTTGTGGCGGTAAAAATCTGTTTTCATATGCGCGTCCATTTTTTTTTTAATTTACTCGTAGTCGTGGGGGAGGACGCGTCCCAATCCTGATATGATAAATGTAATAAAATTATGGTGGGGAAGAGGTTGAACAAAAAGGTTTTTAACCACATTATAGCACTAGTGCGTATGGTAATCAAAATGTCACAGTTTGGTAACAAGTGCCATTATATACCTAAGTGCAGTGAAATAAGAATCACTTTATGAGCAAAGGTACTGAAAAATTTATTTAATAATTATTTTTGAGTTTCAAAGATTATAAATATCTTTGTTATGCTGATAACTTTTATATCCTTGTCTTAATCAAAAATTGTGTTTTAGCGAAATTGATATATAATCATCATGATATTAGCGGAAATAATTACAGTACATTATGTGCATATTGAGCACGAACCTAAATTCGCTGTTGATGGAAAATCGGACAATATGATTATAAAAGACATTAGCTGATGTTATTGGAATTCGACGGGTGCAAAGTAAAAAAAGTTATCTGCAATTTTGTGATTTTCTATCATCTTTATTGAATTAGTAACAATAAGCAGTTATTTAGTAGGCAATTTTTTTTTTCAAAAATATTATTAAAAAGAAAACTATTATTTTTTCGTTTTTGACACTTGAAAGGGTTCTCATGTCTTAGAATATTAAATATTTGTTAAGTTACTGCAATTATCAGAAAATCGCAAAGTTGCAGATAACTTTTTTTACTTTGCGCCCGTTGAATTTATCTTCTAGAATAAAAACTGGGCAAGTGCGAGTCGGACTTGTGCACTGAGGGTTCCGTGCAAACTACAATTCTCGAATGGAGTCTCGAAGATTTGTCCGGATTGCAATTTTTTTTTTTGTCACCTTTGTAACAACAAAATTACTTTTTTATTCGTTAACTAAGAAGTCTGATTTTATCACAACACCTCAGACCTGAGCATACCGTTTTAATTTCAACTCGATACCTCCACACGTTCTTGAGATAAAGGGTCTTGACAAACAGACAGACAGACACACAGACGGACGGACAACAAAATGATCCTATAAGGGTTCCGTTTTTTTCTTTTGAGGTACGGAACCCTAAAAATGGACTCATTCAACTGAGTCATTGAGTTAGTCAAGACTTTGCCTTTTATGTAAACAAATGATCGCTATGATTATCAGTAACATCTAGGGCAGGGATGGCGAACCTTTATTGTACAACGTGCCACTAAATATCTTCACTAATATACATAATAAAAAGGTGAAGTGTTTTTTTTTTCGTTTGTAAGAGGTAATCTCTGGAAGTACTGGTCCGATTTAAAAAAAAGCTGCTTGATTCCTGAGTGTTATGTTTTATATACGCGACTGAAGCTGCGAGCAAAATCTAGTATGTCTTACATTCATCATCATCCTCATCATTTCAGCCGATATACGACATAGGCCTCCCCCAAGTATCTCCACAATGAACGATCCTGTGCGTTTCGCATCCATCGGATTCCCGTAACCTTCATGAGGTCATCGGTCCACCTTGTAGGAGGTCGGGCCCAAATTATTTTGCTGCGTGCCACCGTTGGTACGCGTGTCCTAGGTTCGTCTAATATTTGTGTCTCACTTCATCCTTCCAAAACAACCCGATCACACCATCTGCACCTCGGTCGACCCACACGCTAACAGGACCTAAAACTTGGCTTTTTCAGGTTCAATGCTGGGTGGTATCCTGTGGGGTTACTTGGCAGACACTCGCGGCAGACGCAAGATGCTGCTGGTCTCCCTCACAGGAGGCATCATCTTCAACCTGATCGCCAGCATCTCCGTCAACTGGGTCATGCTCATGATCTTCCAATTTGTCGCTTCTCTTTTGTAAGTTTTTATTGAGAACATGACTGTATTTTGTTTTGGAGATAGCTATACTCTTGGTATGGTTACGTGAAAAGGAGGGATGACACGCATGTTAAGATGTACGCAAGAGTGATGCCTGTGGATGGATGGAAAGGAAGAGGGTGTCCAAAATAAAGATGGATGGATTATATGAGGAAGTGTTATGAAATAAAAGGAGCACGGCGGGTGACAGGACCGAATGGAAGACAAAACATAGTAACATAGGACCAAGGCGACGTTAGGCGGAAGACGATCAGACTAGTATTACTCTAGATGTGAACAATCAGATCTTAAAATTTGGAGAGATAAGAGATTATGAAAGGAATAGCAAGACAAGGCAGTGGACTGAAATTGACGATGCTGATAAAACATTAGTAGAACAAGATTATTTAATACTTTATGATTCATTTTTAGCGTATCAAAGTCCAGTTATTGGACTTTTGATACTGAAAACACAGTAACTTCGGAAATGCCGTGTTTTAGCCAAGTAATACGTATTGAAAAAATACAGGAACACATTTTATAATACAGTAAATGGTGATTTACTGTGTTTTATGACTTGATTTTTACCAAAATACTGTGTTTTTATCTATCGTATCTCCTTATTGGTTGTAGATACAGTCAAAAAATTTCCTGATATGTTTGATCTCGTTATTACAATCACAAAACAAGCATAAACACAGTAACTAAAGTTACTGTATTTTCATGTTCGAGGACAGAGTAGTACTTATAAGCCTTTGACTTACCTATATGGTAAGTCCTAGGCTTCGAATAGTCGGGGCACATCAGATGCGATAAAAACTACAGTCCCTATACCTAAATAGGATTTTTAACGAGTTTACTACATGGATTGCATAAAGTTTGAAATTAATAAATTAGAGGAAGTCTCAAGTTTTTTATTTATTTTATAATGTATAGTTGGCACCAGCGACTGAAAAGTTGAAGGAAAGTCGTTTGTCTTGGTGTGGTCATGATACTAAAAGAGTTATGAGTATAAATGTGGATGGATGGAGAGGGAGAGAGAGGCCAAAGAAAAGATGGATGTATTATGTGAGAGAGCGGACAGAATAGAAGAAAAAAAAAACTTATTGAGACGATCCCAAATACACGAGACAAGTGCCGGAAGATGATGATAAACGAGTTTAGTAAATACCTTATTTCTGTCAGAACTGTAAAACGATAAGTGATTTACTATGAACAACAACCTATTGAATGACTAACATGTTTTCACTAACTTTATTGTAGCCGCGCTAAAAAGACAATACAAAGTAAAATAATATGTAACAATGATGAATATACACACGCTTTATCACTAAAACAGAAAATGAATCATTGTTGCTTCTAATCTTTGTTAAGAATAAATCATTTTATGAGTAAACCTCTACCGGATGGTAATGATAAAAACAAATGAACTGCCTTCATACCTAAATACCTAAGTAACGTGTATTCGGTGACTAATCTTTACCGTTTTTCTGCATAATTCGGTACCTGATACCTTGAGTAACAGATATAGTTTCTATCCTTTGCTATAACTACTTACATTCAGAGGTAAGTATAATGTCTGGCTCGCTCACATATGATCAATGTAAAACTTCGTTTGAAACACATTGCAGTAGAAATGGATGCGATTTATTATCCGTAATATTATTATTATTATTTTGAACATCTATTCGCCCGGAGGAGATTAAAACTCTTAAAGCTAGGAGTATTCTAGACTTCCTTGAAGCCTCCGGGCTAAAAGAGTTACTCTAACAAGGTGGCGAGTCACAATAGATCTTTTAGGACACAGTGACCACATCCCCTACACTACGGGAGATGCATAGCCCCTTATCTTCAAAATAATAATATCCGTAATAACCGGATCTACCTCTGCTGCAAAACCGGAAAGTAATACATTTTGATCTGATTATTTTTACTTATTTGAGCCGACAGTGAAATTTTGCCCAATTGCATTAAAATATGTTATTATGTATTTATCTACAATGTAAATACTAGTAATTGTTTGAAAAACGGTTATAATTGCAGCAGAGACAAATCCGATTATATGGAGCAGAGAACAAAACTTCACCCATTTACTACAAAATGTACTTATTTATTTTTCTAGCGCATCAGGCCTGTACTCGATGTCAATGTCCCTGCTGAGTGAAAGTGTTCCCATGGCGAAGAGAAACATCGTCGTGCTGCTGGTGTCCAGCATCTTCTTACTGTCCCAGGGTATAATGGCAGGTGAGGAAGTATGATAAACTGGCTACTTATTCAGCTTAACTCCCGTTGTCTATTGTACGGAAACTTTGCTTTATCCCAAAATCAAAAGAATCCTCTCTAACTCTTCATCACCAAAATTTTAGTACTCAAATAAGAGTCCCTCTAGCATTTTCGCCACGTCATTTATACCGCGTACATTGAAGGACTGGAACAATTTGCCTGCAGCGGTCTTCCCGTTCGATTATAATTTAGATGTCTTCAAGGCTACAGTAAATAGGTTCTTAGTAAACGAGTGCCTCACCATCAACATCCATCAGCGTAACGTCAGGTGGGACCGCAGTCATGCAGTCAATTATAACATTTAAAAAAGACTGTTCCAAGTAAAGCCTTTTTACTTCTTTATGCTATTAAGTTTAGTTTACGAAGGTACCTGGTCTAACTTTATGAATTAAAAGGTTTTAGATACGACGCCCAAGGCCTTGCTCTACTGAGGAGTTATTTACCTTCGTCATTTAAGTCTAGTGAATGGCTGACCTCATTAAAATCACCTTGCTTAGGTACATCTAATTTATTCCTTGCTTAGCCTGTATAATGCCTCTAAATTTAAGTTAGAGCTAAGATATCAGAAAAACCATTAGAACCCAACAAGGCCCAAGCCTGCTGGGGTCATGGGTCGCCCGAAAGGCAACCCCGAGGTCCTGGGACGTAAAACAAAGAAAAGAGAAACATAGGAGTGGGTTATAGTCAGGAAAAGTCGCCCTTCCGCCCCATCTTAGAGTGTGAAAAGACTCATCAATTTTTTTTTTATTAAAACTGTTTATTTTCCTTATTCCAGTGCTGGCGATACCAATAATTCCCCTAAGCTTCTCTATCGATCTTGAAGCTCTCGGCATCAAGTGGAACTCTTGGCGGACCCTGCTGGTGGTATACTCCTTCCCCAGCATCATCACCGCAGTCTGGCTGTTCTTCATGAAGGAGAGTCCCAAGTTTGCCTTCGTGAAGGGTGATGAAGACCGAGCTATGGACATTTTGAGAGCTATTCACAGAGTCAATAATCTAAGGTCTAAAGAGGAATTGCAGGTAATTCACCTTTAACACTCTTACTTTACTATTTTTATTTATTAATAATAATAATAATAATCCATAACTATCACACAACGCTGTCTAGGAAGCCTTAGGAAATTAACTGTGAAGTTTACGAATTCACAAATCTGCTTACTTATTTCAGGTGAAAGGTCTGTTACAAGAAGCTAACACACAAGGCGCGTCAGGAGGATCTCCTAAGGACCAGATTGTGCCGCTGTTCAAGCACCCACTCCTGAAGTTCACTCTCATCATGACCACTCTCTTCGTTTTCCAACAGTTAGTATAATTTTGAAGTGGCATCTATTAAGTATTGGAATTTTCCGCGCGATTAGAACTATTACAGACGTATGAAATCAACTATCGGGCACTTGCCCGGACCAGACACAACACACATAACGACCTGAGGGTCGGGAGAATCCATAGAAATATAATCTCTCTATTCAGTGTAAGTTTGTGGTACTTTAAACTCTGTTACGCCAACCTCTACTTAAGATACTACTGATATTATTTGCTTGAAATATTTGCTGGTCTGTCAGTGCTTACTTACATTCATACACGATGACGAGCATCAAAAATTTTTTAATTAGCCTATGTCCGTCTCCAGGTTCCCAACTATCTCTGTACCAAAATTCATCAAAATCGGTTTTGCCCTTTAGGCGGGAAGACGTAACAAATAAACAAACAAACTCAGTTTCGCTTTTATAATATTAGTAAGGATTCACCAGGGTCGTGTGTTTGTGACTGGGTAGATACTCCATCTCGTTTAGTTTGTAGCGACATCTATGTCGTCACATAAGAACTAATCCTGCAATTAACCCTTCAGATACCGTCAATTAGAGACACAATAGTAAGACAATAGATGCGCGGCCACCGGTGGTCGCTTGGGGATTCATGAATTAAACGTTCTCCGCGCGATTTCATATAGAATAGAACAGCCCGAAATCATCTATCGGGCAGTTGCCCACCACCACCAGTCATAACACCCCTCTGGTCGGAGGATTCTGCCTTTTCTACGGAGGTATGTGGGACTTTACTCTCTGTGCCGCATTCCTCCAAAAGTTGTTCAATCCCCATAGACGACAGAAGAGCTAAGGAGATTTTTTTATTCTTTTATAAATTTAGGGACTTTTGGTCACAGTAAGACCACGCCAGCCCCATCGTAACCTAATACAAGTAAAGCTACCTTGAATCTTATCTACTACTAGGGCTCTAAAACTTTACTCACTAATTTATAAACAGCAACAGCTGCGTTAGAGAGGGGTTCGGACAGTAAACTCTGTATAAAACCAATATTAATCAAATTAATTTTGAAAGTATTCATCATCACAGATGAGGAGATAGCGTATTTAGTCATAGAAGTGCGGGCCTGGCGGAATAAACGCAAGAGTGTTTGTCGGATATATATGGATATATTATGTTAAAAGGTTTAAGTACCTTCTTGGTTGAACCGTCGCGTCCATTGTCTTCCAGAGTGGGAGCCTTCCTCGTGTGGCTGCCGACCATCGCGGACAAGTTCGTGCGCATCCTGCAGACTGGCGAGAACTCAGACCTCGCTATGTGCGGCATCATCGGCATGGAGTCACCTCCTAATGTTAGTATCTTCAACAGAACGACTGTCAAATTAATAAGCAATGTGCATACATTTTTTTTTATTTGCAAGTTAAATCATTTTTGGCCCTGGTAAATAAATATGAAAAAAAGTTAAAATGTCTTCATCAACTACGAAGCTATTATTTTATAAAAAAACGATTTGAGGAATTTGAGGAGTTCCCTCGATTTCGCCAAGATTCCATCATCAGATCCCAACTTGGTGACTATGGGACTATTTGGGAGGTATACCCTTTCCATCAAAAAAATATTTTTTCAAATCGGTTGGCAAGCGAAGAAGTTATGCGCGAACAAACATAAAAAAAATACAAACATCCGAATTGAGAACCTCCTCTTTTTTTAGAAGTCGGTTAAAAAAAGAAGTCATGACATCAAACAAGACATATTTGTTTAAAATTGTTAAGTACCTACTTACATATCGTTTGAGAGAGAGAATAATTTGTTTAAAATTGTTAAGAAGGTACTACATCTCGTTTGAAAAAAAGACTAATTTGTTAAAAATTTTTATACGTTTGCTTATTTTTGTATTATTGAGAAACAGTTTTTTTTCAGTTATTTTTAAGGTTTTGTTAGCACTTTTTTATGGGAACATATGTGCAGCTACTGCATAATTAGCCAAGATAAATTGATCGTCAATTAAATTTTTACCATAATCCATGTTCAGGAAGACCTGGTGCCGTGTGCGCTGAACATGACGTCCCTGCTGATGGTGCTGGGCGTGGCGGCCACGCAGTCTGTGTTCAACATCATCATCAGCATTGTAAGTATAAACTAATAAACTAGGTAGTACTTTGCGACTTCATTTACGGGAAAGCTTTCATAAAAAAAAAAACATCATTTAAACCGGATTAGAGGGTAGTTTTGAAAATCGACAGACTTATACTGACAGTCATATAAGTTTAAAGTTTATTGTATCCTCTACACAATATTTAAAATCATCTGAGTAGTTCTATTGGTTTTAACAACTATACTGTTCTCCTTTGGTCACTTTTTCTAGTAAGTTAAAAGTTTTTATTTTTTCATATAAACGAATTTCTCTCTTTACACCCCCTTAAAATATTAATTTTCAAAACCTTTATCTTAAAAGGAAGTTTTGTAAAAAAAACACGTTCCTAGGCCCAGTAGTTTCGGATGTGCATTGATATGTTAGCCAGTCACTTTCTTCTTTTACATATATAAAGATTTTTATAATTTATATAGATATTTATTTAATAATTCTTACATTATTTTACATATTTTTATACCTTCATATACCTATTTAAATTACAAATTTCTTTTCAATATGTTTTTGCCTTTGAAACTCAAATGAAATCTCTGTCCAGTTGCTGGGTGTGGTTGGTCGGCGCAACATGGTGCTGGTGGTGACGGCGCTGTGCGGCGTGAGCGGCATCCTCGTGAACTTGGTGCCCAACGCCATCGGCAGCGCCGTGCTCTTCATGGTGCTCGTCCTGGGCGTCGTCGTCGTGGGCTTATATACCACCATCATCGTGGCGCTGTTCCCTACGCATTTAAGGTACACTTTATTTTGTGGATACATATTATTTCGTCGAGGTACGCTCGGAGGTTTTTGCATCCGTCTCGGGTAGATTAGGGACCATAATAAGTCGTTAATATGTTGCACTGCAATTTCAGCTTTATAGTGCATGTTATACAGTTTTTTGTTCAAAAAATTTGATAATTATCATCTTAATACCTACAGAGCGACTGATAGGTACACCTCCTAGTCGCTCTATATCCCTTCAGATACCTTCAATTAGAAACACAATAGTAAGACAATAGATGCGCGGCCACCGGGTGTCGCTTGGGGATTCATGAATATATTGTGCAGGACAGCACACAATTTACTTACTATGTACATGTTCCAGGGCTTTGGCAATAGCACTTCCCATGACGTTTGGACGTATCGGCACGTTTGCTTCCATCCAGATCCTCAACTTGATGTTGGCGAACAGCTGCGAAGCTGGCTTCTATCTCTTCTCATCACTCTTCGCAGGTAATTATTCCACTTTCACTCACTTCACATAATTCCACAACTTTACTCCACTAACCACCAAACAATTCAAGCCACTCTCTTTGTTACTTACTTACTACATTATTAGCAGTGTTTGGTATCTAGTAGTGATGACTCAGTGCTGGACTCGATGAAAACCTCGATTACAATTTGAGCGTCTTCAAGGATAGAGGGAATAGGCTCTTAATAAACTAGTGCGCCTCACCATCAACGATTGCATCACCGCTTACTATCAGTTGGGATTGCAGTCAAGTACTAGTTTATATCAGATAAAAAAAAACCAGACTACCAATTTGAGAAAAGATAGTTTTCCTCTAGAAAGGTTACCCCGACTTCCAAATTAATCCAACATCATAGATTCCAACTAGCCGTTTAGTTTGTGTGATTTACTTCATCACCAACCTAATCTGACCATTTAAATTTTGTTATTATTGATAGACTCGCGTTTGACCACTATCTCACCTGATAGCAAGCGATAATGTGGTCAACGATAGAGCACGCTTGCCTAGAAGTACCTAAATTACTTATTCTTAACTTAACCCTTCAGATACCGTCAATTAGAGACACAATAGTAAGACAATAGATGCGCGGCCACCGGTGGTCGCTTGGGGATTCATGAATTAAATCACCTTCAAACTCTAAGTTATAGCTATAAGTAAACACAGACTCCGGCATGGTATTCCGCTCCTTAGCTATGCTTACAAAAAAGAGTTCCCAAATCATTTTGTACTTTATTTAATACTAGCTTCTGCCAGCGGCTTCGCCCGCGTACATAAAATATAACCTATGTCACTCAGGAATAAAGCAGCTTTCTATCGGTGAAAAAATTTTAGCAATCGGACCAGTACTTCCAGAGATTACCCCCTACATACAAACTTACAAACATACAAACTTACAAATTTTACCTCTTTATAATATTAGTATAGACTAGCTTCTGCCAGCGGCTTCGCCCGCGCTCATAAAATATAGCCTATCTGACTCAGGAATGAAGCAGCTTTCTATCGGTGAAAAGATTTTAGCAATGGGGCCAGTACTTATAGAAATTATCTCTTACAAACAAAAATATAAAAACAAACTTTACCTCTTTATTATATTAGTATAGATACCTACTATAAAGGAAAATATTGTAAGCCAGTTTTCCTTAGAATCATAAATTAGGGGGCACGGCAGTACCCCCAAGGCAAGAAAACTTGACACGGCCGTAAGTAACATTCTTTTCTCGAAATAGTTCAGGCCAGTTTTTATCCCCTATAACTTCGTTGTGTATAAAACTATAAACCTGAATTTCAGTAAATCTAGGTCATCAAGTTCCTACTGAATAAATTAACTGACTTGGTAGATATTACATAGAGCTCACAACTTTTTACGGTAGAAAAACTGAGTTACGTGCCTTGGGTTTACTAACTTTATCTATTGTATGTAGGTAGGTGTAGACAAAGAAACAACACAACAAAAACAACATAATTTCATTGAAATAGTTTCTGATGGCATTTTTCTT
The DNA here is from genome assembly GCA_949319445.1 of Mythimna lalbum. Lineage (NCBI taxonomy): Eukaryota > Metazoa > Arthropoda > Insecta > Lepidoptera > Noctuidae > Mythimna > Mythimna lalbum. The sequence continues at coordinate 20,206,817 of OX439356.1, read as the reverse complement.
ACGAGAAAATGGGCTACATAGAAGTGGAAACGTTGTGGTATGATTTTTTGCTAAGTGGTAAAAGTAAGCAAGAAAATGTAAAAATGTAGGAGTTAAAAATATGTTTCTTCTTGTGTTCCAGCATCAGCAATAGTTGCATCGTTCCTTCCCGACGACCGTCGCCTGCAAAGAGCAGCTCCACCACCAATCACAAACGGAGAAGCTGTTCAGAAGAATCAATGAAAAATATATGTACCCAAGGTGGCATTGGCGTATTTAGGGTAATTTTTCAGAAGGGGGCTGGCCCCTTAAATACCTGATTTTTGTGTGAAGTTAACAGTATTTTTATAACCGACTTCAAAAACAAGGAGGTTCTATGTTCGGCTGAATGTTTTTTTTGCGTGTATTATAGCATTTCGAATTGTTAGTGCTACCTGCGGGCGAGTCGAGGTGCCAAAATAATACAGCGTATTCTTCAAATAAAAAAGTTTTGACGCCACATACCCTAGATGATACTGTCGTGGGCCTTCGATCAATACTGGGCTGGGCCCTAGATCATACTGGAGAGGGCTCTAGACCAAACTGAGGTGGGCCTTAGAACATACTAAAGTAGACCCTAGACCCTACTAGGGTGGGCCTTAAGCCATACTAGGGTAAGCCCTAGGCCATACTAGAATGGGTCCTAGGTCATACGAAGGTAAGTGTAAATGTTTCACATAGCTACTAAGTTTAGGATTATTTTAATATGTTAAGTTGTTAATCATATAGGAAAAATATAAAATTGTAAATACATATGACTGTTTTTTTTTTTTTTACTTTCAACACCGTTTCTTTATTTTTCGAAGTGAAAATACTCATGGATGTCCTCTGCCCTCGTCTTGGGGTGGGTAGAGGGATTTGTTAGACTCGTACCTACTCGCTAAAACCACCCCAGTGTTCCGCACACGCCCCTATGCGACACCATCTCGAATCCAGATCGATATCCCCTAATCCGTCGACCCTGAATGTTTTTAGGAGGGTTATAAGAGAATGTTGTGCGTCCATCGTCCCTACATTAACTTTCCTCAACTAATATATGTATTACTTAGAACATAGGCTTATAGGTAAAATACCTAATTACTGTTTTACTGTCTAGTGGTAGGTAGTAGGTACCAACTAAAAAACCGATTTATAGGTGGTTGAAAGGATCTTGCACTTCTTGAACCATGTCCTGGTTGGTTTGTCCGAGCTCTACTCAGTGGCGTAGCCAGGTGACCAAGATCCCTGGGGCAAAAAACCATTGGGGCCCTTCAATTGTTGACGGTTTATCAATATATTTAAAAAAAAATGTATACACATATTTTAAAAATGCTTAGTTACCGAATCTTCATATGTAGGCTTTTCAACCGATACTGCAGTAGTCACATTATTTGATCCACTATCACTATCAACAGAAATTTTTTTTCGTAAAATTTTTCGTTCATTCATTAAGCGGTTTATTAATCAGGTTTTGCCCAAGAGCTTGAAGGCCCCGGGGAACTGCCCCGCCTAGCCCCTTAGTAGCTACGCCACTGGTTCTACTAATAAACGTCATCAAAGTCAAAAGAATTCTTCCCTAAACGCCCCAGAAATATCAGTGACCCTTTTAGAAGCCCTGAAGAAGTTCTTGCCAGCCCTTAACGTTCGACTAGCGTAGTGAGGTAAAAGTGAAAAGCTGCAATTTATTTTCTTTCTTTCTTTCTATTATCGTGTACCCATTGGAACTGTATACTCAAGTAGCAATCGATAAAGCAGGTGAGCAGTAGTATTTAAATATTATTCTAGTTTCACTCTGCAATTATGAAAATGCAAGTTACCTCACTGCAGATGGCAGCCTATTTATTTGGCTCTTGTTATACGCGACTAAAATACTAGATGAAATTGGAAAACTTCTTCGAGAGAAATTAAAAATATATAAAAACTTTTTGAAAATACATACGCTTTCAAATGCTCCGTTTCAAATTCATTTACTTTCTCAGCTTCGGTCAATCCTTAAAAAAAAAAGTTTACGAAGACAGCTAACAGCAGAAAATGATAAGACATTTCTGAGTTATTGACAGCTGTTTTCGTAAACGCACTCCCAGTGCTTGTCACACTCGGTTATCAAAAAGTCGTCGTGATAAAGATTTCTATCAGTTGAAAGTGAATTATACTCTAAATTAAAAACATCGATCGCGGGCGGCGGCTGTACCCCGCAGAGCAACGTCCAAGGACATCAGCTGTTTATAAAGGTGACAATTACTTGATAATAGACTCGTCCTTGTAACGTCGAGGCGACGAGGTGGGCTATCGCATTGATTTTTCTATAAACCGAGCTAGTAAATATTGGTTAACGCTCGTTAATCAGTATAAGATGTCTTAGAGGTTAACGGTGTCGGCCGTATAAACATTCGGCCGTGTTCGGTGGAGGCACATAAAAGTGATCAGTTTCGTAGCCTTCACTGTGTAGGGCAGTTTCCAGTTTCATTTAAATTAAACAGTAAGTACCAAAACCTTTAAGAACAAATCTGATAGATCATAAAAAGTAAGTACCTAGATTAGAAAATACATTACAGATTAAGTTAATATTGGTCAGAAAATAGCAGAATATAAAAATAATATTCAGTTTGAACTATGCCAGAGAATTAAAGTTTTATTAGTAGGTACCTATTAGATCTAATCAAATCTGACATGTGGTGTGATTTCTGATTGTTTTGATAAATAAATAATAATTTGATGGTGATATGCTATATGAATCAGTGTGTAATTGTGCACAGTAGATAGATATAGCATTTATCTTTATGATTTCCAATTTGATTAACCCTTCAGATACCGTCAATTAGAGACACAATAGTAAGACAATAGATGCGTGGCCACCGGTGGTCGCTTGGGGATTCATGAATTAAATATGACTTAATTTTCTTAGTAAATTAGTGATATTTATTTATTTATATGTCATGTGCAGTAGTGGTACATCATCATATCAGCCAAAAGACTTCCACTGTTGGACATAGGCCTCCCCCAAGCATTGCCACAACCACCAGTCCTGTGCGTCACGCATCCATCGGATTCCCTTGACTCTGACCAGGTCATCGGTCCACCTTGTTGGAGGCCTTCCAAAGCTGTGTCTTCTGGTACGTGGTCGCCACTCCAGAACCTTTTATCCCCATCAACCATAGTGGTACATAGGCGGACTTAGGCAACAAGGCATTTTCTACCAGTCAGTCAACCTTTATTTACTATGTATGTACGGACTACGTAAAATAAAACTACATAACGGTGTTATTGTCTGTTTCAAATTATGGTAATATATTGATGTAAAGAATACACAAAACACAAACCACTAAAATAATTTTAAAGTCACAAGGTTAGTTTTTTGTAGTTCGAATGATTATAGATACTTTATTATAATTTTGAGATTCTGTTGTAAAGATAAGATTTGACTTCTAGACTATGTTACCAAATTCTAGAAAATTTTAATCAAATGGATATCAAAGAGAACTAATTAGTTTGTTGTTAGTTTAAATTAAACATAAAATTATAAAAAGAAGTCTCTCTCACTTTGAAATATATTTTTCCTACATCCAGAGACAGACATTATTATCATCTTTCTGCCCTTTTCCCATATTACCTAGGGTTGGTGCAACGCATTTTCTGCTTCCATTCTATCCTGTCAGCGATCACGCTATCACTGACTACCTTTTCTTTCATATCACTCCTCCCAAAAATCTATCCCACTTTTGTTCGGCCTGCCTTTCCCTCTCTGGCTATCAACATGTAAATTATAAACATAATTCTTTTAGTAACATGAGTTTTATCCCTCCTTTTCACGTGACCACACGACAATATACAATTCCTTTAGAACCAGTATACGTAATACTAAAAATAACTTTAAGTAAGGAAATTAAAAAGTCATCACCCGTATGTAAATGAACAACAAAATTTACATACTAAACAAAGGATGTAACAACGGAACCAATTGTTTGTCTAACGTGAAATCCCACAAGAATAATAAGAGCTAAGCTTAATCAGGGTACGAGTATATCAAGTGACCGTTGATCCATTTTAAATTTAGGTAATCCTGTTATCATAATACATGTGCCACTCGTGCAGCACCGGAGTTCTATTATTGAGTTCAGATGCAATTGATCCTTTAAAGAGTGCATATGTGTGCGTAACATCATTACATCATATTAGTTAGTGGCGGTTAAGTGTTTGAGATCATCTAAGAGCTAAGGAGTGGAATTCCCTGTTGGAGTTAGTGTTCTCTGATATCTATAACCTAAGGGTCCTTAAGTTGAGAGTGAATAGATTGCTTCTAAGCAAGCGTGCTCTATCGTCAGCCACATCATTGCTTTCCATCAGGTGAGATAGTGGCCTATCTAAAAAAAAATTAAAAATTAAACCTAAGCTGTCCTGGTCGCTGGATAAAGAGCAAAATACTTCAGACACCCAGGTACTCTGTGAAATGGACACTAACTCCAAGGCACTACAGACACATTTGTACGTAAAATACGTTCTTTAGTCATGGAGTTGCGGATACCAGCCTGAAATACAATACAATAAGTGTTTGATCATGTTTACTGTCTTAAGCCGGGTATTCACTTACGAGCCGTAACTGTAATCGTTGCAGATACAGTAACCAAATTTTACCAGTGAGTATGTAGTTCACAAGCAGTTTGCGAGCCCGCTGTGGTTCAATGCGAGCCAGTCGCAGCGAGTCAAAATTTATCGGTTTTTTTTCGCGAACACATAGAAGCTCGCAGTGAGCTCTGTAACCACAACGAGGAAATGTCTACATGTGGACTATGTTACTGTATAGCAACGATTACAGTTACAGCTCGTAGGTGAGTACCATTTCTATCAAGAGAGTATAACGGTAAAGTGAATTGTGTTGTGTCAGTTTGCTTATTACGTATCAAGATCTTGGAACCCCGTATAAATTAAAGTGATGAAGGAGGGAGGTTACGGCCTTCAGCATTAAAGAATACGACGTAAGGAGTAGGAGGATCTTGTACTTCGTTGTTAGAGAGTATTTATTTTATATCTTTGATGACTGTTGTAAGAAAAATCTTGAACTATTTTTAGAACAGCCTTCTGTTCCAAAAATAGTACAAGAATTTTTTTATAAATTCTCAATAAACTGGCCATCATTTACATAATTTGAAAGAGTTACTATGGCCCTGGAACGCAAAGGGCAAATGAAGGATCACAGATGGGTCTTTAGTAAAAGCTTGACACTCCCATTCACTCCATCCAGTAAGAGATGGAATGATTTCCCACTTAAAAAACGCATAAAAACATTTTTTTTTAAGTTCTTAAAGTCAGTTTTTTTTTTTTAATATAAATTATATGTGAATAAAACAAATAGAGATAGTAATATTCTCAAAACTCATCAATTTTAATAGCTACAAGAAAACTCATTCAAGATATTTTGTTTCCGCAGTTTCACATCAAAATAATAGTCCAAGATGGCGAGTAGTACCTGGGAGGAGTTCTTCGCGGTCCACCTGCCTCCTCCAGACTTTGAGGACAACCGCTCTCTGCTGAAGGAGTTCTGTGAGCGGCATGACCAGTATGGGAACAAAATTGTGCTGGTTACTGTGAGTACCTTACTGATGAACTTGGCTACTTGTGTATCAAATATTTGTACTTAGAAGGCGAGCAATGGGTAGCTCGTTGTCCGACCGTCCGGTAACCGTCCGGACCGAGCCCAAGTCGTCGACGGCGAGTATATTTCTAAAAGGGAGGCTCGGCCCCGTTATGATGGGCAACGAAGGAACGGGGTGGGTTTTTTAGTCAATCTGACACTATCTCCCGCTCCGCTCGAGGGCGGGGAATGTGATCAGCTTGAGATAGGTGTTTAATTTCCTGATTGTTATCTCCCAACCTAAATCAACTAGCTAGTCTAGCCTAGTCTCCACGACACAGGGGATCCTAATGTGGAGACTAGGGCCATATCAATTATTGTAACACATTTATTCTGAACAATAAAAATTATTATTATTATTATTAACTAGTTACTCATGTGCCATATATCTGCTCATAACGTTTCTGCTAGCACTTAACGTAATGGTGAGATCTCGCAAAACTAGGTTAATCATATTAAATGCTAGTACAACTTTTCAGTAGTAGGCAGTTGTTTATACAACTTTATACGAGTAATTCAGCATAAATATTTTGCAGTGAGACTGAGTGACACACTACAACAACCCTATTATGTCCCACTGCTGGGCTCAGGACTCTCCTTAGTAAGGAGGATATAGTCTACTGATACCACGTTGGCTAGACGGGTTGGTAGCATAGTCAGCCTTATAATGTTCCCACTGTTGGGACTTAGGCCTCCTCTCTAGGAGAGGGAATAGGCCGTAATCCACCACGCGGGCCCAGTGCAGGTTGGTGGAAGTCTTCGAATTTTTGGTTCTAGGACATGCCGATTTCCTCACGATGTTTTCCTTCACAGTTTTGAGAGCAGTGGTGATGAAATAAATTACACAAATTAATACGCCTGGCTGGGTTTGAACCAGCGACCTACAATTCGTAAGTCGGGGCCGTTACCACTCGATCACCACTGCTTCTATTCTATTTCTATTGTCAATATATCTACATTATATCAGGTGTGCTACTGAAGTGCCCACTCCGCGGCAGATCCTCTGGTTCTTGGCATTTTTGCTGCGTAGACATTATCTACCCTTTCGATCTCGCAAAATTGAGGTCAAGAGCGGAACACTTCATAAAAGAAAAAGGTCCTTAAAAACCGGACAAGTGCGAATCGGACTTGCGCACGAAAGGTTCCGCACCATCCGTCCGTAACTAAAACTGCCAAAAAAGTCACGTTTGCTTTATGGGAGTCTTCTTGAATATTTATTTTATATTTTAGTACTTTTCCTTATAGCCGAGCGTATAGCGGCAACAGAAATACATCATCTATAAAAATTTTAACTGTCTTACTATCACGGTTAGAAAGAGGTGGCGGGATGATTTGGATGCCTACCACAAGGACTAGTTAGAGACGGCGCAAGAAAAGAAATTTTGGAAGGACTTGGGGGAGGCCTTTGCCCAGCAGTGGGACAGTAATGGCTAGTAAAAAAAAAAAACTATCACGGTTCATGAGATACAGTCTGGTGATGCGGACGGACAGCGAAGTCTTACTAATAGCACGTAATAGGGTTCCATTTCACCGTTTCGTTACGGATCCCTTAAAATGCTAATTTCCGTTTTATTTTTTTTTTGTCTGTGAAGCACGGCTCAGGCTATTAAGTAATTACGCAAGGTGGCTGAATACCAGCCTTGACCTATACGTTAACGACGTCGGCGCGAGATGCCGCCATTAGCCGAGGGAATAGCGCGCCAAATGGTGGAAATATGTCACGGACTCGTGGGCCGAGGTCTAGACTAGATACTTTAGTAATGCTAGCACTTGATGAGCCAAAACTAAAATTTCGGGGGACAAATGGATATGAAAATGGAGTGTGAGAAGTGTCCGGCCGCAGACCGCATAAACTTTTAGAGGATACAACAAAGATATAAAAAAGGAGTACAGTATCTACAGATGAAGGTTTATTTATTTAATCTTCAAGCAACACAAAGTACATAGGCGGACATAAAATGCCTTAGGCATTCTCTACCAGTCAACCTAGGGAGGTGAAGAGACAATACCTATGGTAGGCGCACAAAAAGAAAATTTTGTTTTGAAAACAAGAGTAAAAAGTATACATATAGTTAAAATACACATACATATATATTTAATATAATATATATTTAGGTATATAAAGTAAGGAAAGAAGTTCAACGTCTTTTTGTTGTGAGCATCTTGTTGTTATGATTTCCCACATTTCTGTGCTATAGAATAGCTGTTTTTTGTGTTCGGCATGAGTATGTACGGTGAATAACTTAATTAGGTTTTCTATTGGACAAAAACTTCAGACTACCTACCAATAGGTACATTAGGTACATATTCTAGATCATAGAATACTGGTTATATTTTTATCAAGCCTATCTGTGCCGGTTACCCTAATATAACGAATCAACGCAGTGAATTATTGAGTCGGCGATCTAAACGATAAATTATTGTAAATGTAGCAAAGCTCGCGTTAGACCCACGAGTCCCAGAGGACATCTTTATTTGTAGACGTGGTGATAGCGCGGCGGCGTTGCGTGTCTAGACGCAGTGAATGGAAGTCCCCGGAGGCCTGGAGCGCTCACACGAAGCTGTAAGTGGCGCTGTGTTGCCGGCTACTGGCGCTTTCATGCACGGATTCATTCATAAATTATTTCAGTATATTATCGCGTCCTTAACGTGTTTAAAAACTAGCTTGCCGCTTTCGCCGATTTCGGTTAAACTGTAAGCCGACCAGGCTTCCAAAGCGGTTGAATACTCGAAAGATAGCGCTAACTTTTGTATCTCTTGACCAGCATGGCCACACTCTTGGTAATGGGCATTAAAATCCCTCAGTAACAACAATTGGGCAGAAGGGTATCTCTATATATAGGATATCTCTCTCGGTAACGGGATCTCCGTTGTGCGAGAGGACAAGCGTCGATTTTTTTTTTCTAGGCCCGTGTCCACCAAAGTCCAAAGCGTCGAGAACCGTCAAGGTTACAGAGTGGCAGACAGCAGATGTCGTTTTGGGCGTACTTACATACACACGCACGTGGTTTGAATTATGCTCATAGATAAACCCTGGATAAGAAAGGTACAACACGTCGAACGGACCTCTGATCTTCTCCGAAAGGAAGAAGAGGGCTAGTTTTTCTGTCTCCAGGTGGTGGTGGACTGCGACGAGATTAGAGTGCAGACCTCGTAGTCAGTCAGTGTCTCACAAAGAGCACTCCACTAACATACGAATGTTAGTGTGGTGCACTTTGTAAGAGAAGGAGTGCTGCCGCTGTTTATCAAAAATTAGTCACTCAAAAAAGTGAAGCTAAATTACACGTTCCAAAGCGAAGTATCTTTGCTGTTATCATTCCTTTTCATTTTTATTTGAGTGAAGGGAGGAGAGGAATATCGACTTGGCAATCAGATTAAATAATCTAATATAATACGTATTACTTATGACATACTTTTTCTTGCGAATTCCAAGTCTATCTATTTATTTAAAACATTAAAGATTTATAATATTGATATGGTCACGCAAAAGGTCCCTCAAGTAGGGACTGAATTAATTAACCGGCTTGGTATTACATGGATCTCACAACGTTTTACGGCACAAGAACTGAGTTGCGAGGCTTGGTTTTTTTTACAAGTTATGTTTTTGATGGCATCGCATTTTCCACTCCCTTTCCAGTCGGGCGGCACGACCGTACCCCTAGAGCACAACACAGTCCGTTTCGTGGACAACTTCAGCGCGGGCACCCGGGGCGCGTCTTCGGCTGAGCACTTCCTGGAGCAGGGCTACGCAGTCATCTTCATGCATCGCCAGAAGTCGCTGGAGCCCTTCACCAGGCATTTCACCGGACAAAAGCTGCTGGACATGCTTGAGATCCAAGATCGAGGACCTAATACTACGATTTCGGGTGAGTTTGTGTTTGTTGTACTGCTATTCAAGCCCTGATCTTCAGGCATCGTCAGAAACCTCTGTAGCCCTTGACTAGACACTTCACCGGATGGAAACTGCTGGATACGCTTGAGATCCAAGATCGAGGACGTAATACTTTGATTTCGAGTGAGTCGGTTTTATGCAGCTTTGCTAGCTATGATTTTCTTGCATCCTCAGAGACCTCTGAAGACCTTCATGAGAGACCTCACTTGACAGAAGCTGTTGGACATGCTTGAGATACAGGATCATAGACCTAATATTTTGTATATAAGGCATCAGTCCTATCCGCTACGGTTTTTAAGAGACTGTTGGCGCTGCCCCGCACCAGCCCGTTCAGCACCCTAGTTAAATTAAGACCGTTTCGTTTTTTTTTTGTGTCGAACGCTGCCATGCCTCCGATTCCTTTGTTCTGACCACGTGACTGAGCGTTCAGATGACGTCAGAACAAAAGAATCGGAGAGGTGGTTTACTCAAGGCGTAATTTAGCTAGGGGGGCAAGAATGCGACACGCTTTCGCTTTTTATTAACGCTAAATTCTTATGTTCTCCAGTGAAGCCCGACAGCGTGGATGTGCTAGCCCCCGTGCTGCTCCGCTACAAGGCGGCGCACGCGGCCGGCGCCATCTTGCACGTCTCCTTCACCACGGTGTCGGAGTACTTCTGGCTGCTGAGGGCGGCTTGCGAGTGTCTCGCCAACCTGGGCGCGAGGGCCATGCTGTATCTCGCCGCGGCGGTGTCGGACTTCTATATCCCTAAGGATCGCGTGGTAAGTGGTACTAACGAGACATCCTTACTGTATTTTTATACTGAAGAAACATGGATGGGTTTTAGTATGTAAAAGTCTGACTGGACCTGTCGCTCCACCCAGAGCTGGAGAAGTCGAGCGCGATCTCGGGAGCGAGGGACCATTATTCACTTATGTACGTTGGATTAATCTGACAAATATTTTCGTGCACCAGAGACGTATATGTACGACTAGCTTTTGCCAGCGGCTTCGCCCGCGTACATAAAATATAGCCTATGTCACTCAGGAATAAAGCAGCTTTATATCGGTGAAAAAATTTTAGCAATCGGACCAGTACTTCCAGAGATTACATACAAACTTACAAATTTTACCTCTTTATAATCTTCTATATTATAAAAATGAGCCCCGTTTTCCGTTGTCACGGCATGGCATGAAAACGGCTTGACCGATTTGGCTGATTTTTTTTTTGTTGTGATTGTTATTGTGAGGATAAGGTTCTTATGGACAAAAAATAAAATTAGGGTAGTGTAGGGTAGAGTAGGGTAGAGTTGCGTGTAGTAGGGTAGAGTAGGGCAGAGCAGGGTAGAGTTGGGTATAGTAGTGTGGAGTAGAGACGAGCGGGAGCGAAGCCGCGCGGGCAAAAGCTAGTCTTCTATATTATAAAAATGAGCCCCGTTTTCCGTTGTCACGACATGGCATGAAAACGGATTGACCGATTTGGCTGTTTTTTTTTTTTGTTGTGATTGTTATTGTGAGGATAAGGTTCTTATGGAAAAAAAATAAAATTAGGGTAGTGTAGGGTAGAGTAGGGTAGGGTAGGGTAAGGTAAAGTAGAGTAGAGTAGGGTAGAGTAGAGTAGGGTAAAGTAGGGTAAAGTAGGGTAGAGTAGGGTAGAGCAGGGTAGAGTTGGGTATAGTAGTGTGGAGTAGAGACGAGCGGGAGCGAAGCCGCGCGGGCAAAAGCTAGTATTAGTATAAATATAGATTAAATATTTCTCTATCTGACTTCGTTTAATTTGTCGATTCTCTGTGTCACTTTTAGGAGGCTGTTTGAAGATGGAGTATTTGATATAAAAAACATAGGATAAGAATATTTGTTACTAACCTCATAGATCTGTGTTGTCTGTTCACAAAATAAATTATTATTATTATTTGATCGTAAAAATACGACCCTGGCGAAATGGAGGTTAACTCTGGCGGCTAAAGCATTAAAATGGCGTGTTCTTAACCCTTTAATCGCCTATGGGGATTGAAGAGCTAAACAAAGACTCAGTCGTAAACACACGACCCTGGCCAATTAGACCCGAAAACACTCGCGCGTCGGGCCAATACGGCGCGGGCGCTTAAACAGTTTCAGAAACCGGAGTCGCAATTTCTTTAGGTATACTTCTGATATCCATACGTTTTGCAGCCTACCCACAAGCTACAGTCCGCCTGCGGAGCCCCCATCATCCAGCTGCACCTGGTCCCCAAGATGTTGGCGCCGCTGGTGAGCCTGTGGGTCCCGGAGGCGTACGTTGTGTCCTTCAAGCTGGAGACGGATGAGAACCTGCTCATCCCAAAGGCGAGGGCCGCGCTGGAGAAGTATAAGCATAAGGTAAACTTAAGACAGTCTATTATGTTTTAAGAAAAAGTGTAAATGGCTTTAGACAAAAAGCTACGTGTTTTCTTCACTAGATGGCGCTAAACTCAATTTTTTTAGTTTTCTTTGGGAGTACCTATAGGAGCAAAAATACGTTAACTTAGATCGAATTGTATATATAGGTAGTGGTCGTTTATCGACGGTTGTTATTCTAATTTAATATTTTTAACCTTATTTCGCCATCATCTTTCTACCATCGGACAACCCGACGTACGGCGAGAGCCTCCCCTTACATTAACAACAACTTATATTAGCTGTTATCATTTGCCAGATGGTGGTAGCGAACCTGCTGCAGACGCGCCACCACCGCGTGATCCTGGTGTCGCCCGACATCTCGCAGGAGATCGTGCTCACCAGGGAAGAAGTGCACGCTGGTAAGCATACAAGGTCCTTTTTAGACTTCCATAGCCGCCGCCACCGGGGTTCCGATCCCGATTTCCGGCCACCGTAGACGCGGGCTCGCGGACGGCGAGCCATAGGTAGCTCGCTGTCCGATCGTCCGGTAATGGACTGAGCCCAAGACGTCGACGGCGCGCACTGTTCCCGCGCGCCTCAAGGAGTTGTCAGCAAAGCAGAGGCCTAGCTGGGTCGAAGCCTACCGGGGCCAGGGTTATCCGAAAGGAAACTCGTAGAACGATGGTTTGAAGGCTAGTAGGAACGGGGTGGGTTTTTACTCAGGAAGAGTCTGACACTATCCGCTCCACCCAAGGGCGGGGGTTGTCATAAGATGATTTTTGCCTACCGTAAAAAAAAAGTGATTTTTTTTCTCTATTATGTTAAAGACACCAAAAACATTGTTTTTTTTTTTCAAATCTATTTTCAATTAGTTACTGATTGATCTCAAGAAGAGTATTCTTTTAATTTGTTTTAAGAATAAAAAAATATATTTTTCAGTTAATAATAGTTTTTTATTCATTTTATTAATATTAATATTCAGCTATGTATATTGAATTGGTTCGTTTACGATTTGAACCCTGACGCTCACGAAGTCACGGTGCCTGAATTGAAGTGTGGCCTCTATCTAATAAATAAAGGCATATTGTAAGAACTTTAACACCGTAATTACAAAATACATTGGCTGATATACATAGGCAGACTGAAGAACTACAGGAAAAATGAATCTGAATTGCTTGAACTACCTTCAATTCCACCAGTTGCTAATCAAGCAAATATAACGGCACCAGCCTCATTCCTTGATAACATATCTTCGAAGCTGACTAGTTCTTCTGTTCAAGATTTAAGAGTGGATGCAAACATTGAATGTGTTTTGTCCGAGTGATTATTGTAGTGATAACGTGTTAAAACTTTAAGAAATAAATATATTTAAGCAAATGAATGTACTTACTTATTAATATCTATATATATAAAAATGAATCCCGTTTTCCGTTGTCACGACATAGCATGAAAACGGCTTGACCGATTTGGCTGATTTTTTTTTTGTTGTAATTGTTATTGTGAGGATAAGGTTCTTATGAAAAAAAAATAGGGTAGTGTAGGGTAGAGTAGGGTAGGGTAGAGTAGTGTAGAGTAGGGTAGGGTAGAGTTGGGTATAGTAGGGTGGAGTAGGGAAGAGCGGGAGCGAAGCCGCGCGGGCAAAAGCTAGTCACTAAATAAAAATACTGTTCTATTGCATGTCCAATTGCATATTTTTTGCTTATTCGCCTAAATATCCAAAAATACAACGTGTAAGACGACGAGCTCTTCTTCAAAATCGCAGCTTGTTTATGTCGACGTTTGCAAGTAACTATTACCAATATACATCAATGTTATTACGTTTTACTTGATCTTTTGATTTTTGACTTGTACTTCATCAGCCTCTATGAATATGTATCACTGGTAGTGTTTCATACATTTTCACAGAATTTATTATACCCGAAGTCTGGAAGGCGTTCTCATACTAACTTATTGTCACTGTCACTTTAACGTGTTATTGTAGATCATTGTTGTGTTGATGTCGATCATTGCTATTCAAAGTGATTAGGCGTTTTTTTTTTTAAACCTTATTTATAGGGTCTCTCGCCTGTTCTCTGAACATAAAACTTGAACTACTGTAAAGCCGTACCTTTGAGCTTTAATACGATGTACCGTTTGTCTGTGTACATGAATATTTTTAGCTTGGGCACAGCTCCCTATTAATTCCGGCCATGTCATTTGGTGATCCAGGCGTAGACATCGAGTCGTCGATAGTGTGCGAGATAGTGCGCGTGCACGCGCTGCACATGCGGCTCCTGGGCGAGGCCGCCACGCCGCCGCGCTCGCCGCGCTGATGTGCGCGCGCGCGCCGCCGCCTCTACCTCACCAACGAGTAGCGGCGCGACGCACCACGCACGCTAACACTAACGTGCGTCTACTAAACTCTCCTACTGTTTAAAGTGTTTTTGTGCGACTGAACTCTACTAATGATGTCTTTCTACCAAGGTGTGATAAGTAAGCGAGCAGTCGCGCGTCGTCGCACAACGCACTTAACCACTAACGTGTGTCTGTAAAACTCTCTTACTGTTTAAAGTGTTTTGTGCGACTAAACTGTACTACGTGTGTCTTTCTACCAAGGTGTGGTTTGTAAGCGAGCGGTCGCGCGTTTGGTATCACCAAAAACCGCACACACATAGGTACTATCGTCTCTTAAGAGTGTCTTTATTTGTACGTGTTCAAAAAGTGTTTTTGTGTAACAAAACTGTACTAAATGTGTCTTTCAATGAACATGTGGGTGGCGCAGTCGCACTCTCCTACAGCTAAGTGGCTAAGTATAGGTTTTGTTAATGAAGACCCACTTGTGCATATGTTTTATGTGCCGCAATAATCATGAAGCTGGCATGTATCGTTACAAAAAGCGCTCAAATGTTCGCGAGCAAACGCGCGTGTAATGGCGCAAAAGTGTGAGCGGACGCGCGTTTGGCGTATCATCATAAAATTGTGAACACCTTTTTAAATCAAATTACTTATTTATTTTAGTTTATGTTCATAAGTATACATTGTTAACTTTATTTCAAATCGAAATCATCGAGTCTATTTATGTAATATTTATTTTGCACTCCCAAGGTTATAAAAATAACAATATAAATGTATCGGATACAACTTTTTGTTACTATATTTTATGTCTCGTATTTATATATTTTTCATGTATAGAGGTGTCGTTATCGATGTAATGTTTTATCGATACTAACCTTACAGGTACGACTGAGCAGTTTTAAACTGCTGTTACCTAGGGTATACTGTATTGATGCAAATTGTACTAGCGCGAATTATTTCGATCAGGAATCCAATACAATTTGCATCGATATTAATCTTGAGAACTAATTTTGGTTATTCTTATATAAGCATATGAATATATCGATTTCAAAAAGTATTTAACTGACTTATAATATAATTAGCTTTTGTTGGCTCTGCTCACGTTACCTATCTATCTATACTACACTAGTTTTAGTATATGCGAAACCCGAAACACGTGTCTAGTATTTTTATGTAAAGAATCTATGTTATGAAAAATCACAAAGTCATAAGCTCGTTATGTCAGCAAAAACACAGTGACCAGACCATCCAAGATGCTGAGGGGTTGTTTTGCACTTGCACCCAGCTGTTTGTTGGCGCCTAATTCCCGCTACTGCCTGCGGTGACCTGTGTTGTACTTAGTGTCGGTGATGTCCAACTTATAACCTTTTTAAATATTTTTGGAAAAAAATATAACAAACTATTGGAAGCCATTCAGTTACTGATTCTGGACAAAGTGTATTCAGGGTTCGCATATAATACTAAAAAGAATGTTGTATAAAAAATATTTATTGTGATTATCTCCCAGAACACGCAATCAACGTATGAAAATTATCTATCAAAAAAATTTATCAAATCAAAGGCACGGGTGATTGACCGCCCACTATATATCGGCTATGGGTCAAATCACTCGATACGATAGCCCTTGGCATAATTAAGGTCACCTACGTACTTATTTGAGTACCTCTATCGATACCGAGGCTTTTGGCTGATGAAACAGTTTAAAAAGGTTACAAGACTAAAAAAAATACTTCAATAATCTCACAGTATTGCCAGCTCAAAATATTTTCTGAATAGACTGTTTTTCAGTTAAGATACTTTTTGCTAAAAGATTATTAATGTGTTTATATAAGAAAATATTTTAGATATTACCTCTTTATGTGCCCCAGAATCTTCTATGACTAGATTTTATATGTCTATAACATGGAGTACTAAAATCATGTAACTATGAACTTATGTCTAAGTGTAACATAGTGTTAGCTGTACATAATTATAAATAGTATTCAAAATATCTGTCAAGAACTTCCAATAGGATTTTAAATGTTTATTCTATAATAAATTATAAAAATATATCATAATTTATTTGTTACTTATTGTATTTTGTCATTGGCAATAAATACTGTTAACAACAAAAATTTAGAACACAAAATGGGAATCATGACAAATGCTGTACTTTGTAATTTTAAATTACAAACTACAGCATTTCACCTTCGTGCAATAATGCGAAGAACATAGTTTTCGTGAAATTCAAATATTCTTAAGGTTTTTTTACATTTTTCAGGCCAATTTCCGGTCATATTGATTAAATATGTCTTACCAAAAAAAAAGCCATATTGAAAAATCCATTCAATATGGCTTTTTCTTGAAAAAATACAAAAAAAAAATTAGGAAAATTTTAATTTCGCAGGCTACCATAATATAATGCAAAAAAAAAGTGAATTCGATTTATGATGTTAACAGTAATGTTTTAGTTGTAAGTAAATGGTTTGATGTGTAGACTAATGTCAGATACTAGTGTAATACAGGCTACTTTAGTGTTAGGTAAGTTCAGTAGGGCCTTAGGTGCAGGTGAGCCTGCCTGCCACCCAGGGACATGCCCCAAATAGACAAAAGTGGAGAGTATATCAGATTTTTTTTTATATTTTTGTTTTGGTCAAATCTTGCAAATGAAATAAGACCCCTAAACAATTGAGCTAAAATTTTAGCATTTTAGTTTGGATGGCAATGCATGCTTTGCTAAGAGATGTCATTTTAAATCCAAAATGGCGGAGTTATTAAATTAAATATAAATGTCATTTTTTAAATCGAAAAAGACAACTACATCACAGTCAAAGTCAAAATATTTTATTTCACATAGGCCTACATGGGCACTTATAAAACGTCAGAAGCTAGTGCACGGTTCCAAATTGGTCGTTTCCTATGGAGAAGAACCGGCAAGAAACTCCATGGTTACTCTTTTAAATCCAAGATGGCGGATAAATCTTAAAAGATTGATTTACAATTTTTTATTCACCTGCACCTGTGTAGTATGTATATTAAAGTATTACAGAAATGTTTTATTTGGTATAACAAATTATTTCGCATATTTAATTTACAAACATTTCAATACTTATAATAGTATTATGCGAAATTATCTATACCAGTATCTTTTAAACTAAAAATAATTAAGATTTTAATTATAATATTTATGTAATGATATTTACGAAAGATGTTAATTTGTTAAATATTTAAGTTTAAATCAAAGTTAAATGTTGTGTCGTGTAGATAGTGGCTTAGGCTTACGTCTATTTCTAACTTTAAATGTATTCTTCAGGACCATGACTTTGTAAGAAGCAACATAAGGTAGCATTCAAATTTTATCACACATCTCTATCGAAATATTGACTACTCGCTAAATCGTGAATAGCCTTATTTTTAAATGCCTTATTTGGAAACTCACTAGTGTATAGTTTAAACAAGCATTTCTTCTAGATTGTTAGTTGATAAAAAAATGTATTTTGAACGTTTTGTTATTGAAATTGAATGTTTTATAGATATTTATTTGAAAGTTTACTGTTGATATACAAGGTTATTTGTAAAACACTGGCAACCTTTCAAAACGTTACCACAACATAAACAACTGTTGCTCTATGACTTTTTAAAATGTATATTTTAGTTTATCAGATTTTCATACAAAAATAAAACCATTTAAATTGAACGTTCTAAATATTGAGAAACCTATGCAAAGCAAGCGATAGTATAATAGTGGAGAGGATCGGAGACCGGGCGGTAAGTGCCTGATGCGCTTGCATGACGTCTTACAGACGTAGGTAGGTATAGCAAAATTTAAAGTTTGAATATGTTAGATAGACTAACGAAATCTTGAAGGTTTGTTTTTGGTAAATTAATTATATTTTGTAAAAAGTCGTAAAACAAAAGTTGTTGTTTATGATTTGTTAGTAATACAGTCCTGCAAGGTTGTTAGTGTTTTACAAATAGCCCTGTAATATATTGAAGAGTTGGACATATCAGAAGCACAGAATAGTTCGCCGGGACGTGAACCGTTTGTATCGTTTATTTTACAGTTCAAGCGTTCAGTCATTATTTTGTGCGTTAGTCATTCTACTGATAATTTTAACACAATTAATTCTGCTGATAAGCTAAAAAGATAGCTGGGGACCGGTTTGATCGAGTTGTATCAGTGATCTCTTATTGTTCTTATTAGATTTTATTATCTTAATGGTTCGCTGTGGGGATCTCAATTTATAAGTAAAATCTTCTTCCAGCCCTTATCCCAATTAAAAGACAATGTCAATGAAAAGATGTCATATCATTTTGATCTTTATAGGGTCGATAGAAGGCTCATTTTTGAACCCTTTTTATCCTTATCTCAACATTTTGGCATTTGTGTGGATTGGTTCCTGTTTGCATAAGTAGGTCTAATTGAATACCTGGCTGTATTTATTTTGTGCTACAACAACTAAAACAAAATCTAAAGCATCAAAGTTGCATAAAATAAAGCAACAATAACATTTTAAACAGTTGCACCAGGAAGACTGGGTGCATTTTGGGAACATTTCATTATCTCCTTTCTACGAAATTTACCTGATGGCCCTCTCAGGCCCTAGTGAACCAAAAACGGTACGGTGTACTGTAAACTTAAACCTTATTTTTGCGTAATAAATCTAAGGAGCTGTAACGAGGCGTACCACTTTCGGTACACTGAGGCTTGAGAGGATGCAGTGACGTCACATAGTTTGTGCATCCTTTTTCCGTTAATTGACAGTTTCCCCCTCCACCAGATTTGAAAGGTTTCTAATATATCCAATTTTGAACGGATTTGCATAAAGTTACTTTTAGATGCAAAAAAAAAATAAACCACATACCCAATAAACAATATTCAAGAAAATTGATGGATACGACTGTTTGCTTTGTTTATTTTTGGCTTGGCATTTTCTGAATGTATAATGTGGTCCCTGACTAAATGACGATATCAGTGTATAATACTTCTTGCTCGTATAATACATGTAAAGAGAAATAATTGTGCTAAAATTGTCTGTAGAATGTTTGATCAGAAGGTGCTCCACTATACCATCTGTATTTGTTAATAATAATGTTTTATCGATTTATGGTCTTTTATAAAATCATACTTGATTATTCAAGAGTTTAATAAATCAATATTTAGAATATCAAGTTTATTCAATTTACTGTAGATAAAGTCTAGGTATTATGGCTTCCATACAAAATGGACTGTCTGTACTTCAAGGGAAATATTTTCTAAAAAGGATGAAATATTCAGAGTTCATTATTTACTTAATCAGAACATGAATTTATAATTTCATATTATTTCAATCTATCGTCAATCTAGTATCAACTTTAGTTTTCTATATTTAAAGTTCATTTTTATGTGATTCTTTTGTTCTAAAACTATTTAAAAAGTATGGATTGTAAAGGTATCATATATTTTTTTACTAAATGTTGACTTTGTTGTTTTCTGAGCTGAAATATAGTAAGCCCATTGTGTATAGAAGTCATGAGATAGTTTCACACTCCAAAACAAGGTAAGCAGGGAAACATCTAAGTGTTGGAGATTGGCAAAATCAGTTTTATAATGTTAATTTATTAAGTTTGTGGTAATTTAAAAGGTAGAGGGTATCGATTATGTATGAGCCTAATTACTAAATAATGTCTTCACGATCTTGCATCTGAAAAATTGAAATTTGCAATAGTTTAATGCCCAATAAAATCTATGCAAAGTTTTGTATGCGACTGCAAAGACGTGATTCAAGACAGTTTGAAAACATCATAGAGCGATTTTATCTTCTGAATCATCGCTCTATTATATTCTTTACTATTATTGTTAGTAGAGAATTATTTATGTTAAAAAATTATTTTCGTATATTGAAACTTATATATTTTTATAATTTATTAATATTTTTATTTGATTTTTTTTGAAATTTTTGGAAAATGTATTAAGTGCTGTGTTTTATAAATAAGTAAATGTGGTGTATTTGGATATAAAGGGTATTTACCGTATAGATGTTGTGCCGGAGTGGTGTTTATATCAGACTTATAGAATGTTCTATGTAGATACATTATATTATATACCTGTTTGTGTGTTTGTATGTGTGGGTGCGGGTTTTCTCATTCTCACTGTATTCATGGTGACTTTGAACATTGGATTAAAAGTCGTACTGTATTTTTATTTTAGTTTTTTTTTTTTAATGTGAAATTGCCCAGGACGATTACTGTGCTAGGTATTCCCCGCGTCTTTAGTTACTGCTCTCCTCCCAATGGTGGTAGCGTCTTATACTGTCTAAAATTTTCCTCGAAGAACTTAAAGAATTTTTCAATTCGCTCCTAAAATTAGAATGTTCAATCATACTTTTCAGTTTTGTTATATTAGTATAGATTAGTCTTCCACGCCAGACAGCCTTGTTGATCAAGTACTTGTGAGTTCTGCGATTACTAATAATTCTAAAAAAAAGAAGATACAATACACTATCCTCGACTTGGTTTTCTTTAAGAATGTCGTTGTAGATGTACGAAATACCCGCGTCTTGTTTATTTATTAATTAAAATCTCATACAACATAAGCTACAAAGGCGAATTAGGCATTCCAGTCGACTAAGGATGGTTTTTTTTTGAAGTGGGAAATCATCCAACGGCTTCTCCCGCTCTGGGATTAAGTGGGAGGTCGTATCAAATTAAAATTTTTAACTACTAGGTGTGGTTTTAGTTACTAACTAAAACCACACCTGTGTCCTTCAGTTGCCTTTTGCGTTTTAGGGCTGCGGGTATCCTTTTCAGAAATTCCCTGCGACTCTTGAGCGACCAAAGGTAGTGGAGAGGCAATATATTTATGTTTAAATCAATAAAATTGAAACCAAATCCCCACGCACACATGCAAACGTTGATTGTGTAAGTGTACTATATCATGTTTTATAACTATTATATCATATTTTATGGAACGTTAATGTGTGAGCAAGCGGTACCCGTGTTCTTCAAGTATTAAATCCATATATTCTAAGTGTCTAGTTGTACTATCTATATGTTCTTATATCATCCTTATGTACTTGACAATAAGGTACAATTTTAACTAATGAACTACTTGGCTGTTGTGAAAAAGTCCTATCTGCATAATTTGAGGTCGTTTAATTGCTTTTGAGTGTCATCATCGTGCGCATTTGATGATAAATTACTATGACATTTAATTACAGGTCCATCTAGATAAAACCAGTATTTTGTGGATACCAGTCTCCGAAATATGTCGAAGATTTGAAGTTTTGAAGCTAAGTACGTAATAATTCGTAGCTGATAATTATAGCACTACGTATTATTCAAATCAACAAGAGCAACCTAGATAAAATAAATATTAGTGGCGCCGATACATCCAAGTTAATATTATTACGTATACGCAATATTGTGCATCACGGCATCTTTCTGTAAATTGGTGCAGTGATGCCAACTACGAAATATTACGTAGCAGGCCATTTGTATGGTGGCCACTGATTATGATTTGACAGTTAACTTCGGTATTCGAAGGGTTTTAAATGGAACTCATGATAAACGTTTTTGATTGATTAATTGACCGTTTTTTAACAAGTCCCTGGTTTCTCCATTTATGCAATTACGTACTTTTTTACAAAGGCAGTGTTTTATCAGCAAAGTACAGGACGGCTAGGCTTACTTCCAGATACTATCGGTAGCGTGGGTCACGATAATCTTATATAGTTCGGAGAATCGGAGAGTTCTAATTACAAGTTTTACAGATTTAAAAAAAAACATCCAGTGAATTTTTTTCCGCTCTTTATAAATTTTATTAACTGTCTGCGCGGTATTAATATAATTACCAGGGTAGGTCAGACAAATGACTTGAGCGTTCCCTCCAAATGCTACAAAATGTGACTATCATGGCCATACATTTTGTACTCAACGTTTGGTGGGAACGCTAACAGAAATATCATTTGAAAAATAATTTGTCTAGGCTTGTATCTCCGCTTCTGTGAGTCGTAGCGTGGTATTATACAAGGTATAAGGGACGGGTCTCCGCAAACTTTAAAAGGCTTGCTCAGTAGACGCAACTGCACAACCATCCATAAGCTTTAAAAAAAAAAATGATTATGAACTTCATTTGGACAGTTTGTATTGAGAGGCTGATTTTTTTTTCTTTTCCGGAAAAAAAAGTCTTGTGGAAGGTAGTTCAGCTTCGTCTACTGATCAAGCCCTTTTTGCTGAGACCTGACCCTTACACCCTGTATACAGTGTATACCTAGCCTATTCTGTTTGTCATGAATCTGGTTATCCTACACAAAAAGGTTTTCCAATCGTATTAAAAATATTGTGATCTCACGCTACGAAAATGTTTGTAAGAGAAATAAACCTTTCGTCATTTTTAAAACATGGTTTGAGAACGAAATTTTTTTTTAACGGATTTTTAGAAACTGAAGTTCGGACTACCTTCCATATTCAAAATTTGAAAATTGTATCTTTACGAAAGCACTATTTGCCTTTCTCTTTATGGTAAGTTTTGTTTCCTTGGCAACTTTTCAGGGGCTGCAAATATGTACGCATGAATATCAACAACTTTTAGTAAAGGGCCAACACAGACGAAAAAAAAACTACTGTTTCTTTACGTTCCACCAGTGTTAGGTTACTTCTAGACAAGCGTGCTCCATCGTCGGCCACATAAACCGTTACCATCATGTGACATAGTGGTCAAATGCAAGACTATCCATAAGAAAAAAAAGTTATGAAAACATCTACTCAAAAAAGAGGTAGTTAGTAATTGAATCATAAGACCCATATTTTATGGTTCAATTTCCAAAAAAACCTTTTTTAGAGTTAGGCCTCTTCATGATTAATTCATTAAACCCCAAGCGAACGCTGGTGTTCGCGCACCCATTGTCTTTCTATTGTGTCTCTAATTATCACGATTGAAGAGTTAAGGGGTAGCCTGGTGGAGATAGGTGTAAACCAACGTCCCTACTAAGATGACCTTGCTAGTTTCAACCCGAGTAGACAGCAGTTCTAAACCATGACCTTTAACGCCCTTGGTTGGGAGGCGCGTTTTCCCAACCACCGGACGTGTTGGCGCGTGGATTACATCCATGTAGCCGCATCACAAACTAAGGTCACCTTGGTTGGGATGTTGGTTTACACCAATCTGGCCGCCCCCTCCCCCCCCCCCCCCTTTAAACGTGCGATAAATTTACTAAACAGCAGATTTTTTTCATATATTTCAAATGTTGACTTCCTTAGTTAAAGTGGTGTATATTCATGCGTACCTACTACTACCCCCCATAATAGTGTTACTAAATTAAAAGTCAGTATAACTAAGGAATGTGCCTCCACTTCCATATTCTACAAACTGCGATTT
Organism: Mythimna lalbum; assembly: GCA_949319445.1. NCBI lineage: Eukaryota > Metazoa > Arthropoda > Insecta > Lepidoptera > Noctuidae > Mythimna > Mythimna lalbum. The sequence continues at coordinate 20,183,291 of OX439356.1, read as the reverse complement.
TAACTAACATGAGTATCTGTCGTTGTGATATTGTATTGTCTATGCTACTCATGGAGACTTTACTACACGTGGATTAAATACTTTGGCATATTTTAATGTAACACTTGTTTTATTTAACTTTACCTTCATACCTCTCGGTTTAAAATAAAGATGTAGCGAATAGCGACATCTACTCAACAGTTCTCCGCGTCATTTGAGTATATCCGACAGTCCAAAATCATCTATCGGGCAGTTGCCCACGCCAGACATAACACCTGTCTGGTCGGAGGGTCCTCTCTTTGGGACTTTTATTTATTTATTTTATAATTTACGTGTTACATTAATTTACATTGAAAGAAGATACATTTTTTTTTTTTTACAAAAATACTGTTTACTTTAAAAAGAAATGTAGAAAATAGCAGACTTTATACTGTTCCTCATAACTCTACAAAATTTTTTTTCAAAACAAAATCTGGTGCAGTGCAGCGGCATCTATGTCTAACATTGACTGTGTGATGGTGGGTGTGTATGTATGTTACTTATTCACGCTTGAACAGCTAAATAGCAGTATATCATATCCTGGAATAGCATACTACTTATCACGGCAGCATGTTCTCCTGGGATAATTTTCTACCATAACGCGGGCGAAGCCGCTAGCAGCAGCTAGTAGGAACTATAAGATAGAAAACCTACATCTCCATATCAGAGATCTGTTCATGATTAAAACATAAAACAGTCTAAAAACAACTATTAGAGATGGAGATACCACAACCGTCTGCGAAACATTATACCCTGTCCCGCATAGAATAAAAGCTACTGATGAAATGAGTGCTAAATGATGTAGGTCTCATATCAACTATATCAAACTTTAAGCCCTTTAAACCATAGATATTCGCAAATGAAACAAAACAAGAACTGACAGTTTCTCAGTTCAAAGTTGTCATGGCCTGTCAGAATTGCACTGAAATATTTGTAAATACTTAAAGAGTACTCGCTCATGTGGTTACATTAGTGGCGGATGTTACGGTTTATATTGTTTTTGTTCTAAATTGATCAAATATGGTAAGTCACTTTAGTATATTAGTACGCCGAAGTTCAAGTCTCCTCGAGAACCGAGCAAGTAGGAACAGTAGCAATTGGCTCACATACAACCAAAACTGCGATGGTCAGAATTAGAAAAAACAGTTTATTTTGCCTCTGTGAAAAGTAGCATCAATGTTAAGCAGGTGCCGATGGTATACAATAAGATAAACTCGTAAGTACGATTACCTACTAAGAGGTATAACTGACTGCTGACTGTATGCACACAGAAAAGACGACATAGTAAAAAAATAACAAAAATCTCCCAATAGGTTTACCTATCAATCATGTTACAGGATGATGAAATAGAAGACGTCGTTGGCGAAGTAAAGCTGACAGAGTCACAGAAAAGTGTGACAGTTTCGAATGTCTACTCAATGGACTACACGGACAGTGGCTCCGAGAGACACAACTCCTCAGGAATGGACACGTACGTCCTAGAGTGGGACAGCGAAGACAGCGAGTCATCTGTTCTGCGAGGTAGCGTCAGCATCGTTAGCATGAAGGACAGACCCGTCAAACCTGTGCTAATCAACAGTGATGCGCAATGTGAAGTTGCCAAGAAAATAACCAGAGCTTCCTCCACCGGAATCAACCAGTGTTCTATATTTGCGCAAGAAATTTTCACACAAACCAGCAAAACTATCATAGAACTAGCTGAAATAGAAGGAGCAGTCAGGAGACCAGTCGACAGCAACACATTGGAGACGCAAACATCCTTCATGTCAATAACAGAAAACAAAACTGTACAATACCGAATAGAAGTATCAGGAACCAAACAAAACGTAGTAACAAATGAAATGATCGGCGGTTGTAAAGAAAATTCCCATGACATCTCTTGTCATCAAATATTTCCTAATTCTCTCGATGACGGTTCTTCAAAATTCCTAGCCTCTGATACAGAAAACGAAAAATCGGAATGTACCAGTGACAACAGTTCAACCACCACCAATACCAAACAGACAAGCGTAGCCAACACAGATTCTAAAGAAAATATCTGTGAAGATCAAAACGAGTACGAGAACACCAGCGACTTCGATCAGTCGGCAGACATCACCGATATAGAAGAAGATTCACTCATGGAGCCGAAGACTAAAGTTAACAAAAATGAAATCCAAAGTGATGGCACCCACACGCCCACCTCTGTTGATGACGACGTAGCTGAGCTATACTCTAAGCTGTCTGAAACCATAGACATCCGAATGCATTCGCCTTCTGATCATGAAAGAAAACGTTACGGATACTTAACTCCTTTGACTGAAGAGTCTGCCGTGAGAAAAGATAGTACAGGCGACGTAACAGCTGGTAACGTCACGTGTCAAAACGATGAAGCTGACAAGGATGTATTGTTTACGAATAATGCTGGAATAAAAGTCAAGTTGTTCCCAAAAGCAGATAGTTGCGATGAATCAGAGATCTTTAAATTACCTCCAATACAGAATAACAGCTGTCCAGAAAACTTAAATTTTTTGTTCACTTTAAGTCCCAATAAATTGGGGCCCAAGAGTGGTAACCTGCCTGGCGTTTATGAAGAGCGGAAGGAAAGGAGTCTCGATAGGTGGGAGTTGGGAGGAAAGAATCTAGCAGCAGGAGAAAGCGCACTGATCAGTGGAAGAAGTGGTAAGTTTTAAGTTGACTATAAGTTAGTAGTTAAATGACAAGCAGTACCTAATCTAGCCACACAAACCTTTTCCACATGTTCCTTGCTACCCAGAGCCTGAGAGAGTATCCCACACGAGCGTGCTGCTGCCTCCTATCCACGCGGAGGGCTGTCTCACCAGCAACTCCAGCAGGACCGACTATCACGTCTCCAACACGATTAAGTCTGAGAACCCGTCGGAGTCGCATTGCTCCATCAGCATCAAGGATAGAATCAAAGAACTGAAGGCGAGCAACAAGCCAAGGAAGTCATGGACGCAGTCTAAGTATATGAAGTAATGAACTAATTTGACGGTTTTTTTTTTTTCAAAAATACCCTTCACTTGTGATAGAAACTTTTTTTTCTATTGATGCTCGCGCTTGACCAGTATCTCACTAGAAGGAGCTCGCTTGCCTAGAAGTAACCCGTACTCTCTTCACTTAATGACCACAAAATTTTAGTTAATACTCTTTTCTCTCGATCTCCTAAGATACTGATTATATATACCAATAGCAATATTTGTAGGCTTACCATGACATGTTAAAATGTCAAGCGTACGAACGAGAAAGAGGGATGGAACTATACAACCTACATCATCAGCGTTTATAATGTTCTCACTGTTGGGACTCAGGCCTCCTCTCTAGGAGAGTAATCCACCACGCGGGCTTATTGCGGGTTGGTGAATGTCACATGTCTTCGAATTTTTGGTTTTAGGACATGCCGGTTTCCTCACGATGTTTTCCTTCACCTTTCTGAGAGCAGGGGTGATATATTACACAAATTAATTACAATTAAAAAAGAAATAAATTACACAAAGTAATGCGCCTGGCTGGGTTCGAACCCACGACTAACAACTCGTAAGTCGGGGCCATTACCATTCGGCCACCATTGCCCTACCACCTGCATCTAAAACCTACATAGCTTTGTATAACTCCATCGCCTTAATAGTTTAATTTTAGTCGTCAAATAGATCGCGTTAAGAGCCACCACCCACACGTACAACTTGCAACGGTGTGCATGTAGTCGTGTCGATGGAGAACTTTAATGTATTATTAAGTGGCAAAAAGAGACGGAACACTTTTGTATGGGGCGCCCGCTTATCGCTGCGTTCAACTTTAGTTAATCAAACACGGTTGAAGCTATCTTGTTTCACTTGTAGCAGCTTATCAGGAAGTAGGAGTGGGTCCCCCGGCTCGGTGTCTCCGGACAGGATGACCGACGCCACGGAGCGAGGCTGCGAACTGCTCTGCGTGGAGCTGATCAAGCGACTGCGCTCTCATTCTTGGTTAGTGAAAAGTAAAAATACAATACTACGAAGTAGAGTTATATTTTTCAAATCACTTACTCGAAAATCCGCTCATATCGATTAATAGTACCTAATTACGTTGCGCCTTTATCTAAATTATGTCACATCTCTACCTCTAGTGATGTTCGTTCACAGGTTTGAAATAGCCGACGTATTAGACGACCTCCCTAGAGTACTGGACAAGTTTTGGGGCGTCATGGCCGAACATAGGATTGCAGACCTAATACGACAAGTAAACATTTTTTCTCCTATTCTAAATTCAATTTATTTAAAATACTAGTTTCTGCCAGCGACTATATCCGCGTCAATATCGGTTATTGCGGACGCGAAATCGTAATCAACATCAGATAAAAAGTAGCCTTTGTCCTTCTTGTTTTAAAGTACTTAGTCCACATAGGTACCTACTTGTCTCTGTTACCATTTGGATAACGGAAACCACTATTGATTCTAATTAAAAACCTCTAACAATATTATAAGTTAAGCAATGGGCGTGCTGTCCAGTGTACCTAACATTTTTCGGTATATCATGAAACTGGTTGTGCGATCAATTTGTAAGTAAATCGCATCTCAAGTAATACCTTCGTGAATACCACTTTCTGTTTTCTGGTATAAGTTGAAAGAAAATCAAGATGAATTATTTTTAAAGCTGGGATTTTTCCAGACAGTAGTGTAGTATATAAAACCGTAAAGTCACATCCGTCCATAGAGAGACTATTTTTTGAGACCATTTTGTGGAAACACGGCCTCATAGAGCACACTCACTGTCAATTATACCATACCTGTAATTTTTCGACCGCTTTGTAGCAGCGTAGCTTACTTAGGAATCCCCAGCTTAATCATCCCTTTTTTCTATAAAGGTGAGTGCACACGTAGAGTCTCCAAGAACGCAAGTCGCTCGAGCCGCGTGCAACACCCTCGCTATGATTCTGAAGAACACCAACTACACTAAAAAACCAGTAGGTTGCAATATTGAATCTTTATTAGTTAAACTCTTAGTTCTAGCTACTAGCTAGTGGTAGCTGTGTTACTTTTGGTGTACAATAAAGTCCTATTCTATTCTATTCTAGTTGACGTAAAGATCTAATGACAGCGTCAGCAGGTAGCACTGCCGTGGTGAATTACGGCAGTAATCCACCACAATTACCCTGGTGCAACTGGTAACAAGCAATGTAAATTAAATTACTTGCCTGAAGCATCAGGCAAGGAATTTAATCTATACATATAAAAGGTGAAACTAACTGTCTGACATGTCAACGCACAGCCAAAACTACTGGGACTGGGAACAGTAAATTTTATACAAGGCTGGTTTTTATGACGTAGGCGAGCGCTAAAAGAGAATTTTCCAAGATACACCCCCTAAGTTGATGAAACGGGGGCCCAAAGATTGTAGCAGGAAACTTCGTTCACGCAGGCGAAATGAATAGAAAGTAAATTGTTTTTTCATCGACAGACTTTCTTCTTCTTGGATCGATGATTTCCTTTTTCCTCAAAGCATTTGGGCCACGTTTATAGCGGCGTCAGTAGTGTCTTAAGGATCTCTCAAAGTGCAGGTGTCCCTACACTCGGGGCACTAGCAAGTGGGCCATCGTCTGTTCAGCGGAGTTACCATGACGTTCGAAGTAAGATTGTTTTCATCTTGTTTCCGTGTGGGTAAGAGATGACGCAAATAGCCCAAGATAGAGACAAATGGAATTCTTTAGAGGAGGCCTTCACCTTCGCCTAGGGAGGGGTTCTTGCACATGAATGAATGTGTCTTTAGCAAAAAATAATATAACTTTACTTTGTAAATATTTGTAAATGCAAGAAATATAAGGCTTTTTTATTTTTATTTTATTTAAGAGATGGCGCTAGACAACTTGTATAGCTCTGTCTCTTACTTAAGATTTAAACAATCTTACTTTAAACGTCATGGTCTAGGTCCAGGACCGCAATCGCACGCTACCAGCTAGTTCTTGAATATTAAACTAATACGTAATTTTGGCTCTTCCGAAACCAATAAGTACGTGTCTTAGTTTTGCAAGGGGCACATTACCGATTGGAGCACGTATGCCTGGTTCACAATAATATAAGCATAGTTCTTATTCATAAAAAGACAGCAACTTTACTGACAATGATCTACAAGTCTTGCACTTTCCACCGTACTCGTGTTTAGGACTTCTACGAAGCCGTGACGATCCTCCTGATCAAGACGGGCAGTTTCAGCCGGCCCGTCAGGCGCGCCGCCAACGTGGCGCTCGACGACATCGTGTGCAATGTGGACCTGAGCCACTCCGTCACTGCACTGTGTATTCACGGCTCTTGGTGAGTCGCCTGTAGAAAAGTAGACAGGAGTGTACAAGCTAGCGTACAGCTCGTATCCCGTAGGCCTTGGCTTTGTATATGGTGTCTAAATATGATATTTCAAACAAATATCAACGTATAACAACAAACAAATGTTTTCTATACAAGTATACACGTCACAAACATTCGATGCTTGTAGACCGCCGTAGCGCGTAGCTCGTAACGCGTAGCTCGTAGGGCGTAACTGTTAGCTCTAAATGACTATTTTTAAATAAAATTTATATTAGCTAAGCATTTTCAAAAACAAACGTCTTCAAAAGAAAGCTTATTTCTTGTAGACTTTCGTAGCGATAAGCTCGTAGCGCGTAGCTAACAGCTCGTAGCCGCGTAGCCCGTAGCCCGTAGCGCGCTTCTATACGATGATTAATACCCTACTGTTTTGTTTTGGCCAATAGGATGAACTTAAAGCTTTTTTTAAGGGGGGAAATCATTCAGTGACTTCACCCGCTCTAGGGATTCGAGGAGTGGGACGGCGTGTCAAACTATTACTAGCTAAACCCACACTAATTGTAGAGACATAGGTGTGGTTCTCTGCCTTGCGTTCCAGGACCGGGGTTTCTCTGTCGGAAGTCAACTCAGTAGGCTTCGAGCCTGCTGGGCCCCTACGGTTTTACGACCTATTGCTCGTCGTCCTGGCGACTGCAGTGTTAGAGTATTACTGCTACGCAGAAGGAAGCGACAGGAGGATTATTATTATACATCATGACACGTTTGTTTTTTTTTCTATTATTTGGTGTGCCTTTTACGCCCGGCCAGTCACAAGAGCCCCCTCGTGCGGTGCGCGTCCGCCCGGCTGCTGGTGGTGTGCTGCGCGCTGGGGGGCGGCGGGCGCGAGCTGCTGCGCGCGCGCCCCCCCACCGCCGCGTGCGCGCGCCGCCACGCGCTGCGCTCGCTCGCCGCGCTGCTCGACGACAAGAGCACTGACGCCAGGTATGGCTTATCAAAGGGCTTCTTACTTCACTTCCATACTCCATTCGAAATAAGATTAGACATTTCAATAAAACTATTTGTCTACGACACAATATAAAGGCATTTAATGAAATAGTTTAGGGCCTATTTTTGTTTATACACCTTTAAATACTTAAAGGGCTTATTAGAGAAGGTCCTGTTATTATTCAGGTAAAGTCTCAATATATAATATTCATAAACAGCAAAGTTATTAGCGTTGGTTTATATCCCAAAAATTCACTCAATTTATGGAAATATTGTATAGACTGTTGATTATTATGAATGACTAAATGGCGATCAAGATGAAGAAAACACAGCGCGTAGTATTTTCTAGTAGCAATTGTTATGAATGATCAATTCAATTATGAATTTACTAATTATGACAAATTTTCGTGGACAGTTTTGGTATTTCGTTTTTTTACTTTTGACTACACAATTATGATCAGTAATGGAGTACGGATAGAGCCCCATATTTTTTTTTTGGATTAATTAAATATAGTGATGTATTAAGCAGATGCGTCTCCATTCTCTGTGACGTAATATAACATCACACCGGTCGTGTCAACCGTCACGCTATCACTAACTCCCTTTTCCCTACCCGTTAGAAATAATATCGGCAAATATGGGCGCACTTTACAAAGATCTACGCTACCTCTGTAAAGTGCGCCCACATTTCAGACTTCACAGTAGTGAAGGTAGTAACCTTTCTTCGTAGAAAGTACGCTGAACGTCTATACTCGATGCTGCGCCCCCTCTCAAACTTCGAGGCGTATTACTTGACGGACGTGGACGTGGAAACGGCCTCCAGGCAGATGAAGAAGTACGACCAGCTGCTGCTGTGCGGACCTCCAGCCAGCAGATGACGTCACAGCACCCTGGCGACGGCTCGTGGAGTTGTTAAGTCTTGGTAAAAATAGGTTCGTCACCATTACAGTAAAGAGGCCGTCCGAACGTCGGGAACGTACCCGAAGATTACACCGACCCTTTCGGGGGTTCGCTTCGGTATAGTCGGCCAATGTCGGACCAATGAAGACAACGTGCGGTCTGTCCTGTCCTTACTACATATCGATGTCGAAATTCGTCACCCCAAGAGTGTTTTTAATATCGTGCGGTTTCGATCACATAGCTGCTGCAAATACCCTTTTCAATACACTTGCTCATAATATGATTAAAACCTTATAAGTTCAACCTTTCCCCCGCCATAATTTTATTACATGCATCGTATCAGGATGGGCGCAAGTCGACCACCACGAGGGAAAAAAAATGGGCGCGCATATGAAAACAGATTCCTACCGCCACAAAAGTTTACTAGTTTTACAGTTATTTTATTCACAAGTGTATTGAAAAACGTCGTATGATACACGTGAGTAATCAATGATTACCGTTCTCTGCTCTCTTAAGACCCTGACCATGGCTCGGGTCTAAATACCGCCTCAACGGTAATCACCAACATTACACACTTATATCATAATGTACTATTTCAGACAAGTATTTATTGTAGTGCATAGAATAAGCACGTGGGACGCGGGGCGTGATCCCGGAATGCAACTCTGTGTGGGACCCCCGCGTATGTCTTTCATTGTACACAAGCACAACGCACAGCAACCCGCAGGAAACTAGATCGCAAGCAAGCGTGTCTCTGCGTGAAATTTTCTACATGCGGGGCAATCCCGCAAGCATGGTGAAATCCGCACAATATAAATAACACCCTAAGTTTGGTTTTTGTTCGCTCAATTCGCGATAGAATGTTATTTATAGATTGTTAATAGATTTATGAAAATACGCGCCGATGTCACAGACACTCAGATACTAATTAAAAATGTATCACTATCTAAAGACACAAAAAAAAATGGTTTTCATCTTCCAAAATCTATTTAAAAAAAAGTTGACAACACATTGATGAAAGGATCATGCAATTTCGACCTATCTTTCAAGTAGATATGTTTTACTCTGCTGAATTTTATAAACAGCCATGTTTTTTTTTAAATATTAAGAGTGCTGAATGTATTAAGTAAAGAATTTTACTGACAAAGGTATAAATTAAACTGACACCGGTATAAATAAAACTGATAAAGGTATAAATTAAACTGACACAGGTATAAATTAAGCTGCCAAAGATATAAATGTCTCCACTGTTCTTGCAGGTCACTTCTCGCAAGGCAGGACCTCCTAGTGGTGTTTTCGACCAGCATTTTATCACCGATATAATTACTTTATAAACCCCCACACATAATGTTCAGTTTAATTAAAAGTTGTTTTTCTAAACACCAAATTATTAACAAGTAATTTGATCAAGGAGAGAATATATTATGTGTACTTAAATTATAAAAAGAGGATAACGTATTCCGAATCTTTTAGTGCTTTTCTGATTTTCAAAAACTGTAGTAAGTAAATATTTAATTAATAAAAAAATACTACAGGAAAATATTTGTAAAAAAAACACAAAATAAATATGAATGTCAATTGAAAACGTTGTAAACTGAAGTTATTTGGAAATTACGAGGCGAATTGGTATTCAGAAAAGATAAAGTTGGTTTCTTAAATTTATCTATACTCTGTTCAAAATAATATTAGACATTTATGAAAACCTTTTATTAGTATCCGACAAAAGGCGGCTGCAGTAAATAGTTGGTATTGTAACCACTTTTTTGCTTTTAATGGCATCATTATGCCTTCGAAATAGAAGTTAAAATCGGTTGAACAGACAGTAAGAACGGTTTCTTTAAGTGTCTAATCTTGACGCGAATAGGATATAGCAGCTATCAACAGACCTCGGTGATTATCCTCCTCCTTGTGTCGTATTCCTCAATGCTGAGGGACGTGACGTGGATGCTTCATCACTTTCATTTTTATGATGGGACATCTATTCCTGTCTCTGGCGGTGTGGAGGGTCTTATACACCGTGGAGGCAAGAGCGGTGCGGATCTGGTCGAACCAAAGTATTGGGCTGCTCCTGCGAGGTCTCTTTCCATTTATTTTACCGGTTACGATGAACCTTTCGATGTTGCCACCGTCTTCCCTTGCACTGTGACCGAAGTATTACAGAATCTTGCGAAGACACTCGGACGACAATCACGAGGAGATTTTTAGTTCTCGCAATATGGATACGTTAGTCAGAAATGCTGTCCAATGGATACGGTGAGTTTTTCTCCAGCACCACTTCTCAAAGGCGTAATACGTTTGTGATGATTATATGACCTATCAATTGTAAAATCTATCGTCTATAGAAAGGACTGGCCAAATGCCTGCCAAACATAATCGTATGGTGTGAACGAGGCCTAACAGCTAATTTGGCGATCATGGGCTTTAAATCTAAGACCACATCATTTATGTTTCTGTCTGACAGTGCTAGCATACCCTTTGGGATTCCTATTACATCAGTGGCGGATTAGCCATTTAGCAAGAGTAGCAAATACTACAGGGCCCACGCTTTCGGGGGCCTCGCGCGTTCGAGGATCCTGCTCTAAAAAGCAAAAAAAAAAAATAGTCAAAGTATATTAAAATCTGAACACTGCTTATCATTTCATTGAATATGATAGTCAATTCTTAGGCTGCCCTCATTACTGTACTTTCTTGCCCAATCTTAAAACTACAGGGTTATTGGTGATTGAGAATATGAATGAGAATTATAGGTCTTTTTTTATGGTGGGCAAAAATCATCCAATAACAACCCCCGCTCTCGGGCGGAGCGGAAGATAGTGTCAGACTCTGAATGACTAAAAACCCACCCCGTTCCTTCTAGCTTTCATACTGGGGCTCAAGGTTTCTTTCGGAAAACCCTGGCTACAGTAGGCTTCGACCCAACTGGGCCCCTGCTGTTGCTGACAACTCCTTAAGGTGCGCGGGAACAGTGCGCGCCGTCGACGTCTTGGGCTCGGTCCAGACATTTACCGGACGGCTGGACAGTGAGCTATCCATGGCTCGCCATCCGTAAGCCCGTGTCTACGGCGGCCGAAAATTCGGATCGGAAAGAATAATAGGTCTACACAGGGCTCCCTTGATCGAATTTACTACAAGCCCCGCGCTGGCTTAATCTGCCGCTGTATTCCATTCAATTTGATAACCTTTCGTGAAACAAAAGAACCAATTTTTCTTCTGAGTAGGTCCAACTAGTCTCGTCGTGGCCAATAACTTCGTTTGATAATGTAGTCTACATTTATTTTATGTAAAGTTAAGAGGACTAGTTCATCGCGAATTTTATAATGCGCAAAAGAATATCATCCATTGCAATAAACAGCATCTGAAAAATATTTGATGTTCTTCTATCTAGCATTTTTATGAGATTAAATGATAGATAGATAGTGTGTTCGAAATGCTAATTTAGTACTTACGATAGAAAAAAAACACGAATAATCTTCGTGCCTCGAAAAATTACTTTTATTGATGAAAAACTAAACTATTACATAAACATTGTTCGTTAGATTATTCTACAAACAATGTTTTACCGTTATTAATTTTATAATCAAATCTGTAAATTTTTAGTAAATCGCTAAAATCACAAAATAGATAGACAAAACAGAAGACAATCTACATACAAAGCGCGCTCGAGCAACGCACACATAGACACCGCTCACGAACACGATATCTCGGCTCAATCTCCCGGTCCCACACGTAAAGATTGGCGTAACGCGCTGACCCTAGCGTGATGGCCTAGCGTAGGTATAAACAGTGAAGTACATACATGAGATTGACTTCTGTACCTATCTATTTTGTGCTAAAATGCTTCATATTTTGCAAGTATTGTGTCTTGGTGCATCTCTTTCTTATGTATGCAGGCCGATAGGGATCGAACTATAGTCCTCTTAAACTTAAATTTATTTTCGTTATGAAAGTAGCTCTCAATACTTAGTCCAAGTTTTGTAAATATGTTGTATTTACATATTATCTCGGTGCATGTTTTTGTATACATTTTATCTGTATCGGTTGTTTTGTACACCGTGATCGTAAAGTAAGACATTCAGATTTATAGTAAAGCATGTAGATATATATTTGGAGTTTTATTTTTTGTACGTTTTTAGATTAATTTCACGGATTGAGCTCGAAATACTTGCTCCAAGACAGCTAATGTGGCTCAAAGGCCTGCCCAACTTAAAATTCACATTTTACAAAAATAAGGAGCACCTTAACTTAGTATGTAACCAATTCTCTTTAACAACTTGGAGCTCTGCGGGGCTGAGCTAGACATGTTTGCCGCATGCAAACTGTGGGCTAAAGTACCAAAAAATTGATGCCCTGGGACAGTCATGCGACGGGGTCCCGGCAGACCATGAAGGAGATGGCGGGATGAATTAGACCGATATAGCCAATGCTGGAAGGAGAGACATGTAGCGACATCCATCGTCCTAAAGCAACTGCGACTGTTTGCATCGAAAGTTATTATTATTACCCTCGGGAACAGTACATTTTTCTGATAAAAGGTAGGTAGGTACATATGCCTTTTTTGAAGTCCTACCTCGTATTTGCAAAATTTTAATTAAATTGATTCAGTGGTTTAGGTGTGAAATGTTGAACTTCAAACAAACTTTCATATTTATAGTAGCAGTTTGCGGAATGCGGTTGTATTCTAAAAATGATAGCCTGTAAGTTTCATAGGCCTCCTGTGTGACTCCAAGTCAGTTTTAGTTAGTAATGACGTAATGACTAAGAGAGTATTTTAAGATGTTACAAAAAAATTGGGATAAATAACTTAAATGGGACTGGGCAGGTCATATCTGCCGCATATGTAACAATCTGTGAGCCCGAAAAACTGTATCAGGACTTCTTAACCTACTTCAAAAATTTAATTTAAAAAAATATGTACATAAAAAATCCTCCTGTTTTATGTATTTTTTTATTAAATAATATAAATAGTTTATTTATAAAATAGGGCACATTTTAAGTCTAACATGATTTTTTTTTTTTTTTTATTCTATTAAAAAGGTGATATAATTGCTAGACTAATTGCATATCCGCTCTGCTTGTGCTAGTGAGACAGCAACGCTTGTAGCTGACAAATCATTTTATAATCGAACGCATCATTCAAGTTTCCAGAAGTCGATGTGCGTTCATAACTAAGACAAAAGTGTTGTCCACGTGTATCGTGACCGCGTCCGTTTCCCTAGCTACTGCAGACCGCGCGTATTTACCGCGTAGTGCAAGCCAGTGCATTATACGTGCGGTATGACACACGGCGCGAACGCTCGCGACCTCTACGTGCGCGCTGTGAACCCGCTCGCACGATCAGGGGTGGGTAATTTGCATTTTATTACTTACTAATTACCTTGGCACTTAATTTTAATGATATTTAAATATTTACTATTTATTTATTGTGCACAACTACCACAGTGTAGTATTTTTTAGGGCTTGTACCGCAAAAAGAAAAACTGAACCCTTATAGGTTTTTTTTTCGGTGTATGAAACCGCCGCCGCTTGGATTCCGAACCCTTGTAGGATCACTTCCTTGTCCAATAATGTATTTCCTGCGCATCCACCTCGACCCTACATTTGATGCTGTTAGTCATCACCATCGTTTTGGACCGGTTCATTGCAAGTCCCACCTTGAGGCTAGCCGTGCTCAGTTCTTGGAGCATTGATTGTAGCTCCTGAGCTGTGGGGCAAAAAAGGACTCTGTCGTCGGCAAATCGGAGATTTGTTAGCCTCTTTCTTGTTACCGACTTCAATACCTTTGGAGATCCCTAAAGCTGCCAGTGACTTAAATACCTCCTTCTCTTTCAATGTGCTAGTAAACAATTTGGCAGAGAGCGGATCACCTTTCTTAAGAGGGTCCTTTTCCACTCTCAAAACTTGTGCTTCATTTAATGCAATCCAACGCGATGTTTGACGAAAAGGCAACGCAAAAAAAGAGAGACAACGCCTGAAAACTCTGTTAGTATTCGGTAATTCCGAGATTTACTCGAAAATTTCACAAAACTTGCTCCAGGAAGTAGCTGTTTTTTTTAAACCCTTAAAAGTTTTTTTAAAAAGTTGTCGTCATTTAGAATCTTAATTCATGAATCCCCAAGCGACCACCGGTGGCCGCGCATCTATTGTCTTACTATTGTGTCTCTAATTGACGGTATCTGAAGGGTTAATAAAATTTGCAAGGTCTCTAGAAGATTACTTTTTTGACTTTTTTAATTTTTAGGCAAATTATGATGTGTCAAAGTTCATACAAAATAGGACATTTTCAGAGGTTTTTACTGGATTAGTTTTACACAAATTTAGAAATTGGTTTCTTTAGAAACCTAGATAATATCCACAAGATACTGTGTTTCCAAAATATCTAATGAAAAATGTGTAATAACGTCATAATCAGTTATGAGCGGTTGTATGAAAAACAGTGAAAATGTGAGTCATGATGCACCACCTTAACACCTCTTTCATTTTTAAAAGATGGTCCTGAGGTATTTAATTATTTTTTTTGTAGGTAGGTATTTAAATTAAAACTATTGCAGTAAATGATTTTAAGGACGCGTTTACGAATCTGACAAAAATAAGCAGTTTTCGGTGCATTTTGCGGCAAAATGATACAAAACCAAATGTAACTAATAATTACCACAGATAGATTACTCCTTAATCTTCAAATGGTAGCAATTTTTTATTCGAAAATTTTGGTTTTTAATATTGTAAAAAATAATTTCCGTTACCTCTTCCCACAAATTCGACGACATCGTACTGACTTTAGGGAGATTTTTCTTTTATTTAATAACATAAATTTATGTATTTAAAAATATTTTATGTAAGAAGACATGTTCAACTCAAAAAGGTAGCAAAAAAAACTATCAAAATGTTACAATACGCCACAGAAAAAAAATAAAATTGAGTCTTATTTTTTCACATATTTAGCGGTAACATGTGATTCTTATTGGATTGAAATAAGGGTTATTTTACTGGTCACTGTCTTGATTTATTGCACAAAAATTTGTAATGAAATTTTAGTCTGCGCTCGGCCGCCGTCGTGAGTGGACACTGTGACGCTTGCAAGCAGCTCCTCGTATTGGAAAAGATCGCTGTACGAATACAAAATATTTGACCTAACAAACTTGATCCTTCACGCATTCTGCACGGACTACGGACAACCAAGGTAAGATTTTATTCACAGTTTCTTATATGTACTTATAAATTTCATATTTATTTCGGACTTGATGGAGTGACCTGAAATGTACTTCGAAGACTGCTACTGGAACTAATGTACCAGTAGAGCTAGGTGTGCCGAGTTTGGGCTCGTTTTGTTAGTTATGTCGAGACCTTACCTCCGGACTTGATGGAGAAACCTGCAGGTGTACTTCGAAGACTGTTACTGGAACTATTATACCAGTAGAGCTAGGTGTGTCGAGTTTGGACTCGTTTTGTTAGTTATGTTGAGACCTTACCTCCGGACTTGATGGAGAGACCTGCAGGTGTACTTCGAAGACTGCTACTGGAACTATTATACCAGTAGAGCTAGATGTGCCGAGTTTGGGCTCGTTTTGTTAGTTATGTTGAGACCTTACCTCCGGACTTGATGACGAAACCTGCAGGTGTACTTCGAAGACTGCTACTGGAACTATTATACCAGTAGAGCTAGGTGTGCCGAGTTTGGGCTCGTTTTGTTAGTAATGTTGAGACCTTACCTCCGGACTTGATGGAGATACCTGCAGGTGTACTTCGAAGACTGCTACTGGAACTATTATTCCAGTAGAGCTAGGTGTGTCGAGTTTGGGCTCGTTTTGTTAGTTATGTTGAGACCTTACCTCCGGACTTGATGGAGAGACCTGCAGGTGTACTTCGAAGACTGCTACTGGAACTATTATACCAGTAGAGCTAGCTGATAAGAGTGTGTATAGTTTATACCTTTTATAACAAAATTTTTGTTTTAGATGCCAAGGCCTAAGACGAGATTCAAAAGAAATATGGAACTACGGGAACATTCATCATAATATTATAATTGTCATTGTCATAATAATATAATGAAAAATAAAAATTGATATTTTTTTTATGTCTTTCGTAAGTTTTACTCATTTCTTTTATCATTTACTAGCTCCTGACCTGGCTTCGTACGGCATCCTAATTACGTAACACACTTAGAATGGCAATCCATTCCAATTTGACAAATAAACAATATCTATTGGGTTGTTCTTGTTGTCATGCAAACGACTTTTTTTTAACCGACTTCGAAAAGGAGGAGGTTCTATGTTCGGCTGAATGTATGTTTTTTTTTTGTATGTATTTTCACCGATATTTCGGTCAATTGTGGACCGATTTTGAAAATTTTTTTTTGATTGAAAGTTTATGCTTCCAAGTTGGTCCCATAGAAATATTGTTATGATCTGATCATGAACTTCGAAGATATGGAACAGAACTCCTCATAGAATCATAGCAGAATTGTCGTAACAAGTAAAATTGCTTTGTTTATACGTGTAGTCGATGACTGACTGAAAGAAAAGGGGGAGGGGAAAGGAGGAGAGGGTAAATTCATGTAATATAACCGTATTTGGGATTATAAGAATCGTTATGAGATGCACTCTGGCTATAAGGTAATTTATGTTTAGCTGAAGGGTAGGTACTTTTTAGTGGTGCTACCATAACTAAAAAGTGAAAAATAAAAAACTTTTTACAAAACAAATTAAACCGACTTCAAAAAGTTGTTAAATAACGAAGAGACAAGATTAGATATCTATTGAAACACCGACTTCCGAAATTAAAGTTATTTTGTACTTTTTGAAGTCGGTTTAATTTTTCTGTAATTTTTTTTTTTTTTTATGAATCAATTAATAATGTTTGGAACCTAATCCTAACCTTGAAAGTAATTGTAAGTACTTATCAGTGTTATATGTATGTGCCAAATAAACGTATTTTCTTTCTAGTTTTCGAGAACCATTTGATACCAAAACAAAATTTATTATATTTTTTTATTATATAGGTACCTAAAACTTTTTACTTGCTATGTGAATATCAGTCAGGAAATTAAACATCATCAATTTCAACATTTTATGAACTCTATGAACTTTGCTTGGGTAGGCCAAGCAAAGTTCATAAAATTTATATTGTACTACCCCTGGAGCATGCATAGCTTATCCATTAAAAAATGACAGAATTTTGCAAATCCATCTAAACATACCTACATAAAAAAAATACTTAATCTAAATTAAGTCGGTTAATTAAATCAATTCATAAACAAAAAAGGTTGCCCGAATTTACTTGCAAGATTAAAGGTACCCCAATAACAACTTTGAGAGAAATGACGGTGTGCCGTGGTATACTGAACACATCTGCGTACCCCTTTAGAGGGTAAAGGCATGATCTTATACTGTGTGATTACGCAAACAATGCATACATAATATGCGAAAGCAGCAATTGCGGTTGATTTGCTGGCATTTATTGAAGAGTTCCGTTGTCTGTCTCTGAAACTCTTCAATCCCACAACTCTCTGACCTCATCAGAAGGCCAATTCTCGTAATTAAAAACGTTCAAAATCTATTCGCAGTCTCATCTCGGCAACAAACAAATGTCAAACAATTTTCAAAATGTAGGGAAATTAGAGGTATTTTTGACAGATTGAGACAGATTAGACTGTGAACGTTCTAAAAATTACGAGAATTGCCCGTCTGATCTTTACAAGGGACTATTTCGGAATAAACCTCTTTCGAACAAAAAAGAATTTTGCAAATCCGTCTATATTATGACGGAGTTATGCCCTAACATACATAAAAAAATATATATAAATATAATCATCCGAATTGAGAATATCCTCCTTTTTTGAAGTCGGTTAAAAATACTAAATACAGCAGATATAAAATAAGCTTATGTTTTTAATTATTTGTTTTCAAAAAGCTTGTCGCGCAAATTGTAAATACATAGGTACTTTAGCAAGTACTTGCTTACCAGTCAATCAATGTCCAATGAAATTAAGTAAATGGTATCTACTTTTGTACTACCATTTCACGTTACGAAATTTTTGAAAAATAATTAAAGTAAAGTTAAAAAAAAACATGGCAAAAATTAAATAAAAGTAAGCTCAAGTATCAAGTCGTGTCAAGTTACTCATAATTTCGCCGCTTCGCGCATTTCGCTGTGTGTGTGAGCCGTGCACGTGTAGTAGTAAGACTCTATACCTAAAATTGATGCGCGTCAAATCGTAAACGCGTCCTTAAGCAAGTCTATGTATTTTTTTTTTCAAGGGCTTGGTTTTCAAGAGTAGAAACTGGAAACACAGTATCTTGTGGATATAAGCCTAGATCGGCTTCTATTGAAATTAATTTATTAATTTGTGTAAAACTGATCCAGAAAAAAACCTTTGAAAATCTGCTATTTTGCATAAACTTTATTTTATTTACTCAAAAATTTTAAAGTTCAAAAACGTATAACAATAGGAGCCTTGCAAATTCAAGTAAATCACAGAATTACCGAATGATAACAGAATTTTCAGGCGTTATATCTCTTTTTTCACGTTGCGTTTTCGTCAAACATCGCGTTGAACGTAACCTCATGAATCCCCAAGCGACCACCGGTGGCCGCGCATCTATTGTCTTACTATTGTGTCTCTAATTGACGGTATCTGAAGGGTTAACCTTGAAGTAATAAGCTTTTAAACCATGCTAGATGTTGACGATAGGCCGTTCAGGCTCAGAATGTCCCTTTTCCAAAATGTCCCTTGGTTTCAAATAGTCCCTTTCCCGAAATGTCCCCTTCCCAGAATGTCCCTTTCCCAAGGCGAGTGGAAAAGCAGTTAAGAGGTCAAACATTAGAAATCGACAAGCGAAGTGACACATGGAAGATAACTAACATGTAGGTTGCCAACCCCTGCGCTCATACATGTGTGCGTACAAACCCCGGGAGTGCACGCGCACCGGCCCGGTACACCCGCACCGCGACCAAGGCTAACCACTAGAACATAACATAATGTACAATATTATGTTCTATTGATAACTTTCTACGTGTTTCCAGATTACGATTAAAATTAAACAAAGCGGTTTATCTTATAACGTGATCTGACCCCACGATCTTGACGTAAGTCGTAAGTACCTACTCTTGATTGTGCGTTCACATCTGTTATTAGAATAGAACATGAGGACATGCCACAAGCGTGCAGGTCACGTCATTTGGATTATTTTTTAACCGACTTCGAAAAGGAGGAGGTTCTATGTTCAGCTGAATGTATCTTTTTCACTTTTACTGTAGCTAAACTTAATATAAGTAACCAGGAGCGGTCTTAACCGCAACCCGAGGCCAGGAATGACCTGGGCAATGACCGATCCTGTACGTCTTGCATCCATCGGCTTCCCGCAACCCTCACCAGGTCATCGGTCCACCTTGCGAAATGCGTTTTAACACTGCGTCTTCCAGCACGTGGTAGCAACTCCAGAACCTGTAATCACCTATGTTCACAAAATGATTAAATGAATTTGAATTTGAACCTTTCGTCTCCATCGACCATCTGTTCTGTGAGCAATATGCCGCCCAACTAGCTTTTCTTACTGCACGTAATTAACTCATTTCCTATAACAATGACAATGAAAACCAACCCCTACAAAATATCTGCCTGTTAAGTTTTATTATTATTGATAAGGTAGTGTTTGACCACCATCTCACCTGATGGTAAGCGACAATGTGGCCGACGATGGAGCACACTTTCCTAGAAGTAAGGGTTTTTTTTTCTGTCGACGGGGAAAATCATCATTGACGAAACCCGCTCTATAGAAGTAAGGGTGGGATGTCTACCATGTACCAGGGGCGCAACGCCGTACGTTTAGTGGTCTGATGATGGAACTGACTTGGCGGAATTAGATATCAATTGTGCACTTTCGCACAATGTAAACGATAGAAAACCGACAGTCCAGCAACTTGGTGCCGATGCCCAAGGCTTTGGAGCCTCGACTCGACAGACAAGCGCATCATTGCCGATGATCCCGACTCGCCTATCAAACGACTCGATAAAGCTAGAAGACATGCATTCCTACGCAAGATTAATCCGCAGGTGTAGATTAAGCTTAGATTAAATAAAGCCTAATTAATGCCATAGATTTATGAAGATAATACAATCTCAACTCCTATTTATCAAAGTATTATGATCGATTAGAGGTAATTAATAACGCTGAATTAAATGTAGAACTACGCAGATGTTAGATAAATACCTGAACGTATACTAGTAGGAATGACTCCTGTACCATGGGTGCACAAACATGCAAATTCACATACACAAGACACATAGACCCGAGCTAAACACACTACAGTTACCGGACGGTCGGACAGCGAGCTACCTATGGCTCGCCATCCGCGAGCCCGCGTCTTCGGTGGCCGGAAATCGGGATCGGAATCCCGGCGGCGGTGGCTGATGCGGTCGCCCTCCTCCTGTGCCAGCATTACTGCTCCGCAGAAGGATGTGACCGCCTGCCACTCCTGCTCCTTCCGGAACATGGCCTGAACCAAGGCCCAGCGCGAGAGGTCTCCGCCGCCGTTATCATCTTACCTTGTACTGGGATCGATCGATCATCACCTTAAGAACTATAGTTGCCAATAAGCCTAATATTGCGGCAATAAATCGATTAGCAAACCGCCAATGATAGTTAAACCTACCATCCCACATGTGGGCTGGCGGATACGGGCAATGGGTAGCTCGCCATCTAGCCATTGGTAACCATCTCGACCGAGCCCAGGTCCAGGTCGGATGAACGCATAGTGTTAGACGGCAAGCTGCCCATTGCTCGCCGTCCGCAACCCTACACCTACGGTGACTGAAAATTAGTTTCTGAATACCAACGCTAGCATTACTGCTTCACAGGAGGCGACCGCCTATATAGTCTACCCTGGGCACCAGGAAGAGTGGAGACGTCGAGTGATGTCGTGCGGTGTTCCGCAGGGATCGGTACTAGGACCACTCTTGTGGAACATCGGGTACGACTACGTGCTGCGCGGTGACATCCCTGATGGGGTCAGCGTGGTCTGCTAGGCAGACGATTTCCCTGATGGGGTCAGCGTGGTCTGCTACGTAAATGACACGCTGGTTCTATCGCAAGGAGAGTCGTACCGGGCGGCGGTCGCTCTAGCGACACGCGGGGTTGCGATAATCTTTGTTAAGATCCAGGAGTTGGGACTCGAAGTGGCGCTGCATAAATCCGAGGCTATGTGTTTTCACGGCCCTCGGAACGCGCCGCCATCGTGTTCCCAATTAACGGAGGGAGGATTTCACATCGGCGTCGGGTCGACGATGAAGTTCCTGACAGCCGGTGGAATTTCGTGAAGCATTTCGACGTCTGGCTCCTAAACTGAACTGGACTAAGGCTGCTCTCAAGCGTTTCCTGCCCAACCATGGGGGTTCAGACTCCTCCTGCCGGAGGCTACCGCCTGCCACTCCTCCTCACTGTCGTGTCATGCTATCCATATTCCAATTCATCTATCTGAACTGACTCACACAACTTACTCCAGTTAAAAGGTTACAGATAAACTATTTTCTTCAAGATAACTATAAAATAACATAAAAAACATTGTTTTATAAGTTGTAGCACATTTCTGCTATCTATTTATCAGTCTGTCCCACCCACGTCGCTTATCTTCACGACTGAAAAGAACCGCAGGTCACTAAGGTCGCCTTATGACAATCATACCAACTACCGTTAATTGATACTTCTGTTAGCTCTTGTCCTAAATGTATAGAGTGCATTATTGCTTGGCGTATGGATCTATTGTTACTTGTCACAATATCGCACGATTCTGTCAGTTCTTGCAACTTGACAAGTGATGGGTTAGTTTCTAGTTCATTTGTATAGGAGGGGGAGGGAGGGGGTTAGTTGAACTAGGCTAAGCCCGTGGCTTTGCAGCGGTGGATGGACAATAAATCTAGGTTGCGGTCCAACAATATTTAACCGACTTCGAAAAGGAGGAGGTTCTATGTTCGGCTGAATGTTTTTTTTTTTTTGTATATATGTGCACCGATATCTCAGTCAACTGTGGACCGATTTTGAAAATATATTTTTTTTAAGGAAAGGTTATGCTTCCAAGTTGGCCCCATAGTCACCCAAATATTGTTATGATCTGATCGTGAACTTCGAAGATATGGATCAGAACTCCTCATAGGATCATAGCAGAATTGTCGTAACAAGTAAAATTGCTTTGTTTATACGTGTAGTCGATGACTGACTGAAAGAAAAGAGGGAGGGGATGTATCGAACTGATCTGGTGATAAAGCCGGAACGTAAATTAATGTAATATAAACGTATTTGGGATTATTAGAATCGTTATGAGATGCACTCTGGCTATTATGTTTGGCTGAAGTTTAGGTACTTTTTAGTGATGATACCATAACTAAAAAAGTGAACAAATTAGTAATTATGAAGAGAAAAAATTAGGTATATATTATAGAAACACCGACTTCCGAAATTAAAGTTATTTTGTACTTTTCAGTGTTTTTGTTACATTGAAGTCTGTTTATTTTTTTTTTGTAAAAAGTTTTTTATGGATCATGAAATTGGTTCTGTTGGTTGCTTTTCTGATACGTGCCACTTTGGTTCCAGTATTACGAACAGTATTTTTGCTATTGTGTTTTCATTTTAAAGAAAGTTTTTGAAGAACCGAGTTACGAGCCTTAGTTTTTTTACAAGTTATGTTTTTGATGGCATGTTCTTTTCTTCCCTCTTCTATACCAAAAATAATGTTGTGTAACCATAGTATATTAAGTATAGATAGAGGCTCTTTGTACAAAAACCTCCCATGAAAAGCTCCCATAGATTCGAATTCCAGTGACCTCTCGCAGTCGATGCTCCCAGTAGGTACACGCCATTGTCCTGACTGACCTTCTGATATTACGAAACAAAAAGTCAAAAGTCAATCAGTCAAAGATATATCAATAATATTTTGAGTTACATACAATAAACATAACGTTACATAAATCACTGCAGGCGTCCACACTTTCTTAGCTAAAAGGGGTGCACACGTTATATTGTAATCACGGTTGACAAATAGCAGTTATTCTAGGAGATAAGTGTTGCTCTAACGTCACATTTACGTATGTAGATCATGTGTGTGGCTTTATGTGCTATTGATTTCAATCGACAGACCACGTACGCATTATTATGCAGAAGAACGTTTTCTATCTGCTTCTACGCCTTTCTAAAAACATAATCCAAAATGAACATGCGTAGACAAGTCGAAGTTGGTTGCTTTTTTTGCTAATTGCTCTCTCAGTAAGTCAGGTTTCTAAAGGTAGCATACACGCTAGGGTACACCTGACAGTTTTGCCTGTATAGCTACACCTGTCAGTTAAGCTTGTGTGGAAACCTGCACAGTTCTGCAACATGCTCGCTCGCTCCGGTTTACCTGTACAACTCAACTGTACGAGCAAACCTGTGAGGTATACCCTAGCGTGTATGGCTGGCTTCATGACCGAGCCAACCCCAGCAAACGCCTGTGTGCGAAACCTATGGAGCGCCTCTTTTTTTGTTGTCTTTTTTCGATATGGAAACAGTAAGTCAATTCTAATAGTGTAAAACTAAACAAGAGACATAAATATTGTCTTAGGAGATGTTACCGATGTACCGATGTGTTCAACTATAAAGAATTTGTTGTTGTGTAACAAAAACATTTTCAAAAGTTGGTGCTGGCATCTCATCCGGCGCCTCTTATGCCTTGGCGCCTGTGTGCGTCGCACACTTCGCACATATGGGCGGCTCGGCCCTGGCTGGCTTAACAGTTATAGAGTAAGAGGAAAGGCAAACGACGTAGTTTTAAACGACGACATAAAGGAACAGGCTTTCGATTGGACTAATTGTTTTTTTTTATATAGGTACTTGCTCCAGTTTTTGCACCTATGCGAGCTAGAAACTTTAATACCGCATAGCTGGGGAAATTGTTAACCAACCAGCTTAAAGACTAGTTAATTATGTCCTACTACTATTATAAACGCGAAAGTTGTATGTATGGATGTTTGTTACTCTTTCACGCAAAAACTACTTAAAGGATTTCGATGAAACTTGTTACACAGGTAGATTATGTCCTAGAATAGCACATAGGATACTTTTGTACAGGGATTATGTTCGCTTGGGATAATTTTCTACTATCAAGCGGGTGAAGCCGACGGCATCAGCTAGTACTTAATAACTAAAAGCTTTATGAATAAAAAAATGTCAATGACTAATTAAAAATATGTCCCCAATAATTAAAAACGGCACACTTTGGCGGCGATAACATCGGCCTGATCGACATCAATATCCGAAAACCTATTCAGGTCTATTAACAGACCACACTAATTTCAATAATTAGTTCATGCCTTTTGACTTTTAAACTCTTTACTTCTCTCACCTGCAGTTGCGGCCGTATTATGACATCTTAAAACCATCATGTTTTCGGTGTGAAAAAGAGACGGAGCTATACAGGACGATTAGCACTATCCTTTTCTCACACAGAAAACATGATGGTTTTAAGAGGTCATAATACGGCCCCTAATTATTAACGGTGTGACGTCGGTAATTGATTATTATCTGTGGTTTATTAAAGCACTGTTCTATTTTTAAATACCTTGGTATAGTATTCGGTGCTTAATGCTTTAATCTGATAAGTAGGTATGATGTAATATGTAATTCAATGACGTGTCAATCAACCAATATACGCATCAGTTTAAGAAGTTTTTTTTTCAGCAATGTATTTACATTGTAAGTATAGTTTATCTCATGTAAACTTTTAATGAGGGTAGGGATATGATACAATAACGAGTCATATTTAATAAGAAACCAATTTATTTTTTTATCGCCTATTAAATCATTATCTTAGTCTAAACAATAAATATTTAATTTGCTGAACAATAACCATAACAATACTAAGTTACATAGGTCTATGGAATCAGGAACGTTCTACTAAGACTGTTTATTAACACTATAATTTCTAGCAGACCTTAAGTCCTAGGTCTAATATTAAAATACTACATTTCCATTATTAAGTACAGAATACTTCTGTCAGGCGGCGGCCTAATATAGGCCAAAAAGATCGAGGCGGACCTTCGTCGTATACAAAAAATTTTAAACTATTAATTTTCTTGTAAATTAATAGTATACCCATCGTGTAGCTTTTGCGTCCAGGTTTTATGACGCTAAGCTTCTTCTTCACTTGGCTGGATGAACCTTCTTCTTCACTAGGCTGGATGAACCTTCTTCTTCACTTGGCTGGATGAACCTTCTTCTTCACTTAGCTAGATGAATCTTCTCTTCACACTTTCAATCGTAGACAGGTCTACGTAAAGGACGATTCCAGTCTAGTTGACCGTGGTTCTTCTGGCTTGGAACTGAGTGATCACTCGTTGATCGGGTCGTCGCCAGTCCAGGGCGCGCGGCGGGGGCCGCTGGCGGGCCACTAGCGCAGCTGCTCCACCCGGTGCGGGTGGCTGATGGGCACGTAGCTGCACAGCTTCAGCATGCAGAACGACGCCCTCTTCTGTTTGTGGCTCCTATGGTGGGGACGAGCTTCCGCCACGGACGCCAGGAGCAGAACGCTCAGGATCACAACAATGAAGTGCAGGAAACGCATCTTGACTTGTTGATATTTAGGATTTTTTTCACTCGGAAATGTACTCGTTAAAGCTGGTATATAATCTCCAAAAGTACAGTGAATGTAGCTGTTTGGTGTTTATCGTGGGAAGCTTGGTTGTGTACTGGTGATCGAGTCAAGACGCGCTGGTTTTATAGTGCGCGCGGGTTATCTCGCGCGTGGCTGATAACGCGCCCAAACGAAGTAGCCGATAGTGGCGAGGTTCGATGACTGCGGCTCAATGTCACTCGCGAGATAGGCATTGTAGTAAAATTATCATAACTAGGTAAACTGCCACGTGCCAGAACTTACCTAGACCTCATTTCATTGAGATATTTTAAACATAAGCTGTTTTTTTACATGTTGAATGATCAGATGAGTTCTTCTGGTCTGGGTGAAGCGCGAGGGAGTGTTAGACTACTGACTAAAACCCTCAGTTTTCCATCAGTTGCCCTTCTGCAACGGTGATAGTAAATAAATCCTTAGAATAACCCACAAACCTGGCAGGCCTTAACTGGATCCGTCAATCATGCTGATATCTGATTGAGGCGCACGTGGAACACAACGCGCCATCGCCTCGTGCTTGGTTCTTACTAGACCGTCGGACGGAGAACTACCAATTCATCGCCGTCCGAGACTACGCCTATAATGGTCGGAAATTGTACTATGATATCCAAGAACCGGAGCGTCTACGGCGAATTGAGCTGAAGAGATATTTTTTCACATGGATGACTTATAACTTTACATATACCTAATTGTAGAATACTACAATATCTAGTAACAAATGTGCAAGTTTTAACTTGTACGTTTTTTTTTAGGTATGAACTCGTTAAATAAAAAACTAAAACAAACAAAATGTCCTTAACTTTCTATTTTTTCTTTCTTACTTTCTTTCTTCTACTCTGGATGGAAACTAAATTAATTTAATAAAGAGACCAAAAGAAATATATATATTACCTAATTCGTATTGAAATAATAAAAAACCTTTTGCAAATCTCCTTTATATCGGAAACGTCATTAGCTTTCCATATAGACGTAAGCAAAATAGTATTAAAGTTCCCAACTGTATCACCCACGTCTATTTACCCCAGTCTTGAACTCCGTCATGACAAAGCGTCATTATACACAATTATATAACGTACATACCTAGATATAAAATCGTACATAAACACAAGAAACTTGTACTGATATCGATCCCGTGAATGAAGCAGCGATATAAATATGTAGTTTATTAAGTGAATCAGAGGTTCAACCTACCTCAATTTCTTTTAAGATCTTATCTTTGATGTTTATCTTGAGATTGATGCAGTATGTTTTTTATCTACCTATACGATGTGTACCTAAGTCTTACCTTCGGCTTTTATCTATACCACAAAATAGATAGGTACAGAAGACAATCTCATGTATGAACTTCACTTTTTATACCTACGCTCGGTGGACGCACACTAATTAGCGTTTGAGCCAAAACTCTTCGACGAGCGGGCCGACGCGCTCCGAGATATCGTGTCCGTGAGCGGTGTCTATGTGTGCGTTGCTCGAGCGCGCTTTGTATGTATATTGACTTCTTAACACAAGGAGGTATTTGTATGTTTTTTATTTTATTTTTAGAGGTGGTTGGCCAGTTGGTCTAGTGGTCACTGGCCCAGCTCCCTAGCCAAGTTACGACCGTTTCGTTTCGATTCTCGTGAGTCGAACGCCTCGAGTTGACCACACCTCCGAATTCTTTGTTCTGACCACGTAACTGAGCGAGATGACGTTAGAACAAGGAAATTGGAGGCCCCTGAGTGCTATAGGCGTAGTGTGGACTAATTTAGACTTGGGTGAAGACGCATCAGCGAGGCCTTTTTCTATCATAAAATCGAAAACGAGGCAGCGACTGTCGCAACCTAATCTTTAGAGCCCTCGCACAAGCGAGGCCCCTTAGGGTGCAAAGCCTACGCTACTGGCTATAACTTATAAATTAATTAAATTCACGCGAACGAAGCCGCTGCCAGAAGTTAGTCATTCAATAAGAATCATCCGTTTATCTTTTATTTTTATCCATTCGATCGGTAAGTACAAAGTTCTTCAGACAATTGGTAGATCTTAATTTATTATCAAAATATTATTATTATCAAATTTCCTATTAAAATCGTACGATTTTTGTGTTAGGTAATAGGATTTTACCTAAGGAAAAGGAGATTTTTTCCTTAAAGGAAAAAAGGCAAGTGCGAGTTGAACTCGCGCCCTGAGGGTTCCGTACAAACTCACCTATGTAAGTAGTTCAATTCCCGAATGAAGTTTCGAAGATTTTTCCAAATCTATCAAATTTTTTTATTTGTAATGCAACAATATTTTTACTGTTTTCAAATTTATTCTAGCACAGGCATAAGAAATTCATCCAAATTTCAGGATTCTAAGTCAACTGGAAGTATACTATAAATTTTGATTGCCTTGAGAGTGTAGAAATATATTTTTTTTTGAGAAAAACGTCCACATCTTTTTTATTCGTTAACTTAGAAGTTTGAATTCATAGCTTCAAGGGACCGCAGACCTAAGTATTATTCCGTTTTTTTATTTGTGGTAAGGAACCCTAAAAAATGAATAACGTATGAATTAGGTCGCCATCACATCCGTAGTATGATGAAACAGGATATTGCAAAGATATCGACACCGACGTGCCCATTTTTTTCATTTCCAATTTCAAATATACCATCCTGGTGGCGTGGTCGCTTTTAATACGGTATTTGTATTGCATCAGAACTGACAACATTTTTGTTAGATGTTACATCTTAAAGGTTACATATACATACACATAATCGGCCTTATATTGTACCCACTGCTGGGACTCTAACCTCCTTTCTAGGAGAGGGAATAGGTAATCCGCCGGGATCGTCCAGAATGCCACATGTCTTTAAATTTTTGGTGGACATGCCTCACGATGTTCTACTTCACCGTTTTGAGAGTGGTAATGAAATAAATTACACAAAGTAATGCGCTTGGCTGCGAGTTTGAACCACTCGAACGTCGGGGCCGTTACCACTGGGCCACCACCACTGGTCTTCTTAAAGAGCGCCAGTACCAACCACTATAAAACTTCTATAAAAAGTGTCGTCTTTCAATTAAATTTTATTAAAAAGAATTGACACGTAAGTCGGTCCAAGTCCAAGTTACAAACTTTATCAGTTAAAAAGAAACAAAGCAAGCACGAGATGCCAGCCATTCATTAATTCGTCTTCCCGCCAAAGTAGGGCGTCGCCATTTTCTTATTACTTCACGATACGTTATCTATGGCAGCTCATTTACATCCGATTAAAAAAAAAAACTGTCCGACTGGCTCGCGTCATGCCGCGTTGACCCGTGCCATATTTTATAAACATTACAAAAAAAAAACTTTAGACAAAACTTTCCGTTTGATACTGTAGATAAATTAAACGATTTTTTACGTTAAGCTTAATCATTGCTACATAAATAAAACTAAGTTACGTAAACTAAGTACTTAATTTTTTTGTTTTTTTTTTTTTTAGAGATGGAATTTCACCCATGTCAATCAGTTCAGTTGTGTTTGTCTTTTGCAGTCTAGTATTATGGTCAATTCGTCAATAGTTTCCATAGCCCAGCAGGCATCGGCCCTAGTGGGCACATTTACTGACATCTCTTTGAATAGGCGAGTGTTGTTGATGATGGCTGTATGGTTGAGTGGCAGGAAATCGCCCTGCGGATCCCGATGTCCAGGGTGTTTCCTTCAACGAAGACTTGTGATTATATGATTATGTCCGTTCCCTTACGGTTGAAGCCATTTCTTTCGCTCGCATTACAGTTTCGCAGCAAGGCATTGGATTCCTTCTCGCTTTGGACGATGGTCTGAGCAGAGATGCCAAAGGCCATCGCCGCCGTACTCCACAAGAACACGGCAATGCTCCGTCCAAGCGGGACAGACTTCCACCGTATGCTCCACGCTGTCATCCAGGCCTTAGGCCAGAATACAGGAACCTTTCGAACTGGTCATGCCCGATGAGGATCTGCGTCAAGTGGAAAGTGTCTTCGTTAGAGATGGTCTCTGCCCAGTAAATTCAACGAAGATATCACTTGACAAAGATGACATAGAAAGAGACATTTAGCTTCTTTTTTTTTTGTCGACGAAAAAAAAAATCATCTTTGACAAAACCCGCTCTTGGGTGGAGCGGGAGATAGTGTCAGACTCTTACTGACTAAAAACCCCGCGCCGTTCCTTCTAGCCTTCATACCGGGGCACGAGCTCCCTTTCGGACAACCCTGTCCCCAGTAGGCTACGACCCAGCTGGGCCCCTCCTGCTGCTGACCACTCCTTGAGGCGCGCGGGAACAGTGCGCACCGTCGACGTCTTGGACTCGGTCCATTACCGGACGATCGGACAGCGAGCTACCCATGGCTCGCCATCCGCGAGCCCGCGTCTACGGTGGCCGGAAATCGGGATCGGAATCCCGGCGACGGCGGCGAGGGCGCCGTTGCCTGATGCGGTCGGCCTCCTCCTTTGCAAGCATTACTGCTTCGCAGAAGGAGGCGACCGCCTGCCATTCCTCCTCGCTCCGGACCATGGCCTCAACCAGGGCCCGGCGCGAGAGGTCTCCGCCGCCAATCGCCCCCACGAGGGTACGGCGATGCTCCGCCCAGGCAGGGCACACCTCGACGGTGTGCTCCACCGTGTCCTCCGGGCGTTGCGCACAGTGGCGACACCCGGGCGTCTCTTCCGCTTGAATCCGATGCAGGAACCTCCCGAACTTGCCATGTCCGGTGAGGACCTGCGTCATGCGGAAGGTAAGGACGCCGTGAGGTCTTTCCAGCCACGCCTCAAAGAGGGGACTTACCGCCAGTATCGTGGCGTGCCCAGAGACATTTAGCATCAAATGCCCTTTGTAACCTTTCACGATTTGCACCCATCAAGCAGCACGAATATTAACATTGGACATTTATTTTTCGTTCTAAATATTTTAGAGTGAAGAAAGCGTTTTAGGAACACATTCATTATGCGTGCAGCTAAGGAGTTGAATTCCCTGCCGGAGTCTGTGTTTCCCAATGGCAATAACCTTGGGGTCTTTAAGTCATGAGTGAATAGGTCGCCTCTAAGCAAGCGTTCTCCATCGGCGGCCAAATCATCGCTTACCATCAGGTGATGCAGTGGCTAAACGCAAGCCTAGCAATAATAAAAAAAAAAAAAACTGAGTTAACCCTGAAAAAATATTATTATTAAAGAAATATTTATAGCGACGACTTAATTAAATCTTTATAATGATTATCACGATTGTGGCAGGTCGGTGTAATCCGGACGAAACCAGATTTCTTAGCGGATTTTAATTAACGAAAATTATAATGAGGTCGGAGTTCAGATGTTGAAGTTTCAGGAATA
This sequence comes from Mythimna lalbum, assembly GCA_949319445.1. Lineage (NCBI taxonomy): Eukaryota > Metazoa > Arthropoda > Insecta > Lepidoptera > Noctuidae > Mythimna > Mythimna lalbum. The sequence continues at coordinate 20,152,166 of OX439356.1, read as the reverse complement.
GATTCGCTCTACGGATAACTACGTGTAGCTTTGTGTTCCGTCTCCGTACACGTGTCTGTTGCGTGTTAAGAAACATAGAGGTTATATAACTAGAGAATATTTCACACGTCTTACAATATTTACAAATTATACCCAATTAATTTGAAAGAATCGACTAGGATACCATACTCGTATAACCAGTAGCAAACCGACAAAATAGTTACTTTTAAAACACTATATTTTTTTAAATTTAAATCTTTTGGTGCTCCACTTTTTAATACTGCTATTTCTTCACTTTTTACAATAAATCAAAACATCTATTTTATTGGTTCTCTTTTACCACGTCGATATAAACTACATAATACTGATAATTCATGCGGGACAGCAGTTTGGTTGTACATCGTTCTATCATTCACTCATCGCAATTTGTAGACATGAGCAGCTAACTGTGCACCGGTCGTTCATTCACTTATCGCAACCTGTAGACATGAGCAGCTACCTGAGCACCGTTCGATCATTCACTCATCGCAACCTGTAGATATGAGGAGCTAAATGTGCACCGGTCGAGCATTCACTCATCGCAACTTGTGGATATGAGCGGCTGACTGTGCACCGGTCGATCATTCACTCATCGCAACTTATAGATATGTCTAACCAACTGAGTGCACTGGTCGATCACTGGCTCATCGCAACTTATAGACAAATAAGTACATCTGCACCTATCTTGTTCACGATAATCATAATGAGACACAATTAGCTATTTATTAATAGGATCATCTATAAACAAGGAAAGTTCATGGAGGTATCATGAGACTGCCGTCGGTCCGACGTGTCTGGTCGAACGCATGCGACCTCTTGTATCTACCTCGTCAGGCTAATTGGGTCAATGAGATTTAAAAACCTTGGTTCATTTAACAGTAAATAACGTGAACATTTAGACCCCTGTATCTGTTTATCTATCTAGGTTAACAACGGTGCGGCGATCAAAATAAACTAAAGACTATCAGCGACTCAGTTTGTGATCCGTTTTCCGGATGGTAACAGATGTTTGAAGTTAAAAATATGCTATTTTATTTATCAGAAATCAGAAACTTTATTTCAAAAATACCAATAACAGGCACATTTGAATTTTCAAAATGTGGGTCAGTCAAAAAAAATTTGCTAAGTTTCTTGTTCCAAAGCTTAAATCTCTATGGAGAACAACGGGCAAGAAACTCTATGGCCACTCTTTTTAATCATATCGAGTTACAAAAATCTTGGTTATCTGTGGCTAATCTTGTACAAAAAAAAATATGTGGTAAAACATCAAATATCCTTTCCCGCTCTGAATAGAGCGAGAGGACGTGTCAGACTTTAAACGGCTCATACCGACCTGTGTTCTTTCAGTTGCCCTTTGCTTCCCAGGGCCAAGAAAACATAAACCTTTGAAACTTTCCAGTAGCCCGTCAATCACTCACTTAAAAAATCTTAAAATTAGTCATAATCCTATTTCGGCGAAAACTTGTTAAAATGGTTGGCGTTTTTGACAGAATGAGTCACAGATATGAATGAAGCGAACCTTCGTTAAAATACTGGAATAGCACTTTGGTCTTTGGCCATTCACTTATCAGTTAACGTGATTCATACCAATTTTCTGTGCGTGTGCTTCTAAATGAGGCAATTTAGAGTTATAGACGCAGGCCTAGCCAAGTTAGAATAGTTTGGTTTCGAATCTCTTTCTACAGTCGGTACCGCCTCCGATTCCTTTGTTCTGTACCCCTAGCCAAGTTGATAATCTGCAATCGTTAACGCTAGTAATTCTATGGTTTTCTACAAAAGAAAACAATAGGAGTGGATGGGTATGTAAGAATCGTAGCAGGCTGTTTGCGAGATTCCTCGCAAGAGTTACCGTAGCCCTAGAACGGAAAGGGCAGCTGAAGTCCATAAAAGATCATGAGAACATTTTGATACTGATTATGCTTTTGTACATCTCAGGAGCCTGAGGTCCTGGAGCTTTGGAGGACGTACGAGGGGCCGAAGCAAAGCTGAGGCCCATTTGACACTTTCCATGCAACATGGTACCACCTCTGGTGAACTATACCTCTCTTATCTCAGAACCCTGGGGCCCTGAATTTTTGGAAGGCGTACTTGGAGGCGAAACGAACTCGCTGCTACGTTTATGGAAAGTGACTAAGGGGCTCCTTAGTCACTTTCCATAAACGTAGCACCATGATTATGTTTTTCATTATCTCCCTCGCCATTTCCCAACTAGCTTGGGGTCGGCTTCCAGCCTGACCGGATGCGGCCGAGGGCCAGTGTTTTACATGAAGCGACTGCCTATCAGACCTACACAACCCAGGTATTGGGCAGCTTGGTACTCCCTGAGTAAACTGATGTTCGGATTTTCTGGCATCTTTTTTTTTTCAGTGGCCTAAAATCATCTTATGACAACCCTCGCTCTAGGGTGGAGCGGGAGATAGTGTCAGACTCTTACTGACTAAAAACCCACCCCGTTCCTTCTAGCCTTCATACCGGGCACGAGCTTCCTTTCGGATAATACTGGCCCCAGTAGGCTTCGACCGAGCTGGGCCGCTCCTGCTGAGCTGGGCCCCTATCTGACTACCTGTAACGATTCTCAAAGATCTACGAATGACAACCGGGACCAACGGTTTTACGTGGTCATGATTACGCTTATTATTAGTACGCAAACTGCAGGTGTAAGCAACATTGTTATGTAATCCCATCATTATGTGATTAGTAATCATATACCTATGTAATCTTACTTTCGCTTTAGATATAAACTAAGTGATAAAGAAATACATGACTTTCTACTATGGTGGTCACCGGTGACACATCGTCGCACTCGTCGGTGGTCCTATGTCGGACCTGGTTTGATAAATGATAAATGATAAATGATCTTTATTTTGTAAGTAGGTTTTCAAAAAACACTTTTACACGTCAATTTTGTTTTCAGTCAGTTTTAACGAGATGAGGCCGAGAGCTGAGAATTAAGTTTTGAAATTCCGAAGCACGCTCCCCGAAGTGTAACCGGTACAAAACCGACAGGCTAACAAGTCGGCCTCGGCAAAGACTTCAAGACTTTGGAGCTTTGACTTGACGAATGCAACATTGCGAATAATCCACTTAGCTCGTTTCTCAATTGCTTCTAGTTTTAAATCAATTTTATTGTATAAGTCTGTAATATTCTTGTCTTTTATTTACTGTTGCGTTGTATCTTCGTCAAATATTTGTATCCTTTCCTTTTCTGTTCATGAAGAACGACGCCAAACGGGGCCAAGTTCGTGTTTACTGTACTAACGAACACATTTTTTTCCTTATTTCTGAACTAGCTGCTCCCAGCGGCTTCGCCCGCGTGATAGCAGAAAATTATCCCAAGGGAACATACTTTCAGGATAAAAAGTATCCTGTGTCCTATTCCAGGATATGGTTTATCCGTGTACCAAGTTTCATCAAAATCGGTTTTGCCATTTAGGCGTGAAGACGTAACAAACAAACAAACTCACTTTCGCTTTTATAATATTAGCAAGAATTGATCCCATAACAAAATCCGTTCTATTCATGAGTTCTTACACCTCCTGAAAGACTTCATTATAGGTACATCGTAAGTAGTTATGTTGCAAGGCAGAATTTATATGATCTGTATTTGATCACTAAATTACAGGAATATTGTCCCCAAAGCTAAAATATATAACGCCTTTTAAAAAGTGGAGAATATAAGTATTCTCCATTAGAATTTCAATTATTTTGTATTGAATTATTAATTATTATTACATTAATATTTATAACTCGAGGAAAAGATACAATAATTGCATTCTACTATTGAATTAGGTAAGTACCTATACTTAAACCTGTATCTCAAGTAATCCAACCAATCAAATATATAGGTATCAATCTATATTTAAATAATAAATTATCCCAGATTATGACACTAATTAATATTATTAATAGTATTTATATAATTCTAATAACGCCGGTGATTCAGAAGTCAGCCGTCAATCTAAAAGGAAAATAATAATATTAAAAAATGGCAACTTTTTACTACGCAGTTAAAAAAACCGGTGTTCATGACGTAATCTGATAAAGGTTTTCATCGTGTATGATGCAATGTCGAGGTAAGTTGAGTGTGGCTGAAAAAATGTCGCGAGTTCGAGGGGCACGTGGTCACAATTATTTTAATTGAGACACTCCGTGGTGGCTTGCTGATCGGCTTCGTACCTAAAGGTTATCGACATTTGGCATGAAAATGAATTCTAGAAAATTCGGAGAGGTGCTTAACGTTGTTTCAATGTTAGCTGCTACTACTGACATTGTGTTTTTTCTTTCAGAACTAGCCAATGTTCTTAGGTATTTACGGCAATCGTAAGTCGTGACAATGATTCGACATTAGTCAAAGTTTTACTAGAAATGCTTTCATTGGATAGATACTTCAACAACTGTTCCAAAGTCTACGCTGATGATGGTCAGGTACTTCTCTACCTACAATGCTACGACATTCGCAGCATAAGCTATACCTATAGTACAGGAAGAAGAGAACCTAATTAAAGTTGCCATACAATAAAAGGCCCGTTTTGACACTTGTATTTTGACTACCTAGCGGCTTGTCCGGTGTAGTGTAGCTACTAAAATAGCCACTAGGTACCTCACCAGACTCGTAATTATTATTTATTGTTTCTTTCAGTTTCGTTCCAAGTATAGTCTAGGATTTTTCTCAAATGTCAAAATGGGCCGTTTATTTTTTAACGAGTTTAAGCATCATTCTTTTTTTTATTAAGTCATCTTTAAGCTCATACAATTCCGCAAAGACTTCGCTAAAACTCGAGCCAGTAGTACCAACACCCAGATACACGGCAGGTGCCAGCCATGTTGCCGGGGTGAAAATCTACTGCCGCGACAGGTCAAGGCGTAGCGGACAGAGCTCCGGCCGGATCTCATGGTAAAATGGCGTCAGCGACTATCGCAACCCAGTGCTGGGCACGCCACAATTATGGCGGTCAGTCCCCTTTTTGAGGCGTGACTGGAAAGACCTCACGGCCTCCTTACCTTCCGCATGACGCAGGTCTCTCCTATTTTCTCTAGGAAAATCTTCTATTTTGTATGAACTTTGACACTTCATAATTTGCCTAAAAATTTAAAAAGTAAAACTATAAAAGCCTTGCAAATTTTATTAAGATTCTAAATGACGACAACTTTTTTCAAAAACTTTTAAGGGTTTAAAAAAAAACAGCTATTTCCTGGAGCAAGTTTTGTGAAATATTCGAGTAAATCTCGAAATTACCGAGTAAGTAGTAGTATTATTCTCGGAGTTTTCAGGCGTTATCTCTCTTTTTTTGCGTTGCCTTTTCGTCAAAAATTGCGTTGGATTTCGTTAGATGAAGTAACAAGCTTTTAAACCATTTTCGATGTTTACGATAAGCGAGTGGAAGAGGACCCTCTTAATGAATTACCTCCGATCTTGACACGCCTATTACACCTTTTCTAAGAGAGTGGAAATGTGCCGATGGCTTGGAAGCAAGCTATTACCCAAGAGGAGCAGTCCAGCTGACCAGCTGATCCAACACTATAAACTCATCTCTGTAACGTTCGTACTCTGGTTAAAACTTGTTTACTATCTTCTGAGGCATTTCTTTATAGGTCCTAGGCGGCAGATCTTGAATACTCCGTTTACACGTGGGCCTAGCCTCGGACAATCGCCATTATGTAAACGGGGCATTAAAGGGAAGTCATTTTTGTAAAGTACCTGAGTGACAATCATAAATACGACAACGATGTTAAACCACGCTAAATATCTTAAAAGATATTCACATGGATTTCAAAATGATGTTTACTCGTTTTCAATAATCTAACAGGTCATTTTCATTTGAAAAATAGCAAGAACTGAAAACTGATCTCGTGTCTATAATATGTATGTATTTAAAAAAATATATAAGTATGTTTACCAGTTGTCTAGTACCCCTAACACAAGCTCTGCTTAGCTTGGGACTAGACGGCATTGTGTGATAGTTGTAGAATATTATTATTATTATAGAATTTAAGAAATTAAATACTTATCCTACTATTTTAACTTTAGGTAAGTACCTACTATGAAAGGTAAAAGTAGGATATAATAAAAACTTCAAAATATTAACTTTTTTTCTAATCCAGTGGCCCCGGGCGGTTGGCCTGCTCATCACCCTACGGCGGCCACTGTCTATCTGTCATTCGATAATGTTTATTTACGAAATATCGCGCGACCACCTCTCATTCACACAGTAGGTTTCAAACAACTTATCATCAGACACGCCGAAAATAAACCCAAACTATATAAAGATAGGCTTACGACACCGCAATCCAACTTAACTAAGCATATATTACGTATTATGATCTATTTCTGGTGCGGTTTCATCAGCGGCGCACCGTTGAGACGCAGTCCGCGGACGCACCCGAGTGAACTCGTGATCTGAGGGTTTTTTATGTTAATCTGTGTGCTATCAGTATACCGCACGATGCGTGCCCACTATCGGGGGCGTGGTCTGACAATGAAATATATAAATAAATAAATAATACTACGAAACTACGGATCAAGTCTCTGAGGTCGATAAGCGCGTGCCACTGGTTTAGGCGTTATTTGGTTTAAATGAATTGTTTACTAATATATTGAACGTCTTTTTTACAATACGTTTTTGATTGTAGTAATATATGAAATTACTTATCTAGATCAAACTCTACATAGGCACTGTGACCCAGGCCAATTCAAAAAAGTAAAAGTATAGCATGTTTACCCTATACCCAAGAGAGTCATGACTTGGGTCAGCGGATTGCGAGCCGCTAACCACATTTCGTGTTCTCCCTCTAAATTCAAGTCTGTGAAAGGAAATTTTGAGACGGCATTTCATTCACTCGCTCTTGCATTCTTGGTTCTCAATATTTGAAGCTTACATCAGCCAAGAGACTTCTACCTATATCAGTGAAAGTGTTTGAGCTCGCTTTCGTATTTGACACTCTCTTTAATGCTACAAGGGTTGACCATGGTGTAAGAGGTTCTTTAACAGCTTAGAAGCCCAAGCAAACCTCACCTGCAAGAGCTGCTCCCGGCTGTTCAACGAATGAGGCTCTGGCCGAACTTACACCCCGCATTGGACTAGTGTACCTAAATGATAAAAAACCTTTTTATAAATTAAAAAAAAAATAACCGACTTCACAAAAAAATTGAATTAAAGAGGAGTTCCCTCGATTTTACCAAGATTCCATCGTCAGATCCCAACTTGGTGACTATGGGTACCTTTCCAAGAAAAAAAAATTCAAATCGATTGGCGACGAAGTTACGTGCGAACAAACATAAAAAAATACAAACATCCGAATTGAGAACTTCCTCCTTTTTTAGAAGTCGGTAAATAAATAGAATGAACTAATGTATTTTTAAGATTCCGCAACCTCTCTCCTACGACCGATTCGTCATTAGACTGTTCGTCGACAGGACGATTCATTTATTTCCGTTCCTCAGTAGAATCTTTCACCAATGGTTATTTTGCCTACAGGAACTTTCATCTCCGACACTTTCAACGACAGGCCTTTTTAGCTACCGAATGTTGTACCGACACGACGATAGGGCCTATGTAACTCGTTTGCGGACGACGATATAGTGGGTAGCTCGCTGTCTGACCGTTCGGTAACCGTCCGGACCGAACCCAAGACGTCGACGGCGCGCACTGTTCCCGCGCGCCTCAAGGATTTGTCAACAACAGCAGGAGTCCAGCCGGGTCGAAGTCTTCCTACTTATCGTTGTGATTCAACTATCTTAAATGTCATTACCTAAGAATTAAAAACAGGTGTGTGCCGTGAGTAACCACTACACACCTGATATTAAGACGAGCCACCTGAACTTGATTAGACAGTAAACAAGAAGTATTAGTTTTATACCTAATCTATACATGTAAATCTGTAGAAATTTTTAGTTGTGCGCGTATCACGTAAAATATACGGATAATAATAATTCATTTATTTGCCTGAAACATGGAGGTACATAGGTACAGATCTTAAAATACAACAGGTAAAAAGTTCTTCATGTTCAGCCTTTTAGTCAGCATGCAAATTTGAATAAATTTTTTTTTTTAATAATTAAATGTATAGTTGTCAATTAGATATGCAAATCAATTAAATTAAATAACAAAAACAATAATAGTAGTTTATGTGACTAGGGGATAAAGCAGTGTCTTTAAGTCGCGGGCGGCATTTTGAATTCCGAACAAAACGTAGGTTGCTAAGTTTAATCCTGAACGTTAGTAAGGAATTTATACAATTAACTCCCGAGCATTGCGAGGGAGTTAATAAAGAAACCTGAGTGAAGTGAGGAATTCAAGCCGCCCAAGATAAAGACTGCTTTATCCCCGTGTTGCATACTCTACTTTTTACACTATCTGTGAGATAATTAAAAGACAATTTGGTCGACCAAATCATATATTAGAGATAAGTATTATATTTACAAGTTCATCAAACAAACAAAATTCATTACTCCAAGATTCTATAGTTTCAATTTTCTATAACGCTCCCGTCAGTAAGCAGGTTTTATTCTATTTTTTGCTAGTGGCCAGTTTGAATTTCGAATATTTCGAGTAGTATATAATTGCTTAATTAAATGCTCGGGAGTTAATTATATAAATCTCTCACTGACGTTAGGGATTAAACTTAGCAACCTTCGTCTCGTTCGGAATTCAACATGCCGCCCGCGACTTAAAGACACTGCTTTATCCCCTAGTCACATATACTACTATTTCAAATGGACGTGGACAACTAAATCTACAAAAACTGTTTGGATGGAGCTATGAGGAATAAAGGTCATCATTATATTATAGAAAAATCATACCATAAAAAGCATTATGTTTATTTTATTTACTTTAATATATATATTTGCATCCCTGTTTTCTTAATAATCTCTTTTCTATGTACCTGCCATGTTTTCTTTTCACCACCCTCGATTGACTGGTAAAGAATGCTTTTTACCTTCGTGTTGCATAAAGTTTTAGTAATTAAATACACCATCTGATTATGTCACTAATTTGGATAAGTATCATTCTGGGAAATACCTAACGAGATATAAATATGGCAAACTAGCAGCAGGTGTAAGTATCGATCCATCATGGAGATTGAATGTAATCAAACGAAATATAGCATGTACTACGCTGATACTAAACGGCGTAAGAGATGTCACGGCAATCTGCTAATCTCCCATCCATCACGCTTAGAGGTACTCTTTAGGCCTTACACGCATTATGTTATTGCGCGATCATGCATCTATTTTTGAACACACGTAACAAAGATAAATATAAACAAATATATGGATGAGTACCAAGATACTGAAACCTCTGAAACGTCTATTTATTTATTTACTATTTACTTGTACAACATTACAGCCTAAACTAATGCGTTGTGCAGAAGCTAAGAAATGAAAGAAGAGAAAAACAAAAAGAAAACATATACACTACCGCTAAAATAAAATATCCCAAATAATACAAGGTTTTATTTGCTGTTTTCATCCATCCTCTCACAAAACCTTAGACATTCACGACACACATCTATCCATCTCCCAGCAAACAAGTCACACTCTGGTGTTAGAGTTAGAAGGGCATTAAGTCTATGCCCAACTACTCGTACTGCTACTTCTGAAACGTCTGTCGATGGAGTCTGTGATGTACCACTGGGCCATCGCTACCTGCTCACCTGCTTTCAATTACAGTGACATATATAAAATTCTTTAAGCTGCTCACATCCAACTGTATAATTATACTGATAAATGCAAATAATTTTAACTATGGAAGTCAATGTTTCTGGTTTTGTCTTCATTATTTCACACCGACTTCACTTAATTAAATTTATTTTGTGGTTTTGGAACTACTGAATTTTACAGACCACGAAAAATCTTTAGATATTTCATCACTTTTATGTGTTGAAATTCGTTGTTATGTGCCGTATAAACTTTCGCCATATCTTATTGTAGATTACCTTCTCTTGAATAGAGGCTGGTTAGTTGGTTACCAATTTCGGGTACAGTAAAAAAACTGTCTCCTCTTCTCATGGCACATTAGTGTTTGTTGTGATTTTTTTTTGTTTACGGTCTTTCGGAGATCAACCTAGGAGGTTGCCGACTGCTAAAGCCTGTGGAGGCCTTAGATAGAAACTTATATCCTCCAAGCAGGGCTGTTTGTTGTGATTTAACCTATGATCCTATATTCATAGACGTACATATATGGAGAGAGAGGAGCGAGTAAATCATGCCCACCCTAGTCTAGACTGAGCCCACCTCAGAATGATGAGCTACCGATTCGAGATTCTACCACTGGATGCTAAAATACTGATAACTTTAAACAAAAATTGGGCGTGTGAGGGGGACAGGCTTCCCTGAAAAATAATTGTAGCTACGCCTTTATTGCAAATTTTTTTTATGTAGGTATGACGACCACGATTAGACATTCTGAAAACATTATTAAAAATCGTACGATATTTTGTAATAGATAAATCATCTGACGAAAGAGGATGTCTTTTTATAACAATTATATTATCATCAATGCAGGCAATAATACCGTGTTATTTTTCAGTAATTAAAGAACATTCGCAATTAGCGGACTTATCGACATCACGTAAGGTTCAATATCCAACGAATGGAGATCACGAGCCTCTGCAGTGGGCCAGAAGGCTTTACGTAAATGTTATCGCCCTGACTAACGGCTCTAACGACTTAACGACGCGTTTATCGCAAGAATTTCTGATAAACGAATGTTCTAACGAGTTTTATGATCCGATATGTCGTTATTTTGATACAAATGACATGTTAGGTAGGTATAGATATGTATTAGTCCGGTGATTAAAATGATCTTTTTTTTGGAATTAGTCTTTGTTATAGACATAGGAACCTATTTAGATTTGTTTTTTTTTTTTTTTTGACGCGGAATATCGGAGTTTTACAAATTAAAACCCACCCTAGTTTCTTCAGTGGCCCTTTGCGTTCCAGGACCGCAATGACGCAATCTCGCAGATTCCTATTTAACATGAAATTATAACTCTTCATTCGTAATGTAGTTATTTAACAGATTTTCTAAGGCATCTCGGCAAGGTATACTAGAAAACTAACGTAAGTAAATAAATCTTCGTTTTTTTTTTTTTAAATGAAACACAGAATCTCGTTTAGATCGAATTATATTATTGGTATAAATCTGGAATTGAAGGCTTTGGCCACTAAAATCGTTTCATCCAGACCTTCAGTACCTATAATCAACATTATAATGTTTCCATGCTACGGGGACTCAAGCCTCCTCTGTAGGAGAGGGAATGGACTGCAAAGTATCGCGCGGGTCCAGTGCGGTTTGGTGGATGTCACATCGCTTCAAATTTTTGGTTCTGGGACATACCTACTTACTGGTTTCCTCCCGATGTTTTCCTTCACCGTTTTGAGAGCAGTGGTGATGAAATAAATTAAGTACACAAAGTAATGCGCCTGGCTGAGTTTGAACCCCCGATCAGGCCACTATTAGTGCTCCACTCAGTGCAGAAGAAGTTATTTGATGATTTAACAGACCAAAAAAATGTACCATAGGTAGGTGTTACCCAGTAACCAAGTTGTGGAGGTCAGAAAGTCAGTCAAGCTCCATATAAAACATAGGTATTCGTCTACACCAGCATGCCTAGCCAAGTTACGAATCTCTTTCTGCAGTCGCGGTAAAGCCTCCGATTCGTTTGTTCTGAACACGTGACTTAACGTTGAGATGATGTCATTCCAATACATTTGAAGTTTTCTACTAGCGTTAACGATTGTAGATTATCTACTTGGCTAAACCCTGTGGTTAGACTAGAATGCACCCTAACATACACCGGGCTTGCGGATGGCAAGCCATAGGCAGCCCGCTGTCCGGACCAAGTGCCGGTGTGCCGGTAACTGTACGGACCAAGCACAAGACGTCGACGTTAGCAATAGCAGGGGCTCAGCTGGGTCGAAGCGTACTGGAGCCAGGGTTATCCGAAAGGGAGTTCGAGCCCCGGTTTGAAGGCCAGAAGGAACAATAAATAATAATAATGATGACAAGTTAGCCTTCGTCCTCTCTCCTAGCTTTGCTGTGCCCGACAGGGTCCATATTGATTCTTTTTTTTTATACCATCATAAACACATATGGAATGCAATAAAGTATTGAGTATTGAGTATTGAACGGGGTGGGATTTTAGTCAGTAAGAGTCTGACACTATCTCCCGCTCCAAGAGCGGGGGTTGTTATTGGATGATTTTTGTCCACCATGAAAAAAACCCTAACATACACAGTTGGGGATACGGTAAGACAGAATATGCAATGTTTCTTAGCTAATCGGTGATCCAGCCATAAATGTTGTAAGATATTTGATTAAGCTCAAAATAAAATAAGAAGATAAAGAGTACGTGCCTTGATACACTTATACTTCAAGTAATGCCGTTTAAACACTGACGTAATCGAATGACATGAATATGTCATGTTCATGTCTCAACCTGTCTACGGACCTCTTTCCACTGCTGTAATAAATATGTATATGTATGTAAATTGGTCATGTGAAAAGGAGGGACGTAACGCAGGTTGCTAAAAAAGTTATGAGTTTACATGTGGATGGATGGAGGGCGAGAGGAAGGCCAAAGAAAAGATGGATGGATTGCGTGAGAAGTGATATGAAAGAAAAGAGAGTTAGTGATAGCGTGACGAGTGACAGGACAGAATGGAAGAAAAAAACGTGTTGCGCCGACCCCAAATAAAACGGGACAAGGGCAAGAAGATGATGATGATGTATGAAAATATCCAGGTTGCCTGGATGAACTCACAGAGTGCGATAAGACCGCCAATTGTATGTTTTTTTATAAGGTTTCCCTTTTATAAATATTGCGATTTTGGTGTACAATAAAGTGTATATAAATAAATATGTCGCAACATATACTTCATTAAATAAAATTGTTTATTATAAAAATATTATTATATCTCATTTATTTATTAGTATATACATATAAATTATATTTTTAAATATTCAATAAAAAAATAAAAAACATTTAAAAATATAAAAAATAGTAGTCCACCGGCATCGGGAACAGGGTCCAAGCTACCGGTGGTCAGGGCTCCTGAGAGAGGAATCTCCTAACAATGCGCGCCGTGTCCAGGAGTACTGCTTTCTGGATCAAGCCCTTGATCCAGCTGCTTAACGAGAGCCTCCTCAGATGTTGTTCGAGGCCCTTGGCTATTAAGCCGTTGGCCGTTACGACTATCGGCACAATGATTGCTCTATCCACTTCCCACATGTCGACAACCTCGCGAGCTAAGTCAAGATACTTAGTTTGCTTATCTTTCTCAGCTTTCACGAGGTTCTCGTCATGAGGGACCGCTATATCAACAATCATTGTGCGATGCTCTAGTCGATCTATCACCACTATGTCAGGCTTATTGGCAACAATAGTCCTGTCAGTGATGATAGATCGATCCCAATATAACGTGATATTGCCATTGTCGAGAACTGGGTCGGGCACATACCTATAGTATGGTACTTCTGATTCCACAAGATTGTATTTAAGAGCAAGTTGCTGGTGGATTATCTTGGCTACGAGGTTGTGTCTATGCAAATAGTCGCCGTTAGCTAGATGAGAACACCCAGAAATAATGTGTCGGATTGACTCCCCAGGTCGGTGGCATGCCCGACAGATGTCAACCGTACCGTCCTTCACAATGTTTATTATATCTTATTATTACGTCTAGCGTCTGGTATAGTGATTATAAAATTATTAATTACTAGCTTTCCGCCCGCGGCTTCGCCCGCGTGGACTACAGTTTATATCGCGCGGGCGGAGACCCGTGCTCAGCAGTGGAATTATAGGTAGCTTATGTGTTATTTCAGTGTCTCTTCTACCTACCTACCAAATTTGATCTAAATCCGTTCAGTAGTTTTTGCGTGAAAGCGTAACAGACAAACAGACAGAGTTACTTTCGCATTTATAATATTAGTAAGGATTAGTATAACCGGTTAAAAGTATTTCAAAAATTACCTATATCATTAACAATGATAAAAACGGCTTTCCTGAAAAAAAAAAAACACTTTTTTCCTTACGCTTACTGGGCATTGAAATAGTATCGACATTCGACACACACACACCTTCTTTCTATTTAAAGAGAAATGGATGAAGGAATATATTTTTACAGTATAAAAATATATATGTCGTGGCCAAATCATAGAAATTGACCACTTCATGATATGGCCAACTAAAACTGGCCAGATTGTTTAAAACTTTAAACGTTAATATTTTGATGATAAATCAACCCATGTTTGGCCATATCATTGATGTAGGATTTCTATGATAAAAAGGTGTAAAGAATTGATTGAAATAATATCAATCTTTAACGTGTGGCCACTTTTATTTGGCTATATCGAGAAGTGATCTGGCCACGACATTATACATAATACAATCTCTATTTCATTATTTGGTACACGGTTATTTGTAAAACACTGGCAACCTCTCAGGACTATGTTGCTAAAATCATAAAAAACAACTTTTGTTCTATGACTTTTAAAAATGTATCATATTTTAGTCCATCAGATTTTCATACAAAAATAAAAATAATTTAACTAATTTTCTAAATATTACAAAGTCTATGCGAAGCAAGTGACAGTACAATAGCGGAGGGGAGGGGGTTGGTCGGCGGGGTGCTTGATGCGCTAGCGTCGCGTGGGAATATTAACTAGGAAATATTGAAGGATTGTTTTTGGTACCTAAATGTATTATGCTTTATAAAAAAGTCATAGAACAAAAGTTGTTGTTTGTGAGATAAGATAAATAAGATAAATTTTTATTTGTCAAAAACATGTGTAGGTTATAAATCAGTTGGAGTGATTACAAAAACAAAAAAGTTTCAACATGTTTTGCCTAGAAAAGGCGTACAAATACTACTCTGTCAAGAAAGTACCGGGAAAAGATCAATAATACACAAAATGTCTGTTATTCATCCAAATTTATTTTATCACCTTCAAAGTATGCTCCTTTAGAAACGATACACTTGCGCCAACGAATAATCCATTCATCAAAACATTTTTTAAACGCTGCTTCCTGAATTGAGTTCAGTTCTCGCCGCGAATTCTCCTTTATGTCTTCTATCGATTGAAAACGGGTGCCATGAAGTGGTAATTTGAGTTTAGGAAAAAGAAAAAAGTCAGCAGGAGCCATATCTGGTGAATATGGTGGTTGCTGGATGGTATTTGTTGAGTGTTTGGTCAAAAATTCGTTCACAATGATAGCCTTGTGCGAAGGCGCATTGTCGTGGTGCAAAATCCAAGAATTTTCTTTGCGAGGCAAATCTTCCATCACATCTCGACCGCTTTTGAACGCTTTGAACCACTCATAAGCACGAGTTTTTGATAAAGTCGATTCACCGTAAGCCTTCTGTAACATTTTCAGTGACTCCGAACACGAAATTCCATTGGCGATGCAAAATTTAAGACAAACTGTTTGTTCCATATTTTTGTCCATTATGAAATTCGCAATACACACTATATATGATATTACTAAAACCAGCACTGTATTTAATATAAATAACAGATGCAACTCAAACTCCGCGCCAAAATGGAAAACAGTTGTGCCAATCTAACAACTACAAAAAAACAAAAATTTGAATTTGGAACCATAAACAAATCATCCATTCCCGATACTTTTTTGACTGAATGTACAATGGGTAGAAAATCAAAAATACACTAATAATAAAATACAATCTGCCAATTCATAAAAATCATATCAAATAACTCAAATTAATTCAAATAATAATAAAAATGTCCAAATTACATCATTCAAATAACTCGTTAACATAAGTTTAAAATACAATAATAATAAAGTCCAGAGTGCAAAATAATAAAATAACGTCAATTTTTTAGTTCTCTAGGGTTTTATTTTAATTTTTTAAGTTAGTTTTAATTAATTTAAGTTTATATCTAGAATTAATTACGTCAAATTAATTAAAATAATAATAAAAATGTCAAAATTTCATCATTATATATATAATAATCGTCATAAATTCTGAATTCATTTTGAATTAAAATACTCGTCAACAGAAATTCAAAATATAACAATAATAAAATCCAAATTTCAAGGATTTTATTTGTGATGTTAGTAATACAGTTCTGCAAGGTTGTTAGTGTTTTACAAATAGCTCTGTATACCGTAACGAAATAAAAAGGTTTAACAAATACAGAAATTTTACATTACAAAAATTACTAAATTATAGAAATAAAAATATCATTGCCGATAAAAAAAAAATAAATAGACCCTCTATATTCGTTTATCAATTAAAAACACCTTGGGTTTTGCTTTGATCAGCATGGAAGAATACAAACTTATTACCTACGTATGTTTTTCCACAATCTTCATCATTGAATACGAAAATGCCCATAAAATATGATGTTTATGGCCGTTTTTAGTTTGATCACGTTATTACGCGTTTTACCACATATTTTTAAATAGGTACTCATAACAAAAATATTTTTGTTTTTGTAATTAGTAGTTTTTTATCAAATATTCCACGGTTCCACCCATAGCGAAATTCCCAATGGGTTTTTTTTAAACCAATTAAGTATTTTTTTTCCTAAAATTTTTCTTATCAGGCGTGGATTCTCATTAAAACTGGTTGTAGCCAGTTTAATAAAATTACAAAAAGTATAACAGATTTTCCCCTATGACGTCAGTAGCGGTACGTTTAACTGTAGGTACCTACACACGTTACAAAATGCTAATGAACTCAAATGAGCACACAATGTCCGTTTGATATTATCATACAAGAGATTAATATATTATGAAAACATTCGATTTTTTTCAGCAGATCTATAGTAATTATATCTTTTATGAACTTACACTGTTTTTCGCGCAGTGATAATTGTTGTTGTTTCTTTAAAAGGCAATACCAACTATTGGCATGATTTACTTTTTTATTTTCGCCAAAAATAAAACCCAGGTTATTATTTTGAGGCAAATACGAATCAATAGCAAAAAGAACCAGTCTTTCAGAATCCATCTTCAAACCGTAATCGAACGAAGATATCAATATAAGCTTTCCTCGTATCTTCCTATTTTCTTTATATTATAATAGAATGGAAATAAAATATTATATTTCGAGTTTTCCTTTGATAAAATTGATAAGGATGATTATTAGTTCTGTTTTTTTTTATTTATTCATTATCAATTTACATTGTATCTGAATGTTTTACAAAAATAAATAAATAATAATAATAGAAAATAAATAATAGCTAAAACTTTTCCAATAAAATCAATTAATCAATCTGATTAAATCATAATCACAATTATAAAACAATATCAACACAAAAAGAAATAAAAACTTCATTACGTCAACCATTAGTCACCCAAGAGCGGGTTTTGTCAAAGATGATTTTCCCCGTCGACAAAAAAAAAACTTATAAAATAATAACAAAAATGAATAAAAAAATAAATAATAGCTAGTAAAATTAAATTCATTAGTTGTCAAAATGCATTTAAATAAAATTATTAAAACTAGTTAAATATGTCATATTGTCATAGTAAAAAAAGAGTTATTTCCTGTAAAATAAAAATTAAAGTGGTTTCTGTGGTTATTTCCTACTGTTATATTTTTAAACACTCGCAGTTTTTCATCTCTAAACCTAGTAAAAATGTACTGAAACCACTGAAACAGTAGTTTATAATAGTTGGTAAAATTACCTAAATGATTGTTTTTCTTAGACCACAGTTCGCGTCCATAGCAACCAGCATTTTGCAACAATAACCTAATAACATTCTGGAACCTTCTCACTCAAGCCAGGTCAAGAAGAGTCATCGGTCATAAGGCTGCTATTATCAACATAAGGCACTCAAGTAGTGAATAAGTAAGAGAGATAAGTTATCGCACATCGTCCGATTGTTATAACAATACAAACATGACATCGACCCTTTGCAGCAACTGATGCAGATCGCCTCGTGTATCTGTTCTGATGCATTTTCCCTATTTGTGCTAAATTACTGATTTTTCTCGTGATCCGAAGCGCAACTGCTGACCCACGCTCAGCAGTCGCGCCTGGGTCCGATCACCAGGTCGGGCAAAAAGTCCTGTAGCTCTAGTCCAGAGATGGCGAACCTATGACGCGCGGCTACAACATAAATTAGTGATTTGATGCAGCAGTAAACTCACAAATGTCGCTACAATGGAAAATTGGTGCAATTTTGTATTTCAATTTACGGGGATCCGTTGGATGGTGGACGTCTTTCGACTGACAAGATGGTGATGAAGATGAATTAATTAAATAAGCGAACAACTGTAAACTAAGTTTGTAGCTTCATTTGCCCATTAAATTACAAAGTCAAGATTCTTTGGCGGCACGTCATGACCACATTATTTTATTTCATATATTTAGTGGCACGATCTCCAATAAATGTTTGCCATCCCTGCTCGAGTGGTTAGTCAAGTGGCTATACGGAGATCGTGGATCGATTTCCACCCGGTCGACGATCATTTGTTCTGTGCCTGGGTGTAATTTATCTATGTATAATAAGTATATATTTAGAAAAATACTTATTTATACGTCTATCAGTTGTCTACACAAACCCCAAACGAAGCAGAGCTTGTTCTATAAGAACTACTACTTATAGCATAAGGTCTGCTTAGTTTGGGGCTAGATGGCGTTGTATGAAAGTTGTGGAATATTATATTATACTAGACTTTACCCACGGCTTCGCCCGCGTACATAAGATATAGCCTATGTCACCCAGGAATAAAGCAGCTTTCTATTGGTGAAAAAATTTTAGCAATAGGACCAGAACTTTCCGAGATTACCTCCTTTCCTACAAACAAAAACATAAAAATTAAAAACTTTACCTCTTTATTATATTAGTGTAGATTAGGAATTACTCTGTGCTTGCTCGAAGTTTGGATGTTGGTGGTTTGATACCCTCGTGCTTTGCAAAGCATGTCTACTTTCCGAGAACGGGGCCACGGGGGAGTTTTTTTTTTTCTGTCGACGGGGAAAATCATCATTGACGAAACCCGCTCTTGGGTGGAGCGGGAGACAGTGTCAGAGTCTTACTGACTAAAAACCCCGCGCCGTTCCTTCTAGCCTTCGTACCGGGGCTCTAGTTTCCTTTCGGATAACCCCGACCCCGGTAGGCTTCGACCCAGATGGGCCCCTCCTGTTGCTGACAACTCCTTGAGGCGCGCGGGAACAGTGCGCGCCGTCGACGCCTTGGCTCGGTCCGGACAGTTACCGGACGATTGGACAGCGAGCTACCCATGGCTCGCCGTCCCCGAGCCCGCGTCTACGGTGGCCGGAAATCGGGATCGGAATCCCGGCGGCGGCGGCGGGGGCGCCGTTGCCTGATGCGGTCTGCCTCCTCCTTTGCTAGCATTACTGCTTCTCAGCAGGAGGCGACCGCCTGCCACTCCTCCTCGCTCCGGACCATGGCCTGAACCAAGGCCCGGCGCGAGAGGTCTCCGCCGCCGATCGCCCCCACGAGGGCATCCTTACGCTTACTGGGAATTGAAATAGTATCGACATTCGACACACACACCTTCTTTCTATTTAAAGAGAAATGGATGAAGGAATATATTTTTAAAGTATAAAAATATATATGTCGTGGCCAAATCATAGAAATTGATCACTTCATGATATGGCCAACAAGGTTCAATGAAATGGCCGCAGAAGGAGGCGACCGCCTGCCACTCCTCCTCGCCACGGGGGAGTTAAACTTTCTCGAGTCATGTCGGATTGCCGCCCCATCAGGCTATGAGAGTTAAGGAACAGAGAGTGCACCTGTGCTAGCGGACACACACACATTGGTGCACTAAAATATCTCCTGCGTACATGGCTAATCTCTGTTGAGATTGATCACCGTGATCGAAATTCGGTCGGGAGGACTATTTGTGCTAACTATTGCTTTTGAGATTAAGTACTGGTGCTCAGTGGCACGGGCCTCGACTCACGAGCTGTAGTCATAGAACAAAAGTTGTGGTTTATGATGTTAATAACATAGTCCTGACTCCTGAGAGGTTTCCAGCAACCTTTTAGGTGCTTGTTAAGAACATCATAAACAACAACTTTGTTCTATGTATAACTTTAAAAAAATTATCATATTTTATAAAAAAAAAAAAAATTTGCGTAGTGTAGGCTAGAGTAAGGGAGAGCGGGAGCGAAGCCGCGGGGGTACAGCTATAGTTGGATATACAGGTTTATTCGTAAAACACTAACAACCTTGCAGGACTGTATTACTAACATCATAAAAAACTACTTTTGTTCTATGACTTTTTACATAACATAATTCATTGACCAAAAACGAACCTTTATGATTTCGTTGTTCTATCAAGTCTGTATTTTACTATATCTACCTTCGTCTGTATGACAGGAAGTAAGCGCATCAAGCATCCCCGCCGCCCGATCCCCAATCCCCTCCGCTATTGTACTTCAAATTCGTTCGTTTTGATTTTTCGTTTTTTTCTTTGTTCGTTTTGTTTGTTTAAAAATCTGATGAACAAAATATGATCAATTTTTAAAAGTCATAGAACAAAAGTTGTCGTTTATGATGTCAGTACCATAGTCCTGAGTCTGAAATGTTGCCAGTGTTTTACAAATAACCCTGTATAATTTTATTTACGGGGCAAGAGTTCGCCAAAGCCCAAAAACCCATGCCCATGGTTGCCCATGGTTTGGAAAGAGAAAATGGAGGCATTTGCCCTGCTGTGGGGCATAATATAGGCTATTAAAAATAATCTAATTAAACTTCATTTGCGTCACCTGCATTTGTTCTGGCAATCTCCGTCCACTACAAGAGAGGGAGACATTCCGAGTGCGATAAGATCCTCCATAGTTTATTTTTTAGTTGTTCCTATTGTGTTGTTTATTATCTAAATGTAGGTATATACGATAAAGAATATATCCGCAGTACGGATTATGTAAGTACCTACAGTCGTTATACGCAATTAGAGATCAAAATATTTTCGATATCTATGATTAAGTAAATAGATTTACAAAAGATACCTGTATATCTTTGACATGAATCATTTCACACCATTCACGTGGAAATACACGCGTCTACAGTGGCGTAGCGATGCGTGGGCGATGTGGACCTAGCGATGCGTGGGCGATGTGGGCCCTCGCCCACGGCCTCACATCCTAAGGGGCCTGGCACTGGCGAGGGCTCTATAACAACGAGTGTTATTTTTATAATTGAAAGGGTCGCGCTTGACCACTATTTCACATGATGGTAAGCGACGATGTGATAACGTCGCTTACCATCGGCGAACACTGCTTTGCTACGATCGCTGTATCGTTTTCGAATTTATGATAGAAAAAGGCCTCGCTAATGGGCCTTCGCCCACGCTACGCTTCTACGTGTACAACACCAAGCTCCCTCAGTACCTAACCAATGGCGTAGTTAGGAGTAGGGAAGCCGTTAGAAAGGAGTAGGGAAAATAAGCGAATAAATTTCATGTTGTTATTTTATTTTTTTGCCTTATGTAATTTAAAATAATCATAATTATGTCGATGATGTTATTTATGAATCTATAATTAATACACTATACATTTTTTCAAACCTAAAGAGGCTTCAGAAAATCACTGTTTTATGGTGGGGAAAAATCATCCAATGACAACCCCCACTCTTGGGTGGAGCGGGAGATAGTGTCAGACTCTTACTGTCTAAAAACCCACCCCGTTCCTTCTAGCCTTCATAGCGGGGCTCGAGCTCCCTTTCGGATAACCCAGGCCACAGTAGGCTTCGACCTAGCTGGGCCCCTGCTGTATGGTAGGTACATAGTTACATACTGCTCGAGAGCTAGGGTCTTAAACTTTGCCAAGTACTCTCCGCTCTCTCTAATCCACAATCAGTTATCACGGCCACTATCAGCCCTATCAGCAACAACAACATCGTGCCATGATGTAAACACGCGCGTGTAAGGGTGTGTCTCGCTGACCCATGCAGCGCTACACACAGTTCAGCGATGACAATTGCTTGACGTCAGCGCTTGACAGCGCAACGCAGCGCTAGTAGATCAACTTGTTACAAGACCTAAACTGAACTGTTAAAGGGATGAAGCCATTATAGGGTGTATAGTTCTATTCCTCGTCTCTCTTTATCTCATCTATGCAGGATAGGGAGTCCCTGGGCAGCCCCGTTTATTTATTTCTTCGTAAGTGTATTGAAAACCGTCGTTTGATACACCCTCGCTTGCGGTTCGGGCGAATTCCACCTTGGTCGTAATGTCAAAGTTTATCCACAAGTATCAAAATGTACTATTGCAATTCGAACCTAGCAATTCCTGAGATTAGCGTATTCAATTTCAAACAAACTCGGCAATATTATAAAACTAATGAATTAATAATTAAATTGACCCCTGAGTTTGTGTCAGTGTTTCTTCTCAGGGTAGTCAGCTAGGAAACACCGGCCTTATCTAGTTTAAACTGACTGAAAAAAAATTAACGAGTAAAAGTGTTTTTTTAAAACCTATTTGCAAAATAAATATCATTTATCATGTAATAGTATAGATTGAGGGGTCACTCACTGTGCATAAATCTTACTTTGACTTGCTGATAAACGAGAAATTGAATGAATTATATAACTTGGTTTTTTCAAACCAAGTTATATAGCTTAAAATTATGATGTAATAATTTAATGCAAACTTTGTGATGTCATCATCATCATCACCATCATTTCAGCCGAAAGACTACCACAGCTCACTCTGCAGCAGCTGGACATAGGCATCCCCAAATATCGCCATAACGACCGGTCCAGTGCTTCTCATATCCAACAATTCCCGCGACTCTCACCAGGTGAGTTACCATGACGTTCAAAGTAAGAATGTTTTATTCTTATCCCAGTGAAATAAGAATGGAACAATCATACTTTGAACGTCATGGTAACTCACCTGGTCATCAGTCCAACTTGTGGGACGTCATCCGACCTTCCTGCGGATTGGGCACGCCACAATTATGGCGGTAAGTCCCCTCTTTGAGGCGTGGCTGGAAAGACCTCACGGCGTCCTTACCTTCCGCATGACGCAGGTCCTCACCGGACATGGCAAGTTCGGGAGGTTCCTGCATCGGATTCGAGCGGAAGAGACGCCCGGGTGCCGCCACTGTGCGGAACGCCCGGAGGACACGGTGGAGCACACAGTTGAGGTGTGCCCTGCTTGGGCGGAGCAACGCCGTGTCCTCGTGGGGGCGATCGGCGGCGGGCCTTGGTTCAGGCCATGGTCCGGAGCGAGGAGGAGTGGCAGGCGGTCGCCTCCTTCTGCGAAGCAGTAATGCTAGCAAAGGAGGAGGCAGACCGCATCAGGCAACGGCGCCCCCGCCGCCGCCGCCGGGATTCCGATCCCGATTTCCAGCCACCGTAGACGCGGGCTCGCGGACGGCGAGCCATGGGTAGCTCGCTGTCCGATCGTCCGGTAACTGTCCGGACCGAGCCAAGGCGTCGACGGCGCGCACTGTTCCCGCGCGCCTCAAGGAGTTGTCAGCAACAGGAGGGGCCCATCTGGGTCGAAGCCTACCGGGGTCGGGGTTATCCGAAAGGAAACTAGAGCCCCGGTATGAAGGCTAGAAGGAACGGCGCGGGGTTTTTAGTCAGTAAGACTCTGACACTGTCTCCCGCTCCACC
This sequence comes from Mythimna lalbum, assembly GCA_949319445.1. NCBI lineage: Eukaryota > Metazoa > Arthropoda > Insecta > Lepidoptera > Noctuidae > Mythimna > Mythimna lalbum. Next base: position 20,128,574 of record OX439356.1, on the reverse strand, counting down.
CAAGAGCGGGTTTCGTCAATGATGATTTTCCCCGTCGAGAGAAAAAAAAAAACCTTCCTGCGGATATCTACATTTTTGCTGCGATCACGCAAGAAAACTCCGAGCATACCCCTCTCTATTACCGTTTGGATGACTTTAAACCTTCTGATGAGGCCCATTCTTCTGAAAGAAAACACTCTACGCCATATATGACAAAGTTAAAATTCCATATTGCAAGAGATCGTAAGTTATACTTTTTCAATTTAATACAAATGAATTGTTTATTTAAAATCACCCATTCGTCACAAATTCGTCGCACTGTTTCAGGCCGCGGCCCCGGCGCCCTGTTTCAGGGCACCAACTTTGTGCTACATAGGTCCACAGTTTGTCGGGCATGTGGCAGACGTGTCCTGCCCAGTCCCATTTCAGTTTGGTAGCCTTTTGAGCCACATCAACTATTTTGGCTTTGAAGCGCAGTATTAAAGTGTTTCGAACTCGATCCGTTAATTTAATACACTAGGTATTAAATTAACGGATCGAGTTCGAAACACTAATGAAACTACTACTAATCGAAAAATAATGCGCTCTATTGCTCGATGGCAAACCTTAAGTTTGGACTTCTGGCATACTTCTGAATGTTAGTCAAAGACCAAGTTTGTGCGCCGTAGGTTAGGACGGGGAGAATAAAAGTGTCCATGAGTTTTTGTTTTAGTGCCATGGGCAATTCGCCTTTGCATAGGTCTCTCATGGACCAGTAGCTCTTCCAGGCGTTTTCAGTTCGTCTTGCGATCTCTTTTTTTTTCATCCCCGTCACCTTAAAATACACAAATCTAAAGTCGATAATTGAGTTATTGGCGTTGAATTGAAGTTACGTCGAATTATAAATTCAAGTATTTATAGATTTGTTCATGGGTCTTCTGGCGATGTTTCGTAATTGTGGCAGGAGATAGCGCAGTGCGTTAGTACTTGCATACTTAGCGCGTTCTCGTCAGATAAGGCAATTTGGGAATTTTCTCATAAAACAATATACGTTTACGTTAATGTTGTTGTTACGTGTTATCATCGGTTTATCGCCTCTGTTTTGCTTACTTGTACTTACGCAAGTTACCTACGTACTTACTCACTCTGTCGGAGTAAATCTGCTGTAAATGCATAAGTACATGGAATTGTTTGAATGATTTACCGTGACGACCCTGAAACGCAGTGGGCACCTGATGAAGAACACGGTTAGATATAATAGTAGTTTTTACACCACCTGCTCGATAATGTCGTTTTATACGTCATACAAACCTCACTTAAAGCAAGCGATTATTCTCAAGGGAAATAATGCAGTATAGCGGATCCCTAGGGAATAATGAGATTTCAATTTGGAACATCAAAAATCGTCAACATTGTGAATTAAAATGTACCTGCATCGAACAAGTTGACTCGAAATTCAAACTGACCTATAACAAAAAAAAAGAAAATAGAATAAAACCTGCTTACTGACTGCGAACTGGGAGCGTTTTAGAAAATTGGAACTATAGAATCTTGGAATCCGCTAGTCACATAATAGTAGTTTATGTGACTGGGGGATAGAGCAGTGTCTTTACGTCGCGGGCGGCATGTTGAATTCCGAACGAAGCGAAGGTTGTTGATTTTATGGTATACAAACTTAAACCTAGAATACATCTACATTGTATGTCTCAAGGCTGCGCCAAATAGGTCCAGTTCAGCATGATGCCAGGCCACTACGTAGCAGTTGCCTGACGCTGTTTTTCAACTGAACCTTGCTATGAGAAAGAAAGAAAGAAAGAGCGGCCTCTTGGGCTGAGCGTGAGGGCGTTTTTATTTTGTGGGTAAAAATCATCCAAATGACATCGCCTGCACTTGGTTGGAGCGGGAGATAGTGTCAGACTCTTACTGACTAAAAATACCAACCCGTTCCTTCTTGCATTTCATACCGGGGCCGAGCCTCCCTTTCGGAACTAGACCCTTAGCCCCAGTAGGCTTCGACTTAGCTGGGCCCTTGCTGTTGCTGACAACTCCTTGAGGCGCGCGGGACGACTTGGGCTCGGTCCGGACAGTTACCGGATGGTCGGACAGCTACCCATTGCTCGCCGTACGCAGGCCCGTGCCTACGGTGGCCGGAAATTGGGATAGGGATAACGGCGGCGGCTAGGGCGTGAGCGCCGTTACCTGGTGCGGTCGGCCTCCTCCTATAATTACTGCTTCGCAGAAGGAGGCTACCGCCTGCCAATCCTTCTCGCTCCGGACCACGGCCCGTACCAAGGCCCGGCACGAGAGATCGCCGCCGCCGATCGCCCTTAAAAGGAAACGGCGATGCTCTGCCCAAGCTGGGCACACATCTACCGTGGGCTCCACCGTGTCCTCTGGGTAGTACACACAGTGGCGACACCCGGACGTCGCTTCCACACGAATCCAGTGCCTCCCGAATTTACTATGTCTGGTGAGAACCGGCTACATACGGAAGGTGAGGACGCCGTTTCCAGCCACGCCTCAAAGAGGGGACTTTCCGCCATAATTGTGATGTGCCCAGGAGCGTGAGGGCGTATCCGATTTTTACTGTTTCTTTGTTCAATCAATCAATCAATCAATCAATCAATCATTTTATTTGCATAATATGGGTTTACAAAGATGTTAGCACAGGTACAGTTTCACCATATTCAGCTTGTTTTTGCATGCAAATGTATAATATAAATGTCAATTATGGTATTATGTTCATGTCATTAAAATAATAATAATACATTGATAAAAGTCAATCAAAATAGAGAATAAAAATTGATTATAACAAATTAAAAGTCAGACTATAAATTCCAAATTAAATACATCATAATATATATATGCACATGTTTGAGTTATTATTATTTAATTAATTGTTTGTTCCTTCTTTGCTTTACGTTCCAGGGCCCCGGGTATACCGAACCAGTGACCCCAGTATGCTTCGACCCTGCTGGGACCCAACGGTTTTGCTGACATCACATATTTAGCTGGAAAAGTATACTTAAATACGTGTATATTTTTTTACAAGCTTTTTATTAACTTGCAATGTGTGTATGTCACTATGTTTGTTCGGCTCAAATCTTACAACTCAATTTTGCTTCACCCAAATCTACAACGTACCAAATTAAAATTCGAAAAGGCCACTATTGCAACTGTACCCACTCTGTAAAGCTTTGGTTTCCTAGGAAAGCGGTGCCGTCATATAGCGGCCGTTTTAACACATCGTCAGATCATCAATAAAAAGTATGGTTGAATGTCCAACAGTCGTCAGGTGAGCTACTCACCAATAGAACTATACATTATCTTGGCTGCGTGAACTGGCAGCACCGCCATGGCGTCCCAGTGGAACACAGGCCTTAAAATATAACAGATTGCCAGTTTGCATATAAGCTTTGTCAACGGATACCCAACGTAGGCTACTTAGCAAACCACCGCATACACAGGGCAAGGAAAGGGACGATGAGTTGAAAATAATATTTCCTCGTAGCAGGTTGCTACGCCGGCGGTGGCGTAGCCTTTGTCGTAGGCTATTAAGGTGGTGCGTCATGACTCACATTTTCACTGTTTTTCGTACAGCCGCTCATAACTGATTATGACGTTATTACACACTTTTCATTAGATATTTTGGAAACACAGTATCTTGTGGATATTATCTAGGTTTCTAAAGAAACCAATTTCTAAATTTGTGTAAAACTAATCCAGTAAAAACCTCTGAAAATGTCCTATTTTGTATGAACTTTGACACTTCATAATTTGCCTAAAAATTAAAGTCAAAAAAGTAATCCTCAAGAAACCATGCAAATTTTATTAAGATTCTAAACAATAACAACTTTTTCCAAAAACTTTTAAGGGTTTAAAAAAAACAGCTATTTCCTGGAGCAAGTTTTGTGAAATTTTCGAGTAAATCTCGGAATTACCGAATACTAACAGAGTTTCCAGGCGTTACCTCTCTTTTTTTGCGTTGCCTTTTCGTCAAACATCACGTTGGATTGCATTAAATGAAGTAACAAGCTTTTAAACCATTTTCGATGTTTACGATAAGCGAGTGGAGAAGGACCCTCTTAATAGGGTTCATATGCCTACGAAGTTGAATAATATGCCCCGTTTACACGTAGGACCAGTGCAGAAAACCCGATGCTATAATGATGCTGAGCTGTTATTAAGCATACTATACACTACTACCACCTACTAGTAACTTACTTAGTGTGAAAACAAGATCAGCTAAAGCTTGTAGCTCTTGCAAGTCGCCAGTCAGGTGCGTCTAATTCACCTATTCTAGCGACCCAGCGAAGCATGTATCTAGGAAACTTCATTATATTTTATTATTTTCCCGCTCGTAAATTTTGTCATGTCATGTTTAATTAAAATCTGTGAGGGGAGAAGTTATGTAGGTCATGTTTTCACAACTAAAAAAAATAATTGAAATTACATAATTATGTGTAGTCGAAAAAAATGATAATGTACCTAATTGGTTATCCGCTTTAGATCTGTGCTCATACCTAGTCATGAATTAGTGACTAAGAAAGCTATCTCGCTGATAACAATAATTGCTGCCTACAACATTAAAATGAAGCGTAATAAATCGTTAAAAAACCCAACCTCGTGCTCATTGATATCAAAGTCATGAATTGTCTTACTCACGACGTGGCGGTAGTTATAAAAAAGATGGTTAAGAGCCGGTTGTAGTCACTGAGTACTTTGGATGAACTCCGCCCGGGTCAATGTTTTTTTTTTTTTTTTGGTGGGCAAAAATTATCTTATGACAACCCCAGCTCTTGGGTGGAGTGGGAGATATTGTCAAAATCTTACTGACTAAAAACCCCACCCCGTTCCTTCTAGCCTTCATACCGGGGCTCGAGTTCCTTTCGGATAACCGTGGCCCCAGTAGGCTTCGACCCTCTGGCCCCCTCCTGTCGCTGACATCTCCTACCTATGTCGATTTTGCGAACCCATAACATCGGTATTATTTTTATGATAAAAAAAGGAATGACTATTCAACATTTTTGTTTTTGCGAGGCCCTTTTAAAAAACAAGTATTATTATTTTTTGTATTTCCGTGACGCGTGACGTAATCTCGTAAACATACACGTTTGAAATCGTAAGTTAGAGTCAGATTAGCAATTTTTTTATCAAGTCACTACATAATTGATTTTTACCCGGTGGTAGTTCATATCATCATCATCATCATTTCAGCCGATACACGTCCACTGTAGGACATAGGCCTCCCAAGTGTCGCCACAACGAACGATCTGGTAGTTCATATATAGTCAATTTTAATAAAATAATTTTTCATAGTGTTCTCTTTTATATTGGATTTCTAGAGGTTTAAAAAAGTTCAAAATCTGTAGAACCTCGCCTTAAATTCGTTAAATTATGTGATAATACGCAAAACTCGTCCGTAAAGGTTATCTGTTTATATTGACGTTACTTTTAAAACGTTTGTTCTTATTCAGAGGTCAGTTACCCGATAGGAGATATGATTTATTTTATAGCCGCAATAAATTACCATTTTTATAATATTCGATTGTTTTAATTACGTTATAGGTCGTGGCCCCAGTGTGCGCGGCTGAGACGTGTCGATAGTGGGTACGTGCTTGTAATAATATCTATAGTAGTGAGTGAGTACGGCGTACGGCAATATGAAGGGTTTATCAATGAGTTTTATCCGGAATTCCTTGTTTAAATTCGATGAGTTTCTGGAATATATAATTTATCAGAAGATACTGTTCCGGAGTATTCTTTTCCATTTGTTTATTTTTTACATTATCAATGGCAGAGTGGAATAGGATAGGATTTGATTACATTCGTATTTGATTACACTCTGGCTTATCAAATACGAATAGATAACACAGAGATATCACCTTCAATTTTGATGTCCTATTTTTTTTTTAATATTATTTTTTGAGCCGGGATATCGTAATATGACTTCTCCCACTCTAGCGTAAACCGAGAGGGCATGGTAGACTTTAATTGATTAAAACTCACCTATATAACGTAAAATACGGAACTACTACTTGAAGTCTTCTCAACCTTAGTTTGGTCTTCGTCAGAATTGTTATTAAGTTCTCTTAATGATTTGATATTTTTCATAGTATTTATTAGTTTATTATTTTAGCATATTATATGTATTTTATTTTATATTATTTCCTTTTTTTTCCTTTTAAAGCAGGGACCGCATACCGAAAAAATATCGGTTATAACGGTTAACGGTATGACGTTATACCTTTTTATTTCAATACCTTAAAATAACGGTACCGTTATTTTTCACTACCGAAATTTTTCTCTACCGAAAAATATCGGTACCGTTATTTTTTACGCTACCTAAACCTTTAATATTAAGGTACCCGTTGAAATCCCCACTACCGCGCTCTTTTGTCGTACTGCGGCTGGCTGCCCGTTGCCAGTTTTCACTCGTTACGCCAATTGCGTGCGTTCGTCTTTTTACCCGACAACGGCAAAGCCAAAGGAGAGTTATGACTTTGACAGGCTTAAGGCGAGGTTATACTCATTTTGAACTTTTTTAAACCTCTGGAAATCCACAAATATGAATGGTTTAGATGATGGGATCCCTGAGGGATCAAAGGAACTCCTCAAATATTACAGGCAACTATATAGTTATTTTGGTATTTTCATCAGGACTTACGCATTTACAGTCAAAAAGTGACATTTGACGAAGTGTTATGTTGAAAATGGTATCACCAAAGTGATCTGATGATGATGAAGCTGAAAAGTAGGCATTGGAACTCCGTAGCTAATCAATGTATCCTAGCCGTGTTTGGGCTTATTAGAATTGTCATAAGATGCACTTTGGCTATAAGGTTCTATCAAACTGATGATGATGGAGCCGGAAGGTGGAGGGCGGACTCGGGAACTTCATAATATAACAATGTAACCTAGCAGGGTTTGGGTAAATTGGAATTGTCAAACACCTACTTTCGAAATTAAAGGTATTTTGATTGTTTTAGTGTATAATTATTTTTTTAATTCTCTTTTAGTAGTCGTAGTTATTTTGAAATACTTTATTTTGTAGCTATAGGTTAGTTACATTGTTAGTCTTATAGAAGTTAGTTTGTTAGGCATTATAATTTGTTTAATTTATTATTTAAAAAAAATCATATGGGTAAAAAATTAAAACCTAAAGCTCGAACAATGTTATTCGAAAACTGGTATACCATGTATACCATGTATATCATGTATTTTTTATTATTATTCTATTTCAGTTCATTATTTCAACAGTTCGGATTAACAAACGAATCAACAATTCGGTTTTTAAAACGCTAGACTAACACACGAGACCTTTGTGGCGGCACTTGGGGGAGGCCTATGTCAAACAGTGGACGTCTTTTGGCCGAAATGATGATGATAATGAGACTAACTTTCCCCGCACTAGGCTAACGCACGAGTCTATTCTGGTGACACTTGGGGGAGGCCTATGTCAAACAGTGGACGTCTTTTGGCTGAAATGATGACAGTGAAGCTAACTTTCCCCATGCTAGGCTAACGCACAAGACCATTGTGGCGACACTTGGGGGAGGCCTATGTTAAACAGTGGACATTTTTTGGCCAAAATGATGATGATAATGAGGCTAACTTCCCCACGCTAGGCTAACGTAAGAGATCATTGTGGCGACACTTGGGGGAAGCCTATGTCGAACAGTGGACGTCTTATGGCTGAAATGATGATAATGAAGCTAAATTTCCCCACACTAGGCTAACGCACGAGTCCATTCTGGCGACACTTGGGGGAGGCCTATGTCAAACAGAGGACGTCTTTTGGCTGAAATGATGATACCTAATGAAGCTAACGTTCCCCGCACTAGGCTAACGCACGAGTCCACTCTGGCGACACTTGGGGGAGGCCTTTATCAAACAGTGAGCGTCTTTTGGCTGAAATGATGATAATAAAGCTAACGGTCTCCGCACTAGGCTAACGCACGAGTTCATTCTGGCGACACTTGGCGGAGGCCTATGTCTAACAGTGGACGTCTTTTGGCTGAAATGATGATGATAACGAGGCTAACTTTTGCCGCGCTAGGCTAACCCACGAGATCATTGTGGCGACACTTGGAGGAGGCCTATGTCAAACAGTGGACGTCTTTTGGCTGAAATGATGATGGTAATGAGTCTAACTTCCCCGCGCTAGGCTAACGCATGGGACCGTTGTGGCGACACTTGGGGGAGGCCTATGTCAAACAGTGGACGTCTTTTGGCTGAAATGATGATGATAATAAAGCTAACTTTCCGCGCGCTTTCTTTTTTTTTTTAATTCTTATAAGATAGTGATTGACTAAGATCCCACCTGATGGTAAGCAGTGATGCAATCACTGATGGTGAGGTGAGGTGAAATAAACATACCTATATTAAATTTTCTTGTTTGAAATAAAGTTATATTCATTTAAAAATCCATTTCATTTACCTATCTTAGTGTTTAGTACTTACCTTACAATAATCAAATTCCGAATTCATACCTACATGCAGTACTACAACCCCGTCTAAACTTGTCTTATTTCGAACAATGTCATTCGTTGTATCAAGTCAGTCTTTTACCTACTGCAGAACGGCACGGTGGCAGTAATATTACCGAAATTATTTCGGTTGAATAAAGGTTAAATAAAGGTATAACGGTACCTAAAAAAAATAGCGGTATCGTTATTTTATACCGGTAGCGTAACCGCAAATCTTAACCGGTTTCGGTGTACCTTTAAAATAAAGCGGTACCGGTATGTAATACCGGTAGCGTAACCTTATACCTTAACTGAAAACGGTCCCTGTTTTAAAGTATTTGTTTATTGTGCAAACCTACCACAGTGTTGTCTTTTTAACCCAAAGGTTGACTGGGAGAGAATGCCTTGTTGCATTAAGTCCGCCTATGTACCACTACTGTACATGAAGTTTAAAAAAAAAATACCTTTATCACGTTCTCACAGCCCCTTCGATTTTGCTGACATCTTTTTGAGGCGCACGTGGAGCGCTACATGCCGTCGACTCGAGATGATTCAAATATAGCGAGACGAAATGGAGTGGTATGTCCACCATGTACCGGTGACGCAACGTCGTACGCCTGGAGGTCCAATGATGGGAGGCATGGCGGGATTAAGTTATTTTTTCTTTTTTTTAGGTGGGAAAATCATCCAATGTCTGGTGGGAAAATCTCTTTGACGAAGTGGGAAGAAGTGGTCGACTTTTAGTAACTAAAAATCCACTCCTGTTCCTTCGTTGCCTTTCATAACAAGGCCGAGTTTTCCTTTCAGAAGCAAACCCTTGGCCCCAGTAGGCTTCGACCCTGCTGGGCCCCTACGGTTTGCTGACATCACCTTGAGGCGCGCGTGGAACAGTTCGTGGAACAGCCGTCGACGACTTGGGCTCGGTTCGGACGGTGGTTTGCCGTCCACAAGCACACGCCTACGGTGGCCGGAAATCAGAATCCTCTTCCTGGCGGCTGGGGCGTGAGGGCCGCTCGCTCGCGCGTGCTCATGCGGCCTCCTCCTTTGCTAGAATTACTGCTTCACAGAAGGAGGCGGCCGCCTACCACTCATCATCGCTTCGGACCATGGCCTGTACCGAGGCCGATTGCTCCCGCGAGGACACGGCGGTAGTCTGTCCATGCGGGGCACTCCTCTACCGTATGGTGGCACCCGGGCGTTACTTCCGCATGAATCCGGTGCAGGAATTTCCCGAACTGACTGTTAAATAAATAAATGAATTTGAAACTATATTTAATCAAATTGAATAATGAAAACTGCCTTAAAAACGTTTTTATGAAAACGTTCTCGCGAGCGAAGTCGCTGGCAAGTTGCAAAGAGTCTCCAATGTTTTTGGATCTGTTCGATTGTATGTGAATGTGACCGCTCCCCGCTCGCAAGCGCACCACGTTACATAAAGCTCATTGACGCAAACCTCCACTATTATTGCATGACAAGCTAAAAATAAAACTGTTAATGGAAAATCACTATAATAAATGTATTTATGTTTATAATTGATACAGCAGCAGCAATGATCCGATATAATATCAGAGACGACCTCTGCGGGATTGTTGATAACGTTGTGAAAAACTGACTTGACTTCCCAGAAGACGGGAAATGTATTAGGGCCTGCGCTCACTGGCGGCTGGCACAGCAGGGGTGCCGACTTATAAAAAACCTCATGGGCGCTCATGCTTATTTGATGACTCGAAAAAGTGAAGTATCCTACTAATATTATAAATGCGAAAGTTTGTATGTATGGATGGATGTTTGTTACTCTTTCACGCAAAAACTACTGAACGGATCTCGATGAAACTTGGTACACGAGTAGACCATATCCCAGAATAACACATAGGATACTTTTTATCCTGGGATTATATACGCGGGTGAAGCCGCGGGCAAAAGCTAGTAATAAATAAAAGTGGCGAAATGTGAGAAGAAAAATGCACACTATACAACCGACAAATAAATCAATGACTTACTTACATACGTCGTTCTTAATTACTAATTATGTGTACCTTGCGTTTCAACCGGCGCTCTAAACCTCTGCGCCAAACGGGTCGTCGGGTAATGAAAAAACGCCGATTCCTAAAAGACAATTACTGTTCCCATATCCAAGTTGCTAATCTGCAATAGTTAACGCTAGTAGAAAGCTTCAAATGTACGGGAATGACGTCATCTCAATTACGCTCAGTCACGTGGTCAGAACAAAAGAATTGGCGGCAAGATCAACTCGAAGCGTTGGGCGCAATCGAAATGGTTGTAACTTGACTCCCTGGCTGATGTGTTTCTTGAAGTCTATTCTAACGGGTGCTCGGCACCCAGTTTATTTCTCATGGGTGCTCGAGCCTCCGAGCTTGATTTGCTATGACTTTTCTTCTCCTGTGGCACAGCAGAAGAAAAGTCATGACTACAGCAGAAGCATCGAGGTTCACCGCAGCCGTTTTCTCTCAAATTGACAGCGTTAGCGTTTGCCTCGTAGATCTTTGAGAGTGAAGCACGACAAGAAGTTGCATTATCAGTAGCTCCGCATTCGCATTGTGGAACATTGGAATACCGACATAAAACTAAGTTTATTACGATTAGACAAGTAAGTATTCGTTAGCATTACGAATTGGTTAGGGGCACGACGAACTTCTGATAGGGTGATTCTAGAATGCTACTGAAAGACACATATTGTGTGGTTTTATCGCGTGAAAATACCAAAAGGTTACACGGCCACGTGTCACTTGTAACACAACAAATAAATTAACAATAAATAAATTTGAATTTGAATTTTGTCAGCGGTCCTGCCCGCGGTGACGCGAGGTCTCACTGCACCCTTTTGATTCTTTCTTCTTCTTAGAAATAAGTGCTATAATAACTTATTCCATCATATTCACTCCAGACACACGAGTTTCCTTTGCAGATGTAGAAAGAAACTAAACTGGTCAAGAGGAGACTAGACGCGTGGTGTTGGAAGGCCGTGCGCGGTTACCAACAGGCGTGGTACTATCGAAGACACTTCCGCCCGACCACCGCTAAGTTCATTTTTGCTTGCACTTGTATCGAAAATTTCAAAGGGTTTGGTTTGCACCGCGCCGCAGGATTTTAGCGAATTTTTTTTTAAGTAAACAGGCAGAAATGACCGCGATGCTACCTATTGACGCAAATCTATCGCAGCCAGGTTCCGGCATCATCACGTCTCTGCCGCCCGCTACCAGTCCTGTGTGAATTAAACCTTACTGTAAATATGGTATTAATGACGACAAACACGCATTGTCAGCCTCGCAGGCCTCGACATGTAATCGAACGTGCGCGTATTGTTTAGAATACGGTATCGCTTGCGTCGGGCAAACACGCATTAGGAAAGGGGAAACGACAATCCATTGATTAAGAGACAATAAATCAATGTTATGTAAATAAACTGCCATCTTATCGCAGTTTCGTCAAACAAATGGATGTACAACAATAATATTTGTTTGAGATAGATTCTTGTAGTAGGTAACTAGAGAACTTCAAGCGTACCGATTGGTAGGTACACTGCCGCTATTTACCGCTATATAGAAATCGGGATCGAAATCCCAGCTGGGGCGCGAGGAGCGTTGCCTAACGCGTGCGGCGTTAGGGGGGGGAGCCACGATGGGGCGACGGCCCAGGGCGACAAATTCAGGGGGGCGCCAAGGTCTGGAGTTGGAGTTTCCTGCCTCCCCTGGTGCAAACCCTCTACGCTCTCTGCATATGCATATTTTTTATTGAGATTTTTTTTTTAGATGGATTTTTTGAGGATTTGTGGTCGAGGAGCGTTTTCGCTTACGATTGGTGCGATACTTCCACCTGTGCGCCACAATATTTTCGCCCGGGGTGTCAGTGGCCCTTACGCTGGTACTGCGTGCGATCTCCTCCTTTGCTAGCATTACAGTACCTTCTGCTTCGCAGGTGACCGCCTGCCACTCCTCGAGGCCTGAGTTCTAACAGTGGGAATATGGCCGACTTTGCTATGCTATGTTGAACATTTGTAAGGCGAAACTAATCTATTCACTAGTGTAACCAAGTGTAACTCAAGCATAGAAGCGCAAAATAGATAGGTACAGAAGACAAGCTCATGTATGTACTTCACTTTTTATACCCACGCTCAGTAGACGCACACTAATACTTACAAAAAAAAGCGGGCCGAGGCGCTCCGAGATATCGTGTCCGTGAGTGGTGTCTATATGTGCGTTGCTCGAGCGCGCTTTATATGTAGATTGAATTCTGTACCTACATATTTTGTGATAGAAGCTCCTATTTATAAAAGTATTAGATTTCTTGCGATGCCCTTTGTTTTCCTAATTCCAAATATGTGAGTATGTAAATTTTGCTTAATTAGGTAACCCTTCACCATCTTGCGTCGCATTGGTCCGATGTTTTCGTGTCCAATTCGCAAAAGTCGTGTTTGCGACTGGGTACTCTCGTTTAGCTCTTAAATCCCCATAGGTGATAGAAGAGCTGACGAGATGGAGTATTCGGTCGTGGATGTGCGACCCTGTCGGAATAAACGCGAGTGTTTGTAAGATACATCCGACGTAGGCTGTTAAAAGGAAGGGCAGATGCGCCTCTTTTACTTTGGAGTTCAGTTCCTCGTAGTTTTCGGTATCATATTCATTTCAGGCTTCTATAATATAAAAATGAATCGCTAAATGTGTTGCTAAGCGCAAATCTCGAGAACAGCCGAACAGATTTCGCTAATTCTTTTTTTGTTGTTTTTTATTGTGAGAAGGTTGTTAGGGAAAATTAGGGTAGTGTAGGCTAGAATAGGGTAGTGTAGGCTAGAATAGGGTAGTGTAGGCGAGAATAGGGTAGTGTAGGCTAGAATAGGGTAGTGTAGGCTAGAATAGGTTTTTTTTTACACGAAAGGCCCTGCCGTCAGGTTTCGCAGGGATTCTTGTAGGCTGTCGTTAATTAGTATACCAATTTTCTGTAAAATTGCTGTATTATCTTTGTAATAAAGTCTCATTCTTAAAAGTTGCGGTTAGTTTATATAATTCATAAATACAATATAGGTAACTTATAATGATATCACAGATAGTAAGGTGATAAAATTGTTTTCAATAAATAATTCAATTCTAATTTGGAATAAATAGTCTTAAAATAATTAACGATAAAATAGTGATATTAATAAATAGTAGGTCGTCAGATTTTATGGTTATACTTTGGTTTGTTATTATATTTTTGTGCTAGGTTTTGTTTCTTATATTTACTGTTTTAACTATTTTAATAACAAACTGAGCGAAATCGCTTCTGTATTTCTTATTTAAATCATGAATCCCCAAGCGACCACCGGTGGCCGCGCATCTATTGTCTTACTATTGTGTCTCTAATTGACGGTATCTGAAGGGTTAAGATTATTTCGCTGAGAGTTTCTTTTTTAATCTTTTCCCCAATTCTTATCTCAAGATCAATTCTAGCGAGGGCATATATCGGGCATCGCGTTAGGAGATGGAGGACTGTTTCTTTTTTGACCGGGTCGCAGGCGCACGCCGGGTTCTCCTTGCACTTGAAACGGGTCAGGTATTCGGAGAACCCGCCGTGTCCTGTCAGAGCCTGAGTCAGTTCTCTGGTCATCTCCATCCTTCGCACCGTCCTGTACGCAGCAATTGCACAAGGGAAGAACATCTTCGTCGTGGCCGCCGTTTCTCCTGCACAATACCTCCGGGTCCATTCGCCAAACGTCTCCATTCGGATCATACGCTTGACGAATGAAACCGGGCATTTGTCGTAGTCGGATTGCCGCTTCGACCTCAGGGCAGCCTCCTTCGCGAGCAAGTCGGCTCTCTCGTTACCCTCCAGCCCCGCATGAGCTTTCACCCAGAACAGGGAGACGCTCTTGTTCTGGGCGTTACTGCGGCGGATGGCGTCCCTGGCTTCCACTGCTAGGGCGTGGAGGGCTTCGGGGTTCACGACCGTTTGGAGAGCTGCCATGGAGTCGCTGTAGATAGCGAATGCCGTCTGGGTCCTTCGGAGGACTTCTTTTGCTACTTTGCAGAGGGCGAGAAGCTCAGCCTGGTAGACGGTACTGTAGGACGGCAAAGCAAGCTTGAGGGCCTTGACCTCTGCCTGATCGGTCCACACTGACACTGCGGCTCCGACCTTGCCCTCAATCTTGCTGCCGTCTGTAAATATACGGCTAGAATAGGTTAGTGAAGGCTAGAATAGGGTAGTGTAGGCTAGAATAGGGTAATGTAGGCTAGAATAGGGTAGTGTAGGCTAGAATAGAGTTGTGTAGGGTAGAGTAGGTTAGAGTAAGATAGAGTAGGTTAGAATACGGTAGAGTAGGGTAGAGTAAGGTAGAGTAGAGTACGGTAGAGTAGCGTAAAGTCAGAGTAGAGTAAGGTAGAGTACGGTAGAGTAGGGTAGAGTAAGGTAGAGTAGGTTAGAGTAGGTACGGTAGAGTAGGTTAGAGTACGATAGAGTTGGTTAGAGTAAGGTAGAGTAGGGTAGAGTAAGGTAGAGTAGAGTAGAGTAGGGTAGAGTACGGTAGAGTAGGGTAGAATAGGGTAGAGTAAGGTATAGTATAAGTAAGGAAGAGTAGGAAAGAGCGGGAGCGAAGCCGCGGGGACACAGCTAGTTTTAAATAAAAACGACTCAATATATTAAGTTCTTAATATAATTTATTGCAGACACAAACTGTTCAGTCCAGTGACCCCGCCGAACTGAATTTGGTGTACCCCCCACATTACGATCAATTACAAAATTACCTAACATTATGTACAAGTTAACTACAAACTTATTCGAATAAAATAAATAACCAATTTTCTTCTAATAACTGAGTTACGAGCAAGACTACAGCTATTTACGTCGCTTTTATTCAGACTATACACGACATGCGACTCCTTTGCACTTTAAAACCTTATTAGCTCGCTGAATTTTAAAATTCAACCTTATCAGCAAAGGGTTAAGAACCACAATTCAGTAACAAAAAAAAACAATATGAATTATAAGATTAAAATGGAATTAAAGCTGTAGAAACATCCAAATTATGATTCTGAATCCCTCCAGTAGTTCTCAGTTGAAATTGAGCCCTATTCAAATTAGAATTAAGGTTATTTTAATTTACAAAACGGTACATTTTATTGGGTTTGTAAAAAAACGTATACTAGAATGAAAATTTTTCCAAAAAAGTCGCATACCGTGCAGATTTAGCGCAAGTCAGCAGCTTGAATACGGAATCTCGCATCATTTTACCGGACCGCGGACTAGTCCATAGACAATAATGTTAATAAACACAATTATGGCAGTATACACACATGTGAGTTTGTAGGAAACTTAAGAACTTGGAGTTTTAAATTAAAGCTTGAGCATTTTCTATCGACCTTTAGCTGGCGAGCCGTCCAACTTGCGCTACCATAAACGATATAAATACAAACAAAAAAAAAACATCAATTTGTTTTACATTGTGTTTATAAAATACGAGATCATTGTTTTATGTGTAAAATATATACCATACATCGTTTTGAACTCAGAGCTCGATCGACTCAACGACCTAAATCGACGCACCCCTATCTTATCAAATATTTTGTCAATTCTTCCATAATAACAAAAGATGTCGTCTCGCTCCGTTGACTATGAAACGACAAAGACAGATAATGGTTGACGAACGTTGCCTTCGCCGGCGCCGCCGCGCGCGCGTGGAGCCGCGCGTGCGTCGCCGCACAATAATACAATAATGTAAACACACCAATAAGTAAGTACGTAAGTTTCACAGAAAGACATGCTTATTTGTGCAGCGTCTGCTCAAATGTCCACATTGCTGATTGGTTTACACTTTTAAGTGGAAATCAATCATTATGTGGTGTTAGCCTATAATGAATTGCTACATTAATCAATGAAGTTTCAAAATAATATTCAATGCAAATGTATTGTGTAAGCAGTTGTTGGCTGACCAAATAAATAAATTATCAAATGATTTCTCCCACTCTGGAGTGAAATGGGAGGAGTGTCAAAATATTACTGACTGAAACCGACAATGTTTCTTCAGGTGCCCTTGGCGAGGGCTACTCTTTCAAATAATCAGCAGCCCAGGCAGGCAACGGCCCTAACATGCGGTCAATATATCCTGAGCTTCGTTTGTAGACTATTTAATCGTATTGAAAGTAGCCGGGTAATATCCGAAACATGTCAGTGTAAAAATGTTGCAATATAATAAAAACTAGAATCAATAAGTACATATTAAAAGCATTTCGAAATTAAGTCGTCGAGTCACTATCGCTCAGAGCCGCATATGAACACAGCTGGTGTGATTCACGACTGAATTATATCAACATATAGAAAAATATACCTATAGTACATTTGCGAACCAATTGTTACGTAACATCACGAAAAGTCTCAACTATCTGAGGTTTTGACCTCATTAGTCTCAACTTTTCTAACGTAATACGTACTGACCATGTATAATCATTATCGCCAAAGAATAATCTTCTGATATAAATAAATAATTATAATTTGTATTAATCACATTATTGCTTTATACCTTTGGAAACAATCCTGATTACACGCCATCAGCGTAGGTGTCTCTCTCATTGACTTGTCAAATGATAGATAACAATGAGTTAACAACAAATGCGATTGCACTACTCGTCTAAATATTTTAGGCAAATATCAAACAAACAATAATATAGAAAGAATATTTGTGAAACGAAAAGACAATAAAAATAAAAATTCACCAATAAAATGTGACAAACGCGTAAAAAACGCATAATTTCGGTAACATGTGCCTTCTAAATACTGACCGATTTCATTTGGATGCTGTCTCTGGATCTGAGCAATCCTCAAAACACCTTCTCATTGAAACCAGTACGTGATGTATAGCAATCGCAGTTCGAGCAACACAGAGATACAGTAGGGTAGTCTCCAGGGTCAAAATAACTACATTTTATTTAGTCCGCATAATAGATTACAAAAAAATATTGGACACGTATTTTTCCTTTTTTCGCTTAAACAAAAAATAACGAAGATATAGCCCATTAAAGTTACGTGTGACGTCACCCCGTGCGAAAAAATGCAGCACGGCAGCATGACGTTACACGTAACTTTAATGGGCTATATCTTTGTCATTTTTGGTTTAATTTACAAATAAAAAATACGTGTCCCTTATTTTTGAATAATCTAAAAGACGGACTAATTACATTTTTTACGGCAACCAGCCTGTTCTCTACTGTTCTCACCCACACTTCCCGAAATGAGATAAAATAAACCATGACAGTGCTTAGAGCACACATTGTATCACCACAAAGCTTGTGTAAAAAACGGAATACGTAGTAACAATATAAAAAGTGTAATAATAATAAATTAAATGTAATTAAAGTGATATTTACATAAAGTAATCTAAATAACGTAAATATTAAAATACTTTTACAATGAGTTATTAATAAGTCCCTGGGGGATGTCAATTTGACTAAACTTTAAAGTTACATGTTCCAGCACGCGGCGGCCGTGGCTCCGGCGCTGCAGCGTCAAGTCACTTCAAAAACTTCTTAAGGTCCTTACAAAAAAAATAATAACAGGCATATATTTGGCTATATTACTTCATTATGCCATCATAATTATTTCATACACAATCAATGTAAATCTCGCATAAAATTGTTGACATAAATCTTTATAAAAATGATATGTTGCCTTGACGCAATGCAGCGAGCCACAGCCTCAGGCTGAGCTTATAAAATGGAAGCATAGAGAAATTATTATAGGTAGAAAATAATATTAAGTGTAGCGGGGTACCTATACCGAAATGCCCTTTATTAATTTGACTATTTTAATGTGATTATGACGCACCACGGATCGCACACAGCACACTAAATGTATTTCACAACCAGAGCCCTGCGGCGCAGGGAGACAGCTACGACATATTGCAAAGTGAGAGACACATCTCCAGGCATTGGTGTTAATGTTACAACCAGTCATTTAGTTCAAAAATCCATTATTTCCTCAATTTGTTGGAAATTGCTAGATTCAATCTATAAGGCACAAAAACAAACTCGTCGCATTTTCACGCACTTTTAACATTTCGTAGTAGTGTTCCGCAATTAAAACTTGTTTCGACATTAACAAATCTACAACGAATCTTGTATTATACACGACGGAGTCGTCGCGTACGACGAGTGGTGCGCCACACTGTTGACCTCGAAATGCTCTTCACCACACAACTCCACCCCAAAATGTACACGCTTGGTCCTGTATTTACAACAATTATAATAAATTCAAATTTAACTAGATATTTACATACGCGCCCAGCGCGCGACGTCGCTGCGAACTTTACAACCAGGTCCTAGTGTCAAGCCGATAATGTTATATCCTAACACTAAGACATGCTTGAGGAAGTCACAAGGCTAGAGCGGGCAGTGGCAGCGGCGGCGGGGCGCGCGGCGGCTCCTACGCCTCGGTGGCGACGGGCTCCCTCGCGTGGTGGATCTTCACGTGCTTGTTGTGGTTGGACTTGTTGCTGGACGTCTTGCCGCAGATGTTGCAGGCGAAGGGCCGCGCGCCGCTGTGCACCTTCATGTGCTCCGACAGGTAGTAGGAGCGGTGGAAGGACTTGCCGCACTCGGCCACCTTGCACACGTACTTCTTGGCCATCTCGTGCTCGCGCACGTGGCGCTGGCAGTTGTACTTGCGGATGAACTGGCAGCCGCAGTAGTTGCAGGTGTAGGGCCGCACGGACTTGTGCGCGTTCATGTGCGACACGTACTCCGAGTGGCGGATGAAGGCGCCCTTGCACAGGCCGCACTTGTAGGGCTTGGCCGAGCGCGACGCGTGCGTCCAGCGGTGCAGCTTGAGGTTCCACTTGGTGGTGAAGGACTTGTTGCAGATGATGCACAGGTAGGGCCGCTGGCCGCTGTGCGTCTGCAGGTGCGTGCGCAGGTTCGCGCGCAGGTACACCTGCAACACCACACACGCTATTACTGCTACTGCTACACCTCCATATGACGTCCTAATTTGTTGTGTATTATTAAGAAAAGGAAATACACAAGGTGGTTTTTGTGACAAGGCATGGCGTCAGGTACTTTAACTATTGCAGCTGTAGAAAAACGTTCTCAGGAGACTATCTTTAATTTTATTTAATTATTTGCTAATTGCACTTTCAGTCAATTTCAATTTATAAGTCAAGCCACATGAATATGTGGCTTGGCTTTTTTTGTGGTTGGTTTTTGCTTGGCCAATAAAGATTTCTTTATGAGTGATTTCATGACTTGAGTAATAATTTTATAATAATTTTTTCTTTTTTAATAATTAATGATAAAAATCGACTTCAAATTATAAATGACTGAAATGCAGCAACTCTAATGCAATTGTAAGAACTAAACCACCTGTGACAAACAATACATTTTTATTGATTGATTGATTTGGTTGATTGAACACGGTCATACTAGGTTAGAAGGCTAAGGTGGGAGCGAAGCGGAGCAGAGCTCCCTCCTTAGTCACTAAAAACCTCGTAGGACTGTATTACTGACATCATAAACGACAACTTTTGTTCTATAAATTTTTACAAAACACAAACAAACATTTACCAAAAACAAACCTTCAAGATTTCATTGTTCTATCTAACACATTTAATTCTGTATTTTAAGACTGTATGACGCGACGCAAGCACATCAAGCAACCCCATCGCTTTATATTTTGAATTTTATGTGAAAATGTAATAAACTAAATCAAATATAATAAATTTTTAAAAGTCATAGAACAAGCGTTGTTGTTTAAGATGTTAGTAACACAGTATTAAGAAGTTGCCACTGGTTAACAAATAACCCTGTATCAATCAAATAGCTTTCAAACAAAGTGTAATGTGTGTGTTTGTGTGTGTGAGAGAAAGAGAGAGTTCTGACCTGCTTGCAGACGGGACACTGCACGTTCTCCTGCTTGCCCTTGTGCCGCTCGGCCAGGAAGTACTCGTTGTGCGAGCGGCGCACGTGGCGCGTGAGCGACGCCGCGTGCACGAACTTGTCGCTGCAGTACAGGCACGCGCGCGGCCGCTCCGCGTGCGTCTCCTGGTGCCAGCGCAGCTTGGCGCGCGAGTGGAACACCACGCCGCACTGGCACACGAAGTCGCGCACCTTGGCGCGCTTGGCCAGGTGGTGCCGGTCCCTACAAACAGAACCATACGTTATACACCTACCAGTGACGAAGGTTCCATACAACTCGATTTCCACCGGCTTCCCTTCAGAAGTTTAGAACACAACCACTCTCTACCTACCGTAATTGAGAAATGGCAAAATCAGTGATTATAAAAGTACAGAGAAACATTACAAAACACCTAAGTACACTATGGACATTAAATGAACAAAATTTGCTTTTCAACCACATATTGCTATAAGATAAGCCGCAGGCGCGATCGGCTTATAAAGCTTTACAAAATATACGTCATGACGTCACATAAAGGTCAATAAACCCACCCGTACTAGGAGCTCCGGTAAGCGGTAGGGCATTCAAACTCGGATAGTTTTCAACTCCGGAGCTAGTTACAATGTTGAGCAATCAAATCCGGAACTCCGGAGTTGGCTCCGGAGTTGACAGCTTTTTTAGAAACGATTAAAAAAGCCCTTTATTTAAATCTATACAGCCGTTAGAATTTCGAGGAACACTCAGGATAGGACTGGGGCAACACTCAGGATAGGACTGGGGCTACCCTCAAGCGCCTCCTGCCCAACCTAGAGGTCTAGCCCTTTTGCCGGAAGCTCTACGCCGTTCGGTCTAATGCCCTTTACGGCCCCGTTGTTAAGAAAGCAATCGGTGGCTAAGCTGAAAACATGCCAGAGGGTCATGGCCAGATATTGCGGGGATCCCGTACGGTCTCCCACAAAACGGTGAACCTCTTTGCTAGCTTGCCACCATGGGATCTAGAAGCAACAGTCCTTGCAAGCATGCACAATTTGCGCATAGAGATGCAACGGGGTGAAACTCCGCTGGCGATGGCGGACAGAGTTCCGGCGGGATCTCATGGTAAAATGGCGACAGTGGTTGTCGCAACCCAATGCTGAGCACGCCATAATTATGGTGGTAAATCCTCTCTTTGAGAAGTGGTTGAAAAGACGTAAAAGCGTCTTCACTTTCCGCATGATGACACCTCACCAGACATGGTAAGTTTGGAAGAAACGCCCGGGTGTCACCATTTGTAGACCGCCCGGAAAACATGGTGGAGCATATGGCGGAGCTATGCCCCGCTCATGCGGAGCACAGCCGTGTCCTCGTGAAGGCGATCGGCGATAACGACCTCTCACGCCGGACCCTAGTACAGGCCGAGGTCCGGAGTGAGGAGAAATGGCAGGTGATCGACTCCTTCTGCGAAGCGAAGCAGTAATGCTATCGAAGGAACCGGCGGCACACGTGAGGGAACAGCCTTTCTGACGTCCCAGCCCGCCGGGATTCTGATCTCTATTTCTAGTCACCGTAGGCGCGGGGTTGCAGATGAGGGTGAGCAATGGGTAGCTCTCCGTCTAGCCGTCCGATAATCGACCGTATCGAACTCGAGCCATCGATGGCGCGTAGTGTTGCACTCACGTCTCGAGGACATGTCAGGACCAAGAGTTGTGTGAAAGTGAGCCCCGGGGCCTGGAACGAAGGCAAAAAAGAACAGGAGTGGGTTTACGTGGTTTTTGAAAACCGGTTTCAACTCCGGTGTTCTATTTCAACTCCGGATTTGAAAAATGCTTAAAATTGCTCCGAAACTCCGGGACTTCGGATTGAAAGCCCTAGGTAAGCCGTCTTTAACAGGGTTACTTGTTATAGTTGTATTGAATAGGCTTAAAAACTATAACGAAGAGACAAAATTAGGTATCTATTATAGAAACACCGACATCCGAAATTAAAATTATTTTGTACTTTTCAGTGTTTTTTACATTGAAGTCGGTAATTATTTTTTTTCACTGTTTTTGTTATGGTAGCACCACTAAAAAGTACCTACACAGCCAAACATAAATAATTAACCTTATAGCCAAAGTGTGAATTTTTTTTGTAAAAAGTTTTTTTAACACTCTGTTTGGTCAGGGATCAAAAGAGCTATTCTGTTTAACAAGATATTTACAATAATTCAAAATTGTTAAGTCGATATTAAATTAGACGTGCTCTAAACTAAGAGTGTTCGACCAGACTGGAAGAGCGGATGCAGGGCGGGCGTGGCGACGCGCGGGGAGAGCTGCGGGGGCGACACGCCGCGGCACGCAGGCAACGAGCACCTTAGTGTGGTCATAGGCGACCATTACACGGTCATGCAAGCGTCAATCAATTCCTGGTCATAGTGAGTGCTCGGGCGATGAGCAGCAACCTTTGTCCCTGTACCCGCATTGCTCCCCGCATCGCGCTGCCAGTCTGGCAGAGAACATACAATATACACGTTGTGGTACTCCGACACGTGTGTGTGTACGTACCTGTGCTGCACCATGTTGGAGTAGCGGCGGAAGGTGTCGTCGCACACGGTGCACTTGATGGTGCTCCGACACGTGTGTGTGTGTGCGTACCTGTGCTGCACCATGTTGGAGTAGCGGCGGAAGGTGTCGTCGCACACGGTGCACTTGATGGTGCTTCGACACGTGTGTGTGTGTGCGTACCTGTGCTGCACCATGTTGGAGTAGCGGCGGAAGGTGTCGTCGCACACGATGCACTTGATGGTGCTCCGACACGTGTGTGTGTGTACGTACCTGTGCTGCACCATGTTGGAGTAGCGGCGGAAGGTGTCGTCGCACACGATGCACTTGATGGTGCTCCGACACGTGTGTGTGTACGTACCTGTGCTGCACCATGTTGGAGTAGCGGCGGAAGGTGTCGTCGCACACGGTGCACTTGATGGTGCTCCGACACGTGTGTGTGTGTACGTACCTGTGCTGCACCATGTTGGAGTAGCGGCGGAAGGTGTCGTCGCACACGATGCACTTGATGGTGCTCCGACACGTGTGTGTGTGTACGTACCTGTGCTGCACCATGTTGGAGTAGCGGCGGAAGGTGTCGTCGCACACGGTGCACTTGATGGGTGTGCGGCCCGTGTGTACGTTGTGGTGCTCTTTCAGCTTCTGACGTGTCACGAAACGTTTCTCACATACCTCGCATCTGGAATAATAATCATAATCAGCCTTATTTATAATGTTCCTACTGCTGGGACTCGGGCCACCTCTCTAGAGGCTAGGCTTTGACCCGCTTGAATACCGCGGGACGGTACTCGTTGGGGCCGTTACCATTGGGGTGGCCCAGCGGCACTGCTCTTGAATAGTATAATGTTTCGCAGATTACCTTGGCGCTTTCGCCATAACAGAGCCCTTCCTGAACCATATCCTAAAGATCATAACCACATGGTCTCTGTGTTTCCAAAATATTTAGAGAAAAATGTGTAATAAGGTCATAATCATGTAAAAATGCTTGTATGAAAATGTATCTCTGTTTGGGTTTGTTCTTAACATATCGCCGTCACCTACGTCGTGTAGATTGTACAATACTGCCGACGTATCTTGGAGAGTTCGAACTTCTAGCAGAAGGTTGCGCAAGTACTTTGTTTAGGAACCAAATAGTGGTGAAGGCGACGTGCGCGGGGGGGGGGGCATCTAGACGACGACTTTGACTATGTAAACACAATCGACCGTTTATTCTATCAAATATCGCAATTGATTTGGAATTTATTTATTTTTGTTTATATAAGATATTAAAAAAATAGATTTACAAATATTGTGAATGTCGTTAGTTAACGAGAATTCGAATTTAATAAAAAAAAAAACTAATCTATTAACGATTATCTTAATAACGACTGTTTAAGAATATTTTAAACCTCCATAAAAAATTTAATATAAATATATTTTTATTTATGACTTCATTTCAATCGATTTGAATAAAAATCGATTAAATAACACGATAAGACATATGTATTGGACATCCCTTTATGGTTACTTCGTTAAGCTTCGTGCTTATTCGGTAATGCTCGGTGCGCGGTAATATGTCTCAGTCACACGTTAGCATTGGGTGTCGTGGTCATGTCGTTATCTCTATCGCACAGGCGGTTACAAACGTTTACGTCGATTGTTATTATTATATTGTTAAGACTTTTAGTTAATGTTAAGTTTGTTAGATTTTTGTCTTAAAGTGTTATGATATTTATTTTATTATGTATGTTGTATTTGAATATAAATTTTCTTGACGGGGACCAACCACGTAGAAGAAAATTTTTATTCGTATTTTGGTTAAAAAATAATAATCCTATAACAGTTTTTTTACGAGAGAACATACACTAAAGTTTGCAGAGCCTATGTTCAGTTCAGACTCGCCAAGTTACGTCCTCCATATTGTTTATTAATATTCTAGAAAATAATATTTTAACTTCAATATTTCTATCAATTTAGAAACAAAATTAATGTCAAAAGTTGTTTTCAAGACATAAGCACACTTAAAACAGGACAGAAAGTGTGTTTTATAATTTGTAAGGTCAAGCGAATTGTCATCGGCGTACCAAGAACAATGTCATGAGGTCATTGACCACAAAATAATAACTTTGCAATGTATTTTCCTAGAGGTTATTTTGGCTCATGGGTTTTGGCTCATTCCTACTTAGTTGTTATGGCAGCCTGTTTTCGATGTTGTAGAGCTAAAGTTTTTTCGTACTGATTAAAATTGTATGTTTTAGAATGAAATTTGAAACACATCATTGTAGCGAGGATTTTATGGAGATCCGTGATCGAAATCATCGGATATCAGTTACGCTACCGATATAAAAGTTGCGGATTACATAACAGATTATATTCGGACAGGTTACGACACTTTTTTGTTAGTTTTTCCTGGCCAAACAAATGATAATCTAGACCAGAAATAAAAGCCAAAACTTGCTAAAATTAAAATTCTAATAACTAGCAGATCATCATCATCATTTCAGCCGATATACGTCCACTGTTGGACATAGGCCTCCCCCAAGCGTCGCCAACCAAAGTAGCGGATAACACGAAATAATTTCAAGTCCGTAACTATATGCGAAACCAGTATAATATTATTCCTATATCTGTATCTAGATGCGAAACTTCATCCCTGTCATGTAGGTACCAAAACAAATATTATTTTCTTAATTAAATAATGAAGGTTATTGAAACGGCACCAACCACACTTACTTAAAATTCTTAATTCCTAAATGTGTCTTTATATGCAGGGACAGGTTGGCTCTCCTGAAGAAGCATTTGCCACAGGTGAGGCACTCCAGCGGGTGGGTCTTGAGGTGAGCGTGGAACTGCGCGTCCGTGCCCTGGTCCACCTTGCACGTGGGACACACGTAGTCCTTCCTTCTGCGCTTCACCTCCTGCTTGATCAGCCGGTCTACCTCGATCTTCGGCTTGGCCTCCTCAACTTGAATACTCTCGTAAACTTGGAGGATCGTCGACGATATCGAGTCTTTTGAGTCTATTGGTGGTAGTAGGTTGTCTGAAAAGGGGAAATAGGAAAAAGTTTAATTGTGAAGTTGCAATTTATTCAATAAAAATTGGGGGTAGAAAAAAAAACGGAGCTCTGATATGATGACTGACGGCAAAATTAAAACATTGAATACGCCTTTAATCATATGCATTATCTTGGACATGAAGTGTATTTAAATAGTCTGACAAATGACGAGGCTCAAATAGTCAAGGCACCCTGGGCAATCGCAGTTCTTTGCAGTTCTTCCCGATTCGAGAAACTAATGAACCTGGTAATGAAAATACTTATTGCTTTCATCATGGTGAAAATTTGAATAAGCAATAAAGGAACCTACTAGTATCAGGTTTCTCCTCCTTCTTGATGGCTCGCGCGGTCACAAGCCTGCTGTAGGTGGTCTTGCTGGCGGAGCACGTGGGCAACGCGTGCACGAGCGCCTTGTGCGCGCGCAGCTCCTTGAGCGACGTGCACGTGGCGCCGCACGCCGCGCACGTGTGCACGCGCGCGCGCCCGAACACTGGCGTCAGGGGCGGCGCCAGCGGCAGCTCCTCCTCGCTGCAACCACACATTCCACATGTTAATACTAAGTCCAAAGTTCATTTAAGGGTGTATGACAAAAGAAAAGGGCAACAATAAGCATAACCAGCCTTATAATGTTCCTACTGCTTGGATTCAGGCCTCCATTCTAGGACAGGGAATGGGCCGTAATCCAACACGCGGGCCCAGTGCGGGTTAGTGGATGTCATGTTTTCAATTTTTTCGTTCTAGGACTTGCCGGTTTCCTCACGATGTTTTCCTTCACCGTTTAGAGAGCAGTGGTGATGAAATAAAGTACACAAAGTAACGCACCGGGCTGAGTTTGATCTACAGCTCGTAAGAGTCGGAGCCGTTACTACTGGGCTACCAAACTCAGGAGTCAAAGGGTCAAGGATAACGTGCTTATCGAGGCACGAATAAGTCACGGTATAGAATCGATGATCATTTGATGGCAGAGATTATCAGAAGCCAGAAAGATTGACAATTTGTCTCATCAAAGGGTAACACCTAGTAAGTGTTGAGAGGTCAGATACTCCATCGGTCCGTGAAGATGGAGAAACTGGTAACCAGCAGCTGGGACCCGAAGACTAGATAGATCAATGATTTTTTTTGGTAATGCGTACGACGGTTCCAAGTCTTTACAAGTCTGCTGAAAAGATAAAACAATTCTGTCGATTAGCTTGTCAAGTTCTTACTAGATTTTGCAAAAGTACTACTTTCAGACTCATTGTTCCTGTCTTGTGTGACAGTCTGGATGTACTGACAACTTGCTGAAAATTTTTGTGATTGAATCTGTGTGTGCCATGTTCATGGTTGGTGCTGTACAAAACAGGGGGGCTACATTACTAACATAGGCTCCTGCTTCTCGTTGGCGTCCACCTCCGAGCCGTCCGACACCCAGCTCTCGCGGGCGATCAGGTCGTAGGGCTCAGCTGGCGTCACCTCTGAGTAAATCTGCGGAAATCACCACACCACTCAAAAACGCGCCACTTTAGCGCAGACATTTAAAAAAAAATATTAAAAAAAATGAACCTAACTACAAAATAAAAAACATCAATAGAAAACAATTTTTTTAAGACATAAATCCATTGACACATTTACTTTTTAATGAATACCTATTTCATATCACGACATCAAATGATCCGTTTTCTTACTGTATTAAGCAATAATAACATTGATTATAACATGTAAAAAGACCAACTTACAGAATTAATTCATTCATTCATTCATATAATGTATGCATGAAAGAAAATGATTGACTTGATGTTGGTTGGTTCATAACATAAATTAAATAATAATAAAATAATTATTACAAATAATAAATTCAAACTTTCGTGATGAGAAGATGAGATATAAAATTTTGAATTAACAATAAGAACAAGACAGGGAGTGGTTGGAAATTGACTTTTATGATTTGAATTTGGCAAAAACTGTTTGTTACAGCTGGTGCGGCGGCTTGTCTTACCCCGCTCCACGGCGACTCCATGTCCCCGTTGCTCTCCTGGCCGCTGAGCTCGCCGCGCGGCGGCATGCGCTCGTCGGCGCAGATGTCCATGGGCGCGTCGCTCTCGCTGGGGCCCTCGCTCAGCACGTCGGCCTTGCTGTCTCGCTCGCACCCGTCCACCTCCACGTCCACCTGCCCTTCTCTAGCACCTAGCTCAGAATAATCTATCCCGTTACTCTCGGCTATTTTGTAACTCTCTTGAATAAAGTTAGGCAAGACGAAATCGCCGTCCTTCTGTGAAGGCTCGCCCCAGAGGTACATACCATCCTTAGCGCCATCCTTGAACACCGCCGCCTCGCGCTCGGCGTCGAACCCCTCCACCCGATCAGCAGTAAAGTAGTCTGCGTAAATATTGTCGCCGAAATAATTCTCGTTCATCATGTTGACAAACTGTTTGTTCTTGGAGGCCGCTTCTAGGTCCAGCAGCTCCCTGTCGTCGGACTCCTCGTTAAAATCGTCATTGGACAGATTGCCGTAGCTAATAACATTGATGGGTCGCAATGTTTCTAGTGGAGTCAGCATGCGGTCCGTCATCACCGGTTCATTGCTGAACCCTCCTTCATTGCTCGTGTTTATTTCCTCCTTCACCTGTATCAGATCAATGTTGGAAGCAAACTCAGGCTGGTTCAAATCATCAGCTGCTAGTGGCTCTATGTCCAAAGATTGATCTGATGTGTTAGCATCAAAATCATTATTTTCATCATTTTCTTTGATCTCCTCTACAGATATAGTTTGCAAGAGATTAGTCTTCTCTTTAGCATCTGTCTTATCTGATTGGTGCATTTTATTCATGGTAAAATGTTCTGGCGATCTGCAAGTCGACGACGTCGGGATCGTGTCCCTCTGTTCAGTTTTCTTTGCCGTGCTCGCAGGGAAGACCTTGGCATTTTTAATCTTCAAAACTTTCTTGTGCTTCTTCACAAAAATATTGTTCAGTCTTAGTGTGTTGTGCCTGTATGGCTTCTGTGAAAGCTGAATTTTCTTTTCTGGAAGTCCTAGGTTACTATGGCTAACTTGATTACTTTCAGGTTTGGGAGACATTGAGGTAACATCGGTTGAATTGTCGCCATTTTCTGACAACTCACTACAAGGTGATATGGAAGGCTTCTCATTACATATTAAATCTGGCACAGGACAGCTGTCTGAAAAGTCAGTGTCCAACTTACTGTCAGAACTTTTGCTTGGATTACCAACATTCTTTATCACAGAAAATGTATGGGAGACCATGCTATCAGCACTGGACATTGATGATGGCTGAGTGTCATCAGATGACAGTTGGTTATCTTCTAGGTCAGGCAGGATCTTGTCAGGTGAATCTACTCGCTCTACAGGATAGTCCGTCTCATTAGGCCCAGTCAGATCCATGACAGTGTTGACCATATTCTTGTGATGCTGCACAGGAACTTCAACCTTAATGTTGCTCAGTATTTTTAAGCCCTTGGTACTGCCTGGCATTTCATATTTTGGGTCCACTGTCTCAGTGGGTATCTCAGTATTGTCGACTGCACTGCTGGTAACTGGCTGTGGCATGCTGGAGCTTGGATCTTCAATATTATCAAGAATAGGAGGAATGAGTGGACCTACCTCAATAATAAGTGTTTTTGGATCACTCATGTTTTCTACAGATTTATCAACTTCTACACTTGGCATTAGAGTGCCAGACTCATTGTACATGGAAGTTGGGCAGGATTTATTCATCATTTGTTGAGGAGTTGTATACATACATGAAGTATTTCCAAACTGATCTACAACCATAACGTTTTGATACATGGAGCTAGCTTGAGCTAAATTGGAGACATTGTCATGACCACCGAGAACTGTGGGCATGGTAGTTATAAAGGGCTTACCATCTATGTTGTGCACCATTTCTCTGTAAATTATTTGGGAGTTTTGGGTAACAACAGTTGTTCCTGGAGTGAACGCACCAGAAGTCATTTGGTTCAGTTGGCTGCTAGCTAAAGGAGGGGAAGCCGTTTTGGTATCGATAGGAATCTGTGTGTTTGGTACACTGTCCGTCATGATCATGTTGTTTTGCATGTTCTTCTGCATGAATGTAGGAGTAGATGGTATCATGACATGCATGGGCTTAACCCCTGGACCTATGTATTGCACACCACCCATATTGGTCTTAAGGAGAATGTTATTTGGTTTTGGCAGAACTTTAACAAGGTCATTAGCTTTTCTAGACACCCCTGGTAACAATTTCACCCCTGGCCCTGCCAATGGTGGCACATTATATGAAAACATATTACTGCTGTTGTCCATGGCATTGTACTCAGCACTCCGGGAGTACTTGATCTCCCTGTCCTCTTGTTGTTCTGGATAGTAAACAAACTGTGGATCAAACTCTGGAACTGGAGGACACTGGAAAGTATGTTGAAGCTTATCAGCTTTTAAATGAAATGGATTGTTTACATGTTGTCCTGAACCACTTCCAGCAATGCTATGGTTGTCAAAGTTCACATCAAGCATTCTAATATCAGGTGTACCATTTCTAGATGTATTTGATACCGGTGTTTTAGAGGTCCTGCTAGGTGTTCTACGCCAGTAGCGCTCATGATCATTACTACGTGATCCAGTCCACTTGGTGCTGTCATCAGTGGCAGGTGTCCGTGACCTGCTCCTGTATGACCTCTCAGAATGTACCGGCGTGGAAGTTCTGCTGGCATAATTAGAGCCCTTGTTTGCTATATTACACAAAGCTTTTATAACCTGGTCTTTGGGATGGGTGTCCAAGTGGGATTCCATGGTAATCCCATTGTGCAGAAACAGTGTGCACACGGGGCACTGCACCGCGAGTTGGTCCATGTTGACGTCACGGGTGTACACTCGGTGACAAACGCAGCGGCCGCAGCCCCGCACCGCGACGTCGCGCTACTATCAATACAATGTCGTCACAGTACGAGCACTCAGTCCACAGAACCAGGCCGCACAATGTCCGTGACGCGCATATCTACTATTCACACGTAAGGCTCTCGCTCGACCCACAACAATACATATCTTCGTTGTACGTCGTCTCCTTATCGATCTGTCAGACAAAATACTCTGTATAAATATACGACATTAAGTCCACAACATCACATTCTACAAACTTGTTCAACGTGCAAACAGAGGACAAAAGAAAACAAAACCCCGAGATAAAGGCCATTGAGACATAAAAAAGTCGAGCATTATGTACAATGAAGAATGAGCTGGATAACGATTTTGCACGAGAAACACACGGACAAGACTCACCTATTATATTTTTTGTCATGTATAGTCCATGACATCGATTACTCTAAATAGATCCGTTAATTATTTACGACTAAGCTAAATCTAAAAATATTTCCAAATAGTCAGACATATTGCAGACGTCTTGTTCACGTTCACACACAAACTTTTATATTCCGATATACGAACCCGAACATCGATATGCGCTCGTGGCGATGTGCTATAATCGAATTTCTATAGGTTTTTCGCTAAGTAAGGAAATAACGCTAATCATTTATGCGTGAAACGGAATCGATTCGGAGTCAATCCATAGAGAAAACCCATAGTTTGTCCATCGTTCCCTTTTGCCTAAAAGTATCGCGATGTTTAAATATGTAATTATAGAAAAAGTTATCTCTTAAAAATTTTAAAATACTACGATTTAAATAGAATAATAATAATTAACCAAATAAACAATAAAAAACCTTTCCATTAATTCCAACATACCTAGCGCTGGAACGCACCAAATAGGTCAATGACATTAGAGTGGTTCTTGAAATGAATCGATTACGTTAGGATATTCGAAGTCACTGTTTGTAACAATATATGCCTTATTGTTATAGATTCACAGGTTTTTGACTTAAATCATGGTACCTACAGCTCTCTGACATTTAATAAATCCTGGGAATACGCAGCAAGACCTAGTTTGTCAAGCATCAGCATGCTCTCAGAAACCAAAAAAAATAGAGCTGAGTTTGAAGAGCAAATAAAAATCGATATCACAATATTTTGACCATAGAGCTATAGAGTGACGTTTGCGTTTGACATTTTAATTTTTTATGATTACTGACTTTGACAAATTTGACATTATTTATTTTGACAATCATTGACATTAAAAATTACAGGATAAGGATACCATACGACAGCGTGTGACTAGAAAAAAAGCTTAATTTCAGTTACCTATAAAAAGTGGAGTAACAAACCTAGTTTTAACATTTCATAAATATAAACGGGGTGTAATCTAATATGTCGTACAACTTTGAAGAACTAACTTGTAGCGGTATGTAATTCATTTTGAAATGGCCCGAGTATTGTTGTTTTGCTTAATGTTTTTCAAGAATCGATAGTAGATAGTGACTAAACTTGTTTAGAAAGAAGAAAGACTTCACGCTATTCTAAAAACAACAAATTACTTTAGCAAATATCTTGTATATCTTATTCGTTTTTGCCCGAGACTTCATCTGTGTGAATGTCAGTTATTGCGGACGCAAAGTCCAAGTCGAAACCAGATAAAAAGTCGCCAAGTCCTTCCTTGGGGTTCAAGCTTACACCACATCAAATTTCATCAAAATCTGTTAGTAGTTTAATTGTAAAAGAGTAACCGTTATACTTTTTTGTTTATATTATTAGTATGGATAGCCTATTCTAATATGAATTAATTTTCAGAAGCCAAGGATTTGCTCCGCCAATGGCGAGAGAACAACGAGAGAAGGAGTGAAGATGTCATGGAGTTATGGACAACGGTACTCAGTGATGACTTATCTAAACTTGGCAATGAAAGTAGGTATCAGTCATTATGTCATGTCTTCTTCTTCCTGCTCTTATCCCATATTACTTGGGGTTGGGACAACACATAATTTTCTTCCATTCTGTCCAATCCCAAACTATCAAAAAACCCATCAAACTATCACTTCTCTTTCCTATCACTCCTCACACAATCCATCCATCTTTTCTTGGGCCTTCCTCTCCCTATGTATGGATATAAAACCAAAATTAGTCAGTTTTAGCTAGATATCTCTCTAGATATAAAGTAGAGCTGACATGCCTTCTACCAATTCTAGTAGCTGTTGTTTCAGCAATCCTTTTTTCTACAAATTGAGGTTTTACTGTTGCATTAATAGCAATACTGAAACAAATCACTGCAATGCAATTCCGTATGCAAAATACCCACTTTGGTCATGGAGTTGTGGAAAAAAGCCCATCGTACCTATACAATGCAATTCTAATAAGAATAGGATCGACTATTCACTATATTGTGGCGTCATGGCTGTCAATTCAAAAGTTATATAGAATCAGAGTTGTTGCTCACAAACTTGGCAGGCGATTAATTATCAGTTGAGCTCTAGACTGCCATAAACATACACCAGAAACAAGTTGTTGGGTTATACTTACTTCACAGAAAAATAAAAAAAGTAGGCCTAAAAAGTACTGGGTGCATCCACTGATAGTCGGATTTCTGTATCCTTCGCCGGCCAGTGCGAGCGTCAACCGATTACAGAGCTAATAGACGCAACGCGCCGCGGCTGCGGATGGCCGTGGCCCGTGCAATTCTAATAGTTGCCAGCCGGTGCAATTAATTTTTTTAAATTGATAGAAACTAATGCTTGACTGCGATCCCACCTGATGGTAAACAGTGATGCAATCTCTGACGGTGAGGCACACTAGTTTATGAAAAAACTCATTCCTCCGATGCTGCGGACCCGCAAACACGACAGACCCAGGTGTAAACCGCTCCGTGAGTTCTTAGCCTTATAGCCATCCTTAACGATACATTTGTAACTTCCAGAGCATTTGGTGTTGGAGCAAATAATCTATGCAGCCCTAGACTGCCATACTTATGGAGTGGCGACCATGTGCATCTACCTGCTGTCCAATGAGTTCCCGGGCAGCATGCGGGTCATGAGATACAAGGCTGCTTTGCTGGAGGCTGAGGAGAAGTTAGTTTAAAGTTTTGATTGGTTTTTTTTTTAACCAACTTCAAAATGTAATAAGTTTAGCTTTGTAAAAAGATGTTTCTATAAAAAAGCACTATTTTTATGGCAGTTGAGGCTGTTGCGACTATTCTGCCAGTGTCACGTTGAGATGCCAGTTCAGTGGGAATCACCCTCGATTTTTTTACTTCGTGATAGATTTCTAAAAGAACCACTTGTAACATGTTTCAAAGGGGTAACTTTTTCTATTCTTCGTCTTCTTTTCGTATCGAATTGTTGATGTTCTCAAACTAGATTTTCTCCGACCAATATTTGGCAACCTGCACAGCTCTATTGTTGGCCTCGTATAGATCCTGAAAACTGCAGGTGGTTATAAAGGATACGCAGCACAGCAGGTGGCGCATGTCCTGTGGAGAGGCTCCACACTGGCACTGTGTTAGAGATGGGTTGAGAAAGCCCCATTTGGCCAATACAGCGGCCAGATTGCTCGCAATCGGTTTAGATATTTCCAAATTGGCCACTGCAGTTTGCCTCCAAGGGAAAAATGACTTTTTCTATTATTGTTGTTTCATCATCATTAAAAAAAAAAAAATTGTGTAACAACTCAACTGTTTCAGGTATGATGAAGCTCTAGAAGTATTGGACGGTATCATAAAAGCAGATGAAACGAACTCTGCGGCTCGGAAGCGCCGCGTCGCCATACTGAAGGCGCAGGGACTGATCACGGAGGCCATCAAGGAACTAGTGGATTATCTCAAGAAGTAAGACTTAATTCTATTTTTCCTTTTCGAAACTAATATTTTAAGAAGGAACATTTTTTTTTTCTTTGTACTTGTATAAAAGATACAAAATTTAATAAAAAAAAAATTAAAATGACTACTGATCTTTGTTCCAGGAGCCCCAAGATTGGGGGCCTCCAAAAATCTGATTAGCCCTTATTGAACTAAAAAAAAATCTCCCATCTTCGAAATCAAAATAAAAATAGATCACAACACTATTTTAATCATAATAACTAGCTTTAGTCAGTAAAAGTATGACATCCCCTCTCGCTCCACCTAGAGCAGGAGAAGTTATTTGAAAGTTTCCGATGTAAAAATAGGGGCACTAGATTTTTTTTTGCTTCAGGGATGTTGGTTACCTATTTAACTCACTGCTGATGTCTCCAGGTTCATGTCTGACGTGGAGGCGTGGCAGGAGCTGTGCTCGCTGTACCTGCAGGTGCAGGAGTACTCGCGCGCCGCCTTCTGTGCCGAGGAGCTGATCCTGCACCAGCCACACAACCACCTCATGCACCAGCGCCTGGCCGACATCCGCTACACTATGGTATGAAGGGCTTTATATCTTGGACTTGGTTTGAAGATTCAGAACGGGCATATCTGATGTGGAAAATAGCTGACTTTTTTTTAATGAGAATGCCAAGAGATATCACCATCTTTTTTTTTTAATATGGATTGGTTCTCGTTTAACCACTATCTCAACTGGTGGTAAGCGATGGTGGAGCATGCTTGCCTAAAAGTAACCTATTCACTTTTGTGTAGCTATCAGCAAACAGACACCGGGCAAGGAATACCACTCCTTAGCTGTATGCATAATGACTGTGTTCCCAAAACTGTGTGGGATGTTCACCGTGTACCGGTGGGCCAACGCCTTAAGTTCAGTTATCCAATTATAAATCCCCAAAACTTCAGAATCAATCTAAAAACAGGCAACGAAGCTATTCAATAGGCGCGTCCACACAGAGCGAGCAGCCCTGCGAGGCATTTGCTGCGCGAACCAGCTCAATTAGTGTGGACGTGCCTCGGCCGAGACAAGCGCGCGGGCGAGTGTCCGAGCGCCCAAGTCATCCAGTGTCGGCTTTTTGTTTTGCTCTAAGGGCGCCTCAGTCGATGATATCGAGGCTGCCGCGCTCTCAGGGATAGTTTTCTCGTGAGGCTTGCTCTGTGTGGACGCTCCTAATGGCTTTTTAGGATCAAACATATATTTTACAAAACATACATTATTAATTAGCGCAGAGGAGCATTGAAGTTACTACTAACCTATTGTTATTTCAGGGTGGAGTTGAAAACATGGAGCTAGCCAAGACTTACTACTGTCAGGCACTGAAGCTGAACCCAGAGAACATAAGGGCTATGCTCGGACTCTTCTTGGTAAGTTAAACATAGTAGTATCTCATCATAGTCCTCACCTACGCCTACTGTCCACTGCCTGCTCATAGCCTACACACAAAACTATGAAAATCTCGACGAAGCGGCAATGAAACGACACGACGCCACGTTGCCACTAACGTGCATCTACACCATAATGACGAAATATTTTTTATCTAGCGTCAACTTCGAATTTGCGTCCGAAATAATCAACATTCACGCGAACGAAGCCACTAGTAGAAACTAGTTTAGTAATAATAACTTAATCTTTAATTAATTTGGTTTTCCTTATAGACGTGAATATGTTATTATTT
This sequence comes from Mythimna lalbum, assembly GCA_949319445.1. Taxonomy (NCBI): domain Eukaryota; kingdom Metazoa; phylum Arthropoda; class Insecta; order Lepidoptera; family Noctuidae; genus Mythimna; species Mythimna lalbum. The sequence continues at coordinate 20,092,352 of OX439356.1, read as the reverse complement.
TTGAGTGAATAAAGGATCTTTAGTTATGTAAAATATTAATGCATCATTCATTATCTCCTGCTTAGTCAGTCAGGTCAGATTGATCCTGGTCCAGGAAAACGCAACAATGATTTATTATAGACTAGCTTTGCCCGCGCGGCTTCGCTCCCGCTCTTCCCTACTCCACCCTACTATACCCAACTCTACCCTACTCCTCACAATAACAATCACAACAAAAAAAAAATCAGCCAAATCGGTCAAGCCGTTTTCATGCCAAGTCGTGACAACGGAAAACGGGGGTCATTTTTATATATATAGATAGATATGTTAGATAGCATTTATTGGTAAGACCACCCATTGTTTCACACTATTCATTTTTAAACTCTTATTCAGACCAATATTTAGCCACCTGGACAGCTCTGTCGTTGGCTTCGTATAAGTCATGGAAGGTGCACGTAGTTGTGCATGTTGGGCAGGAAAGGAGGTGACGCATATCCTGTGAAGGGCCTCCACACTGGCACTGTGTTTGCAATGGGTCAAAGATACCCTATTTGGTCAGATTATCTTTGCAGCGGTCAACCTACACAACTATGATTATGATACATAATACAAGTTATGTGTATCTATCCCACAGGTGACAAACAACCTGCTAAACCACTACAAGTCGGCCGGCAACAGCTCGAAGCGCGCCGAGGTGTGGAAGCTGTGCCAGTGGGCGCAGTCCGGCGCCGCGCGGCGCCAGCGAGCCGCGCCGCACGCCTCGCCCGCGCCCGACCTCACCAACATGATGCTGTCGCTGGCCATCACTGAGTAACGCCACTAGTCCGCGCAACTACCATCAGGGGCCTAGCTACCGCCGTATCCATCATATATGGGGCCCCCGGCCTACGAGGTTCCCAAACTGTGCAATAATTCGCAACATGTTATGAGACCTGCCCCCTAGCCAAGTCCGTTAAATAATTTTGTAACATAATTATATGAATGTATTGGATTTTCAATTTGCCGAAATGGCGTGCGTAATTCGGCAGGAACACAAATAAAAAGTTGTGGTTCCAAATGGATCGGGACTGTTTCCATTATATTTCTTGTAAATAACAAAAATGTATAGGAAATATAATAAAATATAGGTCTTGACATCTTAACCCTTCAGATACCGTCAATTAGAGACACAATAGTAAGACAATAGATGCGCGGCCACCGGGTGTCGCTTGGGGATTCATGAATTAAAGTAATAATTACATTTTTTTACATACCATCGCGGTCATTTCTGCCTGATCACTTAAAAAAATCGCTTAAGTCCTGCGATACGGCGCCAAGCCAAACCCTTTGAAATTCGGGTGCAAGCTAAAATGAACTTAGCGGTGGTCAGGCGGATGTGTCTTTTACCTACAATTATTACATTATATGAACTAGGTAATAAGGATATTTTATGTTAACGTATCAAAAGCACGCGCGCATTTATGGTGTATGGAATGTTTTTGGTTGTGTGTCTACTTTAAGTTATATTAGTATGTTACTGTGGGTATGAATTATTTAAACTAAATTAAATTTATATTATGTTACCACCAAATTCTTGTTTTAATCATGGTCCAAACGACTTTCTTTTTAGAGATTGTTTCACCACTAACGATTATTAAATAATTTATTTAGAAATGGTGAAACAGGCGCTTAGTCTGGTATCCTACATAATAATATTTATTTCGAAAATAAAAATAGTGACAAAAACCATAAAACTAAAGATTACATAAATAATAAGGCATGCAGGTGGGTGTTTTGGTCACTGTATTGTATATTTTGACGTTGTAAAACGCCGAATTGTGTCCTTCGGCCTCATTCGGGGTCATATAAACAATATTTGAGTCTAGCATCTTCCGTTTCCGTGTCACATCTATATGGGTATATGCTACAATCTCCCACCATCATGACGTATTTCCGCTTTCGTTCACCAGGTGGCTGCAGCGCGCCAACTCGTCCATTGGCGTCCTGTTTTTCGGACGGATCACATCTTTTAAAGTTTAACGTTGTTAACGTTCGATACTTTATAAAATAACATTCGGTATATGCAAAAAAAAAAAAAAAAAAAAAAAAAAAAAAAAAAAAAAAAAAAAAAAAAAAAATTGAAAAGTGTTCGTTTTTTAACCCTTCAGATACCGTCAATTAGAGACACAATAGTAAGACAATAGATGCGCGGCCACCGGTGGTCGCTTGGGGATTCATGAATTAAACAAAGTTTACGAATTTGATTTTCTTACAATGGCGGATAGTGTACGTAACCGCAACGAATCCGATTCTTCATTGGATTCGTCAAGTTCAAGTTCCTCGGAGTCATCACAGTCCGAGTTGGAGACTGAACAGGTGGAAAGATCCCGTAAGAGGAAGAAGGCGAGTAAGAAGAAGAAAAGTAAGCGTAGCCGAGGACAAAGCAAGGTAATCAAAAAACTTGCAAAACAGGTCAGTGATTTGAAAAATTTATATTTATACTACCCTCAACATCCGTATTATGAAAATTATCAATGCGATAACCCTACGGATGGTGATACATTTGAATCGGTGCAGGAACAACCAGGTCCGGAAGGGCACTTGGAACCAGGGCCAGATCCTGCACAGTTTCAATCATTTGATTTTGATTTGGCAACGCAATTAAAGGAGCCAGCTGTTACGACTACTCCTTTAAATCAGTTGGAGTTGTTAAATTCTATTCAATATTTCAACAATGATAATTGGAATAATGTTAGATATATGGAATCGCAAAAAGTTTATAATGCTCGTCCTGGATATGTTGACCTTGAAGTAAACGATGAAATCAAGTCTTTAGAAAAAGTTTGTCATCTACCTTCAGCTGATAAATTTCTAGGCGCTGTTACTCGCGCACTTGTAATGCAAAGTGATGCTATGCAGCAGGGTTTTAGGCAGTTAGTTGATTGGGCCAGGGTTTCTGGCAGCGTGGAGCCAGACCAGTTGGCATTAAAATTAAAAGAAATTTTCTCTGGTGATTATCATAAGATTTCACGTGATTGTTTGCAATTGGTGTGCGGCCGTAGAGCCGATATAATAGAACAAAGGCGCGAAGTGTTCATTAAACAATTAAAAGAAAAATCATTTAAGCCATGTTTGAAAAAGATACCGCCGTCAAGTGAATTTTTGTTTGATAAAGTACCTTTTAGTGAATTTGTTAAGAATAACGGCGGTATCAACAAAATTTTTTATACAAGTAAAGTCAATTTTGCTGCGCAAGAAAAGAAAACCCCTAGACCCCAGGCGGCGTACCCTGGACCTAGTGGATATAGATCGTCCAGTCGCCCGTCGGCACTGACGATGAATAATAGATTTCCTCTTCCACAGAGTGTAGAATCTTTTTATAATTATCACGCGATGAATCCAAAATTTTTTCGTCCCCAACCAAGAGGACAGCTGGCTGGTCAACGCCCGTACCAGACCTCTAGTTTTCGGAGAAATGAACCGCAAAACAACGTACGAGGTAGAGGCTCGAGTAAATTTAATAAAAAGTTCTGACTCGGATCAGGTATTTTGGGGGGGTTGCATACAAAATTATGTTACGGAATGGACAAGTTTGAGAGCGCCAAAACCATTAATAAAAATAGTAAAGGGGTATCGAATTCCATTTCGAAAGAAACCGCCTCTGGTCCCACCAAGGCAGGTGAAACGTTGCAATCTCACTGTACCATCTCCAGAGATGGACATAGTAATACAAGATCGGTTGAAACAGAAAATTTTAGAACATGCCCCCTTAACCCCGAGTTTTGTCTCAAATTTCTTTCTAATTCGCAAAAACGACGGAACCTACCGTCCTATTTTCAATTTAAAAAGTTTAAACAATTATCTAATAATAAGCAAATTTCGTTTGATTTCGGTAAATCGGATTCCAGATTTCATACAGGAAAGGGATTGGATGGTCAAAATAGACCTTCGGCAAGCTTACAACCATGTAAGTGTAGCACCTGCTCACCGTTGTTTTCTACGTCTAATATATCGAAACCGGTTACTGCAAATGACTTGTTTGCCATTTGGCCTGGCGACAGCGCCAAAGGTATTTGCATCGCTGACAAATTGGACAGCCGAGATTTTCAGGAATCTAGGCATACGTGTAGTGGTTTTTCTCGACGATTATCTTCTAGTAGCACAGGACAGAGCGACGCTTATAAAACACGTCGAAATCGTTCTCCAAATTCTGAGCCAGTTGGGTTGGCAGGTAAACAGGGAGAAGTCGATTCTAGTCCCTCAAAAAATAATAGAGTATTTGGGTTTGATATGGAGTCCCTGGACAAATCAAAAAGGTTTGCCAGAAAACAAGATTCGAAATATAAAAATAGTGTTGGCGAAGTTGCTTCGACGACAGAGGGCGTCTCTTCGAGAAATGCAGAGTATTATAGGCGTTCTGAATTTTGCTCGACTGGTAGTTCCAATGGGTCGCTTAAATTTTCGTCATCTCCTAGCTTATTGCAACCTAGTCCTGAAAATGCCATATCAGTCGACTTATCCCTTGCCTGCGGAGGTGCTAACAGAACTGAGATGGTGGAAGGTTCACTGTGTGGAAAAGTCCAGGCTTCATCTTCTACAAGCAAAAAAACTTTTTAACCACAGATGCAGCAGATACAGGTTGGGGGGCGGAGTTGAACGGTCTTCACATTTCGGGCACCTGGACAGAACAAGAAGAGCGGCTTCACTCGAATCACAAAGAGATGTTAACTATTCTGAAATGTTTGTTAGAATTCGCTCCGTCTCTGAGTCACACCTCACTTCTTTTACAGTGCGACAACAAGGCGGTAGTAGCGTACTTAAGAAAGGAGGGGGGAAACAAGTCGCAGACCTTGATGAAGTTAATATATCAGATTTTTCAAATTCTTCAAGAGTACGATATTCATGTTGTTCCCCATCACATTCCAGGCAGGTACAACAACGTGGCGGACGGTCTGTCACGTCATTCGAGGTTACAGGAATGGCATCTGATCCCCGAGTTCACCAGCATTGTCTTTGCGAAGTGGGGTGTTCCCCAGGTAGATCTGTTTGCGTCCAGCACGGCTCACGTAGTACCTTGTTACGTAACTCTAGATCAAAGGGATCAGCGAGCATGGAGGCACAACGCTTTCGCATTCAAATGGAACTTTCGTCTAGCTTGGGTCTTTCCTCCTCCGAGTTTAATACCTCGTGTACTAATGCATCTAAATCAGGCTCGAGGTGTATTTCTGATAGTCGCACCGAGGTGGTCTCGAGCATTCTGGAGAGCAGATTTGAAGACAAGAGCGATAGCGCCTCCATTCACAATTCACAGGTTATCGAAAGTACTAGTAGACACGAGGACCGGGCAGCCACCATCACGAGTGAAGGAACTGTATCTAGAAGTATGGAAATGTGGGGGTGGTCTGAATCCTTAGGAGACTGGTCTGAAGAACAAAAGTCTTTACTCAAAGAAGGTTGGAGGGCGTCTACTTTGAATACATATAGACCAGCATGGCAAAGATGGTTGAATTGGTGTTCCAGGTTTGGTGTAAATTTTTCCGACCCTACAGGTAGTGAATTGGCTCGATATTTGGCGGATTTACATTTAAAAGAAAAGTTGTCTTATCGTACCATTCTTCTTCATAAATCTGTTGTATCTACTTTGTGTAATACAAAAAGTGAGGCCCGTTTAAGTTCAAATATTTTGGTAAAACAAATGATTAAAGCTATAGCATTGCATCAACCTAAAAAGTGTCCACCCTCTGTCTGGGACCCTCAATCTTTGATAGGTTGGTTGGGCAGTAGGTCTCTTGAAAGTCTATATGAAATTTCAAGGGTTTGTGCAGTGCTACTGTTGTTGTGTTCAGGGCGAAGAGTACATGACTTAACATTACTTAGCGTGTCCCCAGAGAGATGTATAATAGGTGAGAATAGCATTATGTTTTGGCCGCATTTTGGTTCGAAGACTGATTCCGAAACACATGTACAGTCAGGTTGGAAGTTGTTAAGCAATCTTGAAAGGGTGGCTCTTGATCCAGTGTTCTGGCTTAAAAAACTTATAGACACTGGGAAACAGCGTCGGTTACTTTGTTCTAGTGATAGATTATTTATTACTGCTTGTGGAAAAGCTAAACCAGCTACTAGAACTATTTTGGCAGGTTGGGTTAAATCTATTTTGAAGGAAGCAGGAATTGAAGCTACTCCAGGTAGTTTCCGTTCAGCAGTAGCTTCACGAAGCTGGTTGGATAATGAACCTCTTGATGAGATAATGACACGGGCTAATTGGAAATCTGGTAATACTTTTAAAAGACATTATAGGAGAGAGGTGATCCCACCACAAGGAAGCTCTTTGATTCATCTTTTTCAGCCAATTAATTAATTTTTAAGATAAATTAAAATAAATATAAAATATGTTGATTGTGGTAAGTTAATTCAAATACAATTAAAATTATTAAGGATATTTCATAATTGGTACGTATAAATGTTTTTGTTTATTTTGTAATCAAAGGTTAAGATTGTAATTATCTTGTAATTATTATTTTGCTTTAAAATTAACTTGTATCATTTACAACACATTGGCGTCCCGTTCACCAGGCGATAACAAACAAAGCCTCAAATATTGTTTATATGACCCCGAATGAGGCCGAAGGACACAATAGCAGCGTTTTACCTTCAAATAAAACGCATGTTGTGTCCGGAGACTCATTCGGGGTCATACTTTTAAAGACTGCCTGGTTTGATTTCTTCTTAAGTTGTAGGATTTTGAGGCCACAATGAACGAGTTGGCGCGCTGCAGCCACCTGGTGAACGAAAGCGGAAATACGTCATGATGGTGGGAGATTGTAGCATATACCCATATAGATGTGACACGGAAACGGAAGATGCTAGACTCAAATATTGTTTATATGACCCCGAATGAGTCTCCGGACACAACATGCGTTTTATTTGAAGGTAAAACGCTGCTATAAATGACATTCTTTATTAGGACCAACCACGGAATAAAGAAAAGTAGAGGAAGTGCCCATTCGATATCGCGCGCGTGTCAACATCAAGCGAGATTCGCAGATTACATGTGCAAGTGAGTATGGCATCTATTTCAAAGGCACTAGCGTTCTGAATAGAATAAATTGGTTACAGCGCCATCTAGCATTGAGTAGCCGAACTCGTTGTAAATTGGTTTTTAGATGAAAAACTTCTTTATTGTTTGTGTCATGTCAAATAATAACTTTCTTACGTTGTAATAAGACCTAATTTATGAAAGCAATAAGAATATGATTTGTAAAAGTTAAATTTGTAATTCGTAGCTTCTTATCCAATCATATTACTGTTTTTTATGTGTGTAATGTACAATTTGATACGCAAATGTGTGAGTTTGGCGACACTGGTTCCCGTGCTTAGCCACGTTAGGGGCACTTCTACCTATATTTTCTGTTCTGTGGGACCAACGCAGCTTTAAGCGGGGCCGGCGCGTGCATGCGATTATTACCTGAGTAGTCTCGCTAGTACAACTTTAACGGTGTGCATATAGTCGTGTCGATATGTGTTATTACGTAGCAAATTGGGCACGGGCGCGGTCGCCCGGACGGAGCACTTTTGTATGGGACCGCAACCAGCGTTCGTACTAAGATGGTAAATAAAACTGTGTTCATTGTGTCAAAACTTAACTTTTATTAAAGGTATTTCTCTTATGAACAAGTAAGGCAGGCGCTGTCACGTGCCGTCGGGCCGGAGTGCGGCGAGCTTGGCGGCGAGGTACGCGGCCACCTCCCCGGCGCGCTTCTCCTTCCTCTCTCGCCGCGTCGTCTCGCCCATTGTGAAGTACTTCTCCCTGGAAACAAGCATTCAGATTATCTTTGTGCTCTTTTTTATGGTGGGGAAAATCATCCAATGACAACCCCCGCTCTTGGGTGGAGCGGGAGATGTCGTTAATTGGATCGAGTTAGCCGTTAGCTAAAAATGAAGTTACCTAAAGTTATGCATCCCGGCGTTGGGGTCGAGCGGCATGTTGGGCACGTCGTCCGCGACCTTCTCGTAGGTGAGCAGCCTCCGCGCCGCCAGCTTCGAGATCACCTGCTCCGAGTTGCCCACCAGCCTCAGGCACGGGTGCGACGGCAGCTGATCTTCTTGGTACTCCTCTCTGGAGGCAGAAAGGTTAGATATAGCCACAGAAAAGGTGAAAGAGGTTAGAATAGCGTTGTAGACGGGGCAGGCGTGCCTCAAGATATGATCATGCTCAAATTGACACAACCAATAGCATACTTGCGATCTAAGTGTGCGTGGTCTGTTACTTGCGGAATGCGCGTTCGTATTGGTTTATTGCCTGTAGTGGAGTTAAAGGGTAGGAGACAAGCGGCGACACGCGTTGTAGTACAAATCGGAAAGTTTTTTTTTCTAACCTCTTTCATCTTTTCTGTGGATATACCTATGGTAGGAAGGGAGATAAAGGCAAAAAATGAGGGGCGGCAAAATTGACTTATTCCTATCTTCCAACCTAGCCATCAGCCATACATGTCTAGGTTGTCAGGTTGAGAATTTTATGTGCAAACTTCCAACCTACTTCAGGTTGGAAATATTTAAGACTCATGACTTATATAGTTTTGTGTATGTAAAAGGCGGCGAAAATTATCTTTGCCCGGAGCGGCTAAATAGCTAGATCATATCAATATCTTAAAAACTAATGTTAGTGGGTTGTTTGGGTGTTTTATATAGAAAGTCCGCTTACCTTACTAGCGGGAACCAGCAGACCAGTCGCCGCCCCATCTCCAGATATGTGGCAGCGAAGTTGAGCAGGTCACTGTATATGTGTGACAGCCCATACTCCACTTTAGAAGGCACGTGGTTGGGGAGGTGGTGTTCAGACAGCGTGTAGTTCTCTTTCTCAATGCCGATCTTCTCTGTTGGCTCGCGAACACCGTACGGCGCTGGAAAATATTTAAACATTTATTTTCTATCAACATCATAATAAACGAATTGCCTGAAAGCAGTTTATTCAGAAACGGCTACATAATCGATTTCACCTATTTTAAGAATAAGGAATTTCAAATAATTCTTCATTACTTTTTATTATTATTTGAGATTAAAAAATTCCTTATTTTGACAAATCTTGATTACGTCACTAGCGTATATACCGAGGCGATAGCAACTTAGAGCGTCGATTCCCATAATAACCATGACCTATACCAGTGCCTGGTACGAGAAGTCGTTGCGGCCGAGCGTCCCCACGAGGACACGGCGGTGCTCTGCCCAAGTTGATACACCTCTAGCGTATGTTCCACCGTGTCCTCCGAGCGGCACAGTGGTGGCACCTGGCCGTTTCATGCAAAAAACCTCCTGAACTTACCATGTACGGTGAGGACCTGCATCATGCGGAAAGTGAGGACGCCGTGACGTCTTTCCAGCCACTCCTCAAAGAGGGGACTTACCGGTATAATTATGACTTATGGCGGTAAGCCATAATCATGGCGTGCTCAGCACTGGGTTGCGACCAGTCACTGTCACCAATTCACCATGAGAGCCTGCCGGAACTCTGTCCGCCATGGCGCGACTTGTCGACCTTGTCTTGACGACCAAGATGCAAGTTAGTGGGAAAATACTTACGATCAGTAATGATAGCGTCGAACTTCAAGCCCGGCTTCCAGTTGTGCAACGAGAAGTCGCTGACGACCACGTCCAGGTAGCGCGACTCGGTGCCGTACTGCCGCATGTTGCCGCGGATGCTCTCGTCTTTTGTTCGTATCTGACAATCATCATAATTCCAACTCAATAATGAATTAATTGACGCCTGAGCGTATTTGTCATTTTGTATTATATTTATGTAAATATTTAGGTTAGTATTTAGTATTTAAGTTTTTTTTTTATGTAGGTAAATAATTGTATTAAATTTAATAAATATATCCATAATGATATGAATATAGAATTAGAGATGAATGTGTCCTATCCAGCAATTGATATCTTGACAACAAAACAAGGCACGCCATCTAGTGGCAGCTAGAAGAACTAGAGGCTGAGGGGGAGAATTATATTATTTTTTTAAACCAAAAGCCCGCAAAAATAATTAAATTTGATTTCATCTAGGTTATTTTGTGCCCATGAATTGAAAAATATTTTAGTGCTGAATAGTCCGTTTATCGAGAAAAACTTTAGGCCTAAAATTACGCTACGCCCCACAGGAGAGGACCAGTAACCAAAGACCCGAGGGACAGGCTAGTGTGCAAATTTTGAATTGCATCTTAAGAGAATGTTTAAAACTGTTTTTATTTATGCACTGCTAAACAAACCCCCCCCCCCTTTTTCTCCCCTTTTCTGATGTGACTGAAAATTAGCGACATACTTTGTTACCTTTTGTCCGACGCGTGTGGGCCGCGTCCTCCCGTGCAGCATCAAGTAGTCGATGTCGGAGCCCCAAACATACGCTGGGAAGAAAACTTTGTTCAGTAGGTATAGATTTAAAGACATACACGCCAGGGTATATCTGGCAGGTTTGCCTATACAGTTGAGTTATACAGGTATACCGAAGCGTGTATGTTGCACACGGGCTCACGCTGAAAACCAGCGCTGTGAGCTCATTGAATTAAGCTCATAGCTTTATGCTGAGCGTTCGGCCGTTTTGCGCGGATGTGTCGCACATATTCCCGATCTATTGATTATGTTTGTTGGCTAGTTTTAAGATTGCGCTATTTTTCTTTCTTTCTTTAATTCTTTATTGTACACTATAAAAACTTATAAAATAGGTGGATAACAAAATTCATGTTCATAGGCGAGCTTAAATCTCTCTCTCTCTTTCTTCTTTCTTTCCCAACTGTGCAGGTTACCCTACAAGCTGACAGGTATAATTGTGCAGACAAACCTGTCGGGTATTCCTTAAGGGTGAAAACATCATCACCGTACTATAAAAAGAGAAAAGCTTTGTCGTAGATTACATGAGAACATTATAGCAACTAAGAAACTGAGAAATGTTCTGGTATGCTATTGTTTTTTGCTTCATTATAAAGTAGTATTAGTTAGCCTATTATGTCCCACTGCGGGGCGAAGGCTTTCGTTTCCCCTTTTCCCACGACCTCCGGAATAGCAGTCAGGGCCACTAAATACTAGACCTACAGGCCAGTCCAGACCAGATATTGCAACCAAAATATAGGATTTTCTCATAGTTGGTTTCACCAAGTCCGCATTCGAGTGTCAAAATATACGATTTTTGCGACATAAACGGCAGTATCTTTTTTTTAGTTTACTCAGTAGTTTGTTTTTTTCGCAGCTTCAAGGGCCTGCAAACCTTTGTGTTTTAATTTCGACTCGATACCTCCACTAGTTCCCGAGTTAAAGGGTCTTGACAGACAGACGGACAACAAAGTGATCCAATATGGGTTCCATTTTTTTTGTTTTGAGGTATGGAGTCCTATATACATATATATGTTATTCACCGCCAAAATGCGCCGCAGCAACGAGCAAGGAGCCCGAGCCCACGAAGGGGTCGAGCACCATATCCCCGGGCTTCACCTGCGCCTGGTTCGCCATGATGATGGCGAGCTGAGCGTCCATGCTCGTGTTGCCGATGAACTGCCGCTTCTTCAGCGAGTGCACCTGGATGAGGTCGCGCTGCCCGTCTGCTATCTGTTGACGACAGTAAACGGCCTATTACATTACGCGTTATTCAGCACACGATATTCAGACTCGACTTATTTTTCATTCCGACTAAGACAGTCTGACCCTTATCCACCACTCGATATTCAGACAGTTTCAGTCTATGGCCCTTCGTGTCGCGTAGTATGATAGGGGTCAGACCGTCTTACTCGGAATGAAAAATAAGACGAGTCTGAATATCGTGTAATTGATAACGCGTAGTGTAATAGGCCCTTATTTCGTTGATTCATACAGTTCGTGTATTAATCGAAATAATATACTGTTTGTGTTTAAGCGGAACCTACATTAGACCGACGCACACGTGGGCGACGCCTGTGTTGCTGTGTTGTATGTAGTTTCGTGTCGCGTGGCGTAATCTAATGTCTAGTCGAGTTGCCATGTAAAATGTATGGAGACCGACGCGCCCAGATCGACGTACTTGGCCCACGACGGCGCAAAGTAGTTGTATCTTTATTCTTTTGTATGAAATAAGTTTTTTTTATTAATTATACCAAATGATCTAAAGGAATTGTGGAGGAATGCGGTTGCAGAAAGTGACAAGGTCTGAAAGAATTCATGCCGACCAGGAGACCATGATGAAGCAGCATCCCTGACAGAGATGCCTGCTGAGCAGAGTGGGGTTGTAGCCACATAAATAATGTCAATGTGTAAATAAAAAATGATAAATGTCGTTTTCTCACCCATTTTCCAAAGAAAACATCATAAGGCTTCTCTGGCACGTCATTGGGATCTACCCCATAGAACTCTAGGTAAGCGAGGGTCACATCAGGGTTCCTCAGTTTCACTGGACCCCTCATCGGTAAGTAGCAGAATTTCTGAAAGAAAAAGAATACAAATAATATTTACCTAAAATGATCATGAATAAATTGCCTATTAAGTAAATTACTGCTTTATCTAATTTTGTAGTTTGTATATCTGTTTCAATTTGTGTCCTATAAATTATGAGTGTATGTTGTTACCTCGTCTAACATACTAGGTACTTATTGGGTGAAGTTCAATTTAAAAAACGTAAATTAAAATTTTGAATAACTCTCTGCAAACAATTTGGTTATTCATTTGCACTTCCCCACACCATAACTTACAATTTTGGTCATCTAAGAACCATTGCTAGGAAACCTGCTTTCAAATCAAAAAGACCACATCCATATTGTTTCCCCTAGTTAAGAGTTACAGTGGCAGATAGGCAACTTATAACGCTCCTCTTTCTATGGTAGGATAAAAACTAGAATGAATGCCAAACCTTCACTTACCTCAATCTTCTCAACCTTCTCCTTCATGGTAAAATGTTTACAGAATGTCTCGACGTCTACTTTAAAAGTCTTTTTTGGGGAAAGACCCGATTCTATTAACTCCTTGGGACACAAACAGGTATCACTGATACCATCCCTTTTTTCTCCTAAAATCCAACTACCAGTTGAATTATTGAGTGATTTTTTCAAATTATCGTGTAATTGTACCTCAGTCCTCGCTCTAGACCATAACTCTATACAGTTTTTAAGCAAAACAGACCTAGAAGCTATTTTTCTAACACAATCTTCAGAAGATAATTCAACTATCCAATAAGGCTTTTGAACGCACGGCTTTTCCACGAACTTGACGGGTATATTGAGCAGTGATATAATACTATACATTTCCTGAAAAATAACATAGTTAGTTTACACACAAATTCAGAAATCATGTCATAATATTTCAATGTGTATAAAACTTACTGCATGACGAAAATCAATGTGTTCATGAGCAAACCACAACAAGTACCTTCGCCACATTTTGGGCTCGTCCTGCATTGCGTTTTATTTTGTAAACGTGGTAATGTTTTTATTTACTTCCATTACTTGTTATCAACAACATAACCTCAAATTTCAAAGTTGTTGAGCGTTCCAGTTCGCGATTATCGTGACATTAATGACAGTGTTGCTAAATTACTGCAGCCTAAAATCGCCTAAACTAGTATAACAAGGGAAGTCAAATAAAAATGCGTTTGATAATTATTATGAAAAAACTATAATATATAGTATAACAAGAACTGTTTAGTTTCACAATTATATTAGTACTAGCTGCTTTCAGCGATAACGCCCGCGTGAAAATAAAAAAATGTCGTGTGCTAAACCATAACACGGTTTACCTATGTGCTCAATTTCATCCAAATCCGTACAGGTTCAAGAGTGAAAAGGTAACAAACACACCCACAAACTTTCGTCTTTGTCTTTAATGTTGCTAATCCTTTTGCCTAGCAGTGTAAAAGTGTTAGCTGAACAAAAACAGGACAGTTACATAGTGACGATTTATTCTTATTCATTTATATAATATTATTATAAAGAGGAAAGCTTCGTAATGAATAAGTAAACTCGAAAAGGGCTGGACCGATTTGAAAAAATATTACACCAGTAGAATGCTACTTTATCACTGAGTGACATAGTCTTATATCTTCTTAATTTCACACGGGCGAAGGCTAAAGCTAAAGAAAAATGAAAGAACGAATCAATTATTTAACAATGATCAATAACTGATCGCTTTATTATGGTGCAGAAAACTGCTATCGTGCGGACCTAGCTTCAGTATAATATTTCTTAACATTACTAGACTCTGGTGTTGGTCATAAATTAAGTTTATTACGGTGATATAGTCGGTAGAGGCGCCAGATACCAAACTAGCGGAACTCATCCTCGCTAGCTTTTTATTATCTGGGTGATCAGATGCTATTCAAATACCAATGTGAGTTTTGCTCGGCCTTTACTGGGTGCGGTCCCAGGGTCCAATGCTATGACTTTTCTGGCTTCTCAGCATTGGCTTCAATCATTTCTTGGTATCGGTCGCTGAGAAAGTCTTGGTAGGCGTCCTTGATGGCGCCGGAACAAGCGACGTAATGGCCACCAGAGTGCTCCGCCACTACGGGCTTTATGAACAGGTTGATGAGAGATTCACTCATTTCTGCAATTAGAAAATTGGTGTAAGTTGATGCATCTCGACACACATTTTCACGGTTTATCATACAACCGCTCAAAACCGATTATGACGTTATTACACATTTTTCATTAGATATTTTGGAAACACAGTATCTTGTGGTTATTATCTATAGAAACCAATTTCTAAATTTGTGTAAAACTAATCCAGTAAAGACTTCTGAAAATGTCCTATTTTTGTATGGAACTTAGACACTTCATAATTTGCCTAAACATTAAAAAAGTTAAAAAAAGGAAAACTATAGAAAGCTGCAAATTCTATTAAGGTTCTAAATAACGACAACTTTAAAAAAAAAAGCAGCTATTTCTTGGAGCAAATCTCGGAATTACCGAATAATAACAGAGTTTTCAGGCGTTATCTCTCTTCTTTTTCCGTTGCCTTTTCGTCAAACATCGCGTTGGATTGCGATTGCGTTAGATGAAGTAACAAGCTTTTAAACCATTTTCGATGTTTACGATAGGCGAGTGGAAAAGGACCCAAAAGAGGAGTTTTTGGCGGGATTTCTGTCAGTGAAGTTTAGGTAGCTGTTTTAATTATTTTTCTAATGGATAGTTTGATGTAAAATTGGTGTCTCAAGTGTCTGCACACCTCGACAGTGGAATCATTGAAACAGTTGTAATCTTGGTAAAATGGAGCTGAGATTTTATTTGCAGTGTTGACTATCTCAGCGAAACTTGTCGAGGTTTACTTCGAAAACATCAGAATATGTAGGTACTTACACCCATATTTTTCATCATCAGCCTTTTTTAATGTTCCCCTGCTGGGACTCAAGCCTCCTCTCTAGGAGAAGGAATGGGCCGTAATCTACCATATGCGTATTGGTAACAAATTAGTTATCCATAGAAAGACATGGCTTAAAGGATTTAGTATCCAAGCCAAAAACATTGCATAATAATAAAAAATAAATCTGTACTAATAGACTTATTAAATTACTGTTGTCATGTTTGTTTACTTACTTCAGTAGAAGCTGGTCAAAGCTGGTAAGCTGTGACTATATGCACTGGATTAATATACTTGGCAAAAACTTTACGATGCTCTAAAGAATTTACTTGATTTTACCTTTGGGTATAATGGAGTCACTCTCTCCATAGACATGTAGTGATGGCAGTGTGATCTCCTCATCATAGAACCCTTTGTGAACTAGGCTGCCTGATCTGAACCCAGATGTGAATATTGCAAACTTGAATGTGTATGGTAAATCTGAAACATAATAATTTGTTTTTATCTATCAGAAGAATGGACATACTTGAAGTAACTCTATAACAATAATCAATAGTGTTAAATTGTTGCTCTTGCAATCTGCTCGAGTAAGGTATGGTATCATAAAGTATAGGTTTACCAAGTATATTACTTAGATGTACCTATAATGAGATGGCTAAAAGGATTATGCCTTATTTTTTATTGAGTTATTATTAAAAAAAAAAAATGCAGCAAGTCTATGTTTTGAATGAGTCTCTGATGATGATGAAAATTTTGTATGCTAATGAAATATAAGCAAATATAAATAAGAACTTACATCCTTTCTGCTGCATGGCAGCTAACAGTCCTACTAGACAGGCTCCCTGTGAGAAACCCATGAGCCCATCAAATGGCCCGTGCTGCTCCACTACATTTTTTATCACATTCAAGGTGGCTTCGAATCCAAGTGCTGGCCCGCCGAGGCACTTCCCACTGAATGTGTTGTCTTCAGCATTGAACCACCATGATCGTGCATCTAAAAGAAGATTAGAAATAAACAAATGTTTAGGTTTTTTTCTTTGTTTTTTTTTTTTATGGTATTTGAGTCAGTTTCGATTTCTCTGCCAATTTCACACAGCCCACTTGATGTTTTCCTATTTTCTAATAGGACAGTACTCTGGTAGTGTATGTTCATCAGTTGTCTAGTACTCATAATACAAGTTCTGCTAAGCTTGGGACTAGACGGCGTTGTATTATTATCATAATTAGGTTATCAAATAAATCGATATTCACTGAAAAATTGAGTTACCTTCGTCACCACCACCGTCTTCATTCACAACTTTATGTGGAGCTGATACAAACACAAGCTGGGCGTACTTCGCAACAGCTTTACGGAAGGAACCGATCTTAGCTCTGAACACTGCACCATTCTGCCTGTAGCCATGCAAAGCCAGGATCTTCAGCTTAGGCCGGTCTTCGTTCTTCTCCTTTTCCTCGTTGTTTTGTGGCGTCGGCGATGAAGAGTGATTAGAACTCGAATTTGGTTCAGACATTATGCTACTAGTAAATCTTTTCAGTAAATGATAATTTATCCCATTAAATCTAAGCACTAATTTAATTATATGTTTATTTATTTTGAAAGGTTAGTTTTTCACTAATTTAATGTAATTATTATTCACTAATTATCGTTCGATGTCACCGTCTGTCACGTTTGGTTGGATTTATTGTTTTTTTTTTCAAATGTTGCGAGAATGAGATAAAGCTCTAGCGTTAGCAGCATAAACGACAAAGAGGGCGTAACTTTTTGTTATGCTAAATAATATGCGTAATAAAATTTCTCGATCTTTGGAACGCAATTTTGATGGCCAATGTTGCCAGCTCTAAAACCTTGAGTTTACCCAAAGAAAATCGACTAAACTGAAAATAGTTCTATACATTTAACAGCCCTAGACAATATTTGGCGCCAAAAGCCAAGCATCTGTCAAACGGTTGTGAAGAAAAACTGAATGCATTAATCAGTTTGTTTTATTTCATAATTTGTAGATTTTTGCACTCAAGAAAATGGAAGACGGTGATTTTGATCAACGTTTAAGAGATTTACAAAGGGAGTATTTAGAATTTCTGGATGATGAGGTAACTTTTGAACTAACCTAAGTGTTCTGTCGCTGTTTCTATGATTTGTAGCATTTTATACTTTATAAACTTACAGGAAGATCAAGGTATTTATATGGAGAAAGTTAAGCAGATGATAGCGGATAAGTCACAGCGCTTAGTTGTGAGCGTCAATGATCTAAGACGTAAGAATCCGGAACGTGCTCGTACGCTGCTTGACAACGCTTTTGAGGAGCAGATAGCGTTTCAAAAAGCTCTCAAAGAGTATGTGTCGTCCATCGACCCGACTTATGCTAAGGAACAGGAGGAGTTCTTCGTCGCTTTCAACGGTAGTTTCGGAAACAAACATGTTACACCAAGAAGTTTGACCTCAAGGTAAATTTGCGAGCTGATATTCATTTAAGGCCTCCATTCTTTCTAAAGTGAACTGGTATTCCGATATTTGTGGATTAAGGAGAGTGGTAACCAATCAAAAACAGTTAATAGCTGTAGAGATATTAAATAATAAAATAAACTGATGTTTTAGGTACTTGGGCAACCTAATATGTGTAGAAGGAATAGTGACCAGGGTATCACTAGTGCGCCCGAAGGTGGTCCGCAGTGTGCACTACTGTCCTGCAACAAAGAAAGTCATGGAGAGGAAGTATACCGATCTTACATCCTTTGAAGCATTTCCAACTTCTGCTGTATATCCCACTAAGGTAACTTTGGATTTCAACATTTCATACATATTTATTTAAAGTCAAGATAGAATAAGGTACTTCTAGGCAAGCTTGGTCCCTTGTCAGCCTCATCTTGACTTACCATCAGGTGAGATAGTGGTCAGTGGCCAGCCACGGCAAAAATAAAAAAAAATAAACAATAATAGAAACCTGCAATTATAAAATAGGTTTGGTGAGACAGTACATAAATGTATTTCTTATCTTCATACCCTAACTAAGAACCAATAATACACCTATGCTGATTTAGCATACTTTCTTACTTTATTCCCTATTTCATTAATTGTCAGGATGATGAAGGCAATCCCCTAGAGACAGAGTATGGTCTCTCCCGTTACAAAGACCACCAGACCCTCACAGTTCAGGAGATGCCAGAGCGGGCCCCAGCAGGCCAGTTGCCAAGGAGTGTGGACATCATCTGTGATGATGACCTTGTGGACAAATGTAAGCCGGGAGACAGAGTGCAGATTGTGGGGAATTATAGGTGTCTGCCCAGTAAACAGGGCAGCTTCACTGCTGGAACTTTTAGGTGAATATTATATTGTTATATTTATGAAGAAGAAATTTCTTTATTTTGTTTTTTAATTCATCCAGATACTATTTTCCTCTCAAAACAAAAAATCAGATATAAATTATCATATATCTTTTGTAATTATTTAATATCATATTGTGTTCCAGAACAATCCTTATAGCCAACAACGTAACTCAAATCAACAAAGATATGAACATGAACATAACCTTAGAGGACGTGAAGCTGTGCAAGAGGCTCGCTAAGCGCGGGACCACAGACATGTTCGAGCTGCTCAGCAAGTCGCTGGCACCCTCTATACACGGACATGACTATATCAAGAAGGCTATACTTTGCTTGCTGCTGGGAGGTATGGAGAAGGTCTTGCCCAATGGCACGAGACTCAGAGGGTGAGTTTAATTCACACAATTGAGTAAGGTGTGCACTAGTTGGTCTTCGTTAAGAGTGACCATGGAGTTATTTGCCAGTTCTCCTCCATAGGAAACTACCCATTTGCAACCATGCACTAGCTTCTCTTTTTTCCCTTAGTCCTTGAGTACATCCAAAAGATGAACCCTAGTTTTTATTACACTCTAGCCTTATATACAATGTGTAACATTAAATGCGCTAAACCTCAGACACCCCAAATGATTTTTAATTCAATTGACCTAATTCTGTGAGAAAATTAAATTAGGTTATACCAAAAAGAAAACAAGGTATTTTGAACCTATTTCTTACGAATCTACAGTGTATCTCTAACCTAAGCAGTAATGGTTTGACTGAAGCCCACCATGGCCCATGCACCAAGGACTAAGTGCAGAAACTAGATCAAACTTCCCACTAGTGAAAAGTGCGTCTTTACTATTAAATCAAATGTAAAATCTGATGTCAAGTGATTTCATTTCTATTATTTTTAATTTCCATTGGCAATTTTATTATTTTTAATATAGCTTTCAGTAGCTCGAAAATTTTATCGAAAGATGAGCACTAACTAAACAGCCATTGGTTTCTTCAGTGACATCAACATCCTTCTAATCGGCGACCCCTCAGTGGCGAAGTCCCAGCTACTTCGATATGTACTGCAGACTGCCCCGCGCGCGATCACCACGACCGGACGAGGTTCCTCTGGCGTCGGTCTCACAGCTGCTGTTACTACTGACCCTGAGACTGGAGATCGCAGGTCAGTTCTATTACCTAAGAGTCCAGGTAATGTTCACATGCGTCATTCCAATGTAGGACTAATTTGGGCTTATGTTTGTTTGGTCTAGTAACTAGTTGATCCTGCCTATCTTTTTAATATACAAGCTGGGATGTTATGTTCACAAGGCTCAAAGCCCAGAGCTTATTCAGTTTACAACACCTAGTTTAGGCATTAGTATGTTTTGATTAGGTAGATCTCTTGGTCAGCATATTGTTTGACATTCCAGACTGGAAGCGGGCGCCATGGTGCTAGCCGACCGCGGCGTTGTGTGCATCGACGAGTTCGACAAGATGTCCGACATCGACCGCACCGCCATACACGAGGTCATGGAGCAGGGCCGCGTCACCATCGCCAAGGCGGGCGTGCACGCCACGCTCAACGCCAGGTGCTCCGTGCTCGCCGCGGCCAACCCGGTGTATGGACGAGTGAGTATTGTGTAGCACAACATACATGAGGGCATGGAGCAGGGCCGCGTCACCATCGCCAAGGCGGGCGTGCACGCCACGCTCCAATGTATAACCAATATGAGAACTACAAGGAACAAATCCTTGTCTTTAATTATCCCACAAAAGGTGTAAAAAGTAGAGTATCTTACACGCGAATAAAGCTGTCTTTAGCTTGAGCCGCTTGAATTCTTCAACATGTCGCCCGCGACATATGACACTATGTGATATTCTTGGCTGAGTAATTATTGTACATCTGAAAGTCAAAACTGAAAAAATAATATACTCCGTTCCACAGTATGATCAGTATAAGACTCCGATGGAGAACATAGGGCTCCAAGACTCGTTGCTGTCTCGTTTCGACCTGCTGTTCGTGATGCTGGACATCGCCGACGCCGACCACGACAACATGATCTCTGAACACGTGCTCAGGATGCATCGATACAGGTCACTACCTCACTTTTATAATATAACTAGCTTTTACCCACGGCTTTGCCCGCGTTTATTAATATACTTTAATTCCTCTTCCCTTTTCTTCCCTCTTTCTCCCCCTTTTTTCACTTTTTTTTAAAATTAGCCTATGTCCGTCAACCTTGGAGGCAAACGACGGCGACGCGCCGCAGGACTGTTCATCAACAGCCACGACCACTCTGACAAGAGTGCCCGACTAAGAAGAAGAATGTCCGTCAGGGTCCCATCTCTGTACCAAAATCCATCAAAATTGGTTTTGCCATTTAGGCGTGAAGACGTAACAAACAAATAAACAAACTTACTTTCGCTTTTATAATATTAGTAAGGATTGAAGGATAATAACGATTGACTGACGTGATCCTTACTACATTGGAATAAAAAGCAAATTGTTAAAAGATTTTGCTACTGTTTTATCTTTAACCTTATCTGGTTTTTTGTTTTTAGGAGTCCTAAAGAACAAGATGGCGAGGTTTTACCAATGGGATCTACAGTAGAGATGCTATCCACAGAGAATCCTGACAATGATGAAGCGGAGGTAATCACAAATAACAAAATTGACATTGATTAAGATTTATAGGACTCTATACTTAATCACATTCATATTTTAAATACCAAGAAATACTTTGTAATATTTATGATACTGGTTTCCAGGAGACAAACACCTCAATATATGAAAAATACGACCCTCTCCTTCACGGCAATACTCGTAGCAAGAAGGAACAGTACCTGAACACAAAGTTCATGCGCAAGTTTATCCACATCGCGCGGCTCATGAAACCCAAGCTCACGCAGGAAGCGTCCGATGCCATCGCGGACGAGTACGCCAGGCTGCGCAACCAGGATACGATGGACAGCGATGTGGCGAGGGTGAGTAGCACACAGTTCATGCTGCAGCAGACTAGCTGATAGATGTGGCGAGGCCGTGTGCGAGTGGGGGTATACTTTCTTCGGGGATAAAGGTGCCTTTGCCAAAGAGTAGACCGATTCTCTCGTCATACTCGGGAGTCGGGCTTCATGACTCCCTCACTTTGCTCGGGAGTTAACACTTAATGCTCTTACTACACTCTGGGTTTATTTCCCAGATTCCTTCGTGACACTCGGGTTTCAATATGGTCGTAGCATAAGGCACTGCTTGGTGTACAATCTAGTTTTGTTCCTTGCAGACCCAGCCGGTGACGGCGCGTACCCTGGAGACGCTGATCCGCCTGTCCACGGCGCACGCCAAGTGTCGCCTGAGCTTCAAGATCACACAGGACGACGCGCACGCCGCCATCGAGCTCGTGCAGTTCGCGTACTTCAAGAAGGTAATGTACCTATGTAATCTATATATATAAAAATGACCCCCGTTTTCCGTTGTCACGACTTGGCATGAAAACGGCTTGACCGATTTGGCTGATTTTTTTTTTTGTTGTGATTGTTATTGTGAGGAGAAGGTTCTTATGGAAAAAAAAATAGGGTAGTGTAGGGTAGAGTAGGGTAGGGTAGGGTAGAGTTGGGTATAGTAGGGTGGAGTAGGGAAGAGCGGGAGCGAAGCCACGCGGGCAAAGCTAGTACCTTTATAAGTATTATATATATTGTACTAGCGATCCTGACAGACGTTGTCCTGCATGATAGCTGGTATTTCGTCAGAAAAAAAAATTAAGACCCCAAGTTATTGCAGTACCATTGCACACACCTGCACTTTCAAACCTTCCAGAGACCCACTCAAATATATACACAAAATTATATCTAGTCTTTGATAAACACTTACAGAATTTTTTTATATAAAAAGCTATTTATTATGTTAGCCAATGAGATAGTAATACCAAAACTGGTCTGCGAGATAATGATGTCAGAATAGTTTTCTTCAGGCACAATATCAAGTTATTGTTTACCAAACTATTAATAGTATGTTGTGTCATTTGGCAGGTGTTAACAAAAGAGAAGCGCCGCAAGCGTCGCGCGTCGTCTGATGAAGACGTCGGCGCCGACGATGCCGAGCCAGCCGCGCCACGCGCTAAGAAATCTAGGAGAACAGTCAGTATTATAATATTTTTGTAGTACTTATTGATCATTATCATCATTATTTCAGCTAAAAGAAGCTGTTGGACGGCGCCACGTATGTCGCCATAACGACCCTCATCAGGTCCACCTTGTGGGAGGTCGCGCCATTTGAAATAAAATTAGACATTTAACTTTTTACTGTCTGTCGAACCGATTCTGACTTTTTTTGCATGGGTATATAAGCATGGCATTAAAAGCAAAAAAGTACTTAAAATATCAACTACCTACTGCAGTTGCCATTTGTCAGCCAGCAACACTATGAAAGTCAGAATCGGTTGAACTCGTAGTAAAAAATGATTTTTTTTAAATATTTAATCCCGGCAAAGAGTAGCTAAATTGCTGCTTCGTGTATTTCAAATATCTTGAATATTAAGAAAAAAAGCCATCCCCAAACTAAGAATTAGAGTGTGTTCTGTCTCCAGGAGGGCGCCCAAGGCGAGGATCCGTACGCCTTCTCATCGGACGAGGAGGCCGAGCCCGTGCTCCGCGCCGCGCACTCGGCGGCGCCCGAGCCCACGCAGCGCACCACCCGGGCTTCACAGAAGACGATAGACACCAACAGGTAACCATCACCAGAACCATGGTTCAGCAGCAAAAGTTTGTGTGTCAAGATGTTGGAATGTTCAGATAGTCTCTTTTAGTATTTTTTTTAAATGACTACTATCGTTTTACTGCTTCAATGGAGATATACCAATGTGCATTTACAATCAAACAATATAGTGTTTTTCACTGAAATCTTAGCGGTATTTCTTGATGGGTGCCCACGCACAATGGTCCACCAAGGACTAAGTGTGGAAACCAGACCACAAATTAAGACAAGAAGAAAATAGGTGGTTGAATTGGGAGATGGTTAAGGTACTAACTTCTCGGACACCAGTCTCATAAGTTAAATTCTCATAATTCCCAGACTGAGCCAGTTCAAGTCAGCGCTGCAGCAACTGTTCCGCGAGGAGCGCGCCAACTCGCTGCCGCTGTCGCGCGTGACGTCATACGTCAACGACAAGTACTCGCACGAGCTCTTCGACGACGGAGAGATACACGCCGCGCTGCACAAGATGACGCAGGACAACCAAGTTATGATGGCCGACGATATCGTGTTCTTGATCTAAACACCATGTTTTGTGGATATCATGTAGATCTGGAAGCTTGTCGTGGATCGTGAGTTTTATCACAGTACTGTCGATTTGTGTGACAAATTTCATGAAGCCATGTTACATTGCATGTTACGTTACAGCAGTCTGTATCTGGCTACAGACTCTTGTGTATAATGACTGCATCACATTTCACCATTTTAAATACCAAGCAGGTCTAGGTAATTTGTTGATTTCTTAAACATGGTTTATTGATATGAAGTTGATAGTACGAAAATCCATGATCATCACTAATTATTGTAATTCCCGCCTATTGTAAGTAATTTAGACGATTATTTTTGTATTCTTGTAATTATCCATTGTTCGTGTTACTGTTACAATATTGTTATAGTTATAAGTGTCTATAATATCAATAAGAAAAGTGCCTTTAAATTATGTGATTCATAAATCGAGGTAAACGATGATTGACAAACAAAATAAAGCATCTGATTATTATAAACCAATATTTTGTATTATCCCTACTAATATTATAAATGCGAGAGTAACTCTGTCTGTCTGTTACGCTTTCACTCAAAAACTACTGAACGGATTTAGATCAAATTTGGTAGGTAGGTAGAAGAGACACTGGAATAACACATAGGCTACCTATAATTCCACTGCTGAGCACGGGTCTGCCCGCGCGATATAAACTGTAGTCCACGCGGGCGGAAAGCTAGTATTATATATAAGAATATTCCAAAATGCAGGGGTCTACGACTTCCTGTCCCGAAGTTGTAGACTCCTGTATTTTGACGACTCCAACTCTGTATAATGTGGGCAATGATGCGTTTACCTCCAGTGAGGGTTGCTGGCACCAAGTTGATAGCACTAACATGATGCGGTTACCTCCAGTGAGGGTTGCTGGCACCAAGTTGATAGGACTAACATGATGCGTTTACCTCCAGTGAGGGTTGCTGGCACCAAGTTGATAGGACTAACATGATGCGTTTACCTCCAGTGAGGGTTGCTGGCACCAAGTTGATAGCACTAACATGATGCGTTTACCTCCAGTGAGGGTTGCTGGCACCAAGTTGATAGCACTAACATGATGCGTTTACCTCCAGTGAGGGTTGCTGGCACCAAGTTGATAGCACTAACATGATGCGTTTACCTCCAGTGAGGGTTGCTGGCACCAAGTTGATAGCACTAACATGATGCGGTTACCTCCAGTGAGGGTCGCTGGCACCAAGTTGATAGCACTAACATGATGTGGTTACCTTCAGTGAGGGTCGCTGGCACCAAGTTGATAGCACTAACATGATGCGTTTACCTCCAGTGAGGGTCGCTGGCACCAAGTTGATAGCACTAACATGATGTGGTTACCTCCAGTGAGGGTTGCTGGCACCAAGTTGATAGCACTAACATGATGCGTTTACCTCCAGTGAGGGTTGCTGGCACCAAGTTGATAGCACTAACATGATGTGGTTACCTTCAGTGAGGGTCGCTGGCACCAAGTTGATAGCACTAACATGATGTGGTTACCTCCAGTGAGGGTTGCTGGCACCAAGTTGATAGCACTAACATGATGCGGTTACCTCCAGTGAGGGTCGCTGGCACCAAGTTGATAGCACTAATATGAAGAACAGAATACTAAGGAAACTCGATTTTGATAATATTCTCTACGCAATCTCACGACCTCATATTTGTTCTAAAACATTGAAGTGTCCATCTTGTGAAAACCTTCAATTCTATAGGAATGGTGCAGGACCTAATCAATGTGGAATGTGTCACCAATACAGCGTTGCATCAGAAGCGGTGTCTCCGTTGAGTATTACATCACGAGCATCGTCAACAACATCAACATTCTCAGTAGGTAACGAAATTGTGTGCAACCTGCCTAACTCTATGAAATACCTTATCAAATAAACGCAGACTTGTTGTAAAAAGCAGCTTAAAGTGTCACAAAACACTTGTATGATATCTAACCATAAGCGTACAGCAGCGGAGATACGTTTATGCAGCCTAAAGCTGTGTTTTAAACACTTACACAGCTCAAAGCAGTAAATCAGCTGGTTTATTGATGTTTAAAACACTAGCGTGCTGCTTGGGCTACCACGTCACAAGCAGCGTCTCGAAACATCAACGGGACAAATTTTCAACGTACTTAAAAGGAAGCGCAGCCTGCTCCAGTCAGTCGCCCATCACAAGACTTGCATCTCAATTACCAACAAAACAACTGAAGGCATCGAAACAAGCAGAAACGTATCAGAACTGCGGTCACGAGGTAATTGATGCTGTAGCCAGAGCAAGTGTACTCTAGGATCACTATTTAGGTAATAAATATTAAACTAAGTAGAACTCCTTCGCCTAAATGAGCACACCATCTCGATATGGATCCAATCAACTCATTCTATTCTATTCTCTTGTCACGTATGGGGACTGAAGAGCAAAAAGAGACGAAGAACCCAGTCGCAAACAGACGACCCTGGCGATTAGGACAAGACAACACTCGTTGGACCAGTCCGACGCAAGCAGGGACTTTCTTTCCTTTGTCTTCCTGTCGTTGACTTCCTATTTCCGGACTTACTCCTGCCCTTGAAAGGCCTCTTTCCGTCTTGCAGCGTCTCGAAATTAACTCTCGAAACATCAACGGGCCAAATTTTCAACGTACTCAAAAGGAAGCGATGCCTGCTCTGCTCAAGTCAGTCGCCCATCACAAGACTTGCATCTCAGTTACTAACAAAACAACTGAAGGCATCGAAACAAGTAGAAACGTATCAGAACTGCGGTCACGAGGTTATTGATGATGTAGCCAGAGCAAGTGTACTCTAGGATCACTATTTAATCAATATTAAACTAAGTAGAAATCCTTCGCCTAAATGAGCACACCATCACGATATGGATCCAGAACAATCTGATAAAAAAGACGAAAGACCAAGACTGAACACATTTTCCACACTTACACAAAAGCCAGTGTCAGATCCATTGCTTCACCAGGAGCTAAGACCATACCATAACAACCAGAATATGGATAAAAGACATCACGCTCAGATTACAAGCTTAACTCAACCAAACATGTAAACGCACCATGCATCTTCAGCAGTGAATAAGCCTATGTTTCAGAAGATAACTTCAAAACAATCATCAACTGTGAAGAGAGACTCGTATCTCTCGATCGTAAACCAATTGCAACTCAGTGATAAAGCTGTTAAAATACAGTTCCAAAATCGATTAAAAGTCATAAGTACGCAAGACCAGGAATCTGAGGAACAAGAAGAAACTTCAAATGCTAAACATTAAGAAGCAAAAAGAAACTCCGAAGTCATTTACTGAATCCAGACAAGCAATGACTGAGGGACAGTCATTCCTCGTCTGGATTCAGTAAAAATCAGTCAGAAGACAGATGTAAAAGGCTTCCTTACTCATCATGATGGATTCATGAGAGACTTGGTGATCGTCAATTATGATTTCTTAATAAAAAATAGTAAAGATGTTCTAGTTGAAAACATCGTAAGAAGTGATAGTAACAAAGAAGATAGTTCGGTATATTGGAGACCATCAAACTTTGCAAAGACTCTTTGATTTGCAAGCTATGCTGTCAATGTAACTGTGACTAGATTTTGTTCAAAAGTGACGAGTCTACCATCCTGGATGCTAGCGATGAGTCTACCACCCTCGATGCAACTAGCGAGTCTACCACTCTCGATGCCACTAACGAGTCTACAACCCTCGGTGCCAGCGATGACTCTACCATCTTAGATGCCAGCAACGAGTCCACCACTCTCGATGCCACTAACGGGTCTACCACCCTCGATGCCAGCGACAAATCTACCACCCTGGATGCAGCGACGAGTACAATGCACCCTCGATTAAAAGCGTTAATACAATAATCTTTTTACTCTAAACCTTATTGAATGGCTATTTAATGAAGAACCCCTTAGAGTTAACTAAGAAAATTTGTATTTCGCGGGTTACCGAGGTGTTTTCACCTTTAGACGATATTTTTGTATTTTCATATCCGTTGTTTGTGTTACTGCTAAAATATTACTATAGGATTGTCTACAATATCAATATGGAAAATGCCTTTAAATTATGTCTCATAAATCGAGATTAGTAAACGATGATTGACAAGCAAAATAAAGCATCTGATTTTGATAAACAAATATTTTGTATAATTTAAACACATAATCCTTAACACTAGTTACTTAAAGGTCACTTTCTTCCTTTCTTTCCTTTGCCTTTGCTATGTCCTTGACTTCCTTTTCCTTTCCCGGACTTGTTCACTTTCCCACCAAAAACTTTTTTTTGTTTATTAAAAGGCCTCTGCCCTTCATTTCCATCTCTCTGGAACCTTCTACCACCTTTGTTATCATTTTGGAACTTTCTCCCACCTTTGTTATCATTTTGGAACTTTCTCCCACCTTTGTTATCATTATGGAACTTCCTGCTACTGTCCTGGTTGCCCTTGAAAGGCCTCTTGCCGTCTTGTCTGTTTTGCTTGCTGGGGTCCTGCTTTCCTTGGTATTTCTTCATAATTTTTTTATCAAGACGCATTTTCTTGAAGCCTCTTGGATTGTTTTCGTCCCCTTTCCGTTTTTTTGGGTTTCTTGAAAACAGATCTGGAAAATAAAAGTGTTGAATATAGTACAACAAAAGGCGGATTATCTTCGCGTGCGACGCTCTGAGATAATGTTATCCACCGAAAACGTAAATGGGATCCAAATGGCACTAGGCGAGCCCACGCTTAACATTTTCGAATATCCCCAAAGAAAGGGAACAGGGTGTAAAGTCCCATATACCTCTGTTGAAAATGTAGGATCATCCGGTCAGATGGGTGTCATGATTTGGGTAAGAGCCCAACAGTTGATTTCGGGCTGTTGTATAATATACGTTCTAACCTCGCGGAGAACTCTAATACCGCGATACAGGATTTCGGATTTAAAGTTCCATAATTGTTGCGTCATACACGGAACACAGAAAAATAATGGAAGTGCTAAGTAGGCGTGGCACACGTGCCATAATTAAGCGTTGTTACGCTAAACCGACCCCAGTCTCGTTCTAACATCGCGTCGAGTTGCTAGTCTCGCGAAATATTCGTATTTCTTTAACTATGCCGTATTGTTCCGTTTAGGAGTGTAAGAATGATAGCAGGAGAAAGAATCTTAAAAATGGAGGTGTTTCGTATCATCAGTATGAACGAATTTTCATTGTTTTCTAGTAAAAGTCTTATTTTGTTTCAATTCACTAATATTTAATAAAACTGTTAGTCAAAATTCAATCTTATGCCGTCAAGATAAAGTTTATTTTGTATTTATCCTATTCAGTACCTAGAACATTCTAACAAGTTCTACGCTACTCAATTAGTGATGTCATCAAGTCAAATATTGAATTTATCGACTGATATCAATACAAGGGAGTAAAAAATTTATTATTTATTCAGTTTTACATTACAATATGTTTATGGTCGCCTTTATTCATTTACAAAATTTATTCTAAGATGTGTTGTCAAACAATAAATGGCCCGTTTTGACATTAGTATTTTGACTACCTAGCGGTTTGTCCGGTGTAGTGTAGCTAAGTTACTACTACACCGGGTTCCTCATTATATTAGCAAAGAAGGAGCAGGAGTGATTTTTTGCCAGTAAAAGTCTGCCACTATCTCCCGCTTTGCCCAAGGCGGGGGATGTCATTGGATGATTTTCCCAACAAGACTTGAGCACAGACTTGAGTACATGGTTTTCAACTCGATACCTCCACGCGTTCTCGAAATAAAGGGTCTTGACAGACAAACAGACGGACGGCGAACAAAGTGATCTTTTAAGGGTGCCGTTTTTTTCCTTTTCAGGTACGGAACCCTAAAAGATGATATAAGATATGCCTACCTTTTTCAGGTTCGACGCCAACCTCCTGTCGGTAGTAGTCCGCGTCGTCATCTTCATTTTCTTGGTCCATGTCGCCGTGCTGCGACTCCGCATTGGCTAACTCCATCAACCTACAACATGTCAAACCAATTAGCGTTAGCAAATTTTCTATTCTGACCACGGATTATACTAGTCCAGGATCCATGGTCCATTTTTGCACTTGATTACTATGAAGCTAATATTTCGTGAGTGCTAGCTACATTTTGATGAGACGCCCAACAATTTCCTATACGACACTCTTGATTGTGGTAGCTAACAGAGGTAGCAAAGATAGAATATGCCGATTTGATGATTCTCAAAAATGTATTATTAACTAGATTTTTTTAATTCGAAAAAGTATTTGTCCTACAAAATGTATGGTTTGATCAAAGAGTCCCCCTCCTTCTAATATATTGTATCGATAACGAGGTCATCATAAATGATTACTAATCAGCTGATTTTATTTTTACTTAGTTTATTTATATTTATAATTTAACAGTCATGTCCTACAAATTGCGTGATACGTTATGCTGGTCCTAGAAGATATGTAGTAGAAAAATATAGTAAATTTGGGCAAATTATGACGCACGCCAACCTATAAATGATGTGTAATTCGAAAGATGAATGAAGAAACCACTGGAGTGGTAATTCTAGAAAATAAACCTGAAAATGTGGGGTTACTGAGAATGGAAATAAAGGCGAAGTCGGATGAAGTCTCAATAGTAGTAATACCTACATCTAAACTAATATTATATAGTGGTTTTTGTTTGTAATCTCTGAAAGTACTCTGAAAGTCCAATAACAAAAATTTTTTCACCGATAGAAAGGTGCTTCATTCCTGAGTGGCATGGGCTATATTTTATATGCGCGGGCGAAGCCGCTGGCAGATGCTAGTAATATATATATATATGTTTAATACTGGTTTATCACAACTAATGATAGCCTCATTTCTTGTCCTTGCAGGTTGCCTGGAAGATTGTATGTATGTGTTTTAGTTTCCTCTTGTATGTGTAATGGTGTACAATCACTACATAGTATAGAACAAAGTCGTTTTTTCTGTCCCTATATCCCAATGTACGCTTAAATCTTTAAAACTACACAACGGACTTTGATGCGGTTTTTTTTTTAATAGATAGAGTGATTCAAGAGGAAGGTTTATAATAATATATGTATAATAACATCCATTTTATAGTGGAGAAACACCCGAGCGAAGCCGGGGTGGGTCGCTAGTAAAGTATATAATGAATAAATATGACTGACCTCTGGCTCTCAGTGACGTTGTTCTTCTTCTGCATGCCCTCGATAGACTTCTGTTTGTGATCATCCTTCTCTTTTTGTTTCCGTTTGACGTTTTCGTCTTGTTGTGCTTTGCGCTTCTCTTTCAGTCGTCTGAAACACAAAGTTTATATTGAAAATAGTTAGGTAATTAATAGAAAAATTTATAGTATTAGCATAGCATAATCAGACTTTTAATGTTCCCACTGCTGGGGCTCAGGCCTCCTCTCTAGGAGAGGGAATGGGCCGTAGTCCACCACGAGGGCTGTGCGGGTTGGTGAATTAATAGTTGAGTTTAATAAAAAAAACGGTCAAGTGCGAGTCGGAATCACGCACGAAGCCACTTTTTTGCTTTTAATGCCATCCTTATGCCTACGGAATAGAAGTTAAAATCGGTTGAACAGACAGTAAAAAAGTTTTCTTTAATGTCTAATCTTAACGCGAATGGGTATAGCTATCACGGTTCATAAGATACAGCCTGACAGACGGACGAACAGCGGAGTCTTAGTCCCATTACCCTTTGGGTACGGTACCCTAAAAAGCCTCTAGAAGAGTGATCTGGAGTACTCAAGGGAATCAGTCTTTACCACTCAGCAAGACGATAATATTAAAAAACAGACTAAGATTGGTTTTGCTGCATAAACAAATAAATATGCAACATGTTGCTCCTACCTCTTTTGTTCTCTCTTCTTCTTGATCAAAGCTTTCTCTTCTTCAGTCTTCTCGATCAGCTCATGGAACAGCACTTCTCCGTCCATTAATCCATCTTCAACCTATAAATAATATAAATAGTTGTAGTGACATCTATAGCGCCACATATGAACTAAACAACGAAATCCTGCATCGCGCAATTAGAGTTTTCGCCGATTGTACATACGCTTGTACAACTTGAATGACCTTGAAAAACGCTTATTATTATTATGAGCCCGTTGTTTCCCACTGCAGGGCAAAGGCCTTCCTTCCGTTGTGTTGTAAAACGCGTAAATATCGTTTTGTACACACGTTTGTACGGTTTTTTTTTTGTTTATCTTTGTTTTACCAAGAAAAATCTAGAAAGTTTTTTTTTGGTGATTAACGTAAAAACGCGCAATTACGTAATAATAATACCCCCCCCCCCATCGCACGAGGGGCATCAGCCCGAAGACCATCTTTCGGGCAGCTGCCCAAACCTGACATAACACCCGTCTGATCCTCCCTTTTCAATGAGGCTTTCCGCATATCGCTTAAATAGTTATAGGTATTTTGTTTTTTACAGCACAAGATTCTGCAGATGTTGTCGTTAATTAAACAGATAAAGTCTATTGCCTGTTACGACGTTTGAGTCAAACAAATAGAAAGACAAACCTTGATAAGTTGGAAGGATATCCTTGGACCCAGCTCGAACAGTCTGATGGCTGATTTTGACTCTGCGGCGGCCCCTCGCGAGGCCAAGTTCTGTGGGAGGATCACTTGCGCGTTGGGGTCGTCTTCAAACTCACTTTCTGATAACATGCCAGCTCTGAAAAGTGAAACAAAATATTATTCTGTATCAGCTGCTGTTAGCGGCTTCACCCACTTTCATCATCATCAGCCTTTTTAATATTCCCGCTGCATTGATTCAGGCCTCCTCTCTAGGAGAGGGACTCGTACTTACGAGTTGTACGTCGCGGGTTCAAACCCTGCCAGGCGTATTACTGCCTATTTTAAATGTATAGGAAATTATCCAGGGCATGGTCCGTATAGGAAATTATCCAGGACATGGTCCGTATCCCAAACATCCGAATCCGTTCAGCCGAAAAAGAGTAATAAACAAACACTAATTTTAAAAAGGTGAAAGTTTGCCTCTATGTAAAAGTATGTGTATGTGTGTAACATACTACCTAGATGATAACTTTCACCTTTTTTAAATTATTATAATAGGGCGATTCCATTAACGCGGGTGCAACATTCTAACGCATGTAGAGCTTCATAATAATTAAATTAAAAATATTTTTAACAAAATTGTTCTTGTAAGTGCTACGTTTCGATATGATCACTTTATATTTAAGAAAAAGAATTTCACTGAAAATTTTAAATTTTCAGGAATGAGGTTTAAAGTCCTATCGCGGGTGCTACAAAGTTGGCCCAACCTTTCTAGGTCGTCAAACAAAAACACAAAAGTCTGTTAATTATGAAACATTTATTTTGTTATGCCTTCATATTTCGTTAGGCGACGAACTAATCAAGTAAACAAATAATGTTTTTTATAGGAAACAAAAATAAACACAGATTTATTTATTTTTAAAGCAATCGCGGGTGCAACATCAAATTATCGCGGGTGCAACCCGTCTTGTTTAAGTGAAAACTACATCAATAAAACTTTTACAAGAATGCAATAACAGATCAAACAATATTTATTAATAATCAGAACACTTGTTTGCATCACGTACATTGATTATTTATTTTAAAATACGTCAATATTTGACAAAAATTCTTTAAAAAAAAAACATATTTTTTTTCTCTAGTGTTTTCAACTTTGCGATAATATCCTCAAATCGCACGTCTGCTATGCCATTAACAATTTCAATTTTTTTTTTGTCGTCTGAATCACTGTAATCATCAAAAACTCGCAATTTCGTTTGGAGTGGGACAAAAGATTTACTGTGATGCGATACTGAAAGCGAAGATACATCGGGACAGAGATTTTCTTAATATTTAATATCGTCCCTATTATAAAAATTGCCACAGCCTATCCCAGTGTGCGAGGACTTTAATTTGTTCTTCTCTATGTCACTTTCTCGTAGTCTACATTTTTTTTTGATCGGATCCTAGCTAGTATTTTTAAGCCATCATCTACTTCCATTTTCCTTGTTATTACTTCTCTCCGTTTTGAATCACGAGCCCTTTCTCGACTGAGATGGTCAGCATAAAGTTCAGTATTTTCTTTTAACTTGCGTCTATATTTCGACGACGCAGTCTCTTTCCCTTACTCTTCTGTCATGTTAGACAATATTTCTGTGAAAAACTACGGAATATAATATAACCACTTATTACACCTAAGTCACCAATCATGCACATCATATAATTATTATTCAAAGTATTACTAAAGAATAAAATATATGATTAATCAGGCAAAAAGGTTACTTCACAAAGAGTTGCACCCGCGATCCTAATATCATGATCGCGGGTGCAACCGATTTAAGTTAAAGTTTATTTCAATTCAACTAACATTATACCCTTGAAAATGATTTAAATAAGTTTACCCTTGATTGTTTCTTACTTTTACAAAGTTTGAAAACCATAGCATTTCATTTCTGTTAAAGACGCAAACATTTATATCTTTTATATCGCGGGTGCAACAAAGCTAATACCGACCTGTTTAGGCCATAATACTTAAAAAATAACAACAAGTACTTACATCTTTGGGTGCATAAGAATAAATTAATATCTTCACTACACGTTTAGGCGGTACAACATAACGTCAAACTATCAGTAACAACTGTTTCGGCCCCATGTTGTGTCACAGTGATTTTGCAGATTAAGTTTCGATTTCAATTGATAAAGTTTCGAAATGCGCCAAAAATTTAAATAACGAGTAAGATAAAAATTAAAATAAGTTTTAATAAATTTGTACCTTTTTCTTTGTATCGATTGAAAAAAAAGTAACAAATAGCGTGATTTTAAAATTCATGTCAAAAATCGTCTACAGCGGAATCACCCAATACTAGCTTTTGCTCGCGCGGCTTCGCTCCCGCTCTTCCCTACTCCACCCTACTATGCCCAACTCTACCCTAATCTACACTACTCTACCCTACTCTACCCAACTCTACACTACTCCTACTCTACTCTACCCTACTAAAATAAAATTAGGGTAGTCCTCATTTTATTTTTTTTCCAAAAGAACCTTATCCTCACAATAACAATCACAACAAAAAAAAAATCAGCCAAATCGGTCAAGCCGTTTTCATGCTATGCCGTGACAACGGAAAACGGGTTTCATTTTTATAATATAGAAGAAGATAGACTAGCTATTGCCCGCGCGGCTTCGCTCCCGCTCTTCCCTACTCCACCCTACTATACCCAACTCTACCCTACTCTACTTAACCCTACACTACCGTAATTTAATTTTTTTTCCATAAGAACCTTATCCTCACAATAACAATCACAACAAAAAAAAAAACAGCCAAACCGGTCAAGCCGTTTTCATGCTATGTCGTGACAACGGAAAAGGGGTTTCATTTTTATATAATAGAGAAGAAGATAGATTATCTACTATTTCCTGAAGTTAGAAAGTCCTGTAGTACTTACTTGTCAAAGAATTCTGACATGTCTTTACAGCGATTTAAGTTCGGTATTTTACCTTGCACCATCTGGAAATAAAAGACATAATTTTTTAATAAATGACCATGTAGATCAACCAACAATATGGCGGGACCTGGACCACATAGATGTTTTATTTAGGAATTTAGTGCGCCTCACCATCAACGATTGCATTACTGCTTACAATCAGGTGGGATCACAGTCAAGCACTAGTTTATAGATATCAATAAAAAAAAAAGAATGGAGAGAGGCCTTTGCCTAGGAGTGAGACAATACAGGCTATATCTAATAATAACAGCGCGGTCGAGTCTGACCGCGGCGAACGTGGTGTGATCACGTTGGCGGGGCATAGTTGGCCTGAGATCACTCTTGATAGAGAGGTTTGGACGGAGAAGGGGGAGTCCTTGCCAATGACAGAGATGCTCACGACCACATTTGAGAATACCGACTCCTGTCCTAACAAAATCTTTAGTTGACTAAGGACATAAGTTGGACACCACCGACACTAAGCACAACACAGGACACGGCAGGTCATAACGGTAATGAGATTTAAACCTAATTTATTTGTTTATCCTCTCATTGGAACGTCTTGCAGCAATTACACCAATGAAGCACAATTTATTCGGCTGCTTTTAACTTAACGTGCACCTTGAAGTAGTAGTCAACTAGTCATTACAGCAGCGGCGCGGCGGTGGTTAACGTACGCTCGCTTCCGCAGCATCAGGCCAGCGGTTTTCCAAGATTCCAGATGTACCAAATCCCATATCGAACACATTTTTTAAATGTTAATAGTACATTATGATACAAGTGTGTAATATTAGTGATTACCGTTGAGGCGGTATTTAGACCCGAGTCATGGCGAGGGTCTTAAGAAAGCCGAGACCGGTAAAATCATTAATTACTCACGTGTATCATACGAAGTTTTTCAATACATTTGTGAAGAAAATAACTGTAAAACTAGTAAACTTTTGTGGCGGTAAAAATCTGTTTTCATATGCGCGCCCATCTTTTTATTTCTTTTCCTCGTAGGGGACGCCCTGCGCCCATCTTGATACGATCAATGTCATAAAATTATGCTGGAGGAGAGGTTGAACAATAGGGTTTTAACCACATTATAGCACTAGTGCATAATGGTAATCAAAATGTCACAGTTTGGTAACAAGTGCCATTATATACCTTAGTAATTTAGTATAGTGCAATAAGAGTCACTTTATGAGCAAGTGTATTGAAAAGTTAATTATCATATCCAACCTTTTTAGTCCCTTTGTTGAGTCCGACTGGAGTTGCTCTGATGGCGTAGTGGCGCATGTCAACGAGCTTTGTGGCAGGGTTGTAGTTCATTAGGACGCAACGACGAATGTTCTTTAGTTTCACCTGAAACAATAACGATGACATGATTAGTATAACATAGTTCAACATTATTTAGCCGCCAAGTGTTGTCATGTTGAATGTAGCGAAGACAACATAATATATAAATATATAAAACATATATAAAGTTATATGATATAATAATAATATTCCACAACTATCACACAACGCCGTCTAGTCCCAAGCTAAGCAGAGCTTGTGTTATAAGTACTAGACAACTGATAAACATACTTATATATTTCTAAATACATACATGTTATAGATAATTACACCCAGACATAGAACAAATTATTGTGCTCATCACACAAATATTTGTCTTGGGTGGAAAAAAAGCCAGTCAATATCTTCGTGAGAGTTATGGCAAGAGTCTGTGCAATACTCACAGTAGTAATATTGATGGTGGGGAACATGTTCTGGAACATGGTAGCCATGAGCTTCATGTGCATGCCCTCGCCGGAGAAGCTGTTCAGCACGATGAGCGGCGCATGCTGGAATGCGCGCATCATCACATACTGCTTGCGGAGGGACGAGATCACGTCCCGGGCTAAGGTGTACTGTGGACAAAACGATGAAAGTGAAATTAACACTAGAAACGCAGACATAAATTTTATCCTTCAAATATAAAATCCCGAACTACTACTAGAAGTCCTCTCAACCTTAGTTTGGTCTTCATTTAGAATTGTTATTAAGTTCTCTTAATGATTTAATATTTTTCATAGTATTAATTAGTTTATTATTTTAGCATATACATATACATGTAGTTTAGTTTATTATTATAAATAACTTATTTTATACTTTCAACAACTGAAACTGGTAACTGATAATATAATATTTATATTATGATATTAAACATATTTTGGTGTACGCTACGAATCCACACATAACAAAACTAGGGCAGAAAGAATGTGGAGCAGTGGGTCAAAAATGGAACGCCCGCTCTTCTAGTGTTAGTCAAAGTCAAAAGTTTTTAAAGCAGGAACTACATTAGGAAGACGCCTACGTTGTATGTAGCGGCGCGTGATGTTAGTCTAATGAAGCTCTACAAGTCTAGTTGAAATATAAAATGTATGCAGTCCGATGCACCCAGATCGGCGGCATACATGGCCAACGTAGGCCCAATAGTGTGTAGAAGGAACTGTGATTGTGTGGAGCCACAATTAGGAAAAATTTATTTTCTGGTATAAAAAATGCCTTTAATTTCACATTATATTTTAGACATGTATTTTATACATTTTTAGTAGCTTTTTATTTTTCTTATAATCTAATCTAACTACATTCTTTGGGATATGAGCCTCTCCATGAGGGAAGGAAATATGTAAATATTTAAATCCAATGCCATACTTACATTGTGTAAGCGGAAAGTGAGGGTAGGTCCACGAGGTAACCTTGTCATCCGCATGTAGGAGCCCAGCTCCGTTTCCGTGAACATCATCAAATGAGACACATGGAGGTAGCCCGATATGGATACAAAGTCTTTTATTGTGTTCTTTTTTCTTTCCTGGAACAAAGAGTTGTATTTATAGGTTTTATTCCTTGAGCAGTACTACTAAAAACACAGCTAATAAACAAAAACAAATGTTCATGATTTTATTTTTTATTTACATAGATAAAACAAGGTACAAAATATTATAATTGTTATCTTATAGATGTACTAGCTGCTCCCAGCGGCTTCGCCCACGTTATAGCAGAAAATTATCCCAAGGGAACATACTTCTGGGACAAAAAGTATCCTATGTCCTATTCCAGGGCATGGTCTATCCGTGTACCAAGTTTCATCAAAATCGCTTTTGCCATTTAGGCGTAAAGACGTAACAAACAAACGTACAAACTCACTTTCGCTTTTATAATATTAAGTAGTAATAAGGCTAACATGAAAAAAAATCGGTCAGTGGGTCGTCATAGCTAGCCTAAAAATAAACAAAAATTGAATCAGTGGACAAAGGCCCTTGCCTCTGTCCACTGATAATATGCCCAAGAGACTGCAGCCACATTCAGGAAATAAAAAGGTTACTATTGAGAAAAAATTATCAACCCCATAAAGTTACATGAAACCTCTAGCTCACAAAACAAAATCGTAACTTACCTTCAATTGTGACGCAGTAAAAGGTTCCATAATCTTCCTGAAGTCCTTTGCCAAGTCGATAAGATCCCTGCTGCACTGTCCGCGGTGGATCACAAATGAATGAGGAGCCTTCACTAAGTTCTCCGGCTCCAAAGATTCCTTAGTAGTCGGATTCTTCTTAACACATTTACCTTTGCGTTTACCCATTGTAAAATGTTCTTATACTACGACAAATATAATAGTTTTGGACTTTCAAAGATCAGTTTACTTTGTACAGTAAATATTTACTTATATTATTTGCCAGTACTTTATAACAATTATAGCAAATCCACAAGTTATTTATTTATTTCGAGGTTATAACATGCACGGCATGCACCAAGAAAATAAACGTTTGACATTGACAGACACTGACATAATGCAAATGACAGTTTACCCCAGCGGTCCGAATTGCGATCAGGCTCAGTGGAAGCGTATAAATGACTAGCTTCTGCCCGCGACTTCGTCCGCGGAAAATTTCTTGTTTTAAAATAAGATTACACTCGATTAGACGATGCGCACGTTCAGCGCTAGATTCCTGAGCACGGGCCTGTGATATTATGGCATTTTGCGAGCCGCTGCGAGCGCTCAGCGCTAGTCTCCCTATCCCTTGTCTCAGAGACATGCTGCCTTAAATGAGATGGACGCTGCGCACGTTCAGCGCTAGATTCCCGAGCACGGGCCTGCGATGTTATGACATTTTGCCTACCAAGCCGCCGCGAGCGTTTAGCGCTAGTCTCCCTATCCCTTGTCTCAGAGACATGCTGCCTTAACTCAGATAGACGGTGCGCACGTTCAGCGCTAGTTCCTCGAGCACGGGCCCGCGATGTCCTCACATTTTGGCTAGCGAGGCGCTGTGAGCGCTCGGAGCTAGATTCTCTAGCGCGTGCTTGCGAAATATATTCTCTATTTCTCGAGAGGCGCTGCTCATTTTCAGGGGCAGATTCTTCCGTACGGCGTACTCGAGCGGCTCTTGTCTGTGATGTCTGCCGGGACAGTTGAGATTTCCTTTTAGACATGCTCTCAACAAACTACGCACAGACTTGAAAACAATTATGAACAAAAGGAGAGCGACTCGAACACCGTCCGCCTTTACAAAACAAAACAATCGTAATATCGAATAACTCGTATCGATTATTACGATAGAACGAAGTACGAAACTACGAACATACAAAAACGTACAACTTAATTCATGAATCCCCAAGCGACCACCGGTGGCCGCGCATCTATTGTCTTACTATTGTGTCTCTAATTGACGGTATCTGAAGGGTTAATTACGATATTTTCGATTATGAGGTATCTATCAACAACAACAACCATACGAACGAAACAACCGAAACCAAAAAGCAACTGACAGAAGAACTCCAACTAACGACAACGTGGGCATAATAATTCGAGAGGGTCATCAATCCACAGAAAGTCTTAACACCGCGATTCAGAAAAATTACGTAATTGCAGAACGCCATCTATGGGCAAATAGGTGAAACGTTGGGCACGCCACAATTATGGCGGTAAGTCCCCTCTTTGAGGTGTGGCTGGAAAGACCTCACGGCGTCCTTACCTTCCGCATGACACAGGTCCTCACCGAACATGGCAAGTTCGGGAGGTTCCTGCCCCGAATTAAAGCGGAAGAGACGCCCGAGTGTCGCCACTGTGCGGAATGCCCGGAGGACACGGTGGAGCACACAGTCGAGGTGTGCCCTGCCTGGGCAGAGCATCGCCGTGCCCTCGTGGGGGCGATCGGCGGCGGACACCTCTCGCGGCGGGCTCTGGTTGAGGCCATGGTCCTTAGCGAGGAGGAATGGCAGGTGGTCGCCTCCTTCTGCGAAGCAGTAATGCTAGCAAAGGCGGAGGCAGACCGCATCAGGCAACGGCGCCCCCGCCGCCGCCGCCGGGATTCCGGTCCCGATTTCCGGCCACCGTAGACGCGGGCTCGCGGACGGCGAGCCATGGGTAGCTTGCTGTCCGATCGTCCGGTAATGGACCGAGCCCAAGACGTCGACGGCGCGCACTGTTCCCGCGCGCCTCAAGAAGTTGTCAGCAACAGCAGAGGCCCAGCTGGGTCGAAGCCTACCGGGTTCAGGGTTATCCGAAAGGCAACTCGTGCTCTGGTTTGAAGGCTAGAAGGAACGGGGTGGGTTTTTAGTCAGTAAGAGTCTGACACTATCTCTCGCTCCACCCAAGGGCGGGGGTTGTCATAAGATGATTTTTGCCCACCATAAAAAAAAAATAGGTAAAACGTCTGCACAATGAAAGTTACGCTAGGGGCATTTTGCGTTTTAGTAATTTTATATTATCTTCGAAACTGTAGGACCAATTGCTATGCTGTAAATGGCAAATCTTATCTGTATAATGTTCTTGTGATACTGAAATAATTTATTGTCATAAGAATTAATATTTTGTTGCTCAAATAATCAACCAAACGTAAGTATGCCGAAAAAATATATTTTTAATGCAATAAAAGAAGTATAAAAGATGAAATATAAAAGATAGAGATATGGTACCGCGGACTTTTTTGTAGAAATAATTAAGACGAACCAGGTAGCCATACATTGTTTTTAATTTTAAGCAACTGTTTAGGCAGCGCACGCAAATAATTCTATTTTATGAGGTATTTTTTTCCGACTTGCTAGGCAAAAGTTGTGATAGCTCGGTTAATATACATGCTATAGAAACAATTTATAGCCTATAGCACTCAGGAATAATGTAGCTTTCTGCCAGTAAAAAAATTTTTAGAATTGGATTATTAGTTCCAGAGATTACCCCCTACATACAAACTTACAAACTTACAAACTTACAAACTTACAAACTTACAAACTTACAAACTTACAAACTTACAAACTTACAAACTTACAAACTTACAA
Source organism: Mythimna lalbum (assembly GCA_949319445.1). Taxonomy (NCBI): domain Eukaryota; kingdom Metazoa; phylum Arthropoda; class Insecta; order Lepidoptera; family Noctuidae; genus Mythimna; species Mythimna lalbum. Next base: position 20,050,789 of record OX439356.1, on the reverse strand, counting down.
ACTTACAAACTTACAAATTTTACCTCTTTATAATATTAGTAAAGATTACAGAGAGTATGAAAGGATTTTCCAAAATTCACCTTCTAAAGGCAACCATTACACGCTCATGTAAGCGAAAATCAATCCCATCAATCATGAATGATGGTTTTCGTCAATCAGTACCAACTAAAAAACGTTAATCATCGCATTTGACGGTAGGATTTCCGTAAATGAAAAATTTTACCGTGGCAATCTATGTCCAACGTCTATCGGCTGAAGTGACGATGATGATGAGATCAACCCAAAATATCCATTGAAGAATATTTAGCAAGGAGTTTCCATTGTTATCATTAATGGCTAATTCATAGAGCCAAAGCCATAAAACAAAAAGAAGACTTAATGTCATATACTTTGTTGTGATAGCTTAATCTCATAACTAAGAAAATGAAAATATTATTAATATTCGCTACTAATACATAGTTAACATATCACGAGCTTCTTGTGATCACCTGAATCTTTAACTCTTCTGATACAATTACGGCTTTAGTTACTGTCCTTTTCCAGAGTATCAAAATGCCACTCAGGAAACACAGATGCGATTTAAACCTTGGTAATACCTTGTCCTCTTACGATATTCAGCAACCCAAGGTCTCATCGCCTCATTTGTTTACAAGGCTTCAGTCACTTTCAGTTGGACACTTTATTAACACAGCAATGAGCGTTTCTGAGTTGGTCTATCAGGCTCAAATTGGCTTGTTAATCTATACTAACAACTGAATATAATTCGTAACGTGCCAAGAAATTGATAGAGACTATTAATCTTTTAGAGGTATACAGAACAGGGTGTGAAGGCCCGCAAACCTCCATCTTCCGACCAGAAAGCAACTGGTCTGGGCATCTATCTGATAGTATAGGTTTGCTCTAATCGCGCGTAGAACTCTCGTACCGCGATGTAGGATTGTCAATTTTATATGGCGACATTGATGTTGCTACATTGATTTCATCCAAAACGACAAAACAACATGTTCCTACTTAGGGTATTAACAAAATCTGCTTGTCCCCCCCCCCTCCTTTTATTAAGGCAAACATGTTACAATGTTGTACTAGATTACAAAACGTTTTACCGGAAGGTTCTGACAGTATGTTACCCAAGAAGACGACTAATATCGGAAAAGCTTGTCGAAGGCTGCACAAGTTGAGGCAACTGTCCGTACACCACCCCGAGACCTTCGATCATTTCCGTAGCTACTCGGCTGTGGTCGCCGAGAGACAAAGACAGCTGCTCGAGGACGGAGGGAATGTCATACACCCTCTCAGCTTGTTCAGGTCGGTGTTCGTATATTTTATTGTCCACGACATCATCATTTCAGTAGTAATAAGTAGTGTGGTCACACTGCTAAACATAGGTTCCCTCAAGAGTTGTCACATCATCCGGTCCTGAGTCTGGCATTTAGACTTCCTGCAATATTACATGGTGTCAGTTAACTAATTATAGAGAAGTGAACTAGTTCGTTTGTAGGCGATATTGTTTGGAAACACTCGGAGTGCTGTCATTAGGGGGCCACATACTACTATTTTCCTAAAAAAATGGTTCTTCTAGGAGGAATAGGATGCGAACCCAACGCAAAAAGCTAGTTTTTCGTACCTATCCTAGGAAGATTTTAAACGAGATTGGAAACAAGACAACAGCCTGTGTCCAGTCAGTTGGGGAAGTTGAGGATCACCTTTAACCTCCCTTCCTAACCTAACCCTGTAATATACAGCTGAATGGTCAAAAAAGAACACAATAAATCTAGCTTTTAAATGAATTTCAGTATGTTCTGGATGTCTATTATGATATTAGTGAACATCTCACACATGTGCCTGTCGACCTTCCGACTGTTCTTCATCATCCAGCCGATGCACAGCCTGAAGACCCACGTTTTAGACGACGTGTTGCTGGGCCTCTATTGTATCTGCTTCATCGACATTGGCATCAAATTCAATACAGGATACGTTGTAAGACGGCAGTCTTACGTTGTTATGTCTAGGAAATCTATTTTCTGGTAAGATTTTTACAATGTTCAGTTAAAAGACCACGATCTACAAGTTTCGATTTAATTTTACATGAGCAGCTAAACCAACTTTGTTATCCACGATGCTCAGTCTGATGTCTGTTTTCCACAGTTAGAGTATTCAAAAATAAAAAATTATAATAAAAAAAACAAATATTATTATTTCACATAGGGCTACTGAGGGCTGCAGTAAACAACAGCGCAGCACAGTGCGCTTAACTGTCGAAATTTCAAAAAATTTTTCAAAGAGTAACCATAGAGTTTCTTGTCGGTTCTTCTCTATAGGACACGAACAATTTGGAACTGGCGTTTTTTTAAGTACGCGCTTACGAAATGCGCGACAGCATCGCAACTGAAAGTTGTCGTAGGCGAGGGGCTTTACTGCTACAAATATGTTTAACAATGACGTAATCTTTAGTAACAAAACGATGTTTTTCAGTCGACATAATCAGTATTAAACTCGCTAAGCGTTTCCAGGCGCTACATACGTCGCTGGTTCTTCGTGGACCTGGCATCCTGCTTGCCCCTGGCCTACTTGCTACTAAAACTGAAAGCAGGCACGCGGTACATCCTCGTCGCGTATGTACTGTCTACGCTCAGGGTAGCCAGGATCTACACCATCTCCGAAGACTCCACGATCATCATGAGAGTATGTACTTGCTCAACATTGATTGATTGTTTTCAATACACTTAGGTACTAGAAAACCCACTCTTATCCCACCCCGTTTTTAGGCACGCAATAGGCTGTTTTCCGCACTAATACAGAAAAATGCGCTTGCTCTCCCCGCCAAAATTTTATTACATTGATCGAAAAAGGTTGAGCGCGCGTAGACCCCCTTTAGTCGCCGGTCCACTCCCGTTTATTCATTTTTTCGTAAGTGTACTGAAAAAAATCGTTTGATACTCGTACAAATTTGTCACCTGCAGCCCCATAACACACTCGCCGACGGCTCATACAAATTCCGCCTCGGTCGCAATGACAAACTTTCTGCACTTGTGTCAAAATACACATACTACACACACACCATCACATAATTATACAGTTGAGATCGTAATACTTAGTTGAGTCTTTAGCATCAAGAGCTTCTTGGAGCAGGTATAGGAACCAGTATAGTACCTACTTCAGCTGTCAGCATTTCTCTTATTTTTACACCATCCCATGTAAACTGCACACCTCGTACAGAGCTATCACAGCGACTCTGCAATCATTGTTGTACTTTCACCCACGTCTAGCTACGCTACTGCACGTGGTGCATGAAATTGCGAGGAGTAGATACTCACCTGACCTTTCTAACTGCGAGGGCCTTTTTAACCTTTTGAACGCTAATCACTTGTATACAAGTTCGAGATTTTCGTGCCTTCAGCGCCACTACTTGATTAGAAGTAATAATAGTGTAAAATAAATTAACGACTTTTACAAGACCTTTTGTGTTGCCAGTGATGACATATGGCTCCGAAACGTGGTCGCTTACAATGGGCCTCAGCAGAAGACTTACTGTCACCCAAAGGGCAATGAAAGGCCTATGCTCGGAGTTTCCTAGCGTGATAGAATCAGGCATGAGGATATCCGCAGAAGAACCAAGGTTACCGACATAGCACGAAAGAACGGCAAAATTTAAGTGGCAATGGGCAGGGCACATTGCTCGCAGAACAGATGGCTGTTGGGGCCGAAAGGTACTGGAATGGCGACCTCGTACCAGAAGACATAGCATTAGAAGGCCTTCTACAAGGTGGACCGATGACCTGGTAAGGGTTGAGGGAATCCGATGGATGCGAGACGCACAGGACCGTTCATTGTGGCGACAATTGGGGGAGGCCTATGTCCAATAGTGGACGTTTATCGGCTGAAATGAAGATGCCTCTGCCTAATACTAGTGATTTTTCCCAGTTATTCGCGGAGTCGTACATCGTGCATGGCCTGGTCCAGCTGGCGGCGCTGTTCGTGATCACGGCTCACCTGTGCTCTTGTCTCATGTACCTGCCGCCCGTCTTCAGCTACTACTGTTAGTATGCCGACATATTGCTATAGGTACTTTATGCGCTGCATTCGATTCCCTCTCGCAACAGACTCCATTTATGCATCATGCGGTGTTCATTTGCCCTTTTGTAGACATGAGAAATGCCTCCATTCTCCTCTTTTAAAAAACGTAGGTCTACAGTAGGAGTTTCTGTTTCAATACACTTACTCGAAAACCCGCTCTTACCCCATAGCTTTCAGGCACACAATTTTCGGTTTTTCGCACTATTGCGGAAAAGTGCGCGTGCTCTCCCCGCCACAATTTTATTAACATGGCGCAATAGCCGCAAGTCGCACATCAACCCCTGTTTATTTATATCTTTATAAGTTTATTGAAAAACGTCGTTTGATACACGTGGAAATTTGTCACTGCAGCACTCGCCTTCATAAGGGCCTAGCTCGTGCGAATTCCGCCTCGGTCGTTATGACAAACTTTGTCTACTTGTATAAAAATGTACTATTTCTAATTTGTTTGTAAACGCGCCTTCGATAAGGGTTTGATATCCAATAAGTATAAAAAAGAAAAAAAAAGGAAAGAAAAGAAGAAAAAATTATCAAAGACACCGACTCCATCATGCCATGCATGCATGCATGATGTAGTGATGATCATGTTGCTTGCTCGTCATGTTGCTGACGGCATCGTAGCGCCTTGACTTTGTTTTTTTTTATTATTGATAGGCTCGCGTTTGACCTCTATCTCACCTGATGATAAGCGATAATGTGACCGACTTGTTTCTTTTCTCATCGCACAGGGACAGGGAAAATGCCGACTGACTACAACTACTTCATGCGCATCAACGAAGATGAGAGCTTGATAAATCGCGACTTACGGACTCGGTACAATAAAGCTTTTATCATAACTATCTCCGCGTTTTTCGGTGAGAATTTTATTGGACTTTTAGTAGGTATAAGTAGACAACTCCAAGTAAATATACCTACTGGCATTCGACTGGTTACACTGGCAACCCTAACTATATCGTAGTTTTTTTTTTCCGGTGGGAAAATCATCTAATGAAAAAAATATACCGCGGTCTTGAGCGGAGCGGCACATAGTTTCAGAATTTTACTGACTAAAAACCCTGCAAACAAACTGCTGTTCCTTCGTTGCCTTTCTGTTTTTTTTACCAGTGTTAGTTCGAAAGATAGCTCAATCTTTCGAACCAACACTGGCCCCAGTAGACTTCGATCCAGCTGGGCCCCTGCTGTTGCTGACAGCTTCTTGAGGCACGCGGAAACAATGGGCGCTACCGGACGGTCCGTTACCGTTACCAGACGGTCGGACAGCGAACTACCCATTGCTTGCCGTCCTCAAGCTATAACATAGTTGGGTTCGCTCAGAACCAGTCGTTGTGAAGTTATTAGGAAGCCTATATCCAACAGTGGACGCGCGGCAGCAATGATGATGAACAACCTCTCTAGGCTATTCCTGTGACGACTCCATGCACTGTTTTAGTTAATTTTGAAGTAGGTATTTCCTCTATTCAATTTAAACTTGTTACTTTCAGGTACTGGCTTCACTATGTTCCGTTCCACTGAGCCAGATGAGATCATAATTCATTCCGTTGTCATTGTGTACGCGTCACTATTCATGATATTTTTACTAGGTAACTTATGTGTTTTGGTTTTTCGACATAATTGATACTCTACTGTAAGACTGTAGCCACAGAAAAGATGAAAGAGGTTAGAAAAGAAATACTTTCTGACTTGTACTACAACAAGTGTCGCTGTTTGTCTCCCACCTTTTAACTTCACTACAGGCGATAATAGGCACACTTAGATCGCAAGTTTGCTATTAGTAGTATTAAACTATGAGCATTAATCTACTTTGTGGCACGTCTTCCGCGCTCACAAGGCCATTCTAACTTCTTTCATCTGTTCTGAGACTGTAACTGTACGTAATGGTGGTTGTTATGTGCAGTTTTCCTGATAAAGAGTTATCTCATGATCTATGCCTGCTCTATGCGATATCAGGGACTGATGAATCAAGTGGAGGTAAGAGCGTCTCGTTTTGTATGTCTAGGTACGATTTTTTATTGGAAGTATTTTCACGTACGAAGGTTTGGTCACGAACTTCTAGTCTACCTCCTTAATGGCTTATCAGGATGTAGGCTGCTATAAATTAAAGCCACACCATTTAAATCCAAAAACCGTGAAAGTGATTTATACTTCTTGGTACAAAATAATTAGGTAAGATTTCACAGCTGCTATTTTAAATTCCAAATGATTTAATTTCGTGGATTTTTGTGTATTTTTGTTGTTCACAGACTTACGATTTCCTCAACGATTTTTTTATCGTGATGTGCGTTAGGTAACCCTATTTATCTATCTATCGAAGTCTGGTTTCCGCACTTAGTCTTTGCGGATCATTGTGGGGGGGCCATAGCGATCAAAACCTTTGGTGGGGCTTATTCAACCAGCCCACCTCTCTCCAAAAACTGATTAGGCCTTTTTGGTTTTTTGTAAGAGAATTCGAGGATCCTAAGGTTCGTGTATCAGTGACACCTGTGCAGTCCGGGAGCACATGCACAATTGTCTTCTCCTTCTCCAAGAATGCTCTGCACAGGGGCGCCTAAGAAAAAATTTATCTTACAATCCTTATGTTATGTTAGTCTTTTTTAATATTATATTTAATCTATCAGGAATACATGAAATACAGAGAGTTTCCTCTTGCTCTGAAGAAGCGAGTCGAAGCTTTCTACCAGTACAGATACCAGGAGCGATACTTTAAAGAAGAGGCCGACTTCGACTGCCTCTCAGGTGAAATATTATCATTTATTTTACCCCTTTCTGTTGCTTCATCTTTTATTTTTTCTCATGGGGCTGTCATCGTATCACTCAACTCATTTCATGGGGATTGGCTGCGTGCTTATTTGGAGACAAAGTGGAAACCACATTGTTAAATAATTGCTATACATATCTACAAAAAAAGAATCGAAATTAATATAAGTACAAATAGACGCTTATTAGATTAAAGCCATTAAAGTGTCCCCTGCGTCGGATCGGAACCGGAGCGTAGGTACGCAGTGCACGAGCTGACGAGCCGTTTACAAAATGCTGATAGGTGATAGGGTGCGTCTATCTGCATCGGTAATTTCCGATCCAGTGCATTTATTTATTTATTTAATGCTTTATGCACACAAAAGAAAAGAGGCGGACTTAATAAAAAAAAAAAACAGGCATTTTCTGCCAGTCAACCTTTGGGTGATGCAGAGAAAAATAGTGGTAGGTGCAATAAATGAGAAAGAGAAAACGAATACAAGAATTAACATAAGTACTAATCACTACATAGTATAAAACAAAGTCGCTATCCGCCGTCTGTCTGTCCTTATGTATGCTTAGATCTTTAAAACTACGAAACGGATTTTGATGCGGTTTTTTTTAATAGATAGAGTGCTTCTTAAGGAAGGTTTATATGTATAATACATGCATATAGTATAGTATAGTAGAGAAACACTGATAAATTTAGAGGTTTCTAATGTGATGTCGTAAATAAGCACTTTTTTGCGCTTATATTGCAAACGCTGGCTGTATCCTACGAGATAGACCAAAATAATTGTATTGTCCACCTTAAAAAGTTCAACAAAAAAGTCCGCGATGGTATATGTCTATCTCTTAGGGATAACCCACCATAACCATTTTTTATCCTTTACTAACAAATGGTTATTTACGAAATGATTTTAAACAATACAGCATTAATCCTTATCCAATTAAGTACTTTAAATAAATTGTGCATTTATTATAAATCAATATGCTTTTACAGCATGTAATTTAAGTGAATATTTCCGAAGATATTACAAATTTAAAATGCAGGGACGTAGTTGTTGCGGCGCCGCGCCTATAAATAGCGCGTTGATTTTGTTGGCCGCGCTTCGTCCCCCCCCCCCCCTCCGATCACCATGTACGCCAAGCCGATCCCCTGGGCAAAGCGAGCCAAGTACCTCGGAGTGATCCTAGATCAGCACCTGACCTTCGCCGAGCACACAGCAGGCTCGCTCGCGAGCTGCTTTCGCTCACGGTAGGCTCCACTGTATGATGACTGCCCGCAGCAAATTGTCACGCAAGTGCAAATTGCGCCTCTACACCGCAGTCATCCGCCCGATCTTGACGTACGCCGGTGCGATCTTCGCACATGCCAAGGCCCGTCACATCCACCGGATGCAGACCCTCCAAAACCGTATCCTCCGTAGGATCCTAGGAGCCCAATACTATATCCGAAATGAGAATATCCACTTGGATCTCAGAGTCCCCACCATACAGCAGTTCATGAAGCGCCTGTGCAAGCGCTTCTTTGACACTGCTGTGAAGCATCGCAACCCCCTCATCGTACGGGCAGCCCGTTACGAACTCTCCCGCATCTCCAAGATTCGCCGACCCAGGCATACTCTAGTTACCCCAGACGACCCCATCACCATGCTCCAAGAGAGCCGTAGGGAAACGAGTACAGTGAAGAAACATTACAAACCGACATCCTTCAGGCCTCGCCGCCGAGGTCCGCCGCGACAATCTCGTAAATGTCCTCCCCGACTTTTGCTCGAGCCAGCCCGCGCCGCTGAGCTGTAGTTTTAAATTCCCCTAATAATAATAAATATTGTTTTGTTCGATCCAGCCCGTCCCTTTGCTGCCCTCCCCCAGCGACGCCCTAAGCCGAGGCTCGTACCCCACAGGGGGTGCCCTTAGCGTTGTCGCTTAAATTGTAAGTAGTTTTTAAGTAAGCCCTGGCTGGAGGCTTTGAATTTATTCAGGGCCGCCACAGGCAAGTCCGGTTGAGCAGACGACAACCTCAGAGGTTGACCTGCGAGAGGCCACTCACAAAAAAAAAAAAACGCGCTTCGTCCTATAGCACTTCATGATTTGCAGCGATCGCGCGCGCGCGCGCGGAGCTCTCTAGCGAGGAAAATATCAATCCCTACTAATATTATAAATGCGAAAGTAACTCTGTATGTCTGTCTGTCTGTTACGCTTTCACGCTAAAACTACTGAACGGATTTAGATCAAATTTGGTAGGTAGGTAGAAGAGACACTGGAATAACACATAGGCTACCTATAATTCCACTGCTGAGCACGGGTCTCTGCCCGCGCGATATAAACTGTAGTCCACGCGGGAAAGCTAGTAAACCATATAATATATATAATACAACTATACAATATAAACTCAAATTTATAAACTACATACCTAACTAATATACCTAGTCAAACAATTGCATGTTGTTATTGTACTATACTGATCAACATAAAGCAACGAATCCGTCCGCTTCTTACGCTCTGATCCCGACATAGTGGACGCTTAAATTAGCTATAGGAATAATGTTCAATACTTCATAAATACAAAATCAAAGAGATCGGTCACAATTTTTTAAAGGCGAAAGTTTGTATGTAGATAAGTATGTATTCATTGTGAATTTGTCTGTATATTTTTTACTGTTCTGGCTGTTGACTGTTCTGTGTGGCTATAATTTATAATGAGGAAACAACGAAGCCGCAGCCGCATGCAGAAGCTAGATGATCTTATAATTTTTTGATTCAGAGGAGCTTCGCGACGAAATCAAGCTGCACACGTGTCGGTCTCTGGTCCACAAAGTGAAGCTGTTCGAGAGCGTGCCAGCCAGCGTGGTGGGCACCGTGCTGGGCTGCCTGCGACCAGAGGTCTACCTGTCCAATGACCTGGTGGTGCGGGCTGGCGACATCGGCGATTGCATGTACTTTATCGCAACTGGGACCGTGGCTGTTTACTCACTGAAGGGGGTAGAGGTACTGACACTAATTTAATTTCTTTATGCTTGGCATGGCGTACACCCAATTTCCTGACGTTTTCTTTTCTTTCAAGGTTCATAGGTATCCTTCTGTGTAGAGTAGATTAATTCATGAATCCCCAAGCGACCACCGGTGGCCGCGCATCTATTGTCTTACTATTGTGTCTCTAATTGACGGTATCTGAAGGGTTAACCCTTCAGATACCGTCAATTCAATACCGTCAATTAGAGACACAATAGTAAGACAATAGATGCGCGGCCACCGGTGGTCGCTTGGATACCGTCAATTAGAGACACAATAGTAAGACAATAGATGCGCGGCCACCGGTGGTCGCTTGGGGATTCATGAATTAAGGTGGTGCATCATGACTCACATTTTCACTGTTTTTCATACAACCGCTCATAACTGATTATGACGTTATTACACATTTTTCATTAGATATTTTGGAAACACAGTATCTTGTGGATATTATCTAGGTTTCTAAAGAAACCAATTTCTAAGTTGGTGTAAAACGAATCCAGTAAAAACCTCTGAAAATGTCCTATTTTGTATGAACTTTGACACTTCATAATTTGCCTAAAAATTAAAAAAGTCAAAAAAGTAATCCTCTAGAAACCTTGCAAATTTTATTAAGATTCTAAATGACGACAACTTTTTCCAAAAACTTTACGGGTTTAAAAAAACAGCTATTTCCTGGAGCAAGTTTTGTGAAATTTTCGAGTAAATCTCGGAATTACCGAATACTAACAGAGTTTTCAGGCGTTATCTCTCTTTTTTTGCGTTGCCTTTTCGTCAAACATCGCGTTGGATTGCATTAAATGAAGTAATAAGCTTTTAAACCATTTTCGATGTTTACGATAGGCGAGTGGAAAAGAACCCTCTTAAGGAATATGTCGGTAAGTACTCATACGATAAAGTGCCGAATTAGAACGCATAGTCAATCTATGGGGGTCGAGAAGTTTTGAGTTTTTTTAGTTGAGCCATGGGAATCGGACATGAAGCTGAGGTTGTGGCGTTGCATGTCCGACTAATGAACGTCTTTTGTTTTTTTTTTTTTAAAGTGGGAAATCATTAAATAACTTCTTCCACTCTAGTTGGAGTTGGTTGAACACAATGTTCTTTTAGTTGTCCTTAGGTATTTGCGAGGGCTGCAGCATTAGCCCCAACTGGCCATAGCAATTTTGATGACATAGAACACAACGCGTTGTTGGCCTGAGCTTGGATTTTACCGGGCGGTCGGACAATGGCTAACTGTCCACAAACCCGCGCCTGCGGTGATCAGTTACTAGTAGTCCTGCGCAACGCGGGGGTTGTAACGTCTGCTGAATGATGATCATCTGTTCCTTTTGTAGGTGTGTCACCTGGAAGACGGCAACCACTTCGGCGAGGTGGCTCTGCTCATGAAAGACTGCAAGCGCGTGGCCACCGTGGTCGCCGTCGAGAACACTCAGCTCTACAGGCTCGATGCCGCCGACTTCAAGTGCGTTACTTTATTGATAACTAGATATACATATAGCTACCAGCCTACCCAAATACTTTACACGAATGCTATGTAAGATATACAAAACATCCTTTCTTATCGCACTTACTAGTAGTCCCGCCTGTGCTGCAAACCGCACCTAGTGAAGCCGGTATTAAATTTAGGAGAGGATTTTTGACCAGAGGCGTAGCGTAGATTAATTTAGACGCGGTCGAAGCCTTTTTCTTTCATAAACTCATACGAGATTAAATTAAATTATTTCGAAAACCAAATACATTGTAATGATCGTTTTTCAGCCGTTTCGTGTTGTCTCACACGACGCTATACAAACGCATAGAGGAGCTGGCGTCCCGTCGCATACACGAGACGGTACTGCTGGACGACAAGTATCGCCTCGACCGAGGGGAGCTGCAATCCAGTCAAGGCTCTCCAACAAACTCAACAGTATCATAGACGCCCCAGAGAAGAAAGGCGGAGCTCTCGTATGAAACAGTATCGGATTTGAACAAGAGCATTTTCTGAACAGATGTGTTTGAACCTAACATTCCCATAGCTGTCTTCATGAGGGGGTGAGCAGAGAGTTGCCGTTTGCGCCCGATGAGGATGACAAACGACGTAAGGTTGGATCCTCACCGACAATCTGACGTAGGTTGTCTGATGGCAGAAATGAGATGGCAGAATTTAGTCTTGCATTTCCCGCACACACTCTACAAAATGTAATTTGTTCAATTCCATTATAGGTTGCTAGAAACAATCCTCAAATGCTGGCCATGGTTCACCTTTGTAATCAGCATTTAACACAGGTTTATTTTTTTTTGCTTTTATTTTGGTAATCACTTGCTCAGCCAAGCGAGCAGTGGTGGCCGAGTAGTAATGGCCCCGACTTACGAGTTGTAGGTCACAGGTTCGAACCCAGCCAGGCGCATTACTTTGTGTAATTTATTTCATCACCACTGCTCTCAAAACTGTGAAGGAAAACATCGTGAGGAAACCGGCATATCTTAGAACCAAAAATTTGAAGACATGTAACATCCACCAACACGCACTGGGCCCGCGAGTTGGATTACAGCCCACTCCCTCTCCTAGAGAGGTCTGAGTCCCAGCAGTGCGAACATTAAAAAGGCTGATGATGATGATGATGATGACTTGCTCAGCCTGAACAGGGCTTACTTATTATTTTTAACTAAAATAGCAATGTAGAGAATGTTAATTTAAGGAGAATATACATATAATAAATACTTTGTTCTTAATATAGTTTAATTTTGTATGTAATATTTACATACAAAATTAAACTATATTTATTTATTTACTATATTTATTTATTTTTTTTGTTTAAGTTACTTTTTGGAATTATTATAAGTGCAGGGAGAGTTAGGTTAATCTTAAATGTTTCTTTGACTGTAGATAAAACTCTTAACTGATTTGAAATTTGAGTATTTCAAATCAGTTAAGAGTTTTATCTACAGTAATGTTGCAGAACATAATTTTTATGTTTATTGCCTTAACTGTAAAAATGGTGAAATAAAGTTGGTTAGTGAAATAAAAACTGTTTTTCTTAAATATAAAATTTATGAATACAAACAAACATTTGGTCTAGCAGAACCAATCTTCGTGCCAACCACACTCGGAATGCTATACATAGCTTACAAACTAATATCCAGACTCGTTACACGAATATGCCAACCCACAATAATAAGAAGAGTATACCGAAGCCTGAAAATAGGGAGGCGACCAGTGATAACAATAACTCTTTGAACAGATCTCTCGACGCTTTAGTGCTCGTAACTTCGTAGACGAAGAACCACGCAGTGAAGAAGATGCCGATGCCGAGCAGAAGAAGTGTGAGGTGTGGGAAAATTGCCGGGTTGATCGGCGACGTGTAGCGTATCATAGATTCTATTTCCAGCTGAAATAACAGTATACAATTGTAGTATCAGTTTGCGCAAATCTTAAAAATCGTTGGTAAATTAAGATATCGCTGTACTCACGCTCATTTTAGTGGTTTTTGATTTACTTCTGATAAGAAATATTACACGACACGATGCTAAACACTGACATCAATGGGATACGTCAGTGAATTTCGCCGGCCATAGACTAGTTACAACAAACGAAACGTCAAATATAGAAAACCATTTTAGAGTGGCACAGCTATTCTAAATCGACTAAAATTACTCTAAAACGGAACCTCTCTAATGAAAATTGACATTAGAACGATTTGTCAAATCAACCGTCCTGTTTCAGGCCTAGACTTTTAAGTATCTTTAGCGTAATATTGGTTTTCTTTGTCATTTTTGCTCACTCACATTACATTATTTGTCTTTTTCTTTCTTTCAGAAAATGGCCAGTTTCACCAACGATGTTTACAGCTGTTTTAAAATTCATTTTGTGTTTATCCTAGCAGTTTGTAAAAATAATGGGATAACGATTACAGTACCTTGTGTGCGTGAATAATGTCTACGCAATGCTACGTATTAAACTTGAATAAAATGGCGAATCAAAGACCAATCGAAACAAAGCCTGCAGTAAAGGAGAAGGTCATGTCTTACGAAGAGAAGTCAGTGGGATCCACTTCATTCTTCCAGTGTGAGGCCTGTCCTTACATGGCACTAGCCGAAGACGACATTAAATTTCATCTGTTCACTGTGCATCCTGACTTAGCTAAGAGTAATGGTCTTTCTGATAATGTTCAGATTCCTTGTCCAGGCTGCACCAGCGTGTTTGACGCGGAGGAGACTCTCAGGACACACCTACGTAACCATCATAAAATGGGTATCAAAGACATTAAAAAAATGATTAAAAGTCTAGTTCAAATTGCTCTTAAAAATGCCAAGTTAAAAAAAGAAAGCCACCAGTACGTGGAACCACCACAAGCAGCCCAAATTGGTACAATACCTCAGAATCTACCTGATTTTAAGATACCACAAGTTATAGAAATAATACCAGATGCAGTGAATATCAAAAATGACTTACCAAAAGGTGTGGCCTTTATATCAGTAGACGAATTACAGAAAATGAGCACACCAAACTTTGAGAAAGTTGATCCTAAAGAAATAATACAGGAAGCTAGTATAAATATTGTGTACACAAATGATATCGCTCAATATGTGAGTGTGTCTGATGCAAGCTCGGTTAATCCATCTTGTAATATGATCCAAGTAGGTAACGTGCCACCAGACTTGATAGCATCCATACAGCCATGCTTTATGGAGCCCTCTGTAGAGTCCACACTGTCCCCGACACAAACAAAAGATTTAACACACATTCCACTACTGCGGAAGTCTGATCAGATGGCTGAGGAAGTGAAATCTAGTGCTGAAACAGAAAAAGGAACTATGTGTTTAGTGGATGGATGCCAAAAATGTATGAAGGAGCCTCAGACTCTTACGTATCACAGGCAATGCCACAAGAATGGCAAGCTAGTGTGTCCCGAGTGTTCTAAGGCGTTTGCAGCGGTGGACGCATTACACACGCATCTGTGGAAGATACACGAAGTCGACATGGAGATGCCCACTTGTGACATTTGTGGCTACAAAACATATACTAGATATAGACTACACAACATTCACATGAAATGTCATAAGAAGTTTAAAGGTTTCATATGTAAGTATAAAGCTGTCTTATATCTCAGGTGCCTGGGTGTTAATCACATTGATTGACCTGCTTGGTAAGTGGCCGAGTTCTAACCTATCAATAGAAAAATATTCCTTATGTTTATTTACAGTTTTTCAAAGAGGTTATTTAAGGAACTTCATTAGTTAATGCTAGTAGTATTAGTCATGCTCGTGAACGGGTGCTGTCAGATGAGACTGGTCATCTCTTAGCTGCCAGTGGCTTAATTCAGTTTCTATCTTTTATTTATTTTTATTTTATTATCAACATTGTGCTCACATAATAAAAGCAACAAGAAATATATTACCAAGGATTATATGTAACACATAATATGATTTAAAAGTGTCCATGGAGTTTCTTGTACGTTCTTCTCCATAGAGATCTACGCTTTGGAATGTGCAATTTAGCTTCACTTTTCTTGGACTGACCGACATTTGACTATTCAAGAGTGCCTGCAAATGGTCTATTTGAAATAAGTGCTTTGATTTTGTTTTTTTTGTGTATTATATATATTGTTAGTTGAGTTTGAATTACTGATGCTTGACCTTTCACATGATAATCTATACAGGTCCCATATGCTCAAAGGGTTTCAAGAACTCCAACCAGTTGTCCAAACACAAGCTGATCCACAAGGAGCCTGTGACCCCACACCGATGCTCCATCTGTCAGCGAGAGTTCAGCACTGAGAGGAGACTGCAGGTGCACATCGCGGAAGTCCATGAGAAGCTGAAGCCTTTCAAGTGCTCCCACTGTGACTACAGCTCATCCAGGAAGCAAGAGCTGAAACTACATTTAAGGTCACATACTGGTGTGTATTGTTGGTCATTATAATAATATTTACTCTCAACAGTAGCCAAGCCAGTGTCCGTTTTCCCAATCAATTTATTTTGGGTTGATGCAGCATGATTATATGTTCCCTCTATCTAATTTCCGTCATTTCAATCGCCAACCGCACAGCGCACAAGTCCCTTCTTACATATAATCTTTACACAATCCATCCATTTTCATTTAAAAAAAATATTTTTACTTAGTTGTTTTTTTACAATTGCCTAATTGCAAAAAAAAACAACTAATATATTTGAACCAAGTTTAAGTAGTCTGATGCAATTGGTAGATTTTTTTTAAATCATAGATTTGATGCGTCGAAATTGTCTACTCAAGTCCTTTAGTTTTGATACTCTAGGTGACTTTCACCACTGTTCTTAAGTTTTGATGTACCCAGTCTCACTGTCACAACTAAGATGACTCTAATGACACCTCTCGAGCTAAAATTAATTTACATTACAAGCAATTTAGACTTGATAAACATAACTTTCCATCTGGCACAGTCAGGTCAAAAATACATATTGTTTGTAAAAAAACACAGTTTAAAAATGCTCAAACTCAGCTTGGTCAAACGTTCAACCGTTATAATCATGTTTCAGGTGACAAACCATTTGGGTGCGACCAATGCGAGTATCGGACAGGAGACCACAATGCGCTCCGGAGACATAAAAAGAAGCATTCAAAAGAGAATATGTATAAATGTAAACACTGTCCATACACAGCCATTCAATCCACCGTGTTCACCAACCACATGGTCTCCAAGCATCCCAACGTCACCAGCGAAATACACCGCTGTCCCTACTGCCCCTTCAAGTGCGTCAGCAAAGACAAGCACTTCCAACACCTCGCCACACACACAGAGAAAGAAAGTATACAGGCACTCATCCAAATGAACAAAAGTAAAGCTGGTAAGCCCGCGTGGACGATACCCAGCGAAGCGAAGGCAACCAACGAAAGTACTATCATAAGTACCGAGCCCAGTACAGAAGCCTGCCCAAAGCCTGTCAACGACATACCGATCGAAGTGTACGACTGTGACAGCTATTCAGAGAACTTGCCACAGAACTATGCGAAGAGTTACTGTGCTACCGCCAACACCACCGCTCAACAGACCGACTTCAACAGTCAAATAATGCTCACTGACCTGAGCAAAGACGACAACAACTCCGACTGCCTCATCTCCGAGAGCTCCAGCGACACGATGATGGAGAGGCATCAATACAATGCACAGCACCCGCTGCTCACCTACGACGGCAATCCATCTAACCTTCACGGATTCCTCAACACTACTGTATCGATGGAACAAAATCTTTTACAAAATAATAACGTCAATTCTTTAACTGTAAATCACTGTTCGATACCGAACAATATATCCAACAACATCATGGCTAACTTCCCGATCCGTCTTCCTCCCGCACCACAAATATCTCTGCGCAACAATATAACGCTGAAACCTCCCGACAAGATCTCGCTTTCGGGCACTAAAGTGACGGGACCCATAATAAGACCGACGCAAATATTGCCCGTGCCGTCGTCCAGTAACTCTCCTGTAAACATATCGATGGAGCCTGAAGGAGTTCCGAGGAAGAAACCTAAAATATCAGTGAAGAGCAATCTAATACTGAAAGGACCCGATCAAGAGAATATGTTCCATTCTCAGCAGAAAATGGCTTTTAGGAGATTAGAGGACAATGAGAGATTTGGACTAGGCGGTCCCGTGACCTTCAACAACTTGATCACAACACAGTTTATGCAGCTCCAGCCGGAACCGTCGCTGAGCGAGTCTCCGAGCAGCATAATGGCTTATCCT
Organism: Mythimna lalbum; assembly: GCA_949319445.1. Classification (NCBI taxonomy): domain Eukaryota; kingdom Metazoa; phylum Arthropoda; class Insecta; order Lepidoptera; family Noctuidae; genus Mythimna; species Mythimna lalbum. The sequence goes on along the minus strand of OX439356.1, from coordinate 20,033,264 downwards.
CAGGAGCCGATGTTAACAGACGCCGCCACCACGCCCGTCGACAATGAAATGAACAGCAACCCACAAATATTTTCATTCAACCAGCAAATTAACGTCAATGCCATGACGATGCTCCCTCCGCCGCAAAAGATTCAGAGTACCGACCCCAGTTACATCAAGCTGGAGAGTACAATCAAACAAAACACACAGTCGCCGAGCTTAGAGAGAATGTGTAACGCTAACCTTCTTAACAATTCGAACCTTGCGCGCGAATACAAGGCATCGCCGCCGCTCGAGGAAATACATAAAAACATGAGCGAAATTAAGAACGAAGTTAAATCAGACTCCTTCTACAACTTACCGAAGTTTAACAACGAACAAGCAAATCCATCTGCTATAACTATGGACAAATTCTTTTTAGACAACTTGGTGGGGGACAATTATACGGGGGGACTGATGGATCTATCTGGAGTTACCCTTGAGCCAATATCGGAGGAGCAGAACGACGTGATAGAGATCGATGACAACTCGGACGACAACAAGCTGCTGCCGCGGCTGGACATGTACTACAACCTGGAGGGGCTGTACCCGCACAGCGACTTCCACTTCTTGGACACCGACACCGGCTTCCAGCAGGACGATATCAACAGGATGGTCAACGAAGTGCCGACTCTCAGCCAGAAGGACTTGTTGGAGTCTGCGAGTGAAGGTGGAAATGATTCCCCGTCCTGCACGCAGAGTGTCATGGATCCTATGATGAACACTACCGTCAGACCGACCACTAACAAAATCAATGTGAAAAACATTGAACTCATGAAGAACTGATCATGAATCTCTTATTCCTGTAGCTAAAAAATCTCTTCTGTGATGTCGTTATACCTCCAGTTATTTGTTAAGCAATATTTTCTCGGTAGTTTTATTTTGTCGTTAGTATTACAAGGATTCCGTTGTCTGCATTTGAGACTATTTGGTCCGAGGTTGAGGGTGTGGTTAACACAGCCAGCTCGGCTCCGCTCTGAAGCACAGAACCTTCCTGGGAGTTTAGCAGGCTTTACGAGCAGTCTGACTGTTCCGAAGATTTGTGCATGTTGAGTAGCCACGGCTTCGAATGTCGGGCCAATGCTGTCGAAGTTGGTTTTGCCATAGACTCTTGTCAGTGAAGGCGCCTAAGGTTGAATTTTTAACTTTAAGAGCATTTCCTATATGCGAAATTATGCTATAAAACGGCGATTCGGTTTAATTTGCCTCAGCGAGAAGATTGGGAGTATCGTTTGGTTGCAATCGTTTTGTCTCCAACGTCTACGGGAACATCTAGCAGCAATTCACGTCCGATGTTGGCGAGACCATAAATTCTACCACCCTTAGGCCTCAGCTACCTTAGGCGTCGCGGAAGATCGGTGCCTCCGCGTAGTGTGCCCGCTATTTGTAATTTATATGTAATAAGTCATGTATTGGCTTTCTGGATTTTCTTCAAATGTAGCTAAGGCCGTAATCTACGGCTCTTATGGTATTCTGTCGATCCTCTAGCACTCTGCTAAAGTAGCCGACGCAGTTGGATTGCGCTAGAAGTTGGTTTGCACATGTAGATCCAGGTTAGTGACTGATTGAAGCCTATCAGTGTCGCTAGCGGTGCTATTCTCTAAGACAACAGCCTTGAGCGCAGCGCTGGCCGCAGCGACGAGTCGAGAGCATGGTACATTGAATTAACAATCCAATGTATAGGTCTATTGGATTGTTAATCCTATGTCCCTATTTGGATTTCGTTGCCGCGGCCAGCGCTGCGCACAAGGCTGTTTTTTAGTGAATAGCACCCCTGGTCCCTCTCAGAGAGTACAGACGTTGAAGCAGCCAGAGTTAAAGTATCTTCGTTGGAAGTCGATATGGGAAAAATCTATTTATGAATTAAATGTAGGATAATTCAGTTAATAATAATAATAATCCACAACTATCACACAACGCCGTCTAGTCCCAAGCTAAGCAGAGCTTATGTTATGGGTACTAGACAACTGATAAACATACCTGTATATTTCTAAATACATACATATTATAGATAAATTACACCCAGATACAGAACAAATGATCATGCTCATCACATAAACATTTGTCCTGGGTGGGAATCGAAGCCACGACCTCCGGCTTAGCAGTCAGGGCCACTAACCACGACCAACAGGCCAGACATAAATGACATAATAAAACGAACATTTTATCGGCCTTAGGCTATTTTGGGAACAGGCTCATGTGAGCCGCCAAGCTCGAGAGGTGCCCTAAGTCATGCGGACAGGGCTGTTTTAGGGTGCGAATTATTGTTCCGGATAAGTTTGGTGTTGCCTTGGACGTAGCCTGCGGTTTAGCGCAATCTTGGCGGTTACCATCCGCACCCTTTGATGCAACACGGTGTTTAGGTATGTTGGTTGGTTAGAGGCGCAGCTGAGGATAGCAGCTTCAGGCGGTTACCGCATCGCCTAGGTGCGTTTTTGGTGTTTGATTACGCATCCGAGAATATATAATATAATATATTCCACAACTCTCACACAACGCCGTCTAGTCCCAAGCTAAGCAAAGCTTGTGTTATGGGTACTAGACAACTGATAAACATACTTATATATTTATAAATACATACATATTATAGATAAATTACACCGTGTACACCAAGTGTTTGTTATTGAAAGTATGGTTGTCTCTAGATCCATGTGTTGGATTTCAAAAATTCACTGTCGGGGCTCAGCTCCTGCCACAGAGCCTTCAAAGTCGAGTACGTCACTCGCTCCACGAGACACCCGCTAGCGCTACTCCTTCAGTACATAATCGGGTAAATGAAAAGAGGCCGGGCCTATCGTGCCCAAATGAATTATAGATAAATTTTCTAAGTGAATGTTGCTTAACAAATATTGTTAATAGGTACGTTTACAGTCTCCACCGCACATCGACAACAAGTTGAACTTTACCACCGTGTGGTCGAGACGAATTATATAAAAAGACTGTTAATCATTAAATAATTTTAACTGTTATTATTATATTGTAAATGTAAATATTATTTATTTATAAATTAAATGGAATGTGTTTCTACATTTACTTTTGTGTACACCACTATAAAATCCCCACTGCTTCTGATTTCTTGAGACTTGTAGAGGACCCAGTCGTCTGAGACGTCGTTGAACGGTTGGGGGTCAGTGTGGACCCCTTTCTGATGTGGACCGATGATAATCAACACGCTCCCGATATAATGCTTCAGATAGTCATTAAAAGCCTGCCGATTGTTGAAGTAACAGAACAGAAGGGCGGTGTTCTTATTCCTCTGCAGTAAATTGATTGTGCCCTTGTCTATTTCGGCGGGAGTGAAGTGGAGGGGAATAAAAGTGGGCGGGGCGTACTTGCAGCGCCACCACGCCCCGTCTACCTCGATGCCTGATACCGGAACACCTGGAAATTTTAAGAATAAAATTTTACTACAGTTCTGAAATATTATATACTTAATATTAGGTTAAAAAAATCTACAATCTCTCGAGAAGTGTTTTCATGAAAAAATTATGACATACTTACGGCAAAAAATACTTAAAAAATCTGGAACAGTTGGTGTTCTCATTTCGTTAGTTTTCTCTTGAGATAAAAGAAATCCAAAATAGATACCGGAAGTACACGCCACAAAAATAAAAAAGAAATTACCGGTAGCTTCAGTGATCATCCACTCCAGGAGTCCACAGCCGCATCCGATGCTCACGACCCTATCGCACTGGAGCTCCTGCAAGCACCTCTTAACGAAACCGAAGTCATTTTCACTAGGGTACACCCACAGCAGCTTGTTCCTATCAGGATGGTCATGATACCGGTGGACTATCTCCTTCCAATTGCTTTCTTTGTACAAATCTGTGATTTTCGCGACGATGTCCATCGCCCGTAGAATGCGGACGCTGGTTGTAGCATTGACTGTGAACCAGACGGCTCGCTCGTGGCCTTAGCTTACATAATACCCTTTCTGTGATTTATCTGTGAACTAGTCAGCAGAGATGGATTTAGTACGTCTAAGATTTATTTGTTTGGTGTGACGATCTGATCAGGTTCGCGGGGCAAACTTGGCCAGATCGCCCTTGACAGAGAAGTTTGGAAGGAGAAAGGGGAAGCCTTTGCCCAGCAGTGGGACACACAATAGGCTATTAAAATATATACTTAGGTATATACAAAAGGAGAAACTGTCTGACTGACTAGAAACATGAAATTTTGTACAAGCTTTCCTTTTATGACATAGACGAAGGCACTAAGAAGTGGTTTTTGAAAATTCTACCTTAAAGGGAATGAGAAAGGGGGAATTTCGTTTGTATGCAACATATCATTCGGAAAGGTGCTCCCACATTGCCATTAGAAAATGTTTAGTAACGTTAGTAAACATTTGTTAACAAACATTTAATCACGAATATAAAAAATCTTTTCATGTTAGAAATTGTTTAGTAACATTAGTTAACAAATTATAACAAAACAAAATAAATGAAAGCTATTCCAATGAGCAAATTCTCTTCCATTTTCGTGTAGACGCCCTCAAAACGCAAACCAAACTGCGAGCCAATACAAGATTTAAATGTTATAAAATGCTAGTAAACATTTTCTATTAGTGTAGGAGCACTTATAACATGTAACAGTTCCTAATAAAATGTAACAATTGACGACATTTGTTAGTAAATGTTTTTATGTTAGAAAATGTTTACAAATATTTTCTAACGGCAATGTGGGAGCACCAGAACATAGAACAGTTTAGGGGGTTTTAAAGATTGTATGAAGGGATTCTTATTTCTTGGGAATAAACTTGAAACTTGGCACAAATTCTAAACAAAATGAATAATAAAGACTGTCATTATTAGTTATTTAAAACTACCCTCAAAATACAGTTTAAGGGATGTAAAAAATTTTTTTAAACTTTCTCGTAAGCGAAGTCGCTGGCAAAATGCTAGTCTATACCTACTAATATTATAAAGAAGTAAAATATATGTTTGTATGTAGTATAATAATCTCTGAAACTACTGAACCGATTCTGAATAATACACAATCAACGGATGGAAATAGATTCCACTGGGTGTTCAGCCCCTAGCCAAAGTAACGACCGTTTTGTTTCTCTTGCGTCGATCGCCTCGGGTCGGTCACGCTTCCGATTCCTTTGTTCTGACGTCATCTCAACGCTCAGTCACGTGGTTAAAACAAAGGAATAGGAGGCGTGGCCAATTCGAGGCAGTCATCGAAAAAGAATTAAAACGATACGGTTGTAGCATGGCTAGGGGGGAAGAGCTGTAATCCGTTTATCGATTTACAGAATTTTATTTTGATAAAGTGAAATACCTTAGCACCTAACTACATGTCCGCTGCGAGATTGTTCAAGAGCAAAGGAACACAGGATTTTAGTCAGTAAAAGTCTGCCGCGCCTTTTCGTTCCACCAAGAGCAGGAGGATTGAATTGAAGATTTAGGGTGCGTTTCCACTAAAATGGAACTGGATGGAGTTGAGCCGATTAGAGCAGCTAAAAGTAGCGAGATTTTCCATCAATGCGGAGCGGGGCGGGTCGCATGCTCATTTGTTGTTTGAAAGTCCGCTCAGTTCCACATACACTGTTTTCACTGATGCGGAGTGGAGATTTCGTGCAGTGTGTTTGGCCAATTCACGGTCCCTCCAGCTCCGCTTCAGTGGAAACGCACCCTTGCCACCTAAAACAACAGCAAAACCGTAGGGGCCCAGCAGAGTCGAAGCCTACGGGATGTGCGAAAGAGAACCCCGGGGCCCTGGAACACCGGCAAAAAAAAGAACATAGGAGAGGGTTTTAGTCAGTATAATTTGACATGCCTCCTCGCCCCGTCCAAAAGCGTCAGTCATTGGAACAAACAAAACACCAACTTTATTCCTGACTGACATCGACACTTTTCACTCTGCTCAACTCTCCAACGCCTTCATCTTATCTCATAACTCACTTTCAATATCTCTGTTCTTCACACGCAAGGAATCTGCGTTCGTCTAACAATCTCCTACTGCTCTATCCTTCTCATACTTCTGATTTTGTTCATTATTCCTTCTATATACAGTCCATCCTTCTGTGGAATGCGCTTCTTCTCGATATCAGGACGGCCGAAAGTCGGTATGCATTTAAGCGGAAGTTGCGGAATCATTTTCACCAATAGCAGAATCGTTTCAAAAACTTCTTTCCTTACTTTATATAAATATATAGGTATATGTAGTATATATATTATATTAAATATATATGTATGTGTATTTTAACTATATGTATTCTTTTTACTCTTGTTTCCAAAACAAAATTCTATTTTCTGCGCCTACCATATTGTCTCTTCCCCTCCTAGGTTTACTGGTAGAGAAGGCTTAAGGCATTAAGTCCGCCTTTGTACTTTTTGTTGCATGAAGATTAAATAAAATAAAATAACATCGGCTATATTTTATGAACGGCAGCATAAGCTAGTATTTATATAAATAAGTAGTCTCAGTAGGTAGGTATATAGGAAACAGTTAGTTCGTCTCTGTGCTTTTCCCTAATAGACTACAAGAAAAAGTTGGCTGCCACCCAAGAGAATATTGTTTCATCTGGCGATGGATACAGGTAGTGATCGGACATTCACTGATCATTAATAACAATAACAAATGACGGTTCGTTTCAATTCATTTATTTGTATCTAAGTTACAAACGTTTATAAAATTAGCAAAATACAGATACCAATAGTAAAAAATACGCATTTCACGATTGTTTAACGTTAAAAATGATGATGAATTAAGGTAGAACTACACTGCGGTCACGTGTGCCACGTACGCCGATCTGGGCGCGTCGGAAACTAGACTTGTAGAGCTACACCACATCCACGCCACACGACGTCGTTCTACAAATCAGGCGTGTTCCACTGCGTCGGTTTAATGTAGTCCCAGCTTTAAGGTGACACGCGATGGCGAAGCTAGCCGCTCATCAGTGCGTTTTCGGTCTAATGTTATCATAATTCCAGCTTTAGAAAGGGATGGCGCTATCTGCAATGTATCTCTAGCGCTGGAATGAGAGTTTTCAGGAAAATTTACACCACCAGTTGGTGCCACTTAACCGTGAGGTTTTCTATTTTTGAAAACGTATACAAGACGTTGACGTCAATTTAACTATTGTCATTAACATAAACGTTTTGACAGGTGCCCGGACCTGACGACTCAGTGCTGCCACCTGGTGGATTTCAGTTTAGAAAACCCTCATTATGATGACATTAAATTTTATAATACAGCACCATTCATTTATATCAGGATGGCTCAAAGGCCCATTACTATTTCGTTAACTTCATAGTACTTGTAAAACTGTCTCGTTCACTTATAGCCGTTAAACTACTTAATTAGATAAACGGTTGACTATGGTATTATTGTTCGGTACATATCGGATAGCATACTATTGTCTATGTCGTGGTCAGATCTTAGAAGTTGATCACTTCATGATATGACCAAGTAAAACTGGCCAGATCGTTTAAACGGTAAAGTTTGATATGTCAATCATCGTTTGGCCTACTTTCTTTACACCTTTTAATATCATACAAATCCTGTATCAATGATATGGCCAATCGAGGATTGACATATCATCTAATGTTAGCGTTTAAACGATCTGGCCAGTTTTAATTGGCCATATCGTAAAGTGATCAATTCTAAGATCTGGCGACATCTATATTACGGAGCCGATCTATAGTTATATGGTTCTATGGGACTAGGCGTACAATAGTACCCCCCAGTCTATTGCTTGATACATCACAAACGCTGCCCCCTACTATGACATGTCAATGGCATCATAAGTCCGTTGTGGAAAAAGGATAATGCTATACGCCTTTTATAGCTCTGTCTGTCTCGCTCACAATGTCAACATGATGGTTTAGCACATAATAGTATGGGGGCAGGTAACTTGCTGCTAGTCGAGTATACAGTGTAATTGTAGTCTTATTTGATTATATGTGTATATTGCTAGCAAAGAAATAAATGTGGCTAAACATACGTATATCACAACCTTAGTTACAGTATACGTTGATCGGAAGTCATATTATCTCAAATGGACTCGGTATTGTTTATACAAAACTAATTTTTAATTAGTACAAATATTTAAAGGGCTTATTAGAAAAGGTCTTCTTATTTTATAAGTGTCAATAAATAATATTCATTAACAGCAAAGTTATTACCGTTCGTTTACATCCCAAAATGTCACTCAATTTATGGAAATATTGTACAGGTTATTATTATGAATGAATAAATAACGATCAAAATGGAAAAAATCATTGCACGTATTATTTTCTATAAGCTAATTGTTGTGAATGATTGATTCAATTACGAAATTTGCGTGGTCAATTATGGAATTTTGTTTTTTTTTTTATTACACAATTATGATCAGCTAAGGATAGCGCCCCGTTTTGTACTAATTAAAAATAGTGGTGTAGTAATTACATATGTATTGTAATGAGTAATTTGCTTATTTTAACGAGCATAAGGCAAGTGAACGAGTGCATGCAGCAGTGTACCGCGCTACAATGTCAAACATCAACTTAAAATACGTGAGATCAACTTGCATCAGAGATCATGATCTTCAGTCGACATTATATAAACTAACATTACATATTTTATTTACTTATATTTTGTTAATTGCAGACTTAAATAACTGCTTTTATATCACATACTCAGAGTGCGTAGTGCAAGTTTGTTTTATTAACGCGATCATCACGTTTGACGTTCGGTGCTCCGATTGGTCCGCTCCAAGCTCTTAACCAATCAGCAGGCCTAGACCGTTTCGTTTCGATTCTCTTTAGTCGATCGCTTCGAGTTGACCACGCCTTCTATTCTTTTGTTCTAACTAGATAACTGAGCGTTGAGATGACAGAACAAAGGAATTGAAGGCGTGGCCGAATCCAGGCGATCGACGAAAGATAAATGAAACGGTTGTAACTTGGCTAGGGGTGCTGTGAGCCGAACGTTTCGATCGCCTTAACGTAAAAACCACTCGCACACAGCACACAGATTCTACTAGCAGACCGATCGAACGATATGAGCATTATCATCTGATATTACATCCGCATATTCCATTTCAGCAGTCATTTAGTTAGTAAAAAAGTATTGCTTTTAAATTCATTTAGTTATTTCATTATGCAATAGGACATTTTTTAATACATATATAAATCGCAACATCTACTAGATACCATCCTACCCCACATTTCAATCAGTCTCAAACCCTCGGCATTTCAGTCCAAATAATTTCGATTAAAAACAGATTCGTTATTAAAACATTTTCGAGATCAAAACATAAAAAAAAACAACAATTGGTCCTTTGCCAGACACTTCCAATAATATGTAAATAAATTGAATTTAAAAACTTGTATAACATGTTAAAATCTGTTACCATTAGATGGGGTGAAACGAAACGCAGTGGTAAATAGAAACAAAACTTTGAAAGGATTTTTCACATTTTATCATCAATGTTATTATCCTAATTAATTTATATCATGTTTTTAATATTATTTTTGTTAGCTTAGTTGCTTAAATTATTTTTGTGCTTCTGACGTTTTATAAGTGCCCATGTAGGCCTATGTGAAATATTTAACTTCTGTTTGACTTGACTTTGCTGTGATCCCTATAAGTGAAGGATTAAACCAACCAGATACCGGAACCATTAATTATAAGATACACGTATTGAGTATATCCTTTGTTGGAGATCCTAAATATATAAATAAACAAATACAAACTATAATAATGGTTTGGGAGAAACCAATATCACATTTTTATGATTGTGTTTGTAATTTCTTCACGCTCGAACGGCTAGACGGATTTCAATGAAACTTGGTACACGAGTAAGCCATGTCCTGGAATAGAACAAGGGATGCTTTTTTATCCCGAGGGGGCTTTCCTTGGGACAATTTTCTACTTACACGCGGGCGAAAATTCTAATCAAAGTTTTGTTTCTATTCACCCCTGTGTTTATATTTACCCCGTTGGTAGGTACATTTATAATACATGGATAAGTAATAATAATAATCAGCTAATATGTAACGTCTTACAACTAACACGTCTTGGACGCTCTTACGCACTAGTGTTAGTAACATTGACTGGTTAAGTTTTGCACAGCAGCCTGTACAGTATCTCTAGCACGAACATCACGATATTTCTTCTTTATGTTATGGTGTTTCGAGATCTGGCGAATGCGATGCTCGCGAGCCGTACGCGAGCCACTTGTGAACAGCGCGCGTGCGTTTCATGTTCGTAGGAAGCTCGCACGGCGCTGGTGCTGAGTACGAACGAGCCGTGTACGGAGTATCGGCTCGCGAGCGGCGTATTCACACACACACACGTAATAAAATCTGTAGAGAATGCTTAACAGCAGGATGAGAAAAGGGCCACTCTATGACGTGTAAAAGCATCAATAATCCAGTGTCAGAAAGAAGCAGAGCTATACATAACGTATATCGCTATCTCCTTTTCACAACGGAACCGTAATGCAATTTAGACATCATAGTACGGCCTAATTGCGCAGCGAATTTGTCGCAAACGCGCAGCGACATGAACCAATGAATGAGCCAACAGCAGTGTCACCTCGTCGCAATCCAATTTGTTACTGAGTGTATTGTACGTCGTTAAGTTGCTACAAAAACGTCTTGAAAACGTTGCGAATTTGCTACGCGTCCACGACGTCTTTGCTGTGTAAACGCGGCGTGTTCGCGACGCATTCGCTGCGCGCCCGCCCCGCCCCGCAGACGCTCGCAAACCACTAGTGTGATAAAGCCTAGCTAAGAACTGGGAGCGGGCCAATCGGAGCGCCGAACGTCATAAACGTGTCGATCGCGATAAGAGGACTACAGCACCTTAAGCGCGGTCACTCTCGGACTGCATACAAAAGTAAGACATGCGCAGACGCAATGCTTGCTAATATTAACCACTTTAGCGATTTACAAAAAAACTGCAGATTTGATTATAATATTAAAACACTATAACGCTAAAACGTTGCTTGTATAATAATCTGAAAACCTATCACAACTATTAGAATGATTGCATGTATTATTAGTCCGGTATTTGATTGATAAAAATATTTTTTAAGGCATCTTTGTGAATTTTATCTATCGTACTAAATTAGCTCTATTATGTTTTGAACATACTATCTATCTAGCATTTATACTGAAAAATATTATTAATGGTACAAGGCATTCTCTACTAGTTAATCTTTGGAGAACATCATATGTTTCTTATTCCGTTTACTGCAGTTGATCATATATTTTGCGCATTATAAAACTCGTGATTAGGTCCTGTAGTGCTCATAACGTAAAATAAATTCGGTCTAGGCACTCTGCCTATTAAGATGTAATGTCCGCCATATACGCTAGGGTATACCTGATATGTTTGCCTGTACAGGTAAACCGGAGCGTGTATATTGCACAACAGGCTAGTTGCCGTAAAATATGTAATTCGTCCGTCTTTTAGATTATTCAAAAATAAGGGACACGTATTTTTTTATTTGTAAATTAAACCAAAAATGACAAAGATATAGCCCATTAAAGTTACGTGTAATGTCACGCCGTGCTGCATTTTTTCGCACGGGGTAACTTTAATGGGCTATATCTTTATTATTTTTTGTTTAATCAAAAATAGAAAAAATACGTGTCCAATATTTTTTTATAGTCTAAAATACGGTCTAAATAAAATGTAGTTATTTTGACCCTGGAAACTACCCTACCGTGCAAGTTTCCATACAAGCTTACCGGCTTAGGTATAACTGTGCAGGCAAACCTGTCAGATTTACCCTAGCGTGTATACAGGCTACCTACAGATATAGCTATATTGCTAATCGTCGGTTCATATGTTTGAAAGCCAGCTATCAATGCGTAATGTTCATGCTTGGGATACTGTCAAAGTAATAACTCAGAAACTGCATTACCAAAGCTAATGCCCTCTATAATACAGTCACCAGTCCATCACATTCTTTGCTAAGGTAAAGTATGTTAGAAGATACACTCAATAAAGTATAGCACGGCGGTATTTGCCGCTGTTTGTATACATAGAACATTTGCCCGTCTTAATATGCATTAAATACATATAAAATTGATTGTTTGCTACACTAACTACTTACTAACGTTCCTAGCCATCCTGCTTTCACTCAGCCTTCGTGTCATTTCAAATCTGTAAAGGGAAAAGTCAACGTTTTAATGTGTGCATTACTACACCAAACAGATCTGTTCGCGATTCTTGGCGCAAAAATTGACAGATTCTCGGCCGATTTTCAAATTAACTGATTCTATAAATGATCGATTCTACAAATGATAGATTTATTCCTGTTTCATACATTTGAAATAAATGATTCGCCATTCCTTACATTGCAAGTTTTTTTTTGTTTGTAGGAGGTAATCTCTGGAAGTACTGGTCTGATTGCTAAAATTTTTGCACTGATAGAAAGCTGCTGTATTCCTGAATGACATAGGTTATCTTATGTTCGCGGGCAAAAGCTAGTTTACTATATTCCTAATCAAAGTACTACTATCCATACATTAAAAATCTGTTATTTGTAAAGTCAGCCATATAAAGAATTAGTCAATTTGAGAATCGATTTTTTTTGTAGAATCAATCCTTTATACTATTGTACATTCCGAAACTGATGAAATAAATTACACAAAGTAATGCCCCTGGCTGGGTTTGAAGTATATAAGTTTTTTATCAGTTGTTTCATAGCACAAAGCAAACTCTGTTTAGTTTGGGACTAGATGGCGTTGTTTGAAAGTTGTGAAATATTTATTTATTAGGTATGTTATGTCTGAGTATGGTTTCCGCACTTAGTCTTATGCACAATGGTCCAATGTACGTGGGCCATGATGGCCATAACTTTAGGTGAGCTTATTCGAACCAACCCACCTCTCTCCAAAAACAGATTAAGCCTCTCAGGTTTTTCAGGGCGTCTGTAAGGGAGTTCGGTGATCCTATCGTCGTTGTGCGTATTTCAGTGACACCTGTGTAGACAAGGAGCAGATACGCAATCGGTTTCTGCCCCTCCAAGTATGCTCTGCACAGGGGTCTGTCTATGATGCCTATTGTATGGATAATTATCTATTTTTGTTTAGCTAGCTAAAATGATATGAACACTTAATACAACTTACCTATAGAAACAGATTGCTTCAACTTCCTCCTCCAATGTATCCCAGGACCGGAGTCTCCGCTCGAATCCTCATGGTCTCTCTTATCCCTGTCCCCGTACAAAATCTTCTCATACAAAGTCTTCTTATCCTTTGGTGGAGCACCCAAATCCAAGTTATTTAAGTTAGTTTGTTCCTCTAACTCTATCATTTTCCGCAAGTCTATAGGTGGTAAGGGTATGATAGACGCTTTTCTAATTTTATGTACATATTCGCACTCCTGAGAGGGGCTGGTCGCGGCTTTAGCTTCGACGTGAGCCGTTTTATTGCCAACGATGACGCTTTGACGCGCGTTGTTAGCAACTATAATGTAAGACTTATCAATAGATTTATCTGGCTCGGATTTATCTTCCTTCTTGCCATTATCATGCAAGTGTTTCTGTATAACTTCTTGTGGCAGAGGTGGAAGTGGGTTGAGTATCACTAGTTTGTTTTTCTCGTCTTTTTCGTCAAGTTTAGCGGCATGTCCGTTGGCGCGGATCTGGTTGAGCGCGGCCTCGTCGCAATCGACCGCGGCTGCAGGCACGAACTCTGGATGTGTGTTGCGTATGTGTCGCTCGAGGTTGTCTTTTCTTCTGAAGCGACGGCCACAGACTTTGCAGCGGAAGGGTTTGGAATCTGCGAGAAAACATCTACTATATTAAAGCTACGCAGTCTTGCATAACATGAGACTGGACTGGAACAATTTTTAAATAAGAAGAAATGTTAAAAAGTGAAAGTTGTGCGAATAGAAGAAATTAAAAAGTTAGTAATGTTTTCCATCGCACATAATATACAGGGTGTGGTGTTAATAGTGGTCCCACGTTAAGTGGTCGATACAGTCAAATGGGGTGCATAGAAACGTAGGGGTGAATAGAAACAAAACTTGAAAGGGTATTTTCACGATATTTGAATATTTTTTTGCAGCATTTAACAATATCAATTTATTAAAAAGGCGATGCTTTGTTAAAAGCCGATAATTTGGTATCAAAGTGAAAAACCAAACAAATGTTCTGTTTCTATCCACCCCATTTTACAGTATCACATACCACAATTTGAATTACTTTTTACCATAGGTCTTAGTGTTTTACAAATAGCCGTGTATAAAGTAGGTAAGTCGTACCGGTGTGGACGGCAGCGTGGCGCCGCATGTCCTTGCTGGAGTGGAAGGCCTGCGGGCAGCGCGGACACTGGTGCGGGCGCCGCACGGCCGCGCGCGCGCCGCAGCCCCGCACGCACCCGCCCCACCCGCCGCAAGCGCACTTCCTTTCTACGACATACTAGCATGCATTAATGCGAACACGGCTAACATTGTTTTACAATTGTTTGGATATTGTAGCACGCATGGATTCACTGTGCAATGAAACATCATATAAGACCATCTGAGACACTAATCTGTATGCTTCTCATATAATTTGACCATTACAAGCCTTGCCAAGCATTGCCCAGAACAAGAGAAGGAGACGAAAATACGAAAAAGGATTTTTCGAATTTTCACCTCTGCCTCTAGTTTGGGTTGCACATAATATTATTAAAAAAAAAGAAGCATTAATCTCACCGTGTTTGCGGACGTGTTTTCTCAAGTTGGAACTATCTCGGAAACTACTGCCGCAGGTGGGGCACGAGAAGGGACGCTCGTCGGTGTGCGTGAGCCCATGTTTGCGCAAAGACGCTAGATTATTGAACGCCTTGTTGCATTCGTTGCAAACAAATTTCTTCTCCTCTGCAAAGAGAGATAACTGTTCTAAATTACTGCTGTCTCATGCCTAATAAATTAAAAGAATGTTGTGAAATGCTTAAAAGAGAATTATAAAGAAAAAAATGTTTTTGGATTTAAGTTTCAATCCAGCTTTTGATACCGTTGATCACAACATCTACTCCCAAACTAAACATATTAGGATTTCATGAATGCTTTCAAACTATTGCTAGCTTCTATGATATTTAAAAATGAATATTTTAAGTTACTTTGGTCAAGCTAGTACTCAGAATTTATATTTCTAACAGGTGTTCCACTGGGTTTAATTATAGGCTCACCTCTCTTCTCATTGAAAACTGCTATAGTATGTAATTTTTTACTCACCAGTATGCTTCAATTTGTGTCTCTGCAATTTGGACATCTGGAAAAAAGCCTCTTCGCAAACGTCACACGGATACCTACGATCGTTACGGTGTACGCGCATGTGGTACTTGTAGTGGGACATTGTAGCAAAAGCCTGAAAAACATATTGGTTTATAGTTAATCACTTAATATGAGTGAGATAGTAGATTTGACCACTATAAAAAATAATTAAAAAAAAAGAACAAGAGAAATATATCTTTATTATCATAACAAAGGAGTTCTCTATTAATTAATAATATTACCATCATCATCTTCCTAGCCTTTTCCAAACTGGCTTGGGGGACAGGTTTCAGGTTCTACCCAGATGCTGAATACCAGTGTTTTCATGGAGCAACTGCCTACTTGTTCTTCACAGCCCAGTTACTGGGCAAAACTACTCTTGGAGAGACTGATGGTCAGACTATCTGGCATCTGAATACTTTTGTATTTGTTATTTCGGGCAGGTGTCTAATGCCATGTCTAAAGCCCATATTTCACATTCATGGTGGCTTACTATGTGTAACAAATTTTAAAGATCTATGAATGACAACTGGAACCAACAAGTTTACGTGCTTGTCAAGGCACGGGATGTCTTAACCACTGGGCCATCACAATATTACAAAAAAATTTAATGGTATCGAGAAAGTAATATTATAGTCAATTAAAATTGTACCTTGTTGCATTCAGGACATTGATATGGCTTTTTCTGACCATTGCAGTAAGCATGGTATGCCACCTGGCTCCGAGCATGGAACTTCTTGTTGCACACAGTACACAAAAACATTTTGATACCATTTAAATCTGAAAAAAAAAATCAAGAGCACTTGTAAATATTGTAAAAAGTATTTTGGTGTCAAATAGAAGCATACTAAAGTCTGTCTAAAAAGTCAAACGACTTAGGTAATTAAATGTAAGCTGATGTAGTCAACACTGGTTCAATAAGATCTTTATCATTGTTCACTAATAGAAGAACCTTATAAAAAATATTGAATATAAGTATGTTTTTAAATGATTAAATATTATACAAATTTCCCAAGTTGTTTGATTTTTTAGACAGATTATAATTTTATTATTTCAGTTCTGTGCCTTCGGCTTGACCTTTCGGAGATTAGCTATCATTCCTACAGTGCACAAAATTCACTTACCTACTTAGTTTCATCTACGAATGAGTGGAGCCGCAGCGACGCGGGCCGCAGGCGGGGGGAGGCGGCGACGGGTTCCCGTCGCGCCGCGCTCTTCCCGCGTGTTCCTTAGTACGCTGTTATTCACGATACAGTGCGCACGATTTTCTTAAGAACCTACCTAACGTTGTTGTAACGTTCGTAAAAGTTTTGTGTTATTACCCTGAGTGATAAGTGCATCATATCGCTGGACAGGGTAAGTTTATTTAATTTATTTTTAGTTTTGTCTATGAGAATTATGAGTGGCATGGACGTATTCATTTACGTAAACCTAATCTGTGAAGGAGTATTCGTGCTTTACACATACTCTGCCCATATAATGGTGTTATTTAGTCAATTATCTTGGGTAAAATGTGTATTATTTAATAATAGCTGTATAGCAATGTTTGTGGAGAAACCGCTTGTTATTTTTTTCGACTAAGTACTTTACTATTGTCGTTACTAGTCGCAGCCAAGCTCACTAGTTGCAGACGTATTATAGCTCACACTGCCTACCCGCTTTGGTCGCAGCCATTCAGCTCGCCATCGGTAGTCGCATGACTCAAGGGCAGGCGTACGGCTCGTGAGCCGCAGCCGTACGGCTCGTGAGCCGCAGCCGTACGGCTCGTGAGCCGCAGCCGTTCGGCTCGTGAGCCGCAGCCGTACGGCTCGTGAGCCGCAGCCGTACGGCTCGTGAGCCGCAGCCGTACGGCTCGTGAGCCGCAGCCGTACGGCTCGTGAGCCGCAGCCGTACGGCTCGTGAGCCGCAGCCGTACGGCTCGTGACCCGCAGCCATACGGCTCGGATGCCACAGCTGTTTAGCTTGCAAGTCCTAGCCGGAGTCCTTTCTTGACTTAACTGGCGTAGACAGTTTATGCATCTGCATGCTTTAGAATGAAAGTAATATCTGAGTCTCATGGCAATATTTTTGCTTGCTTTAGATGGTCCAAGAGGCAACTTTCGTCTCGTTGGGTGAGCTGTTGGAAGAGACGGCCGAAACTGACAACGACAATGTGATCCTAGAGCGGCTGAAACTTCTAGCACAAGAGCTGTTGCCCAATGGCTGGACTGCTTGGACGGTGACTCGATCAACGAAAGAAGACGTGTTTGGAGAGACCGTTGACCCCCAGGTATTGAACAAATTGAGATTTGCCATACCAACAGACCAACTGGCTAGAGCGTTCGTTCCGGAGGCAACTCGTTTGTCTGAAAAAGGGTTTCGTGACCTCAAGCTGAAGATGCTCGATTGGGCGTTCACTAGAGCGTTGATAACCAGCCCACCTGCGATCTGTAATAAGATTAGGGGTTCAGCCGCCGCAACTGAGTTATTCAACGAGGCAGTTAAACCTAGGCGTATGTCAAGGAAGGAAGCCGATCGAGCCTTATCACTAGAGGTGGATGAGGAGGCAACGAATATGAGGAAAAGACGAATATCCTCAGATCCGGAATCATGTGATGCATGGGCAACTAGGTCTAAACGTTCGCGAATAGATAGTCTTGAACAACGGATGAATGATATGTTCTCAACTCTCATGGAGAAAATTGAGTCACTGGCTCCAGTAAGGGATTTGAGGCATGAGAGCTCCTCTGAAGATTGCGCCTCATCTAATGAAGGAGATGACCTCCCCGCTCCGTCAAGATCTGAGTCACCCAGCGATTGGCATGCGCCACCGTTGGATTCTAATCTAGGTTTAGATTCTGCTCAACATAGCTGGCCAGAATTGGAGTTTCTCCCTGCAGTAAAGGAGGCAGAACCCGCGATTCCAGCACCGTCGGAACATGTTAAAGCAGAGGGCATCGCCTGTCAAAGGTTTGGGACAGATGCATGGAATCGCATACGGTATAAAGAGGTAGCTAAAAGATTGCAGGCATCACCTGTCTTTAGCACTTTAAAGATTAATGCTGAGTTGAGTGATCTTGGAATACAAACCTCAGGGCTCCTCACCAAGCAAGATGGAGTTCTTGGCACGATTGTCCATGGGCTCCTCTGCCAGAGAAAGGCGTTAGCCGAAGAACTAAAGAAGCTGGCAGCGAAATTCCCAGCGGCCGCGGCAGATTTAAAAACATTATTGTCAGAGGGTTCTGAGTTTAAGGCAACGTCAGACGATCTTTTGCAGTTCGTTTGTGCACATCGGGCGGAAACGATCGATTTGAGACGGAAATCCTTCAAAACAAATAGTGATGCTCTTTCGTCTATGCTGCAGCAGATACCACCATCAGAAACACACTTGTTTCAGGAGGATAAGCTCTCCCTTTTTATAAGAGACAATGGTGGTACGTCCCGCATTTTTCCTTCCCGTTTTGGGAAATTTCCGGAGAAAACGAAGCAGCTTTTTCAGCAGCCTCAGAAAAGCCGCCAATCACTCCCAGGTCGTACACAGAAGGCCAAAAATCCCGCATGGCATTCCCGGCCATCTCAAACAGCAAACCAAAAGCGGAGGCAATCTGTTGGTAAGGCGAAGAGAGGCGATAAGAAGGAACAGCGGCAACAACGTCGTAAATATTGACGGGGTGTTCAGAGGGGGGCAGCTCAAGAATTACGAGCAACAGTGGCGTTCACTGGGAGCCCCAGCGTCCGTCTTAAAGATAATAACCAACTATGCACTGCCCTTTGCAAGAAAACCCCCTTCTGTTCCTTTAACTCCAAAGATTATGTCAGACTTTTCAACAAGGCCCTCAAAACTAATGCTAAAAGAGATATCGAAACTATTAAACCAAGGCGTAGTCGAAAAATCAACGGCCAAGATTGGATATTTATCAAGGATGTTCTTAATACCCAAACAGAATGGAAAGGTACGGCAAATTTTCGACCTTCAGCGACTAAACCTTTTCTTGAGTTCAAGAAAGTTTCGTCTGGTAAATCAGAACTACGTTCCCAAATTCTTGAAGAAGAACGACTACATGGGAAAGATAGACATCTCTCAAGCATATTTCCACATCCCGATAAGAGAGAGTCATCGGCGGTATCTCGCTTTTACCTGCCAAAACCAACTTTATCAGATGACTTCACTGCCTTTCGGTCTGTCAAGCGCTCCGTGGGCCTTTTCTCGAGTAAGCAAATGGATAGCAAGCATGCTAAGAGGCCAAGGCTTTCGAGTACTGGTATACCTCGACGACTTCTTATTTGCTCATCAAGACCCTCAAATACTAGAAGCTCAGATGAAGCAGGCTATTTCGCTTCTCCAAAGCCTCGGCTGGGTACTAAATCTAGAAAAGTCGATAGTAAAAGCTACGCCAGAGATAGAGTTCTTAGGCATAATATGGAATACAGTTACAAACCAAAAAGTCTTACCGAAACAAAAACGCGATCAGTTAGAAAGAGATCTTCTACAAATAATAAATGGCCGTGTTTGGAATTGGAATCAAGCCACGTCTTTGATAGGCAGACTGGGATTCGCATCTTTGGTAACTCCGTTGGGGCGTCTATTTACAAGAAACCTGCAGAGAGCATCTCGTGCTCTCTCAGAAGAAAATCCCAAGAGGATGCGCTTGCTGCCAGAGGCAGCAATGAACGACTTACTCTGGTGGATGGGAAACCTATCTCGACCGGGGAGAATTTTCATTCCCGAACCAAAACTATTTGTCACGACGGACGCCTCCAACATAGGTTGGGGAGTTCAAGTAGGGGATCACCACGTCTCACAGCAATGGGCCAAAGATCAACGAAATTGGCACATAAATCGAAAAGAGCTGTATGCAGTTTTAATGGCACTGGTCAAATTTCCAGATGTGTTAAAGGGACAGTCGGTTATGGTTCAGTCGGACAACCGTACAGTTGTGGCGTATATAAGAAATCAAGGTGGAACAAGATCATTGATACTGCTGGATTCGACAAGAGAATTGCTTCTCCTAGCCCACCGTTTGAAAATAGACCTGCTCCCTTTTTACATCCCAGGCCAGTACAACACATTAGCAGACTCGCTCTCTCGAGGCAAAGATCTCCCAGACTGGCATCTCAGCAACGAGATTACAACAGTCATATTTCAGAGAATGGGCACACCTCATATAGATCTGTTTGCGACAAATCGGTCCAAAGTAGTCCCTCATTATGTATCAATAGATGCCAAGGACCATCAAGCGTTATTTGTGAACGCCTTCAGCAGGGTGTGGCAGTCCCAGTTGGCTTGGATTTTTCCACCACCACCTCTAATTCCCAAGGTTCTACAGCACTTGGATCAAGCCTCGGGAACCTTTCTAATGGTTGTACCACGATGGAAAAATGTGTTTTGGAGAGGAGACCTGAAGAGGAGGTCGGTTGGAGTACCGTTTCAAATTTGGAACCTGGACCGACATTTGATAGATCTGTCGACCAATCAGCCCCCTCCGGGAATGAAAGGTCTATCTTTAGAGGTTTGGAAAGTACGGGGTGGAGTCAACTAACTACAGGACTTCAGTTGGAAGATATTGCTCTACTCCGAACCGCGTGGCGAGACTCGACGTGGAAAACCTACAGTTCATCATGGAAACAGTGGACTTCGTGGTGTAAACAACACGGGGCAAAACCTGACCGGCCTCGTCCACAGGAACTTGCTTCATACCTGAGCTTTTTATTCAGAATAAAAAAATTAGCATACGCAACCATTTTAGTACATAAGTCGGTAATAGTCACTCTAGCGGATCCCGAGCAAGTTAAAAACCTATCTGCACATCCACTAGTTACATCAATGCTGAAGGCAATCAATTTACGGAAACAGGCCTCCATGAGTCCCAAGTCCAAAATATGGAATATTCAAGACCTCTTAGCCTGGTTAGAGGCTCATCCACCTGATAGAGAGAGTATCTTTCAAGTATCGCGTCATGTGGCTTTATTACTGTTGTTAGCGTCAGGAAGAAGAATTCATGACCTAACTCTTTTAAGTATTTCTGAAGAGAATTGTATTATTTCAGAGACATCGGTAACCTTTTGGCCAATGTTCGGCTCTAAAACAGATGGAACAAGGGGTCGCCAATCAGGATGGTTGTTACATAAATCAGAGAACAGGATTTTTGATTTAGTGAGCTGGGTTAGGTGTCTTATTGATGTCACGTCTGTCAGACGTAAATCTCAAGAGGGCTTACTCAATCTGTTTATAACTACAAGAGGAAAGGTGAAAGCTGCTTCCAGGGCAGTAATAGCGGGATGGTTAAAAACTGCTTTCAGTGATATAGGAGTCAATTGTACGCCGGGTTCAATTAGGTCGGCGGTTGCGTCATACGATTACGCAAGGGACACTCCTTTGGATGAGATTTTAAAGCGTGGGAATTGGAGAGGGCCAACAAACTTCTTCAAGCACTACTGCAAAGCAGTTGAGAAGCCTACGAGGCTTATTGAAAATAGAGTAAGTAATTCTTTCGAAGCAGTTTAGTACTCTCCATATAATTATAGTTATTATTGATTTGTCTGAAGACTTTCATTATAGCCTTCAATTTTTATCAGTCGATTGATGTAAAAATTGTGACCAAATGTTGAAGGATAATAAAGAACTGATTATTTTTGTATATCATGTTTCAATTATTTTGCTCCTACTGAAAATGTTAAATAGCAAAAACTAAGGTCACAGTACGCTGGTCACTTGGAGCCGGCAGATTATAAACACTTCTCCGAAAGGTCAAGCCGAAGGCACAGAACTGAAATACTACCGTTTTCTACCCCGAAGGGAGGAAAACGATTATTTCAGGTCTTGCCGAGGCTTGACCTGAGCAATGGCTTGCCGACTCTTTCGGAATCGGTACTAAGGAACACGCGGGAAGAGCGCGGCGCGACGGGAACCCGTCGCCGCCTCCCCCCGCCTGCGGCCCGCGTCGCTACGGCTCCACTCATTCGTAGATGAAACTAAGTAGGTAAGTGAATTTTGTGCACTGTAGGAATGATAGCTAATCTCCGAAAGGTCAAGCCTCGGCAAGACCTGAAATAATCGTTTTCCTCCCTTCGGGGTAGAAAACGGTAGTATTATCACATTCACCTATACGGATAGATCTGGATTTTTGTGGTTTTTCTCACAAATAACAATAAATGAATCCAATTTGATGACAGAAGGTACAGTACTGGAATATGTGTGCAATGTTTACAAACAAGCTAGCTTATGTTTTGTTTAATATTTAAACCACATTTATTTCAATATGATAACTATTTGAAATGACACTGTAGAAAGAAAGAAGAAGACAAACAGTTTATTTAAGCGAAAAAAGACGCAATCTTAAAACTAGCTAACAAACATAACACATCAACACATCAAGTATTGAGTATTGAGTATCAATGTAGTGAAACTGACCTGTTTCTACTTTAATATGTGATGTTTCGAGCTTTTTCTTCTTATAAAATTCATCATAAATGTCACATTGTATCTCTTTATCAACTTCGTCGTCACACGACTTGTCTTCAGTCTCTGCCGGGGGAGCGTCATCCGCAGGCTCTTTCTCTAAACTTTTATTCAAAGCCTCCTCAACGTCAACAGTAGGCTTTGACTTCTCACTAAGGCAGGCTTTGCAACCAGTCTTCTCATGCAGTAAACAGTCAATACATTTCACATGACCACAGCTCTCTGTTACCAGTCGATTATCAGTCGTATTCACAGGCTTCTCGTTACGACAATTCGAACAAACTTGCGCATTCATATTGTTAGGAATAAACAGAGGTTATTTACATGAATATTGTGCCTACACCACTTTATCTAAATATTTACATTACAAGGATTATAGAATAGGTTTCATTTACTACGTATTTAAATACCATTGCAATATTAATAAAAATTATAAAAACACAAAATATTGTTTTCACATTTTTGCGAAGTGCAAAGCTAAAATGCGAAGGCGTTCCAAAAGTTAATTGTAAAACGTTGAATATATTTGACGTTAAACCCTAATAGTTTACCTCAACCAGTTTTTTTGTCACTTTACTCTGTAGCCTTAACAAAATAAAATTAATTGTAATAATTACGAAAAGTTGATGGAAAAAAGTTTAATTCATTAATCATATGGAGACGATTAAAAACATTTTCAAATGAAACATCTTTAATTATACAAGTTTTAGAACGCACCCAAAACTGACGCCAGCGTTAAACCACAGTGTCGAAGTGTCCAAGAGTTAAAACTTTGTAATCTTCTAAAGAATCTGCGTGAAACAAAACGTATCTTGTTGTGCTGCTCGATAAAGTGAAGCCATTTAGTCGATTTTACACGATTAAATTTCATACTTTCTTAAAAATTACTCAAATAAAAACCAGCTAGCGAGCCTCGAGCACTCACTATATTTATTACAGGTCGATCATCAGGCGTGTCACCACCACCACCGCCGTCGTCGCGAGGTATGGTAAGGGCTCAAACACATAAACACGTTACGATTACGACGACGCAACGTGCCACGTTGAATGACATCGTATTGACGGTAGCGCATTTGTAGAATTGCCGAAGTTAATTTCGAGAAATGGACCACACTTGACATGTTCTCTTCTTTGTAATATTAGGAAGACGGATAAAGAAGAAACAGATATAAAGAAAATACTGTCCGTCATCTTTGAATATTGAAATTAAAAATTTAAATGCGGCACAAACAGCTGCAGGAGGGCACCATGAGATTTTACGTCTTGCTACGTGCCGTGGAACGTGACACGTTACGTTGTCATTACGTGATTATTTACTTTGTTCGACGACGATTTCCACGTAACGGCACTGTGATGTGGACTTACACGTCACGTTGCAGTGCCGTGGCATGTTACATTGTTGCGTCGCGTCGTCGTATTATTTGTTTGAATCCTAACACCCGTTTGTGTTTATGTAATTGTGTATACCTACTTATTTATATTTGTGTGACACACATACATGTGTGAATCATGAAGAATACTACCTATTACGCTACTTACAAACAGCCATGTTAGAACCACAATATTTTAATACTTCTACTTTTTTAGTAGGGTGTGAGACATCCTGGCCTAGCTCATGCTCGCCGAGTTAATAAATCTTCGAACCCAAATTGTGTGTTCGTGTGTGCTCTAACTACCTTTTTAACCTCCTTTTTCCCACTCATCAGATTCAGTACAGCTCTTTTTAACATTGGCACACAATACTGGACGAATAATAGTGGACCTCTAGATACACAGAGATCTGTGGATGAGTTGACTACGCATATGCGCATTAACGAATTTGAACCGCTGTTTAGTCTTCAGTACCCTAAAAGAACATAATCATTACTGTATTAAATAATAAATATACAATGTGTACCTAATTAGTAATTCTTATGAAATCGATAGATTTAGTAAAAAAACATCTGTAATATGCATCGATATTCAAACGCTACGCAACACTGTATTAATAATCTGTGGATTCTTGCAGTTGTCATTTCGTTATAATTTCATTTCGTAGGTACGCCTAGGAGAGTTTTTTTCCTGAAAATAAATAGAAAATATATAATAAATAAAAACTCAACATGGTAAGTCTCCAGAAGTATGCTTTTGGCTATAACTGTGACCAACGAATTGTGTAATCAGTGCTCTATTGACGTGCGATTTCAGCTTAAAAGACGTAACCTCAAAAATGGAATTTGTTTTCAGGATGTCTTTCTAATGATTAGGCGAAAAAAATTAACCATCTTCACCGATGCGAAGGATACGACAACTGTGCTAGAATTGAAGAAAATGATCGAAGGTGGGTGCGATTATCGCGATATGAGAAAATTCTATTTATAGTCGGGATACAATGTCGGGCGCGCAGCGTAGGTTTTGTTGTTAAGCCTTGTGTTGTTTCTTCATTGTTCGTGAATGTTTCATGTGCACTAATGTAATCTAAGGCGATGTTTTCCTCGGCAAAAAATATGACTCATTTTATGTACCAGGTTTGCTAAACCAAGCTTTATGGTGTTTGTGTTCATAATAGAAAAAAATATTATATTAATTTACTGTGGTACTAAACAAAAAAGAACGAGGAAGTGTATGCAGTGAGTACTGTAGGAAGTGCATTTTGATTGTGTGCTTAGACTTTGGACTGTGATTACAGTCAATACAAGCAATATAAACCAAGATAACTAAGCTACATTAGCAACAGATCTCTGAATTAAAAATTAGTAAAGGTTTAAAGTAAATATTGTCATGATTACCATCAGATAGTTTTGGGATCAAACTGGAAGAACTAAAGAAGATGCATTAGGGCTTCTGTTCTTTCTTAATAATTTAAGTCAAATGGGTGCATGCTAGAAACTGCATGAACTGAAGGCTCTTGATGACAAACCAAATAAATACAGCGTTTTCATTAATAAAATTATACCTGCATTGCAGTATAAGAGAATATAACTTCAAGATCATGGTTTTATGATCTCTACAATTTGAATAATTTGCTACTATATGAATCTGTGTCCCGTCTTCTGTCATTAGTATCAGCTGTGGAGATCTAAACTATTTTTATTTATACCAAGCTTGGACCTTTTTGAACTAATGAGGAGAATAGCAATGATACATTTAAATGTTGTTTTCTAGTGTTTTTATTTAGTCTATACCTATGTCTTACTTTAAAACTGGTTTATGTGAATGCTGTCCACATCTGAGAGTGACAAATTCAATCTACATTTTAAGTTTAATTGTTATAGTACCCTAAAAATGTACTAAGGTAGATACCAGACAGACTCAGAATAATGGTTGTTGACTCTCCTACATTTGTTGACATTCTTAATTAACCCTTCAGATACCGTCAATTAGAGACACAATAGTAAGACAATAGATGCGCGGCCACCGGTGGTCGCTTGGGGATTCATGAATTAAAACAAAAACTATAATAAAGACACAAAGCGGCTTTGAATCAACATCTATCACAATCTTTTACATTTTCTAGTAATTAAGAACATTTAAATGTTTTTTGTCCGGGTTCCTACACCAAAATATCAGGAAAAGGTCAATGAAGTTTATTTAATGTTAATCTGGCACTTTGTGGTAATAAGTTGGTGGAATGCCATAGTTCTCAAACTCCATCTTACTGCTTAGATCATAAATCATAGCATGATGTCATCATCACAATATTTAACTCATTTTTTTGCTTGAAATGATCCAGTATTGACCGTGTAAAGAATAGCTTAATAAAATCGTGATTTCTTATTTAAATCACCAGGTATCTTGAAAGTGACACCACCAAGTCAGATGCTGTTCAACAAGGACAGTCAGCTGATGGAGGATGAGAAGACCCTGGCTGAGTACGGCCTCACATCAGCCACTGCCAAGGCCCAGTGTCCTGCACCTATTGGATTGGCTTTAAGGTACAGACTTACCAATAAAATGTGTTATGTGGCATCTTACTTACAATTGCTATAGGATGGTACAGGTGACAGCGGTCGGATTCATACCATGTAGCTGCCTACCCTTTTCTCTCATCTTAAAGATGCATATTTTCGTCCTGGTGTCATCCTACCAAAGCTATGTAAAAAAAAACATTAGCAAGAAACATCATTGCTCAACATAATCTATCTGTATATATAAAAATCAATGCCACTTTTTGTTGTTATTTTATAACTCAAGAGGGGTCACCTTACCACTTAGGGCTCACCTATCCAAACCAAATTTATAGGCTTTGTTCGGACTATTTATAATAATCATATAATCATAATAATAATCGTTTATTTCCTAATATGGGTAATTACATAAAGATATTAGATTTAGTAGATGGTTTGTGAAGTTTGGTAGAGTAGAGTATAGTAGGGTAGAGTAGTGTAGAGTAGTGTAGAGTAGCGTAGGGTAGAGTAGGGAAGAGCAGGAGCGAAGCCGTGCGGGCAAAAGATAGTAATATATATAAAAATCAATGCCATTTTACGTTGTAATTTTATAACTCAAGAACGGGCCCACCTATCTAAACCAAATGTTTAGGCTTTGTTCGGACAATTTAGTAGATGGTTTATGTAAAGTTTAGTAGGGTAGGGCAGATGTTGCATACAATCTGAAAACTAAGTACTTAGTATAAGGTCTTTTTACATAGCATGGGTAGGATGACAGCAGGACGAAAATATTCATGTTTAGGATGAGAGAAAAGGATACATAGCTACGTTGTATGAATCACCCCACCATGCTATAGCAATAGGTGCTTAGGGCTGACCCTACATTAGACGCGCGCGTTCCTCGGGCATGTGAGAAGCGCGGGCGTCACGAGCGCGCTGCGTAAGCGTCGCGTTTTGCTGCCCTGCGGCGTGTGTGGAGAGTGCACGCGGCGTTCGCACCGCGTTCTTACCCCTTCACTCGCTCGCAGCCGCCGTGTGGCGTGTGCGCCGCGCGCTTGCTGTCTCACGGCAGCAACACGCGACGCTAACGCAGCGTACTTACGGCGCGCACGCGGCTTTCGCATCGCTCACACGCCCCAGGAACGTGACCACCTAATGTGGGGGACAATCTAACGTGTCTGCGCTGTGCACGCACCTGTACTGTGAAGATAAGCCATATTAGAGTACAGGATCGAAACTCGTAGTTGCACTGATCACAGTAACTCGTCACCGTAGTCGAAATCGGCAATAAGTATACATATATAGCAATTGTAGTGTAGTAAACAATAGACTGCAATGGCAAAATAATTAAGGATGACATTGGTTTCATTGCCTCGACGTAATATCGATTGTGAACCAATGTTACATGCTTGTATTTTATTTTAAACTAGCTGGTACTCGCGATTTATTTCGTGTGGATTTTCGAGAATCTGCCCCTGATACTGGAATTGAGTACTGTTACAGTACTGTACCCGTGGTAAAAGGAAAACTAGTCTAAGTAACTCCTTGTGACATCAGCTATCTATCAGTGAAAATCTCTTCAAATTCGGTCCCACCTAGGGAATGCAATCTCGATCTCGCGAAATCTCGGCCTTTTTTAGCGAGATTGATCTCGGACGGAAAATGGGCGAGATCTCGCGAGATTAACGAGATTGTACTCGAGCATGAAAACGTCTTATTCGAAGCGCGGATTGACACGGACGTTAAAAAATTATAGACAGATACGTCAAACAATGTTTGTTACAAAAAATGTATTGAAAAAAATTCGTAAAAATAAATGTTTATCTTATAATACTTTTTTTTGGTGGGTAAAAATCATGC
The DNA here is from genome assembly GCA_949319445.1 of Mythimna lalbum. Taxonomy (NCBI): domain Eukaryota; kingdom Metazoa; phylum Arthropoda; class Insecta; order Lepidoptera; family Noctuidae; genus Mythimna; species Mythimna lalbum. The sequence continues at coordinate 20,004,875 of OX439356.1, read as the reverse complement.
AAATGACATCTCCCGCCCTTGAGCGGAGCGGGAGATAGTATCAGACTATTACTGCCTTTATGCCTTTCATACCGGGGTTGAGCTACGTTTCGAAACTAACGCTGGCCCCAGTAGGCTTCGACCCAGTGCGCGCCATTGACGACTTGGGCTCGGTCCGGACAGTTACCGGACGGTTCGACAGTAAACTACCCATTACTCTCCGTCCGCAAGCCCGCGCCTACGGTTATCTTATAATACTTATAACTTTTATTATATTTTTCCTAATTTATTCAAATATTGTGAATATTTGCAAAAAAAAAAACACAAAACTGCCAATCTCGCGAGATCTCGAAATTGGCGAGATCTCGCGATATTGTTATTCATAATCTCGCGAGATCTCGCTCGAGCCCCAATCTCGCGAGATTTGCATTCCCTAGTCCCACTGTTACGGAGATTTACTCGAACAAATAGATAGACCGACAAATAAAAATTTAAGGTATACAAACAAACAGACACTTGGACACAAGCTTGGTGCAAGTGCAGAACAACCCACCAGTGGCCTGGATGGCCTGGTGACTATGTATTTTTGCTGACATAACAAGCTATATAGCAACAGGTTCTTTACAAAAAAATATTAGTCAGGTGTTTCAGGTTTCGCTTTCGCAGGACTAAAAATTATATTGTACTAGCTTTTGCCCGCACGGCTTCGCTCCCGCTCTTCCCAACTCTACCCTACTCTTCCCTACTCTACCCTACTCTACCCTACTCTACCCTACACTACTCTACACTGCTCTACTTTACGCTCCTCTACACTACTCTACCCTACTCTATCCTACTCTACCCTACTATACCCTACTCTACTCTACCAAACTTCACATAAACCATCTGCTAAATAGTCCGAACAAAGCCTAAAAATTTGGTTTGGATAGGTGAGCCCGTTCTTGAGTTATAAAATAACAACGAAAAGTGGCATTGATTTTTATATATATAAATAAACTCGAAAACTAGTGAACGGATTTTCACCAACACATGCATATTATTATAGAGAAAAGCCGTTATTTTCAAAGGGAGACCCTTTGAAAATAAATCTATACGATATACAATGCACATGACATATCCACTAGAATTTTTATATTGGTCAAAGTCAAAGTAATTTATTTGCATTATATACGGTACAAGAGATTGTTGCCTTATTGTTTGCCTGTTAGTTTCCTTAGAAGCGTCCCGCAGTATATTGTCGTATATTTTCAGCAGTTTATTTGAGTGTTTGATGCGTCGGAATGAATCGGCGGTCATTATACCTTTACATTTATGTATACAAATTGTAACTCCTTTTTTTAAAGCCATGGAGTTTTTTGCCGGTTCTACTCCATAGGAAACGACCAATTTGGAACCGTGCACTAGTTTCTGGCGTTTTATAAGTGCCCATGTAGGCCTATCTATACTTATAATAAATCTGTAGAGAGGTCAATTCTGTACATGAAATATTTTTCCAAAATAATTATCAGGGGGTGATTAGTGATCGATACTGATGCTAAAAATGCAAACAGTAAAATTTTTGTCTGTCTGTCTGTCTGTCTGTCTGTATGTTCTTTATAGAAACAAAAACTACTCGATGGATTTTAACGAAACTTGGTACAATCATTCTTCATACTCCTGGGCAGGTTATAGTATACTTTTCATCACGCTACGATCAATAAGAGCAGAGCAGTGAAGGGAAATGTTGGGGAAACGGGAGAAATTACTCCATTTTTTAAGCTTCCGTCGCGTTTGCAGCCTTAATGGTTAAAGCTACACAGAAATCATGTATAACGGAAATGTTCTCCTCAAAATTATATAAAAAATATCCCACAACAGCATACGTCTATCTTTTATGGTTGACTCACAATAACACGTGTAACTCCCGATAGCTTAGCAGTTCTGAGCTTTCTGTTTATTTTTGTCTACTCTTACGTTTATAGCACTGAATGTTGCTGGCATAAGCAACAGGACCCGCGTACGAAGTCGCTGGCAGAAGCTAGTGTGAAATAAAGTATTTTGACTTTGAAAGATAAAGTCAGAAGTAAAAATATAAGTGACAGTTTTTATCAGATTTTTTGAAGTTTATATCTTAGTGGTTTTTGGTTTTTATTTAATATGCATAATCCTGTATTTTTTTGTATAAATGATAAATAAATCAAAAAAATGTTTATGAATGAAAAAAAAAAATTGTTTTCAGAATTCTTATGTTGATTTAATTTTTTTTCAAGAGACAATAATCTTAATACATATTCTCCCTGCACAGGAAGGAAAATGGTGAGTTTGAAGCCTTGGATCTGACTCCGTACTCTTCGCCACCCGACTTGCCTGACGTAATGAAGTCACAGGAGACCAATGGACAGGAACAAGTATGTTTCTTTTGAATTTTAAAAATGTAAAAGACCATCTCAAATACTAATGCACAGTTCTGATATGGTTTGACCATTAGATGTTCACTGTATAGACTTTGACATCTGGCTAGGAAGCACCAGCCTCATAATAATTAAATATTATATAAATTAAATATAGAGCAGCGATGGCCGAGTGGTAACGGCTCCGACTTAAAGAGTTGTAGGTCTCGGGTTCGAACCCTGTCAGGCGCATTACTTTGTGTAATTTATTACATCACCACTGCTCTCAAAACGGTGAAGGAAAACATCGTGAGGAAACCGGTATGTCCTAGAACCAAAAATTCGAAGACACGTGATATTCACCAACAGGCACTGGGCCCGCGTGGTGGATTACGACCCATTCCCTCTCCTAGAGAGGAGGCCCGAGTCCCAACAGCGGGAACATTATAAAGCCGACTATGCTATGCATTAAATATATGCAGTAATTAATATGTTGAACGTCATATAAGTTTGACTCGATTGTAGCGATTTCTAACGCATAATTACTTTTTTTTTACGTGGGAAATCATCAAATGACTCCTTCCCACTGGACCGTGCGATTGGGAGTGTCAGACTACTGACTAAAATCCACTGTGTTCCTTAATTTATCCTTAGCGAGGGCAACGATAACCCATTCGAACAAACCGCATCCCTGGCACACATCCCTATCAACGTTTAATTCTTGTTCAAACTTTCCTTACGCGGAGCGAGGCTAACTATCAGTTTTTACATTGCTCTAATGTTATTTTGTTGTTATTTCAGATGGATCAACATTAAACGACTCGGCTGTGGTTTGGACGAAACTGATGCAGGCACCAACTTTGCGTCGCAATGATTTTGTAATATACCTAGTTCACTCGACTGAACTACCTCGCCCGCAGGCCCCACCATCGGCCCGCGAGCGACACCTTAATTATATTTTTTTGCATATAACATATTTTGTTATTAATTTATCGATCATTTTGCTCGATTTTAACATATTCTGTTACGTCTACACGTTTCTTTGTAGTATTTTTGTGAAGCTTTGTACGAAAAGGGAGTGTAGCTATTTGTAGTTTATTGCGAAAACTTGGACCACGAGTACCGTGTGCTTACACACGTTGTCAGTGATTGATACTGGTTCTGTTACACGTAGATGTTGAGGTACACGGCAGCGCCGCCAGCGCAGTGTCGGGGATGTATCGGTAGTCGAGTATTAGTCAACTAGTCTACAATAGATTCAATTGTAATTAACTTAAAGAATTAGCGGAGCGCATGGAATATTACAGGTTTACGAATGAATTACATCGATTAAGTTAGCTCAATGGCAAACCTAGGTTTTAGTGCTAATAGTATTTATTTTAACTATAGTCGGTTGAGGATATGGCAGCCGGTACATCTCTCGCGGTAGACGCCGACCCTGGCGCAGGTGCGCGGTGCGGACATACTACTTACTGGCACAATTGATATTAATCATTCATCATCTCTTGTGGCTTTATTAGACTACCTAGGCCATGACATCACGCCATTTGAAATTTTAACTAAAATATAAATGGCATCTCAATTATGAAACTGAACATTAGTAAGTTGTGCCTATAATATTTCGCACTTAACTAGTTGATAAATATTTAAACAATCGTATGTTACTAACTCCGCGACACTATTTGTTTTAATAGCTTGACGCTTCAACTTGTACCGTTTTGTCATATACGAGGGTACCCTAATGATTAACTTAACTCTTCTTCACGATAACATTGTATGCGTAGTTGGTGTGAACTTTTGTTCATTTGTAGCCTCAATGACACAACCGTATTTTAGGTTTCAAAGTAAATTGCGAAATCGACAGTATATTTCCAGTACACTGCTTTGTATAATGGTAAATAAGCTAATATTTTTATGAAACTATCGTTGATACACGATATTCATCGATCCATGTCATGCTACAAATGAACAGTTTCAATAATTTTAATATTCAAGTTTGTTAGAAGCGTAAAGTAATACTGAGAAACTGTCAAGGCTCGAGTCAAACTGATCTCGTAACATCTCATTTTGTATGTGTTTTTTTTTTTATTAATTTTATTTCATTGTTTCACACAATAGAGCAAGTTCTCACGGCTATATTTATTTCCGCTTGGTTTGGATTAATGAAATTAGTGTTATGATCATTGTGATGTATTGCCGATGTTCTGATCGACGTGTGGACGCTAGCGTCGGGCAGACCCGGCGGGCGCGCTCGACGCCGGCGCGTGCCGGACGTCGTTTGTCAGTGTTACTTTAACTTTCTGTCACGTTCATGTGTACACATTATAAATATGATTTTAAATAAAATTAATGATACGGTATTTAACTGAGATAGTATAGAATGGACTATAGATAGTAGCTAATTTAATAGGGGTAAAATAGGGGCTTTTATATTTCATAACTACAAAAACAATCTTCGTTTCTCTGCAACATTCTTAATTGTGATTTATATTTTTAAAAATAAACGTTGTATTGCAAATTAATTTGAATAATGTTTGTAGTTCCTCTCAACAAAACAATTTGTTCTCTATTTTTTATGTAACTTTTCAATTGCACCTTTATTGTTGTAAGATGTTTTGTATATTTTGGTTGGGGTTCATCCATTATATACGGGGGAGGGTGGGTGTCGGAGGCGGTGGCGCGGCCCCCGGCACGCAGCCGCTTACGGTGCATAGCTAGATAATAACATACGAAAATCTCTGTGAGTCAGACTTGCTACCAAAAACATTTCCTTTTAAATTCAAATCCAAAAATAGTAGGATAGTTGGGTAAACCATATTGCACCTAATTGCACTTAAACTAAGATAGAGAATCAAAAACCATTCTTTTGTGATTCGAGAACCACTACCATGAGTTTACCGTCAGTATTTACGTGTCGTGATAAGTCAATGTTTTTGTACCATATGCTTTCTCTCTATCGAATTTCTAGTGTGTGGTAAGCCGTGGTAGTGGGGAAGCTCCGAACTAGTCTAGTTCACGGCGTGCGAAGCTCTAGAGTGGTGAGCTGTTACTTCTGATGTTACTCAACTTGTTTCAGTGCCGGTACGAGTCCTACCTGACGGAAGTACTCGGCACCAACATTATTGAAATATGTATTTATTCGTTTTAACATTAAGCTATTGTAATCTAAGGTCTCACATCTGAGAGGTTTTGTATACCAATTAATAATTAAACAAATTGAACAAAACCGCTTGAAATACATAACGAGACTTAGACAAAGAATACCTAGTGTAGTTCCAAACATCCACAGATGAGCCAGCAGGAAATAAAGCTGTTTTGATTTGTTTTGTCGGGTTTTATTTTAATCGATTGTGCCCAATCATTTTAATTGGGTGCCCCAATTCGAAAAATCCCTAAGTCCTAGTTAGGGATTTTTTGCACTACTAATACAGGTAGATTTGCCGTTTTTTCTCTATCGATACGTCCAACAATTTTTTTGTTATGATTTCCCCTCCCAATTAAAGATTTGTTGCCTATACTAATATTACTATTTATTTATATAGCTGCAGGGTTTGTTTTACCTTTTTGACGCGCTGATCTCAAGAACTATTGGTTCGAATTGAAAAAAAATCTGTATTTGCATTTCATTAAATATAGGTAACGGTAAAATGGGGTGAATAGAAACAAAACTTTAAAGGGTATTTTCACGATATTTGAATATTTTTTGCAACATGTAACTTTATCAATTTATTAATAAGTTGTTATTTTAAAAAGTCGATGCTTTGTTAGAAGCCGATAATAAGGTATTATAGTGAAAAAGGAAACCAAAGTTTTGTTTCTATTCAATGCCCCCCTACGTTTCTATTCACCCCGTTTTTTCGGTATCTAGTTTCTAAATGCAAAAAAAAAAAACATTGAGCGACTGTATACAATATAATTTTTAGTATATGCGAAACCTGAATATAGTTGGTTCAGAATCAGTAACTGGATGGATTTCAATAGTTTTTACACCATGTTATATTTTTTCACAAAAATATTTAAAATGATCATAAGTTGGACACCGCCGACACTAAGCACAACTCAGGTCATGGCATGTCATAGCGGGCATTAGGCGTCAGAAAACAGCTAGGTGCAAGTGCAATAAATACTAGACACGTTTCGCATAATTATACTAAAACGACGGTCTCCGTCGCAGAAACTGGATTATTACCTTCGCAGTGTTGCTAGTTCAACTTTAACGGTGTGCATGTAGTCATGCCGGTTATGTAACTAATTTCGCGACGGATCTCGCGCGGATCCCCGCTACGGAGCATTTTGTAGGACCCCGCAGGCGTCCGCTTTACACAGACACACTCTTGGCCATCAATGTTACCGACATTTCTTTGAAGCGTAGATACGTGTAACATAACTGTGCGTGGAGCCGGGCTTGCTTTATGGGGTCTGTACACACCAAAGCCGGCTTCACCTGGCGTGTTATTGCCGGCAGGCTAGCCCCGGTACGATAGATTCAAAACAAGCCGGGCGGGCTATGCCACCGGGTAAAATCGGCGGTATTGGTGTGGTAAGGCCTTTGCCGGACAGCTACCTATTCCTTGACGTCCCAAAGCTCGCGTCTACGGGCATCACCCTGCGACTCCCAATGGGTATGGTTGGAACGATGTAAACTCCTTGCTATTGATATTTTGGGCTTGATAATAGCGGTAATGCGCCTGGCTGGGTTTGAACTCACGACCAAGTCGGAGCCATTACCACTAGGCCACCGCCACAGCTCTTAGGCGCAAGCGCATTACTTTGTGTAATTTATTTCATCTCCACTGCTCTCAAAACGGTAAAAGAAAAGATCGTGAGGAAACCGGCATGTCCTAGAACCAAAAACTCACTGGACTGGTCCCGCGTGAGCAGCCTATTCTCTTTGTCTTTTTCTTATAGAGGTCTGAGTCCTAGCAGAGGGAACATTATAAGGCTGATTATGCTTATGATATGCTTAATAGCAGTAGTTGAGAATGCAGTTATATGCAAAACAGGAGTTTAACGATAAAACCACAAAACTATAAATACAGAATTTTATTAGATTGTGTAAATAAAAAAAATTGCTCTTACTTACATAATATGAGTATCTCAAGTTCTCAATACTTTAAAAATAAATAAGTACATTATTGAAGATATTGTACGTATATATTGCTTAAATACATATTTGTACGTATCTTTAAGAGATGAAACGGATATCCGGTAACTATCCGGTATCCGGCATTGTTTTGACTATCCGGCCGGATAACTTGTCAAATTGTTGTGAATAAACGCTTTTTAGTAAGAAGCGACTATGCTTGGCTTTGTATACCAGACCAACTTCTGAAAATAGCCGCTGTAAACGCTACTACCGCGTTTTGAAAAATAAACGTTAGCAAATCAAACTGATTCTGTAAGGCGATAATGGGCTTAATATTCCTTAGTCAGATATCCGGCGCTCCGGCCTCGTAGCTTGCCGAATATCCGGTATCCGGCCAAACCACTATCTGTTTCATCTCTAGTATCTATTAACTTTTATTTCCGGAACTGCGTGTTTGTGAACTCTGGACTGAAGGGAGTAGTGTTAAACCCAAAGCTGTTCTCATGGTTTGCTATTGGGTTCCTAGTGCTGGTCTGAAATTAAAATAAACATATTGTTGTCAAGCAAATCAGAACGTAAAGTTAATAGACCTCGTGATTGTAAGCGCTTTCTAATTTTGCAAATTGTGCATACATGGTTTTTTTTTTTAAACACATCTTGCACTCAAAACTCCAAGGTGTAAGTACCTATTGTGTGTTCACGTTTTACAAATTAATATAAAATATCTGTAGGTACCAAGAATTTGTTTTGTAGAATGCTCAAAAAAATCTCAAAATCTCTCTAATTTTCGAATTTTTAAATTATATCAGTGTCATTTATTTACCCATTTAGGTATCGACAAAGGCTTATAGAACATCACGCTACGGCAAATAAGAGTGGCGCAATAACTAATGATGCGGCTAAATCGCTAATGAATGCTTACCACCCCAAGGCTTTCAGCATCGAGATGCCGCATGGAATTGTCATCTTCTGGCGGGAAGTAATCGTTCCTGAACTGCGGCAGGTCTTCGATGCCAATCAGGTCCGAATCATTGGACAACTCGCTGCAACAGACGAATTAAATGGTGAGGATTACACATTTTTTTAGTTTGTTTTAGGCGGGAAATCATCCAATGACTTCTCCCGCTCTAAAAAGAAGAAGACTCAAGACAGAAAACAATTATTTGAGACTTGTATAGGACAAACAACAATAAAATAAAAGTAACTTATAAAATACTTAGAGCTTGTCCACCTTGTGGGAGGCCTTCCAACACTGCGTCCTACGGTACGCTGTCACCACTCCAGAACATTTTGTCCCTAATTAATCTTCGAGCTATGTCGGTAACCTTGGATCTCCTGTGAATATCTTTATTTCTGATATCCGACTACAATTTGGAAAGACGCATCTCACCTAATGGCATCAAAGTCTGGTGCCTTGATGGTTTCATTCCAGATGGGATTGGAGCCCTCCACAGCATGCTTGTTGGTCCCGGGCGCGGCCAGGCCGATGCGGTTGAGGTTCGACTCCTGGGAGCTGTACTTGGTCATCGATAGCGCTGCGATGCGACGGTTCAGCCTGTAGAAAAGAATTTAGCTGAGAGATGGAAGCTAGAAAATGATCGGTCCTGCGTAATGCGATTGATCTCTAACAATGACTATATAACCACTTGACCGCTCATACGGGCCACTCCAGCTCACGACACATACGTGATTTTGCACTTATATTAGATGCCGATATCAGTGCATTTTTTAGTACTGACCAGTTGTTGGATCTGTGCACATTCTTTAACTTTGGTACCTTAAAAAACATTTATTGTATAAAACCGAAGCAAAAATGAGTTCCTGTGCAATTAAATGGTGCGGTAAATCATCTAGAACATCTAATTATAAAAAAAAGACGGCATGAGTTTTCATCAGTAAGTAAAATATGTTTATATTTTATTTACATTATTGCTAAGAGAGAGCTCAAGCTAAATTGGTTGTTGACTAAAAAAGTGATACCGCGTTGATGTCTTTTGAAAAAGTCCTTTACTTTCACTAGAATATTAGATAAGTCTGTCCCTTTCTCCCATAAGTACTTTCTACTGAGTGATGAAGTGATGTGACAACTTCAAAACATAGTCTATAAATATTATTTTATCGATGATTCCCAACCTTGATGACCTTTTAATGTTAACATTTTAGATTTCTTGTTGTTACTTGTAGAGGAACATTTTTATTGATGAATTTGACAAACCTCAGTAGTTTTTTTTTTTTTGAGAGTGAGAAATTATAGAATAGTTTCTCGCGTTCTGGATGGAGCAAAAGGCTCCACCACCCAAACCGTAAGAACATGCCATGCAAGCCAGACTTTTACTGACTAAACCAATGACTATACAATCACTTGACTGCTAATACGAGTGACTCAGGCTCACGACACTTATGTGCAGTTGCACTTATATTAGACGCCAATATAACGCCTTTTTTGGTACAGTCCAGTTATTAGATCTGTGCACACGTGATCATTTCGGTACTCGTATACTCGTACCATAAAAAACATTTATTGCATAAAACAGAAGCAAAAAAACCGGCCAAGAGCGTGTTGGGCCACGCTTAGTGCAGGGTTCCGTAGTTTCCCGTCCGTCATAATAAGTGTCCCCAATTAAGAGTTAAAACAATGAACGATAGACAACGAGCAAGAGCAAATACCTAAAGAAGCCACCAGAGACCAACCGAACAATAATTCGACAATATAAAGCTCATACCCGTCCCGACTCCATCAACAAAGAATAAAATTTATACAAACTAGACGTGCTATGTATGTTGGGTTTTCGGTGGTAATTTTGGATTGCATGAACCTATTATAATAAATCTTTTATTTGAAAGAAAACGCGTTCAGGATAGTAAAATATGTAAATTAAGTTTAAAAAAATGCTAGCATATACGATTGAATTACAAACTTAGTTCAAAAATTATTATCAACAACTTTTCAAAAACTGTTCCACCCATCAAGTTTAAAATAAGTTTCCTAGAAAGTCTTTATAAAGACTTTTTTTCTACTTTGGAGATTTTTTCATATTTTCTAAACTTGTGGTTCAAAAGTTAGAGAAGGACATATTTTTTTTTGCTTTTGAAGCGATTATTTCCGAAAATATTAAGATTATCAAAAAATAATTTAGGTAAACCCTTTAGGAATTAAGCGGGAAGGGTTCCTAGTTGACTACGGAACCCTAAAAATGAGTACTTGTTCAATAAAATGTTGAGGAAAATAGTCTATGTTTAAAAAAAAAGCAGAACTAATCGACGTCGATTTTATCGATATCGATATTATTGCTGCAAAATTTACTTGTTCATCACTATTTTTACTGGGTTTGTTGCATCAGCCAATCACAGCCGCTATATTTTCCCCCGTCCCCCGACCCGCAACGGTGAATCGTGTGCCTAGACAAAATCGGTCTATCAGCTCTCAAGTGGTTTTATTCTCTTTGATCTCTAACCATGAGTCTCGGATCACCGTGCCATCAGACAAGGAAAGTGAAGAAACAGAGTGCTCCACACAGAGTGTTAGCGCACACAGTCACACGTGTGCGCTATAATATCTCCTGCGTAGGTACTGGCCAATCTCCGTTGAGTTTGGCCACAGTTACCGAAGTTTTATTGGGAGACTTATTTGGTCTACTATCCACGGACGCGTAGCTTCATAGACGCGTATCTGTCTATGAAACTTTGTCGACGAAGCTGAAACGGCACGACGGCACGACGCTGCTACTTCATCACTTCATAGTTTTGTACTTAACTTCACGCCGGCGTAATGACAGATACGCGTTTATGAAGCTACGCGTCCGTAGACAGTAGGCTTTTGACTTACGCGCGGTTCCTGATGATGAAGGTGACGAGCAGGATGAGGCACAGCAGCGCGAGCAGCGCCGCCAGCGCCGCCAGGATGTAGACGGCGAGCGCGCTGTCGCCGCCGGCCAGCGGGGACGCGCCGCCCGCCAACCAGTTCGTCAGCGACAGGTTAACCTCGACCGACAGAATGTCACGGATCTTGCGGAAGATTTCCGAGTCACCGAGCAGCCTGACAACAATAATAACAATGATAGATCGACTAAAGCGTCGCAAAATGATTGTTCAAAAAATTCAAATACTTTTATTCCACATAGGCCAGCATTAGGCACTTATAAAACGTCAGAAGCTAGTGCACGGTTCCAAATTGATCGTTTCCTATGGAGAAGAACCGGCAAGAAACTCTATGGTTACACTTTTAAAAAGTGGTTGTTGTTACAATATTTCCATATTACAGTAATAATAGATATTAATTATGTCACGCATCCGTCGGATGTATGCGTGACGCATAGGACCGGTCGTTGTGGCGACGCTTAGGGGAGCGCTATGTCCAACAGTGGATGTCTTTCGGATGATATGATGATGATCAATAAAATGTTAACAAAAGTATTATATTTTGTTAATATAGCGGTCCCTCATGACGAGAACCTCGTGAAAGCTAAGAAGGATAAACAGACTTAAGTAGTAGACTTGGCTCGCGAGGTTGTCGAAATATGGGATGTGGAGTAGATACAGCAGTAATTGTGCGACTGACGTGACTAGAGATGTGTCGTTGCCGGAAATCTGGGAATATTGCCACCAATATTCAAACATCGGGCAATATTCCCGGCAATATTGCCACCAATAATCCCATTTCACGGCAATATTGCCGGCAACGGCACATCTCTAGTCGTGACGGCGAATGGTTCAATTGTTAAGAGCCTCAGGGAGGCTCTCGATGGCCAGTTGGATCAAGAGCTTGATCCAGAAAGCTAGGTACTCATGGTCAAGGTGCGTGTTGTTAGGAGATTCCTCTCTCAGAAGCCCTGACCAACGGTAGGTTGAACCCTGTTAAAGGAAATTCCATGGCTCCTAAGTTGGTTAGGAACTGTATTACAGGAGCTACTGTATTTTCTGTATTGTTAGTACAATTTTGTCAACAAATCCCATATATAAAAAAAAAATGGAAAAAATTAAAAAAAAAAACTAATATCCTAAAATGAAAATTAGTCCTATTTGATACAAGTGGACCAAGTTTTTCATTGCGGCCGACGCGGAAGTGGACTAAGTTTTTCATTGCGGCCGACGCGGAAGTGGACCAAGTTTTTCATTGCGACCGACGCGGAATTCTGCCTGTGTAGGTAATGTTATGAAATCGAATGCTGCAGAGCCCATGCGTATCAAACGACGTTTTTCAATCACAATTTACATGTATCATATATTCAAAAACGTCTGTCGTGGCCAGATCTTAGAATTGATCAGTTCATGATATGGCCAAGTAACACTGGCCAGATCATTGATGTAGGATTATAAAACGTAAAACGAATAATAAAACGTCTAAAGAAAGTAGGCCAACTCACTTGGGCATATCATGAAGTGATCAATTTTTAAGATGCCATGACATGTCCACCAGTTCATTTATGGCCAACTCCCTCTCACGGACTATCCTAGCAGAGGGAACTTTATACCACAAAATAGATAGGTAAAGAAGACAATCTCATGTATGTACTTCACTTTTTATACCTACGCTCGGTGGACGCACACTAATGAGCGTTTGAGCCGGAACTGTTCGACGAGCGGGCCGAGGCACTCCGAGATATCGTGTCCGTGAGCGCTGTCTATGTGTGCGTTGTGAGAGCGCGCACAGTATGTAGATTGACTTCTGTACCTATATATTTTATGGTGTGTGAGGTAGCGACTCACTCAGTGATATTTTCAGCAGGAACAGGCAGGTCATCCTGTATGAAGTGCGCCCTGACCTCGGTCTCGGTCTCGCTGGGGATGCCGTTGGCGTCGGTGGCCGGCAGCGTCTCGTCGATGTTGCACCTCAGCTGAGTGACCGCGGAGAACGTCTCGGCTATCTGATCAATTATAATGAACATGTTACTTTCAAAGATGTTTCAGAAAACAAGATAATATAAACTTTTTGAAAAACTAAGTTTTCAAGGCCTTTTTTCGCATAAAAAATATCGTAGGAAATTGTTTCAAATTTTTTATATATCTACCTACAATAAACAATTGTAGGTATATAAAAAATTTGAAACAATTTCCATCAGGACAGATGTACAGCGCTATATTTAAAGCACTATAGTTGCTTATACGAGTAGAGTCACAGAAAATATGAAATAGGTTAGAAAGGAAATACTTTCCGATTTGTACTACAACGAGTGTCACCGCTAGTCTCGCACCCTTTACAACTTTGTAACTCCACTACAGGTAATAAACAAATACGAACGAGCACTACGCTACAAACAGACCTCGCACACTTAGATCGCAAGTTTGCTATTGGTAGTTGAACAATGAGTATTGTCCTACAACCACTTTATTTTTTTATTTTCTTGTATTTGTGTTTGGCCTTGCTGTATCAAATAAATTATTTTTCTTTCTTTCTTTCTTTCTTTACCCCACCCACAAGGCCATTCTAATCTCTTCATCTGTTCTGTGGTTAGAGTGGAATGTCTACTTTGATGTACACACATTTACTGTGAACTTTGACGATAGACGAGTGTATATCGTCAAAGTGAGCATTGATTCTTGTACTTGCATCAATCCTAAGAAGACATAGATCTGTTACAGTGCCTCCTATCACTGGTAGACGCAGAAATCCAGCAGCTTGTCCAAATGTCTCACATAAAACACAGTTTGCAAAACGGCAACATTATGTACTTAGTTCTTTTCTATATAACAAACTTGACGGAAAAACAAATATAGTAAGTCTTAGCAGTTATGAAGCAAAGAATAAATTAAAAATTTACTTACTACAGTTGGACTACGAAGACACCGAAAACCTACTGACACCTTAGGTATAATTCTATCTTCCATAGTAACATAAGTAGTTATACATATATACATACATTCTTCTCACTCACTACACCACACACACCCCCACAACATTACAAACTCACCCTGACATTTACTCACACTTTTACTCTCTATTCACTTACATACATATTAACACACATCCATTCCTTATTTTAAAGCTCACCAACAAACCAATTCACTTTTTATGGTATTTTATTTGTACAACAGTGACACAAATGTCCTAATAAGAATAATATAATATAATATAAATGTAGCTGAATCCATATCCCTTGAGACACAGGTTCCAGCCTAGTTCAAGGGATAGGGTCGATACTCTGTGCATTTTATGTCCACCACAGAAAATTGTAAATGTATGTACCCTCAAACATGTAGGTAATGGTGAGAAATAAACTATTTTTTTTTTTTTTTTTTTTTATTCATTCAACGCAATGTGTGATAAAAAAGCAACGTGAAAAAGAGAAATATCACTTGAAAGCTCTGTTGGCATGGCACGTTACCGACTGGGGCACGTATGCCTTGTTTACCAGGTATCTTAGGTGATTATCACTCTGGCGAGCACCACGCAGCGTAGCGCGTGAATGCGTATTTTAACGTTGCTTGTAAGTATCTCCGTTTGTATAAAAACACACGCACACAGTCCAACACATGGAGAATGCATCCACGCGCGTTCATGCAGATCAAGCGCCTACAAGCGGAGAAATAGGTACGCGTGTGGATGCGGGGCGGGACGTGAGGTATGGCACA
Organism: Mythimna lalbum; assembly: GCA_949319445.1. NCBI lineage: Eukaryota > Metazoa > Arthropoda > Insecta > Lepidoptera > Noctuidae > Mythimna > Mythimna lalbum. Next base: position 19,989,872 of record OX439356.1, on the reverse strand, counting down.
CTGAGTCTCGTAGTGCCGTGCGACATTTTGGATGAAATGAGTCAGAGCCTGCGTGAATCTACAAAACGCAAATAAGCGCGTGAGTGCGTAAAAACCCTCACGATGATGCAAATCGCACTCCCTTGAGTACGCGCTGCACGTTGCGTGTCGTTGACACGCAACGTGCAGCGTGATGCGTGGCAGTGTGATAATCGTCTTAGTTCCAGTTTAAAGGCTTGCTTATTGTAAACAATTAAATTAAATGAGCTATTGACGTAATACTCACGAAGGTCCTTTCCGCCATGACTACATCCTGTGGGTTGCGGAACACGAAGAACATTCTGTTGCGTGACGAGATAAGGTACACCTTCACCTCAGAGCGACCTTGCGCTCCATCTGTGGCGGACAATGCGTTTGTTACAAAGAAGACCTCTTATTCTTTGTGATAAGAGATGATTGTTATAGCTATTCATCTGCACTAACTCATGATTTCGAAGGGTAGTCATTTCTAAGATATAGACCTAGACCATGACGTTTAAAGTAAGATTGTTTTAATCTTGTTTCAGTGTGGGTAAGAGACAGAGCTATACAGGTTGTCTAGCGCCATCTCTTACCCACGTTAACCCCGATAATCAGTACAAAAAGCGTAAAAACCCTAGATTTTGAAGCTCAGAACTCGGACAACACATCACTTTTTTTTTTAACTACAGTAATAGGCACATATAAGTTATATCATGAATAAACTTTTTATTTATTACGAAATATACAATATTAGTTTTGGTATACCTAATATGCGAAACCTACAACGCGTGTCTAGTATTTTTATGTAAAGAATCTATGCACAAAATTTCATGATTTTATCATAAAAAATCACAAAGTTATAAGCTTGTTATGTCAGCAAAGTACATAGTCACCGGGCCATCCAGGCGACTAAGGTTTTGTTTTGCACTTGCACCCCAGTTGTTTGCTGGCGTGTAATGCTCACTATGATCTGCAGTGACCTGTGTTGTAAGTGTCGGTGGGGACTACTCGTAGCTTGTGACCTTTTTAAATATTTTTAGGTAAAAATATAACATGGTGTAAAAACTATTGGAATCCATTTAGTTACTGATTCTGAACGAACTATGGTCAGGTTTCGCATTACCTAAAACATAATGTTGTATACAGGGTATAAGGGATAGCACTCCAAAAACTTTAAGGGCTTGCTCAGTAGACGAAATTAAACAAGCTTCCACAAGTTGTTTTTTTAGGAAACGAAAAAAAAAATCAGTCTCACACATATAAAATTAAAAACTTGATTGGACAGTTTGTATAGACAAGCAGAATTTTCTTTTCGTTTCCTGGAAAAAAATCTGTGGAAGCTTGTTCAGTTTTGTCTACTGAGCAAGCCCTTAAAGTTTATGGAGGGCTGTCCCTTACACCCAGTATAGATGATATCTTACTTGTGTCAGTAGCCACGACATCGAACTCAAACATGCCGTGCATGGAGGCAGTAGGCTGGATCCTCAGCACTAACAGTCCCGTCTCAGGGTCGATCGTGAAGGCCTGGTCCCGCACGGTCTCCAGCGACGGGTCCACGACCATCGACTCCAAGTCTATCGCGTACGTGATGGCCAGGCCATCCGAGTGTGATGCCTGTAAATATCCAGGCATCAAAAACACAACTTGTAAAAAAACCAAGGCTTGCAACTCAGTTCTTCTACCGTAAAAAGTTGTGAGATTCATGTAATACCATGCTGGTTAATTAATTCAGTCCGTACTTATGGGAACTTGATGACCTAGATTGACTTGGCAATCGGACTAAAGAATCTAATATAATTTAATACGTATTATTTTTGATATCTTCTTCTTAGCGTATCGAAGGTAAAACTAGTTACATTCTTTGCCTGGCCCAGAATTCGGCCACGGCAATGGCGTCCGCTGATGCTGTATTCTGTGAGAACCCTTCGATTTTGATCGAGATTACACACAAGGCTGGTTTTGTCAGTGGATTGCTTGGCCCTGAGAAGGGTCTGTTAGAGTTTAAGTTTGCCATCGTGGTGAAAGGATTAGCCAATCGTGTTGTGTTATATTTGCGATATAAATGATCGTTCAGGTCGTTTATATCACATGTTTCGAGAAAAGGATGGTTTGGCTGTGCCACTTTTTTGCTTGCCTTGGTGCATTGCCGTGACCCCTAAATAGTTTACATCCCCAACAGTGGTGACGATGTGAAAATATTTCATAAATCCACGTAGGGAAGCCGGTAGAAATTGTGTTGTATGAACGTTATGATGTGATCCATCCTAATACGTAAAACACAAAAATTGTTTCTGTCTACGCCCGTTATATTAGCAGGTACCTAGACTTTGAAAACTTCCAACTGATGTGCCCAAATCCAGCACCTTTCAGCTGGTTACCTAGAACGTTGAAACAACAGATGGGCTTCCTTTAAAAGGGGTCATTGTACTCATCAACATATTTTTTTTTTACTATTAGACTAACCCCGAAATCACAAAAAAAAACCGGGCAAGTGCGAGTCGGACTCGCGCGATGAGGGTTCCGTACAAACTTATGAAACAGTTCAATTCCCGAATTGAGTTACGAAGATTTTTATCGAATCACAAAAAAAAATTGTTTTCAGATTTGTTCCTATACTTATGCTATGAGACTTTGCTTCATGCCAAATTTCAGAATTCTAGGTCAATGGGAAGTACCCCATGAATTTTGATTCCTTAGAGAGTGTCGACACACATTTTTTGCGTCATAGACGGCTGTAACACTTGTAATCCATGACCACCAGCGCCCTTGGTTGAGAGTCGAGTGTTCCCAACCGCAGTGACTGATTTGTGAACGTCTTGGTGTGTGGTTAACATTCATGAAGCTGCCACATAAACTAAACACACAAACTAAGTTCCGATCAAGGTGACTATGGTTAGAACGCTAGTTAATTGCAACCTTTAAGGCTCCAGGTCGGTCTAGAAGCAAATTAGTCTTGTCCAGGACAGCAGTACGAACCTGTACAGTGAGGAGGTCCCTGCCGACCACGTCTGAGGTGGAAATGCCGGCTGTGTAGAGCGGTCTCGAGAAGTGTGGCCTAGGATTTGCCTCGCGCACCTGAAAGAAAGTAGGTAGTTATTAGTAATTACCATAGGTACTCGTAGATCAGATACGATAGGTAGTTCATATTATAATTAATCAAGGAATTTTGGGATATCGTTTTTTTTTACTTTTAACTACAAAAATATGATCAGTAACGGGTACGGTTAGAGCCCCATTTTGATTGAAGAAACTAAAAAATAAGGGAGTACTCGTATGTACCCAAGAACAATCGGAAAATGAAAATGGGAAAAACTAATTCAAAAGATAAAGTAATAATAGCATAAAACACAAACAGGAAAGCCAGCCTATTGGGCTTGCATTGTCATTGCTCAGTGTCGCTTGCCTAGTTGTCCGAGTGTAGCCAAGCGCCAAAGTGTGTTGAGCTCAGTTGGCGCAACTTGTCTTCGCTCGCCGTCGCTCTTGATCACTTGCTTCAGTTTGGACCGGTGCCACAAGCGTGTGCGTCTCTCTCTCGTCGCGGTGGAGCGCGCACCAGGTGCAGCACGTTACAGGCTGGTATATACTCACAGTGACGGTGACGGTGACAGTGGAGGCGGGCGGCGCGCTGGTGACGTCGCGCGTGTTGCTGGCCGCCACCACAAGCGTGTGCGTCTCTCTCTCGTCGCGGTGGAGCGCGCACCAGGTGCAGCACGTTACAGGCTGGTATATACTCACAGTGACGGTGACGGTGACAGTGGAGGCGGGCGGCGCGCTGGTGACGTCGCGCGTGTTGCTGGCCGCCACCACAAGCGTGTGCGTCTCTCTCTCGTCGCGGTGGAGCGCGCACCAGGTGCAGCACGTTACAGGCTGGTATATACTCACAGTGACGGTGACGGTGACAGTGGAGGCGGGCGGCGCGCTGGTGACGTCGCGCGTGTTGCTGGCCGCCACCACAAGCGTGTGCGTCTCTCTCTCGTCGCGGTGGAGCGCGCACCAGGTGCAGCACGTTACAGGCTGGTATATACTCACAGTGACGGTGACGGTGACAGTGGAGGCGGGCGGCGCGCTGGTGACGTCGCGCGTGTTGCTGGCCGCCACTACAAGCGTGTGCGTCTCTTTCTCGTCGCGGTTGAGCTCGCTCACCAGGTGCAGCACGTTGCCGTCCAAGGCGAAGTGGCCCGCTGCGTTGCCGCCTGCAAGGTCGTATGTGTAATTTATGCTTCTTTCTCCCTAAGTTTATACAAGGTTTATATTACGTGCGGCATACTGAAAGTCCTGAGAAAGACTGAAAGTCTCTGGGTCTGGCCACTTACAATAAAAGAATTAAAAAACAATTATAGAATTCGAAAATGGAACTCTTTGCGAGCATATCACTTGCGAGACTAATTTTTCATTGTGGCGTTCTTTCGAAGATAATGTGATGTCAAATGAATGATCAAATGAATTTAACTAGTGAACATTTTCGTACAAAGGTTTCTTTTTTTTTTCGATGTGGCTTAAGTCAACCAGAGACTTCAATTGGCATTTGGTGATGAAACACCATGTCAGCTCTGTGTATTCGTGGTTTGAAGAATTAAGACGTAGACGTGATCATCTCTATGACAACGTACGTGATGGTCGGCCCGCGCCTGCGGTTACACACAGGCCTTCTAACGCTGCATTTTCCGGTATACTTTTGCCAGTCCAGAACCTTTCAGCACCATCAGCTGTAAGTTTTGCGCGCAACGTGCGCAACGCGTGTACGGCGTTAACGATTGCAGTTCATTTCAGGGCTCCATACATTTTATATGGCAACTAGATTAGTACATGAGATCCCTTCACACGACGCGACTCTACGTACAGGTCAGGCGTCGCCCACGCGTGCGTCGGTCTGTATCCCTACCCAAGTTGCTAATCTGCAATAATTAACGCTAGTAGAAAGCTTTAAATGTACGTGCATGACGTCATCTCAACGCTCAGTCACGTGGTCAGAACAAAAGAATTGACGGCAAGGTTAATTCGGAGTGTTCGACGCAAGCGAAATGGTTGTAGCTTGGCTAGGGGGGCTGGTGTAGTACTTACCAATAATGCTGTAGTAGATGACATAGCAGTCATCCGAGCACAAGCGGTTTTTGGGGTCTTCGGCAGGAGTCAGTTCATGCCGCTCCGTCAAGCCTTTATCCAATTCTGCAAAGATTCATCGTCAATGAAATGCAATCTACACTAATATTCTTTATTTATTTATTTATTACATCTTGGAGGACTTACAGCTTAAACAACCAAAAAATAAAAACTAACATAGACGACAGCAAGCCAATTACAAGACCTTACGTATAGTGTCAAAATTACAATTGAGAAGTGACCATAGCACCCTTTGCACAGTGATTGATGAACCTTATTAAAGTTTAACAGTTACATAAACAAAGTCAATTGCAAGTGTAAAACGAGTAGTAACTACAAACCTTTCAGAAAATGAGTAATAGTAGAATTAATAATACATTGCCGAAAATTAAGGAAACAAAAAAAACTACTTAAAAAACCTGTGGCTTATGCGTCTTCTGGCCGACGCCACACTAGTTTTAAAGGGATCCAAGTCATGCTGCTCACACATATTATTCAAAATAAAGAGAAAAAAAAAATTATAAAGAGGTAATCTTTGTTTCTTTTAGTTTTTGGTTTGTAAGAGGTTATCTCTGAAAGTACTGGTCCGATTGCTAACTTTTTTTCTCTGATATAAAGGTGGTCTATTATTGAATGACATCTACACTAATACAATAAAGAGGAAAAGTTTGTTTTTTTGTTTGTAGGACGTAATCTCTAAAACTAATGGTCCGATTGCAAAAAATTTAAGATCGATAGAAAGCTGCTTTATTTCTAAGTGACATAAGCTATATTTTATGTATGTGCGTATTTGTGCGGGCGAAGCCGCGGATAAAAGCTAGTAGGCTATAATATGTACATAGGCAAAAGCTGGTGAATTGGATACTGAATAAATTGGGATAAGGAGAATGATGATGCTGATCTTACCAACAAAAGAGGCTTGTTCGGTGTTGACTGCGAACACCGGGTCTCCTTGCTGGATGAACGCCACGGTGACGGTGATGTCGGTGCTCTTCGGGCCTGGCTCGGTGCCGCCGTCTGTCGCGCGGATTGTCAGCTGTATACCAATACAATATCGTCAATTTGTTTTTATCAATTTCGATGGATAGGGTGGAAGTCAAAGAAGATCGATGGATTGAGTGAGGAGTGATATGAAAGAAAAGGGAGTTATTGATAGTGTGACGGGTGACAGGAAAAAAATGTGTAGCGCTGACCCCAAGTAATTGAAGAACCAGAAGGAAGAAGAGGATTGTAATTTTTTTTTGACGTAAGCTATCCACACTATTTCCTAACACTGGTTGCAGTTAGAGCTGCTGGTTAGTTGGTTTTTCAGAAGCTATCTTTGGGAACCAGAATCAATAAATCCATACTAATATTATAAATGTGAAAGTAACTCTGTCTGTATGTTATACTTTCACAGTTAAACTACTGAACCAATTTTGATGAAATTTGTACGGAGAAAGCTTGAACTCCAAGGAAAGACTGATTACTTATTATTTGGCTTCAATTTCGACACCGTGTCCGCTATAACCGACATCACACTAGTGGGTATTAGCGAAAAGTAATACCACTAGTGGTCTGCAGGCTCGCGGACGGCGAGCTATGAGTAGCTCGCTGTCCGATGGTCCGGTAAGTGACCGAGTCTAAGACGTCGACGGCGCGCACTGTTCCCGCGCGCCTCAAGGAGTTGTCAGCAGCAGGAGGGGCCCAGCTGGGTCGAAGCCTACTGGGGACAGGGTTGTCCGAAAGGGAGCTCGTGCCCCGGTATGAAGGCTAGAAGGAACGGCGCGGGGTTTTTAGTCAGTAAGAGTCTGACACTGTCTCCCGCTCCACCCAAGAGCGGGTTTCGTCAAAGATGATTTTCCCCGTCGACAAAAAAAAATACCACTAGTGGTCTATATTTGTGTTGAAAATGCATTGAACAAATGACTAACTGCACAAAATAGATAGGTATAAAAGTTAATTAAAATATGGAGGTACACATTCCGATGTGTAGTATTTGCTGCATTATTTATCTTTATAGATATTGCAGCATATGCTGAGTTAGGTGCTTTTTTGACCTTGCACAAATTCCTCTGTATCTATCGTATTCTTTATTTTTGTTGTATATCGTATTGTGTGAGGTTCAAATAAACGTTTTTTCTTTCTTTTCTTTCTATTTGGAAGCAAATGTATCAAGCCAACCTTCTCGGCAAACGTCGCTGAGGTCAACACTACGATAACATTCTCAGCTACATTTTACTGAGATCGCGCATGTTGTATTTATTCCAATATTATCCAGATGTGCAGACATTTGAGATACAAACCGGCACCAATTCCACTAAGAATTAATTTCTGTTGGCCTGTTGGTCTAGTGGTTAGTGCCCCTGACTGCTATGCCGGAGGTCGTGGGTTCGATTCCCACCCAGGACAAATGTTTACAGCATGATCATTTGTTCTGTGTCTGGGTGTAATTTATCTATAATATGAATGTATTTAGAAATATATAAGTATGTTTATCAGTTGTCTAGTACCCATAAACAAGCTCTGCTTAGCTTGGGGCTAGACGACGTTGTGTGATAGTTGTGGAACATTATTATTATTATGTGGAATATTATATTATTTGTGAATAATTAAAACAGTTTGATGTTCCAAGCGAGTTAAATTTATCTGGTTTATTTCAAATAAAACGTGTACAACTGACCTGGAACTGTTGAAAGCCTTCAGGCAGGGCCCGCTTTAGCGAGAGCATGCCGGAGTTCAGTCCGTCGTTCCAGATGTCGAAGTAGCTCCCCGCCTCATCTAGTGGGACATAAGATTTTTTGTATTTTGCAGTTATTTACTTATGGATTTCCAACAGATGATTTTAATCCACTAATTATAGTATCCACGAACGCGTTGCTTCATAAATGCGTATTCGTAGTTATACGCTCGGTGTACGCCTGCGTGAATCTTACTATCCGGACGCTTAGATTCATAAACGCGACTCGACGCGCCACAGCACGATGCTTTTTCGACAAAGTTTCATAAAAACTATGAAACTCTATCGAAGAAGCGGTAGCGTATGTAAGCTTATCGCAGGCGTACACCAAGCGAATAATGACGAATACGCGTCTATGAAACTACGCCTCCGGATACAGTAGGCCCTCTGTCGATGGAGCAGCAACGACTTTTTTTTTTGGAGGCACGACGGACACCAAACGTAAAATGACGAATACGCGTATTAGAAGCTACGCGTCCGTGGACAGTAGAACTAAAGCGTTCTGTATTTTAGGTTCATTTTGAAAAGACCAAACGCTCCAAAAAGCAAGGGTAGCAGTGCAATTCGAATTTTGAATTTCGAATACTGAATTTTAAAAAATATAGAATGTCTTACCATCTCCGAGTACTGCGAAGGTGACAGTTCCGGCGTGCAAGCCGTCCTCGTCTGTGGCCGAGATGCGCTCCAGAGGCGCTTCCGCCGTTCCGGCCACCGTCAGCTCACCGCTCACTATTGCGCGCTCCTGACGGAATCAATCGGGAGAGTGAACAATATGATAACGATGATAAACCTAGCTAGTAAATGCCTTAAAAGATATTCATACGATTTTTAAAATGATATTTATTATCTACTAGGTTTTGCCCGCAGCTTAGCCCACGTACATAAAATATAGCTAAAAAAAAAGCTAAAAGCTGCTTTCTATCGGTGAAAAAATTTTAGCAATCGGACCAGTATTTTCAGAGATAAAATAAAAAAAAGCATAGTAACAAAAAAATATACCTTTTTATAATATTTTAGTTTAGATAGATAAGATCTTAGAAACTGCGTGGAAACCATTTTTACTGTCTGTTCAAGCGATTTTGACTTTTCGAAGTCAAAATCCGTTGAAGGGACAGTAAAAACAGGTTTGTTTCAATGTCTAACCTCATTGCGAATGGAGTATAGTTTTTTCAAAACTACCTTCATAATACGGTTTGTTAAAAAATGTTTTTATAAATATATTTTCACAAAAAAAAATTGTTGGCAAAGTGTTAGTCTGTCATAATTTTGTTGTAATTGAAATGTTAAGCTTAACTGTACCCGCACACGGGCCTCAAAAAAACGCCGCGACAAAAAACGCTAGAAGCGGCCACAAAAAACAGTTGAAACGCACGACAGCTTGTGGACGGCTTGAAGCTTTTGTGGCGACAGACTAACACTATACCAACAATTTGTTTTGTGAAAATATTTTTATAAAAACATTTTTTTCATCTAAAATGAGTATATTATAACTTAAAATGAATAAATGTAATGAAAATTTTGTTGAAAAAATTTAAAACTTACCCTGGAAAGTCTGATGACGGAGCCAGGTCGCGGGAACACAAACTGAGGTTCATGGTAGTTGTATGGTCTTATGATTAACTGGTATGTCTCGTTCGAGCTCAGCTGTGGATCGCCGTGGTCATACGCCTGCAACATAAGCGGAGTCAGTGCTACCACGAGCTCCATCTAATCCATTTGACGACCAGAGGCCTCACCATTAAGTGTTAAAATGTCAGCCATGTGAGAGAGAAAGAAGGATAGAAAGAAAGAGAGAAAAACATTTTATTTGTGGAACAAGGCGTAAATTAAGGACTAACAAAACCTCCCGAAAGGAACCTCCCGAACTTCCGAGGTCCGGTGAGGAGCTGCGTCAGGAGGAAAGTGGGGACGTGTGGCGCTTCTCCAGCCACTCCTGAATGAGGGGACTTAAGGCTTATAGTCCCTTGGACATCTGGCCGGGATTAAATGAACACAATACCCTAGGCGGCAGTATGAGTATCTATGCAATTGATTCCGGCCAGCTGCGCCCGGATAGAGCCCCGCTGAACTTTAAACCTATTTTCTTTACGAAATATTAATTGATTTACATTACTTTGAAGTATATTTAACCACTAATTTTTATGTGTAAAAATGTTTGAAGTAAGGAAAAGTTGCAAAATTACAAAATATTTTTTTTAGACAAAAGTATTTATCGCACAAAAAAATCATATAATATGTTGATAATGTTGTTCATGAATCTAAAACATATATTTTTTTCAAACCTATTAACCTGGCCGTTACCGAGCACGAGCAGTAGGCTTCAGAAAGTCACTGTTTTATGGCACCGCTCGGGTGCTTGGGCTTTATACCGCGATGATTGTGGCGCGCCCCTAATTTTTGCTTGCTACGACGTAGCTGTTTTGTTTTCTTCGCGCAACGTCTACTACGATGCCGTACCGTAGCACTCGTAGCATCTGCCACAAGTGCTACGCACCGAAGGACGATTGTACTTTGGGATTGTTAAAATTTCAGTAATTTAACACGCTAATACAATGTATAATAGTGCTACTTTCTACGGCGAGAATACTTATATTGTTGACACGTCTACGGCCCGGACTAAGCGTTTCGCGTTGTCTTTTATACCGCATACATCAAAGGACTGGAACAATTTGCCTGCTGCGGTCATCCCGTCCGTTTATAACTTAGGTGTCTTCTAGGCTAGAGTGAATAGGGTCTTAATTATTACTGCTCATCATCAGATGGGATCGCAGTAAAACACTAGTTTATGTCATAAAAAAAAACAGGGAAACTCATCTCTCACCTTTAAATCAATGTCATAGGTTCCCCAATATCCTCGTAGATCTTGAGCAGTTTCCAGTTCTCCGGTCTGGTCTATTCCCCTGTCCGTCTCTATGGTGATCATCTTGAACAGCGTCGGTAATTCAATGTCTCGGTTCGTCACTCGGAGGTCTAGGATCCCGTAAGCGACCAGAGAGTTGGGTGTCCCCGGCTCGTCTATATCCTTAGCGAAGATATCCGGTTCTATACGGATGCCCTGAAAGTTTTATATATATACTAGCTTTTGCCCGCACGGCTTCGCTCCCGCTCTTCCCTACTCTACCCTACTATACCCTACTCTACTCTACCCTACCCTACTCTGCCCTACTCTACCTTACTCTACCCTACACTACTCCACACTACTCAACTCTACACTACTCTACTCTACACTATTCTACACTACTCTACACTACTCTACCCTACTCTACACTACTCTACCCTACTCGACCCTACTATACCCTACTCTACCCTATCAAACTTCACATAAACCATCTACTAAATAGTCCGAACAAAGTCTAAAAATTTGGTTGTGATAGGTGAGCCCGTTCTTGAGTTATAAAATAACAACGAAAAGTGGCATTGATTTTTATATATATAGATAGAATAACGTGATTGATAATTAGTGACCGATAATTATACACGTGATTGTACTCATGATTACAGACAAGTTTCTCAAAGAAACTTTTTTTGTACTCATTATTTAACTGATATTATTTAAGCGAAACATGTAGGATTTCATACACCGATGGGTTTGCAAGCGGCGCGGATGCATTATCACTAATCTAGGTAAGGTACATGAGACAACGGTGTTACGCTGCTAACAGCTGATGGGTCGCAGGCGCGCGCACGCGAATTTGCATACACAGCTGTTTTGTTATTGTGATAAAACTGATGAGTATAAAAAAAAGTTTCTTTGGAAAAGTTGTTGGTAATCATGAGTACAATAACGTGTATAAGTATCGGTCACTAATTACCAGTCAGTTCTGGACGAATTTGTAGATATTATGTGGTGGCAAAGTTGATCATTATTTTCATTTCAGTCAAAATACGTTCACTGTTGACATAGGCCTCCCCCAAGCGTCGCCACAACGTCTCGCATACATCGGATTCCCGCGACCCTCGCCAGGTCATCGGTCCACCTTGTGGGAGGTCTTCCAACGTTGCGTCTTTCGGTAAGTGGTCACTACTCCAGAACATTTCGGCGCCATCGGCCATGTGTTCTGTGAGTTATGTGACCTGAACACAGTCACTTAAGTTTGGCGACTCTTCGGGCTATGTCGGTAGCCGTGGTTCTCCTGTCGATATCTTTGTTTCTACATGGAAACATAGATTTCTTACATGTTTTTTTTTTACTACATTACCTTTAGTAAGTTTTCTGAGATGTTCCAGTGGGGTACATTAGGTTCTGGCATCTCGGGGGCGTTGTCGTTGACGTCTAATAAGATCACTAGGAGTTCCCCGTCGATCATGTTTTGGTTGCCCTCTGAAAATGTTTATTATATGAGCAACCTTTACGTGTTACTGGGGCAACACTTAGAAATGGCAACAGCTGACCGGTTTTAGGGGACATTTGTATTTTCTGCCCCTAAACAAAGTAACAACCGTTTCGTTTCGATTCTCTTTCATTGCCCGCCTCGAGTCGGCCACGCCTCCGATTCCTTTGGGCTAACATCATCTTAACATTCAGTCACGTGGTTAGAACAACGGAATCGGAGGTGTGGCAACTCGAGGCGATCGACGATAGAGAATCGAAACGAAACGGTTGTAACTTGGCTAAGGGCCTGATGCTTCAGAAGCGCTTAATTTTCTTTTTATTATTTTGTTTACAAGTAATATTAAACAGACTTGAGTCACAGTTACCAAAATAAAATTGCTGATGGCCTGCAATGATGCCGATATTGTAAGATGCCGTTGTCTATAATGTTGGCATCATCATGCCAACGTGCTGGTTGCGTATTATAATGCCGATGGAGTATTATGATGTAGAATGGCTATAATGATGGCGATATCGATAGGCTAAAATGATGCCGATGGGCTATAACGATGCCAATAAAAGATATTGTTGCCAATAGGTTATTATGATGTTAATCGAGTTTAATGATTCCGGTCCCGGCCCATCGTCATCATAATACCAATTATGATGTCGATAGGCTATAATTAAGGTGATGGGATGTAGTGATTCCGATAGGGTAGAAATAGTGCAGATAGGGCTATAATGCTGCCGAGGGTAAATAGTATGTCGATGGGCTATAAGATGCCGATGAACTTTAGTGATACCGAAGTAATAGAGTGATATCGATGGGTTATAATTACGTTGATGAGACGTAATGATGGCGACAGGTTATGATGACGTCAATGGAGTACATACCTCCTTCTAATAAGAAGTTATCGAGGATGTTGTAGAAGATCGTATGGCGTGGCTCGTCGCCGTCCCGGTCCAGCACGTCGGTCCCGGTGTAGTACACTTGGATCTCGCCGGTGACCAGGTCCACGGCGAAGAAGTCCCGCAGCCGCTGGTTCACGCGGTAGTTGATCTGGTAGCTCACGTTGTTGTTTGGCACTGAAAACGTTGTTATGAAGGTAAGTACAGTAAGTACGAGTGAAGAGCAGTGGTGGCCGAGTGAAGAGCATTGGTGGCTGAGTTGAAGAGCAGTTGTGGCCGAGTGGTAACGGCCCCAACTTATGAGTAGGACTTATAGGTCATGGATTTAAACCTAGCCAGGCGCATTACTTGGTGTAATTTAGTTCACCACCACTGCTCTCCAAACCGTGAAGGAAAACATCGTGAGGAAACCGGCATGCCCTAGAACCAAAAATTCGAAGACATGTGGCATTCGCCAACCCGTACTGGGCAGGCGTGGTGGATTACGGCCCATTTCCTGTCCTAAAGAGGAGGCCTGGGAACATTAAAGAGACTGATGATGATGACTGATTCAGAACAAACTATTCGGGTTTCGATTAAAGGTGCCTTACGGTCTCTATCCAGGTCGGTGGCCACTAGCGACGCCACGTGGTCGCCGGTGACGGCGTCCTCGTAGATCTCGACATACTTCGGAGTCTTGACCGTGTCCAGGCGAGGCACTTTGTTGTTTATGTCGTGAATCTGGATTGTTAGCTGTCAACAATTTATTTTTATTTTTATGCATTTGACCATCAAATGTTTGTTTTTATCATTTGCATTGTGTTTGAGTACTTTTCTTCCAAGTTAAATATTACTAGATAACCAAACAAAAAATATCTTATATTTATAAGAGCTAGCGCGCACTGGTGGCTTGTGTCATGGTGACAATATTTCTTTTTGTAATTTTTTACTCATTTTACCAATCTGTATTTAGGCCATACAAATATTTGTTCCCTGCGGGAATAGAATCCGCAGTAGCAGTCAATCACTCAACCACTGCGCCAACCGTGCCGTCAGGGGTGTGTGGAACAGAGATTAAAGTCCCAAATACTTCCGTTGAAAAGGGAGGGTCCTCCGGCCAGACGGACGTTTTGTCTGATCAAGGTAACTGCCCGATAGACGATTTCGGGCTGTTGTATATGCTCACATCTCTCGGAGAATTCTAATTGCGCGAAGCAAAATTTCATACCTTTTAGTTCCTATGTGACGTCATAGATGTTGCTACATTAGGAATGTTTGCTGGGAATGCTTACGTCTCCTTTAGTTTCATGAAAGTGTTTGTCATCGGGGCACTCAGTCTTGTTCTCCATGGAGCACTCATCGCTGGCTATGACGGTGTAGTACAGGTTCTGCCTCGGCGGCTCGTCCGCGTCGATAGCTTGGTCCTTCTGCACTGTGATCTGACCGGTCACGAAACCGATGGTCACCAGATCCGGTGGAGTCCCTTCTTTAGGCCTAGAAATTATAATAATACTAGCTTTTGCCCGCGGCTTCGCTCGCGTTAAATTCGTTCCCCCACTTCCCTTTAGGGAAAGAAACAAAAAGTTGCCTATGTCACTCTCCATCCCTTCAACTATCTCCACTTAAAAAAGCACGTCTATTCATCCCTCCGTTTTACCGTGAAAGACGGATGACAACAAAGTTTTTAGTTATTATCTCTTTCTTTTTCGCGTTGCCTCTTCATAAAAAATTGCGTTGGATTGGGTTAGATGAAACAACAAGCTTTTAAACCACGTTCGGCGTTGACGATAGGCGAGAAGAAAAGGGCTCTCTTCATAATGTTCTCACTGCTAGGACACAGGCCTCCTCTAACGAGCTACCCATAGCATTGCTTGTCGTCCGCATGCCTACACCTACGATGTCTGGAAGTCGGGGGTAGTCATTCCCCCTCGCGCCAGACCCATGCGATTGTTATTAGGGACTACTCTGTCCATCCGTCTGTCTGTCTATCAGGTTGCATCTTATATGAACCGTGATAGCAAGACTGATGAAATTTTCTCAGATGATGTTTTCTGTTTCCGCTAAAAACAGAACGCTACGGAACCCTTCCTGCTCGAGTCCGACTCGCATTTGGTCGGCTAGCCCTTCACCAATAACATAGAATCAGAATGGTACTCACTGTATAGTGTAGCGCACTTGGTTGTAGAGCGGCCCGTCGCGGTCGGTGGCGAACACGGAGCCGATGACCACCCCGGTGGCCGACACCTCCCTCACGCGGAACACCTGCTCCATCTGCCCCTCCCCCCACACTGGTTCTTCGTCATTCATGTCTATTATCGTGATCGTGAATGTTGCTGGAACAGAGAAATTGCTCTCAAATAAAGTCCATTTATCCAAGAAAGTAATAAAAAGCCAACTTTTCATACACATCACCATCATGATCATTGTGCGTACCATTAAAGACACTTCCGCTTGACCACCGTTAAGTTCAATTTTGCTTGCACTCGAAACGAAAGCGCCGCAGGATTCAAGCGAATATTTTTTTAAGTGATAAGGCATAAGTGAATGCGATAGTACATTTAAGGAGTACAATTCCCTGCCAGGTTCTGTGTTTCCTGAAAGGCTACAACTTAAGGGTCTTTATGTTAAGAGGGAACGGGTTACTTCTATTGCGGCGACATTTGAGGAGGCCTATGTTCAACAATGGACGTTTTTCGGCTGAAATGATGATTTATTTATTACTATTAATTGGCTCGATTTCGACCATCACCTCACCTGTTGGTAAGCGATGATGTGGAGCGGTATTGTAGTCTCGACTAGCTCAACCACAGACCTCAACGAAGATTGCGCGTCGTCCGACCGTTCAACCATTGCGCCAATCGTGACATTTTAAGGTGAGTATAGACTACAACATTTTCTTTCTGGAGCATTGCTGTGTAATGTAACGTTCTTACGAATGGTACAATACTGATAAAAGCTTGGTTTCCAAAGCTTTTCCATGTAATGTAACGTTCCTGCGAATGCTCAGCGTTATATTACGGGTAACTGCTCACAGCGAGTGTGCATTTACCAATATTTCGTTGTACCTTGCGTTCATTCTTTTTTGAAATGTCACCCCGCAACCGCGCATCACCCGCACTCGTGGCTCGACGAAATGTTACACCAATACGCTCGACGAAATGTTACACTAATATGCTCGTTGGTTTGTAACAAAGAGGCGAGCGTGCTCGACGTTTCGTTCGTAAAAGGATGATACACTAGAACATATCATAGAGCGGCTCGTTGTTCTGTTACAAGTAAATGTTGTAGTCTATACTCACCTTTACATTATTCTTATTTGACTGACACTTACATTCGTCATAGTCGTCCCCGATGACGGTGTTCTTGTCGCGCACCCTGACAGTGAGGTACAGCATCTCGAACTCCTCGTAGTCGATGGTGACTCCCGGCCGGATCTGGCGGACCTCCACGCGACCATACACGTTGCCGCGCTGGGTTTCATCACGATATTTCGTCTCAATATGTATGCAACTGGAAATAATTTATGGATTTTTTTGTTAGTTCTGACCCATTCTTGGGCAAAGGCCTCCCTGCACTCCTTTCATCTCTTGCCAGTGCTTGTGGAATCTGGCTAGTTGGTCGCGCCATCTCCTTCGTGGTCTGCCGCGACCCCGTCTCACTGATTCAGGGCACCAACTTTGTGCTACTTTGGCCCACAGTTTGTCGGGCATGCGATAGACAGTCCCATTTCAGTTTGGCATTCTTTTGAGCCACATCAACTATTTCAGTTTTGGAGCGCAGTATAGTATTTCAAACTTATTTTTTTGAATTTTTTTTTACATGTACTGGGAATTTATAGGTAATTTTATAACACTTTTCAAGTGCTGCGACACTTGAAGACATTTTGTGCTAATAATATATTTCACAATTATCAAACATCCCCATCTAGTCCCAAACGAAGCAGAGCTTATGCTATGTGTTCTTAGACAACTGATAAATATTTCTAAATACATTATAGATAAATTACACGACACAGGACAAATGATCGTGCACATCACACAAACATATGTCTTGGGTGAGAATTAAACCCACGAGTATATATATATATACTCAGCAGTATATATACAGGGTTATTTGTAAAACACTAGCAACCTCTTTGGTCCTTTAAGAACATCATAAACAACAACTTTTGTTGTATGACTTTTTAGAATACATAACACATTTCAACACAAAAACAAACCTTCAAGATTTCATTGTTCTATCAAACACATTTCAACTCTGTATTTTGCTGTATCTACTTACGGCTCACGCGCACTGTTCTCATAATACTAGTAAGCAGGCTTCCGAAACATTGTAATTATACCTAGCAAGCATTCGCACCTTTCCGTGTATTCAACTTTAGAATATAGATACACCATCATGTAAATATCCGTATCGTCGATTTTCGCTACAAGAACACGTATGACGCGACGCAAGCGCATCAATGTGTCTGACCGACTAGTAATCTTTTCTATAGCGCTTGCAAATGCGATTAAGGGCCTGCGCTCACTTGAGACAAGTCGTTTTAGACAAAACTGTTTTCCCTAAGACGTCTTGTCTCAAGTGATTACGCGCTTTAGTAGCCATGCCATCGTGCGCTTACGAAATTGTTTCGCTGTTTCCACCATAAAGCTCTGGAATGTGTTTTCCCCTAGACATCAAAAAGGAGTAAATTTTCCTTCAAGCGTAAAATTTGGAACAACTTAGTTTGACTCTTCGTCAGAATTACTATTAAGTTCTCTTAATGATTTGTTATTTTTCATAGTATTTATTAGTTTATTATTTTAGCATATATATGTATTTTATTTTATATAATTTACTTTTTTTTCCATTTTCCATGTATTTGTTATTTGTTTATTATGCAAACCTACCACAGTGTTGTCTTTTTAACCGACTTCGAAAAGGAGGAGGTTCTATGTTCGGCTGAATGTATGTTTTTTTTTTTTTTTTTTGTATGTATGTTCACCGATATTTCGGACAATTGTGGACCGATTTTGAAAAATTTTTTTTTTGATTGAAAGGTTATGCTTCCAAGTTGGTCCCATAGAAATATTGTTATGATCTGATCATGAACTTCGAAGATATGGAACAGAACTCCTCATAGAATCATAGCAGAATTGTCGTAACAAGTAAAATTACTTTGTTCATACGTGTAGTCGATGACTGACTGAAAGTAAAGGGGGAGGGGATGTATCGGACTGATCTGGTGATAAAGCCGGAACGTAAATTCATGTAATATAAACGTATTTGGGATTATTAGAATCGTTATGAGGTGCACTCTGGCTATAAGATAATTTATGTTTAAATGAAGGGTAGGTATTTTTTAATGGTGCTACCATAACTAAAAAGTGACTGAAGTTGACTGGGAGAGAATGCCTATGCACCACATGAAGTTTAAATAAATATGTAAATAAACCTATCCATACTTATGGAACTCAATAGCGGGTGTCTCCCGGCCTTGCTTGGTGGCGTACGAGGTGTCCCAGTCGATCTCGAACACCAGGTCGGCGGTGGTGTCAGGGTCCGTGGCGTTCACATCCCTGGTGATCACTTTCCCTTCCGGCACATTCTCCTCTACATGCGGACTGGTGCGAGGCTGGACAAAGAGAGACAGAAGGTAGAAAAAGAAAGATGAACAAGGTTAGTTGACACAGACCTACCACGAGCTCTTAACGCTATCCATTTGACGACCTAAACTGAACTGTTAAGGAGTTGGAGCTAAACAGGGTTACTTGTAAAACACTAGCAACCTCTCAAGACTATGTTACTAACATCATAAACCACCACTTGACTTGACTATGACTTTTTACAAAACATAATACATTTACCAAAAACAAACCTTCAAGATTTCGTTGTTCTGTCTAACATATTTCAACTCTGTATTTTGCCGTATCTACTTACGACTTCCACGCACCGTTCTCGCAATAATAGGAAGCAGGCTTCCGAAATACCTAGCATTCGCACCATTTTCGTGAACTCATCACACTAGAAAATTGATACGTCAGCATAGACTTCGTAACATTCAGAACGTTCAATTTAAATATTTTTATTTTTGTATGAAAATCTGATGAACGTAAATTTGTTTTTTTTTTTAAAGTCAAAGAACAAAAGTTGTTGTTTATGATGTTCTTAGCACCCGGTTGAGCTGGGCCACCGTGTTCAAATGTCGGTCGGAAATAGGGTTACTAGATTAAAATATCAAAAGTCCTAAGAAAAGGCCCGATGTCCATTGAAAAAACCTGAATTTATTCAATGGACATCGACATTTCTCTATAGCATTGGAGTACCGTGCTGCTTACCAGTCGAAGTGTTGGGGGAGTATTGTTGATGTCTTGCAACTGTATCACCAGCTGAGAAGTAGCGGTGTGGTGTGGCCCATCGCCGAGTGTGTCGTCGACTCTAATCTGGAGACAATCGTGACAACGTAAGATATTTTTTTTTACTGACTTGTAAAAAAAGGAGGAGGTTCTCAATTCGGATGTTTGTATTTTTGTTTAATTCATGAATCCCCAAGCGACCACCGGTGGCCGCGCATCTATTGTCTTACTATTGTGTCTCTAATTGACGGTATCTGAAGGGTTAATTGACTTCTAAAAAAGTTTTTTTATGTTTCCTCGTGCATTATTCGTCA
This sequence comes from Mythimna lalbum, assembly GCA_949319445.1. Taxonomy (NCBI): domain Eukaryota; kingdom Metazoa; phylum Arthropoda; class Insecta; order Lepidoptera; family Noctuidae; genus Mythimna; species Mythimna lalbum. The sequence goes on along the minus strand of OX439356.1, from coordinate 19,970,204 downwards.
CTTTTAAACCGAATTGAAACATTCTTTTTTTGTTGGAAAGGGTATACTTCCCAAATGGTCCCATATACACCAAGTTGGAATCTGATGAATGAATTTTGACAAAATCGAGGGAACTCATCAAATTCAATTAATTTTTTTAGTGAAGTCAGTTTTTTTTTATAAAAAGGTTTTTTTTAGAAAAACTTTGCCCCAAACTTTACTCCTATATCGGGTGCGTTAACAAACACGTAATCTCGCATACAAAAGACACTTAGATCCGGAACACAATGTCTACAAATACTATGTAGGCCATACAAATATTTGTTCCGTGCGGGATTCGAACCCACGACACGCAGTGCAGCAGCCAATCGCTAAACTACTGTGCCAGCCGTGTCGTCAAAAGATCGTTCAGTGGCCTTGTTAACGCGATCCATTTTACGACCTAACCTGAACTGTCGACGGGAAGGAGCCATGTAGGGTGTAAGCTCCCCCTGTTTCTCGCTCGCAAGACTGACATAACACGCCATGGTGTAGGAGTGACCAGATGGTTGCAAACCAACGTCCCAACTAAGGTGACCTTGCTAGTTTCAATCCGTGTGGACAGCAGTTGTAAACCATGACCTACGACGCCCTTGGTTGGAAGGCGCGTTTTCCCAATCACAGAACGTGTTAGTGCGTGGATTACATCTATGTAGCCGCAACACAAACCAAAAACACAGTGCAAGGTCACCTTGGTTGGAACGCTAGTTTGCAACCTAGTCTGCCCCCCTAGCCAAGTTACAACCGTTTCGCTTGCGTCGAACGCTTCGAGTTGACCTTGCCGCCAATTCTTTTGTTCTGACCACGTGACTGAGCGTTAAGACGACATCGTTCCCGTACATTTGAAGCTTTCTACTAGCGTTAACTATTGCAGATTAGCAACTTGGCTAGGGGTACTGGTCACTCTTTAAGGCCCCTGCACCCCTAGCCAAGTTGCTAATCTGCAATCGTTAACGCTAGTCGGAAACTAAGCAAATGTATGGAAACTATATCATCTTGGTCAGAACGAAACGAATAGACAATTCATAGCCAAGTTCACATCGTTCAAAATGATAGAATGAATTGTTATCGTTTTTAAAATGTTCAACGCTACATCCTTTGTTATACGAACGCTTCATATTAGAACGAGCGGCCGACTAAGGCGCGTCATTCGTCAACATGGCTACCAACTTATCGTTTTCTACAATTGTTGACACCGAGGCGTTACCGATTGGAGAGCGGAATTCGAAACGAAACGGTTGGCTACTTGGCTAGGGGGGCTGGTTTTAAAAATAAGTTCAGAAAAGAGAAATTAGAAGCTGTACCTGAACAAATAGCTCGCTTTGCCTGTGGTAATTGAACGCGTCGTCAATAGAGACGAAGATGTCGCTGGACTTTTCGTCAATCGTCAGGAAATTATTTGCGTTGCCCAACAGCGAGTATCTGAAGAGTAAATTAACAAAGTTATGAATAGCAATAATACATTTTGATACAAGTGCAGAAAGTTTGTCATTGCGACCGAGGCGGAATTCGAAATGTTATAGAGCCGAGGGCTGCAGTGACCAATTTGCACGTGTATCAAACGAGTTTTTTTCAATACACTCAGGAAGAAATGGATAAACGAGGGTTGACTGGCCACTCGTGGGGGACGACGCGCGCACAGCCTGATACATGTGATAAAATTGTGCCGGCGGAGACCGCAGCCTCTTTTCTGTACTAGTATGGAAAACAGTTGATTGTGTGTCTAAAAGGGGGTTTTAGAGTATTTAAAAAATATTGTTGTTACGTTTCCTCTGGCAACTTGTAGGTCTATGTGTTTAAACCAAAACAAACGTATTTTACAATTTTCCTTTCAACTTTTAAGTGAACACCAGTGGTTCATTTTAGAAAAGGCATCTGATTTTAATGATATGCTTTTTTGAAAATTTCCGGACAGTTGAAAAATTGAGTTTTAGAGCCTTTGCGAGTGGTTGAATTCAGCTTGGACCGTTTTTATTTTTGCCATAAAATAAAAAGTTATACCTGCTTTCACATTGAGAGCGGTGGTGGCTGGGTAGTGGGTGGTAACGGCCCCGACTTACGAGTTGCAGGTCGCGGATTCAAACCGTAACCGTACGAAATGTGTAACTCCGTAGACATGTGACATTCGCCAACCCGCACTGGGCCCGAGTGGTGGATTACGGCCCATTCCCTCTCCTAGAGAGGAGGCCCGAGTCTCAGCAGTGGGAATATTATAAGGCCGACTATGCTATACTTACACAAGTGTATCGTTTATGTCCCTGTCAGTAGCCAAAAATCGTCCCACGTGGTAGCCGGCACTCACTGTCTCGGCGAACGTGGCCGTCCACACGTCTTGTTTGAAGATCGGCAGCTCATCGTTCCAGTTGATCAGGTTTATGTTTATCGTTGCGACTCCAACCCAAGTGTTATTATCCATATCTATTGCTACTGCCTGCAATATTCATGCAATAAGTTCAAGACCAGATGCCATGAGATGTCTGAGGTGTGTGTTCATAATATCAAGATGTGTAATAATACTAGCTTTTGTCCGCAGCTTTGCCCTCGGACAAAAATTCGGATAAAAATTTAGCAATCGGACTAGTATTTCCTCCTACAAACAAAACAATAAAATGCAAAACTTTACCTCTTTATTGTATTAGTGTAGTTTCCAAAAAACAAAAATTCTTCACTTATTTGAATCAAGAGTAAGTTTCAATAATATCGATTTATCGATAGTTTATCAACAGTCCTAGGACACCATGTCGTAGACAAAACAACCTCGTCGCAGACTTACTTACTTAGACAAGTCTGCGACGTCTTAGAAAGGACAGTTATGTCGCAGACTGTCTTGTTTCAAGTGAGCGCAGGCCTTAATTATGGTAATTTTTGTTTTTCTTCATAAAATGTAATGAATGTTAAAATGTATTTTATTTTATTGTAATTCATTTGTTTCGTAGTGCCCTTACAGGGTGCATGTTTAAAATACTTATTTAATTTTTATTCCAACTATTGTACAACATGTTTGCAATAACTGATTTAATTTTGATTTTGACGGAGGCTTAATTCTGAAGTAATAAAGTTTATTAAAATAGTATTCGATTCTTACGTGAATGTCATGCATATTCCCAATTGATTACAATTTGGCCTGAAAGACTAATAAGCAATTTAACTCATAACTTTTAAGGTATTGATACTTTTATGATTCAACTAATAGTTTTCATTACATTTTCAAATACTCATAAAATATTAAATAAAGTTAGAACTACGAGGAGCCCACGTGAGCCACGTACGCTGATTAGGGCGCGTGGGTCTTCATCGATATCCGTGGTCTTCATACATTTTATGGCAACTAAAGCAGAGCTATACAAGGTGTTACTGAAATTAGTTTGATCATAAAGAGCAGAATCAATTAAACCTCTTTTTAATATAGGCTAAATTTTTCAAAAAATCTTCATTAATAACTTCGATCTGTCTATTTATGAATAGGTCAAGCCATCACGTGCGCAAACCCGCTGAAATAGGTAAACAAACATAAACAGATTTAATCCAATCAAATTTTCTCTTATACGGGATAATAATAGTTCTTTTTTCAATGCTGATATGAATTTTAAACAAACTAAAACTGCTCATAAAACCTTTAATTTTTTTTTAATGTTCTTTTTTCTCACATAATTTGGTCAATTGAATTAAAAATCATTTGGGGTGTCTGAGGTTTTGCGCATTTAACGTTACACGTTGTATTAGATCCACGCCACGCGACGCGACTCTACGTACAAATTAGGCGTGACCCACGTGTGTGTAAACCCGCTGTATGATACACAATTAAGTAGTATTATTAGTACCTACTTAGTCGATTAAGTTTTGTTTAATTTACATCATATCATCATTTCACCACAAACGGCTTTTATCAAAGCCACTTCTATTATGCTTACAAGACACTGTTTCAATATCTCAGTGCTTACACGTATAGTAAAAGTGGACTGAAGATACATCTGCCTATACAAGACTGAAGCCAGGATGCTAATCACAGATTTTCGGTAAGGACTCAAGACTGCGTGCCCGCGCTCGGAGTAGGCAAGCATTTTTTTTTTGCTCCGGCTTACCTCTCTCAATATATCACGCTTCGCCACTGATACACATACCTGTAATTGAATCTTCTGAAACGGAATGTCTTCAAAATCCAGCATGCTATGGTTTAGTGTGCCTATGATGAAGGACTGGTTCTGGTAGCCAACCTCTGGGGCGATGTAGAATGCTGTGTGAGCTCCCGCCGGGAACACACTCTCCAAGTGCACGGTATACTGTGCATTCGGGCCCTAGCACAGAGAAACTTCAAATAAAGTAAACAGTAAAAAGAAATCAGGTACTTATTAAAATTTAAATAATAATAATAATAATCATCGTCATTTTAGCCGATAGTCGTCCACTGTTGGATTTAGGCGTCCCCCAAGTGTCGCCACTTTGATCGATCCTGAAGCTAGGCAGAGCTTGTGTTATGGGTACTAGACAACTGATAAACATACTTATATTTTTCTAAATACATACATATTATAGATAAATTACACCTAGACACAGAACAAATGATCATGCTCATCACATAAACATTTGTCCTCAGTGGGAATCGAACCCACGACCTCCGGCATAGTAGTCAGGGCCACTAACCACGAGACCAACAGGCCAGTCAAATAGGTTGATACGTAAATTATTTCATTCGTAGTCTATTTAAATATGTGTTGGAACGCAAAATGTGGTTATTTTGCACACTAGGTACACTCTGTTCAAAATAACATTAGACGTGAACCTTTTATTACTCTCTGTTCAACCGATTTGTTGGTGGCATAACAAATGGCGGCTGCAGTAAATATTTAGTACTGTAAGCACTTTTTATGTCAATAAAATAGAAGGTTGCTTCTATCTATGTAAAAACATAACGGTAATGAAAAATCATAAAGTTATAAGCTTGTCGGAGAAATCAATAGTACGGAAGCTTCAGAACGAATGAACGAGCTAAGTGACAAGTGACACATGTCACTTGACAGAATCCGGTCTGGCGTTTGCACGAACCGAGCAAATAAAAGTGCCGAGCGCAGAGGCTCGGGGCTCATTCCTCTGTCGGCAGTCGTGCGATGTACAACGTCCTATTCTCGGGGACTGTCTCACGGCTCGTTATGTGAAGTGAAAACCTAAAGCTTGCATTATAATAAATCAGTTGTGTAATCTGGAAAAGTCTGTTTATTGCTCGATACTCAGCCAACGCCCACAAAACAGACTCTTTGGAAAGAGCTTCAATGATAATCGGCATCCTTCCGCCGACAAGCTTATTATGTTACCAGGTTGAGCGCACAAATACATAGTCACCGGGCCATCCATGCGACTGAGGGGTGGTTTTGCTCCCACATACAGCTGTGCGCTGACACTTAATGCCCACAATGACCTGCCCAGACCTGTGTTGTACATAGTGTCGGTAGTGCTGCAGCTTGTGACATTTTTTAAATATTTTTGGGCAAAATATAACATTGTGTACAAATTATTTGAATCGATTCAGTTGCTGATTCTGAACAAACCATATTCAGGTTTCGCATATACTAAAAATAATGTTGTAGTATGCCCCCTCCCTGGCGACGCTTGGTGAAGGCCTATGTCCAACAGTGGACGGCTGGTATGATGATGATGAAGATGATGCCCCCCTAGCCAAGTTACAACCGTTTCGCTTGCGTCGAACGCCTCGAGTTGGCCACATCCCCGATTCTTTTGTTCTGACCACGTGACTGAGCGTTGAGATGACGTCATTCCCGTATATTTGAATTTTTCTACTGGCGTTAACGATTGCAGATTATCAACTTGGCTGTGGGTACTGATGAAACAATAATATAGAAACTCACAAGATCCCGATCATGAAAACCGAAGTTCTCTAAATTGAGGGTCATCGCAGTCTCCTCTAGAATGTCAATGGTATATGTACGATCTTGGCGGAGAGGCAGTGGTGCGTTGTCGTTGACATCGTTGATTATAATGACGATGTGGGCTGGTGTCTCGAACGATGGGCTTCCAGCTTCGTCGTTGTCGCCGTACTTGTACGCTATTACGGACAGGTTGAACACTTCTCTCATGAGTGTATCTCGGTCTATTGGCCCGACATGAAGCCAAGCACCTTCATGACCTTCGTGACCTTCATCATCTTGTATAGCTTCAATTTGGAATAAATCCAATTCTTTGTCTGAAATATGAAAAATTAAAAAAAATACGTAGATTTTTAATATGTATAGGTTTCACCACCGCGTTTTTATGAAAGGTTTTTCTAATTTTTCTCTGTTTGCTTGGATAAATAAACTGTGTATCTTAGTCTGGCCCCTCAACTTAGGCATGTTACGGCAAAGCATAAGCTACCGAAACAGACCTGAGAGAGGTTTATTGGAGCGCGCAACGACCACCACGACGTCAACGTAGAGATACGGCGATGGGGTTATTATTATTGTTATGTTCCAAAAAATATGTTGTGCTTATAATTTAGATTTCTCACCTATCTCTTCCGTTACTAATCGATAGTGTATAGGTTTGTTGATCCCCGTATCGCCATCAATAGCTCTTACTCTGAACGATCTCCTGATCTTCTCGTCGAACTGTTGCACAGCAAAGATCTCCACCCATTGGGGCGGTCGTTGTTCCACGTTCCCTACTTCAACCATCATAGATATCTCGTGCTTATTTGGTAAGGAGTCCTGAGGATATATATTGGCTTTTAAAAAGTGTAATTAATGTGTCAAATGAAATCAGATAACACAAACCATTCAATGAACCTAACTGCTTGAAAAGTCGGTTGGATAGACTAAATCTCTCCTAACTATTTGAAACCTAGCTACCTTTTTTTTTATTAAATAAATACAAGGTGTAAGGCACAACCCTCCGCAAACTTTAAGAGCTTCACCATAGAAAATTACAAACTTGATTGGACAGTTTGTATAGAGAGGTCGATTTTTTTTTCGTTTCCTAAAAAAATCTTTGTGGAAGGTTGTTCAGTTTCGTCTACCGAGCATGACCTTATAGTTTGCGGAAGGCTGTCCCTTACACCTTGTATAAATAATGTATTTTATGAAAAATAAATGTATAATTTCAAGCTTTAAATACTCACCCAAGCCGTAACTCTGAATATATGGAGCGGGTTCTCTTCAAAGTTGAGGTTTTGCTTGAGAACCATCACCATGTTCACCTTGAACCAATCGATTGTGCTGATCCCTCCGACGATGTTCGTGACGTTCTCTCTGACCAAATCGAACACTCGTTCGTCTCCACGATTACTGTCTATGGTGAAGTGCATCACACTTGTGCTGATTCTTCCATCGGCATCGAGAACTTCATACTTGCATGTTGAGACACCTGTTTCCATATTTTCCTGGGAAAACACATTTTTTTCAACATTTCTTTATCTTTTATCACTTGGTTGAGAAAACTTTTTTTAAAGAACCATGAAACCTCGTGTCAAATTAGAAAATTAACCCAAGAAAAAACACTAGAGGGATGAAAGTAATTTATGTCCTATGATGCTCTACATGAGTGCCAAGAATTCAATTCGGTTCAGCTGTTAGAGCATGAAGATGCAACAAATGTACTACACATAATAAATAGCCTTTTTAATTAATGTTACTCCCGTTTTTGTAAGCAAGTAAAGGTCTTTTCACACCACCTGCTCGAATGGGCACGCCACGATTATGGCGGTAAGTCCCCTCTTTGAGGCGTGGCTGGAAAGACCTCACGGCGTCCTTACCTTCCGCATGACGCAGGTCCTCACCGGACATGGCAAGTTCGGGAGGTTCCTGCATCGGATTCAAGCGGAAGAGACGCCCGGGTGTCGCCACTGTGCGCAACGCCCGGAGGACACGGTGGAGCACACCGTCGAGGTGTGCCCTGCCTGGGCGGAGCATCGCCGTGCCCTCGTGGGGGCGATCGGCGGCGAAGACCTCTCGCGCCGGGCCCTGGTCGAGGCCATGGTCCGGAGCGAGGAGGAATGGCAGGCGGTCGCCTCCTTCTGCGAAGCAGTAATGCTTGCAAAGGAGGAGGCCGACCGCATCAGGCAACGGCGCCCTCGCCGCCGTCGCCGGGATTCCGATCCCGATTTCCGGCCACCGTAGACGCAGGCTCGCGGACGGCGAGCTATGGGTAGCTCGCTGTCCGATCGTCCGGTAATGGACCGAGTCTAAGACGTCGACGGCGCGCACTGTTCCCGCGCGCCTCAAGGAGTTGTCAGCAGCAGGAGGGGCCCAGCTGGGTCGAAGCCTACTGGGGACAGGGTTGTCCGAAAGGGAGCTCGTGCCTCGGTATGAAGGCTAGAAGGAACGGCGCGGGGTTTTTAGTCAGTAAGAGTCTGACACTGTCTCCCGCTCCACCCAAGAGCGGGTTTCGTCAAAGATGATTTTCCCCGTCGACAAAAAAAAAAAAAAAAAACCACCTGCTCGAAAATGTCAAATTATATGTCAAGCAACCTTAACCTAAAGGGAGTCATTAGTGGCCGGGGGCACAGCCGGTCAATAATGTTTTCATTATGACCCGCTGGTCAGTAATGTGACTATTATTTTCTCACAGTAGATGAAGAAAAACTAGAGTACCCTCCTCTGGGCTAAAGGTGTCTTTGCCTTGGGCTAGCTTGAATCCCTCGCTGCATTCAGGATTCTTGTATTAACTCCCTCGCTTTGCTCGTGAGTTAAATCCCGAATCCTTCATTGCGCTCGAGATTCAATATGACGCCCGTGACATAAGACACAACTTTAGCCTCTTGGTGCATAATCTACTATTTACCTTTAGGCAAAAGCTAGTGTTGTATAATTTACCAGCTATAGGCCGAAGCACAAAATAGATAGGTACAGAAGACAATCTATATACCAAGCACGCTCGAGGAACGCACACATAGACACACCCGTTGTGCCCACGTGTGTGGGCATGTGCGATCGCCTAGCGTAGGTATAAAAAGTGAAGTACATACATGAGTTTGACTTCTGTACTATCTATTTTGTGGCCGGAGGCTCAGTAAAGTTTCAATATCACTCACAGCTATTGAACATGGGGCGGTCAGTTGTATGATGGGCGCGTTGTCATCGATGTTGACGATGTGGAGGTCTACGGCGACTGCCATGGCCTGGCCAGGCACCCGCACTTCGAACATGTAATACTGCATTCCAGGCGTTTCGTAGTCCTGCCTTCAAAAACACAAAAATCGCAAGTATCAATATATATAGTAGTATTTTGTAATTGAATGGTTTATTTTTCACTCGCTTTTTTCTAAGGGTACGAAAGAGTTTCTAATGGTATGGTTACATAATAAATAGTTAATTAATATTACCTGTTTGTTATAACGAGATGCCAGTCTCCAGTATTTGCCGGTATCCTACGTATGGCTGGAATGAGCATACTGAACGAACCAAGGAGAAAAGGGGAAGCTACGAAAGGAGTCTCCATGCCTGTAATAAACAAAACATTACTATAACTGTCCAGTCACTAGCAAATTGCATAGAGGACCTTGTAGCTGGTGGCACACAATGCAAGCTACTGACTAGACGGTACGCAGCTACTCGTATTGTCTAGTCATATGCCAGTAGCTCGGCTCGCCTTAGCTGTTTTCACAATGATAGCAGCTGTCCAGTTTTATAGCGAGTTTATCGCATTGCGATGTCCACTCTCTGTCCGGATGGCACTGGCGAGCTACTGCCGAACGCGTTCAAACGATGCGAGCGACGGCCGAGCTGCTGGCATGTACGAGATGCTGTTGGGTGAGCAGGCAAGTGAGAAAACAAAAAATCTTAAAGTAACTCGGATGCGAGTTACTAGTAAGTGATGTCCAAACAGTGCGAGTTACTGCAGTGCAGCTACTCTGCAGTCTGGCTCGTACGTTAGCTCGCACTGTGTAAACTATCCATTAATAGCCAAACTAAAAATATTAATTAAAAAAAAAGTGATCACTAACCTTTGTAGTTCAACTTGGCGATAGGTACGTCTCCTTCGATCTCCTCCTCCATGTAGATTACCTGGTAGCCGTAATTGCTTATAACTTCGTCTAAGGAAAAGTCATCCATGCACACATCAAGCCTGTCCTCGGCAGGCACCAACGGTCGCTGGTTCCATGACAATCCTATTAAATATACACTAAATTAGATCATTTAGTACACCAAACGAAGTTATAAAATACATTGAAAGCAGACTTATTGTCACACACACAGATTTTGACTAAATGTTAAGTTTTCTCTCACCTAACCACAGTGAGCGATCATCCTTTTTAGTGTTCCGTAGTCAACTAGGAACCCTTAAAGTTTCGCCATGTCTGTCTGTCTGTTCGTCCATTTTTTTTTAACTTAGTTTACATATTTGATTATACTGAACGTATCTTCTTTCCAACCCAAAATTACCACTGAAAACCCAACATACATAACCAGTAGTTTGTATAAATTAGTAACCCAATATCCCGAGAGATGGCGCTGTACTTTCGGCTAAGTTTCTGACTTGATGGGGTTGGACGGGTATGAGCTATTATTATTATTATTATGAGCCCGTTGTGTCCCACTGCAGGGCAAAGGCCTCCCTTCCGTTATTCCACTCTTTTCTGTCCTTAGTCACTTCTGGCCAATCCTTAAGGTAGGAGTCCAAATCGTCACGCCATCTCCTTCTGGGCCTACCGCGTCGCCGGCTATTATATAGTCGAATTGTTTGGTTGGTCTCTCGTTGGCATTGGTGGTATTTGTTCTTGCTCGTTGTTTGTCGTTCATTGTTATTAATAAGAATATTTGGTATAGTGGGAAAGGGTAATTGTGTTTAAATAACTTAAGTGGGGACACTTATTGTGACGGACGGGAAACTACGGAACTTTAGTTTTTCTTTTTCATTGTGTATTTCCCATATTTGCAGAATTCCATTCAAGGCCAGTCCACCCCACTTCATCCCATTCCATTACGTTATATTCCATTCCCTTACATCTTTCAACAACATTCTCAAGGTTACAAGTTTGTTGTAGATAAATAAATATCCTTACCGTCAAAATTTTGCTCTGGTAATTCAGGCCTTTCGTCTGGCCTTGGTATATCTTTCATGTAACCGCATCGTTTGTGAGTAACTGTAAATAATAATTGTGGTTTATTGATTGCAACTATAATGTTTTTTTTTTGTTAGCATATTCTGTCCCACTCTTGGGCAAAGGTCTCCCACCAATCCTTCCATCCCTTCCACAAAAATGATAATTATTATTTATTTTATAATATAAATAAATTAAAGGCCAAAAAATTTTTGTAACAGAATTAATTATAAAAATATAAAGAAAATTTATAATTCAAGATCTTTAATTAGTTACCTCATCATATCAGCCGAAAGACGTCCACTGCTGGACATAGGCCTCCCCCAAGCGTCGCCACAACGACCGGTCCTGTGCGTCACGCATCCATCGGATTCCCGCGACCCTGACCAGGTCGTCGGTCCACCTTGTTGGAGGCCTTCCAACGCTGCGTCTTCCGGTACGTGGTCGCCACTCCAGAACCTTTCGTCCCCATCGACCATCTGTTCTGCGTGCAATGTGCCCTGCCCATTGCCACTTAAGTTTGGCGACTCTTCGAGCCACGTCGGCAACCTTGGTTCTCCTGCGGATATCTTCATTTCTGATGCGATCACGCAGGGAAACTCCGAGCATAGCCCTTTCCATCGCCCTTTGGGTGACTTTGAGTCTTCTTATAAGGCCCATTGTAAGCGACCACGTTTCGGAGCCATAAGTCATCACTGGCAACACGCACTGGTCATAGACTTTCGTCTTGAGACACTGTGGTATATTAGACGAGAAGACACCGCGCAACTTCCCAAACGCTGCCCAGCCGAGTCGGATTCGACGATTGACCTCTTTCTCGAAGTTAGACCTACCCAACTGGACCGTCTGTCCCAGGTAAACGTAATCGTCCACAACTTCGAGTGTAGAGTCTCCGATCTTAATAGGAGTGGGTGCTACATGGATGTTAACCATAACTTTGGTTTTGTCCATGTTCATTTTAAGACCCACTCTTTCGGAAGCTCTACTGAGGTCACCGAGCATTGTACTGAGTTCTTCCGTTGTCTCAGCCATGACTACTATGTCGTCGGCAAACCGAAGGTGAGTGATGTACTCGCCATTGATATTAATGCCTAGTCCTCTCCATTCCAGAACCTTGAAGACATCCTCCATTGCAGCCGTGAAGAGTTTAGGAGAAATAACGTCTCCCTGCCTCACACCTCGCTGCAAAAGGATAGGTTTCGATGTTTGGTCTTGGAGTCGGACTGACATGGTGGCGTTTTTGTATAAACACTTCAGCACTTCGATGTACCGATAGTCAATCTGGCACCGTTGGAGAGACTGCAGTACAGCCCAGGTCTCGATCGAATCAAAGGCTTTCTCGTAGTCCACAAACGCTAAGCAGAGAGGCTGATTATACTCCTCAGTCTTCTGTATAATCTGCCGCAGCGTATGTATGTGGTCTACGGTACTAAAGCCTTTTCGGAATCCGGCTTGTTCGGGAGGTTGGAAGTCGTCGAACCTGCGTGAAAGACGGTTCGTGATGACTCTGGAAAACAGCTTATAGACATGGCTCAGAAGTGAGATGGGTCTGTAATTCTTAAGCAGGGCATTGTCGCCCTTCTTAAAGAAGAGTACCACCACACCTCTGCTCCATGCCTGTGGCGTTTTTCCCTCGAGGATGACGGAATTGAATAGCTTCTGAAGGGCCTTAAGGACCGGTTTTCCACCCGCCTTCAGGAGTTCGGCTGTAATTCCGTCCTCACCCGACGCCTTGTTGTTGCTTCAGAGCCATCCCAATCTCGTACAGGCTGACGTCCGGGATATCTTCGGTGTAGTGTCGAGTCAATCTAGCTCTTGGATCATTTGCTAGATTTGCAGCGGGTTTAGTTATAGATGTGTATAACTGCCCATAAAAGGTCTCGATCTCTCCCAGAAGCTCCGATTTGGCGGAAATGACTCTGCCATCGTCGGTCTTCAGTTTTGTTAGCTGGCTTTGTCCAATAGACAGATCTCGTGCAAAGAGCACGTTGCACGAGATTAGTTACCTATTCAAACTTTATTTTTCTCATGTTTAATGTATTTTTATTACTTACCTTGTGCGGAGGCAGTTGAAGCAGCGAGGATCACCAGCGCTGCCGACAATGTCCAGAGGTTGGCAGTCATCTCATGGTCTTAACTAGTTCTGATGGCAAGCGCACACCTCTGTTTGTATTGAGACTCTGTTGAAAATACAAAATGGTGTGCGTTTTTAATAAGGATTGTAGGATTTATTTTAAGGCAGCAGATAAGCATTGATTCGTTTTCGTACCTACCATAAAATAAATGTAATTATAAAAATAAAAATCTAAAACCCGAATACGATAAAACAAACGACGCTGAAAAAGTATGAAACAAGATTTTCAGGATACCTACTGAAATAGCCGGACGCACACATTCGATTTCCGTATTAGGTTTTCCGAGGGTTTCCCGATCAGAAATTTAGATTCGGAAACATCGTTCTTATTTTTTCCGTTCGGAAAAAGTGCGCTTTTCTGAAAATTTTGTATGAAAAAAGAGCATATAGGTTTCCGAATCTATATTCCTGATCGGGAAACCTAATACGGAAACCGAATGTCTGCGTCCGGCCATAAACAAGATAACTGGAAAAACAAGAACAGAACAAAAAGAAAAGCCGCAGTCACTCGTTATAGTACCAACCGAAATACTTTAAAATAATATAGTCATAGAACAAAAGTTGTTGTTTTGATGTTAGTAACATAGTCCTGAGAGGTTGCCAGTGTTTTGAAAATAGCCCTGTATAGTTAACTTATACACTCACTTGAGACAAGGCATGCGCTCATTTGAGACAAGGCGTCTTAGACAAACTTGTCTAAGACAAAACTGTTTTGTCCTGCCATAAAATAAGTCAATAAATAAAATGACGACACAAATAATTATTTTGGGCAATCAAGACAATTAATAATTAAGGTAGGTACTTATCTAAACTTATTGATAACTCTGATAATGCAAATTTTGCATGCAACTGGAATGTGGGCTGAATATTTATACTACAAGCTTCTGCCAGCGGCTTTGCCCGCGTGGAAGAAGATTTCCCTACGGCTTTTTTTTGGTGGGTAAAAATCATCCAAATGACATCCCCCGCCATTGGGCGCAGCGGGAGATAGTTTCAGACTCTTACTGACTAAAAAAACACCCCGTTCCTGCGTCCCTTTCATACCGGGGCTGTCCTACATTTCGGAGCTGATCCTGGCCCCAGCAGGCTTCGACCCATCTGGGTCCCTGCTGTTGCTGACAATTCCTTGAGGTGCGCGGGAACAGTGCGCGCCGTCGACGACTTGGGTTTAAAATTTACTCTATTTTAGAAAACTCTTATTCATTGTATAAATATAGGTATAATATATCATAAAAGGAACCCTTGAATAAAATTGTAGTGTTCTAGGTCCAAGGGTCTCGGCTGGGCGTTGGTGAATCAGTGACTAAGCCAGGAGTTTGCCTTTTATATTTGTAACACAGACTAGCTGACGCAGCGAACTAGTGATGTAAGGGATATTCGCATTAGCATTCGCGAATACTCGTAGAATTCACAAGAAACATGCGAATATTTGGCAATTCTTTTTCGACAAACATGTTTCTTGTTAATTCGAATGCGACTATAAAAATATGAAAACATTCGCGCGAAAAACATAAAGACAAAAATACAATCAACAACAACAACAACAACTTCAACACAATGATTAACCTTGCAGCACCTGTGTTAGGAATACCAGCAGATCAGTTATTTCCTTTGTTGTACAGGTTGAAAAAAATACAATAGCTAAAGTTTTTTTTTGTTTTTTTTTTCGGTGGGTAAAAACATCCAGATGACATCCCCCGCCCTTGGACTGAGCAGGATATAGTGTCAGACACTTACTGACTTAAAATCCACCCTGTTCCTTCTTGCCTTTCATGCCGGGACCGAGCTTCCCTTTCGGAAACAGACTCTAGCCCCCGGTAGGCTTAGACCCAGCTGGGTCCTTACAGTTGCTGACAACTCCTTGAGGCGCACGGGAACAGTGCGTGCGACGACTTGACAGTTACACAATAACTAATGTGGCCTAATCTTAGAATTGACCACTTCATAATGTGACTGGCCATGTCATGAAATGCCACTATTTCAGCCAAACGCATGATTATTTCATGATATGGTAAAAATGTCTGATTATATAATAAAACAGTTACATTGTCTACTGGTAGATTCCACTGTTTCTCAATTTAGTCCTGTTTTCAACTACAAAATATGCTTTTGTTCCATGGAAAACCATGAAGAGCAACTGCTAAGTGTACAACGGGTTGTACACTTAGCATAATAAAATAAAATAAAATAGCCTTTTATTCTACTACCAAATCTAACAATAGGTAAACACATTTCAAATTCATTGATTATTATATATAACACCATAAACTATTTCAAGCATAACATTGGAATTATTCGACTAAGTATTAAATTATATTCATCTATTTATTACATATTTTACTTCTACTTATTAATATTTATATATAAGGAAATATAATTTTAATATAATTCAAATCGTTTCTTAATTAATTTTGGTAATTTTAACATTATATTTTATTAATTAGAATGTCAATTTATTATTCAATCAAAATATCGTATAATTCATAATAATAATAATAACAATAATCAATAATAATAATAATAATCCATAATATTAAATAATAATAATAAATAATAATAATTTTAGATAGTAGTCGCCTCTTTGGCGTAGGCCTCCCCCAGTGTTTTCCACAGTTCCCTATCTCTAGCTTTTCTCATCCAATCCGGTCCAACTTTTTGCGTAAATATGTCTCTCCATCTAGTTCTTTGTCGCCCTTTACTTCTTGTATCCTCTCTTGGGTAGCCATTCTGTTACTTTTTTTGTCCATCTATCGTTTTCCATTCTACATACATGGCCAGCCCAGTTCCATTTCAGCAACCGAATCCTTTCCCTTATATCCTGAATTTTCGTTATTTCTCTAATTTTCTTATTGCTTATTTTATCCATTAGTTTAACACCTAACATGCTTCTTTCCATTTTCCTCTGGCAGACTGCTAGTTTTTCTTCCTCTTTCTTTTTCAGAGACCAAGTTTGACATCCATAGGTTATACTTGGAAGAATCACTACTTCATAAATCTTTTTCTTGGTTCTAATGTTTACACTCTTATTTTTCATAATTTCCTTTAAACTCCAATACTTTTTCCATGCTATTGCGACCCTTCTATTTACTTCATTTTCAGTGCAGTTGTTGAACGAAATCGAATGTCCCAAATAAACGTATTCGTTGACGTACTCAATCTTGTACCCATCCACGACAATATCTATGGTTTCGCCATTTGTTAGGATGTTGGTTTTAGAGGCGTTCAAGGATAACCCTACCTTTCTGCTCTCCGCTGATAAGCAACCGATCACCGAGACTTAGCATAGTCGGCCTTATAATATTCCCACTGTTGGGACCCAGGCCTCCTCTCTACGATAGGGAATAGGCAGTAATCCACCACCGCGCAGGCCCAGTGCGGGTTGGTGGATGTCACATGTCTTCGAATTTTTGGTTCTAGGACATGCCAGTTTCCTCACGATGTTTTCCTTCACCGTTTTGAGAGCAGTTGTGATGAAATAAATTACACAAGGTAATGCACCTGGCTGGGTTTGAGCTCGTGGTTTCCTACAACTCTTAAATCGGGCCGTGCGAGTGGTAACACTTGGCCACCACTGCTCTTGTTGTATACTTAAATAAATACTAATTATTTACTAAAATATGCTCTTCTGGATAGTTAAAAAAAACGCGAAGATCATCAGGCGTTAACGAATAAAACCCTCTGGCCATGAAGTGATCAATTCTACAATCTGCGCCAAAAATAAACCAATTTTAATACGTGAGTAGAAGAGTTCATAATGACTCATCCGGTTTCAATATCTACTAATAACATTCAATTAATTATCGAAACCGGATGATCGATTTGATAAATCTTTTGATTTGTTCATTTCCTTTTAAGTTTTTGAAATAAGCGGATAATAAACGTAACCTAACCAGACAACAACAGCCGACATAGCCCGAAAAATCGCTACTCGTAAACTTAAACGCCAATGGGCAGGGCACATTGCTTGCAGAACAGGTCGATGGGCCCGAAAGTTTCTAGAGTAGTGACCGCATACCAGAAGACACAGCGTTGGACACAGGACCAGGCGTTGTGACGACGCTTGGGGGAGTCCTGTGTCTAGCAATGGAGGTCTTTAGGTTAAAATCGTAACGATGACTATAAAATCTTACCTTGTAGGCGGCTTTTGTTGTAACTCAGCTAAGTGTGTTGAGACAAGGCACTAGGTAAATGGTATGTTTACTAAACACTAAGACCACTTATAAAGGTAAAACTTTTTTTGTTTTTTTAACAAAACACAAGTCGATCAGTCCGTTTTCTTTGATTGAGTGCGACAATATGTTATTTTTTGTCAAATTCGTCATGACTGATGATAAGATTGTTCGATAATTACTTATTTTACATATCGATTTAGGCGGGTGATAGCATAAGATAACACATTGCGATTGTCGTGTTTTGTGTCCTGAACGTGTCAGGAATTACTTTGTTTGTTTGTGAATTTGAGATATTTCGATATGCACGTGAAAGATAATTCACCCTCCTATCATAATATGTTTGCGCGAGGCAACGGCCCTCATGCCCCAGCCGCCGAGATCCCGATCTCGATTTCCGGCCAATGTAGGCGCAGGCTTTCCGGACGGCAAGCAATAGGTATAGCTTGCCGTTAGACCGTCCGGTGACCGTCCGGTCACCGTCCGGACCAAGCCCAAGCCGTTGACGGCGCGTAGTGTTCTACGCGCGCCTCAAGTAGAAGCCCGCAAACCGTAGGCGCCCAGCAGTGTCGAACCCTACTGGAGCCATGGGTTCGCTTCTGAAAGGAAAACCCTGGAATGTAACGCAACGAAGGAACTGGGAGTGAGTTTTAGTCAGTATAAGTCTGACACGCCCTCCCGTTCCACCCAAGGGTTCGAGATGTCATTGGATGATTTCCCACCTAAAAAATAAATCGTTATATGTCTCCTTCTCAGCTCATGGATACAAACTTTTGTAATTTAGCTAATCTTTCCTCTACGATGGCTATAGGGAAAGCAATTGGTCGGCCAGACCCTATCGGACTTCTCTTTCTTATTAACAGCTTCAAAACTTTGTTGTTGATGAAGATATTTTATATATTTTTAATAAAAAATCCATGCATATTACCTATTGTAAGCTCTAATCGGCCCGCCCTTCTTAGTGCCAAATAAATAAAATATCTTATAAATATTTGCAATCGATACGCTAAAAAGTTCACATTGTGCCTTTTTATTTTATTATAACTCACTATTTACCACTTTAATACTTATTTTTTATATATTATTTAACATTACTGTTATCAACCCACGACCTCCGGCATAGCAGTCAGAGTCACTAACTACTAGACCAACAGGCCAGTCATCTGGCCTCAATTTGGTTAGCAATCGACATAGGTATCTATTAAGTTCTTTATTTATTAAAAGGGTGTTTGCCATTGAAGGGAAACTGAAGGTGAAGACTGACGCTGTTTCGAAGCTTATCGAAACCGTCACGTTTAGAAATTTCTCACACTATCACTGATTGACGAAAGATGAAGATACAGCGGACGCGCTAACCTGATCTCTGACCTCCCCCACGTGGCCATTACACTCGGTACTGACGCACCCATGCACCCATCACATCACACTAGAATATTATGAAGGCGAAAGTTTGTATAGCATTGCATAATCAGCCTTATAATGTTCCCACTGCTGGGACTCAAGCTTCTTCTCTAAGAGAGGGAAAGTTAACGAGAGTCAAAATGGCTGGTGTACCACAGCGAATTAAATTATATTAATTACCAAAAAATGTGCCTACTTTTAGTACCTAGCTCTAAAAATCTGTACCTACCTAGGTACTACCTACCTAGGTACTACCTTTAGAAATAAATTATTTCAAAATTAAGATACACGCGCTTTATTAATATGCACAAAATTCTTTGATTT
Source organism: Mythimna lalbum (assembly GCA_949319445.1). Taxonomy (NCBI): domain Eukaryota; kingdom Metazoa; phylum Arthropoda; class Insecta; order Lepidoptera; family Noctuidae; genus Mythimna; species Mythimna lalbum. The sequence continues at coordinate 19,951,129 of OX439356.1, read as the reverse complement.
TGTGCAATCCATAACCAATAGGTTAAAGGCAGCCTAAGCCTTATAGAAGTTGGTTGATAAGTTCCCAGCTAGTATATTATTAAATATAGTTCTAAAGGCATTTTTATTAGATTTTTCTTTGTTATATTGAGTCCCACTTCTACGCAAAGGCCTCCCATTTCTCCTTCCTCCATCTAGTTTTGGACAATATCTGGTCAAGTTTGCCCCTCCTCTCGAGCACCGATTGCACATAAGTCTGTAGAACTTGAATGACCTTGAAAAACTTTTTTTGGTGATTTACGTAAAACGCATAATTAAGTAATAACAATACCCCCCCCCGTCGCGCGAGGGGTTAAGAAAAATTTCTAGAATTATTGACTAATTGTATATCGACATTTTTAATAATTTTCCCATTGATTGCCAATATTAGCTCAAGTGTAATTTATCGCATTTCTTGCTATCAACGATATCAATAGTGATAAGCCAAAATAATGGTTTTCACACACATCGTGGGTGACGATTTCAATAAGCCACGATATCGGGACATCCCGCCATTTTGGAATAGCATTAACCCTACAGATTTCCTCTAATCTGCATAACTAAGCCTGTTTCTTATCAATTTCAATCCAAAATTTATAAGTAGAACATAGGATCAAACTCGCGTCATATGGAATTTACTGAAATCTATTAGATTTATATCAAAATAAAGCTGGCTAAATATTTCAACACAATTATATTAAACTAGCTGCTCCAAGCGGCTTCGCCCGCATTATAGCAGAAATTTATCCCAAGGGAACATACTTCCAGGATAAAGAGTCACAGGTAGGACCATGTCCTATTCCAGGACATGGTCCATCCGTGTACCAAGTTTCATCAAAATCGGTTTTGCCATTTAGGCGTGAAGACGTAACAAACAAAAAAACTCACTTTCGCTTTTATAATAATAGGTCTTTACCTATGAAATTATCGTTTTGTATGAAAAAATTTAAACGAATTTTTTTCATGTATTTTTTATTTGTATTAATCGAAGTAATCACCCATGCAATCAATGCATCTTTGCCAACGCAGTGGCAGTTTATTGATGCGCTTCTTAAAGAAATCAGCTGGACGGGAGGCAACAAATTCTTCAAAGGCATTTTGTACTGCCTCTCGGGTATTGAATTTTTTTCCCGCCAAAAAGTTATCCAAATTCTGGAAAAAGTAGTAGTCTGTAGGCGCAAGGTCTGGTAAGAAGGGCGGATGACGGAGAGCTTCCAGCCTCAGTTCTTGCAACTTGGAGACCGTCTGTTGTGCAGTATGAGGTCGCGCGTTGTCGTGCAGGAGCAGCGGAGACGAACGATTAACCAATGCTGGTTGGAGATGTGCCAGCTTCTCCAACATTGTGTTCATTTCTTCACAGTACACATCTGCAGTAATGCTCACCCCGTTTGGTAAGAAGCTGTGATGAATCACACCGGCGCTAGACCACCAAACAGTGACCATCATTTTTCTAGGGGTAAGTTTTCGTTTAGGGCAATGTTTAGGTGCTGAACCAGGATCCAACCAACTTGCTGAGCGCTTGCGGTTATCAAACAGAATCCATTTTTCATCGCAGGTAACAATGTGGTTCAAAATTCCTTCATTTGTGTGTCTGTTGAGCAGTGCAAGGCACGTCTCGACGCGTACTTCGCGCTGGCGATCTTTGAGTTCGTGGGGCACCCATTTGTCAAGCTTTTTTACCTTGCCAATTTGACGCAAATGGACCAATATTGTTTTGACGCTAACGTCGAAAACTGCTGCTACTTCAGCCGTAGATTGTGTATCATCAGCTTCCACAATCGCCTTTAATTCGTCATTGTCGACCAAAGTCTTCGGACGACCGCGAGGTTCATTTTTCAGGTCGAAATTTCTAGAAAGCGAGCAAACCAATAACAGGTGGTGCGTTGGTTTGTAGTGTTAGCTCCGTAAACGTTGTTGATGTTGCGTGCCGCTTGTGCCGCGTTGCTGCCACGACGGTACTCATATTCCATAAATACTCGATTTTTTAACGTATCCATGATGACGAAAAAGATTGAAATGCGATGAAAATGTAACACTAATCAATAAACAAATGACTACTTTTGGAAAAAAAAAACCATGTTTTAAAATAAAATTAATTTGCAATTAGAATTCTTAGCCAAACAAAAATTATTTTGATTTGAAATGGCCAGTACTGCAGAACGGCAATTTCATAGGTAAAGCCCTAATATTAGTAAGGATGTATGAAGAACAAATAATACGAATACTAAACTGTCTAGTTCATTCTGTCTCACAGAAAACCGCTGTTTGAATCACAAAATCCCAGGCCAAAAGAGATGACTTTTAATGCTAATGAAAAAGTGACTATGTACAACAGTTAGGTATAGTTCTTCAATCAAGTCTGCACAAAAAAAAGAAACATAAAGAACGAGTCCCAGACAGAGACAGACAGATATACATTTTTGTATGTAATCTTTTGTTTTAGGGGCACGGAGCCCTAAATCGGCAAAAACTGTAATAGGATCACTTTGTTGTCCGTTTGTTAAGACCTTTTTTCTCAGAAACGCGTGGAGGTATAAAACTGAAATTAATAACAAATACTTAGCTCTCTGTAAAATAAACTGTCTACCACAATCCCAAGGTACCAAACCCTTTGCCCTTGCCTTGCTTAGGCCTTGGGGCTGTGTACTTACCCCAAGGTAGCAGACGTCAGACAGTTTACTTAAGCGTTAAATTTTCAAAAATCCGTTCTTATTTCTGTTCTTCGTCGAACCATAGTCTTATGAAACTTCATTGGAAAATATGTGTTCGAGATATTTTTTTTTATGTATAGGCTTGCGCTTGACTACTATCTCAGCTGATGGTAAGCGAAGATGTGGCCAAAGATGGAGCATGCTTGCCTAGAAGTAACCTTTTCACTCTTGACTTAAAACCCTAGTTTATAGCTATCAGGAAACAGACTCCGGCAGGGAATTCCACTCCTTAGCTGTACGCATAATGAATGTGCTCCCAAAATGCTTTGTACATATGGGTTCAGTCTATCATGTAAAAAATACTTTGAATAATAAAAATAGTTTTTATCTGTTTTTCTTATCGTCACTGGTGCTATTCTTTCTCTCGCGGAGTCCGGACGCAGCGCATGACTAAGCTGATTGCGCATAGCACAAGTGGACTTTAACAACTCATGGTTTTGTTGAGAGAGGTGGGAGCTCTGTTCCTCATTAACGTTCACTACGGTGGCCTTTAAAGGCAAGCCGGAGATGAGGAACGACATTTCTCCCAGGAAATCGGGTTCGTGGGGTTGCTAAAGCCCATCAGTTTGCCACAAAACAGCCCTGCGGATTGTTCCCTCACCCTAGACATGTTATGGCAAAGCAAACCCTACCGGTACAAACCTAGGGTTCATTGGAGCGCGCAATAGCCCCACCATGACGTCAACGTAGAGATACGGCAATGGGGTGATTATTATTATTATCGTGCATTTAATAACAAGAAAACAATACCAAAGAAAAGTGTTTAGCAGATCACCTAAAGAATTAACTAACGACATGATCAGAGTGAGTATTGTAAACAAATCAATGGTCGTCTAATAACAAATGTTGACCCGCGATAAGGTCCACATAGCTGGCTTGTGGGCGCGTCGGGGCTGCGCGGCCGGGCTCCTCAGTGCACAGTAGGAACCGTCCACGAAGCAACGCTCCCTTATCAATAAACAAGTGAGTTTTACTTTTAACTTCTATAATTTATTTTGTGTTGTTATTAACGCGTTCTAAATTGGTTCGTTTTCTTTCATAACCCGATTGTTTCGTAGCTTTGATTGACTTTCTATCTTGTGTGTCAAGTTTTGCTGTTGTTTCAGTTTCATATTTCTCTAGAAAGATTTTTAGACTTATTTTATAACTAATTTTGTGTTTAATTGTTTTATTGGTTTGTTTTCGTGATTGTTTCGTAGCTTTGCTTAACTTTCTATCTTATGTGTCAAGTTTTAAACTTGATTCAGTTTCATATTACTTACTTCAGAAAGTCTTTTAAAGTTATATGTTAACCTAGTGTGTGATACTACGCTTAAAATTATAGTTAAGAGGACTACAGACCCTAAAGTGCAGTCACTATCGGACTGTATACAAAAGAGATGCGCAAAGACACAATGCGTGCAAAAGAAGCATTGAAGCATTTTAGTGATTAGCTTTCTGAAAATCTACAGATGTGATTATAATAGTACAATAAGATATAAGTGTGTAATGTTAGTTATTACCGTCGAGGCGGTATTTAGGCCCGAGCTATGGCGAGGAGCAGAGAACGGTAATCATTATTTACTCACGTGTATCATACGACGTTTTAAAGAAGTATACTTTTGTGGCGGTTGTAGTACATTTTATTTAAGTGTGTAATGTTAGTGATTACAGTCGAGGCGGTATTTAGACCCGAGCCATGGCGAGGGTTTTTTCAATATTTGGTAAATAATTTATATAAACTGAGCGGCATTTTATCTTAAATGAAGTGTTCCGAATGTCCTAAATATCGAAGTACACAGTATCGAATGTTCTAAATATCGATATTTAGGTATTATGTATGTCACAAAACTAATTTGATAAATCAGATATTGCGAAAACCCGGCTAATTAGAAAATGGTGAAATAAAATCTGCGAGCAACTTAGTCGTGGTAGGTCACAGTTCTAACCTATCCTAACCTATTTCACTCAGTTCAAAATGATGAATCTACCTGCGACTAGATAATTAAAAAATGGTGAAAACATTTCTTAGTTAACTTTTTAGTAGTTCGTTATGTAAAACCTCAGTTTTATTTCTAGTCGCTCACTTAGATACTAATTTAATCGCTTTCAATAACCCAGTTTTAGTAAGCTCGTTTTGGATTTTATTGTAAATCAATATTGGTCGTTAGTATAGTTGATGTGTCGCTTCCTCAAATTCATACTGCTCAAGTTATTAAAACAGTATCTCAACATCAGTCACTAAGTTTTTTTTTTAGTCGCTGGTTTTATAATTCCCTTATGTTTTAAACAAACCATCTATCGAGCATTTGTGAAGGATTTCATATTTTCCTGATTGTATTGACTGCAGTTACACTTTTGTGCCTTATAAAACTCGCTCTTAAGAATTGGAATGAGAAAGCAAGGAAGCGTGATCATTGGAAAGAATGGAGCCTTTGCACAACTGTCGGACAATATAGGCTAACTATAATAATAAATAATATAATAATTATAAAACTCGCTCTCTTAGCTCCTGTAGTCCTAAAACATCTTCGCAATAATGCCTTTCTAATGCTCCGGTTTAGCCCCTTCGGTTGGATGGTTTTAAATCCTAAACGAACGATATATCAATTGTTGTGTTGTATTTTATATATTTACCTATATGTATTCCAAAAGTTGTCAACTTTAGGTATTGCCATATTAAAAAAAAAACTTTAGGTACGTATAACACTGTCAATTTTTAACACAAGCTTATTGTATTTACTAGGCAAAGTAAATGTGTAAATAATGCAATTTGATGGATCCTTTTTGTAATGAACGAGACAATAACAATTGATTGTACGTTACTTACTTATTAAGATTTATGAGAATAACAATTGAATTAAAATCAATACTTTATTGTATAGGAATATAGTATGCACTGAGTACCTACAGACCTACGTTGCACTAGGCCTTTCAAATACCAGATTTTTTCAATGCCGTAAAGCTATAACTAACATTAAACCGACGCACACGTGTAACACGCTTACACGCCTGTACCCCTAGCCAAGTTGCTAATCTGCAATAGTTAACGCTTGTAGAAAGCTTCAAATGTACGGGAACGACGTCGCCTCAACGCTCAGTCACGTGGTCAGAACAAAAGAATTGGTGGCAAGGTCAACTCGAAACGTTCGACGCAAGCGAAACGATTGTAGCTTGGCTAGGGGGGTGATTTGTACGTAGAACAACGTACGTTGCATGGCGTAGAGCTAGTGTAGCTCTACAAGTCTAGTTTCCATATAAAATGGTATGGAGACCGAGGCGCCCAATTCGCCGCACGTGGCACACGTGTGCGCAGTGTAGTTCCACCGTTATTAGTGTGATCAACACCGTGACACCGTGGTCGCGTGACCCCGGAAGTTTTACGTGATTGAAGTCTCGTACACGTAGTCACGTTTTTGTACAAATTCATAAAGTAACTTGTAAAGAGAAGTGTCAGTTGTTTTTGATATCGTTTCTTGTGGTCTGGGGTGATGTGACGGGCCTACCTCACGGACTTGAAGCTTCACCACAGCTTTGTCTGCGCAGGCCAAATTGTACACGGAACACTGTGTAAAACTGTATGAGTATTACCAACCACAAGCTAGGAGTATTCTAGACTTCCTGGAAGCCTCCGGGCTAAAAGAGTAACTCTAACAAGGTGGCGAGTCACAATAGATCTTTTAGGTCGCAGTGACTACATCCCCTACACTACGGGACATGCATAGCCCCTTATCTTCAAAATAATAATAATACCAACCACAAGAACATTGTTTCTGCGCAAGCAAAACTGTGGTATAGCTTGTGCGTGTGGTAGGCCCTTAAGAAGGCACCAGTCAAACTACCTCCCTCATCCGTTAGTTACTCATGGCGTTGTTGATCACATTCATATGGATAAAGAGGGCTCAAAATTGAAACAATGATAAACTAATTATCTGCATTTATTAAATCCAGATATACTTAAGCAGAGTTGGGTCTGAATTATTGTTATTTATTTATCACTCCAGTAGGCGCGCCTATACTTGGGACGTAAGTGCGCAGCGCGCGCGCACTTACGTAGAACACTTTTAATGTAGGATTTATAAGAGAAAGTTATATCAATTGAAAAAACCGTTTACGTCATATTTTAAATAGCTTTATTATGAATCTAAATAAAACAAAACATTATCATTTTACAAATAAAAGAACCTTAAAATCAGACGAAATGATCTTTGATTTACGCTAAGATTTAAAAAAATGTATGTGTGTTCAACAACTGTAGAACGCGCGACTACTGGAGTGTTATATATGGGCTATTTCAGGACATTATCTACCCGTGTACCAAGTTTCATTGAAATGCTGAATAGTAGGGAGTTTTTTTCGGAAAAGAGTAACAAACATCCATGTATACAAACTTTCGCGTTTATAATATTGGTAGGATGTACATACATAATAATAATGATAATTTATTAGTAAAGCAAGTTTAAGTTTTTACAATATATATGATTGGAGCCTCCTTTTAGGCAGCACATCCTACAACCCGTACATACCTACGAGTATGTTGTATGAATGAAGGTATTATAACTATAAAAAACAAAAGTCCAGCTTAAGTCTACCAAAAACAAATAATTTAACCTAGTAGCCAATTTCGTCATAGTGTAGTGTGTGAACATGGAAAATTATAGAACATGCAACATTGCACGTTCGATATTTATGCGTTATCTAAAAAAATTCCGAGTAAAAATAAACGCACTGATGTTTGACCCTCATTAGATATTTCCGCTGAGTTGTGTTCGCACGCTGCACTCGAAAAGTGGTGAACGTGTGATGGTGCACGCAAGCACGCTGGACAAAGGTCAAACATGCTTCGCGTAAGCAGAGATGAGCACAGTGCGATCATGGTTCAACTTGTATGATAAGATACCATTCAAGTATTAGTAGGTAATAACGTAAGCATAGTAGTGCGTATGTAATAATACCTACTTGAGTGAGATTAAGTATATTATATAGTGTCACCAGCCCACGCTTGGACACGCCACAATTATGGCGGTAAGTCCCCTCTTTGAGGCGTGGCTGGAAAGACCTCACGGCGTCTTCACCTTCCGCATGGCGCAGGTTCTCACCGGACATGAGATCGGGTGATTCCTGCACCGGGTTCGTGCGGAAGTGACTCCTGGGTGTCGCCAGTGTGCGGAACGCCCGGAGGACACGGTGGAGCACGCAGCGGAGGTGTGCCCCGCTTAGGCAGAACATCGCCGTGCCCTCGTGAGGGCGATCGGCGGCGGCGATCTTTCGCGCCGGCCTTAGTACAGGCCATGGACCAGAGCGAGGAGGAGTGGCAGGCGGTCGCCTCCTTCTGCGAAGCAGTAATGCTAACAAAGGAGGAGGCCGACCGTATCAGGCAACGGCGCTCACAGCACCCCAGCCGTCGCCGAGATTCCGATCCCGATTTCCGGCCACCGTAGGCGCGGGCTTGCGGACGGCGAGTAACTCGCTGTCCGCGAGCCCGCGTCTACGGTGGCTGGAAATCGGGATCGGAATCCCGGCGGCGGCGGCGGGGGCGCCGTTGCCTGATGCGGTCTGCCTCCTCCTTTGCTAGCATTACTGCTTCGCAGAAGGAGGTTATAAATATAGATGGACAACTTGTCAATTTCGTAACAAATGAGTCACAGTGCACATTTATTATTGACATGACCGTTCTCTGAGTAATGTAACGACATTGCCTGGCGGTGCAAAGTCTACAGATAACTTTGAATCCGGGAGAGAACACAGTTCCAACCAATTCACGAGGGGATATTGATATTAACCAACGTATTTATAAAGGTTTTTACTTACGTCTATAAAAGGACTTAAGTAATGGATGTTAAATGTTGTATACGGGAATCTTATCCCTTGGTTTAATAAAATTAATACGTGGCACAAATTCTAATCAAAATAAATAAAAAAAGCTGTTATTATATGTATTTTTTCTAAACTACCTGGACAAAGGATAAGCATTGCTATTCAGCGTGGCAAAACAGTCTTTAGGGTACATTACCAGTCGACAGCGATGCTGAGGAGTTTTTCGACACCTTACTTTAGATTGTTTTTTTAGTTCTTTAAGGCTTTTATTTTGTATGTCAATCGTGATAGTTAGAGACACAATAGACAGACAATGGGTGTGCGAACGATGAATTAAGGTGGTGCATCACGACTCACATTTTCACTGTTTTTCATACAACCGCTCATAACTGATTATAACGTTATTACACATTTTTCATTAGATATTTTGGAAAAACAGTATCTTGTGGATATTATCTAGGTTTCTAAAGAAACCAATTTCTAAATTTGTGTAAAACTAATCCAGTAAAAACCTCTGAAAATGTCCTATTTTGTATGAACTTTGACACTTCATAATTTGCCTAAAAATTTAAAAAGTCAAAAAAGTAATCCTCTAGAGACCTTTCAAATTTTAAGATTATAAATGACGACAACTTTTTCCAAAAACTTTTAAGGGTTTAAAAAAACAGCTATTTCCTGGAGCAAGTTTTGTGAAATTTTCGAGTAAATCTCGGAATTACCGAATACTTACAGAGTTTCCAGGCGTTATCTCTCTTTTTTTGCGTTGCCTTTTCGTCAAACATCGCGTTGGATTGCATTAATTGAAGTAACAAGCTTTTAAACCATTTTCGATGTTTACGATAAGCGAGTGGAGAAGGACCCTCTTAAGGAGTGTTTTATAAAAAACTTCTCACAGAACGAAGAGAATACTCGTAGAACAAATAGATTTCAAGTTATAGAGAGGTCGAAATACTCTTACCGTTCCTGTATATAGTATAACCTCAAATGGCCAGAACTTATAAAAATATAGCCAAGAACCAACAAAAAGCATTTCGTCCGACTAGATACTTTATTTGTATATATTACTAGCTTTTGCCCGCACGGCTTCGCTCCCGCTCTTCCCTACTCTATCCTACTCTACCCTACTTTACCCTACTCTACCCTACTCTACCCTACTCTACCCTACTCTACCCTACTCTACCCTACTCTACCCTACTCTACCCTACTCTACCCTACCAAACTTCACATAAACCATCTACTAAATAGTCCGAATAAAGCCTAAAAATTTGGTTTGGATAGGTGAGCCCGTTCTTGAGTTATAAAATAACAACGAAAAGTGGCATTGATTTTTATATATATAGACTCGTAGATGTATCTGTTATTTATAAATCAACACGTGATTGATTAACGCACGACTTTTGTGTAAACATATTTAGATGTTTACGATCTAACTATATAGGTATCTTCATGGAAGAAACTGACCGACAGACATACTCGTATCAACGCATAGTCAAAACTACGAGGACTAGGAGTACAAATTTTTTCACAGGATTTACTTTTATGATATAGGCGAGCGCTAAAAGAGGTTTTTGTAAAATTCACCCGCCATTACCGAATGGGATGCAACGTGTGTTCAAAGTTTGTTTGGGGAAACCTACTTTAGGTGCTGGCAGAAGTTAGTCTATAAAATAACTAGCTTTTTAGCTTCAAATATAGCCTATGTCACATAGGATAAAGTAGCTTCCCATCGGTGAAAAAAATTTAGCAATCGGACCAGTACTTCCAGAGATTACTTCCTGCAAACATAAAAATAATAAAAAAAACAAGCTTTACCCCTTTATTATCATAGTGTAGATTTCCAAATGTAAAAGTTTCGGGTGGACCACCACCTACACATGTATGCATACACAAGTATGCTGCGCAGGAAAGGAAGAAACCACCTGCACCTTCCACGACTTAGCGAAGCTAATGACAGAGCTATTCAAGAGGCTATAAAGTGAATAGAATCGACACATCGTCACGAAAGAAGAAGCATTTTCTCTCTTTTGACTGTCGCTCCAGGCATCGAATCTGCTGAGACATCATACACATTCAATGGTAAAGTAGAATCCTGAGGATAATAAGCACTAAACCAACGCACACGTGGCCCACGCCTGATTTTTACGTAGAGTCGCGTCGCGTGGCATGGATCTACATAAAACGCTTTCAGCGATAAGACCGTCCATTATGACATCCTACTAATTTTGAGTTTCTATTGTAATTTTTATTTTTGGTGTACAATAAAAAGTATAAGTATCTATCTATCAAATGTAGTGGCCAACGTGTCCCCAATTTAGTTTTACCTCTAAGGTATGCCAATCTGGGCGCGTCTCCATGCATTTTATGTGGCAACTAGACCTGTAGAGTTACATTAGATCCACGCCACGTGACGCGGTCCTACGTACAGGCGTGGCCCACGTGTGCGTCGGTCTAACGTGTTCCCGGTTTAATCACTTCCATTTTTAGCGATGACCTAATTCTATAACCAATTATAATTGTAACATCTTATTACCAATACATTGGAATTATTTTAAAACTCGCAGATAACCTTTACAACAAAATAAACAATGACAGTATTCATGTTAACTTCAGTAATAAACGGCAGTCGGTCTCGTGAAAAATTACAACTAACATCTTGTGTAAAGAATTGAACACAAAACAAAATATTATATTTAAATTTTGAATTTTCGAATGTCATATGAAGACAACTTCGATTTAGCGCGAAAATAATAGTGACAAAATTACAATCAACATCTATGGTAAAAAAAGAAAAAAAAAATTTGGATCGTCATTCGAATACGAACGAATAGCGCGAAAATAATATTAAAATTATAATCAAAATCTTTTGCATTATAGTGCAATTATTATAAAATATATAAATATTTTTTTAATAATATATGAATACTTTTTTAATAATATTTAAATAAATTAAAAAAGTATTCAAAAAATATTTTGACTTTCGAATGTCATTCGAATATAGCGCGAAAATTACTGTAACCAAGATGGCGGAAAACGGTGACGTTTACAAAAAAAGTTTCAATGGCACGTGCACTCTGGGGGTGAACAAGAGGACCTCGGGGGGCATTGCTAAAAAAGCTGAAGCATATTTACATGCAGTTGAAAAAAGTATCGGAAAACCAGGTCTGTTGATTTATTATCTTTCTTAAACAAAATATAAATATGCATATGTAATCATTGATTAAATCCTTACTTAACTTTTATTTGTGCAATACAAATGGCGTATTGTCTAGTTTTATATAAAAAAAAACTAGCTGCTGCCAGCGGCTTCGCCTGTGTGAAAGAAAATATTAGGCCTATGGTCACTCTATGATTAAAGTAGCTGCCTATTGGTGAAAGAATTTTTAAAATCGGTCCTGTATCTAGTTTCTGAGTTTATTCATTTGCCAACAAAAATACAAATCTTTCCTCTTTACAATATTAGTATAAATTGTTATATAATTATATCAAAAACTACTTAATTATTTTTTTAAACTTCCTCCCTTATAATTGGTTTTATTATGCAGTTATTTTTTTTTTCATAAAAGTACTAACGTTTAATTTATAAAGTAACTTACATACCCAGCAATTTTTATGACCCAACCGATACAATATAATACATGTATTACATGCCTACTCTCATCTTGCACGTTTATACACTGCATCATAAAATATCGTCAAAACAAAGATAAGATTACTTTGACGTGTATTCAGATGCATTGGTGTTATTAAATAATAATATATACGTGTTTTAAAATAATAAGTGCTATAGAAAAAAACTAATAAAAAAATATATGACAAAATACGTCAATATTTACATATATGCAGGATTGTACAAGAAAGCCTACGAACCAGGCTACGGGCTACGCCGTAGGCTATCGGCTACGAAAGTCTACGTTTTGCGTAGCCTTTATTATTTAGGTAGATTTTATTGCAACAGGCATTCAAATAACCTTCGAACGATTATGTTTTAGATATTTTTTTGCTTTTTAGGGTTCCGTACCCAAAGGGTAAAACGGGACCCCGCTGTCCATCCGTCTGTCACTAGGCTGTATCTCATGAATCGTGATAGACCTAACCTAACCTAACCTAAACAAAACCAACTCTATTACAGTTTTAGCAGTTTTTTTTTCTTACTGCATCTTTAATGCCGTAGCTTTTAATAGTCAAGATTGCCCACTTATGAGGAAATTAAACAGCGGACAAAGTCCCTACTTCACTTATCAGTTTTACTTGTCTATAAAATGGAAGTCAGTCCGCAAATTAAATATTACACACCATTAATTTTTAATTAGTACAAATACTTAAAGGGCTTATTAGAAAAGATCAAAAAATAATGTAACCTTTCTAATACCGTAGCTAGAGACACAATAGAAAGACAACAAAAGAGTTTAATGAATTAAGTAAAGTCCAATAAATAATACAGGGTGACTGGTAATTAGTGACCGATATTTATTCATGATTACAAATAATCTTCTCAAAGAAACTTTTTTTTATACGCAAATTCGCGCGCGCGCCTGTGGACTCTCTGCTGTTAGCCGCGTATCGCCATTGTCTCATGTACTCTTACTTACTTTACTTTACCTGCAATAATAACATAGATATCGATATCTGTGATAAATAATAAATAGTGCACCCGCGCCGCTTGCAAACCCATCGGTATATGTAATCAGTGTAGGTACCTACATATTTCGATTAAACAATGAATATAAAAAAAGTTTATTTAGGAATGTTGTCTGTAATCATGAGTACAATCACGTGTATAATTATCAGTCACTAATTACCAGTCGCCCTATATACACAAACAGCGAAGTTATAAGCGTTTGTTTATATCCCAAAGTGTCACTCAATTTATGGAAATATTGTACAAGCTATTGATATAAATGAATGAATGGCGGTCAAAGTGGAAAAACACTGCGTGTAGTGTTTTCTAGTTGTAATTGTTATGAATGATTGATTCAATTATGAATTTAACAATTATAACATCGTGGTTGAGCACATGGCCGAGTGGAAATGGCCCCGACTTACGAGTTTGTAGGTTGCGGGTTCGAACCCAGCCGTATTACTTTGTGTAATTTATTTCTTCCTTCATCACCACTGCTCTCAAAACGGTAAAGGAAAACTTCGTGAGGAAACCAGTATGTTCTAGAACCGAAAATCCGAAGTGGCATGTGGCATTCACCAATGCGCACTGGGCCCGTGTGGTGGATTACGGCCCCATTGCCTTTCGAGAAGAGGCCTGAGGCCCAGCAGTAGGAAAGGCTGATGATGATTCTGTTTTTATTTACTTTTGACTAGGTACACAAATATTTTAGATTAGTAACGGGTACAGATAAAGCACAATTTTTATTTTTATTCGGACTAATTAAAAATTAGTGGTGTATATATTTTTTTAAAGCGGTGTATATTTTGTTAACAGTGGTGAAGGTACAAGCACAAAGACCGACGAGCCTGGACCTGCAGGTGGTGCAGCGAGTGGCCGCAATACCCATCGTGGGCTCCAGCATCGAAGTCACCGAGAAGGTCTACCACAAGATCAGGGTAAATATTGCTTTAAGAAGCTACATGCGTGTAAAGCAGTAAAGCTATTCATCATCATCATCATATCGGCCGATAGACGTCCATTGTTGGACATAGGCCTCCCCCAAGTGTCGCCACAATGAACGATCCTGCACGTCCCGCATCCATCGGATTCCCACAACATTCACCAGGCTATTCAGAGTGTTATTAATATCGTATGAACTCTAAGTGTCGCTGCACATAGGCCACATGCCATAATAACACCGCCATTTTAATAAACTAGTGCGCCTCACCATCAGAGATTGCATCACTGCTTACCATCAGGTGGGATCGCAGTCAAGCACTAGTTTATAAGAATAAAAAAAAAACAAAAAAGCGCCCACAAGTTATTTGTGGCCGGTGGCTGCTATTTTTTTTAAACCGTATGGTTTAGCGCAGTGTCATAATGGATTTGACGAAGAAGGTTTGAATGCGCGAATGGCGTGTGATAGGGTTTAATGGCCAGTGTCGCCACAAGAAGCGAGCAGCGGCCATTTGTAGCGTATGGCGGCTACCAGTATCAACCGTGTGCGGTAAATCCATATAAAATGTATGAAACCTACAGGAAATAGGCCGGTGGCGACATTTTGTGGCAGTGGCCGGTGGCCCGATTGCGGCGACCCTACGAAAGTCGGTATTCATTCGTCTCTTTGTTATTTGTCACCGACTTCTGAAATTAAAATTATTTTGTAGGAGGCTGGTCGCCCTCTGACTCTACGCGACGCTTTTATCGATTTCCGTAAATCAGAATAACATTTAAAAAAATACCTACCTATTTTATTGTTGATTAGCTTCTCATTTATCGGTCCGAGTCTAATCGTAACATAAACACAAAACAAACAAACAAAACTTGATATTTTGTTTATTTGTTTTGTGTTTATTTATTAGGATAGATTATACAACGTGTAACGTTAAATACGCAAAACCTGAAAATAGTTTGATCAAAATAAGGAGCTGAATCAATTAAACCACTTTCTAATTTAAGTTACATTTTTCAAAAAAATCTTCATTTAAAACTTCGACCTGTCTATTTACGAATAGGTCAAGCTATCACGTGCACAAACCCGCTGAAATAGGTAAACAAACACAAATAGTTGTAATCCAATTAAATTTTCTCATACACGGGATACTCGTAATAAAAGTTCTTATTTCAATGCAGATAGGAATTTTAAACAAATTAAAACTGCTCATAAAACCTTTAATATTTTTTTTATGGTTTTTTTTTCTCACGTAATTAGGTCAATCGAATTAAAAATCATTAGGGGTGCCTGAGGTTTTGCGCATTTAACGTTACACGTTGTATAGATTCAAGTCGACATTACTCATATAATTGCACGTTGTATAACATGTAACATTCTCATTGAACAGGAATGCAACCCCTTGATCCGCTGGTACCTGTCTCTGGGGGAGAAGTCGTTTGCCACAGGGGTGCAGCTGGCTTTACCAGCAGTGCTGCTGTTCGAGACGCCCATCCACCAGCTGGACAAGTTCCTGTGTAAGTCGCTCGACGTCGTGGAGAAGACCGTGCCGTCCATCAACTTGCCGCCTCAAGCAGTAAGTATTTAGATGATCAGGTCATCGGTTTTTTGTAGATGTAGAGTCGTTTCCCGTTGTCTCACTCGCATGTTTAATCATTAAAATCACATTTTAAAAATCATATTTTTGTTGTTCAGTAGTAGTGTTGTTTGCTTTAGACACTACCAACACATCCTCAGTATTATTATGGATAAAGTTATTTTTTGGTGGGTGAAAATCATTCAAATGACATCCGCCCTTGGGCGGAGCAGGAGATAGTGTCAGACTCTTGCTGACCAAAAAAACACACCCCGTTCCTTCTTGCCGGGGCCCAGCCTTCCTTTCGGAAGCAGACTCTAGCCCCAGTAGTTATGGATAGGGGTGGGACGGTGGGTCTTCCGCATTCATTTATTGGAAAGTTGATCGCCTTATCTTTAGCGACTCTATTTATAAAAATTGGTCATTTTTTTGTGTTTAAAGAATCATTAAAATTTTAATTCGATAAAAGATTATTGGTAGAGAAAATTATGTTGTCGACATATTATTATGACATTATACATATCTAAAGATCATTGCAGTACAACGTTTAAAAAAAAAATGTTGTTTAGGACACCCCGTATAGGCCCGATATATAAATTTCGGGAGTCTTTGGCGCCAATTCCGTCCAGTAAATTAGGATACCGTATCATTTGAGAATATTGTTGTCCAGTTTGAACGATTGCATAATTAGTGATTACAGCATCAATATTAAAGTTATCATTGATTTAGGTCAAGTTAGTTCATCTTGTAATAAGTTTGTAGCATTGCGTCCGGGTACAAAGGATAATTTGGTTTTTATAAGCTTTTATTTAACTTGAAATGTACTTTAAAATCGCAATAAAACATTTACAAGCACTTTCGAATTGTCTAGAACTCAGTCAATCAGAAAAAAGATGCTAATTGCTCATTCCAGAACTTAGATCTATATAGAGAAGAATATGCAAGAAACTTTATGGACTACTCTTTTAAATCACCCTTTATCATGATCAAATATGTAACAATTAGGTTACATATTTCAAATCTTGTATTTAAATAAATTTTAAAACAGTTAGATATCCATAACCGATAGAGCCGTTTTACAAACAATTGTTCAGTTTAGATAACAAAGCATGCTTAGGTACTACCAACGTCATTCTAAATCCAATATGGCGGTCTCCCGAGGATGGCGGGCCTAGTTTTTTTTTATGTTTAATACCCTCTCTCCCTTTCCGCAAATTCAACATCGCGGGTCCAGGCCACTTATCCGAAGGCCACGGTGGATGTCTGACCTCCTTGGGCGAAGCACCGCCGCGCCCGCCGCGGTCACGGCCTCTTGCGTCCGTTTCTTTGCTCTTTATTTTAGTTTATTTATTTGTAAATTCAACTGCAGCTTATTACATGAGATGAATGTTCAGCTCACTATCAACGATCAACGCAGATATATACCTTTCTACACAGCCAATGATGTCAAAGAGAGTTCCCTATAGTAGAATCATCAGGTACTATTACGTCATATCCTTTGCAAACAGATGTACTCGGAGACCCGCCGCTTCGTGCTGCGCCGCGCCGACTCGGTGAACCAACTGGCCACCGCCGTGCTGGACTCTCGCGTCACAGCCGTGACCGCGACCGCGCTGGAACGCGCCCTCACCACCGCCGACAAGTACGTCGACAAGTACCTGCCCCCTGATCAGCAGGATGCTTCTGATGGTAAGTGTTATTGGTGGGATAGGAGATAAAATAGACACCCACACAGTATATGACTTAGTGATTGTAAGGTGAGGGCCATGAAAAGAGTTCGTTGTTCAAGAGTGGTTGCCGACACCGATTCCCTCCACGAGGACAAGGCGGTACTCCGCTCAAGTGGAGCACACCTTTACCATGCTTCACCGTGTCCTCGGGCCGGTCCACACTGTGATGACACCTAGGCTTTTCCGCTTGAATCCGGTGCAGGACCCTCCTGAACTTACCATGCCCGGTCATGCGGAAGGTGAGGACATCGTGACGTCTCCCCAGCCAGCCACTCCTCAAAGAGGGAACTTACCGTCATGATTATTTTATGCTCAAAACTAGTGCTAAACATAAAAAATGATTGTGTTGTTGAGCCGTTATTGATCCGAGACAGTTCACAATTAGAAGGGTAAGGTTCTGCTAATTCAGGGCATCGTTGTAACATTTGGGCAAAAGTTTTATTCCATAAAATTATGGATCGTGCCCACTGGTGTGTCCGACTGAACTGTCGGTTTCGATTTTAGCCTAGTTACGGCAAAAAAAAGAAATTAGCTGAATTTCGTTATTTGCCGTGACTAGGCTAGGCTAGGCTAGTTTCAGTTTCGGCTGCCATCCAGCCGAAACTCACTCACCTCATTTTAAGATTTATTATTTTTACCCCCACGAAAAGATGGCCTTATATGGCAATTTCAGTTTCACTTTCAGCCGTAAAAACAAGTTTCATTCGGTGATTATAAGTTTCATTACCAATCAACCCAACATTCAAATCAAAATGCATCTAAAGGTTCTATATCCGTGAAAACAAACACAGTAGTAGGTAGGTAAGTACTCGTTATCACTAGCCGGATAATTGTTGTGAATTCCGAAAATTGCCAAAATAAGTAGTCATTGTTATTAAATATTCCCAATATCGTCGCTATCGTAAAATGGCAACTTATATCTGATTAGATTAATTACTTTTGGAATCGAGATTGGGCCGATAACCTCGAAACGAAGTTTTGATTGAACAGGTAGTCAGATGATCTCATAATTTCATTTGTTTAATCTCTGAGGATTTAATGATAACTGTCTAATATATTACAGTATCTTTCTTTTTAACAAATCACTCCAAACTCTAAAACGGCCTAGGGCATTTCACAGAAGTTCCTTTTATGATGTAAACAACATTATTTTTAGTTTACCCGAAACCTGAATTTAGTTTGTTCAGAATCAGTAATTGAATGGATTCCAATAGTTTTTACATCATGTTATATTTTTTCCCAAAAATATTTAAAAAGTTCATAAGTTGAACACCACCAACACTAAGTATAACACAGGTCACGGCAGGCCATAGCGGGTATTACCTAGGCGCCAGCAAGGCCTAAGGAAACATATTCTCGATAAAAAATACCCTATGTTTTATTTCAGAACATGGTCTAGCCGTGTGTGCCAAAATTCACCCAAATCCGTTTACCAGTTCGAGCGTTAAGAAGTAACAAACATACATACACCCACGTCCTCTGTTACAATATTATCTAATATGACTATTTAAACATGTCACAGTAAAATCTAGTCGTACCGGTACGATCTCTATAATTAGATTATTACTCAGAAATCAAACGCATAAATTATGCGTATTCCTACATAGTTATGACAAAAGCCGGTTCCAATTAAGTGCATTCACAGCAGTTTGAAGCCAGCTTTGAACTGTCGGTCGCAAGGTTATTTGATAACTGCGTCTGAACTCTGTCTGGACTCCTAATTAACGGAAACACTTGTACCACCTACAGTGGCGTAGATAGATGACCAACGGGCCTGGGGCAAACAAACACCAGCCCCCCTAGCCAAGTTACAACCGTTTCGATTGCGTCGAACGCGTCGAGTTGACCTTGCCGCTAATTCTTTTGTTCTGACCACGTGACTGAGCGTAATTGAGATGACGTCATTCCCGTACATTTGAAGCTTTCTACTAGCGTTAACTATTGCAGATTAGCAACTTGGCTAGGGGTACTGGACCCCTTTTCTATGTTTGAATTCATCAAATCATTTTTTTTTGACTCTGGTTGGAGTGCGATGAAGTGTCAGATTTTTGCTAACTGAAAAGTATTGCCATAATTAGTATTGCAACCTATTTTATTTAGATTAAGAAGATGTTAGGATTTTTCGCTAAACTCCAATTGCTATAGGATAGTACAGGTGACAGCTGTTGACAATTAAAGAAGTATTATTTTCACCCTGCTGTCATCCTACCCATGCTATGTAAAAAAACCTTAGTTTAATAAGAAAGAAAAAAAGAAAATTGCGTTTATTTGCATTACAAAAAAGGAAATACCTTAAAATTGTACAAAAAAAATGTACACTGAGTAATGTCAAAAAGGCGTCAGACCAGCATAATGTCAAATGGTTAATAATTAATAAGAGGTTTGTTAATCAGGTTTTGGACCCCTCGAGCTTAGGAGCTCCAAGGCAATGCCCCGCCTAGCCCTTCAGTAACTACGACACTGATCACCTATTGCCCTTCAATGGTCCTTAAACCAAAGCAATAAAGTCCATATTATCACCTCAGTCCCTAATTAATGGTCAAGTCGTAACTGTTACTTTAGTTGATAACTGTCTGGAAGCGGTGACAAATTACATGTGATATCACCGCCACTGGACTCTGCGCCCATTCATGTGCAGATAATGATTAATTAGAATATTTTAGGGGCTGTGCAAGTAGGTAGCTCGCTTAGTTACTGACTAATTGCCGCGAATGCGTTGTTTACCGATTACATGCATACCCGATAGTGGAACAGTCATACCCAGCTTTTGTGTTTCCTTTCACGTATACCTAACACCTTCAAAGCAAGAGCGAACTAGACCTCAGGTCCTCTGGGCCCAGCAGGGTCGAAGCCTACTGGGGCCAAGGGTTTGTTTCTGAAAGGAAAACTCGACTTGAAAACCATTGACTGGCCTGTTGGTCTAGTGGTTAGTCGTGGTTTCGAACAAATATTTGTGTGATGAGCATGATCATTTGTTCTGCGTCTGGGTGTAATTTATTTATAATATGTATGTGTTTAGAAATATATAAGAATGTCTATCAGTTTTCTAGTACTCGTATCACAAGCTCTGCTTAGCTTGGGACTATACGGCGTTGTGTGATAGTTGTGGAATGTTATTATTGAGCAGTGGTGGTAGAGTGGTAACTGCCCTGACTCACGAGTGTAGGTCAAGGGTTCAAATCCGGCCAGGTGCACCACTGCTCTCAAAACGGTGAAGAAAAATATGGTGAGGAAACCGGCATGTCCTAGAAACAAACATTCGAAGACATGTGACATTCACCAACCCGCACTGGACCCGCGTGGTGGATTACGGTCCATTCCCTGTCTTATAGAGGAGGCCTGAGTTCCAGCTGTGGGAACATTGTAAGGCCGACTTTGCTATTATTGTTATTATTATTTAAGTAGGTAAGTCACCGACACCGATGCAGAGGATACATTGTCAAAGCAGGCTCTTATTTTAAATCGAATCCATACTTGAAAGATCTTCAATTTCCTTTCTCTAAGGATTATCCATTGTTAAAAGACCAATTTCCCTTGTAAAAGCATCGGTGTCGGCGACGGTGCCTAACCTTGGTCCTGACTGTAGTGGTGATCATAGTGACGAGCGCGGACGCCGTGGACGCCGGCGACAGCGGGCGCGCGCGCGCCGAGCGGGCCGTGCAGCACGGCGCGCGCCTGCGCAGGAAGCTCACGCGCCGCCTCACCCGCCAGGCGCTCGCGGAAGCCAAGGCGATCAAGGAGCAGATCCATGTGCTGGCTTATGTTGCGGAGTTGGTGAGTTTTTGGTTTTCAAAATTAATGTAGAAAGTTTTTAGCAGGAACTAAATTAGACCGTCGCACACGTGGGCCACGCCTGATTTAAACGTAGCGGCGCGTCACGTTGCGTGGATCTAATGTAGCTCTACAAGTCTAGTTGTCATAAAAAATGTATGGAGACCACGAATATCTATGATGGAGACCGTCGCACCCAGATCAGCGTACGTGGCACACGTGTGCACAATGGTTCTACTTTAACTCTTACGTACTTCTAACTTCTGAAAAATGTAACTAAGGTTAGGGTTTTTTTTTTATCATCATCATCATCATATCAGCCGAAAGACGTCCACTGCTGGACATAGGCCTCCCCTAAGCGTCGCCACAACGACCGGTCCTGTGCGTCCTATGTTTTTTATACATATGATTTTTTGTTGTTAAATGTTTCTCTCATGTTGTATTAGATATATGAATTAATAAATATTAAATTGTTCAGGATCAAAATAAACATTTACCGTGTATACTACTTACTAGTATAATTCTTGTAGCAATTAAACAAATTCCCACTTCCAACTCAGGTAGCGACTGATCCCGCCCTCGCTTGGAAAAAGGCTAAGGAGCTGTTCGCTACTCTCAGCGCCCCGGAGCCAGAAAACCAGGCCCGGCCTGCCACGTTGGAGGAGTTGGTGGTGCTGCTGACCCGGGAGACTGCACGGAAGATGGTGCACCTCATCCACTACACACAGAACGACCTGCCCAAGTAAGCAACTTGGACTATTAGAGTAACTAAAGACTTTCTTTTCAGTTTTTCGCTGGTCTCGTGGTCGCAAGCGCGACTGCTGAGCATGGAGTTCTGGGTTCGATTCCCCGGTCAAGCATAAAGTGCTACTGGGTGTTTCTGTTAAGAATTACTCAGTAGCAGCTCGGTGTTTATGTTGGTGGTGGTCACACCACAGTTGGTTTTCTTGGGCCTGATCTCTCTCTCTGATCGTGTCAGGTTGCCATCCTAACGGGCTAAGGAACAGAGAGAGCACCCGTGTTTGCGCACACACTTGTGCACTATAATGTGTTGGGTACTCGGCTAGTACTACCGTGATCCAAATTCGTTCAGGAGCATTATTTCAACGACACAGTGATATATTAGTATAAATATTAATTCAAAAAAAGTGTTTTGAAATTATAACATCTCTTTTTTGTTCTAGAAACGTTCGTCAAGGCATGACGATGATCACCAATGGTTTGACTGCTGCATCCGAAGCTCTGATGAAGGTAAGACTTTTCTGGACAGTCTTCTTGAATACCTAAGTAGACATAGACATCAAAATCCAAAATCCCGCAATGCGGTCAGGCGGTATTAAGTTAAGCGTCCACTGCGTCGGGATCGGAGCGTATAGAGCAGATGAATTCGTTGTTTTGTATTGATTTATATGGTACAACGTGCACTAGATCGGATACGTAGGTGCTATTTCCTTGGGATGTAGTTTATTGACCTAATTTCTCGTACCTTGCAGACTGCGCCCGTGGAGACCGCGCTGTCTGAAGTGAAGGAGTGGCGCGGTAAGCTGGAGACCCTGCTGCAGCACCTGCAAACTGCTTCCAAAACGTACTTGGTAAACTTATCGCACTTTTCTCATTAAACCATAGTAGTTAATTAATTAACCGACCATATACAGGGTTATTATAAAACACTAAACATCTTGTAGGATTGTATTACTAACATCGTAAACAACAACTTCTGTTCTCTAACTTTTTACTAAATATAATTCTTTACCAAAAAAAAAATCTTCAAGATTTCGTTGTTCTCTCATCTAACACATTTCAACTCCCCTCCGAAATTGTACTATCGCTTGCTTCGTATAGACTTCTTTATATTTAGAACGTTGTTGTTTTTGATGTTAGTAACATAGTCCTGAAAGATTGCCAATAACTTTATATATCTATGATTCTATAACCAATTAAATTATCCTATACAAAAAAGTATAAACTGACAGAATAACATATCAACGCACAGCCGAAACTGCTGGGACTACTGAGCGCGAAACTTTGTACAAGGTTGCATTTTATGTCGTTGGCGAGCATAAGAGAACATTTTCTAAAATTCACGGGATGAAAAGGAGGTTCAAAGTTTTTATAGAGAAACCTACTTTCACGCGGGTGAAGGCGCTAGCAGAAGCTAGTAAACTGAGTACCTACAATTTATCCATGGTTTGCCTATTTTGCTGATTTTCTACTGGGCTAACTCCTCCCGTTCGAAGTACTGTGTGGAGCTAGAGGATGTACGTGTCAGACTTTTACCGACTGAAACTTACCTAGGTGGAACACAGCTGTGTTCCTTTCATAGCCCTTTGCCTTTCATAGCCCTTTGCCTTTCATAGCCCTTTGCGTTACTATTTTTGACTATCTCGCAGCCCTAGAACTAAGGGTCAACTAATATTACAGATACACGATGAAAGTGCACGCAGCGTTGCCTCTCACACTGTGGGGTTCTTAAGTACAGGCGAACATTACACAGTAGATTTTGCTGTCAGTTTTGTCACAGTCAAAGTCTTGATTGATGAAAAACCTACCATCTAATGCGATGATTGTCATTTTTTAGTACTGATTGACGAAAACCCAAAGATTTGTAGGATATATAAAATCTTTGCGAAAACCATCATTCATGATTGCTGGAATTTATTGACCCTTACATGACCGTGTAATGGTCGCCTAACCAAGGGCACCTCGGATTGGTCTTCAATCCCCGTAGGTGACAAATAGGGCTGACTGATGGAATATTTTGCCGCGGATATGTTTTTCGGATATCCGATGTAGGCGGCTATAAAAATAGATTTTAACCGAATTTGACGTTTACGTTCATAGATGGCGCTAAATTAAACTCACATTACTCTCAACGACTAAATAGAGCGAGACTAATTCTCTAGATGGCGTTACACGTTCTAAAATATTAATCTACCCTCTTTTTCAGGAACACTTGGCCATTTTTCTGGCGGGAAATGAAGAACGGGAAAAAATCGCGCCGCGGTCGACGTACGAACAACGAGATGATTCGGCTATCAATGGAGTCAACTAACCTTTCATTTTTATTTAGAATGTAGTAATTAATTGTATCAATATTTTTATATCGTGCCTTATTACGTTGTTAATTCCAATTAGCTTTATTTTTTGTATTTTACTTCATGAAGATTTTAGGGCTGTTGCCGTAAATAATGGCTAAAAACTGTGTAGGAATATTAAATAAATTAGTTGAACAATGTTTTAAAATAATACTTAGAACTACAACTGTAGTTAAGCTCAAAAATCGTTCAAATAACATCTGCTTATTATAACGGTTTTCATAACCTTTTAGGATTTGATCGACGACAGCATAGGAATAATAGTTTATTCGGTAGTTTTCACATAATATCTCTAGTTTTAAGCATGTACTGATTATGTAATGTAAGTAACATAAATTATGTGTTTTGACAATACTTTCATGGGGCTCATGAATACGTTACATTTTGATAATATTAAAACATATTTTATACTTTCTTTGCGTGTTATTTTTCGTCAGATAAGTTTGATCCTAAAGTTGTTCCCAACCTTATTTTTGATGTGTCAAATCACCCTATGACTTCTCGCGCTCTAGTGTGTAGCGCGAGGGCGTGTCAGGCTTTTACTGACTAAAATTACACCTGCGTCCTTCAGTCTCTCTTTGCGT
This sequence comes from Mythimna lalbum, assembly GCA_949319445.1. Lineage (NCBI taxonomy): Eukaryota > Metazoa > Arthropoda > Insecta > Lepidoptera > Noctuidae > Mythimna > Mythimna lalbum. Next base: position 19,926,296 of record OX439356.1, on the reverse strand, counting down.
TTCAGGACCTTTTAGAAATTACCCGTAGCCCTAGCGGGCATGGGTCCTACTGGGTGCTTACGGTTTTGCTGACATGTGATGCACGCGTGTGCCATCGACGACTCGGGGTCGGTCCTTACCAGACGGCCTGACGGCTACAAGTTGTAACCTAAAGGCCTACGCAGACTGGGACGGCATGGTAAGGGATTTTGCCGTCATTCAGCGCACACTAGCCGCTTAGACACCGCGGCATTCCGGCGCCTAGCCACGGCGTGCCGCGGCACGAAGAAGTACGGCTCGGCAACTCCTGCTGCCCGATACACTTTTACAGTGTGTTTCACTTAAGACGTTCCTTTGGCGTAATGTTGGCTCCCCTGTCTGACTACACAAAAAGGAAGGGAAAAAGGAAATAGTTGCCTACTCTACCAAAATTATTCCCCGAAATGCGAAACGAAATCGATTTTAACGGTAGCTGCAACACTTTTTGGAAAATTATGAGAGGAATGGCATTTTATTTTAAAAAAGTAGGTCTCAAAGAAAGTTGTTAATAGAGAGGAACGATACTGTGGCGTGGCGTTTTCGTTATTTGAAAGAATTGTAAGACAATCGGAATGGAGCCCAGCGCCCTATACTTTATACAAAAATAGTAACAATAAAAAAGACAATTGTTAAAGTAACGAAGTATCAGTTAATCTCCCTCATGTCAAGTAATTTCATTGCTAAAAATATGGCAACATTATTTTCAATACTACCAACATGACAGCAATGTAACTTCTTAAGTGAAACGCACTGTAGTGTTTAGATGCGTTTCTGTTTATGTCAAAAGAAGCGCCGGGGTCCTTGGCATGTCGTCGCCTACCACAATACACCTCGGCATCTCACCGCGGGAGCCCGTGGCGCGTCTTTCAATGCCGTGCAATGAAATCCCTTTCGACGCCACGGCATCATTTTAAAGCATAGAAATTTATGTCGTATTTCTATATAGATACGTTTAAATGTCCATTAGTAAAAAATTAAATCCCTTGCCATGCCGTCCCGGTCTGCGTAGGCCTTAAGTCTCTAGCCCTAACTGATCTCTTGCTCTTCACCCCTCTTCTACACGAGGGAAGCGCAAGCAAATCAGCAAATCTCCTTTGACAAAAAGAAAACTCTAGCTCCTACATGAACTTCTGTGACGTACCTACTTATGTATCTGCTTTGTCATTATGACATGAACTAGGTACATTCTGTCAACAGTATTTTTGCACAGTATTTTTTTGGTATTTTTATGTGGTTTGGTATTTTATGAAACAATAAAAGGCTAATCATTCTCAAGAAAAATAAATTTTAAAGTTTACAATGAATCTCAGCGAGGTTCTGAAAGATACTCAACAACATCATTACTACGTAAGTTAGGGTTCATACGCACTATACGGTTACCCGCAATGCAGCTATCCGTCCGGCTGACCGCAGGATGTGGTTGCTAAAGCGGCCAGCCGGCTCGCGGGCAGCCACATTCACAACCGCAACGTCCGGTTGAAGAACCGTTGCGATTTGCCGTTATATCGAGCCATTTAACCCTTCAGATACCGTCAATTAGAGACACAATAGTAAGACAATAGATGCGCGGCCACCGGTGGTCGCTTGGGGATTCATGAATTAAAAGGATATTCTATCGGAATACTCTGGTAATTTGATGTTCCAAATTGCTGGCCGACTCTGGATTTCAATGATATTTTTTTCGGTATCGAATTCCATTTTACCAGACGTACCACGTACACACACTCATTCAATGGCGGGCAGCCGCAGACTGAGCCGCACAGTGCGTATAGCAACCGTCCGGGTGGCCGTCACTCGGGCCGCAGCCCTCCGAGCGACCGGAGTGGTCTGCGGGTAGCTGCATCGCAGAGCGCATAGAAATGAATATTACGTACATAATTGTGCTTGCGGTCAGCCGGACGGCTAGTCGCATTGCGGATAACCGCATAGTGCGTATGAACCCTTAGAGTTCTATATAAGGCTTTTTATGAGGTGATATATTATCATCAACTGATTTCTCTCGCTTAAGGTGAAGCGAGACGCCGTGTCAGACTTTCACTGAGTTGTTGCCAAAGACACTAGAAAAAAATTAGAAATATTTGGTTGTTGCAAACATCTTAGGCTTATCATAAATCGCGTAAAATAGTAAACTGTTTTTGCTTTATAAGACACGGATATTTTGTAAACTTATTATATAAAATTTTAATGGAACTTATTGTATTGACAATACAATATAATAGAGAATTTATAATATAGACAAGATTTGTTAAAATTTTCCTTGTTTGCAATAAATACAAACAACAAAGTTGTAATATTTGTCATCGGTATCGGTAGATATAGCTCACAAAATATAGGTACTGGTACTAAGAATTCTTATAGATAGGTAGGTATATTAGTCTAATCAACTGTAATTTAAGGTAGATATGTACATCAAAGTAATTATTTGAATCATTTCAGCCTAATTGTGACTGTTCTGAAGAACTAGGCCTAATAGAATTCGCGGAGAGAGAGGTCCAGGTCCGGCACGCAGAATGGACTATCGATACCACTCTCTGGATGATGGCGTTCACTGTAATAATGTGGCTTATAACATATCTGCTAGTGATGACAATAATAATGGGCCTCGATTTTAGCTTACATTCCGTTGCGACTTTTGCAAGCTTCATACGTTGGCCCAACGGGACGTATATGTTAACTAGTGGTAACCAAACCGTTAGATACATACTATCATATTATTAGTTTGTGACATGATTTTGTGCAACTTTGTGTGACCGCATAGAAAACATATATAGTCTGGCCAACGAAAGATGACAGTGAATTATTTATTGAAGTCCATTATATGGCAGCATTTAATAAAAAAAAAAAAACGTTCTTAAATGTGTATAGTGCGTTTCACTTAAGAAGTTACATTGCTGTCATGTTGGTAGTATTGAAAATAATGTTGCCATATTTTTAGCAATTAAATTACTTGATATGAGGGATATTAACTGATACTTCGTTACTTTAACAATTGCCTTTTTTAATTGTTACTATTTTTGTATAAAGTATAGGGCGCTGGGCTCCATTCCGATTGTCTTACAATTCTTTCAAATAACGAAAACGCCACGCCACAGTATCGTTCCTCTCTATTAACAACTTCCTTTGAGGCCTACTTTTTTTAAATAAAATCCCATTCCTCTCATAATTTTCCAAAAAGTGTTGCAGCTACCGTTAAAATCGATTTCGTTTCACATTTCGGGGAACAATTTTGGTAGAGTAGGCTACTCTTTCCTTTTTTCCCTTCTTTTTGTGTAGACAGACAGGGGAGCCAACATTACGCCGATGTAACTTCTTAATTCATGAATCCCCAAGCGACCACCGGTGGCCGCGCATCTATTGTCTTACTATTGTGTCTCTAATTGACGGTATCTGAAGGGTTAAGGTGGTGCATCACGACACACATTTTCACTGTTTTTCATACAACCGCTCATAACTGATTATGACGTTATTACACATTTTTTATTAGATATTTTGGAAACACAGTATCTTGTGGATATTATCTAGGTTTCTAAAGAAACCAATTTCTAAATTTGTGTAAAACTAATCCAGTAAAAACCTCTGAAAATGTCCTATTTTGTATGAACTTCATAATATGCCTAAAAATTAATAAAGTCAAAAAAGTAATCCTTGAGAGACCTTGAAGACCTTAACCCTTCAGATACCGTCAATTAGAGACACAATAGTAAGACAATAGATGCGCGGCCACCGGGTGTCGCTTGGGGATTCATGAATTAAGTGAAACGCATTGTAGTCGACGTTTCTTAACTTCATTTGTCTTGTATTTACGTAGAGTCAGGGTGAACAGTTACAAAGTTTTGTTATTCGGCCTCCTTTTTGTTGTGTCATCTTTCGATGGCCAAACTTCTAACTTTCGTCATATTTGTCATTTATTTACAAATTGCCGTTTTATTGTAATATTCGATTCAATAAAAATTTAAAGTCACGTTTATTTTAATATTTTGTGTTTTAATTTCTACCAAGCATTCTAAATATTGCGTAGGGTAGAGGAGTGCGATGCAAATAAAAAATCGTGTTTAATTAACAACTTGCGTTATCTGTACGTATCTGTTGCCTGTGGTAGGAAGGCCTGCTTTCAACTGTCACTGTCATGTATGTCAAGTGTTGTTAATTGCTGTCAAATTCGCTCGCGTCATTTGTGTTATAGTGTAAAAATGATAATATTTCGTTCAAATTAAAGCTTAGTGTTTAAATAATAACTGACGAAGAGTTATTAAATCAAAAATGCCTTCGATCGACTTGTTGCCCCCTCCGGGTATGCCTATGGAGCCGCCGATGGAAGAACCGCAAGCTCCCCCGCCACCAGTTATTGGCATCATTTACCCTCCGCCAGAAGTGAGGAGTATCCTTTGAAATCATACAATAAATATTATACCTATCGTCTTTTAGATCCACATTTAATTTTGTTGCTTCGCCATGTATAGTATAGGGTACTGTTTACCTATCGAAGGTTTACTTAGATTTTGTATTATAACCTTAAATGTTTTCTAGTAAAATAACTTTTAACATTTTGATAATCTAAAGTTACCTTATCTGGGAGACCTAATTTAACTAAGATTTTTATAGGATACTTTGAGTAGCATCATGAGTTTTAATTATTTAAACTATGGCTTAATTTTAAATAGTAATGAAATTGTTGATGGTGAAGCGCACTAGTTTATTAGGAACCTATAATGATGATAATATTGATTGTGAATCATTTTATTCAACCGTCATCTCTTTTCAGCAACATTCTCCACTGAAGAATAAGTTTTCAAGTTTTGACTGCAACACGTAACTCATAGTTATGATGTTATGATTTCATCCTTGAGAAATAGGTAACCTATATTTCTTTTATTTATGAATTTTATATTTTCAGACCTTTAAATCTGAATTTCCTTAACAACACTCTCTAGATATTGTGGACAAGACTGCAAGTTTCGTAGCTCGTAATGGGCCTGAGTTTGAGGCCCGTATTCGACAGAATGAGCTCGGCAACCCAAAGTTCAACTTCCTTAACTCCGGGGATCCATACCATGCTTACTATCAGCATAAGGTCAAGGAGATCAGAGAAGGAAAAGGTGAGTTTTAGAATTTTATTCTAGTTACTGTGTTTAATTCTTCGGCCTTGGGCATTAAGTAGATATACAATATGGAATAATGGAAATGTTGCTTATTTTTGATGGGGACAGACTATGAAAAACTTATTTACATTCTTGGATACATACCCTATAAATAAAACGCTCAATATTTTAATAATCTATGCGTACTTGACACTCACTTGATGTTTAACCGAAGGTGTGAAATCACGAGTGAACGCTGGCGTATGCTAGGTTTGAGTGGAAATATTCAGGTTAGGTGTTAACAGCTGAACCTCACGTAACCCGTTCACCTGTGAATAGATTTCTTCTAGGCAAGCGTGAATAGATCTAGTCCAGAATTGGATTCAAGCAGAGTGTTGAGTGTGAATAACATTTGTGGAATAGTATCCATACTCGTAATAACCATACAAAAATCTGGCACCAAAAATAACTTATTTGCTTCTTGCCCAGCAAAAGTATGACAACTTAGATTTTTCTGACATTTAAATCATTGCTAAGTCCTTGGCATTGTTTGTTTAAAAATTTACTGCTGACTTGGCAACTGACTCTGCTACATAACATACCATAGTTAAAAATCTTTAAAACTTCAGATATTCACATTTCAAGTGTGCACTTTTTTGGACAGTGACAATTATCAGTTTGTTATATTTTATCAGTAGTCTAATGTAAGTTCTCTCAAAATCACGTATATAGGTCCAGACCCAGGTGTACCAGCTTTGATAGGCCTCCCGGCGATCCAGCGACCAGGCCTCGCGCCCGCCACTGCTCTCCGTCAACAGGAGCTCCTGAAGGCCGCAGCGCCCGCCGAGCCGCCACCACCACGCGAACCCCCGCTAGAGTTCGAGTTTATTGCAGACCCACCATCCATCTCCGCACTCGAGCTCGACATTGTCAAACTCACTGCTCAATTTGTTGCACGAAATGGACGACAGTTCCTCACAGACTTGATGAAGAAGGAGGAGAGAAACCACCAGTTTGACTTCCTTCGTCCACAACATTCGCTATTCCAATACTTCACGCGGCTTCTAGAACAGTACACAAAAGTACTCCTGCCTCCAAAGGAGTTAGTTTCGAAGCTTGGCGCCGAAGTTCGCAGCGGCGTGTTAGAGCAAGCTCGCAGTAGAGCTGCTTGGCACTCGCACCAGGCGCGTCGTAAGGCGGCTGATGAAGCGAAGATCGAAAAGGAACGTCTAGCATATGCGTCCATTGACTGGCATGATTTCGTCGTCGTCGAAACTGTGGATTACCCAGCTGGGGAGCCTGGAGACTTCCCACCTCCCACAACCCCTCTTGAAGTGGGAGCGCGTGTGTTAGCTCAAGAGAGAGGAGAAGATATTTCACACGGAAACGACGATGACGACACAGAGATGCAGTTGGAATCCGAGTCTGAATCGGAGTCAGATGATGAACTGGCTGAAATGGAGGACCGCACGCAACAGCAACAGCGACCAGACGATAACCGCGTTCAAGATATGGAAGAAGACAGCTCATCGTCAGACGATGACGGTCCTCCAGACTCAGGTCCACGAGCACCTGGCGACGAGGCTCCCTTACCGCCACGTCCAGACCGCGTGGTGGTCAAGAAATACGATCCGAAACGCGCCAGACCCCAGCCTACTCCCGCGTCAGAAGAATGGCTGGTGTCGCCCATCACTGGAGAGAAGATACCGGCGAACAAGGTGGCGGACCACGTGCGCATCGGGCTGCTGGACCCGCGCTGGCTGGAGCAGAGAGACCGCGCTGCGGCAGAGCGCACGGATAGGGACGAGGCGCTCGCTCCTGGCGCTGCTATTGAGGCTTCGCTTAAACAGGTTCGTTTAGCTTCTTACATTTTAATTGTTAAATAATGTCACTTCTCTTAAAAATATTAAAATCGGCAATAGGCATGTAACTTGCCATGTTAAAAGTGTCACATTTTTTTAATTATTTTAGCTTTATGAATAAGGATTGATATGACGTATTATTGATTATTCTGGTTAGGTACTTACATCATTTTAGTAAATCGACCTTTGTTAAAATATATTTCTTCATTGTTATCATAGAATCTTATTTTTAAACTGTTTCTATTTATGTGTTTCGTATTCTTATTCCGTAGCTCGCCGAACGTCGTACGGATATCTTCGGTGTGGGCGACGAGGAGACGGCCATCGGTAAGAAGATCGGCGAAGAAGAGAGGAGACGCGACGACCGCGTGACGTGGGACGGACACACGTCCAGCGTGGAGGCCGCCACCAGGGCTGCACGCGCGCACATCACGCTCGAGGATCAGATACAGCAGATACACAAGGTAAGGTCAAACTTATTTTAATACTAAGAACCCGATTTTTCATTGCACACGCAATATCACCCAATTCCCTGTCTAAGCGTTTATTTAGACAGGGAATTGGGTGATATCAGACAGTTCTTTGAATATTCTGCAATTGGTTGAAGTATGAAAGAGCTATGTTTAACGCTTGATTTAACAAACATAATACACCCAAATTGACTTAAAAAAAATAACTACTATGTACTCATACTATGGTTTAATATGTGCTATACTAATATTTCAAGTTGTTTCATTATTTTGTTCAAAAAAAGCATACAAAGATGCGCTAATAATTTGCCGCGGGTGAATTTTTACAAGACTGCAGCCTTAACCATGTATATTAGTATGGACTACTTTGATCATACATCGTTATGTTCAATAACACAGGTCAAGGGCCTACTACCCGATGAAGAAAAAGAGAAGATAGGTCCGAAGCCGGTGGGCGCGCCGGGCCCCTCGCGCGCGGCCCCGGCCCGCGCGCCGCCCGCGCCCCCGCCCCGCCCCCCCGCGGCGCCGGCCCCGGCCCCGCCGGCGCCGGTGCTGCTGCAGCCGCTGCCGTCGCTGATGGTGCTGCCGCCCATGGCGCCGCGCCCGCCGCTCATGTCCACGCCGGTGGGAGCCGTCACTGCCGTCGGGGCTGTGGGAGCCGTAGGTTAGTACCTATTTCTTTGCTAACTTTTTAAAGCTATTAAATTCTGATTTCAATGTATATTTTAGTGTTTTCCATACTTATCGTTTCAAATAATTCGCATTCAACCTTTCCGATGTACATGAAATGGCGTGCTGCTATTTTAGTACAAATGAAAGCTGCTCAGTTATTCAAACCTACTTTAGCAGAAAACTTAAAAAGTATATATTTTATTCCACTATATGTTTCATATTTCCTTTCTCACATAGCCATACCCAAAAAAACGATTCCCTTTATCTTTTCAGTCACTGACGCCACTTTCACTTTCATCCATTGTTTTCATAACACATCCATCTCAACATTCTCATCTCTGCTGCATAAAATCTTTTTTGCCCTTCTTTTTGACAGACCAACATTCTGATCCATATTTGTAGTATGACAAGCTTTATCATGGACTTGTAGATTTTATTCTTCAACTTTAGGGACATAGGTGAATCATAAGTTGTTCCAGTGACCTGTTGCTATTTCTTCCATCTTGAGTTGATCCGATGTGTGACGTCTCGTCTCTCTCGTCGTCGCGGCGTCGTCACTTTTTATATAATTTCGTCACTTTTAGATAATCGTGGAATTACAGTCATTGACCCTTCTACATTTGTTGACATTCTTAATTTTACAAACTGAAATAAAGACATATAGCAAGACATATATAATAAGATATATAGTCTTGAATCGACATGTATCGTTATCCCTTACATGATCTAGTAATCAAAAGCAATTCATTGTTTGTTTTTCGGGTACCTAAGCAGAGATATTAGGAAAAGGTCAATGTACTTTATTCCACGGTTATCTGGCGCCTTCTATAGTTAATATTCGTTTAAGATATTGTTATGCACAAAGGTGTGCGCAATTGCAAGTGAATTTTCTCTTTTTCATTCAGTACATTAAAATATAACCGCCCCTCCTTCCTCTCTTCCCTCTCTTCTTCTCTCTTTTTACTCTTGTTACCAAAACAAAATTCTCTTTTGTGCGCCTACCATATTATCTCTTCACCACTCTAGGTTGACTGGTAGAGAATGCCTAAGGCATTAACTCCGCCTTTGTACTTTTTGTTGCATGAAGATTAAATAAATAAATAAATAAACAATAAAAACAAATGCGAGTCGGTCTCGCGCACGAAGGGTTCCTTTTGGGTGCAGAGGCTTAAAAATGTATAAAATTCCAGGTGCGGTAGCCGCAGCCGGGTTCCCCTTCGGCGCAGTAGCCGTGGAGGAGGACGAGGGCCCCGCCGCCAAGCGCGCGCGCACGGAGGACGCGCTGGAGCCCGAGCTGTCGTGGCTCGCGCGCCACCCGGGGCCCGTGCCCATACAGGTACATAGCACGACCAGCTAAAGTGCTAAAACTACTCATTTTGTAGTATTTTTTCAAAAATTTCGTATTTTAGAATTTCCAGTCTGACATCCAGTAATATGGATACCAAATGGTAAAGTGTCACCTACAATTGATTAGTATAGGTGTCTCCATACTACAGGTAAAATGACAGACCACAAGGTCGTTCGGAACACTTCGGAATTCACTGTGCAATAGAAAAAAATTGTGAAGGCACATTTTATTGTATCGTACCACATTAAAAATCTGCAAGTCAGTCAGTCAGTTTTCACAATAATTTATGACCAAATATATTTACGAAGTTAAACTTATTATTTTTGAATAAGTGTGTTAAAAACCGTCGTTTGATATACATAAAAAATTTTGTTGCAGCTTTTTGGCTCTAAAACATCTTTGTCTTCAGTTCGGACGGCTACGACAAACTGGCTATTTGTGGTAGAAGCCCTTGTTAAATTATGGTTCTCCCGTAGGTGGCGCTGCCGCTGGTGCCGGAGCGCATGGAGTGGCGCCTGGACGGGCGCGCGCTGGCGCTGAGTGTGGCGCTGAGCTCGTCCGTGGCCGACCTGAAGAACATCTTGCAGCGCTCCACCAACATGCCCACCGCCAAGCAGAAGCTGCACTACGAGGTAGGCCTTACATCATCACATTACATAGGTGGCGCCGTCACTGGTGGAGGAGCGCTTGGAGTGGCGCCTGGACGGGTTTTCTAACTTCTATTTTTATGTAGTGTTTATGGTTTGGGACCATGCTGATCGAGCAGTCGATCAGTAAAACACAAAATCGTGATATCACACTACGGGGTTGCGGAAAACCAGGAAGGATTGGCATGGATACTAAGTCCTTAAAGCTATATTTTCATATAAATATTAATATAATTGCAAACTTGAACTTAGGCATTTTCTATCAGTCGGTCTAAGGGGACCTTATGGTGGGTGGTCCGTGGTATTTGTCTTTGATATAAAGTTTCTGTCGAACTTCTAGACAGATTCAATTATTGGGTATTACCCTATATTTATTTTTGTACCTCATCCTGTGTGTATTTTATACTAAACGACAAATAACACTGAAACAAATCATTTTCTGAAAACCGAATCAAACTGCTTATTAATTGAAGCAGCAATTAGCATTTTAAAAATATATTTATGAGGAAGAGTGGGGTTTGGTTGAAATACCTAGCTACGGTAAAATGGGGTGAATAGAAACAAAACTTCAAAAGGTATTTTCACTATATTTGTATATTTTTTTCAGCATTTAACTATATCAATTTATTAATGAATGGATATTTAAAAAAAGTCGATGCTTTGTTAGAAGCCAATATTATGGTATCAAAGTGAAAAACAAAACCAAAGTTGTGTTTCTATTCACCCCGTTTTACGGTATCTCTTATGTACACACTTACCTATTGGTGGTAACAACATATTTTACATACCGCATACCACCGTCGTCATACCGGATTTAAAAAAAGCGATTTTGAATAGAGTTAATTTTTGAAACAATAGAATAAAAATGAGTTAATTAAGTTTTTAACCCATTTGCTAAATTATCTTAATTGGTACTCATTTTTACCAGGTACATTTACTTCAGGCCATCCTTTGTAAGAGTTTAAGCTACTACCAAGATACTATATTTATTTTAGGACAATAATAAAACAAAATAAATTAAAAAAATATATATACACTAAAGGCCTAGTTAAATATGACGTCATAAAACTCCTCCGCATCGCTGTCGACTGAAAGTGTGCCCAAAAAGGTGGCGGCATTGCCACGTTGTATGGCAATGCCGAAAAAAAAAAATATCTCGCTATGAGGCCACCAAAAAAAGCTACTACTTAAACTAACTAAGTGATTATATATTGCAGGGACTCTTCTTCAAAGACACGAACACTTTGGCGTACTACAACGTGCCTCCCGGAGCCGTCTTGCATCTGCAAGTCAAGGAGCGCGGTGGACGCAAGAAGTAGATGCATTCCTACCGCAAATAGTTGCCGCACTTTTAATCGACTTCAATATAGTGTATATCTTAATAAAAACACAAATTTCCAAATTTGTGTTTTTCCACTTTGTTTTCTTGTTTTGATATAGAAGCATGTATGTGTTGAAATAGTCAAATGTATGACATATAATGAATTAAATATGTATGACATGCATGGTGTGTTTCTTATTGTTTAGCTTGTAAGGATACTCACAGGCGTCCCATACTTTACATTATAAATGCGAAAAAGAGTTTTTTTACCTCTTCACATCTTAACGGTTGAAACTTGGCACACGGGCACACATGTCCTGGAATAAGATTTAGGATATTTAATCCTGGGAGTCTGTTCCATTGAGATAAATCTTGATATTCGTGCGGGTGTAGCCGCTGAAAGAAACTAGCCATTTTATGTTTTAAAATGTAAAAAACTACAAAATTTGGGGGTTTTTGTAGGTGTAGAACTACAATCACCCAATAACATACCAGATCACCGGTTCGACACCACAACACTCACATTTTTGGCGTCCATTCTCGGTCCCACTGACTGTCGTAGCAAGAGGCGCCCCCGAGCGGTGTGTGCACCCAAACAACAGTATATAGTCTTCTCTTTCTCACACTGTGGTCCCAGTCTAGTAAATAGAGGTCAGTGGATCCCAACTAGACTGTCGTAGCAAGAGGCCCCCAATTGCGTTAAAATTTTTATGCTTCTTATCTGTTCACTGGTAGGGCACCAAATGCCTGTTGAGACTAGTTTGCATCGATGACAGTTTGAGCATCAAATCGATACAAAAAAATCAGCTCTTTTTTACGTAAAAATTGAGTGTCGTAAAAAACCATTAAAAGTCAAATTGGGTTCATCAAAAGTATTGTTATAAAACTAGCAAAATTTACACAACTTTAGTTGTCGGCTGCGTCTCAACCACGCGACCGTTTAGCAAGTTGCCATGAAAGGGTATTTCATACCCCCACTGGTACCGAGACTTCCATACCCCTACCGGTACCGAGACTTCCATACCCCTACCAGTACCGAGACTTCCATACCCCTACCAGTACCGAGACTTCCATACCCCTACCGGTACCGAGACTTCCATACCCCTACCGGTACCGAGACTTTCATACACTTACCGAAAATTCCATACACTTACCGGTACCGAGACTTTCATACCCCTACCGGTACCGAGACTTCCATAGCCTTGCCGGTACCGAGACTTTCATACCCTTACCGGTACCGAGATTTCCATACCCCTACTGGTACCGAGACTTCCTTACCCCTACCGGTACCGAGACTTCCATACCCCTACCGGTACCGAGACTTCCATACCCTTACCGGTACCGAGACTTTCATACCCCTACCGGTACCGAGATTTCCATACCCCTACCGGTACCGAGACTTCCATACACCTACCGGTACCGAGACTTCCATACCCCTACCGGTGCCGAGACTCTCGTAGACCGAAGGGATGATGTTGTATTATAACAGAAAACAAGTACATTTCTAGCAAACATTTATTATAAAAATGTATAAAAAATAACAAAAAATACAATATAATAACAAAAGCTCTCCATCGTTTTTAAACAGTTAATTGCAATTATTTAATTTAAGCAGATCATGTAAGGTTTAAATTACACATTGCCCATTCATTAAAACAAAAGTTTTACACGAAATATTAAAAATTTATATCCACATTTCTATGTATTATGCTTACGAATAAAAATTAATGGAATGTATTGGATATTGCACAGAAAAGCACCATGAGATTGTCAAGTAAATATTTAAATAAAATGTCATTAAAAATAAATGCTTAAAACTATGATCACATGATATCAGATTCTGGAACGATTAAATAACAAAATTCAACAATTAAAGATAGAACTACACGCACACGTGGGCCACGTACGTCGGTCTCCATACATTTTATATAATGATGTTCAATTCCGCTATAAACTATAGACGCGCTAAAGACTTGAATATATTTTTATAGCGCGCTATTTTATAACACGTTATAAAAAAACTCGACAGTAGTCTCAACGCGGAGACGTTATCATTTTATTCGGCAACGCGCTAAATGGGCGCAACAATTACGCACGACGTGTGTCGACTGCAGTCAGAGTTCACCCGACGCGCTACGGACGGCGCTATCGCCTAAGTTTGCTATCCCATTTTGGCCCCGCTGTTGGCGTTTCGTTGAACAAGACGTTATATTATAGCGCGAAGGCAGAGTCGATTTAGCAAACGCTATGTGCTATGAACAAGTAGCGTGTTATATTTTGACGCTATACGTTATATTAACCACCACTAATTTTATATGGCAGCTAATATTTTCGAGCTACATTAGATCCACGCCACACAACGCGCCGCTACGTACAATTCAGGCGTGGTCCACGGTCCAGTGTAGTTCTCCCTTTACTCTTATAACAAGTACATAATAAACTCCGTATATGGATAAAATGGAATGTTCTACTAATTAATGTGAGAATTAAGCGTGACGTGCTCGATTTAAGCTTAAAATCAAAGATTACACTTAGTGAAATGCTTCATCTCAGGAGTGTTAATATCAGATTAAAAAATTACATCATTATAAAACGTTGGCTAAGAGACTTTCCCTACCCGTACTACATCCCTTCTAATAAGCTCGTTTAGTTTCAATGGTCACTATGAAAAGATCGTCTACTATTTAATTTTTTCAAGGAAGGAGGTCCATAGGGCCCCATGCACCCCTAATTGAAATATATTATGAAATATACTGTATTATTAATTACACATAAAGATAAATGTGTTGCGGTCTTGCACTCACATAAAAACAAGAAATCGAATCGCTTAAAACAGTAGAATTTTGGCCATAGCTGCAAAATTGGCAATCTTTGGGCCTCAGGGGCAATTACTAGAATAATACAAAAATGATTTCAATAAAACCTTAAAATACGTATGTTCCAAAATAATAAAATTCAATTTTAATATATTTTTTAGGGTCAGAAAACCCCCTCTTGGACCTCCATCCTGAACAAGTTAAGATTCACTATTTTCGCATTTTTTTATGCTCGAATTGAATCGACCAGATTTCCAATTGACTTGTAAGTACTTCTGACTTAAATATATTATTATTTGGATAACATCGAGGATATGGAAGCGTCGTTGTAATTAAAATGATTACCTTTACAAAAATATAGCTTGATAAAATGATTTATAAATCTGTTATTGCTTGTTAACTACACGCCCTAAAAGGCAGGATAGCCAGGCACTGATTAGCACCAGTTAATTGCATAAAATGTGATATGTAGTTACTATTATGTGTGATTGAGTTAGAATTCTAGCCGAGCTTAGGAATGGTTTCAATCATCTGTCTGTAGCGAGCCAACATCGGTGGGTAGATCTTGTCGTGGTCTGGGTAAGGAGTAGCCACTGGAGACACATTCAGTTCAGATCCTGGATAAGAAAAAAAAAAGATATGATGGTACACCAAAAATGCTGCATTATGGTAAAAGTTTATCATATAGATGCCATTTTAATCATTTATCATATGAACAGTAATCAAAGCTTTTATTATGATTTAAGATTTTTTTCCATGTTACTTGCTAAAGCCTCACAATAAACAAACATGAGTTTAACTTTAAAATTGTAGCCACATCTATGGCACCACACAGGAACTACAAAATCCAAAATCCTGTATCGCGGTATAAGTTCTCCACGCGATTAGGACATTAAAACCGAAATAAACTATCGGGCAGTGGCCTGGATCAGAGATAACATCCATCTGGGCGGAGGATTTTTCCTTCACACCCTATTTTGTAAACCCCTAAAGAATAATTATGCATAATTAACCTATGTAAAAAGTGTCCATTGCCGAGATAGGAGAGAAGTGAGCCACTATCCACGCGGGCCTAATGCAGATGAGATAGCATACCATACATTGCAAACATAAAATTCAAAACTCGCATCTTGCATGCTCGAGCATCATGTTTGGACGTGTATTAAATTTTGCAATGTATGGTGAAGTTATAAGATCATTGTTTTCCGTTACCTTAGAAAATGCTCTTTTCTGTTCTTGGTGTGCGCTGTATGTGTAAATTATGTTCAAATATAAGGCTAGAGTGAATAGGCTCTTAATAAACTAGTGCGCCTCACCATCAGAGATTGCATCACTGCTTACCATCAGGTGGGATCGCAGTCAAGCACTAGTTTATAACAATTTAAAATAATACCTGTGAGCGCAGTGCCGCTGGCGACGCTCCACACTTCGGCGGCGCGGATGGCTGCTCCTAATAACGCCGCATTAGCGTGTTGGTCCTGTGACAATACAAGATGTTCACACCTTCTACCAGTTACGTCAGATTCATCCACTATATTTGCATTACAAATATTTTCGTGTCCATTTCGCCAGGGTCGTATATTTACAATCAAACACTCATTCCCGTCACAAGGGTTATAGAAGATCCTTGGACACGAGCAAGGGAATTGGTAGTATGATGTATATTTAATGTCTTCGGTCAGGAGTATGTTAGTGAACGGATGCCATCAGTTGAGACTGGACATCTCTTAATTGCCAGTGGCTTATTTAAATTTTTAGGTTTTAATAACTCTTTTTTTTTCATATTTACAATGCAATAAAAGCACAATGCTTACATAATAGAAGCGACAAATAATATGTAACCAAGATTATTGTAACTCATAACATAATTTAAAAGTGTCCATGGAATTTTCTACGCGTTTTCTATTGAGACCAACGCTTTGGAACGTGCAATTTCGATCACTTTTTCGACTGAAATTAATGGTTTATTTGAAATAAATTCTGATTTCTGAATACTTGTCGGATAAATCCAACTTAAGCTTTTTTGTGCTTGGTAGTACCATTGATTCAAATCGATTGTGCTAGCTAGAGACAGCTATAAGAGTGTGCGTAGATTGATTACCTGTACGTATACAGGTGTGTCGAAAACGTCAGCAAATATCTGCAATAGCTCCTTGTTCACTGAAGCGCCGCCCGTCGCTATCAGGCGGGACGACTTGTCTGAAATTTAAAAATATATTTTATTAGCTGCAGCCCACGCTCTATCCCCGTCAAATTACTTTCTACTATGCAATCAATTTTAAATTGTTCTACTATTTTTCGCTATTTATTTTTTATTATAGATAGGCTCGGGTTTGGCCTCTATACTATCCATTGAACTTTTTGGGTGTCATTTATAATTTATAGAACAATCACTGTCAGGGACGTAATAATATTTTAGTACCTGCTAACTTATAGTTATGTATAAAAATGCAACACAACATGTCCTATCAAAGTACGATACATTTCGAATTCAGTTTTGGTTTCGGCCTTAGCGGTGGGATGGTACCGAAACCGAAACTAAGCCGAAACTCATGTTTTATGGCGGAATCTAGGCCAAAACTAAAAATTAGGTCGGATAATTATGTACATGTCATCTACCATTTGATTTGCCCCACATATACTCCACTTGGCCATATTTGAAAACATCCTACTTGTAAATGGCTGAACGGATTTAGATGAAACACCATCACTAGAAACCCTGCTTTAAAAAAAACCCGCATCCATATTGATTCATCCGTTTAAGAGTTACAGACACATAAAGATCAAACTTAAAACCCCTCTTTTTGCATTAGAGGTTATAATAAAACCAAGATAGTAATAATTAATTTCATTTTAGTACTATCATTTAGCCATTTCACGACAATAACATTTTAGGGTTTATTCGTTTTATTTAGAGAGTGAGTTTTCAGGGCATCTCGCTGCGTATACTAAATAAATACGAAACACTTTACCGATCGTCACAAATACGAATTTCGAAATTCGGTATATAATATTTTGGAATATTTGGGTGTACTCACCTTTCCCCATAATGCGTCGATTAAGTCTTTTAATTATCTTTGTGTGAGTTTTTATTTCAAGTTAAACAACCGTATTAGCCCAAAGAATCGTCAAACGGGCAGGGCAAAATGCTCGCAGAATAGATGGTCAACGGGGCAGAAATGTTCTGCACGGCGCGTCGGAAGATGCAACATTGGAAAGCCTCTCACAAGGTGGACAGCTGACCTAATAGAGGCCACGGGCAGAGGCGTAGCGATGACTAATTTAGACGTGGGCGAAGAGGCATATCAGCGCGGTCATTTTTTTTTATAAATTCGAAAACGAGACGAAACGAGGGCGTGGCGAAGTGATGTGATAATGAAATACATCTTTGTATCACCTGAATCTAAAATGTTGCCTGACAAATTAGTGCCTTGTTATTAAAAGGAAAGAATATACATCACCAAAAATCATCTAGGTAATCTCACCAAGTTTGAAGCCCATATCCTCAGCGTGTGCTCTCCTGGCGAGGGCTTGTCCCTCCAGCAGCGCGCGCGCCTCGAACTGCGGCGCCACGCGCTCGGCCGCGCGCCCGTTCGCGTCCAGCAGCCAGCGCGTCGGGGCTGCGCGCGGGACTATCTCTGCTGTGTCATAGTAGATACCTAGCGGGGAAAGGTATGGCTTAAACATTTTGTCCTAGGATTATTTTACGTTGGCTTGCGGGAATGTTCGAAAGAGTTACCGTGGTCCTGGAGCATAAAGGGCAACTAAGGGAACACGGCAGAGGTTTAAGTATGTAAGAGCCGAATTCTGCGTAAAACGGACTCCCGCGCGGTCCTATACAGAAGTGAATTGATATATTCTAAATTGTAAGTTGTCATCAACTAATTTATAGATCAATTTGCGATATTTATTAATTGACTTCCAAATAAGGAGGTTCTTAAGTCGCTTGAATCTTGTTCAGCAGTATCTTCGCCAAATATGAAACCATAAAACACTTCAGTAAATGGTAATAGATTTTCCGGGGTTGCTGTTATCGCATGTCTGTTTATAGTTAACACCATTTCATAACATAACATCACGCCAGTACGCTCTGAAGGGGTATCGCAGTTGTGTTAAGTTTATATTGGTATTCCTTTGATTCACGGTTCATAACTGTTTTGTTTATGGATCTATTTTGATGTTTATTTTTATATTGGATTAAATTATATCTCCATGATACTTAATGTGTAAATTAAGTAATTTATCAAACCTACAGGCAATTTACCAAAGAACTGAAGAAAAAAGAATTTACCACAACTAAAAATTTAAAAATATTTTTTTTTTACAAAGAACGATGGTTGGTGTCAAAAAATGAAGAAACAATGAAACACCAACTTTTTTATTTTATCTACCTACTAGCTTTTGCCCACGACTTTGCGTTAAATTTGCAGTAAAACGGTTCCCTTTGGAAGTGGGGAGTTAGAAAGAGACAAAACGTAGCCTATGTCACTCTCCATCTCTTCAACTATCTCCACTAAAAAATCACGTCAATTCGTCGCTCCGTTTCGCCGTGAGAGACGGTCAAACAGACACACACACTTTCCCATTTATTATATTAGTATGGATATGAATTTTCTTATGACTCACCCATATAACCCATGTTCCCTCTCACAGTGGCAGTGAGCAGATCGTTGAAGGCATCCCAACTGTGGCCCGCCAGTCTGTCGCGGTGGTTCTGTCTCGTCAGGGAGCCGTTAGCGAAGCACAGGAGCGCCATGTAGGGCGCGTCGGGGGTGGGGCCCACGAGCACGTGGCCTGCGGGCGGCGCCGCGGGGGCCTGCAGCCCCAGGAGTAGCGTGTCGCTGGTGCCCAGAGACAACCCTACCCAGCCCGAGCGCAGGCGGAGACCTGAGATAATGTCGGTAGCGTCAGTTTAACCCTTCAGATACCGTCAATTAGAGACACAATAGTAAGACAATAGATGCGCGGCCACCGGTGGTCACTTGGGGATTCATGAATTAAACGAAGTAGTACAGTATTGAATTGTTGATAGCGTTTGCTCTCATGTGGTGCATATCACGTCAATGGATTCTACAATTATTCTTTTATTAGTAAGGTAAAATACATACTTTCAAGCGTTCAAATGGATAACGATAAGTGCCTATTGTAATTTTGTATACGTGTTGCAAAAATAGTAAACCTATTTTTTTTCTTGTTACAAAAAACAGCATCCACACATCCACAGTTAGTCTCTGGATAAAACGAGAATTATAACTTCACGGTTGGAAAAAGTTACTAATTGCCAGACAACTAATTATTTATTTTAATTAATTAACTGACCCAACAGTCGTTATCCTGAACAAATGAATATTCTGTAAAACGCATGAAGCTTTTAAGTGTCGGCCTTAAAAAAAACCGACACAAAAAAAAAAGCTAGAAGCGGCTTCAAGCTTTTTTTTGTGCCGCTTCAAAAAGAAGCTTGAAGCGGCTTTTTTGTGACCTGTGTGCGGGGACACTTACAATCGTATTTTTATTTCAGTAAAAGTCTGACACGCCCTGTCACTCAACCTTCGAACGGGAGACGTCAACACGAGAAAGGGGGAGTAACGGAAATGAATTTCGGATTTCCTTAGTGCATGCTTACATCATAATGAATATTTGTGTGTTAAATTTTAGCATAATCCGTTCAGTTGTTTGAGCAGTGTGTTGATGGATTAGTCAGTCTGTAACAGTTACCTTCTATACAACCTTATTTTTAGTATGTGAAAACTGAAACACCTGTCTAGTATTTTTATGTAAAGAATCTATGTATGTACAAAATTCCAAAACTTTATTATTATTATTATTTTCATCTGTTTATTAATCTCAGGACCCTGAGGTCCTGGGCCTTTGAGAGGCGTACAAGGGGCCGAAGCCAACTCGCAGAGGCCCTTTTGGTTACTATAATGGAACGTGATACCAACCGACGATTATCCCTGTGCGCGCTATACTAGTGCACCCAAGGACAACCCCCGGTTTGAAAAACTATTGCGACATAATATGAAAAACAAAATAATAGGGCTATGATTTTTGGAGTCTTAAGTGGACTGGTAATATGGAGCTATGTTAAGACTATGGCCCCTGCCTGAACAATGTCATTAATATCTATCGATAAAAGGCAGGGGGTGACTTGCACACTCAATAAATGGGCCCCCTAAAACGGCCGCTAGCACGAAGTGACGTAGCAACAAGAGGGCAACATATCCTGAGGCGCTTGAGGAGTGGAGAGGCATACCACGGCTATCAGGACAATCCCGGAAGTACGGTCAAGATCCCTACCAGCACCTTACTGGATTATGCATCCATCTCCCGTGCATGTTTGCTCTTGCGACTCTCCACTCAAGCCAGCCAATAAAGGCAAGAGAGAGGTGGGAGCTCTGTTCCTCGTCAGTGTTCACTACGACCGGCCAATAAAGGCAAGCCGGAGACGAAGAACAGGAATTCTCCCGGGAGATCGGGTCCGTGGGGTCGCTAATACCCAACAGTTCGCCACAAAACTGCCCTGCGGATTGTATCTCTCTTAGTCTGGCCCCTCACCCTAGGTATGTTACGGTAAAGGAAATTCTACCGATACAGACCTAGGGCATGTTGGAGCACACAAGCCCCACCACGACGTCAACGTAGAGATACGACGATGGGGTTATTATTATTATTATAGTTATGGAACCTGGTTGGCGACATAATGGTTATGGTCACCGGGCCACCCGAGCGACTGAAGGGCTGTTTTGGCTTCCGCACCCAGCTGTGCGCTGGTACCTATTGCCCGCTATGACTTACCCTAATCTGTTTTGTACTTATTGTGTGTCTAAAAAGGTAACCCGACTTGGGAATTTTGTATAATATTTAATCATTTAAAAAATACATATACTCGATACTTTTTATAAGGTTCTTCTATCAGTAAACAATGATCAAGATCTCTTAATCAACCTGAATTATTTAACCAGTGTTGACTACAGTGGCGGGGCAAGACCTAAATTTGATGTGAGCAAGATATATTTTGCGAGGCCCCCTGATGGAGACGCAAGACGACGGATTTTGTTGAGAGAAAAAATTTTTTAGATACTCTAATTTTTATTTATTAAAAAACGAATGTGGTAGGTTAGTATTGCCAGATACTTCCAAGCCGGTTTTTTTTAATATTTATTGCTAGATGAGTAATATTTGTGATCGCGGGCCTTCGAGGTGCGAGGCCCCTTGGACCGCGAGGCCGTAGGCGGTGGCCCACGTCGCCCACGCCTTACGCCGCCTCTGGTTGACTACATCAGATTTCATTAAATCCTAATAATTACCCAAGTCGTTTGACTTTTTAGACAGACACTAGTGTCGATAGTGTTCAACTTGAGACCATTTTTTAATATTTTTGGAAAAAATATAGCATAGTGTAAAAATTATTGGAATCGATTTAGTTATTGATTCTGAGCAAATTATAATCAGGTTTCGCATATATTAAAAATAATATTGTATAATATAGATTACATAAGCACATGCAGAGCTCTAACACATCACTTCTCCATTATATAAAAGTAAACAAGCATGTCAAGATAATATTTCTAACAAATAGGATAAACTACATTAAATCGTAGTTATAGATAAGAGCGCCTTATCACGACTGACAGTAAGTGCTGATAACGACGCCTTTGAAGTATTATCACAAATTGTTATGTATTATAATAGTAACAACTATTTACTTAACACATCTTATAATATGTTAGTAGATAATTATTTTCCATTCAATAGTTCCATGCAAATAATTTGATTCAAAGTTTCAAACTTGACCTTCTCAAGACCCTGAGGGAATTCTAAATAATTAACAAAAGAATTTAATTTTGACTTGGTTAGACTTGGATAGTTGAATAGAATTAATAGGATTGGTTAGAGACGGCACAGGAGAAGAAAGTTTGGAAGGACTTGAGGGAGGCCTTTGCCCAGCAGTGGGACAGTAATGGGTAGTAATAAAAAAAATTGTTGAATAAAACATCTAAATTTAAAAGCATTGATTCCGGCTGAAATGATGATGATGCCCAAAGTACCTTTCGTCGAACCGTATGTTGGTTCTCTTCTTTTCTTCTTCTTTTTTTCATGTCGATGCTCTCAAACTATACTTTTTCTGAGTGATGATAAAAGATTGCAACATGAGGTTTCAATCAATACCTGCAAGTGCTGAGCAGTTATCCCCAGTAAAAGCGATGACGCGACACTCCGGCTTGAACCCGTAGCGCCCCACGAAGTAGTTACAGATGGGGCCCACCACGGTGGCGCTGGGGACTGGGGTGCCCAGCTTTGTCGAGAGAGTCTCGTCACCACATACCTGGGAGAGGGGGGGGGGGGGGGTTAAAAAGTTTCTTAAAACATGAACCAGTAAGTAGTAGTCTGTTTAAGTATTTCTGCAATTTGAAGAACAATTTGCCTGCTGCGGTCTTCCCGTCCGATTATAATTTGGGTGTCTTCAAGGCTAGAGTGAATAGGCTCTTAATAAACTAGTGCGCCTCACCATCAGAGATTGCATCACTGCTTACCATCAGGTGGGATCGCACTCAAGCACTAGTTTACATCAATTAATATTTTTTATTTTATTTTTATGTAGGAAAGCACCAAAAATGTTGTATCGATGCTCTATACCACTGAGTACGGAGAACTTCCCGGCCAGCGTAAGCGCAGGCTTGTGCGTGGCGAGCAATAGATAGCTCACCGTCCTGTCAAGATTACCCGGGGATTGATGGCGCGTTGTGTTCCACGCGCGTCTTATAGAAAAGTTAGAAGTTAGATTTTTTTGTATTAAAAATATTAAGGCCGCAACAAAGAATTTTTACTCCTACTAATACGTTATAGGATTAGTTTCACAGATGACTAGCTATAAACGTGCATAATCAACTAAGCTCCCAGCTCACCTGCAAACACTTGTCATCCCACTGCATGGTCCTGATATCCAGCAGGTTCATCCCCGAGCCGTCGGAGAGGTCGATGGGCGCTATCTTGCCGACCAGCAGCGAGCACGCGAAGGAGGACACCAGCGAGATCCTGCTGGTCGCCTGGTACACACGCGGCCGTGTGCGGAACATTTTGCGTATCTGGGGGCCGGTGAAACGCTCGTATGCGCGGGAGCCTGTGATTTTTGAAAGTTCCTGAAAGGGGAGAAAACATAGGTGAGTTTTAGTCGGGAAAGAGTCCTCATTTCATCCTAAAATAGGAGAAGCAGAAAAGAAAGAAGAAAGAAAATCAGTTTATTTACGCGAAATAAGAGATCTTAAAGCTAGCTAACAAACATAACATAACAACAGTCGATAGGGTAGATATGCGTCACATCCGCGCAAGACGGCCGCACGCTCAGCATAAAGCTGCGGCCTCGCGCATAATGCGATGAGCTCACAGCGCTGGTTTTCAGCGTGGGCCGGTCGCTGTGTCGACATAAAGACGACAGAACGGTGCAGTGAACTAAAAGATGTGGATCGAAAAAGGAACTAAAAATACAGATGACTTATAAATAAAAATTAAAATAAATAATTTTCCACCTCAAAAAAAAGCATAGATATCTCACACATTTATGGGTAAACAGATGTTTAATCCTTAAGGTTTCGTATTTCTTACAAAAATCTGAAATTTCAAGGGCAAATTGGTACAGTTGACAGCAGTTGAATAAATAGTATCTTCTCTTGACTTACCTCAGCCCCCACAGCTTCCTCCAACGCCTTACAGTCCACGGTGGTGCTAGAATCCATCCAGACGGGTGAATCCGTCACGAAAGCAGTCGACAGCTGCGTGTGCAGGAACTCGTCTGGGGACAGCTTGTTGAGTTTGGTTTCTGCATCCTTCGACCACCATACTGACCCGTGTTGCTGCAAACAAATGTGGGCTTTGGAAATGGGCACTAGATAAAAATGTGAGAGTGATCATGAGACTTTTTTGAATCATCAGTTTTCTTTGCGTGAATATGATGGTCTCATGGGGCTAAAATTACCATGGCACAATTACCTACTCAACACTAAATATGATGATAATAGGACAATAGGATAGGAATAATAGGGGTTAGGTTGGTATTTTAAATACTTTTTACTCTATCAGCTAAAACAGAACTTTTAACTCGTGTTAGTTTGTTCTGTAGATTACTTTTTGATGTTTAATTTAATAGATATCATTTTAATTGCAAAATCTAAGCAACATTAGGTGTACAAACAAGAAAATTACCTGTCCAGCGCCTGAAACGGCCTCAATGGTAGAGAAGTCGACTCCTGCCACAACAAGGCGGTCCATCACCATGTCGAGGGCCTTCACCCATAGTAGTGGTGGGGCTATCACCTCTCCACGCTCCACGCCTCGCACCACCCCACCCGCGGTCCTGGGGAGATGAGTAAACAAATAACGAAACTAGCCTGTATAGTGTAATTAGGTTAATTTAAATATTCTATAGCTAGAAAAAAAAGCCAAACAGTTTTTAGGTATCTATTCAAACTAAGCTCAAAGCCGTTACTTTCTTAGAATATTAGGCCCCTTATTGGCCGAAACCCAAACTCCAGCCGAAACCAGTTTTTTTTTTGGCCAAAACCGAATTCTTGGTAGGTATAGAAAAATCTCTTTTTTTCTATAGATTGGCTTTCAACACTTCCAATGGTTACCCACGAAATTTTACCTTTCAACACTCATAATTAACCCTTCAGATACCGTCAATTAGAAACACAATAGTAAGACAATAGATGCGCGGCCACCGGTGGTCGCTTGGGGATTCATGAATTAAGTAATTAATAATTAAAAATACAAATACATTAGTTACCCATAACCTTATAAGCAATTAATCAACTCAACAGCAGTAACTCTTTTGAACAATCCCACAGCCTTGGAGTACAGATATACTGTGTGGATATGAATTTCTATGTTTTATTAATTATTTTTTTTATTCTTAATCTTTTTAATTACCTATCTTCTACTTAGCGTCAACAGCTAAATGCTGTAGAATAAAATTGACTCACAGGTAAACCACAACTTGACTAAAAACCAGATTTAAAGATTTGTTATTTATCCCAGTTTTACAATAATAATATTATCATGTAAATATGTAGTACATGTTTAAATCTGAGAGTGATTTTCGCACCTCAATTGGTTTGTTTACACAGTTATGATCTTCAAGAATTTTAGTTTTAAAAAATTTTGGTGTGTTTTATAACATAGCATAATATAATCGGCCTTGTAATGTTCCTGCTGGTGGGACTCGGGCCTCCTCTTTAGGAGCGCCTTATTAATAAAATGATCTCTGGCCAAAGCTACTGTACTGTACTGTACATATAGAAATAAAATCTACCTGAACTCTGGCAGGTCAACATCAAATTCAACATCAGCCTCATGCAGCACACTGAAGTCTTCACCAATAACTATGGCTTTTAACTAAAACAAAACACATCATGATGTAAATGCATTCATTTCAACTGAGTACTTTCAATTGTTTTTTTTTTTTAGTAGAATGTCAAAGCTACGGGTTTTAGTTTATGAAAGGCACACAAGGTTATCTTTAAAAATAAGTACACAAGTAAACAAAAATAAAATATAATAAATAAAATATTTTTTATAAGCTGTTATAACATATCATTACATAATTATGTATCTATGTCGCACAAAACAGTTAATTTGTTACCCTAGCAAAGCATCAACAGTATTTTATGACTATTTAATTAATAATTAAATTAAATAAGTAATACATTTTTGAAAGTTTAGTTTTTCAATGCACAATTTTGATCAGACGAGGTTTAACTTTCCAGTCAAATCGAATCCATCAATCAACAGCGAGTTTAATATCGAACGTGATTAAACTCAGACCTTATCACTTTGTTTATCAATTTTACAAAAATAATTAATTAAGCGGATCACCATAAAATTGCGTGCAAGACAGAGAAATTCCAGATAAAGAACAATCAAACTTTAGAGGGCATGTTACTGCTCTCGTCATCAATGACAAAATAATTTTTTACTTACCCTTTGGGTGCTAAAATCAAATCCCAAAAAAGTTTTTCTTGAATCCCCAGTCATTTTTATATTTTGACAGCACGGGCGGGCAATGACACAACTCTGCGGTGCGTTCAGGAACGCGATATCGAACTAGCTTTCGTGACTGAATGCCGTTTTGTAAAATTCCAACGCGATTTCACGATATCATTATAGTATTTTATTAGTCTCAGTACACAAATTAATCGCTTTAGTAGGATGCTTGATACAATTCGATAAATAAGCCCCAGCAAGGTTGCTATTATCTCATTGAAAATAATTACGCAATCCACATTGTCTTTAAAATGTGCTACTATTTCTTCACCACACCTAATGATGATTTAATGTTTGCTTAAATGGGCTTGTCGTCACTCGAGACCTTTTCATTACTTACATTTTAAATGATGGACGTTACCTATTCCAAAAAATGCAAGCTGCTGAATTACTTCATCTCTCATTATTGCAAAGATGAGAGTAAGGTTCCTTGTTTAAGTGGTATTGGTAGGTACCTTTATTTACAAATAATAGTACCTATCTGTAAAAAAACACGAAACTTAAATCAAAAAGTCTCATGAAAACATAGTTATCTACTTATATTCTTAGTGAGGGATAATAAAATCATGATTCGCTAGCCGCTGTTGAATAGCCACTAGTCTAAATCAGCCAAGCAGATCGACACACAATATAACAGTTATGTAGCATTGTTAGCCTTTTTAAGTAACATGCTGGTATGATTCATAGCGTGGAGGCTTACCTCACAGGTAGGTAGAACGGGTTCAGTGACCTATATAGCATCACACTAATGACCGCCGCGGGTACACATGCTTAATTGAACAAAGCGCCTAATATTAGCTAATGTAGGTATATTTTTAAAATTACCTGGTCACCTAGCATTAAAGTTAGTATTTTCTTTAGAGATGCTAAGCAAGCATTTTTAGAGTTTGATAGGATTTTTTATGAAATGGGGGGTCTGTTTGGAGGAATTCTTTGTGTACCAAGTATCTCTAGCGAAGAAGCGTGCTCTAAACTATTTACTGAATAGTTATTACTTACTACTTTACTCAGTTATATTTTAGCATGTTGTGACTCTATGTAAGTTCATCGGTGCCTGATCTTTTTATATCTGCAAGTAGTTGTGAGATTTTGCTATCATAACTTTTGCAGGCGTTCATTCAATAGTAATATAAGAGATAGCTAATCTGAATAATTAAAGATAAGAGTAATAATAAATAAGCAAAGGAGGAGGCAGACCGCATCAGGCAAAGGCGCCCTCGCCGCCGCCGCCGGGATTCCGATCCCGATTTCCGGCCACCGTACACGCGGGCTCGCGGACGGCGAGCCATGGGTAGCTCGCGGGCTCGCGGACGGCGAGCGATGGGTAGCTCGCTGTCCGATCGTCCGGTAATTGTCCGGACCGAGCCTAAGACGTCGACAGCGCGCACTGTTCCCGCGCGCCTCAAGGAGTTGTCAGCAACAGGAGGGACCCAGCTGGGTTGAAGCCTACTGGGGCCAGGGTTCCGAAAGGAAGCTCGTGCCCCGGTATGAAGGCTAGAAGGAACGGAGTGGGTTTTTTGTCAGTAATAGTCTCACACTATCTCCCGCTCCACCCAAGAGCGGGGGTTGTCATTAGATGAATTTGCTCACGGAAAAAAAAATCATGGGCAAGTTACCCATGTATTGATATATATATGTATAAATCAATACATGACAAAAATACATTGAGCCGAATATAGAACCTCTTTCTTTTTGAAGTTAGTTAAAAATAGGCTATCTCTATAACGCAGGTCTTAGTTAAGTTATGATAATATAATGATAAGAAATCCCCTGCATGGGATCGATTCAAGTACCTAGTAACCTACCCCTTACACTGTTCCGAAACCTAAGGAACATAGGTCTAAGTATCCCCGCCTACGAAGGCGGTTTTTTTTGTTGCTCGTGTGCGGCGGTGCCGCCTAAAAAAATCGCATGAAGCCGCTTCAAGCTTCTTCGGCCACAAGCTGTCGCACGCTTCAGCTGTTTTTTGCGGCGGCTTCTAGCTTTTGTTCGTAGCCGCTTCCAGCGTTTTTTGTGGCGGCGTTTTTTGAGGCCCGTGTGCAGCGACAGTAAGTGGTATAAGTATCTACCTTCTACTATTTTTCTAGTAGGTACTTAGGTAGGTACCTAAGTAACTCGTAAACAATTGCAATAATATCATTGACTTGTTAGTATGTAATTGTAGTTATTTCAATATTGGTGTCAGCAGAGTTCCAAGTGACAGACTCGTTACCTGAATTTACTTTTCAAGTACCTATATACTTACTATTTTCTACAGCGATATCTTTGCCAAAGGTCTACCGATGTCAAATTTTCACGATTTTAGATTAGTTTCAAAGAGTTTGTTTGCCAGGTGAATTTGGCAAGGATCTATAGGGTTACCATGACGTTTAAAGTAAAATTGTTTTAGTCTTGTTTCAGTGTGGGTAAGAGACAGAGCTATACAGGTTGTATAGCGCTATCTCTTACCCACATTTTACTTTAAACGTCATGGTCTAGGTCCTAATGAAGTACTTCGAAGATAGACCATGGGGCTAATTTTCTTTATTCAGATAACAAATTATCCATAATGGTTAGTAATAAATAGAACCTAAAAACTATATTAGTAGATACAAATACAATCCCTACATACATTTTATTTAATTTTATGGTCCTTTATTTTACAATTTTATTGAATAATTAAAAAAAAAAAAATTGTATAATCTAAAATTGAATGGTTTATAATTTGATATTTGTATGGTTTAAAATTAAATCATTTAAAATTGAATGAATTAAAAATGTAATAATAAATGATAGCAAATCCTCTGGGATTGCTGCAATCCTATAACTGTTTAACATTAACATTTTATAACATTAGTTTGAGTTCCAGGGTGATTCCTGGCCACCGTAGATGCGGGCTTGCGGACGACGAGCAAAGGGTAGCTCTCCGTCCGGTCATCCGGTAAGGACCAAACCTTCTCGTGGGAACTGTATGGATTCTATTCAGTATAACCAAACGAAATCTCTGGACGATGATGAACGTTCAGAACCCTCTAGTAGTCTTATCGGGTCAATACCCGATTTGACTACTCTCTTGCTCGGTTCTGAGGGAGACTCCCAAGTCACCTTGGATACCGAACTCAACCCTCCTGAGCTGGAGTCGGCAAACGATGGCACGAGGCCTACTGAGATGGACTCGGAAGTGCCGTTGGGAACTGACTTTAGCCCCAGGAAACGACGGTTGCCAGGAGCCGCGCGTAAGCGCCTGCGGCGCCTCAAGGCTGGCGGCATGGACTCCATTGAGGCCTACAAGCTGGTCGAGGAGCAGTTGGCGAGTGCGCGCGCTCCTTTGACTGATCTAATGGCCGATAAGTCCTCGAGGAAGAGGCCGATAAAACGATTTCGATCCGAGGACGAGTCGCCAAAAGATCATGCCAAAAAGACTACGCGTGTGGACGAAAAGTCAGGGTCAATTCCAATGATCCCTGATGAGCCGTCCGCAGCTCAGGTCGGACCACCGCCTGAGACAAGCGTTATGTCTTTTAAGGATGCCCTGACCAACATCCGGGTGGGAATTCGTAACAGAGAGCCCATGTCGAATGCGCAATTGGGGCTCCTTTCTAAGGACATACTGAGGGCGATTCTTAACGCCCCTATGCCTAAAGCCCCCGAATTCAAAATTCGAATCGAGGGCTGCACTTTCAAGCCGGGATGGCTGCAAGTCGTGATCAAAAACGACTACAGCCTGAAATGGCTTGAAGAAAAAGTGGGGGCACTAAAGCCGTGGCCAGAGGCAGAACTCTCGCTTATTAACGAGAAGGACCTGCCAAAAGCCAAGGTTGGGATCCTCCACTTCAAGACAGAAGATGTCATTAAAACTCCAAGAGATGCCCTCAATCTCCTGGAAAAACAAAACGACCTGCAGACTGGATTGTGGAAGGTGCTGAGCGTCAAGAAAGAAGGGGACGGAATCACGACCGCCCTTGCTATCGATGATGCCTCCATAGAAGCCCTGCGCAAGCTAGACTGCAGGCCGCAATTAGGCTTTCGCAAAGTCCTAATACGCATTCGCGGCGATAATACGCCAGCGAAGGCTGAGCAGGTGGCAGGGACTAGCCAATCTGGCGCAAGGTTTCTGCCATCTGCTCAACACGCTCCGAAGGCGGGGCCGAACGTCCGAGTCTCTGGTAAAACGGCAAAGCGACAAAACGCTAAGCCGAAACCCGGAGGCCCGGGCGTCAGGAACCGCCCCCTCGGGACACCACCGACGAAAGGGGCTACACGTCCCAATCGATCGGTAGTGGCGAGCCGACCGGCCAAACTTCAGGGCTGCCCTATAGCCTCGAAGCCAAGCGGGTCGAAAAACGCCACTTAACCCACCCACACACACATAACACTAACACAACACAAACACACCATAACACAGACACACATAAACACACAAGTGGTGCAGATAAACCTGCATCACGCCAGAGCGGCCACGGCTGTTCTGGAAAAACTCTTCACACAGAAGAACCTTCACATCGCTCTTATCCAGGAACCGTGGCTGGCTAATACTAACACGGTGTCTGGACTGGGCTCTGCAGGTAAGGTCGCTCATCATATCGGTGGAGTCAAACCAAGAGCGTGTATACTTTTCAATAATAATATTGATTTCTTATGCATACCAGGCCTGTGCAGCGATGACCTGATTGCAGCTTATGTCAATGTCAAGAGCGGAAATGGACGCCTCATCGTGTGCTCGGTATACCTGGACGGGACGAAAACCGACCCATCCGAGGAGCTTGCAAAGGTAGTAGAGTACGCCTATGCCAACAATGCCGAGCTTCTCATTGGGTGTGACGCCAACGCCCACCATACCAACTGGGGCAGCACTGACATCAACGACAGAGGTGAGTTGCTTCATGATTTTGTATTAACTAACCGCCTCCAAATAGTTAATGAGGGATGTAAACCGACCTTTGTAACTAAATCGAGGAAGGAAGTTCTTGATGTAACTCTCGCTACTACTCACACTGCCAGGCTGATAACCAATTGGCATGTCAGTGATGAACCATCTATGTCTGATCATCGACTTATTGAATTCGCTTTGAATACATCCAACATTTGCGGAACTATCACTTTTAGGGATGCGAAAACCACGGACTGGGACTTGTACAGACGAAAGCTCCAGGAGAGACTCCTAGACGTCCCTAAAACCATACGCTCCCCTGAAACATTGGACTATGCTGTCACTCAAGTTACTGAAGCCATTACAGCCTCTTACCAAGAGAGCTGTCCTCTAAGAACTGTGAGGGACAGAAAAGTGACATGGTGGAACAAAAGGCTCGATGTTTTAAGGGAGGAATCACGTAGGTTGTTCAATAAGGCTAAATCGACTGACGACTGGGATCGGTATCGGAAAGCTTTAACTACCTATAATAAAGAAATCCGAAAGGCGAAAAGACTTTCATGGAGGAAGTTCTGCGAGGAGATTACTAAAGTCCCTCAAGGAGCCAGAATCCACAAAGTCTTATCCAAATCGCCTACGAATCAACTGGGACTCTTAAAGAAACCAGACGGTGCCTTCACTGCATCAGCGGAGGAAACCCTGAAACTTTTGGCGTCAACACACTTCCCTGGCTCGGTGATGGCACAAGACATCATCGTACCATATTCACCTCATATCCGCCTCTCCAGGCCTACAAATGAAGACTGGAGAAGAGCGGCGAGGTACTTTAGACCAAACAAGGTAGAATGGGCTATAGACTCATTCAAGCCGATTAAGTCTGCAGGTGATGACGATATCTTCCCAGCTCTCCTGCAGCAAGGGAAGACTATACTCATCCCTATCTTAATCAAAATCTTCAGAGCAAGCTTTGCCTGGGGATATATACCTGAGAAATGGACTACAGTTAAAGTCTGTTTTATCCCAAAGGCTGGTAAGAAAGACTACTCTCAACCAAAGTCCTTCAGACCAATAAGCCTTACCTCCTTCCTACTCAAGAGTATGGAAAAGGTTATAGACGAATGCATCAGGGATGGACCATTAAGGGCTAACCCTCTGCATCCGAAGCAACATGCTTACCAAAAAGGAAAATCCACAGAAACTGCTCTGTTAGAACTAACAGACAGGATCGAAAGGGCTTTGGAAGATAAACAGATAGCCCTATGTGCTTTCCTTGATATTGAAGGAGCTTTCGACAACGTCACCATAGACGCCCTTTCCAAGGGAATGAAGGCGAAAGGGATTGACGAGACAACTACTCGTTGGATCGAATTCATGCTCCTCAACAGAACTATCAGTGTTACCTTACACGGAACTACAAAAAGCTTCAAAACAACTAAAGGGTGCCCACAAGGAGGCGTTCTATCGCCACTTCTATGGCTACTCGTTGTTGACCAATTGCTGGTTGAAGCCTTTAAAAGAGACTTAGATGTACACAGTTATGCTGACGATGTGGTGGCTTGTGTTATCGGCCCCTGTCACAGCACGGTATCATCTATACTGCAAAGATCTCTGAACGTTATAAACACATGGTGCACAGAGAACAATTTATCGGTTAACCCGAGTAAAACAACAATAGTCCCCTTTACTAGGAAGCGAAAGTTGGACAAACTTGTAACGCCCACTGTAAAGGGGACTCGCATACCATTCTCCAATGAGGTCAAGTACCTGGGCGTAACTATCGACCAGAGACTGACCTGGAACACTCACATTAATAATGTGATTCAAAAGGCTAAAATAGCTTTAGGAATATGCTGTCGCTTAGCAGGGACGAAATGGGGCCTAAACCCTAAAATCGCCCTGTGGTTGTACACCGCTATAGTTAGGCCGATAATAACGTATGCCTGCGTAGTATGGTGGAGGAAAACATCCCAAGTGACAGTCATTAACAAACTTAATGGTTTGCAGAGACTTGCATGCATTATATCAACAGGGGCCATGTCTACAACACCAGGAGCTGCTCTAAATGCCCTGCTTAACCTTCCGCCACTTCATCTATTAATTGCGAAGGAGGCGAAAGCGGGCATGTATAGAATAAACAGCACTGGCAAAGTAAACTGGCGCTCTCAAGCACTGAGATCGCTACACGAATCAGTGCTTGAACACGATCAGCTAGCTATGACAACAGACGTCATGCTTCCACAGTGTAGCTTCACAAGAAATTACACAGTGGAACTGCCGAGCAGAGAGGATTGGGCAAGCAACCTCATTACTTGCAAGGCTGGAAGCCTGATCTGGTTTACAGACGGATCCAAAATGGGTGAGAATGTAGGATGTGGAATATTTGGCATTAGCCCGAAATTCAGCAAAAGCTTGAATCTGGGTAAATATGCCACCATATTCCAAGCGGAGGTATACGCCATTATAGAATGTGCGGAAGCCAACCGTCAACGAAACTACATAAATCAATTAATTCTGATTTACTCAGATAGCCAGGCAGCTCTTAACGCCTTGAACTCGAATACAATAAATTCGAAACTGGTAAAAGACTGCGTTAACAAACTAAATGACCTGGGGCAAAGGAATAAAGTTATTCTGAGATGGGTACCGGGTCATTCTGGAATTACTGGCAATGAAAAAGCCGACGAACTTGCAAGGACTGGGGCTCAGGGTCATCAGATAGGACCAGAACCTTTCTGTGGTATCTCAAAGAACCAGGCCATGCAGACCCTTAAGGGCAACCTATTTGGCGATTCAAAAAAGCACTGGTTGTTACAACCAGGACTGCTACACGCCAAATCTCTTATAGAAGGCTACTCACAAAAACGAACTGCCGAGCTTCTTGAGCTTAGCAGGACGAACATCTGTGCGATAGCCCGCGCCTTAACCGGCCACTGCAAATTAAACAGGCACCTTTTTCACATGAAACTGAGTGACACTGATGTTTGCAGGTACTGTAATCAGGAGAGGGAGACGCCTAAGCACCTGTTGTGTGAATGTGGGCCCCTTATCCACAAACGGAGTATCCATCTGGGTCGACACATTATTCGCCCGGAGGAGATTAAAACTCTCAAAGCCAGGAGTATTCTAGACTTCCTGGAAGCCTCCCGGCTAAAAGAGTTACTCTAACAAGGTGGCGAGTCACAATAGATCTTTTAGGTCGCAGTGACTACATCTCCTACACTATGGGAGATGCATAGCCCCTTTTCTTCAAAAATAATAATAAGGACCAAACCCAAGTCTTAGCGCGTATCAGCAACTCAATTCAGGTTGTGAGGAATACTCCTCACAACCTGAATTGAGTTGTCAGCTAAACTGACGGGGCCCATTAAAGACGATGTCTACTAGGACTGCGGGAACGTTTGATAGAGGTACTTACCATAGTACCATAATAGCAAATGAAGGAACATACGATAGTTTAGTCAGTAAAGTTAGAACTACATCAGACCGACGCGACGCACACGTGAACCACGCCTGATTTGTACGTAGAATGACGTCGCGTGGCGTGTATCAAGTGCAGCTCTACATGTCTAGTTTCCATGTAAAATACTACTCGTAGCTTTTGCCCGCGGCTTCGCCCGCGTTTATAAAACATAGGCTAAGGAATGAAGCAGCTTTCTACCGGTGAAAAAATTTCAGCAATCGAACCAGTACTTTCAGATATTACCTCCTACAAACAAAGAAACAAACTACCTCTTTATTATAATTAGTGTAGACATGAAGACCAATGCGCCCAGCGGTGCTATTCTCTAAGAAAACAGCCTTGAGCGCAGCGCTGGCCGCAGCGATGAGCCGAGAGCGCAGCACATTGAATTAACCACGGAACAGTAAAGGAATTAACAATCCAATGTATTTATGTACACTGGATTGTTAATCCAATGTACCTATTTGGTATATTCTATTTTATTTCGTCGCTTCGGCCAGCGCTGCGTTCAAGGCTGTTTTCTTAGAGAATAGCACGCCAGATCGGCGTATGTGGCACACGTGTGCGCAGTGTAGTTCTACCTTAAAAGTCTGACACGACCTCTTGCTGACCCAAGAGCGGGATGGAGACGCCCCATGTCGATGTGATAAATTCCCTCATTGAGGAATGACTGGAGAGGCATCACGGCATCCTCATCTTCCGCATGATGCAGATCTGTACCGGGCATGTTAAGTTCGGGAGGTTTATGCACTGGATTCAGGTGGAAGGAACATCCCAGTGTCACCATTGAATAGACCGTCAGGTGGAAACGGTGAAACACACGGTGGAGGAGTGCCAAGTTCTGTCGGCGCATCGCCGCGTTCTCGTGGTGCCATCGGTGGCGGCGATCTCTCGCCTTGGGCCCTGATTCAGGCCATGACCAGGAGCAAGGGGGAAAGGCAGGTGGTCGTCTCCTTCTGCGAGGCAATGATGTTCATGCACGCGTGAGGGAACGGACATCCTCACACCCCATCCGCCGCGACCCAGACCAGCCACGGTTAGGCGCGGGGTTGCGGACGTCGCGCAATAGGTAGCTCGCCGTCCGGCCGCCTGATACCCGTCTGGGCCGAGCCCAAGTTGACGACAGCGTGTAGTGTTCCATGCACTGCTCAAAGAGATGTCAGAAAGCCGCAGGGGCTCTCTCTGTTGGGCTTTGTTGGGCTCAGCAGGGCTAATGCCCTGCTGAGCCTAACGAGCCTGCCGAGCTAACCTAACAGGGTGAAGTTATTTTCTGAAAAGGAATCTCGTGGTCTTTAGAACGTCAAGGCAACTGAAGGACACAGGTGACATTTTAGTTGGTAAAAGCACGGTAAAAGTCTAACACGCCCTTGCGCTCCTCCCTAGGCAAGAGAATGTCATTGAATGATTTCCCAACTCAAAAAAGGGACCTTACCGTCATCCTGAACTTACCCATATTTAGTTTTAGCTGTCGAAACACAAAAAACTTTTTACAAAAAAAAAAAAATACAACCGAGTTCAATGTAAACCAGAGTTCAAAATAACTTTAATTTCGGAAGCCAACACCGACTTCTGAAATTGTTTTTGATCTGAAATAATTTTATGTAAAATAATCTTTTTCTGTTGCTATTTCTGAGTGCAGGCAACGCATCACTGTTTATAAATCATTGCTCACAACTACAATATAGGTTGTACTAGCTTGTAGCTGACCAAAAAGGTGTCACTACCCACACAGCTTCAGAGCAACACACACATAGTTCCGTGTGTTTACAAGGGAGGCATGTAACGAAACTAATCGAATGGAAAACCTACACGGCTGGCGAGGCGCGCTTTCGACGGCGACGTCTATATTTATCTGTGGCTCGGCTGCCACCCTACCGAGGCTGCTTGTGCTCGGACGCGCTGGGACGGACGCTTACGCCTCTAAACTTCAATACACGTCACTTTACGAGCGTTTGATCAAGATATTAGTGGAACGCAGCCTTTCGGTGGCCTTCTTTTTTTAAACTCACTGTCAATATCGTGAGGTTGAGTTAGTGGTGATGGTAGCATAACGATGGGTGACCATTTGAGGAAGTCTTGTAACGGAAATGTGGAGCATTTTTGTCTATGTTAATATATTAGCTTTTGCCAGCGACTTGTCTTGCGTGAAAGTCGCTTTCTCCATACAAACTTTGGACACTCGTTTCATCCCCATAGGGGGTGAATTTTAGAAAATCTGTTCTTAGCGGATGTCTACACCCATATACGGCCCCAACCTGTCAAATTTTAAGTTTGTACCTAGGTCTTATAGTTTCTGAGATATCATAATCGAGAGTCGAGCGAGTATTCGCTTTTATATAGGTATATAAGATAAATAAAACCTAAGACTAATGTTTGTTGTTTTATAAACGCGCTAATCTCTTTCCCTGGGACCACCAGCTGAAAAATTCTAATATAATCTAGTCTAGTATGATCTTATGCAATCTGTATGGGAGAGCCAGGTTTATGACGAATAGTAAGGGCTATTATAACATCATCGTAGCATGATGATGTTATAATAGCCCAAGGAAGCCGAGCAGTACCTAACTAAAGTGAACTACGAGTATTATATCTGCATAACTGTAGGAGCTGGTTAGTCCGTGTCATCAATATATAATGTATAACGGGCATAATGCACACCCTTATCCAACACCTTAATTTAAATTTTACGTAGGCACTCAGGTAGTGTTTTCTTACAAAAAAATATCCTATGAGCCCATTGATATACAAAAAACCCTTGAAAACGGTTTTTATAATTCAATGTATGAGCCGATTGCAGTCACAGAATATTTTGCAGGTTTTGTACTTACTCCGCCCGGGTCTATGTCTATTTCGCGGCCCTTAGATTTATGATTTTGCCAGATCTTTTATATAAACAAGCTTTATTGTATTATGTAAGTTACAAATATTTCCGTGACGTATTCTCGTAGCTATAAGCACGTTTGAAATCGTAAGTTACGGTCAGATTCGTGATTTTTTCACGAGCCGACTAATCTATCATCATCAACATCATTATTTCAGCCGAAAGACGTCCATTGTTGGACATAGGCCTCCCCCACCGGAACTAATCACGTTTAAATTTTTACGCAATGGCTGGTCAATGATCAATTGTAATAAAACATTTTTTCAAAGCGTACCGGGTAAAACAGGGTGAATAGACACTCAAGGGTGAATAGAAACAAAACTTCAAAGGGTATTTTCTCGATATTTAAATGTTTTTTTTTCCGCATTTAACTGTATCAATGTATTCATGCATTGTTATTGTCAAAAGGCGATGCTTTGTTAGAGGCCGATAATGTGGTATCAAAGTGAAAAACCAAACCAAAGGTTTGTTTCTATTCACCCATGAGTTTCTATTCACCCCGTTTTACGGTGCTCTTTTATTTTATAATTGTGAATTTCCTCAGGTACAAAAAAAATAAAAATTAGTGCAACCTCGTCTTAATTGTAGGCAAATACTCGTAATATGGACATCGAACTCGTTTGTGACACAATCAAGATTTATTAAGAACTCCTCCTTCCACAGGTAGGTACTAGCTGTGCTTGAAGAGATTTCTGTAGAAATAAGCATCCCCTTTGTACATATTTTTCTGTTTCCTTCTATTTTATTTATTTATTCATTTAGGAATAACTAACATTAGGTCTTATTAATTAACTAATACATATATACACACACAATACATAAGTTCATCATACAAATGTGCAACTCACAGGATCTAAGGGTTACCTATCATAAGTTCGAAAAATATTTGACCGAATTTCATTTCACCTAAAACTTTTCGAATTTTTTGTTTTATTTCATCGAAGTCACGTCTGCCACTGTAACAGTTGACCTATCCTATGACCTATGACCTATATATATTCGATTTGTTTTGATACTTCATCGTGTCATTTAGTCAAAAAACTTTTCGCCAATGTTACACTTAGCCGAAATAACATTTGTTTGAAGTTTTATGTTACTGAACATTCATTATACCACTGTTTTAATTACCAGATTTTCATTTCACCAAACTCGCTTAGAAAGTTTGTATGTGCACACTATTTCAATAAAGCAGCAGGAGCTAATTTCAGATTATTTTAACTTAAAATTTATTGAATTAATTGTCTTTCTATTGTATCTCTAATTGATGGTATCTGAAGAGTTATATGTAATGAGGCTTAATAACAAAAGTGGTTTAAGTTAGTCCCAGTAAGAATCATGCAAACAGGCACGGTGCATGCAAGCAGACATACAGCATGCAAGAAGGCATGCAGCATGTAAGCAGGCATGCGGTACCCAAGCACACATGCAACATGCAGCAGGCTTGTAGCATGGAAGCAGGCATGCAACATGCCTCAAGCATTGTTTCAGTCATTATACAAATAAATCAAAGTCAGTGTCAAATAAATCATTTAGCAAATGAAAATAGTTCAAAAGAGGCTTCTGCCAATAGCAAAAAGTTATTTTGTAATTAGGCGAAATATAGTACGGTGAAATAATACTTATGACACATGATACTTCGACGATCTAAAAATATGTCAAATAATGGTATATGATGCATATAAAAAAAAAAAATTACGTCGGTCAATAGTTTTCGGTTAAATGAAATTCGAATAAAAAAATCGGAAAGTGATCGGTTTCTCTGATGATTGTATCTAAAGTTAACACAAGTATGTTGATAAATGGATGACGCTCCTGTTCAGGTGTTCTGAACAATTAGCTATAACCCACTTGTTTCGATTAGTATCATTGTGCACGTTGAGATTATTTCCCTAAAGTAATCTGTCTCCATAATTATCTGATGCCTCTTCCAGTTTGATTCGTTGTTTTTGATGAATATTCATTATAAGGTGTAAGGGTGACATCATATTATAATGTACCAGTATATAATCGTGTATTCATTCAATAAAGACTCAGTTGATAGACAGCATTACATGGTTTCATTTCGTCTCTAACGCCATCCGTATATGGCGACCCTGCCGAAGTGCAGTGAATTCGGGTGCGCGGATATCGAATTCTACATTCCGATCGTTGTAAAAGGGCATCAAGATGAATTGCAGTACTAAGTCAATTGGCTACTACTCAGTTTGGGTATTACACGAATATTTTGGAACGATAATCGGAAGTTATACAATCCAAAATGGGTTCTACTAAGTCAAAAGAAGAAGTTATTATAGCCCAGAATGCAGCTGGTTCCAACAACGCAAATGTAGACCAAGTAACTTATCACCTGAACGTGATCAATATAGTATTATCAATTCTGTTGCTGGTGATTACGCTGGTATTTCTCTATGGTATATATCGAGTGTATAGGCGATGTCATAAAAAGTGGATTAATAACGAGATAAATCGGCGTGACCTTCGGCTTTCGAGTTGGCGCCGACGGGAGGCGCGTCGATCAGAGAAGACAAATGAAGTAGTGTGATGCAGCCAGCAGAAAAGTTTCTCACCTACCATGTGCGAGTGAAGTGCGTTAAAAATAAAATAAATGTGAAGTGTTTGTGTCAAAAGTTAAAATATCCATATCATACAGTAATGGACTAAGATTGACATTGGGACAAGTAATACAATTATGTGTGCGGAAACATCGTAAAATAACAAAACATTTTCGGGAAACACGTACGTACTAATCGATAGTTTATAATACAAATTACCACTTCATATAATAAAATAATAGATTTATGGCTGAAGAATTAAAGGATTTATACAGTAGCTTGTTGGAGGTAAGGAAATATTTAATAAAGATCGGTCCTAGTAGACGCAAAGGTAATATTATCTTAGTTAAATTAGAGGAAACTGATAATTTAATAAGACGATATAACGAATGTTTAGTAAAAATAGGCTACCTGAAGGGCAGTGTCAAAACAGAAGAATTTATATCTATTGAACAGATTTGTTTAAATATAGATGAACTTTACGAGGAAATATTAAATTTGTGTAATGAAGATAGCTCTCAGAGGGCAGAACTAATAGATACAAATACTTTACAGAAACCAATCATGGCGAAGTTTGATTTAAAGACGGCTTTGAACTTATTACCTGTTACGAAAGATGACGAAACTAGTATTTTGCAATTGATTGATGGAATAGATTATTATCAAGCAGAATTAGAACAGGCATCTCACAGTAAGTTAGTAACCTTTGTTTTAAAAAATAGGTTATCACGTTCTGCGAAACTTAAATTAAAATCCAAATATGATAGTGTAGACGCCTTAATCAAGGACATGAAAGCACTCTTGCTACCCAAAAAGTCAGCAGTAGCTATACAACGTAGGTTACTAAATTTTCGTCAAAATGACTTACCTATTAATGAATATGGCAACCAGATATCGGAAATGTTTGTGGATTTAACAATTTCCCAATCGGACGGAGACGACTCGAATTACAGGGCTATGTACGCTTTAAACGAGAAACAAGCAATAAAGAGCTTCGCAGACGGTCTACGCAACCGTCGATTATCTACAATTATTGCAGCAAGGAACCATTCTTCCCTACAGGACGCAATCCAGGCAGCGATGGACGAAGAGGTGTCACAACCTTCAACTTCAGGTGATGTCATGGCAATAAATAACTATGATAATAATTCAAATTTTCAGTATTTTAGAGGCCGAGGCCGGAGGTTCGTTAACCAAAGGGGTCATACATATGATACAAATCAATCACGACAGCTAGACCAACGAGCCAACATGCAGGAGTATAGTGCTCCGCGAGGTCGACGAGGGCAGCAGAATTGGAGAGGAACAAGGTCATTCTACAGAGGCCGAGGTAAGTCAAATTTTGAACATTATAGAAACCAGGTATACGTAACATCCATACTTTGCCAGAATCAGATGAACAACCAGAAGCGGAAATTGAGGACAAAAATCAGTTTTTTCGTGACTGAAAAGATTATTTTATCATGTAATAATGAATGTTATATTACATTAGACACACGTAACCATTATTCGTATACACTATTAGTTGACACGGGTGCTTCCATATCGGGAATAAAATATAAACATCTTCTCGACCAGAATATTCCGATCCATAACGGTAGCATTGTCGTAAATGGAGTTGGGGGCAAAGTTCAAGCTATCGGATATGTTAATCTAGATTTAGTAATCGGTAACCAAGTTATAACGCATAAGTTCTTTGTTTTTAATTCTTTACCCTGTAAAGCAAGTGGCATAATTGGACATGACTTCTTACACAAGTACAAAGCCATTCTAAATTTTCAAAATAATAATTTGACGCTTTGGAACAACAATTGTAAAGTATGTTTTCAATTAAACAGAGAAAGTAATATATTTAATTTGCCCGCGAGATCAGAATCAATCCATTATCTAACCACGTCAATGACAGAAGATTGTATTGTTTTTACAAGCGAACTATGTAAGGGAGTCTTTATAGCCAGCTCATTGGCGACGCCCCGGGAAGGTAAAATACCCATTCGCATCCTAAATACTACCGAAACAGATTTTACTTTAAAGGACGTAAAGCCGATTATACATGAGGCTAAAAACTACGACGTGTGTACGTTCGAGAGCTCAAAATTGAATGCAGAGCGCGTACAAAAACTATTTTCGATGCTGAATCTTAAACACCTGAATAAGGAAGAGCAAGTCTCCATTGAAAACATATGTGCTAAATATGCGGACATATTTTATCTTCCCGGTGATACATTGACTACGACAAATATATACAAACATACCATCAACTTAAGACCTAACACAGCACCAGTCTATACTAAGCCGTATAGGCTACCACACTCCCATAAATTAGAAGTTAATAAACAAATTGAGAATATGCT
Organism: Mythimna lalbum; assembly: GCA_949319445.1. NCBI lineage: Eukaryota > Metazoa > Arthropoda > Insecta > Lepidoptera > Noctuidae > Mythimna > Mythimna lalbum. The sequence goes on along the minus strand of OX439356.1, from coordinate 19,883,929 downwards.
GAAGCAGGGAATAATCGAAAAATGCAACAGCGAATGGTCTAGCCCCGTTCTCCTCGTTCCAAAGAAAATAGATTCTAGTGGCGAGAAAAAGTGGCGTTTAGTAATCGATTACCGGAAATTAAATAATGCTATACAAAATGATATATTTCCACTACCAAATATAACAGAGATCTTAGACTCATTATCGGGATGCATGTATTTCAGTCATTTAGATTTGAATCAAGGCTATTACAATGTAGAATTAGGTAAAGACAGTCGAAAATACACCGCATTCGCCTCTGGACAGTATCAAATGACTCGTATGCCAATGGGGCTCAAAACCAGTCCGAGTTCATTCTCCCGTATGATGACCATGGCAATGTCGGGTTTAACATACGAAAAATGTTTAGTCTACCAAGATGACCTAATCTGTTATAGCCAAAATTTAGAGACGCATGTTAAAAATTTACAAGACATTTTTGATAGATTAAGGAAGGTCAATCTAAAACTAAATCCTTTAAAATGTGACTTCTTAAAGAAAGAATTACTATATTTAGGGCATGTAGTTTCGGCCGCGGGTGTAATACCGGATCCGGAAAAAATTAAAGTGGTCCAAAACTATCCAATCCCAGGAAAAGTAGATGATGTAAAAAGATTTGTCGCCTTCGTGAATTACTACCGGAAGTTCATCCCAAACTTTGCAGAAAAGGCTTATCCACTTAATATGTTATGTAGAAAAGATGTACCGTTTAACTGGGACGACAGTTGTCAAAAGTCCTTCGAAACATTGAAACTAAGCATTATTTCACACCCTGTTTTACAGTATCCTAATTTTTCAGATACAAATACATTTATTTTACAAACAGACGCATCCGGATATGCAATTGGCGCAATATTGAGCAATGCAGATGGTAGGCCCGTCGCTTATGCGAGCCGTACCTTGAATAAAGCTGAAAAGATGTACCCCACCATCGAAAAAGAATTACTAGCTATCGTCTGGTCTGTAAAGTATTTTAGGCCTTATCTATACGACCGGAAATTTAAGATAAAAACAGATCATAAACCATTATTATATTTGTTTAACATGAAGGACCCATCTAGCAGGCTATTAAAATTTAGATTAGTTCTCGAAGAATATGATTACGTTGTAGAATATGTAAAAGGAAAGGAAAATGCAGCAGCAGACGCTTTGTCTCGGCTATCCATTTCATCTAGCGACCTTAAAGAAATGACAGAATTTATATCTGTAATGACTCGTGCCCAAAAACGCGCAAAACTTGACTCGGCTCCAGCAGTTGATGCGAGTGTTACAGACAACAACGCATCTGCCGATTTAAAAATCGTGGAAACACATGTAAAGCCAAGAAGCGCTGTTGAATTAAGATTTACAAATAATAAAAACCTACATAAATTACGAAGTCAGAACAAAATTAGCTATGAAAGTAATATTTTAAGTTATAGTCCCTCGGAAATGTCAATTATAATTAATCCCGCGGCCCATAAGCTATTGACACGAGCCGAATTCGTGAGAGAGCTAAGCGATTTTTGTAACAAGTTGAACTTAAATGAAATATTTTTTCTAAAAAATAACGATAATAGAATATTTTTGGAAGCACTAGTGAGGGAGATAAAAGATAATGCCTACTGGAAAGGAATTAAGCTATTAATCTTAACGGAAGTACAAAGGATAGAGGATAAAAATGATAGAAAAATAATACTAAACGATTTTCATCTGTTGCCTACAAGTGGACATGCGGGTGTTAGGCGAATGTTGAATAGTATTAAAAGATATTATTTTTGGCCAGGACTGGAAAATGATATTAAAAATCTTGTGGAAAAGTGTACAAAATGCCAAAAACAAAAATATACAAAGCAAATAAAACAGCCCATGGTGATAACTTCAACTGCGCAAACAGCGTTCGATAAAATATTTTTGGACTTAGTAGGGCCCTCAGATCGGGATAATCACAATTATAACTATATATTAACACTACAATGTGAACTGACTAAGTATGTGTGTGCGTATCCCCTTGTTTCTAAAACGTCAGCAGAAGTGGCGCAAGCGCTTGTAAACAATTTCATACTCCAGCACGGCATACCCAAGGAAATAGCAACAGACAGAGGTGCAGAGTTTATGGCAGAGACACTAAAACAGGTATGTACGTTATTAAACATAAGTAAATTGAACTCAACTGCGTACCATCATCAGAGTATAGGAGCACTAGAGAATTCGCATAAAAATTTATCAGCCTACTTAAGAATACAAACAGAAGGTAAACCGGAAACATGGAGTGAGTGGTTGCCCTACTGGAGTTTTGCTTATAATACGACTGTCCATTCTTCTACTAAATACACTCCATTTGAACTCGTATATGGGAAGAAATGTACCCTGCCTAGTAACTTAACAAAGTACGTAGAGCCATTATACAATCATGACAACTACCCCTTAGAACTCAAATATCGGTTGCAAGTTTCGCAGACTGAAGCTCGAAAGAACTTAATCGACGATAAAATAACTAGAAAAAGTAGATACGATTTGTATACCAATCCGGTGCGATATGAAAAAGGAAATCAAGTTTTAATTAAAAACGAGACAGGTAATAAGCTTCAAAGCCTATATTCTGGACCTTATAAGGTCATACGAGACGTGTCGCCGAATGTTGAAGTAGACATGAATGGAAAAAGAGACTTAGTACACAAAAATCGAACTAAACCATTCTATTCATAGCTTAGTACTTATTAAACTTCTTGAAATGCATAATAACAGTTATAATATTATAAATATAGTTCAGAAGTTGGCAGTCAATGCCCTAGGTGTCAGCTGTTCGAATCCATATAGAGAAACCGATTACCTACAGCATTTTGTAAACACATACCTAGTACTGTACTAATGTAACCAAGTGATATAAAAAACATTGTATGCATGCATGGTTGATAAAATGTAATAAATAATTGTAATAACAATAGGTAAAGCTTTTGAAATTTAATTTGGCTTTCAGATTTTTTTTTTTAAAAGACACATAGTTTGTAACCAATAACAATATATAAAAAAAATATAGCGTAGATAACATAAAGGTACACCAAATCATGCATAGTAGGTGAGTACATCTAACGGTAGGCATAAGTAATACTTAATGTTTATGTTTAGATAATAAGATATTTGAGTTAATGTAATAAGATAATATATGACATTATCATATTAAAGTACCAGTTGTATTATCATATTAACTAATGTAAGTCGTTCAGAAACTATTCGATTGTAAGATCAAATAAAATAAAATTGTACTTTTATTTTATTTTTTATAGTGAGGGACATGTAAGGGTGACATCATATTATAATGTACCAGTATATAATCGTGTATTCATTCAATAAAGACTCAGTTGATAGACAGCATTACATGGTTTCATTTCGTCTCTAACGCCATCCGTATAAAGGAACACTAGACCAGCACCAGTTACCACCTCAGGCTCAAAATAATAATTAAATCTATCAACCTTAGGATCCTCTTCAGTCGTCAACGATCCCCAACATTGCTTGTCTCCGTCATAAGGGGTCTATGACGGAGACAAGCAACGTCGTCCATTCTGATATACAAATCACAATCAATGTTGTACAGTTTAAATGTGAGATAGTTTCCTTTACACACCGGCAGAATATTCCAGCTCAGTCTGCTGCGAGTCCTGGGCAGTCGACTGTCTCCCCACACGGCTCTGTCATTGTTGTTCGGATTAGTCTTAGAATCAAACTTGAGAGCCTGATCGTGAGCATAATTGACTATTATGACAGGCTCTTCGCTAACGATGTACTGGAACTGGTTGGGGAAGTGTTTGCGAACGACATCTTGTGCGCCACCGTGCAAAGAGTTTTTTCCGTGTGGGAATCAAATTTACCACAAACAGCAAATCGCTAAACCACTGCGCCAACAGTGCCGGCATTTGAGGTACTAATATTTCCAAAATATCCAAACATATTCTTCGTTTCACAAAATAAAAATTAATGTTACAAGATTTTGCCATAAAGAGTAAAAAAGAACTGGTTCCTCTGAGAGTTCCGTACAAACTTACATATCATCATCATCAAACTTACATATAAAAACAATCAATTCCCGAATTGAGATACGAAGATTTTCCGAAACGAAAAAAAAAGTTCTTTTTTTGTGGCGTAACTACTTTACAGGTTTTCTCCTAAACTTGTGCTATGAGACCTTGCTTCATGCTAAATCCTCACGTCTAATTTATCCCGAAATTCGACCCATTAAAAAAAAACACTGTAAAGTCACAAATATAATAATTAATGACTTGATTGGCGAACTATTAATATCAGCTCTATACTTACCACCAAAACATAACTTGAAAAGTGATTCATATTCTGCTGTGTTTTTTTTTATGTTTATAGGTTTGCGCTTGACCGCTATCTCACCTGATGGAAAGCGACGATGAGGTCGACGATGGAACCCGCTTACCTAGAAGATACCTACCTATTCACTCTCGACTTAAAGATTCCCGGGTTGTAGCTATCAGGGTTTAACACATAGCAGAATATGAATCGATAATGCAGGGCATAAATTCGTCGCAGGAGGAGATTATAATGTTAAACATGTTAACTGGGAATCAAGGATCAAACATCAAAGGGTCGTGAACTTAACAAAACCATACAAGAAGGAAAATTAAGAGTAATCTCAACAAGAGAACCAGCTTACTGGCTAACCGCTAAAGAATAAGAAACCAGATTTGGTTGACTTTCTCGTGACGAAAGAAATATCACCGTATTATTTTAAATGCTGCTCTTGCTTAAAACTCTCTTCAGATCATTAACTAATTATAGCAGAACTCAATTACAAAACACATCTTGCCAAACCACCCTACCGATTGCACAGTAAACAAACAGACTGGATATTCAGAAATAAAACAGAAAGGATTTCAGAGAGCTTGTGAAGTCATCTCCTCTTAGTACAGAAGACGATATTACGGAAGCTGTGGAATTCTTTAAAACTGCAATCAACAATCGTCCTGGGAAGCTACCTTTGTTGATAATACCACCGATAAGGCTACCTGATATCCGAGACCAATTCAAGATGCAGTTTCAAATAAAAGAAAAGCTAGAAAAACTTGGCAACAGACTAGATATCCTGAAAATAAAAAGATCTACAACAAACTAACCAAAGAATTAAAAACCAATTAAATTCATAGGAATGAAAGAATTTCAAACCATCTTACGAACTTGGACACAGTTCTGCCGCATCAGACTATTCTCTTTGCGCTCCTCTGCGAAAATAAAATGGAAATTGGGCAAAGAGTGATGACCTAGAAAAAGCAAAGTGCAGATTACTAAAAAATGTTTTTACGCCAAACCCAGACACAAGCTATCAAATGACCTTAGTCACAGAAAAACTAAGCCAAGTTTTTCAACTCGAGCTGCCGATCAATGAAACGTTACAGAAGGACGTATTTGAGGTCATCAGACAACTGAAACTGAACAAAGCTCCAGGATATGACCTAATAACTCCAAAGATCCTGAAGGAACTGCCTAAAAAGGTGATAATCAAAATTAAAAAAAATGTCCTGGCTTTTGAAGCGGGGATGCGGGGGACCAACGTAGCCATACATAAAGACTTAAAATATTGACTGTAAAACAAGAGATAAGGAAATCACTTAAAAATATAAAAGAGACTATCTCAACATCCCAACATCTTGACTCAAAGACTTATGGAAGCCGGCCCCATCTTCCAAAGATTAAATAGAAAAGCACCCCAAGATCTCTTGTAGACAGTAAAAAGTTGGGTGTATCACTGGATACATGCCACATTTAAATTCATAACATCCAGCTAAATCTCAGGAATACTTAGACAGATCGCAGGAAAAAAGAGAAAAATAAAAAAAAAACAAATTTCAGGATTCTAGATCAACGGAAAGTACCCTATGAATTTTGATTCCCTTGAAAGCGTCGAAATACACATTTTTTTGCGACATAAACGGTGGTATCTTTTTTTTTCGTTAACCCAGAAGTCTGATTTGTCTTATCTTCAATTGACCGCAGACCTATTATTATATGGTTTTAATTCCAACTCGATACCTCCACGCGTTCCCGAGTTAAAGGGTCTTGAGAGAGAGACAAACAGACGGATAGCGTGATCCGTTTTTGCCATTTGAGATACGAAACCCTAAAAATTATGAAATAGAACTACTCACCAGTTCGACGTATACCGATGTGCGATTGTAGTCTAATTGTTCAGCGGGTGGCGCACTCTTTTATATATGGTTTAAAGATATAAGATAAGATATCTTTTATTTGTGTAAACATTATGCAAGCAAGATTAACAGCATGCAAAAAAATGCAAGATTGAGATGTATATGTTGATTTGTTGTTGTTGTTACGGCTTAAACATGACTGGACTCAAACAATCAATCAACATATAAATATTAATAACATTTAAAACTAAAAAATAATAAAACTCAAAAATGACCAAAACTGCACTCACACAATTTATAACTTTGAGTCATTTTAATTCGAAATTATTTTTATCTTATCATGTTCACATTTAAAATTAATCAAAAACAATTATTATCAGCAGATTCGTCATTGTGGTTTCGGCCCTAAATTCATATATTTCCTTTGTTCTTCCTACCTATGGAAGCAAACTCACCTTTTAGAAAAAATGGCCCAAATTATCCTGATTGCCTTTTATCATGGTCAGAGATTTAAGCATTGCCGTAAAACGTGGTAATTTTTTTTTTTTTTTTTAAGTATTGCAGTACATGTGTATTTCATTTTTTACATGGTAAAATTACAAAATTACTACAAATTATAGTGGGTGCAGTTCTGATCTCCTAACTAGGTTACAGTATAACCTGTATGTAGGAGTGACAGTTCCGATCCCGCGTTGCTTACAAGAATGATGTATATTTACTAATTACGTACATTTTACTGCCTTAAAAATTAGGTATACTAAATTAAATGCAAACAAAGAAAAATAATAATAATATTTGAGAACAATGTTGAGAAAAAAAAAAAACAAAAAGAAGAAATATTTGTCAGCAAACCATTTAATGCTCCATCTCACTTATCCTCAACTAAGAAACTTTTCCGTTTCTTCATATGAATATTCTAGAAGAAATGAGTACACTCTTTTTTTACAGTTATAGAGTGTTAACCCGTATACTGGACAGTGTCTATTTATTTTATTATATAAAGAAGGGCCAAGAAAATAAAAGAATCTTTCAGAGAAAGCGGAGCGCGTACGAGGGACAGTACAAATTATGTCTTTTCTGCGTTTATCAATTTTCCTATATGGCGTTTTTTGATGTTGCAAGAGAATAGCTTGCATGATAAACTGTTGTCTTACGTTAAGAATATTCCATTTACGGTATAATTCATTTGTAGGGAACATGATAGGACGAAAGGTAGCAACTTTTAATACTGCTCTATGAGGTATCTCTAGTGGTTTTATAGTTGTTTTAGCAGCACTACCCCAACACGAAATGCAATAGGTGACAATAGATTGGCACAAGGCAAAATAAACCTTGCGAATTATCGTTTTATTAGCGATTTGCCGAAGTGTTTTGAATATGAAGATAAGTTTGCGGACCCTGCCAGTGAGAATATTTATGTGGGACTTAAAGTTAAGGGTTTTGTCCAACGTAACTCCCAAATATTTTATTTGGTCTACAGAGGTTAATAACGGGCAGTTACAAGGAGTTTGGGGTTGATTATTGCAGGAGTGAGCTATTAAATTTATTGAAACTCGTGGTTGGGAGGCTGCACTAATTGAGTAGGTAAGAAAGTTGCTTTTGGAAGTGTTGAGTGTAAGGGAGTGATCATTAAGCCAGGTTAATGCTGCGTTGAATGCGAGTTGGGCTTCTACTTCTAATTGAGACCACGTTTCAGCTACAACAGTTATCGCAGTATCATCCGCAAAAGATATTATATTGACATTTTGGATATTAAGGTTACACAGCTCATTAATAAAGATAAGAAAAAGGGTCGGTCCAAGTATACTTCCCTGGGGCACACCATAGTAGATGGGAAGTTCATTACTGTTTATGTTATTTATGCTAACATATTGTGATCGATTTGTTAGGTAGCTCTCGAACATATCTAGTTGAACACCTCGGACACCCATTCCTTCAAGTTTTGTTAAGAGAGTAGAGACGGGGACTGTGTCGAACGCTTTTGCAAGATCCATGAATATTGTCAGAATTTTTTTATTACAGTTAATACTACGAACCACGTGATTAGTTAATTCGTGGACAGCGTCGGATGTTGATAAGTTTTTGCGAAAGCCGAATTGATGTGATGAAATTAGCTTATAGTGTTCCAAGTAATTAACCAATCTCTTATTCATTAAACGTTCGAGGACCTTAGATAGCGCACTTAGGACCGCTATGGGTCGGTAATTGTTAGGTAAAGTTCCGTCTCCTCCCTTGAAAATTGGATGAATAATTGCCTTTTTAAAAGAAGTAGGAAAGACACCGGTGTCGAAACAAAGATTAAATATATGGCATAGGATGGGTGCCAGAATAATAGAATATTTTTTTTAAGAAATAAGGCGATATACCGTCCCATCCAGTAGCAGCGTTGGTCCGTAGGGAGTTTATTGTGGAAATGATTTCGTCAATATCGGTATGTTCTAGAGCGAAAGATGAGGTGGGTACTATGTTAGGTACTATAGAAGTTGCCATCCGTTGTAGAGGAGCTGTTTTGATATTATCGGCAAGGTTTTTGCCCACATTAACAAAAAAAGAGTTTACTTTGTCACAGCATTCTATCGGGGAGGATGAGGTGGTCAATAGTTGAGTAGAAGTATTAATAGGCTTTTTAGTATAGGTGACTCGCTTTATTGTTTCCCAGAGTAATTTAGGGTTTTGACCAGCTTTGTCCAGTTCTCCTGTATCATAAAGACGTTTCACCTTCTTTAGAATCTTACTGCAGAAATTCCTGTAGCGTTTGTAAGTTAACGTCAAAATTTCATTTTTTGGATCATTTTTTGCCTTTTTATGTAAGGCATCCCTATTTCTGATGCAACGCAAGAGACCAGTCGTGATCCAGGGTTTAAGAATTCTCTTTCTTGCAGGTACTTTCTTAGTCAAGGTGTGTTTATCAATGGCTGTAGTCACTAATTCCAAAAGTTTATTTGTAGCAACATCGGCGTTAGTTACAGAGAGGATTGGGCTAAAGTCCAGCTGAGACATTGTTACATCCAGTTTCTCAAAATCAATATTTGTGACTGTAGAAACCGGACTACTTCTTAGACGTCGAGTGTCCAAACAGAGTAGTGAAGGATAGTGGTCCGTAACCACGGAGTCATAGACGAAGGAATATGAAGGAGAGTTTGTTCTTAAAATAAGGTGGTCTAAGCAGTTATCGCCTCTGGTTGGAACGGTATGTGCGGCGAGAAAGCCATGAAAAGCTAGGCAATTTAAATATTCATGTGAGCGTATATCTGAGGTAGTAGCTTTAATGTCTAGGTTTATGTCACCTGCTAAGATTACCGTTTTAAATTTTTTGAGAGATGGAAGTATGACATTAAGGGCTGATAAAAAGCCTTGAATATTATCAGTAGATGGAGACCGATAGATGCAAATTATAGCCATCTCAGATTTAATTTTAATAACGAGTCCAGAAGCTGAATGATGTAGGTCGAGTTCCTCGCATGTAGCTGGTAACTCCGCGTTCACATATACCACCACACCGTCGCTTTGGTTCAGGTGTTTCGTGGTTTTAAATGTGGTGTAATCTTTTAGTTGAGGAATAGTGCCATTGCTAGAACAGGGTAGCCAACATTCTGTGGTACTAACGTGGTAATGCCGCCAGTCTTTTGGGAACATTTCGAGTCAACAGCAATGAGGAGGAATTTTTTGACGCCATATTTTGGAATGATAAAATAAAATGGGATTTCTCAATTGACAGAGACTTTTTTTATTGTTGATAGGTTTGTGCTTGACCGCTATCTCACCTGATGGAAAGCGACGATGCGGTCGACGATGGAACGCGCTTACCAAGAAGAAACCTATTCACTCTCGACTTATTGACTGGTTGACTCATCGTACTAAACGCATTTTTGTATGTCTCTTGCTGTCATTGTATATCATGACATAACTTTATCAGGTGTCTTTGCGTGTAATCTGAGTTAGGCACGACGGTAATTAGGGGTATCAGGGTAAAGGGGGTGTTTGCATCTTGAGTGGTGGATTTTTCGTCGTAGGCAGAGGAGCGCCAACTTATGTACAGTCGAACTCGGATACGCAGCCACCGCAAGTGACGACGCGTATACAACACGTGAACCCCGTCATCGAGCCAACGTCACGCACAATAGAGGCAAATCGCAGTCACGACGAGAAGAGGAGGTCGAACTAAGGAATTTCTCAAGCTTGCTCAGTAAACCTTGGGGGTCCAGATACCTCCAGCCGGAGGCTCTACGCAGGAATCGTCGGTCCATGGCCTTAATGGGGCGCCAGTGCGAGCGCCGTCGCTATGTCAGCAACCGAAGGCCCAGCTGACCGCATGCCAGAGGGTCATGGCCACGGGTCATGGCAATACGGATGGTACGGGGATGCCGCACGGTTTCCCGCGAAGCGGCCAGCAAGCACATCCACGAACTGCGCGTGGAGATGCAACGCCGAGGCGAAAGCTCGCTGCCGCAACAGATCGCGGCATGGTGGCATGCAAGCTTGATGCTTTATCTAACGCAATCCAACGCGATATTTGATTAAGAGGCAACGCGAAAAAAGAGAGATAACGCCTGAAAACTCTGTTAGCATTCGGTAATTCTGTGATTTGCTCGAATATTTAACAAACATTGTTCCAGGAAATACGTGTTTTTTTTAACCCTTTAAAGTTTTTGAAAAATATTGTTATTATTAAGGATCTTGATTAGCAAGGTACTTTTCTAAATTTACATAATTATGAGTACATTAGTGGGGCCAAAGTTCATGTAAAATAGCCGATTTACAGAGTTCTGTAGTTTAGTTTAATTCATATATCCCCAAGCGACCACCGGTGGCCGCGCATCTATTGTCTTACTATTGTGTCTCTAATTGACGGTATCTGAAGGGTTAACACTATGTTTTGATTTCTATAGAAGTCTAGATAATATCCAGAATATAGCTATGTACCCAAAATATCTAGAGAGAGATGTGTAGGTAACATCGTAATCACGAGCGGTTGTATGAAAATGTATCTCGAAAAGGACGCTTATAATAGCCGGTTGTACTCATAAAGTATTTTGTAGGATTTTTGCGCGGGCCTATGTCAATTTCACAGCAACAGAGGTTTTATTTTTATTTAAAAAAAAACATAGAAACTATTCAAGATATTTGTTTTTGCTAGACCCTTTAAAAACATGCTTTCTTATTTTATGTAACTTTCAAATATTTCTGTGATGTACCTAATCTCGTAGATATACACGTTTAAAATCGTAAGTTAGGATCAGAATCGTAATTTTTTTTTATCGAGCCACCTAATTTATATTATGTTCTAATTTTTAACCCAAAGTTTGGACTAGGGATTCACAAAAGTACAAAATTACTAGAACCTGGTCTTAAAATATACCGAAGTACCTATAGTAAACAAGCAGCGACAATTGAAAATCCCGGTAATATGATGCAAGTGAACCCCAAAATCGAACAGTCCAAAGCAAAAATCCGGCCAAGTGCGAGTCGGACTCGCGCACGAAGGGTTCCGTAACGTCCGTAGCAAAAAACGGCAAAAAAACGTTTGTTGTATGCGAGCCCCATTTTAGTATTGGTATGGTTTTATAGCAGAAATACATCATCTGTGAAAGTTTTAACCATCTAGCTATCACGGTTCTTGAGATGCAGCTTGGTGACAAACAGACGGACAACGGACTGATAGCAATACGGAACTCTAAACCTTTCGTAGTTTGTTTACTGTGTAACCAAAATATAAGCAAAGCATCACTGGCACGTGTAAGAGCCAGCTTGCAATAAAACCAGAAAACGAAAAATAACTGTAAGAGATTATACAGTATGCTGAACATTTGGCAGCCTCTCACCGAGCGCGCGCCGCGCCGCTAGTTCGTGCCAAACGCAACAGGTGGCGCTACCAGAGCGTAACTTACATTTTATTTTTCAATACACTTGCTAATAAAGTGACTCTTATTGCACTGCATTTAGGTATATAATGGCACTTGTTACCAAACTGTGACATTTTGATTACCATTACGTACTAGTGCTATAATGTGGTTAAAACCTTATTGTTCAACCTCTCCCCGCCATGATTTTATTACATTGATCGTATCAGGATGGGCGCAGGGCGTCCCCTACGAGGAATAGAAAAAAAAATAGGCGCGCAACATATTTTTACCGCCACAAAAATTTAGTTAGTTTTACAGTTTTCTTTACAAATGTATTGAAAAACGTCAAATGATACACGTGAGTAATTAATGATTACTGTTCTCGGCTCTCTTAAGAACGGAGTTGTCAGCAACAGGAGGGGCCCAGCTGGATCGAAGCCTACTGGGGCCAGGGTTATCCGAAAGGAAGCTCGAGCCCCGGTATGAAGGCTAGAAGAAACGGGGTGGGTAGTCAGGAAGAGTCTGACACTATCTCCCACTCCACCCAAGAGCGGGTTTTGTCATTGGATGATTTTCCAACCGAAGAAAAAAAAAGGCTCTCTTAAGAACCTCGCCACTGCTCGGGTCTAAATACCAACTCGACGGTAATCACTAACATTACACACTTATATTGTACTTTTTATTTGTTTTTGTCAAATTCTGGGTAACTAATAGGCAGCGTAATTTTATGTTATGAAATGGTGTTAACATTATATAGACAGACATGTGATTACCAGCTACCATTAATAAAAGAGTCCCATAGTCTATCCCTGAAGTTTTTCTACTGTTTTTTTTAGGGAGGTGGGAATTTGACTGGCCTGTTGGTTTAGTGGTCAGTGGTCCTGACTGCTATGCTGAAGGTCGTGGGTTCGATTCCCACTGCGAACAAATGTTTGTGTGATGAGCACGATCATTTGTTATGTGTCTGGGTGTAATTTATCTATAATGTAAGTATTTAGAAATATATAATATAAGTATTTTATCAGTTGTTGTTGTTGTATGTTTTTGTGTTGTGTTTGTTAGTTGTTTGATAAAATACTTATTGAATATAAGTCTCTCTCATAGAGAGGAGGCCTGAACCCCAGTAGTGAGAAAATTAAAAAGGCTGATGATGATGATGATCAGTTGTCTAGTACTCATAACACAAGTTCTACTTAGCTTGAGACTAGACGGCGTTGTGTGATAGTTTAAAAAAATCATATAAAAACTTCTCTCGCTTTAGGATGGAGTAAAAAGGCGTATCAGACCTTTACTGACTAAATCTACACCTATGTTCCTTCATTTGTCCATTTTGCAGTTGCCCTTTCTAGCAGAACCTATGGTTTTCTTTTCAAAATTTCCTTATGCCCCGGCGGGCATCGAACCTGCTGACATCTCTTTGAGGCGCGCGTGAAATACTACGCACCGTTGACGACTTCGGCTCGGTTCGGACGGTTACGGGATGGTTGGACGGCGAGCTGCCTATTGCTCCTACCGTGACCGGTAGTGGCAGTCACGGCGGCTGGGGCGTGAGGATATCCGTTTCCTCATGCTTGCGGCGGCCATCACCTTCGATAGCGTTAGCATCGCGAGGAGGCAACCGCCTTCCATTCCCTATCGCTGCGGACGATAGCCTCTGAACCAGGTTCCACTTCTCAATGGTCGTCAACTCGTTTCTAGTTTCTAGCCCAGCTCGCTTCCTTCTCATCGTTGGCGGTGGGACAAGTGCCATAACTTCCGATTAAAATTTAGCGGAATCGAAGGTACAAAATCAATCGAAAATTCCAAATTTTCGGATTCAAACTTCCATTACATATCTGTAGTGAAATATTCCTAAGAGGTAAAAAATAATGACAAGATATAGTAGTTTATGTGACTAGGGGATAAAGGAGTGGCTTTAAGTCGCAGGCGGCATGTTGAATTCCGAACGAAACGAAGGTTGTTGATTTTAATCCCGAAAGCCAGTGAGGGATTAATATAATTAACTCTCGAGCATTGCGAGGGATTTAATAAAAAAACCTGAGTGAAGTGAGGAATTCAAGCCGCCCAAGACAAAGACAGCTTTATCCCACCACCACCACCACCACCACCACTACCACTACCACTACCACTTCGTAGACCACTTTCTACAACTTCGTAGACCCCACATGGGCACTTTCTACCACTTTATATACTATTTTTTTTACGACTTCGAAGACCCTTTTCTAGGACTTCGTAACCTGCCTACTTCGACTTTGTAGACCCCTTTCTACGACTTCGTAGACCCCTTGCTACGACTTCGTAGACCCTTTCTACGACTTCGTAGACCCCTTTCTACGACTTCGTAGACCTTTTCTACGACTTTGTAGACCCTTTCTACGACTTCGAACATCCCTTTTATCGACTTCGTAGACCCCTTTCATCGACTTCGTAGACCCTGTCTTCGATTTCGTAGACCCCTTTCTACGACTTCGTAGACCCCTTACTACGACTTCGTAGACCCCTTACTACGACTTCGTAGCTTACCTTCCACGACTTCGTAGCTTGCATGCTACGCTTTCGTAGCTCCCTTGTTACGAGAACGTTTTCATACCCTGAAAGCAAAAAAGCCTCCCTGAAAGCCTCCCTTCTGAATTTCGTATCTAACTATGACTGCATAATGTAGGTACTTTTACATACTGCGTAATGAGCTGAATATAGATTTAGTTACACATGTCGTAGGTTCGATATCCTTAAATATACAAGGTGTAAGGGAGAGCCCTTCACAAACTTTATGGGCTTGCTCGGAGGGCTGTCCCTTACACCACCTTGTATAAAGTACAACAAAAAATAAGTCCATAAATTCAACCATAATATTATGGTAGGCAGCAAACCGTAGGGGCACAGTATAGTCGAAGCCAACTGGGGCCATGGGCTGAGCGAAGGAACACCCCGGGCCCTGGAACGAAGGTAAAGAAGGAACAGGAGTGTGTTTTAGTCAGTAAAAGTCTGACAAGTCCTCACGCTCCGCCCAAGAGTGGGAGAAGTCAATGGGTAATTTCCTACCTAAAAAAAACATTGTAGTAGAAATGCGGTAAGATTCATGCACTACCTAAGAGAAAATGCATGTGTTCAGTGGGATGGGCCAAGGGAGCGAACAAGAGGGGAAAACATTCTACGCCTGAGTCGAATCGTTAATTACAAACAAGTCGCATCCATTGCTTCATTAACAACTCCTTTCAAACTCCCCCAGCATACAATAGCAGCAATGTATACTATATATCGGTAGTTTTCCTAACGCTGGCCAGCCATTGTGTGGACGGTGAAGTGGGTTACAATAGCGACGTGGGCGATGTTTTGTTACATGTAGCGGTAGGCTTATACAGCGGCCTACGAACGTCGCGTCGTAGTAGCCGTGACGATAAACTATTGAAGGAAGGCTTTTACACAAAAAAACTGAAAAATATATACATATAATAAATCTGTAGAAGTTTTTAGTTGTGCACTCATCACGTAAAATGTACGAAATCGATGTAGATAACTTTTATATTTAATTAAAATTTTGTATATATATGTGATATATTACTTAGGCTTTGTTTCATCGCGATCGGTTGACCATATCGAAAGATATACTACATTCATTGACTGTTCGGCGGTACGAAGTTCGCCGGGTTAGCTAGTTGCATAATAATAATAATAATATTGGTACCATCCATTCCATTAAAAACGTCTAAAAGGGCCTCTGCGAGTTGGTTCAGGCTCCTCGTACGCCTTCCAAACCTCAGAGTCCTGATATAAATTAACATATAAGAAATTAACTTATTTAAATTGCCATTTTTTTATTTATTTTAGTTCTCTAGGGATTTATTTTTATTTTTTAAGTTAGTTTTAATTAATTTAAGTTTATATCTAGAAATAATTATTTTATTGTTTGAAATAAATGATTGCCTAACTATAAATAACAAAATAAACGTTAAACACGAAACAAAAAAAAACATATAAGAATAATAATAATAGTGTTTTGAACAATCCTACCAATTGTCAGCTGGGTGCGAATTATTGTAAGTTCTATTTTTGGTCTCATTTGACCGGACTAGCAGGTTTTATTCAGCATACTTTATGAGAAATCAGGTCTTTACTTTTAAAGCCTTCAAAAAAAAAAAAAACGAAATCGTAAAAGTAGTTTGCAAAATTTTTTACTAAGATGTTTTTAATAAAAACCTAAGAATCAATCTAAACAAGTGATAATTAGTAAGTTCAAGCTGTTATGCTTCTGAGAGAATGCTAGAACTTGAATGACGTGACTTTTTTGACGGAATTAAGAAAAAAAAAAGTTTTTATTGTAATCCGCAAAAAGCCATTGACTCGATGTTTAGTGTTCATATTAAAAAAAAAAGACATAATTATAGAGTTAATTGTAGTGTATGCTTTAATAGGTTGGTGTCGGTGAGTGTGGATGTGGTGGTGTGGAGGCGCGCGGCTCGCAGTGGCGTCTGGGTGTCGGGCCGCGCCGCGAGATGCTGCGCCTCTTAAAATTGTAAACAAGAGCTTTTTCGATTGGAGGGCGGCACCGCGCAGGCGCCGCACGACGTGAGCTTGTAGCGGCGCCCGCTTTATTTTATTTATCAGCTATTTTTTTGTTTCAGGATTTCTATTATTTATCGAATATCATTTATTTCTAGTAATTTCAAGTTCCTGAGTTAAAACATGCTCAGCCTGCCTATGGTAATAAATAGTTTTTCCTTGTTGACCTGATAGCCCATAAAAGACTGTGTCTTGCTTATTTATAAGTATAAGTTTCCATTCTATCAACTTTAATATTGTTAAACCAGGGACTATATTCATAACAAACACAGCATCATGCCAAACGTATGATCATCTCAAACTCGACTAAATAGTATTTACTCCGGGACTAACTGTACCCGCTTCATTGTAAGGAATGAACAAACAGTGATGAACACATCGGCAGTGTTCGCTGTTCCCACACAGTGCAGCTGTCAGCACAAAGCGTTACATGATATTCAGTGCGAGATGAAAAGCTTCAATGTAGGCTATTGTAAGTTAGTGTCATAAGTTGAGGAACGTTTCCAGAGATAAGAGTAGAAATCGATTGTGTCGTGCGAGTCCTGCCGCCGCCACGAGGTCGAGGCTGCGTGCGGCGCTGCCGGCGGTGCGGGGCGCGGGGGCGCGGCGAGCGGGGCGCGGGGGCGGGGCGAGCGCGTGCGCGGGCCGGCCGGGGCGCGGGCGGCAGACGCGCCGCGATGGTGGGCCGCGACAGCCGCTCGGAGAGCGCGGCGCGCCCCTGGGCGCCGCGGCATGAGTAGCGCGCCAGCCCGGCCCGGCCCGCGCGCCCGCCATGGCGCAGGCCGCGCCCGCGCCCCATCGCACCCACTCCTTCGCGAAGAAGACCTTCCACAAGCCGACGTACTGCCACCACTGCTCGGATCTGCTGTGGGGCCTCATCGGGCAGGGCTACGGCTGCGAAGGTACGCGTCGCGCATGCGCCCCACGCACGTCGATACCGGCTCGGCGCGCGCCCGCTCCGGCACGACCAGCGCGTTATGCAACCCGGAGCCGGCCCCGGGCGTGTCCGCCCCGGTCCGCCCCGCCGCGTCCGCGTCCGCCCCGATCGATAGCCCCGGAGCCGGCGCGCACCCGGCTCGCCCCGGCCTGCCGCGCGCGTGTTCACGTGCTCGCGTCGCGTGCTCGCCTGTATCGCCTTGCACTTGAAATTTCAAGGACGCAGGAGCCGCCGCATGTGGCTCGTCGCGCTGGCTGGTCGTGGCGCCCGCGACGCGGCTCACGCGGGCCTCCGCTGGAGTAAGTCCATGGGGGGGGGGACGTGCTGGGGAGAAGATCAGCTGAAAGTCTTGGGTATCGGTGGCAAGCGAGTGAGCATTCGGGAGCATATCGATCGATCTGTTTTGTAAGAGGTTTTTTCGTAGCGGGCGCGGGGCGGGGCGCGGCTGCATCCCCCGCTCGTGTTAGCTCTAGCGCCGTGTGATGTCCCGAGCGAGCGCTGCCCGGTGGTGGTAAGTGACCATTAGTGCAGGGTGTCCGCGAGTCCTCACGACTTACGAGTTAATTAGCTCCGAGATGAGAAGACATCTTGTTTTTGCGCATTTTGTTTTGGTCCTTTGGAGTTGCTTTACTGAAATGTAACGACAAACTGAAAATCGATGAAAGCTTTCTTCTTGACTCTTACGTTTACGAAGCTTCCACGCCGTTGTAGCTGTTGACGTTAAGTGTAGATAGATACGTTATATATTATGTGAACAAGTAAGATCTTAACGTAGAGCTCGTACTCGCAGCAGGCTGTTCGCTCGCGGTATTCGTGGCTTGCATTCATTCATTTGATATTGATCATGAAACTAATACCTAAGTAGTACTTGTAAAACCGCAAAATATTCGTTAATTCGTATCGAAATCACGCGTATATTTGTTCCATCGAATATCATCACAAATATTCCTGTTGGTTTTTTCCTCGTAACATTGAGCCCTACGTCACGTCATCGCATTGTTAATATACATAATAGCTGCTTTGACTAACAGTAGTTAAAATTTTGAACTCGAGATAACATATTTAAATGCGGTAAATTATTAGTAGATGCTCGTTTAGAATGAGGATAAAAGTAAGGTTTTTATAGTAGTTTAATGATGTGAAACGTTTGTATAGGTAGGTTAGATGAAATTGTAACAGTTTAGCATCTCTGGGCGAGTTGCGTGGCTGGCTCGTGTAGCGTATCGATCTTCAAGCCGCGTCCCAGCGGGATTGGGCAAAGAGAAGCGACGGCCACGCTCTACACTCACTACGCCCAACTCTATGGAATCATTACTGTTTATACTTATTCGTTCTGAATTCAAAACGCGATTGCTGGCCAGTTATTAATTTAGAAACAAAACACAAAACCAGCGTGTTTTGGAGACGTGTGATGACATAACTCGATTGTATTTTTTTTTTTGTTTGACTTAATACAATAGCAATAAGAATTCTAGAAATACATAGATAAATACAGGACTATGAAACTGAAATCTAGTAGATTCATACAAACGTGAAAGCTCTAGTCACTAAACCAAGTACTTACCTATAAGACAAACATTAACTGTTGAGTAGTATAACTGTATAATGCATTCAATTACTTAGTCTTGTGTTCACTCGATAATATTTTATCAATTAAAGTTACGATGATGTTATCGTACACAACTAGGCATAATACGAGTAATCAATTCCACACTTAAAATTTTAATATTTTAATAATACGGGAATCTATAATAGTTTCCCATGTTTTTTAACATTCAAAATCAACGTCATAGCATAGTTTGTTACTTAAGTTTTTGGAATAACTCTGGTATAGGAATGCGAGGAATCTTTCCATATAAAACAATTTCCCCATTGCGTTTGTCCGTCTGTTCAAACATAATAACTACGGTTTTCGCCAGTAGACAGAGAGATTCATGAGGAAGGTTTAAAACCCAGAACTTCAAAGATTTCTAACACTCGTATACAGTTATGTCGGCTCGCTTGTGATCCTATTTAGCGCAACCTTTTCATATTTTCCGGGATAAAACACTAATTTAACTTATAAAGACCGTTATTTAAGATACAACATTATCTATTTATACATTATTTATTTATGTATAAAAATGAATTGCAATTCTATTAGTCTCACTAAAACTCAAGAACGGCTGAACCGATTTGGCTAATTTTAGTCTTGAAATATTCGTGGAAGTCTAGAAAAGGTTTAACCGGTGAGAAAATTAGGAAAAAGTTGCGGGAAAGAAAATCGCACACAACGCCATTTCTGATTGAAATGTCATTTTGAAATGAATTATGCTGGTTCTGATAATGCCTAGATAGCAGCGTTATCCTTTGACAAGACAGCTTAGCTAAAAGAACTATTCGGCAGTACGAAGTTTGCCCGCTCAGCTGGTTTAGTCTAAAATATGAGCATATATAAATGCAAGATGTTAAATAAAGTTCAATTGAGTGACCGTCATGTTTTACCTTAGCGGCGGACAAAATACAACTAAGTAAGAATAATTGACACCAAATTGTTTATTCTTACATGATGCAATAGCTTAGTCTTAAGCTTAGTTTGGTCGGCCTTATATGTTTCCACTGCTGGGACTCAGGCTTCCTCTCGTGGAGAGAGAATGGGCCGTAATCCACCACGCGGGCCCAGTGCGGGGGAATGTCACATGTCTTCGAGTTTTTTGGTTCTAAGACATGCCTACCGCACGACGTTTTCCTCCACCAGAGCAGTGGTGATGAAATAAGTTACACAAAGTAATGTGCCATCCGATGGATGCGTGACGCACAGGACCTGTCGTTGTGGCGACGCTTGGGGGAGGCCTATATCCAACAGTGGACGTCTTTCGACTGATATGATAATGATGATAATTATGATGAATGCGCCTGACTGGGTTTGAACCCGCGACCTACAACTCGTAAGCCGGCGCCGTTACCACTCGGCCACCATTGCTTTAAAAATTAATTGCCAAAATAATTGCCATGATGGAATACTTAGCATAAACATCAACGGTTATTCTGTCAAAAATTATTTGTTCCATACATATACCTAATCATAGTCAAAGGAAAATTATAATAATTCTAATATTAGTAATAGTTAACTTAGTTACCTAAATGTTGTCATTTACCTTACTTTGACATTCTAGGCATTACTGCTAATCATAACTATAAACATACTCGATGGTTGATGGTAGATGGGAAGGCTCACTCCATACAAAGGGGTATTGGACTAGATAAACCTCTGCCTAACCCATCAGGGAACATGAAGTGTATTTATCCGCACGCGCTAGGCTCTCGCGTCCGAGCCGCCGGGATTCCGATCCCGATTTCCGGCCCCCGTAGGCGTGCAATGGGTAGCCCGCCGTCCAAACGTCCGATAATCGTCCTGATCAAGCCCAAGTTGTTGGAGGCGCGTGGGATTCCACGCGCGCCTCAAGGAATTGTCAGCAACCTTAGGGGCCCAACAGGGTCGTAGTCTACTGGGGTCATGGGTGAAGCGAAAGATATCCCCAGGACCCTGGAACAATGGCAAAGAAGGAACAGGAGTGGGTTTTTAGTCTGTAAAAGTCTGACATTATCTCCCGCTCCGCCCAGGAGCGGGGGATGTCATTGGATGATATTCCCACCTAAAAAAAAGCTGGTCAGAGGCTTCTCTCCTTTTTCTCCATTGTTCCTAGCCCTGTGCCACTTCTCGCCGGTTCCTAAGGAACGTCTAAGTCGTCCCGCCAATAATATTATTACGTGGTTCCGCATGTTGCTAAAAGAGTTATGAATTTACATGTGGATGGATGGAGAGGGAGAGGGAGGCCAAAGAAAAGATGGATGGATGGTGTGAGAAGTGATGTGAATGAAAAGGGTATTTAGTGATAGCGTGACGAGTGACAGGACAGAATGGAAGAAAAAAACGTGTTGCGCCGACCCCAAATAAAACGGGACAAGGGCAGGAAGATGATGATGGTTTGCAACTCGCACCGCTTCTCTGAAAATGGGAAATCCAACAGTACTCTATTGTTTAGACATACAGAATAATTTTATTTTCGTAGAGGATAAATATTTTCCTGCAATATTACAATGTTGGTTAAATATATTTATATCCTTTTCATTTCGCTCTTGCAGCCTGGTGGTAAAGTTCACAGATCCACATATCGACGGTTTTTCCACACTTTATGTACCATTATGTAAAGTATATATAAAAAGGGAAAATTTGTACTGTTTGTGTGTATGTTTGTAATAAATAAACTCAAAAACTGCTGTGCCGATTTCAAAAATTCTTTCATCATTGGAAAGCTACATTTACCTTGAGTAACATAGGCTAAATTTATTGCCCGTGCTAAAGTACAAACAAAAAAAAACATTACCTCTTTATAAGATAACTAGCGACCCGCCCGGCTTCGCTCGGGTGAAATATTATACATATAAACCTTCCTCTTGAATCACTCTATTTATTAAAAAAAACCGCATCAAAATCCATTGCGTAGTTTTAAAGATTTAAGGGTACATAGGGATACAGGGACAGAGAAAGCGACTTTGTTTTATAATATGTAGTGATATTATATAAGGGTAGAAAATAAGTCTGTAATAGCACTTTTTAACGTCGTCAAAAAGGGCTAATGTTTCTAATATAAATATTTATTTATTTTATGTTGAAGACTTACAGGTATTAAATACATGTTTACTCTGACTCCTAAGCCACCGGATATACCTAGTTTAGGACGTAGAGCGTTAAAAATGACCTAATTATTTTAAGCCTGTCTTAGAGGTAACGGAAGGCCTATGGTAAAAGAAATTGTTATTATTACTTTGACATCAATATTGATGTAAGATAAGTCTCTCACAGAAAACAAGTCACCCGCCGCCACCATAGTCACTATAGCAAGACATTCGTAGAACGATCATTCCATCTTGTAGGATGAATATCTCTTTTGACTGTTGCTAGAACGGCAAGTGGAGAAATACTAAACATAATTATGTACACAGAAAGTTGGATGATAAAACCAACAAGTCATAGAGTTCAAAATTATTTAACTGATTTGAAGAAAACCGTGTCGATTAAATTAGGTAACGGTAGAACTATGTTGAATAAA
This sequence comes from Mythimna lalbum, assembly GCA_949319445.1. Taxonomy (NCBI): domain Eukaryota; kingdom Metazoa; phylum Arthropoda; class Insecta; order Lepidoptera; family Noctuidae; genus Mythimna; species Mythimna lalbum. The sequence continues at coordinate 19,861,328 of OX439356.1, read as the reverse complement.
TTATAAAAAGGGATAATGTTAATACGAGAGTATTCCTAAAATGACATCATTAATTGTAGATAATGGTGTCATTTTAGGAATACACATACTTATTATTTCGATGGTTTTTGAATAACTTTTTAAAGTTTTCATAAACCATGATAATTATCTACTATCCAAAATTCCTATAAATCAGCAAAACAAAAATATTACTCATTTCTGAAAAGTATTCAGCTGTGAAATAAAATTTTATTACAAGCTAAAAATCGTAAAATGATCACAGTAATTTATCGATATTTAGCACCGTAGCACTTCGTAGCAGGGTCCGCGTAGCACCGTAGAAAGTATCCGTAGCGTGTAGCAGTTCCTCGTAGCGGCCTACGCCGTAGTAGTCGGACTACAATGCACAGACCGATTGGACGATTTATATAATATTTACAATTTCTCATATGTATTGGTGCTCAGTAATTTATGTTCGCGTTTAGTACGGCGGCGTACGTCACGGCCGCAAGGTCCGCGTAAGAATAACTTTAGATTTTCGCATTTGAGGTCATAGTAAATTATACAAATATAACGCTGTTCGTTTCTGTATTTATAGCGTGTTATTACTGGAATTAGCTTTGAATGGTGTCGGCGCTACATGTTCTGCGCTAAGAGTTCCGTTTCATTCTTCACGTGTTTGTAATGTAGCGTACTGAACTGATTTCCTTATTCCATAGTTTTTTTGGAAGGTGGCAAATCATCCAAAGACTTGTCCCACTCTTGGGCAGAGCGCGAGGGCATTAAAGACGTTTACTGACTAAAACCCACTCCTTTGCTCCTTCTTTGCTTTGCTTTTCAAGGCACAAGGGGTTCATTTTCACTTAACCCATGGCCCCTACTCCGTAGTGAAATTCTACTAATATTATAAATGCAAAAGTTCGTATGTACGGATGTTCGTTACTCTTTCACGAGACTATTGAATGGATTTCGATCAAACTTGGCACACGGGTAGTCTTTATCCTGGAATAGCACATAAATATACTTTTTATCCCAGGAGTATGTTCCCTTGAAATAATACTTTACTGCCACGCGAGCGAAGCTACTGACAGCTGCTAGTAGTACGTATACATACGTATTATCTACTTGTAAAGAAAGAGAACTGTTGAAAATTACCAACAAAACGATAGCTAACACATTCAAACACCACATCACCCGTCACATCTTTCCATTAACCGTATTTTTCCACAATACGTCATTGTCCGTTACAAGAGCTAAAAGGGCCCAACATCACACGTCGGAACAAAGGCGCGGAGGGATGCAGAGCGCGCACAAACTGTCAGTGCACATGCAAGACGGCAGACACTTGCGGACAAAGCAACAATGTCGCGAGCGTCATTATGTCGCGTTGACGCGCACTATCTCGCCGCGCGACAAAGCAGCGCGCGAGACAAAGCGCGTCCGACGCCGCGTCCCCACGCCCGCATCCCCGCCACATTGTGCGACTAGCGAGATAAGGGATGCGACGCGACGTGTGGAAATGGACAAGTTATTGTCGCACCGTGCGGATACTGCCTTAGCTACGAGTGACGTCACGCGGGCGCGTGTATTGTGCCTTATCACTTATCAGATGATTATGACGTGTTCGCTGTTACAGTGGCGTTGTTGTATCTTTTGTTCAATAGAATTGAATTGAATTAGGTGAATTTGTTTTGAGTAGGTACTAGCTTTGTGCTGGGTTTCAATTAGCTAAGACTGAATGAACAGTTAGTAGGCGAATTGTAATTTTGGGAAAAATTTCGATTAGTATCTATGTAACTGACACTCAAACAAATAAAGCTCGCTAGATCCTAATCGCAATCCAAGATACTGTGATCCTCGAACGCAAGAAACATAGGAAAGAAGAAGAAAGAAAGAAAGAAAAACCATTTAATTTACGCGAAATAAGACGCTTACTTAAAGCTACCTAACAAACATAACGTAACATCAGTCACATAAGCGTAGTTTAGTCAGTAAAAGTCTGATACGACCTGTCGCTCCATCCTAGAGCATGTCATAATAAATTCAATATTATCGCATCACTAACGCCTTTCAATCTAAACTCGCCAAGATTTACAAGATCTTAAGAGGAAAGAAAAGAACCAGTCAAAGAGATGTAACAAACTTAAAGTTAAGAATAACTACTACTTTTTATGATAACAAGTCGACTGGCAGCCACAAATCTCTTTTTCTTTATTTTAAGAAAACGTTGTAACCTCAAAGGTTCACAAACAGTATGTAAACTCAATACACAAGACCCCAGACCCGGAACACCTATCTGTAAGCCATACAAATATTTGTTCTCTTGAAATTATAATATGGATGCCAAAGTGCATTGTCAGCAAACTACAACGTGTAGCATTAAATGCGCAAAACCTCAGACACCCCAAATGATTTTTAATTCAATTGACCTAATTCTGTAAGAAAAAAATTTGTGTTTGTTTACCTATTTGGGCAGGATTGCGCACGTGATGGCTTGACCTATTAATAAATAGAAAGGTCAAAATTTTTAATGAAGGTTTTTTTTTAAATGTAACCTATATTAAAAAGTGGCTTAATTGATTCTACGCGTTGTTCCGATGAAACTAATTTCAGGTTTTGCGCATTTAACGTTACACGTTGCACTTATTAGCTGCCTAAATTTGTAGCGACATCTATGACGCCGCATAAGAACTACGAAGAAAATCTTGCATCGCGCAATCAAAGTTCTCCGCGTTATTTGAATCAAAAATTATTGAATGTCAACTTAAACTACCAACAAAATACTTATAAACTTCGGTTACTGCTTAGTCCCTAGCCATAGCACGATATTATAGTAATAGCTTTTAGTCTTCTTCGATAAAATTGTTATCCAATACTAAAAAAAAACCTTTTTATAAAAAAGAAATAACCGACTTCACTAAAAAATTTAATTGAATTTGAGGAGTTCCCTCGATATCGCCAAGATTCCATTATCAGATCCCAACTTGGTGTCTATGGGACCATTTGGGAAGTATAACCTTTCCAACAAAAAAATAATTTTTCAAATCGGTTGGCAAGCGACGAAATTATGCGCGAACAAACATATAAAAACATCCGAATTGAGAACCTCCTCCTTTTTTAGAAGTCGGTTAATTAACTTAAACTAATAGTTCTTGCGATTAACGAGTTCAAATAATTAACTAGACCGACACCGAAGCCAAAAATGTGATTAAAAATTTTTTGTCTGTCTGTCTGTTTGTTCAGGCATCACGCAAAAACTACTGGTCCGATTACAATGAAACTTGGTATAATTATTCTTTAATATCCTAGGCACCACACTGGGTACTTTTTACCCCGGAAAAGTATATACAATAAAAACAAACTTAATTTTGCGGTTCGATCCCTAGACCTGATTACTGTACCAACTGCAAATAATAAGTTGGTCCTAGGTTACGTCACCCGCTGTGGAGTTCACTAAGGGGCGCTGCACATGGCTAAGATACTATAATATTTGGTTAAATAATATGTAGTTTCCGTTTTCTAAACGTTTTGTAAATGGCGTTGGCGTCGAGTTAGATCAGGCTATGGGAACACTTTTTGGGAATAAAGAAAGGAGCGCGTTTTCCTATAACCCATTTATTAATTACATCGAACACGGAGACATTGGCACCATGTCTCAGGTGTGTGCACACTGTCACGCGCGTAAGTGGAAGGGAGAGATCTGGAACGTCTCGAATCGTCTCGCGCATCACTTTGTTTTCCAGTCCCCGGGCTCTTAGAATTCGACATCAGACGTTTCAGATCTTTGATTTTGACGACCCCGTTGTCGCTGGCATAAGCAACAGGATCCGCGTACGAAGTCGCTGGCAGAAGCTAGTAATTAATAATACTCTTCAGCTCCATAATCATTAAGGGAGCCTTTCCAACTTCGTACATGTGTAACCAACTCATTAAAATTCTCGGCTCTCCTCCACCACTGTATGCATGTATGTACTTAAACCTTCCTCATTAATCATTCCGTCTAATGGTGAAAACTGCAGTTTATTTTTAGATAAATATAGATACGAATTCAAAGCTATACCCCAACCCCCAAACAATTTACCGAAAGAAAAGAGAGAAAGAAAAATATTTATTTGGCGGTAATCACCAGAATCATACAACATAAATGGACGGTGAGCCATGGGTAGCTCTCTGTCCTATCGTCCGGTAACTGTCCAGACCGAGCCTAAGACGTCGACGGCGCGCACTGTTCCCGCACGCCTCAAGGAGTTGTCAGCAGCAGGAGGCGCCCAGTTGGGTCGAAGCCTACTGGGGCCGGGGTTATCCGAAAGGAAGCTCGTGCCCCGGCATGAAGAGGCTAGAAGGAACGGGGTGGGTTTTTAGTCAGTAAGAGTCTGACACTATCTTCCGCTCCACCCAAGAGCGGGGGTTGTCATAAGATGATTTTTGCCCACCGAAAAAAAAATACAACATAAATAAAATAAAAAGTTTGCCAAAAAGGTTTTATTTTAGTAACGTTGCCAGACAGAAAAATACTGCCTGGAACTGGTCTTCCAATGAACCTTTAGTGACGAATGACAGAGTTTCATACGTTACTAATAGCAAGCAATGATTCCCTCACTATTGTCGCGAGCCCAGTCTTTAGCGTAAATTTTTAATTGAAATATATTAACTAGCAAAGAAATATTAACCTTAATCCAAGCGCTTTAAGTTCAAGTTGCTTTAACTTGAGTTATAAGCTAGTAGGCGTTAAGAAACACCTCGGTCGATCAGTATTTACCATTTGTTATAGAAATGGCGGCCGTGGGCAGTTGACACGACATGACATGTCTATTTTTGGATTTAATAGTTTTTACACTTACTATAATTTTAGGTTTAAAATTAGATCAAATTTTTTAATGGATGATATTTTTTCGGGAATAGAGTACTATTTGTATATAAATAGGTTTATAATGATGCCAATTAATACGTCGTTAAAAGCATTTGGAGTTGTTAACGAAACTGTTCAATTAAAAAACAAACAGTATTAATGATGAGACCACTCAAAATACCACAAAAAAGTCCTTTTCATCCCAAAACCATAAATAAGCAGCTTTCAATCTAAAACGAAACTGAGCATGAAAACTTTCTCTACGAAAGCCCCCAAGTGCGAAAAAAAAAACAAAAAGTACATGTTTATTTTCGAATCCACAAAAGCCTATTGACGTTCTAAATATAGAACTCCTTGGTCTTGCAAGCGGAGTTTAAAAAAAAAAGTCGAATTTGTGGAAGCAAGCTTGGCTGTTGGGTCGGTACCGGGGCTACGCCCGGCGTATGTAGGCCAGCTCTGACGTCACACGGTGATGACCCAGTTCCACTGCCATTGAGAGACGCGCGTCAATGGTGCCCCCCCCCCCCCCCCACCAGCGGGCCCCGGGCCCCCGGCCTCTGCACCCAACAGTGCAGCGCCCTCTTCGATAAGGGGGCGTGCCGAAATCACAAAGACAAATTTCGACAAAAAAAAAGAGTGACACCATTTTTCTTTGTTAAATCGTACTTATTTTAAAGTAAGCACGAAGTAAATAGTGTAATATTAAAGAAGAGCAGAAACCTAAAGAAATATTGAAATAAAACCCATATTTCAGGAAAAAAAACCTTACGGCAATATAATTCATCGAACTAGGTTACTGAACGGGAGGCAAAAGCACACTTTCATTCAGCCGCTGCACGGTGCGCTACATTCAAAATGTATAGTCAAAGGGAGCGTGGTGGCGACACCGAGCAAAGGCGAGCGCAGGCGAGCATAGCCGAGCACAGCCGAGCACAGCCGAGCACAGCGGAGCACTTGGTGCTTTGTGCTCATGTAAATGTCACGGATTCACCGCAGCTCTAATTTGTTCTTTGTGCACTGTGATGTTACTCTAAGCTTAGGATTCACTAGCTCAGCTCATTACCGGCTACTTCTTACATTGTGGTAGTTCTGAAACTAGGCTATATCTACACTGTTTGCTTAAGTTTTCATTCTTTATTCTGTTTCTTGGCTGCCACGTTGCGAATCGGAACAGCTTTTCCAAGCCGTGTTATCTCTACGTCTAGATAATTAGAAGATTCTAGATTTGTACAGTCAGTTTGTTTCTTTTTTTTGAGGTGGTATATGATCAAATGACTTCTGCTCTTGGGTGGAGCGAAAGATCGTTTCAGATTTTTACTGATTAAAACCCAAATAAGCTCCATTTTTAGGTTAGGCTTAGGCTTTTACGTTTTAGGACCACAGTAACTCTTTCAATCATTCTCAAAATCTAGCAGTGATAACATTGCTCGGAATTGCAACCACGCTCTCTTTGACTATACATATTAATTCATGAATCCCCAAGCGACCACCGGTGGCCGCGCATCTATTGTCTTACTATTGTGTCTCTAATTGACGGTATCTGAAGGGTTAAATGTGGTGCTGTGATGTTACTCTAAGCTTAGGATCCACTAGCTCAGCTCATTACCGGCTACTTCTTACATTGTACCAGTTCCGACACTAGGCTATATCTGCACTGTTTGTAGCCAACACTGCAAAACAAATGTCATTTAGTTAAGCATCTTTAACGACGATTAGAAAAAAAATGAAAACATTCTCCGACATATAGACTAAAGTACAACGCTCCAGTGACTATGCCTAAACTTTACCATGAATATAATATCCCATCACCTACGTACACTATAACTTTGCCCACTAAGTATGGGCACGATCTGCTGCACAATAACAAAAGAACTTGCACAATGGGCAAAACTTTGTCGTAACGCAATCTATTATTTATATCAGCCGAGAAAGCATTGTGTCTGTGAGCCTGTAAGTTTGCACTATTAATGAAGTTCTGTTGCACTCGCCTTTTGTGCCCCGTTGTCGGTGTGATGACGTAGGGACGGCGCAGGACGACTGCGCACGGGGCCCGTGAATGGCTGGCTTCATTAGTACGAGTAGTGATAAGTGTGTTGCCTGAATACGACTGCTCCTCATTAAAATATAGACGTACTCGAGTTCTGCAGCTGCCTCTAATTAGCGGGGTTTATATTTTTTTTAACGTCATACTGATTTTGAAAATGTTTGTAAATATGTAACCAAGATTTACGTATCTAACTCATAATATGATTTAAAAGAGTGTCCATGGAGTTTCTTGCACGTTCTTCTCCATAGAGATCTACGCTTTTGTGCGTGTAGTTTCACTTTTTTTGACTGACCGACATTTTGACAATTCAAAAGTGCCTGTAATTGGTCTATTTGAATTAATAGTTTCTGATTTCTGTTCAGGCTTTCATTAGCTAACGCCCGCGTAAGAGTACACAATTGTCCCAATATACTTCCGGGATAAAAAGTATCCTATGTGCTGTTATAGGACATGGACTACCCGTGCACCAAGTTTCATTGAAATCCGATCTTGAGAGAAGAAGTAACATACATACCCACGCACACAAAATATTAATATATAGTGTGCCTTAATATTATTTTATTAGATGCACGTAATTGTTTCACACTTGTTTATACGCCACATACAGCCTGTCAATGGTTTCAGAATATGTACGCTATGTTGTTGTGGGAATATTTGAAAGAGTGCCCGTAGTCCAAAAAAAAAGTCTGTAAAAGTCTGACACGCCCTTTAATCCACTCAAGGGCTGGAGAAGTCATTTGCTATTCCCACCTCAAAAATTAAATCTTTTGCACAAATAACCAAACTGATTACATATCTCAATTACGCTCTACCCAACTATTTTTAAACCAGTGTACAACATAAACACAAAACACTACTACTCTAAAACGTTACTATTTGAAAAAAAAAACCATGTCAAAGAAATAAATCTGCAATTAGTCTTCCAAAAATTTGAGCTATTAAAATTTGGCAATGATGCGAAAGTGGGTCATTCTCAGCACTCGCAAGTCCCACAATAGTTCTATTTATATCAAAGTAAAACTAAAATACAGCAGTATTCCTGTACGCATGGACGGAAATAAACCCACTGTATGTGTAGAACAGGAGGCAACATTGCAAGGCGTAAAGTCCTACTCGACATTAACGGGCGCGCGTCAAACGGAACGTTCCAAATAAAAATGTTCAAAATTGCGGAATAAGGATTACGGTGGCGGAGTACGTAAGTGTGACGTCATAGGTCTAGTAATTGAGATTTTAGTACAAACACTTTCAATCAAAATGCATTTTTTTAACTCAGAAATATACATTGCTACAACTTACTGCTATCAGGAATTACAGACTTCGGCGGTAATTCCACTTCTTAGCTGTACGCAGAAGAATGTGTACCCAAAACGCTTTGTACGTATGGGTGGGATGTCCACCATGTACCAGTGGTGCAACGCCGTAGTACGTAGCTAGTTGGAGGTAGGATAGTAAATATTTGCCTACGACCTTTTCTCAGACCTATTAAATATGCACAATTTTTATGAATTATAAAAATCGGTCGAGCCCTTTCGGAGTAGTTTGATAATAGACACTGTGATATGAGATTTTAAAATAGATAAATGAAAAAAATATTTTTGTCAGAAAAAATAACAATTTTATTTATTTATTTATTTATTCTTTATGCACACAATAAGTACAGAGGCGGACTTAATGCCTTAAGGCATTTTCTACCAGTCAACCTTTGACAAACAATATTTTTGTTTTTTTTTATATTTTCGAGTGAAGTTCTTAGGAACAAAAAAATTGGGAAACGTCTTTTTGAAAGAGAAAAGCTTATTACCTTAACCATATTTTGTATAATTTATATGTAATTAATGCATTTTTACATTTTCGGTATATTTTTATATTTGCATACCTATAATTAAAATGTGTCATAAAAACTATTAATGCGTATTACATCAATCTTACATATTTGCAAAATACAATGCTATTCCATTCTATAGGAAAACATCTCGTCCAACCCAACCCAATGTTAAATAATACTTTAATATTACGGTGTTTGATGCCGAATGAAATATTAGCATAGCCCCCCTGTTTATAAGCATTTGAATCCAATTATTTTTTTATTTTATTTTTTATTGAGGAATAACAAACAGCTACAACATAAAGCTTATGCATATAAATAATACTAGAGGTAACTATTGCTCTAAGTTACAAAACACGAAGCTTTAAAATAATATTGATTTGTTTCTACAATTATTACGGGAACTGTATTCCAGTACGTATGTACCCTCAGGCCATCGCTCCTCTAGCAATGGGGCTGTGGTACAGTGACGTCAGAGCTAAGACCCAATTTAAAAGACTGTACTGGATAACAATATTTTATATAAACCCTATATAAATCTACATCACTATCCCATGTAAAAAAAACCGATATGTCCAAAAAAAATTGTGGTACGAGTAGTATTTTAATATATACGGCACTAGCTTTTATCCGCGGCTTCGCCCGCGTTTATTAATATACTTTACTCTTTCTCCCCCTTATCTCACTTTTTTTTTTTAAATTAGCCTATGTCCGTCTCCTGGGTCCCAACTATCTCTGTACCAAAATTCATCAAAATCGGTTTTGCCATTTAGGCGTGAAGACGTAACAAACAAACAAACTCACTTTCGCTTTTATAATATTGGTAAGGATAATACTCGTATGTGACTGGTCTGTTGGTCTAGTGATTAGTATCCCGCACAGCTGTCAGGGACAATAATCGCATGCTGGAGGACGTGGTTTCGATTCCCACCGAAGTTTGTGTTTTTTTTAATCATTATTATTGATAAGCTCACGTTTGACTACTACCTCGCCTACCGTCAGGTAAGCGATGATGTGGTCTACGATGGAGCACGCTTGGCTAGAAGAAACTTATTCACTCTTGACTTAAAGACACCATCTATAACACGTATCTATTTAGAAATATTTAAAGTGTGTTTATCAGCTGCAACTGTTATAAAATAATAATAATAATAAAAATTGTCTAATGGGTCGTTGCGAGTTGGTTTCGACTCCTCGTACGCCTTCAAAGATCCAGAACCTCAAGGTTCTAAGATATACATTATACAGCGTGTAACGTTAAATGCGCAAAACCTGAAAATAGTTTGATCAGAATAACGAGCAGAATCAATTAAACCACTTTTTAATATAGGTTACATTTTTCAAAAAAAATCTTCATTAAAAATGTCGCCCTGTCTATTTATGAATAGGGCAAGCCATCACGTGTGCAAACCTGCTCAAATAGGTAAACAAACACAAATAGTTGTATTCCAAACAAATTTTCTCATACGCGGGATAGTAAAAGTTCTTATTTCAATGCAGATATTAATTTTAAACAAACTGAAACTGTACATAAAACCTTTAAATTTTTATAAATATTTTTTTTTCTCACAGCATTAGGTCAATTAAATTAAAAATCATTTGGGGTGTCTGAGGTTTTGCGCATTTAACGTTACACGTTGTATATTATAGTAATAATATTGAATGATCGGTACAGTATTCAAGTAGGTAGCGGCGCGCTCGGGCCGTGGTCGTTCCCTCCGCCAGTAATGAGGCTGTGGCGCGTGACGTCAGAGCGCCGACCTAATTCGCGCCGGTTCGCCCCGCTACATGCACCCGTGGAGTGACGTGAATGGCGAGCTTTACTTCTATATTATTGACTTGCCATTTTTTGTATTATTATGAATAGGCTCGCGTTTGACCACTATGTTACCTGATGGTAAGCGATGATGTGGCCGACGATCAAACACGCTTGCCTAGGAGTCTATTCACTCTTGACTTAAAGACCCCTAAGATATAGCTATCAGGAAACACAGACTCCGGCAGGAAATTCCACTCCTTAGCTGTACGCATAATGAATGTGTTTCCAAAACGCTTTGTACGTATGGGTGGGATGTCCACCATGTACCGGTGGCGCAACGCCGTACGTCGATTCCACGTGGAAAAGGGCAAAAGTATACAAAGTAGATTTTTTATAATAACCCCACCTGCGTGCCACAAGTGATTCAACGATTGCATTGTTGATGGTGAACCACACTAGTTTATCAAGAGCCAATTCACTCTAGCCTTTACGGAGCAATCCCGCATGCGTGATCAAAATTGCACGATATACCGAATGGCTGGCTACCCTACGCCTGTGCTCCAAGCTTTGTAGATGGCTATGTATATATGGTGTATGATGGCTATGTATGTATGGTGTATATATGGTGGCTATTTTCCTAAAGAAATGTAATAAGTCCGTCTTTTAGATTATTCAAAAATAAGGGACACGTATTTTTTTATTTTAAAATTAAACCAAAAATGACAAAGATATAGCCCATTAAAGTTACGTGTAACGTCACGCCGTGCTGCATTTTTTCGCAAAGATCTCGCTACGAGGTTGTGCGTAGCACTTCGTAGCAAGTTTCGCGTAGCACTTTGTAGCAAGGTCCGCGTAGTACTTCGTAGCAAGGTCCACGTAGCAGTTGGTAGCAAGATCCGCGTAGCAACGGTTTAGCTCGAAGCTATTTCTAGAACCACGCGTATTTTATACAAGTGCTGGGGATCTAAAATTCACGCAAATATTTGGATGCTAGGTAGGCAGAATCAACCAAATCATATCAATAACTTTGTCAAATGATTTACTCCATACTAATATTATACATGTGAAAGGAACTATATCTGTCTGTTACGTTTTCACGGTTAAACGGTTAAACTACTGAACCGATTGTGATGAAATTTGATACGAAGGAAGCTTGAACTCCAAGGATGGACAAAGCCTACTTTTTGTCTGTCTTTGACTTCGAGTTTGTAATTTCTGACGAAACCGCTGCCAAAAGCTGGTATAATATAAAATATAACTATTTTTTTTTTGATCTTTACATTAGTGAAAGAATTTTTATAATCAATCCAGAAGTTTTGGAGTTTATTCATTGAAAACAAAACTACAAATCTTTTCTCTTATTGTTATTAGTATAGATCAATATATTCAAAAAACATTTAACTATACACATAAATAACACCAGATAAAAAAGCCCTTATGAACGAATTGAAATGAATCTAAAGTATAACATCGAAACACTCCTCTACTACTAGTAGACTATTAGTGTAGTACCTAAAAGCCTGTCGGCATAGCCGTTCGCTGAATGGCAATGCACACGAAGTACATCTATAGATATTAGTTGAATTCACACGAACAAAGATAAACGTACCCACATAGTAGACGCCCAACTCTGTCGATTCAATACATTTTGTCAATGGCCTGCCCTAGTTACAGCGGCAGTGAATGCACGTGGAGCTGTGCCGGCTCCCGCTTTCCTAGAAATCTCGTTACTAGATAGTACCGTACTGCTCTATCGATTTCCTCTTAGCTTAGAAGTAAGGCATTGACTCCCAACATGTGATTTAAACCAAAGGCCACTTTTTAAGGTGGTAAATCATTCAGTGACGAATGGCGGAAGGGCGTTTTATTATTGGCTAAAATCACACTTGTGTTCCATCTTTACTTAACGTTTCAGGACCTCGGGTTTCAGTTCCGGAAAGAAAGTAAACCTATGGCCCCAGTAGGCCTGCCCCCGACAGAGACCAGAGACCCTAACACGAGCTCTTAATGCGACCTATTTGACGACCTAAACTGAACTGTAAAAGGGATGGAGCTCATAAATGACCTATTTTGATAAATCTTAATTACGTCACTAACGTGTTTGTGTGTGCGGAGATACCAATGTAGTCGATGCTCAAGTTATTTGTCTACAATTAGGACAACTAATTTTAGTGATATACTGCTTGAATTATGATTTTAATTTCGTTTTCTGATTGGAGTCTAAATTAAGGGTATTATACCAGTTACATGTTGAGCACAAGTTTTTTTTGTGTTTTCTAGTCTTGTTAATAAAAAAAAACCTTTTTATAAAAAAGAATAACCGACTTTACTAAAAAAATTAAATGAATTTGAGGAGTTCCCTCGATTTCGCCAAGATTCCATCATCAGATCCCAACTTGACTTTGGGACCATTTGGGAATACCCTTTCCAACAAATAAAGATTTTTTCAAATCGGTTGGCAAGCGACGAAGTTATGCGCGAACAAACATAAAAAAATACAAACATCCAAATTGGGAACCTCCTCCTTTTTTAGAAGTCGGTTGAAAATAAATAAAAGTGGTCCAACGTCAAAATGTTTAGAGCCACTGCAGTGAGGAAACATGTCAGCAACGGTGAAACGCATTGATTGCTCTTTCACAGAACAAACGCTCATAAACCCGCGTAATTAACGACTCCATCATGTATTTATGACGTTACTAATACTTCTATTTTAAGATGTATAAGTTTATCTCCTCCTAGCCACGGCTCATGGCACGGCTCAGATTTCCCATGGGTTGGAATTCCTCTCTAAATTGATTCAGGATTAACTAGAGAAAATCAGGATAGGCTGATGTAGTTAGCTGAGGTTTTCTTGTTAGTTAAGTTTTATAAAATACTAGCTGCTCACAGCGGCTTCGCCCGCGTTATAGTAGAAAATTATCCCAAGGGAACACACTTCCGGGATTAAAAGTATCCTATGTCCTATTCCAGGACATAGTCTATCCGTGTACCAAGTTTCATCAAAATCGGTTTTGCCATTTAGGCGTGAACGCGTAACAAACAAACAAATTCACTTTCGCTTTTATAATATTAGTAAGGACTAGTTTTTGCCCGCAGCTTCGACGGCGTAGGTACATAAAATATAGTCTACGTACTCAGGAATAAAGTAGCTTTCTATCGGTGAAACAATTTTAGCAAATCGGGCCAGTACTTTCAAAGATTGCCTCTTTTAAACAAAAAAACAAACTTTACCTCTTTATAATATCAGTATAGTCTAGCATCTACCACTGGCTTCGACACGTGAAAATAAAACATTTTACCAAAGGAACATAATCCCGAAATAAAAACAATATCCTATGCGCTATTCCAGAACTTGGTTTACGTATGTGCGAACTTTCACCTAAATCCGTTCAGCATTTTTAACGTGAAGAAGTAACAAAAATACACACACATAAACATTCAAACTCTCACTTTTATATAATAACAACTGCTGCCAGTGGCTTTGTCCGATTAAACTCTAGAAAATTGTCCGAAGGGGACCGATATTATCGGGATACAAAGTATCCTCCGTGCTTATCCAGACAATGGTCTACCCGCAAGCCAAATGTCATCCGAATCCGTTCAGCCGTTCGAGCGTGAAGGAGTAACAAACACACTCACACACATTCACCTTTATAATATTAGCGCGATGTGATATTAATGTGATCGGATGACATGGAAGGACGTATGATTTTATTTTATGCTGTTTGTTTTTGCCGCCGGCCAAAGACCTCAATTTTTTTTACACTCCAATTTATCGTGAATTATACAAGTATTCATAAATTTGTTTTCGTATTTCTGTATTAAGCCTATACTAATGTTTAAGTCATGAGTGAATAAGTTACTTCTAGGCAAGCGTGTTCTATCGTCGACCACATCATCGCTTACCATCAGGTGTATGAAAAAAGTATCTAGTTTTAGAGAGCATTTTTTTTTTGATAGACTGCTTTTGACCAAGACGACGAAGGAGCCTATTCATTCTTGCCTTAAAAAAGCCAGAATTCCACATCTTAGCTATATGCAAAATAAATGTGTTCCCAAAACGTTTTGTATAAGCTTACTAGCTTCTGTAAGTGGCTTCGCTCGCGTTAAAGTAGGCATCGAAAGTTCGAAAAGCTTGAAGCGCTACAAAATACAACAAAATCATGTAAAACCAAAAAGCTTCGATCCAGATGCAATGATCGGTACAAACGTGAAAGTTTACATATAACAGTTTTAAACAGTGTATATTTAGTTAAAATGTGTGCGATGATAGGGCGGTTCTCATCTCGATCGGCAGAAACCGGGTCGGGCGGTCCGAACTGTGTCACTCGTGACGTCAGACACCCGCTCCCGACCAGCGCCGAACATCACCGACCACCACCGACTACTGCCGACCAGCCCGGAATATTATGAATTATTATGAGTGATTAGTTATGTAGACACAACTCTTAAATGGGTCAACGAACCGGTGTGTGAGTTTTTTTTTCCTACAAAACACTAGTTCGTGCCAATTTCTGGTCGTGTTTTTTTACGTGGCGTGGGCTTTGTCGCTGTGTGAAAAGTTGTTGTAGCAAAACTTTTAGTCATCTCCTTATACAACGTGTTTTTTTTTATATCCCATAACTCTAGGGTATGAATGAGACCATATCAAATAATCAACTGGAATATTAATTATTTTTCAATTATCTTTTTTTTTTGTTTTCAATTTCCATACACAATAATTCGGTAAATTCACGATTATTTATGTAAAATACCCTTACGTAAAATATGAGAGCGTAAACATATTGTAATGTCATTTGTTTATTTTTGCAAACTACTTTAGATTTCATCGATGACTGGCAACGTCACCAAAGTATAGTACATTTTGATACAAGTGCAGAAAATTTGTCATTGCGACCGTGGCGGGATTCGCACGAGCCGTAGAGGAGTGTGTTATGGACTCGAGGACTGCAGTGACAAAGCACGTGTATCAAACAACTTTTTTCAATACACTTACGAAGAAATGAATAAACGGGGGTTAACCGGCGCTTCGTGGGGGTCGCCGCGAGCCCGACCTGATACGATACATGTTATAAAATTGTGGCAGGGGCGAGCACGCGCACTTTTCTGCATTAGCGCGGAAAACAGTCTATTGCGTGCCTAAAAGCGGTGGGCTAAGAACGGATTTTCGAGAAGTGTATTGAAAAAGATTTGTTACGACAAATCTTTTTCTGGTGCAATTTTTTATTGATTTGGTGAAGATTGACGGTAATATCTTCGGAACCATGCAGTTTTGGACCATGTATTCTAGGACTTTTAGAATTATTTTTCTTTAAAGGATATAAACCTTGAGTTATGGGATATCAATAACAAAACATTGTATATGACTATCTTTTCTACATCTACAGTTTATCCAACTATTTTTAATAAATTCTATTCAGGGAATTTATTGCATAGTTTGACCACACAAGCATTAGTTTTGTTTTTGGACTGTATGTATGTATCATGTATATATATTTAGCACCTAGAGCTCGTAGCAAAAGGCTCGTTGCGTATTAGCTTGAGAGATGTAGTAAGATTCGTCTTAGTTGTGACAGTGACACTGGATATATAGAAATTATAAAAAATAAAAATTTCTAATTTTTGGCGCCAATTAATTATTCTCAAAAAAAAATCGTAACAAATAAGTACGGTTTTAAAATATAGAGCTCGTGGAGACGATTTCAAAAGTAAGTGTTATTCCTCACTCCAATGTACGAAACAAAACAAATATATGATCCGAACTTTTGATGTCGGGTTTCCTTCTAGCTTTCTTGGTAATGCCAAACATTTGGTGTAAAGTTGACCAATAAAAATGCAATAGGTACATTGTAACACAGTAGTGACTGTCCATCGATACTAGTGCGGTTCTATTCCCGAGTAAGTAGTATAAATTGTTGCGAAACTACTATTTTACGTAGCACGTAAGTGCGTACGTCACTCGCGGTAACTGACGGTTATTTTTAACTGTGTTTACTGTCGTAACAGCGGCTATTTCAGAAATGTGGATTATGTGTCGATCGCGACGAGTTTCGTTAAGTTTTCAAAACAAAAGCTTTAGAAACTTTATGATGTTTGGTCAAGCCTCGTCACTTCGTGCCTACAATGACGAGTTAATTCCGTTAATTTGGAATGTTTCAGTTCATATCACGTTTTGACCATCGAAAGATTAACTTTCGAATACCGTAATTAGAGACAAAATAGGAAAACAATGAGAGAGTGAACGCCGGCTGTAAATTGTATTCAAGTTTTTTATCGGCAGATGACATTATTAAGCATGATTCTGATATGCGATATACCTTTGTTCTTACACACAGAGGGGCATTTGTTTACGTAAAAAAACTCAAATATTACCAATAGGTTATTAGGATTAGCCACTCATAGATAAAGTTTCATTAGAGCTGCATCAGTAAGGTGTTTCTTCCAATAACTTTTCGCAACGACCATTACTGTGTGTTTATTTAAACAGCAATGGGAAGGGCCTCCTGCTCGCTAATAGCATTCACTCCTGAGTAACCACTCTGTTGCAACATTTACGGCTTTACTGATCTATTGGTTGTTGGAAAGATTTACCGTCCCCCAGCGCGTGGTGACGTCATTACTTGTGTTTATCTCAAGGCTCTCTTAGGGCCTACTTTTGATAAATTATGATCCAACTGTCCAGTGCGACGTTATTTATTGTTGGAGCTTTTTATTTGAGATGTTGATGAGATGAGACGTATTGCGGTATTGTTGGTCAATGCTGTTAAGCGGGGAAGGCGTAAGTTGGTTAAATATCATGTAGACAGCATTAAAAGCGGAAGTTTTCTAGAAGAAGGCTAAAGTTTGTGACGTGTGAGTTTGTTACTTCTTCATGTTCGAACTGGTACACGGATTTTGATGAAACTTGGTACCCGGGTAGACCATGTTATAATCTATACTTATAATAAATCTGTAGAAGTGAAAACTCTGTACATTGAAAATATAAAAAAAAATGGCAAGGGGTTTTTTTTTTTTTTTTTTTCTCTCGACGGGGAAAATCATCATTGACGAAACCCGCTCTTGGGTGGAGCGGGAGACAGTGTCAGAGTCTTACTGACTAAAAACCCCGCGCCGTTCCTTCTAGCCTTCATACCGGGGCTCTAGTTTCCTTTCGGATAACCCCGACCCCGGTAGGCTTCGACCCAGATGGGCCCCTCCTGTTGCTGACAACTCCTTGAGGCGCGCGGGAACAGTGCGCGCCGTCGACGCCTTGGCTCGGTCCGGACAGTTACCGGACGATCAGACAGCGAGCTACCCATGGCTCGCCGTCCGCGAGCCCGCGTCTACGGTGGCCGGAAATCGGGATCGGAATCCCGGCGGCGGCGGCGGGGGCGCCGTTGCCTGATGCGGTCTGCCTCCTCCTTTGCTAGCATTACTGCTTCGCAGAAGGAGGCGACCGCCTGCCATTCCTCCTCGCTCCGGACCATGGCCTGAACCAAGGCCCGGCGCGAGAGGTCTCCGCCGCCGATCACCCCCACGAGGGCACGGCGTTGCTCCGCCCAAGCAGGGCACACCTCAACTGTGTGCTCCACCGTGTCCTCCGGGCGTTCCGCACAGTGGCGGCACCCGGGCGTCTCTTCCGCTCGAATCCGATGCAGGAACCTCCCGAACTTGCCATGTCCGGTGAGGACCTGCGTCATGCGGAAGGTAAGGACGCCGTGAGGTCTTTCCAGCCACGCCTCAAAGAGGGGACTTACCGCCATAATTGTGGCGTGCCCAGCACTGGGTTGCGATAGTCGCTGACGCCATTTCACCGTGAGATCCCGCCGGAGCTCTGTCCGCCATACCTCGACCTGTCGCGGTAGTGGACTTTCGCCCCGGCGTTGCATCTCCACGCGCTTATCGTGCATGTGTGCAAGGACTGTTGCCTCCAGATCCCACGGTGGTAGGCCAGCCAGAAGGCTCGCCGCTTCGCGGGAGATCGTGCGGTAACCCCGCACCATCCGTATTGCCATGACCCTCTGGCAGGCGTTCAGTATGGACGCCGGTCGCTTTGCCAGCGACGGCGCCCACACCGGCGCCCCGTAGAGGGCCATGGACCGAACGATCCCCGCGTAGAGCCTCCGGCAGGAGGCGTCTGGACCCCCAAGGTTGGGCAGGAGCCGCTTGAGAGCAGCCCCGGCCCGGTTGAGTTTGGGAGCCAAACGTCGGAAGTGTTCTCCGAAATTCCATCGGCTGTCGAGAACGAGTCCCAGGTACTTCATCGTCGACCCGACGCCGATGCGAACTCCTCCTACCGTAAGTTGGGAGTCTGATGGTGGCGCATTCCGAGGACCGTGGAAAAACATGGCCTCGGATTTGTGCAGCGCCACCTCGAGTCCCAACTCCTGGATCCTACCAACGACTATCGCAACCCCACGTGTCGCTAGAGCGACCGCCGCCTGGTGCGACTCTCCCTGCGCTAGAACCAGCGTGTCGTCTGCGTAGCAGACCACGCTGACCCCGTCAGGGAGGTCGCCGCGCAGCACGTAGTCGTAGCCGATGTTCCACAAGGGTGGGCCTAGAACCGACCCCTGCGGAACACCGCACGACATCTCTCGACGTTTCCAGTCTCCCTGGTGACCGGGGTAGATAATTGACCTGTCCGACAGGTAAGCCTCGACCACTCGACAGAGGTATTCGGGCACCCGGTGGTACCGGAGTGCCCTCCGGATCGTACTCCAGGGCAGGGAGTTGAACGCGTTAGCAATGTCCAAGGACACTGCCACGACGCTCCTGCCCCGGGACACCGCAACCCCTGTCGTGAGGGCTCGCACGCGCATGATGGCGTCCACCGTAGAGCGCGCCCTGCGAAAACCGAACTGTCCGTCCGACAAGTCCGGCCCCACCCGTGTTAGCTGCGCGACGAGGCGGTTTGCAATGACTCTTTCAAAGAGCTTGCCCACCTCGTCGAGCAGCACAATGGGCCGGTACGCGGACGGAGAGTCCGCAGGGCGCCCTGGCTTCGCGATGAGGACCAGTTTCCCCATCTTCCAGCGAAGTGGAAACTGGCCCCTCTCCATACATGCGCTGAAGAGCCCTCTTAGTCGAGGCCCGAGAGCCTCCATGGCCAGGACCCAGGCTTTCCCTGGCAAGCCGTCGGGTCCTGGGGCGGTGTTCTTGGCACTCAGCCTTCGCACCGCCACTCTCACCTCTACCTCGGTCACCTCTGGAGCGTTGTCGTCGTCGTCGCTGTTGTGGTCCGCGTCAGACACTGCTGGCGGGGGCGGAGCCATGGGCGGGGGGGAGTGTTCCCCTCGCTCAGGGAACAGAGTGGTTACCACACCCTCCACGAGTTGGGGCCGGAGACTCTGAGTCAGCGGTGGAGCCCAGGGGCGTAGCTTGTCCCGTACCAATTTGTACGGGCGCCCCCACGGATCCGCGTTCAGAGACCCCAGCCACACGTTGCGGGCCTCGAGTTTGGCCCGCCTTATCTCAGTTCGGAGGGTGCGCTTTGCCTCTCTGTACCCCTCATACAGCTCCGCCTCTCTGACCTCCGCATCCGGCTGGCGGTTGCGGCGCCTGCAGTGTCTGTCGTACCGGCGGCGCGCGTGGTTGCACGCGTTGCGCAGTGCGCCGATCTCCGGCGACCACCAGTACACGCGGCGCTTAGCACGACCTGGAGGGACTCGGGGCATTGCCGCGTCGCAGATTTGCGACATGGCCTCCTGGAACCACTCCGCCTCGACGTCGATGTCGACAGGCCTGTCCGGTGCTTGCACCCAGGCCTGTACCGTCGCGGCTTCCAGGAGGAGCTCCCGGTCCATCTGCTTAAGCGCCCACCGCGGACCACAAGGGCTCTGTCGGACCGGCGCGGCCGAGGTTTCGGCGGAGACGTCCAACCGGATGTACCGGTGGTCGGAGTACGTCTCCACCTCCTCCATAACGCGCCAGTCGACGACACGCGGCGACAGAGCGGGGCTGGCGAACGAGATGTCCACCACTGATGTACCCCGCATCCGCACCAACGTGGGGACAGAGCCCCGGTTCAGGACGACCAGGCCCAGCTCCAAGGCCCAGTCCTCCACCATCCGACCCCGTCGGTTCGTGCGCCGAGAACCCCAAGCCGTGTTCCAGGCGTTGAAGTCCCCGCAAACGACCACGGGGAGGGAACCGAACCCAGCGACGACGGAATTAAGCTCCATCAGGGAGAGTTGGAACTCGTCGAGAGATCTGTTCGGGGGCAGGTAGACGCCTACTACGGCGATGTCCCCGAACCGTGCTGCCACGCAACCCCGCCTCCTCGTGACGGACTCGGGGGGCGGGGTACCGGCGGCGGCCGACGAAATTAACGTCACCGAGCCGTCCAAGTCCTGAACCCAGTCTCCACGGGGTTGGACAAAGTACGGCTCGGCGACGACGGCGATATTGATCGACCACTGCGCCATGCTCTGGAGCAACAGATCCTGAGCGGCGGCACAGTGGTTGATGTTCGCCTGGAGGAGACGTAATGGTGTCGTTATTGACATTCCATTATCGTCTCCTCCTGAGCCCTTTGTGAGGGTCCTGCCGCGGCGGCGGGAGCGGCGGCGATAGCAGCGGCAGCCAAGGTAGTGGCTGCGGCGGTGAGGACGTCAGGGTGGATGCCCCTCCTGACCTTGCCCTTGGCCTTGGTGGGAGGGTCGCAGGACCTACCCCCAGCCCGGTGGTCGGCCGGCTTGCCGGCCGCCGCACATGCGTAGCAGTGCGGCAATGCACGGCATTCGGCGGCCTTATGACCAGGCTGTCCGCACTGGTGGCAGCGGTCGCTGCGATCCACCTCTGCGGCGCAATAGGCGCCCGCGTGGTGCCCGACGTGGCATCGGTAGCACCGCAGAGGTCTGGGTTCCAGCATCTTGACTTGGGCTGAAACCCAGCCCACCAACAGCCTTCGGCCCTCGGTCGTGATGGCCTTGGCCACCGACACGGGGCAGCTCACCGTGACGGCTCGCATGCCCGTGCTGTCAGCGCGGATGGTGCCCGCCCGAACCTGATCGGTCGTGCACCTTCCCGCCCTGACGATGGCGGCCACCACTTCTTCCACCCTGACAGAGTCGTCCAGACCCATAATGCGCATGTCTACGCTCTTAGTGGGTCTGGACACTCGGGCCTCCTCGACGTCCAGGGACGCCCTGATTTTGTCGGCCAGAGCGTCAGCGAGTTCACCGCTGTCCGCCCCGGGGACCTCCAAAATTCGGGCTCCGGTCACGGTCTTCCTTATTCGGAAGCCCCCGGAGGCTCCGAACTCGTCGAGGTGGCCCACCACCGCCTGCTTCGCCTTGGCCATGACTACGTCGTAGTTCACACCCTTCTTTTCCGCAGCCGGCTGTAGTGTGATCACTACAGCTGCGGAAGTCGGGGCGCGAAGTCTGGCAGCCATGGCCCGCTTCCTGCGCTCCCGTTGCCGTTTGCGCCTATTGGTCGCCCTAGCCGCCTTGCTCGCCTTCTCCTTGGCGCCGACGACCGTCCACTCGGCGCCAGCCGAGGAGTCTTCGGGCGGAGAAGGCGGCAGGCGCGACCTAGTCGCCGCCGCGGCAGGAGGCCCTGCCGGTTTTGTGGCAGCCGCCACCTTGCCCTTCGGGGGGGCGGCAGGCTTCCCCTGCTGCTGCTGTCTGGTCACCGGACCCGACCTCGCCGCTTCCGGCGCCGCGGCCTTGCGCGCGACTTGCCCCGACGGACCTGCCCTGGGTGCAGTAGTCGTCGTGGCCGCGGCGACGGCGGCATATGACGCCACCTTTTTCGGGTTGGAGGCCGCGAGTGGGGGACGCAGCACGATGCTCTCCAGGACGGAAAGCTGGCGCCGGATTTGCTCCTGGAAGCGCTGCTGCTGCTGCTGCTGCTGCTCCCTGGCAGCAGCCAGCTCTTGCCGCAGCAGGGACAGCACCTCGCTTTCCGCCTCCGTGCTCCGTCCTTCCGGTGACTGTGCAGAAGGGGAGTCCTGCAGACCAGCCAAGGCCTCGAGCCGGCCAATCCTCCCTTTCAGGGTCAGCTCGTAGGGCTCGAACACGAACCCCAGAGCCCCCCCAATCGTGGCATTGGCCAGCTCGATGGAGCGCTTCTTGGCCACCCTCTCCCGTTTGTTGGCCACGCTCATGATGGCGGCTGCCACGACCTCTTTAAATTTGGCCATGGCCACCTCCATTCCCTCCGGCAACTCGGTAGGGATTTCCGGCGGTATGAGGCTGGCCTGGCGTCCCTCGCTGGCGCTCTCAGCGGGGAGCCCTCTCCCTTTGCCCATCTTTCGGGCGGTGCCCCGCCCCGAGGTCGAGACCTTCCGGGCAGGTAACGCTTCGTCGTCCGAGACGGAGCGCATAAACTTCCTTTTGATGGAGGTGGATTCTTCCACCTCCATTACGTCAGAGTTGTGTGAAGACGCGGCATCAGAGTCCGACGCCGCGTCTCCACTCAACTCCCTGAGGCCGAAGCTACGCCCGGCCTCCACCGGCGTCGCGGATGTGCTGGGAACTGGTCCCAGGGACTCCGCGCTGCCGGCTAGTGAGCCACCCTGGCTCAATGCGTCCACGAAGGACGGTAACAGGTCGGTACGGTTAGGTACGGACCTGGCGCGCTCTTTGCCCCCCCCAGAATACGAGGGGCAGCCCGAGCTCTGCTCGGGGAGGGATTCTCCGCCTGCGGGGCAGGCGGTACCCTCCTGGGGTAGTGTCTTTTTAAGGAACGCGGCCATGGTATGCTGAACACAGCTTTGCCTTTTTTTTTATGGGGTGGGGTCCCCAATACACGTTCGCCATCGTGGTCGTGTCTGATGAGCAGACACGTACCCGAGGCGAACCCACTCTCCAAAATCGCTGTCCAGAAGGCGCCAACAGCTGTTGGTGCCGGCGCTCCTGGACAGCGCACCCGCCGGGCGGTCCAACTGGACTCCGCCGTGTGTTCCTCTTGGTCTGGTCTCTCGCTTGAGGCCTTCCGGCATGAGTAGCTCTACCGGCATAGCCCTCAAGGTCATTGAGACACGCAAGCCCCACCACGACGACAACGTGGGAACACGGTTGGTGGGGATGGCAAGGGGTGTTACTAGACCGACATCGAACCCAAAAATGTGTTTAAAAAAATATCATAATTTGTGCACCAACATGACTTAGTTTATTTACATTGATTCACATAACAGAATCGACTAGAAATATGTAATCGACACATTTGTATTTAATCCTATAATTGAAAAGAGTGTCCATTCAGTTTCTTGCACATTCTTCTCCATAGAGATCTACGCTATGTTTCTAACTGACTGACTTCTTAACAATTCAAAAGTGCTTGTAAATGGTTTATTTGAAACTAGCTTTTGCCAGCGGCTTCACCCACGTAAAAGTAGGTTTCTCCATACACCGTTTCATCCTCTTAGGAGTTGAACCTTGGAGAATCCTTTCTTAACAATGCTCGCTTACGTCATAAAAGGAAGCTTTGCTCAAAATTCACACTCCTAGTCACATCGTAGTTTTTGCTTTGCGTTGATATGTCAGTCATTCAATTTCTCATTTTATATATATAACATAGATAATAAAACATCAAAAACTTTATATGTTAGATCAATCGTCATCATCATTTTAGCCGAAAGACATCAACTGTTGGACATAGGCCTCCCCCAAGCGTCGCCACAACAACCGATCCTGTGCGTCGCGGATCCACCGCATTCCCGCGACTCTCACCAGGTCGTCGGTAAACCTTATGTGAGGCCTTCCAACGCTGCGTTTTCCCATGCGCGGTCGCCACCATATGCCATACTAGCTGCTCCCAGCGGCTTCGCCCGCGTGATAGCAGAAAATTATCCCAAGGGAACAAAC
Source organism: Mythimna lalbum (assembly GCA_949319445.1). Lineage (NCBI taxonomy): Eukaryota > Metazoa > Arthropoda > Insecta > Lepidoptera > Noctuidae > Mythimna > Mythimna lalbum. The sequence goes on along the minus strand of OX439356.1, from coordinate 19,837,073 downwards.
TTCCGGGATAAAACGTATCCTATGTCCTATTCCAGGACATGGTCTATCCGTGTACAAAGTTTCATCAAAATCGGTTAAGCCATTCAGGCGTGAAGACGTAACAACCAAACAAACTCACTCTCGCTATTATAATATTAGTGATGATGTGAGGTATAGAATAATGTGACTAATTGCCTGTTGATTTGCCTAATCCTTCGATGCCAGTTCAATCTTACTATGTCCGGGTTCGGCCCAGGTCTTTGCCCGCTCGTTGGCAGGCTACCTCCAGCCAGTAATTGTTTACCAGCGTCAGAGCATAGAGCAGGTGTCGTGCCGACCTCCTCAAGCACCGTTTGATCTCGCCCACGCTGTCATAAACTATTTCAGCACGTTTATGGTCATCTATAATTGTCTATTGTTTGTCTACTCATTGATTAAAGGGAAGTCTTCTATATGGTGTGGCTTGTACTAAGATGTTAAAGGCATGTATTATTTTTTTACTTCGGAATATTGTAGCGTGGTTATTTTTTTGTGTCCACAGCTTCCTTTTACGTAATACTTTGCCAAACTTTGCTTTGCATGGATGATAGTGATTCTACATTAATTTCACCACTTTTTCTTGAAATTCCGCTCCTACTCCAACGGTTTTTAGGCTTGCAATGAAGTATAGGTATTTCGCACTAGTGCAGAAAAGTGCGTCGGCCAGCCCTCACCCAAGTCTACTATCAAGTTGGTTGCTACGGCCATTGAAAGAAAGTCCGCGAGCTCACAATAATTTGTTACTAAATATTATGTTTTTTATTTATACAGACTTTCAGATTTAATTATTTTGGTATAAGTACCTAATAGATATTTAAATACGTCTTGTTACCCGTGGGCAATTGTCATTGCAGTTTCTAGTTTCAAAACGACCTCACCTTCGACTAGACTGCAATGGCAAACTTTGCCCAGTTGTACTTAAATATACTTACTAGTAAAATATTTCAAATTAGATTAATCAAACAAAACACATCCTTATATCATTCGGAACTTTAGTAGAGGTACACACTCTTACCGAGTTTTTTTATTGGTAGGCTATTATTCACGATGTTACACTCACCTATTTAAAATGACGATTTGTACTGCTTTGGACACGCACAACAACTATAGAGGAATTTGCGAACAGGAAAAGTGTTAAAGAGAATTAGAGAATTATTAACATGAATTTAAATTATATAGTAATACGTCTGTTACATGAGCCTCACGTCTAAGAGGTTATCGAACGTAACAAAGTAATATAAGAAAAAAGATTTATGCCGTTTTGGGCACGCTTAGCAACTATAGAGAAATGTGAGATGAAAAGTGTAAAAGAGAATTAGAGAATTATTAACATGAACTTAAATTATATAGTAATATGTCTGTTACATGAGCCTCATGTCTAAGAGGTTATCGAACGTAACAAAATTATTTTTTTAAAGAAGATTTATGCCGTTTTGGGCACGCTTAGCAACTATAGAGAAATGTGAGATGAAAAGTGTAAAAGAGAATTATTAACATGTAAATGACAAAGAAACATGTCTGCTACATGAGTCCCATGTCTAAGAAGTAACAAACTAATCTTTATCCTGCAAACAAGACGCAAAGGCATCGAAATTATACAGCCAAAGCTCTCAATGGGGATAGAGCTAAGCCACCCGCGGCTAAGTCAAATTCGAGCGGCGAGGTGGCGCGCGATTGGCTGGCGCGCATGACGTCAATGCCGACCTCTCCCGCGCCCCGCGCGCCCCGCCGCCTCCCCCGCCGAAGGCCGCGCCACAAGCTTCTGAAAAATAATCACGATTTTCGGACGGAACGATTTTTTTTTCTGTTCTTCACCGCGTACAACGAAACTTCATTGTTTTAGTGTTTGTAGGTGAAGGTGTTATCCAATTATTTCTGCGGTGATTTGAAATGTGGCTCGCACGTGTCGACCGCGTCCTACCTTCCTACTCATCTATAGGTAGCTACTTATTCCGCATATTTGGTACTCTTTCGTAGATCACGTAAGCACGAATGATTAATTCGTGGAATAATGAGCGCAGAACATTGTCAGATGAAGTTTATTGTAAGATTGAGGAGTTCCGTCTTCGTTCACGCTTTCACGCTAATATTGTAAAGGCGAAAGTTCGTGTATTTATGTTTGTTACTCCTTCAAGCTCGAACAGCTGAACGGATTGGCATGATATGCTAATGAAAGCACACGGGTATACAGTGCCCTAAAATAGCACATAATTTTTATCGCGGTTGTACCATAGGTTCCCTTACGACAATTTTCTACTACCACGAGGGTGGAGCCTGGAGCCGGAGGCTGCAGCTAATTTGTGAATAATTTAAAGATACTGCACGGAATCATTAAGTTACAGTAGGACTGTAGTCTTCAGTTTATGAAAAGTGCACATAATTTTTTTGAATTTTTTTTTAGACCGCCGTTTATACGCTTATTTTTACTATGTTTGTCCTTTTTTGTTTAGGTGGTGTACAATACAGAATATAATATATAATTAATAATAAACTGGCAATTAGAGATAGATAGGTTGAGTTACGAAATCTTAACGTTTAACTGTACGAATTTTTATTTGTAAACTGACAGTTACTTATAATATTATTATAGCTAGCCCGTATGGTTTAACTGCTGGGCAAAGGCCTCCCTCCTTTCTTTTCAACGACCATAGTTCTCCAGTTTCTCTTTCAAACTCATCTAGAAGAAGACATAGAATTGATCTTTCGGCCATCTCCTTCGTTGTCTGCCAAAGTTAGTCCTCGATAATATCTCTAATTAAAGATATTCACACACATCATCGCTTACCATCAGGTGAGATGGTCGTCAAACGCGAGTCTAACAACAAAAAATATCTTTTCTCCGTAGAATGCACATCTTATTCCATATTTATTTATATCTTTCTATGTTGCCCCACTTTTAGGCATAGGGGCTCCATATTTGACCTACCTTAGATAATAATAAGCTAAGGAGTGAAACGGGAATCCCACTCCTTAGCTGTGCCGGAGTCTGTGTTAGCTACAACCTAGGGGTCTTAGTCAAGAGTGAATAGTTAACTTCTAGGCAAGCCTGCTCCATCATCGATCACATTATCACGTACCATAAGGTGAGATAGTGGTCAAGGCGAGCTTATCAATAATAAAAGACAATAAGCCAAAATAATGTGTTATTGTTTCGATCTTTATGTGAAACCTGAATATAGTTTGATCAGGAATCGATTCCAATGATTTTTACACCATGTTATATTTTTTTCACCGACACTAAGTACAACACAGGTCACGGCAGGTTATAGCGGACATTAAACACTAGCGCACAGCTGGATACAGAAGTAAAACCACCCTTCAGTCGCCCAGGTGGCCCGGTGATCATGTATTTGTGCGGTCAAATAGTAACATAAGCTTATAACTTCGTGATTTTACATCGTAAAGTTATGAAATTTTGAGCACAGATTCTTTACATTGAAATACTAAACATGTGTTTCGGATTTCGCATATTCCAAAACTAATATTGTATAATATATTTCATGTGTTATTGCTTCTATCTACGACCATAGCTTCACAATTCAGCTTTATCTCTACCACCAGCCAATTTCCAACAAGATTCTCGAAGCGTTTTTAGCGGGATGTTTTTAAGGGAAGATCAGTGGCAGTTTTAATTATTCGAATATAGTGATAAAATACTGGTGTAGTTTTGTATCTCAATGGTCTATACAACTGGACAAGTATGTGGAATCATTGATATAGACGCGATTTCGGTGAAATTAAACTGAGAATGTTATCGTAGTATTGACTACCGCAGCGCCAGGGTCCGAACTAAGGGGAGGCAAGGCGGGCATATGCCCAGACCGGCAAAAAATGAGGGGCGGCAAAATTGACTTATTCCAACCTAGACATTAGCCATCCACACCCAATTAAGTTGGCAGGTTGAGAATTTTATGTGCCACCTTCCAACCTACTTCAGGTTGGATAGTGGCAATATTTAAGACTTAAGACTCATGACTTATATAGTTATGTGTATGTAAAGGGCGGCGAGAATCGGGCCTTACATAGCGAACTTTGTCAAGAAAGCTGACTCGATACTTTTTCTGCCAAATATCGCAAAAACATTATAATGTGTAACCTCCACATGTTACGTACACGAAAGGCAAGCTAAACGAAATTCTTTCTAAACTTGACACTGGCCAAATACATAAACATTACGAAGCCAGAAAAAAAATCACAATAAAAAAACCGTTTTGTACCGTTGGCTTTCCATAATGTCAATACGGCTAGTACAAGTTGCCAGTGTCATAGCGCCATGGAGGCACCGAGCAGCACGCGACACCAACAGGTGGCTTGAATTTTTACGATTCATAATTAACGATGTGCTACCGTCCTACGGTGTACATGCCATGGTGACACCCGTAATGACTGGCTGGCGAGAATGTCACCCTAATAGCTATTGAAGTTCTAATGGTTAACTTGATTGATAAGTTGAGGTTAAGTTTTATATGGCTAAAGAAGTAGTTATGGTATCTATCATTATTTTTAGTTTATGCGAAACCTGACTATAGTTTGTTCAGAATCAGTAACTGAAAGGATTCCAATAGATTTTACACCATGTTATGTTTTAACCCAAAAATATTTTAAAAGGTCACAAATTGGATACCAAGACGCTAAGTACAACATAGGTCGTGGCAGGACATAACAGGTATTAGCAGCCAGCAAACAGCTGAATGCAAGTGCATAGAAACCCCTCAGTCACCTGGATGATCCGGTGACTATTGCTGACATAACAAGCTTATAGCATTGTGATTTTTCATGATACAATAATGAAATTTTGTACATAGATTCTTTACATAAAAATACTAGTCACGTGTTTCGGGTTTCGCATATACTAAAATTAATACATATTGTATACATAAAAGTTCGAACTATAACCAACTGACATATCAACGCACAGTCAGAACTACTGGGACAAGCAAATTTTGCACAAGGTTTCTTTTTATGACGTAGACGAGCACTAAGAGAAGATTTTATAAAGTTCACCCCTAAGGGGATGAAACGGGCGCCAAAGTTTGTATGGAAAACCCTAATTTCACGCCGGTGAAGTCACTAGTAGAAGCTAGTCTATATTATAAAGCTTAAGCTAAAGGCTCGCGCTTGATCACTATCTCACCTGATAGAAAGTGACAATGTGGTCGACGATGGAGCACGCCTAAAAGTAACCTATGAACTCTTGACTTAAAGACCCCAGGTTGTAGCTATCAGGAAACACAGTTTGCTTGACTTGAATGCGATCATCTCAGGTTTTACTAGATCGAATTTAAAAAATATTTTCGTGTTGAATTACCCAGGGTTATTTGTTAACCACTAGCAACCTTGCAGGACTGTATTACTAACATCATAAACAACAATTTTTGTTGTATGACTTTTTACAAAACATAATTCATTCACGAAAAACAAACGTTCAAGTTTTCATTGTTCTGTCTAAACATATTTCAACTCTGTATCTTGCTATACCTACTTACGTCTGTATGACTTGACGCAAGCGCATCAAGCACCCTTGCCGCCCGATCCGCTTCCCTCCGCTTTGCTTCGCATAGACATCGAAATATTTAAAATTCAGAGAACAAAAGTGGTTGTTTATGATGTTAGCAACATAGAGAAGTTGCCAGGGTTTTACAAATAACCCTGAATAACATCAAGCTATCTACAAGCGAGGAGCAGTAACCAAAGACGCATATGAAACCGTGGAAGACCTGGACAGCTACTCTCTAAATTGCTTACTTACGTCTAAAAACGCCGTCCAGGCGGCTCACCTGCGGAATGGAATTGCTAGACCTAAGTAAACGCGCTCAATCGTTACCTGTGTTTAAATTTTCGCGAAGGAACATTACCAAAGATTATCGGCAGACGTCATTTATATTTTTGCCTATTGTTTTAGTAGATACGTATACAACATTATTTTTAGTTTATGCGAAACCTGAATATAGTTTGTTCAGAATCAGTAACTGAATGGTTTCCGGTAGTTTTTACACCATGTTATATTTTTTCCCAAAAATATTTAAAAAGGTCACAACTTGGACACCACCGACGCTAAGTACAACATAGGTCACGCCAGGTCATAGAGGGCATTAGGCGCCAGCGCACAGTTGGATGCGGAATTAAAACCACCCCTCAGTCACCCGGGTGGCCCGGTGATCATGTATTTATGTCGCAAGGTATCATAACTGGCTTATAACTTTATGATTTTTCATAATACAGTTCTAAATGTACATGATAGATTCTTTACATAAAAATACTAAACAGGTGTTTCAGGTGGTATAGATATTATGCGATCATGACAACCGTAATATCCAGACCGCGAGAAATATTCTTTGATGAATGGGCTCCTATAAAACATCAGAATCTAGTGCACGGTTCTAATCGGTCGTTTTTAAAAACGTTAATTTCTCGCTAGGAACCACTCACACATGACACCTATACCCGGAACATTTATCTGTAGGCCATATGAATATTTGTTTCGTGTGGGAATCAAACCCGCGACACGCAGCGCAGCAGTCAATCACTCAACTACTGCTCCAATCGTGTCTTCAGTAATATTAATGCATTGTCATCCAAATAACACAAGTAAGTACCTATGCCAAATTATAGCTCAATTGGTTAAAAGAACCGTTTCAAATCTATTTGTACGATATGCCCCTTAAGAAACACTTTGTTTCTCCGGCTTCGCGTAAGCATTAGCCAATCAAAAAGTCATGTCTTCGCATGAATAGTTTATTTGTTTTCCACTAGAATATGGATGTACACATTCATATATTTTCGCAGTATTTAGTAGCCAAATCCAGTCAACCTTCTCAGCAAGCTTCGCCGAGGTAGTCAAAACTACAATAAAATTATCAGCTCCGTTTTACCAAGATCGCACCCGTTTCAATTATTCCACATATTGACCAGTTGCGCAGACACTTGAGATAGAAAACTTCACCAATTCTACATCACAATATTCACTAGGAATCAATTTGTGAATAATTAAAACAGCCATTGAACTTCACTCAAAGAAATCCCGCCAAAAACCACAAACAAATATAGAATCATTGCAAGTTTGAAAAAAGTAAATCAAGGTCAAGTCTAGTTACCACCCAACAAAGTTCCACATTCAAAAATTCAAACGAGGAACAATATTCAATCAATGCGACCGTAATAAAGAGCCCAATAAGGCGCCAGAATAGCCCGCGTCGCCGGCGTGCGCGCACGCATACGCATGTTTACAAGCGCCGGCTATATATAGCAATGGCGGCTATTTGTGGTGTCTCTGATTCATTGCGTTAATTAGCCTTATTCCCGACAACTAGAGGTTACGCTGAATTGTTTAATTTTAACTCACGGATATTACTTTTAGCTTGGTGTAGTGTAGTTCTATTTTTATTAGGGTTCCTTTAAACGGGACTATCACTGTCCATACAGATGGACAGCATGTCACCAGGCTGTATCTCATGAACCGTGATACCTAGATAGTTGACATTTTAACAGATGATGTATTTTTTTGTTGCCGCTATAACAATCAATACTAAAAATAAAATAAATTAGTTAAGTGACAACTGTTCAATTCCCAGCAAGCTTTTATAGCTCGGTATGCCTATATAGTTAAAACTGGTCAAGACAAATTATACGAGCCCAAACTCGATGGGGTTGTGTCGTTTAACTACCAAGTTCCAATAGCCACCTTCCGGTTCCATCATCAGATCAGCTCCTTGTCATAATAATTTTTCATTGTCATCTGATTTACACATGCATGCAAAATTTCAGCCCAATCGGTAACCGGGAAGTGGGTCAAATTTAATTTACAAGATTTGATTACAGACAAACATCGGGACAGGTGAAACTAAATAAAAACTTGTAATAAATAAAAAGTGTTACAAAGATATTTCCGAATCGCAAAAAAAAAGCTTTTTTGGTGACGTAAATACAAATTTACGGTTTTCAGAGTTTTCTCCTATACTTGTGCTATGAGACATTGCTTCATGCTAAACAGGATTCTAGGTTAACGGCCGTATACCCTATGAATTTTGATTCCCTTGAGAGTGTCGAAATGGTTTTTCACAGCTTCAAGGGACCGCAGACCTGAGTATATGGTTTTAATTTCAACTCGGTACCTCCACGCGTTCTCGAGGCCTTGACAGGCAGACAGACAGATGGACAACATAGTGTTCTTATAAGGGTTCAATTTTTTCCTTTTGAGGTACGGAACCGTAAAAAATATGGTTGACTCCATGACTAACAGTAGCGAGGTACACACCACCGAACTGTACGCATTTTCATGTCCGTGCGTACTGGCAACATCGCCATAGCGTCCAAGTGAGGCACAGGCTCCAGTAGCCAGAAAAATAGGAGAATACCAATGAAGCGATATAGAGAATGGACTGTGTACAATATTATATTGCTAGAAATGATGAGGTTACTCTATATAACCTCATCATTTCTCATGACCAAAAGTGTGAAGTGGACGATGAAGTCAAGTTACAGGGACCCCAGATAATGTGAAATATGGACTTTTACTTGCAAGACTTCATTACAGACATCGGGACAGGTGAAAGTAAATAAAAGCTTGTAGAAAGCAAGAGAAATACGATAATGAAAGCTCGGCAGTAGTTTTAAATAGTGTCATATCTCACACACTTTTACCTACGTAGGTGCCCAATATTAGTCGACAACATAAACAGAGAAGTTCTTGATGATCATCACGCTGGAGGCTATTGCCCCCGGGTTATTTCAGTTCTTGTCTAGTGATCGTTTACTTTGGCACTACGACTTACGACCTACACACGGACGCGCTTTAAAAAGTTCTATAAATTGACTATGGTAAGATTTCCGTATTAGGTATTGACGATTTGAAGGGAGATTCGGACGTTTTGGGTTCTCGTTTTACGTATTTATATAATCATGCAACTCCACAGCTCTTATCTTTATTCTTCAGTTCTTATGAATGCGTTTCTATTTTTTTTTTTTTTTTTTTTTTTTATTATTGATAGGTTTGCGCTTGACCGCTATCTCACCTGATGGAAAGCTCTATTTTATTATTTTTGGCTGAAACTCGGAAAATAGGCAAATATGACGTATTGGTAAAATACTACGAAGATGAACAGAAAAATCCAATCTCATTGCTATATCGGGTATGACTACTTTAGCATCTTTAAACTACCATTGACGAAACAAAAAAAAAACTAATTCTATTTTCGTAATCTGACAGTTCAACTTTTTAAGACGAGTGCTGTCTATGGCCTCTGTAATGTCACCGTATTCCGGGAGGTGGTGCCGCGCGGGCTACAGCGTCTATCCAGCCAGTCCGCTTCTCCTCCGGCCCCGCCCGAGGTTATTTAAATATACCGTGACGTATGAACGTCAGAACTAACCACTAATATGTTTCCTTGATCCCCATCCGCTGTGCCCTTCCGCGTATAAAAACTCGCTATAGTTTATTGACAAGCGCGCACTATAAATAACTTACTTTTGTTTTATGTTTCGCGTACGTTTCGGGGTAAAGGTTACGTGTTTAATTTTGTAGTTGACTTTCACGTTTTTATTTTTGGTGTGTCAAACTAAATCTGAAATAATTACCTCGCAATTTTTTGTTTTGTAATTTGTATACATACTTCTTTATATTATAACTTATACAACTCTTTGTCTTTATTTTGAAATGTTTGTCTCGAAGGTTGCATGGAAACCAGCCATTTAGTTCATTACCTAAAGCGCATGATGTAATGAAAATTATGATTTCATAAGGGAATAGTTTACCTATTCCAACGGTTACTACGTTCGCCCACGCGCGCGTCACTTTCCTACATACCTAGGTACCTATCTACTATTTTTCAGAAGTATGTAACAATTTTTATTATAGCGTAATTTTACTTCCAGTTTCTTTTAGCTATATTAGGTACTCTTAACGTTTATTAGGATGATAGTTATTAAATAAAACACGTCGTTTACATTATTTCCGGCAACAAAATATTTTGAAAAAAAGGAACTCTACGACTCGTGGAAGGGTCTACAAAATGCTACATAAGGCGTAAATTTGCAAATTGATCTCTTGTTGGGTAGTAAAAATCTTCGATGTCGATGTTAAGAGTATGGAAAAATCGTTACGAATCCCATAGGTACAACCCACGCTAACCCAGACCGGTTACTACTGCATGATATCTGAGAAAATCGATTACCAAATGGAAATCTATACGTAATAACTATAATTAGAAAGAGCAGACTATACAAACATGTAGATATACGTGAACCTTGAGTGTTGTAGGTAGGCGTTTACTCTTTACTTCGAAATTTCTAGTTAGTACCTAGAAGTTAGTACTAGGCGAACAGAACTTAGCAAGAGGTAACCAAACAACCAGGCTGCTACAGCTACCAAGAATAATTTAAATTGACAACATCCTAATGTCTTAACTTCGACAGTTCTAGTTAGAACCTAGTCAATATGAGAGCATGTAAATACTAGGCGAACAGAACTCAGTAAGACGTTACGGAACAGCCAGGCTACTACAGCTACCGGGGACAATATAAATTGGCAACATCAGTGTCTCCAGTGGGATGGCGGCGAGATGCGAGCATGCGCGGCTCCTATCGATCCGTGCTTGAGATGACTTCACGAGAGCAGGGAGGCCCGCTCGGCCGCCCCAGCCGTGCCGTGCATGCCCCGACATTGCCGACTATTCTGTCTATGGTCGCGCAATTTGCAAGTAAAAACTAACTTCCTTTTAGGTTTGGTTTTCGAATTATTTTATTCGATTTTTGAAATTATAACAACTAAAGAAGTGTGGATTCGTTCGATCATTTACGAAAAAAAAAATCCATAGACACTATTTAATTTTATATTTTGTTTTAGCTTCGTAAATCGTTTCGCTACCAATAATATTCCTCAGTATTCAATATTGTTTGATTCATAAATTATCCCGAAGAGGCAGAACGATTAGAAAGCCATACATTAGCGATATCTTGGCAGCCACTTCAAACCTCTTACATTCGTTACTAGCTACTCCGTACTCATGTATCAGTTTCATGGTAATCACAATACAGCCAAGATTAAGTAGCATTTGGCCTAATTCAATTAGTGTTGGAGATTGAAATCAGTTCTGTAGGTGTATTGGATTAAAACTCCTTAGATTAGTTTAATTTAAATGTTGCCAAGTTGTAGGAAAATTGTGCATTCTCGGAAAATTTAATCTAGTTTCATCAGCTATGTCTTTTTAATATAAATGCACTAAATACTAATCTGTGAATATTTAACGAATATGTAGGAACCTAGTATCCGAACTGGTTTCTTTGTGACAAGCTTAGCAAAAACTCTTTTTTTATTTATTTTGCCTCTCATTAAGATTAACTCCTTTATCGTGTAAATGCTTGACACATACGTATCTAGACCAATCGCTCCGTAAGTTACGGTCCAAAAACATACATGGCTACATTCTTTGGAAGCTCTTACAGTACGTCTCGTTTCTATAAGTAAGACAGTCAATATTTTTATGAAATCGTGAATGTCCCCAAAAGTTAAGATGGATAGCGCAATCGATAATAATAACGTTAAGATCCGATACACCGTTGCACCTTCAGCTAACAAATGTATTAGTAATCGTTATTTAAATTCCGGATATCTACCTTATCTATAGTAGTCCATCTAGTAACAAAATTGAGCGTGTGTGTGTGAGGGCCCGTTTGTTAAAATTGTTTCAAAATATTCTGAAAAGTTGAAGTCAGAATTTGTGAAAGCCCAATAAATGAGTTATGGACTGTTAACTTGGGCCCTCAGTTCATATCATCATCTTCATTCATAGAGGGTTGAGACCCACCTTATACGATTTCAAAAGGGCCTTTTTAATTATGAATAGGCGTTTGACCACTATCTCACCTGATAGTAAGCGATAATATGGCCGACGATGGGGCACGCTTGCTTAGAAGTAACCTATTCACTCTTGAATTAAAGATAACTACAACCTTTGGAAGGTTTTAGCTATCAGGAAACACAGACTCCAGCAGCGAATTCCAGTCCTTACCTGTAGGCACAATGAATGTATTTCCAAAACGCTTTGTATGGGTAGGATGTCCTTGTCCACCACGTACTGGTGGCGCAACGCCGTACGTCTAGTCTACGCCTTACTATCTATCGTATAAAGCCATAAACCCTATTCATGCGTGGCCCATATCCCTATGGCCAACTCCCAAGCGAGTGGCATGTTGAACTAGCTGGACGGACGCGGCGGGGGGGTTGGGGGCAGTGCATCGCGTGCCCGCTAATGTAATGCGTCCGACCACTTCATTACCGCTCTACTATTAGCTTATTGAATACTAGCTTCTGCCCGCGGCTTCGCCCACTTACATAAAACATAGCCTGTGTCAGTCAGAAATAAAGCAGCTTTCTATCGGTGAAAAATTTTAAGCATTGGGACCAGTACTTTCAGAGATTACTCCTACAAACAAAACACAAACTTTACCTCTATATAATATTAGCAATTTAGTATAGCTTCTGTAAGCGGCATCGCCCGCGTGAACGTCAGTTTTTCCATATAAACTTTTTTTTTTTTTTTTTTTTTTCTCGACGGGGAAAATCATCATTGACGAAACCCGCTCTTGGGTGGAGCGGGAGACAGTGTCAGAGTCTTACTGACTAAAAACCCCGCGCCGTTCCTTCTAGCCTTCATACCGGGGCTCTAGTTTCCTTTCGGATAACCCCGACCCCGGTAGGCTTCGACCCAGATGGGCCCCTCCTGTAGCTGACAACTCCTTGAGGCGCGCGGGAACAGTGCGCGCCGTCGACGCCTTGGCTCGGTCCGGACAGTTACCGGACGATCGGACAGCGAGCTACCCATGGCTCGCCGTCCGCGAGCCCGCGTCTACGGTGGCTGGAAATCGGGATCGGAATCCCGGCGGCGGCGGCGGGGGCGCCGTTGCCTGATGCGGTCTGCCTCCTCCTTTGCTAGCATTACTGCTTCGCAGAAGGAGGCGACCGCCTGCCACTCCTCCTCGCTCCGGACCATGGCCTGAACCAAGGCCCGGCGCGAGAGGTCTCCGCCGCCGATCACCCCCACGAGGGCACGGCGTTGCTCCGCCCAAGCAGGGCACACCTCAACTGTGTGCTCCACCGTGTCCTCCGGGCGTTCCGCACAGTGGCGGCACCCGGGCGTCTCTTCCGCTCGAATCCGATGCAGGAACCTCCCGAACTTGCCATGTCCGGTGAGGACCTGCGTCATGCGGAAGGTAAGGACGCCGTGAGGTCTTTCCAGCCACGCCTCAAAGAGGGGACTTACCGCCATAATTGTGGCGTGCCCAGCACTGGGTTGCGATAGTCGCTGACGCCATTTCACCGTGAGATCCCGCCGGAGCTCTGTCCGCCATACCTCGACCTGTCGCGGTAGTGGACTTTCATTCCATATAAACTTGGGAACCCTATTTCATGTCCTTAGGGGATGAATTTTGGAAAATGTTATATAAATATAGATTTTCATGTAGGAAACCGATATGCTGCTTCGTTGCCTCGGCTAATCTAGCGATCAATATAATACGTAAGTGTGGAAGCTTTTTGGTCTTTTTCGACAGGCCTGTTGGTCTAGTGGTTAATGGCCCTGACTGCTATTCCAAAGGTCGTGAGTTCAGTTTCCACCCAAGACAAATTTTTGTATGATAAGCACGATCATTTGTTTTGTGTCTAGGTGTGTTTTATCTATAAACATGTATGTGTTTAGAAATATCTAAGTATTTTTATCAGTTGTCTAGTAGACAGAACACAAGCTCAGCTTAGGTTGGGACTAGATGGTGTTCCCACTGCTGGGACTCAGGTGCCTTACCATGACGTGTTAAAATATCAGGTGGGCGAGCAAGAAAATGGAATGGAGCTATAGACCCTGTATAGTTCTATCCCTTTTACAGTCCAGTTTAGTTAGACAAATGGATCGCGTTAAAAGCTTCTGGTACGAGTAGGGCTCCAGGCCTTCTCTTTAAAAGAGTGAATAGGTCGTAATCCACCACTCGGGCCCAATGCGGTTGGCTATTTTACGAATTATATTAATCCTTATATTATAAAAGCGAAAGTGAGTTTGTTTGTTACGTCTTCACGCGTAAATGGCAAAACCGATTTTGATGAAACTTGGTACACGGATAGAACGTGTCCTGGAATAGGACATAGGATACTTTTTATCCCGGAAGTATGTTCCCTTGGCATAATTTTCTGCTATCACGCGGGAATCCGCTGGGAGCAGCTAGTTTTATATAATGCAGCACGTTAGCCATATTTAGAGGCTAATCCAGACTTACATATAAGATCACGGACCGTAAACAAAGTACTTCGTAGTACTTAGCAGAAATCTATGCCTATATAACACTCTGGAATTAAGCAGATCCTGTTGGTGGAAAAACTTTAGCAATCAGACCAGCCCCCCTAGCCAAGTTACAACCGTTTCGCTTGCGTCGAACGCTTCGAGTTGACCTTGCCGCCAATTCTTTTGTTCTGACCACGTGACTGAGCGTTGAGATGACGTTATTCCCGTACATTTGAAGCTTTCTACAAGCGTTAACTATTGCAGATTAGCAACTTGGCTAGGGGTACAGTACTTTCAAAGATTACCTCCAACAAACACAAAAATAAACTTCTCTTTCCTCTTTATAATATTAGTGCAGATTACTTACTTAATTTTCTAACTTTATAGGTATATTTTATACTAACGTTCTGTCATATCAATTAACTGTTAAGTTTTCAGTCAGTGCTATGCAATTTTGTAGGTGTTGAATTCACTATGCCCGTGCCCTCGTGGGGGCGATCGGCGGCGGAGACCTCTCACGCCGGGCCTTGGTCGAAGCCATGGTCCGGAGCGAGGAGGAATGGCAGGCGGTGGCCTCCTTCTGCGAAGCAGTAATGCTAGCAAGGGAGAGGCAGACCGCATCAGCCAACGGCGCCCTCGCCGCCGCCGCCGGGATCCCGATCCCGATTTCCGGCCACCGTAGACGCGGGCTCGCGGACGGCGAGCTATGGGTAGCTCGCGGTCCGATCGTCCGGTAACTGTCCGGACCGAGCCCAAGATGTCGACGGCGCGCAAGGTTCCCGCGCGCCTCAAGGAGTTGTCAGCAACAGGAGGGGCCCAGCTTGGTCCAGCCTTGCCAGCCCTTGGCCAGGGTTATTTGAAAAGAAGCTCGAGCCCCGGTATGAAGAGGCTAGAAGGAACGGGGTGGGTTTTTAATCAGTAAGTGTCTGACATTATCTCCCGCTCCACCCAAGAGCGGGGGTTGTCATAAAATGATTTTAGCCCACCAAAAAAAAAAAATATTCACTATGCCTAAATTGTTTGTTTATGTTTTAGTAAGTAAGTCGTTGAGGTGCCTTCTCAATAAATAAATAAATATCTATCCATTTTCCGAAAACTTAAGCTCTCCGCATAACACCTTCACTAATGGTCACCCATACAATTTATTACAGCACTAGTAGTAATTTATGATGCGCAGTCAGCACGGGAACTTTATCACCTTATGCCAGCCACACACGATACAGTGTACCGTCAAGTTTGCAGCTGACTAACGTCATGCAATCTTGACAGCTCATAAAGACTTGTCATGCGTAAATAACCCCATACCGTCAAGTTTACGGGACGCTTTAGACGACACGGTCACGGCGGTTTAGCGATTGACTGCTGCGCTACGTGTCGCAGGTTCGATTACCGCACGGAACAAATATTTGTATGGCCTGCATAAGTAAATAATACAGATATATGTTCCGGGTCTGCGTGTCTTGTGTATGCGAGTTTACATGTTTGTGAACTCACGATATAGGAGTAATTCCTAGTGTGACAAATATTTTATAAAAAAAAAAGCTTCAAGCGCGCTGCAAACTTGACGGTAAACTGGATCGTGTGTAGCTGGCATTACGCTCCTTGCCTTATGACGTCACTTGACAGTAAAACCTTTGTGTTACAGTCTGCAACTTCATAGTTCACGAGCGATGCGTGGGGCAGGTGGTTACGCCGTGCTGTGGGGTGGCGCCGAGCCTCATCAAGGTAAACTACACTTTAACACCTTCGTAATAGAACACATAACACAGAAACAGTTGTCCTTATAATCAACAGTTGAAACTTTAAGTGGCAATCAAGTTATTTATGCGTAGGGCGATGGGGGGCGTGCTTCGGTAAAAGGATCATCTATTATTACTGCACAGGTGTTCATTTGCTATAGATTGCAAGAAATAGTCGTATATTTGCAACTGGAATTGCGTTTATAGAACTTAATCGATTCAGTGGAGCGAATTCAGGATTGTTCTATAGCAACCTAATTCACAATGGGGCTGCGGGAATGTTTGAAAGAATTACCGCGATCCTGGAACGTAAAGGGCAACGGAAAGAACATAAGATGTATAGTCAGTAGTCTGAAATGGTCTCCTGTTCCATCCAGTAATAATTCACCTAACAAGAGTGAAAAATATGAAATCGTGACATTAAAGAAGAATGTAATAAATGACTCAATATTTACTAAATCTTCAAAGCTTACAGTAGACGACACACTCTTCACACACCTACATATGTATCTCTACCTATATATTTTGTAGCACAATATGTTATATCAAGCTTTGTACAAACTAAGTGTTCCAATATACGCGTAGTCGATCACACGTATTCATTGTCAGTACCTGCATCTGTATTGAACATATCTTGATTACGCGTTCATTGGAACGCTTAGGCCTACAGTCCACAAACGCGCAACTTCGACGTCGATGAAGCTGCAACGACGTGACTGCACGACACTGTGGCTTCTTCGGCAGTCTTTCATAGTTTAGTATGTAAGCTTCACGCAAGTGTACACCAAGCGTGTAATGGCATACGCACGAAGCTACGCGTCTGTGGTGGCCTTAGTCCTCACAAGACTTTACAGATCTTCAATATTTTCTTCCTCCTACAGAATCCAGTGGCTCACTGCTGGTCAGAGCCCACACACCACAAACGCAAGTTCTGTACGGTGTGCCGGAAGCGGCTCGATGAATTACCAGCCTTACACTGCATGAGTGAGTATTACGCTTTAACATAGCATAAGCATAATCAGTCTTATAATGTCCTCTCTACTGGGACTCAGGCCTGACATCCGCCTCTTAGCTCTGGACTATGGCCTATACTAAGGCCCGGCGCGAGAAGATCGGTCGCCCCCACGAGGCATTTATTCTGCACGAATCCGGAGTAGGAACCTCCCGAACTTATAATGTCCGGCGAGAATCTGCGTCAAGAAGAAAGTGAGGACGCCGCGTTGTCTTTCCAGCCAAATAGGAGACTTACCGCCATAATTATGGCTTGCCCAATAACTCAACCGTCTGGAATCTTGAAACAAAATTAATCAGAAAAGAACAGAAGTCAGTTAGACTCCCACCAGACTCAAATGTACTACAACGTTACCGAGCCAAACGGTGCCTGACCTCTTGTCCTCTCTTGTTTAATTCCTGCACCACAAGACCAGTGCGATCCTTAACTCTAACGACGTGACAGAAATTGGCCAAAAATACGTAAAACCACATGACAAGAAAAAGAAGAAAAAAAATGCCTAACAGATAATATGAGAGACAAAGTCCACGCTCTTCTTCTCGAATCGATGATTTTCTCTTTCCTCAAAGCTTTTGGCCCCAATACGTTGCAACGTTAATAGTGGCGTCAGTGGCGTTTTTTAGGTCCTCCAAAGTGCAGATATTGGGATAATTTGGGCGCTCTGGTCAGAAGCACCGCACTCGCACTGTGTATCGGAAGGGTCTATAATCCTCCCATATTTCCCATTTGTTTTTTCAAGTCGACCCTGTACAATAAGGGTCATTCTCTAAAACTAAAACTCAATGTGTTGTATTAACTGCCCTGTCTACAATATTTTAAGTATTTTTAACGTTTTTCTTTTACGATAGGAGTCACGACGAGATGCTGGAGTTACGAGTAAATATTTTGGCTTCTTGATTTGTAGAATAGCTACTTGTAATGATCTTTGTGATGTTTTTCGTATTGCTACGAACGAAAGCTCGTATTTGTTTGGCTAGCGACACATGATTTAAAGAGGATTTGGTTTAAACAAACACAATCAAATAGTGTATTAAAGGCTACCAATACATGAGTATAAATCGGAATAGAAAAATCACTTTTCTTTTCTTTCACAATCCTTTCCTTCTTTCACTCGAAACGATCAGAATAATCAGTTTCAAGTCATCGAGGAACTTCCATCGATCCGGCCAGATCTTGACGCAGTAACGATCACACACCGATCAGTCTGATCTCGATGTAGAACTGTCCATGTACCTTTAAAAGCTAAAAAGATGAGCTATGACACCCCTTATTTTGACTGTAACTATAACATGTGCTTTATCGTGCAGTATGCGAGTACTACGTTCACGGAGAATGCGTAGACTTCGCGGCAGCCGACTGCAAGGAGAACGCGACATACTGCGCGGGCAGCGAACCGCGGCACGTGCACCACTGGCGCGAGGGCAACCTGCCCGCCAACAGCAAGTGCTCGGCCTGCCGGCGCGCCTGCTGGTCCGCCGAGTGCCTCACCGGCTACCGCTGCGAGTGGTGCGGCAGCACGGTATGTACTCACACCTCACAACAGCAAGTGCTCGGCCTGCCGGCGCGCCTGCTGGTCCGCCGAGTGCCTCACCGGCTACCGCTGCGAGTGGTGCGGCAGCACGGTATGTACTCACACCTCACAACAGCAAGTGCTCGGCCTGCCGGCGCGCCTGCTGGTCCGCCGAGTGCCTCACCGGCTACCGCTGCGAGTGGTGCGGCAGCACGGTATGTACTCACACCTCACAACAGCAAGTGCTCGGCCTGCCGGCGCGCCTGCTGGTCCGCGGAGTGCCTCACCGGCTACCGCTGCGAGTGGTGCGGCAGCACGGTATGTACTCACACCTCACAACAGCAAGTGCTCGGCCTGCCGGCGCGCCTGCTGGTCCGCGGAGTGCCTCACCGGCTACCGCTGCGCGTGGTGCGGCAGCACGGTATGTACTCACACCTCACAACAGCAAGTGCTCGGCCTGCCGGCGCGCCTGCTGGTCCGCGGAGTGCCTTACCGGCTACCGCTGCGAGTGGTGCGGCAGCACGGTATGTACTCACACCTCACAACAGCAAGTGCTCGGCCTGCTGGCGCGCCTGCTGGTCCGCTGAGTCACATCGCATCGATAAAACGACGTCGCACCATTGTATGATGAAACAACGCAACGCAAATTGCAGTAAATTACGCACTGTTATTTAAGCCAACGCACCGGAAATTTCCGCAATGTCTTGTGCGACATCGCAGATTTTTATGACGTGACGTCGCACAAATGTTGTGGCTCTTGCATCGATGACTATCGCTTTGTTAATTATTTTCACCAAATAATCAATGATTGTTATTCCCACAGTGCCACGCAGGATGTCGCGCCCTCATACAGGACGATTGCAACTTTGGGATGCTGCAGCCGATCTTCCTACCACCGTCGGCGGTATCTATCCCGCGCACCGAGGTGCCCATGGAGGCCATCATCGGCGTGCATGTGCGGCCGCCGCCCTCGCAGCGCGACTTCGGCTGCCGTAAGTGTCCCCCAGACAGTGCCCGGCAACACCGCTTGTCGCCACGTACATGTGCCACGCAATTCGCAGCGAGCTTACTTAGTCTAGGCCTCGCTTGTAAAGTAGTCCGGTTCGCGCGCCGCCGCTCGCAGGCACACACGGTCAGGGAACTGCTGCTCGGACGTACAGGATCACTACAGGACCTTTTGCCAACTTATTTTTCTTATTCAACGCTTTGCTAATGAATTCTTTATCTTACATTGGGTTTGGATCATAGCAGTTATCTTTCCGAGTACACTTCTTTTGGCTTGACTCCCTCAGTACACGTTTTTGTCTTGGTCCGTCGGCCGTGCACTGTGCACGCGTGACCTGACCGTGCGTGGCCGCCGGCCACGTAGTCGCGCTAGGCGGTAGGTCGGCTCGGCGAATCGCTTGGCACATGCGTGGAGCGGCGCGAGCGGCGTGTGAGCGTGTGTCCTGGGGCAGCGCGCGGCGGCGGCTGGGCGCCGGCGCGGCTGGTGACGCTGGCGCGCCGCCTGCTGCCCGCCGCCTGCAGCCCGCACGGCGGCGCCTCGCCCCCCTACTGCCGAGGTAACCAGCGCGCCCGACCCACGACCCCACGCCCCCAGACTAGCGCACCCGCACCGGCTCCGTACTCATGTATCGACCAGGGCTCCTATTCTAGCATCACCTACTCACACACAAACAGGAGTTAGAAAAAAATCTTAATTTATTTTGATGCCCTGGTCGATACATGTCCATGCATGTACTTGGCTAAACTTTTAACTTCGGTTTAGTCAAGTTGAACGACAAAGCTTTCGCTGTGAGCTTTTACTTTCCTTCTAGATGCTGTACATCTATGGTAACCGTCACTAAGTACTTCTATTTTAAAATAAGAATGTACATGGGTAACTAGCCTTAAGGTAGCCATACGCGCTAGATATACCTGACAGGTTTGCCTGTACGGTTATACCTGTCAGGTAAGCTTGTATAGAAGCCTGCACAGTTATGCAACATGCACGCTCCGGTTTACTTGTAAAACTCAACTGTACAGGCAAACCTGTCAGATATACCATAACGTGTATGGCTATCTTTGTGCGGTTGAATTGTGACCTCAAAAAGGTATTAGAGCTCGAGTTAACAAAAAAAAGTATCCTTCCAAAACCGTATACATTCTTGTGCTCACTACTACTTGAAGCTACCTCTCCTTACGTTTCTCTGGGTTTCTATGTGTGCATGAGGCAGCTACATGCTTTATAACCAATAACACACTGCACAAGAGCGACACCTCT
Source organism: Mythimna lalbum (assembly GCA_949319445.1). Classification (NCBI taxonomy): domain Eukaryota; kingdom Metazoa; phylum Arthropoda; class Insecta; order Lepidoptera; family Noctuidae; genus Mythimna; species Mythimna lalbum. The sequence goes on along the minus strand of OX439356.1, from coordinate 19,816,267 downwards.
ACTCCGCACTCGATGCCGTCACACTGTCAGACTTTCCCTTCATGAAACTACAAAACCTGTCAACATTGATTAAAATTAAAGATTGGCTGTATGATTTCCGTGAAATAAATATGTACTTAAATTACTCGAACTTGGCAAACGCACTGTCATGCTTCTTGGTTTTGGAAAGTAATAAAAGCTCTAGTGTTATTAAAAGTATCCTTTTCATTTTTATAAGATTTTTGAACAGAAAAGTAAAAATACCCCCTTTGAAAAGAACTTAGCCTGAATGCTCCCCTACCCAATTTTGCGAATATTTTCATTAAATTTTTATTCACACAGCTTTCATTTCAACAAATCTCTTTAAACTTAGCTGTACTGTCCCGGCACTAGCCTTGTAGTTGAGTGAGACCCCGGATAGTTTCCGTGCCCCCGTGGAACAGGCCGCGTCCAAGAATACTCATGATGTAGTATTCCAACGGCACGAAGGTAACAGACGGAAACGCGATATTAACGACATACATTGTGTGTATTTATGTATGCTTAAGTGTCCAACGCCGCTTCGTGTATCATGTCATTGTACAAACACATTTTTGACAAGCAATGGATTCGAAAATATTACAATTGTTGGCTAAAAGTAAAACTTTTAAATGTGTTTTATAATGACATCCTAATATCAATGTGTTTTTAAAAGTTGTATGATCAACAATAGTTTGAAGTTAAGAATATTATATCTATCTTACTAGATTGATTACAAGTTTGATTGTTATCTAACAGTATCATACAACTAATTATTAGTAGATAATAAAATTAAAACCATGAAGATTCCGAACACCAAGATACAAGCTACAGCTATCTATGTTTTAATTTAAAAAGATGAAGATTCATGAATTCCTGTTTTAAAATATCTTGGTGTAAGGACAGTATAAATAAATAATGACATAACAAATTACTAAATGAACAAATTAAAATTTAAGTTATAAACTAACATACTTCCCTTTTTGCCTGCGTTGTTCGCTTACTTAGGAGAGCTGTAACCTCAAATTAAAACTATCCTGAAAACCGCTTCAATAATATGTTTTACAGATAAAACGAAGCTTAATGCAATAATAAAATAAAGATTTGACATAAAACACGACTAAACTCTACAGGAAGAGAAAATCAACACTTGATTTGACCCCTCCTAAAGAAGTAGCGACTGCTAAGTCTCTCCTTCTTTAGCTCTTCTTAGTAGTGATCTTTTGTGTGATAAACTGTTAACCCGGTAGCTTCTTGTGCACCACAAGAAGCTACACATTTCTCCCCAAAGCAGGACTGAATAAAACATACATTTTTGCTATGTTTCCATGGCAACGCGTTCCTCGGTCGCGGGATTGGGCGATCGGGGGTGTGTATGTGAGCGATATGGGTGTTGCAGCGCGCAGCGTCAGCGAGGAGTTCAGTTCGGGCTGCGAGGGCCGTTCGGGCTCCGGCGGCGGCTCCACGGGCGCTCCCGCCGACCAGGACCACCGCCCGGACCACAAACAGCATCGGGACCGGACCCCGGATGATCGGGATGAAGGTATTCTGTCCTCACTAACTACACCTTCCCTTCCCTTGACATATCCAGAATATGAAGAAAATACCAGTACACAGATTTTAACCATCGATAAAAAAAGCTATAGGAAAAGCAAGAGCTGAAGTCTTAAGAGACCAGACCATTGATTAGGCCTTCTTTCTTCCAAAAAGCAGCAATCTCAACTTGATAGATCTACACTAGCATAGGCACTATGACGTAAACGAATGAACTTCTGTAGCTATACGAACTTAAATTGAGGACCATTACTATAGCATCTTACATTGATGTGATCCCGCGTAACAGAAGTGGTGAAGGTGTACGACGGCGAGGCGGCGTGGACACGGCGCCTATACCGGCCCGTGGTGGTGGGTCGCAACTGGAACGAGCGCGAGCTGGTGGCCGCCGCGCTGCGTGCATTCCACGTGGCGCGCGACCCCGAGCTGTTCGAGCTCACGGACGCGCTCGCCGGCGACGAGCCGCCACTGCGGGACCCCACGCCGCTCGCGCATGTCACGCGCCTTCCCAATAAAAGACCGGCACTCTTCTTACGATTCAAGTAAGTTCTAAAATCTAAATACATTTTATTCGAATAAGGATGCAATCAGCTCTTTTGAACGTCATAGTTTACATAAAAATAGTCCTCTAAAATTCCTGCTCGTCCACAGTTCCTACTGTTTTAACCAGGAAAAGAGGCGTAACAAACTTCCTAGCGACATGGTTGTCTGTGTAACACCACGCCCACCAAAAGATACCTCTTGACTAAATTCCTATCACCAGGAAATCCTCCTTCTTTCATGCCTTCTGGCCACCAATGCTCTACCACCGACGATGCCATGGTAAACCGCAAGAAAATTTTACCATAATATCGACCATTCGACCCGAAGAAGAAAACTAAATGAACTAACTGGCTACCCTAAATGATCTCGCGTTTCAATAAAATCGAAGCACGGTTTGGGATCTGAATAAGGAGATGTAGTCTACTAATGAATCTAGGATTGCAATGCCGATCAATTTGTAATAATACACGCTTACTAACATTTCCTGGAATATAGCAACAACACGTCTTGTAAAAATATCTTACACATGTTTCCAGTTATTTCGTAGCACGTGTTTTAAGAACCATCACCAATCCTACTTGAGTCATTGTAGTATAGACCGTACAAAAAAGGAGTGCTATGTTTCGAAGGTTCAAGTATAATAACCAGAAAAATTATACGCTTCAATATCATCTTCATTTTTGAATTTGCACGAAAGAAATTCCTCACCTCTCTATGATCGTTTTTTATCGCAATTTATCTTTGTTTGTTAGCATTTAACTTTGTAATTATAGTAATACAAAAATAAGTAAATAATTTCATAATACAGCTCTCTATGCAGGGGTCTGACCATAACGTGTCAAAATGTCAGGCGTGCGAGCGAGAAAAATGAATTGAAATATATATAGCACCATCCCTTTAATAGTTGAATTTAGATCGTCAAATGGATCGCGTTAAGAGCTCGTGGTAGAGCCTCAGTGGTAATCGAACGAGCGATGATCAGATGATCATCGCGCGTTCGATTTTCCGGAAATAGACGATTATTCCCGAAGCGCATTTTGTTCTTGAAAAATATGTGTGTACACACATGCGAAATAGATACATATTAAAACAGTGCGCATGCTTCTCATAGTCCTTTTGATAAGTTTTCATTGTGTTGTGAGTAGAGATGTGCCGTTGCCAGCAATATTCGCACTTCGGGCAATATTTCCGGTAAAGGCACTAGGCGCTTGGCGTTTCCAAACAAACATCACCAAAGAGGTCTGCGTATGACCTTTTAGGGCGTCCCCTTTTGGTCATTTCGTTTTTGTGTATGTGTGTTTTTTTAATCTTCATTCTTTGTGTTCCTTATACAGAGAGCCCGAGAGTGGTGGTGGAGAGGTACGAGTGTACCCGGGGCGTGTAGCGGGCGCGGGAGAGACATTCGTGACGGTGGGCTGTTCCGGAGACGACGCTGTGGCCGATCTAATGGCTGCCGCACTGGAACGGTTCGGGCTTGACCCTGCGCGGGCGGTGCATGATTATCGCTGTTCGGAGATTTTGTTGGATAGAGGGGGTAAGGATCTAAGAAGTGTGACACGTGTTTATGGATCTTGATACTGTCAGCGTCAGTGGAAGTTGATCTACGATAAAGCTTTATCAGTGTGATTTTCTTCCTCTTAGGTTTAATGTAGCGCAATTTTATCATTCTTAGATTTTTATACATATCACCATCCTTTATTTGTTATGCCAGTTTTAAGTTTTTTGATGTTGGAACCGAAAAAAAGCGTATCTAGACTTTCTGTTGTCTCTGAGATCGGCACTCTACAAGCAACCATTGCATCAGATTAGATTAGTTCGCCCAGTGCCGGTCACGGTCACGGGACCAAGACCAATCTATTATTTAATTCCACAAACAAGACATCTTTTATTGAAATTTTCGAGTCAGTAATCACTTGTTGCTTGTGAAACACAATTAGTTTCTTTCGCAGAAAGAACCATTTTAATTAACGTGAGACAGATAACTACATATAGCTTGCAATTTTTTACTCAGAGACAAACTGGCCTTTTTTTAGACCTTTAGATGGATTTCTTTTAGAACTTAGAACCATCTTTGACTGGCATTTTGGTGTACTGGTTAGTTACCTTGACTGCTATGCCGGAGGTCTTGGGTTCGATTTCATCTGTCTCACTCAAGACAAATGTTTTTGTGATGAACACGCTCATTGGTTCTGTATCTGGTATATCCAGATTTTTTATAATATCTACGTAATTATAAATATATGAGTATGTTTAACACTTGTCTAGTACTCATAGCAAAAGCTTTGTTTAGTTCAGTTAGTTCAAGATGGTGTTGTGTGAAAATTGTGGAATATTATTAAGTATTATATTATCTAGTTAGAGTAGACAGAATGGAAGAAAAAACATGTTGCGCGGACCCCAAATAAAACGGGACGAGGGCAGAAAGATGATGATGATTATCTAGTTGGAGTGGGGTACTCACATGTAGCTTTCAACTGTTGGCCCAGTATCGGAGCGCGTACTGGAGGAGGAGGAGCGGCCGTGGCGCATCGTGGTGCGGCTGGCGCGCGAGTCGGTGCGGCGCATGGAGCTGGCGCGCTTCTACTTGCAGCCGCGCCGCGACCCGCACGGGCCCACCCTGGCGCTCTTCGTGGCCTCGCTGCCGCCCGGCCTGTCCGAGAGGAACTACGAGAACATCCTGGTCGAGTTCTTGGGTGCCGGTCAGTAACACCATGATCATCAGTTCAATTGAAATACGTCCGTGGGCGGAAATCCCAAACGTCATTAAACGATGGAGTATCTTTTATTCACGCTTAAGATTATAAAAGCAGAAACTGAAGAACAGTAAAAGTACTTAGTGTCCCAATTCTTCCAAGCTTTTCTTTTCTTGAAAGACAATTTTATGTTTTTGGAACATACTCCCCAATTTCTGAAATAAGCATTTGAACTCTACTTTAGCTAGAAACTTGTCAAATATTGGCATTAGAGTGAGTTTTGTGCATTCCCCTTAGAACCTGCACAGTCTTAAAAATCTACAATGTTTTATATCAAAGTAGGACCAGAAATAAAGTAATGCGTAAATGATCTGAAAAAAATCTAAATCAGAAATCGCTCAGTCGAATAGCAGCATTCGTTTTAGAATTCACATTGTAATTTTAAACATTTCCATTGTATTTTTGTACAGATAACAAGTTTACGTCAATCGGGCCGATTTACTACGAGTACGGGTCGATGGTGATTACATACGAGGACGCGAGCAAAGCGGTGAAAGCACTGTATGCGCTCAGAGAGGCCAAATATGAAGATAAGCATTTATTGGGTGAGTCAAAGGATAATAGATTATTTTAGTTTTTTTTTTAAATATTGATAAGCTTGCGTTTGACCACCATCTCAGCTGATGGCAAGCGACGATGTTTTCGTGGATGGAACACGCTTGCCCAGAAGTAACCTATTCACTCTTGACTTAAAGACCCCTAAGTTGTAGCTATCAGGAAATACAGAATTAATTTATAACATGTACTCTGAAGGTTAATCTGAAGAAGTTGAAGTTATTACTACGTATTAGTAGTGGAAGAACAAGGGTTTTCAAGATAACAACGGGTCTTTGCTTATAAAATATTGATCTTGATTGAGTTGATCATTGACAATCATGATTGAGAATTATTATTACCGGTACCTATCCGTACCGACCCGTACCGACATATCGGGACCGAAAAACCTGTATCTTTATATTTACACCCAGTGCAGCAGAGAGTACTTGTAAAAAACAAATCTGCTAATTTGTAAAGTTACTGCATTATAAGCGGAAACTATAACCACTTGAGTACTCTATTTAGTTCCAATAGTAAAGGTTGGTTTCGTCCACAGTGATGTTGTTGCCGAGCATCGAACCCTCGATGGTGCCGGCGGGCGTGAAGCCTCTGCTGGTGTTCGTTAACGTTAAGTCTGGAGGCTGTCAAGGCCTCGAGCTCATTTCTTCCTTCCGCAAACTCCTTAACCCTTACCAGGTGTTTGACCTTGAAAATGGAGGTCCGTTGCCTGGGTAAGTTACATTTCACTTATTTTATTTTTGTAAAAATTTACAGCGATAATTGACATTTCCAATCGTCCAAGTTTTCCATCTCTGAAAGGATTCCAGGGTTGATTTCCATTCAGCTCGAGCACATTCCATCAGAAATGAAGATATCCGCAAGAGAACCAAGGTAACCGACATAGCTCAAAGAATCGAAAAAAAAAAAACAATCTTAAGAGGCTGTGGGTAGGTTGGTGGTAGGTTACATTGCTAGTAGAATAGATGGTCCATGGGACCGCAAGGTTCTGCATGCCTAGCCAAGTTACGACCGTTTTGTATCGAATCTCTTTCTACAGTCGGTAACGCCTCAGGTTCCTTTGTTCTGACCAGGTGACTTAACGTAGACATTTGAAGTTTTAAACTAGCGTTAACGATTGTAGATTATCAACTTGACTAAGCCCTCTGGAGTGGCGACCAATTACCGAAAGATACAGCGTCGGAAAGCCTTCCACAAGATGCACTGATGACCTGGTGAGGGTCGCGGGAATCCAATGGATGCGAGATGCACAGGATCGGTCGGGCCGCCACTTGGAGGAGGCTTATGTCCAACAGTGAACGCCTATGATGATGAGCAGATTCCACAAGGTGTTGTTCTGCGCAGGCTGTACGTGTTTCGTCACATTCCGAACTACAAGATCCTGGTGTGCGGCGGCGACGGCACCATCGGCTGGGTGCTGCAGTGCCTCGACAACGTGGGGCAGGACTCGCAGTGCTCCAACCCGCCCTGCGCCATCGTGCCGCTCGGCACCGGTAACATAACCTTATAACTAGGGCCCCGTCTCCACTTATTTTAGTTTTAGGGTCTCTATAAGCCGTCAGTTTAAGGTCCAAGCTGCAAGATACAAAAACGTATCAAGCTTTAAGGAACCAGAAAACCGTGGAATAACGGTCATTGACCCTCCTACATTTGTTGAAATTCTTAATTTAAAAACGGAAATAAAGACATAAAGCTGTCTTGAATCGACATGTATCGTTATCCTTGACATGATCTAGTAATGAAGCAATTCATTATTTATTTTTCGGGTACTTACGCAGAGATATAGGAAAAGGTCAACGTACTTTATTCCACGGTTATCTGGCGTCTTTTGTAAAAAAAAAATCTTTCTTTGACAGCTATTGACGCAGTGTCGCGGGTTCGATTCTCGCACGGAATAAATATTTGTGTGTCCCAACAGATAACTTTGTTGCAGATCTGGGTGTCTTTTGCATGCAAATTTAAACCTTTGTAAACGCACGCACGATACAGGGATTCCCAGTGTGAAGTAACGATATATATTTTTTTTTAAATTGCGAGATCCTTTTCTTTAAGGCTGTCCATGTCCAACTTACCCTATAAACCTCTATCACACATAAAACCCCTAAATTCTTCAGGCAACGATCTGGCCCGCACGCTTCGCTGGGGCTCCGGCTACACCGGCTGCGAGGACCCGCTGTCGCTGCTGCGTGACGTCATCGATGCCGAGGAGATCCGCCTGGATCGCTGGACCGTTGTCTTCCACCCCGAGGATAAGCAGGACGAGCCGAAAGAGCTCTCCAAGCAACTACCTGGTTAGTGGAATGAGGAGTTGGAATGGCGTCTCCTAAAGCTTGTTGGATGAATGACAAGGAATCCAACCACGCGTATAGTAAGCGTAGCTACGATGACTCAAGTTGATTGATTGAACTGTGTATACAATATGTAACATTAGGTGTCTTCAAGGCTAGAGTAAATAGGCTCTTACTAAGCTAAATATCCTCTTGGCTACGCTTACAATAAAGCTGCTTATCATTGTAGCGACAATCATTGGCTCCGTGGTCCAAACATTTTTGACGTTAATCATTTCACATAACCGACACATTTAGGGACAAGTTCTCGTGAGGACTTCATTTGGACCACACAAAATTTTAACCGTACTAAAGGAGATAGAAAAAATATGGAGAATATTCTCAGCTATCTTCCTAAGAAGACCAAAAGTTAACACGTTCAGTGCAGGACGAGGTCTAATGCACCTCGTACGCGTCTTCCTTGCGGTGCGGCTAGGAAAAACTTGGCGTTTTCTGCCGTAACTTCAATTTGATTTAGTTTAGGAAAGAGATGAATATACATCTAAGATGCATTTTTAAAATACAATGCAATTGTGTATCTACTTTATACGGGGTCACTTTGACCTCGTACCGTACTGAAGAAATAAAATTTTATGTTTTCTTTTAATTTAGCCAAAAAAAAGCTTTGTTTCTTAAACTTCACGGGGTCTAACAAGCCCCATACCACCACAATAATATTTTCAAACGGGGTCTAAAACGCCCCGTACTACAAAAATTTAATAATATAAAAATGGAGTGTCGCTGTCAACGTGTTAACAGGTCTTCTAGTCTTCCGTTTTGATCAAAATTTAAAGCCACCGCGCCATATCATCATACCGTAGTGGTGACTACATCTGTGTGATTCCGCAGCGTCTGTGACCACAGGATCACAGAGCGAAGACAACTCGCAGATCCTCGTGATGAACAACTACTTCGGAATCGGGATCGACGCGGACCTCTGCTTAGATTTCCATAATGCGAGAGAAGAGAACCCTAATAAATTTAATAGCAGGTACGTGACTTTACTACCATTTTTGATGTAGGTAATAACAAGATGTTGTGGACAGCCAACCAGTCTCTTAATAAACTAGTGCGCCTCACCATCAAGGATTGCAGCACTACTTACCATCAGGTGGGATCGCAGTCAAGCACTAGTTTATATCGATTAATAAAAAGAGGTTAAGTAACCAGGAGCATCAGCGACTAAGCCTAGGTACTGGGGCCATGGGTCGACTTCCGAAATAAAATTAATTATAACTATATCCGGAATCCGATGGATGCGAGACGCACAGAACTGGCCGTTATGGCGACCCTTGGGGGAGGCATCTGTCTAGCAGCAAACGTCCTTCATGATGATGATAACTATACCTGACGATCCTGGTTACTTATCTCCTTAGCTTTATAAGTTCAGGTGAGATGGTAGTCAAACGCGAGCCTATCAATAATAAAATAAAAAAGTTACGAGTACCAAAAGAAATAAGAGATTCTTTAATTAAACATCTTAGCAAAGTTGTATTTAGCCAACCAACAGTAATGTCAGTAGTCGTTAGACTACTGTGTCTACTGGACCGATCGAACGAAAAATATATATTTATTACTAAAGATATTTCTTGTTTATGTTCTTATATCTAAGTGAACTATGTGTTCTTTTTGAAAAATAAATTCTTAAAATCTTTAAATAGAACCTTTGGATGGACTGTAAAAACTTAAAACCAAGAAGGGATAGTCTATTTTTCAAATTTACCTTTTAACCGCCTACGTCGGATATATCCGACAAACACTCTCGCGTTTATTCCGACAGAGTCGCACAATTACGACCAAAACTCTACATCGTCAGCTGTTTTTTTTTTAAATCTTTTTTAAGGATCTTTGTCTCAATTTAGACCATGTCGCTCCATCGTAGCCAAATTTTGTGTTATAGTTTATTTTAAGTGGTTGTGATAAATTTTGTACAAGACTCTTGCCTCAACTCTCTCACACATGGGGTTCGATACGCTAAAGGAGATGGAGTACCCAGTCACAAATACACGACACTGGCGAATAGAAAGCGAAAACACTCGTCGCAATAAAAACTGAAAATCAATCATTAAAATCTACCTTCCTACGTGTGGCCAGTAAACATTGTCACAATTTCCGCTCTAGGCTCCGAAACAAAGGTGTGTATGTGAAGATGGGACTCCGCAAGATGGTGGGCCGCAAGATGTGCAAGGACTTGCACAAAGCTATCCGCCTCGAGGTGGATGGCAAGCTCGTGGAACTGCCCCAGCTAGAAGGGATCATCATTTTAAATATACTCAGGTAAAAACTTTACATTCATTTCATTTGTTCTGTCTCTGGGTGTAATTTATCTATAATAAATAATTATATGTATATTTAGAAATAAATAAGTATGTTTATCAGTTGTCTAGTACTCATAACACAAGCTCTGCTTAGCATGAGACTAGAGGACGTTGTATGATAGTTGTAGAATTAAAAAATAGGGAATCATTCAAGCGGAGCTGGGCGGAATGGAGCAGAGAAGAGCGGTGAAAAATGGCAACTGTTTCCATTATAGCAGAACGGAGCAGAGTGGATTTCAGTTACCCACCGCTTCATGCACTCCAATAGGCATGACCCCTCTACCTCCCTCTATATACGCCTATGGTTCTATCAAAGTGAGTGGTGGAATATGAGCAAGAGAAATCGTCTCTCTGTCTTCCGTGGTCAAGTAGATCGTACAACCAGCCCAAGATTCTCTTTTACATTATCTATAACCATAAAAACTACAGGCACTAACCTCCTCACTATCCTGCACAGCTGGGGTTCAGGCGCGAACCCGTGGGGCCCGGAGAAGGACGACCAGTTCAGCAAACCCAACCACTGGGACGGCATGCTGGAGATCGTGGGCGTCACCGGGGTCGTGCACCTGGGGCAGATCCAGTCTGGCTTGCGAGGCGCCATGCGGATAGCGCAGGTAGGAATACACTACACCAGGGCACCAGAAAAACATTATACACACCAACTTGTAACTACACATTACATAACTTACCTACCTTAGAAAAAGCCGGCAAAAGTTTACCCTATAATCTAATAACAAAATTTAATAATAATTATATTTCCGAGGGCTGCGGATTGCTCGAATAAGTTACCGTGGCTTTCGCAAACTGAAGGAACACTGTGGATTTTATTACCGTCAAACGGGGTAAATAGGAACGCTGGGGTGAATTGGAACAAAACTTTGGTTAGGTTTTTCACTTTGGTACATATTTATATTATTGATTTCTATCAAAGCATCCATTTTTATTACAATTAAAGAATAAACCGAAATACTTAAATGCTGGGAAAAATTGTTAATTATCGCGAAAATCCCATTTAAACTTTTGTCTTGATTTACCCCTGTGTTTCTATTAACCCCATTTGACTGTACCCCTAACCTCACTACCTCTAACTTCACCCAGAGGGGAAGAAGTGACGTAATAAATTAACTAATACTTGTAACAAACACAACTGTTATTGTTACACTGCTCCGAAAGATGTAGAAAGCGAAGAAGTGTAGAGTTAACACGTGATTACTACACAAACTATTGTTTGTGAACAAAATGGCATGCATATTGCAGCTGGGATGCTGGCCAATATAGGTACAAATAGTAACAAGAGCACTCTGAACGCTATAGCTGTACATTTGACTGTCCCTTTTAAAGTCATTGGGTTATGCCTTGTCGGTTTAGCCAGTCATGACAAATAAAATGTAATAAATATATACTAGGTTAAGATTTCTTCCTCGGGGATGTGCCCTAACAGGCGTTGCACAGAGGGGGTTCCAAAATGGTCTTTTAAGAGGTAACGGCGCGCCCTTCTATGTGCTGATGGTGATCACCGGGGTGGTTTTAGTAAGGTAAAAATCCCACACTCCCCGGACTTTTTCCTAAAGTCCGGGCGCCTTTTGAAGGTTTCCCCTCGAAAACAAAAAAAAAAGGTTAATATTTCTATGGGTCTAATTATGTCACCAAAAATAAAGTTAGCTGTATAGGAAACTTCATAATACATTTATCCACAACACTTAGTACAAACTTTTTCATCGCTCATCGAAATTCAACGTCCGACACAGGGTGGCCACATCAAGATCAACCTGAAGAGCGAGATCCCCGTGCAGGTGGACGGCGAGCCGTGGGTGGCGGCGCCTTCTGAGGTGGTGGTGCTCAAGTCTGCGCTCAAGGTAACTACACTCCATAAGCACTTCAATACGAGTCGACTACTAACACTTCACGACAGCTGAGCTACAGATCTTGAGCATTTTGTATACAGAAATAAGTTTTTGAGAAATGATATTTATTTTTCAAATAGGTTTTTAAAAACACGTAAATTTTTCGTCAATTTAAACTAAATGAGGTCGGTGTTTTCTAGCTGACTACACTGAGAAGAAACACTGAAAACAACTCAGGAGTCAAAGTCTCTTTTAAAGTCCATACAGCAAACATGTAATAGTAAAATCATATGAGAACCATGCAGATTGAAGTCTGAGATGGTCTTTTGAAGAAAAAACCACACCGTTTCTAAGTGAACCTGTCCAGTCAGTTGCAAGCATTTGTCAGTATTCGTGTAGCTCAACTCAGGCCTACTAAGGGGCTGAGTCGTCTAACATGTTGTAACGTGGAACAGAGGTCAGGGAGAACAAACCCTAGGCATCTAGTGACTTTAAAAATATGAACCCTAGGTTTTTTGAAAACGTTGCCTCACTCTAGGGAATACTCCTGTACCGTGGATGTGTTCACAAACATGTAAACCCACATACAAAAGGCACTTAGACCCGATCAACTATCTGTATGCACCATACATTTGTTCCGTGAGGGAATCGAACCCACGACACGCAACGTAGCAACCGATCGCTCAACCACTGCGATAACCGTGCTGACTAGGTAACCTTGAGATTTTTGTGACGAAGATCGAGCTACAAAACTTGAGTGTTGAATCTTAATTTTTTACACAAATTCATCTAGGCCTGAAAGTTGTACCAAGAGGTATTATGTTAAAACAGTAATTGGGGAGAGATAAGCAGTCGCTCCATGTAAAATACTGGGCCAAAAAAAATGAGCAAGATCAAGCCCTCAAAAATGGTTGTGGTCACAAATGATAGCCACCCTAAAATCGGCCCAACTGCAAGTCGGACTATGAACTATTTATTTGTTTGCAGAATTTATACAATTAATAAGTAGATAACGGATGACGAAAATATATGTATAATGCAATTTAGCTTCACATATTTTTTTTGGACTGACCGACATTTGACTATTCCAAAGTGACTCCAAATGGTCTATTCGAAATAAATACTTTTTGATTTGAATGGACAGGCAGAAAATGATTAATTTCTAGATTGTTCGGTTGTATACCGTTTCTTTAACTTAGCATTCTACGAAGAGCAAGAAAATAATTAACTATTTAGGTATGTTATTTTTCTATCCACATTGAGCCACTATTTCCAGTCTGTTCCATAAGAACACTGACAATTCTACATGGCTAGCGGCTAGCTTAGCATTCGTATTTTGTGGTACGTATTAGCACATCGAATTGGACACAATACCTATCTACGATTCTTACTATTTGCAATGCACAATAGCAACCACCTGATAGACTGAGAATATTCCAGATCTTGGAAACTAGAAAGATCCTGATAATGTAAAAGCCAAAATGTTTTGTATTTCAATGCCACGCTCAAATGCTCAGCTCTCGTTAGTAATCTCCGTCAATGTTTGCATGTGCTCGCTTGCCTGTGCCCCCACAGGGCTCGATTTAAAGCTTATTTACATTTAATTGAAGATATTGGACTAAAACTATCTTATTCGAACGAAAAGTACCGCTTGCTCAACTGGAATTTGGATGAAGTAATTTTTAAATGTTTTCGAAAACTAAAACGTACTTAAAATGAGAGGTAAAAAGTCTGTTTGGAGACTATCATTTTAGAAATACTTCTTGGAAGTTTTAGTAAATATTTTAGATAATGTTGCTATTAGATCTTTAGAACCAGTAATGGACGCATCCAAGCACAGATGATGAAGCGGAACTTTATATTTTAAAATATACCGTCCCGAGTCACGTATCGCCCGAGCACTCAAACTCCACTCAGCACCGATGTTCCACTAGCTATAGCAAGCCGCGGTGTCGGCGCGCCTCGCCGACACCGCGGCTGCAGCCCGACTCCACCGGTCGGACTCACCTACGTACACCTGACATACTGCGGCGCCGCACTCCAGGCGATCGCACACTACTTTTGGGCACGTCTACGCTTGACCGAACTTGGAACGTCGCTTTGTACATAGTTAGTCTGCCACCGCGTAGTAGCACGCCTCGGGCGCCCAGGTCAGGTGTACGTAGAGCCGGCGGCGGGGCGGGTGCGGGGTGCGGGCGGCGCGTGACGTGCGTGTGCTGCAGGCGACCATGCTGAAGAAAACCAAGCGCGGGTCCGCGGGCGCGTCGTCGGCGTCGGCGGGCACCTGACCGCTCGCGCCCCGCCCCGCCGCTGCCAGTCGCGCCCCGTCCGCAGGCCACCATGCTGAAGAAGCGCGGCAAGGTGCGGCGCCGCAACACGGAGCCCAGCATGCCGCGCTCGCCCGAGCGGCCGGAGCGGCCGGAGCGGCCCGAGCGCGCCGGCGCCGAGCGGCCCGAGCGCGCCGAGCTGCGCGAGCGCCCCGACGACTCCTGAATCTGGCTGAGCGAGCGCCTCATCTAACGCGCGCGCCCGCCCGGGGCTCAGGCCGGGCGCGCGCGGGCGCTCGCTGGCAAGTCCGCAGTGGCCGCCGCACCGATGGTGTACATAAAAATTCAAACAAAATATATAAACATAAATATAAAAAAAATAAAACTTATAGGTAATAGAAACGTTGTTTTATTTAGAAAAAAAAAATATATTCAAAATAATTAAAGAATTGTAAATTAAAATATATGTGAAAAATATAAACATTGCAGTGTTTTACTTCTGTATCCCGCGGTGAGGACACAGGCTGCCGAGCCAGTGTCCACCGCTACAGAAAACTCTATGAATGAATCGAAGTATGCAAATTTTATGTGAACATGCAGAATCCTGCAGTTGGATCAAGCACATACCTTTGTAAGCCACTGGAAGAGTTTGGCAATATTTAGAGGGCTGATGTGAGTGAGAGAGACGAGGCCTACGACGTAAGTCTGATCTACTGTAAGCGTGGGCTCCACCGTAGGCGTGGGCTGATGACGAGCAATGAGTAACTCGCCGTCCGGTCGTCTGGTAACCATCCGGACCGAGCTCGAGTCGTCGATAGTACGTAGTGTCCTACGCGCACCTCAGAAATGTCAGCAAAACTGTAGGGCCCAGCAGGGTCGAAACCCACTGCGGCCATGGGTAGTCCGAAAGGAAACTCAGGGCCCTAACGCTAGACAAAGAAAGAACATAGTTGTGAGTTTAGTCCTTCTGCTCCACCCTAGAGCCGAAGAAGTCATTAAAAGAGTTCCCACTTTTAAAAAAAACACGGTATGGTTCCTTGGACCATTATCTTTTTTATGGTAAGCGATGATGTGATCGACGATGGAGCACGCTTGCCTAGAAGTAACCTATTCACTCTTGACTTAAACACTGCTAGGTTGTAGCTATCGGGAAACATAGCCCCGTAAGAGAATGGCACTCATTAGCTTTACGCACTATGTATTCCCGAAACGTTTTGCACGTATGGTATGCATTTCCACTGTGTACCCGTGGTGCAGCGCCGTATAAACGGTGGTTTGCTGGTGGTGGTGGTTTATAAGTGTGATTGGTAGGTTTGTTCCTGAGATTTCGTTATTAAACTTTTGAACGCCAATCACTTGTATACAAGTCCGAGATTTTCGTGCCCTCAGCGCCACTACTTGATTAGAAGTAATAATGGTATAAAATAAATTTACGACTTTTACAAAACCTTTTATTTTGTTTTTATGGAAAATTGCCCTGTTTATAAGCCATATTTTTAACTTTACCACATGTTTGTTTTATATTCAATAGAAAAAAAAACGCCAGAAAATATTTTTTTACATTTGATGCGTGGCGCTGGAGGACACATCGCGTATTATATAGACGGGCGTCGAAAAGGTTAATCAAATAGATTATGTAGTTATTGGCCACTTTTGGAATCGTATTTACGTCAAACGCTGATTTTTGGGGAAATATTGTGGAAACCGGTGTTTCATCTGTTCGGCATTACATGAAAACAAACGGGGAAATGGATATAACAACAAAAACAACATAAATGCAATCAATAATTTTATTATCTCATCCGCGAGACTTACGACTAGTACAAAGCACTACTTTCCTTATTAGATACCGTTATTACGACTGTCTTTAGACTTCGTCATTAACAAAGAACTTTAGTCTTTTAGACTGTGTACTTAAAGCTTAAATTAGCAAGCGATAAATTAGGTGTAGCTCGACAACTCAACTTCAAAATTGAGCAGAACAACAAGGATTTATTTACAATAGAGTAGGAAAGGGGGGTGGTCTAAAAGCGCCGATATGTCCATGTGTTATCAATGATACTGTTGAACCTCACCACTGGGGTGTCCAACACTGTTTTTTGGTAACGATATTACTACTGTTAATTCAAATGCAAAACGAATGGATTTGTAGCGACATCTATGGTGCCACATAAGAACTAAAACTTATTAAACGTGCATCGGGCAATAAGAGTTCTACTCGCGATTTGAACATATCATATACAACAGTTCGAAATCATCTATCGGGCAGTTGCTCGGATCAGACATGACACTCGCTTGGTCGGATGATTGTGAGACTACACTCTGTTCCTCATACCTCTAAACATTTATCGATATCAATTATTTATCGTTGTTAAGATTATGACAGTGATAAAATCTCTTTCTGTAGAGGAAAATGATCTTTATAAGTACACTAGCTTTTGCCAGCGGCTTCGCCCTCGTACATAAAATATAGCATATGTCACTCAGGAATAAAGCAGCTTTCTATCGGTGAAAAAATTTTAGCAATCGGACCAGTACTTCCAGAGATTACATTTGATTAAAATTTGTACAAATTTAACCTCTTTATAATATTCGTATAGAAGTATAGATTAAAATGAATGGTATTTTTTTTAAATAATTTAGCAATTTTTATTGTAATCGATATCATCACATCACTAGTCGGCAGTAATGAGTTACCGATAATAAATTGTGAACATTAATTACCACAATAGTGCGGTTCAGTATCGTTGACAATACACGGTTGTCGATTATTATAAAAGATACAACATTTTGTACTTCATCAGTTACATGAAGATGGCATGTGTTATGTTGTCAATTGGTATTTATTTACAGAACGTTAGGCTTACTCCTGACGCTAATTTAAAATAGACATAACATTATTTTTTTTATTTTCGTTCGCTTTGGGCTTATATTCAGCCTCTTTAGTTAACAAAGTGCATAATGGGCTTACAACACGCACAAGCTACACCACAGTTTTGCTGCGCAGGTCGATTTATACGCGGAATACCCGTGCGTGTCAAGCTGGCCTTTTTTTACGGTGGGCAAAAATCATCTGTCAACCCCCGCTCTTGGGTTGAGCAGGAGATAATGTCAGACTCTTACTGACTAAAAACCCACCCCGTGCCTTCTAGCCTCTTCTTAGCGGGGCTTGAGTTCCTTTCGGATAACCCCGGCCCCAGTAGGCTTCGACCCATCTGGGCCCCTCCTGTTGCTGACAACTCCTTGAGGCGCGCGGGAACAGTGCGCGCCGAGGTAAAACTGTGGTGAAGCTTGTGCGTGTGGTAGGCCCATAAGATAGTAGTATCTTCGCATTAATACTTATACAACAACATGAATTTAGATTATTTAAAAAATCACAAACCAATGAGTCCTAAGCTAATTTGGCATCATTAAACTTGAACTTTTATCCAAAACTACTGAATAATAATAAACTAGCGTCAGCAGATAAGCATTTAAAGGTTCTTGAGACACAGGAGAACACTGGGTACTTACAATACTTAGCCTAAGGCAATAGAAATCACAACAATTCGTGCTGAACAGCATATAGAACAAGGGTCCATTGAAAAATACACCTAGAGCCGAAGACAATAAAACTTATTTTCATCCATCAAATTCGGGATATCAGTCCAAATGTTTTCAATCGACTCTAGATTTCATTTAACATCCACTTACAATATTTCACACTAAAACGTCGATATACAAATACATTGAAAATGTGATCCAAAACTAAGGTACGTTTTTGTCTTTTTAAATTGACAATTTATAGCTAGAGAAATCAATCGTTGAATCGAAATTTAGGTAACAGTAACTTTTGAACAGTTAAGAATTAAAATGATACTGAAATGAGTGCAAAATGAATGGTCCCACTATTCAGAAGTCTATAATAAATAAATTACAAATAAAATTAATGCCTGTTCGCCAAGTGGTAACACTGAGTCGTCAGGTCCAGGCACCTGTCCAAACGCTTATGTTAGTTAATTTGACGTCAACGTAGTGTACGCAGCGTACACGTTTTCAAAATTAGAACACGCATAAGCCAATCAGTGTTGTAATTTTTTCTGAAAACCCACATTTGCAAAGGACAATTGAAGGAACGCGGGTGGGATTTAGTCAATAAAAGTCTGAAAAATTTGCTCACTTCCCGCACAAAATTTCCAATTTCCCACCTAAAATAAGGTGCCTTCCGGAGCCAATATGGGAACCCCCCACCCTCTGAATAATGGGAATAATCGAGAAATTAAACTAAATAACACTCATTCAAGTACACCAACAATCAGATTTGCTACAAATCAAGTACATTAACCGATATTAATTCGGAATTTCTTTAAACGCTACGCTTATATTATAAAAAGTCTGGTACAGACTGCTGTAACGTTACATGCAAGGTAACACGAAAGGAGCATGTCATGCGTGAACTGGATGCGCCGTGTACCATCAAAGACACCCTCCGCTTGAACACCACTAAGTTCATTTTTGCTTGCACTCGAAACGAAAACTTCGAAGGGTTTCATTTGGAACCACACCGCAAGATTTAAGCGATTTTCTTTTTTAAGTGATCATGCAGAAATGACTGCGTTGGTACCTCCTCATATAGTTGAAATGCTCTGTTCGAGCGCGCGAATCATGCACACTAGTACGATCCGGGCGTGCAACGCGGCCACACTAATGGAATTGTTACATTGCATGATACATTACGACAATGTGGACGACAAATTCTTTCATTGCGTGTTACATTGCATGTTACGTTACAGCAGTCTGTGTCCAGCTTGAAACACTCTGGCGCAGACCACTGTTCCATGACAACCTTTTGATAGAAGCCGCCATCAACACTACGGCTTATTTACTACGGAAATGTCGATGAAAACTGGTATTAAACATAATTAATTTCATTTATAATTACTATAAAGTTAAAGCTGTTTCGCTTACTGGTATTATATGAGGGGGCAGTAGACATACAATGGGGGGGGGGGGTTATAGCTGTAACATGCCATTGCTTTCTTTTTGTTAATGTGTTTGGCTTGGATACTAAGTCCTTTGAGCCATGTTTTCTTATGATTAGTTAATTTGTTTACCATTAGAATATAGATGTACACATTCCAAATTTTTTGTAGTGTATGGCAGCTAATGTATTGAGTCAAAAATTCTCAGCAAATTTCGCTGAGGTAGTTAACACTATAAAAAAATTCTCAGCTCTATTTAACCGAAATCGCGCCTGTTTCAATGATTCCACATATTGTCCAGTTGCGCAGACACTTGAGATACAAAACTACACCAATTTCACATCACAATATCCACTAAGAATCAATTTGCGAATAATTAAAATGGCCACTTACTTCACTCGAAGAAATCCCGCCAAAAAAGTCCTAATCTCGTTTACATATAATAAGTTTAAAGCAGTTTCGTTCACTGTTTTATATGAAGAGGCAGTAGATATGCAACGGGAAGGATACAGCTGTAGCTTGGCTTTAGAACACCATGATGCACAAACAACTGCCTCTGTTAAATGAATGTGGCTACAGGTGGCCATGTCCTCGTTAGATGGCGCTGAATTCAATATTTTTAGTTTATTTACAGAATCAGAATATTTGTAAACAGATACAACAGTGTGAGGTGTTAAAAATAGGTAGATCTTCTATGTTTCGCCCAGAGGCGTACAAATGTATGTAATTAACATTGTCAGTTTTCATTTAACTTTTGAGATTATATAAACTTTCATATCATGATTTTTTTTTAACGTTGGAACAACCATCTGTAGGCCGTACAAATATTTGTTTCGTGCAAGAATCGAAGCCGCGACACGAAGTTAAATATTCCTAAACTGATATCCGACTACACTCAAGTATTGGAGTCGGGTGTTAATTTAGGAATATTTGGTTTTAAAAATAGCCTAAAAATCTTTGTTATAGCGCCATCTAGGCAGAAAATGGCAACGTAACTTTCACCTTAACAAACATATGTATTCTTGCCAAAACATAGCATATATTTGTCATTCTCAACCTTGTAAATGCCAACGTTGGATATATCCGACAAATACTCGCGTTAATCCGCACAGGGTCGCACATCTACGACCGAACAAACTCTATCTCGTCAACTCATCTGTCACCTATGAGGATTGAAGAGCTAAAAGAGTTGGAGTATCCAGTCGCAAATACACGACCCTGGCGAATAGGACAACACGAAAACACTTCGGACCAATCCGATGCAAACTTTTAAAGAGTTAAGGAGCCTGTTAATATCTAACCTAGCCTCAAAGAATAGCTATGACTTGATTTGACTATACTCTGTTCAAAATAACATTAGAAATTTATAAAAACCTTTTATTACTGTCCGTTCAACCGATTTTGTCTTTTATTACGTTGGTGCAAGATAAATGGCGGCTGCAGTAAATAGTTGGTATTGTATCCACTTTTTGCTTTCAATGCTATCCTTATGCCTACGAAATAGAAGTTAAAATCGGTTGAACAGACAGTAAAAAAGATTTCATTAAATTTCTATAGGGTAACATTCGAAAAGCTAATAACTTTTTCTTTACAGCCTTTTCTCTGAAAGCTTCGATCATCATTTTCACTAACACACTCGCGCTTAGGAAGCCCAATATAAACACGCTCAGCAAAATCGGCGCACGCTTACTGAAATATCTTTCACAAAGTTCCTTTACCCTATCACTGAACTACATTACGGCGTGTCAACAGTTAATCTGTCAGTCGTATTCTGTGTCAGGCATATTTGGCATTAGAAAGTCCGTTAAGTTGCCAGTGCATGATAAATATGGGCATACCAACTGACTTGGCATTAAAAAGTCCGTTCAGTTCTCAGTGTATGGTAAATATGGGCATTCCAACTGACTTGGCAATAGAAAGTCCGTTCAGTTCTCAGTGTATAGCAAATATGAGCATTCCAACTGACTTGGCAATAGAAGGCCCGTCCAGTTCTCAATGTATGGTGAATATGGGCATTCCAACTGACTTGGTAATAGAAGTCCCATCCAGTTCTCAGTGTATGGTAAATATGGGCATACACACTGACCTGGCAATAAAAAACGATGCCAGCTGTATGGTCAATACGGTCATACAAACTAACTTGGCTATAGAAGACGTAAGCTATGCGTATCACTCGCTGTACTCCGGCGACGCGGCGGAGGCGGTGTCCTGCAGTCTGTCATCGTTTAATTCTGGAAGAGAGATAAGGCAACCAAATAAATTTCGTGTGTGATAAATGAGGTTCATTCAGTGTCAAAAGTCAAGTCAATAAAAATATATACCTAGCTAGGTGTAGGCGTGCGTGCTGGCGAGCGGCGCCTGCGTGTCGGCGGTGTAGCTGCGCACGCGGCTGAAGGCGAAGGGCGGGAACTTGCCCGGCGTGAGCTCGAACTGCGTCCACTGCTCGCGCCGCGCACACACGGAGTAGCGGCTCCACACCAGCTGCACGTTGCGGTGGGACCGGACACTACGGAGCTCCAACTCCTGGAATACCGCCACGTAATTGGACACAGATTCTCAGTCGATTATATAACCTCAAATACAAAGTTCACGTATTATAATATCCTGAATAGTATGTTCCACTCATTAAGTTGTAAGCTACGAGGCTGAGCGTGACCATGGTAGCTAGATGGCGCTGAACTGAATTGTGTTTAGTTTGAAAGGAGTCCCAAATACATTATTTGACGGCCCTCTAGTATTTAAATCAGTTCCCAAAAGATATCAGTGATGGCGCTAGTTGTTTTGAGCGGCGCTAGAGGTTTAGAGCTACGTGTGTCACGTGACTAGCCACGACACTCGGACGCAACACTGAGTGCTAGCACAAAATATATAGGTACAGAATTCAATCTACATACTGTGTGCGCTCTCACAACACACACATAGACACCGCTCACGGACACGATATCTCGGAACGCCTCGGCCCGCTCGTCGAAAAATTCCGGCTCAAACGCTCATTAATGTGCGTCCACCGAGCGTAGGTATAAAAAGTGAAGTACACACATGAGATTGTCTTCGGTACCTATCTATTTTGTGGTGCTAGTGCGATGTAAGTCGACGTCAAAGGCACAGTATCATCAAAGGCTCGGTCGAAGTCACACGTGTAGGCTACGCGTTCAGTGGTTTTTCAGTTTATAGGATTTTATTTCTTTGATTCTGAACGGGGTATAAACGGCCTTATCATTATTTGATATTAATTTTAGTTTAAAGTGAAAAGGGTCTTTTCAGACGAACAAAACAGTGATTCTATAAGGGTTGCGTATTTTGCCAATTGAGGTTTGAAGATATGCGGAACAGAGAGTAAAGTCCCGCAAACCTGCTTTGAAAAGGGAGGATCCTCCGACCAGACAGGATGTTATAGTCTGGTGGGTGACTGCCCGATTGTTGATGTCGGGCTGTCGTATATGTTCAAATCGCGCGGAGAACTTTGATTGCGCGATGCAGGATTTCGTATTTTCTTCGTAGTTCTTATGTGGCGTCATAGATGTCGCTACAGAGGTACGGAAAAAAGAACTAAGAGGACAGTTACACTTACCAAGTGGAAGGTCTGCTCGTGCTGCTCGATCTCCTTGCGTCGCGAGCGGAACCGCGTGTTGGACACCTGCGCAGTCTTTTTCTCCTGATTCGATTTCTTTATCAGTATCACTACCTGCAACAACGAATACAGAATATTGACTCTGTCAGTGCGTTGTAGGTGTTTTTTTTTTTTTTGTAGCGCTAAATAAACTGTATGCACTATATCCTTTAGATATTTTTTTATGTTTTTAGATTTATAATTAAGTGTGCTAGATAATGCTGTTTTCTTCCCTCTTTGAGGCGTGGCTGGAAAGACCTCACGGCGTCCTTACCTTCCGCATGACGCAGGTCCTCACCGTACATGTTAAGTTCGAGAGGTTCCTGCACCGGATTCAAGCGGAAAACACGACCGGGTATTGCCACTGTGCGGAACGCCCGGAGGATACGGTGGAGCACACAGTCAAGGTGTGCCGTGCTTTCGTGGGGGCTTGAGGCGGCGGAGACCTCTCGCGCTGGGCCTTGGTTGTGCATTTTTTGTTTCAGTTTTGACAATTTTTATTTGCTGACATTGTATTTTTTTTGTATCACGACTAATTTAACTGTGATCATATCAGCACTATTTTGTATGCCTTTCGGCGGGACATGGGTGGGACCACACACTACCTATATAATTATAAGATCATTGTACCCTGTGTTCACAAATAATAAATGAATTTGAATTTGAATTTGAGCCAATACCGGTAGAGAACCGGAAATAAAACACAAGCATGGTCCAGAGCGAGGAGAAGTGGCAGACGGTCGCCTCCTTCAGCGAAGCAGTGATGCTAGCAAAGGAGGAGGCCGACCGCATCAGGCAACGGCGCCCTCGCCGCCGCCGCCGGGATCTCGATCCCGATTTTCGGCCACCGTAGACGCGGGCTCGCGGACGGCGTGCCATGGGTAGCTCGCTGTCCGACCGTCCAGTAACTGTCCGGACCGAGCACAAGACGTCGACGGCGCGCACTGTTCCCGCGCGGTTCAAGGAGTTGTCAGCAACGGGAGGGGCTCAGCTGGGTCAAAGCCTACTAGGGCCAGGGTTATTCGAAAGGAAGCTCGAACCCCGGTATGAAGAGAGTAGTAGGAACGGGATGCGTTTTTAGTCAGTAAGAGTCTGAAACTATCTCCTGCACCACCAATGAGCGGGGGTTGTCAGTGGATGATTTTTGCCCACCGTAAAAAAAAAGCTGTTGTCTTTCTTCTTTCTTTTTTTAAATCTATCAAAATGAATATCTAAAATATTTCCTCAATTTCTTTAATTTTCGCGTGGCATACATCATCTAGTCGGTACCTTCATACCTTGTCCCCGATGAGCCGGTAGTGCCCGGCCATGATGCCGAGACCGGGCTTGGCGTGGCGGTACTTGAGGTGATTCACGCACGTCACCGGCTCCTCCGCTGTCGTGTACATCAGCACCAGGCCTTCCGAGAAGAACCTGTGCCAAACAATTTAACTATACTCTTATTTTTAATTAAGGTGTGTTTAGACCTGGCGAATGCAAAGCTCGCGAGCCGCTGGCGAACTGCACGCATTGTTGCTCGCGTGAGGTTACAGTCTAAGTTTGGTGCACCACCCTAGTGGAACTCCGGAAGGCGAGAGTGAAGCGAATGTGCAGCGCGCGCCGCTCGTGCGCGCGTAGCTTGTCACGCGCAAGGGCAGAGTATGAATATGAAATGCATGCACGCAGCTTGCAAGCGGCTCGCTAGCGACACAGTATACATTCATATTCTTATAATACCTGAAGTAATGAATTATTCATACGAAGACATAGGTTTAAAGGACTTAGTATCAAGGACAAAGATATTATTATTATTATTATTATATCTAGCCTATATTGTCCCACTGCTGGGCAAAGGCCTCCCTCCACTCCTTCCAATGCTCCCGGTTTTGAACTACTTCTTTCCAATTCCCAAGGAAGACATCCAAGTCGTCCCGCCATCTCCTTCTTGGTCTGCCGCGACCCCGACGTGCGATTTATTATACGACAAAGATATTAATAAAAAAAAATATTAGAAAATTTTTGTACACACAAAATAATACACAATTAGACTAACCTGAGATACCTATAATAGTCTATAAGATACCAGGGCTTATAGAACTGGTCCTGGAAGGAGTTCTCCCCGTGGCGGATGTAGGTGGTCTTGCTGATGTAGACGCCGTGCAGCTGCACGCGCGGCCGCTGCACGTACATGTGGCGCCACGACGAGAAGCCGCTGGCGCGCGGCACGCCGCACTCGATGCCCCACGTCCTGCACACCACACGCTCGTTACCAAAGAGAATAAAACCACTTGAGAGCTAATAGACCGATTTTGTCTAGGCGCACGATTCACCATTGCAGGTCGGGGGACGGGGGGAAATATAGCGGCTGTGATTGGCTGATGTAACAAAGTCACTAAACATAGTGATGGACAAGTAAATTTTGCAACAATAACATCGATATCGATAAAATCGACGTCGATTAAATCTGCTTTTTTTTAAAAAAAGCAGAATTGATCACTGCAAATCAAACACTGATGTTCTAGGCGATTTTCCACACCATTTTATCGAACAGGTATTAATTTTTAGGGTTCAGTATGCAATTAAGAACCCTTATAGTTGCGCCACGCCTGTCTGTCTGTCCGTCCGCAGATAATCTCAGTGACTGCTAGCACTAGAAAGTTGAAATTTGGTAGATACCAATATGTATATCAATCACGCCGACCAAGTGGTAAAATAAAAAGTGAACAAAAAAAATGTTTTGTTAGGGTACACATTAAGTGGGGAGTGATTTATTTTTTTTCCTGTCAACCCTAACGTGTTGTGTATTGTTGGATAGGTATTTAAAAATTCATAGAGGTTTACTAAAATTAGGTTTTGATAAAGTTAATATTTTCGGAAATAATCGCTCCAAAAGTAAAAAAAAATGTGTCCCTCTAATTTTTGAACCATAAGTTTAGTAAATATAAAAAAAAAATCTCAAAAGTAGAACTTTATACTTTCTTGGAAAATCATATTGAACTTGATGGGTTGAACAGTTTTTGAAAAGTTGTTCAAAATCATTTCTAACTTGTAATTTAACCGTATATGCAAGCATTTGTTTAACTTAGTTTACATATTTTACTATCCTAAACGTGTCAAATAAAAAAAGATTTGTTATATTAGGTTCTCGCAATCCAAAATTACCACCGAAAACCTAACATACATAACCCGTCTAGTTTGTATAAATTAGTAACCCAATTTCTCAAGAGATAGCTCTATACTTTGGACTACTTCGCCCTGTTAAGACTTTTCCTGAGTTGATGGGGTCGGGACGGGTATGAGCT
Organism: Mythimna lalbum; assembly: GCA_949319445.1. NCBI lineage: Eukaryota > Metazoa > Arthropoda > Insecta > Lepidoptera > Noctuidae > Mythimna > Mythimna lalbum. Next base: position 19,790,257 of record OX439356.1, on the reverse strand, counting down.
ATTATATTGTCGATTGTTCGATTGGTCTCTAGTGGTTTGTTTATGTATTTATTCTTGCTCGTTGTTTGTCGTTCATTGTTTTAACTCTTAGTGGGGACACTTATTGTGACGGACGGGAAACTACGGAACCCTGCACTGAGCGTAGCCCGACAAGTTCTTGGCCAATTTTCACATAAGTGTCGTGAGCATGAGTCTAGCAGTCAAGTGATTGTATAGTCATTGGTTTAGTCAGTAAAACTCTGGCTTGCATGGCATGTTCTTATGGTTTGGGTGGAGCCTTTGGCTCCATCCCAAAAAGAAAAAAGAAAAATTCTGAGGCTTGTCAAACTCAAACTCTCGCCTCATCAATATTAATGTTCCTCTACAAGTAACAACAAGAAATCTAAAATGTTAACATTAAAAGGTTATTTTTTTATTCACCATTGAGAATCATCAATAAAATAATATTTATCAACTATGTTTTGAAGTTGTCACATCACTTCATCACTCGCTAGAAAGTACTTATGGATAGAAAGGGATAGACTTATCTAATATTCTAGTGAAAGTAAAGGACTTTTTCAAAAGACATCAACGCGGTATCACTTTTTTCGTAACCAACCAGTTTAGCTTGACCTCTCATTTATTATCAATTTTTTTTTATTATCAATTCATTACCAATAATGTAAATACATTTAAACATTTTTACCTACCGATGAAAACTTATGCCATATTTTTTAAAACTAGATGTTCTAGATGATTTACCGCAACATTTAATTGCACAGAAACTCATTTTTGCTTCGGTTTTAGGCAATAAATGTTTTTTAAGGTACCAAAATTACGGAATGTGCACAGATCCAACAACTGGTCAGTACTAAAAAATTTACTGATATCGGCATCTAATATAAGTGCAAAATCATTTATGTGTCGTGAGCTGGAGTCACCCGTATGAGCGATCAAGTGCTTGTATAGTCTGTTCTCGTTACTATACTATGCGCACATTTACAAACTGCTATATAATTTGGTAACTTAACTGTAACTGTTAACTTGGTAATCCAAGTTATAGAAAAATAAACTTAATGCTACACAATTTAAAGTTAATTTTTCATTGCAAACACAGTTGGTGGAATTAATTTTATTTCGATTTAATGCCAATAACTGCATCTGCTTTAAAACTGACTACTTAGGTGCTTTTGAGGATCGCCGTAGAAGGACTATCGACTACAACCACAAAACGCCGCCACCATATTTCCTGTAGTTTTCATCATTCCGTTGTCCGCCACAAATCGTCGCTGCTCGCTTCTTGTGCCCCGCGCCGGCCACTAAAAGCCGAGAGAAAACGCACGTGCCACTCGCGCTATTCCCCACCGCTCTCTCACTCAAACGATACCCTTTTAACCTTTCTGTCACTGGCGCCATTCTGAAACTACCTCTAACTCTAAATCCAACAATATCAAGACTCACTTGACACACAGAGAGCGCCATATGTCGGGCTCGCGGGCCGCCACGTAGAAGCCGCGGCTCACGCGCGCCACGCGCTCCAGCGACGCCGCGTCCAGCTCCGAGCTCACCACCCAGCGCAGGATCACCAGGATCACTTCGTATGGTAGCCAGGATATGTGTGCGCCCTAGGAACCAAAGGACCATTTCGTAGACTTAGTCGCACAGCAAAGTCATGACATGAAAGCATGGTAATGCAACGCCAGTGCGAAACTCCGCTGCCGCGAAAATGGCGGCATGGCGGACAGAGTTCTGTGGTGTTTGGTGGATTGGCGTCAGCAAAAGCCTCTTGCACAGGGCTCTGGTACGGGCCTTAGCATAGAGGAGGAATGGCAGGCAGTCGCGTACTTCTGCGAAGCAGCAATGCTAGCGAAGAAGGCGGCCGCATGCGCGAGGGTTCCCGACCCCGATTTTCAGCCACCATAGGCGTGGGCTTGCCGACGGTAAGCTACCGATTGCTCGTCCTGGCCGTCCGTTATCCGTCCGAACTAAGTCCAAAACGTCAACGGCACGGAGCGTTTCACGTGCGCCATAAGATGTCAGCAAAACCGTAGGGGCCCAGCAGGATCGATACCTACTGGGGCCATGGGATAACTTCTGAAAGGAAAACCTGGAGCCCTGTTCCGCAAGGCAAAGGCAGCTATAGCGCCAGGCGCCAGAACGCGGCGCTGTTTTTTTTTTTATGGACCGCGCTTGACCACTATCTTACCTGATGGGAAGCGACGATGTGATCGACGATGGAGCGTGCTTGCCTAGCAGTAGCTATTTACTCTTGACTTAAAGACCCCCAAGTTGTAGCTATCAGGTAACACAGACTCCGGCAGGAATTCCATTCTATTTCCAAATTGCTATTAAAAATGTTATAGGGAGGAATAATTCCTATAACATAGCGAGGGTCTTGCAAACTCAGGGCCCAATAGCAGAAGTTTATATTTAACCGACTTTAAAAAGGAAGAGGTAGTTCTTGCTGATTTAAGGGTATTATTAAACGGGGTGCCGATAAAACATAAAATTGTTGCCCTGAAATTACACAACCAAGTCGCGGCAGACCACAAAGGAAATGGCGGGACGACTTTGATGACTTCTTTAGGAATCTTCAAGAAGTCGCATCGAGCCGGAAACGATTGAAGGAATGGAGACAGTATAGGCTAGATTATAATGAAATAATTTGAATAAACAGATATTTTTGTCACTACTAGTTTTTCAAGCTTCTTTAGCACTAATAAAAGGACCTGCTCTTGACCTCGATCTCGCCTGATGGGAAGTACAAATAGATCAGTTTGATGTACGAACTCACCTTGACCTGATGTTCCGGCTCACACAACACGCCCCTCCGAGCGAGGATCCTCTGCAACCTCATCAGCAGGTCTTCGCCTTCCACCGCGTCTTCATCGTCACTGGGGTGGGCGTTATCTGGACGGACTACTTCTTCTGCCTCCGATTCCTCTTCTATACAGGATAGATGGATTCGAATACACATAAAAATTAATAAATAAATGACTACGAAATGTGTTATAAAAAATAAAGGTAGCTACTTTTTTAACCGACTTCAAAAAAGGAGGAGGGGTTCTCAATTATTTTTTAATGTATTCAGCCAGGATACTAAGTTCTTTAAGCCATTCTTCATAAGAAGCAGTTAACTTGAATGCCATCAGAATGCGGATGTAACACATTCTAATGTTTTCGCAGTATTGGGCAGCAAATGTATAGATAGGGTCGGAGGTCTCGGTAAATTTGGCTGGGGTAGCCAATACTGCAATAGAATTCTCAGCTCTATTCCGCAGAGATCGGACCTGTTTCAATTATGAGCTTTTACGCGAAATACAGATCAGGAGTTGTTACTTTTCAAATTATAGCCAAATACAAAGTATAGCTTGAGGACCTACATCCAACCATAAATCAAAGACATTGTGGAGCCTCATCTCTTTGTAACTTCATAGAAGAAGTTACCTTCTGGAGACTCGGCGAGCAGCTCATCGTACAGGCGCGTCTCGACGTCCGGCAGGATCTGCATGGCACGTTTGTAGTACTGGATCGCTTCGTATAGCTTGCCTCCACGCTCCAGTTCAACGGCATACAGGAATAGCTGCTTCGCCTGTACCGAAGACGGGTAATCAAAGCCAACACCTAAAAACGTGCCCATTGCTTGTCGCGTGCAGCTCAAGACCATTCGTGATGAAGACTGAACTATACCTGATTTTATTTATTTCTACTTCATTTTCCGTAGGTATACAGGGTTATTTGTAGAACACTGGCAACCTCTTAGGACTATGTTACTAAAATCATAAACAACACTTTAGTTCTATGACTTTTAAAAATTTATCATATTTAGTTAATCAGATTTTCATACAAAAATAAAAATATTTAAATCGAACGTTCTAAATATTGCGAAGCAAGCGATAGTACAATAGAGGAGGGGAGCGGGGATCGGGCCGCAGAGGTGCTTGATGCGCTTGCGTCACGTCATTCAGACGTAGGTATGTATATCCAAATACAGAGTTAAATGTATTTGATAAAACAACGAAATCTTGAAGTGTTTTTTTTGGTAAATGTATAATGTTTTGTAAAAAGTCATAAAACAAAAGTTGTTGTTCGTGATGTTAGTAGTCTGTCTAAAAAGTCTACCGAATTGTGTAATTATTTGGGCAACTGGAAATCTGATGTTGTCAACACTGGTTTAATAATCAAGGTTGATTAAAAGATCTTGATCATTGTTTACTAATAGAAGAGCCTTATAAAAAGTATTAAATATAATGACCACCAAAAAATGCTTTGATACCCTTAGTTCTTTTACCAAAAAAAAAAACTTAACAACAGAAAAATAAAGTCTAAAATTACAATAGTATAACCTATTTTAGTCACAACTGCACTTCAAATTATATTCAAACACCAAATATAGTAAATGATCATCAAACTTAGTAAATGATCACCAAATCTTAGCGAGCAAATTAATGTATTATTTCTTCCTAAGTAAACCACTGTGATTGCCATAAAATATAGGCTTATTACTAAATAAAGTATTATGATACCATATTAAGTTATATCTCCGGCTGACAATCCCCTCCCTCCGCACCGCAAGCGCCGCACTTTTGATACTTTTTGATACTCTTAAAGATCAAAATTCATAGGATATTTCCCCAGAATCCTGAAATTTGGCAAAAAGCAAGGTCTTATAGCACATTTATAGTAATAAATCTGAAAACAGTAAATTTAATAAAACAAAACAAAAATAGCAATTCGGAAAAACAATTCGAGACTCCATTCGGAAATTGTAGTTTGCACGGAACCCTCAGTGCGCAAGATGTAAAAACTTTGATTACAATTTTACATTTATTAAAATGCTGTTTTAATTTTGGTGATCATTTACTATTTTTGGGTTGCAAATGATTTATTTGGAGTCGTTTTGCTTAAATAGGATAGCGAGATGTTAAAACTTTGGTTAGAATTTTACTTTAAAATGCTGTTTTAATTTTGGTAATCATTTACTATTTTGTCTGTTATATGTTACTATATTTGGTGGTCAGTTAAACATAAGCCAAAAGTATCGGATATAAGTATATTTTAAATGATTAAATATTATACAAAATTCCCAAGTCGTTTGACTGTTTAGACAGACAAACAACACAACACAGACACGCGATACAGTCCTGCAAGGTTGTTAGTGTTTCACAAATAACCCTGTATAAGTTAATAGTTTGATCTACCACTCAAACCCCAAGCGAACTCCGGCGTTCGCGCGTTTTTTCGCACCATTCGGTTAAACGTCAAGTGAACGCCGGGTCCGCATATATTATTAAAATATTGAGCGTTTTATTTATAGGGCATGTATTCAAGAACCTAAATAAGAAGTATTTCATAGTCTGTACACATCGAAAAATAAGCAACCTTTCCATTATTCCATATTTATACATACTGAAATGCCCAAGGCCGAAGAGTTAGGTGTGCATGTAGTCGTGTCGATGGAGAACTTTAATGTATTATTGCGTTGCAAAACGGATGCAGCGCGCGCAAGCCGTGAGGGGTCACCACGATGAAGCACTTTTGTATGGGACCGCGCGGGCGCAGAGTCGGCCCTTACTTGGCAGCAAAAACTGCTTTAGTAACACAGAAGACGCATTATTATTGTATAATAATAAATGGCATTTTATACCCGACGGCGCCAGGTGGAGGTATTTCGATATTTTCATTTTTCAAAATGACTAGTAAACAAAAAAAAGTTCGAAAAAAAGACTAAAAACTTCGAAATAAGTCACTTTAGATATTGATGCAGTTGGTGGAATAATTATATTTTAGTTCATCATAGATTTTACTTGTTTCCAAATTTTCAGTCGATTTTTGCGGTCTGGTTTTTTAAAGACTACACTTTTTTTTCTTAACGATTTCCTTCTAAAAAAATCTTTCCTTCAATGTGATCGTAGTTTCTACCTTGTCTTCATCACTGACTGGCTCAGCCGGCTGCTGAGGTTTGGGTGGTTCCTTCTGCGGGGTGGAAGGGTCCACTAGCTCCCTCTGCGGCGAGACAGTGGCCTCCAACTCGCGCTGCCATTGCTGCCTGAACGCCGCCAGCTCATCATCGCCGGAGTTCTGGACGTAGACCACATTGACAAACATCATTCAAATATCAGTGAGCTTGAGTGGTATATTTTTCGACAGTCAATCGCTCACATCAATAAAAATACTATTTACATTTTTACTCAGGTTATGCTACGCCACACGGTTTCATTTTTTAGGATTCCGTACATCAAAAAGAAAAAACGTAACCCTTATAGGATCACTTTGTTGTCCGTTCGTCTGTCAAGACCCTTTATCTTGAGAATACGTGGAAATATTGGGTTGATATTAAAACCATATCACTCAGGTCTGCGGACCTGTTTGGGCCCAGCTGGGTCGAAGCCTACCGGGGTCAGAGTTAGCTTCGAAAGGTAGCTCAGCCCCGGAATGAAAGGCATGAAGGAACGGGTATGGATTTTATTGTCAGTAAGCGTCTGACACTATCTCCCGCTCCACCCAGGGGCGGGGGATGTCATTTGGATGATTTTTACTAACACCAAAAAAAAATAAAACTGTTGTCAGATATTCTGACTATTGAGATTGACTATCCATAATCACTGTCAAAGATGTACAAATGGCAGATGGTACCAATGGCTTAACATGCTATCTGAGGCACAGAAGTAATATTATAAATGCGAAAGTGACACTTGTCTGTCTAACTGTCAGTATGCTACCTCTTACATATCGGATTTGAACAACACTTGCTACTGGAACAGACCATATCCTGGAACAGGGACATAGGAGATTTTTTATATCAGGAGTATGTGCCCTTGGAATATTATCTGTAAATTTCATTGGCCAAGCTGCTGACAACTGTTACCCAATAATAATGACATGGATCAGTCTATAGAGCCATATAAAAACATGTCACTGTCAATACCATTTCAATGTCATTTTGGAATCATTCATCAGGAGTGGAATTCCCTGCCGGAGTCTGTGTTTCCTAATAGCTATAACCTAGGGGTCTTTAGGTCAAGATAGATTGCTTGTTCCATCATAGCCCACATCATTGCTTACTATCAGGTGAGATAGTGGTCAAAGGCAAGCCTATCCATTATAATAAAAACTGTTTGTGATGTGCTGTGTTTTGAATTGAAAAACTATTTTCGTGATGGATATCACATGTACAGCCCATATAGAACATCACAATCACACTACTGTCAACAAAGACGTGGTTAAAACCGAGGGGTGACACCCCTGCAAGTTTATTACATAGCAAGTCTTAAACTTTGCAAATGGCATCTCAGTATGAACTTATATGTTTATCGACAAGGTTTATGCACATCAACCATTGTCCCCACTTCAAGAACCATAACTTTACCCAAACATTAAATACATTGATATCATTGCATTTAAAATAATACAATGGGTATACTACCTGATAACAGTTATGGCTTAAATAGCTATAACTGTTAAGTATGTCTCTCTTTTTCTGATTAGAAATTACAAAATATTCTCTATTATTATTCAAAATTATTGTATTTTTTTTATATTGTTTATTTATTATTTTTATTTAACTCTTGCAGTTTTAAAAGAAGATTGAAAGAACACTATTTTTCTGTTACATCATAGTTGTATATTAATATGTATTATATTATTTAGTATGTATTTTTGTGATATTTATTTTACTATGCTTATAATTCCACAGGTACAACTTCATACTTTCACAGGTTTGCTGGAAGAGATTTCTTTAGAAATAAGCATCTCCTTTGCACTATTCTTGTTTCCTTCTTCTTTTCTTTTATGTGTGTGTACATAAATTGTTAAATAAATAAATAATATTTTGTATATTTTAACTTTTCTGTGGATTACTTTACAGATGTCAGATACAAATAAATTAGCATTACAGTAGAGTTGAGACATATCATGAACCACTAATGGGGCATCCACATAGAATAAGTAACTAAAAATACCTCACCAATGGGGCATGCACAGTGAATGTGTTAAAACTGTTGTTAGATGAATTTTAATGTCTATTATTAATTCATGAATCCCCAAGCGACACCCGGTGGCCGCGCATCTATTGTCTTACTATTGTGTCTCTAATTGACGGTATCTGAAGGGTTAAAGTTTATAGTACTTAAAAAGATATTTTTACTGGATCCCAAATATAAGAATAACCTGTGAGGGCTTTTTTTTAATAAGAAAACTAGCTTACCCACTCTCTGAACTGTCAATGCAATAAGTATTGTCAAAAAGAGACAGTGCTATTCCTGTATAGCTCTTTCTCTACGCCACATTGGAATCAGAGGTCATTTAACTGTATGTATACAATAAGACAGATTTACCTGTGAATTATCTTGCACAGTTAAGTTTTCAAGTTCACTACCAACTTCCAGCACTTCATTCAGGGACGATGAAGAGGGGTCTTCCGGCTCCTCCCCCTCACAGCTTCCACCAGTGCCCCCTGCTGCTGAGCCTGCTCCTGAAGCTGCTTCCTACAACAAATAATCATAATTTACTTTTATATTCAAATTTTTCTCTTATTTTTATCTATTTCTTTTTATTAATTATTTTAATAAGATTTATCTAAGGTACAGGAAAAATGCTTTGTAAGGTCTTAGTCTGGTGGCTAAATAAGCACAATAAGATTCATTTTATCCTGCAAAAAATCATGATTTATTAGGAATAGGTAATGGGAGCAAAGCTGCAGGAAAAACCTAGTTTTAGATCATTAGGGCTTGGTCATTGATCATGTTGATATTGACCTGTCACTGAACCCAACGAGATACTAAAGATCTAACTTGGAACTCTCACTATCAATTAGATGGCTTATCAAATAAAAATTTGAATTAATTTTTTTATGTTATGCAGTGTTCCAGGTTTGGTGTTCTTCCTGTACACATGATATTTTAGGCATGCTAGATAATAGTGTCAAGGTTACCGAATATTTTACATTCTGGTTTATTATTAAATTTTGCACAAACTACAAGTCACAAATTTTGGTAGTGTTCCCTGTATTGGTGGTATTGTTCTATAATTTTATAGTAAATATAGAACATAATATGTTCTATCTTTTCTATCATGTGTGGAAAACTGTCGCGATCTTTGCAAATGTTATTTTTTGCTAAGTACCTGGACGAAATCTAGGTAGCCCGCTAAAATTATACAGAGTAATATTACATACCATTTTTTTGTTTTAATAATTACAAGTTATGTAATTATGGTTGTGCGTTATTTATTTTGTATTACAGCTTTGTTTTATGCTCCGAAATCTAATAATATAACGCAGTCTCCATCCAGTCTCCAATCTGACAAAAATATTGTAATCAATTCTGCGTTCCAGTCCATCTATTTATAAATAACGTGTTGCATTGATACTTTGAAATATTTACTGTTTAAATTATTCTTTGACTGATTTGAAAATATGACAGCACTTGAGTTGAGATTGAGAGTCAAAATTCTAGGAACCTACAGGCTTACGGCACAGGAAAGAAAATAATGAGTTTTGGAAAATTAAATAAAATTAAACTTAACGCTCAAAATGTGATTTAAGATAACGGGGTCAAACCGTGGAACACAATTCAGTCTTCAGTCAATGTCAGAATCAAAACTGTCAGTGTCAAAACTCTTAGAGTCAAGATGAAAAACTCGACTAAATGAGCGTTATGATAAATTCTAGTGCACATAAAAAGTAGATACGAAAGTATCCACACAAATAAAATCATAAACACGAATAGAATATGAGTGTATATATATTTGGAACACAGTAGCGTAGCTAGGTGTAAGTGAAGTGGAGCCCTCGCTCGCGGCCTCGTTCTTGACCCTTCAAGTGCGAGGAGGCGTCGTAAGGCCCCAGCCTTATAAGCGAATGTTCTTAAAGAAAGGAGTTTATCTTTCTTCAGCCCATTACTAAAACACAAGTTTAAAAAATAATTGTACATTTATGTTGTGTATAATACTAACATAATATGGATCATTGTTGTCCGAATTAAAGATATTTTAATTATTATTTTTTTTTTATAACATTTAATTATTATTTTTTTGCAACTATAAAATTAACAGATTTTTGTAAAACCGTACCATCCCTTTTTTGACGTGAGAGTGGGGCAAGGAAAAGTATCAGAATTTTACTGACCAAAACCCACCAGTGTTTCTTCAGTTGCCCTTAGCCAACCAGGGCCACAGACACTGTTTCGAACAATCCTGTAGTTTTAACAGTTATTGGCCCTACGGAATCACTCCTCAAGGAGAGGACCACCATGAATGTGGCATGCTCACCGCCGCGTTACGATTTTACCGCTATGAGATCTCAACAGAGCTCTGTCCTTCGTGCCGAGAAATACTTTATTAAATTTATTTTAAAAAGGTCTTGCTGATACATTATTATTATCGTTTACCCACTTAGCTGATGAATAATGACGTTGGCAGCTTTCCAACGTCATCATTCATCTTCCGGTACGCGGTGCAGAACCTTTCGGCCCTATCGACCATCTGTTCAGCGAGCAACGTACCCAGCTCACTGCAACCTAGGCAATGCCCTATCCATTATACTTAGAGTTAAACCCATCTGTTGAGGCCCATTGTGATGTGAACGATCACGTTTCAGAGCCATCACTGACAACCGTCATTCGGAAGCACTACTGAAATCGTCGAGAATAGTAATGAGCTTCGTCATACTCTCAGCCATGGCCACTATATCGTTGGTAAATCGAAGGTGAGTTATGTATTAAAATTATGCCTAACCATGTTCAGTCTAGACCCACGAAGACATCCTATATTGCGGCTATGAACAGTTTCAGGGAAATGCCGTCTCCCTGCCTCAAACTCATAAGAAGATAGTTTTCGAGGTCTGGTCCTGAAATTGGACTGCCATGGTTGCGTTTTCAAACAAACACATCGATGTAGCCAAAGTCAATCTGGCATTAATAATAATAATAACTCTTCCAACTGAATTTCGGTCACGGTGGTCAATCTCAATAGAGATTAGCCAAGTACGTAGGAGATATCTATTCTAACTATTTTTTTTTTGTTTTTTTTTATTATTATTATTTGGTTTCGACTGTTAGTACAGAGAGTACCTATAATAAAATAAATAAATAAACTCCAAGCGAATGCCGCGTGATTTCACACCGTTTCGGTTACCAAGCGAACACGTGGTTATAAAATACTAGCTTTTGCCCGCACGGCTTCGCTCCCGCTCTTCCCTACTCTACCCTATTATACCCTACTCTACCCTACTTTACCCTGCTCTACCCTACACTACCCTACTCTACAGTACTTTACCCTACTCTACCCTACACTACTATACTTTACACTACTCTACACTACTCTACACTACTCTACTCTACACTACTCTACCCTACTATACCCTACTCTACCCTACTAAACTTCACATAAACCATCTTCTAAATAGTCCGAACAAAGCCTAAAAATTTGGTTTGGATAGGTGAGCCCGTTCTTGAGTTATAATATAACAACGAAAAGTGGCATTGATTTTTATATATATAGATTGAGCGTTTTACTTATAGGATAAGTATTTATCCAAGAAGGTAAATAAGAAGTTCTTCATAGTCTGTAAATATCGAAAATGAGCAAACCTTTATATGCACGAGTAAAAAAGTTCATGAAAGAAAGTACAAAAGTCAATCTACATTCAAAGCATACATAGACACCGCTCACGGACACGATATCTCGGAGCGCCTCGGCCCGCTCGTCGAACAGTTCCGGCTCAAACGCTCATTGCGTCCACCGAGCGTAAGTATAAAAAGTGAAGTACATGCATTTTTTTTCGATAGGGTAAATCATCTTATGACAAAACCCGCTCTTGGGCGGAGCGGGAGATAGTGTCAGACTCTTACTGACTAAAAACCCCATCCCGTTCCTTCTAGCCTTCATACCGGGGCACGAGCTCCCTTTCGATAAACCCTGTCCCCAGTAGGCTTCGACCCAGCTGGGCCCCTCCTGCTACTGACAACTCCTTGAAGCGCGCGGGAACAGTGCGCGCCGTCGACGTCTTGGACTCGGTCCATTACGGGACGATCGGACAGCGAGCTACCTATGGCTCGCCGTCCGCGAGCCCGCGTGTACGGTGGCCAGAAATCGGAATCGGAATCCTGGCGGCGGCGAGGGCGCCGTAGCCTGATGCGGTCGGCCTCCTCCTTTACTAGCATTACTGCTTCACAGAAGGAGGCGACCGCCTGCCATTCCTCCTCGCTCTGGACCATGGCCTCGACCAGGGCCCGGCGCGAGAGGCCTCCGCCTCCGATGCTCCGCCCAGGCAGGGCACACCTCGACTGTGTGCTCCACCGTCTCCTCCGAGCGTTGCGCACAGTGGCGACACTCGGGCTCTTCCGACTTAATCTGACACAGGTACCTCCCGAACGTGCCATGTCCGGTGAGGACGCCGCGAGGTCTTGTCAGCCACGCCTCAAAGAGGGGACTTACTGCCATAATCGTGGCGTGCCCAAAGTACATGTACTACTCTGTCAAGAAAGTACCGGGAAAAGATCAATAATACACAAAATGTCTGTTATTCATCCAAATTTATTTTATCACCTTCAAAGTATGCTCCTTTAGAAACGATACACTTGCGCCAACGAATAATCCATTCATCAAAACATTTTTTAAACGCTGCTTCCTGAATTGAGTTCAGTTCTCGCCGCGAATTCTCCTTTAAGTCTTCTATCGATTGAAAACGGGTGCCACGAAGTGGTAATTTGAGTTTAGGAAAAAGAAAAAAGTCAGTAGGAGCCATATCTGGTGAATATGGTGGTTGCTGGATGGTATTTGTTGAGTGTTTGGTCAAAAATTCGTTCACAATGATAGCCTTGTACGAAGGCGCATTGTCGTGGGGCAAAATCCAAGAATTTTCTTTCCACAAATCTGGCCTTGTTCGTCGAATTTGCTCTCTTAAACGCCGCATAACACTCAAATAATATTCTTTATTTACCGTTAGACCTTCCGGTAAGAATTCAGAGTGCACAACACCGCGATAGTCTAAGAAAACAGTCAACATGACTTTGACTTTTGATCGACTTTGGAGTGGTTTTTTCGGTTTCGGATCAGTTGGAAGGCGCCACTCCGAAGCTTGTTGACTAGTTTGCATGTCAAACTCGTAAACCCACGTCTCGTCACCAGTAACAATGCGTTTCATGAATGTTGGGTCCGAACTGACTCGGCCTACCAGAGTGAGGCAAATCTTCCATCACATCTCGACCGCTTTTGAACGCTTTGAACCACTCATAAGCACGAGTTTTTGATAAAGTCGATTCACCGTAAGCCTTCTGTAACATTTTCAGTGACTCCGAACACGAAATTCCATTGGCGATGCAAAATTTAAGACAAACTCTTTGTTCGATATTTTTTTCCATTATGAAATTCGCAATACACACTATCTATATATATAAAAATGACCCCCGTTTTCCGTTGTCACGACTTGGCATGAAAACGGCTTGACCGATTTGACTGTTTTTTTTTTGTTGTGATTGCTATTGTGAGGAGAAGGTTCTTATGGGAAAAAAAATTAGGGTAGAGTAGGGTAGAGTAGGGTAAAGTAGGGTAGGGTAGGGTAGGGTAGAGTAGGGTAGAGTAGTAGGGTAGAGTAGGGTAGAGTAGGGTAGAGTAGGGTAGAGTAGGGTAGAGTAGGGTAGGGTAGAGTAGGGTAGAGTAGGGTAGAGTAGGGTAGGGTAGCGTAGAGTTGGGTATAGTAGGGAAGAGCGGGAGCGAAGCCGCGCGGGCAAAAGCTAGTATATGATATTACTAAAACCAGCACTGTATTTAATATAAATAACAGATGCAACTCAAACTCCGCGCCAAAATGGAAAACAGTTGTGCCAATCTAACAACTACAAAAAAACAAAAATTTGAATTTGGAACCATAAACAAATCATCCATTCCCGATACTTTTTTGACTGAATGTATGAGATTGTCTTCTGCCCGGTGATCGCATTTGCCACTGCCGCGCTGGCAATTCATGAATCCCCAAGCGAACGCCGGCGTTCGCGCATCTATTGTCTTACTATTGTGTCTCTAATTGACGGTATTTGAAAGGTAGTCCACCACTGACACTTTATACTAGTGAACCGTAACAGTAAAACTAAGCTTCGTTTTCATTCATATCAACTTTACTAAATAAATAAAATAATACTTATTGGTATAAATATAATTGACGGGTCGCTTCAAATTATTCAATTCACTCTTTACATAATAGTTATGTGAATATTGATTACATTTGAATTTTTCTTTTCAGTATACAATTCACTATTAATTACGATCCAAAAATAAAATAAAATCAAAGTATATATAGCTGCCAGTGATAAATAAGTTAAGCCACACTTTACGTGATTTTGTTTGATCATTTCTGCGGATATAATCAATGCTATTCCAAAGCTTCCTACCATGTAAAATAACAAGCTCCATAAATAGAAGACAATCAGCCTTCGTTTTTTAAATACGATAGCCGCGAATAAAATGGCATGTATAGTTAACACAAAAACACTTAGACAACCATAAATATATTCAATTCCTGGAGAATACCAATAAGGTAGCCCATTTTCATACAAAACCTTCCGTCCGGGTGGCAGAAACAGAATTAAACATGCAATTGTGGGCAATATTCCCAATCCTGCTATGATGTATGAACCAGTTTTTAAAGGAAAGTAAACGCAAAAATCAACTACAACTGGGCATGGATATCCAAACACACTTAGTACACCAATGGCATCCTCATCATCATCAGCGTATAATTTTGTTTTTTGTGTTTGCTGTTGCTTCTTATTAGTTTTATTTGCCATAAGTTCACAATCTCATTCACAATTTAAATGTTAGATACATTTTGTATTAAAATGTCTTGATGCATCAAAATTGCACGTAATTATTGTAATAGGTACATAGAATCATAAATGTTTGTGAAGCACATGAGTTATTATCAAAGAGTAGGTATATAAAATTATCCGAAAATATAATTAAAAAATTACTTTTGATTGACAGTTTGTTATCAACACTTTGATCCTTTGATCACAAGTTCAGTTTTTTTATAACTGTCACAGTCCATAGCAAAGAGGTAGCAAAGAGTTTAGTCATTTTAGGTCCGTAGGGCATAAGTATTATGGTACATAATGTTATACAAATGATAAACAAGTTCCTTTCTGACACATAGCAAACCGTGGGGACCTATGGGCCCATGGGTCATGGCCCCAGGTTCTCTTTCGCACAACCCATGTTCTGCGAAAGAGAACCCGGAACCCTGAAATGAAGGCAAAGAAGGAACAGGGGTGGATTTGAGTAAAATCTGATCCACCCTCCCGCTCCGCCCTAGAGTGGGAGAAGTTATTGGATGATATTCCACCTAAAAAAGAGTAGGTACTTTGTAATATATTGAAAATGACTGATGCTCTTGTTCTTACTATTTTTACTATAGAATAACTAGTCATTGAAGTAATAGGTTTTTTGATATATGTTGCATTGCAATAGTTGGCGAACAGATAAATTTCTAATGTTCCATCTCAATTCACATGACTGTTTTAAGTTTTTTGGTTGCATCAATTAGTAACATTGGTAATCATTAGTTTTACTGTGAATGAACTACATCACTATTGACACTGTTGACAGTGCGTGACGTCATAATATTGATCATGTCGTCACGTCAGCCACTAATTATTTGGGCTTAATTTATTTAATATCTATGTTCTAGGAACAATATGTGATGAAGTTATAATTAAGCTAAAAAGTATTAAACATTCCCTTTTCGTATATTCTGTGACTTAGGTGTAAGCTTCAGCGATGGTAAGTAACCTCTTTTGACAAAAGTTTTCCTTTTTGTATTTTTAGAATTTAATTCAATCTATAGATGCCTACCTAATATCAGTGTAAAATTATTTATTGTCAATGTTTGATGTAGTAGCATATTACTTTTTCTCAATTTCCTTAAAGTGTGAAATCAAATTTGTCTGTCTTTTTTCAGATGCAATTTATGTTATTATTCAGCCGGCAAGGCAAATTGAGACTGCAGAAATGGTACGTGGCCCATCCAGACAAGCTGAAGAAGAAGATCACTCGGGAGCTGATCACTACGGTGCTGGCTAGGAAGCCTAAGATGTGCTCATTCTTAGAATGGAAAGATGTCAAAATTGTCTACAAAAGGTTGGTGACCCTAATCTGTAGGATTATGGAAGATCCTATTATGTAGGATTACGACGAAAATGTTTCTCCCTTATTTTGAGTCCCATAGACGTCTTACAATATGATTGCTTTTCATGACATCATATTGCTAAGACTAAGCTTGCTAAGACTCACACCCAAAATGCACATGTATTGAATATTCATGATGTAATTACTACACAAAAGTTTACAAGTACATAATTATATCATGTACATGACATAGATATCTTCATTTTTTTAGTTTCTATGTTATAATGAGTCACCTGTTATCAGATGTAAACAAATATTAATGAAAAGTGTTAAGTGTCCTCACCATCTATTAAGCATAGAAACTAAAAGATAAAAAAATTAAGTAAAAGGAAAATAAAACAATTTATTTGTTTGCTGAAAATCTGCCTCTCTAGTCATTGTTATATGTAACTATTGTTAATTCATGAATCCCCAAGCGACACCCGGTGGCCGCGCATCTATTGTCTTACTATTGTGTCTCTAATTGACGGTATCTGAAGGGTTAACTTGTGTTCATGTCAAATATACTTAGGTTTACTTCGATATTTTTTATTTATTGTACTGCTCCAGTACTGGCTTTCAGGATCTGGAACATCATAGGTAGGTATAAGTAGGTAAGACGGGCTGTTGTTCGCAACTCCACAATTAAGGTGCTTATTTTGCATACTAATCATCATGCAAGTCAAATGTCTTTGTGCATAAACATACTCGTAAATTCCCAGTAGTTTGCGTGTACAATGAAAAAATTTTACCATACAAAATATCAATAATTTATTTTATTTTATATAATTTACTTTTTTTCCGTTTAAAGTATTTGTTTATTGTGCAAACTTACTACAGTGTTGTCTTTTTAACCCAAAGGTTGACTGGTAGAGAATGCCTTGTTGCATTAAGTCCGCCTATATACCACTACTGTAAATGAAGTTTAAATAAATAAATAAATAATTTGTGTTCTTAATTACGTAATAGAAAATTATCCCAAGGGAAGCTACTCCTGGGGTAAAAAGTATCCTACTCAGGATACTTTTTCACTCGCACTTTAGCACTCGCTATATCAGGACATGGTCTAGTTTGGTGTTGATTTTCATCCAAATCCCTTTAGTCGTTTTTGCATGAAAAAGTAACAAATATCCAGATGTAAAAATACACAAATATATCATTTTATATAGACTAATAGATTAAATGTTTTCCAGGAAGTATGTTGCACCACTTCTTTCAGATAAAGCACTAGGAAATGTGTTTATAAATTATATATATTTTACATTCAAAAAGTAATAATTTCAATCATATAATATTTTCCTCCTTGTCCACAGATACGCATCACTATATTTCTGTTGTGCGATGGAACAGGAAGACAATGAACTGCTGACCTTGGAGCTCATCCACCGCTATGTGGAGCTGCTCGACAAGTACTTTGGCAGTGTAAGTACCCACTACCTGTCTGGAATAATGCACAGTTGCACACCCTAGAAAATTAAGCACTGAAATTTTACTTAAATGCACTTAGGTAAGGTAGGCACCAGATAACAAGAAAATAACGGTCATTTACGTTTTCGTAATATCTCTACATAGGTACCCTAAAGAGTGAGCAGTGGTTAATGGCTCCGACTTACGAGTTGTAGGTCGCGGTTTCAAACCCTGCCAGGCGCATTTCTTTGTGTAATTTATTTCATTACCACTGCTCTCGCGTGGTGCATTCTCTCATTCCCTCTCCTAGAGAGGAAGCCTGAGTCCCAGCTGTGGGAATATTAAAAAGGCTGATAATGATGATGCACTCAGGTAGCTAGTGACTTTTAAAGAAACTAGTTATCATTATTTTAGGCACCTTGCTCATCAATGGGACACTAAAGGTAGAACTACACTTAGACGTGTGCCACATAAGCCAATCTGGGTGTGTCGGTCTCCATGCATTTCATATAGAAACTAGACTTGTAGAGCTACACTAGTTCTACGTACAAATCAGGAGTGATCCACGTGTGTTTCGGCCTAATGTAGTTCTAGCTTAGATATGCTATTAAAAAAAAAATTAGGTAGATGAATAATATGGGAATCAACATATTACATTGGCAGTGCACCAGTATTGGTATCCATGCATGCAGTCATGCACACACAATCATGCTAGTGATTTTATTAAGAGTTTATTGAAATGGGTAATTTTTTATCTTAAAATAAATCTAAGTTGTTTTAAGATAAAAAAAATAACCTACTTTAAAAATAGCTGAACTATTCATTGCTAAAATTTATTACATTCTGTACTATCTATATTATATTTTATTCAGTACCAGCTCTCCCCTGCACTTTCACCCATGCATTTGATTACTGTTCTGATGCTGGATTAGGGTCATAGTATGATGTTATACACATAAACCTAAACAAACGGCACGCAATGGGTAGCTCGTGATCCGGCCATCCGGTTACCGTCCTGACCGAGCCCGACTCCTCGACGGCGCGTAGTGTCCCACGTGCGCCTGAAGGAGATGTCAGCAAAATCATAGGGGCCCAGCAGGGTCGAAGTCTACTCGAACAATAGGTTGTGAGGAAAACCTGGGGCCCTGGAATGCAAGGTAAAGAAAATAGGAACATAGGAGTGGGCTTTAGTCAGTAAAAGACTGATACGGCAGTCTCAGAAAGCGCGAGAAGTCATTGGATGATTTTCCAGCTAATAAAACAAGAACCTATATACCTAGTATAAGTTTATATTATAAAAACCCTGACACAAACCAAAAAAACCAAATGATCTGGTCCTTGTAGAGCACTAGAAATGGTATAATATTTCTGTACTTTTCATCTTTTTAATTTTCGCCTTTCCATTTCCAGGTCTGCGAGCTGGACATAATCTTCAACTTTGAGAAGGCGTACTTCATTCTAGACGAACTGGTGCTTGGTGGTGAGCTGCAGGAAACCAGCAAGAAGAATGTCCTCAAGGCAATTGCTGCACAGGATCTGCTCCAAGAGGTCAGTAGCCAGGATAATGAGCTTGTCTAATTAACTAGGGGGTGGAGGTAGTAGATAAGGATACACAACGAGTTTTTATTGGCTTTACTAACTGTGCTTACTTATAAGAATGATGCCGTAACATACTTCTTGAACAAAGAAATTTTATACATCGAATAAATAACGAATTTTGATCCTAATTTAGATTTAATCAAGCTTATGACAACTGAATGAACAGTAAAATTACTATTTTGTATGCACAATTGGTGAATCACAAAAAAACTGTGTTTAGACTTAATAATTATAGAAAGAGCAAATTTCGATAGGCAGGGCCGTATTCAGGACGACATATGGGTGCAAAAAAGCTAGTGCAATATCAATGTTTTTTTTTACTATTTTATCTTAGGAGGTTGTTATTATTCGGTTATTTTTAGGGTATTTTATCTTATAGTAATGTGTTGTGATCAATTTGAGCCGTTAATCTGATTCCTCTATTCTTTATTCAATAAGTAACTAATTATGTAGTTCCTATGATATTCTACAAATGTTTTTACATGGATATCAGCAGCCAGTGATTTTGTTCCTTTAAGGTTGTTAATGTAACATTATAATCAGTGATTATCGGAGTAAATGCGTATGGTTTATTTATTTTAATGGGTATATTAAGGTATGATTATTTAGCTTCTCCTAACACAAGAGTTATAGACAATTTAATTTATATACTCATAAAAAAACTGCCATAAAACAATCGTATCTAGTCGCAACACATCTAGATGTTTTTATAGATATAAATATTTAATTAAAGTATATTAAATAAAGTATAGGAATATAAAGTGGACCAGTTAATAGGACAGTGGCCTCAGTAGTGCCTTTTGATTATGTACTAGATATTATAACACTATCGTACGCGCGTAGGAGCACTGCCTTTAGATTAACTTCAAAGAAGCACTAATGACTAACACATATCAACTTTTTCAACTACAAATACCTTACTGGAAACATATTTTAACTCAAGTTGCATTAGAAATAATGCAAATATGTTAGAAAATTTGAAAAACAGTATTAGTTTGATAATATTTCAATCTTTGTTTGGTCTACTTTCTTTAGACCTTTATTATCACCGAAAGGTTGACTGGAAGAAAATGCCTAAGGCATTAAGTCCGCCTCTGTACTTTTGTGTGCATGAAGTATTAAATAAATAAATATTATCGTGGAAATCCTACATCAATGATATGGCTAAACAAGGATTGACATATCATCAAATGTTAACGTTTAAACGATCTGGCTAGTTTTAGTTGGCCATATCATGAAGTCACTTCTAAGATCTGGTGACGACATATCCATCAATGAACATGAATGAAACAAAAATATGTTTCAAAGTTTACTCTACATATCACAGAATGATATTAAAATCCTCTTATAAATTCAAAGCTACAGTAGAAACTGTCCTTCTATAGATAACAAAAACAAATTAATATTATAAGGGACTAAAAATCAATAACTATTATTATAAAAAGCTATATTAGTGCCTAAAATATTAGATATTATTATGATATAAAAAAATATGTCAATTTAAATTGTATTCAAATGTTTACTGACATAGTTACTCTATGATATTTAAACAGAATACTCGTTATTTTACGACTAGTAAAAGCTTAGTTACAAAATAATCGTTATTTAACAGCTAGCAACTGCACCTATACACGAACAAATATTAATAATTTTCATAGTTTCGCGTTACTAAAGCTAATGGACTGGTCAAATGTGTGGAGCAGTCGGTGTTTGAGGACAAATTTTGCTCAATTATTAAACAAAACTAGTTGCTTCCTGTTTGTACTTTTATGTATCTGATTCGTTACGTGGAACACATCGGCACCACCAATTACTGAATGTATACTTTTAGCACTAAACGTATTTATAATATCGTTATGTTTCTGTAAATGGCAAATTAAATAAGTATCTAAGTATAATCTACCTATGTTTCCATGACTGGGACTCCGGCCTCCCATTAAAAAAGGGAATGAGCCATAATCTATCTCGCAGGCCTATCGCAGGTCTTTGAATTTAGGACATGCCGGTTTCCTCATGTTTTCCTTCACCATGGTGATGATACAAATAACAAAAATTTTATCGCCCGGTTTTCTCAACTCACAAACCGTAGGCCGATACAAAAAATAAAATGCAAAAGCAACTTATAGGAGTATTTTATTGTTAATAAAAATCCGACATGCCCAAAAGTCGCTTCCTAGGGCGGGAGAAGTCATTAAATGATTTTCCACCTCAAAAAAGATCCTTTGAGTCATAACTGCTTTTGAGAGACGAAATAATGTTTTAAATATCTTTAGCTCTAAATGTAGTTAATACATAATAGTGATTTATGGTGCAAGCGGGCGTCGTAAAAAAAACAATCTTGTATAATTTTAATTATTCTTGCTCAATTTTATTAGATGTAACATACTAACTACTCTCTATGTCTTCATACGCCGGCTGTCTTCTCTCTGCTTATACCTAATATCTCCTCTAAACTTCCACTGCACTCTGCTAATTTTCTCCTTTGTTTTGGTGTGATATGCATGCATTGGTGGCGGTCAGGACCTGAACGATGGATTGTTACACTGATGTGTCGCACAGCCTTGGACAATCACGAATTAAATAAGCTACTCTACTACTATGTGTTTAGAGCTATTATTGCATGCGCTTCTCTTTATTTTCATATTTATCTAAGCATATTTTTTATTTATTTGTTCAGTACTGTATGTAGTCAACATTTGCTGAAGTAATTCTTACTTTGCCACACATATCAAACCGACTTAGCTCCATTTATGATCTATCACACACTCTCAGTATATAATACATACAGAAAATCTCAGTAAAATCATAAATATATCTCAAGTTTAGATCTTTCATGCGTTATTATGTACTTTAGCTGTTAGGGAAACAGGCGTCATTATAGTTAGTTTATAAATAGTTTATCTGTATATCGTTGCTTCATATATGTGTAGTTAAATTTTACGATTATTATTACATTGTATTAGGACACTGCTTTACGATGCTTTTTTATGTAAACTAAACATGGCGTGTTTGTCAAGAAAGTTTGTGAGCAAATAAATCTATTGCTCAAGCACTTCATTTATAAATCATTCTTGCAGCCATTAGCAACATCACAAAAACAGGGTAATCCTATATGATTGTAATGTACTTTGTAAATCAGTGTCCTCTTTGGTTATGGTCTGGCTGTTCATGCATTTACTGTAATGGGTTGTCGAAATACATTATATAAACAAATTAATCTGTTTTCTTGCATGTACCGAGTTCCTGTCCCAAGCATCCGTATAACGAGTTAAATATTCATGAATTTTGAACAAAGTTGTTTTGTTTTTTATATAAAACAGTAAACAAATATAGTTATGTATTGCGCTTCAATCGATCTAAATAAAGGGGTGACCTTGCTAGTTTCAATCCGTGTAGACTGCAGTTGTAAACCATGACCTTCAACGCCCTTGGTTGGGAGGTGCGTTTTCCCAACCACCGAACGTGTTGACGCGTGGTTTACATCCATGTAGCCGCAACACAAACCAAGGTCACCTTGGTTGGAACGCTAGTTTGCAACTGTCTGGTCACCCCTTATTTGGAAGAAGGAGGGTAATAATATTTCTCGTATTTATAAGTATTTACAATAACTCGTGCTGCGGATCTCCCTTGTGTCCGGTGTGGTGTCATAAAGATGCAATTGTAAAAAATTTCTAACGCTTGTCCTCGGCGTGACCCAGTTAAATAACAGTGTTTGTCGCAGCCAACTATCTGATTACGCCATTCAGTTAACTGCCTAGCTTTTTTTATACTTTCCTAGCCCACCATGCATTTGTGAGTGGCTGTGGCAACCGTAAGATTCATTTTAATTTCTGTTCAGCCAGCAATGTCTTGACGACGGTCGTCTGCTTATCCTAAAGCAGACGGAGCCCCTATTATTGTCTTGAGGATTTGAAACAACTTAACACAAAGGAGATGACCTCTACGAATCGCGACCCCTTAAGTTTTTTTCGTCACATGTTCACCGTTTTGAATAAATGACCTAAACATTACATACAGTCGGTTCATTCAATGGTGTATTTATTTAACGCACCGACTAGATATAATTGAGGCTGCTAGTCGATCGCCGTTAGGCTAGGCTATTAACTAAATGACGAATTAAGCTAGCTGGCTACGACATATTAACAGCATGCTAACTTTCTCGTTTTCATACAATATTCTTTGAATTAACATTCGTAAGAATGCCATTTGATGAAATAATAAATAAACATTGTGATAAAAAAATATTATTTAGCAAACAAATTCCTGCTTTTATTCCCATTAATATTACTAACAGAATATGATTTTTAATCTTTATTATTCAAAGTTAGCAAAGAACATGCACCACAATAAATCAAACTTCGGCCCTGTATTGACAAAATACGACACACAATTCTTGAAATAGATTTGATAGAAAAAAGTATATATTAGGTACCTACTCGTAGATGAAATGCAGTAGGTATTGTTTCTAACAAAATCCTACTCTTTCTATTTTAATTTTAGCTCGATGAATAAAAAAGCAATACATGTTCAAACGAATGCATGGTAAGGTCAAGTAATCAATGAAGCGTCTAGCTTAGCTGCATGTTTACGGCGTGACTTGTGTTAGGACGAGACCGTGGACGCGGCGCTTCGGGAGGTGGGGCTCCTCTAGTGGACCCGGGACTCCGGGCTGACTGCACTGCGCGCACCACTACTTGCGCTACCATCAGGGATGTTTTATCACTACAATCGCCCACTCCTATACGATGTCCGGACTCAACAATGCCATATATTTTTAATATCATATTTCTACATAATCATTTTAGAATTTATATAGATGGTCATTAAATTTTTCATCCATCAGTCATAAATTTTAATATAGAAATTAATTAAATTTGATATAGATTTTCTACGAAAGACATATTTGGTGACTGACACTAGACATTGGTTTTTATATTATCATACAATTTGCATTTTAAAATATCTAGGTAAGTATTTTGTATGTAATGAAGGAACTGTATCTCCCGGCCAAAGCGGACCAAGAAAGAATATTGTTTTATAAACTCTTAATCGGTGTTTTTAAACGAGTTTATTTGCCAAATTGGAAGGTTCCTCCCCTAATTAGTATAAAAATAATAATGAATCATTAGATTTTATTTTGTCTTTAGTGTAATGTCTATATTTTTAAGTTTGTCTATTTTATTTGTTTGTTCTGTTGAACTATTATAATTTTATGATTTGTTGAAAACGAATATTTTTAAAAAGATTGAATTTATTATTTGAATAAGTTACTTTAAAAGAATTTATTAACTATAGTCTGTTGACATGACCTAACGAATTTGAATATTTAATATAAGGCAAAACTTAAAACGCTATAAAAAAAATTGTGGTGTTTGTTATAGGTTTATAAGTTTTTATAACTAGGCGCAAATTTTAACTACAGAATTTTGTTTTTTTTTATTAAAAATAATGTTGGGATTTTGAAATAACTGCGAATGCTTCGGAATTACTACCTTAATTTACTCGTCTACGGTTATTTCTACATTTCTTTTATTTAGTTCTAATCAGAACATCAATTTACATTTTGGAAATTCTTATTCATAAAATTGTCAGGCTTTTATCTAAAATATTGTGACGCAGACTTATTACCTAACATAATCAAGGAGTGCAATAAACTGTATTAATCTCTTATATACGATAATAATTCGTTTCATGATACATATTATGTCTATGTGATAAAATAAACATATTTCTAATAAAATATATTTTACACGTTATAATACTTTTAATTTTCATGACCTCTTCTGAAAAAATGAACAAATTAACATCTTAACAGCTTGCTAACGATTTTCCATCTACTTTGTCAATTTATAATTTGATAATTTTAAACGAAATTTAAATTCATAATAGTAAAACACTAAAATCAAAGTTAAAAAGTGTAGCAGATAACCGAAAAGCGATTGCTCGGTCTAACGCGGCCACGAGCGACTCTGGCTCAGTGATACCCCTTGTTGCAGGAGGAGACGCCCCAGGGATTCTTCGAGGACCACGGCCTGGGCTAACCAGCTGCGCCCGCACCGCGCCGCACCGCAACCACATACGTAGCAACAACGTAGAACATTGTCACATCATGTATTTTGATATTAGAACTTACAACTTAACAAGGATCTTTTTGCGCGCCAAAATCAATCTGCCGCCATCTTGTTTTTTAACCTTTTAACGGTTCAAAGTTTAGAATTTATTTGCCTACGTCGAATATACCCGACAAACACTCTCGCGTTTATTCCGCCGGTGTCGCATATCCACGACTAAATACTCCATCTTGTCAGCTCTTCTGTAACCTATGGGGATTGAAGAGCTAAACGAGATTGAGTATCCAGTCGCAAACATGGCGAATAGATCATAGATAGAATCCGGCGCAAGCAGTTAAATTCTGAAGGAAATTTCAGAAAAATGTTAAAATTACCGTCGAAGCGCCAAAATATCCTTGTAGCACTTTATTATTAAACCTCGTTTTGATATCTTTGTACATAAATATAAATATATCGCAGAATGTTGTCCAAATATCAACCGATTATACCTACGTACATACTTGTTGTTTGTTAAAATATAAATACCTACCTGTTGTACTTGGCCAAGTCGCGCATATTAATTACGATAATCAATTGTTCTGTGGGTTTAATTTCCATATAATTATATTCATTTCAGAGCTTATTCTTAAGTAGTTATTTAATTACAAAGTATTTCTGCACTGTGAGGTTGTTTATGCATAATTACTTGAAATCGTGGCAACTACAATGTACTTAATTTAGTTTTAGTTGTCTTATTAAGAATTTCGCACCGCTTTTAGTTATTATGTACATGTGATGGTACAGAATATAAGTATTATTAATCTAGTTTGGCCACTAAATGTATGTAATTGTGGTGGAACAAGTAATAATAGTTTGTGCCAAAAGAAGCAAACATACTTATATTTTCTTACATTTTCGCTTATGATTGTTGTTATTCGTAGAATAGAATATATAAACTTCTATTAGGATCGATAATACAAATACACAGTATACCAGAACATTTCGCAATATACCCTCCATTTTATGAAATCGTCGTGTTCTATTGCATAGACTGCTGTATTAGGGATTGTTACAACAGAACTATATAATGTAGATCTCTTTAGCAGGATTTATGAGAGTGGGCACCGGTATCGAATGTTTTTACCTGTTTCTAATAGCTTGGTGTTGATAGTATTACCTGTAGCAGACACTCGCGGTGTTCAGAAGACTGGTCGCATCCACATCATTTGTATACATTTCTACATTTGTAAACTTTACAGTATTTATTGCGCTATGTAAAAGATAAATATTTGTGTAAAATCCGAAGTCTTACGTCAGACTAATCTCATATCACACGTTCCATATCTACAAATATCGAGAGGCCTAAGTATCAAACAAACATTCTCTTTGGAATATATTGCGTATTAAAGTAATAATTAAGAATCAAACTTCGTTTTATTTTAATATAAAATCTTTTTATTTATAATACGATTGCATACTCGCTACACGATATAAAATATTCTCATTACAATATGCCGTATAAAAGCGATAAATAATTCAAAATTGAAGACATACTGACAGTCTTTGATAAATAGAAATACATTAAATGATTTCACTTATAATTAAATGCGCCATAACAATGCGGGTACAGCCTGTATACCGTCATGTGGCTCGTGCTTACTCTAAACACAGCCGCGACGTTATTTTAGCGCGTGATTGCTTCACGACCTCATTCCATATCGCTAACTAAGGACATTTCATTATACACGCCTTTAAAGAATGCAAGCAACGCTAAAAATAACACCGTGCCTGCAATTTACACTTACAAAATATTATAAAAATAGGTACAAATATGATTATTTAATTATTGTTAGCAGTTTCTGTCGACTTTGATTCAGGCGTTGTCTTGACCTGATTGGCGGTGGTAGGTGCTGAGTCCTGAGGGTTCTTGGGAGGTGGGGTCGCGGGGGGCGCAGGTTCAGCTGCCTGGGGCTTCTCCTTCTCCTGCTCCTCCGTCTCCCTCTGCTGCTGCTGGCTGGTGACGTTGGCGAGGTGGAGCGCGGCCAGCAACGCGGTCAGGTAGCGACGCAGGTCCAGTTCCACACCTGCAATATCATTGTGGTTTGATAACTGTGACTCAGGTTATAAGATTAGATGCTATATTATACGATTTTCGACAACAATGTCAAGAAAGGTGAACATTTTGAAACTAGTATTGATTTCCGTATGTATATATTAAAGGTTCCTTGCTATCGATGTAAATAACCCTTGTATAATGCAGTGTTTCAAACAATAGTAGGCAATGACATTTTAAAACTGCCCACACAAGTGAATATATTCTCTGAAGATTAACAACCATATTAAAAGAAATACAGAAAATGCGAGACTCATTTGTTCACATTCAATTTTAAACATTCCTAAAAAAACAGGAAAAACTCAATAAACACAGCCAACAGCAGCTGTACAAAGTTCGCACAACTCACTCTTTGTACTCTGGGTAGCGATTGCGTAATTTCTTAGAAAACTCAGTTTGACTTTGAACCTAGGATCCGTACAATACTTAGCAATAACTCATAATAACTAAATCAATGGGGCAATCCAATGTTTCAGATCAATTTCCACAAGAGGTAGTTTGTTTTTGTTTGTTTGTAGAAGGTAATCTCTAAAAAATACTGGTCGTATTGCTAATTTTTTTCACGGAAAGAAAGCTGCTTTAATCCTGAGTGACATAGGCTATATTTTATGTAACATCGCGGTCATTTCTGCCTGATCACTTTAAAAAAAAATCTTTTCGCGGCACGGCGCCAAACCACCTTTGAAGTTTGAAGAAAAAATGAACTTAGCGATGGTCAGGCGTAAGTATCTTTGATGGTGGAGGTGGCGCGGGCAAAAGCTAGTGTTGTATAATTACCTGAGTTCCTAAGCTCGTTGACTTTGTAGGCGAGGTTGGCCCAGACGCGGCGCGCGGCCACGGCGCTGAGCCGGCCCACCGTCTGCACCGTGTGCATCGCGGGGTCGTTGCTCACCGCTACAATTTCCTCTACAATTAACAAACCATTACATTCGTATACAATTGTCAACTTTCAACTAACTACAAGTTGACATGCACTTACAGCTAAGTTAGTGTGAACTTGCTACAAAAATATATTAAAAGAAAAAAAGGCAGAAAACATGTTTATTCTGCCCGCATACACAAAAAAAAAAAAACAATTCCTTGTCAGGTCATGTGTGGACCGGGCATAACTGACTTACATGGTTGTCTATTGCATGTGTTATTTATTCTAACTTCTAACTCATAATATGATTTAAAAGAGTGTCCATGGAGTTTCTTGCACATTCTTCTCCATAGAACTACGCTATGGAACATTTAATATTAAGCTTCACTTTTTTTTTGACTGACTGACATTCTGACGATTCAAAAGTGCCTGTAATTAGTATATTTGAAATAAACGTTTCTGATTTGTGACGCACTATGCAGTCAAATCTGCGAGTCTGCCTCGTATTCCTAAACCCTTGCTAACTACAGATTGAAAGTAAAAAGAATTAAGTGACGCACAATTCTACGATACATTTTCTTTTTGTTAAGTAGTCGTCAAATAACTTCTCCCGCTCTGGGAAGAGCAAGTGGGAGTGTCAAACTTTTACTGACTAAAACCTAACTGTTCCTTCAGGTTGCCCTTTGCATTCTAGGGCTACGGTAACCTTTCGAATAATTCCGCCGCCATGTCAGGCAAGTGCTAATCCACACGTTATTTATTTTCTTTGTCTACCCTACTATTAAAACTTCAAAATATTATTTAAGCTAGTCTATTGTCCTTAAAGTGTACTTAGGCAACTGTTATCTTGCCACTTATCTCTAGATTATGATAATGTAATCTGAAAGAGCATTGTGCAATAATCCACGATTCTCCAATCGTTTCTAGAATTTATGGCTTGGTCACTCAATATTACATACGACTCATTCATGCGTTTATATTTACAAGATGAAACATGTGTAGTCAGAAATCAGAGAAATATATTTTACTCATGATACTGGCTGTTAATCTTGGTGACAGTTGACCGAATTACCAGCTATTTATGAGAATGATATTTGGCTGAATACAGTCATCAAATAATTTTGATAATTTTTTTTCTTGAGTATCAGTTAGTGCAGCCAACACCTAATATATATTCCTATGCTGATTACTGTTGTGTTAGTTAAATAAACTGCTTTGTTAAGATAAATGCTCGGAAGGAAACCCGCAAAACTACAGTACAGTTTTTTCAATTTGCTGTACAGTATTGGAAGGTAAAGTAGAAAAATATATACATTTGCGACAATGTCATGTATGTATTTACACAATTGTGCTCATTGAAACCATTATCATAACTCTCCAACTTAAAGACGAGCCAAAATGTGATATTTTAATAAGTTATGAATTGGTTTTAATGAGTATAGTTGTATGAAGACATACATGTCAATATCGCAAATATAATTTAAATTTTGCGGCCTACCCTCGAGCGTTCACCTTTACAAATAGTTCTTTAAATCTCTTGCCACCTATTTCATGCAGTCACTAAAAAACTAAATCCAGAACTATATTAGACGCACACGTGGACCACGCCTGATTTGTACGTAGAGTCGTGTCGCGTGGCGTGGATCTATTGTTGTTCTACAAGTCTATTTGCCATATAAAAAGTATGGAGACCGACGCACCCAGATCAGCGTACGTGGCCCACGTGTGCTAAATGTAAGTTCTACGTTCTTCTTCTTATCGTGTCGATGCTATTAAACTATACTTTTTCTGACCTGTATTTGGCAACCTGTACAGCTACAGTTCTACCTTAAAACTACCCACTAGTTTTAACCTATTGAATGCTAATCACTTGTAATTAATACACTTATGTCGCACTGTGGAACTTAAAGCATTTAAAGAGACAGAAACTCACTGCTAGGTTCCTCCTGGACGCCAACGGGGGGTAGGTAGTGGTCTAACAGCTGCATCGCATACATGGCACCAGCATCGACGCTGCTGACTGCCTTCTGGCCGTATGCTGTGGACAGCAAGGCGTTGGCCTTGGCCCAGGACAGTTCCTTGAGGGAGCTGACGCGCTGTTCCGCTGCTACGCGGGCTGTGTATACCTGGGGAAGAAGGTTACAGATTGATTTGTGGAACAAGAACCTGGAATTTCTTAAAAAGCTGGAGGACTGACATTGTTTATTGTAGTATTGTGTTGTTGAAGTCGGAAAAATGCGTGTAACGAAATGAACAGCCATCTTTACTAAATTATGTTATGTGAAATGAGCTCCTCCCATTGCTTGTTACTTTCACGACGGTTTAGGCAACTGCGGCCAATAACTATAAAAAAAACTATTATTGGCTACTCCTGACTTGAGATTAGTGTTCCACTAAACAGACTCTTCAGTTTTATCCAGTGTGTTTGTTACCGGCTTCCTCCGAAACGTCTTGACCGATTTTTATGAAATTCTTTGTGTATATTCGGTAGGTCTGAGAATAGGTCGTAGGCTATTTTTTATACGTCAAAGTGATAAGGGTGACCCAAAATAATATTTATATGGTAAAAAAGTTTTTCGGGTCACCTAGTAATATAATATAGATAAGTATAAAAGTATCAATTATACGTACTTGTGTTTGTAAAAGGTCATTGAATTTATAAGTGCTGTGTTTTTATAAAGAAATAACGCGCAATTAGTTTATATTTAGAATCTGCGCCCGCGCAGCATATTACGCATTACTTGCTTTCAGGATAGCAACTATCATTTTGAAGTTATTATCTAAAATGTTGGATTAAGATTGTGTCGATTAGTTATTGGGGTGATTGAATGCAACTTTAGATACATTAGCATTATAAATTGATTATTTCCAATCACGTTATGATTGGACATAACGGTTTTGCTACTATAATGAAATATAAACCGGTT
Source organism: Mythimna lalbum (assembly GCA_949319445.1). Classification (NCBI taxonomy): domain Eukaryota; kingdom Metazoa; phylum Arthropoda; class Insecta; order Lepidoptera; family Noctuidae; genus Mythimna; species Mythimna lalbum. The sequence goes on along the minus strand of OX439356.1, from coordinate 19,759,162 downwards.
AATAGCGAGTCAGACTCGTGCACAAAAGATCCCGTACCGTCCGAGCCAAAAAAACATCATCATTTCAACCGCCAGACGTCCACTGTTGGACATAGGCCTCCCCCAAGCATCGCCACAACGATCGATCCTGTGCATCCCGCATCCATCGGTTTCCCGCAAACTTCACCAGGTCATCGGTCCACCTTGTAGGAGAGTCCTTCCAACGCTACGTCTTTCAAAAAAAAAAACTGCAAAAAAATTCACGTTTGTTGTATGGCCCCACTTAAATATTAATTATAATAAATTTAATTTAGTATTTGTTGTTATAGCAGCCACAGAAATACGTCATCTATGAAAATTTCAACTGTCTTTATCTGAAATACAGCCTGATGACATATAGAACGGACAGCCAAGTGATAACAATAGGGTCTCGTTTTTACTGTTAGGTACGTACGGTACCCTAAAAAGTTCCTAATTAAATAAGTAGGTAGTAACTATCTAACTCATAATTCGTGTAAGTCGGACTTTAACACCGGGTTAACCTTCAATAACTACGAGTATTAACAATGTGTGTGACCTACAAAACTTAAAGTCATGTTGGTCGTAGATAGTAAATTTCCTACAGATTAACGGCACTGAATAGTTTTGTAAACATGTAGACAGCAACATTACGTAAACATTTTAGGTACGTATTTATTATGATTTTTTCATGACGCTTGTGGAAATTGCGACGCATTTCTCCGCCATAACTACCTATTTTGGCGCAGCCGTGAGCAACAATATTTTATTTTTACACTATTTTTTTAGTTAATACCTTTTTTATGGTGGGGAAAATCATCCAATGACAAACCCCGCTCATGGGCGGAGCGGGAGATAGTATCAGACTCTTACTGACTAAAAACCGACCCCGTTCCTTCTAGTCTTCATACCGAGGCTCGGTCCTCTGGTTAATGGTTCAAAACTATTTTTTATACTTTCTCGAAATTCCGCTCTTATTCGTATTATGCAATTCATTGTTTTTCGCATTAGTGCGGAAAAGTGTGCGAGCTCGCCCCCGCCATTATTTATTACATTTATCATATCAGGCTGGGCGTTAAGCGATTTGTCACTGCTACCAGGGCGGAATTTGCCCAAGCCTCAGGCGATAGTGTTATGGAATCGAATGCAAAACCTTCAATTGTATCAAAATGAACTATTGAGACGCCTTGCTCATCTTTCGCTATGACAATGGTCCAATGACCATTTTACTTATAGTAAATAAGCCACCTACTAAGAAACAGTAGCAAGGTCCTTACAATCCGGTTCATTGTCCACCGCGTGACTGTCTCTTCAGGCGTTTATCTTATCGGTGCAGCGAGACGTATCGCGTCGCGGCCGCCATAAAAATAATACCGGTCTAGCCACAAATTGTATGTAAACGCGTTTTATTTTATTTACAGCTGACGACAGCTGTATGTTGTTATGTACATTTTTTTGCTACACTGAGCGTGGGATCCTCTTAATTTTTTTGTGAGGTAGCCATTTTTGTTTTATTCGCTATTTTCCTCTTCGTCTGATTTTAACACTCATTTAGTTTTACGTAGAAATCATCAGATGACTTCTCCCACTCTGGTTAGGGCGGGAGGGAATGTCAGTCTTTTATTGACTAAAGACCACGGTGTTTCTTTAGTTGCCTTTTGCGAGAACTAAGGTAACTACATTTTGCGGTCTGTAACTCTGTTAGAAAAATATACGGTCTGGACTAAGCGTTTCGCCTCGTCGTTTACACCGTGTACATCGAAGGACTGAATAATTTGCCTGCTGCGGTCTTCCTTTCCGATTATAATTTAGGCGTCTTCCAGGCTGCAGTGAATATGTAGGTAGGATCCCAGTTAAGCACTAGTATATATATCAATAAAAAAAACTGGGCAAGTGGGAGTCGGTCTCACGCAGTGCAAACTACAATTTCCGAATGGAGTCTCGAAAATTTTTCCGAATTACAATTTTTTTTTTTTTTGTTATGTAGGTAACAACAAATTTACTGTTTTAAGATTTTTTCCTTATACCCACAACGGATCCCTGGCTAGTACCTGCTTAGATCCTGACCCCGTTCGTTTTCATGTGTTTATTACAATCATAGAGACCTGTCACCTTAAAATTCACTTCTACCCTACCTCATTGGATAAGCATTTTATCAAATTCTTCTTCTAAAAATTCTTTGCTTTTTTGGATATGAAATCAAAAGCAAAAAGATCTCATATTTTTACGAAATTGAAAGTCATGAATGAATGAATGTGGGTGTTCTTAGCTGAAATGGTAATGAATATAAGACTTCCTATTGGGTAGTTGACACATTTTTTTTTAATGATTAGTTAGTAGGTACTTATTAAAAAAAATACTTCAAAAAGTATTTCGTTCAATTTTGTGTAAGAGCTACTTATGGTATTCCGAAATACCGCTCACCGAAACGACGGTTTTCCGATATCACTCTACTCCGACGGTTAGTTGAACGAAAAAATAATTGGCCGATGAAACGTTTCGCCGAAAATATTATTTATCAACGGTTGGTAGTCCGAATGAATCCTTCGCCGATGTAACGGTTCACCGAAAACACTCTTCAACGACGATTGGTTAAACGAACGAATCTTTAGTAAGACCTAATAGGTTATCTCCAGTCACACGGCGATGAGACCTCAACAACGTGACGGGTTAGAGCCGATATCTAAGCGGTCAGTGCGTCGCACAGGAATGTGCCGGAGTTACATCACTAACTTGCGGTACATAGCAACACATGTACTGCTACCGGTTACATGACTGACGGCTCACCTGCCGTGTTCAGAGAATATTTGCGTTGCAAGTGAAGATGTAAAGAGAAAACGGTCTCACTTTCTCGGCTATTCTTTACTCGTTTAATTTTACTTGATTCCTGGTTCGTCTGTTGTAAACAATCCAGGGGCCATGATGTGTTAAACAGTCAAACGTACGAATGATAAAGAGATGGAGCTATACACCCTATATGTATAGCTTCATCGTTTTAATAGGTCGTCAAATGGATCGCGTTAAGAGCCCGTGGTAGGGCCTCAAGGTTTAGCGCAAGAGTGTTATTATGCAGAACCATCATCACTTACCACCAGGTAAGATAGTGGTCAAAGGCGAACCTATCAATAATTAAAAATAAACCGTAATTGGAGTAACGCTTAGGCCTTTGACCATCGAAATTTACTTAATACACAGCTTCTAGCCTATCCGTTTAATCATGCCAATTAGATAAACTATAGAAAGACCATGACAAACCGAAAGCGATGTGATGAAAGACCGAACGCGGTTCTTGCTGTCATTGTCGTTTTGATACAGAAACACGAGATTCTCAGGCACATAATAACATCATAGCAATCAAACAACCGCAATCAATCGATACAAAAACTAACCGTTATTAAATATGAATAAGTACCCACACGACCACATACGGCGTAGCTAATAGTCCAGTCCCGAACCGGTCCGAGCGCTTCCGATCAACGGAAATGGCACTGCATAGTTGTGTGCAGCGTGTTTTATAAACACACAAATAGCACACCGTTATAAAATGTAATAACAAGGCATTGTGTGCGCCAGTATGGTCGGCAGACAGTGCAGACAGTGATAGTACATCCTGTCGGTAACAGCCTGCACTTTGAACCTGCATGCTCATTGGACCACTTCCTGAAGTCTGAGATAAGAATATCCGCGTCCGGTTATAAGTTCGACTTTGAACATTGATTATGAAAGTGTTCTATAAGTACGTATTCAAAAGATAAATGACAATCAATTATGTAGCTACGAGTATCAATATGTTTTGATGACGAAAGAAAGGTTTTAATTTAGTGATAAAATTAATGCACATAATACCTATATGTTGTTCTAATTTGTTGCAATACGAAACACATATCGAATAACACCGCTCAATTAAAAAATTGTCTGTTTTTAGTTTTCAATGGCATTGAAAGAAGTCTTTGTCAAAGATCGGGCGATCATTCAGACAAGGGACAATTTGTTACAGCGCAGCGCCCTTACAAAATGTAAAGTTAGTCAAGCAAGATGAGTTTGTGTTGTTCGATAAGCGACGATGCATTGAGTTGATACTTTAAAATTAGAAAATAATCCTAAATGAGGGTGGGTTGAATAAAATCAAATATTAAATGATCCTAAATGAGGGTAGGTTGAATAATGAATGAAAGAAAAAAACGTGTTGCGCTGACCCCAAATAAAACGGGACAAGGCAGGAAGATGATGAGGGTAGGTGGAATAAGATCTAAAATTTAGTGGTGCCTTTAGAATACCGTCAATAAGAGACAATAGACAGACAATGAGAGAGCGAACGCTTGGGGTTTAATGTCATATGGGCACTATCTCTCTTTATATCTCTGCTGTACCTAGGTAAAGGTTTTCACAAATTTATTTGATTCGCGCGGCAACAGCATTTAAACACTTTAGTTAAAGAATGTTTTGTTATTACATTTTTTGTTTTTTAATTACTTTTGTAACTGTTTCAACAATATTCCTAATAATATTGCTGAAACAATTCCTAGTAATTTTATTTTTGGAAGCTTGAATAGGGCTCGTCGTGTCTACCCTATCGTTATATTTTATGCTACCCGGCGAACTTCGTAGGTACCGCCAAACAGTCAATGAATGAAGTACATCTTTCGATATAGTCAACTGATTCATCATCATCATCAGTTTAGCCGATATACGTCCACTGTTGGACATAGGCCTCCCCCAAACAACCGATTGGGATGAAACAAAGTCTATCTCAAGTTACATACAATTTTAATTTAGATATATCTTAGCTAAATTTCTTTTTCGACTACGAATTCGTACATTTTACGTGATGCGCTCACAACTAAAAACTTCTACAGATTTAGGTGTTATATTATGTACATAGATTGTCAGCTGCAAGCCACCCAAACAAAATAAAATAATAAAAAACAAATTCTTACCTTATTTACATGTGGAGAGATTCTGGATAGGACTGCATGTTTGGTGGTCTCTACGATGACCTTGGGGGGTTCTGTGACGAGGGGCACGCGGCGCTCTAGCTCATCTAGGGCTGCGGCCACCCTGGCGTCACCGCGGGCCAGGGGCGCGGCCACGTAGGGCGCCGCTGTATTCGCCGCGAGGTACACGCCCGCTTCCGCTGTTGATAGTGCCCATTCTAGTAAGGAGTGGGCTCCTGTGGGAATAATTCCGTGTTAATCTTCACAGCTTTGCCTGGGGATATATACCTGAGAAATGGACTACAGTTAAAGTCTGTTTTATCCCAAAGGCTGGTAAGAAAGACTACTCTCAACCAAAGTCCTTCAGACCAATAAGCCTTACCTCCTTCCTACTCAAGAGTATGGAAAAGGTTATAGACGAATGCATCAGGGATGGACCATTAAGGGCTAACCCTCTGCATCCGAAGCAACATGCTTACCAAAAAGGAAAATCCACAGAAACTGCTCTGTTAGAACTAACAGACAGGATCGAAAGGGCTTTGGAAGATAAACAGATAGCCCTATGTGCTTTCCTTGATATTGAAGGAGCTTTCGACAACGTCACCATAGACGCCCTTTCCAAGGGAATGAAGGCGAAAGGGATTGACGAGACAACTACTCGTTGGATCGAATTCATGCTCCTCAACAGAACTATCAGTGTTACCTTACACGGAACTACAAAAAGCTTCAAAACAACTAAAGGGTGCCCACAAGGAGGCGTTCTATCGCCACTTCTATGGCTACTCGTTGTTGACCAATTGCTGGTTGAAGCCTTTAAAAGAGACTTAGATGTACACAGTTATGCTGACGATGTGGTGGCTTGTGTTATCGGCCCCTGTCACAGCACGGTATCATCTATACTGCAAAGATCTCTGAACGTTATAAACACATGGTGCACAGAGAACAATTTATCGGTTAACCCGAGTAAAACAACAATAGTCCCCTTTACTAGGAAGCGAAAGTTGGACAAACTTGTAACGCCCACTGTAAAGGGGACTCGCATACCATTCTCCAATGAGGTCAAGTACCTGGGCGTAACTATCGACCAGAGACTGACCTGGAACACTCACATTAATAATGTGATTCAAAAGGCTAAAATAGCTTTAGGAATATGCTGTCGCTTAGCAGGGACGAAATGGGGCCTAAACCCTAAAATCGCCCTGTGGTTGTACACCGCCATAGTCAGGCCGATAATAACGTATGCCTGCGTAGTATGGTGGAGGAAAACATCCCAAGTGACAGTCATTAACAAACTTAATGGTTTGCAGAGACTTGCATGCATTATATCAACAGGCGCCATGTCTACAACCCCAGGAGCTGCTCTAAATGCCCTGCTTAACCTTCCGCCACTTCATCTATTAATTGCGAAGGAGGCGAAAGCGGGCATGTATAGAATAAACAGCACTGGCAAAGTAAACTGGCGCTCTCAAGCACTGAGATCGCTACACGAATCAGTGCTTGAACACGATCAGCTAGCTATGACAACAGACGTCATGCTTCCACAGTGTAGCTTCACAAGAAATTACACAGTGGAACTGCCGAGCAGAGAGGATTGGGCAAGCAACCTCATTACTTGCAAGGCTGGAAGCCTGATCTGGTTTACAGACGGATCCAAAATGGGTGAGAATGTAGGATGTGGAATATTTGGCATTAGCCCGAAATTCAGCAAAAGCTTGAATCTGGGTAAATATGCCACCATATTCCAAGCGGAGGTATACGCCATTATAGAATGTGCGGAAGCCAACCGTCAACGAAACTACATAAATCAATTAATTCTGATTTACTCAGATAGCCAGGCAGCTCTTAACGCCTTGAACTCGAATACAATAAATTCGAAACTGGTAAAAGACTGCGTTAACAAACTAAATGACCTGGGGCAAAGGAATAAAGTTATTCTGAGATGGGTACCGGGTCATTCTGGAATTACTGGCAATGAAAAAGCCGACGAACTTGCAAGGACTGGGGCTCAGGGTCATCAGATAGGACCAGAACCTTTCTGTGGTATCTCAAAGAACCAGGCCATGCAGACCCTTAAGGGCAACCTATTTGGCGATTCAAAAAAGCACTGGTTGTTACAACCAGGACTGCTACACGCCAAATCTCTAATAGAAGGCTACTCACAGAAACGAACTGCCGAGCTTCTTGAGCTTAGCAGGACGAACATTTGTGCGATAGCCCGCGCCTTAACCGGGCACTGCAAATTAAACAGGCACCAATTTCACATGAAACTGAGTGACACTGATGTTTGCAGGTACTGTAATCAGGAGAGGGAGACGCCTAAGCACCTGTTGTGTGAATGTGGGCCCCTTATCCACAAACGGAGTATCCATCTGGGTCGACACATTATTCGCCCGGAGGAGATTAAAACTCTCAAAGCTAGGAGTATTCTAGACTTCCTGGAAGCCTCCCGGCTAAAAGAGTTACTCTAACAAGGTGGCGAGTCACAATAGATCTTTTAGGTCGCAGTGACTACATCTCCTACACTATGGGAGATGCATAGCCCCTTTTCTTCAAAAAATAATAATAATCTTCACATATTCACATGATATTATTTATAGTTCAATATGGGAGGTAGTTCCCCTTTTCTAGAGATTGTAAGGTTGATTATGCAGGTAGGTAGCCCACAGGTAGGTTCACAGAATAAGTAATTGCCCATAGCAAGGTTGTCTTTCTAAGTAGCGGACTTAAAACATGAAAATTCATGAATGTTTTTCACTATTTCAGAAAAGTGTTAAGGTAGCCATCCATGCACACTAGGACAACACAGACAAATTCGCCTGAACAGTTGAGTTTTACAGGTAAACCAGACTGTATATTTTGTACAACTATGCAGATTTCCACATAAGCTTACGAGTACCTGACAGGTATAACAGTGCAGGCAAACCTATCAGGTATACCCTTGCATGTACTTTAAGAGGTTAAAAAACACACTTTTTCACAAACTTTACAAATAAGACTTGGCAATAGAATTGAATGAGTCTTGCAATAGCTTTAGGATGCTGGATGGGCAAATGTTGTATGACTGATACTTCAAATATTTGAATGAGTTCACTAACAAACAATGATAATATCTTTCTTGAGTTTAAATACAACTGAGGGTATAAAGAAAAATACATACACAATGAAAAAAATAAGATTTATAATTAATTCATGAATCCCCAAGCGACCACCGGTGGCCACGCATCTATTGTCTTACTATTGTGTCTCTAATTGACGGTATCTGAAGGGTTAATAACTAGTGTGATTAAAATGCAGAAAGTGCGCGATAGAAGCAACTGGAGAAATCTAGAAGAGGCCTACACTGTAGAAGTGACTGCTATGAATAGAGATGATAAACCATAGTAAAAGAAACAAATTAAGGAATTTAACTCTACAATTGTGATATTTAGAGAGACAATACAAAGACAATGGGTGGGTGAACGCTAGCGTTTGCTAGGGGTTTAATGAATTAATTAGTATAAATATACTTAAATTGAGAAGGGCAGAAGATTTGTATATTTTATAGTCGATTTCATTTTTTTTTTCTGAAAATTATAAGTAGCAAATTTAAGGGCATTTTTATTTATTTTATGATCATAAAAAATTATCAACATGAAAAATTAAAGGACTATGTACATGGGCTTCCACTAGCAACATATAATTAGGCCAAAATGCATACAACAGTATTTCATGCTACTCAATAGATTATTTTTTATAAACTGAATTATTTGGTACATTTAATCTTTATTTCATAGCTAGGTTACATGTACAATAGAATTTTTGGCATACCTTTGATTGATATTCACGGACTTACCCTACATTTAAATATTGTATCCGTATTCTACTACCTGGCTGTTTTTACTGGATCCCACAGACTTCAGTACAAAAAAATTACAGTGATTTAATTCATTAAACCCCGAGCGAACACTGGTGTTCGCGCACCCATCGTCTTTCTATTGTGTCTCTAATTATCACGATTAAAGAGTTAAAAAGAGAACAGAACTGTAGTTAGCAACACAAATACATGTTACAAAGTAAGTTTATGGCACACCTACCTTTAACTTTTGTGTAGAAAGCTCCAACTTGACCAACGGCAGCGCCTACTGTGGGCAGAGCCATGGCCTTCTGTACTGACTGCAGCTGCGGCATCGTTGGGGCACTTACTTCAGTTGCCATCTGCATCAAAGGAAAAATCAAATTATTATTTTTTTATAGTAGCGGGTAGACATAAAAGTTCTTCAAGGAATGTTCTGGCACAGTATAGAAAACTCAAGAGAAGTAATGTTGGTAGGAAACTAAATATTTTCACTACCATAACTACTAGGCAAACTTAACTACTCAAATTAAATGCAGACATTAGCATAATTATTTGCAATCGCGTTAAGAAAATTGCAACACAGTAAAAAATTACAATAAAGCTAATTTGAAATTGGAACAACAATCCTCACTTTTTGGCTAGAATTAAAAACCGACAAAAGTTAAACCTACCTTATAAACTTTTGATTTGTTAAAAAATACTTTCTAAAATCCGAATACAAAAATATCAGCTAACAACGTCTTGTTCAATGCGGTTCAAGTAACTGACTGAAGTAAACTGATCATAAAATGAAAATATATACGTGATATGCTGCTTGTACGTACAAGTGACGATGAATAATTATTTTATTTATTAATTTTATGATTCAACACTTTGTTTGGACTTTGATCAGTCCAGTACTCTGTGGATCAGTCAGATAAAGTTAATGTGTTCAATATTCAAATTGACTAAAAACAATGTAGTACTTTAGTGGATTAGTCGATTTAAACAATGTAAATATAATGATGTGCGGTAATGTAATATAAATCAAGAAGAAAAGAATACAAAAAAAATATAACTGAAGTTTAAGTATTCACAACTTAATAATCAATTTAAATTTTAACACAATATTTTTTGTTAAATAGTTTTACAATTATTTAATCGACTTTTTGGATACTTAGGACACCTAACTGATACATCACTATGGAAAATGAAGTTTCCAAATAAAAGAGATAGCTTAATATTCTAGTGTTAGCTAGAAAGAGATGGAAAATAATATTTCAGTAACTTAGCTATTATTTTAATTTTCAGACTAGTTTTAAGTTTTCACCGTATTTTTAGTACCAAGCAATATTGTATCTTATTTCGGATTTATAAATCTTCAGTATTATAAAGACTAGTTTCTTTTAATATAATAAATTATATCACAACTTCTTCAAACAATATTTGTTGGTTGGTCGCCAAATGCCAATGACGAACATTGATCGCAAAATTTGTGGAACGAGGCCAGCACACGTGTACTCACTCACAAACATTGGACGAGCGACGTGTGCTGATTGGCTGTCAAGAGATCTTTGTGATCTGTGATTCTTGTTTTGGTTGGAGACTGATTATGACAATTTTTTTAACAAAATAAATTCGAAATGTCGTGGACAAGTGATACTGTGCTGGAATTCTTGGAACTCTATAGAAGAGAACAACATTTATGGGATCCTAAACACCCTCTGCATAGAAATAGAAGCGAAGTTTCCGATTCCTGGATTAGAATACAAGCATCTTTAAGTATACAATGCTCAATTACTGATCTTAAGAAGAAGAAGGAATCGTTAATGACGTCGTTCAGGATGCACCTCGGTAAGAAGAAAGTTCAACCAGGATATCGCACAACTTGGTTCGCATATTCACTTATGGAAAGCTTTCTTGGCGGCAAATACGAATGCGATAGCACAAACCAATTGGAAAATGAGGTAAACAATCTTATTACATAATTTAGAAGTGAACCGGCTCTATACAACATGTTATATGAATATTATAAACATAATTTTTAAGTTTGCATTTACAAAAACTTCCGAACTTTGGCATAACATTGGACCAAATTGGACCCAATTTCGTAATGCCATAACCATTTTTGTTTGTGGGTTTGGCAACCAAACTTGGTTTGGATGCCGGTGGCTGGCGACGTATTGGCTTTATTTGGCTCTTTTAATCAACTTTATTTGGCTCTTTTAATCAACTTTATTTGGCTCTTTTAATCAAAAGTGAAGTGATTAACAACATAAGTTACTAAGCTAACTAAACTACGGGGTATAATAATTCGTTAATTCGACACATCGGTATGAATTTCGTTCGAGGGAGCAACGGACGCAATATCGTATCGCGATACCGCCTTGGTAGACGGTATCTTTCGCTTGCCTTGAAACAGGTTCCGCCAAAGCTGGGCCAATTAGTGAATTGTACCTACATGTAGGTACCTATATTTAGAAAAAGTACTATGTGGGTAGGTACCTATTTTTCGTAAGGACGGATTTACGATCATGACTTCTAAACATATTTATGATTTTATTGAGATGGTGAAATGCAATCCAGTTCTGTATGACACGTCAAATTTAGAGTATAAAAATATATTTCTAAAAAATAAAATATGGGATGAAATAGGAGAAAGAATCAACATAAGTGGTAAGTTTTTAGTTTTTTTTTCTCTAAGTAGGTATGCAGGTATGTTACACTATTTGCAGTCATAATTATTTTAAGTAATTATAGGTACTTAATTACAAATTAACAAGAGATTTATTGTTTATTCATAAGTACATAAACACTTTAATACATAAAAAAACTTAAATACTAAATAAGTAAACCATTTATATTAAAACCTAACGCTCAATGGGTTTTTGTATATCAATGGCTCAATTACAAATTATTTATGTGTGTAATTAATTATTTGTGTGAGTGTGTTGTTGTAGTACTTAGTTATATAGGTACCTAACCTCCTGAAAATTCAATTGAGTTTGTTCGGTTTGTTCCAGAATTTTCTAATATGTTTCTAATATTGTAGTCTTCTAGTATTCTAGCTTGTTACTACATTTAGGGTTGCCAAACTTAGAGAATTTATTTTCTCCTACATAAACTTATACAGCTAAAAAGCTCGTACAATGCGTTTAAAATAGGAATAGGAAAGTCAATGACCTCAATATGTCGAATGGTGATAAATGTCGATTGAAACCGTAGTTTGCAAAAAAAAAATGTTTGTGTATCAATAAGTTCGCTTTTCTTTTTACTAAAAAATCTAGGTGAAATCTAAATAACCTTTAAATATGTTGTTTAAGTCATAATTAAAAAAATAAACTATTTTCTTTTTTTCATTGTTAGCAACAATTTGCTTTCTTCTTCCATTTGCTACTACTCAGTCAGACTCTTCACACTGTGATGCAGAATCGAAGAACAGGATTCTAATAAAACTTTTTTCATTAATAATTTGCAAATGTAGTAGAAAAAATTTTTGTTCTGCTCACCCTACAACCCAATTTCGCTGATTTGACAGCTATGACGTCACAATATGGCGGAAAATCGATCTTATTCTTATTTGAAACGCATTGTAATGTAGTGTCTATGGGTCATAAATAAAAAAAAGAGCATAAATACGAGGAACATTATGAAAGATCCACTCGGGGAAGAACCATTCGGGGCATTCCATATACTAAACAGAGTGGACTGTACTATAAGTAAGTAAGTATATAAAGTAGATTCAAATCGATTAGCGCTCTATTTGAAAAATCCTATTTTATTTTATTCATAAAACACTCTGAACCTTTACCATTACTATACTACTTAATATCAATAATAACGTTTGTGAAATCCGATGATTTTATTTTGCCAGTTTTTTTTTATCTAGAAATTATGAAAAATTTACCAACAAAAGCGTTTTTAGAAAATATTGTGTTAGGTACTCGTATCAATCTTTAGTGAATAAACGATTCAAAAAAATAGGTAGAACCATGGAGAATAAAGCGCATGAATATTAGGTATTTTTAACAGTTTTTAACTTACTTGCATATAAATTGCTTACCGTAATAGTATCTGCAATTTCCAGGCAAATTGGAAATATAATTGTAATAATTATTAATTCATGAATCCCCAAGCGACCACCGGTGGCCGCGCATCTATTGTCTTACTATTGTGTCTCTAATTGACGGTATCTGAAGGGTTAAAATGAATAAAAAAACGAACATAATAACACCCATTGTACCTATATTTGTCTATTTTATATTTAGCATGTAATGTAGCCAACGGGAAAACTCCATTTTCGCTATAAAAAGTTGTTCACAAATTAGTTGTCTAAGTAAAAATTATTGTTGCCGTCAAACATTTAAAAAAAAAAACGCAAAAAAAGCTTAAAATAAATGTATAATAAGTTTCTTGTTTTTCAGGCGATGATGCAAAAGGCAAATGGAAAAATCTACGTGACACCTATAGTAAATACTTAAAAGCTAGCACCGGGCAAAATACGTCACAAAGTTACAGTCGTTACAGCAAATGGCAGTGGGCATCATCAATGGAATTCTTAAAAGATTACATAACTTTTGCTTCAACTGATTTAAATATAACGGTGGAAACCGAAATCGGAACCGACAGCCAGAGTATAGCTGAGAGCGAACCTGAAAATGAAAATTTCGCTATGAAATCAAGCTCAGCAGCACCAGGCAGCCCATATACTCCACTTCTACGTTCTAGAAAAAGGACCTCTGATGAAACAGTTCAAACTTATATTAATTCAAAAAAAGTGAATTCTTTATCTTCAACTGAACTTGTCATGCTTGGATACGCAAAAACTATGGAAGGTTTTTCAAATCGACGTAAAATAATTACGAAAATGAAAATTGCTCAAGTTATAATGGAAGCAGAGTTGGCTGAAGAGCAGGAACGTAGTCAAGCTGAAGACTCTACTAAAGAACCAGATACAGAAAACACACGTGAAAATTATCGTGGCAATAATTCTCAACAGCAGTCTGCATTGCTCATTCAAGAAGATGCTGTATTTTTACCCTTACAAAATAAGCAATATGAACATATCGTCGTTAAAGATGAAATTAATGAGGACTAAAATAAACATGTTCTTCATTGTAATTAATAAAAAGTTCTTAAATTAATATTGGTTTTTTTATCTTCAAGTTGCGTTACAGCTGAATGCTGTTGGGAAAATAAGGTTTTCGTATTTAGTAAACAATTTATCTAAAGCCATTAAAAACTAATCATCTTCAAATCCAGTGTCTGATCTGTACATGTATATCTAACTAAACAGACGACATCCAAAATTAAAATCGATAGTTGAAATGCGAAAATATTTCACTTTGCGTCGATGTAATGTGCAGCACACCAATCGCACACACCTCGACGCCTCCCACGGGCGCGTCGGCCTGATAAGGTAAAACTAGATTAGGCCCACGTGAGCCACGTACGCCTGGGACGTCGGTCTCCATACATTGTATATGGCAACTAGACTTGTAGAGCTACATTAGACCCACGCCACGCGACGCTACGCCAAGCGACTCTAGGCCAACGCACACGTTCCCACTTACCATCAAGCCGACATTGTTAAATACGCTTTGACCAGTTGCTCTAAACTTTAATTAGTATTTATATAGACTATAAACAGCGAGTGCCATTGGATGGTCAGATTCATCCTGCTGACTCAGAACTCCTCAAGGAACGTATATACATACATATAAGATCAGATTAGCTAGATCTGGAACTAGACCATGATGTTTAAAGTAATATTGTTTTAAATCTGTTTCGGTGTGGGTAATAGACAGAGCTATACAGGTTGTCTAGCGCCATCTCTTACTCACACTAAAACAAGATTAAAACAATATTACTTTGAACGTCATGGTAACCTCTGGTCTATGTGCTGAGTTAGTATATTGAGACTTATGAGCGAAAGCGCTGAAAGCCTTTATTCAGGCATTAGGGCTAGTTGTCGATGTGTGAGTATTCCTATGATGATGTGCTAACGTACCTAATTTCCTTGTTTCAGTACTTCACAAATACGGGTAACTATACTACTCAACCAGGTATACCGGAACACAACACAAATATTAACAGAAACGTTAACATTTTGGAGAAACATACTCCAATGGTCAGACAAAGTAAGCCAGCGTCCCCGTGTCAGAGAAACTCGACGAATAAGAATAGTTCTAACTTAAATTATGCAAAGAAACGAATGGATGAAACTGTCACATATTTGAAAACTGGAGGAGGAGTAAAAAGTGAAATGGATGAGTACGAACTGTACGGCCAGCTGTTGGCGAAGAAATTAAGAAAGTTGGACGAACACCAGCGTGATTTGGCGATGCACGAAATCGATAATGTCATGTTTCGCGCCAAAATGCAGAGCGCTCCGCAGCAGCAACAGAGAAGCTACTCAACTTCACCGTCCCCGGTCCCTCGAAAGCTAAAGTCTCCTATATTTATTGTTACGCAACAAAATCCTACCAATATCCAGTATGAAGATGAAAATATAACGTATCAGGAACAGCCTCCGTCATAGAAGCTCCTTGCAAAGAGCATGTAAATTTTGCTCCTTGAAGAGTTTTGAGAACTTTTGACTGAAGTTCGTTGATGGGTTGCCATGGGCATTTGAGAATCCGGCCGGAATTTGATTTAGGCCGGGTCGCGGAAGCAGCAATAGTACACATGAGAGTACTACTTTATTTTTTATTTAAATTACTAAGTAGGTGCCTATGTTAATATTTTACAAAATTACACAAGGTGTATAAAAAAGTATATTTTTAAAATATTTTACTCATTTGGAATTCGTTAACCATCCTAACTTATTATGTGATATTTATTTAACCGACGATGCACAAATTGATTTGTTTAACAATTAATAAAGTTTATTAGTTTAGTTATTTTATGATACGGTACAAATAAAGGTAACAACACATAATTGTACGACATAGTTTTATTCTCTCATGTTTCATTTTCTTTCCTGTTTTTTTTTTTTAGAAATAGAATTGTCTCATTAGAATACAATCGTCTCTGTCGATGCGATGAGACTAGTTTTCGTCATCACGATTCTGTTTTTCGTAGGACTATAAAGACCAGATGATACCGAGTTAAAGAGATGCGTCATGACAAAATTACAAACAATACAAGTGTCTATAAAAAACAGTAGTATGTGTCAGCAATGATTTTCTGGCACTAGACTAATTCGTTAGAAGATTGCAGCATTCCTTGATGATTAGCGAATCACCAAGGCCAGTTCACAGAAGATGCGTAAATATCGACAAACAAGATTTTAAAAAAACCGGCCAAGAGCGTGTTGGGTGGGGGCCACGCTCAGTGCAGAGTTCCGTAGTTTCCCGTCCGTCAAAATCGAGTCAAAGAAATACAGCGCCATCTCTCAATAAATTGGGTTACTAATTTATACAACGATTTAGACGGCTAATGTATGTTGGGTTTTCGGTGGCAATTTCGGATTTCGTGAACCGATTTTAATCATTCTTTTTTTATTTGAAAGAAGATACGTTCAGGATAACAAAATATGTAAACCAAGTTAAAAAATGCTTTCATATACGGTTAAATTTCAAAACTTAGTTCAGAAATTATTTATAAAGGTCTACTTTTCAGCTCTTTTTCATATTTTCCTTATGGTTCAAAAGTTATACACATTTCTTTTTACTTTTGGAGCGATTATTTCGGAACATAATAACATTATTAAAAAATGATTTTAGTAAACCCCTACATTTTTAATACCAACCTAACAACATAAATCGCACGTTAGGATTGAAATAAAGAAAAATTACTCCCCACGTACGTGTAGAGGGGAGGTACCTACCCTAATAAAACATTTTTTTCCACTTTTTATTTTACCACTTTGTTGGCGTGATTGATGATTGATATACATATTGGTGCCAAATTTCAGCTTTCTAGTGCTAACGGTCACTGAGGTTATCCGCGGACGGAGAGACAGACAGACATGGCGAATCTATAAGGGTTCCTAGTTGCCTACGGAACCCTAAAAACGTTCAGACGACTTAATTCATGAATCCCCAAGCGACCACCGGTGGCCGCGCATCTATTGTCTTACTATTGTGTCTCTAATTGACGGTATCTGAAGGGTTAATTGAAACCTTAAATTTTTGGAAGTCGGTTAAAAACATTCATTGGCGACCAGGAAATTGGTACTTGGTGACAGGAAGGGAATCCAGGAAGTTGTGAAAGGTGTATAGACCAGCATTGGGTAGTAATAGGACGAGCAAACTGAAGACCAGACAGGTTATCTATTGGCTTTTCTCATTCTACAAGAGTCTACAACCTAGTTCCTCTCTTATAACCCAGAGCATGCATGAGCCATTTTTTTAATTGATATAAACCAGTGCTTGACTGCGATCCCACCTGATGGTAAGCAGTGATGCAAATGTTGATAGTTGCACTAGTTTATTAGGAGCCTATTCACTCTAGCCTTGAAGATACCTAAATAATCGGTAGGGAAGACCGCAGCAGGCAAATTTTTCGAGTCCTATGTAGTAATGTAAACGACGAAGTGAAACACTTATCCGGACCGTAGACGTTTCAACAAAGGGTGGATGGATACCGGCCTTACGTCGCGTCGGGTTACAGCGCCCATTTACCTAATATTTTTCTTGTTGGTATGTGCTTCCTACCTACCTTTTTTACGTGGGAAATTACCAAATAAGTAACTTCTCCCGCTCTGAGTGGTGCGAGAGGGCGTGTCAGACTTTTTACTGAATAGAACTCAGTGTTCGTTCAGACGTCCTTTGCGAGGGCTATGGTAAATCTTTTGTACAGTCCCGCAACCCTGGCAGGTTCTTACAGACCTACTAATCTGATAAAATTAATGATTATTACATGTGTACCTACCTACTTAATTGTGACTAGGTAATCGCTGATTAGAATGATGTTACGAGTATGTTGTACGTCAGTACATATTCTTATCTATGGTAGGTCGGTTGTATGTTATGTCATGAGGTCATTACACAGTGCCGGAGGCAACATGCAGTTGCCTATGAGCCACCACCACACCACAAAAATGTAATTTAATTTTTTTAAATTAAATTTAAGTCTTTGTAAAAACAAAAAAATATCGAGTTTTGTTACAAATAGTTAGACGAAAAACTCATCTTTTTTCTTTGAGCTGGTAAAGTTAACATTTAAAAAGTCCTGTCCTTGGAAACATGCTGCTTGATCTCGCAGGATCAAGCAGCATGTTTGCAAGGACACAAATGGCGCTCTTTCGCGCATTCTGCCGAGCCGCTCTAGAATCTAGTAGTCAGCTGTTGCAATTGGTCTAGAGTCTAGACCAATAGCAACAGCGGAAAATTGCAAATCACACGGCGCGAGCATAATTTTTACCATAAAAAAGGAGGACTTTTCCCATTGAGAAAGCGAGTAAGTCGCGTTTATCAATCTTTTACAATATGACATACAATTTGAGGGCCTCCATCACATGCTCTGCCTAGCCTATGGGCCACCGAAGTCTAAATCCGGCGCTGTCTACCATTGATATTTTTTTTATAATTCAATGCTGTCTACACATACTTGACGCATAGTTGTGATTACCATTGTACTTTGGACCCAAGAGAGGACGAGGACTTTGTGACAATGTTACAACAATCAACATTCAAGGAACTGACGTGGTTTAATAGAAAAATAAATAAATATTGTGTAAGCCAGTG
The DNA here is from genome assembly GCA_949319445.1 of Mythimna lalbum. NCBI lineage: Eukaryota > Metazoa > Arthropoda > Insecta > Lepidoptera > Noctuidae > Mythimna > Mythimna lalbum. The sequence goes on along the minus strand of OX439356.1, from coordinate 19,740,725 downwards.
ACGAAATACTTTGTATTTTTTTTATTCGTTGTCACACGAAGCTCGTTGAATTAGATTTCACATGATTACGTAGATATCTAATTTCGCATGGTCATTTACAAAACGTCAGAAGTAGAAGTAAAATTTATTTACCAATAAAAAAAATCTATTTACTGTAGGTACTTATATTTACGTACCTACGTACTTACGATAATTATGTGATGAGTCATTTACTGATATAAAGATGGTAACAACTTTTTTCTAATGGGTTTGTTTATGCTGCTCATTAGGAGTGCATGGGCATGACGCAAAGCATGGCGATATGAGTTCGTAGCGTGTTTGGGTCAAAGATCACAAGCATAGTGTCAAGTAAATAATACAACTATTTGACGATGATATCGCGAAAGTTAAAGAATCCATGCTTTGGTACGTTTAATATTATTCTGCCAGAGATGAGGATTTGTTGGAGTAAGAATGTTTTTTTTTTATTTTTTTTAATAAAACTTTATCCCACACTAGGAGTTAGGTACTCTTATATCGTGAGCGTGTTCACAAACATGAAAACTCACATACACAGGACACTCAGACCCGGAAGACTTATCTGTAGGCTATATAAATATCTATTCCGTGTGGGAATCGAACCCGCGACACTCAGCGCGCAGCTAATCGTTCAACCACTTCGCCAGCCGTACCGACGTCCGCGATAGCCGATGGAAGCAGATCAATTTTTTATTCGATCTGATGATAAACTATATGACGACGAATCCTGTATGCTTCGTCACATATTTAAAAAATCTCCTTATTCCACTGCTGGCTGGATTCAAAGGAAGTGGTCCTTTTTATCCAGCCTAGTTTCAATGTAAGCTATGTATTTTAATCTGTACATTTTTTTTTTTAAATATACGTTGATAACACTAATGATTCAATTCCATTTATTTTCACTTTTTATTTAGATTTTTCAAAGTCACTGTAATAAGGGCGAGAGGCGTCGATACCGTCACACATCTGATCTTCGTGGTGGTATCTCCTGAAGCACTGGAATGGTTCACCTTCTACGTTCTAGAACGTCATCATTCGGTTCACGTTGGAGAGTCTTCTTCTCATTGGTGTAATTTGAAAACTGGCGTTCCTCAAGGCGGCACTTCTCTCCTAATTTATTTTACATTAAGTTTCGTCTTGTTTTACTGCTAAGGGAGGTTCGATGAAGTGTCTCAGGCTATCGGAAAGGTAAATAAGAACTTTATGACCAATAAAACCTGATCTGATAGATTACAGTAAATCCCAATAACTGTCAGGCAATTATCATTGGGAATCCTTGAAGCATCGCCAAAGTGGATGTTGCAGCCCGACTCCCGAGTGCCAAGCCAAGCGACTCTCACTAGGCACTCGGGTTTACATGTGGCCCCAGACTCTGTCAATCCTTATTATTATTATTTTAACCCTTCAGATACCGTCAATTAGAGACACAATAGTAAGACAATAGATGCGCGGCCACCGGTAGTCGCTTGGGGATTCATGAAATATATAAGAAAAAAAATTGTCTAGATCAATATGACGCTCAGCGCTCCGGTTGCCTAGCTTTAATCTGTTAACCAATCAGAGAGACAAACGTGGTAAACGTTTGCGGTAACGTAAAACAAAGATGTAAAAACCACTCGCACTAAGCACACAGTTCTGGTTTGCCTGTACGATCGTTGCTTTTGGCATGGATGTAAATCAATATCCGTGGTTTCCGTGGACGTAAAGGATCTAGGTTTGCGCATCGATAGTAAGTACCTTGAACTGACGTACCTACTCAAGTCGCTAATGGTAGTCAGAGCTGCGGGTTCTGTCTCGTTTTATAAACTTACTATTCTAACATCGCAAACGAAAGCGATGCTTGTGCAAACCTATTATCGATTATGACTACTGCGACGTGTGCTACTATAACCTAAATGCAGCTCTCCTCAACAAACTTCTTGACCTTTTTTAAATTAGGTATTCGATTTGTTTATAAAATTCCCCATCTCCCTCTCATAGAATTGATTCGATTTGTCAATTCTACGCAAATAAAACGCGGTTGCCATACGTCAGCGCAGAGAGGACAGGCTAGTTATCTAGACCCTCACTTCCAATCAATTTGTCCGAAACACAATTACAACGCAAAACCGTCTTTTTCAATATCCTATTCATAGTACAGCGTAGGTACAGACTTCAAACTTTTTATCTAAATACAGGCTCTTTGGAATGCACTCTTTCCTTTATGTACCATCGCGGTCATTTCTGCCCGATCATTTAAAAACAAAATCGCTTGATTCTTGCGGTTAGGCGCCAAACCAAACCCTTTGAAGTTTTCGTTTCGAGTGCAAGCAAAATGAACTTGAAATGAGCTGTGGTCAGGAAGAAGAATCTTTGACGACACATAGAGGAAAATATTTCATACAAGTTAAGTAAAATAGTTAGTTAAGTAAAATATGTCTAAGGCACTAAGTCTGCATTTGCACCTAGAGAATTAAATAAATAAACATTCAACAATAGGAGGAAGATATGATTTTATTTATAACCAGCCGCCAGTCCCGGGCCGGCTTCGCACGGGCAATGAATATAGCCTATGTTACTCAGGGTGTATGTAGGCACTGTAGTTTTTGAGTTTATTCATTACAAACATACACACAAAAATACAAATTCTATTAGTGTAGATAGGTGTAAATAAAGATAAAGAACGTGGCATAGTATTATAGGCTTTTGCTACGCGGATTGAAGACTTGAAAAAAAAAACTACTTATTTTTTAGTGATTGGCTTCAAAAATCGACTAAATCTATATTTTACAAACGATGACACTAGCACACACAGCTGATGAGGCGTTTCATACTCACGAAATAAAACAATCTTAAGCATAAAGTTGCTGCCATCTTTGTTTCTCTTTAGCTCGTTAGAGCATGTCATCCTGCTGTCAGTTGATATTTGATTTTACACCACTTTGTTTTGGTTTTGGGGAAAAACATGATCGTACAAATACAAATACTTGGACAGGAAGTGTAAATATTGGTGTTTGATCCTTTACCAATTAGAATAGACTTCTTACTACAGCAGCCATGGCTACTATGGTTAAGGAGAAACGTAGAGAAGTAAGTTAGATTTTTTCTCAAACCACAATCCTTTGTCTTTCCATTTACGCAGTAAAACAATCTGAATGCATGGAATTTGATACTTGTTAGATGCTATCTGAGTCGCCGTATTTCTATAGGTATTAACTTATAATTTTATTGTAGTTTTCCTATGACAATGAAATAACAAATACTGCTCCAAAGTTTTCTGTCAGCTTCCACAGAATTTTGACTGTGTTAATCGAGGTCTAGCATCTAGGCTTACATTTCAGTAAACTCATGAACTCACCTTTTGTCCTACTAATATTATATCTATATATATAAAAATCAATGCCACTTTTCGTTGTTATTTTATAACTCAAGAACGGGCTCACCTATCCAAACCAAATTTTTAGGCTTTTTTCGGACTATTTAGTAGATGGTTTATGTGAAGTTTGGTAGGGTAGAGTAGGGAAGAGCGGGAGCGAAGCCGTCTTGTGTCTTACTATTGTGTCTCTAATTGACGGTATCTGAAGGGTTAAGAAACAATTAAATATTATTACAAACATTAAAAATACAATCAATTAGTCAAATTTCGGCAGAAGGCAAGTCTAAGTAACAGTTTTTTTCGTCTAAGTAACAGTTTTGAATAGTAGGTAGTAATTAAATGACAAGAAACTTGGGTGTTCATTTAGTAACCAATTGAACACTCTTGGGTACTTTCCGCCAACAATATTGATATTTAATAAATTAAACATATTCCTTTGTATTACAGAAAAAGAAAACAAAAGAAAGAAGCAGTGTTTCTAGAGACCTTTCACCAATAGCCATAGAGCCACCAACTCTTGAGGAATTGGTTCACATCACTGAACCTACCAGTGGTGTTGAAGCCTCGAATGATGATATAACAGAATCAGATACTCAAGTGACTGAAGAAGCAGAAACTAGTAATATTAGTATAGAAATAATAGAAAATAATGAAAAGACTTATAGAGAACAAATTATAGAAACCAATGTAGTTAAGGGAGAAAGTATAGCACACTCTAGCCCTATAGTGGACCATATTGAATATATCAATGTAACAACGCATACAGCAAAAAGAACTGATGCATCAAATCTTTCAACCACAGAGGTAACATCAACAAGTTTTAAAGGAAGTTACAGAGAATTAAGTAATCAACTAGCAAGGATAGCAATACCAGATGAAGTTACCCAAATAGCAGAAGACAGAGAATATGAACTTATTCATCCTGAAGCTTATTTAAACACACAGAAAGAATCACAAGAAACTCCATTTGAGCATGTAGGAGAAGACATAATGCCATCAGCACCCTGCTTCGAGGCAGTACCAGAAACTTTACAATATGAAGAAGTAGTTTTACAACATAAGCCTAAAGTAAAATGTATGGCATTAGAAGATGCAATAAAGCTGTGTGGAGGGAAGGAGATGGAAGAAGTCAGGGCTATGAGTGAAAGAGAGGAGGAGATAGTGGAAGCAGGACCTATGAGTGGACCAGAACATCCACTTGTTGATTTGTTGTCTACATTCAGGTCTGTATTAATAAATTATTAATATTACTACTATTTGTTTAATGATATTTCAAATCATATGACATTATCAAAAAGTACCTACTAACCACAAAGGGAAAACAAAAGTGGGGGTGGCAGAGTAAACCAAGATATTGTATCTCGGTTAAACCAAGATACAATATCCTACTGTTTGTGCTGCATGCACTTTTTTAAAATAATGTTTATAATATAGAAAATTATTAACTTAAAGGTACACATTTCACTAGATTTAAGCCATAGTAAGTCATGAATTTAACTGGCTGATGTTTTTTTTTTATGGTGGGCTAAAATCATCTAATGACAGACTCTTACTGGATAAAAACCCACCCCATTCCTTCTAGCCTCTTCATACCGAGGCTCGAGTTTCCTTTCGGATAACCCTGGCCCCAGTAGGCTTCGGCCCAGCTGGGCCCCTCCTGTTGCTGAGAACTCGTTGAGGTACGCGGGAACAGTGCGCGCCGTCGACGTCTTGGGCTCGGTCCAGACAGTTACCGGACGGTCGGGCAGCGAGCTACCCATGGGTCGCCGTCCGCGAGCCCGTGTCTACGGTGGCCGGAAATCGGGATCGGAATCCCGGCGGCTGCGGCGCGGGCGTCGTTGCCTGATGCGGTCGGCCTCCTCCTTTGCTAGCATTACTGCTTCGCAGAAGGAGGCTACCGCGTGCCATTCCTCCTCGCTCCGGACCATGGCCTCAACCAAAGCCGAGAGTAAGAGGTCTCCGCCGCCGATCGCCCCCACGAGGGCACGGCGATACTCCGCCCAGGCAGGGCACACTTCGACTGTACCTGGCTGATGTTTGGTCCATACTTAGCTATGGTACAGAGCACCATACAGAGTATAATGTAAGCAGTTGTAGTAGGCCTATCACTATGCCAATAGGCGCACTGAACTCAGAGACATATTAACTAAGTACTACTAGTAAGAGACAATAAAAAATTACAATCCCAAAATTTTGAGATAAATGGCTATTTTATTAAGTCCTTATTCCAACAGTCATGGAAAAAAATAATATGGAGGTTTTTCTGCTGATCCTTTGACAGTATTTTGATATATTGCCACAGTTTCTATTGGAAACAAAAACGTTTTAAATGGGAGAACCAGCATTAAATTTTTTTTTTTTTGGTTACAGATCATCACTAATAGCAGTGGAACGCGAGCGAATACAACTGGCGTGTGGGTTTGCAGAGGAAGAGAAAAGACGCGCTAGTCTTTGGAAGATAGAGAAACGTCACATACACTTGTCAGAGAAATGTCCGTGTGGGCTCGATGTTACCTTGAAAGCGAGCTATGAATATGCAGAGTTGGTTAAGGAGAAGTTGCCTGTTGCCAAGTTGAGGCTGGAGAGTCTACTGAGAGATGTACAGGATTCGTATTGCCATCATCAGCATGCCGCCCTGTTGGCGCATTGTCAGGTATTCTAATTTTAATGTAAAAACTTGAATATGGCATTACAAGCTTGATATTGTTTAGATACTTGTTTTACCGAAGTAAAACATATATAGATATATCAAAGAGACAGTTTTGCATACTAAAATAGTTGTATTTCAAGTTGAAATTCTATTTAACAGACAATCAATGTGATAAAGTTTTCAAAATGTGGGAAAAGGGGTGTTTTTGGCTAGATGAGGTTGAAATTAAGCAAAAAGAGATTTTTTTATAATAAGTGTGTTGACCAAGAATAGAATGCAGGAATAATCAGCTTTATTTTGTTTGTTCTAGATAGAAGAGTTAATATCAGAAACGATACAAAGCAACAAAAACGTGATACGCGAAGCATTGTCGCTGATCCTACAAGCGCTGCGGCTAAGTGACAATGCGCCTCAAGCGCTCGCCAGTGCGCTACAGCGCTGGGCCGCAGCGCTGTCAGCCGCACTCGTAGACAACCGGGATCTGAGGCAGCTGCTGTTTCTGCTACATCACCTGTTTAAGTAAGAAACTAGTCTATCTTTAATGATCACACTACCGATTAAACGGGCGAGACAGTAAAATGTTGCTCGGCCGGGACAGTGATGTAAGCGAGTTGTAGAGATAAGCATTCGGCCGAACACTCGGCGCTGTGTTTACACGTCCGAGTACTCGGCCGAGAGTACTGTCTCGACCGGTACGTGTGATCAGAACATAAGTGAAAATGTGGTTGAAACACTCGACTGCTTGTTGCAGCACTGCCGGTCATCTAATAGAAATGGTCACTGCCACACACTCAAAACTTCCCGTTTGCCTGTGTCTATATTAGCATCAGTACCCATACCCTTAAAATTAAAACATCTATGCTGTTGGACTGCAGAAATAAAGCTCCTTGCGCCCACGTGAGTTTCGTTCGCCGATCTGGGCGCGTCGGTCTCTATACAATACTAGCTTTTGCCCGCACGGCTTCGCTCCCGCTCTTCCCTACTCTACCCTACTATACCCTACTCTACTCTACTCTACCCTTCTCTACCTTACACTACTCTACTCTACACTACTCTATCCTACTCTACTCTACTCTACCCTACTCTACCCTTCTTTACCCTACACTACTCTACTCTACATTACTCTATCCTACTCTACCCTACTCTAACCCTAACAAACTTCACATAAACCATCTACTAAATAGTCCGAACAAAGCCTAAAAATTTGGTTTGTATAGGTGAGCCCGTTCTTGAGTTATAAAATCACAACGAAAAGTGGCATTGATTTTTATATATATAGATATATGTCAACTAGACTTGTAGAGCTACATTAAATCCACGCCACGCGACGCAACGCTGAGTAAAACTTAGGCGTCGCGCACGCGGGCGTCGGTCTAATGTAGAGTCCGCTTAGGTGTTGTACTTTCCCAGACAAGGTCAACAGTTACCAACTACAACCACTAAAATATTTGGGACTGACAATTTTCATAATTTGTGTTCGCAATTTCCAGACAGTCCCGCTCCGTGCAGTGGGCGTCGCAAGTGGTGCACGTGAACGTGGACGTGGCGTCGCCGTGGCGTGTGCTCGCTCTGCTGTCGCTGCTGCTCGCGCGGCCCCGCACCGACACCGCGCTGGAGTGCACTGAGGGTAACACTGGCATTTATTAACAAGTTGAAAGAATCATACATCATCCGTCATCATCATTTCAGACGACAAAAGACATCCATTTCGGTCGTTCTTTTATAACTCGAGTAGCTACCCTAGAGTTAATCCAACTAACTCTAACTCTAAGCAGGGTAGGTTGGAGTAAGCGGCCATATGCTTGACATTAACTTTTGAACTCATTCGCGTTCAAAAATGCCAGGCATTCATAGTGTGGTAAGATATAGGCTGCACAATCGCTGTGTTACAGTTTAGCTTCGTATCTCTCAATCTCTCTATGTATGTGCTACCCCAGGCACTGTCTCAGTTAAGTGATCGCTTTGTAACTAAATTATGTCTCTGCAGACGCCGAGGAGGCGTGGGAGGAGGTGGACAAGCACGGCGGTGGCGGCGCAGTGAGCGAAGGCACGCTCCGCGAGCGCGACCTGCTGGCGCTGTTGGCAGCTTTCCCTCTCAGGGACCTGGTGGCACGCCTTGTGCTGTTCACACATTCTGTAAGTTGGTGTTTTAGAGCATTTTACTTAGTATGCTTGTACTAAAAAGATCTATGCCTAGAAGTGTATGATTTCGACGAGGACTCGCGCACGAAGGGTTCCGTACTTTACATCTATAAAAATGGCAAAAAAATCATGTCTGTGGTATAGCCCCACTTAAATATTCATTTTATTCTGTTTTTAGTATTTGTTGTTTTAGTGGCAACAAAAATACATCATCTGTGAAAATTTCAACTGTCTAACCATCACGGTTCATAAGATATAGGATGGTAACAGACGGACAGATAAACAGACGAACAGTACAGGAGTCTTAGTAATAGGGCTTACCCTTCGGGTACGGAACTCTAAAAATGGATGTTGTTTTTATCCGAATCATACAGACAAAAGGCTCTTGTATCTTAGCTTACATTCGTCATTGACAGGACATCCGCCACGCCCGCCCTAACGAATGGGGCGACACAATAGGAGGGCGGGGCGTGGTGAGGGCGTGCTGCGGCGTGCGCGTGCTGCTGCACGAGCTGCGCGGCGCCGCGCGCGCGCACGCCGGCTACGCGAGGCTGCACCGCGCGCTGCGGGACCTGGCGGCCAGGGCCTTGCACGCGCTCGCGTGCTTGCATCTTACTTCTAGGTATGTCATGTATTATCTCATCTGTATTTATAAAGATTTGTTGCAGCGTGCATGCGTATCCCGACATGAGGCATGCAGCCTCATATAGTCGTCACTAGCAGTGAGGGACGATGAACACTGTCGCTGGTTTGCATGTTAATTCTGACGTTACCATCGACGTTGAATTTGGTTTTCATATACCTATCTCTGGTGACATCTAGACCGTCAGATACAAAATACCACTGATGTATCCTAGATCGCGGTATCTGAGTTATTTCGAAATAAATTTTTGGGTAGAAATCCGCCAGACACCACACCCATCTGATCAGATCCTCCCATTCCATTAGCGTATGTGGAACTTTACAATCTCTTTCTCGTGACACTTACGATTCTGTTTCTGGTTTCGGTACCGGTTCCGATTCCAATACCGGTTCCGATTCCGTTCTGGATTCCTGTTCCGATTCCGTTCTGGATTCCGGTTCCGATTCCAGTACCGATTCCGTTGCAGGATCCGATTCCAGTACTAATTCTGTTACAGGTTCAGATTCCTGTTACGATTCCTGCTCCGAATCCAGTTCCGATTCTAGTTTTGATTATATCCGATATAACCACTTCCATAACACACTTAATTTAATGAACTTCTTTCAATCCCCAGACCATTCTACGCCAAAGAGCTGGAAGAGAAGATATCAGCTGAACTGGAAGCGTCGTTCTCGGCCGGGTTCAACCTGTTCGAGGCGCAGGAGCTGGACGCACTGCCAGCGACGCTGCTCGCTGACAACACTGCGAAGGACTACTGCATATCTATCATTATTGGCCTGCATGGTAATTTGTGATTGAATTTCTTTTCGGAACCCGTCGAAGTCCTTGATCTGTTACATCAAAAAGGCATAAGTTTGTATGAATGTATTTGTATGTTACTTCTTCACGGTCGAACGGAAATCGTTTAGGAATTCAGTTTAAACTTGTCACATAATTAGACCATGTCCAGGAAATGGATAATATTTTTAATTCGAGAAGTACATGCTCTTGGGATAATTAACAACTATCGAAGAAGCTAGAAGCTAGTAATATTACAAATAGGTAAAGCCGCTGGTCATTTGTGGAAATGCTGATCCAATTACGAAGATTGTTCCCGTGACAGAAAGTTGTAGTTGTAGTCTTAAGGTGGTGCATCTCGACACACATTTACACTGTTTTTCATACAACCGCTCATAACTGATTATGACGTTATTACGCATTTTTCATTCGAAATTTTGAAAACACAGTGTCTTGTGGATATTATATAGGCTTCTATTGATATTAATTTCTAAATTTGTGTAAAACTAATCCATTAAAGAACTCTGAAAATCTCCTATTTTGTATCCACTTCATAATTTGCCTAAAAATTGAAAAAATAAAAAAAGTAAAACTATAGAAGCCTTGCAAATTTTATTAAGATTCTAAATGACAATAACTTTTTCAAAAACTTTTAAGGATTAAAAAAAACAGCTATTTCCTAGAGCAAGTTTTGTGAAATATTCGAGTAAATCGCGGAATTACCGAATACTAACCGAGTTTTCAGGCGTTATCTCTCTTTTTTGCATTGCCTTTCCGTCAAATAATGGATTGCGTTAGATGGAGTAACAAGCTTTTAGACCATTTTCGATGTTTACGATAGGCGAGTGGAAAAGGGCCCTCTTAAGATATGTTTTTATCCCGGACTAGCACCTGCTTGAGGCTCCCACTCCCGTAAAATTAGTACTTCCTTTATCAGTGATTATCATATAAAAGCACCAGTTTTGGATATTTTAATTGTTTTCATAGGATTTTCCAGAAAAAAATTAAAGCCTGTCCGTTTGTGCAGACACTTTTTTTCCCTTATAATAATTTCAAGTGTTTTTTTTTTACCAACAGATACGTCGCCAAAACAACTAGAGTTGCTCTCTATCGAGTTCCCGGCGCTGGCCTGTGACGTGCGCATACGCATCATATCGCAGGCTGCCATTGACCGATCGCAAGATCACGAGTTAGCCAGGATTGTACTAGAATTCTTGCTACAGGTACACTACGTTAGTTAATGTCGATAAACGCAGTTTTATCTCATAAAACATTTGATTACTACTTGAAAAGTTAGAAAAGTACATATTCACGAAACGGCACGTAAATTTCTGTTCAACCGTCAAAGATTCTAGTGCGGGAGCGATGTGTTGCGGCGGTAATAGGGTTGCGCTTAGACATCGACTTTTTAGTCTAACCTAGCAATATACTATCATTAATATTTATTCAATTTTTTAATGAAAAAATCAAAAATACCTAGACATAGTGATACCGCTCCTGTTGGGAATCTAGATGCTCTTGTCTATTAGTGAAAACTGAATAAAAATCTCTTCAGTAGTTTTTGAGTTTATCGCGTTTATACAGCCAGACAGACGCGGTGGGAGATTTTGTCTACACTATCTACCTCTTTATTACACTAGTGTCAAATAGTGCAATAAAGAAGTAAAGTTCGTTTTTTTGTTTGTAAGAAGTAATCTCTGGAAGTACTGGCCCGATTGCTAAAATTCTTTCACTGATAGAAAGCTGCTTCATTACTGAGTGAGATAGGCTATATTTTGTGTACGCAGGCAAAGCTGCGGGATAAAGCTAGTTTTATAACATGTAAGGAGTACCGGTCCTTACTGTCAACTGTTTTTCAGACCGGACTCAAGCGCAAGTCGATAACCTGCAGAGGGATGTGCGACGCGGCGGCGCGGGACTGTCTCGGACGAGTGTTGGCAGCGCACGCCTACTTACATACCACGGCGTTGCACATACTCGCTGATTTGAATATAGGTAAGTTACATTACAAGCTGACGAGACAGACGTCGTTTATTGTACTATCGCTTGCTGCGTAATATTTAGAACATTCAATTAAAAGAATTTTATTTTTGTATGAAAATCTGTGTATGATAAATTTTTAATAGTCATAGAACAAAAGTTGATGTTTATGATGTACTTTACATAGTCCGGAGAAGTTGCTAGTGTTTTACAAATAAAAGTTTGCAGTTCAAGTTATTACAATAAAGAGAGGGTACATTAATAAACTTAAAACTAAGACAATTTAGTTATAATGACGGTAGACTGTGGCGGGCTCCTTTCGCCTCGCGAGCGCCATGGTACGGGCAGCCAGCCCTTTCACTCGGTCAGTTTAGTGTCGCCGGCCTTATGTTCCTCCAAATCGGATGTTTACATACGTACCTACCTACGTATGAACAGCTACAGGGTGATTTTTCACCTTAAATAAAACACACTCAAATTTTCGGCTTTATAATATTAAATGTGACAATACCTTTCAGTGGAATCCCTAGACCCGAGTTCAGTGAAGACGCTGAATGTTGACAAATGGCGTCCGAGCTGCATGGAGGTACACGCGCTGCTGGACGACTGGGCGCGCCGCTGTCAACCGTTCCTGCAGCATTTGTTACTCGAGCTGGATTATACGCCTTACGTGTAAGTTATTACGTCATCATTGTACTTAACTGTACCTGAGGGTAGCTTCACTCGCAGCTAACTTCACAGACGTCTTAAACTTTGATTTTTTTTCTAATCGGGTTTGTATCGAGAGTGAAAGTTGCTGTTGATGCAAATTGATAATTTTGGCTTATGAAAAACTGCATCAGGTACAAAACTTGTATTGTTTTACTAGTGACATTTTTTTTTCTCTTTAGCGGTCTCCCTCTAGACGTCCAGCTAACAATTGGCAGCTGGCTCTGTTCCTGGGTGCTCTCCCTCACTACTTCTACCCCTGAGTGGTGCTGGAGTGTCCTCCGTCGCCTGAGAGTACATCGGACGTGTTGGAACATGCTTTGCGATGCACCTGCTCCGGATTGTGAACCAACAGACATGTTTGGTATGGCGTATGCGCTGATGGCGACGTCGTATGGGCATTGTATACCGGTGGTGAGTTTTAAGCTTTAATTTTTCCTTTATCCACAGGACATAGGAATTGGGTTTCGAGCTAGGTCGTGGCCCTGGCAAGAGACAATATTTCTGTCAGTAATTTTTTGTGTAACTAACTCGATCATGTCGAATAGCTGACCCCATCATCGTCCCTCTTCATTACATTCCTTGCCCAATAGGTATTAAGCGGAAAACTATTATATCTCTATCCGTCTGTCTGTTTGTTTGCCAGCAAGCTATCTTTCATGAACCACATCAAGTCAACAGTTGCAATTTTCACTATGCGTATTTCTATTGCCGTTATAACATCAAATAACCGAAATCAAACTGTTTTCTTTTGCCTTTTTTCGTATGCAGGTCAAACTCGCATTTGACTGGTTTTTCTAACGTCTTATAAATGACTAGCTACTGCCAGCGGCTTTGCGGCGTGAAAGTAGGTTTCTCCATACAAAAGACCCTTGTTCCCTTTTAAGGGCTGAATTTTGAAAAATTATATTTTAGGTTTCGCCTACGCCATAAAAGGAAGGCTTATGTAAATTTTACGCTCCTAACCCCAGTAGTTTGGAATGTGCGTTGATATATCAGTCAGTTAGTTTATCTTTTTATATATTGATACGTTATAATAACAATTGTTGTTGTTATAACATTTAGAAGTAAATGCCCCCTTGTTCTTGAATCCAGATATGTTCTGAAGGAGTGTCGGCACTGTGCAAGCTGGCTGCGGCGCGGCCGCGGGACGCCGTGCAGTGCCTCGCAGGAGTCATGCTCGTCATGGCGCACTCACCCGAGTCCGTGGCCTATACTCCCAAGTGAGTAGCACTACTGGCCTGTTGGTCTAGTGGTTAGTGGCCCTGACTGCTATGCCGTAGGCCGTAGGTTCGATTCCCAACCAGGACAAATATTTGTGAGCATGATTATTTGTCCTGTGTCTGGGTGTAATTTATCTATAATAATATGTATTTAAAAATATATAAGTATGACTATCGGTTGTCTAGTACTCATAACACAAGCTCTGCTTAGCTTGAGACTAGACGGCGTTGTGTGTTAGTTGTGGAATATAATATTATATTATATTAGTCTTTAGACGCTTTTCACATGAACACCAAGTCAATGCTTATTGTAAACTTTGGTCACAGATTCACGGAGCTGTTCACAAGCCTGCTGAGTGCCGGCCCCAGCCTGATGCAGCGCGCCCTGGGTCGCGGCGGCGCGGCTGGCTCCGAGCTGCTACTCCGCCTGATTCTAGTGCAGTTATCTGATGAGTGAGTACCTATTACATCTTTTCTTCTTTTCTTTCAGTATAATAATTGTACACTATTTGGAAAATTTTGTACCGCTTTGCTCTATTAATTATTGTTTTGGTTATGGATTTACGTTTGAAATAATCTTTACTTTCTAAATGTGATTTGGACATTATTCTTTGGATGATGGAGTCTAGTTTTCTTTGCATCGATACTGTTTTGAATGTGATGAAAAGAGAATGACAATTTTAAACAAATATGTCGACTCTCTCGCCAAGACGCCGTTTTCTTTGGCGACCGTATGGGCGTAATGGGTTTTGACGTCAAAGACTATGTCGGAGTTCCTTTTCAAATAACAGCTTTGAAACTTTGTAACTTTGTTGTTGATGAGGATATTTTTTTTCGTATTTATTTAACTTAAGTAAAAAGTATTTAATTTAGCAAATAACAAATATGTAGGTATGCTTATTCTTAATTGCGAGTATGATAAGTAGGGGTTTTTTTGGTGGGAAATAATTTAATGGCACTTTCTGCCCTTGGACGGGGTGGGAGTGTGTAAATTTTTTATCGATTAAAACCCATTCTTGTTCTCTTTTCTTTATTTTCAAGGCTCCGGGTTCTTTTTCGTATCACCCATGAACATAGTAGGGTAGCTTCATGTTTAATATCCATAATTTTATTTGTTTTGTGGGATATTTTATTTTAGTGCTAATGTTCTTATATGTATTTTTTTTTCCTAGTTTATATTGTACAACGCATTAGATATAGTTTGTAATGTTATACAAGTACTTTGTAAATAAATAGTTTTCAATGGTGTGCAGTAGCGGCGCGATCCCAGCCGCCGGCGTGCTGAGCGCGTGGCTGCACGCGTGCTGGCGCGTGCCGCTGCCTGCTGCCGCGTGCGCGCTCGTGGACGCTGCTGCTTGCGCCACACGACTGTGGCCGCACCTGGATGCCTACGCCAATGCGCTGCTGCAGGTACGCATACAACACCAGTAACATATACTCATAACTGTAAGGTAGGAAACTGTGAATAGAAAGAGAGAATGATTTGCACTGATACATTAGACAGTTTTCCTTACTATGCGGCACAGCCGCGCCTACAATCACCTATACATTGCCTACTTGCCCCTTAAAGCAAGAGTGAATAGGCTCTTAATAAACTAGTGCGCCTCACCATCAGAGATTGCATCACCACCTTACCATGAGGTAGGATCGCAGTCAAGCACTAGTTTGTCATAACAATAAGAAAATATAAATAATAGTGTTGACGTAGTCGGCAGTTGAAAGCACGGTTGGTGCAGTGCTTGAGCGATTGGCTGCTGAGCTGCGAATCGCACATTCGATTTTCGCACGGAATAAAGTATTTTTATAATCTACAGATAGGTTTTATATGTTTGTGAAAGCACCTACGATACAGAAATAATTACTAGTGCGGGGTAAAGTTTAAAAGGAAAGAAAAAGAAGTTATAATATTGTGTATCTCAAATAAAACGCATTCGTTTATTTTTCGATTTCTTTATAACTTTCGATTTATCTATGCCTCAGTGACGTAGACAAATTCGCAACGCTGTGGGACACTTGAGAGAAACCTATGTCTAGCAATGGATATTGTTCAGCTAAAATGATGATGAAAACTTTTATACAGGAAGAAAACGCAAAGGATCACATAAACCACGTGGTCCGCAACGCTGGCACGGCGCCTCTGCTGTGCGAGTGCTTACTGCGCGCGTGTCACTCCACGAGAGAAGCGACCACGCACCTGTACCCGCGCTTACTGAGCGCGTTACACCTACAACGCGCCGCGAAACAGAAAATACACGTCGATAATGCGTTGCAGGTAAAAATTTACACATTTGTAGCGACATCTATGACGCCACATAAGAACTACGAAGAAAATACGAAATCCTGCATCGCGCAATCAAAGTTCTCTGCGCGATTTGAACATATACGACAGCCCGACATCAACTATCGGGCAGTCGCCCACCAGACCATAACACCCGGTCTGGTCGGAGGATCCTCCCCTTTCAAAGGAGGTTTGCGGGACTTTACTCTCTGTTCCGCTTACCTCTAAACATTTGTGAATAAAATACTAAAACCGGTCAAGCGCAAGTCTTTTTTATAATTGCGCTTGACCGCTATCTCACCTGATGGAAAGCGACGATGCGTTCGACGATAGAGTGGCGACCGCTTACCGGAAGACGCAACGTTGGAAGGCCTCCAACAAGGTGATCTGATGACCGGGGGAAGGTTGCGGGAAACCGATGGATGCGAGACGCACAGGAACGTTCGTTGTGGCGACGCTTGGGGGAGGCCTATGTCCAACAGTGGACGTGTATTGGCTGAAATGATTATGTGTTCTAATTGCGCAGAGAACTCTAATTATACTGCGATGCAGGTTTTCTTTAAGATCCATGTGGCGCCACTTTCAATATAATATTTTTTATTCTTATTTGCAGAAAATAGGCGCCAAAATAACCTCAGAAGAGCTAGTAATATACCGAGCCGCGACTGCAGCGCTGGCGGCGCCTATGAACCATCCATCACATCTAACCCTGTGGAGGTTGTTCATGCATCTTTATTTACAAATACCACCGGATTGCGGGTAAGTTATTCAATTTAAAATATTTTGTTTCATATTCTTCTTTAACTTAGGCCGTCTGTCCACCGCCGCCGTCACCGAGACGTTATCGAGAACGAGATTATTTCGAGCCGAGTTTAAGATGATCGATCTAGAGTTTTACAAAACAAAAACCGGGTGAATGGCGCGGTGCGACGGTAGTGTGTGGATAAGAACAAACGTGTTTTGTATAGTCGGCATATCGGCCCGTCATAAAACCGTGCCGAGTTCTAGCGATTACGCCGAACTACTCAAAACATCGGCGGCCGGGATGACGGCGCTCGGGTGACGGGCGTGCGGTGGACACATGGCCATAAAAATGTATGTATCGCTAAATCGGCGCCGTCATCTCGTTCTCGGTGACGTCCCGGTGACGGCGGTGGTGGACAAACGGCCTTATAAGACGTTAGATGCTAGTGCTTACTTTTAATTGGTCTGTTCATATGGAGAACAACTGACAAAAAAATCCAAGTTTATTCTTACAAATTAACACTAAACACTCACTGACCATTGTAAAATCATTTCAAAAACAGTCATTTATAGAAAATAAAAATATAAAATTAAAACAATGATTACACGATTGTAAAGTACGCGTCAAATAACTTTGCCGCTCTGAAGTTGCTGAGGTTCGTCTATTGCATCGCTAGCCGCGCATGCGCAGTGCTGTCTTTTCTCGTAAAATTGACTATTGCGCAGTGCGCAGCTTGTGTTCCGCTCGCACAGTACATACGGTCGTGTCGATGCGAAAAGTGTTACGCGTAAATTACCTACCTGTTTTAAGTTTGTTGTTTTTTTGTTATTTTTTCTTATAGTTATTGTTGTGTTTGAATTGTTATTGTTG
This sequence comes from Mythimna lalbum, assembly GCA_949319445.1. NCBI lineage: Eukaryota > Metazoa > Arthropoda > Insecta > Lepidoptera > Noctuidae > Mythimna > Mythimna lalbum. Next base: position 19,723,336 of record OX439356.1, on the reverse strand, counting down.
TGTTTGAATTGTTATAGTTGTGTTTGCATTGTTATTTGGTTGACGTTGTCCTTAGTTTTGTCAAACAAAAAGCCAAAACGGAACCCGGTTTTACGCCGACAAGCGCGAAAAGTAATTCATTACACATCATTACATTCAGTAAAAAATTACACTATTTATTTTCCTTATAAAATAAAACAATTTAATTTTACGTCAGTGAACACTTTTTACGCGATAGTACCTGCGCAGTTGTTCCGAAAGCCTAACTTCAGAGCGGCATAGTTATTTGACGCGTACTGTACAGTTAATGAGCTACCAAGTGTGCCAAGGGAGCTATATTTTTTAGAAGTAGTCATTGCCAAACAAGCTTGTCTTCAACGTAGTCTCAAAATCTTGTAACACACTTTTTTGGCAAAGACATGTTTGATGTGAGTTTTGGACTTTTCATACGTAACCGTCTTTGAAACTTGTTATAAAAATGTATACTTTTTATGAGAAATTATCCGTGAATTCCAACGGGTCCGTTGGTGTTTTGTAAATGTCTACTTTTGAAGAGCCTTTTTGCCCCATCAGTCTTTAGCAAACAGTGATGACTGAATGGTAACGGCCCCTACTTATGAGTTGTATGTCGTGGGTATTAAACCAAGGCGTTTTACTTTGTGTAATTTATTTCATCATCTCTGCTCTCAAAATGGTGAATGAAAACATCATGAGGCAGTTTTTAGAACCTAAATATCGAAAACATGCTGTTCATGTGTATCCACCAACCTGCCTTGGGTGCATGTGGTGGCCTATTATCTCTCCGTCGAGGATGCCAGATTTCCAGCATTGAGATCAACATAAGCGAACTATGCTTTTGCTAATATAGTCGTCATTTCTGCGATGATTGTGCTCCACTCAGCTTACTATTTAACTTTGGCAATACTTCGGGCTGGTAGGCTAATAAATTATATAGGCGACAGCTATTCAAGATAGATTTAACCAATGGAATAATAGCATATTATTTTTAGGTCCGTACCAGCAATAGGCCCCCTCTTCTTCAGCGGCCTAATAAAATCCCGCACACTAACCCAGATCAAACGAAAACTGCTAGAAACGATCACGTACCACCACAACGAAGGCGAAACACTAAAAACTGAACACAAATCTATCGATACTAGTGTTGCACCATCGAATATACGAGTAGAGAGAGCTACCCCAGTGAGGGCTGACGACGGTTTCTTACCGGCGTTGTCGATAGTCGACTTGACGGGGGAATCGAGTGGGGCCAGCGATAGTGAGAACAATGCCGATGATAGCCGAAGTGAGAAGGAGTCGAGCCCGAACAGTGACGCGGTGGAGACTAAGAAGAATTTGTTCCATTTGATAGCGTATCATGCCGCTGCTGAAAAGTAAGTCCAGTTCTTTTAAATTTTATTCCTATTTTTTACTATATGGTAAACCATGTGTACATGCCCTAGTCAGTATCCTGCCCCACTTGCAAAACTAAAACTTCTTCTTCTTCCTGCCCTTATCCCATATTATTTGGGGTCGGCGCAACACGTTTTTTTCTTCCATTCTGTCCTGTCACCCGTCAAACTATCACTAACTCCCTTTTCTTTCATATCACTCCTCACACAATCTATCCATCTTTTTTTCGGCCTTCCTCTCCCTCTCCATCCATCTACACGTATACTCAGAACTCTTTTAGTAATATGCGCTTCATCCCCATCCACTTGCTAAACTAAGACACGCATTTAAAATTTGGTGCTTGTTTGAGCCGATCTAACTAGTTAACCCTTCAGATACCGTCAATTAGAGACACAATAGTAAGACAATAGATGCGCGGCCACCGGTGGTCGCTTGGGGATTCATAAATTAATAAGTATGACGGCGGTGTAAACTATAAAATAATATAATAATAGTATTCCACAACTATCACACAACGCGGTCTAGTCCCAAGCTAAGCAGAGCTTGTGTTATGGGTACTAGACAACTGATAAACATACTTATATATTTCAAAATACCGCGTCTGTCTGTTCGTCTGTGTGAACGCGATAAGCACAACAACTGCTGAAGAGATTTTCACGTAGTTTTCACCAATATGCAGAGTGCGTCTTGAAGAAAGTTTAGGTGTATAATATATGTGTAGATATTATAGTAGAGAATTTAAAATTAGCATATTAAATATAAATTATTTTCAGATTGCTCAACGAGTATCTAAGTTGGTTGGAACAAGGCGAAAAAGTGCGCATAGCTCCACATTTTGCAGATATTGCAAGATATATCCCAGAACATGTAAGTATTATGTATTAATTTAGTGCTTTAGGAAAACGACATGTCCAGACAACAGAAAATAGATCAACACATTTGATGACATGTGACGCCACAGGAGGCGCCTTGTGTATCGAAAACCGCAGAATAATTCCTGGCCACCGTAGGCGCTTCTGGACGGTGAGCAATGGGTATGTCGCCGTCTGATAAGGTCAGAGGCCCTACCACGACCTCTTAGCAATAATAATAATAATCATTTATTTTCAGGCATCGGAGGCCCATAGAAAAATACATAAAATAATAAACTAATAAATATAACAACAAAACTTATTTAATAATTATACAATAATTAATAATGCTATTAATTTTACAACCTAAACTGAACTGTTAAAGAGATGGAGCTATATAAGGTGTATAGCTCCATCCGTCTTTCTTGTTTGCATGCTTGACTTTTTGACAAGCACAGGTCATGTTCCACGCGCGCCTCAATGAGCTGTCGGTATGACATTAAATACTTTTGCCAGGCTCTAGAAGCGGCTTGGAAACGAGCCGTGTGCCGTCCGCCGCCGTCGTTGGATCTGGACAGCTTCCCCGCCGTGTCGGTACAGCCGCCGCCTGACAACACTCCACCACAGACACCCTTCCACCTCGCTGTCAACACTATACTGAAGATTAAGGATCGCTCGCGCAGAAGGTATGTGGTAATCCATACTAATCCTTCAATGTATTGTAAAATTAAGTTCCCCGCCGCATCTGCATGTCTGTTCGCGGTAAACTCAGAAACTATGGGCACGGCACAATCATGGCGGTAAGTTTCCTCTTTGTGGAGTGGCAGGAAAGACGTCACGGTGTCTGCAGGCATGGTGCAGGTCTTCACCGGTCGTGCTAAGTTCGCTATGAAAACTAGGCAGCAAAGGAACAGGAGCAGGAAGGTCTGGTTTTAGTCAGTAAAAGTCTGACACGCCCTCTGTTCTATCCTAGAGCGAGAGAAGTCATTTGATGATTACCAACTCCAAAAAAACATGGTTGCTTTGAAACCCACTCACCAGTGTATTCATCAACTCTTCTTTTGTTCTCAGGCGAAGGAGAACACTGATCAAGTCACCCGTAGAAGATGTGGACTTTCACGACTCGCGAACACTCATATCGCTGGTTGACAAACATTTGAACGACATCGACCAGCTCGCGCAGTAAGTTTGTTAGCTAAACGCATACATCAAGTGATTTGTTGATGTGCTAACAGTGTTGATATCGTAATTCGGAACGGCGGCCGTACGGGCGCCATCTATATTTGTTAATATTTCTGTATGTCCTTTGCTTTTCTACATTTTGATATTATTTTGATTTTTCAGCATTTTAACCAGTAACATGGTTAGATAACCATTTTTTTTTCATGCATATTCCCTATTATTAAAAAAACTTTTTTTAATGTCCATTTAATCGATTTTTACTTCTCTCCGAAGGGCATTAAAAGCAAAAAAGTGATTACAATAGCACGCCATTTATCATGCCACCAACGTAATATAAATTAAAATATATAATCTTATTTAGAAATGAGTGTCTGTGATGTTTTCTTGCATTTTAAAATACCTGTGATAGATCCTCCTCGAGTCGTATTCCTCATTACTGCGGGTCGTGAAGTTCCCCCTGGATTAGCTTCTTATTGATGGTATCTCGCCATCTGTGACGGTTCTTAGCGTCATGAAGTGCGATTTGTAATTGGTTGTCCCACAAAAAAGATGAAAGAGGTTAGAATGGACTTGTGGCGTGCGTGCAGCTATTAGGCGTGCAACAAAATATGATCACGCTCATAATTTACCTAGCAAACTTGTGATCTAAGTGTGCGTGATCTGTTAGTTGCGTAATGCGCGTTCATATTGGTTTATTGCCTCAGCAGTGACGGATTAACCGTTAATTAAATTAAGCAATTGCCTAGGGCATCACATCTGGAGGGACACCAGAAGAAGCACAAAAAATCCGTCCTTAGGGCAAATCGATATTGTACATAGAGTCCGATATGTTAAAAACGTTAGATGTTAATACTATCTTGCGTGGATTCAATGCCCGGAAAAGCTTCAAGGCGCATTTCAATAAATAAATACGGTATAAATACTCCACTTCTAAGGTACGTTACATCTCATTATCTTATTTTACAAAAAACTAATGTTTTTAGGCGGTAAAGGTTTAAAGACCGATTTTAGTTGATATACGGCTAGGGGGAACCGCGGGCGTGGATTGCTTAGGGCTTCAAGCAGTCTTAATCCGTCACTAATTGCCTGTAGAGGAGTTAAAGGGTGTGAGTGAAGTGGCGACATTCTTTGTAGTACAAATCGGAAAGTATTTTCTTTCTAACCTCTTTCATCTTTTCTGTGGGGTGTCCAGTGTGGAGCGGACCTGATCTGCCCATCTTTTTGGGCTGCGGCCTCTTGGTCGTTTGCCATCAACCATGCCAGTTATTATGAGCTGTTCAAGGTTGTGGCCATTTTTCCTGGCAATGTGGCCAAATAACTCCAGTACTCTGCGCATGCTGGTGATAGATACAGCTGATATAATGTATCTGTTGAACAGAGAATGGTGTGCAGAAGTAGCCCGGGTATCTGCACTGGACAGCAGGCTGTGGGAGTTGGTCGGAGTACTGCGCGTCCGTCGTGCGTTACCGCCCGTGCGCAAACAATGCGTCAACAAGTGCAAGGCTATCACTATCTACATACCGGTAAGTGTCATGTGACGTCACTAGGCAGCAGAATGTCTGCGCGTTGTGTTCCGCTCGCGCCTTAATGAGATGTCATCACAATGGACGGGGCCCAGTAAAGCCGATGCTTGGTGGGGATGTGGGAGTAGAGTTGTGGGTCTGTGCCATGAATCTGCATTCATTTGTGATATATTGTGGCGTGCTGAATTTTATTGCTAATGCTTTGCAGTACCTGTAGAGTAGTCGCCAGATAACCCTGGAATAAAGGTCATTGACTCTCCTACATTTTATTCTTAATTTAAAAAACGGAAATAAAGTCATAAAGCTGTCTTGAGTCGATATGTATCGTAATCCTTTAACATGATCTAGTAATGAAAGGTAGTTCATTGTGTGTTTTTCGGGTACCTACGCAGAGATATTAGGAAAAGGTCAATGTACGTTATTCCACGGTTATCTGGCGCCTTCTTTAGTTTATTTTCATTGAAAACTAGCTTCGCCCGCGCGGCTTCGCTCCCGCTCTTCCCTACTCCACCCTACTCTACCCTACTCTACCCTACTCTACCCTACTCTACCCTACTCTACCCTACTCTACCCTACTCTACCCTACTCTACCCTACTCTACCCTACTCTACCCTACTCTACCCTACTCTACCCTACTCTACCCTACCCTACTCTACCCTACTCTACCCTACTCTACCCTACTCTACCCTACTACTCTACCCTACCCTACTCTACCCTACTCTACCCTACTCTACCCTACTCTACCCTACTCTACCCTACTCTACCCTACTCTACCCTACTCTACCCTACTCTACCCTACTCTACCCTACTCTACCCTACTCTACCCTACTCTACCCTACTCTACCCTACACTACCCTAATTTTTTTTTCCATAAGAACCTTCTCCTCACAATAACAATCACAACAAAAAAAAAATCAGCCAAATCGGTCAAGCCGTTTTCATGCCAAGTCGTGACAACGGAAAACGGGGGTCATTTTTATATATATAGATATGTTATTTTTGATTAGGAGCAAGAGTGGTGTATATCAGTGGACGCAGAGCGCGGTATCAAAGAGAACCGCAGCAGTGCGCGCGCATCACTACGTCGCCTCGCGCGCGCCCGGCCGCATGCGGCGAGCACTGCCGCCGCACTGCATACCATAGCAAGGTAGAGTCGTGGATATCTGATGTTAGTTAAGTTTAACGACGAGCCTTGTTGATACTCATTATGACAGTCGTCGCTAGAAATAGTTATTTCCATCTGCCACCTATCGTCATGCCTACATTTCAATAGCAACAAGAGTGGTGTATATCAGTATTCATAGGTGTTTTTGCATGTCTCCATCATAGCATTTTAAGTTTTTGAATCTACAGTTGTCTTCATTTTTCTCACTGACTACTTGAGAATATAAAAGTGACTTAGTTACAAGTTTAAGTTGTAACTTCCAGACGCACGCGCAGCAGTGAGGCCGGCGTGCGCGTGGTGGAGCGCGCGTGGCGCTGTGCGGGAGCGCCGCACTGTGCGGCGTGCGCGCCCGCCAGCTGCGTGCTGACTGCACTAGTCACTGACTTGGCCGAGGTACGTGACTCATTAACTTCCAGACGCACGCGCAGCAGTGAGGCCGGCGTGCGCGTGGTGGAGCGCGCGTGGCGCTGTGCGGGAGCGCCGCACTGTGCGGCGTGCGCGCCCGCCAGCTGCGTGCTGACTGCACTAGTCACTGACTTGGCCGAGGTACGTGACTCATTAACTTCCAGACGCACGCGCAGCAGTGAGGCCGGCGTGCGCGTGGTGGAGCGCGCGTGGCGCTGTGCGGGAGCGCCGCACTGTGCGGCGTGCGCGCCCGCCAGCTGCGTGCTGACTGCACTAGTCACTGACTTGGCCGAGGTACGTGACTCATTAACTTCCAGACGCACGCGCAGCAGTGAGGCCGGCGTGCGCGTGGTGGAGCGCGCGTGGCGCTGTGCGGGAGCGCCGCACTGTGCGGCGTGCGCGCCCGCCAGCTGCGTGCTGACTGCACTAGTCACTGACTTGGCCGAGGTACGTGACTCATTAACTTCCAGACGCACGCGCAGCAGTGAGGCCGGCGTGCGCGTGGTGGAGCGCGCGTGGCGCTGTGCGGGAGCGCCGCACTGTGCGGCGTGCGCGCCCGCCAGCTGCGTGCTGACTGCACTAGTCACTGACTTGGCCGAGGTACGTGACTCATTAACTTCCAGACGCACGCGCAGCAGTGAGGCCGGCGTGCGCGTGGTGGAGCGCGCGTGGCGCTGTGCGGGAGCGCCGCACTGTGCGGCGTGCGCGCCCGCCAGCTGCGTGCTGACTGCACTAGTCACTGACTTGGCCGAGGTACGTGACTCATTAACTTCCAGACGCACGCGCAGCAGTGAGGCCGGCGTGCGCGTGGTGGAGCGCGCGTGGCGCTGTGCGGGAGCGCCGCACTGTGCGGCGTGCGCGCCCGCCAGCTGCGTGCTGACTGCACTAGTCACTGACTTGGCCGAGGTACGTGACTCATTAACTTCCAGACGCACGCGCAGCAGTGAGGCCGGCGTGCGCGTGGTGGAGCGCGCGTGGCGCTGTGCGGGAGCGCCGCACTGTGCGGCGTGCGCGCCCGCCAGCTGCGTGCTGACTGCACTAGTCACTGACTTGGCCGAGGTACGTGACTCATTAACTTCCAGACGCACGCGCAGCAGTGAGGCCGGCGTGCGCGTGGTGGAGCGCGCGTGGCGCTGTGCGGGAGCGCCGCACTGTGCGGCGTGCGCGCCCGCCAGCTGCGTGCTGACTGCACTAGTCACTGACTTGGCCGAGGTACGTGACTCATTAACTTCCAGACGCACGCGCAGCAGTGAGGCCGGCGTGCGCGTGGTGGAGCGCGCGTGGCGCTGTGCGGGAGCGCCGCACTGTGCGGCGTGCGCGCCCGCCAGCTGCGTGCTGACTGCACTAGTCACTGACTTGGCCGAGGTACGTGACTCATTAACTTCCAGACGCACGCGCAGCAGTGAGGCCGGCGTGCGCGTGGTGGAGCGCGCGTGGCGCTGTGCGGGAGCGCCGCACTGTGCGGCGTGCGCGCCCGCCAGCTGCGTGCTGACTGCACTAGTCACTGACTTGGCCGAGGTACGTGACTCATTAACTTCCAGACGCACGCGCAGCAGTGAGGCCGGCGTGCGCGTGGTGGAGCGCGCGTGGCGCTGTGCGGGAGCGCCGCACTGTGCGGCGTGCGCGCCCGCCAGCTGCGTGCTGACTGCACTAGTCACTGACTTGGCCGAGGTACGTGACTCATTAACTTCCAGACGCACGCGCAGCAGTGAGGCCGGCGTGCGCGTGGTGGAGCGCGCGTGGCGCTGTGCGGGAGCGCCGCACTGTGCGGCGTGCGCGCCCGCCAGCTGCGTGCTGACTGCACTAGTCACTGACTTGGCCGAGGTACGTGACTCATTAACTTCCAGACGCACGCGCAGCAGTGAGGCCGGCGTGCGCGTGGTGGAGCGCGCGTGGCGCTGTGCGGGAGCGCCGCACTGTGCGGCGTGCGCGCCCGCCAGCTGCGTGCTGACTGCACTAGTCACTGACTTGGCCGAGGTACGTGACTCATTAACTTCCAGACGCACGCGCAGCAGTGAGGCCGGCGTGCGCGTGGTGGAGCGCGCGTGGCGCTGTGCGGGAGCGCCGCACTGTGCGGCGTGCGCGCCCGCCAGCTGCGTGCTGACTGCACTAGTCACTGACTTGGCCGAGGTACGTGACTCATTAACTTCCAGACGCACGCGCAGCAGTGAGGCCGGCGTGCGCGTGGTGGAGCGCGCGTGGCGCTGTGCGGGAGCGCCGCACTGTGCGGCGTGCGCGCCCGCCAGCTGCGTGCTGACTGCACTAGTCACTGACTTGGCCGAGGTACGTGACTCATTAACTTCCAGACGCACGCGCAGCAGTGAGGCCGGCGTGCGCGTGGTGGAGCGCGCGTGGCGCTGTGCGGGAGCGCCGCACTGTGCGGCGTGCGCGCCCGCCAGCTGCGTGCTGACTGCACTAGTCACTGACTTGGCCGAGGTACGTGACTCATTAACTTCCAGACGCACGCGCAGCAGTGAGGCCGGCGTGCGCGTGGTGGAGCGCGCGTGGCGCTGTGCGGGAGCGCCGCACTGTGCGGCGTGCGCGCCCGCCAGCTGCGTGCTGACTGCACTAGTCACTGACTTGGCCGAGGTACGTGACTCATTAACTTCCAGACGCACGCGCAGCAGTGAGGCCGGCGTGCGCGTGGTGGAGCGCGCGTGGCGCTGTGCGGGAGCGCCGCACTGTGCGGCGTGCGCGCCCGCCAGCTGCGTGCTGACTGCACTAGTCACTGACTTGGCCGAGGTACGTGACTCATTAACTTCCAGACGCACGCGCAGCAGTGAGGCCGGCGTGCGCGTGGTGGAGCGCGCGTGGCGCTGTGCGGGAGCGCCGCACTGTGCGGCGTGCGCGCCCGCCAGCTGCGTGCTGACTGCACTAGTCACTGACTTGGCCGAGGTACGTGACTCATTAACTTCCAGACGCACGCGCAGCAGTGAGGCCGGCGTGCGCGTGGTGGAGCGCGCGTGGCGCTGTGCGGGAGCGCCGCACTGTGCGGCGTGCGCGCCCGCCAGCTGCGTGCTGACTGCACTAGTCACTGACTTGGCCGAGGTACGTGACTCATTAACTTCCAGACGCACGCGCAGCAGTGAGGCCGGCGTGCGCGTGGTGGAGCGCGCGTGGCGCTGTGCGGGAGCGCCGCACTGTGCGGCGTGCGCGCCCGCCAGCTGCGTGCTGACTGCACTAGTCACTGACTTGGCCGAGGTACGTGACTCATTAACTTCCAGACGCACGCGCAGCAGTGAGGCCGGCGTGCGCGTGGTGGAGCGCGCGTGGCGCTGTGCGGGAGCGCCGCACTGTGCGGCGTGCGCGCCCGCCAGCTGCGTGCTGACTGCACTAGTCACTGACTTGGCCGAGGTACGTGACTCATTAACTTCCAGACGCACGCGCAGCAGTGAGGCCGGCGTGCGCGTGGTGGAGCGCGCGTGGCGCTGTGCGGGAGCGCCGCACTGTGCGGCGTGCGCGCCCGCCAGCTGCGTGCTGACTGCACTAGTCACTGACTTGGCCGAGGTACGTGACTCATTAACTTCCAGACGCACGCGCAGCAGTGAGGCCGGCGTGCGCGTGGTGGAGCGCGCGTGGCGCTGTGCGGGAGCGCCGCACTGTGCGGCGTGCGCGCCCGCCAGCTGCGTGCTGACTGCACTAGTCACTGACTTGGCCGAGGTACGTGACTCATTAACTTCCAGACGCACGCGCAGCAGTGAGGCCGGCGTGCGCGTGGTGGAGCGCGCGTGGCGCTGTGCGGGAGCGCCGCACTGTGCGGCGTGCGCGCCCGCCAGCTGCGTGCTGACTGCACTAGTCACTGACTTGGCCGAGGTACGTGACTCATTAACTTCCAGACGCACGCGCAGCAGTGAGGCCGGCGTGCGCGTGGTGGAGCGCGCGTGGCGCTGTGCGGGAGCGCCGCACTGTGCGGCGTGCGCGCCCGCCAGCTGCGTGCTGACTGCACTAGTCACTGACTTGGCCGAGGTACGTGACTCATTAACTTCCAGACGCACGCGCAGCAGTGAGGCCGGCGTGCGCGTGGTGGAGCGCGCGTGGCGCTGTGCGGGAGCGCCGCACTGTGCGGCGTGCGCGCCCGCCAGCTGCGTGCTGACTGCACTAGTCACTGACTTGGCCGAGGTACGTGACTCATTAACTTCCAGACGCACGCGCAGCAGTGAGGCCGGCGTGCGCGTGGTGGAGCGCGCGTGGCGCTGTGCGGGAGCGCCGCACTGTGCGGCGTGCGCGCCCGCCAGCTGCGTGCTGACTGCACTAGTCACTGACTTGGCCGAGGTACGTGACTCATTAACTTCCAGACGCACGCGCAGCAGTGAGGCCGGCGTGCGCGTGGTGGAGCGCGCGTGGCGCTGTGCGGGAGCGCCGCACTGTGCGGCGTGCGCGCCCGCCAGCTGCGTGCTGACTGCACTAGTCACTGACTTGGCCGAGGTACGTGACTCATTAACTTCCAGACGCACGCGCAGCAGTGAGGCCGGCGTGCGCGTGGTGGAGCGCGCGTGGCGCTGTGCGGGAGCGCCGCACTGTGCGGCGTGCGCGCCCGCCAGCTGCGTGCTGACTGCACTAGTCACTGACTTGGCCGAGGTACGTGACTCATTAACTTCCAGACGCACGCGCAGCAGTGAGGCCGGCGTGCGCGTGGTGGAGCGCGCGTGGCGCTGTGCGGGAGCGCCGCACTGTGCGGCGTGCGCGCCCGCCAGCTGCGTGCTGACTGCACTAGTCACTGACTTGGCCGAGGTACGTGACTCATTAACTTCCAGACGCACGCGCAGCAGTGAGGCCGGCGTGCGCGTGGTGGAGCGCGCGTGGCGCTGTGCGGGAGCGCCGCACTGTGCGGCGTGCGCGCCCGCCAGCTGCGTGCTGACTGCACTAGTCACTGACTTGGCCGAGGTACGTGACTCATTAACTTCCAGACGCACGCGCAGCAGTGAGGCCGGCGTGCGCGTGGTGGAGCGCGCGTGGCGCTGTGCGGGAGCGCCGCACTGTGCGGCGTGCGCGCCCGCCAGCTGCGTGCTGACTGCACTAGTCACTGACTTGGCCGAGGTACGTGACTCATTAACTTCCAGACGCACGCGCAGCAGTGAGGCCGGCGTGCGCGTGGTGGAGCGCGCGTGGCGCTGTGCGGGAGCGCCGCACTGTGCGGCGTGCGCGCCCGCCAGCTGCGTGCTGACTGCACTAGTCACTGACTTGGCCGAGGTACGTGACTCATTAACTTCCAGACGCACGCGCAGCAGTGAGGCCGGCGTGCGCGTGGTGGAGCGCGCGTGGCGCTGTGCGGGAGCGCCGCACTGTGCGGCGTGCGCGCCCGCCAGCTGCGTGCTGACTGCACTAGTCACTGACTTGGCCGAGGTACGTGACTCATTAACTTCCAGACGCACGCGCAGCAGTGAGGCCGGCGTGCGCGTGGTGGAGCGCGCGTGGCGCTGTGCGGGAGCGCCGCACTGTGCGGCGTGCGCGCCCGCCAGCTGCGTGCTGACTGCACTAGTCACTGACTTGGCCGAGGTACGTGACTCATTAACTTCCAGACGCACGCGCAGCAGTGAGGCCGGCGTGCGCGTGGTGGAGCGCGCGTGGCGCTGTGCGGGAGCGCCGCACTGTGCGGCGTGCGCGCCCGCCAGCTGCGTGCTGACTGCACTAGTCACTGACTTGGCCGAGGTACGTGACTCATTAACTTCCAGACGCACGCGCAGCAGTGAGGCCGGCGTGCGCGTGGTGGAGCGCGCGTGGCGCTGTGCGGGAGCGCCGCACTGTGCGGCGTGCGCGCCCGCCAGCTGCGTGCTGACTGCACTAGTCACTGACTTGGCCGAGGTACGTGACTCATTAACTTCCAGACGCACGCGCAGCAGTGAGGCCGGCGTGCGCGTGGTGGAGCGCGCGTGGCGCTGTGCGGGAGCGCCGCACTGTGCGGCGTGCGCGCCCGCCAGCTGCGTGCTGACTGCACTAGTCACTGACTTGGCCGAGGTACGTGACTCATTAACTTCCAGACGCACGCGCAGCAGTGAGGCCGGCGTGCGCGTGGTGGAGCGCGCGTGGCGCTGTGCGGGAGCGCCGCACTGTGCGGCGTGCGCGCCCGCCAGCTGCGTGCTGACTGCACTAGTCACTGACTTGGCCGAGGTACGTGACTCATTAACTTCCAGACGCACGCGCAGCAGTGAGGCCGGCGTGCGCGTGGTGGAGCGCGCGTGGCGCTGCGCGATATTTTCATTAAATGTTGCTACGTCGTGTCATTTGTTTATGTTTTGCTTTATCTCGTGTCTCAGTGTTAATTATCGACCTCCTCTGAAAGTTGAAACAGCTTGACCGATTTTTAAGATTTTTTTTGGATATGTAGTCTTTGTTTTACTGTCCGGGTAGGATTTTATTTTTTATTTTTATGGCAGAACAACTTTTGCCGAGTCAGCTCGTAGTAGTTCATTTTTTTATTATTTATTATGGATAGGTTTACGTTTGACCAACACTATCTCAACTGAAATAACTGAAAGTGATTTTTCGTCTAGCAAATTCTCAAATTTTGAATGATTTGAGAAAGAATAAATTTGTGAAATGTTCATTAACATGCAGTTCCTATTTTATACAGTGTCAAATAAAATCGCTAACAAATTTGGCAATTAACATTTTAGATATAGGTATGAGGAAGAGCGGAGGCGTAATGAAAATATCTCTTTTGTGCACACGTAATCTAATGGCGTTGGCGTCACATTGCAGCATGTGTACATTTATTCTGCTACTTGACAGTTTCCTTTTCCATCAGCTTAATTAATATTGAACGCATTTGAGCAATTGTTTCTTATATTCTCTATTGTACGTAACTTTACAGATTATAAAATAGTAAGATAGCCGATGTACACAGACGAGCTTAAACCAAAATTGGGTTTGTTAATTTTTCCGATTTGAAATAAAATCACTTTTTAATCTAAAAAAAAAAATAATGGAATCTACTCAATAGTGAACAATTCCTTATCTCTCTTATCTAAGACCCCTTTGATTTGACCAATTTGATATTCCAGCGTTGGATCTGCCACTCCGGACGCTTGTCGACTGAGCTGCTGTCAGCGTGGGGGCGTCGTTCCAGCGGCGCGCTGCAGCAGGCGCTGTGCGGAGCCCTGCTGGCGCCGCGCCGCCTGCCGCACACTGACTGGCCCAAGGTCTACAGTGCCTTGCTGGACTCGCAGCTCCCGTCGCACGCTGTCTTCAGTTATTTATCCAAGGTGAGTTTAACTTGAACTACGATCCCGAGCGTGTCCATGACTGTTCATAGTACTTAAGTATAGCACCATGGTATGAATCATGAACACTCAGAATGGGTGGATTTTGGGGTAATAATTTGAAGAAGTTCAATAAAATGGATTGTCCGATTTTAGCAAATACCATTTCCTTTACTTTATAACGCTCCCATAGACTAAAAACAAAAAAAAATAAAAAAAATTGAGTACAGTGACATCTAGCGAGAGCTTGGCTGCGATCGGGCTCTTAGCTTACAACTTAATTCATGAATCCCCAAGCGACCACCGGTGGCCGCGCATCTATTGTCTTACTATTGTGTCTCTAATTGACGGTATCTGAAGGGTTAAATGTGTTAAATAAGTATAAAAATGAAACTGTCGCGCATGTGCTCCTCGAGTGCACAGCCGTCAGGGAGATAAGAAAACGAACCTTGGGAGCACCGAATTTACTGATGGACGCCCTGAGTAAACTGAAGAGACTCATCTGTTTCTGGATTGAGGTGGGCTGGTTGGAGTCCAGGCCGCCATGGCCACGCACAATGGTCCGATAAGGACTAAGTGCGGAAACCAAACCACAAAGATAAGATAAGAAGTATAAAAATGCACAAGATATTTGAATATTTGTGGTGGACGCTTATCAAAGTTTCCAAAAACAGACTAAAATTTGGAAGTCAGGTACTCACTGAATGCTGGGATCCGAGATGATTGGAAGCAGTTTCAGACGATATTTTCAAAGAGCGTTGACCGTGCGCGCGGGAACGAAGCTAGGCCTGCCGCTTGTTGGATTCAAATCGATTTTTTTTTTCCTTTCACCGTCAGACGTCGGCGGTGCAATGCGGGGTTTTGGATATGAGGTTTTTGGGAAGGAATATAATTAGGGTGTATGGTTTGTTACCGTACGTCTTTTGTTGATTGATAGGGATGCTAAATGCTACAAGTAAAACTATGTAATTCACTTGATACGTGTATTGAGTCCACGACCTTAACTAATGATAAATGAGGTGTTGCTATGACGCGGTCCGAATGTGAACTGAAGTTGATGTAAAATGTGTGTTAATTAATTACAATTAAATTATGATGAGAGAGCATTTACGCAATGTGCGGTTGCACCGTACATACTCCCGGGCGCGAGATGACTGACGCTGATGATGCTTAGATATGGTGGTGTTAGTATGATCTGATGATATAAGGTGATGGAACAATTTTTACTTATGTTGCTATATTGTTAGTTGATGTTTTTAAAACTACATTTTTTAGTTACAGGTGAAGTTGCTCTATCAGTTACGACAGCACTTGAATTGGTTTCTACTATCGCGCACTGATCACTACTAAACACTTCGCGCGCGCACTGTACACTTTGATTTGCTACACTTGCACTAAGGTCACAGTTACTGGCTCGGTAATGCACGGAGGGTTGCCCGGATTCAGGCTCCAGGTGCACGGTGCGGCGCCTTCGCCAGCGTACGCATGCGAACGTAGAGAAGGCTAGCCCTGCCGCCCCAACAACGTAGATGGCCACGTACTGGTGTATATCATGAAACGACACCCCGTCAGCGATGGTCGCCTGTTCCGAGGCTGCTTTCATCTGTTCTATTTGCTCGGAGATACTTTGTAGCGAAGATTGATAGCTTTCTTCTTTGTACTCGTAGTGTGGTACTGATAAATTGATAATATTATTGACAGGAGCGATCTCTACGGCAATAATATCGGGCTTAATTTTCATGTCAATCGTTTGTTGTTTGTGTGCCGTAATTATGAAGGTCTCGCCCTTGATGACACAGTTGTTTCCGAGCGCGATAACGTTGACTCCGGACACCTGTTCAGTTGTAATTTGATCCCCACATATGATTCTCAGAGTGCATTGTCCGCAGCACGTAATTATAAATGTGTTTATTACATTCAATTCTGTCCATGTTGTTTTGCATGTTGCGCTTATGGTTGTACAGATATCTTCTTCTGGATTTTTGATGCAGAAGTTGTTGTCTGAGTCTCGTTGATAGACAGGTTTTTGTAGTTGGCATAGGTTTGTATTTGTATTTAACTGTATGCATTTTTGAAGTTCATTAGCGGATATGGGTAAGTATGTATCCCTTTTGATGTTTATAGCTATGAACTCTGATATTAGTGATATACTAATCATACGACTATTTTCTTGGTGTTGAATAGGTATCATATGATAAATATCGTAGCTCTCTCTATTTACTAATGGGATTTTTATTTCAAATATGAAGTATTCACGTGTCATGCGTGCTCTTACTTGCATTATATGATAGATTTTGTACAAGTCTGATACAATGCTGTTGATGGGCAATGATAGGTCTTTGGGTATCTGATTTGAAATAATATTTAGCTCCTCTTGTAGTTGAGCTGGCGTTATGATATGTACGTTAAAATGTTGGACGTTAGTGATTGTGTCCAGCAAAGAATCTTGAATGTTCTTTAAACTGCTTAGAATGTTGTTTGCAATTAAAGTTGATAAAATGAAGTCTTCTGTGATTGCTACTTTTTCAACCTCATTCTTCAATGTGCTGATAGCTTGTTCTATGTTAATTAAGTGTTGATTAAATATTTTATGCTGTTTTTCCATTGTCTGTTCAACTCGTTTGAGCAAGTTGTTCTCAGCTTCAATGATAGATGTTTGATTGCGCCAAAGATTGGCGAGATGTTTTTGATTTTCTCTGACTAATGTAATGTCTCTTTGGTATTGTTCGGCGAAATTTTCATCTAGTACACCAAAGAGACTGTTTGCAATGTATCCAATCCCGTTGATGAGGCCTCGGCGCATACGTGGATGCGCTTCAAAATGCTGACTGAGTAACATACGGTCGTAGTACTCCAGTTCCATGAATCCGTGACGTATTTGTAACATGATAACGTCACAATGGGATTTGCTTTTTGTTTGTGTACATAAGCTTTCAAGGTGTTTCATATAAATGTTAAATATTTTACACCCGTGCCAATATGGTTGCATGTCGTAATATACGACTATTTTCCATTGATCTTGTATTAGATTCATTTCTGATATTTTGTCAAAATAAATTGCTTGTTTTCCTTGTAAATGTGTTATGTTGTATGCAGCCTGTGCGTTGCATGTTAATGTTAATATCAGGAATAGTAAAGACAATATTGTAGAGAAAGTGTAAGTAAGCCCTCTTCTTCTTTGTTGGTTTAAGTTTACTTGTGGTGTTGGTTTCGTATCCTGTTGGATTGAAGCTGACATCTGGTTATGGTCTTCTTGATCTTCGCAACTTAGCAAGGGAGTTAGCTTGACGATAGGCCGTTTCATTGTGCCGTTTCTTGTTTGTAGTGTGACGACTCTGACGTATCCATCACTGCCTGGGTGCACTTGCATCACCCTTCCCATTGCCCATTTGCCTGGTGGTAGGTTGGAGTCTTGAATTAATACCAAGTCACCGACTTTGATGTTTTCTTGAGGGCGTCTCCATTTTGAATTCATCCTAAAGCCTGTTCAAATGAAAATAATATTATTTAAAGCAGCGTTTTAATTTACTTTCAGTTCGAAATGCCTCGCTGGTCAGAATCAGCAGACCCGACCCAACGCCGGGACATGCTCGAAGCCCTTATCCGGGCCGTACAGCGCGGGGGGCCTTCGCCCGCCACCGAACACCACATGCTGGTCGAGCTGCTAGGAGTGCATAGCGCTGTGCTGATCGATGCCAGAGAGTTGTGTGCGCATGTACTGAGGTGTGCGACAGCTGCGGTCAACAATACCTTGCCGCCTGCTCATTGGACCCATGTTGTGAGGGCCGTGGAAGCTAAGGCACCTGCAGTTCCATTTGATCAGGTAAGAAATACTAAGTCCAGTACAACAACGTGAAAGTACAGTACAGTACGCAAAGCGTTCAGGGTGCTCTTGGAGTTGCCTCACTTCTGTAGCGCATCGGTGAGGTTTGCGGAGGCGCTTGTGGATTGTTTAAATGCAATCATGTGCAAGCGGTCCACAGCCCTGGTGCACAGGGTGCGGGCCAGCCCCTGTCAGTACCTGAACCATTGTTGCATGGTTCACGTACTCACAAATTTTAAGATATTACTGGCACCACTCTTCAGATACGGTCAATTAGAGACACAATAGAAAGACAATGACAGCGCGAACGCTGGCTTTCGCTTGGGATTTAATTAACTAAGTAACGATTTTATTTACTGTATAGTAGCCAGTCTTTTTACGTTTATCGTAATTGTTGCGACGCCCAACTAACGTGAAATAACCTTAATACGCTTAATCTTTTGAAACATGTTCTGTTGTCAGATAGGCCACCTGCTCCGCGAGCTGGGCGTGCTGTGGTGGGAGGCCCGCACGCGCGTGAGGGGCGGCGCCCACGCGGGCCACGTCCCCCACGCGTGCCACGCGCCGCACGCGCCGCACGTGGCTGCGCTGCTGTTCGCGCTGCTGCGACCATTCGTTGCGGCGGCCATCAAGCTCAGTCTAGAGCCGGAGAGAGGTAGCTTTAGGACGCAGTTGACTGATTGATTGACTGGCCTGTTGGGCTAGTGATTAGTAGGCCTGACTGCTATACCGAAAGTCATGGATTCGATTTCCACCTAAGACAAATGTTTGTGATTAGCATGATCATTTATTTGTTCTATGTCTGGGTGTAATTTATCTATATTTATTTTTGCAAATAGGTTTAAAAAACACTTACACGTCAATTTTTTTTATTCGTCATTTTAAGCTAGATAATAAGTATGTATTTAGAAATATATAAATATGTTTATCAATTGTCTAGTACTCATAATACAAGCTCTGCTTAGTCGTGGAGAATAAAAAGTTTTGTTTACGCATTGACATGAATTAACTTATTACGCCGTTTCAATTTGTACATATTATGCTAATTCCAACTTGAAAAATCTGGTAAGTCAGTAGACAGATTCGGTAAAATCCTATAGGTAGTTATAATTTTCGTGGATTATAATAAATGAAGAAATTGTAGCAATAACAAAGCAGTACGGTGAAAAAACAATAATATTGATTGACCACATAACAATAATATTGATTGTCGGGCGGTGACGCACAGGACTGGTCGTTGTGGCGACGCTTGGGGGAGGCCTATGTCCAGCAGTGTACGTCTTTCGGCTGATATGATGATGATGAGTGTCAGGCGAGCCGGCCAGACTGCGGCCGCGGCAAGCGCTTCTCTGTTCCCGCCAGCGACAGCCCGCGATATAGTGATGTCCGCGCGCGTTGGAGATGTACAAACAGTTGGTTCTCAGGACGTGTTAACGTGTATAACGCTTGGTGTCGGTCCCCAGTGGCGTGGTACGCGTGGGGCGCGCTGCAGGAGGCGTGGGGCGCGTGGGTGGCGCCGCACTCCGCCGCGCCGCCGCTCCTCCCCTCCACGGCCGAGCACGAGGCCTACACGCCCATGCTGCGATACTTTGTGGACAATGTGCATCAGATCATGCTTGACTGTCCTGGTCAGTAGTACACAAATAATGACTTATTAAAAAAAGCTATTTCTGAAATTCTTACACATTAGGATCAGTTTGCAGAAGCACGAAGTTTTTTTTTTATTATAACAATTTTATTGAAACTAAGGTTTCAATATACTTGTCTCGGTATGGTGCTCATTATACAGAACCTAACTTCTTGTCCTTACAGGATATGTCAAATTATTAGTTTAAATTAGCATGAGATTCAAATACAAATTTTTTAAGTTTTTTTTCTTCAATGTATATAAATGTTCACGCCAAGTAAAAGCTTCACAATGCACAGCAAATATTTCGACGAATCGGCGGGCACACGAGTGACGCCACGTCGCTTGTACAGCCCGACGATTCGTCGAAATATTTGCGGTGCGGCACCGCAACGCATCGTGTGGCCCGGCCTTTACGATATATGCCTAACTGCTGACGATCTATTCGTCCTTTACGATCTATTCGTAATTTGTTATTTCGCAAAACTGAAACGTAATTAAACATCATTTTTAACAGGTTCAGAAGTCCACCTACTCCAACAACTGTTCGAATGGGCTGTCCAGTCGTACATCAACGTGCAGTCTTCAAACGCGGCCACTGCCCCGGGCGACAGTACACAGGAGAGTCGAGTGCAAGCGTCCGCGCTACTGGCTGAGCTAGCCAAGTTACCGTGGAGCGAACACCAGTGGTTCTATGGGAGATGTCTACAGCAAGCGATACAGGTAATCATTCCTATTCAACGCCACCAACTCAAGTATCGACTTCAGCTTCATGTATATATCCTTTTTTATCCGACTGCGCTAGAAGGAGGGTTATGTTTTATACTTAATGTTCTTTTTTTATCTAGATGTCAACCAGCACAGATCGGGAGTTGACCTCCTGGTGCTGTACCGCGTGGCGCGCGACGCTATCAGCGACGCTGCTGCGCGACTGCGACGCGACCACGCTGGCGCCGCGCCTCGCCGAGCTACTGTACCTGTTCACTGGCACTCATCTGCCGAACTCAAGCCTGGTAATAGAACATTGACACATTAAATGCCAAGAATGTTAAAGAGTCAAATCTAGTTCCCACCATACATGGTCGTGTGTGTTTCTACACTAATTCTTCCACTAAATGCCATCTGCGACCTCTTCTTACGCCTTTTCTTTTTTTTTTCGTGGTGGAAATCCTCATGGATATCCTCCACCTTGGGGTAGGTAGAGGGATCTGTCAGACTCTTACTGACTAAAACCACCCCGGTGTTCCCTCGTATACTTATGTCGGGGGCTGCGGGTGCAGCTTGACTTCCGCTGGCACCTCTTCTCACGCCTAGCGTAACCTTATTCACTCATCTAGCAAGAAGGCCTGAGTCCCAGCAGTGGAAACATTATAACAATGCACTCGGGGTGCTGTAGATGCTGCCCGGGGCTCGCATTGCGTCAGGGATGTTTGCTGAGGCAAGGGTTGATGGCTTTGCCGCCATAATCAGGAAGAGATGTGCCTCCCTACTCTCTCGCTTTAGTGTGTGAGTGTTTTTGCAGATAGGTGGGAAACCTCCATCCAGCAAAGATGGGTGCGGCAATAGATAGGTACAGAAGACAATCTCGTGTATGTACTTCACTTTTTATACCTACGCTCGTTGGACGCAGCGTTTGAGCCGGAACTGTTCGACGAGTGGGCCGAGGCGCTCCGAGATATCGTGTCCGTGAGTGCTGTCTATGTGTGCCTTGTGACAGTGCGCACAGTATGAAGATTGACTTCTGTACCTATATATTTTGTGGGTGCGGCTTCAAGTCGTGGTCTACTTGTGTGTGTGTAATTGTTTTGTTAAAACTTACTAACATAAGTTTTTAAGATATTGTTACTAACAACATACGGACTTCGTCCGAAATAATTGTTTTTATTTTAGATATTATTTTATTATAAGGCTAGTCAGCCTTCTTTGCTCCATTAAAATTTTCTTGAATATTGATTGTCAGATATTAGACGAAGCCTGTAAGTTGCCGTGGTATCGTCTTCCGGAGCTTGCACTGGATGAGGCGCTGGATCGATTCTTCATGCTGAATCATAACCCTGCTCTTCCTTACCATGACTTGCCGCAATTTAGGTAATACACGTTTATTTGTGATACTGTTTTATTTTTTTTGCTAAGGTGGGAAATCATTTAGTGACTTTTCCCGTGGAGTGAAATAGTCAAATTTTTTTTTTGTTTGTAGGAGGTTTTAGGAGATTGTTGGTTATTAATAGACGAATAATGATCTTTGTGGTTTATTAGGAATCGCTGCTTATATACAGTACTGGTCAAAGTTATTATAATTATTGAGGGTACATTGCTAAACTTAAAACTAAGACAATTTTGTTATAAAGAAGGTAGACTGTGCCTGGCTCCTTTCATCGAGCGAGCGCGATGATACGGACGGCCAGCCCACATTCCTTTCGGTCGGTCAGTTTAGTGTGCGCGGGCGCCCGGTGGCGGCCGGCCGTATGATCCTCTAAAACGAATGTTTACATACGTAAGTATGAGCCGCTACAAGGTAATCTCTGAAAGTAATTGACCGATTGCGAAAACTTTTTTACTGATGTAAAGCTGCCTTTTATTTATTTCTAAATGACATAGGCATTCACTCCTGATATTTTTAGCTGTGTTTACTTACTGGTTATTGAAAGAAAAAAATGCGTTTATTTGTATTACAAAAACGGAAACACCTTAAAATTATACAAATATCATCATCATCTTCCTGCCCTTATCCCGTTTTATTTGGGGTCGGCGGAACATGTTTTTTTCTTCCATTCTGTCCTGTCACTCGTCACGCTATCACTAACTCCCTTTTCATTCATATCACTTCTCACACCATCCATCCATCTTTTCTTTGGCCTCCCTCTCCCTCTCCATCCATCCACATGTAAATTCATAACTCTTTTAACAACATGCGTTTCATCTCTCCTCTTTACATGACCATACCAAGACAAACGATTTCCTTTCAACTTTTCAGTCACTGGCGCCACTTTCAAACTTCCCCTAATATACTCATTTCTCACTTTATCCATTCTCGTCACACCACACATCCATCTCAACATTCTCATCTTCGCAACATGCAATCTTTTTTCATCCGTCTTTTTCACAGCCCAACATTCTGATCCATACAGTATGACAGGCCTTATCACGGATTTGTAGATTTTACCCTTCAACTTGAGGGGCATCCGTGGATCACAAGTTGTTCCCGTGACCTGTCGCCATTTCATCCATCCTGCGTTGATCCGATGAGTTACGTCCCGGTCTACCTCACCATCCCCTTGGACGAGCGACCCGAGATACCGAAAGTCGGAACAGATCGGTATGGGCGTTCCAAGTACAACAAGTACTCCGTTTTGGTTCTGCTCAATTTCAGGCCAACACTTTCCAGTCTGTGCCACCACACCTCCAATCTGTTCTGGACCTCTAGGCCACTCTCGGCAACCAGCACAATGTCATCGGCAAACAACATACACCAGGGAGCCTCTTCCTGAATGTCCGACGTCAGAGCGTCCATTATCATCAGGAAGAGGTAAGGGCTGAGAGCCGACCCTTGGTGTAAGCCGACAGCCACATTGAAGCTGCCAGTAGTGCCCACTGTAGACTGGACTTGGGTACTGCACCGACTGTACATCGCTGGGATCAACTGCACATACTTCCCAGGCACACCTTTCTCCTTAAGGGCCCACCACAGAACCTCACGAGGTACCCGGTCGTATGCCTTTTCGAGGTCAACGAATACCATGTGCAAGTTTTTATGCGCACCTCTGTATTTTTCGCACAGCTGGCGTATAGCAAAAATGGCATCCGTTGTACCCCGACCTGGCATAAAACCGAATTGGTTCTGTGAAATTACACTCTCTTCTCTCAGTCGCCTTTCAATAACTTTCTCCCAGGCTTTCATAGTATGTGACATTAGCTTTATTCCTCGATAATTGTTGCACTCAAGCACATCACCTTTGTTTTTAAAAATGGGCACCAAGGAACTGTCACACCACTCATCAGGTATGGCTTCTTCCTGCAACAACTTATTGAAGAATAAAGCTAACCACGTCCATCCATCCTCTCGCAATAACTTCCAAACTTCAACTGGTATTCTTCAAATAATACATTGAGTAATGCCAAAAGGCTCTCAGCTCAGCATAATACCAAATGGTAACTTAAGGCTACCACCTGACGCTGATTTTCAGCTATAGCCCTTGGGTGCCATATTGAAAACAGAAAACATTTCATGAAGATCTAAAAGGTTCTGTACAGAAACCAACTCAAAGAAAATGTTGCAATTTTTATTTATAAAAAGTCCAAAAAAGATTTATGTGCCCATTTAAAACACTTGAATTTTGAATGCCTCGCGACTTTTACTGAATTCTATAGGAGGCGGAATATTGTTCCAACATTTGGAAGCAGTGTAACGAAAACTGCCTCTTAAAGCCGCTGACTTATATTGGGGAGTAGAAAGCTGTTGAGAGCATTTTCTTCCCACACCAATTCCGTGTCTACGAGTCTGATGGCTTACCGTAAAAGTATTGCATATAGTGGCGCACGGAATCTGGAAGCATTATTTTTAATATATTACACTACTTTCACACAACGCCACCTATTTCAAAACTAAGCAGAGCTTGTGGTATGAGTACTAGACAACTGATAAACATACTTCTTTGATAATTTAGCTGACCATAATTTACAGTTGGTATAATCTAATCTACTACATTTCTTCTCCAGGCTCATCCTGGTAGCATGCGGGCTCTCCGTCCCAGACTCTTCAGCACACAGTCCGCAGAGCGGCGCGTACCGCAGCGCACGCGGGCGCGGCGTGTCGCAGTGGGTGCGCGGCGCGTGCGCACCTACCTTAGTGTCGCACGTGCCGGCGCACTCCAAGCTCGTGCTGCAGACTGTCACCGACCTAGGTATGTACAGCACACAGTCCGCAGAGCGGCGCGTACCGCAGCGCACGCGGGCGCGGCGTGTCGCAGTGGGTGCGCGGCGCGTGCGCACCTACCTTAGTGTCGCACGTGCCGGCGCACTCCAAGCTCGTGCTGCAGACTGTCACCGACCTAGGTATGTACAGCACACAGTCCGCAGAGCGGCGCGTACCGCAGCGCACGCGGGCGCGGCGTGTCGCAGTGGGTGCGCGGCGCGTGCGCACCTACCTTAGTGTCGCACGTGCCGGCGCACTCCAAGCTCGTGCTGCAGACTGTCACCGACCTAGGTATGTACAGCACACAGTCCGCAGAGCGGCGCGTACCGCAGCGCACGCGGGCGCGGCGTGTCGCAGTGGGTGCGCGGCGCGTGCGCACCTACCTTAGTGTCGCACGTGCCGGCGCACTCCAAGCTCGTGCTGCAGACTGTCACCGACCTAGGTATGTACAGCACACAGTCCGCAGAGCGGCGCGTACCGCAGCGCACGCGGGCGCGGCGTGTCGCAGTGGGTGCGCGGCGCGTGCGCACCTACCTTAGTGTCGCACGTGCCGGCGCACTCCAAGCTCGTGCTGCAGACTGTCACCGACCTAGGTATGTACAGCACACAGTCCGCAGAGCGGCGCGTACCGCAGCGCACGCGGGCGCGGCGTGTCGCAGTGGGTGCGCGGCGCGTGCGCACCTACCTTAGTGTCGCACGTGCCGGCGCACTCCAAGCTCGTGCTGCAGACTGTCACCGACCTAGGTATGTACAGCACACAGTCCGCAGAGCGGCGCGTACCGCAGCGCACGCGGGCGCGGCGTGTCGCAGTGGGTGCGCGGCGCGTGCGCACCTACCTTAGTGTCGCACGTGCCGGCGCACTCCAAGCTCGTGCTGCAGACTGTCACCGACCTAGGTATGTACAGCACACAGTCCGCAGAGCGGCGCGTACCGCAGCGCACGCGGGCGCGGCGTGTCGCAGTGGGTGCGCGGCGCGTGCGCACCTACCTTAGTGTCGCACGTGCCGGCGCACTCCAAGCTCGTGCTGCAGACTGTCACCGACCTAGGTATGTACAGCACACAGTCCGCAGAGCGGCGCGTACCGCAGCGCACGCGGGCGCGGCGTGTCGCAGTGGGTGCGCGGCGCGTGCGCACCTACCTTAGTGTCGCACGTGCCGGCGCACTCCAAGCTCGTGCTGCAGACTGTCACCGACCTAGGTATGTACAGCACACAGTCCGCAGAGCGGCGCGTACCGCAGCGCACGCGGGCGCGGCGTGTCGCAGTGGGTGCGCGGCGCGTGCGCACCTACCTTAGTGTCGCACGTGCCGGCGCACTCCAAGCTCGTGCTGCAGACTGTCACCGACCTAGGTATGTACAGCACACAGTCCGCAGAGCGGCGCGTACCGCAGCGCACGCGGGCGCGGCGTGTCGCAGTGGGTGCGCGGCGCGTGCGCACCTACCTTAGTGTCGCACGTGCCGGCGCACTCCAAGCTCGTGCTGCAGACTGTCACCGACCTAGGTATGTACAGCACACAGTCCGCAGAGCGGCGCGTACCGCAGCGCACGCGGGCGCGGCGTGTCGCAGTGGGTGCGCGGCGCGTGCGCACCTACCTTAGTGTCGCACGTGCCGGCGCACTCCAAGCTCGTGCTGCAGACTGTCACCGACCTAGGTATGTACAGCACACAGTCCGCAGAGCGGCGCGTACCGCAGCGCACGCGGGCGCGGCGTGTCGCAGTGGGTGCGCGGCGCGTGCGCACCTACCTTAGTGTCGCACGTGCCGGCGCACTCCAAGCTCGTGCTGCAGACTGTCACCGACCTAGGTATGTACAGCACACAGTCCGCAGAGCGGCGCGTACCGCAGCGCACGCGGGCGCGGCGTGTCGCAGTGGGTGCGCGGCGCGTGCGCACCTACCTTAGTGTC
This sequence comes from Mythimna lalbum, assembly GCA_949319445.1. Lineage (NCBI taxonomy): Eukaryota > Metazoa > Arthropoda > Insecta > Lepidoptera > Noctuidae > Mythimna > Mythimna lalbum. The sequence continues at coordinate 19,697,358 of OX439356.1, read as the reverse complement.
GCACGTGCCGGCGCACTCCAAGCTCGTGCTGCAGACTGTCACCGACCTAGGTATGTACAGCACACAGTCCGCAGAGCGGCGCGTACCGCAGCGCACGCGGGCGCGGCGTGTCGCAGTGGGTGCGCGGCGCGTGCGCACCTACCTTAGTGTCGCACGTGCCGGCGCACTCCAAGCTCGTGCTGCAGACTGTCACCGACCTAGGTATGTACAGCACACAGTCCGCAGAGCGGCGCGTACCGCAGCGCACGCGGGCGCGGCGTGTCGCAGTGGGTGCGCGGCGCGTGCGCACCTACCTTAGTGTCGCACGTGCCGGCGCACTCCAAGCTCGTGCTGCAGACTGTCACCGACCTAGGTATGTACAGCACACAGTCCGCAGAGCGGCGCGTACCGCAGCGCACGCGGGCGCGGCGTGTCGCAGTGGGTGCGCGGCGCGTGCGCACCTACCTTAGTGTCGCACGTGCCGGCGCACTCCAAGCTCGTGCTGCAGACTGTCACCGACCTAGGTATGTACAGCACACAGTCCGCAGAGCGGCGCGTACCGCAGCGCACGCGGGCGCGGCGTGTCGCAGTGGGTGCGCGGCGCGTGCGCACCTACCTTAGTGTCACACGTCTGTCTGTCTTTGTCATGGGCGGCTTGAATTCCTCACTTCACTCAGGTTTTTTTAATACCACCCTCGCATTGCTCGGGAGTTAATTATATTAATCCCTTACTAACGTTCGGGATTAAAATCAAAAACCTTCGTTTCGTTCGGAATTAAACATGCCGCCCGCGACTTTAAGACACTGCTTTATCCCCTAGTCACATAAACTACTATTATTTTGAACATACTTGAAATACTCTTTTTATTTACGAATTTGGATAAAGTTACTTTTTGAAACTTATCTTCACTAAAATTATGAAGAGATAATGTTTTTCTGTTTGTACTAGGCAATCTCTGAAAGTACTGGTCAGATTACAATTTTTTTTTCACCGATAGAAAAGCTGCTTTATTCCCGAGTAACATAGGCTATATTTTATGTACGCGGGTGAAACTGCGTACTATCATTATATGAAAACGAGTCAAATACTCGAATTTATTATTTAAACTTATCACACCAAATGAGTTTTGTATAGCTTACTTATATATTAAATAAATAAATAAATACTTTTCTCACTTGTAGCTCCGTGTTTGAACGAGTCGGATGGTGTACTAGAAGAATTGCTGAGTCGCGCTGTTGTCATCATGTGCATGGAGCCGGCGGCATCTGTTGCGTTACCGGTACTTAAGAATTTTACTACTATCACTCTTTTTTTAAAACATAACATTATTTACGACGATAATTTGTGTTGTTGCTTGCAAGTTGCGCTTATAATTATTTAAAAAAAATAAAATACTCCCAGGCGTTTCATACGAATATGTACCTTAATGTTAAAAGAATTAAGTTCATTTTCTTAAGAAACGCTATTGTACATAGCTTGAGTAGTAACATCTATAAATGTTTATTGGTAATTCTTCGTTGCTATAATCCTTTTTATATTTTTTTATCAACACACTTATTCAAAAATTAACTTCCGTGTTACCGCTTTTAGGCATGCTAAGAAGTATATTTTGCACTAGTGCGGAAAAATACTCCGGCTAGCCCCTTACCTATTCAATGTATGACAACATCAGGTTGATCGTCGGGCAGTCCTCACATTGGTTACTTGGACATTAGGTAGCCCCGCGAAAATCGACGAGGTGGATAATCATCCACGAATTATTTCTCACAATCATTTATCATGATGATTTTTCGAGTGTGTTGAAAACCGTCGTTTGATACACGTGGTCATTTCTCATTGAAGTCTCTCAGTTTCATAATAACCTCGCCTTCTGCTCGGGCGTATATTCCACCTTGTCTGCAATTCCAACGTTTGGCCACTTATATCAAAACGTACTATTTGGTGTCAGGTATGGGTATCGTGGGTGAGCAACAGTCCCGCTCGCATGGTCCGCGCCTGCGTATCGGCGGTGGCCACGCTGACTGCCTTCGAGTACTTCGCGACACTCGCCGACGCCGCTGTTCGGGCGCTGCTGTTATCTAATGGTAAGGTATATTAAGATATGTATATGTACGTTGAGTAGTAGAGAACATTGTTAAACAAAAATAATTTTATGAAAAATAATCATCAAACATTTTAAATCACTTCAGAAACGCGTCATGCTCGTGAACGGGCCCCGTCAATTGAGACTGGTTATCTTTTAAACTTTAGACTGCGAGTGACTTACATTTAAATTTCTAAATTTTGTTTGTTTTTAATTATTTATTTAAATTGTGGTCCCAATACCCAAGCGACAAAAATATGTAACCGAGATTTTTGTAATCTCTTCTCTCCGTCAATATTTGGAGTCTACGCGGTTTTCTCCATAGAGATACGGTTTGTAATGTGCAATTAACTAATTTTTTTCGGATCCATTGACTTCTTGAAATTTGAAAAGTGCCTGTATAATTAGTTGAAATAACTTGAGCTAAAACTAAGATATTAATGAAGTTTTGAAAAAAAAAAATGGTGTAAAATTACATTTCCTCAAAAACTAATTCCTGTTTAATTCGTTAAATCCCAAGCGGCGTGGCGCATTCATTGTCTTTCTATTGTGTCTCTAATTATCACGATTGAAGAGCTAAAGGGCCTATTACACTACGCGTTATTTAGACTCGTTTTGTCTATGGTTCGACGTATCTAGTCTATGGTTCGATGTATCTAGTCTATGGTTCGACGTATCTAGTCTATGGTCCGACATATCGTGTAGTGTAATAGGGGTTAGACTGTCTTTTTATGAATGAAAAATAGTACAAGTCTTAATATCGCACACATTATTCAGCGCAGTGTAATAGGCCCTTACGATTCAAAAGTTGCAAATATAAAGCATAAAGATATTGCAAAATTGATAACATCGTAATGACGTGATGATTATCCCACTACTTACTTCGCTTCCACTCACAGAAGGCCACGGCTGGCGTGAGATCAGTGCGCGCTGGGCGCAGTGCCCGTGGCGTGAGGCGCAGTCCCTCGCGCAGCGCGCTCGCCTGCACGCCGCGTACGCGTGCGCGCTCGCCCACGCGCACTCGCCCAGCGCCACGCGCGCCACTTTGTCAGCGTTACTATCTGCTGAAATACACTTGTAAGTCTGAAAATATTATAGTATGAATTTCAAAACTATACACATTTCTAGAAAGAGAGTTTTCCGCACTATCCGATAGGTTCGTTTAAAAGTTAACACATATGTTTGTAACAGTGATCAAATAAGTTAATTCAAGCTCGGATCGTATACAAAACATAATTCCGTCTATATCATCTTAAACGATACACAGATTTAGAACTGCACTGAATACACTTAGATACATCACTGTGCTTGTAAATGAGTCTTTTTTTTATAAATTTTTGATAAAATAATGCAATTTTCTGAAAAAAATTTATTCTCAACAAACAAATTAAAATCTGTAAACCGTTTTCAGCGTGGACAACGAACCCATCATAGCCTTGTGGATATGCTACGCATGTCGTATAGCGCACACGCACTCCAATGCATCGGAAGAGTCAGACGAGACGAGAGAGTGCGGCGCGGCAGCCAGGGCGCTGGTAGCGAGGTGGACGGAGCAGCCGCGCCGGTCCATACTGAGGGTCGTCACCATGCATGCTGATACTGACAAGCCTACTGCTCTGTGAGTATATTAACGCATCAGACAGGAGAGACACTCTAACAGTACCGCTTTCTGAATCAAGCCCTTGATGCAGCTGCCTAACGCGAACCCTCATTAAGAGGTTCCTTTTCCACTCGCCTATCGTCAACATCGAAAATGGTTTAAAAGCTGTTTATTTCATCTAACGTAATCTAACCCAAAGGTTGACTGGTAGAGGCATAAAGTCCGCCTCTGTACTATTGTGTGCATAAAGAATAAATAAATCTAACGCGATGTTTGACAAAAAGGCAACGCAAATAAGAGAGATATAACGCCTGAAAACTCTGTTAGTATTCGATAATTCTGAGATTTACTTGAATATTTCACAAAACTTGTTCCAGGAAATAGCTGTTTTCTTTTAAACCCTTAAAAGTTTTTGAAAAAAGTGGTCGTCATTTAGAATCTTAATAATATTTGCAAGGCTTCTAGTTTTACTTTTTTGACTTTTTAAGTTTTTAGGCAAATTATGAAGTGTCAAAGTTCATACAAAATAGGAGATTTTCAAAGGTCGTTACTGGATTAGTTTTACACAAATTTAGAAATTGATTTCAATAGAAGCCTAGATAATATCCACAAGATACTGTGTTTCCAAAATATCTAATGAAAAATGTGTAATAACGTAATAATCGGTTATGAGCGGTTGTATGAAAAACAGTTAAAATGTGTGTTGAGTTGCATCATCTTAAAGCCATTGGCGGACACGACTAGCGGTACCATGATCACCGAGTTCACATCCAACATATCGATAACTTCGCGAGCCTTATTATTATACTATAGCTTTTGCCCGCGGCTTCACCCGCGTACATAATCCCAGGATAAAAAGTATACTACGTGTTATTCTGGGATATGGTCTACTCGTGTACCAAGTTTCATCGAGATCCGTTCAGTAGTTTTTGCGTGAAAGAGTAACAAACATCCATACATCCATCCATACATACAAACTTTCGCATTTATAATATTAGTAGGATTTTAGAGTTTATGATAACGATATTTTTATTTATTAAAACCCTACAATATCTAGTAGGGTTTTAATTATTCCAATAATTTGTTTTTTAGTTTTGAGAAATAGCAACACTAAAACGGTCAATTCTGTGGAGGAGATACTTCATTAACGGAGGCACTTCTGCCCCCGTTAGTAAAAAATACGCATCTAACTTTTTTTCCAGATTTGAGTTATATACATTGCCGGAATCAGGAAAAAAAGGTGCGTCTGCCTGTATTTTTTATATTTTGCTAACTTTCTCCAGTGCGGTTCTAACACAAGGAAAAAAGGCCCGATTTCCCGTTTCATTCATTAAAACAGTTTTTCATCCGTTTTTACTTTTTGTTAGATACGTCTTTTTAACTATCAGGGGCAGACTTGGCCAAGAGGGCTCAATTTGGTGAAAAGTATCGTGAGGACTATAACTGAAAGGATTGTACTGCACCCCTAGCCAAGTTGATAATCTGCAATCGTTAACGCTAGTAGAAATCTTCAAATGTACGGGAATGACGTCATCTCAACGCTCAGTGACGTGGTCAGAACAAAAGAATTAAAAAAATACGTACTATTTCGTAACTTGTACAATGTAGGTGCTATTTCGCTCTCTACCTACAGGACCCGCCGCAAGTTCTAAGTTATCTTACATTCTTATCTTTTGCGGCTCAAACTCCCAACTATATGTTATTGATGCGGTTCACCCGAACCGATAACTTGTATGCCTATTATGCTATTCCTAAAACATTTAGTATAAAAGCAGGCGCCACCCGCTGAACAGTTAGACAAACATCGTACATCGGTATACGTCGACCTGGTAAGTACTATTATTTATTTATTTTTTACTTTTTATAGTAAAATCTTGTGATACTCTTTTTTTTATTTTGTGAAAAGAATAATACGTTCCCTATTTTAAAATTATTTGTACAATTTGGCGGTATGATTGGCGCAGTGGTTGAGCGATTGCCTGCTGCGCTGCGTGTCGCGGGTTCGATACCCACACGAAACAAATATTTGTATGTCCTATAAGTAGATGTTCAAGTAGACTTGTGTATGTGAGTGTACAGACCAATGAGACAGGAGTAATTCCTAGTGTGAGACATTTTTGAAGTAAAAAAAAATTTTTTTTGTAACTATTTCTACAACAATTTTTTTTTTTCAGATCGCACAAAGCTTCAAAATGCATTCGTTCACTGTCTGGAAGCTTGCCGCGGCACCAAATTACAACACCAACATTGACCAGGACTTTCCATACTCCGACCTTCCCTACCAGGGAGAGTCCAGGTTGTTGAAGATACCCGTGTCCCTCAACGACTTGATCAAACATGTTGACTATTTCGGTGAAGGCAGGGTCGTATCCTCAAGCGGCATTAGCGGCTTCCCCAACTGCTACAATGTAAACCACCAGTACCGACTGGTGAGCAGCGGTTCGGACAGGGACAGGAAGATACCGAACAGGATCCCACTCCTCAGTTACACTGACTGGGACACCAGCGGCTACGTCAAGGACAACTCTGTGCTCACTGTCACTGTTGCGGGAGAACGCATCAACAGCAGCTGTGCTAAGGACATCGCGCGCATCATCAACAACGACCTCGGCATGGTGGTCGTGTTCGGAGGGCAGGAGCAGTCTCAGGAGCTCAAGGAGCTCGCCGCCGAGTTGAAGAAAGAAGGACTGTTTCCTTATATAAATGCCTCTCTGCCCAAAGAACTTCAAGGCTTAACAATGTATGATGGACACGTAGCTTTTCTTAATAGTAATGATATACGCACACGTAAAGATGAGCTGTACAATAACGTCGTCAACGGGAACTATGCAAGCGCAGTGACTCTTAGTAGAAGCTTCTTTATCGCTGGTCTTGGTGAAGAACTCGACATAATCATACAGAAACTTATCCGTGAAGCTCCACGCAACGCCGTGGTCTTCGCGTACAAACTGTGGCACGGTGGCGCACAAGATGTCGTTTGCAAACACTTCCCCAACCAGTTCCAGTACATCGTTAGCGAAGAGCCTGTCACAATAGTTAATTACACTTACGATCAGGCTCTCAAGCTGGATTCGAACACTAATCCGAACAACAATGACAGAGCCGTGTGGGGAGACAGTCAACTGCCCAGGACTAGCAGCAGACTGAGCTGGAAGATTCTGCCGGTGTGTAAAGGAAAATATCTCACATTTAAACTGTATAACATTGATTGTGACTTGTTTGTCAGAATGGACGACGAAGCGTGCTCTGACGGAGACAAGCAATGTTGGGGATCACCGACGTATAATGAAGATTCTCCATCAATAGTCAATAGATTTAAATATTCCTTTGAGCCAGTCATGGCGAATGATACTGATCTAGTGTTCCATATAACGAATGTTCAACAAAAACAACTAATTAAACTGGAAGTGAAAGCAGACCAGTATGGAGACAGACTACTGTGGGGGGATAACTTCAACGTGCAGGATCGAATCAAGTGGGTTATAGGGAAGTGGTCATCCACTAGCCAATAACTCGGTACGTTCAGAACTCCTAAACCGAAGCATTAACGATTTATCAATATACAACCTTAATTTTAGTATATGTGAAACCTGAAACACCTGTCTAGTATTTTTATGTAAAGAATCTGTGTACAAAATTTCAAAACTGTATCATGAAAAATCACAAAGCTTGTGTTATGTCAGCAAAAATAAACCATTACCAGGTCATCCAAGCGACTTAGGGATAGTTTTGCACTTGCAACCAGCTATCTGCTGGCTTTTAATGCCTGCTATGACCTGCCATGACCTGTATTGTACTTAGTGTCGGTGGTGTTCAACTTGTAACCTTCTAAAATATTTTTGAGAAAAATATAACATGATGTAAAAACTATTGGAATCCATTCAGTTACTGATTCTGAACAAACTATATTCAGGTTTCGCATAAACTAAAAATAATGTTTATATTATGCATTTATTACTTGTCTCAAAAACCGTTTTGGTTTTGTATTCTTTTTTGTTCATTCGTTTCAATTGTGTTTTTTTTTTCATAATAAAGTGTTGCAAAGTTTCAATTTGTTTCATTTCAAAGTGAACATGAACTTCACTCGTTTACATGAAGCACATAACCTAGTAATCTCTCAGCCAAGACGAAAAAACATACCGAAACGTTCCTCTCAGCCGGAGGTCGATGCCCCATGAAGGGGATTTATAAGATTACTAGCTTTTGCCCGCGCGGCTTCGCTCCCGCTCTTCCCTACTCCACCCTACTCTACCCAACTCTACCCTACTCTACCCTACTGTACTCTACTCTACTCTACCCTAATCTACCCTACTCTACTCTACCCTACACTACCCTAATTTTATTTGTTTCCATAAGAACCTTATCCTCACAATAACAATCACAACAAAATAAAAAATCAGCCAAATCGGTCAAGCCGTTTTCATGCTATGTCGTGACAACGGAAAACGGGTTTCATTTTTATATACACTAGTATATAGACTAGCTTTTGCCCGCGCGGCTTCGCTCCCGCTCTTCCCTACTCCACCCTACTATACCCAACTCTACCCTACCCTACTCTACCCTACTCTACCCTAATCTACCCTACTCTACTCTACCCTACACTACCCTATTTTTTTTTCCATAAGAACCTTATCCTCATAATAACAATCACAAAAAAAAAAAAAAATTAGTCAAATCGATCAAGCCGTTTTCATGCTATGTCGTGACAACGGAAAACAATTTTTATAATATAGAAGAAGATAAGTTATTGCAAAGAAATTAGGTAAATGATGATGATAAATGATATATTTTTTTTTAATGATATTTATTTAGCATTACTGCCTGGCAGAAGGAGGCGACCGCCTGCCACTCCTCCTCGCTCCGGACCATGGCCTCAACCAAAGCCAGAGGTCTCCGCCGCCAACTTATTCACTCTTGACTTAAAGAGTTAAAGGTTGTAGCTATAGGAAACACACTCCGACAGGGAACTTCAATCCTTAGCTGGACGCAGATGATTTGCTTGACAGTTTTCCCTTCCACCACACTTGAAAGGATTGTAATTACTTAATGCAGAAGATTGTTTTTTTTTATTTGCATTTTTTGATAAAGTTACTTTTGATACAAATAATAAAAAAACTGGCCAAGTACGACTTAGACTCGCGCACGAAGGGTTCTGTACCGTCCTTAGGAAAATTCGGCAAAAAGCCCTTAAATATTTATTTTATTTTGTTTTTAGCATTTGTTGTTATAGCGGCAACATTAATGTATAATTTGTGACAATTATCTAGCTATCGCGGTTCTTGACATACAACCTGGTGACAGACAGACGGACGGACAGTGAAGTCTTAGTAATAGGGTTCCGTTTTTACCTTTTGGGTACGGAACTCTAAAAAAAGAGTAAATTACCGAATTTTCCTCAAAAAACGTAACTTTTTTCTTCCAGCCACCGCCTCCTCTGCCGCTACGCTCAATGCATCCTCTCCCCCGACGACAACACCCGCCGAGCGTTTGAGAGCGCCTGCAGTACCACGCTGGGCGCCAACAACGACGTCAGCAGCTGGGCAGCGAGCCCACAGCTGGACAAGCTGGTGCGTCTCGCGGCCAGGCTGTGGCCCAAGAGTGAGAAGTACTTCCAACATGAGATGGAGGTGGCGCCTGCAGTTGGTGTAGTGAGTGTTTAACTGTTTTAACTCTTACGCTTGATATATCCGACAAACACTGTTATATTTATTTCGCTAGTGTCGCACATCCACGACCAGATACTCCATCTGGTCAGCTCATCTGTCACCTATGGGAATTGAAGAGCTAAGAAGAGATGAAATACCTAGTCGCAAATACACGACCCTGGCGAATGGGACACGAACAGCTGTCAATAACAGTTGTCGCAACAATTCGACGCGGGTTGTCAGAGTTAAAGAATGGATATAATCATCCATAATACCTACGTAATAAGTATGAGAAAAATAGTCTGGACCTTGATAGATCTTCCTAAAAGTGTGTCATTATTAACCGACGTCAAAAAATAAGATGTAGTTTTTTAAAGCCACGTCAGTCGTATCAAAAACAAATGAATACGGTTTTTTATCATCCACGCCACGTTGAAACATAGGTGTGATTTACGATGTGACTCTTATGTCATTGTTATAAGGTATAAATTGGAATAATTGCCGCGCGTTCGTGAAAGGCCGGATCTAAGGGTTGATTATAAATTACTACAGAATATTGATAAGTCGTCTGTTCGGGATAAACTCGAAAGTGCTGAACGGATTTTCATGTGGTTTTTTCCTATAGACAGAGTGATTTATGAGGAAATGTTAGTTTCATAATACATGCATATTATAGAAAAGTAAAACCGATAATTTCAAAGGTTTTAAACACTCGTGTGAAGCTAGGGCGGGACGCCAGCACAAATATAAAGTCAAAGATGAAGAACCCATAACCGTCTCATAAAAAGTGCTAAAAATACGTAGTTTTCTTTAAATTAAAAGGCGTGTGTATGGAAATTAGTATTATTATATTTTGCTGTAATTAAGACTTGCCAAATTATTAGGATAAAATATTTTTATAACAAGATTGATATTAATGTTAGTGGAGTATTGCGATTTTATCACTGACAGCTTCGTTTTTTATTATTGGTTTATTAGAGTTTTATCGAAAAATTTACTCATTTAGAATCTTTGTAATTATAGTGTCCATTCCTACTATAATGATGGTTGAGTGGCTTAGTAAATGATTGTTTGATAATTAACACAGCCGTGAATCGAAACGATATTATTAATTTTTTCAATTCAACGAAGAAATAGATTGTTTTGAGTTAAGATTTTCAACGTAATTAATAATGTAAGTATTGTAAAGTCGCTTAAGTTCTAATACAAAGGGAACTGGTGGTGACGCGTAACAGTCCAATCACGACCTCGCCGCTGTGAGCGGTAGCTGAGTGCGGAGCGGCGAGCGGTCAGATCAAAAGTATGAAAACGTTTCGCGCCCGAGCCGCTAACACTGAAGTCGTGAACGCGCCGTAACTGAACACCAAAAACAATACATATACGTCATTGTTGAATAGAAAACCTACAGCAAAACCTTGTAACTCAGTTTTATTTGCATAGCAACAACGCTTTAGTCATCTTTAAAAAAAAAAACTGAATTACTTTCGTGCTACTGTACAGTTTATTTGTTCTGTGTTCCCGATTTTCACTTACGTGGTGGTAGAACTTAAGCGACACCGAGGCGTTTAGTTGGTGTGTATGCTCGTTTGCACCATTTAGCACACTTGAGGCTCTACTTCTTAACGCGATCCGTTTTAGGACCTAAACTGAACTGTTAAAGGGATGGATCTATATAGGGAGTATAGCTCCATTCCTCTTTCTGCCTCGCACGACTGATATTTTAACATGTCATGGTAAGGCTCTAGTATTGTCTAAAGCATCGACCTTAGACAATACTGAGGCCTCAATATTAATGAGGCCTCACTGTTGTCCTTTAACGAATCAGTTTAGGTCGTAAAATGGATCGCGTTAAGAGGTCGTGGTAAGGCCTTTGCACAACAGCTCAAAGGCAACTAAGTGCAGCCTAGTATTGAAAACTGGCATAAAGTTCATAAATCTTTATATTTCTATGTTACGTTTTTATTGTGTTATTTTGTCGTAACTAGTCAAGAATTATGACAAAATTATTGTTAGCCACCAAATATAAATGTATTCGTTATTTGTGTACCTTTTTATAATTATATTAAAATTCGTTAAATTGGGATGGAATGGAATTGTATTATCAGGCCAGTAAATGGCCTTTTTGGGGTATGATATACAGGTGATTTTTTCTTGTGAGTGTGGATGGCTAAATGTAGTGACTGCTGAAAATAAGCAGGTTTAAAAATAAAACAATATTTCAAGCCAATAATTTTACCCGTCGATTTGCGACAAGTTCGCTTTAATACGTCGTTACTGCTAAGCATTGTATTCAAATTAGTAACACTTTCAGGTGCTATTATGTTCAGCGTGTGTTTGTTTATCCAAAACCAACGAGAATGATAGGCTAGGAATATTTATTTTCCCGAAATTCAGTGAGGCAGTTTAAATTTCTCATAGTTTCGAATTGGCCATCCACACCTATTTGAAAAATTCAGCCTGTATAATATATGTAATAGTTGCATGAGAATTTTGAACAAACTCTCATTGGATTTATGACATGAATTCTGTGATACAAATGTCTTCACGGTAGTAAACATTGTTTTTTTTCTCGGCAATAAGGAATATGCATGAAAAATATTTATGAAATAACCAAAGTATCAATAAATATACAAAAATAGATTACTAATTGTAAAAACAATATCAAAATTGGTAGGAAAGCAAAGAAGATATAACAGTTTCAAATAAATATATCTGTCTCTCTCGCTAAGAGGCCGTACAATGCGTTCCAAATGAGAATAGGATCGACGGTCATGTTGTGACGTCACGATTTACTGTCAAATCGAGGAAAGAAATGTTTTAAACTTTAATTTATTCACGAACTTTGAACGAAATAAGTTTAATTAGAATCCAGTTCTTTAATTTTACTCATCTCCAAGTCTTCAATTTTGACGAAATTTCTTCGATTTGACAGTACGACGTCACGTGAATACATACGCAATCGATCCTATTCTCTTTTAGAACGCATACTATGTCATGGCCTTTGACGTCAAAGAACTTATCGGTCTTCTCTTTCATAATAACAGCTTCGAAGCTTCATTGTTCATGAAGTAATTTTTTTTTTAATTACTCATTTCATAAAACGAAAAAAAATTACAAATAAAAAAATTACATGCATATTCCCTATTGTTTTTAGTTTTATGCGTAAATCAATCTACAGTGCAGCTTACTGTACTGAGGTGCTGGTAGGAAATATATGAAAACCTAAACATATCACACACATCACGCCTGTTAGGAGACAGCTTCACCATTTTGTTTTATCAAAATATGAATTATATCTGAACATAACACTGAGTACAGTTGTACTGAATAGCACAGGAGTGGCCAACCAGAGGCGACGTGAAGCGTGAGCGACGTGGCCCACCGTGTTCGGCCCTGGGCCTCGCAAACCAGTGGACCTCGCACTCGATTTGAAACTATATTACTTAAAAGCCTAGTCTCTAGTCACACTCACAACTATGATTGTAACGCAAAAAATATTGAGTGATAAACAGAGATCACATTCTTATTGTTCAATTGATTTTGTAATTGGTAGATCTCACAGTAAAAGGCTTATTACACTACGCGATATTCAGACCGTTTTAGTCTATGGTCCTACGTATCTTTTTTTTTTTATTATTGATAGGCTCGCGTTTGACCACCATCTCACCTGATGGTAAGCGATGATGTGGCCGACGATGGAGCACGCTTGCCTAGAAGTAACCTAGTCTATGTTTCGACGTACCGCGTAGTTAGTGTAATAGATGTCAGACTGTCTTAGTATGAATGAAAAATAAGACGATCAGCGTAGTGAATTAGGCCCTTATCACTTCAATCGTGATAATTAGAGACACAATAGAAAGACAATGGGTGCGCGAACGCCGGCGTTCGCTTGGGGTTTAATGAATTAAATCGTGGATCGATTAAAGTTGACCACCCCTGGAATATCACTTACTTGCAAACGATGAAAATCTTATTCTCACTATAAGTAACGGTGAAACTGTCTCTCTGTGTCGTTATCTGATATTACAAATAAGTTAATAGTTAATATATAAAATACTGAATGTTACCGAATATATTATTATTATGATCATTATTTATTTGGGCACGACAGCTTATGAGGAATTTGTTGCTCAAATAAAACCATGTTACTTTAGCTTTAAATAAATATAATTACAAATAAATATTCGTTTTATTTTACTTATAACTTAACATACATTTAATTTACCTAATAAATAATAATAACATTTATTTACATTATTTAATAAAAACTAATTTTACTAAAAAAATGTTAATGGATGGAGAGGGAGTGGGGAGGTCAAACTATCAAAGTAAAGATGTATGGATTGTATGATGTGGAATAAAAGGGAGTTAGTGATACCATGACGAGTTTTTTTTACGGTGGGCAAAAATCATCTTATGACAACCCCCGCCCTTGGGTGGAGCGGGAGATAGTGTCAGGCTTTTACTCACTAAAAACCCCACGCCGTTCCTTCTAGCCTTAATACCGGGGCACGAGCTCCCTTTCGGACAACCCTGTCCCCAGTAGGCTTCGGCCCAGCTGAGCCCCTCTCGCTGCTGACAACTCCTTGAGGCGCGTGGGAACAGTGCGCGCCGTCGACGTCTTGGACTCGGTCCATTACCGGACGATCGGACAGCGAGCTACCCATGGCTCGCCGTCCGCGAGCCCGCGTCTACGGTGGCCGGAAATCGGGATCGGAATCCCGGCGATTGCGGCGAGGGCGCCGTTGCCTGATGCGTTCCTTCTAGTCTTCAAACCAAGGTACGAGTTTCCTTTCGGATAACCCTGGCCCCAGTACCCAGCAAACATTTTTGTCATATAATCAAACATTTATATGACCTTGAGTCTTATTAAAGTTATACCATGACGGGTGACGGGACAGAATGGAAAAAAGAACGTATTGGTCCGACCCTAAATCACACGGGGCTGGGTCGAAGCCTACTGGGGACAGGGTTGTCCGAAAGGGAGCTCGTGCCCCGGTATGAAGGCTAGAAGGAACGGCGCGGGGTTTTTAGTCAGTAAGAGTCTGACACTATCTCCCGCTCCACCCAAGAGCGGGTTTTGTCATAAGTTGATTTTCCCCGTCGACAAAAAAAAAGGGGCAAGGGCAGGAAAATGATGATTTAATTTAAACGAATTTCGTATGTACACATATTTGAATAGACTAGGTTTGCACTGTGTCTTTGCTCATAACGTTTTAACTTTTAATTTTGCTTAAAGGACTAATATCTATTTAGGGCTTATCTACTGTTCATGTCAACAATTAGTACCTAGATTATTTCTATACATGACTAAGGTAGGTTTGCTAATAAGTCTCTGGGTAGATATCTGAATTCATATACAACTGGAACAATGCAAACTTTAGGGGTGTATAATAATCCAATTAGAAAAACTAGTTATAATTATAATTTAAGCACTGAAATGTTACTATGTACTCAGGACTGTTTTTTTAAGAAGTTTTTCCAAATTGTAGGCAAACAATAAAATATGTGCATTAACATTGGTATAACATCAGTATCGCTATCTATGCATGTCCCTTTAAAGACACTTCCGCCTGATCGCCAGTAAGTTCATTTTTGCTTGCACTCGAAACGAACACTTCGAAAGGTTTTACTTGGCGCCGCGCCGCAGGATACAATAAAAAAAAATTTAATTGCTCAGGCAGAAATTACCGCAATGGTACACATAAATACGCTGGTGAAATAATCAAGAATTATTTTTCATGATATGATAATATCTACACTGTATACCTAACAAACTATTCTGGAAGCAGGAGCGGTTCGTGAATGTGCAGCACAGCAATCACGCAATCTCACTTTTAAAATAAAATAAAAATAGGCAAGTGCCTACGTCCGTCCCGAGTAATAGGTACTTCACCTTTTGAACGCCAATCACTTGTATACAAATTCGAGATTTTCGTGCCCTCAGCGCCACTACTTGATTAGAAGTAATAATAGTATAAAATAAATTTACGACATTTACAAGACCTTTTGTTTTGTTTTTATGGAAAATTGCCCTGTTATATGCCATATTTTTAACTTTTTCACACATAATAAGTTCTTGTTTGTTATAAATTCAATAGAAACAAAAACGCCAGAAAACATTTTTTTACATTTGTTGCGTGGCGCTGGAGGACACATCGCGTATTATATAGATGGGCTTCGAAAAGGTTAATTAGTTTTTGCAGTAGCTAATAAAACAGGAAATAAATGTTTAAACTATCACTACGAAGGTTTATACAAGGACGACCAATTAGAATTTGTAATCAATTCGGTAAAGTAAATTAAATACCAATCGATTGCAAGTATTTCCATCTCAATTAGGTAAATAACGGACATGATATCTTCAAACAAACGCTGAATAATTACGAAAACTTTTTGTATTCATTTACTTCTAAATAAATCTGGTTCATTCGGGGCGCGTTTGACACCGTTATGTATTAAGTGACTTAGGTATAGGAATCAGCATGGATCTTGAGCGCTCGGCGTCAGAGTAGGGATCGCTTTGCGCATTCTATACATTGGCGAGCCAATCGTCGTCGTTGTTAGATACATGCAGCAAGCGCAGGGAACGAGTGACGTCTATCACGCGATGGCGCGGCGAGCCAATCGCTGACGCCGCGTCTCACTTCATAACACTAAATAGGCTCGATATTTGACTTCTGCGCAACTTGAAGCCAGCGCTCAAGATCCGTGCCGGTATCTATACCTAAGAAAAAAATCTTACTTATATATTATAGCCTATAAGAGCCTGTCGTTCACGACTATCGAAATGACTTTCGTAAGTTTTATAACAGCTGATAGTTTGTCAGTGCCTGTCCCCAACACAGGTAGGAATGATGCCCTAATATGTAGTTTCATTTATGGTGGCTGTTGGGGTTGGGTAGAAATGAGTGGACTGTATCTTTAAAGGTGCTGGTATATTGCCGTTAGACCAATATTCCAAACATTAATACATTGCATGCTACCGATGACTATGTATGATGACTATATATGTATATGATGCACGCCGCATGCGCGTGCAGACCGCGTCATTGAACTGTTGGGCTCGATTCCTAACAGTAGCTTCGGCATATAACAGGTAACAAAGGTGGATAATATAGGAGTCGTCGACCTACAGTGACACTTGACACACGACGGCTGCCGCTGATCTTCATTTGTTAGAATATCGGCGAGCGTCGACAGCTGTCACCGACGTGTCGACGGGCGCAGTTATGTGTTCCGTTGTTTAAAACCTCTTCCCATGATAATGTATGACAAGTCCTAGCACAGCCGACGCAGTGGCTACCCCGCTAGCTTGTGGCACCGTCAGCTTGCCGCCCCACAGCCAGCCAGGGGGCAGCCAGCTTACCGCGTGCAGCGTGTCCAGCAGGAACTTGGTGGTGGTGAGCGACGCCTGTGTGAAGCGCGCTGGAGCGCATTTTGTTCGCTCCGGAGATTTCAGAGCTTCGGACGTAGCGTGGAGGGCGCGTATTGATCTGTTAGAGTAGAAGAATTTGTTAATTTGGTATACTGCAGGTAATTTGGAATACTAGCCAACCCACTATATCGATGAGCACTGCTGATATACGGGGTTATTTGTAAAACACTAGCAACCTTTAACCTATTTTTCATACAAAAATAAAAATATTTAAATTGAACGTTCTAAATATTACGAAGTCTATGTGAAGCAAGCGATAGTACAATAACGGAGGGTAGCTGAACATGAACTTGACCTATTTACGGGCAGACCTCACTAGTCGGTCACGGTTCGCTACAAGATCACACGTGTTCTTGTAGCGAACTTCGCCAGTGCGGACTTGATTATCTTTACATGATGGTGTATCAATATTCTAATGTCGAGTACACGGATATGGTGCTCTGATGACTATGGTGTGACTGTGATGTGCTATGGTGGTGTGATGACAATGTTTCAAAAACCTGCTAACTATTGTTACGAGAACAGTACGCAGGAGGCGTAAGTAGATACGGCAAAATACAAAGTTGAAATGTGTTAGATGGAACAAGGAAATCTTGAAGGTTTGTTTTTGGTACATGTATTATGTTTTGTAAAAAGTCATAGAACAAATGTTGTTGTTTATGATGTCAGTAATACGGTCCTGCAAGGTTGTTAGTGTTTTACAATAACCCTGTATATTCATTCAACAAGAAACTTTAATTAGTACCAGTAAAGGTATGTTTAATTGTTGTTAAGTATCTATCACTTGACTGGGACGATTTGTTTAGGTACTTATTATCAAAGTTCTTAAAAAACAATGGGTGAATTGTCTAGAAAATGAGGGAAAAAGGAAAGTACATAGGTATAGGGGACTTTTATATGAACTCAATTTGGACAGGATAACGTCTGTCAGCCAGATAATAATATTAATAACACTGGATTACATTACATTGGACCGAAACACTGATTTAAACCAATCCATGTTTTGCAGAAATTGCACCACTTACTTATCTCTCTATCGGTTTAGTGAGCTTATTACTGGCGGTACCTACTTATCTGATATTCGTGTTTTGTTTAATTAATTTATTGATATTTCCTCTGGTTTTAGTAAAGGTTAACATACTTTGCTTGATTTCGTAACACTAAGAAGTTTTTTTTTGGTGGGAAATCATCAAATAACTCCCCCTACTCGGTTGAGCGGTAAGAAGTGTCAGACTTTTACCGACTAAAACCACCTGTCTTCAGTTGCCCTTTGCGTTCCTAGGGCTACGATAACTCTTTCGAACAATCCCGCAAACACTGAAAAACCTGAGGTGGAAAACTTTGGCTCTGTGCTTTGTAGGTTTCGACCCGGCTGGGCCTCTCCTGCCGCTAACAACTCCTTGAGGCGCGCGGGAACAGTGCGCGCCGTCGACGGCTTGGGCTTCGTCTGGACAGTTACCGGACGGTCGGACAGCGCGCTACCCATTGCTTGCCGTCCTCAAGCCCGCGCCTACGGTGGTCGGAAATCGGGATCGGAATCCCGGCGGCGGCTGGGGCGTGAGCACTGTTGCCTGATGCGGTCGGCCTCCTCCTTTGCTAGCATTACTGCTTCAAAGAAGGAGGCGACCGCCTGCCACTCCGCCTCGCCCGCCCGCTTTGCCCAGCGGAGCACACCTCTAAAGTGTCCTCCGGGCGTTCCGCACAGTGGCGACACCCGGGCATCACTTCCGCACGAATCTGGTGCAGGAACCTCCCGATCCCCGAGATCCCGACGGAACTCTGTCCGCCATGCCTGTCGCGGACTTTCGCCCCGGCGTTGCATCTCCACGCGCAAATTGTGCATGTGTGCAAGGACTATTGCCTCCAGATCCTATGGTGGCAAGCCAGCAAAGGCTCGCCGCTTTGAGGTAAACCGTACCGTGGTGTCCCCGCACCATCCGTATTGCTATGACCCTCTGGCATGCGTTCAGCTGGACCTTCGGTTGCTGACGCAGCGACGGCGCCTACACTGGCGCCCCATAAAATTTACCTACCTCTTTATCATATTAGTGTAGATAAATGAAATACAAAAGAACTAACGAAGTCTGTAATGCTAGTATTATTTTTCTAACAAACCTGAGGAATCCGACGAATGCCGACAGTGACCAGAACAGCTTATGTGCCGTCCTTATCTTGAACTCGGTGTCTTTGGACACTATGAGCATGCCGGTGTCGATGAGCCAGGACAGCTTCTCAGCTTGAAGGTAACCTAGGGTGAACGCACTGCCGGCCACACCCAGGGATCCCCAAAATGGGCCATCCTGGAAAGAAAAGTCATTCAATACTATACTTTAATACAATTGCGACCGAGGCGGAATTCACCTGAGCCGTAGGCGAGGATATTATGGAGCCAAGAACTGTAGTGACAACTTTCCACGTGTATCAAACGACGTTTTTAAATACCGACACTTACGAAGATATAAATACTGGTGGTTCGATACAATTATCTTCCTAACTGAGAAACTTTCTCAACTTGTATCAAACTGTACCTACTACTACAAGCCTCAAACACACTCCCTAAGATAAGTCCATCGTTAGATTAGATAGAAAGAGTAAGATTGTCTTCTTGTTTCAAAACCACGATTTCTCTTAATTACTTGGGAGAATAGATTTAATACCAACTGCTCCTGTTTAATCGATAATATCCCTAAAAAGGAAATATACATCATTTACTGTATTATTCGTATAAAAGGCAAAGTCCTAGCTGACTCGACAACGCCCAATACTTGGAGAAAGCTTGTGTCCAACAGTGGACGTCGTGCGAGTATAATGATGATATTTGTATAGCTCACCTGCTTCCCAAGTCCGTAAGCTAGCGCAGCCTTCAGCACCACAGCATCATAGAGGAGTCGCTGCGAGGCGCCGGCAGCGGTCAGACCACGAGTGAGACGATGCTCTCACAGTGAGGTAACAGTTCCTAGCACTGCGTGCTGAAGCCTCATAGATTGAGCACGTAATATGCTAGGTAACTAGGTTTAGTACCTGGGTTATGCTGGAGACGATGCAGCAAAGGAAGATCTCTCAGGTGAGCTGATGACCTGGTGAAGGTCGTGGCAATTAGCTGGACGGGAGACGCACAGGGTCGGTTGATGTGTCGACACTTGGAAAAAGTTTGTGTCTAGCAGTGGACGTCACTGATGCGAGCATAATGATGATGTCAGTGATCGCTCACCTGCTTCCCAAGTCCGTAAGCTAGCGCAGCCTTCAGCGCCACAGCATCATCGAGGAGTCGCAGAGACGCACGGGCGGCAGCGAGGCGGGCACTCGCCGTCATTAGGTCCTTGCGCTCTGTTGTGGAACCCCATAGCTTGAGCGTGTAGCAGGCTAGGTTTAACACCTGGGATATGTGAAAATATGTAGGTTATTTTTACGTTTTTTCGTTTTATTATTTATTTAATTTATTATTTCACCAAGCAGATGGGTTAGATCAATCATTCACATTAGTGTTTGGAATCACCTAAATGATTGTACAAATATTACAACTTAGATTAAATATTAATCTATGATTAATTAGGGTTCAAAATAATCCTAAATTCCTAATTCTACCTTTGATTAACACTCCAAATATTTTAGTAGATCGATGCACTTAGGTGGAGGATAATTCTAAACAGGAATATTTATTCACAGTTTTATTAGAGGGGTTAAACTACTCGTCACACTAAACTCGTTACTTTTTCCGGGAAACCCATTTCCAATTGGCAAAAATAGCTAAGAGAGAAAGTCATCACAAATCCTCTTGCTGTTTGTGTTCTAACTATTTTTTAAATCTTTAAACATAAAAGGAAAAACTGACTGACATATCAACGCACAGAAGACATTGCAGGGCTGAAGAACATGAATTTTGCAAAAGGTTTCCTTTTATGATGTAGGCAAGCAGTAAAAGAGGATTTTCCAAAATCACCCTCTAAGGAGGGGAAACAAGAGTCAAAAATTTGTATGGAGAAATCCATTTCCACGCAGGCGATGCTGCTGACAGAAGCTAGTATAGTTCTAAGAAAAGTTCTGACGTACCTTATCTCTATTAGCATGTGCCTGCAGCAGATCGCTGAGCTCGTGTACGGCCGCCATCGTGCGCCCGTGTTTACGTCCACACTGCCCGCGCGTCCGCGGGACGTAGCCACCGATTACCTCCGATTAGATACAGACATACCGCCGATACTCTCCGTCTTTTGCGAACTAACTACCGAATGTTATGTAACCAATCATTTTGATAGTAACAATACAATCTTATCAACAAAGTTGACATCTGTAATCTTGTGAATTAGATAGGCAGATCTCGCGGTTGGTGCTGAATTGGACAGATATCTCGGATATGTGAATTTATGCGTATCTGTTTACTGTTTTGTAGATGAGGCTATAGAAACTTAGAACAATGAAATAAAAACATGGTTTGTTACAACGCTCTTTATTTTTTTTTTATGGCAATAATTGTAATAATACCATCCGACTCGGCAAAGGTTCTTCTACCATTTAAATTAACAAAGAAAATAAATGGGTGTCTTTTTTTTACGGTGGGCAAAAATCATCTAATGACAAACCTCGCTCTTGGGTGGAGCGGGAGATAGTGTCAGACTCTTACTGACTAAAAACCCACCCCGTTCCTTCTAGCCTTCATACCGGTGTTGGGGTATGAGGGTAAAAACTAGTCTAAGACCTATTCTCAGACCTACCAATTACAGGGTGTAAGGGATTGGTCTCTGCAAACTTTACGGGCTTGCTCAGTAGACGCGACTGAACCACCTTCCACAAGATAATTTTCCGGAACCGAAAAAAAGTCGACGAAATTATAAACTTGATTGGACAAATTATAATATGTACAGGAAGGGAACTGCCTCCTGAGATACAGGTTCACTTCCTAGTTCAGGAGGCAGAGCATTTATGTAAGTTGTGACTCTTGTTTGCAAATAAATGATTATTATTATTATTAGTTTGTATGGAGAGCCATACAAACTGTCCAATCAAGTTTATAATTTTGTATGGAGAGGCTTTTTTTTACAGTGGGCAAAAATCATCAAATGACAACCCCGCTCTTGGATGGGGCGGGAGATAGTGTCAGACTCTTACTGACTAAAAACCCACCCCGTTCCTTCTAGCCTCTTCATACCGGGCTCGAGCTTCTTTTCAGATAACCCTGGCCCCAATAGGCTTCGACCCAGCTGGGCCCCTGCTGTTACTGACAACTCCTTGAGGCGCACGAGAACAGTGCGCGCCGTCGACGTCTTGAGTTTGGTCCGGACAGTTACCGGACGGTCGGACAGCGAGCTACCCATGGCCCGCAGTCCGCAAGCCCGCGTGTATGGAGAGGCTGATAATCTTTTTTCGTTTTTATTATTAACTACGTAGTTATATTATCAAGAAATAACCGTGTTTATACTTAACTAATCGACAATGTTTCAGGAACAAGATCTAATCGTAATTCAAATTCATTGTCAAGGCTTATCGTGGAATTCTTCATATAAAATAGATAATAAGATATCCTATCGTATTGTGTAGATATGTGAATAAAAACTAAAACTGTACAAGTGAGTTAGCTGTTGATAAATAGGATGCACTTTTGTCCGACATTCGTTGTCCTGTCCGTCCTATAGGATAGTCGAACTTATAATGTTCCCACTGTTAGGACTCAGACCTCCTCTCTAGGAGAAGGAATGGGCCGTATTCCACCACGCGGGCCCAGTGCGGGTTGGTAGATATAACATTTCTTCAATTTTTTGGTTCTAGAACATGCCGGTTTCCTAACGATGTTTTCCTTCATCAATTTGAGAGCATTGTCTGTCCGTCCTGCTTGAATTATAATGTAAATATCGTAGTTATACTTGAACATTTTTAAGTTCCTTTTTATTAGTAAAATATTATTAGTATTATATTTCACCATCATCATATCAGCACGTCTCCGTCACAGTTTGTCGGTATAAAAGAATAACGTCTTAGCTTGATTGCACAGCTAGCGCAATGGTTAAACGATTGGCTGCTGGTCGGCGTGTCGCGGGTTCGATTCCTGCACGAAACAAATATTTGTACGGTCTACAGATAGTTGCAGCGGGTCTGGCTATCTTCGGTATTTGAGTTTACATGTTTGTGAATGTGTGAATGCATTCACGGTACAGGATAATTCCTAGTGTGGGGTTGTAAAATAAAATAACAGTTACCGTTTTAAAAATTATAATAAATTTTCTATAATATTTTAAACTATACAATAAATTGTAAGTAAGTACAATAACTAATTAGTTAATAAACTCAATTCACTGTCAAAATATTTATAATGCGTGTCTAACTACTTTAAGTATTATATAATACAATAACAGGTACATACTACATTGGACCCTTGTTGTTCAATATCTTTATCAATGATGTCTCTTCATGTTTTTCTTACTCATCAGTTCTTTTGTTTGCGGATGACATGAAGATTCTGAGTGAGATTAGAACTGAAGAAGACGCTGAACATCTCCAACATGATTTGGACAGATTTCAGAATTATTGTGTTGCCAACCGGTTAGATTTAAATGTCTCTAAATGTTATTTATGTACGTTTACTCGCAAACCTAAACCTGTTCTTTACGATTACAAACTAAGTAACACCTCAATAGCTAGAGTTAACACAATCAGAGACTTAGGCGTCACTTTTGATTCAAAACTACTCTTTGACACACACGTTGATAATATGATTAAAAAAGCTTCTAAAGCACTAGGTTTCATTTTGAGGATATCAGCCGATTTTAAAAACATTAAAACACTCAAAATTCTTTATTGTGCTTTTGTGCGTAGTCATCTCGAATACTGTTCACCGGTATGGAACCCTATTTTCAACTGTTACATCAATCGCATCGAAAGTATCCAAAAGAAATTCTTGAGGTACATTCAGTTTAAATCAAAAACTTACCTGCCTAACTATCATAGTCGCTGCAGGAAGTTCCACATTCTACCATTAATTGAGCGGAGAAAAATAGCTGACATGACACTTTTGTTTAATATTGCTAATGGTTCAGTCGACTGCTCGGAACTGATCGGCAAAATTGGGCTGCGTGTTCCATCTTTTACTTTTAGGAATCATCGACCTCTATATGTTCCCTCAGTGCGGTGTATTTACAGGCAGAACTCTTACATGATAAGAGCTAGCAAAGCGTACAACGCAATGTGTGTAAGTGTTGATGATCTTGACCTGTTCTCCACCAGCACCAATAAACTTAGAAAAATTATGTATGCTAGATTCTTTAATGATCGCTAAAACTGTCGTGTGTGTAAACTATCCTTAATTATAATTATGTACTGGCTCCGAGTATTTTTACTCTTTTCTTTTTTGTCTGTCTACTGTCTCTTGTATCTGTGTGTAAAATTATCTGTGAAAACTTGTAATTGGCCTTCTTTCAATATTTTCCAACTATCTGTATCCTAGCTGTAAGTTTTCCAAAAATTGTAAAATAAAATAAAATAAAAATAAAATAAATACGAAGTTTAAGCAAGCCTATCAACTATGTGTTGTGCAACATACCCTGCGTAGAAAGCCTCATATATGTTGGTAAACAAAACTTGCACAACATTGTTTTATTGAGTTGCTGATGATTTGGACAGTGTCCGAATTGACACATTTTATTTTCAATACTTTTTCTTTGACGATTCGGACACCATCAAATTGATTAAAACACAATTTAAAAAAAAGGTAACAATAATGCTGCTCAGTACCTAGTCAGAACAAAAAAAAATATTACCCAAAGTTTGCCGCCTCGAATGCACCCTAAAAATTGTTTTGGTAACGTTTTTTTTTATGAGAAAAAAGAAAACGTTACCTAAACTATTATATTGTAGGTACAACTTTTTATTTGACTGTACAAAACTGTGTCCCAAACGTCAGTGAAACATTTATTGAAATTAAAATGTGCCTATTCGGACACTGTCCAAATCGTCAACAATACGTTTTATTGAGCAATGAGTCCAACACGCCATAGTCATGACTAGATGACAGATTAAAGCATGAAATTGTAGCTTGGCGCCTAGAGTGTTCTTTTACTTTTTTAGGGTTCTGTACCCAAAGGGTAAAAACGGGACCCTATTACTAAGACTCCACTGTCCGGCTATGGATGACTAATGGAGTTTCTTGCCGGTTCTTCTCCATAGGAAACGACCAATTTGGAACCGTGCACTAGCTTCTGACGTTTTATAAGTGCCCATGTAAGCCTATGTGAAATAAAATATTTTGACTTTGACTTTGTCTGTCACCAGGCTGTATTTCTTAAACCGTGCTAGGTAGAGTTGAAATTTTAACAGTATGATATGGCAGTCAACACGTTTTCTATATCACAACATCAGGTTTAGTTTACCCTGGATACGATTGTGGCATGACGTTAGCAATACTATCATTGATTTTTCTTTGCAGATCGATATACCTACACAAAGTGAAGTTGTAGGTATGGTTTGGACAAAGAAATCCTTGTAATGCCTTTTTTTTTGTCGATGGGGAAAATCATCTTATGACAAAACCCGCGCTTGGGTGGAGCGGGAGATAGTGTCAGACTCTTACTGACTAAAAACCCCACCCCGTTCCTTCTAGCTTTCATACCGGGGAACGAGCTCCCTTTCGGATAACCCTCGCCCCAGTAGGCTTCGACCCAGCTGGGCCCATCCTTGTAATGCCTGAGACTTTTTGTACTTTCACACTTTATAATAAAGTACCTACATTCTTAGATATGCCAACAGACAGTCAATATTTTTGGCACACTTTTTTTTCTTTTTATGATTCACAAATTGTGGAAATATTTTCGAATTAAGCTAGAACTACAATAGATCGACGCAAACTAGTAACACGCCAGATTTGTACGTGGAACGACGTCGCGTGGCGTTGATCTAGTGTAGCTCTTCAAGTCTAGTTTCCATATAAAATGATATGGAGACCGACGCGCCCAGATCGGCGTATGTGGCACACGAGTGAGCAGTGTAGTTCTAGCTTTAGAAATCGGTGACAATGCCCCTTGCTTATGTTACATATTTTGTGAATCCTAGGAAAATCATCATCGGCCTAGCCTTTTTCCCAACTAGCTTGCGGATTTTTTTTTCGGTGGGAAAATCATCCAATGACATCCCCCGCTCTTGGGCTGAGCGGAATAATGTCAGACTTTTACTGACTAAAAACCCACCGCATCATACCGGGGCTAGGCTGCCTTTCGGAGCTAACCCTGGCCCCAGTAGACTAGCTTGGGATCGGCTTGGGATTGGATTGTTAATCCAATGCACCTATACATTGGGTTGTTAATTCTATGTACTGCGCTCTCGTGAACAATGTGGTGAGGATCGAGAGTGTGTCGGCCAGGGTGGCGTACCTTATACTCAGAATATCTTCAAGATATTCGCTGAAGGTCATACAGGTTTACGCCCCGACCTCGGCACACCCCGATGACGAAGTGGAGTCCATGTATGAGGATATATCCAGAGTCATGCATGGCTCTAAGACTCACTTCACCGTGGTCATGGGGGACTTTAATGCGAAACTGGGCAAACGAGACGGTGATGAGCTGCGAGTGGGGCAATTTGGATTTGGACATCGGAACCGCCGGGGACACCTACTGGCTAGTTTTATGGAGAAGGAGAGCCTCTACATGATGAACTCCTTCTTCAGAAAGCGTGAGCACAGGAAGTGGACGTGGCTAAGCCCTGATGGTGTATCTAAAAATGAGATTGACTTCATCATGTCGACGAAGAAGCAAATATTCAATGATGTCTCTGTGATCAATACGGTGAAAACCGGGAGTGATCACCGTATGGTAAGAGGCACATTGAATATTAATGTCAGGCTTGAAAGATCTCGACTGATGAAGTCTACGCTCCGTCCTGCACAGATCCAGATCCAAAACTCCGAGAGCTTTCAGCTCGAACTTCAAAATCGTTTCGATTGCCTAGAAAGCTCCGTGGACAAATATAATGATGGGTTCGTGGAAGCTGTCCATACAGTCGGGTCGCAGTTCTTTAAGACTCGTACAAGTAAGACCAAAAGGCTTACAGATCAAACTCTCGAGCTCATGAAGAAGAGGCGTGAAATAACTTTGCAGTCTTCAGATGACGTGTGCACGTACCGGCGGCTCAATAAACGGATCTCGAAGTCTCTGAAACGCGACCTTCGCAGATTTAATACCGAGAGGATTAAAGACGCGATTGAGCGGAATAAGGGCTCCAAAGTATTTGCACGGGATCTGTCTATTGGGCAGAGCCAGCTCACGAAACTGAAGACCGATGATGGCAGAGTTATATCCGCCAAATCGGAGCTTCTGGGAGAGATCGAGGCTTTTTATGGACAGTTATACACGTCAGTCTCCAAACCCGATACAAATCTAGCAAACGACCCAAGAGCTAGATTGACTCGACACTACACTGAAGATATCCCGGACGTCAGCCTGTACGAGATAAGGATGGCTCTGAAGCAGTTGAAGAACAACAAGGCGTCGGGTGAGGACGGAATTACGGCTGAGCTCCTGAAGGCGGGTGGAAAACCGGTCCTAAAGGCCCTTCAGAAGTTATTCAATTCCGTCATACTCGAGGGAAAAACGCCGCAGGCATGGAGCAGAGGTGTGGTGGTACTTTTCTTCAAGAAGGGTGACAATACCCTGCTTAAGAATTACAGGCCCATCTCACTTCTGAGCCATGTCTACAAGCTGTTTTCAAGGGTCATCACGAACCGTCTCGCGCGCAGGTTTGACGACTTCCAGCCTCCCGAACAAGCCGGATTCCGAAAAGGTTTCAGCACCGTAGACCACATTCATACGCTGCGGCAGGTTATACAGAAGACCGAGGAGTATAACCTGCCTCTTTGCCTAGCGTTTGTGGACTACGAGAAAGCCTTTGATTCGATTGAGACTTGGGCGGTGCTGCAGTCTCTCCAACGGTGCCAAATTGACTATCGGTACATCGAGGTGCTGAAGTGTTTGTACGAAAACGCCACTATGTCAGTCCGACTACAGGACCAGATCTCGAAACCTATCCTTTTGCAGCGGGGTGTGAGGCAGGGAGACGTTATTTCTCCGAAACTGTTCACCGCCGCAATGGAAGATGTCTTCAAGGTTCTGGACTGGAGTGGACTAGGCATTAATGTCAATGGCGAGTACATCACTCACCTTCGGTTTGCTGACGACATAGTAGTCATGGCTGAGACTATGGAGGAGCTCAGCACAATGCTCAATGACCTCAGTAGAGCTTCCGAAAGAGTGGGTCTTAAAATGAACATGGATAAAACCAAAATCATGATTAACAACCATGTAGCGCCTACTCCTATCAAGATCGGAGACTCTACACTCGAAGTTGTGGAAGATTACGTCTACCTCGGACAGACAGTCCAGTTAGGTAGGTCGAACTTCGAGAAAGAGGTCAACCGTCGAATCCAACTCGGCTGGGCGGCGTTCGGGAAGCTACGCGGTGTCTTCTCGTCCAATATACCACAGTGTCTCAAGACGAAAGTCTATGATCAGTGCGTGTTGCCAGTGATGACATATGGCTCCGAAACGTGGTCGCTCACAATGGGCCTCATCAGAAGGCTTAAAGTCACCCAAAGGGCAATGGAAAGGGCTATGCTCGGGGTTACCTTGCGTGATCGAATCAAAAATGAAGACATCCGCAGGAGAACTAAGGTTGCCGACATAGCGCAAAGAATTGCCAAACTTAAGTGGCAATGGGCAGGGCACATTGCTCGCAGAACAGATGGCCGTTGGGGCCGAAAGGTTCTGAAGTGGCGACCGCGTACCGGAAGACGCAACGTTGGAAGGCCTCCAACAAGGTGGTCTGATGACCTGGTGAAGGTTGCGGGAAGCCGATGGATGCGAGACGCGCAGGAGCGTTCGTTGTGGCGACGCTTGGGGGAGGCCTATGTCCAGCAGTGGACGGGTATCGGCTGAAATGATGATGACTGCGCTCTCGACTCGTCGCTGCGGCCAGCGCTGCGCTCAAGGCTGTTTTCTTAGAGAATAGCACCGCTGGACCAACGACTTTACCTAAAAGCTTTCTAAGGCACGGTCTGTCAGTAATGTCCTAGATAAACTTACAAGAAGAGTCATGAAGCCATTTATTAAAACAGAAAAGGAATGTCAAAAATTGTCATACACATTACAGAAATATTTTATTACTTTCGACCAGTAAATATTTATACATCTTCACAAGTATATACATAATGAAAAATAAAGTCCTAATTAGTCACAAATAGGTTGGGCCTGCCAACCTTACTACAAGACTACACTCAACCTACCTTGTTATGAAAACCTATACTCTGTTCAAAATAACATTACACATTTATGAAAACCTTTTATTACTGTCCTTTCAATCGATTTTGACTCTTATTACGTTGGTGGCAAGACAAATGACGGCCGCAGTAAATAGTTGGTATTGTAACCACTGTTTTGCTTTTAACGCCATCCTTATGCCAACGAAATAGAAGTTAAAATCGCTTGAATAGACAGTAAAAAAGGTTTTTTTAAATGTCTAATCGTAACGCGAATAGGGTATAGGTACCTTAAAGTACTAAGTAAAGGGTATATCGACGGCTTAGAGTGAAAACCTCGGATTTGCAATTATAGGTATTTTTTTAATTATGTTTCTGAAAAAAAAAAATCTCGCAACGCACAAGCTTTTGTCAAGCAAAATTTTAATACAATAGCTCTAGCCATCGATATGTACCTTTAAGTACTAAGTAACATTCTAACATTTAATAATCATTTTAACAGTCGTTTTTTAGCAAAATACATAGCTATACCTATA
This sequence comes from Mythimna lalbum, assembly GCA_949319445.1. NCBI lineage: Eukaryota > Metazoa > Arthropoda > Insecta > Lepidoptera > Noctuidae > Mythimna > Mythimna lalbum. The sequence continues at coordinate 19,667,847 of OX439356.1, read as the reverse complement.
ACAGAAGACGTTGTAGCAATTGCCGCTACTTTCGTGGAGCCAATCCTCTCGCCCCAAAGCCAGCCTTGTGGGAGACAGCTGATGGCATGTGTGATGTCCAGGCACAGCTTGCCGGCGACGACAGACTCCAGCATCAGTCTCACGTCGAGGTGTTTCCCGGCGTCCGCGCAGTCTTCAGAGGCTTGTTGTAAACATTGTCTGCTCCACCATAGTTTCCGTATTGAGCTTGACGTTCTGTAAAAAGGTTGGTTATTTGTAACGTTATAAAAAACTAAGTGTCCCCCGTGGTTTTACCCGCGTCTTTGGTTACTGCTCATATTGGACGTAGCGTGGTGTTATATAGCCTTCCTCAATAAATAGACTATCAAATCATCATCATCATCATAACAGCCGAAAGACGTCCACTTGGACATAGGTTTCCCCCAAGCGTCGCCACAACGACCGGTTCTGTGCGTCACGCGTCCATCGGATTCCCGCGACCCTGACCAGTAGTTCCTGAGATTAGTTCGTTCCACCAAACAAACAAAGATTAGATTATAAGGCTTAGAAGAAGAAAGATAAAAGTTAGATTACCTATAAAGCTGTCTTTGTCTAACTACCTTCTGCCAGCGGCTTCGCCCGGGTGAAAGTAGGTTTCTCTAAACAAACTCTGGATCCCCGTTTCATTCCTTTAGGGAGCGATTTTTGGAAAATCCTCCTACATCATAAAAGGAAACCTTGTGCAAAATTGAACGCTCCTATGCCAGTAGTTTTGACTGCGTTGATACTTAATGTGTTAAACGTTATCGAACTTCTCCGAAACGGTTTATAATTTTTTTTTTGTGTATATTTGATACCTAGGTCTGAGAATCTGTCTTTATTGGCTATTTTTGACATTCCTAGCCCCCCATTCCTTCTTTGACAATCTATATGGTAAAACAACGGTTGCCGGCTCAGCTAGTATACTAATACTAATCTATACATACTTAACATCAACTAAGTAAAGAAAACGCTACAGGGAAATGAGCGGCAAGATATACCTAGCCGGTATAGGTACATAATTGTATCCATACGAGAAAGTAAGACCAAAAAGTTTATTTTTATAATTGATAGGCTCGCGTTTAACCAATATTTCACCTGTTGGTAAGCGACGATGTGGTCGAACACTGGGTAGGGACTGTCGTTGTCTCGTTTTGATTTAACGACCTCGCTGATACGCTTTAGACCGCCTCTAAATTAGTCCACACTATACCTCTGTTAGTTAGGTGGCCTATTCAGCATAATTTTTGCGATGCTCCAAAAAATTGCTCCCGCGGGTTCGTCTACCATTTTTTATAGTCTAAGGTACAAAATAGCTACATTCCTATTACAAGACTTTAATTTACGACCAGATGTTACGCTAGCAAGACGGAATGTACCTAATTAACCTATTGAGATAATTACCTACAAAAATGGTCGCAAATTGCATGTTCATTTAATTTGCTAAACACAATCAATGCTGGCCGGACAGGGCCGGAAGTTATTAGACAGTAGTTGGGCGTTGACAAGGACTGCATACCGTGTGGCGCGTAGCCTAGAGCTTTGGAGTGTAAGTGTGCGTAGAGTACCCCTCGTACCCTCGATCAGTTTAATTTGTAAAATGTTACGTTTTATCGCTCTTTGTCAAAGAGATTAAATAGATACAATAGAGCGGCCATCAGAAGAAATGTCTCTGAAAAACTGTCATCCTATGCTTCAGTGAAGACGAAAAATATTTACGAAAATAAACTGGAGTTAGGTCCAGTCGTTTTGCCATAATACGATTTACGATGGTGCAATGCGCCACTCGGCATATTTCTCCAAAAAATATTTACTTTTGCTGCGTATAGCGGACACAAACGCGATTTGACTGACAGGCACAGGTGAAAACGACCGCAGACAACGGGACGCGCCATCTTTTTGGTTTGGATTCGGTTGCGTGCGGAAGCGCGGGATAACGCTACCCGCCAGCTGTTCGGTGCGATCTGGTATCATGTATTTTCATTACTTTCTTGTTGATTTATTGATGACTCTGTTCCTCTGATCGTAATATTGCTAAATTGATTAATATTCTTATAAAACTCATGTCAATAGTATTCAGGTTAATAAATGTTTATGTTTTTTTATGTAATTTTACTTCTGTGTTAATATCAGAAGTGGGATAACAATCCAACCTCAATTTAAGCCAACTGACTAGCATGAATTTCATAACAGAGGAACTTTTATTGTCACCCACATGAGTGAATTTTTGTTCGTTTTGTTGTTGTTTAGTGAACATAGAACTTGTTTTGACGTGTGAATATGCCAAGAGCGACCATTACATGGTCGTGCAAGCATCAGTCAATTCCATCAATCATGAATGATGATTTTCGTCAATCAGTACTAAAAAACGTTAATCATCGCATTAGGCGATAGGTATTTCGTCAATCAAAACTTTGACTGTGGCAAAACTGACAGCAAAACCTACCGTGTAATGTTCGCCTAACATGCATTGTTAGCAGAGTAAATCACGTACCAGATCGCACCGACGGCATCGTAGGCACGATAGGTCGCGAGATAGCTCACTAAAACTTCGAAATAAGTCGCATAACCGTCGCAAACAGAATTCCTATAGTGTACGATCGAACGGGACACCACCGCTTACGTCATACATTAGCCAAACACCGCGGTCTAGCCGTACAGAATCGCGAACGCTAGAATCAATATTATCTTGACTAGAAATGATCGTACGTATGGTATACGTCATGGATACGTAGACTCTTGGTGCGATGAAGTAGATCGCGCCCTATTAGTCAATCGCGGGGGTGATCAGGAATGCTTCTTACGCGTAGCCGGATGTTTAAAGGGCGACGCGGAAACGTGGTTGAATGAATGGGCTGCCTCTGATACATCGTGGAGTAGTTTTAGTTAAGACTTATTAGTTTAAATCACTTTGCTCTCGAAAATAAGTTTATGCGACGATACTTTTTGAGATGAATACGACATCTAACAGCTTCATGTCGTACGCCGAGTGCGCGAAGCGTACACTGCTCCGCTTGCGCATCGTCAAAGGCATTAGTGAAGAGTTGATGACACAAATTGTGGTCCGTGGCATAAACGATACACAAGTGCAGGCGGCGGCGGCATATATTATGCTGAACTCTTTTCATACAATCTGGTATCCATATATGCGAAACCAGATCAATTTAAGGTTGACTCAACTAAATCTATTACTGGTCTGCTTACCCTCCATCACGAAAACGCGATGCAAGGCAGGTAGACTCGAATAAACGTAAGATCTGTTTTAACTGTAAGGTCACTTCTTTCACCAAGCCAGTGTCTAAAGTACACTCCAACGCTCCAACCCGCATGTTTTGTAAAAAGTTAGGGCATACTAAGGACGTTTGTTTTGCTAAGGAAAGATCGGTTCGATCACAGGGTCAGCAGAACAAGCGTAACGCAAATTATTGTCAGGATCATGCGAAAAAAAAAAAAAGCAACGGCATAACCACCACCGTAGTACATAGCATACCGGTCGATGTCTTAATAGGCAGAGAAGCGCTTAATAAGGTCAGGTTAGGCCGAGCCCTCAAAAGATTCAGGAATTAATAGACTCGCCCTCCCCAGAAAATGTCAAACAAGTTAAGCATTTCCTGGGACTGGCTGGGCGCTTTAGGAAGTAGGTACATTGTGGGCTATGCCACGAAAACATTCCAATAATCTCACAATTAACCAAAAAGGAGTTCAGTTCAATTGGGGTTCTGAACAGAAAAAAAAAGCGTCTGGAAATTATTTCAATCTTGACTAATGAGCCGGTGTTAGCTATTCTTGACCCGAGTCTACCCACAGAGATACATACTGATGCGAGTAGCATCGGTTATGGCGCAATTCTTTTGCAAACGCACCTGGAAGGTAACAAAACAGTTGTGGCTTATTTCAGTCGGCCTACTCAAGGCGCAGAGAGTAGATACCACTCTTATGAGTTACAGACGTTGGAGGTCGTGAGAGCGTTGCAGAATTTTCGACATTATCTAATTGGACTCCAGTTTAAATTAATTACAGACTGCAATGCTCTCAAGTCTACCGAGCGTAAAAAGGATCTGCTGCCAAAAGTTGCCCGCTGGTGGATGTACCTTCAAGATTTCAACGTTGATATGGAGTACCGAAAAGATTAAATTATGTCACACGACGATTATTCAAGCAGGAACACTCCTCGTAAAATGCTTTATATCACTCAACATCGCAATTGGGCTTAGATAGCACAAGCTTCAGATGAGGAGACACGGGAATTTCCCCAAAAACTTAGAGAAGGCAATCTAGACCCTAATCGCTATGTTGAGAAAAACGAACTTTGCTTTGTTCCCCGAAGTCACAGACTTAGCATGCTACGAGTATTCCATGTCGAGCACAATCACATTGGCTATGACAAGACCTTAGATCTAATCCTTATGAACTTTTGGTTCTCAAGCCTTAGGCAATTCGTTAAAAAGTACCTCGAACATTGTTTGATCTGTATTTCCAAGAAACGTGTGCTTAGGGCTCCACAACAAAATATAACTTCATCGGAAAAACTTCAAAAAGTGAATGCGTTCACTTAGTACATGCTCCTTTACCCAATTCATAGGCAGGACGTCGAACTTCTAAGAGTGCTCACAAACGCAGTATCACTTTTTGGTCCGCCAAAAATTACTCCATAGATGCACCAATCAAACGGCCAGTTCGAGAGGTACGCCCAAACTGTTCTGTACCTTCTTCGAATCGAGACCAATCACAAAGGGGCAGCCTGGTCTGAAACACTGTGGAGACTCCAGCTGATCTTTAACGTGACCAAGTAGAAGACAACTGCTGTCACCGTTAAATCTACTTACTGGTGGGCACCGATGTCCGGTGACCCCCGTCATCACTGGTCCAAGACGTCGCTTTGGAAGACACTGTACAGCCGAACCGTGTAGCACAAAGAAAGTTACGCCGAGCCCGCGCAACTAACTTATTGAAACGAAACCGGTCTCACCAGGACAATTATGTAAATCGAAATCGACAAACACCAATAGTTTTTATGTGAATGATTTGGTTTTCGTAATTAAGTTTTCACAGGCAACTGGAAAGATGGACCATGGTATGCGAGGGCCGTACCGGGTCATGCGCACGCTGCCAAGTGGAATATAAGAGCGGCGCTTATTGACCGGCTCCTGTGGAGGGACGACGCAAGCTGCTGCTCAGTACATGGTGCTCTGGAACGGGAGTGGCGTCCTGAGACCTGCGGTGCATTCTTTGGGCATGAGTACTCATGTACTGTAAGAAATCTACATTGCTATAGAGGGTGATGTAGATCTTATGGTGAGACAGTAGACGGACTGCGAGACGTCTACGTCAGGTAAACTGCGAGGTACCTGACCGGTCTCATAAAGTGTGGCCTTGCCACCCACGTATAACGGAGGTCGTTCCCGTATAACGTGTGTTTTGTCGTGTAGAGGACGGACTGCGAGACGTTCCTTTCGGTGATTTGTTAATCGCCCTACACGATGGGTCATGTAGAGGACGGACTGCGAGACGCTCCTCTTGGCGATAAACGCCCTACATGACAGCGATTTGTATGATGTATGACTGTCGGTGCCAGGAGTCATGAAATTTTAGTGAGACGAATGGAACTCTATGGAGTACTAAGATAACGTCTTGGTACTTCATAGACTACTTAGCTAGTTAATTCATGTTTCTGATGAATGAAAGAAAAAGGCCACATAAGATGAAATGAGTGTAAGCTGAAGAATAGGCAAATGTGTGTGCTCTCCGTGAGATGTTAACCTTTCTTGTTGGTTTCACAGCAGATGACTTGACTGAAGACACTACTTCTGTCCAATAAGGTACGGAGCCAGTCGCTGGGCTTTCCCGTACAACTAATGACTCATGGAGCAGCAATGCAGAGCTTGCCGGACTTCTCTGATGCCGTCGAGGACGACGCCAGATCAGGATGGTCGTGTTGGATACTTTTACCATTGCCCAGAAAAACGGACTGGCAACAAAAAAAAAAAAAAAAAAAAAAACGACCGCAGACAACGGGACGCGCCATCTTTTTGGTTTGGATTCGGTTGCGTGCGGAAGCGCGGGAAAACGCTACCCGCCAGCTGTTCGGTGCGATCTGGTATCATGTATTTTCATTACTTTCTTGTTGATTTATTGATGACTCTGTTCCTCTGATCGTAATATTGCTAAATTGATTAATATTCTTATAAAACTCATGTCAATAGTATTCAGGTTAATAAATGTTTATGTTTTTTTTATGTAATTTTACTTCTGTGTTAATAATATGTTTAATGTCTTTGCTCTTTGGCAAATCTTGTAAAAGTTTGGATTTCTGAGCCTCGGCCGAAGATCTGAACTATAAGATTAGATAAAGAAGACTCCCAGATCGACTAATTTTCGGTGAGATTGGTAAGTCGCCCCTCTTTAGTGTCTTCATGGACCAGGAGCTCCTCCACCGGAATCCAATCTCGCATCAATATCGCGATTTTGTGAGATTGGAAGTTTTAATATACCTATACTAAAAACTAATTAGCTATGATATGGCTATGATTCAGGCCACGGTCCGGAACAAGAAGAAATGGGAGGCGGTCACCTCCTGCGAAGCACTAATGCTAGCGTAAGAGACGGCCGCACGCGTAAGGGAAGGGATATCGTCACGCCTCAGCTGCCGCGATCGTGACTTTCGACTACCAGCCGAGGTAGGCGCGAGCGTGGACGACGAGCAATGGGTAGCACACCGTCCGGTAATCGTTCGGACAGAGACGTCGACAGTGCGTAATGTTCTAGCGCGCCTTAGAGATGTCAGCAAAAGCGTAGAGGCCTTATGTACAGGAAACACAACATATTTTCTGGCTATGAACCAAAAGTCAAAAATTTACTGAAATGCAGTTTTTTTTATTGTTGATAGGTTTGCGCTTGACCGCTATCTCACCTGATGGAAAGCGACGATGTTCTAAACAAATATTATAGTAAAATGATGTATAACTTACTGTATAAGAGAAATAATCAGGCTAGCAGCCCATAATATAGTGCTGAACGTCTCCAGTTGGTAAGCTGTCTTGTCGCTCAGCTTCAGAGCGCCCACGTCGTACAGCCAGCACGCCTTCTCCACCGGCAGGAATGTTTGGTCCACTATGTTGGCTATCACGCCCAGCAGTGCTGCTGTTGTTGTTGATTCCTGAGACAATATAAGGGTGTGAGACACTGATCAAACTGAGTTGAATTTTGCACGGTATCTGAGAATATTTTTTAGAATTCCATACCCAGGGTAAAACGGGACCCTATTAATAAGACTCCGCTGTTTGTCTGTCTGTTTGTCTGTCACCAGGCTGTATTTCATAAACTTTGCTAGCTGTTGCTAGACAGTTGAAATTTTCACAGATGATGTATTTCTGTTGCCGCTATTACAACAAATACCAAATAAAATAAATATTTAAGGCCAGGGTTAATTCGAAAGATAGCTCAAGCCCCGGTACGAAAGACAACAAAGGAACAGAAGTGGGTTTTTAGTCAGTAAAAGTCTGACACTATCTCCTGTTCTGCCCACAAGCGGGGATGTCATTGGATGATTTCCCACCGCTAAAAAAGGAGGGGGGACAACAAACGTGAATTTTCTGCCGAATTTTCCTAAAGTACGGAACCCTTCGTTTTTTTTTTGTTTGTAGTAGGTAATCTCTGAAAGTACTAATCCAATTTCCAAGACAAGTATCGTGAGTGCGTTCACAAACATGTAAACTCACATACACAAGAAAAACAGACCCGGAACACTTATCTGTAGGCCATACAAATATTTGTTCCGTGCGGGAATCGAACCCGCGACACGCAGCGCGGCAGCCAATCGCTCAACCTTTGCGACAACATGTGCCCACAATCTGTATCTGTTTTAATATACACAGCAGTGTGCTAGCATAATCAGGAAGTAAAATTATTATAAGCAGGTAGTAAAACTAGATATTTTGCAAGGTGACACTGAACTTCTACTTTTGATAACCTGCCGTCCTGGCAGTGACCACATTAAAAAATTGAAAAATATTATTTTTTATTATGGTCAAAGAATTAATTTAATTAGACAAAAAATATAAATTTGATTATAAAAATACAAAAAAAATTATAGTTTAAATATAGTGTCATAAATTATCATTTTACAATTTAAAATCTATAATAAAGTTTGTTTTTTGGTTTGTAGCTAGTAAATATAATTTAGGGAAACTTACATGTTTTCCCAAGCCATAGCTATATGTGTGTCTGATCATGGGGATGTCATCAAAGAGCCGCAGCATCATCCGGGCCGTGGAGAGGCGCGAGCCGGCCACCTGCCACGGCTTGTCTTCTTGGACACATCCATACAGCTTGCATGCATAGCAAGCCAGACGGACCACCTGTGTAAATATTATGTTGATGAATACTATTTACTGTATATGTATACAAAAGTTTTGTCTTGCAGACTTATTACATTATTTATCATAATTTCAGCTGACAGAAGTCCATTGTTGAACATAGGCCACATTAGACATAATCCTACTAATATTATAAATGCGAAAGTTTGTATGTATGGACTTATGGATGTTTGTTACTCTTTCACGCAAAAACTGTTGAACGGATATCGATGAAACTTGGTACACGGGTTGATCATGTCCTAGAATAACACATAGAATACTTTTTATCCTGGGATTATGTTTCCTTGTACATTATAATTTTCTAATATTACTGAGCACATATTCGAACTTCATACATCAACCAATTTCAAGTACAATTTTAAAATAGGTAAGTGTTTTACTATTTTTATGAAAAGGCCACATGCCACAATAAGTATCTTATATTTTCATCGAAATTTATAGCATGTTAAACCACTTATTAGGAAGATAATATGGGTAAAAGGTCAGTAGTTGTCACCTTTATTGTGTTGACTCAAACAATAGTGTTAAAAATGAGCGTCAACTACAGGTTATTGACTGGTATGACCGGTGTAAACGGTGTAAATACCAAGGCCGTCGAGCTTCCGCATACCGTACCTTGTCTCTCCCGTTGTAACTGTCCAGAAGATCACAAATATCGTCCACTACTGAAGACATTTCACTGTAACTGCACTGTTTTAGCTGTTGTAACAATATGTTCAACTGATAAGTTATCGGAACGCACTGGCCAGTCCGCAGCTATCGCAAAAGCGTGCGGTCTTGTAGATTTGCGGTTGATAACTATTACATTCATATTACATTTCTCCAATCTATTAGATTATTAGTGTTTCGCAACCTTGAGTTCGTTTTCGAAAGTTCAGTCGACTGTCAACTACAGCTGATGGTGACGTTGCGGATGACACATGGGTTTGACAGATGACAGTGGTTTTAGTGATGTGCTGCTTGAACTTGAAATACTGTGCGGATAAAAATTTTTTTTCAACAAGGATCAGTTTTTGTATTCAAGAATATGTGGTACTAATAATAATCTTCTTAACACATTACCAACTTCCGAACTTCGAGCTACATACACCTAAAAAAATAGCCAAAATGATGAATAATACTAATGAAAAAGCAGCCGAAGTGCAGGACGCATAGCGCGGCACGCAAATATCAACGACATCATCCGTCGCGCTCTTGTCACCGTCGGCGTTCCGGCCATATTGGAACCTCATGGCCTGGCACGCGACGATGGCAAAAGACCGGACGGTATGTCTCTATTTCCATGGAAGATGGGTAGGCCTTTAGTGTGGGACGCTACTTGTGTCGATACTCTTGCGCCATCCCATCTTTCTAGCTCGTCGTGCTGTGCTGGTGCTGCTGCAGCGGCTGCAGAAAACCTCAAGCGGCGGAAATATAATAACCTTGTTGGTAATTATGTTTTCGAGCCGTTTGGGGTTGAAACTCTTGGATCGTGGGGTCCGAGTGCTCACAAATTATTTAAAGAACTTTCCAAACGCCTCGTGGACACTTCGCGTGACCCAAAGGCTGGCTTTTACTTCGGTCAAAGGATAAGCATTGCCATTCAGCGTGGCAATGCCGCCAGCCTTTTGGGTACATTACCAGTCGACAGCGATGCGGAGGAATTTTTCGACGCCTTACATTAAATTGCCATTTCTATTTATTTTTTTATTTTAGTTCTCTAGGGTTTTATTTTAATTTTTTAAGTTAGTTTTAATTAATTTAAGTTTATATCTAGAAATAGTTATTAGTATTAATATTTACAATAAAGACTTTATTATTATTATAGTGATGAAAAATACTCTGATAAATTCTGGAATCCGTTATAATATTTCATAATATACTTAAACACGAGGTACCTACTGTACTCTCTATATAAGGCGTTTAGAGAGCTAATTGAAAATACCAAATGAAAAGGAATTTTAACAGTTGTAGAATTAAATTGTTCTTATTTTATTGAACATGATCATGATCTGAATCAAGATTTCTATTTTTTTTTTATAATGATGGAGAATTACACTTCCTGTATTTATTTGCATCAATCGTTTGAAACTAGGTATACCTACATCCGATACATCAAAACGATTCTGAAATGCAATTTCAAACACAAATCAATTCGTATTGATTTCTCAAACTGAAAAACGCGATTTCAAAAATGGACTTGGCCGAAAATATTGTAATATCTCTAAACGAAAACTACTGATTCGTAAAAATTAAATTTCTCTCTTTCAACCAAATGTAATATAGCGGAATCAAATGGACAGCTTAAAGTTTTGGAATTCAGATTCAAATTTGTTGCTTACGGAAATAAAATACACATATAATATGAGATGAATATCCTCATAATTTTAAAGGAAAAGCACGCAAATCAATAAAAAAATCAAATTGAAGAATGTGCAAGTAACTCCAGGGCACTCTTCTGAACCATGTTATATTTTACAAATATCTCTTATTAGATACCGGATATCCAAAAAACGGTTTTAAAAACAACTTTTAAATCTGAAATTGGATAAATATCCGTTCGCATTCAAAATCAAACATGCCCATATCTATTTGAATCTGACATGATAAACTGTCAGAGCAGACGTTTTGTGTTTCGTTCTGAAATTAACGCAGGTTAAAGGTAACAGAAGAAACAAAAGTTTACGAAGTATCTGCTAGTTTTAATTTCTACTTATTTGCGTTCACATTTCCCAGTTTTCTTTTATAGTATCGGCACAAACTTTGTAAACTCTTGCCATCATTTCTTTCTTTTCAGAGCTTGAAACGACCGCAGACTGGAATGTAAATGTACAATACCTATATGGGTAATACCCTTTATACTCTACTACCACTGTATGTATGTTCCAGGTCGACAGTCGACATCAATTTCGAGTGTAGTCTCCGATTTTGATAGGCATGGGTCTACATGGATGTTTACCATGACTTTGGGTTTTGTCCATGTTCATTTAAAATCCTACTCTGAGCTTTCGAAAGCTCTACTGTGGTCATCGAGCATTTTACTGAGCTCCGCCGAAGTGCAACGGCAACCCGGAAGTGAGTGATGTACTCGCCATAGACTTTAACGCCCAGCTCTCTCCTGTCCAGAACCTAGTGAAGATATCCTCTATTGTGGACGTAGTTTCGGAGAAATGACGTCTCCTTGCCTCATACCTCGCTGCAAGAGGATAGGTTTCGAGGTGTGGTCCTTCACTGCTTACAGTAGTAAATTAAAAAATCATAAATATAGCTTGTCCATTTTTTAATAAATACAAATACAACACAATTATGGTTACACTAGAAGCCAACCTCATATTAAAAAATGCATTAACTTTATCACATTATATTCATTGATATTTTATTTAACATATTTACAGTTCATCATTTGGCTAGCCTTGCGCCTTACAAGGTAAAGCATATGAGTGATGAACTCAATCATCATCAGACTCCGGCCTACTGTAATTAATTTTATTCGACTTAATCTGATGGAAAATCTGGATCAAATCTGAAGTAGGAGCTATGGCACCTTTAGCCACCCAACTCTTCAACGTCTTCGCCAAGTCTTCGGTCTTCAAATTGACAGTTAACTTTATAGTTTTATTCAAACGCGATCTATCAAAGAAGTATTTAGTTGTTTCTATGTTTAAATCTGTTATTACAGGTGGATCTGGCCCCAGAATGTTGTCTACGTAGTTCTCGTCATATGTTTTATTCGTGTAGTCGATGCCGTTCTCGGTGATGACGGGGGCGGGAGCGTATTCGGGTACTGCCGCTAAGTGTTCGGCATTTGCGTTCCAAGATCGGTTGTTGATACGCAGCAGTGATTTTACATCGCGACCATAGAGATTTGCGTTTTCGAATGTTTTGTAGCCGAGACCTGGAAGAGAAAAATCATGTTATTGATTAAGCAATACCGTCAGAAGATTAGCGACTGTGCAGCCCATACCGTTCTATTCCTTGCAACACTATGAATATGAGAAATCAAGTTTGTAGAATGTTATCTTCCTTGGGAATAAGGATATCTTGAGAAAATCCTATTTAAAAAAAACATCTAACTGAGCATTCTAGCTAAAATGCTGTTACCAAGTCTGTCAACGTCTTGGGCTCGGTCCGGACAGTTACCGTACGGTCGGAAAGCGACCTACCTATGGCTCACCGTCCGCGAGCCCGCGTCTACGGTGGCCGGAAATCGGGATCGGAATCCCGGCGGCGGCAGCGGCGAGGGCGCCGTTGCCTGATGCGGTCCTCCGGCCTCCTCCTTTGCTAGCATTACTGCTTCGCAGAAGGAGGCGACCGTCTGCCACTCCTCCTCGCTCCGGACCATGGCCTGTACCATGGCCCGACGCGAGAGATCGTCGCCACCGATTGCCCTCACGAGGGCACGGCGATGCTCTGCCCAAGCGGGGCACACCTCTACTGTGTGCTCCACCTTGTCCTCCGGGCGTTCCGCACAGTGGCGACACCCGGGCGTCTCTTCCGCTTGAATCCGGTGCAGGAACCTCCCGAACGTGCCATGTCCGGTGAGGACCTGCGCCATGCGGAAGGTAAGGACGTCGTGAGGTATTTCCAGCCACGCCTCAAAGAGAGGACTTACCGCCACAATTGTGGCGTGCGCAGACCGATCGTCGTCGTCGTCGTCCATAGTCGGAGGAAGGCAAACTGATGGTTTTCCTACCTTCAACGGCAGCCTTGAGGAGTCCTACTGCATTCACACTGGACACTAAAGCAACAGGCTCTCCGAGCGGTGTCGCCACGTACAGGGTGGAGCCTTCTTTCTGATCTGACACGAGTTGGATGCTCAGGTACATCAGGTCGCCGAGGAAAACAGTTTGAATCTGAGGAGTATGACAAAATGTATTTATACTGGAACCATTGAATATCAATGACTGGAACATTAGATTTTTGTAAGAGCAATGAGTACCCGATTTACGCGACACGGTTTTCGTGTTGTGTTACTTTTTAAAAATGACATGACTTTTTGTGGCAATGAAGGAAAACGACATTCTAAACTAAATATGATGCAGGTATTTGCTGAATATTAGAAGAACAGAGTGCAAAAATAAATACAAAACTATATTTCAATTTTCAATATCCAATTCTCGGATTTTATTAGGGTTTCTTCGCTGAAAGTTCCAACGGGTCCCTATTACTAAGCCTTTGCGGTCCATCCATCCTTCTATAGGTCTGTCCATTTGTCAGCAGGCTGTATCTGTGTGTATATATAGTAGAGAGTAGAAATTATCACAGAATATGTATATTGATTGCCGCTACACTAACAAATAATAAAATTAAAATAATGTTAAAAATTACAGGACTCACAAGAAAGGTTATTATTGGCGTTTTGGAAGTTCGTTCGATTTTTTAAATTGCAATATGGAACCCTTCTTTTTACGCAAAATACGCCCTCTAGTTGTGAAGTCGCAAACACCGGCCCAAAATACAAACGGAACCCTTCATATGCGAGTCCAACTCGTACTTGACCAGTTTTCTTTTCTTTTCTTTTTTGAGCAACTGAGTCAACGTTGACTATTCTGCCATCATAATATGGTGACAGCAACACTTTGAGGTGAGACAAATAAGCATCATTCGTTCATTCATAAAGATAATTAATATTCCGTTACCTCTGGTCTCATGCTCCTCTTATTCTTTTTGAGTGCCTGAGCGATCCTCCCAGGGATGGCACTCATACTCATTGTCACTGGTTCATCAACCAACTTTTCTGACAACTTGATCACATGCCAGGTGCGGGCCTGAGTCGCTACCACTGAAATAAAATGTGTGTGAGACATTATTTTACCAATTGCATTTTATTTTTTATAGTTGCAGTTTCTTACACAGGCATGCAGCTTCTTTAGCTAATTGATTAATTAATGACATTATCAGACATTGTTTTGGCTTTGATTTGGTGTAGAAGGAATGTTAAAAGTCTTCATTCTATGAACGGTCTATGGCATTCATCATCAGTCAATACATGGTATTGCTAACTTTACAGAAGCAGTATAAGTATGTTAAGGCATTGAGACATATTTTAAGCTGAAGCTTTGAATCCCAACATTTTTTCTTTAATTTACTTAAGAAAATGGTTGTTTGAGAGTTATACTCTAATACATTAAAACAAATATATAATATATATTATATATCATTTTGTAAATAAATAAATAAATAAATAAATAAATATGTCAATGTTCTCAATTTTATATTTGTTAATTATTTAGAATACACATACTGGTTACTTTACAACCCTAAAATGTTTGTTGATTTTTAGTTGGTATTCGCAATAAAGTTTAATTCATGAATCCCCAAGCGACCACCGGTGGCCGCGCATCTATTGTCTTACTATTGTGTCTCTAATTGACGGTATCTGAAGGGTTAATGGTATAGTTAGATTTATTAGCCCCCTTGCTTGATATTTTCATGTTTTGTATGATTACATCTCATTATTATAGTAAGTTTTAACTTTTATACACATTGTGTCTACATCTCTCATCCAACACTCCTGTCTGCAGGTCTTCTGAAAGAAATTTCTTTGGAAATAAGCTGCACCTTTGAGCTCTTCTATCTGTATTTATTATTTATAGTTTTTAAATATTTGTGTGTACATAAATAAATAAAGCTGAACTATATTTAGAGCATACTTACATTTCAGCCTCAACCTTGCAACAATATCATCAAGCTCATCCGCAGAGAGAGCCTTAGATATATGCTTGCACAGCACCCTAGCCACACTGGCAGGTTGCATCGGTAGCCGAGCATTACGTACTGCTTTCGCCAGCTCCCGCCAACGCACGCCAAACTCAGGCAGCGCCGTAACACAGAACACATCTAGGGGCATCCTAGTTATTATTTGTTGAAGATCGGACAACTCTGAAAATTAAACAACAAAATACTTTCGAAAATGTTTCAGATATAGTGTTTGTGAATAGCAAGAATTGTTTATTGTCATAAGTTAAGAGAATAATGTTTTTATGAAACTATATAGTGATAAAAAAATTGTATTATACCTCAAGTTTTGCTAGCTTTTCAACATTTATTTTAGGTATTCACAAATGCTTATCTACCGAGTATAAAAATAATATAATAATGAAAGTATAGTACTCTTTATATTATTCCTCATAACAGTTTTCAATGAGGGTGATCAAACCAAACAGACTGGTGGAAATTGGAGTGATTTATTTATAAAAATAACTGTTTGATAGTGTTATTAGCCTGTAAACTAGTGATCCCACTGCGTTAGATATTTAAATATTTATGATCTTCATTAATTTCATGGTCTGGTATTTGGTACTTACTGTCTTTAGTGGCACCCTGCATTTTGTTTATCCGTTAAATGTATTGTCTCGTAATTTAGTAAACTGTTTACTATTTACATTAACACGATTATCAATATATCATCGACAAATCTTTACTTCTTTAGTTTTTAAGTTTTCAAACATATTTATTCAAATCCAAAACAAACAAACAATCCAGCAGCCGTTGCCAATTTGACATTATTTTAAACTCTGCTGACAGAAGTGAAAAGAGTTGCCAACTCTAATTATAGAAAATTGATAAAATAGATTTAAAAGTGCAAAGAGGATACTCTTTGCACGATTTCCCTACTTTGATGTAAGTAGGGGGGAACACGGATATAAAAGATCCCTTTTTTTATTGAAAAAAAAAATGTTTTCTCTGTGTATTCTATAAAGTCTCATTCGATGGTTACGGTCATTATATCACTACGCGAACTAACGATTACTCAGTCAAAAATATCCTAAATATTCAGTGGCTGTTTCAATTATTCGCAAATTAATTTTTACACAACTGGACGATATACATGTAGAATCATTGAAACAGGCATGATCTCTGCAAAATGGAGCGGAGAATTTATCATAATTTTGATTACTTTAGTAAAGCTTGTTGAGAAGGCCTGAGGCCAACTACAGCAAAAACAAAAGAATGTGAACATCTGTATTCTTACTGAAAGTGAAACTACACCACTAGACGTGTCTTAAAAGTCTTTGTATTCAAACCCAAAAAAGTTCAAAAAGAAGCAGAAAAATCCTGAAACGTCAACGTCAACGTCAAAACGTAAATTTCATTTTATTTTTGTAAACATTGTAAAAGCCAAGTAAAAGCTTTTATTGTTAGCGCAGTTGTGACTGTAAATTGTAATGGGACTAACAAAATGAACGTGTTTTCAATAACCGACATCCCCGAGTTCTCAAAGAAGGAACGGATTGTAGTGGTGGGTGTGATTGGCAAGTCGCCGTATCGATACCCAAATAAAACAACCCCACTTCTGCCCACTGTGCAATCTAAAGAGGTAAATTAGTTTGGCATGTTTAATATAGCCTTATAAGTCCTGCATCGTCGTTTGTAGCTTACAAAAGTTGACTTATTTATTTGAATCAAGAGCAGATAAACATTCAATTTGTCCCATCTTTAGTTTTTTTTTTATGTTTGCACTATCAGTATGGTCTTCCTGCCCTCGTCCCGTATAACTTGAGGTCGCCACAACACGTTTCTTCTTTTCACTCTGTTCAGTCAACCATCATGCTTACACTGACTCTACAGTTTCATACTATTTAAATGTTATCAATCCATTTAATCTATTATATTTTAGGCTTTTAAATAATTAGAATATTTACATATAGCAGAATATACATGTAGCTTTAAGAACATCCAATATTATTACAGAATGGCATAGAATGTCATTGGGACGAGCGCCACTCAATCCTTTACCTTCATGCAATAACATACTTGGACACAAAACAATTGACAAAGCTAGCTGCCACTCTCGATGATGATGCCTCAAGTACAGACAAGGACGCGGACGCAGCTAACTGGCTGGTGGCTTCAGGGGACTTGGCGGCCGAGTCCTGCAAGGCTATAGCCCTGCTGTTCCACTTGTGTCATATTGTGGTGCTGTCCTCTCCGACACCTGTGTTTGATCTGGGATACTTGCAACTTTTTAAAGCTATTGATGCATATAGGTGAGTTGAGTCATGTTTACTTTTTAGAAAAGCAAAAGCTCTCAATGCCAATTGGTAACTAGGCGATTTTGGTTTTTGACTCTTTAGATACCATTAATAAGAGACACTATAGTAAGACAATAGATGGGTGAACGCCGACATTCGCTTTGGGATTCTAAGAAAGCAATATTTTTTCATAAGATTTATTAGCATGTAAGTCTGTCTTGTAGTCATGACTGTGGCATGCTGGACATGTTTTACAACACTAGTTTTAGTATATGCAAAACCCGAAATATGTGTCTAGTATTTTTATGTGCAGAATCTATGTACAATATTTCATAACTGTATCATAAAAATCACAAAGTTATTGGCTCGTTATTGCAGCAAAAATACATAGTCACCGGACCATTCAGGTGACTGAGGTATTGTTAAGGTTGTAAAGGTTAAAGTAATAGTAAGAACCAACATCATGGCAAAGATATTCTGTAAAGATATGCCATATTAGAGAATAAAAAGACAATGAGAGCGCACGCCGGCGTCACAAAATATATAGGTACAGAAGTCAATCTACATACAAAGCGCACTCAACTAACGCACACATAGACACAGGACACGATATCTCGGTAGCGTCTCGGCCCGCTCTTGCCCCCTCTGTGCGTTCACTGTGCGTTGGTATAAAAAGTGAAATACATACATGAGATTGTCTTCTGTATCTATTTGCTTAAGCTTTAATGAATTAAAACTGATTAATCTAAATATGTGTTAAAATATGAGCTTTAAAATATTTAAAGTTGTGAATGTAAAAAGTGCAATGCACACTAAGTAACCAAATAATAATTAAATTAAAGATGTGTAGCTGAGAACGAATGCTCAGCTACCTAATTTTAATGTAAATGTATTCCTGTTATGTTCAGGACAGAACAAATAGCGCGCTCTACGCAAGCCCTGGTGAACATAAAAGCGACAGGTGCGTGGGAGTCCCACGGCCGCAGCTGCTGTCCTCGTCTGTTGTTCCACTTCCGCCGCGCCCCCAACCCTGTGCGGAAGGTGCCTGCTGCCTTGAAGAGATTGGAACATGCAGTGGAAGACCAGCTGTACTTCATACTTAGGAAGGCTAGGATCATAACTAATGTTTGGTAAGATTTTTTTTTGATTTATCATTATCATTTAAACTGAAAGATGTTTACTGCTGGGCCTCCCAGTCCAGTCCAGTCTCCAGTCTGGTGCATCTCGTATCAATCGGATTCCCACGACCACCTCGTGGGAGGTCTACCAACTCTGCGTATTCTGGGACACGGTTGCAACTCAAAAATTTTTCGTCTCCTTCGTGTATCTGTTCAATGAGTAATGTGTGCCCTGCCCACTGCCACTTTAGTTCGGCAATTCTTCATTAAAATTCGTTAATAAAATAATTATACTAATTAGAATTTAATGGCCACATTTTTCACAGTTTAAAAAAAGATTATTGAATGTTTTGTTGTTATTATAAGTCTCAAAAAACTATACCTCATGCTCTACTCAAAATGGGACGAGTTATTTGACGGTATCCGAAGTTAAACCTTACAAAAAAAAAAGTTCAACTAAACATTTCCACATTCTCTCGTCGGACATTCACCACACGCTTCGCACGATGAAATTAAAATAAATGATATTCTTTTCATAGGAACGCGCCCAAAGAAGACCATTTCTTGTGTACCTTTATCAACGAACGTACAAAAATGTACATATTATTTTCAGCGCAAAATCACTCTTCGCGATCCCAAAGAACGAAGAGTTCGTATACATGAGTGGCGACGAGGAAAGCACGGGCGCGCGCGAAGTGAGCGCACTAGTGCGCGGGCTAGCAGCGCGGTGCACGGCCGTGCCTGACGTCACGACGCAGCGGTCCTCCTTCCGGTAAGCTGTTTATGCAATAAAACTGCTGTTTGAAGCTAGAACTATGTACATAACACACGTGTAACACGCCTGATTTGTGCATAGAACGACGTCGCGTGGCGTGTATCAACTGTAGCTTTACTTGTCTAGATTCCATATAAAATGTATGAAGAGCGACGCGTACAAATCAGTATGTGCGTTACACGTGTGAGCAGTGTAGTGCTACCTTGTTTGTTCCTTCAACTTACAGACCAGAAGGTTTTTCAAGATTGAAGTCAGTTCAGAAATGGTATAGCAAAAGAGAATCCTCAGATACATTAGAACAAAATATAACAAAATGGCGCGGAATGCTGTTAAATTGTCCAACTACATGACTGGCGTCATGTGAGAGCGTAAAATGTTAGGGGACAAGTTGCGGGACACTGGGCAATGTTGCACCGTCACGTACATTCAACATCCACATTTATACTTATAACCCTTTAACCCTTCAGATACCGTCAATTAGAGACACAATAGTAAGACAATAGATGCGCGGCCACCGGTGGTCGCTTGGGGATTCATGAATTAATCTACGTTTTTAGTAACATGTATTATCCCTCCTCTTCACATAACCATACAATTCCCTTTCTACTTTCCAACCACTGACCATACTTTCAAAGTGTTTCCATTTTTCGTTCCATTTGCTGCTATTCTGACTTCATTCATATTAACCATTCTCACTAACTGAAGAACCTGACATACTATATGGATCAGAATGTTAGGCTGTGAAAAAGAAGGATGAAAAAAGATTGCATGTAGCGGAGATGAGAATGTTGAGATGGATGTGTGGTGTGACGAGAATGGATAAAGTGAGCAATGAGTATATTAGAGGAAGTTTGAAAGTGGCGCCAGTGACTGAAAAGTTGAAAGGAAATGGCCTGGTATGGTCATGTGAATCGCATTGTGAAGAGGAGGAATGAAGCACATAGTACTAAAAGAGTTCTGAGATGGAGAGGAAGGCCGAAGAAAAGATGGATGGGTTGTGCGAGGGGTGATGTGAAAGAAGTTAGTGGTAGTTTAAGGGTGACAATATAGAATGGAAGAAAAAAAAATGTTGAGCCGACCCCAAGTAATATGGGATAAGGGCAGGAAGAAGAAGACAGTTTGTCAGGTTCTTTTACCGAAAAAAAGGTAATCCTAGCTATTTATTCCCAGGCAGTTCCTCCAGACGCATGTGGACATGGCCTTCGGGGAGGGCTTCGATGATAACGTCGGGAAGTACGCTATGAGTACGTCGTTCTTTGAGGTGAGAAAAACTTCTTAACGTAGTAGAAAATAAAGTCGCTTTTTGCATTGATCTGTAGGTCCTAAATTGATTTTCATTGATAAAAAGAGCAAAAAACGAAGAGGGCTCATGTATTTAGAGGTAGATGGAACATGGTGTCAAACTACTCCGACCAGAGGAGTGTTGCGTCTGGTCCCAGCAACTGCCTGATAACTGATTTTGCATTCTATGTGGTATATGTTTTAATCGCGCGGAGAACTCAGATACCGGGATTCAGGATAATTCTAAATGTCAACATACACATAGAAGTATACACCGCAAATTTTTTATAGTTTTAATCCCGTGGAGGGTCGATCCGGTACATGGACTGGACACTATCGATTTATAAAGATAAATAAATTACCTTTAGTAGTAGTCGGCGTTGCGTACTAACTACCTACAGGTCATTGGGCTCGCGAATGCGTAAATTAATACGAGTTTAAAAAAAAAAGGTACTGTACGTGTGAAACTAATGTTAACAACAACAGGTACAGAAATGAAACGCTTTGAAATTTTACTCTAGTTGCCAAGCGCGTCATCATGGCGTGCGGCTGCACAGGCGCTGGCGCCCGTGTACCTGGAGGCGCGCGCGGACGCGGCCTCGTCCTCCGGCGCGCTGTACGACGCGCTCGCTACCGACGTGCGCTTCTCACAGGCGCGATGTGCTAAGGTAACATATTAGCCAGTTTAAGTCTGAAGATTTCAACGACGCAATCGATGCCATCAATAATAATCTAACAAATATCTTTCATCGGACTTCTTCTTCTTAGCGTATCGATGGCAAAATCAGTCAAATTCCTTGCCCAGCCCAGAAATCGGCCACTGCAATGCCGTCCGCTGATGCTGTCATTAGGTCCTTACGTAAGCAGGTGACCGGGCACGTGGTGCAGGACGGAAGGTGAGACATCGTCTGCGGGGTGACGCCGCACAAACACTGAAGACCGGAACCATCCGAGAACCCCCACCTGTGGAGATTGTCTTTGCTGCGCCCAACCTGGGTGCGGAGTCTGTTTAGGGTTTTCCAGGTTGACCATGGCAACTCGTGTCCAGGAGAGAGGCTCTCCGATGGCTCGATATAATCTTCAGGAGGTCTAAACTTATCCCGCCAGAGGTCGCATCTCTCCGACGTCGCGTTACTTTGAGATGGGCTCACGCTTGCAACAAAGCTTCTACGACTTTTAAGTCTTCGAGGCACCGAGCAGTAATTGTGCATTGGATGGCGAGGGTCACTTTGTTGTTTAGCCCTTTCTATGCGGACTAAAAGTTTCAGACCTTTAGTAAATCCGACAAAATCGCAAGCTCTCATTGTTCGTCATCATCATCATCATCATCATCATCATCATATCAGCCTAAGGACGTCCTCTGTTACATAGACCCATGGGACAAAGGCCTGCCCTAAGCATCGCCACAACCACCGATCCTGTACGTATCGCATCCCCCGCATTCCCGCGACTCGGCTCTCAATATCGGTGGCAGACATTTCATAAACTTTTTGAATAACCAGTCGGAGAGACTGTTTTATATGATGCTATCGCTATAGCCTATTCAAAAAAGGTAAAAACAAAGGTGTCTTCAGAATTGTAACCGGTCTTAGAATGTCCACATTTCAGTAGTAAGCAAGAGGGTGTTTAGTTCGTTTCAGTCACTGAAACGTCTTCAGAAGTTCCAGCCCTTCTCGACTAAAGTTACTCTTGCTCAGTCATCGGCAATGATGCACTTATAGAGTCTAAGCTCCAAAGCCTTGAGCATCGCCGCCGAGTTGCTAGTCTGTCGGTTTTCCATCGTTTACATTTCGGGGAGTGTGCACTGGAATGGCACAATCTAATTCCGCCAAGTCCGTTCCACCTTCGGACCACAAGACGTACGGCGTTGCGTCACCGGTACATGGTTGACATCCCACCCATACGCACAAAGCGTTTTGGGAACACATTTATTGTGCGTACAGCCAAGGAGTGGAATTCTCTGCCGGAGTCTGTGTTTCCTGATAGATACAACTTGGGGGTCTTTAAGTCAAGAGTGAATAGGTTACTTCTAAGCAAGCGTGCTCCATCGTCGACCACATCATCGCTTACCATCAGGTGAGACGGTGGTCATACGCGAGCCTATCAATAGTAATAAAAAAAAGTCTCTTCCTCTAACTCTTTTTAACTACGCTAATGTCTGCTTCCTTGATGCGACTGAGGAGAGGAGAGAACTTCTTGACAAACTGAAGCGTTTGCAGAAAACACTCAGCTGAATGCGAACTTTTTCAAAAGTGCTGATTTTACTTAGGGGATGTTTAATTATGTTCTTTTTAACCGACTTCTAAAACAGGAGGAGGTTCTCAATTCGGATGTTTTTATGTTTGTTCGCGTATAACTTCGTCGCTTGCCAAACGATTAAAAAAAAATTTTTTTTTGTTTGAAAGGGTATACTTCCCAAATGGTCCCATAGTCACCAAGTTGGGATCTGATGATGGAATCTTGGCGAAATCGAGGGAACTCCACAAATTCAATTCAATTTTTTAGTGAAGTTGGTAATTTTTTTTTTTATAAAAAGGTTTTTTCTTATTTATGTGCTTTTTTTTAGTAATCGTATCCTCTTGTTATAGCTGTTGGTTCTCCTAATAAATAAATAAATTATTATTTCGATAAAAACCTATAGCATTTAAAGACTCCTTGAACATCTGGACGGTCACACACATCACACACACACACACATTACACACACACACATCACATTATCATCAATGCGTCATCATAGAGCCCTTTTAATATTAGAGTGATATAAAATAAAGATTTTTATTTGCAGGTACTGCCTATAGCGCAGGCATCCTACGCGGAGGGCTTGCCATCACATTACTCGAGCCAACATCATGCTCATAAGGTCAGTTTTTTACTTTTGCAAAAATAATTCTATGTAGATATAATACGCGCTAAGTTCAGCGACGGAGATCTCTCGCATCTAGCTCTAATTTAGGCCTCACTCCATAGCATGGAGTAAGAGGGAATGGAAGGCGGTGATCTTCTTCTGCGAAGTGGTATTATAAGCCAAAGAGCCGCCCTGCCCCGCTGAGGACGCTCCAGGCGTCGGGAGTCGCAGAACAAATTCCGACCATTAAAGGTTCGCCGTCCGTTAAAGGCCATACCCGGGTAGACGGTGTGCTGTATTTCATTTGCAGCAAAATTGACGGGCTGGTTAGAGCCGACGGCAACGCTTGTCAGGGATACAGATTGTTTGAAGGAGTTGCCGAAGCCTTCGCAAAAGAGGTTTTAGTTCGTAAAAGCTTGACAATTCTTCTTCTATCTACCCAGAGTGGAAAAACCCATTTGATAATTTTCTACCTCAAAAATGGTTTTCCTAGATAATGGGTTATGAATGTAGATCAGATAGAGCTCTCTCGAGTCGCTCCTATGAAATATTGGTAATCAGCTGCACCTGGATAAACTAGAAACTGGTACCAACATAAGGCAGGTCAGACTGTGTATCCTGATAGCTATAACTTAAAGGGTCTTTAAGTCAAGAGTGAATAGGTTACTTCTAGGCAAGCGTGCTCCATCGTTGGTGACATCATCGTTTACCATCAGATGAGATAGTGGTCAAACGCGAGTGAACGTGTATGTTATGGTTGTTGCAGGTGAGCCTAGCGCTGGGCGTGCTGGACAGCATGGCGCGCGGGCCGCTGGCGCGCGGCGCCCGGGCGCGCCTGCGGGCCGTGTGCGCTGCGCTGTGGCGCGCGCGCAGTCTGTGCGAGGCGCTGTCGCTCACCGGACACGTGTGCATCGAGCCCGACCAGTCAGTGCTACTTAACACTAGTCTACAAATCGCTCTAAAATAGTCAAAGAGACCGCAAAATACACGAAACATAATTAACTAGCATAATAGCATAGCATATCAAGGAAAGTACTGACACCCTGTGCTTTGGAGAGCTCGTAAAGCCAGCTGGTGGATGTCACATGGAATTTTTGATTCTAGGATATATCGGATGCCTCACGAAGTTTTCCTACATCGCTTTGAGAGCAGTGGATCACCACTGCTGATCTCTTTCATCAGAAAGAGATTACGCAAAGTAATGAGCTTGGCTGGCTTTGAACCCACAACCGACAATTTAC
Source organism: Mythimna lalbum (assembly GCA_949319445.1). Classification (NCBI taxonomy): domain Eukaryota; kingdom Metazoa; phylum Arthropoda; class Insecta; order Lepidoptera; family Noctuidae; genus Mythimna; species Mythimna lalbum. Next base: position 19,643,237 of record OX439356.1, on the reverse strand, counting down.
CAAGGGCCACAACTGCTCGAGCTTACATATTTGATTATTTAGTTAACAAGGACGCTAAACGACCTCTCATCCATTCACCCTGTTCATTTTTCGCAGTGACAACAACAAGGAGCACTCGTCAGGCGTGCGCTACATCTCGGCGTGCAACTGCGGCCGCACCAAGTGTTCGCGCGAGGACCCGTACACGCTGCGGCGCGCCAACTGCACGTTCTACACGCTGGCGGCCGAGGAGTGCGGCGTGTGCCCCACTCTGCAGACCATAGAGCTGCCGGTCTTCCAGCCCTCTACACCCACATACAAGTGAGTCAACATAACTGGAACGTACACGCTGCGGCGCGCCAACTGCACGTTCTACACGCTGGCGGCCGAGGAGTGCGGCGTGTGCCCCACTCTGCAGACCATAGAGCTGCCGGTCTAGGACGACAGCTTCATTTATCAACCATTGTAATTTAAACCTTATCATCATATACATAAAGAACAAATTGTTCTATCCAGAGCGGCAGCCCTAAAAGCTGAAGAAGAAGCGCTAGAGAGCTCAGTAGTGGTGGGGTCGCCGGCGGGGTCGGGCGGGTCGGCGGCGTCGCCCGACAACAACTGGTCCGCGCCCGACGCGCTGTCGCCCGGCTCGGCGCGCGACGACGACGACGACGACGACAAGTCGCACGCCAGCGACAGGGGATACGTCGTGCCCGTCAGGGGGGACACTGCCACCGGTAAGTGACCAGCCAGAAGCTTGCGTTACTTCTACTTCCTACTGTAAAAATCTACAGAATCATTGAACGGTAGCAAATATATTAGATCTAACTATCTATTGGGGTTTGGTTTCCACACTTGATCCTGTGTGGCAATGGCGGCCATCATTTGGCAGGTTTATTCCATCCAGCTCACTTCTCTCCAAAAACAGATTAGCCTTACCATAACGTGTTAGGATGTCAAGAGTGGGAGTGAGAAACAGTGATAGAGCTACAAACCCTATGCAAGGTGTAAGGGACAGCCCTCCGCAAACTTTTAGGACTTGCTCTGTAGACGAAAATGAACAACCTTCCACAATTTTTTTTCTGGATACGAAAAAAATATCGGCCTCGCCATACAAATTTTCCAATCAAGTTTATAATATTGTATGACTTTTTTTTTGCGGTGGACTGTCCCTCATACTTTGTATAGGTCCATCCCTTTAACAGTTCAATTTAGGTTGTGAAATGGATCACTTTAAGAGCTCGTGGTAGACCCTCAGGCAGGATCTTGAGTTTTTCTATTTCCTTGGTGGCCATAACTTGGTAGGCTTATTCCTTCCAGCCCACATCTCTCCAAAAACAGATCAGGCCAGGATCAGTGACAAGGTTACTTCTAGGCAAGCGTGCTCTATCGTAGACACATCATCGCTTACCATCAGGTGAGATGGTGGTTAATTACGTGCCTATTAATAATAAAAAGGCCTCCCAGGATTTTTCAGGGCTTCTGTTAGGGAATTCGATGATCCTTGGGTTCGTAAACGTGTATCAGTGACACTAGTGCAGTTAAGGAGCATATGCGTTAATTCGAGTCCGAGTCTCCTCCGAGTATGTTCTGCACTGGGGACTATCTGTGATATCGATTGTGTCAAGGTGTTTGTTCAGTGAGCAGTATCCGATACATACATAACTTCTTTCTATCAAAATATAGCAGGATCAGGACTTTTCAAATCATAACTCTTCTTCCAGAAAAAGTGATGAGTCGCCAACCATCAACCACGGAGTACCTCCCAGGCATGCTGCACACAGGCAGCCCCGCGGGTCTGCTGCCAGCCTTCAGCAGCTGGTCTGTTGTGTGCCTGGGCGCGTCCTCGCTCTACTCGCACTCGCTGGGTCTGCCCGAGCACCTGCAGCCTGGCTTCCTGCCACACACCAACTATCTGCTGCCGTGGGACTGCGCAGTGCGGTGAGTACCTTTAGCAGTTTTCTTTATTTTAATATACTCGTACTAGTAACAGTTCAATCAGCTTTTCTTCCACCATGACCTATCATCGCAAACACGCTTTTTCATGACTCACGTCAAGATTTTTCATGACTCTTTATACTCTAACGTTTAATTAAGAACCATCAATAACTAAGAACTAAAAAGTACAACATATACAGGGTTATTTGTAAAACACTGGCAACCTCTCAGGACTATGTTACTAACATCATAAATAACAACTTTTGTTCTATGACTTTTTAAAATTTAGTTTATCAGATTTTCATACAAAAATAGAAATATTTAAATAGAACGTTCTAAATATTACGAAGTCTCAAAATTTTCTTCGCATAGCAAGCAATAGTAAAATAGCGGAGGGGAGCAGGGATAATCGCGCGGGAGGCGTAGGGGGTACAGCAAAATACAGAGTTGAAATGTGTTAGAACAACAAAATCTTGAAGGTTTCTTCTTATATTCTTTATTGTACATAACTTAACAAATTATAAACAGTAAGAAAGCTGATGTAGTTTTGTTATTGATAAATGTATTACGTTTTATAAAAAGTCATAGAACAAAAGTTATTGTTTATGATGTTAGTAATACAGTCCTGCAAGGTTGTTAGTGTTTTACATATAACCCTGTTTATTACAAACAATCGAAGCATTTGATAAATCATCATCAGGAACGTTCTCGCAACCCTAACAGGCGACCTTACTGACCCCCCACCGAACAGTCAGATGAAAGCCATCATTCATGCTTTATTTAAAAAAAAAAAAAAACTAGTGGCGTACATATTGTACGTCCAAAAGAGCTAAAATAAAATAAATATTTCAGGCTAGAGTCAATGAGCGGCTGGCGCGTGTCAGGCCCGTCTCGCGGACGCGGCAAGATCCAGCCGCATCACCACCTCACTGTCAAGATCTTCATCGGCTTCGAGTATGAGTGCCCGAGGGGACACAGGTTAGTTACTGTATCTATCTATCTTCTATCTATCTATATATATAAAAATGAAACCCGTTTTCCGTTGTCACGACATAGCATGAAAACGGCTTGACCGATTTGGCTGATTTTGTTATTGTGAGGATAAGGTTCTTATGGAAAAAAAAATTAAGTTAGGGTAGTGTAGAGTAGAGTAGAGTAGGGTAGAGTAGGGTAGATTAGGGCAGAGTAGGGTAGAGTAGTGTAGAGTAGGGTAGGGTAGAGTTGGGTATAGTAAGGTGGAGTAGGGAAGAGCGGGAGCGAAGCCGCGCGGGCAAAAGCTAGTATTTTATATTAGTCGCTAGTTTATTAATCTTTGGGGCGATCGGCGGTGGCGACCTTTCGTTAGTTATATATAGATCACAAAATTTGAAATGACTGAAAACTAAAAAAAATCCTTAATAATATTATAAAAGCGAAAGTGAGTTTGTTTGTCACGTCTTCAGGCCTAAATGGCAAAACCGATTTTAATGAAACTTGGTACACGGGTAGACCATGTCCTGGAATACGACATAGGATACTTTTTATCCCGGAAGTATGTTCCCTGGGGATAATTTTCTGCTATCACGCGGGCGAAGCCGCTGGAGCAGCTAGTAAGATATATTTTTTTTAAGTTTTCTGTTATTTAATTTTTTTTTGTGGGGTAAATAGAGATAAGCCAGGTACAAAAGCTAAAACGTCGATTGAGGTAGCAATACACTAGTGTTCATTGTTTTCTTTTAAGTGTTAGAGCGAGATCGGGTAAGCTGAGCCGAGCAGATTGTGCTCAGAGCGGCAACGTTGCTTATTGGATAACATAAAGTATGAATGAATTTCAATTCGCATTGAACACGGACTGGCAATTCAACGTCGACCAGTTATATAGAACGCGGTAGAATATGTAAGGAGGGGGGGGGGGAGGGGTTTACAGTAATTTTTTTTTTTTAATTCATATAAACTAGTGCTTGACTGCGATGGTGATGCAATCTCTGATGGTGAGGCGCACTAGTTTATTAAAAGTCTATTCACTCTAGCCTTGAAGCTAACTAAATTATAATCGGACGGGAAGACCACAGCAGACAAGTTGTTCCATTTTATTTTATTCGTTTGTTTTGACATAAAAGCCGGACTTATTTGCTTATATTCCTCGCACGTTCCTAGCTTGGAACAAGCTCACATAGTTTTAATAATATGGATTAAAAGCCCGGCTCATGACACTTGAAACTGCAAGTTGACACGTATTCAAAATTCTTTTACGAAATATAGCTATCTCTGTTTGTCAAAAACAAGTGACGGATTGACGCAGCTGTATGTGTTTGTGAGCATATTACAATTTATTGGTACTAAAATTAGGGATGTTCATTATTTGCTTTATTTTTGTAGAATACTTTGGGGAATCGTTTGTGAATGAAAGGACTAGTAATAATTTTTTTGGAAATTTAATTATCTCGATAATAGATAATATAATCTATGTTCCTGCGATAAGAATATTGGAAATATTGTTATTTTTAATACAGAAAAAATCAAATGAAAACATACCGAAAAATTTCGTTTTACGTATTTTTTTTAAAAAAGAATGACGTTGGTACCAACCTAGATAAATATTGTCAAAATCCGAATACGAGGGATGCCTTTTAAGTTTTGTCGTTTGAAGAAAAAAACACAACTAGAACCTTGAAGTATTATTTATTCTTTTTCAAAGTATTCATCTCGAAGTTTAATACATTTTTCCATTCGATCGAACCAGTTATTAAAACAGTTATTCTACTCCAAAGTCGGTATGTCCAAAATGGCCGACTTGAAAGCGTTGACTGCTTCTTCACTGGACTGGTCCCTTTGCCCACGAAGAGTTTTCTTAATTTTAGGAAATGTAAAGAAATCATGGGGTCAAGACTGCATGGGGACAGTCAAGAATTTCTACGTTTTCCTGCTTCAAATAATCAATTGTTTTACCAGCAGTATGTGAGCTTGCGTTGGCATGGTGTAGGATGATGCGTCGCTTTGGGTTAGATTTCCAGACTTCAGCGATGACTTGTGGTAAACAAATTGAAGTATACCACTCTGCATTAACCGTTCTACGATCTTCAAGTGCAATTCTTGCACCGTGACCGGTTTTCGCCACGAACGTAGCCAACATCTTCTTCGAAGTGCTTCGAGAGCGAAAAACTTTAGTCGGCTTTTGCTCATCTCGGAAGACCCTGGTTGTGGATTGCTCTTTGGGATCAGGGTCGTAGGCATAAATCCAAGATTCGTCACCACTGATAATGTCGTAGACGTGATTTGACTCTCCTCGCTTGAACCTTTGGAAAGATTTCTTACACCATCTGATGCGGGTCGCCTTATAATCATCGGAAACCAAATGTGGAATCCATCGGCAAACTAGCTTTCTCACACCAAGCTCTTCATGCAAGATCTTTTGAATGGTTGTCCCTGAAATGCCTATTAACGCCTCTATCTCCCGATATGTCACATGCCGATCTTCGAGTATCAGTTGTCTCACAGCAACGATGTTTTCTTCAGTAAAGGCGGATTTTGGACGTCTTTCACGAGATTTGCCACTAAGACTAGTATTTCCACGCTGGAATTCTAAATACCAGCGTTCGACAGTCCGTAGACAAGGAACTTCATCATACAATACAGAACTTAACTCCTCAAAACATTGAATCCGAGTTAGGCCTCTCCAAAAGTTGTAAAAAATTATCGCACGAACGCTTTCCTTAGAGAGATTAATTTTTAGCTGCGACTTGATAAATTCAAAAATACGCTGTGACTAAATAGTTGCATCAATTCTAATTATTTCAATTGTTTTGCCATTCTAAATTCAAACAAATTTGAAAATTGAGCAATTCTAAATTCAAAATTAGCGGGAAATATTTAAACGACAGAACTTAAAACGCATGCCTAGTATCATCATAATATGGTGGAAATATGCGCCAACTGCAAAAGAGCGTGGTATTACGTTTGTATGGATAATTCGTCCGTCACCGTGCTCTTATGAGAAAATAAGTTCCGCATTTCACTTCGAGGTTCATGATGTCGTCTCCCGACACCGTCGTGAATGGCGGCGGCGGAGGATGCGGGCGAGAGGCAGGAGCACTGGGGGGCCGCCTCGCTGCCAGCGACATGCCGCTGTACTGCGCGTGCCTGTGCCGCAGTGCGCCCGCGCGCGCCGCGCAGCTCATGCGCGTGCACGTCGTCACGCCCAAGGCGCCCGTGCATGTTACTATGGACCCTAAGGTACACACTACAAGCTGGAAGCGGCAGCTGGGGGCCAGCGACATGCCGCTGTACTGCGCGTGCCTGTGCCGCAGTGCGCCCGCGCGCGCCGCGCAGCTCATGCGCGTGCACGTCGTCACGCCCAAGGCGCCCGTGCATGTTACTATGGACCCTAAGGTACACACTACGACCTGGAAGCGGGCGCGCTGGGTGCCAGCGACATGCCGCTGTACTGCGCGTGCCTGTGCCGCAGTGCGCCCGCGCGCGCCGCGCAGCTCATGCGCGTGCACGTCGTCACGCCCAAGGCGCCCGTGCATGTTACTATGGACCCTAAGGTACTGTAGCGTTAAAAAAAAGAAAATCACCACTTGTACACGTATAATTTTGCATTTTAAAAAAAAACAACATAGAAAAAATTATAAAAGGAAATAAAAAATTCGGCGACTTTATATATATAAAAATAGGGTTTAAGTAAGGTGGCGAGATGGATATATAAAAAAAATAAAAATTTATAATTTGGAAGTTGTGCCTATAGGTGCGGGATTGCAATCACGGGACCTCAGGGGCGGACTCGTTAACTATCAAAGAAATCGGTTCATTCCGCAACCTTTTTACACGAATTGCTGTGATTATACATATAAAACAGATAGCGTAAAAAAAACTACTCAAATATTACTTGCTACTGCTATAGAATAAGGAAAAATAGGGATCATGAAAACTTCACGTGGAGTGACGTCACGATGTCCACCGGGGTTTTCTCTAGTATCGTCGTGCGCCAGTTGGCGCACGCATTTATGAATTGCAGTGGGCTGTACTGTCCACTTCTGTGAATTTCTATGTCTATATCCAGAAAGCTCCAAGAATACTCCAAGAACCGATTGACAAATAATCTATCGTGAGAAGAAAAGGAAAATTATCACTATGAGACACGAAACTGAACCTTCAAAGCAGCCAAAACTTAAAATATTTAAAATACATACCGGTTCTTTATATTGACTATCACTTATCGGTTTTTTATTTACTACCGAGTTTCACCAAACATTTCGCAGTTAGATCATTACTTATAATCACATTTCCTTTTTAATTCGTGTTCATCAAGCACTTTTTCTCAGAAAATTTCGTCGCCGAATGACAAATAAAATTTTTCCTTGTCAAACCTCCAAATTTTCCTATTCTAAGTTCAAATCAAAAAAAATAATATTAGAAAAAGGTAAACTAACGCGAACGAAAAAGTTTTTATTTAGCTAAACGAATTAAGCAACATGATAATGCTGCAGTACACACTACGACCTGGAAGCGGGCGCGCTGGGTGCCAGCGACATGCCGCTGTACTACGCATGCCTGTGCCGCAAATATCTTCTTTCCCCGGCTAGCTACAAAGCCCCCATACAACAAATAAATATATTTTCAAAGACCTTTCCAATGGTACAATTTCAATGTGCTAACGTACGCCATTATGTCCCATGTTCTTTTTCATTTAAAATCTAAATTCTAAGGCCACCATCCAAATTAAGTGTTTCTACCACCGGCACTATAGCCCGTCCATTTAATTCCAGGTGCAACCAATAACAGGCGGTCCGATCTTCGTGCCGCAGCCAGTCGGCTCGCCACCCATCAAGCTGTCGGCGTCGGCGTACTGGGTGCTGCGCCTGCCATACATGTACAGCGACGAGCGTGGCTGCCTGCCGCGGCCGCGATCAGGGCAGGTGCACCAGCCGGGCACGCTCATCGCGCCGCTCTTCGGCCTGCAGGACTAACACATCGTCTGCTCACAAGTACTGTGACGAGCGGGTCGCGCCAGGGGCAGGTGCACCAGCCGGGCACGCTCATCGCGCCGCTCTTCGGCCTGCAGGACTAACACGTCATCTGGTCACATGACAGCGACGAGCGCGGCTGCCTGCTCAAAGGAACACACATCCAGCAGGATAAAGTATCCTATGTCTTATTGCAGTAAAAATCATGCAAATCCTTTCAGTGATTTGAGCGTGAGGGAGTAACGTACAGTCACATAAATACAAACTTTCACCTTTGTAATATTAAATCCTTGGCTACACAAAATAGAAGTAACCTAACAAAATTGAGAAATTTAATGTAAAACGTCTGAGATTCTGAATTGAAGGTTCGTCATTTTATCAAACACAGCTTTGAAATTTCACATGGACCCGTAAATCAATGCAATTTAAACCTTATTGCAATTGCTTAAGTGTCACTTAACGTGCGCTTGTGATTTGCAATGGTCAATGGTCATAGTAACTGTCAACCTATGTATAACTAGTAATAAGTAAATATTGGCTTTATGAAGGCTACGATAGACATATACTTGTTACTATGGTACACTGCATGCAGTTTTTTTGTATACTGTTATACCAGCATGCATGCGAGGGTTGTGAGAATGTTCGAAAGAATTACCTCGGCTTTAGAAAGGAAAAGGTAATTAAAGAAACGGTGAGAGCAGTGGTGGCCGAGTGGTAATGGCTTTGACTTACGAGTGGTAGGTCGCGGGTTCATCCCAGCCAGGCGCATTACTTTGTGTTATTTCTTTCATCACCACTGCTCTCAAAACGGTGAAGAAAAACACCGTGAGGAAACTGGCATGTCCTAGCACTAAAAATTCGAAGACATGTGACATTCACCAACCCGCACTGGGACCGCGTGGTGGATTACGGCCCATTCGCTATCCTAGAGAGGAGGCCTGATTCGCAGAACATTAAAAAAAGCTGATAATGATGATGATGATGATAAACTAAAGAAACACGTGTGTTTTAGTCAGTAAAAGTCTGACAGTCCCTCTCGCCCCATCCAGAGCGGGAGAAGTTACCTGACATGTCATCACTACAAAAGACTGCAGGCATGAGTAGTGTATTGCCACTTTGATTCAAAATTTTCCAAGATACAGAATCAAGTCCCAAAGCACTCGCGGATAAGAGATATACGCGTAAGAAATATCGTATATTAATATAATTAAAAATGTTATCAATGTTGTCTACATTCCAAAGAATAATAGCTATTGTTATTGAAACCGAAACTATGTGAATTCATGTCTATAATGTCTAACTGCATTTTTTTTTTAAATAGGCTTCGTAAGTAATAGTCAATGTTAATAATAGGACTTATAACCAATGCATTGTGTATCTCTATGTCTATATTATAATCAATACCACGATTGATAACAGATGTACGGCGTTGTGCCACTGGTAAATGGTGGACAATGGACATCCCATCTGTATAGATGGGATGTCCATTCAAAAAACGTTTTGGGAACACATCCATTGTATGTACAGTAAAATGGAATTCCTTGCTGGAGAGCTTGCTGTTTGATTTCCTGATAGCTACGACCTAGGGGTATTTAAGTCAATAATGGATTTTATTGCATAAAACGATATTGACTTCTGTAATACAAATACTATGCCTAGCACAGGTGTCAGGGCCTCAATATTTTTTTTGTAAAATGTTACTTTGTCAATTAAGAATTTGTTTTGTAATTGACTAGCTTTTGAACGCGGTTTTACTCCCGTTCTAAGGGTAGAGCGGGAGCGAGTAAACTGCAAACGTAGATTAGGGACTCTACCCTATTCTACCTTACTCTACCCTACTCTCCCTTACTCTACCCTACACTATCCTAATTTTCTTTTTTTTTTTCATAAGAACCTTCTCACAATAACAATCACAACAAAAAAAGAATTAGCGAAATCGGTTCAGCTGTTCTCGAGATTTGCGCTTAGCTACACATTTAGCGATTCATTTTTATATTATATTTAGGTTACAATAACATTAAATATGCCTATTGTACGATTCATTCGTTTGGTCCTTGGGACCAAATCGCACCTTTGGTAGAACAAGGGCACTATTGCAGTTTTTGCAATTTTACTGGAGAGTCAATTTAAAATATTTTTTGTACTTAATGTGGTCTAGCTATGTTAATAATGTTCTAAGGTTGTTCTGCTTTGTATGACATAAACTATATACTATATTCTTTTAGGTGTATCGTTTACAAATATTAAAAACTATTAATACACAATTACAATTATGCCCTTGTTCTACCAAAGGTGCGAAATGTGTACATGCAGAATTATGTAATTCATGTTACTCGATATTTACTGTATCTATTCTAGAGCTGACGACATATTTATAAGAAGAAGAAGAAGGAAACGATGGCTGGGTTGGAAAGATAAAATGGAGAAATTGCTTTGAGAGCGACTTCTGAACTGATGGCTAATACGAATGTATGATGTAACAAGAAATATTGCTAAAATGAATTAAGATAAGTGCTGATGGATGATGAGAAACGTATACGTTGTATAGAACATTATTGTGTCTGTCTGGAAGTATATATTGATGCTAAGAAAGAAATACATAATAAATGTAACTATATATTTGCTTCCAAATGTTTTTTTTTTTGTTAAAATTAAATATATTGACATTATAAATGGTGTTTTATTGATTTATTTGCATTTTCATGATTGGCAACATATTTTTTTCTATTTTCTAGAAATTCCCATTTTTAGTAAATATACGAAAATTAAATGATGCATTATTCCGCTTTGTTTTATCATACCTTCATAAATAAAAAAAACCCCTTTTAAACGTCCGTTATATTTATACAAATAATGTTTAAAGGTACTAAAACTTTTTGTATGAAGTACTTGTTAAAATAACTATTAATGTTTGCTTCCAAATGTTTTTTTTTTTTGTTAAAATTAAATATGGACATTATAAATGGTGTTTTATTGATTCATTTGCATTTTCATGATTGGCAACGTATTTTTTTTCTAATTCCTAGAAATTCCCATTTTTAGTAAATAAACGAAAATTAAATGATGCATTATTCCACTTTGTTTTATCATAAAAAGAAAAATTAAAAAAGCGCCTTTTAAACTGTTGTTTCTATACGAATAATGTTTAAAAGATACTAAAACTTTTTGTATGAAATAGTTATTCTAAAAGCAAAACAATAAGTGCATAATTTTAATCTCATCAATAAGAATAAATTAACCTAATTTGTTACGTAGCATTGTTTTAAAAATAAATTTCCCATAAATAATTAATTGGAATACATTTGGCTTCACCGGACATGCGCCGGACGATGTAAACCACGTGCGTACCGCCGCCATCTTGCGCGCGCAAAAGTATTCCGAATTCAAAACTTTACATGATGATTAACGAACTAAATATCTTAATATCAAACAAAAGAAAATTATAATAATAATTTCATAAAGTAATTTTTTAATTTATATTGGATTTTTAACATCAAAATAAGTAAAAGTGTGTAAATATGGGCGTGGTTTGAGTAATAAAGTGGGTGGTAGGGGGGAGAGGTGGGGTGGGTGCGGCTTCGTGCTTCGAGGCGCGCGCTCTACTAGCCAGTCTTGTGTGCGCCGCCGCCACGAAAGCATCCTAGCGCGGAGCTCTGTTCGACGCGCTATAGACTACATCGTAACTTCGAAACTTTTCGGCGGCACTTATGCCGCTCCTACATCAGGTGAGTATCATGTTTTTCTTTACCTTTTTTATTTCAATTTGTTTTTATATTCTAAACTACTTAAATATGTAGAATATTGCAAGGTTTCTAAAAATATTTGACCTGGAAGTAGTACATCAATAATTTCGTAGCTGTGACTAGAATAGTTTGGTTTAATTATATCCTGACCATATTTGCTTAGCCACAATAGGCATTTCATCGTTTACTAGCATAAATAATTCGGTATATTTCTGTCATGGTAGTTTCGATCAGTTTGCGTGAAGAAAATCTGTTGAAAGTTTAAAATGTACGCATGTTGAAACTACCCACATTCCGTTATGTTTGGTTCTTTTGTCTATGGTTCCAGGCGATAATTATTTAAATTTTATAGAATTCCCTAAGGCTACCCACTGACCGAATTTTCAAAAGTTTACTGGTTTTAATATACCGAAACCACGTTTTAGCAATTTTTTTCAAATGTTTCCAGCTACCTACGTTTAGTGAAATCCACAATACTCTTAAACAATTCCTTCTGGTACAGGACAACAGCCCTGGTGGCGGCGGTTCGAGCGAGAACCGTCGCTCGCTGACAGACTTCCTAGGACTCGACACCACAAGTCTCGTGGAACAAGCCTCTGCGCCCGCAGCACTTCGCAACAATGTAAGTAGCAACCTTAACTCCATATCGAAACCTGATCTTGACCGTTCGTAGACGGCTGCATCAATTGGACACCTCTTATGCATACAATATCTTGAAAAAGGGTGGTAATCGGTTCTAAAATTTACCTGTACATTTACCAGATTTTTAATTTTTCCTTGGAAAAAGAGGTAACCACTTGATGATGATGGTGGTGTGTGTTGTGTGTGTATGTTTAACAAATAAAAATATTTGTATTTTTTGTATTTGTATTTTGCTCTATATAAAGGTGATCTAAATTGTCCGTTACTTAATTGGGCGGAAATTGAGTTTTTGTATAACTGAGCGATTAATCTAGAACTAAATTAGACCGACGCACACGTGTTTTAGTACACGTCTGATTTGTACGTAGAACGTCGTCGTGTGGCGTGGATGTAGTGTAGCTCTGAAAGTCTAGTTTCCATAAAATAAAATATATGGAGACCGACGCACCCAGATTAGCGTGTCTGTCGCACGTGTGCGCAGTGTAGTTCTAGCTTTATTTTGTGGGTACTGTGACCGTGAACTAGGAGGCGTTCTAAGAACTCCAGGTTGTGCAAAACTGTTATTTGATGCTTTCAATATGGAAACTTCTTTGACCTACCCTTCAAAAACTCGATTTCTTGCCAGTATTTTAAAGGACCTTATTGTATTGATGTTTTTTTGGACGCCAATTCGTTCTAAAAATGATCGTTAATTTAAACTATTGAAGCAATGGTCGGTGCATTTTCATTGTTATTCACGTAAGTGGTAAATTGTATCGTCTGTTTTGGGATCCTTTGTTTAAATAGTTCAGTATTGTGTAAAGGGCGGGAAACTAGATTTAAGATTCTTTCTTACCTACCCTCTAAAACGTAATATTTTTACTCGCAACAGATACGGAGCGCATTCTTCAATTATTATTATAATGTGAGTAGCCATAATCAAAATGCCTCATTTAATGTAACATACATTTCCTTATCTTAAGATAGTTTGCTAAATGCTGGATTATTGCCTTAAAATTTATAGATTTGTTCTACCCGCCTTTTTTGCTTTGGTTTCTGCAAGTTTGCTGTAAAGATTTTCTTTCTACCCTCATAACTTGGTATGCTTATTTTTATGTACTCGTAAATCTCTGTACTTTAAAGCTTAACGTCTTTAAACATGTCCAACTGCCAATTCTTAAGAATTAAACAAGTTCACAGCGGCCCCATGCTGGGCGCCAAGCTTTTTATTCCGTTTCGCAACATACATCGCATATTATATTCATATAGCGCCAAGAGCTTAAATCAAATTTTAAGTACAAAGCACTCCGTAGGTTTTATTGTCCGTTCATAATGTACCGTACGACATCCGGTTTGATGCCAGTTAATGTTAGCCGAGATTGGTGCCAACAGTGGCCCGTATTAATGGGCCGGCCGTGCCAAATAATGCGGCCGGATCGCTCGGATCGGCTGGGTTACTGCACTTGCATTAGCCGGCATCGTTGGGCCCCATCACCCCCGTCTATACGAGATGCCTACATTTTATGGTTCGCTTAATCGCTTGTATGAACTACACAATTTAGAGCTTAGATTTACTACGCCATTTATATCACTATTCTGCCTACTCTGCATGCGTTCCATATTTGACCTTTCCACTTTCCCCGATTTATATTTAAACGATTCCCAAACGCAGTTCTACTTGCGTTAATATCTGTATGTAGAAGTCTCCACTGTCGTGAAAACTATCGATTTCTCCATGAATATTTCATTACCTACTTGGAACTAAATTTTGAGAAGTTTAAAACTATTTTCACAACCCGTTATTTATCGGATGCGCGGTGAATAGATGCTGAATCTTCTCAATTTGGTAATGTGCTGTTCGGGCCCCGACGAGTATGACAACGGTTTAAGTGTAGAATATTTTCCAGTGAATTATCTTATCGATTCTGGTGAAACGCATTACCATGATTAGAAAGGATTTATGTATTTGGGGAGGACTATTTACGTTCCGTTGGAGTTTTATGTTATGTACAGGATGTTTACTAGAGCAATTTTCAGTTGGTCAAGTAAAACCTAACTTGTGTAGGACGAACACAAGTTAGCTGTTACTTGTTTGGTTTAGGCACTGCTTCGATAGTTATCTTGACATCTTTTCATTATATTTACGGCTTATCCAAACTCCCCATGAAGACCTGTAAGCTGTGCCTATAAGAAAAATAATTTTTAGGTAGCTATGTTAAAAATTGTCCCATTAAAAGTTGTGAGATCTTGAGTAGAGCCACGTCAAATCTTTTTGATGCCTTTTTTGTCCGTCAAAAACTACCCGATATGATAGAATTTCACTTGTAAGCATCGCCCAAAACATTTTTATACCTATTACTTAAAAAAACCTTTGTCATATGTTAAAAATGCTCCCGATCTTGTGTCAAGCCACGTCTTCTAGATACCTTTCATTGTCCGTCGACAAACTACCCGATAGATAAATTCGTTTAACAAAGTACCGTCTTGGTAATCACGCTCCGGGTTTAAAGAAACAAATGCCCGCTACCCGAACAGAAGACAACCTGCCATAGCAAATGCATTGCCGTTATGTCCAATTATATGAGATCCATTACATAATAGGCATAATGTCGTGTAATATAACTGGTCTAGTAGACCAACATAATTTATCAATTATATTATCTTTATCAGATACTTCTTTGAAGTTCAACAAAGTTTTGCGACCGAGAACCGATATATTTGTAATGCATAACACCATTGAAAGTTCCTTGCTCATTCTTATCTATGAAGATCTAAGCCTTGGAATGTGCAATTTTCGACAGACTTCTTAACAATCTAAAAGTGCCTGTAAATGGTTAATAAATGCTTTGATTTAAATTTTGACCACTCTCGTATCTTGGTACCCGAAAACCCTCCCAACTGCGCGACATTATCTTTTCGCTTTAAGTTTTAATTACCAGATCAGGCTCCAATTAAACGTCTTAAAAGTAATACGTGTAGTTTCTGCCAAGAGGTTCGCGTCACAACAAACCCTCCAATATGGCGGCGCAAGTTAGCAATCGCGCACTTGGCAGGCGTCTGGCGGGTATCGTCGGCTATTGGCATGCATCTGGCAATATAATATTATTTGTGTAGGCTCATGCCAAGGCCCCGGGTTTAATCGGCTCGCGCCCGCGACCCGGAAAACTATCTTGGATACAGATACCCCTTTTCATGCTTGTTAGCTTTGGGCACTCGCTGCGTTGGACTGCCTCCGATTGCTCCACAATTTTATCTGGTATTACTTCCGAACTTTTTGATTGCCTAATACCACTTACGCTGCAATTCAATTTAGATTCTGTAACTTCAAACTTTTGAGTTTCATCTTTAAAATATCTAGGTTTTATAACCTTCAATTTTAAATAGCGCACATAGTGAAGCTTTTAGTTGTCCATTCAACTATTGAATATCTACGTTGGTAATAAAACAGTGAAAGTTGTTCGAAATACATTGTGAAACAAATCTTATTTTATGGGATTTCCGAAGCTGCAGTCCTCGTATATTATACGGTTACGGGGCATTAGATGTTTCAGGAATTGTATTTAATAATTTATATCATAACTGCGACGTTCACATGTTCGGGGTCATTTCACTAGTACCTATTTCGGGAATCTTCGGCATAGAACGAAAGATTTAGATGTACTCTATTAAGCTTCGCGATTGCAAGGAGCTTAAAAGTAGATGCTACTCATGAAATAGGCCGGACAAACGGATTCATTTATAGGCATTCAGCAATGATGTTAAGTAGGCTTAAGTTTATGGGAGTCGTTTATTTTCTGTATAAGAAATAGTTGGGCGCCACCTTCACGAGCGCGTGTATCGCGTTATCGTTCTGCCACTTCATTCAGTGCCCTGAGCGAGTTGTTTTTACGTTAACGCGATGAAAACGTTTACCGCGTTTAGCGCTCGGAATAGTTGGTTTAAAGTTTGAAGCGGGCCAAGTGGATGCTATTCCGGAGATCGTGGGTTCGATTCCCACCCAGGGCAAACGTTTGTGATTAGCACAATCATTGTGTAATTTATCTACAATAAGTATGAACCTATTTAGAAATATAAGTATGTTTATCAGTACTCGTACGAGTAACATAGGCTCTGCTATGCTTGGGACTAGACGGCGTTGGGATTTTTTGTAAAAACGTACGACGGAATCGACACGTTTGCCGCGTTTGGCTCTGATTGGTTGAGAGATTGGAGCGAACCAATCGGAGCGCCGACCGTCACAAACGTGTCGATTGCGTTAACGTAAAATAATACTCGCACTAGGCAGTCTGATTGGCCCGCTTCAAGCATTTCAATCGCGTAATCGCGGCGCACCGTTATTTGCGATCACGCGGTTATACGTCTTGACGCAGACTGAAGATTATCGTCTCCTGAGATGCCCTACAATAGCAGGGCGCACTCGAGTTGATACACTCGCTCGTGGGAGATTCGGAGCTTCCGTTTGTTGTATATCATTGGCTTATTCTTCTGGCAGCTAGACTCTTTAGACAAGCAATACGAGTACTTTGATGTAATGGTTATGTAATGTTCTGCGCAGGATTGTGGCGGCGATGGCGGCTGGCGCTGGAGCGACGAGCCGTGCAGCCCCGAGGCCGCGCAGACGCCGCGCGCGCTCGTGCCGCCCGCATGCTTCCCGCCACGACATCCCACCGCCTTCGCTAGTTACAGGTATGCATGTAGCCTTTTAGCCGTATATTTTTCCTTTTGTAATTGACACTCTATTTTGTAGACTTTTTATGTAGATCGTACTATTTAGTGACTTTTTTTAAGAGTATGGCAGAGGAATGCGGAGGCTTACACCGCTCAATGATCGATTCTGGGTTAAAATGACACAAATGACAAGGTAAATCAGTCGGCAACTCTGCTGATGAGATCTTGGTTTGGTCACCAGATCCTAGAGTGCTGTAATTATGAATTTGGAATGGGATAAAAACGCTTAAGAAATCCGTCCCAAGACGGCCCACTGACCGAATATCCGTCTATAGTTTTGAAAGTTTATATTTTTCACCATTTTTTTACCGAGTTAGACATGCCTATAGAAGTTTACAAATTGGTTGAACCTTGATCAAAATACCCTTAACGTATAAAAAATGAATCCCACAACCCCTTAAAAGCCCAATTTTTCTTCTCGACACTTTACCACCGCCATATTGCGTCCATTAATACTAATTAAAAACTTGCGTACCTTAATGCGTCGCGTGGGTTCGCGTTCCAAGTAGCCTAGTGTACTTTAATATAGCAATTATCACTAAGTACGCTTGTTGCAGCGAGAGTGCTCAGCCCGGCGCGCAGTGGCCCGCAGAATCCTCCTCCGGCCAAGGCATTACCGACCTTGTAGCTTCCTTGGTAAGTGTTGTTTTTATTTGTAGCTTTAGTGGTAGTTAGGATGTTACCGTTTTGGTGAGGCAGGAAAGGGTTTCTCAAATAGTTTTTGGAAGCAAATTTTCGAGCCGTTTCTGAAGTTGGGATATTTTGTTTAGTTTTGTTTTAGCATTTTATTTCGATCCTTAAATTTTATTTGGCAGTTTATTTTCATGTTAGGTACTAAGAACATGGTTGGAGTGTTAAGCTTTAGGGGCGCTATGGCGAAAAATTTTAGTACCAAAAATTTTTTTTATGGAAAGCCCGATAAACAAAAAAAAAGTATAATTTTTTAAATGGACCAAGTCTCAAAACTTTTTCTGGTTTTCTTTATTACTCGTAGTGCTCCTAAGCGTAAACTAGGAATCCCAAATGCCCTTACGCTTACTCAAGCTAGAAGTCGTCTGAAAAATCGTAAGTCCCAATAAAATTTTTAATCATTTTTTTTTTGTATTTCTTTGCTGCTCATAGTGCACCTAAGCGTATACTCAGCTCCTAAAAATCCGCCCCTAAGACGGCCCACTGACCAATAACACTTCATTCATACCTTAATTTATACCTTAATTTATCTTATCTTTATCTTATTCTTATCTTTGTTGATCTCCTTAAATTTTTTAAATGTTGGAAGCTATCGAAAGGTCAGTTTTTAGCTTTATAAACTTTTGAAATGGTTCTTATGTACCAATTTTCCCCTTCGCATAAACATAAAAATGATTATCTAGTCTGTGCTGTACCCCTACTGGACAAAAGCTTTCGTGCATTCGTTCTGTTGTTCCCGACCCTGGGCCCAACTCTTGCCAATTCCAGATTTCAAGATGCCAATTGCTCGTTGTCTCACATCTATTCGATAAAAAAATAAATTAGCTCATCTACCGGCGTTTCTAATGGTTATTTAAATTTTTTTCCGTCATTCACTACTAGTACTCGAACTGAGGAGTTTTCTTAATTGATTTCATTTGTTTTTCAAATACACACTCGTACTGGTTCGAAAAAAAAAATTGTTTGAGTATATCTCGACACAAGATTTCATCGAGTATAGGCCTCTTCCAGTCGTACAGTAAGTGCATGTTTCAGAAGGCTCTGGCGATGCCCTCGGCGTCAGTATCGCTGCCATCAGCACTTCTCGACTGCGAGCGATTCGAGCGCTTCGAGCGAAACTACCAATTCGAGCGGAATGAGCGCTGCGAGCGAGACGAGCCGTGGACCAAGCGCAACAATTCCAGGGACCATCGCAACGCTATGCTGCCTAGGCGTGCCTCTTTTTGTAAGTAACTTTTATCGATGAACTGTCAACACGGGGTTGGATTCCACCCCAAGTTCAAATATTTTTGAGTTTGTTATAGTTTATTTCCGCAGTCTACAATAGACAACAAATAATTCCCGTGCGTATGGTTGGTAACTCGCGTTTTACACGGTTTTCCATGTGAGCTTCACCAATTTTGCCTGCGCAGGCGAAATTGGTGAAGCTTAATTGTGCGTGTGGTTAGGCCCATTAGACTCGTTTATCTAGTATGTCTGAAACTTGTTTCTAAATTCAAAATGATCAGAGTAATTTAGTTGTTGTGAAAACTATTGAAAATACTTGCTTTTTGGGGCAATGGAATTTTATATAAAATGTACGCGTAGCAAACCAAAAGCCATTTTAATTATAGGTGGCGTGGTATCATGCGGGCGCAACGGAGGCGAAGTCCTGCGCTGGCGTGGCGAGTTGCCGCCGCGCTGCCCCGACCCCAGTGGGGGCTTCAGTGCCAAGGTGTTCCTCGGAGGCCTGCCCTGGGACATCTCGGAGGAGGCTCTTATGCACGCTTTGAAGCATTTTCAACCTATACGGTAGGGCAACTGCGAGACGCGATTGATAAATAATTTATTTACCTACTTTTCTATGTAATCATTTCGTGAGGTATTCATTTTTTAAATTGGCAAGAGGCTTTCATGCTGTCTGAAGGGCTTTAACTCTTCGATATAAGCACCGCTTTCTAATAAGTAGATTATCTTCTATAAATATCTAATTGGTCAAGAGGCGCAGTTGAGCGGAGCAACGAGTCACTATTTTCTTAACGCGAATACATTATAGTACCCGCCTTATTTTATTACCTACCGTTTGTTCTGTGGTCTCCAGCGTTTAACCATCTACTTATGTAACGACCTAGAATTTAAGGTCCATTGTACTAGCTTCTGCCATTAGTCGAGTCTGTGTCTGTTAATTCATGAATCCCCAAGCGACCACCGGTGGCCGCGCATCTATTGTCTTACTATTGTCTCTAATTGACGGTATCTGAAGGGTTAAATTATCTTAAAGGAACACTCTCGTGGTGTTTGTCCTAATCCAGGGTATAATACAGGTGTGCCAATTTTCATTCCAATACGTTCAGGTCTTTAAAGTGGCCAAACGTCCACCCTCTAATTTAAATTGAATATAAGTAGGCAGTAGTAGTTGCTGTTTTCATTGTTATTCTCGTTCCAGCGTGGAGTGGCCAGGGCGAGAGTGCCCGAGCGGCACGGGAGGGTCGCCGCGCGGGTACGCATACGTGACGTTCGAGAGCGAGCGGCGCGTGCGCGGCCTGCTGGCGGCCAGCCGCCGGGACGGCAGTGACTGGTACTACCGCATCAGTGCGCGCAAGATGAGGAGCAAAGAGGTGTGTATGCACAACTTCTTGCACAACCATTTTCCACCCTTTAAAGGAATAGAGCGAACTGCAATGATCGATCAGCAACTATTGCCGGTTGTTAAATTGGGAATTCTGGTATATTTTTTTTTCTAATAGTATCATTAAGTAACTTTAGCCAAAATGGCAAATAAAGATTTTTTTCAAGTGAGGTTTCGCCCACTTTGTGTTACTTGTGTAGAAAAGAAGCGAGATGTTCCCACGCCGCTTCCACCTTTATACATATAAAATGTTATTTTCTCTGGCAAGGTAGACGTGTCTGGCGGCCTATTTAGGTGTATTCCATTTAGGTTTAGTAATGGTATGTATGGTGTTGTCAGGTGCAAGTGATCCCTTGGGCCGTAGCGGACAGCAACTGGGTGTCGGGCGGGTCGGTGCGTCTGGCGGCGGGCCGCACGGTGTTCGTGGGCGCGCTGCACGGCATGCTCAGCGCCCGGGCGCTCGCCACCATCATGCACGACCTCTTCGACGGAGTCGTCTATGCAGGTCAGTGCTACGACCTTGACTATACTATACAACTGGGGGTCGGGCGGGTCAATGCGGCTGGCGACGGTCATCACTGCTCTCAAAACTAAAGAAAACATCGTAAGGATACGATCGGGATTTCCAGGAATTAAATCGAAAACTACAAACGCATGCGCCATCCACCAACCCACAGTGGGCCCTCGTATAGTAGTAGTAGTTCTTTCCCTCTTTAAGAGAAGAGTCCCAGCAGCGGGAACATAAGCCTGTTATGACGTTGAATTTATTTTTGACACTAATTTTCTTTCCCAAAACCAGATGTTAAATATTATTTTTTGCAGGAATAGATACGGACAAGTACAAGTACCCGATCGGGTCGGGGCGCGTGACCTTCGACAACGTGCACTCGTACGTGCGCGCCATCTCCGCCGCCTACGTGCAGATACAAACCGAGAAGTTCACTAAAAAGGTACGTCACTGTAATATACACCTTATTGCCATATGCACAAGTACTAGTTCATTAGTAGTAGTCATTGCCTCCTACGTGGACAAACAAACCAAGAAGTTTACTAAATAGTTATGTCACTGTAATATGGCGGTTTGACATTTCTGCTGTCGTACCACCGTAATTATACTCTAGAGTCGCCATCATCTTCCTACTCTCTCTTTTAGTTGGCGTAACACATATTTTTCTTCCGTTATGTCCTTTCGCGCCACAATATCGCTAACTTTTTAGCGACCCCTTAGTCGTGGAAAAATTAATTTAGTTTTTATAGCTTGCCCACCATAATAAAGATAATAATACTTTGTCCACGCGCCTCAGTTGCCTGATAATAAAGAACTATTATTATTAGGATTTTTCACCTGCTAATTTCTTTTTGCTTTCTAAAACTATATCACTAAAATTCTAGTCTCCATCTCAATTGTTAATATATTCTAAAACTTATGTTTCCAGGTGCAAGTGAACCCGTACCTAGAGGACTCGATGTGTTCGATGTGCAACCTGCAGCAGGGTCCATACTTCTGTCGCGAGCCCACCTGCTTCGGGTAAGCTTGCTTACTTCTAGGGCTGTTTGCACTTTTTTACTTGGTTTAACTTTGCTTGTTACTAGGAATTACTTACATGGGAGCATACCTACAACAACTATCTGTAGGTCATACAAATATTTATTTCGACCTGTAATGATAAAATTGACAATTTTTTTTTTGGAAAATGCGCTTTATGACAGAGATTTGCCACTTTTTCTGGACTGTTTAGAACTCCTGAAGTCTGTTCAGAGTTTGTATCTAACCATGCAACTATTTTATTCAAACTTGTGCGATCTAAGATAATTGTTGACATCAGCAAACTAAAGTTTTTATCTGTCCGTTGCTTGATGATTCTACAAGGAATAATGGTGGACCCAAAATGCTTCCCTGTCGGACTCCAAAGTATATTTTGAGCTCAAGATGATTACGATAATCACTTTGTCGTCAAATTGGGTAGTTTTATCATTCGAGTTCTATTTAATAATTATGGTAAAGATCATTTCGGTTACAGATCGGTAACGCTGGTTTTACATAATTTTTCGATAATAATGGGATGATTTACGAAGTCGAAGGCTTTTCTTAGGTCTAGAAACATTTTAATTTGTATTGTACTCCAAAGGTAGAAATCTACATTTAGTGTTTAGCAAATCTTATCACTTTGTGCCGTAATACCTAACTAATAGTTATATTGGTCATGTTCCAGCTACTTTTGCCGCTCGTGCTGGTCGTGGCAGCACTCCACGGAGAACCACAAGCCGCTGATGCGCAACTCCAAGAGCCCTGCGAGTGCGCCCCCGCGGGCGCTGCTGGCGTCGCGGGAGCCCCCCTCGCCGCCCCCCGGGGGAGACCAGCAGGCTGCGCTCTTCAATGGGATGTACAGCCATACTATTGACGGTGAGCAACTACGATTCATATAGTGGTTGAATGATTGTCTACGTTGTCGCGGGTTCGATTCTCGCACTTATTATAATCACTTGCTCTATTTATCAACGTTATCGTAAGCTTGCACAAGTCGCGACTTCATTTTTTGATTTTTGATGGATGATGAAATGCTATTTGATTGAAAATGTACAAATTTATTCCATTTTTTACGTGCAAGTAAATTCAGCTGACTTGTTTGTTAGGTACGCCGTCTCCGGCGACTTCGGGCACGAGCGAGGCCAGCGGCGGCGGCTCGGACGCGGGGTCGGGGGGGCGGGGGGCGGAGGCCGAGGGGGGCGGGGGAGGCGTGTGGCCGCAGTAACGTGCGTGCCCCCTGTTGCGACCCGCTATTAAGTTCGGCGCTTCGCCAACATTTCGCTTTTAAGATTGATTTTTAAAGATATGGTACTCGAATGTTGTTCGATTTAGATTTCTTAGACATTTTTTCCCTCGGACTAGGAGTAATGTAAACAGTAAATGCAACTCGAAACCTAACGTTTATCTAATTTCGACAATACTTTTTTAACTTCATGTGTAAAATATTTTTAAAGACCTTTTGAAATTCTTTAAATAATGACCAAGTGTTGGTTATAAGTTTTGGACGTTATCGCGCATTCGAGTACTTTTGTCGACAGCTCAATTATTGATCTCTATTGTGATTCCAGTTGATTTGGTAATTATTGTTAAGTATACTATAACTTTTTTTTTTAATTTAAATATTTAATGTTGATATCAATGTCATTTGAATCTTTTTTGAAACTGTTGATGTTTTTTTTATAGTTATTTTTGCCAAACTTTTTACTAAAGTAAGAATAAGTAATATTTATAAATATCGTTCACTAATTCATACATTTTACGATGAAGTATTTGATAATACATTACGCCTTCAGCGTAGAGATGTTCCTTAGACAATTTTACGTATGTGCCTACTAGAATTAGGTGATTTTAATGGAATATTTTAATCTGATGTGCCTCCTAGTACTAGCCCCATAGGCGTGTGCGCTATCATTTTAAACATTTTAAATGGCTTTTAAAATGTATAATCATTGTGATTTTAATATTTTATGAATGTTCATAATCTGAAATATTGTTATGAAATGTTGATTTTATCTCGAATCGCTTGTTTGATTTTAAACTATACAAAATATACTG
Source organism: Mythimna lalbum (assembly GCA_949319445.1). Taxonomy (NCBI): domain Eukaryota; kingdom Metazoa; phylum Arthropoda; class Insecta; order Lepidoptera; family Noctuidae; genus Mythimna; species Mythimna lalbum. The sequence goes on along the minus strand of OX439356.1, from coordinate 19,619,405 downwards.
TTATTGCAAATTTTTGGAATTTAATTTCGCCTATCCTCTATACATATACATCAATAACATTCACGTCTCTATACACACAATTTTTAAAGGACCAATGCCTATATAGAAACTAGCTTTTGCCAGTGGCACAATTTGACGCATATTTTTGGCAGAATCGGTAACTTCTCACTATTGATATTTTATTGGATCTGGTTGTGTTCGGGTCTGAGTGATCCCGAGGCCGACCACAATCTTACTCTTATTTCTCAAAAAGTAAAGGCACAAATTCCTGGGTTATTTTGCAATTAAATTTTCTTTCATTGTGCCATAAGTGGCACAATAAAAGGCAATTAAAATTACCTTTTTGTGCCATAGTAAAATATCCGTTCCATGTCGTGGTCGGCTCGGGAATCGCAACACCGACAGTGCCCTGTATCCGTGTGCGTCAGAATGGCTGGTGGTCTATGGCGTTGGTGTATGCGAGTTGATTCAAAAATTGCTACATAATTGCTTATATTTGCTACATATAGTAAATAATTGCTACATAGGATATATATTTAGAAATACAATATTTTTTTTGACCAGCCATCCTGACGTTTGGTTGGCTGGTCAACCCCTAGTTTAAAGTTAAGCATGCAGACTTTCCCAAAATGTATTGCGTCAATAATTGCTACATATTTACTTCATTTATCTAATTTAGTTGTAACTTCAAACATTTGTTAAATAAAGGATTTAGCAATTATTTAAATTATCCCAAGGAAAAGTGCCTGATAAAATATTAAAGGCAAATACTTAGTTATGTAGGTGTCGGTTTAATCGTTTAGGCTCTGGGGTTATGGAGCCGAGTGCTGCAGTGACAAATCTCCACGTGTATCAAACGACGTTTTTCAATACACTTACGAAGAAATACTTACTTTCTCTGGAAATTACGACTCATTTTTTTTTTCATTTTATACTGAAGAAAATGTTCCAAAGTTGATTTTAGTTTTGATTTAGATGGCAGCAGGCTATCACAAGTACTTATTAACTTAATCACAATATCTGGTGACGGCGGTACCATCTAAAGAAATCTTTTAAAATCTTAAATCAAAAATTTTTTCACAAAATAATAGGTTTTTACTTATGAAATTGCCGTTTTGTATGAAAAAATTTAAACGAATTTTTTTCATGTATTTTTTATTTGTATTAATCGAAGTAATCACCCATGCAATCAATGCATCTTTGCCAATGCAGTTTCAGTTTATTGATGCCCTTCTTAAAGAAATCAGCTGGACGGGAGGCAACAAATTCTTCAAAGGCATTTTGTACTGCCACTCGGGTATTGAATTTTTTTTCCCGCCAAGAAGTTATCCAAATTCTGGAAAAAGTAGTAGTCTGTAGGCGCAAGGTCTGGTGAGTAGGGCGGATGACGGAGAGCTTCCAACCCCAGTTCTTGCAACTTGGAGACCGTCTGCTGTGCAGTATGAGCAGTATGTCTGATGTGCGTTGTCGTGCAGGAGCAGCGGAGACGAGCGATTGACAAATGCTGGTTGGACATGTGCCAGCTTCTCCATCATTGTGTTCAGTTCTTCACAGTACACATCTGCAGTAATGCTCACCCCGTTTGGTAAGAAGCTGTGATTAATCACATCGGCGCTAGACCACCAAACAGTGACCATCACTTTTCTAGGGGTAAGTTTTCGTTTAGGGCATTGTTTAGGTGCTGAACCAGGATTCAACCAACTTGCTGAGCGCTTGCGGTTATCAAACTGAATCCATTTTTCATCGCAGGTAACAATGCGGTTCAAAATTCCTTCATTTGTGTGTCTGTTGAGCAGTGCAAGGCACGTCTCGACGCGTACTTCGCGCTGGCGATCATTGAATTCGTGGGGCACCCATTTGTCAAGCTTTTTTACTTTGCTAATTTGACGCAAATGGACCAATATTGTTTTGACGCTAACGTCGAAAGCTGCTGCTAATTCAGCCGTAGATTGTGTATCATCAGCTTCCACAATCGCCTTTAATTTCGTCATTGTCGACCAAAGTCTTCGGACGACCGCGAGGTTCATTTTTCAGGTCAAAATTTCCAGAATGGAAGCGAGCAAACCAATAACAGGTGGTGCGTTGGTTTGTAGTGTTAGCTCCGTAAACGTCGTTGATGTTGCGTGCCGCTTGTGCCGCGTTGCTGCCACGACGGTACTCATATTCCATAATTACTCGAATTTTTAACGTATCCATGATCCATGATGACGAAAAAGATTGAAATGCGATGAAAATTTAACACTAATCAATAAACAAATGACTACTTTTGGAAAAAAAATGTTTTAAAATAAAATTAATTTGCAATTAGAATTCTTAGCCAAACAAAAATTATTTTGATTTGAAATGGCCAGTACTGCAGAACGGAAATTTCATAGGTAAAGACCTAATATAACACAAATAAAAAATAATATTTAATAGACTTTATTCCCGCGTTTTTTACCTTTGCAGATGGAAGAAGAAGCATAGATATCAAACCTTATATATCCTAGAAATTTAAATATTTTTGAATTTAGAACACAGATTATTGTTAATTTGCTGATAATAAAAAATTATAATTAAAAACTGTGTAAATAGTATTATTTATTCATGATATTCTGTTTCTAAACACAATTTTAATTTGCATTAAATATAACAAAAACCTAACCTACCTACCCCCTACCTAACCTTAAAAATATCCGCCTCTTTGCTTTAAAAAAATAATAATCACGGTTCATAAATTAAAAAAAAACGCAAACGTGATAAAAATGTCATGTTGAACCTATTCGTAGTGCAATTAGAGCCTATTTTCGACGTTCCATCGTCGACCGCATCGTCGCTTTCCATCAGGTGAGATAGCGGTCAAGCGCAAACCTATCAATAACAATAAAAAAAAGTGTATCGAAAATATGTGCCTACCCTCAATAATCCAATGAGTATCACCTTAGCAGATATTGTGACCGCCGTCACCAGATATTGTGATTAAGTTAATAAGTACTTGTGATAGCCTGCTGCCATCTAAATCAAAACTAAAATCAACTTTGGAACATTTTCTTCAGTATAAAATGAAAAAAAAATGAGTCGTAATTTCCAGAGAAAGTAAGTATTTCTTCGTAAGTGTATTGAAAAACGTCGTTTGATACACGTGGAGATTTGTCACTGCAGCACTCGGCTCCATAACACCAGAGCCTAAACGATTAAACCGACACCTACATAACTAAGTATTTGCCTTTAATATTTTATCAGGCACTTTTCCTTGGGATAATTTAAATAATTGCTAAATCCTTTATTTAACAAATGTTTGAAGTTACAACTAAATTAGATAAATGAAGTAAATATGTAGCAATTATTGACGCAATACATTTTGGGAAAGTCTGTATGCTTAACTTTAAACTAGGGGTTGACCAGCCAACCAAACGTCAGGATGGCTGGTCAAAAAAAATATTGTATTTCTAAATATATATCCTATGTAGCAATTATTTACTATATGTAGCAAATATAAGCAATTATGTAGCAATTTTTGAATCAACTCGCATACACCAACGCCACAGACCACCAGCCATTCTGACGCACACCTGTATCCCATGCCAGTCGCTGGCACCCAAATGACGGGCCTGGTTGTTACGGGCTACGGTTAGCCCTCGCGGTCAGAGGGACAAAGCCCTGCCACCGCTCGCCTCGCCTCATTGCGAGGGTGTCGCGATTTTTACAGACTCGTTCTTTCTATTTCGTCATCGTCGGGCATTGCGGGAATGTCCACATGACTGATACGAAAAGGGATCTCTGGCTATGAGAAGTCGCCGTAGGGGCCACCATAGGGTTTCAGGGCCACCTGAAACGCTAAGGGTATCTGAAGAACACTGGTATGTTTTAGGCAGTAAGTCTCTCCAACCGTCATTTGAGACTAGGAGAGGATTGGGGCTAGGCTTTTTTTGTCCAAAAATAAAAGATTTTAATGTTATAATTTGTTTTAAATTTATTTCTTAATCGACATTAAATAATATGTACATAATGTAATGTTTATAATGGAAATGCAATGTTCATGGTATTTCATGAACTTAGCATGGCTTAAAGATGAAAGCGCCAGGGGCGCTAGCGAACGAAATTCGAATTTTCTAAAAAAAAATGGATTTTACACGCCGGTGTCAAGTTGTATCTTGCCTCTCACATGATTGGCGTCCATAACACATATTTATCTTTAAATTCATCAATACAACCCTCTTCAGTTCGTCTTATCCTTCAACTTCAACTCTTCATTAAAGGCATTTGTGGAAGAGACGCCACAATTTTGCCAATAAGCTGCGAAATACTAAGAGGTAATCCAACTCTGGAATATATTTAGCGAGTAACTCTCCTGAGAAGTACACTGGGGCAGGCCCCAGTGTACCAAAATCGGCACACCTCGTACCAGCTAACTTAAACCTTATTACGTAAAAATAAGGTTTAAGTTAACTGGTAGTTAACTTAAACCTTATTATCACACACACATTCAATCAATAAAAAATCAAAGTTAATAATGTAAGAATTTCTACGACTGATATGACTACATGAGAAATGTTTTACCCATAGACAATTTACTAAAAAAAAACCTAAAATCTGGAGTATAGCGCCATCTAGTGTGAACGTGGCTGCACTTAAGCCCGATGCTTTCACCTTTTGAAGCCCCAGCCCCCTCTTAATCAATATGTAGAAGGATAGTGTAGGTCGGTAAGTAGTTGCAGCTAGTCGAAGCTCATGCTCATGTCGGACGTGTTGGTCGCGTCGGCTGTCGGCGTCGGCGGCGCGATGGCGGGCACCGATATGTTGACGGTGGGGAATGGGAACTGGGGGATTTCCTCCTCTGAAACCATAGATAATGCTTTTATTAGAGCCAGTTCATTAAAATTGCTTTTATGTATGCATCTTACATCTATAATTAAGGTAAAAGCGCCAGAGTAGCACGCAAAATTCTTTTTTTCTTAATTTTTTGCCTTTTTCATCAATATGTACGGTGTACGTACATGGCTAAATAATTTGGTAATAAAATTAGTTAAATTAGCCGAATGTAGGCTAATGTAAGTGCAGTTTGAACGCGACCTACATTCGGAGATGCATTGACATAGACAGAGCAACGATTGCATGTATTTATGTAAGCTATTTTTACTTTAGTGTTCAATTGATAGAGGTAATTATACTTTAATTACCTCTGCCGTTTGAGTTTTGGGAAAGAGAGTCGGCCCAATAATAGTGTCCGTCAGAATGAACGGTCACTAGGCGTATTTAACGTTGAATTTATGCCCAAGAAATGCTTCCCTATTGCTTCTATTTGCTTCCTACTCTCAAACACTTGCTTCCATCATATTCTAGAAGAAAAAAAAACATTTTAAGGGTGACCGTTCATTCTGATGTCAGGACGGCCGGTCATCGAGTCGTAGGGTCCCTGATAAATAGAAATATTGAAGTTCACGGTGGCCATTAATTACTTCCCGTTTGCTTCTCTCAATGTTTTACAACGACAATACTGTACCTATCACGGCAACAAAGATATCAACAAAAGTGTTGTTTAACAAAATCTTTAGCGCCTGACAAAAAAAAGCAACCCTCTTACTGAACATTGCAGTTAGGCTTGTGTAGGCGATAAATCTATCGTATTGTACTGGTGGCCTACAGCTAAGTACCTATTATGTTATTAAAAAGAAGTCCCTATCGTATATAGTGACAAAAATTCTGAAAAATATAATAATTAAAGATAATATTTCAATTCTTAACTTCCTAGGGAGTGTTCTTATGGGCGTGTGAGTCTATCTAGCAGGCCCTAAAGAGATTTATCAACAGATGATAGCTTTTTATAAAGACAGTATTTTGTACCTAAAAAAAATTAATAAGATACATTTTGTACCTCGACAGTTTTTGATTTAATGACGATTCTATGAAGTGTCTAGCTAGCGGGCCCCATAAGATATTTTTTTTTGTTTGACCTAGTTAAAGCGTTCCCAGAATACCTTGCTCGTTATGCACATTTGCGTTACTAAATATTTTTTATCTTTGCGAATTGTTTTATAAGGACAAATAAGTATTTAATTGCTGTAATGTACTTACAAAAATAATAACTTTATAGTAAGGGTAGTAACACAGACGTGTCCCTACTACGTGACCCTACGACTCGATGACCGGCCGTCCTGACATCAGAATGAGCGGTCACCCTTAAAATGTTTTTTTTCTTCTAGAATATGATGGAAGCAAGTGTTTGAGAGTAGGAAGCAAATAGAAGCAATAGGGAAGCATTTCTTGGGCATAAATTCAACGTTAAATACGCCTAGTGACCGTTCATTCTGACGGACACCCAATAATACTGCCTTGAGGAACCCCTTTATAAGGCTATGGGAAATTTGTCACTTATTTAATCTCTAATTCGAAGGCATCGTCTATCACTGAGGTAAGTTTCGATTTCTTAAGCTGTATGCCCCTCTGATTTTGTTCCTATTGAGTTTAGCTGTAAGAGTGGAGAGGAGACATATCGTATCGAAGGTTTTTGCTAGATCCAAAATTCTGTTTTTGAATTCTAAAAGCAGAGTTTTAAAGATGACGAAATTTATAATTTGCGTTTATATATTCAGGGCCAGGGTGGCACTGATATTTGTGTTAAAAGTGTGTTAAATACATAAATGACGAATGGAGAAATACGATACGGAGTTTCTTGCCTTTTCTTCTTCACAGGAAGGTTTTGATGTTTTGTAAATGCCCATGTAGCCTATATGAAATAAATATTTTGAATACAAATGAAAAGTAAATATGAACAAACCTGTAAGCTGCGCGTCCAGCCTGTCCACGATAGCGTCTAACAGCGCCAGAGCCACTACATCATCAGGGTCCTTCGCCAGCGCTGCGTGCAGCACGTCAGCAGCGTCCCTCTCTCTGCCCAGCAGTGCCAGGCACAGCCCTATAGCGGCCAGCGTGGCGGCGCGTGCAGGACGCAGCGCCAGCGCGCGCTCGTGCCAGTGCAGCGCGTCGGCGGGACGGCCCAGCGCGCGCGACACGTGCCCCAGCGCGTCCAGCGTGGCCGCCCAGCGGGGGGGCACCTGCAAGGGACACCTCACTCATGACATATAACGCACGCTCGTGCCAGTGCAGCGCGTCGGCGGGCCGGCCCAGCGCGCGCGACACGTGCCCCAGCGCGTCCAGCGTGGCCGCCCAGCGGGGGGGCACCTGCAAGGGACACCTCACTCATGACATATAACGCACGCTCGTGCCAGTGCAGCGCGTCGGCGGGCCGGCCCAGCGCGCGCGACACGTGCCCCAGCGCGTCCAGCGTGGCCGCCCAGCGGGGGGGCACCTGCAAGGGACACCTCACTCATGACATATAACGCACGCTCGTGCCAGTGCAGCGCGTCGGCGGGCCGGCCCAGCGCGCGCGACACGTGCCCCAGCGCGTCCAGCGTGGCCGCCCAGCGGGGGGGCACCTGCAAGGGACACCTCACTCATGACATATAACGCACGCTCGTGCCAGTGCAGCGCGTCGGCGGGCCGGCCCAGCGCGCGCGACACGTGCCCCAGCGCGTCCAGCGTGGCCGCCCAGCGGGGGGGCACCTGCAAGGGACACCTCACTCATGACATATAACGCACGCTCGTGCCAGTGCAGCGCGTCGGCGGGCCGGCCCAGCGCGCGCGACACGTGCCCCAGCGCGTCCAGCGTGGCCGCCCAGCGGGGGGGCACCTGCAAGGGACACCTCACTCATGACATATAACGCACGCTCGTGCCAGTGCAGCGCGTCGGCGGGCCGGCCCAGCGCGCGCGACACGTGCCCCAGCGCGTCCAGCGTGGCCGCCCAGCGGGGGGGCACCTGCAAGGGACACCTCACTCATGACATATAACGCACGCTCGTGCCAGTGCAGCGCGTCGGCGGGCCGGCCCAGCGCGCGCGACACGTGCCCCAGCGCGTCCAGCGTGGCCGCCCAGCGGGGGGGCACCTGCAAGGGACACCTCACTCATGACATATAACGCACGCTCGTGCCAGTGCAGCGCGTCGGCGGGCCGGCCCAGCGCGCGCGACACGTGCCCCAGCGCGTCCAGCGTGGCCGCCCAGCGGGGGGGCACCTGCAAGGGACACCTCACTCATGACATATAACGCACGCTCGTGCCAGTGCAGCGCGTCGGCGGGCCGGCCCAGCGCGCGCGACACGTGCCCCAGCGCGTCCAGCGTGGCCGCCCAGCGGGGGGGCACCTGCAAGGGACACCTCACTCATGACATATAACGCACGCTCGTGCCAGTGCAGCGCGTCGGCGGGCCGGCCCAGCGCGCGCGACACGTGCCCCAGCGCGTCCAGCGTGGCCGCCCAGCGGGGGGGCACCTGCAAGGGACACCTCACTCATGACATATAACGCACGCTCGTGCCAGTGCAGCGCGTCGGCGGGCCGGCCCAGCGCGCGCGACACGTGCCCCAGCGCGTCCAGCGTGGCCGCCCAGCGGGGGGGCACCTGCAAGGGACACCTCACTCATGACATATAACGCACGCTCGTGCCAGTGCAGCGCGTCGGCGGGCCGGCCCAGCGCGCGCGACACGTGCCCCAGCGCGTCCAGCGTGGCCGCCCAGCGGGGGGGCACCTGCAAGGGACACCTCACTCATGACATATAACGCACGCTCGTGCCAGTGCAGCGCGTCGGCGGGCCGGCCCAGCGCGTCCAGCGTCCCTCTGTCGAATGACCTGGTGACCATGTATTTGTGCAGACAACCAGGTCAACACAACATAACACATGCTTATAACAAAGACTTCTTGTGCGAAACCCTAAACACGCGACTATTTTTTTTCGTAGTCACGTGTTTCGGGATTCGCATATACTAAAACTAATGTTGTATAACCTGCCAATACGTGCTTTTTCTATCTCAGTACTGACCTCCTGCTTGTCAGGCGGAGTAGCAGCTTCTAGGGCCAGTAGCCAGAGACTCCTGGCCTCGAACCAGTCTCCATCAGCGAAGGCGGCTGCACCGGCCTCGTGCGCTACGTGCGGGTCACGGACTAGGTGTAGCACGCGGCCCCACTTCACTTTCTCATTTGATTCTGATTCGTCAACATTCTGGAAATTGAAGGTAGACTTGAAATACTCTGCCGGAGTCTGTGTTTCCTAATAATCATCAAGTCTGAAATGCATGGGTTAAATTACTTTTAGGCCAGCGTGTTTCATCGTCGACCACACGTTGCCCCACACTAGCAATTACTCCTGTATCTTGGGTCACACACATGTAAACCCATAAACACAAGATACCAATGCCCAGAACAATTATATATAGGTCATACAAATATTTGTTCCGTTCGAGGTTCAAATCTGCGATACGCAAAGCACTAGCCACTCGCTCAACCACTGCGCCAACTGTGCCATCGTCAAAAGCGAGCCTACCAAGATTTCTGGTTACTTTGGAGGGATTGCTCTCATGTTAAAAGCACTGTATTTTGCACTGTAGTAAACGATTTTTCTTAATATATTTGTCGAATACCCCTATCCGTCTACACAGATGAAAAAAGATATAGAGTGAAAAATGAATTTTTTAGAGGAAGGTTGGCAATTGTAGGTAGAAGATTGTGAGTGTGTGTGATGTTTCTTACTTCTTCACGCACGCAGGGTTGAATGGATTTGGCTGAAATTTATCATTTTGTGTTTGGCACACGGGTAGACTATGTCGTGGAATAGCACATAGAATTTTTTTGTTCCGGAATTATGTTCCCTTGCGACAATTTTCTACTTTAGCGCAGGACAAAACAGTTGACTGAAGTCAAGATAAAATAAAGAAATGAAGGTCACTTACCTTAGCTTTAGCAAAGTTGTGCAGTGCAGCCGCGCGCGTGAGGAACCGCTCGCACATGGTGAAGTTGTTCAGCAGCGAGCACTCCACACCCACGTACAGCGGCGGCAGGTGGCACCCACCCATCAGTTGGCTAGCCTGTCAGGTAAACGTAGATTATTTTGTAAAGCGCCGTACGCACGTTCCACCTTGACGTACGTCCCGCCAAGGCCATACAGATTAAATCAACGATAAATCAGGGCTGCCAGGTGCAAAAAAGGGGTGATCGTATGACAATACAACTACTAAAAATCGTATATACAAAGGAAATTTTGAAACAAAAGATCGTACAACGAAGAAATACAAAGTTTTTATTAAAAATAACTAAAATTCGTTTAATTTAAGCACGTTCTCTCAGAATAATAGAACCATTATTTTTTGCACCTGGCAGCCCTGATTTATCGTTGATTTAATTTGTATGGCCTTGGCAGGACGTACGTCAAGATGGATGGTGCATACGGCGCTTAACGTAACTCAGGTATACACCTCTAGAAGCTAAGAGCTGGTAACTAAATCATAGCAGGTGCACGGTTCTAATTTCGAAGTTGAGCTACGATTGCTGAGGTCGCAAATCCTGGAATAGCACATAGAATACGAGTATGTAGTAGCACATAGAATACTTTTAATCAAGGGAGTATGTTCTTTTAGGACAATTTTTCTACTTTCATGAAGGCGAAAACGGCCAACAGTTGGTACATGATAATAGAAACTTCTGTGCATAATTTTAGCTGTCTAAATTTAAGAGGTTGGCCTGGGCGGGGATGATTCAGTGACTGAATCAGTCAGGACTTTGACTTTTATAAATATAGAAGAATTGTACCCGTGCGAAGCCTGGGCGATTCGCTAGTTAAATAATAATTCAATATTTTTTAATGTGCTATTGATTTTTTTTTCTTAATTGACCTTGAAGTAGGCCGCCATGGCCTGGTCGTGCTCGTTGTCGGCGGCTCGGCTGTGTCCGTAGGCGAGCCACACGCAGCCCGCACTCGGCTCCAGGCTCTTACCTTGAAGTAGGCCGCCATGGCCTGGTCGTGCTCGTTGTCGGCGGCTCGGCTGTGTCCGTAGGCGAGCCACACGCAGCCCGCACTCGGCTCCAGGCTCTTACCTTGAAGTAGGCCGCCATGGCCTGGTCGTGCTCGTTGTCGGCGGCTCGGCTGTGTCCGTAGGCGAGCCACACGCAGCCCGCACTCGGCTCCAGGCTCTTACCTTGAAGTAGGCCGCCATGGCCTGGTCGTGCTCGTTGTCGGCGGCTCGGCTGTGTCCGTAGGCGAGCCACACGCAGCCCGCACTCGGCTCCAGGCTCTTACCTTGAAGTAGGCCGCCATGGCCTGGTCGTGCTCGTTGTCGGCGGCTCGGCTGTGTCCGTAGGCGAGCCACACGCAGCCCGCACTCGGCTCCAGGCTCTTACCTTGAAGTAGGCCGCCATGGCCTGGTCGTGCTCGTTGTCGGCGGCTCGGCTGTGTCCGTAGGCGAGCCACACGCAGCCCGCACTCGGCTCCAGGCTCTTACCTTGAAGTAGGCCGCCATGGCCTGGTCGTGCTCGTTGTCGGCGGCTCGGCTGTGTCCGTAGGCGAGCCACACGCAGCCCGCACTCGGCTCCAGGCTCTTACCTTGAAGTAGGCCGCCATGGCCTGGTCGTGCTCGTTGTCGGCGGCTCGGCTGTGTCCGTAGGCGAGCCACACGCAGCCCGCACTCGGCTCCAGGCTCTTACCTTGAAGTAGGCCGCCATGGCCTGGTCGTGCTCGTTGTCGGCGGCTCGGCTGTGTCCGTAGGCGAGCCACACGCAGCCCGCACTCGGCTCCAGGCTCTTACCTTGAAGTAGGCCGCCATGGCCTGGTCGTGCTCGTTGTCGGCGGCTCGGCTGTGTCCGTAGGCGAGCCACACGCAGCCCGCACTCGGCTCCAGGCTCTTACCTTGAAGTAGGCCGCCATGGCCTGGTCGTGCTCGTTGTCGGCGGCTCGGCTGTGTCCGTAGGCGAGCCACACGCAGCCCGCACTCGGCTCCAGGCTCTTACCTTGAAGTAGGCCGCCATGGCCTGGTCGTGCTCGTTGTCGGCGGCTCGGCTGTGTCCGTAGGCGAGCCACACGCAGCCCGCACTCGGCTCCAGGCTCTTACCTTGAAGTAGGCCGCCATGGCCTGGTCGTGCTCGTTGTCGGCGGCTCGGCTGTGTCCGTAGGCGAGCCACACGCAGCCCGCACTCGGCTCCAGGCTCTTACCTTGAAGTAGGCCGCCATGGCCTGGTCGTGCTCGTTGTCGGCGGCTCGGCTGTGTCCGTAGGCGAGCCACACGCAGCCCGCACTCGGCTCCAGGCTCTTACCTTGAAGTAGGCCGCCATGGCCTGGTCGTGCTCGTTGTCGGCGGCTCGGCTGTGTCCGTAGGCGAGCCACACGCAGCCCGCACTCGGCTCCAGGCTCTTACCTTGAAGTAGGCCGCCATGGCCTGGTCGTGCTCGTTGTCGGCGGCTCGGCTGTGTCCGTAGGCGAGCCACACGCAGCCCGCACTCGGCTCCAGGCTCTTACCTTGAAGTAGGCCGCCATGGCCTGGTCGTGCTCGTTGTCGGCGGCGAAGCTGTGTCCGTAGGCGAGCCACACGCAGCCCGCACTCGGCTCTAGGCTCTTTGCCTTGCTTAAATATCGACGTGCCAACTCGCTTTTACCTGAAAATTGACGTACTAATAGTAGGTAATAGGTAAAACGGGCTGTTTTCCGCAACTCCACGACTAAAGCGCGTATTTTGCGTATGGAAAGTACTACGTACTAATAGTATGACATTAGGTGAACACATTTGACAGTTGCATATTACGCAGCGTAGTTCTAAACTTTAATCTTCGCTCGCCTACGCTTACTTGCCGTTCTGTGTTCAATGCGAACTAAAATCCTTACTAATATTATAAAAGCGAAAGTGAGTTTGTTGGTTTGTTACGTCTTCACGCCTAAATGGGAAAACCGATTTTGATTAAACTTGGCACACGGATAGACCATGTCCTAGAATACGACATAGGATACTTTTTATCCCTTTCTATCACACGGGCGAAGCCGCTGGGAGCAGCTAGTTCATTCATAAGACACGATTGTGACATCCATTATGCAATGTTGCCGCTCTGAGCGCAATCTCTCCGATCTCGAAAAATATAATTGTGAATTATTGAAAAGATTTAGGTGTTTTTTTACATAGCACGGGTAGGATGACAGCAGGACGAAAATATGCATTTTTAAGATGAGAGATAAGGATACGTAGCTACGATGTATGTATGTATCCGGCATTTGTCACCCGCGCCATCCTATGGCAATTGTACTTTAGAAAAAATCTTTTTGTTGTGATTTTAACTACATAATTGTTAAAGACAAAAAAACTCACCAATAAGATAATAATAGCACCCCACAGCGTACCAAGACGTCCACGCATTAGGGTAGGCGTCCACTAACGAATGCGCGAAGGCGAACAACTCGGAGCTCTTCTTCAACTCCACCAGGCAAGCAGCTCGCACGTCTACGCAGCACCTTTATGTCACAAATATAACAGTCCTCTAATTCCTGTCGTACGGACGGCTTCATCAAGAGGTTATACTCTTTTCTAAGGTATTTTAATATGAGAGCAGTTACGTTTTGCCCATTTTATGCAGCTTGTACAAGGCAACTGGATATGTGGAATCATTGAAACAGGCGCCAGGTATTTGGCAAACCTTGCCAAGAAGGCTGGCTCGAGACATATGCTGACAAATACTGCAAAAGCATTAGAATGTGTTTCAATCGCATGCAAAAAATAAAGTGAGTATATTACAATTATATGAAAACATGACTTAAAGGACTTAGTATCCTAGCCAAAACTTGGCTGCTGCTGTTATCTGTGGGGTGCCATGCTACTGCTCAACATGATGATGGTTACCAGGGGTCCACGGTGTCGAGGGTGTGCAAGGCTTCAGCCCAGCGACACGCGGAGGCCAGGCGCCGCGCGCGGCTCTGCGCCGCCTCCATCGTGCGCGCGCCCACGGCCTCGGCTTCCGCTGTTATCTGTGGAAAACAAACTACATTATTATGAACTGGCTTAAAGGGATCCTTTGAATCCAAGCCAAAAACGTTATGTAAAAAGATAGTTAATACAGAAGTATTACTCACAGGACATTCAGTATCAGGCGGCGGAAGCGTGACGGGCGCGGGCGAGTAGCGGTTGAGCCGCTCTCGGTACGCCGCGCGGAGCAACGCTCCCTCGGCCGCGCTTAGCTGACTGCTGATAGGCAGGGATTCTATCAGCTCACTTTCTGCAACAAATTATAAACTCTTAATCGGAGTTTTTGGTGGGATTTTTCGAGTGAGTCCGTAGCGTTTTCCGAGAATTACTTAGATGTTTTAATTATTGGCAAATTAATCCATAGTGCATATTATATGTGTAAGCTACACCAATAGCTTTGTAAGCTGAACAAAATTATATGAAATAATTGTGTAGTGTGTAATTAATGTCATGTACCTATTATTCCCTACCTATGTGTATGACCTATATAATCATGTGTAATCCTAAAATATAGAGAGTATTATTCGGGCTGTCAGTGGTATCATTTCTCTCCCAATACCTTCGTCCTTACATGGCGACCCTGCCTACGGGCGTTGGCACGCGCATGTGATCGCGCTATCGACACCTCCATGCCATATACGGCTCGTGCTTCAATGGGACTTACAATTAGACCAGGTACGAATGTTATCGTAGTATTGTCTACCTCAACAAAGCTTGCCGAGAAGGTTGAGTCAATACAATTGCAGCCAAATACTGCAAAACATTATATTGTGCTACATCTGCACACTAGCACGCCTGGTTATGCCTGCTGGAGGACTAGGGAACAGAGACAAAACATACCCTGGTGCGGCGTGAGTGCGTGCTGCTCCAGCAGTAGGTCGAGCGCTTCGTAGTGCGCGCAGTCAGCTCGCAGGGCGGCGGTCAGCGCCTCGGCTGCTGCCTCGCGCCGCTCCAGCGAGCACAGCGCACGTGCCTGCCACACTAGCACGCCTGCTAGAGCGCGCTGGAAAAGGATTTTTTCATTACTCATACTCTTAAAGTAGGTCTGAAGTTGCCTGAGAAGCGGGCTGAAAAGTATCACACTTTTCATCCCTAGGGAGTTTTATTTTCAACTAACAGCTGTCAAATTATAAAAAAAAAAAACTTGGTCTATCTTCTTGTATTCGTAATGAAAAGCACAGTGCTTGCCTGTGTTAAAGTTATACTTATTTAGTACGTCGAGTTAGCTAACCAACTCCTTCTCGGGACGAAATAAGTAACTTTCACCCCTAGTGTAACAATGTACTATTGTTTTTATTCAACAACCACACTATTCCCAACCACTGCGACTCTTGAAACCCAGCATCAACAGTAGCAATCACTAAATATCTGACGAGTCAATGAAGTTGTTCCGCAACGAAATCAATCAGAAAAGAACAGTGGAAGAATAAGAAAAAAAAACTCTAAAAGTTTTCTAAGATGTCCGTGCCTGAAAATGACAGGATAAAGATAAACAACAAAGGCTTACATTGTGTGTCTGGTCATTGTTCCTGATCTCGAGGAGCATGGGATCGCACTCTTCGAACAGGTTAAGTGCCGTGGCTGGTTCACGTGCTGCTAGGTAAGCACGCATCGCCACGCCCAGGCACAGTAGGTGACGTCTGCAATCATTTACTCCAAGATTATACAACTTGCTATATACATTTATATGTATATGTATCTATATTATAAAGCTCCCAAGGATACATTCCAAAAAACTGGAGTCTGGGTGAACAGGCTTCCTTTGGCAGTGAACTGACATGCTTGAGTGTTGACAGCGTTGAATCCTACCAGATTGGTTTCGCCTCGTTTGGAGACAATCTGAAGTGAGACATTAATACGCTCTAACAAAATTGTTGAACCTTAGGATTAAATCTAGTTTTATTTCACCTGTGTAATCCTCTAGAGGTGACTGCATGTGCAGCTCTATGCAATTCTCCTCTAGCAAGCATGGCACTAGCCAGGAGCCACACATCATCTCCACTGGCTGAGTCCAGACCTCCGCCCGCTGCCGCTGCTGCTGCATCTGCCCAGAAAAGGGCACTGGTCCATTGACCCTAGAACACAGTTTCGGGAAGTTTTAATCATTTATATTTTAAGTCATTTTAGCTTTAATATTTTAATAATATCACTATACTTCATCTTATTAACCAATACAGTATAAGTATGGTTTTACTTTCCACTTTCTTTAACCCTTCAGATACCGTCAATTAGAGACACAATAGTAAGACAATAGATGCACGGCCACCGGTGGCCGCTTGGGGATTCATGAATTAAAATAATTCAAGTAACATTTTGATTTAATATATTAGAATTAACGCTATTTATTTATTTATGGAAGATTTATAAGTCACAACAATATAGAATTTTACAGCTACATTGATAAAGGCAATGAATGATAAATATATATTTTAGAAGGTTTTGTATGACATTATAGTTCATCATCTCTTAGACTTATGCTATCAAAGCCGAGAATAATGTTAAAATGTGTTATTGTCTGCTATGATGACAGAACATCTTTGTTTATGAGTAAAATAACCTACAGTAACAGATCTCCAACCACTTTTACACAGTCAAAACATATTTACCAGTTCAGAGTATTGCTTGACGAGTGACCGCATCAAGTCGATGTTCATGCACCCTTCTATAGTACTTCTACCGGTAGATTCAGATTTATCCATCACGCTATGTATAAAACGAACAAGTGCACTTCACTTTAACATGCAGTTTTGAAGTTGGGCGCTTGAATGTAGCAACAACACTTAGTAAAACTATTACTACTGACTTCGGTGATTCAGTACAAGCATAGTTTTTATTAAAATAAGCCTTTATTTTGCTATTAATATAATAATTTAGTCACTGTTTTCGTTTGTCCCGCCGCCTATTTGACGTTTTATAAACTTTTTTTAATAACAAAATTGACAATGACAGTAAATTGATAAAGTCACATTTTGTTTTTTGAAAAAAAAAAACATGAATGTCTATATAGTTTTAATTGCAAAGTATTGTCTAGTGAAATTCCGCTATGATAAAATAAATAAAACCTTAATAGAATTATTGCATTAAGTTTTTTATAAATAAATGCATCGTTTTAATTTGATAAATTGGGAACGCAGTTTTTATTAGCTTTGGCTGAGCAACACGGCTAAATTCAGAAGAAATGTTTTGTGTGGTTTCTCTTTCGCTCTTTAGTTAATTTACTATCACTTTGTCTTTTTTATTTTAAAAATAAATACAACTCAATTTGTACGAATGTACCCATGCTGTCAATTGACAGATTTGAATTTTGATGACGGAAAGAAAAAGGTTATACACAGTAAAAGAGGGAATAGGCTGATTAAGATTTATTTATTAACCGTCACTAAATAATATTTAGGCGTTCCTAGTTTTTTATTGTGTAGTGTAATTATAGAATCACAGTTTGAGTATTGTATACATTCTGGCAGTTCAAATATAGCAACGTGTCCTAGGTTAGGCCGTTAGTGAAACATGTTAGTATATTTGAAATAACATGACTGAGAGGAAAATGTGCAAGTTTTACAATTTAAACGTGCCTGAACGTCGATCTGGGGAGGGTGGGCAAGGTGGTGGCGCAGCGCAAAATCACGCTAACAATGACGAGGATGACAGGAACTCTGATGAGGCGACGCCGCCGCCCGTGCCGGCGCACGAGCACAAGCTGGAGTACTGCTACTGGATGTGGTTCTCGCGCCGCCCGCCCGCGCGCGAGCTCTCCGCGTCCACCACTGGTTACGTACAGGTTCGTTGATGCTCATGCTAGCACTGCCAGCCATGCTGTCAATAAGGTGCACCCCTAAAAGTACAACACTAAAAACTACCTAGCCGCGATAAGGCATTGTTGATACAATTGAACTTATGTGGTTTGTTTTGCATTTGAATTGAACAGTAGGTTACACATGAAGAGTATTGTAGAAATATGTAAATTATAATTCATTTACATATGTTTATCAATATGGCACAGTTTTGCTAAATATTTTTGAAGTTTTTAGTTACACTGTAGGCTTGCAAGGAATTTTCCCATAACAATATCCTCTGACTAAATGAAAGTCTTCTTTATCTGTTGATAAAGGAAGCTTTTGCCCAGCAGAGGGACAGAAATGGCTAAAAACCAATATTAATATATTGTATCATCTTGATAGTGTTAGTTGCACTCTAGTTTCTTTTATTTATTTAAATTATTTAAATAAACCAGTGCTTAACTGCAATCCCAACTGATGCTAAGCAGTGATGCAATTGTTGATGGTGAATAAATTGCACTAGTTCATTAACCCTTCAGATACCGTCAATTAGAGACACAATAGTAAGACAATAGATGCGCGGCCAACGGGTGTCGCTTGGGGATTCATGAATTAAGAGCCTATTCAGTCTAGCCTATCTCTCTGGGTAAACTGGGTTGTCTGTAAAAAATTGCTTTTAGCAATAAGACCCCTATTAAAATTTTAAGTTTCACCCTAAAATTTTAAGTTTCTTATGTAGTTTTTATTTTTGGTGTACACTAAAAAATGTATCTATTTATCTATCTTTAAAGCAATATTTTATTTTTAGAGTACATTAACCATATTGCCCCATTAGAATTTAATTAGAATCTGTTTTGAACAAGAAACTTGCAAAGCATATTAAATATCACGGACAACCTTAGCTCTATTGATTTGCATTTATTAGCATGACCCACATTCCTAAGTTGATGTAACTTTGCTGTTATACCAAATGGACTCAGTATGAGAAAGTATTTTTTACCTATATCTTTGTATTATATCTATATAAACTTATTAACATGAAGTAGTACTGTTATTAGGGATACCATCATCTCATAGCTCCCTTTCATGCTATCTTTCCAAAGCCGTTAAAAAAAAAAAAAAACTATAAGCATAAACAGCCTTATTATAATGTTCCCACTGCTGAGACACAAGCCTCTGCTTTAGGAGAAGGAATGGGCCATCATCCACCAGATAGACCCAGTGCAAATTGGTGAATGTCACATCTTCCAAAATCTGGTTTTTGAAGAAGCTGGTTTCCTCACGATGTGTATATTCATTGTTTTTAGAGCATTGGTGATGAAAAAAATTAAATAAAGTAATGTATCTGGTTTGAACTCGCGACATGAAAAGTTGGGGCCGTTATATCTGTGCCACTAATGCTCTGAATACAAAAATACCATTTAGTATATACCAACTGTACAGTGACTGAGTTTTGAAGATCAAAAAAGAAGCTCTATGTTAAAAACTGGAAACTAATCACAACATTGTTGGCTGAATGGTTGAGTAGACACTGGCCATTTTTAAAAAATGCACAATTAATTACCACAGTCTGCACCAAACTCATGTCTCTACAGTCTACAGGCATGGGCTTGCTGACAGTGAGATATGTGTAGCTTGCTGTCCAGTAACTGTTCAAACCGAGCCCTAAGTTTAGTTACAGACAACTGCACGGCCGAAGCCTACTGGGGTTCGCTTCCATTAGGGAAGCTCAGAGTCCTGGAACGCAACACTATGAAAGAACATAAAAGTCGTGGGGGCGATCGGCGGCGGAGACCTCTCGCGCCGGGCCCTGGTCGAGGCCATGGTCCGGAGCGAGGAGGAATGGCAGGCGGTCGCCTCCTTCTGCGAAGCAGTAATGCTTGCAAAGGAGGAGGCCGACCGCATCAGGCAACGACGCCCTCGCCGCCGCCGCCGGGATTCCGATCCCGATTTCCGGCCACCGTAGACGCGGACTCGCGGACGGCGAGCCATGGGTAGCTCGCTGTCCGATCGTCCGGTAATGGACCGAGTCCAAGACGTCGACGGCGCGCACTGTTCCCGCGCGCCTCAAGGAGTTGTCAGCAGCAGGAGGGGCCCAGCTGGGTCGAAGCCTACTGGGGACAGGGTTGTCCGAAAGGGAGCTCGTGCCCCGGTATGAAGGCTAGAAGGAACGGCGCGGGGTTTTTAGTCAGTAAGAGTCTGACACTGACTCCCGCTCCACCCAAGAGCGGGTTTCGTCAAAGATGATTTTCCCCGTCGACAAAAAAAAAAAAAAAAAAAAGAACATAAAAGTGGGTTTTAGTCAGTAAAAGTCTGGCATGCTCACACGCTCCGCCTAAGAGCGGGAGAAGTCATTGTTGGCTGAAATGGCAGAGCAGACTTAAGTCCATTTTCTAAAAATGCATAATTAATTTCCACAGTCAGCACCAAACACAGAACACAGTAGAATCCACTAAAGTGGCCATTATTATTATATTGTCAACCAATTATCTCCTGTGTGCCAACGGCCAATGTCATATTTCTGTGTTGCTACTTCTAGCGCCACCCACATAAATGCATTTAGTTTTACTCAAATTCTAAAATGAATGTTTGTAACATTACACTAATAACATTTATTTGCATTTTATGAGAAATATAAAATTAACGGTGTCTAGAAACTAGCTTTTAGTTATTTGATGTGACTGTAATAAAAATGCTATAAATAAAGTGTAGGTATACTTAGCAAAGTCAACAAAATAATATGAAGTACCTATACTTGGTTTGTTCAGTTTAGGTGTTCTATTATGAATTTCTTTACTAGTTCCACCAAGCATGAAATGCATTTAAAAAATGTTTACAAAACAATTTTAAACATATTTTTTTTGTAAACTTACATTCACTAGACAACCAGACCGGAAACAGCTATTTGGCGATGCAAATATCAGTTCCGCGCGGGATACGAACCCGCGACACGCAGCAGTCAATCGTTCAACCACTGTGCCAACTGTGCCATCAAGATTTTATTGCTCGTAGATATCTAACACTTTTTTCAAAGCAAAGAAGTGACATATGATATTTTTGAGAATGCAATGGCTACAAAAGCTACTTATTGAAATAATGTACTCGGTTAGCTTTTTCAAGTTGTATTTAATTGTATCATCATCATCATTTCAGCCGAAAGACGTCCACTGTTGGACATAGGCCTCCCCCAATTGTCGTCAAAATGAACGGTCCAGTTTAATGGTATATCTATCGTGAACTACAATAATGATCTGAATGGCATTATTGCCACTCAGATCATTATTACTAATCAGAGATGCTCTCAGAATTCTCCAACTTGTTACAAATTGAGTCAAAAAACAATTCAGTCCTGTGGACACATTTATTTTCATTTAATATTCCAGGTTACTTGTTGAACAGTCAGCCAATGTCGTGGCAAAATATGCACTATATGAATACCTAAAATAACACAGTTTCTCTGCTCCAATTCCAGGCGTTACGTCTGGTGGGTAGGGTGGCAAGTGTGGAGCAGTGGTGGGGCCTGTACACGCACCTGGCGCGGCCGTCAGAGCTGCCGCCGCTGTCCGACCTGCACCTCTTCAAACTGGGCATCAAGCCCATGTGGGAAGACCCTGCCAATGTCAATGGAGGGAAATGGGTAAGGATATTACATACCCTGCGTTCCGTAATACGATATTTCGCTAGTCGTTCCGAATTACCGTGAAAGCGCACCATTGCGTTCATTTTTGCCCGATCACTTAAAAAAAAAATTACGCCAAACCAAACCCTTTAAAGATTTCATTTCGAGAGCGAGCAAAAATTTACTTAACGGTGGTCAGGCGGAAGTGTCTTTGATGGTACATCAGGCAATATGTTGATGCGCTACCAGCGATGATATCGTCATTCAGAACGCGGCGATAGAGTTATTGTAGTAGGCATTCTTTGTGTCTGCCTACTCTGTAATACGCGCCAGTTGGCATCTTTATACATTTTTTTTTAAATTGGGCACTAGAAATTACTCCTGCATCATGGGTGCATTCACAAACAAATAAATTCATGTACACAAGTCACCTGAACACGGAACAACTATCCGTAGGCCATACAAATATTTGTTCCGTGCCGGAATCGAACCCGTGACACGCGGCGCAGCAGCGCTCATCCACTGCGCCAACCGTGCTGTCATTATTGTAGACATGGGTTTCTAATTGCAATGCAATTATTTATTTTCTCCTATAAGATTTAACTAAGGAGGAGCTATATTAGAAGATTTATTAAAATCGTCGAAATCATAAAGAAGATATATTAAAATTTAAGCAATTTTATATTAAGCTGTTAGTGGAGCCGAACTTGAGCCGAGCTCAAATTCGTGTAGTATAGACCTACTCTATGGGAGCTGTCCGCTGACGCGATCGAAACGATTACCGCGTTTGGCTTTCTGATTGGTTAAGAGCTTGCAGCGGACCAATTAGAGCGCTGAACGTCATAAACGTGTCGATCGCGTTAACGTAAAATAATCTCTCTCTCAAGGCATCTGAGCACGAGCAACGCTACACGAATTTGAGCTCGACTCGTGCTCGGCTTATCTAGCGCAATCCCACCTTTAGGGAGTTCAAAGTATTGGTAGAAAAATGAGATTGGGATTTGTTTGTAATTAGGTTGTTAGTAGAAGACAGCAATGTGCATTTATACTACCTATTGCCTTTCAAAAAGTTTTTACAAACCACTCACCAAGACGTTTGTGCAAAAATGATTCATGCCTCTTATGAATGACTCATTTAACGAAATATTCCGAGAAGTTGAAGTCAAATTATTCCGGCGCGCACTGTTCCCGCGCGCCTCAAGGAGTTGTCAGCGACAGGAGGGGCCCAGATGGGTCGAAGCCTACTGGGGCCAGGGTTATCCGAAAGGAACTCGAGCCCCGGTATGAAGGCTAGAAGGAACGGGGTGGGGATTTTAGTCAGTAAGAGTCTGACACTATCTCCCGCTCCACCCAAGAGCGGGGGTTGCCATAAGATGATTTTTCCCACTGAAAAAAAAGCCAAATTATTCTAAAATGTATTTAATCCTATTCCCAGGTTGTACGACTACGTAAAACACAGACGGGCCGCGCGTGGGAGGACCTGTGCATGGCGATGTTGGGCGAGCAGTTCATGGTCGGCCAGGAGCTCTGCGGGGTCGTGCTCTCTGTGCGGTTCCAGGTGAGGGCTGCTCGTGCCATTCTGTACCAATCAGCCAGTCGATCGAGGGGGGTCTAGAAATGCGAGGGCAGTGACTCAGAAGCATAGATCCAAATTGGTCGGAAAAAAACTCGTACCAATTTCATACGGATACTATCGCCAGACGCGTAGCTTCATAAACGCCTCATCAATTATTACGCTGGTTGTACGCCTGCGTGAAGCTTATATACAAAACTATGAAACTCTGTCCACGGTAGCTTAGTCGACAAAGTAGTTAGTAATACGCGTCTATGAAGCTAAGCATCTGTTTTTTTTTTAAATATAATATCTTACAACTATCACACAACGCCGTTTAGTCCCAAGCTAAGCAGAGCTTGTATTATGGGTACTAGACAACTGATAAACATACTTATTTATTTCTAAATACATACATATTATAGATAAATTACACCCAGACACAACAAATGATCATGCTCATCACACAAACATTTGTCCTGGGTGGGAGTCCCACGACCTCCGGCATTAGCAGTCAGGGCCACTAACCACTAGACCAACAGGCCTGTCAAACAGTAGGCTTAAGAGTGGTGGGAACATCGCGCATCCTTTTTCTGTTAGAACAACGTTCCCTTCTACCACATTTGAAGTGTTTTAACTTAATTAATTTTGGTCGTCGAAACATATTGGAAAAATTCCTTCTATTTTTAGAAAAAATTGAATATAAAGATATTGAAAGTAAATATATATTAATTGGGCATAATATAAGGCACGCAAACAAAACTAGTTAAAAGTATAAACGAGAAAAAAAAGAAGCAAGAATTAAATAGTGTGTCTCACGTCACGCTAAAATAGGTCCTGACGCTGATTTCCAACTGGGGGCGATTTTGGATAAAGTAGCTTTATGACCAAATCGGTTGAGTTCTCTTGTACATGGGGCAATTGGTTTTTATTTACATAGTCTATACGAGATTAATACGAGATATACAAAGTTGTGATACATGTTCCTTAGGACGACCACCTAGCGGTGTGGCACCGCACGGCGTCGGACACGCTGGCGGCGGCGCGCGTGCGCGACGCGCTGCGGCGCATCCTGCAGCTGCCGGCCACCGTGCCCATCGAGTACAAGGCGCACGGCGACTGCCTCCGCGCCTCGGCCACGCGCGGCGCGCCCGACGAGCCGCCCTCCCCGCCCGCCGAGCCGCCCTCCTCCTAGCTGACAGTGCCCACCCCTCACCTAGCTCCCTAAGGCAACGTCGTCTGATACAATATCGACTGATTTACGTTCCCTCTGATGTGTTCAAGCCTTCTTGCTTCCAGTGTGAGAGAGAGGCAGATCTATACTGAACGAATAGCACTGTCCCTTTCTCACAGTAGCATCATGATAGAATTGATACGTCATCGTTTGTCACCGTGACGACAGTGTTGCAGTTCGGTTCGATGAACCCGCGGATATACTTTTGTTTGCTCAGCCATTCAGATGAAGACGTTGCAGCAATCAGTACCAAACGTAGGAATACATTTTTATAGGCTAAAGTTAACTTCCTCTCGTATTACACTACCTAGCCGAGTACAGAGACGATATTGTATTAACTGTGATCCCGAGTGAACGACAGCCGCCCGCAATAGTCGCGCCGCCTCACGGTCGACCCGCCACGACGATGTACATATAGTGAAATTCAAAGTAAATAAAACAAATTTGTAAAAGCGGCGTCGCGCCGTGAGTCCGTGCGCCCCACGTTACAGAATATTGTACAGTGAACAGACCTGGATTAAATAAAATAAAGAATCAGAATTTGTATACTTTAAATATTTGTTTCCTTCTGACATTATTGCACGATGCTTAACGTGCATGTCAGTCAAATCATTTGGTCATCATCATCGCTTAAGGTGAGATGTGGTCAAACGCGAGCCTATCAATAATAATAAAAAGGTATCATTTCGTGTCGTAGTACAACAATATCGAGGGCAATGGACTGTGAATAAAAATACAAAGTTTGTCTAGAAAATATATTTTAATACATCAAATTCCAACAGACATTCACGTTTGTTAATTTAAAATAAAAAATAAATGATAAACATGGCCATTAAGACATTCGTTATTCGACTAAACACGAGACGACGCATCGACATCAAACAAATGTCTAATAGTGTCTACACACTACCCAATCTAGACTTCCACTACTTCGTTTACAATAGGTATTTTACAATAGAGCTGTGAACACACCGTGGGAAATTTACAATGGAGTTAGGCCTTTTCTAACATCTTAGAACTATAGAAAGTTTTTCTACATGTGTGGGTGTTGCAAGACAACTGCGATTTACATAAGCTATCGACAAATCCTTTAACGATACCCACTTATGTGAAAAACCATCTTATAGTCCCTATAAAATTCATTTCGTATTGATCTAATTATTGGGAAAGTGTGTCCACAACCTAAAACTCTGACATTCAGACGAAAATATCCTAAACTAGACTTAAATCCTACATTATTTACATTTGGCAACATTACTTAGTCTATGTGTGGTGATATGCACACGGCATAGGTAAATCAAATTCGTTATGATTTCCCATTATGATATTTCAAATATGTTCTAAAATCACAATATTTTCAATGATATTTTTTTTAGGGGTCTGTTGTCTTGCGTCACTTTGTGAATAATCATTTGATATCAAGACTTTGTTTAGTCAAACTCATAATTTCTTTACCACTCCATTACAAATGAAACATCTTAAAATGAAATAAAACACCTAAAGAATTCATAAATTTTATGAATTCTTTAGGTGTTTATGGTTACAGAACCCGCTAAGGCCAATGCCTGTCATGGCTGAGGGGTTGTTTAAAACAGTTACCACAACCTAAGAAGGCAAAAGACACCTGAAAGAACACAGGTGGGTTTCATTCAGTAAAAAGTCTGATACTTCCTCTCACTCCACTCAGAGCAGGACAAGTTATTTGATGATTTCCCATAAAAAAGATGTTTCTGGTAAAGTAGTTACGAGTTCAGCTATACAATGAACACAAAGTGACATAAGAGAACAAAATCACAGTTTCCTTTACAAATAAAGTGCGTTCAACATTATTTTAACAAATATAGTTATTGAGGGAGAGACGTCTTCTTACAACATGATCTTGGATGAAAAGCATCTCCCTCAAAACTGGACAATGTGCTGTTAGCATAACCAGTCCGGTATATGGCACAACATGTACTGTTTACTTACATCGCAACGACATTACGACTAGCCTCTATTACGGCTAAGACTCACACGACCTCTTTGTTAAATCTGTATTTGGGACCAGACATAAAACAGCGATGCGACATCACATCGTAAAAATCTGCGAGCTCGCTTGATACGTCGCAAGATCTTGCGAATTGATTCGCATTGCACATACTATGGTCAATGAACCGATGCTTTGTCGCAAGAAATCGCATCGCAGTTTTGTGTGGTAGGCCTTACATTCAAATGCAATGTTTTTGAAACAGGTTCAGGGCTTGCAGCGCCTCTTAAACACCTCAGCGATATTCCATTAATGATACCTCAATCCTTTCCACGATATAAGAGGGCGTGTGAGCGCCAAGCACTAACAGAAGCATGACCTAAGACTGATTAGCGCTAAATAACATTAAAATTAACTTAGCAAACGACACCCACTTACGCAAATACTAAAATCTAATTTCATTGCTTCAATTTCTCATTAATTTAGCACTTTTAGAACGTTTTACGAATTAAGAGCCAATAAACTAAGTAAATAAAGCCAATTATAAAATAATACCAGTCTTATTAAGTAAGAGGTCCCCTGATGAGAATCAGGCAAGATTAGTCCTATCATATCAATTCCATTTATACTATCAAAGGGATTCCATATATACTGGCAGTGGAGTAATGGCCAATAAAACCATAAAAATCAAATATAAATAGCCCATTTTACAAGGAGCAATATCATAAATATATCCTGTTGGATACAATGAATAATTTAAAGCAATAATATGGTAGTATGCAGGGTCAAAATAACTACATTTTATTTGGAAAGTATTTTAGTTTATAAAAAAATATTGGACACGTATTTTTTCTTTTTTCGATTAAACAAAAAATACCAAAGATATAGCCCATTAAAGTTGCGTGTGACGTCACTCCGTGCGAAAAAATGCACGGCGTGATGTTACACGATCTTTGTTATTTTCGGTTTAATTTGCAAATAAAAAAAAAAACTTGTCCCTTATTTTTGAATAATCTAAAAAACGGACTAATTATTTTTTTTACGGCAACTAGCTTATTATTGCATGTACTTAAGCGACCTGTGCCCTAGCTTGGTATGGGTGTTATAAATAATTAAAATTCTCGGTTTATCTATACAATAATATGCATGTATTTATAATACATCTATCTTCGTCATGAATCACGCTGTCTATTAGTAAAATCGCATGAAAATCAGTTCAGTAGTTTTTGAGTTTATTGCGAACAGATAGACAGACGCGGTGAAGGGCTTTTTGTTTTATAATATGTAGAAAGGGCAACATGAAATTGCTCCGTGCAAATGGACCTTAATACATAAAGTATTATTTAGTGCATACTAATATGCTTAATTAAACTACGCAAGGGACCCCATTATATTTAAAAAAAAAAATTCTAAAAATAACACACGGCTATGATGACAATGTTTCTAAAATAAGTAATATAACACGAGTATTAAATAAAATGGCGATGTCTGAATCAGATGCCTTTAAATAATATTAATTTTGTTAGTACTTAGACCGAAGCTACATAAAAATAAATGAATAAAAATATAAACATCGATTTTATGATGAAACTAATAAGATCGTGAGTCGATATCGAAATAAAAAATATTTTACAGCGTCTACTTGGATGACATGACACTAAATTCATTGAGCACTAAAATAATTTAAATCATCGTTCTATTTTTGTGAATCGTTTGAAGACGATAGAGAATGATGTATTAATAAATACGATTAGTGAGAACTAAATGTATTTAGTGGCTTGCGGTGCAAGTAGGCCTCAGTAAAAAAATTAACTCTTTATAGATACTTACATTTATCAAAAGCTATTTTAAATAACAGTGTATGTGGTAAAAACCAGTTTTAGGACATTTTTATTAAAAAGAAGGTCAATTCTTGTATTTTTAAGGATCACAAAAAAATCCTTACTAATATTATAAAAGCGAAAGTGAGTTTGTTTGTTTGTTACGTCTTCACGCCTAAATGGCAGAACCGATTTTGATGAAACTTGGTACACAGATAGACCATGTCCTGGAATAGGACATAGGATACTTTTTATCCCGGAAGTATGTTTCCTTGGGTTAATTTTCTGCTATCACGCGGGCGAAGCCGCTAGGAGCAGCTAGTTTATTATATTGAGAAGTTATTGACTTAAATTTTTGTAGAAGTGAGAATAGTCGTAGCCATCTCCGCAGCAATCTGTCTGTGAATTACTAGAGTAGTCCCGAGTTGTGTTATACGAATACTCATAATCATAATATTTCACAAAGTAACTGTCACACAACGCCGTCTAGTCCCAAGCTAAGCAGAGCTTGTGTTATGGGTACTAGACAACTGATAAACATACTTTCCTATTACTTTTAAAAACAGTAATAGAAAAAACAGACAAAATATTCCACCTCTGGAGGGTCCAGAATGATGTACTGGATCCAGGGTATTCGTTTGTGCGTTGATGTCAGAGACACCCTGTATATTTCTGAATACATACATATGATCATGCGCATCACATAAACATTTGTCCTGGGTGGGAATCGAACCCACGATCTGCGGCATAGCAGTCAGGGCCACTAACCACTCGACAAATACTTGCACTGATTGGACAGGTCCACTCAAATCTCTTCGGTTCTTTCCTTAAAAAGACCACCTCAAACACTAATCTGCATGGTTCTCGTGTGATTTGACCATTATAAGTTTGCATTTGAGCATTAAATTGAGCATTTCTAAGTCTCTTTTAAAGTCCTATGAACTTTTTGAACTTTAAGGAAAGAACCAAAGACATTTAAATGGACCTGACTTTGACCCAGTTAGGTAACGGCGACATCTAGTTTAAACTGACAAAAAAATTGTCATGTAAAATTGTTTTTAAAATGATTTTCATAGCAAAATTATATAGCTCGATATACCGATATAATTAATACTCGTCAAGACGATCAAGACGAATCATACGAGCCCAAACTCGATGAGGTTGTGTCGTTTAACTATCAAGTTCCTACAGCCACCTTCCGGTTCCATCATCAGATCAGCTCCATGTCATAATAATTTTGCATTGTCATTTCATTTACACTACTCAATCGGTAACCGGGAAGTGGGTCAAATTTAAGATTTTATTACAGACAAACATCGGGACAGGTGAAACTGAATAAAAGCTTTTAATCCTTACTAATATTATAAAAGCGAAAGTGAGTATGTTTATTTGTTTGTTACGTCTTCACGCCTAAATGACAAAACCGATTTTAATGAACCTTGGTACACGGATAGACCATGTCCTGGAATAGGACATAGGATACTTTTTATCCCAGAAGTATGTTCTCTTGGGATAAGTTTCTGCTATCACGCGGGCGAAGCCGCTGGGAGCAGCTAGTAATAAATAAGTATAATTTATCTTTTTAGAATTTGAATGTGTTTAAGTACAAGAATTAGCCTTCTGTTTGACAATAACATGCTACAATCCGGTTGTTTATCAACGACACTCGTAGTAAAGTTATATTTGCCGCGACACTCATCGACGGCGCAGGAGGAAACGACCCAGGAAAGGGAGCGCGAACGATGACAATTACCATACATTAGATCGAGTTAGGTTGTTTATTAAGGATGTTTATGAATAGCTCAGTAAGTTGTTTGTGAGCCTATCAATTTGGTAGTTCTAACGTTTAGTCTGGCTCTGCGGGCAGTAGACTGGAGATGGAGACCAGTTAACATATATCGACGGTGAATTGCCAATACCTTCTGTCATTTTTTTACTGTCTTGTGGTTAGTAGCCCTAACTGCTATGCCGGAAGTCGTGGTTCGATTCCCACTTACACAATGTGTGTGTGATGGGCATGATCATTTGTTCTGTGTCTGGCTGTAATTTATCCGTAATATATATTTAGAAATATGTAAATATGTTTTTCTGTTGCCTAGTACTCATAACACAAACTCTGCTTAGCTTGGGACTATACGGCGTTGTGTGATAGTTGTAGATTTATTTTTTCTGAAAAGCTACTTTTCAGCGCTTATAATTTAAATGTATGTTTCCACAATGTTTTGGTAAAATCTCCGAAGCGTATATTTAGTTGCAACTGCATCACATTAAATTGTGGAAACAACTAACTAAACCAACGTGTCAATTTGTAGTACACAAACGTTTACGTTTACGTCTAACGTTTTTGGTACAGGAAATATTTTTTTTCGACCGCGAGTTATTGGTACTTCGCCGTCAATATACAAAACACGATTCAAAAGACCAAAAAAAAATGGCAGTGGAAATGACTTCCTAAAGCTTTTGTACGTATGAAAAACAATTGAATACGCAAAAACAAATAAGTACCTATTCAAAATGCCCGTCTCGATTGTCTTTGCCCTTTTTTAATATTTAACGGCCAAGCTGTCCTTAATTAGTCATGTCGGAATCTCATAGATCATTAAAAAGGACGCATTCTAATTTGGGATCGACCCCGTTGGCTACGAGAATAGAATACGCTAATACGTTATTACAGCCGTCTGATCTTATACCTATACAAAAAACCGGTTCATTTGTTTGTTAGGCGTTTTCGAGTTACTGACGATTTGGACACAGTGTTCGAATGAACACATTTTATTTTCAATATTTTTTCACTGCTCTCAGTGCAGTGAAGGGAAACATAGTGAGGAAACCGGCATAGTCTAGTACCAAAAATTCGAAGACATGCGACGTTCACCAACCCGCACTGGCCCCGAGTAGTAGATTACGGACCTTTCCCTCTCTTGGAGAGGAGGCCTGAGTCCCAGCAGTGGAAAAATTAAAAAGGCTGATGATGATTTTTCCCTAACGCTTTGGACCACCTTTATTGAAGCTATTTAGCACAGTCCGATAAAAAAAGTCTTTATTTCTCAAGAAATGTATTACTCCAGGTTGCCGCCTTTTTTCCCCCATATATTATACTAACTACTGCCAGCAGAAAATAGGTTTTTCCATATAAATTGGACTCCCGTTCCATCTCTTTAGTGGGACATTTTGGAAAATACCCTCTTAGTGCTTGCCTAGGTCTTTAAAAGAAACCTTGTGCAAAATTTCACACTCCTAGTCCCAGTAGTTTCGGCTGTGCGTTGATATGTTAGTCAGTCAGTTTCTCTTTTTATATTTTGAAACTTTTTATATGACTTCTAAACAGTGAGTGTCCGAATCGTCAGTGAAGAAAATTTTGAAATAAAAATGTGTCAATTGGAAAGGACACTGTGTCCGACTTGTCAGTTAATCGCTTTTTCAGCCTCGAAAGATATGTCAGTAAAACCGAAGGGGCCTAGAAGGGTTGATACCTGCCAGGGCTACGGGTTTGTTCGAAAGAGTTACCGCAAATTTTTTGATGTGGGAAATCATCCAATGACTTCACCCGCCCTAGGGTGAAGAGGGAGGT
This sequence comes from Mythimna lalbum, assembly GCA_949319445.1. NCBI lineage: Eukaryota > Metazoa > Arthropoda > Insecta > Lepidoptera > Noctuidae > Mythimna > Mythimna lalbum. The sequence continues at coordinate 19,588,067 of OX439356.1, read as the reverse complement.
CGCGTGAGACTTTTACTGACTGAAACCGCACCGGGATTTTTCATTTCAGAAATTTCCCCTTAGGATGCAAAGGGCAACTGAAGGAACTCGGGTGGGGTTTAGTCAGTAAAAGTCTGTGACACCCACTCGTTACACTCATAGCGGGAGAAGTTATTGGATGGTTACCGACCTCAAAAACAAACACTTTTTTCAGTGAGATGTTCCCATATAATTATTTCAACGTCGTTCAATCGTGAATTGGTATACAGGAGAACATCAAAGTCTAGATTTCTACATTTCAACAACGGAACAGTGTTTTTTATATAATTAAGTAAACGCTATTAGTGACTTTCCATTCCAACTTTCAATTCCTATTATTTTGTGCCCATTATTAAATTATTATCGCAGTAAAATTGATTGGACTGTGTGTTTTATTAGTATTTCGATGACTTATGTGCAATAAAAATGTGCGCTTTGTAATAATTGATATACAAGAAAAACTTTTTATAAAAAGATTTATAACCCCTGTGGACTAATTTTCATAATAATTCATAACGGTGTTGAAACAGTAAAATTATAAAAAATAATCGTTATTCAAATCAATTGATTATTTCATTTACAATTATTTATCCTTACTTTTAAGAATTCTTTAATGAAACTACACTTCACACACGCAGGTGGAAAAGAAAGCATGATTTTTGATAAATAAATTATTGGAAAATTGATATTATTTATTTATTTACTATAATATAAATATAATGTATGTGTAGTGTAGTTTCAGAATATGCTGTAAAACGGGGCAATTTTCTAGTGGGATATTCAAGTATTTATTTATCTATTGACGAAACTTGGTTATACAAAAGTTTTCGATGTACTTCATAATTGTGAGATAAGTCGCCCACAGACAGGTGCTAAACGACAATGCGACAACTATTTTCATAAAATTAACGATATTATTATGCGTAACATGAAAACTAATTATATAATCTTCAAGTTTAAAGTGGCTCTTAATAAACTAGTGCGCCTCACCATCAACGATTGCATCACTACTTACCATCAGGTGGGATCGCAGACAAGCACTAGTTTATAACCTTACTAATATTATAAAAGCTAAAGTGAGTTTGTTTGTTTATTTGTTAGTTTCGTCTTCATGCCTTAATGGCAAAACCGATTTTGATGAAACTTGGTACACGGATAGACCATGTCCCGGAATAGGACATAGGATATTTTTTTATCCCGGAAGTATGTTCCCTGGGGATAATTTTCTGCTATCACGCGGGCAAAGCCGCTGGGAGCAGCTAGATATATAAATAAAAAAAAATTGTCGTATTGTCGCCTCACACCTTTCTGCGAGTACCTTAAATTTTAAGTAACAAAATAGCCCAATTTTACATGTTACCTGTCACCACCTAACGATGGAACATAATTCGAATAAAATTCTTGATAACGAACATCACAGGACTCTTACATAAGAATCCCTAAACTAAGCGAATGCACTTCGAAACACCACTTCAGATTCAACTATACTGATAGTACTTTGATTGTTCAATTCATAACATATACTTTGTACTTTACCCTTTGACAATCCATGGCTGCCACACAACACTGAACTTTAACACTAGGTAGGTACAGAGATATATCCTAATTCTAGAGCTTGAGCGTAGCTGGAGATAGTTCCTTTGTCGAACCTTGTCGTATATTACTTGGGGTCGGTATAAAATGATTATTAATCCTATTTCATTCATAATGTCATTTCTCATACGATCCATGCATCTTTTCCTTAGACTCTTTCTTTCATCCACCAGCATAAGCGATTGTGTTTAATATTATCGAAGGACTGCAACAATTTGCCTGCTGCGGTCTTCCCGTCCGATTTTCAAGATTAGAGTGAATAGGATTTTAATGAACTAGTGCATTTTACCATCAACAATAGCATCACTGCTTACCATCAGGTGGGATCACAGTCAAGCACTAGTTTATATCAATGAAAAAAATAATCTTTTATTTGCACACATTTCAATCCCTCTCATTCATCAATCACACACACTTAAAAAATATTCATTCTATATTTAATTTCAAAGCACGCATTCGACTATAGCGTATTATGTAGAACCTACACTGGGACGGCATGGTCGAAGCGTAGTTTACACCACAGAAAATATGAAAGAGGTTAGAAAGGAAATACTTTCCGATTTGTACTACGAGTGTCGGCGCTTGTCCCCCACCCTTTAACTCCACTGCAGGCAATAAACCAATACGAACGCGCATTACGTAACTAACAGACCACGCACACTTAGATCGCAAGTTGCTATTAGTAGTTGAACTATGAGCATTGCCCTACTTTGTGGCACGCCTGCCCCGCCCACAAGGCCATTCTAACCTCTTTCACCAGTTCTGTGGTTTACACAGATGCAACCGCCGAGACGCTTAGCTTGTTACAAATACAGCTGCAAACTGAGTCATTACATGACTAGACTTCGTTGGAAATATTTGACTGCCGGACGAAATTGTCCTGTTGTCCATAAGTGGGCCATTACCCTCCTGAAATCAGAGGCGTAGCGTGGACTTTAGACGTGGGCGAAAACGCATCAGAGACTTTTACTTTCATTAATATGAAAACGAGACAGCGACTGTCGCACCCCAGTGTGTGATCACATCGTTGCTTACCATCAAGTGAAAAAGGTGGTTTAACATGAGCCTATAAATTATAAAACAAAACTCTCGTTGTTAAAGAGTCCTCGCACCCAGGAGGCTCCTTTGTAAGCTAGGGTCCCTTCGCCCACGTCTAGTTACGCTACTTCCTGAAATTAAGCTACCTAAACCCAGCCAAGCCCATTCTCCCAACTCTGTACCTACTTCAGTGTCCCGTTCAGAACTGTATGAGCGGCAGCTCGACGTAGTGCCGTCAGCAGGTCTGCTGGTCGGCCAGCTCGTGGATGAGCAGCGGCGTGGTGTCGGGCGTGAGCGCGGGCACGACGGTGGCGGGCTGCTGCGCGCACACGCGCTCCAGCACGCACGACGCGGACAGGCGCGCTTCCGCGTCGTGGTCCCAGCACTCTTCCATGGTGTCGCAGAGGACTGTTAGACCCTGGGGGTGGAACTGACTTTTAGAGATCGATATCTAGGTAATAATATTATGTCCGCCAGCGGGTCATAAGTTTTACAGTAGAGTACGCCGCCTACATAGGACTTTGAACATATTCAGCAGGTAATACGGGAGGCTGGAGCTTCTTGCCGGTTCTTCTCCATAGGAAACGACCAATTTGGAACCGTGCACTAGCTTCTGACGTTTTATAAGTGCCCTTGTAGGCCTATATGAAATAAAATTGCACTCATTGTTAACATTTTAACCGTAGTCTGTGCGGATGGGTCAAGATGCGTCACGCCGTGCTGCATTTTTTTGCACGGGGTGACGTCACACGTAAGTTTAATGCGATATGTCTTTATTTTTTGTTTATTCGAAAAAAAAAATACGTGTCCAATATTTTTTTATAATCTAAAATACGGACTACATAAAATGTGGTTATTTTGATCCTGGAAGCTTTTTTGCTGAACTAAACCTATTTTTTTTTATTGGTATAAACTAGTGCTTGATTGCTACTTGACTGACTAGTATTTGGTGCAGCCATGAGGCACGCCAAGTAACTTTTTCTTTGGAATTTAACTTTTAGTTTTTTTTGTTCTCAAATTGATTCTGTCTGCAAAATAAAATATATCCTTTCTTTCTTTCCTCTGTGCATGAAGGATTAAATCTCTTTTCGTTCTGCGTTATCTATTTGATATCATTTACATTACTATACAGGTGTTTAATTAAATGCAATTTATTGATATCATTGTGTAGTAGAAGTGTAAATAAACCGATAATGTAGTAAACAAGGAAAACTATAATTCATGCGATATTACAAACTTGTTATAGATATTTATTATACAATTTGCTTGCTGCGGTCTTCCCAGCTGATTATAATTTAGGTGTCTTCAAGAGTGAATAGGCTCTTAATAATCTAGTGCACCTCACCATCAACGACTGCATCACTTCCACCATCAGGTGGGATCGCAGTCAAGCACTAGTTTATATCAATAAAAAAAAAATACAGTAGGAGTTTAAAATTAGTGTCGTATTTAGTATCGAGTGATTTGATAGAGAAGAAAAAAAGATACGCAGGTGTCTATGTCTATGGCATGTCTTCGAATTTTTTGATAAACTAAAAAGTTCTCTCCTCCGATTTGGAAGAAATTTTGCGTGTACATATTTGAGTTGTCTGGAAATACAATTGTACCCGATAGGTGGCGCTACAATCGGGTATAATTTTTTTCTGACGAAAAGACAGCTTTCGGGCAGTATGCAGTAATTGTGTGTCGATTTCAGAAAAAAACAAACTACAGCTGAATAAACATTGTTCTTATCTGAAACAATCATGCGCAGACGACGGATGTTGCTGTAACTACCGCCTGGCTACATCGATTAGCTGTTATTTAGTTACAATTGTATAAATCTGTAATCGCTGTATTAGTTTTTTTTCGCAAAATACGCGCTTTAGTCGTGGAGTTGCGGAAAACAGCCCGTTATACTATACTATCATCATCATATCAGCCGAAAGACGTCCACTGCTGGACATTTGCCTCCCCCAAACGTCGCCGGGACAGCCCTTCGCAAACTTAAAGGGCTTGTTCAGTAGACGAAACTGAACAACCTTACACAATTTTTTTTTCAGGAAATGGAAAACAAAATCTATTGAGCAAGCCCTTAAAGTTTGCCGAGGGCTGTCCCTTACACCTTGTATATTCTATAGATACTATTAGTATTTTAAAATTGGCCCTACATTGAGAATTACTCAAACCGTGGGCGCATTCACAGACATTTTATCTCGCATACAAAAATAAAAAAAACACCTAGACCAAAAACACCTATCTGTAGGTCACACACGTACACAAATTTATTCCGTGTGGCAATCGAACCCGCGACAGGCTGCGCGGAAGTCATTCGCTCAACTACTGTGCCAACTTTTTATTAGTGGCCATCCATTAGGTTTTTTTTTTATCATTGATAAGCTCGCGTTTCTCCGCCAAGAGACGCGACCATGAATGGTCTTGTGCGTCTCGCATTCATTGGATCGGCAACCCTCACCAGGTCATCACTGGTCACTTGTTAAGATAAAATTACAAAATCCAAATAATACAACACAGGAGTGACAAGTTCTACTTACGGGATGGTTCCTCCAGTGCGGTGGTATATGTGGCCTGAGTTTCCTCTGCACCACAGCCTCTTGCATCTCCTCGAGGCTGGGATGGGAACCCACTTCCTCCTCAAGTGGCAGGCGGTACTGGCCTGGTAATTCGGGGGCTGCATCGCTGCATCTACAATGTTCAATGTAAGGTTTATAGGTGAACTTACATTTCCTAGCCCAGGAAAATATCTCAACTAAGGTTTTTGCCATCTCCGGGGAGGGGATATCCGTTGCGGTTATAACACCACGCAGAGTAGTGCCTGAAAGCATGTCTTAACGTTGCTTGTAAGTATCTCCGTTTGTATAGAAACCACGCACATTCCAACACCTCGAAACTGCATCCACGCGCGTACATGCAGATCACGTGCCTATATGCGGAGAAACATGTATTCAGGCGCGTGGGTGCCGGGCGACACGCAAGGTATGGCACACTGAGTCTCTTAGTACAGTGCGTGACTTTGTATGAAATGCGTGAATTCATAAAACGCACCTACGCGCGTGAGTGCGTAAAAAACCCGCACGTTGATGCTGACCTGCACTCCCGCAAGCACGCGCGTAGGTGCGATGACACGCAACATGCAGCGTGATGCGTGGCAGTGTGATAACCACCTAACTCCAAAAGGCGTAGCTTGGACTAATTTAGACGTGGGCGAAGGCACAGAGACAGCGACTGTCGCAACCCAGCGTTCGACCACATCGTCGCTTACTATCAGGTGAACTATTGGCCAACGCGAGCCTAACAATTCCAAACAACACTTGTTTTTAACGAGCCCTCACTTGTGCGAGGCCCTTTTGCTATGAGGCCGTAGGCGAAGGCTACCTTCGCCCACGTTAAGCCAAGCTAGTGACTGAGTTATGTTAATGGTTTTAACGACTTTAATAGAGTAAGTGGCCCTACAGCCCTAAAGTTCGAAGGTAGTACCTAAGGGTATTTTTGCACTTACGCAAAACAGACCATTTTTACAACTTCAAGAGTCCGAGACCTGAATATTTGGCTTTAATTTCAACTCGATACCTCCACGCGTTCCCGAGATAAAAAGTCTTGAGAGACAAACATACAAACGGACGGACAACAAAGTGATCCTATAAGGGTTCCGTTTTTTCCTTTTGAGGTACAGAACCCTAAAAATGAGGAAGCAGTTAAGTTTTATTAGCTTTATTCAGGTTAGATGACAGAAAAGCTCTTCAGATCAAAATTAATTCGTTTGCGACTAAATATATGTCGTATCTGCCTCGGAATTCATTCGTTAAGTGGCAGTGGCAATAAAATAAATAATAGGATGACTGTCATCTTCAACAGCTATTAAGTTTTCTAATTATGCTTGTTTCGTTGGCCTTACGGAAGAAGCACTAACTTTCATTTGCATAGGAAGGTATATTGATGTCCTTTATATACAACATAATAAGATACTCGTCTAATAAACGCAAATCCGAAATAATATGTACAGAATCAGCTAGTGAATCGACATCACTTTTATAAAAACTGTATTTAATTTTATTATTTTGATAACTTTTGATTGTATTCCTAATGTGTTTATGCGTGCGTACATTTTAATATCAATGCGTTACCAATGTAGCATTGACACACTTACCTGTAATTCGTATAACATATTTTTTTTAAGTACAGTTTCAGTGTTTACATTATATTTGTGACTAACTAACGTTTCCATTCTGAAAGAGCTTCGCATCAAACAGACTCATCGATTGTGCAACTGCGAATCTTCAAAATGTTTGGACATATCACCCGTAATGAAAGCTCTTTAGAACGTTTACAGGGTAGAGTGGAGGGCCAACGTTCTCGCGTTCGATAACCTAGCAGATGGACAGACCTCATCAAATCATCTTCGAAGTGTTCCATCATTGAATGCACACGAATAGAGAGGATGGAGAAGTCTCGCAAAAACCTGCCACCAAACTACCAGACGATCCATGACCACGACCACTCCGCCAGGAGTGTACGACTAAGTAGAAGAATTGTAACCAAATTTTCTAATTAGGATGTATAAGGATGTGCATTAATCCAGTTGTATTTAAAGCTCAAATTACCTTATCTCCATTTAAATTGCCGGTAGCCGGAAGTTGTTCAATTAGTTGAGTAAAATCCTGATGCGGAATGCAATAAGACAAAACTCTGAGCTCACGGCCCATATACCCGGACAAGCTGACATAATGGCAATAGACGGTTGCCTGGGTCTCACGATTTGATTTATTCACGTAAATTGATACTACCGACACTCCTTCAACTAGCCATTAAGAATGACGGAACGGTATAGTGACGAAGGGGACGGAAATGGTTCATGAAGGGTTCATGGTTTTAATTTTGTGACAATATCTGGTTACTTTTCTGCAAAATTATGGCCCGAACCTTAGGGACTTGTTGATATATGACTTGATTGGTGAATAATGAATGTTTTACGAACCAAAAAGTATCTATTTAAAACTAGATTTACAAATTACTATTCTTTTAGACCTGATAACAACATTATCGCAAAAAGGTGAGTGGAATTTTAAAGACTGAATTTCTCTAGCTAGATTACTGTGGATTTTCCCATAACTATACGTAGGTAAATTTCTGTAATTAATCAAGTTACAAATTCATCGATAAGAAATAAAGATGAAGGCAGAAAAACAAGATATAATTTAGTTAAGTTTGTATATATACCTATTAGTTTATAATATTTAATAATTAAGATGTATATATGTATGTTAATAAAAACTTCTTAGTATTATAGAAATATTTAAAAATGTTAAAAAGTGATTATTCTATAAATTAATAATTATTATGAATTATTTTTTATTAGTTTTTTTTATAGCGCAGTATATCTGTATAATTAATACTCGTCAAGACGAATCATGCGAGCCCAAACTCGACTGGGTTGTGTCATTTAACTACCGAGTCCCTACGGTCACGTTCCATCATCAGATCAGCTCCATGTCACAATAATGTTGCATTGTCATCTGATTTACTCATGTATGCAAAATTTCAGCTCTGTCACCGGAAAGTGGGTTAAATTTAATTTACAAGATTTGATTCCAGACAAACATCGGAGCAGATGAAACTAAATAAAAGCTTAATTCATGAATCCCCAAGCGACCACCGGTGGCCGCGCATCTATTGTCTTACTGTTGTGTCTCTAATTGACGGTATCTGAAGGGTTAAATGTGTTTTGAATAACCACTACCGACTACTATTTTCATTCAAATAGACCCGTTCATTATACGATGAAACACATTCGCTACTCGCAAAAGCATTTGCTTTCCAAAATACTTTCGCTGAATTAATCATTCAGAAGCTCAGTCCAGAACTGCTGAATTTGACCCAAAAACAAAAGGAGGGCTGCTAAACTTAGTTCTCTAGTCGATGAATGCACTAGAAAGGTATACTACGGTTATAGGTTCCGCTAACTATGGAATTAATAAGTTTATATTCGACGTGATATGGAACAATGCTATCGAAACCCTAATTAAGAAAAACCGTTTTGTGAAATCGATCGAGCACATAGAAAAGTAATTTCTGACGAATCATGAATAATAAGTGGTTAATATACTGTTCTAAAAATGCAACTACCAGTTGACGTCATCACGTCAATGTTCGTCATTGGTGATATTGAGACAGCACAAAACAAAGCTAAAATAATTAACATACAAATCTGTCCTATTAGCTATTTTTAATATTGCTTCAACATTGTCGTCACTTTGCAACTCAATATTTCAAAACCGACTCACCTTGAAGCGATCTCCCACAGCACGAGTGCGCACGCATACATGTCTATCCTTAGGAAAGCGTCTTTCGTGAAGTTGATGGCTCCGTCCAGGACTTCAGGGGCCATGTATCGTCTCGTTCCGACCTGCCCATGGGCATCACCGCAGCCTCTCCCTGCTACGAAGATCAAGGCGAGTCCAAAGTCCGCTATGCAAGCGCTCAAGTCGGCTTTTAAGAGGACGTTCTTCGATTTAAAGTCTCTGTGAGCGACTGCTGGCTTTCCGCCACCTTCTTCATGCAGATGTGCTAGACCTCGAGCCACGCATGCCGCTATGCGCCAGGCTTCTACCCAAGTTAGCGTGTGGCCTTTCAGATAGTCACAAAGGGAACCCTGGTGTAAAAAATGAAGGAGCTAGAGAAACTGCTAATATATAAATAAAACATCGAAGGACTTAACAAATGCATAAAACGTGTAACCTTCTGGTCAGATTACTAATGCATCAATTTACATAAAGTAGCGTTAACTTGTAGAACCTGTCAGAAAAATATTTCTTGTTTCGAACATATCTATCAAGATGCGGGCGGATACTTTTAACTTGCTCGTATTGTGTCGTGCTACGGTTAAGACTTGATTAATATTTTATTATACAGTAGGAAAATTGTGTCTACTGGATAACTGCGCTTGCTTTACAAAATATTCCAGAGACTATTATAATAACAGTTAAATAATTTCGTCTAGCCGACTAGACCAAACTTAAGTAAAAAATTACTCACCTTCTCATGATAGGCTGTGACCAGCCAATATTCAGCCTGGAGGTTATCTCCTTTCTTGTCCACGCCGATGTAATGAAGGATATCCGGATGATCCATCCTCGCGAGCCTGAAGATCTCTTGCTCAGCTAGCCACGACTGTTTGTCTTGCAAGGGGAACACTTTCACGGCCACGTCTCGCTGGCCTAACTTAGCCCTCCACACAGCTCCGAATCGTCCTCTTGCCCTGACCTCGCACAATGTCACCTGTCCCACAAGACCGACGGCTTCATTCTCCATGCCGGCGCCAGCGGATGGAGGTCTCGATAATGACGCCTCGCCGTTAGCTAGTTCCGCAAACGACGTTCCTTTACGCTTCCTATATAGGACGTAACAACCAACCAGGACTGCGAATAGCAGAAATAGAAGGGTCAGAGTGTAAGCGATGACTGCCTTCGTATCGTCGTCGGCGCTTGGTACTGCTGACGCGGGCACTCTCTCCGGAGGAATTTCAGTCTGCGATGATATGCCAGCTTCTATACCAGGGAACACTACATTCTGATTGCACATATCTCCTTCACAGCAGCAATGTAGGAGCAGGAGTTTGGAGATGTGCAGTCTGCAGTTGGAGGTTCTGTCTGTACAAGATACAGTATCCACGAAGCATCCTTTGACCTTCGGATATGCTGTATTAGTGACGTTGTCGAACTCCCAGAGTACAAAGCAATGGTTACTTTTATCTGCTTCGACAGGTTGGCACTCTTCTTTGATAACTTGTGGGACGCATGTCGAGTTTTTGGAGGTATCGCAAGTGGACGTTTGGGAACCGTTGACGAACTCACATTGCCTGGTGGTGACTCGGCCCTCTTTCGGCCGAGGCGGGAAATTATCGTCGGGTGGTGCTGCCGTTAGTGACGTCACTTGAGTACCTTCAAGAAAAAGTTTTCTAATTATGAACAATTTTTTTAAAGGCAAAATTTTTGAACAGAGAGTTTAAAATTATTTAGCAGTATAAGGTAGGCACTAACGGTAAGTCCCCTCTTTGAGGCGTGGCTGGAAAGACCTCACGGCGTCCTTACCTTCCGCATGACGCAGGTCCTCACCGGACATGGCAAGTTCGGGAGGTTCCTGCATCGGATTCAAGCGGAAGAGACGCCCGGGTGTCGCCACTGTGCGCAACGCCCGGAGGACACGGTGGAGCACACCGTCGAGGTGTGCCCTGCCTGGGCGGAGCATCGCCGTGCCCTCGTGGGGGCGATCGGCGGCGGAGACCTCTCGCGCCGGGCCCTGGTCGAGGCCATGGTTCGGAGCGAGGAGGAATGGCAGGCGGTCGCCTCCTTCTGCGAAGCAGTAATGCTTGCAAAGGAGGAGCCCGACCGCATCAGGCAACGGCGCCCTCGCCGGGATTCCGATCCTGATTTTCGGCCACCGTAGTCGCAGGCTCGCGGACGGCGAGCTATGGGTAGCTCGCTGTCCGATTGTCCGGTAATGGACCGAGTCTAAGACGTCGACGGCGCGCACTGTTCCCGCGCGCCTCAAGGAGTTGTCAGCAGCAGGAGGGGCCCAGCTGGGTCGAAGCCTACTGGGGATAGGGTTGTCCGAAAGGGAGCTCGTGCCCCGGTATGAAGGCTAGAAGGAACGGCGCGGGGTTTTTAGTCAGTAAGAGTCTGACACTGTCTCCCGCTCCACCCAAGAGCGGGTTTCGTCAAAGATGATTTTCCCCGTCGAGGAAAAAAAAAAGGTAGGCACTAAATGAACATGGAATAACGGTCATTGACCCTCCTACATTTATGGATATTCTTAATTCTGAAAAACAGTTTATTGATGGTGTTTCGGGGACCTTCAATTAATGGAAATAATCGGAAAAGGTCAATGTTTTTTATTTTAAGTTTATTTGTCGCCTTGTACCTATAGTTGATTTGAACATGTGATTTGCACAACCACTGTGCTGTTACAATTTTTATGAACAATAAAGAATACATATTATAAGCAATTAATATTGATATTTTCTGCAGTTATACAAAGTTGAATGAGGTCTACAATTGAACTTTTATTCATAACATTTTGTAAACTGCCTCTCTGGTCTCTGATTTATCAGAAATCTCAGATCTCAGCAATGTGAGCATATGCGGATACAATTAGTTGAAAATTAAGTAAGTAATTATTCCTTGATCTAAATTAACATCAAATAATATTGAACTGTGTAGTCGAAACAACTGGGACTAAATATGTAAAATTCTACACAAGGTTTCCTTTTATGACATAAGTTAGCACTAAGAGAGGATTTTTCAAAATTTACCCCGCACACGGGCTTCAAAAAAACGCCACTTCAAGCTTCAAGGCTCGTGTGCGGCTGTGCTGCCACAAAAAAAAAACGCGTGAAGCGGCTTCAAGCTTCACTGGACAAGAGGTGTCGCGTGCTGCAGCTGTATTTTGCAGTGGCTTCTAGTTTTTTTCGTGGCCGCCGCTTCTGGCATTTTTGTGGTAGAGTTTTTTTTGAAGCCTGTGTGCGAGTACAGTAAGGGGATGAAATGGTTCCAAAGTTTGTACAGAAAACCTACTTTGACGCGGGCAAAGCAACTGCCAGAAGCTAGTTATAGGGATAAAAGTTACTTCATTAACCCTAGCTCACATCGGATTGGTATAGTAAATGTTTTCGTGTCCTATTTGCCAGGGTTGTGTTTGCGACTGGGTACTCCATCTCGGTTAGGTCTTTAAACCATATAGGTGACAGAAGACCTTAAGATATGGAGTAATTGGTTGTGTAAGTACAACCCTGGAAGAATAAATGCAACTGTTTCTCGGGTATGTCCGAAATAGGCGGTAATAGGGTTAAGCTTACAAGCTAATGAACGAACCAAGGCATTAATTAGATTCCTGTCTAGCATACAAATATCTAAGGTGTGTAACGTGGTATTATGTAATCATTTATTTATATCTATGTTAAGGAATAGGTAGGTATTTATGTTGAAGTCATTGCTTAATTAGAATTTTATGAGTGTTCACCATGTGAGGTCGAAAAGGGGAAAAGTGACAAGAAATATACAATTCGTAACATGATTTAACTTTTTGGATACTGTAATTAGAGACACAATAGAGAGACTATGAGAGATTGAACGCTAGCATTCGCTTGAGGTTTAATAAATAAAAGAGTATCAATGAAGATTCTTACAAATTCTTCCCATAGCACGGTAATAGTATCATACAGTATTGTAACTCAGCCGTCTTTTTTAAATAAATGCCTACAGCCGCGCGTTACGTAAACATGCGATAGGGCTGCCCGCCTCCAGCATTCTAATTACGTTTGTTTCCGTTTTTTTTGTGATTGTAAATATACTTACTTTTATATATAAACAAAATACTTTGTGGATTGAATAGAAGTGTTCAATAAAACTGCGTGTTGTTTTTTGATTGGTAGATTTAAATAAAATGCTTTTTTTTTAGTATTATTCATACACATAGTACAATAAACCACTATTATTAATAATAAATTAAGATGTCTTTACTTTGAATTATACAAACTAACAATAATCGCGCGATAATTACAAAAAAAACCGTCGTGTCCGTTCGTCACTGCGGCACAGTTGCGACGGCCGCGACTGTCTACATGCCGAGACCATGCTACAACCGAGGCGCGTAGGTATAGCTCGCGTTTCGTCCGTTTGTATGAGGTTGGAATACTGTATGATATTATTACCGTGTCCATAGAGAGCCATGGTAAGGAATGTGTACTTTAAATTAACTTTTGTTTTGAGTAAAAGACTTAAAACATAGTTGCAAATGACGGTTTATAATTTTAAGTACCTATGTTAATGTATATTTCAGGTATTGATATACTAAAAGTGTATTTGATACGCAAAATACGCGCCTTAGTCGGGGAGTTGCGGATAACAGCCCGTTTTACCTACCTACAAAAAGTGCAGTCATTCAAAGATTGGTACAGGCATCTTACTTCCAATTACTTTTAAACAAAGTTACTAATATGCAAAGTATTCTAAGTTACAAAATAGATACAAGTGTTGTATAAGAGTTCAACATTAAATTCTATTTGATTGGAATATTGAATATAATAAATATAGACATTAGATAGTGACTGATAGATTATACATATTTTCTTTTTCTTTTTGATCTTTTCTTTTTATACTTGTTTACTGTACTTACATAAAACTTTGTTTTGTTAGAGCACTAGGTAAGACAATGTCAGTGCGAACGCCGGCATTCGCTTGGGGTTTAATCAATTAATAAACATAAAATTTTACTATACAATAATTAACCCTTCAGATACCGTCAATTAGAGACACAATAGTAAGACAATAGATGCGCGGCCACCGGGTGTCGCTTGGGGATTCATGAATTAAAATTGAAACTTATGACCTTATTCTTTAGCTTTAAATTAGTAATACTTTTAAGTTTATTGTCAGTAGATTATAAAGTAAACAATTTTAAATAATATACCAAACGCCTAATCAATGTTTGATGTGCTGTTCAAACATTGATTAGGCAGGAACAGTAATATTGTTATTATCACTAAACAATCCAATGTTGTTATTCATTACTAATATTATTAAAAACATAGTAGTGAACTGTGTTTTACATATGTTTGTTATCAAAAGGTCACACATGGATTCATAGCCATTATACATTCTCTGACTGATTTAAATAGTTTTGACAATTCTAATTCATTAATATTCTTGAGTTTCATTGAAATAGCTATTTACTATTGTATCACAATGAGTATGCAAATGAACTTCATAATAACACAAAAAACTACTTCTCATCAATATATTGTTATCATTTTTAAAGAAATAGGTAAATATAAACTATTATTTGTGTTAGTTGAACAAAACTATTGTAGTGTCAATAAAGTATTTGTCAACAGACTGACATGACACAATGAGACCAAAAAAAAAACAAACTGATTAAAAAGCATGTTTTTTAGCGCCAAAAATGTATAAATCACAAAATAAAATCTTATCAGAGTGCAAACATTAGCTTTGTGAAGGCAATGACAAATAGACAAACAGCTTACCTAACATTAGCATCACGACGAGGTACAATATCCTCGGAGCCATCATCAGAATCATGGCGCAGGCGGGCGCAGCTCTCCGGACCCGACGCGACAATCCAATGTTATTTTTATACGCGGCCCCGACATCAAACGTCTAGTCTATTTAGGAAATTCCGACATAAGTACATGTCAGATAAACAACGCACATCCCAATACGGTCAATTCACACACATTCACGACATAAAACTACACAAGGAATGTTGCAATGTGCACGATGATCAATTTAAATTAATCCAATAATCTCAATTGCATTGATTTCAATTAGTATTTCCGAAAATAAAGAGCATCATACAAATCGCAGTACGAGGCTTCACTTTTTTGACGTTTATAGTGACGCATCGCCTTCATCGCGCTTGTTGTTTTTTTCATTTTTTAAATGGTAGGGTTCGCTATTTAGTAATATTTTTCATAAAGACTAAAATAGGTTGCAGAAATTGCTACTGATTTTCTTGGACAGGGCAAGGATAGGCTTTTCCAAATAATTCGTAGTAAGTCATTGTATCAATTAGTATCGCCTCCTATTACACAATTCGATATTCAGGCAGTCTTTCTTTTATCTTCGATATCGCGTAGGGTGTTAAGGGTCAGATGATCAGACGAGTCTGAATATCGTGTTCTTAATAACGCGTAGTTTATTAGGCCCTTTAGCTCTAAGAACTCTAAGTGGAGCATACTGCAGGTAAGTTATAATATCCAGTATATTTTTGAAGTAAAAAATTTAATTAAATATTGAAGCTGTCCATTCATAATCGACTAAAAGGAAGGGAGTGATTACAACACTAAAACATGTAACAATAGAGGAGCTGGCAACTTGGAATTTGGGATGATTGACATATTGTTGACATTGACACAATCGTGTCAATAATAAAGATATCCTGTCAGCGTGTCAGCTTTTAGTAAACAATGCTTAATACCAATTGATTTGCTATACATAATAAAATTAAAATGTTATGGGACGTGACAATTTAAAGGCAAAATGTCATTCTTCTATTTAACTCCAGTTAAAGGTGATTTGCCTGCACATTTATTAGAAGTTATTCTTGTTAATAGGTTAGGGCATTTAAAAACGATTTTTAGCGAAGAACCCCCTACATACAACGAATATGTCGTAGAAGGAAGTATATACGATAACGTTGGACATTTTATACTGTGTATAGTATCGATTTTAGGCGAAAACAGAGAGTTTTCTGAATTTGTCCTCAAGGCTGAATTAGAGCTCTTCAAACGCCGACTGTCGTCTTTAACTGCATATGAAATGAGATCATTCGCTAAAAAACTACTCAGAAGTATTAAAAAATATGGCAACATCCCTACACTTATTGAATCACTGCAAGTATTATGCCAGCATTTGATGTTAAAGGAAGTCGCGCAGCATATTTGTGCAACACATAGCAGTAACTGCTCTGTGCACGGTATTAGGTTAAACTTTAAGCAATGCCTGCACCTTGTAGCTAGAAGACAAGTTGAGATAACAAATGGTATAGCCAACATACCGTGTGGAAGATGGAAACAATATTTAATATCCTTGTTTAGAGAAAACTTGCTTAATAGAATAAACAGAACTGATGTAGCTCCTCTCAAAAGTGACTCAAGGATAATGGAGCTTCTTTACAAGATGAGAAAAGAGTTCCCCTTTTCTAAAGACATGACTAAAGTGTTATTGAGTAGAGATGTCGACTCTGCATCTACATTTTTCCCCCCTTGTATGTTAAACCTGCATCAAAACTTAAGGAGAAGGCATAGACTGTCTCACACACAGAGATTTCACTACAGCTTATTTTTAAAAGACATTGGCATGCCTGTCCAGGAAGCTGTGGGTTTTTGGAGAGCAGAGTACAGGCTGCATCCAAACGGCAGCCTTAGCTGTTGTCATAACTGGGATAAGGATGAGAAAAAATACATGTACGGAATAAGACACATGTATGGGTTAGAAGGATGCAAGAAAAACTATGCTTCAGTAAGCTGCCAAAGAATTCAGAGCATAGACAATTCCTCCAGTGAAGGAGGCTGTCCATTCAAGTCTTTTGACTATAACAAAATGGTTCCTCTTTTAAAAAACTGTACTGGACCTGTCCTATCTCAAATCAATGAATTGAGAAGTAAAGGATTGTACACTAGTGCTTGTATGTTGTTTATGCAAAATGGTGTTACCATGTCAGAAAGTTGTGATAATTTTAGCTTTAATTTTAATCCTGTTCAATTTTTTATGACAGCTTGTAATAAAAGAGGCCAAATTATGAAATAAATATATTGATGGAATCTATGTACAAGGGCCAAGGTGACTATTGGACCAAACAGACAATTTGATAATTTTATCAAGTTTAATTAATTATTGAACTATTCAACAGCCTTTTGTTGCAGTAAAATAACCTTTGTATCATGTATTTAAACTTTGGAAGCCATTTTTATACAGGTGTGACACATTGCCCCTTATACATAGGAATAGACCCAGCAATATTTTAAAATTAATATATAAACTTTTATATTTAAGCGGTACCTGTTTTTTTTTTAAATTCTACTTGGCATACCATGAATAAAACTATTATATTATATGGATTAAAAAAGAAATTTTATTTAATTACAGTATCTAATATTACAAAGCTGCTAATCTCAGAAACTACTGGTTTGATTTGCAAAATTCTTTTAGTGGTACATAGGCCTATAATAACATTGTGCTACAAGACATTCGAGCTGAGCTCCAAAGACGCAGGTGAAACTGCAGGGGACAATATATATGTACACAATAACCTTTATTTTTTTTACCGTGGGGAAAAATTATCTTATGACAACCCCCGCTCTTGGGTGGAGCGAGAGATAGTGTCAGACTCTTACTGAATAAAAACCCACCCCGTTCCTTCTAGCCTCTTCATACCGGGGCTCGAGCTTCCTTAACCTAACCCTGACCCCAGTAGGCTTCGACCCAGCTGGGCAACTGCTGCTGACAACTCCTTGAAGCGCGCGGGAATAGTGCGCGCCGTCGTTGTCTTGGGCTCGGTCCGGACAGTTACCGGACGATCGGACAGCGAGCTTTACACAAGTACCTTAAATGTTAACCTGCATTTAATTATACCAAACCTATGTTCATATGTGTATACAAAGACATTAATGATTTTATTTTTATTTCACTCCTGAAACGAGTGGCAGGGCAGCATTATCACGTTCAACAGCAATGCTAACCAGGGATGTTAAGGAATTAAATTTGGGATCTGGATACGGATATAAGATGTATAAGGGCCAATACTGCGTAAAGTGGGCGCACGCGCGGGCACCCATCACGTGAATATGCGTCGTGTGCGGTGGTCCCTAACGGAAACTGGATTATTACCTGCGCAGTGTAGCTAGTTCTACTTTAACGGTGTGCATGTAGTCGTGTCGATGGAGAAAGCAAAAGGGGCGTGGGGCGCGAACGGAGGACTTTTGTATAGGCCTTATACCGGTTTCGGATATGAAATTATTTCGGATTATCCGCTTGTTTTGGATAATTTCGGTTACGGATATTAAAATTATAAGTGTAAAACACAGATAGCAAGATTTGATTTTGGTTTGTCATTTGTTTGGCCGGGCAAAAGAAACAAAGACCTGTTGTAAGTCGTTACCTCGGGCTTCGTCAGCCACCTATAGCCGAAACTTTAATGCTACGTTTACATGTGGGCCCAGCCAGCTTCGGCCAATCGCTATTGTGTAGCCATTGTATAAGCGGGAAATTTTAACACCGTTAACACAATGGCGATTGGCCGAAGCTGGGCCTACATGTAAACGGGGCATTATATTGGTTTCGATTACTGTTATCCGTAAGTAACCACGGATATTTTTTTTATCATGTGTGATAGAGGGATGGTGCTATACTCCCTATATAGCTCTCCCTCTATCCCTTTAACTTGGGGGTATTTAAGTCAAGAGTGAATAGGTTACTTCTAGGCAAGCGTGCTCCATCGTCGACCAACATCGCTTACCATCAAGTGAGATGGTGGTCAAACGCGAGCCTATCAACAATAATAATAAAAAAACAATTCAGTTAAGGTCGCCAAATGGATCGCGTTAAGAGATCGTGGTATTAGGTAACTAGTAACTTGGCAAAGAACGAGCCAGCCACAAAGTGTCGATTAGTCGGCGAGAAATATCCTTGAATAGGAAACGCGTTTGGACCGCAACAATATGTTATATTGCTTTTATTACATTGTTTACTTACGTAGTTTTAATCTACACCTACCTATATATAAAAGGAGAAAATGACAAACTAACATATTGACGCGCAGCCTAAACTACTGTAAATTATGAATATGAAATTTTGCACAAGGATTCCTTTATGACGTAGGTGAGGGGTGTGTGAGAAGGTTTTTTGGAAATTCAACCTTCAAGGGGGTAAAAAGACGCAATTTCGTTTGTATGCAAAATCTCATACCATGTCCGGGTATATCGGGACATGGTATTTTTTTTTTCCCGTGGTAAAATCATCTAATGACAACCGCGCGTGGAGCGGGAGATAGTGTCAGACTCTTACTGACTAAAAACCCACCCCGTTCCTTCGTGCCTTTATAACGGGGCTCGAGCTACCTTTCGGACGAACCTTGGCCTCAGTAGGCTTCGACCCAGCTGGGTCCCTGCTGTTGCTGACAGATCCTTGAGGCGCGCGGGAACAGTGCGCGCCGGAGTGTTAAAGTTTATATGTAAATTTTCTCGCGCATGAAGTCACTGGTAAAGCGCTAGTTTTTTTATATAATGAATGACTATTGCTTGGGGCAATATATGTTATTACATAATATGTAATAAGACAAATGAAGACATTGTGTTGTAACAATATCTGACAACTAACAAATTGCTTTACTCAACTCTCAAGAAAAACTGTTTTGTAAGAAATATTTTTTTATTTAACATTAAGTACAACTAGGTATCTATATGCTTACAGAGAACCAACCTTCTTTTATTTGATTTTACACTATCTTTTCCCTGCAGCTTCGCTTCTACGACCTTGTATAAAGGAACCGTGTTCTAACATGGAAAAACTATCCTAATCGGATCAGTAGCTACCTACCTATATCTACCTACATCCAGAGTTTAGGTCAAAGAGTCATAAAACTCTAGCAACCATTTATTACTAAAACATATGCGTACCAGTACCCACTACAAAATATGTGTGTACTTCATAAAAGGAAGCTGTTTGCAAATTATTGGCGTTCTAAGTCCAAGGCTGGGACTCGCGGACGGCGAGCAATGGGTAGCTTGTCGTTCAACCTCTCCTTCATGTCACCGTATGCCTAAGATATTAATCAGCCTCCATATTTTATGTGAATACAATTATTTTCTTCTTTCTAGTACTAACTAAATAAATAGCTTCCATCTGCGTTCCAATGTGTTTAGTATGCATGGATTAAACAAATAAATGATTATTAATAAGTTCTTTGAAAAAAAAAAAAAAAACTTTTTTTCCTAGTCTTTGCTGTACCTACTACTGCTGGGCAAAGGCATCCCCCAAGTCCTTTCAGACATTCTTCTTTCGCACCGTCTCGGACCAGTTCTCGTGATACGCGTCCAGATCATCTCGCCACCTCCGTCTAGGGCGACCTCGATGGCGCTTTTCCTTTGCAGGAACCTACTGCGTGGCGACATTTGCCCAGCGGTCACTGCTCATACGGCCTACTTACCTAAAAGTCCTGCATACGTAGTTAAAAACGTGGAACTCCTCCAAAGAAGCACTCGGTCTGATGACCTAAGATTTTATCTTGAACCGCTCATAACGACACCGACGGCTGCTGTGCGCTAAATAGTCAAAATACTCTGCATCCAAACAAAATTGTTGGCGATTTCTCCCACGCACGTGTCTCGGAAAGCATGCAAAGTCCTGTACCTGACCTAGCAGCTCTCCTCGGTTGTGTCAGTTTGCTATACCATTCCATCCCGAATCCTGAGAGTGAGGGGTGATGAAAGGCATAGCGCACGTTCGCGCACGAAACTTGTGCTTCCTCTTTCTGCCCTTATCCCATACTACCTACTTGAGGTCGGTGCAACACGTTTTTTCTTCCATTTTGTCCTATCACCAACTCCCTTTTCATTCATTTCACTCCTCACACAATCCGTCCATCAGCACGAAACTTCTGCGCTATACCTAATATATCCAGCGCGTATACTTGGTTTATATCAGTCGATACCGATCACCATACTCGAAATTCTAGCTAGCGTCGGAATTATAGCTAGTGTTGTAGAAATTCATAATTGATAAAATTCTGGTGTGATTTATCTGTGTGTTGACAAGGGCGCCTATTTCTAACAGCGGTGGGCGCGGTGGCTTAGTGGTAACAGTCCCGATTTACGACTATTTAAGTAAAGACTAGGTTCAAACCCAGCCAGGCACATTGCGTAATTTATTACATCGCATCATCAATCATCACTGCTATTAAAACGGTGAGGGAAAACCTCGTGAGGACCCCAGCATGTCCTAGAACCAAAAATTCGAAGACATGAGCGGAGAACCTGCTGCAGTGACAAATTTGCACGTGTATCAAACGACTGTTTTTAATAGGTACACTTACGAAGAAATTAATAACCGGTTGAACGGGGGGCCTCGTGAAAATCGACGTGCGTCCAGCCTGCTCCGATAGTAATAACATTGTGGCGGGCTGAGCACGCGCACTTTTCTGCACTAATGCGGAAAACAGTAATAGACTGTTGCGTGCCTAAATGTAAATGTATTAAAAAAAATTACCTATCTGCTCTAAGTTAGGAGCTATCAATAAGAAGGTCGAAACAACAAATCAATCTCTATGATAAGGTTGAAATGTCAAATGTCAGTGCACCTGTCAGAGAATATTTTGGTTCTCTATTTACTTTGTGTTTGTGTTGAAGTTGATAACCTCAGTTAATTTACAAACTGTTCGTACTTTCTACCGCCTATTCTAATTAGCGTAATAAAACAATCGCCAGTTATCAATGAACCGGTAAACATCGATTATACTACCTTTAAAAAATCATTTAAAATAATTACTAGATAAGTACTTAGATAGGTGTCTACTTGGGTAGGGATCCATCCACAGGGAATTTCTGAAAAGGAAATCGGGGTTCTAGAATACAAAGGGCAATTGAAGGACACAGGTGTGGTTTTAGTCAGTAGGTAAAAGCACAAAATATATAGGTACAGATGTCAATCTACATACAAAGCGCGCTCTCACAACGCACACATAGACACCGCTCGCGGACTCGGACACGATATCTCGGATAGAGATGTGCCGTTGCCGGTATTATGGGAATATTGCTGGCAATATTGCCACCAATATTCATACATCGGGCAATATTCTCTCCAATATTCCCACTTCACGGCAATATTGCCGGTAACGGCACATCTCTAATCTCGGAGCGCCTCGGCCCGCTCGTCGAACAGTTCTTCCGGCTCAAACGCTCATTAGTGTGCGTCTACCGAGCGTCGAGCGTAGGCACGGTAATATACCGTGGTGTAGGTATAAAAAGTGAAGTGTAACATGATTGTCTTCTACAGTAGGTAGGTACTTATCTATTTTGTGGTAAAAGTCTGACCCGCTTTCCTGCTCAACCCTGTAATTGGATGATTTCTCACCAAAAAAAAACGCATTACAGGTACTTAGGTAGGTACTTATATTAATCTTCTAATATTTATATAATTATCTCGTGTCAACGGTGTTTGTGGTCACACACCTTGGAAACGGCTC
Source organism: Mythimna lalbum (assembly GCA_949319445.1). Taxonomy (NCBI): domain Eukaryota; kingdom Metazoa; phylum Arthropoda; class Insecta; order Lepidoptera; family Noctuidae; genus Mythimna; species Mythimna lalbum. The sequence goes on along the minus strand of OX439356.1, from coordinate 19,565,666 downwards.
GACCGATTTGAATGTTTTTTTTTTTTTAATATTTGGTAGATACGAAAATAAGTCGTAAAGTATTTTTCACCCTCTTATCTCTTATTTTTTTAATCACGATTTTAGTATTTTGTTTCGATTTATTTAAACGCGTATGTTTGATTTTCTTTATAATTAATTTATATGGCAGGACAATTAACTCTTCTTCTTTCTTTCTTCTTTAAAAAAAAAGCGGTAAAATCAGAAGGTGGCTCGCATGCAAGCGCGAGTTTTACCGTCGCCGCATCGTTGCGAGTTGTCGAACAAGCCGGTTTTCTTCATCAGATCCTCATCATAAATTGGCACTTTATTTCTTTCAGTTCTTGATAAAAAACCATAATCACTATTTGTATATACCTATAATATTTGATGAGTTCTCTCAATCCTATCATCAGAACTAATTTTGGATAAGAAGGAGCCAATCTAGAAGTACTTATATCCTTTCAAAGGATGAAATATTTTTCAAATCTGTTTATAAGTGACGGAGTTCTCAAGTAGGTAACAAACATAAAAAAAACTGACCAAGTCGTCGAAGCGAGTCGGACCAACATACGATTGTTCCGTACAATAATATTAAAAACGAGCAAATAAACGTTGACAAAACAACGTTTCTTGTACGCATTATATTTTTAAATTTTTAACAGAAATACACATTCAGTGGAAATTGTAACTCTCTATCTTTTACGATTTTTGAGATAGACAGGCGAAACGGACGGACAGTGGAGGTTTAGTAATAGGGTAATAATCCTGTTGGCAGGCTTCGGTACGAAACCCAACCGAATTGAGAACCTCCTTTTTTTGAAGTTGGTTAAAGTCAATCAATTGTAAAAGGGAAGGTAGGTAAACAGTGCTCAATGTTTACTGATCACTGTTAACGTCCACTTCTTGTACTTATATGATTATTATTTCGTCACCCTAATTCCTCTATAGTAACAATCGATTGTGACCAATGCTGCCCCTGATAGTTAAAAAGACGTTTCTAACAAAAACGAAAACGGATAAAAAAATATTTTAATTAATGAAACGGGAAATCGGGCATTTTCTTGTGTTTAAACCACACTGGAGAAAGTTAGCAAAATATTAAAAATACTGGCAGATGCGCTTGTTTTTCCTGATTCCGGCAATGTTTATAATTCAAATCTGGAAAAAATTTTAGATGCGTCTTTTTTACTAACGGGGGCAGACTGTGACACGATAGGAAAACTACCTATTGGTTACTTATCTAATTGATTAGGAACACCGTTAGGTACCTACTATAAATCATGTGTGATTAGTATAGTAACTGTAAAAGTAGTCAAAGATACGGGTTGGTACCAAAATTAAAGTAGATTGGGCACACAGGGGCACGTACGCTTATCTGGGCGCATCGGGATCCAGACATTTTATATGGAAACTAGACTTGTTGAACTATAAGTCTTAAGAGTTAATCTTTGAAACTATTGAACCGATTCTGATTTTTTTTTAGTAATATGTAGCTGCACTATCCCTGAGTGACAAAGGGCACATATGCAGGGCCCGATCTAGCTATTTAGCCACTCCAGTTAAAGATAAATTTTCGCCGCCTTTGTGTACCTTAAACATTAACCTTAAACCTTAAATATTTCCACTATCCAACCTGAAGTAGGTTGGAAGGTGGTACATAAAATTCTCTACCTGCCAACTTGGGTGTGAATGGCTATTGGCTAGGCTGAAAGATAGGATTAAGTAAATTTTGCCGCCCCTCATTTTTGCCGCTCTGGGCAAATGCCTGGCTCGTTATCTAAAAAAAGTTTTTGACTATTTTCATTTTAAATCTCGGTCTGGATCTAGAGGAGCAAAGGTTGATTGTTTGTTTTGAGTTGTGTCGCGGCCATCGTACGTCATGATCCGTAATAGAACGGATAAGGCGCCACCTCCACGAGCGACTGAGTCGCGATGAGTCCGCCTTGCTACCGTCAATAAAGCTAGAACTACATTAGACCGACGCACACGTCGACCACGCCTGATTTTTACGTAGAACGACGTCGCGAGATCTAGAGTAGCTCTACAAGTCTAGTTTCCATATAAAATGTATGGAGACCGACGCGCCTAGATCGGCGTACGTGGCACACGTGTGAGCATTGTAGTTCTACCTACATTAACCCTTCAGATACCGTCAATTAGAGACACAATAGTAAGACAATAGATGCGCGGCCACCGGTGGTCGCTTGGGGATTCATGAATTAATCCCCATGAGACGATTGTTCTTTCGCTAGCCTGTTGTCTCAACGGAAACACGAAACTACTGATTCTATAGTTATTTTGTTGCAAAACTATCCTTTGTAGATAATGTCACTCGGCGCGCATCTAGTCGCGGCTGACGGTTTGTCACTCTTTGCATCGCGCGTCGTCGCGATCGTACTGTGTCGCCGTGTCGAGATACCTAGCTAGAGCTGTTATTTGGAATGAAGTTGCGGGTTTTAGTCAGTTCTATTGACTTAAACCTTGGCATTCCCTCTCGTTTGGCACTCTCTCTCACTTCACTCAGAGTTTGTAAAAATATAGGACGGCTAGATTCTGTCCGCTTCAAAGTATCGTTTCTCCATACAAACTTTGGACCCCCGTTACATTGGCAGTCAGTCATAACAGTTGCTAGGTACTAGAAAATACTACGCGCAGTGTTTTTTTTTTTAAATTTTGTTTGTATCAATAGCCTTTACAATATTTGCATAAATTGAGTGACATTTTGGGATAAAAACGAACGCTAATAACTTTGCTGTTTATGAATAATATTTATTGAGACTTTAGTTAAATAATAACAAGACCTTTTCTAATAAACTTTAAGTATTTGTACATAATAAAAATTATTGGTATATATACCTAAATAAAATATATTGAGCTAGGTATATTTTGGCGCGGGACACGCTTGTAGAGCTGGCGCCTTAGAGATTGTCATATTGGAATTATTATTGGACTTTCCGAAAATAATCTAGACATTCATTTTTTTAGACCTGGCCTAGTAATAGCTACGCTAGGTCTGAGGCCAAGTGGCCATCATACGCAAATAATTCGCGTTATTGTTATTAATTTGGCTGCACATTTTTATTGTTTCTCTCTCGTAAAATGATAGATATAATTGTTTAAATGATTTAGCGTGACAAGTTTCGAGTATGAATGTGGATTGCTACAAGAAGACCGAAGGATGAATTGTGTGCCTGAAGATTGTTATGGCTAGAATAGAGGTACCTACTTAATTAGGTAAAGTGGTGGGAAAAAGGGAGAGTTATTATAAAATTCCTAACATTTACACAACAAGTAACAGCCAGCGGCTGCATAAAATTTAGCAAAGCCAAATTCGGACCAGTACTTCCAGAGATTACAGGTAGAACTATACTGCAAACATATGTGCCACATAGGCCGATCTGGGCACGTCGGTCTCCATACATTTTATATGGAAACTAGACTTGTACAGTACGCGTCAAATAACTTTGCCGCTCTGAAGTTAGGCTTTTCTAACAACGGCGCAGGTACTATCGCGTAAAAAGTGTTCACTGACGTAAAATTAAATTTTGAAATTTAAATTAAGCACGCCCTCGTCCTTCTCTTTCTGCATGTAATTCACCACATTATGAATTACTTTTCGCGCTTGTCGGCGTAAAACCGTGTTCCGTTTTGGCATTTTGTTTGACAAAACTAAGGACAACGTCAACCAAATAACAATGCAAACACAACTATAACAATTCAAACACAACAATAACTATAAGAAAAAATAACAAAAAACAACAAACTTAAAACAGGTAGGTAATTTAGGCGTAACACTTTTCGCATCGACACGACCGTATGTACTGTGCGAGCGGAACACAAGCTGGTATCGGACGTATACGAGCGACTGAGATAGAAACGTAACACTGAGGTTCGTCTATTGCATCGCTAGCCGCGCATACGCAGTGCTGTCTTTTTTCGTAAAATTGACTAATGCGCAGTGATTTGTAGCCAACTTCAGAGCGGCAAAGTTATTTGACGCGTACTGTAGAGCTATACTTGTAACACGCCACGCGACGCCACGCGACGTCGTTTTACGTACAAATCAGGCGTGTTACACGTGTGCGTGTTAGCAGTGTAGTTCTAGCTTACCGACTACAAACAAAAATTCAAACTTTACCTCTTTATAATATTAATAACTAGCGATCCGCCCCGACTTCGCTCGGGTGCAATATTATACATATAGACCTTCCTCTTGAATCACTCTATCTATTAAAAAAAACCGCATCAAAATCCGTTGCGTACTTTTAAAGATATAAGCGCAAATAGGTATACAGGGACAGAAAAACCGACTTTGTTTTATACTATGTAGTGATGTAGATTATTAGTTGTGGTATTTCGTTAGTAGCTCCGTGGTAGCTGCTGTTCCCAGAATTATGGCAGTAGGTCATAAAAATACCATTCAATTTAGTGTATCTATTTCATCAATATCGTTGTTTATGTTGAACTAATCTTTGGCCGCGGTTTCGCATCCGCAGAAACCCTGCCTTTTTCAAGGATAAAGCCGAGATAAGGGGATAAAGTGGGGTCTCGTAAAGTCGCGGGCAGCATGTTCCGAACGAAACGAAGGTTGCTAAGTTTTAATCCCGAATGCTGTGAGGGAGCGCGAGGGAGTGAATATAGAAACCCAAGTAAAGTGAGGAGTTCAAGCAGCCTAAGACAAAGACAGATTTGTCTCTACTTTTTACACCATCTGTGAAAAGATAATGCACTGAAACAAATTATAAACACAGCGTGTAAGGGACAGCTCTCCGCAAACTTTAAGGGCTTGCTCAGTAGACGAAACTGAACAATATTATACAAGACTTTTTTTCAGGAGACGAAAAGAAAATCGTCCTCTCCATATAAACCAATGACTATACAATCACAAACTGTCCAATCAAGTTTATAATTTTGTATGGAGAGGTTAATTTTTTTTTCGTTTCCTAAAAAAAGTCTTGTGGAAGGTTGTTGAAATAAATGATTTTGTATTTGTTCAGTTTCGTCCATTGAACAAACCTCTAAAGTTTTCGGAGAATACTAAAAATTCACTAGATATGTTTTGAGATTTGAAACAAACAAAATTCACTACTAAATTGAACAATAAATTTAATTTTCTGTAATGCTTCCGCACTTTCACTTTTTTTTAGAGACTACCATGACACAACAGTAACCAAATTTTATTCTCCTTTTTTAGTTAGGGGCCGGTTTGATTTTTGAACGTTTATTTTAATTCCACTTTTTTGACGTTGGCAATTCTTCAAATAACTTCTCCCGCTATGGGTGGAGCGAGAGGTTCCATGCACGTTTTAGGACTGCGGTGACTCTTTCCAAAAAACCCTTAGCCCTGGTCCTTAGCTCCTTCAGTAGTCCTAAATCGAGCCGCAGCGACATTAATCCCAGCGAGCAATGGGTAGCTCGCCATCCGACCGTCCGGTAACCGTCCGAACCGAGCTCAAGTCGTCGACGGCGCGTAGCGTTCCACGCGCCTCAGCAACTGTAGGGGCCCAGCAGCGTCGAAGCCTACTGGGGCCTTGGGTGATGTGAAAGAGATCCCCGGGGCCCTGGATCAATGGCAAACAAGGAACAGGACTGGGTTTTTAGTTAGTAAAACTCTGACACGCCCTAACGTTCCGCCCAAGCGCAGGATGGATGTCATTTAGATGATTCTCCCACCTAAAAATAAAATATTTCATATAATTATTCGAACAGTGCAGTTGTAGGAAGTTGCTGATATTTTTCTTTCTTTCTTTCTTTTCCGATCCATAAATCAAAATTATATTGTCAGCCCCAGTAACCCAGAATGCTACTTAGTTGAAGACATGAATCATAGACGCCTTGGGGCCAAGGCCGAGGCGCCCTGTGGCCTGCGACGCTGCACCCGGTGGCGTTCCGGTGCAATCAAATCAATCTATTATTTACGATGGAAAAACCATGAGAACTCGCATCTAAGTGAATTTTGTATGCGTTTTACTTAGCACTTTTTAAATATCGCAGCATATGCTGAGTTAGGCGCATTTTTGATCTTACACAGATTTTAAAGTTATCTTTTTATTTTTTTACACTAAATTTTATGGTATTTTCTGTGTATCCTAATTACACTGTTTTTAAATTTGAATTTATGGTGAGGTACAAATAAACGTTTCCTTTCTTTCTTTCTTTCTAATTGATATAGTTAAATGCTGCAAAAATATTCAAATATCGAGAAAATACCCTTTTAAGAGGCTCCTTTTTCACTCGCCTATCGTCAACATCGAGTATAGTTTAAAAGCTTGTTACTTCATCTAACGCAATCCAACGCGATCTTTGTCGAAAAGGCAACGCAAAAAAAGAGAGGCAACGCATTAAAACTATTTTAGTATTCGGTAATTCATTGATTTATTCGAATATTTTACAAAACTTGTTTCAGGAAATAGCTGTTTTTTTAAACTCTTAAATTTTTTTGTAATAAATTGTCGTCAATTAAAATTTTAATAAAATTTGCAAGCTTCTATAGTTTTACTTTTTTGACTTTTTAAATTTTTTAGTAAATTATGAAGTGTCAAAGTTCATGCAAAATAGCAGATTTTCAGAGGTCTTGATGGATTAGTGTTACACAAAATTAGAACTTGATTTCAATAGAATCCTAGATAATATCCACAAGATACTATGTTTCCAAAAATAACTAATGAAAAATGTGTAATAATGTCATAATCAGGTAAGAGCGGTTGTATGCAAAACAGTGAAAATATGTGTCGAGATGCATCCCCTTAGGGAAAAATCCACTGAATTGAAGCACCTATAAAAATGATAAAATGCCAATTATGAGTCAATCTACTTGTTGGAGCTGTTTGTAGGTAAAGAAAGAAAGAAAACTATTTTATTTGGCATACACACTCGTAGATACATACAATGTAGTAACAACATGTAGACACTAATTATTATATAAAAGAAAGAGACAACTAAAATTTTAATTTTGAATAAATATATTATTATTATTAATGTGTGTCTCACGTAAAAGCTAGAAGTTCCGCGCTTACTAAAGCATTATGATGGAAATTATTCGCCAATACTGCCTCTGTGGAACAATTAATTAACTAAAAATCTATTTACAACTCTTTGATACACTGAACTGAACTTTTACGATAGGTACACACAGTTTCACACGACTTAAGACTTAGTTAAATTTGCACTTTGATTGGATGGAATCAAAGACTATAATGGACATAGGTGTTGTGATGTTTTAGGTATCTCTTATCTGTTTTGTACCAAACAATCAGCGAGAGATCAGCAATCGATTTTTATAGATAATACCGTTTTTTATGACGCTAAGCCATGACTGCGCGATGACTGCGTGATATTTGAGCAGTTTTTGCTGAGCTCTATTGTAACGTCATCAGTCTGTGGTTCTGTGCCTTTGTAGTCCAATTAAGTTCATATGGACTGGCCATATGAACTTAATGACTACTCGTACCTTGCTTTGGGATTGTCTTGATCAATATATATTTCGTATAAAATTTGTTTAATTTTAAAAATACAGTGGTGTCTTCGAATTCCAGATGGGAGCAATAATTAACCCTAAGAGCGTGACAGTGTGCTTTGAAAAGGTGTAAATGTTACCGTCAAACCATATCTTAGGATGAACTAGTTTCGCCTAGGCCAAACCCGCGATATTAGTCCAAGGGCACCCTGGGCAATTATAGGGCACCCGGACACGGACAGGTTAACTTAGGAGGCTAAGGTGGGAGCGGAGCGTAGCGGAGCGTAGCGGTGCTCCTACCTTAGCCCTTGTGGTTATATTTTTTATATCCACTCAGAAATAGGAGCCCGTGTAAGGAGAACTGGTTTGACTTAGAACTAGAAGAAACGAGAAACTATAGTTCATCCTAAAATTGGGTTAGGCCGGTAACATAAACAATACATACCGGTATATGTATAGCTAACATTTATTCTTCAACAGTTCTTCAACAGATCTTCACCAAAGAACAAGATCTTTGGAAAATTCTCTTTCAAGCAAAAAAGTATAACAATTAGCGAAGATAATTTCGGTCGATTTAAGAACGCTTCCTTTTTTTCAGTCGGTTAAAAATACGTGTTTCGTAGCGATTTGACGTCAGCTGATTTCGTTGGACTTAACCTTGACTGAAAACATAGTAGTTCCTATATTTAAATCAGCTGATGTTTTTCATAGTATCAATTTAGCTAAATGACTTTATTCATTGACTTGATAGAGCAATTGATTGACGAAAGTAATTGCGCCAAAACTGGATCTTTAATGATGATGGACTCCCGTCATCGTCATCATTGATGATTATTTTGGTGTTAAGTTATTACTCTGTGGTAGTCCCAAACATATAATGAAACTATTGATGGTTTTCCTTTAGATTTGTATGGAATAAAGTATTAAACAGGGGAATTAAACAAAATAGCCTATTCTTATTTTTTCTAATTTAGGGGTGGGAGATGGTCAAATACTAATAAGAATCGTCTTTCGTAATAAATGAATAGCATCTTACTTTTCTATATACTTTTTTATATAATTATATACTCGTACTTCATTTGGCAATACCAAAAAAATCCTTTAGTTACATTTTTTTTTAATGAGAAATCATGCAATGACTTCTCCCACTCTAGTGTGCAGTGAGAGGGTGTGTCAGACTTTTTTGGCTATAACCACATCTGTGTCTATCAATTGCCCTTTGCGTGCTAAAATTCTAGGAGGTTTCTTTTTCAGAAATTCCCTGTGGCCGGGCCCACGCGTACCGTAGCGGCCCAACAGAGTCGATGTCTTGCGGGCATCGGCTCTGTTGGGCCGCCGTTTTCTAAGATATTAGATTGAGTATGTTGTCATTCTTTTAGGTACATTATCAGACAACTTATTCCTGATTTAGTTTTGAGAAGAACCTCTGAAAAAAATACAAAATCTTCTAAAACGAAAGATAAAAATTATAAAATAACTAATTTCGGAATCCGGTGACAAAAAACGAGAAAAAAAATTCTTAAACATATTTTTTCGTAAAAAGTAAAGATACCATGTTAAATGCTATTTCTGAACTGTTGCACTGAAATAACACAGCTGAAATAATGTTTTAATTATAAGCTGGCGTGCCTACTATCTCACCTGATGGTAAGCGACGATGTGGTCGACGATGGAGCATGCATCTTGAGGAAATGGATCGTCGAGAGTGCAAAAAATAGCATTTGAAACGATTGTGTTTCTACCGTGATTTGATTAAGTCTTATACTAGAGATTAACAATTGTTAATCTCTTTATATTTAAAAATGAATCCCTATTTTCCTCGGTCACGTCATAACGCGTGAACGGCTGAACCAATTTCGCTAATTTTATTTTTTGTGTTTGTTATAGTCAGGAGAAGGTTCGTACGGAAAGAAAAATCAGGAAAATTGTGCAGTAAATTAGAAAATTTACAGAAAACTAGGACTATTTAACCTTAGAGCATTTGACAATTCATAGCTAAGGCAGGACAACGTCACGTCGCTAGTTGTATATAATTTTGAATTCGCTACATTTTTTATCAGAACCTAATTTAGTTGCATATCGTGACTGCCTTCACCTTCAAACGCCACACACTTCAGTCACTTTCATATTGCCAAGAGCGAAAGCGAATGTTTAGTTCATGAAAGAGCAGTGAACAGGCAGACTGACAGTCACGGCCCGGCCTCAAACAGCGCAGCTCTCGCACCAAGAATCAGAAAATAATCGCTAACTAATTAGGCACGCCACTAATTTGTTACCTCACATTTATGGCGCTGATGCTAACTGCCAAACTAATCGGCTAGCGAGCGAGGTGCGTCCGTGAACAGCTCGATGGCGACGCACCAGTAGTAGGCGCGGTGTAACATCTGTCTATATCACACGGACTACGGCAACTGATAACATGTTTTAGTCGGTTCAGGTTGCTCGGCGCGGCTGCCGACACCACAGCTCCGCCATGGCCGACGGACAAAAACCCCGCGAACTTTTCCCGGTCAAATTCAACGGGGACCTTTATGATTTGAACAAATTCATGAAGGACCACCCCGGAGGTGTGAACACGCTGAGAAATTATAAAGGCAAGTCTGTACTGCATGCGATGCAGAAGTTCGGACACAGTAGCAGTGCGTACCACATGATGAACGACTTGAAAGTGGACAGTGATGAGTTGAAGGATGTGAACCTGACCGGTGAAGTGAGTGCGAACGGGAGGATCATCACCAGTGAGGAGCAGACCAGGAATGTGGACGAGATCAAGTTTCTGGAAGAACTTGAGGTTTGTTTACGTCTTTTTTCTTATTAAACTAGTAGTTTCTAAATCAATCTATGGTCTGCGAAAAGACAATAATAACGTTGATGCAAATTGAGTTTTCTTCCTATAATTTTACGTTGTCTATAATAATCCTCATCACTTTTGATTTTTAAGAATAGGTTTGTTGCAAAGTTTGAATTATATGATTTATTTATTTTGTTTGCAAAATTAACTCTGCTTCTCTTCGTGGTTCAAAGTAATACTCGTAGTAACAAAATTCATCATTCTTCATTGACAGTGAAACGTTTGTTACAATTACCTAATTTTTTTTGTCGGGATGGTTGGCGCAGTGGTAAAGTGATTGGCTGTTTTGCTGCATGTCGCGGGTTCGATTCTAACACGGAACAAATATTTGTATGGCCTGCATTTATATAGTTCCGTGTCTGGGTGTCTTCTGTATGTGAGTTTAAAGTTTGTGAAAAAAAAAACCTGGCACCTCAGCTTGCTATAAACTTTATTACAGCAGGTATTCCCTTTAAAGTGATTTATTTTCCACTTATTACTTGCTTTTGGCAGTTGGGTTTTTTAAACTCTCAATTTTTTTTTTCCTACATATTTGTGAGAAGTTAATGCTTACTCTTGAAATTGTTCGTCGAGCCCTTTATTTTTATAACTATTCTTAAAATTTGAAAACATAATTTACAAAGCGCCAAAACCATTTTTTTTTATTTAAATAGTTTTGTTTTGATATAATGATTGATGTACCTAGTATCACACTCACAACATCTCTCAAGTATACAACAAGCTGTTTAGGTTGTAGGTCGTGCCAAAGAAATATACATAGGTATATTTATGTTTCTAAGAGACTCGCGAGGACCCAATTCGTAAATAGCCCGGATTGCTCTCTTTTGCAAGATGAAAATTGATTCTACATCAGCTGCAGATCCCCAAAACGAAATACCATAAAAATAATATTGTGGAAATAGGCATAATAAACTAATCTAGCTGTGGTTACATTTGTCAATTGCCTTTTCATTTACATACATACTTACAGTTGAAAAACACAACCCTTCTTTTGGCGCAGTCGGGTAAAAATAATTAAGACTAATGCACGAATATCAGGGTTTATGTTCCGTTTACTAAAATAATAATGGCCAAAACTAATAACTTAGCATAAAGCTGTCTATTAGTGGTTGAATTATGAATAAGCGATATAGAAAGAGATCATGAGACGGTACAAAGAATGGTGTCAAGGTGACGATAATACTTTCTTTAAATAATTTCAATGAGAAATTATAAGGCGGAAATATTACCGTTTATTTTTGGCACAACTCTCTAGTGTTTTAGTAAAAATATTATCATACACAGTACAACATTGTCATCATCTTCCTGCCCTTGTCCAGTTTTATTTGGGGTTGGCGCAACACGTTTTTTTCTTCCATTCTGTCCTGTCACTCGTCACGCTATCACTAACTCCCTTTTATTTGGCCTTCCTCTCCCCCTACATACAACAATACAACAAAGCCACTAAACTCTGTCAGCAGCTTTGCTTGCACGACATCTTCTTTATACAACATCAGTTTTAATATATGCGAAACGCGTGTCTAGTATTTTTATGTAAATAATCTATGTACAAAATTTCATAACTCTGTCATGAAAAATCACAAAGTTATAAGCTGTGTCAGCAAAAATACATAGTCACCGGGCCATCCAGGTGCTTGAGGGGTTGTTTTGTACTTGCACCCAGCTGTTTGATGGTGCCTAATACCCGCTGTGACCTGCCGTGACCTGTGTTGTACTTAGTGTCGGTGTTCAACTTGTGACTTTTATAAGTAGCTTTCCGCCCGCGGCTTCGCTCGCGTGGACTACAGTTTATATCGCGCGGGCAGACCCGTGCTCAGCAGTGGAATTATAGGTAGCCTGTGTGTTATTCCAGAGTCTCTTCTACCTACCTACCAAATTTGATATAAATCCGTTCAGTAGTTTTTGCGTGAAAGCGTAACAGACAGACAGACAGACAGAGTTACTTTCGCATTTATAATATTAGTAGGGATTTAGGGAAAAGATATAACGTGGTGTAAAAACTATTGGAATCCATTCAGTTACTGATTCTGAACAAACTATATTCAAGTTTTGCATAAACTAAAAATGAAGTTGTATACATTCTATCCTCATCATCATCATTTCAGCCAAAGGACGCCTCTTTCGGCTGAAATGAAGGGGACATAAGAATCCCCTTTAAATCCTGATACTTATTTTGATTTCATTCTTCGCATTGATTTAAGTTTTTGTAAAATTATGTCACTAATTTAATGTTTCTTTTATTTGATCAATTATACCCCTGTATCATCAACATCATCATCATTTTAGCCTACAGACGTCCGCTGTTGGACATAGGCCTCCCCCAAGTGTCGCCATAACTAATGGTCCTGTGCGTTTCGCAGCCATCGCATTCCCGCGACTCTGACCAGGTCGTCGGTCCACCTTGTGGGAGATTTTCCGATGCTTCATTTTCCGGTGCGCGGTCGTCACTCTAGAACCTTACAACCCCATCGAATATCCGTTCTATGAGCAATGTGCCCTGCCCACTGCCACTTAAGTTTGGCGATTCTTCGGGCTGTGTCGGTGACCTTGGTTCTTTTGCATTGATATCTTCATTCTTGATATGATCACACAAGAAAACTCCGAGCTTAGCCCTTTCCATTGCCTTTTGGGTGACTGTAAGCCTTCTGATGAGGCCCCTGGTTTATATAAGTAAAATTGAATTAAAATGAAAAGACTAGTCTGTTGGTCTAGTGGTCAGTGGCCCTGACTGCCATGCTGGAGGTCGTGGGTTTGATTCCCACCTAGGACAAATGTTTATGTGATGAGCATGATCATTTGTGCTGTGTGGGTGTACTTTAATATCTAAATAAAAATTTAATAAAATTTTATTCAAGTATAAAGTAAGTAAAATTATGATTTACATTAAGTGCAACCGAGATAAAAAGTAACTCTAACTGTAATATGAACCTGCCTGAACTAGGTTAGTGAAAAACCTGTGTTTCAGACTTTAATATCTATAATAAAAAAATAAAATAATAAAATATCTTTAAATATATAAGTATGTTTATCAGTTGTCTAGTACCCATAACACAAGCTCTGCTTAGCTTGGGACTAGACGGCGTTGTGTGATAGTTGTGGAATATTATTATATCCTAAAATGTCACTCAATATATGGAAATATACAGGCTTTTATTGATTACTAGGTTTGCCCGCGCGGCTTCGCTCCCGCTCTTCCCTACTCCACCCTACTATACCCTACTCTACCCTACTCTACCCTACTCTACCCTACTCTACCCTACTCTACCCTACTCTACCCTACTCTACCCTACTCTACCCTACTCTACCCTACTCTACCCTACTCTACCCTACTCTACCCTACTCTACCCTACTCTACCCTACTCTACCCTACTCTACCCTACTCTACCCTACTCTACCCTACTCTACCCTACTCTACCCTACTCTACCCTACTCTACCCTACTCTACCCTACTCTACCCTACTCTACCCTACTCTACCCTACTCTACCCTACTCTACCCTACTCTACCCTACTCTACCCTACTCTACCCTACTCTACCCTACTCTACCCTACTCTACCCTACTCTACCCTACTCTACCCTACTCTACCCTACTCTACCCTACTCTACCCTACTCTACCCTACTCTACCCTACTCTACCCTACTCTACCCTACTCTACCCTACTCTACCCTACTCTACCCTACTCTACCCTACTCTACCCTACTCTACCCTACTCTACCCTACTCTACCCTACTCTACCCTACTCTACCCTACTCTACCCTACTCTACCCTACTCTACCCTACTCTACCCTACTCTACCCTACTCTACCCTACTCTACCCTACTCTACCCTACTCTACCCTACTCTACCCTACTCTACCCTACTCTACCCTACTCTACCCTACTCTACCCTACTCTACCCTACTCTACCCTACTCTACCCTACTCTACCCTACTCTACCCTACTCTACCCTACTCTACCCTACTCTACCCTATTCTACCCTACACTACCCTAATTTTTTTTTTCCATAAGAACCTTCTCCTCACAATAACAATCACAACAAAAAAAAAATCAGCCAAATCGGTCAAGCTGTTTTCATGCCAAGTCGTGACAACGGAAAACGGGGGTCATTTTTATATATATAGAGATTATTAAATAGATGGCGATTAAAATGGAAAAACACTGCACGTAGACCATAGTATTTTCTAGTAGCTTTCATAACAATTGGTTATGAATAATTGATTTACCTAATTATGAATTAACCAATTATGATAAATTTTCCTGGACAAATATAATCAGTAATGGGTTCGGATAGAGCACCATTTGTTTTACTAATTAAAAAATAGTTGTGTATGTCGTGGACAGATCTAGAATGGATCACTTCATGATATGGCTAACTAAAAACCACCACTGGCCGTCCGCTAAAGATCAAGTCACAAAATAGATAGGTACAAAGGACAAACTCATGTACGTACTTCACTTTTTATTCCTACGCTCGGTGCAGATCACTAACGAACGTTTGAGCAAGAACTGTTCGATGAGCGGGCCGAGGCGCTCCGAGATATCGTGTCCGTGAGAGGTGTCTATGTGTGCGTTGCTCGAGCGCGCTTTGCATGTAGATTGACTTCTGTACCTATATATTTTGTGACAAAGCCTTGGTTTATGGCGCTTCAAAAAGACGTCAGCCAATTGACGGGGTCAGTTAGGCCCGAAGCCAGCTAAGGCTGAGCATTGTTTGAAGGTACCGTTGCCCTTGCAAAAAGGGCAACTGCGGGATCACTGGGTTTTATTCTTAAAGTTTGACAGTCTCTCCCTCTCCACCCAGAGCCGTAGACATAATTTGGAAAAAAAATAGACGAATGTATAATTTTTACAATGTTACCAGTACCAAAAAAAAATTTTCCTATGCGGTTATCAGATGCGTTATCGCGTATAGCTTCGTTTAACTAGGCTTCTTATCAGACTATATGTTATCGATCTATCACAAAATGTACCCCAATTTACAGGCCCGATAACGAGGCGTTCGGTTAAATTAATTACTTAAAAACTGTTATTGTGCTTATAACGGATCAGGGTGCCAAAAGACTCTTAATCAAGTTGAAAGCCGAGTTCTTCATTTAAAAATTTCAAGAATTTGAAGTTAAAAACTTTTTACAAAAAAAAAACGACTTCAATGTTAAAAAAACACTGAAAAGTACCAAATAACTTTAATTTTGGAAGTCGGTGTTTCTATAATAGTTTAGTCTCTTCGTTATTTAACACCGACTTGCAAAATTAAAGTTATTTGGTACTTTTCAGTGTATTTTTAGGCTAAATTAGGTAAAAAAAATCATTTAATTGCGTTTTTTTTTAATGATACTTATAAACCAGTGCTGGACCGCAATCCCACCTGATTAGTTGATGGTGAGTTGCACTAGTTTATTTAGAGCGGCACTCTAGCCCACAGCAGGTAAATTGTTCCAGTACTTCGATGTACGCGGTTTAAACGTCGAAGCGAAACGCTTAATCCAATTCGTAGAAGTTTCAACAATGTAAGGGATACTCGCCGTACGAAGGGTTGTCCGATGGTAGTAAGGAGATAAAAAATACGCCCTGTAAAATACCGAAACACTGGCTACCCTACGCCTGTGCAAACCAAGTCTGGATCACCAATTAACAACCAACCTTTGCACGTCATACCTTTGGACCGCCGGACCTTTGCAAGAACGCCCAGTTTCCTAGCAGCTACTTTGGCTTTGGCCTCAGTGAACCGCCCAAAATTGAGGTTGTAGGTTTCAACTCAAGAGCTGAAGGCAGTCGATGCACTCCAGGGATATATTCCGAAAAGTAGGAACCGAGGTGAACGGGTTCCTTTTGGCGGTGAAAAGACACGCTTACGTTTTGTCGGCGTTGAATCCCACCAGATTGGATTCGCCCCACTTGGAGACTGCTTGACATGAACGAGGAGCGTACAGATGTTCGTACGCTCCTCGTTCGGACCGGATTAGCTCCTGACTAGCCCGAGAACTTGACAGGTATCTCTCTACAACTGTGTTATCATCTGCATACCCATAGATACCGGGCACCAGCAGTTCATTGATATGCAACAGGAAAAGAGTTGCAGATAGAACAGACCCCTGAGGAACTCCGGCATTAGTCGTCATAGGCACTGAAGAGCATCCATCGAGAAAAACTCGCAGAGACTGTTCACTCAGAAAGTCTTTTACCCAGTTAATCAGACTAGGGGAAATGCCGTACGCTGCAAGCTAACTCAAAAGGCTAGTAAATAACGTACACAAGGATAAAATTGTTTTTTTTTTGTTGATTGGTTTAAAATTGATCTCTTATTATGCCTTTAATTATTTCAGCGTGCAAATATAAAACGCAGTAGTTTAAATTTATCGTTGATTATAATCGAGCAGTCATTAATTAAACAGATAACCTTATTAATTCATGAATCCCCAAGCGACCACCGGTGGCCGCGCATCTATTGTCTTACTATTGTGTCTCTAATTGACGGTATCTGAAGGGTTAAATTAGTGTTGTTGACTTATAACAAAAAAAGGTCATTATAATAATGATCAATAGATTTAATTACACCTCCTTTTTATACTTTACTAGCTTCTTCCAGCGGCTTCACCCACGTGAAAGTATGTTTTTCCATACAGACTTTGTACCTCAGTTTCATCCTCTTGGGAGATCAATTTTGGAAAATTCTTTCTCAAAATTGCAGCGTTTAATGTTAAAAGGTTAGGCCTTTTTTATGGTGGGCAAAAATCATCCAATGACAATCCCCGCTCTTGGCCGGAGCGGGAGATAATGTCAGAATCTTACTGACTAAAAACCCACCCCGTTCCTTCTAGCCTTCATACCGGGGCTCGAGCTGCCTTTCAGATAACCCTGGCCCCAGTAGGCTTCGACCCAGCTGGATCCCTGCTGTTGCTGACAACTCCTTGAGGTGCGCGGATACAGTGCGCGCCATCGACGTCTTGGGCTCGGTCCGGACATGTACCGGACGGTCAGTGAGTGAGTGAGTCAAGATATCGCCTCTCTCTTATGTCAGTAGAGTATTTGCATTTTAGTCAGTAAAATTCTGACACTCCTTGCTCTACCCAGTGTGAGTTTTAAGTTAGTTGATGTTTTTCAACCTCAAAAAAAAAAAAACAAAAGAAAGAGAGATTTGTAGAGGTTCCTTTATCTTGAGCTAGTTTTAATGCCTCTCTGAGGATTTCGCACGATATCTTACTAGGCGACTTGCATCGTGGCTGGAACACAGCGACATTTTACCGATGGTGGAAAACATGGGGTTGGAGACTGGTTCAGCAACAGATCATGGCACCAGGCACACACTGGTTGACTGTCCAGCAAGGAAGGAATCTCGATATAGAACCGGAACGGCCCCAGGTCCCGGCACCCCATAGTAATCTTGTTGAAAATGCCATTCCAGCAGTGCGGTTCTTTTTTATGTTCGCACTCGTGCGGAAAAGGGCCGCGAAGCGTGTTATGAAAAATGGTTTCTATTGCATCTAAATGAAAATAGTATGAAGTGTTTTTCTTGAAATAATAATTTGAGATAATTTCAATCCGTCACGTCTATTACTCAATGATCGAGTTTAACTTTGTATACTTACTTATTTCTAGTTGATTTTGAGTGAGAATTTGTTTTTATGGTTTCGTTTTCCGTACCACAAACGGAAAAAATGGAACCCTTTTTTATGGTGGGGAAAATCATCCAATGACAACCTCTGCTCTTGGGTGGAGCGGGAGATAGTGTCAACCTCTTACTGACTAAAAACCCAGTTCCTACTAGCCTTCAAACCGTAGCTCGAGCCCACTTTCGGATTACCCTGGCCCAGGATTACTTGGTTGTCGGTCTGTTTGTCAGTCAAGACCCTTTCTCGCGAACGCATGAAGATATCGAGTTGCAATTAACCATATACTTACTCAAATCTGCGGCCCCTTGAAACTGTGAAAAAACATTTTTTTTAATTTAACGAAAAACAAAGATACGGCCGTTTATTTCGAAAAAACCTGTATTTTGACACTCTCAAGGCAATTGAAATTCATAGGGAATCTTAAAAGGCATGAAGCGAGGTTTCATAGCACAAGTATGGAAAAAATCTGAAAATTGTTTTGTAGTTAAGTCACAACCAAAACTTTTTTTGTGATTCGTAAAACATCTTCTGAACTCTATTCGGGAATCGAATTTTCATAGGAAAGACTGTTCGCACTTGCCCGGCTTTTTACCTGCTAAAAAGGCCTGAAATAAAGCACATTTTAACTCTACACTATATGACATAGAGTTGGTTGTTGTAATATTTGGTAATTATCTCAAATTCTGAATTTAAACATATAAAGTAGATGGCGATTTTCGGCCTCTGTAGGTGCGGGCTTGCGGACGCCAAGCAATGAGTTAATCACCGTCCGGTTGTCTTGTAGGGACCAAACCCGAGTCAAGTGACTGGCTTGTACTGGTACACGCGGGCCTTTAAGAGATTTCAAAACCTACAGGGTAAAAATGCCTGCTAGAGCTGTGCGGGAATGTTTGAAAAAATGGCCACAGTATTACAAGGGAATATTGTAATATGGTTTATTGTGTGTGTATTGCTTTGGTCTTGCGCCACGACACGCCTTCTCGCTCCTTCCTAAAGCGGGAGTACCTAATCATTTGAAGATTACACAACTCAAAAAGAATAGTTCTTAACGGTCAGTTGATAGCTTATCATAAGGAAATGCCTAATTACCTGTTAATTACCTATTAGATATAGACAACGAAACTCATGGTCAGCAATATAAAAACCATAACGTTTTAGATTACCTGACCGAATCAAGGTCATCCTTCCTAAGAGCAACCTCTACGTGTGCAAATAAATAAAAGTGCACATACTTGCAAAGTGTCTGTACGTGTAGGGTTGTCACATTTTTTTTCAATTTTATTTAAAACTAGTTTTTGCCCGTGCGGCTTCGCACCGGCTCTTCCCTACTCCACCCTACTATACCCAACTCTACCCTACTCTACCCCACCCTACCCTACCCTACTCTACCCTACTCTACCCTACTCTACCCTACTCTACCTTACTCTACCTTACTCTACCCTACTCTACCCTACTCTACCCTACTCTACCCTACTCTACCCTACTCTACCCTACTCTACCCTACTCTACCCTACTCTACCCTACTCTACCCTACTACTCTACCCTACTCTACCCTACTCTACCCTACCCTACCTTACTCTACCCTACTCTACCCTACTCTACCCTACTCTACCCTACTCTACCCTACTCTACCCTACTCTACCCTACACTACCCTTTTTTTTTCCATAAGAACCTTCTCCTCACAATAACAATCACAACAAAAAAAAATCAGCCAAATCGGTCAAGCCGTTTTCATGCCAAGTCGTGACAACGGAAAACGGGGATCATTTTTATATATATAGAAGATAGATTAGAGTAAATATAAATAGAATATTTATCAGTAGGTTATTCTATGTCGTTGGTAGATCATAATGCACTTTAGATTATTGAAGTCTATACAATATTCTGTAAAAAAAGTAGTTTCTGCTGGCGGCTTTGCTCGCGTGAAAATAGAAAATGTTATACCTGTCACTCAGGGATAAAGTAGCTTCTTACTGGTGAAATCATTTTTGAGTTAATCTATTACAAACAAAACTACAATCATACAAATACAAATCTTTCGCCTTTTTAGTATTATGTAGATATAGAAGTAGATATAGATTGGCAAAATAACGTTGATACAATACACAAACAACAACATTAGTTTTAGTAATGCGAAACCCGAAACAAGTATTTTTTTTTATAACTGTATCATGAAAAATCACAAAGTTATAAGCTTGTTATATCAGCAAAAATACAAGGTCTTCGGGCCATCCAGATCCCAGCTGTTTGATGGCGCCTAATGCCCGCTATGACGTGCCGTGACCAGTGTTGTACTTAATATCGGTGGTGTCCAACTTGTGACCTTTCTACATATTTTTGGAAAAAAATATAACATGGTGTAAAACTATTGGAATCCATTCAGTTACTGATTCTGAACAATCTACCTATATTCAAGTTTCGCATAAACTAAAAATAATGTGGTATTAGGTTGGCAACCCTATAGGTGAGTGAAATATTGTCGTAAATAGGTAATCTTTGAGATCTAGATACGACGGAGTGATACAATGTTTAAATTGTGACTAATTACGAGAATTGTAGCTCAAGGCTGTGTTTGAGTCAGACACATATTTACAATTTCATCAATCGGGCGCATACTAAATGTGTCCGATTGGCGAGATTGTAGATGTGAATTCGATTCCCACCTGTTGCATTATTGAAATGTAGGGCAATGAATTCTTTAAAAATTCGTTGGTTAAATTTACCTGTTCATGACCCTACCGCGTCTAAGCGGCAGAACGCAGAAAAGCGCGGGGCGGCGAGCGGTAAGATCAAAAATATGAAAATACTTGAAGCACGCACGCCACGAAAGGCCGCTCATAGCGCCGCCGCGAGCCCGCTTACCGATGCCGGTCAGCTCGCCGCTACGCATGTTTTCCCTAACACACATTTCTTCTATAACAATTTCTCGTATTACTTATTCTTCTATTGTTTAACCCTTCAGATACCGTCAATTAGAGACACAATAGTAAGACAATAGATGCGCGGCCACCGGTGGTCGCTTGGGGATTCATGAATTAATGAAGTGTTTATAACAGGATCTTCAAAAGACCGAAGGTTTTTCAAAACGTTTTGGGCACACTTTGGTTGATATTACTAAAGCTAAGGAATAATAGAATTGCACCAGAGGTTTTTAATTCAAGAGTGAATAGGTTACATCTAAGCAAGCATATTAGTCTATCGTCAACTATTACATCATTGCTTATCGTGTTTTTAGTTAGATAGTGGTCAAACGTGAGCATATTCAATGATAATATAAAAAAAATAATCATGCATTATTAATAATATTTTTTTATTATTATATCTAGCCTACACTGTCCCACTGCAGGGCAAAGTCCTCCCTCCATTCCTTCCATTGTTCCCGGCTTGGAGCCACTTCTTGCCAATACCCAAGGAAGAGTTCCAAGTCGTCCCTCCATCTCCTTCTTGGTCTGCCGCGGCCCTGTCCGCGACGTGCTATTTCAGGGCATCAACTTTGCGATTTACTGGCCCACCGCTCGATCGGCAAGCGGCAGACATGTCCGGCCCCAGTTATAATAATTCCTCCCTCCTTGCGTCGTTTATCTCAATGCTGAGGGTCGTGACCTCGACGAATAACTTTCTTGTGGACTATATTTCGCCATGTTGTCCTGTCTTCGGCGATGTGGATGGCGTCGCAGACTGGTCTCCAGTGTAACACAATATTTAATAATAATTAAATATTGTAAATAAGCTATCCTGAACTGTCCAACGACTGGGCAAAGGCATTCCTTTACCCAGCAGGAATTAAGGGAAGTCCTGTGACACCCCTTCTTTTCTCCCATTCCTCCCGGTTCTGTGCATTTTTTTCAAATTCCTGAGGAAGACATCCATGCGTTCTGCCATCTGCATGTACCCGAGTCTGTTTATCCTGGGCATGGTCGAGTACCAACACCCGCGCCGTACAGTTGCGTAGGCGCATGCTGCCGCCGCGCCTGTGCCTTCTATTACGACCATAGAAATAAGAAAGGAGATTTGAGGGCTTATATTACTTATTACCAATAATATTTCGAAAAAACTCATTCTATGACGTTTAGAGAATGCTGATTGGCTAATGTGAGAATCCGTTAAAAATATCTTTATTTTGGTTTTTCAAAATGACTTGACCAATTATCACGCCATTAAAAGAGACTGATATCAAAATTCGTCGTAAGGCTTAACAGGTTTAAAAATCATAGCTACCTGTCATCAAGCAGGAAAAACTCACGGTGACTCATTTGTAATCTTCGATTAGATAAGTTTTTTTTTTATTGTTGACTATTACTTATTTTGTCTTGTTGGTAGGCTCGCGCTTGACCACTATCTCACCTGATGAAGATCATTGAGATTCCATATATTTTTAGGTTTTTTTTTTTTAGAAATAAATAAATATAAAAATGACAGAGCAGTGGTGGTCGAGTGGTAATGGCCCCGACTTACGAGCTGTAGGTTGAGGGTTCGAACCCAGCCAAGCGCATCTTTGTGTAATTTATTTCATAACCACTGCTCTGCACGATGATGATGAATGCACTTGGGTAGGTTTGCGCGATTTCGAACCAACGACTCGCAATTTAGGGCCGTTACCACTCGGCCACCACTGCTCTCTCTGATCTTTTTACAACATATTATTATTCAAAATATTTAGTACAGCGTGTTTTGTCCAGGTGTCAACTTGTTGCATTTTTATCATAAAAACTGACATCATATCGATAGCAAGTGGTTTCAGATTGTAATCGATTCTGTGAAGTTCTATTTTTCCTGGCCTGGCGTTTCAACCCTAATATTGATGCGTAAGCGTTGATGAGCTGTGTCATCATCGCCATTATTTAGATTTTTTGCGAGTATAGAAATCAGAATTAAAGTAACTAAAACACACCAGTGCCCAATGGGTTACAGGGCCACAGTAACTCTTTCGGATTCTCCCCTAGTTCTTGACAGACATCGCTGCTGGGCTATCGCTACTGGGCCCTAACCGTTTACTCACTCTCACCTCGCCGCCTGCCTCGCTCTCTCTCGTCTGGGCACTGGGCCTTCTGGCGCGTGTAGAATACAACGCGTAGACTTAACTAGGCTTCCTGCAAAGCTTGCATAATAGTTGCTGTCCTTCCTTCATGCAGCAGATTCCCAAGACCGTGATCTTTTTTTCGCCGTCAGCAGACCATCATACACCCAGAGCACCTCTTCAGAATACACCTATGGGCAAACCCTAGTTCTATAAGAACTAGGTGATCGCATTCTGAGGCGACCTTAAACATCAATAACCATAAAAAAACGGCTCGATATCGGAACACGACTATCAGTCACGCAAACTTGCCGATACCACCACCTACTCAGATAACGCAGTCGGTGATAGAATAGATAACACACTAGTGCTATAATTTGACAACCAAGACTGCCAAAATCGGATTCCTAGACTTTAGTTTTCGACCGATGTCATCATCATCATCATATCAGCCGAAAGACGTCCACTGTTGGACATAGGCCTCCCTCCTCTCCTCCTTCGACCGATGTATTATATTGATATTATATAATAGCTCTTGTATTTTTTCATGTTATTATTGAAGGCATCTCATGATGTGACGAAATGACCCTCTCATATGTGCAAAGCTTTTTAGGAATACATTCATTGTGCGTACAGCTAAGAAGTTTAATTCCTTAACGTAGTCCGAGTTTCCTGATCGGTACAACCTAAGGGTCTTTAGTTAATAGTGAATCGGTTACTTTAAGGCAAGCGTGCTCCGTCGTCGCCCACATCATTTCTTACCACCAGGTGAGATAGTGGTCAAACGCGAGACTATATGTAAAAAAGGGGAACATTTCGTAAGGAAGGAAGTAAAAAATGAAGAGACATCTATTATAGAAACACCGACTTCCGAAATTAAGTTATTTTGAACTTTTCAATGTTTTTTTTAACATTGAAGTCGGTTACCAATTTTTTTTAATAGTTTTTTATGTAAAGTAATAATTTTTACGATCTGATCATGTTCGCGGGGCAAACTTGGCCAAAGATCGCCCTAGTCAGAGAGGTTTGGAAGAAGTTAGGGGAGGCATTTGCCCAGCAGTGGGACACACACAGGCTAATAAAAAAAAATATACATATACACCACAGATAAGTATATTTGTTGCAAAGATTTTATTTGCGTGAAAACGTTATACCCTTGTATCCCATTTTAATATTTCAGTAATGATAAATGAGAGACATTTGGCATAGTTATGTGGAAAAGGAGAGCAGAGAGATATCTTTTTTATTGTTAAATCTAGACTATTGGTCAACGGCTATATATTTTTAAATAAGTAGGTAACTATTAGAAAACTGTGGCCACGTACCTAGACAAAACACTATTAAATTAAACGTTGATAAATACAGCCATGATGTGGTTGATTCTCCTTCACGCTTTCCGCCGCTTTCTTCACTTACATTACTGCTTCGCAGAAGGAGGTGCTTTCCTTGCCCTTTTGCTCCGTACCATAGATTAGGATCACAGATACCATAGATCAAGACAGATCTGGATTAGGGCCAGAAGCGAGAGGTCACTGTCACCGATCTTCTCCATGAGATTACGGTGGTGGTCCGCCCAGCTAGGCAGACCAGTATGTATGCTCTACCTTGTCTTCCGAGTGATCCACACTATGGGAACACCTGAGTGTACCTTACCGCAGGAATTTAATCTGCTGAACCATTACAGTCTGAGTACCAAACATCGGAAGTGCTCTACGAAGTTCCACTAGCTCTCAAGCATGAGTCCCAGGTACTTCATCATCGACTCGTTTCCGATGTAAACCTCTCCTGCCGTAATACCGTATTGGTATTACAACACTTCGTTGGAGAGAGCCACTTGACTCAAAGTGGCTATAAGAGGCTTATGTATCTACATATTGTAGATATCTATGTGGCTTGTGTACTACTGAATATTTTAGAGACTGGCCGAAGATTCGGTTTCAGTTTTTCGGCCAGTTACGACTGAAGAATCTGGTTTCGGCAGGTGTTTGGGTTTCGGCAAAAACAAAGCCATTCGGGGCAACCGAAACAGACGTCCTCAAGCTGACGGTTATGTTAGATTAGAGTAGAGCCATTTTCTCAGTCTGTTTCATTCGTCTCTCTATGTTATATTTTTTTTTTTCTTTTATTTTGGCATCAAACAGTCATATACAAAAATTTTATTCTTAACATAATTTTGGGGTAATCGTTGATTTATTCACTTATTTAGTGCTAGTTTCTACCACCGGCTTCCCCCGTGTGAAAATAGGTTTCTATATACAAACTTTGGACCTTCGTTAAAGACAACTTTGCCTTTTAAATGCATATGTATACAGATTTTGATTTTATAAATATTATGAGTGTGACTATTATCGTTTAGTCCTTACTAATATTATAAAAGCGAAAGTGAGTTTGTTTGTTTGTTTGTTACGTCATCACGCCTAAATGGCAAAACCGATTTTGCTGAAACTTGGTACACGGATAGACTATGTCCTGGAATAGGACATAGGGTACTTTTTATCCCAGAAGTATGTTCCCTTGGGATAATTTTCTGCTATCACGCGAGCGAAGCCGCTGGGAGCAGCTAGTTAACAATAATTCGAAATGTCACTTGTAATACAAATGTCTTGTCAATTCTTCTATAGTCAGGTTGCAGGCAAAACTGAAAATATATAAGTTCGACCCGAACATTGAGTTACGGTTTCGGCAGCAAATTGCGTTTCAGCCCGTTTCTATATATTTCAGTATTGAATGTAGGTATATGAATTCCTAAAAAATGCAATATATCAAGCTCTCAGTCACACCGTAGACACTAGACACATTTATTTGGTTCTGAGCTGGCCTTGGCACAAATATTTGCTTTTAATTTATTAATGGACAGGGCAAGTGGTCTGCCGAGCCGTCAGCAAAGCAATGCGAAGTAGGTAAAAATATATCTTGAAATATACCTGCATAGTGCATATAAACATAATTTTTATGTCCATGATCAACTCCATACAGAGGCGCGAGTGGAAGCTTTACTAGACTCTATGGGAGAAGTAAACTGGAACTTGTGTGTGTACTTGACTGGCCTGTTGGTCTAGTAGGTAATGACCCTGACTGCTATAATAATAATAATAATAAATCATTTATTATCAGGCATCTTGGCCCATAGATATATACCTTACAGACTAACATACATATAGAATAAGTACAAGTTGTCGTTAGTAAATAAGACTTAAATCTATGTTAGTAACACTTCACATTGCCCTCAGTTCACTTCGTGCTGTTCTGTGGCACCTGTCCGCGGAAGCGACGGAACACCACGCCCTGCGGCCAAAAGTCTTCCTTCAACACGAGGGGCAGAAAAGTATTCGGGACTCGCACCACGAACGCCTTGAAGTTGACGTTACGGTGCGACTCCAGCAACTGCACCCTCAGTGTGTACTTCAACTTTTGACGCACATACTCGACGATGTCCTCCACCTTTGTGGTGTAATGCAGGCGGGAGATATACACCGGCGTGTTCGGCTGAGCGGCACGCACACTCGCACTAGGAGGAACTGGTGCTGGTGCTGGTGCTATGCCGGAGGTCTTGGGTTCTATTCTCACCCAGTACAAATGGTGGGTGTGATGAGTATAATCATTTGTTCTGTACATAGACAGTTCTGTGACTGGGTGTAATTTATCTATAATATGTATGTATTTAAAAATATATAAGTATTTTTATCAGTTGTCTAGTACCCATAACACAAGCTCTGCTTAGCTTGGGACTAGACGGCGTTGTGTGGTAGTTGTGGAATATAATATTATTATCAAACACTGGTCCAATAGATAGGGTATCCGTACATCCCTCAAAATGTCAGGTCAGGAGCTCGATCAGAATGGGTGCATTGGTGGTTAGCTCCCTTTCTCCGATTACTTTCATTTACACCATCATTCCCATTAACCCTCATCTCAGTTTATATCTTAGCTGGACACTTGACTGGCAAACAGTGCCGGGATAATGGCCACAGACACAGCGGGCGAAAATATTGTGGCGCCCAGGTGGAAGTATCGCACCAATCGTAAGCTTAAGCGCAGTGTGGTCGACGAGCGACTCTAACGATATTGTTAGAGTCACTCCTCAACCACAAACCCTCAAAAAATCCATCTAAAAATATATCAATAAAAAACATGCATATGCACAGAGCGTAGAGCGCAGTTTTGAGGGTTTGCACCAGGGGGGGACAGGAGATTCCAACTCCAGTATTAGCGCCCCCCTGAATTTGTCGCCCTAGGCCGTCGCCTCATCGTGCCCTCCTCTAACGCCAACACTGCTGGCAAATTCAGGCTTCAAAGAGCCACCGAAGGTGTAGGCTTGTAGATGTAGACAACGATGAATGGGCAGCTTGCCGTTCGCCCGTCCGATAAGGATCGAGCATCGAGCCTGAGTCATTCACGGCACGTAGTGTTTACGGATGCCTAAATAGATGTTAGCAAACCATAGGAGCCCAGCAGGGCCGATACCCGCTAGGCCCGGTTGAGAATGAAACCTTCTTAAGACGTCAATGGGTAAATGAGGGAACATAGGTGGGTTTAGTCAGTAAAAGACTGGCATGCCCTACAGCGGAAGAAGTCATTGGATGATTTCCCACCTAAAACAGAAAGCATCAGCACATTTTACGAATATCACAGTGATCTATGAGGGAGTTTATCGACTGAGTTTGGCCTACAGTAGCACTTATTCTTCCAATCTGTCCTGGCACCCGTCACACTATCACTAACTCCCTTTTCTTTCATAATACTATCACCAGTCACACAATCCATTCATCTTTTCTTTAGCTTCCCTCTCCTTTTCCATCCATCTCATCTATGTGTTCACTCATAAATAACTCTTAGCTTTTGGTAACATGCTTTTCATCCCTTCTCTTCACAAGACAAACGATTTCTTTTCCTCTGTATACATGACGTGTAAACATGACGTTTCAGCAATTTGCCCGGACGCTAAATACCGATGTTAATAATCATCAAATTATCAGAATACTGATAGCAACTGATAGCCAAGGCCAGTTTGTAGCAAGCCACATATTAGTGCCTTGTTTAAAACAGTTACCGTGTAGCTCTGGAATGCTAAGGGCGACCAGTGGCGGATCAAGCCAGCAAGGGGCCTGAGCCTGTAGCAAATTCTACCAAGGGGCCCGCACAACTTTTATGAAATGGAAACATTAAAAAAAATTGTTTATTTTCATCATCTTCGTCATCATCATATCAGCCGAAAGACGTCCACTGTTGGACATAGCTTAGGCCTCCCCGAATCGTGGCCACAACTACTGGTCCTGTGCGTCACGCATCCATTATTCAGTCCTCCATCGCAGGGCAGATGGTCGATGGGCACGAAAGGTTCGGGAGTGGCGACTGTGTACTGGAAGATGCAGCGTTGGAAGGCCTCCAACTAAGTGGACCGATGACCTGGTCAGGGTCGCGGGAATCCGATGGATGCGTTTATATCAATAAAGAATTAAAAAAAATATATAATCATTCACAATATTATAAATCCAGGAATACATAGTTACAGTAATGACGGAATGATGAAAGTTGCAGATATTGGTTCCAAAACCAAGATTTCGCTTGTATTTTAGGACACAGTGTTCAGCTGTGGCATTAGAAACGAATTAAAACTCTTCCAACTTATTTTTCTCACAGACCACAAGACCCTTAGGTAGCGATAGCCCCATTGCAGTTGGTTACATTGTCTTTAGTATAGATATCCCGAAACTGTTTAGATCAGCCCCCCTAGCCCAGTTACAACCGTTTCTTATATTCCATTCACTTGTGTCGAACGCCTCGAGTTGGCCACGCCTCCGATTCCTTTGTTTTGACCATGAGATTGGGCATTGAGATGAACCTAACCTAACCTTTGCATTATGCCAAAGTTTTTTTTTATGTAACCAAATAGAAGGAGTTTTTATTAACATACATATATACATCTTAATTATTAAATATTATAAACTAATAGGTATATGTACAAACTTAAAGAAGCGCTGGTCGGATAGCACGACATGCCAGTATTAATGACATCATCCGTAGAGCTCTTGTCGCCGACGGGGTGGTTTTAGAACCCAATGGCTTGGCACGCGACGATGGGAAGAGGCCAGACGGGATGACCATAATGCCTTGGAAGTTGGGTAGGCCTTTGGTGTGGGATGCAACATGTGTCGACACCCTTGCGCCATCCCATCTTCTTAGTACGGCGGGCTGTGCTGGTGCGGCTGCTGCAGGTGCAGAAGACCTCAAACGGCGTAAATATAATAACCTCATCGGAAGTTATAAGTTTGAGCCGTTTGGGGTTGAAACACTTGAGCCATGGGGTCCGAGCGCTCATCGAGTTGTTCGAGATATTAGCAAACAGTTGGTCGACTCTTCGCGTGACCAGAGGGCTGGGCTTTTCTTCGGTCAACGAATCAGCATTGTCATCCAGCGTGGCAATGCTGCCAGCGTTCTGGGCACATTTCCCATTGACATCGATGTGGACAAATTTTTTGATGCCTTATAAGTTCCTTTTGTTTTTTACTCGTTTGCCAAAGTTTATTATGCAGCTGTATTATTATGCTAATAAAAGTTATGCAAAAACGTTATGCCAAACTATATTATGCCTTAAAATGTTATACCAACAAGGGTATTGCCGAATCAATTATACTTAAGATATAGCTATAATAGGAAATAAATAGGTGTAATAATTATCAATATCAAACAAGTATCGTAGACATACTAGACACGATGAGATACCGATCAATATAGTATACATATTTGAACAAGCCACTGTTTTAAGTTTACATTTTAAACCCATGATAAACAGAGTGTCATGAAGTTTGCTGTAAAAAGACGGGTTGGGATCATCATCAGCCTTTTCAATGTTTCCACTGCTGGGACTCAAGCCTCCTCTCTAGGAGAGGGAATGGGCCATTTCTTCAAATTTTTGGTTCTAGGATATGATGTTTTCCTTCACAGTTTTGAGAGCAGTGGTGATGAAATAAATTATACAAAGTAATGAGCCTGGCTGGGTTGGAACTATTTTGCCCCATACGTGAATCAAAGCCGCGACACGTAGCGCAGCAGTCCGCTTAGCCACTGCGCCAAGCGTGCCAACGTCTCGCCGTTTATCGGCAGGGGACGGAATAGATTAAGTATACCTATACTTACCTACATATATTTACCCAAAGTTCGAGGAAGTAACTAATATAGAGTTGATAATATCTCCTCTAAAATTCCGAAATCTTATACTCTCGGAAATCAAATTATTATATTGAAGAATTAGAGTTGAGTTGTACTAAACCTGTATGCTAAGCTATTATTATACAACCATTGTAGCAACTTTTGTAACCATATTTATCTCTGCAAAAAAAATCTTTAACTTTGACTTTGAAAGGAAAAGATTTTTTTTTATTTACTACATTGTGCTCACATAATGGAAGATACAAGAAATATGTAACCATGATGATATGTAGTAACTTATAATATGATTTAAAAGAGTGTCCATTGAGTTTCTTGCACTTTCTTCTCCATAGAGGTTGCTTTGGAACGTGCCATTTAGCATCACTCTTTTTTTGACTGACTGACAGTTGACTATTCAAAAGTGCCTGCAAATGGTCTATTTGAAATAAATATTTTTGATTTTAAATAAAAAATTAAAATTTAGGTACCTTGCTACTTTACCAGGGTTTTCTCTCTAACCTCGGGCTATTTCCTTGGTTCCAGGCCCGGTTAGACTGGTCAAAGCCCCTGCTATGCCAGCTGGAAGCCATCGCCCCTCACTACGAGACGTGGGTCAACAGTGCAGTCTACAGGAAGTGCAGACTCTTCGCCAGCCCCCTGCTGGAGAGCCTCACGTACACGCCCTGGTACCTGGTGCCGATGTTCTGGATACCCATCATACTGTACCTCGGGTTCTCACAGTACATGGAGCTGGTTGATTGTGGAGGTAAGACGTTTGATGACTGTTTTGTAGAAGTGACGCCAAATAGCAGATGAAACGAACAAGAATTGCGATCTAGTGTTTTTTTTTTTTGGTGAAAAATCGTCTCTCGTTCTTTAGAGGGCGAGAAGGAGTGACAGACTTTTACCCAAAACCAAAACTAAACCCTAGTTTAGTAACTCCAGTATAGTTTTTAGCCAAAACATTTAAGACTAAATTATAGTTATCCTAACCTTTGCATTATGCCAAAGTATTCTTATGCAGCAGTATTATTATGCTAATAAAAGTTATGCGAAAACGTTATGTCAAACTATTAATACCTATAGTTTGGCATAACGTTTTCGCGTTTTCGTTTTAGGCATAATTGCCTTAAAAATTTAAGCCAACAGGGGTATTACCACTAAAAACCACCTGTTAGGTGACGATCCTAGTGGAAAAAGTTGACTACGTTTTTTTTTTTAAATTCTGCCATATATGTACTTCAATAAATAATTTACTGTCATCTTTCGTTGGCCAGACTATAGTGCTTGGCTCGATTCCACCTGAACGTAAGCATTTTTAGAGAACCGAAAATTGTTACTGAAATAAATTAATTTTGTTATTTCTTCCAGATTCTTGCCGACAGACTCCCTTAACAAACTTTCAGTATATCTACCACCTAGGATTAGGAGTGCTTCTCTGGACAGCGCTAGAGTATACCCTACATCGATGGGTGTTCCACCTGGATCCTGGTTCTTCGGTCACTATGATCCAGTTCCACTTCCTCATACATGGGATGCATCATAAGGTAGAAAACCTTGTTATTATATCAGCTTTGCTACTGCAAAATTCAGCTACAAAAATATTTTTTATTTATTTCTCCAACCAATCTCTAAACGCCTTTAAATCACGCCAGGCGTTTTCTAGGTCCGCGATCTAGAAAACGTATAGCCCCCACAGACTTCTCTAGCCACCACTGAAATCTCTGGCCCCCACTGATGTCTATAGCCTCCACTGACTTTTCTGGACCATCGGTTTTTATCTACATACCTACATATCGTACTTTTAATGCAATATCCAACTATTTAGTTGGCATATTGGTTGACACCAATATTTTTGTATTATTATATGCTATCAAAAACATGACTTGTAAAAAAACCAAGGCTCGCTACTCTGTTCTTCTAACGTAAAAAGTTGTAAGATCTATGTAATACCAAGTCGGTTAATTTATTCAGTCCCTACTTGATCCCGACCTTTTGCAATATCTTATAGTGACCATATCAATATTGTAAATATTTTATGTTTTAAACAAAAAGATTGCCTTGGCAATCGCCCGAAAACTAAATGTATTTCACAAGTAGTTCGTATTTGTGTAAGGGACAGGTTTCCGCAAATTTTAAAAGCTAAACTAAACAACCTTCCCACAATTTTTTTTCCGGAAACGAAAAAAAAATCGGTTTCTCCATACAAACTGTCCAATCAAGTTTATAATTTTGTATATTTTGATTTTTTTGGAGTCGCATGGTAAATACATATTTTGTCATTTTATACTTTTTTGCCGCGAAAGCAGAATAGACACGGGAAGCTGAACGGATGCGTACGCGTCTCCATACAAAATCGTTGCTTTTCTACAGATATAAGCTGAATAGAGCTGAATTAGTGTGAGTAGTCGCATAGGCAGAACAATATTAATTAGGTACTTAACTAGATTAGGCATCCCATTAAAATAACACTAACAATAAAATTAATGACTTACTGCCGCACTCAGAGACGCCCATTAACGCTAATCTCTGATTTACTAATTTTGTCATTTAATAATAGTCTATATCTTTATGATGTTAAGTACCTTAGGTTTTGCTTTAATTGTCATTAAAGTAAAATGACGTCTCTGAGTGCGGCAGTAAGAGATTAGTTGCCTGGGATTTTTTATAAATCTAGTTATTAGACCTACAGCCTACCAATTAACATAAAGGGAATAGACATGGTGTTGAACGTTGACGAATGATGCTAACATTGCCTCCTGTAGAAAGAAAAGAAAAAAGAAAAATATTTTTCAACACGCCGCTTACAGGCACGCAATAGGCTATTTCCCGCACTAGTACAAAAAAGTGCGCGTGCTCTCTCCCGCCATAAGTTTATCATATTTACCGCATCAGGTATGCTGCGCGTCGTTCCCCACGAGTCGCTGGTCAAACCATGGTTATTAATTTCAGTGAATGTATTGTCTCTGCCGCCCCAGAATTCCGCCTCGGTTGCAAAACAAACTTTCTGTATCAAAATGTACTATTAAATGTTTGGCATGCATTTCGGTTTCAAGACCTGGGTTACCCTGGATATATGTATATGTGCGTTTAACAACATTGTCGAACCCAACATAAAATGTTTTTCTTTCTTTCTTGTCATTATACTTAAGAGGGTCCTTCTCCACTCGCCTATCGTAAACATCGAAAATGGTTTAAAAACTTGTTACTTCATTAAATGCAATCCAACGTGATGTTTGACGAAAAGGCAACGCAAAAAAAGAGAGATAACGACTGGAAACTCTGTTAGTATTCGGTAATTCCGAGATTTACTCGAAAATTTCACAAAACTTGCTGCAGGAAATAGCTGTTTTTTTTAAACCCTTAAAAGTTTTTGGAAAAAGTTGTCGTCATTTAGAATCTTAATAAAATTTGCAAGGTCTCTAGAGGATTACTTTTTTGACTTTTTTAATTTTTAGGCAAATTATGAAGTGTCAAAGTTCATACAAAATAGAACATTTTCAGAGGTTTTTACTGGATTAGTTTTACACAAATTTAGAAATCGGTTTCTTTAGAAACCTAGATAATATCCATAAGATACTGTGTTTCCAAAATATCTAATGAAAAATGTGTAATAACGTCATAATCAGTTATGAGCGGTTGTATGAATGGGCACGCCACGATTATGGCGGTAAGTCCCCTCTTTGAGGCGTGGCTGGAAAGACCTCACGGCGTCCTTACCTTCCGCATGACGCAGGTCCTCACCGGACATGGCAAGTTCGGGAGGTTCCTGCATCGGATTCAGGCGGAAGAGACGCCCGGGTGTCGCCACTGTGCGCAACGCCCGGAGGACACGGTGGAGCACACCGTCGAGGTGTGCCCTGCCTGGGCGGAGCATCGCCGTGCCCTCGTGGGGGCGATCGGCGGCGGAGACCTCTCGCGCCGGGCCCTGGTCGAGGCCATGGTCCGGAGCGAGGAGGAATGGCAGGCGGTCGCCTCCTTCTGCGAAGCAGTAATGCTTGCAAAGGAGGAGGCCGACCGCATCAGGCAACGGCGCCCTCGCCGCCGTCGCCGGGATTCCGATCCCGATTTCCGGCCACCGTAGACGCGGGCTCGCGGACGGCGAGCCATGGGTAGCTCGCTGTCCGATCGTCCGGTAATGGACCGAGTCCAAGACGTCGACGGCGCGCACTGTTCCCGCGCGCCTCAAGGAGTTGTCAGCAGCAGGAGGGGCCCAGCTGGGTCGAAGCCTACTGGGGGCAGGGTTGTCCGAAAGGGAGCTCGTGCCCCGGTATGAAGGCTAGAAGGAACGGCGCGGGGTTTTTAGTCAGTAAGAGTCTGACACTGTCTCCCGCTCCACCCAAGAGCGGGTTTCGTCAAAGATGATTTTCCCCGTCGAGAAAAAAAAAAAAAAAGCGGTTGTATGAAAAACAGTCAAAATGTGAGTCATAATGCACCACCGTAAGCAACGTAACTGTTCTTCATATAATATACTTGCAAATTGTTTATCGAATAGTAGAAATATTGGGTAATTTTACGTCGTCACTTTATACCGAGTGATTAACAAATAATATAATGATTGTGTAATGATTCATAGCGTGGTTAGCTATTTGGATGCCGTCAGGTCGTTAGGTATTTATAATATCATGATAAATGCTGATATTGTACACTTTGACGATGCCGCGCTGTTGCGACAAAACATTTATTAGGTACAATAATATTTTGTTTATTTTATTTCCTTTTACATTTTTTTCGTTATATATTCTATTTCGATAAATTTTTAACGTTCCGTGAGTGTGTTCTTGGCGTCACAGCCGACCTTAAGAATAGTGGGCTCTGAGGATAGCGGGCCCTAAGTTTAGAGGGCTCTAAGAACAGCGGGCCCTAAGCTAGACGGGCTCTAAGAACAGCGGGACGTAAGCATAGCGGGCCCTAAAAATAGCGAGATCTAAGAATAGCGGGCTCTAAGAACAGTGGGCTCTAAGAACAGCGGGCCGTAAGCATAGCGGGCCCTAAGAACAGCGAGATCTAAGAATAGCGGGCTCTAAGAACAGCGAGCTCTAAGAACAGCGGGCCGTAAGCCTAGCGGGCCCTAAGAATAGCGAGATCTAATAATAGCGAGCTCTAAGAACAGCGGGCCGTAAGCATAGCGGGCCCTAAGCTTAGCGGGCCCTAAGAATAGCGGGCTCTAAGAAGAGCGGGCCCTAAGCTTAGCGGGCCCTAAACTTAGTGGGCTCTAAAATAAAAACAACGGGCCTTAATCTTAGCGGGCTCTAAGAATAGCGGGCCCTAAGAATTCCAGGCCTTAAGAATAGTGCCCACGCCTGAATTAGTCCACGTTACGCCTCTGTCTCTTTGGATAATTTTCTACTATCAGCAGCAGTTAGTGCTTCATATATTTGACGAATAATTTGTTTGCCACAGGTCCCATTTGACGGTCTTCGGCAAGTGTTTCCACCGGTGCCAGCCTTCGGCCTGGCCGTCCTATTATTCTCAATGCTGAAGTCGTTCCTCAACTACCCTTACTTGAAACTCACCGGGGCCCTTATTGGTAAGATCCTTACATATTATTCTTAGGTCTACTGTCCGCGGACGCGTAGCTTCATAGACACGTATAACTACGTCATTTTAAGCTTAGGGTACATTTACATGAAGCTGACATATAAAACTATGAAACTCTGGAACTCTGTCGACGAAGCGGCAGCATCGTGCCATCGTAGAATGAATGACGAATACGCGTCTATGAAGCTACGCGTCCACAGACAGAAAGCCTTATCCTGACGCTGGTTTTCAACTGAACATAGTTCTGCCCCCGTTAGTAAAAAAGACGAATCTAACATTTTTGCCAGATTTGAGTTATATACATTGCCGGAATCAGGAAAAAAGACACATTTGCCTGTATTTTTTACATTTTGCTAACTTTCTCCAGTGCGGTTTTAACACAAGAAAAAAAGGCCTGATTTCCCGTTTCATTCATTAAAACATTGAAACATTTTTTATCTGTAAAAAAAAGTATAAAAAGAAGTAAAAGAAGTGTAAAAAGAAGTATCTAACAAAAACAAAAGTTTTTGTTAGATACTTCTTTTTAACTATCAGGGGCAGAGTTGAAAACCAGCGTCAGGCAACTACCACGCAGATGTCTGGCAATTTAGCTGAACTGGACCTATTTGGTGCAGGCTGGCGCCAGATACACAATGTTAGTTTTTTTTTTAAGTGTTGGCAGGTTTACCAGCACAGTTATACCTGTCAGGTAAGCTTGTATGTAAACCTGCACAGTTGTGTAACATACACGCTCCGATTTACCTGCACCACTCACCTGTACAGGCAAACCTATCTGGTATACCCTAGCGTGTATGGCGGGCATAACAGTAACCAATATTTT
This sequence comes from Mythimna lalbum, assembly GCA_949319445.1. Classification (NCBI taxonomy): domain Eukaryota; kingdom Metazoa; phylum Arthropoda; class Insecta; order Lepidoptera; family Noctuidae; genus Mythimna; species Mythimna lalbum. The sequence goes on along the minus strand of OX439356.1, from coordinate 19,529,222 downwards.
TATGAAGTATCTAGTAGGTGATTTCAAATAGGTAATTGCTTATTTTTATTGCATTATCTACTTTGTTCACGATTTTGACATCTACTACGCTTATTGCAAGTGAGACACATCGATAATTATAGATAACCTATGTAATGAGTAGGTAGTTGTTTAATTTATATTTAGGCTTCTGTACCATGGGTGTTAAAAGGACTGTCTGTCTGTCTGTCGGCGGGCTGTATCTTATTAACCGTGAGAACAGAGAGTTAAAAATTTCACAGAATGAGTCTTCTTATTGCCGCTACAACAAAAACGTAATAAAATTAAAATAATGTTAAAAATTAAAGAGAGTTCCCAATCCAGAAATGTTTTATGTCGGCATTTTTTAACGCCGCCCTTAGCCAACATTGCGTTGGATTGTGTTCGATGAACCAACAAGCTCAACCAGACGGTTGCAAAGTAGCGTTCCAACCAAGGTCAACTTTTTTTATTTTTTATTTTGTCGACGGGGAAAATCATCTTTGACGAAACCCGCTCTTGAGTTGAGCGGGAGACAGTGTCAGACTCTTACTGACTAAAAACCCCGCGCCGTTCCTTCTAGCCTTCATAACCGGGCACGAGCTCCCTTTCGGACAACCCTGTCCCCAGTAGGCTTCGACCCAGCTGGGCCCCTCCTGCTGCTGACAACTCCTTGAGGCGCGCGGGAACAGTGCGCGCCGTCGACGTCTTGGACTCGGTCCATTACCGGACGATCGGACAGCGAGCTACCCATGGCTCGCCGTCCGCGAGTCCGCGTCTACGGTGGCCGAAAATCGGGATCGGAATCCCGGCGACGGCGGCGAGGGCGCCGTTGCCTGATGCGGTCTGTTGCCTCCAGATCCCACGGTGGTAGGCCAGCCAGAAGGCTCGCCGCTTCGCGGGAGATCGTGCGGTAACCCCGCACTATCCGTATTGCCATGACCCTCTGGCAGGCGTTCAGTATGGACGCTGGTCGCTTTGCCAGCGACGGCGCCCACACCGGCGCCCCGTAGAGGGCCATGGACCGAACGATCCCCGCGTAGAGCCTCCGGCAGAAGGCGTCTGGACCCCCAAGGTTGGGCAGGAGCCGCTTGAGAGCAGCCCCAGCCCGGAAACCAAGGTCACCTTGGTTTGTGTGTTTGGTTTGTTGCGGCTACATGGATGTAAACCACGCGCCAACACGTTCGGTGGTTGGAATAACACACCTCTCAACCAAGGATGTTGAAGGTCATGGAATTCAGCAATTAATCAATATTTTTGTTTTTGCTACCCCTTTAAAAAAACAAGCTTTATTATTTTATGTAACTTTCAAATATTACCGTGACGTAATTTCTTAAATATGTACTACATATCATCATCATCATCATCGTAATACACGTTTGAATTTTAAGTTGGGGTCAGATACGTGATATTTTTATCGAGCCTATTAATTTATGTCGTTTCGATTTGTAATTTTGTACCCAGCAGTTGATCATATGGTCAATTTTAATAAAACCATTTTTATATGATGTTCTTTTTACATTTGTGGATTTCTAGATGTTCAAAAAAGTTCCTTCCAAATTAGTACAAGTATGATGTCCCTATCTGTAGGTCTGTACGATTACTAAGTTGTAAATGAGTTCATTTGGGAATTCTTTGGATATTACGATATGTTTAATATACCGCTATATCTATCAAATAAAAAAATATATAGGTTACTTATCAGTTTTATAAGCTGGATAAGCCATTCTTACAACTGCCATAGTAATCATGATAATAAATAGTCATTATTATATGGAACAGTTATAAAAAAATATCGGTTGGTAACAAGAGATAAGCAGATCCTTTGTACTCTTCTTTTCTTATTTGTTCTTTTCTTTTTTAAGTGTTTGTGTGTACATAAATAAATAAATAAATAAGAGGCAGGGACTGGAGGGTAAAGGGTTTAATTTCCTTTTTCAGGGTTCCGTCCGGCAGCAAGGGTGATTGTAGAAAACCTTTTTATAAAAAAAAAATAACCGACTTCACTAAAAAATTTAATTGAATTTGAGGAGTTCCCTCGATTTCCCCAACATTCTATCATCAGATCCCAAGTTGGTGACTATGGGACCATTTGGGAAGTATACCCTTTTCAACAAAAAAATATTTTTTCAAATCGGTTGGCAAGCGACAAAGTTATGCGCGAACAAACATAAAAAAAAAACATACAAACATCCGAATTGAGAACCTCCTCCTTTTTTAGAAGTCGGTTAAAAAAATATATTGCATTTGTCAATCAGTGATAAAAATAGATAGATAAATTCTTTATTGTACTTACACCAAAAATAAAAAAAATACTTAGGGACCTTAAAATTAATAGGGTGCCACAATGGACGGTCTTATCTTTAAAAGCAGTTTTTTACAGACAACCTTTGGATGGAATCAGTCCAGTAGTTTTTGAGTTAATTCATTACAAACAAAACTATAAGTCTTCATCTTTACAATATTACTAGCTTTTGCCAGTGGCTTCACCTTCGTCCCTATGTCACTCAGAGATATAATAGCATCGTAGCATTCAAATTGGAGAAAGCTTTTTTAAATCGGTCCAGTAGTGTTTATTACAAAACACACAAACACTCTTTATAAATGCTCGGAGTTTCCTTGCGTGATCGCATCAGAAATGAGGATATCCGCAGGAGAACCAAGGTTTCCGACGTAACTCGAAGAGTCGCCAAACTTAAGCGGCAATGGGCGGGGCACATTACACGTAGAACAGATGGTCAATGGGGACGAAAGGTTCTGGAGTGGCGACCACGTAACGGAAGACGCAGCGTTGGAAGGCCTCCAACAAGATGGACCAACGAACTGGTCAGGGTCGCGGGAATCCGATGGATGCGTGACGCACAGGACCGGTCGTTGTGGCGACGCTTGGGGAAGGCCTATGTCCAGCAGTGGACGTCTTTCGGCTGATATGATGATGATGATGGTGACTCTTTATAATATTGCAGTATAGACAGATGTACTTATAGATAAAACAAAGTTGCTTTCCGCGTCTGTCTGTTTATCCGCTAACTCCTCCTAAACCATGCAACGGTCTTTGATGCGATTGTTAAGATAAGATAAAATATATTTATCTATATGTATATAAACATGTGTCATGTCAAGTGTGCACGTGCAATAATAAAAAAGAGCATGTATTTAGGATTTATTTATTTATTATTATTTCGTTTATTCATTACTCCCGCTAGCGACCCGCCCCGGCTTCGCTCGGGTGCAATATTATACATATAAACCTTCCTCTTGAATCACTCTATCTATTAAAAAAAATCGCATCAAAATTCGTTGCGTAGTTTTAAAGATTTAAGCGTAATAGGGATATAGGAACAGAAAAAGCGACTTTGTTTTATACTATGTAGTGATAACAATATATCCTTACTAATATTATAAAAGGGAAAGTGAGTTTGTTTGTTTGGCCTTCACGCCTAAATGGCTAAACTGATTTTAATGAAACTTGGTACACGGATAGACCATGTCCTGGAATAGGACATAGGATACTTTTTATTCCGGAAGTATGTTCCCTTGGGATAATTTTCTGCTATCACGCGGGCGAAACCGCTGGGAGCAGCTAGTAAATTATATTTATCAAATATTTCAATATATAAAACACTAGCTTTTGCCAGCGGCTTCGCCCGCGTAGGTAAATAAAATATAGCCTATGTCACTCAGGAATAAAGCAGCTTTCTATCAGTGAAAAAATTTTAGCAATCGGACCAGTACTTCCAGAGATTACCCCCTACATACAAACTTACAAACTTACAAATTTTACCTCTTTATAATATTAGTATAGATTTAAAAATACAAAACATAGTAGCCCTTGAGCCAGCCGCCTAACGAGAGCCTCCTAAGGTGTTGGTCGTATTATTATTATTGACAGGCTCACGTTTGACCCCTATATAAACTGATGGTAAGCGATGATGTGCGACGATGGAGTACGCTTGCCTAGAATTAATCAAATAACCACCAGTTATCTGTAGGTAATAAACAGTGGGTGTCCGAATCGTCAGTGAAAAAAATATTAAAATAAAATTATGTCAATTCGGACACTATGTCCGAATCGTCGTTAAGTCGTTATATGTAGGTATAGGTAATTTGCACCTGTGTGAAGCCGGGTGGTCTCTTGTTATATTTACTTAATGTACATATAGTGGGGGTGAATAGAAACAAAACTTCAAAGGGTATTTTCACGATATTCGAATATTTTTTTGCAGCGTTTAACTATATTCATGCTTGGTTGCCGATTCGGCGTCGCCGTGATACCCATATCCTATCTCTTCTCTACACTATCCTGCACAACCCTAATTCTCCACAATACCTTCGTGAACGCTTTGAGTACTTCGTCCCGAGGGGTAAACCCTGCCGCACTGCAAATTCTCTTCTTCTTCGTACTCCGTTTCACACTTCTAGTCGTTATGATGGTTCCTTCACTGTCACTGCAGTGCGTCTGTGGAACTGCCTTCCGCACTCCCTATGTGACAGCCCTTCTTTAGATGTTTTCAAGAGGAAAATTAAAGAGCATTTCCTTTCTCAATGACATAGTATATATATGTATATATATATATATATAATCTATAATATTATATAGTATGTGTGTATTTATGTATGTAGTTATACTTATTTATGTCTTATTATTTTATTCATAGTATTTATAATTTTCAAATTGTACACTAGACCCCACCCTCTATCATCTCTCTCTATCGCTCAAAGGTTTGCTGGAAGAAAACTCATCTTTGAGTTAAGCTCGCCTATGTACATGAACTTTGTTATCCACCTATTTTATAAGTTGTTATAGTGTTCAATAAAGAATTAAAGAATTCATTTACTTAATAATTAAAAAAAATTGTAAAGTCGATGCTTTGTCAGAAGCCGATAATAATGTATCAAAGTGAAAAACGAAACCACAGTTTTGTTTCTATTCACCCCTTTTTTTTTAGGTGGGAAAAATCATCTTATGACAACTCCCGCTCTTGGGTGGAGCGGGAGATAGTGTCAGACTCTTACTGACTAAAAACCCCACCCGTTGCTTCTAGCCTTCATACCGGGGCTCGAGTTCCTTTCGGATAACTCTAGCCCCAGTAGGTTTCGACCAATCTGGGCCCCTCCTGTCGCTGACAACTCCTTGAGGCGCGCGGGAACAGTGCGCGCCGTCGACTTCTTGGTCTCGGTCCGGACAGTTACCTGACTATCGGACAGTAAGCTACCCATGGCTCGCCCTCCGCGTCTATTCACCCCTGCGTTTCTATTCACCCCGTTTTACGGTTCGTTAAGTTAGCTTTCTTTTTAAACAAAATTCAAAACAGCTATCTCAATAAACAAAAACACTGGTATTGTAAAACGCCTCGCCCGTTCATGTATTAGTAAATCGTAATCTAGACGGCACATGATGAATGGTGATGAACTGTCAGTCTTACAGTCTGAGTCTCACGTCATATCGTTTCGTTGGCGCATGCTATTTACGCTAGTTCTCAATCGCTTCAGGGTTATGATATGACTTACGTCTGTCTAAATTGGGGTATTCCACGAAGCACTTGTAGATATTGATACTATTGCTTATTCGGTGACGAAGTGCACTAATTTTGAATCGCATCTTTAGCGCACCAAAACTATTCCTCTAAAAGGCACCATTGTCATGCGCTAAAAAATATTTAAAAAATAAAAACCGTCTAAATTTGTGCTATTATCTATAAAAAAGGCAAAAAAAAAATCGTTTGTTGTATTGGAACCTCCTTAAATATTTATTTTATTCTGTTTTTTAGTATTATAGCGACAACAGAAATACCACATAATCTGTGAAAATTTTAACGGTCTATCACGGTTCATGAGATACAGCCTGGTGACAGACGGACGGACAGCGCGGTGTCTTGTAATTGGGTCCCGTTTAACCCTTATAATTATTATGATAAAGTTGGGTGGACGGTAATGTATAAAAACAGTTTTTTTTTTTAAACACTTTTACACGTTAATTTTTTCGTCAGTTCAAACTAGACGAGGTCTGTGTTTCCTAGCTGACTACCCTGAGAAGAAACACCGAAACAAACTCAGATGTCAAAGTCTCTTTTAAAGTCCATACAGCAAACATGTGATGGTCAAATCATGTGAGAACCATGCAGATTATTTATTTATTAAAACTTTATGCACTAAAACAGTACAAAGGCGACTTAATGCCTTAGGCATTTTCTACCAGTCGACCTTAGGGTGGTGCAGATTAGTGTCAGTGGCAGCCCTATCGTTGTTAGACTCCATTACATCGTCATAACGGCTCGTCCAATGTTACTGGGAATCATATTAGATAGCCATTAGAATTGCTAGGAATAGACAGGAATAGAAATGCACCGTTTCTATGTCAAGTGGCCGTCGTAGCTGCGGGAATGCTCGAAAGTGTTACTGAAGCCTTGACATGCATAGGGTATCTGAAGGAATACCGGTGAGTTTTAGTCGATAGCAGCCTGACACTTCCTCTCGATCTATCCAGAGCGGGAGATATCAAGAAAAAAGAGAAAAAGGAAGAATGTTTATTTGGAATCCATTACCTGACATTTATTAAAACCAAATAAAAAAGTAATAATTTAACCCTTCAGATACCGTCAATTAGAGACACAATAGTAAGACAATAGATGCGCGGCCACCGGTGGTCGCTTGGGGATTCATGAATTAAAAAAATCAACAGCAAAGCAAACAAATAATAAACAAAAAAGGAGAACAATCAAAAATCTGTACCATGTATGTTTTTTTTTAACCATTACCATTATAATATTATGTAGTACCTACTCTGACTGGGTTTTAACCCATGTGCGCAGGCACATGTATTATACTTATACATTACATTTATATTTATACGTTCTTACCTGAAGAGGGTCCTTCTCCACTCGCTTATCGTAAACATCGAAAATGGTTTAAAAGCTTGTTACTTCATTTAATGCAATCCAACGCGATGTTTGACGAAAAGGCAACGCAAAAAAAGAGAGATAATGCCTGGAAACTCGTTAGTATTCGGTAATTCCGAGATTTACTCGAAAATTTCACAAAACTGGCTCCAGGAAATAGCTGTTTTTTTTTAACCCTTAAAAGTTTTTAGAAAAAGTTGTCATCATTTAGAATCTTAATAAAATTTGCAAGGTCTCTAGAGGATTACTTTTTGACTTTTTTAATTTTTAGGCAAATAATGAAGTGTCAAAGTTCATACAAAATAGGACATTTTCAGAGGTTTTTACTGGATTAGTTTTACACAAATTTAGAAATTGGTTTCTTTAGAAACCTAGATAATATCCACAAGATACTGTGTTTCCAAAATATCTAATGAAAAGTGTGTAATAACGTCATAATCAGTTATGAGCGGTTGTATGAAAAACAGTGAAAATGTGAGTCGTGATGCACCACCTTAAGCTGATCTTATCCCAACGTACTTTATGGATGCTGTCGAAAAAAGATTTAGATGAGCGAGTGGCGTGTGACAGCGTTTTGTATCGGCGTTTAGTGGCCAGTGCGGGCCACAAGAAGCGAGCAGCGGCGGTTTGACGCGTGTGGCGGCTCCCGGCGCTAACCGTGTGCGAAACATACTGGAAATATAGTAGTTGTAGTAAATTGTAGGGGTGGCCTTAGCAGTGTTTCATTTGAAGCCTCTGCCTCTACATCCAATTCATTATCTCAGTTCGTTTTTCCAATGATTCACAGTTTTTTTTTCACATTTCCTATGCGAGTAATCTTATCAGTGTGTTTGTCGGCAGGGTACCTGACATACGACATGATTCACTACTACGTGCACCACGGCGCGCCCCGCGACGGCACCTACCTGTACGCCATGAAGAGGTACCACTCCAACCACCACTTCATCAATCATGACAAAGGTATGGAATTAGGTTTCAGAGAAATGATTTCCACTATATTTTTTTGGCAGCATTCATTTTTAAACCCGACGAAAAAGAGGAGTGTTATAAGTTTGAGGTGTCTGTGTGGCTGTCTGTAGCATCGTAGCGCCTAAGCCAATGGACCGATTTGGATGCGGTTTTTTTAGTTCCAGTTTAAATGATAATAGCGACTACTATTGCTAATCAGTATTAATACTATGTGTGTAAGAGAAACAAAAAATTCTCATATTATTACAAGCTTTTATTTAGTTTCACCTGTCCCGATGTTTGTCTGTCATCAAATCTTGCAAATTGACCCACTTCCCGGTTACCGACTGAGCTGAAATTTTGCATGCATGTGTAAATCAAATGACAATGCAAAATTATTATGACATGGAGGTGATCTGATGATGGAACCGGAAGGTGGCTATAGGAACTTGGTAGTTAAACGACACAACCCCATCGAGTTTGGACTCGTATGATTCGTCTTAACGTTTATTAATTATAGGTATACCGAGCTATAAAAGCTTGTTTATTTCATAAAGCTTCTATTATTTTCATAATAGATGATATAATAATAACATAATTGCTTGCTTTAAGGAAAACAAAAATACAAAGCCTGAGTGAAAACCGAATGGTGGCCACTCACCATCATGGCGTTTGATCCAGTGGTTATATCCAGTTAAAATTACTCTCCGCACACTTAGTTTGGCTTGATCAAGCGGCATGATGGTGAGTTACCGTCATAATGCCAGCCTGGTTCGTCCGTCATCGCCATCAAGTTTGCAGCGTGCTTGACGCGACGTCCGGTTTAGACGGTGTGTGTCTATCAGTACACAATTACGCATGTCATGTCTACTGTCTGTATGAGCGGTCAAGTATGCATGACGTTATTCGGCTGCTAACTTGACGGTAATCTGGATCGTGTGAGGCTGGCATTAGGGTAGTAAAGACCATGAGTTAGCGTCGCCGCGCCTCGCGCCCTTCCGTTATGAGCTTGTAAATTAAATGGTTTTCTGTTCAATGTTGCTGATATTATTAGGTAGGTACAATATGTACTAGAGATGTTATGGTGCTGCGTACCGTAACGGAAACTGGCACGTCACCATTATGGCGGTAAGTAGATACCCTCTTTGAGGAGCGCGTGATTCATTCACTACGCGTTGTCAAAAACTAGGGGTTGGTCCGGTCGATTACTGACGGACGGCGAGCTGCCGATTGCTCGACGTCCGCAAGCCTGCGTCTACCGTGGCTGGTGATCGGGGTCAGTGTCTTGATGGCTGGGCCTGCCATTCCTCCTCGTCCCAGACCATAGCCTGAACCAGGGCTCGTTAGAGGTCACCGCCACCGATTACCTCCACGAGGACACAGACCGGGCCATCCACACTCAGGTGTTCTTTGCGCCTGAATCCAATGCAGGTATTTACCGAACTAACCACGGCGGTGAGGACCTATATCATGCGGAAGGTACCTAAGGACGCCGTGACGTCTCTCCAGCCAGTAATCAAAGAGGGGACTTACCGCCATAATTATGGTGTGCTCTAAATACATCCATATAAGTAACCCATGAGCAATGGTGGCCGAGTGGTAACGGCTCCGACTTTCGAGTTGTAGGTCGCGGGTTCAAAACCAGCCAGACGCATTACTTTGTGTAATTTATTTCATCACCACTGCTCTCAAAACGGTGAAGGAAAACATCGTGAGGAAACCGGCATGTCCTAGAACCAAAAAATTCGAAGACGTGTGTTAGCGATTCTTATGATAATGTTACATACACTGATTATTTTCTGTATTAGGAACATTAAATGTACTTTTGCACTGACAACTGGACCGAACTGTGACTTGACAGCGCGGCACTTTTTGACAGTTTGAGATATTATAAAAAGGCACGCCGCGCTGCCTTGAGTCTCTTTCAAGTCCAGTTTTCGGAGCAAGCAACATCTTACAGTAAGTGCTAGTATATAAGTATTTGATTCCAACTGTTGTTGATTGATGTTATCTGTGATATTTGTGTTATTTGTGTGTGTGTGTTACAAAGGGTGTGTTACCCGTTTTGGTCGGTTTATTTAAATAACCTGATAACAATCCCCGTAGGTACACTAAATAACTTTCTTAGTCAACCTTTTCTAAAGGTAACACATAGATTACAATTCAGAAGTGGGATAAACGGGTCGTTTATTTTTAAATGCATTCGTTTATCCCGCCCACAAGTGATTTTTTTCCCCATAATTTTGCATCTTCTACTTTTGTTTTGCCTTGAAAGTACCTACGTAACCTAATGTAAGCACCGTTAAAATTTCTTTTTGATAAAATGGGTACTATTTTATCTAAGCGGGCATAGTGATGTGTAGTTTTAAAAGGTGTCCTCGAGTTTCTTCTAACACTCTGGGGTACTACCGCACCACACGTGCCTCGCCAGGGCTACACCCTGGAGGCACTACACACCACACGTACCTTGCCAGGGCTACACCCTGGAGGTATTGCCACACCACACGTTCCTTGCCAGGGCTACACCCTGGAGGTACTACCACACCACATGTACCTTGCCAGGGCTACACTCTGGAGGTATTATCACACCACACGTACCTTGCCAGGGCTACACCCTGGAGGTACTACCACACCACACGTACCTCGCCGAGGCTACACCCTAGAGTTGTTAGAGGACAACTCGGGCTGTGTTCAGGTGGATTATGGACAGATTTTGGATCGTTGTTAAATAACCGTAGCGAACATATCTATCAAATTATGAGTCGTTGTTACCATAGCCACAGTTTGCTTATTAATTAAATGAGCGGACCAGTGATAAGTACCCACTTTTATTTGGAAATAATCTAAATGCAACAAAAGGTTGTTATGTTAGATAGTTATGTTATTGACACTTACTGAAGTTAAAATTAGGTAAATTAATATTATTAGGATTGCGTTTTGACAGATAGTCCGACATATATTGCCTGCTAGCTTTTGCTCGCGGCTTCGTCCGCGTACATAAAATGTGGCCAGTGCCACTCGAGAATGAAGCGGGTTCTTGTGAAAAAAAAAAATGGCAATCGGACCAGTGTTTTCAGAGATTACTTCTTAAAACCTAATATATCATCGTCATCATCATCATCATCATATCAGCCGGGGGGCGTCCACTGCTGGACGTGGGCCTCCTCCAGACGTCGCCGCAGCGACCGGTCCTGTGCTCACGCATCGGAATACGCTGCGTTAGGCCTCCAACAAGGTGGACCGACGACCTGGTCAGGGTCGCGGGAACCCGATGGATGTGTGACTCACTTAATAAATACTTAGGTATAATTTAAGAGTGAGCATGCGACGATCATCCCTCGTTCAATAACCGTGAGTTCATAGTGCTGCGCTCGCTCGGCTTGTTTTCGATCTACCGTGCCTTGCGTTATTGGATATCCTGTGTATATTTCACTATAACTTATAAATATACTAGCTGCTCCCTGCGGCTTCGCCCGCGTAATAGCAGAAAATTATCCCAAGGGAACATACTTCCGGGATAAAAGGGTATTCTATGTTCTATTCCAGGACATGGTCTATCCGTGTACCAAGTTTCATCAAAATCGGTTTTGCCATTTAGGCGTGAAGCCGTAATAAACGCGTAATAAGTAAGGATTATTATTCCATTACTACTAGTAAACCATGCGTTGTCCCAAAATGTTCAGATTTACATTTCAACCACAGAGTACCTACTTACGGCGGCAGAGATAATTATTTTACAATAAATAATGAGTAACCGTAAGTTTCATGTATTTTGGGTGGATTATCTGACTGTCCCTTTTTCGAATCCTTTGTACATTATTAATTTAGTTCATACAACTGGAAGCGGTGAAACAGAACGAAACACTGCGCCAGTAAATCAGTGTTAGCATCGATATGTTATTTACTCGTATGTACCACGCACTAGATTATGCGTGCCGAACACTCGCTTCAGACGACTCGGGTGTGATTTAGACTGTACACATTAAGCATAACATTATGTTGAACGTGTAACTGCCACGAAATTAATAGTCGCAAAAAAAAAATGTACCCTCTAAAAGCTATATTAGCGCTGCATGTTTTAATTCATGAATCCCCAAGCGACCACCGGTGGCCGCGCATCTATTGTCTTACTATTGTCTCTAATTGACGGTATCTGAAGGGTTAAGTTCCGTAAAGGGCTTGTTGTCTATCACTAGAAAATAAGTCGATAAGGGCTAGGTACTTGAGCTAGCAAATTGCGACTGAGCGGAGCGTGGTAATATGACGAGCCACGCGGTCACGTGACTGTTACCGCGATTTATGCGAACCTTGAATACTTATAAAATCACAACTTCTTGGTATTTTCAAATAAAACAATGGTGTACACCGACCCTGGGTACAGCACGGGTCGCGGCAAGTTATAGCAGCCATTGCGCCTACCAGGGCACAGCTGGGTACGGGATCGAAGCGGCGCCTTAGTCGCCCGGATGGCCCGGTCACTAGTGATGTTCAATTTCGCTATAAACTCTAAACACGCTATGGACTATTGAATATATTTTTATAGCGCGCTATTTTATATGCTATCACTATAACACGTTATAATTAAACAAGGCAATCAAATGAACGCGGAGGCGTTATCATTTTATTCGGCAACGCGCTAAACGGATACAATAAACGCTATATTGCTATCCCGTTTTGGCCCCGTTAACGTTTTGTTGAGCGAGACGTTATATTATAGCGCGAAGACAGAGCCAATATAACAAACGCTATACGCTATGAACAAATAGCGTGTTATATTTTGGCGCTATACGTTATATTAGCCATCACTACCGGTGACGATGTACTTCTAGCGGTTTGGTACCTACATTGATTCTTTACATTTCGCATATGCTGAAACTGGTGTTGTAATATAGCTTTGCTGTTTGAAGAGATTTTACATACTTACTAGCATTGTCCATTAACTGAAACCAGGTTAAATGGCGAATATTTTATCATCTCACAAGTACAAATAGCTTTGCTGGCAAAATTCTTAGATAAATATTTCTTATTTTTCTGCGAAACGCATTGTAATTATAAAGAGCATTGGAAGAAGTAGGTAGTAAAGTTAGCTGCAAGCGCTTGGCGGGTGAGTGGGTACTTACTCAGTACCATAGTAGTATTTATTTGAGCTAGCTGACCTGGCAAACTTCGTCCCGCCTGGCAGTCAATGTGTGGTATATCTTTCGATATGGTCAACTAGTTCTGGTGGGGCAGGGCCTAAGTAATATATCAATATCAGGTTGTACACAATTTTAATATATGAAATTATCTGCATTGACTTATAATGGTACAATAAAACATTAAGATGATGACCTATATGATTTACCATGGGTAACTGAATATAAAATTGCATATTATTTGTTTGAACATAAGTAGTTGCCAAATACATAGTTTAATATATTGAAACATAATACATAGCTTTAACCCTTCAGATACCGTCAATTAGAGACACAATAATAAGACAATAGATGCGCGGCCACCGGTGGTCGCTTGGGGATTCATGAATTAAAAAAAAAAAGAGAAAAAAAAACATAAGGGAAATCAATGAATTATAAAATAAATTTAATATAAATATAATAAACTAATACTTAGACTATAATAAAGAATGTGTAAAAAAAAAAAGTTTCAGTATTTTAATACTGTAGGCGTCAGGCATATAATATGTAAGCATCATCGCTTGTTGGCTCTAATTGAAACAGATGATAAATAGTACTGATAGTTGAATAATCAAGGTAGAATAAAATCTGTCTTGCAATTGATTGTAAATACGACGACGATGTTTTTGTTTTGTTTTGATTTAGATTATATTCAACAAAATATGGTCGGCAACTGTCTGAACTGTTGAGTGTAAATATTACCATAATACAATTTTGCTGTTGTTTAAATGTTTTGTATTATTTTTAAGTGATATGGGTACCAAGAATTAGCCGAATCCCATTATTTTAGTTCTTGTCCAACTGGGAAAACTAGTTTAAAATTTGTATTTGTTCTTGGTTTAAAAATACACCCTGAGTATGTACTGTGTATTTTCAAGGGAATAGCTACACACAATTTATTTTCTATTTTTAAATATACCTACACTGGTGAAAAGTTGTGACTGCAAGTCTGAAAAAGTCTAGTCTAAACTTGGCCTTACATATTGCAACACATGGATATTGTGATAAACTTTAGACTGATTAATATATACAGTGTACTTTATCTATGGAAACATAAATAATATTGAAAATTGTAATTTTATATACCTACCTACAATTTAACAGGAAAGTGCTCTGAGCATTAATATGCGGACTTTGGTGGTTTGTTAAGTTTCCATCTGATACAGTACTTTTCAGATACACTTTCTTTTGATTATGCGAACTAGGGAATTATAAGTATTAGTCGAAATAGGGAACAATCACAATGATAGTAACGTAAACTCGTTTCGAAATAACACTATGTAAAACTGATCAATCACATGGAATTTTCCTACACACCATAACCCTAGTTGTTCAGTAAACCACATTTCCTTCGAAACATTGGAGAATTTAACATTATTTTCATACTCGAAGTCATTCTGCAGGTTAAGGACGCGTTTACGAATCTGACAAGAATAAGCAGTTTTCGGTGCATTTTGCGGCAAAATGATACAAAACCAAATGTAACTAATAATTACCACAGATAGATTACTCCTTAATCTTCAAATGGTAGCATTTTTTTATTCGAAAATTTTGGTTTATAATATTGTAAAAAATAATTTCCGTTACCTCTTCACACAAATTCGACGACATCGTACTGACTTTAGGGACATTTTTCTTTTATTTAATAACATAAATTTATGTATTTAAAAATATTTTATGTAAGCAGACATGTTCAACTCAAAAAGGTAGCAAAAAAAATTCTAATTACGTAACACACTTCACGCATCCTAATTACGTAACACACTTAGAATGGCAATCCATTCCAATTTGACAGATAAACAATATCTATTGGGTTGTTCTTGTTGTCATGCAAACGACTTTTTTTTTATGAAGCAATTAATAATGTTTGGAACCTAATCCTAACTTTGAAAGTAATTGTAAGTACTTATCAGTAATATATGTATGTGCCAAATAAACGTATTTTCTTTCTAGTTTTCGAGAACCATTTGATACCAGAACAAAATTATATAGGTACCTACAACTTTTTACTTGCTATGTGAATATCAGTGACAGGAAATTAAACATCATCAATTTCAAAATTTTATGAACTCTATGAACTTTGCTTGCAAAGTTCATAAAATTTATATTGTACTACCCCTGGGGCATGCATAGCTTATCCATTAAAAAATGACAGAATTTTGCAAATCCATCTAAACATACCTACATAAAAAAAACTTAATCTAAATTAAGTCGGTTAATTAAATCAATTCAGAAACAAAAAAGGTTGCCCGAATTTACTTGCAAGATTAAAGGTACCCCAATAACAACTTTGAGAGAAATGAGGGTGTGCCGTGGTATGCTGAACACATCTGCGTACCCCTTTAGAGGGTACAGGCATGAACTTGTACTGTGTGATTACGCAAACAATGCATACATAATATGCGAAAGCAGCAATTGCGGTTGATTTGCTGGCATTTATTGAAGAGCTCCGTTGTCTGTCTCTGAAACTCTTCAATCCCACAACTCTCCGACCTCATCAGAAGGCCAATTCTCGTAATTAAAAACGTTCAAAATCTATTCGCAGTCTCATCTCGGCAACAAACAAAAGTCAAACAATTTTCAAAATGTAGGGAAATTAGAGGTATTTTTGACAGATTGAGACAGATTAGACTGTGAACGTTCTTAAAATTACGAGAATTGCCCGTCTGATTTTTACAAGGGACTATTTCGGAATAAACCTCTTTCGAACAAAAAAGAATTTTGCAAATCCGTCTATATTATGACGGAGTTATGCCCTAACATAAGTACATTAAAAAAAAATATAAATATAAACATCCGAATTGAGAATATCCACCTTTTTTGAAGTCGGTTAAAAATACTAAATACAGCAGATAAAATAAGCTTATGTTTTTAATTATTTGTTTTCAAAAAGTTTGTCGCGCAAATTGTAAATACATAGGTACTTTAGCAAGTACTTGGTTACCAGTCAATCACTGTCCAATGAAATTAAGTAAATGGTATCTACTTTTTTACCATTTCACGTTACAAACTTTTTGAAAAATAATTAAAGTAAACTTAAAAAAAAATATGGAAAAATTTAATAAAAGTAAGCTCAAGTATCAAGTCGTGTCAAGTTACTCATAATTTCGCCGCTTCGCGCATTTCGCTGTGTGTGTGAGCCGTGCACGTGTAGTAGTAAGACTCTATACCTAAAATTGATGCGCGTCAATTCGTAAACGCGTCCTTAATTCATGAATCCCCAAGCGACCACCGGTGGCCGCGCATCTATTGTCTTACTATTGTGTCTCTAATTGACGGTATCTGAAGGGTTAATTGAGGTTAATGTTAACCTACAGTGACGAGTGTCATGTTAGTGACACTGCACTGCTGTCAAACAAACGTTTCATGAATGTTACCCACTTGAATACTTGTTTTTTTTGGGCTTAGTTTGAAACGTCATAACGGTTTTAGTTTCTGAACTTTATAAGACCAAATAAATAATACTGACTTTAATTATGACTTTCGAAATTAATTTTCAATACCTTTCGCGTAATAAATATTTGTATGAGGTTGCAATTCCTGTAGAGGTCTTAATTCAATGACCTGCATTGAGCCTTGGTCCTGCAGAATTTGCAATAAATATAATGTAAATTCTATATAATGACTTTGAAGCACTACCAAAATGTTTATCAGTTGTCGAGTACCCGTACCACGGACTCTGCTTGATTTGGGACTGGATGGCGTTGCGTAGTTGTGGAATATTATTACTATTATTGAATTACTAAATTTAGTGTAACAGAGGCGTCACGATTTTAATGGATCTTGAAGCTACCGTATTCGCATTGATCGAAATATAGGATGTATTTTCATGGAAATAAAAACACAGGTGCAGCATAAAGTAGTTGCTACAGTCAGTAAGCCTTTTCACGGCATTATTATAATTAGTTTTCTTATCAGGTGTGGTTAAAAGTCATTGCAGATAAATATAAAACAAGAACTTCCAATTTGTTCACTAGGGACATGGAAGAAATCTTCGCAGATGTCTCACTATTGGCATTTGTTCCTACTAGACTATCACTAATAAGGTCATTACAATGTTTATTTAGTACCGTACAGTATGTCCATGAATATTTTGATTACCAAAGGATATTTTTACAAAGTGTACTTAACTTCCTACATTTAAAAGTATGGTAATAAAATAAGTGATTAACGTGAAACCTATTTTTGCGTGAAGAGAAACCAGTCTCAACTATATTTGCATTGAATATCTTAAAAGTGGTGGTATTTACAGCGTAGTTCTTAGTTGGTAATTTTTAATGAATAAAATAAAATAGAGACGAAACTATTTCATAGTTCGTGATCATGCATTTTGAATATTAGAGTCGAAAGAGTAAATTAAATAATATAACCCTTACGTTTTAGTCGGGGTAGTGATTATAACTGATATCAAAAATGCAAACGGTCATTGTTGGTCAGTTATTGGCTGGATTTCATTGTCATAAATATTGAGTGAAAAGTAATCATTGAAGCCATGCGCTTGAAACTTATCATGTACCTGGCCTAAGTGACCATATCAAAATCAAAAGGAGTATTGGCCGAAAATTGTGCAGAATAACTGAGGCGCCTGTTCAGGACAATTAAGGAGCCTGTTCAGGACAAACCAGGAACATATTGGCTTTAGCAGGCAATTGTTTATTTACTAATGTTTGTTTTGGTTATTTACAGACAGGACATTTGAGGGACCTGTCTGTTTGCATTTGTGGAGCCTGTTATTTATTAGAGACAGGACGTTTAGGGACCTGTGTGTTTTTACTAATGTTTATTTTTTATTTACAGGCAGGACATTTGAGGGACCTGTCTGTTTACATTAAAGGCAGGACATTTGAGGAGCCTGTCTGTTATTTATTAGAGACAGGACGTTTTAGGGGCCTGTGTGTTTTTACTACATGTTTATTTGTTTATTTACAGGCAGGACATTTGAGGGACCTGTCTGTTTACATTAGAGGCAGGACATTTGAGAAACCTGTATGTTTTTCATTAGAGACAGGACATTTTAGGGGCCTGTATATTTTTATTAGAGACAGGACATTTTAGAGGCCTGTATGCTGGCCTGAATGACTGTATAATAAACTAGCTTCTGCCCGCGACTTCGTCCGCGGAAAATTTCTTGTTTTAAAATAAGATTATACTCGATTAGACGATGCGCACGTTCAGCGCTAGATTCCTGAGCACGGGCCTGTGATGTTATGGCATTTTGCCTAGCGAGCCGCTGCGAGCGCTCAGCGCTAGTCTCCCTATCCCTTGTCTCAAGACATGCTGCCTTAAATGAGATGGACGCTGCGCACGTTCAGCGCTAGATTCCCGAGCACGGGCCTGCGATGTTATGACATTTTGCCTACCAAGCCGCCGCGAGCGTTTAGCGCTAGTCTCCCTATCCCTTGTCTCAGAGACATGCTGCCTTAACTCAGATAGACGGTGCGCACGTTCAGCGCTAGTTCCTCGAGCACGGGCCCGCGATGTCTTCACATTTTGGCAAGCGAGGCGCTGTGAGCGCTCGGAGCTAGATTCTCTAGCGCGTGCTTGCGAAATATATTCTCTATTTCTCGAGAGGCGCTGCTCATTTTCAGGGGCAGATTCTTCCGTACGGCGTACTCGAGCGGCTCTTGTCTGTGATGTCTGCCGGGACAGTTGAGATTTCCTTTTAGACATGCTCTCAACAAACTACGCACAGACTTGAAAACAATTATGAACAAAAGGAGAGCGACTCGAACACCGTCCGCCTTTACAAAACAAAACAATCGTAATATCGAATAACTCGTATCGATTATTACGATAGAACGAAGTACGAAACTACGAACATACAAAAACGTACAACGAAATTACGATATTTTCGATTATGAGGTATCTATCAACAACAACAACCATACGAACGAAACAACCGAAACCAATAAGCAACTGACAGAAGAACTCCAACTAACGACAACGTGGGCATAATAATTTGAGAGGGTCATCAATCCACAGAAAGTCTTAACACCGCGATTCAGAAAACATGGCAAGTTCGGGAGGTTCCTGCACCGAATTAAAGCGGAAGAGACGACCGAGTGTCGCCACTGTGCGGAACGCCCGGAGGACACGGTGGAGCACACAGTCGAGGTGTGCCCTGCCTGGGCAGAGCATCGCCGTGCCCTCGTGGGGGCGATCGGCGGCGGACACCTCTCGCGGCGGGCTCTGGTTGAGGCCATGGTCCTTAGCGAGGAGGAATGGCAGGCGGTCGCCTCCTTCTGCGAAGCAGTAATGCTAGCAAAGGCGGAGGCAGACCGCATCAGGCAACGGCGCCCCAGTCGCCGCCGCCGGGATTCCGATCCCGATTTCCGGCCACCGTAGACGCGGGCTCGCGGACGGCGAGCCATGGGTAGCTTGCTGTCCGATCGTCCGGTAATGGACCGAGCCCAAGACGTCAACGGCGCGCACTGTTCCCACGCGCCTCAAGAAGTTGTCAGCAACAGCAGAGGCCCAGCTGGGTCGAAGCCTACCGGGTCCAGGGTTATCCGAAAGGGAACTCGTGCCCTGGTTTGAAGGCTAGAAGGAACGGGGTGGGTTTTTAGTCAGTAAGAGTCTGACACTATCTCTCGCTCCACCCAAGGGCGGGGGTTGTCATAAGATGATTTTTGCCCACCATAAAAAAAAAATAGGTAAAACGTCTGCACAATGAAAGTTACGCTAGGGGCATTTTGCGTTTTAGTAATTTTATATTATCTTCGAAACTGTATGACCAATTGCTATGCTGTAAATGGCAAATCTTATCTGTATAATGTTCTTGTGATACTGAAATAATTTATTGTCATAAGAATTAATATTTTGTTGCTCAAATAATCAACCAAACGTAAGTATGCCGAAAAAAAATATTTTTAATGCAATAAAAGAAGTATAAAAGATGAAATATAAAAGATAGAGATATGGTACCGCGGACTTTTTTGTAGAAATAATTAAGACGAACCAGGTAGCCATACATTGTTTTTAATTTTAAGCAACTGTTTAGGCAGCGCACGCAAATAATTCTATTTTATGAGGTATTTTTTTCCGACTTGCTAGACAAAAGTTGTGATAGCTCGGTTAATATACATGCTATAGAAACAATTTATAGCCTATAGCACTCAGGAATAATGTAGCTTTCTGCCAGTAAAAAAAATTTTAGAATTGGATTATTAGTTCCAGAGATTACCCCCTACATACAAACTTACAAACTTACAAACTTACAAATTTTACCTCTTTATAATAATAGTATAGATGAGCTGACACTGATATATCTGCACTTTCAGGTGCCATTACTATATATATTTATTTTAAAAGTTGTGTATGGATAATAATTGATAAATTGGTAATTGTTCAATTGGTTTTGTTTGTACAATTAATATAACTTCAGTGTCGTTCTTAGATACAGCGACCGGTGTATAATTCTGTATTAGATATCTATGTTTACTCGTAGATAAATATTTAAAGTATTACTAATGTTTTTTCTTAGGTCATTATTTTGTGTGTAAAACCAATTTCTTTTTACTTATTTTGTTTCTCACATACGAGGTCGTATTTGGTGTGCGTCAGAATGGCTAGTGGTCTGTGGAGTTGGTCTATGCGAGTTGATTCAAAAATTGCTACATAATTGCTTATATTTGCTACATATAGTAAATAATTGCTACATAGGATATATATTTAGAAATACAATATTTTTTTTGACCAGCCATCCTGACGTTTGGTTGGCTGGTCAACCGCTAGTTTAAAGTTAAGCATGCAGACTTTCCCAAAATGTATTGCGTCAATAATTGCTACATATTTACTTCATTTATCTAATTTAGTTGTAACTTCAAACATATGTTAAATAAAGGATGTAGCAATTATTTAAATTATCCCAAGGAAAAGTGCCGGATAAAATATTAAAGGCAATTACTTAGTTATGTAGGTGTCGGTTTAATCGTTTAGGCTCTGGTGTTATGGAGCGAGCCGAGTGCTGTAGTGACAAATCTCCACGTGTATCAAACGACGTTTTACAATACACTTACGAAGAAATACTTACTTTCTCTGGAAATTACGACTCACTTTTTTTTCATTTTATACTGAAGAAAATGTTCCAAAGTTGATTCTAGTTTTGATTTAGATGGCAGCAGGCTATCACAAGTAAGTACTTATTAACTTAATCACAATATCTGGTGACGGCGGTACCATCTAAAGAAATCTCTTCAAATCTTAAATTCAACCATTTTTTTTTCACAAAATATAACACAAATAAGAAATAATATTTAATAGACTTTATTCTCGCGTTTTTTACCTTTGCAGATTGAAGAAGAAGCAAAGATATCAAACCTTATATATCCTAGAAATTTAAATATTTTTGAATTTAGAATACAGATTATTGTTAATTTGCTGATAATAACAAATTAAAATTATAATTAAAAACTGTGTAAATAGTATTATTTATTCATGTTATTCTGTTTATAAACATAATTTTAATTAGCATTTAATATTAAAACCTTAAAAATATCCGACTCTTTGCTTTAAAAAAAAATAATAATCACGGTACATAAATTAAAAAAAAAGCGATAAAAATGTCATGTTGAACCTATTCGTAGTGCAAATAGAGCCTGTTTTCGAGTAAGTGTATCGAAAATAGGTATGTACCACCCGGTTATGTACCCTCAATAATCCAATAAGTTTCACTTTAGCAGATTGAAGAAGAATCTTCAATCTGCAGATAAAAAGCGCGAGAATAAAGTCTATTAACTATTATTTCTTATTTGTGTTATATTTTGTGAAAAAATGGTTGAATTTAAGATGTGAAGAGATTTCTGTAGATGGTACCGCCGTCACCAGATATTGTGATTAAGTTAATAAGCACTTACTTGTGATAGCCTGCTGCCATCTAAATCAACACTAAAATCAACTTTGGAACATTTTCTTCAGTATAAAATGAAAAAAAAATGAGTCGTAATTTCCAGAGAAAGTAAGTATTTCTTCGTAAGTGTATTGTAAAACGTCGTTTGATACACGTGGAGATTTGTCACTGCAGCACTCGGCTCGCTCCATAACACCAGAGCCTAAACGTTTAAACCGACACCTACATAGCTAAGTAATTGCCTTTAATATTTTATCCGGCACTTTTCCTTGGGATAATTTAAATAATTGCTACATCCTTTATTTAACATATGTTTGAAGTTACAACTAAATCAGATAAATGAAGTAAATATGTAGCAATTATTGACGCAATACATTTTGGGAAAGTCTGCATGCTTAACTTTAAACTAGGGGTTGACCAGCCAACCAAACGTCAGGATGGCTGGTCAAAAAAAATATTGTATTTCTAAATATATATCCTATGTAGCAATTATTTACTATATGTAGCAAATATAAGCAATTATGTAGCAATTTTTGAATCAACTCGCATAGACCAACGCCACAGACCACCAGCCATTCTGACGCACACCGTATTTGTTATATGGATGGCCGACTGTTAGCGATTCTTATGATAATGTTACATATACTGATTATTTTCTGTATTAGCAACATTAAATGTACTTTTGCACTGACAACTGGACCGAACTGTGACTTGACAGCGCGGCACTTTTTGACAGTTTGAGATATTATAAAAAGGCACGCCGCGCTGCCTCGAGTCTCTTTCAAGTCCAGTTTTCGGAGCAAGCAACATCTTACAGTAAGTGCTAGTATATAAGTATTTGATTCCAACTGTTGTTGATTGATGTTATCTGTGATATTTGTGTTATTTGTGTGTGTGTGTTACAAAGGGTATGTTACCCGTTTTGGTCGTTTTATTTAAATAACCTGATAACAATCCCCGTAGGTACACTAAAATAACTTTCTTAGTCAACCTTTTCTCTAAAGGTAACACATAAATTACACGTGTGACCTCCACCAACCCGCACTGGGCCTGCGTGGCGGATTACCGCCTATTCGCTCTTCTAGAGAGACGAGGCCTGAGTCCCAACAGAGGGAATATTATAAGGCAAACTATGCTAATCCATGAGTTTATTCCCAAAACTAAATTGGTTGTAGGTACAGTCGAAGTGAAAAGTGAATTCTAACATACTAATTGTGCAAATATTTTTGTATAGTTCGAATTTCTTAGAATATACCTATCTATACTCATAAATAATTTGGGTGATATTACAAATATTTATCAGTGACTCTAAAAGATAAAATCCTTATCGATAAGGATAGGATGTACACTAGTCATTGTACCTACGCTTTTTAACGCAGTTAAGTGAAATAAAAAAAAGGTTTATCACTCGGCATTTCAATGTTAGACATTTTAAGCTTCGATAAAACAATTTTCGATATTATATTTATGATACAATCGATATTTAAATTTTCGATGTTTTGAACGTCAACATTGTACCTGTGTGGCCGAGTGATAAAGGCCCCGACTTACGAGTTTGTAGGTCACGGGTTCAAACCCAGCCAGACGCATTACTTTGTGCAATTTATTTCATCACCACTGCTTTCAAAACGGTGAAGGAAAACATCGTGAGGAAACCGGCTTGTCCTAGAACCAAAAATTCGGAGACGTGACATTCACCAACCCACACTGGGCCTGCGTGGTGGATTACGGCCTATTCCCGCTCCTAGAGAGGAGGCCCGAGTCCCAACAGTGGGAACATTATATGGCTGATTATGCTACGCTATGCTAATTTATCTGTAGGTATTTTAATGTTCGAGATTTTAATACGTACCCATTATAATAAATACTTGTATGAAAAGGACATTGGCGGGGGCTACGCGTGCGGAGCAATCCCGCATGCGTAATGACATCCGCACGATATTAAACACACCCATAAAGAAAGAGGTCTATGTTATAGCCATCAGGAAACGGACTTCAGTGACTAATTAATTCTTTTATTTTGTTCCAGCTTTCGGCATCAGCAGTAACATCTGGGATCGCGTTTTCAGAACGTTTGTACACGTTAAAAAGTTAGGTTTTAGCTTACATTGGTAAGAATAAATAGGTAGACCAGGTACTGACTTCATTGATGATATTCTGCCAAAGTTTAATTTTTATAACACTAGTCTCTGGTGCATCCGAGGCGTACTTTTGTTTGGACGTGCCTCTATCGAAGAGGAAGGAAGGGTTTTTATCTGTTACATATTTAAAATTGTTCAGTTTTCAACCAATCACAAACTGTTAATTCTGCGCCTGATAGTTAAAAAGACGTATCTAACAATAAGTAAAACGGATAAAAAAAGGTTTTAATGAATGAAACGGAAAATCTTTTTTCCTCTTTTTTCCTTGTGTTAAAACCGCACTGGAGAGTGTTAGCAAAATATTAAAAATACAGGCAGATGCGCTTTTTTTACCCGATTCCGGCAATGTTTAAAACTAAAATCTGGAAAAAATTTTAGATGCGTCTTTTTTACTAACGGGGGCAGAATTGTAGATTGAATGTAAATACTTAGTAGTGTCTGTACTTTCTAATTGAACTTATTATGGTAATGTAAAGATTGTGACAGTGCTTATGTCTATTGACCACAAGGTCAACCTTCAAACCTGACCTAGTCTACAAAGACTAGGTCAGGTTTGAAGGCTGAATAGTGGCGGGGCATAGACTATCTATTGTACGAGGCCCTGGTTTTTAGATAGGGAATTTGTTCGGAGACATCGAGTTAAGAATAGAGATTTATTTTTGAAAATGTACAAAGCCGATCAATCTACGAATATTAACCGTAGAAAATTGATCTAGAAATGCCGCCTGATGTTTCTATTTTTGTTTATTGTGGTGAAAAAGCGGGGACGCACCAGGTTTTCTTGCGTGATCGAATCAGGAATGAAGATATCCGCAGGAGAATCAATGTTACTGGCATAGGCCGAAGAATCGCTATTGCAGGGCACATTGTTCGCAGGCAGAACAGATGGGGCTGAAGGGTTCTGTAATAGCGACCGCATACCGGAAGACGTAGCTTTGGAAGTTCTCCCACAAGGTGGATAGATGACCTGGAGGCAAGACTCAAAAGACATGACATTATAGCAACATTTCGAGGAGGCCTATGTCCAACAGTGGATGTTTTTTGGCTCAACCAGGTTACACTGCTCCCGGCTACTCAGTGTAACCCGCACCCAGAATCACTGTGACATGGTATTTTGAGTTATTGACTGCTCTATCGCATGGGAGGCAATCAATAGTAGGTACTGTATTATATAGTGTCAGTAGTATTTAGTACACTTTAGAGGCATTCCGTTGAGAGCACCAAGACGAATAGCACCCGTAGTATCTCATATTGCGCACCTAAAGTTATAGTGTAATTAGAAAGTTGAATAATGTTAGTCAACTTCCTTTAAAAAGTTGAATAATGTTATTCAATTATTAACACAGTAGAAAAAAAAATCTATAATTTCCTTCTTTATAACATTATTATCTATCTATCTATATCTATCTATCTAAACTGACTGACTGACTGACATATATCAACGCACAGTCGAAACTACTGGAAGTAGGAGCGTGAAATTTTGCACAAGGTTTTCTTCTATGACGTGGGCGACCCTAAGAGAGGATTTCCCAAAACCCGCCCCCTAAGGGGATGAAACAGGGGACCAAAAATTATATTGAGAAATCTACATTCACGCGGGTGAAGCCGCTACTTATTACATATTTTTAAGACTAGTCCTCTACCGTGTTTGTCTGTTCACGATACGCTCAAAAACTAATGAACGGATTTTTATGCAGTTTTCATCAAAGGACAGGGCGATTTATGAGGAAAATTTTGATGCATAGTACATTTATAACACTAGGGAGGGCCGATATAAATGAGTGCAGTTCACACTTTATTTTAAACTAGCTGTTCTGACGAACTTTGTAGATACCGTCTAACAGTCAATTAAGTGATATACCAAGTTACACACAATTTTAATGCATAAAAGTTATCCACATCGATTTCGTACATTTTACTTGATGCGCGCACAACTAAAAACTTCTACAGATTTATTATATGTATAGATATATGTTGCGTAAGAGACAGATAAGTACGAGTCGACGTCGTTACCTAATAATCTAAAAAGTATAGGTACACATATATATAAATAACTAGCTTTTACCCGCATTTTTATATATATGGATTATAACAGTTATACTGAACGAAACAGATTGTGATATTAGATATAATAGTCACAGACTGATTTTCTAAATAAATAATTAGGTAAAATAGTCTGAAAACAATAGTAATGATTCATTAAAGCTTTTTTTTTAATTTTTATATTTATGTAACTGAATATAGGTATATATCAATCACTATAACACATTTTGACCTTGCACAAATTCTTCTTTATTTATCGTATTTCTACTGTTTTCAATATGTGTGAGGTTCAAATAAACGTTTTTCTTTCTTTCTTTCTTTCTATAACTGTTGGTGTGCAAAAAAGAATATTATGGGTGACAATCGGATGTAAATATTATGATTTTGATGCTCTAAATACAACAATTTTTATTATTTTTGTAAGCAATTATTATACACAGGTAATAACTATTTTGTAAATAATTTTTGCCTCATTCAAAACGGTATTTAATAGAGTGAAATAATTTGCTTATTCAACTTATTTAAATGTGTCATCATTGTTATGTAACCACTGCGCGTGACTGTACCTAAGGCGCTGCGCAAATGTAGGCACTTTTAGTTTTCAGTTGCCGACACCGAACACTTTTTGATTGTGTTGAGTATGTGCTAAGTGGAAGCAAAAGGACACAAAAAATGTTTACGTATGCGCAGGGAGTGGATGATTTCATACTGGTTCTATAGAAATCAAATATTCATCGGAAGCTTGTGTCTGACACAAGATATACGTTTGCGCCCTGTCTTAAAGCAGGAGAAACTGTATAATATTATTTTAAACATCGTATTATTTATTCTTGTGATAAGATTTTTGTAGGAAATCACTAAAAAATGTCATTCAGCGTAAACACGATAAGTTCGCTTTGACACCTTATTTATTCCGTTTTACGAAGGTTATAAAACTTGGTTCTAAGAACAGGGCGTAGTCCGGAATACCAACCGTGACGTCAGCTAAGGAAGTTATTGTGAAGAACAAAGTATACAAGCTTTAGGTATGCCTTTTACGTAATCTGTTTGCTTGTCATTACAAGAATTATTTGTTTAAAAACTTTATGCATTAATACAAGCACTGCACAAAATGGATTTAATGCTTGAAGCATTTTTTACCAGTCGACCTTAGAGTGGTGCAGAAATATAACATGGCAGGGAAGACAAGCTATAAAGAAATAAATACAATAGTTTAAACATACTTACACAGCGTTATTTTTAGTTTATGCGAAACCTGAATATAGTTTGTTCAGAATTAGTAATTGAATGGATTCCAATAGTTTTTAAATTTTTTCCCAAAAATATTTAAAAAGGTCAACATTTGGACACCACCGACACTAAGTACAACACAGATCACGGCTAGTCATAGTGGGCATTAGGCGCCAGCAAACAGCTGGAGTGGGTGCAAGTGCAAAGCAACCCCTCAGTCGCCTGGATGGTCCGGTGACTGTATTTTTGCTGATATAACAAGATTATAACTTTGTGATTTTTCATGATACAGTTATGAAATTTTGTACATAGATGCCTTACATAAAAATACTAGACACGTGTTCGGGTTTCGCATATGCTAAAACTAGTGTTGTGTACCATGTAGTTTATAAAGAATATTATTGTGAAAAAACGAAACCAATCGATTTCTCTAGTTGTCAATGTACCTACTAAATAAGGACAAAAATTTATTATGTTTTATTTCCTACCTAGGATGAAACCGTGCCATCGTGAATTATGAATATTAATAATAAAAAGTTTTGTTTAATTTGTTATTTTTATTTTTAACAACATTTCCCCAAATAGCGATTCCGCTATATTCTTAGAAATGGTTAATTATCACACTAATTTTATAAAGGTGAAAGTTGGTGCGTGTATGTATGTTTGCTACTTATTCACGCTTGAAAGGCTGAACGGATTTGAATGAAATTTGGCTAACGGGTAGTCCATGTCCTGGAAAAGCACATAGGATACTTTTATTCTAGGGGTATGTATGTTCACTTGGGATAATGGGATTTCTACTTTAACGTGGGCTAAGCCGCTAGCAGCAACTAGTTTCAGAATTAAATTAATCTAATTTTAACTTACACCATTCAGTAACACTGTATAGTAGTTTTGTATCAGCAAGTGATTTTTTTTTGCATTCTGTTTAGTTTGTTTTTAATTGATATGAACTAGTGTTTGACTGCGATCACACCTGAAAGTAAGCAGTGATGCAATCGTTGATGGTGAGGCGCACTAAATTCTCTAGCCTTGAAGACACCCAAATTAAAATCGGACGGGAAGTCGGACCGCAGCAAATTTTAAGGGCTTGCTCAGTAGACAAAATTGAACAAACATTCACAATTTTTTTTTCAGGAAACGAAAAAAAAAATCGGCCTCGCTATACAAATTGTCCAATCAAGTTTATCATTTTGTATGGTGAGGCTGATTTTATTTTTCGTTTCCTGAAAAAAAAAATTGTGGAATGTTTTTCAGTTTCGTCTACTGAGCAAGTCCTTAAAGTTTGCTGAGGGCTGTCTCCTACACCTTGTATTATTATCTACACTAATATTATAAAGAAGTTTTGTTTTTTTGTTTGCAGAAGTAATTTCTAAAAGTACTGCCCCCCTAGCCAAGTTACAACCGTTTCGCTTGCGTCGAACGCTTCGAGTTGACCTTGCCGCCAATTCTTTTGTTCTGACCATGTGACTAAGCGTTGAGAGCGCGCCATTCCCGTACATTTGAAGCTTTCTACTAGCGTTAACTATTGCAGATTAGCAACTTGGCTAGGGGTACTGGTCCGATTGCAAACATTTTTTCACCGATAGAAAGCTGCTTTATTCCTGTGTGACAGTGGCTATGTTCTATGTATGCGAGCGAAGCCGTGGGCAAAAGCTGGTAGATTTTAAAAATAAAAAATTGTTCATCAACTTTAATAAAAAAAATATGTCAATGTTACTTAAAACAACCTTTCTTTTCGAAATAGATAAGAATCAATAATATGACATATATTAAGTAACCTAATGAGTCATGTAACAAATACCTACATTACATTGTGAAAACAGCACAAAATACATGCTTTATCCTTCTATATGTAATACATCAACTAAAAAATAACGAAATTTACGTGACACGATTAGATGGCGTTTTTATTCTAATTTTATTTTCAATTTAGTTTTTATTCGAATTTGGAACAATAAGGACGAGAATTTTCTACATGACTGTACCTGACACATCATATTTATTCAGATTTTTAAATGTCATTAGGTAGATAAGAAAAGCCACTGGCTTGCTAATTTCATTTTCATTAGTGAAAGTGTAAATTTGGACAATGATAACAGTTTTTATGAACTATAAAAGTGTTTTGCGTGCGTCTGTACTTCTGTGCGTACTTTTAAATGTCAGTGGGTGTTGTTTGGATTGGGACCTGGATTTTTTGACTGATGACCTTTTTCCTGATGTGTCACCCATCCTGGCGAATACCAAGTCTATATTAGATGATTTATTCAAAACTTCTAATAAATATTGCGTGGGTAAGTCGTTTCGGTCTATTTTATATCTGTTTATTTATTCAGTCGACATTTTTTTACACACGTACTCAAAAACCTGCTCTTATACTTATTATATTTAGTGTGTTTTTCCGCACTTGTGCGGAAAAGAACTGGCACTCGCTCAACCTCAATTTATTATATTTATCGCATCAGGCTGGGCGCTAAGCAACGACACGAATTGCACGTCAATCCCTATTTATTTATTTCTTCCTAAGTGTGTTGAAAAACGTCGTTTTATACACGTGAAAATTTGTCACTGCACTACTGCAGCAATCGGTGTCATAATACCCTCGGCTTGAGCAAATTCCGCCTTGGTTGCAATGACAAACTTTCTACACGTAGTGCTTATGAAAATGTAGATAAGTAGGTATTGTTTTCTATAATATTGTGAACCATATTTGAAAATCCACTCGGTAATAATATCGACAGCGGAAATATAAAAAAATATCAAAAATAACCTACCGTTAGATTATAAACTTTTTTGGTTTCAAAATTTGATAAAGGACATTGAGAACTTTCTGCGCCGCTTTTCAAATAGTCGAGGATACCAATGTTTATATGTATGATATAGATATAGATATAGATATAAGACAAACGGTTTCCTGTCAACTTTTCAGTCACTGGTGCCACTTTCAGACTTCCCCTAACATGCTCATTTCTCAATTTATCCATTTTCGTCACACCTCACATCCATCTTAACATTCTCATCTCACCCATTTTTTAAACATTAAAAAAAAAACAACAAAAAAGAATATTATTTTAAACCAGGTCTGCAGCGAAAGTCAATTATTGTCATTCGTGGTATCCATGACTGCAATTTCAAACAATATTCCTTAGAAGTCCACAGGTACTAATTATGGCGCTAACTCATCGATATATACGCATTTAAGTTCTGAGAATTTTGCGATCGATAAGGCACAGTAACTTTCATGGAACTTTTATTTTAAGTATGACGTCTCTGTATAATTTAAATTTCTAGAAAATTCATTTTATCTAGATATAATGTCATAAACTTATTCCTTTTTTTTTAATACACTGACACTCAAATCATTGTCTTCATCATCTTTATCGTCATCGTCATCATCGTCATCATTATCATCATTTCATCATTATTATCAATATCATCATTATCATCAATATTCTCTGCTGAAATGATGATGATGATGAGCCGCTACACAATCAAAACATACAAGCTCCAACCAAGGTTACCTCTCTTGAAACACTGGATTGCAACCGACTGGTCCATGCTTTACTTTTTCACTTTACACCTGTCGATTTTATAAACCGGATTTTGATTTTCGAATAAATACAGACCATGAAGAAGACCCGATCCCCTCCGATGTTATAGCCGATTGCATCCGAAGGGGTCGCGAACTGGCCCGAGCGGCCGCCCGACGAGGCAACGAGCTGGTCGGCAATGGCGTCAGTCTAGAAGATGCTTCTCCAGCTATGCTGCACTTCTTCTCCGCGAACCTACCTTCAGAAGTCAGGAAAGCTTCTGATACTTCGCATGAGATCCTCACCGCTACTAAGCTGCTGCAGATGAAAATGAGTACCGGGTAAAATACCGTAAATATAATTATTTTTCAATACACTTACTCGAAAACCCGCTTATAGGCACGCAATTGACTGTATTTCGCACTAATGCGGAAAAGTGAGCGTGCTAGCCCTGCCACAGTTTTTTAGATTTATCGTATCAAGCTGGGCGCGTGTGAAACTCCACGAGGCGCGCGTCAATCCTCGTTTATTTAAAGGTCTTCGTAAGTGTATTGGAAAACGTCGTTTGATACACGTGCAAATTTGTCACTGCAGCCCTCGGCTTCATAACACAGTCTCATCTTCGTCGGCTCGTGTGAATTCCGCCTCGGTAGCAATGACAAAATTTTTGCACTTGTATCAAAATATCGTCTATTGTGTGTGTAAGGTAAAAACTCTTCTTCTTCTTGCCCTTATACCGTTTTATTTGAGGTCTCAATCATCATCAACTCCTTTTTCTTTCATATCACTTCTCACACAATCCATCCATCTTTTCTTTGGCCTCCCTCTCCCCTTCCATCCATCCACATTTAAACTCATAACTTTTTTTTCAATATGCGTTTCATCTCTCCTTTTCACATGTCCATACCAAGACAAAAGATTCCCTTTCAACTTTTCAGTCACTGGCGCCACTTTCAAACTTCCCCTAATATACTCATTTCTCACTTTATCCATTCTCGTCACACCACACATCCGTCTTAACATTCTCATCTCCGCTAAGTGCAATCTTTTTTCATCCGTCTTTTTCACAGCCCCACATTCTGATCCATACAGTATGACAGGCCTTATCAAACGTAAAATGCAAGGTAATATAAATGGAGCATTTCATAACTGTGAGCACGCTCGCACGCTTGACATTTTAAAACGTCATGGTAAGGCGCCTGTTTACAGTTAGTCCTTTCCCCTAGCAGTAGAACTCCTAACACCTTCATATCGTTCCTGGAGCATCAAGGAGTCCGGTTGAAGGACGCCGCGTACTGTCAGTCAGTGAAGGTGTGCTGCAGCAGTGGCAGCAAGTACCGGACCATTGACGGCACCTGCAACAACGAGGAGCATCCCGAGTGGGGCCGGAGAGGCGCGCCCTTCACCAGGATCGCGACGCCACGGTATGCTGATGGTGCGTATATCACATACTTATATCAATACTCTTCTCATCAGCCACCCTGCCAACTGTATTAACTGTCCTAACAGTAAGTAGTTGATATTTTTCAACTGTTTTTCGGTCCGGCGTTACAATCGTGTTGCGTCAGCTGTGGCTTTATTATTGAAATGATCAGTTTTTTATACTAATCTTGGCTCTTTCTGTAAGTTAGTAGTGGCCCTAAAGCCCTAAGGTACGAAGGTAGTGAGGATAATATTTACCCTCCTTTTGCACTTACGCAAAACAAAATACGTGAGCATCTTCTATACGGTGAACGACACAGATACGACGATTAGATAGAACTTATTCGAAATAACGTTATGAACACTACCTATGTGTACATCAGTGCAGATACGCCAGTTTGTGAGATAGAACCACGGATATCGATAGATCAGTTAGCGGGGTGGGCGACGTTTTGACTCTAATACCGGAGTGAGACTTGTTTGCTGGAAGATGGATAGATGTGTGTCGTGAATGTCAAGGTTTTGTAAGAGGATAGATGAAAAATAAATACTTTTTAGCGGTTCACCGATAGAACTACGAGTACCTATATGTATACCTACTTGTTTCTTCTTTATTTACACATTCGTTACGTGAAATTTTCCAGGTATCTACGCCATGCCAGTAGCTGTCAGTGGTCGTCAACTGCCGAACCCTCGGGCCCTCTCCACGAGACTGTTCTCAGACCAGCCCATAGGGAGCCGTGTGTTCAGCAACATGAACATGCAGTGGGGACAGTTCATCACGCATGATCTGGTCTTCCAAGTCATGGAAGTTACTGGTAACTTGATTGTCCAATAATTTATACTATGAAATAGAGAACAGGTGTTTGGCTGCAGGGGTGATGATGATGAATTCCATGGAAAATAGGTGCTACCGTTATTTCAAACTCTGTCGTCAGTGTAGGACAATAACGCTCTCAAGTGTCGCCAGGAGTCCAGCGAAGACATGAGGCGGAGAGTAACAGGTGGCTCACCGTGCGGCCGTTCAATAAAGGAATGTCAGCAAAATACGACGGGACCCACGGGCTTATGCCTGCCAGGGATGCGGGACTGAGTTACAATGGTCCTAGAACTCAAAGGGTAACAGAAGGAACACAGGCGGGTCAGTAATAATCTGGCACCCACTCCTGCTTCGCACGATTGGTAGGGGTAAATGTCAGATGAAATCCTCCAGTAACATATCAATCTCATCAGCTCTTCTTCTAAGTCGTACATTATTGGCAGAATGGTCGTGGTCATGTCTTGGTAGAGTCCTGCACCACCGCCTCTCTCGCGGTACGACGCCATGCAGCTCTGTGTTTGACCACTTGTGAGTTTTCGTTAACGCTGCAGTATGTCAGCAAATTCATGAGGTCCGTCCACCGTCAATTAATCTCACAATGTGGACTAATAACTCCATAACCTATTCGTTTTCATACACAGACAAAGGCGGCATCCAATGCTGCTTAGGAGAGGGCGCGGAGGTCCTTCCCTCAGAGTGGCTGAACGACAAGTGCATCCCCATCTCCGTGCCAGAAGACGACCAGTTCTACCGCCACCACGGCATCAAGTGCCTCAACTTCGTGCGTAGTGTCACCACCCCGAGAGATGACTGCAGTCTGGGGCATGCGGAACAGGTAAACGTTTTTCTGTGCCTCAGTCGGCGGTCTTCTGCCGCAGTCCGCTCGGTATATGCTGACTTCAACCACCTTTGTTCGTCATTACATCTGACCGTCTTGCCAGTAATCTGCCTTGACAGTGTTTTCCTACTACCTTGCTCAGTATCGTCAGCCTTTTCTGACTATGCATAGGTGAGCGCTTTAGGATAGTCATCTAGAATACAGTGGAATGGAATAATAGAACGGAATGGATCGGAACGGAAAGAAATAAAAAAGAATAGATGATGTAGAGTTCCAGTATGAACCTAACAGTGCATTAAACATTGTTTTTCTAAGATGAACACAGTAACCAGTTACCTAGACGGCTCGCCGATCTACGGGTCGGACAAGAAGTTGGCTTCGAAGCTTCGCAGCCGGTCAGGAGGGCGTCTGCGGCAGGAGTCGAGAAAGGACTGCCTCCGGGGTTTCCTGCCCAGCGTCAGCGACAAGTTCGCTATCTGCGACTTGAGGAACTCTTCGGATCCCTGCTATCTTGCTGGTAAAACAATTCGCATTTTTTTTTTATATTGAAAATGTACACGTAGACCGTCGCCAATAACTTCTATAGGCCTTCTGCTTAATTGCGGCTGAAAAGGGTCAAACCGGTTCTTATTATATAACTATTCCCTTTGTTTGTTTTGTGTCTAACCTCAGTGTATAAAATTAATAATATTTCGGCTTTTCGAAAAATCACAAACTGGTAAAAATCTCAGGATTTTTCAATGGAAATCAGACCTTTACTCCGGACTTGATTTTTTCATCTGGTAACCCTAACCGGGGCTAGCCTGAGAGTAGTAACCCAGTGAGAGAATTAAAATAAAACAGGGTGATTAATCCAGTGAGCTTTGGTGTAGAGGCCTTAAGGAACATACTTATCTGAAGTCATGAATTGTGGCTACAGATAACTCCATAAGAATATGACGATATGTCCAGTATGCTCCAACACCTCGGTAAAAAATATACGTAGGTATATTTGTGAATATTCAAACTTGCTCGCCCTTTCTCCAAATCCAGGAGACACAAGAATCAATCAGACGCCTACCCTAGCCATGCTGCACACATTGCTTCTCCGAGAGCACAACCGCGTGGCAGACATCTTGAGCGACCTGAACCCGCTGTGGAGCGACGAGAGGCTGTACCAGGAGGCCAGGAGGATCGTCATCGCTGAGATACAGCATATCACCTACCAGGAGTGGCTGCCCGCCAACTTTGGTGAGAGATTGAGATCGACGGTCGGCACTTGATGGATGGTTCATCTATACCTTATAAAAGCGAAATACCACTCATTGATTAATCACGAAATCTCAGAAACTATAACACTTACAAACTTGTTTTTTTTAACTCTTTGTTTCCTTATAGAGTGCAGACATCCGCTAAGAACTGAGTTTACAAAAGTAGTAGAAACTGGAGTCCTAAATGTATGTAGACTTGTGGAGTAAGCTACTTCCACGTGGACGAAGCCGCTAGTAGAAGCTAGTTCTGTATATTTAATAACTTATTTAAGAGGAAATTCTAAGTACGGAAACCATACTCAGGCATATTAAAACATAAGAGGAAGCCTGAAAGTGTTACCGGTGGCTCAAAAGGTGTATGACGATGGATAGTCATGGTATGGGCTTGTAGCTTACAATCTAGCTGACTGGTAAGGTCCAAGCCCGAGTCGACGGCACGTTGTGTTTCATGCGCACCTGAAAGGCATGGCAACAAAAAGGACGGGGCCCAAAAGGGGCGATACTTGCTAACCAAAAACTCCTCTAATAGTTCATGTTCGCAGGTGAATACTACCTCCGTTACTACCGCATATCGCCGTCCAGCCTGTACACTCGCGACTACAGCGCGGACGTGAACCCTGGCGTCATCAACAGCTTCGGGGCGGCTGCCTTCCGGTTCCTCCACACCGTCGTCAGCGACAATATCATGACATGTCCCAGCGGTTACAACGCTGCTTATTTGCACAGGTATACTTAATGTTATACGTTCTTAGTTTATATCATTTTACTCCTCCACTGTTATCGTCTGATTAAGTTTATTTGTTGCGACTACCAAGACAGTGCCTAAGACAATAAGAACCACGTATTTTATGATGCATTATTTTTCAGTACCTGCTTATTTTTTTTTTTTTAGACTTACTAAAAGCATAAAATAATAATAAAAACCCCTAAACTAATTAAAACAAACTAAAATATGGCGTCGATAAACTTCTAAATCGCTGTCAACAGGTAATGTGCCCGAAAGACTGGTGGCATTACCACACTGTATGACAATGCTTTGCAGCAAATAAAGTTTGAGCAGTGATGGCCCTGTGGCATTTGCCCCGACTTTCGAATTGTAGGTAGTGGATTCAAACCCTTCCAAGCACATTCATTTGTATAATTTATCACTACTGTTCTCAAAACGGTGAAGAAAAACATATTGAAAAAGCTGTCATGCCCCGGGACTAAAATTTTTGAGATATTGTGACATCCACCAAACCGCACTGGACCCACGTGATGGATTGCGGCCCATTCCTTCTCCTAGAGAGGAGGCTTAAGTCCCAGCAGTGAAAACATTAAAAGGCTGATTATGTTAAAGTGACCATCTGAACTTCCAGGCTAAGCGACCACTACTTCAACCCGAGCCTGCTGGAGTCCACTCCTGACTCCTTTGACGACGTCGTCCGTGGTATCATAGCGCAGAACGAGGGAGAATCAGACCCGTACTGTTCCGGGGAGATCACCAACCTACTGTTCAAGTCACGCAACCGATGGGGTATGGACCTGGTAGCTATGGATATACAAAGAGGCAGGGACCATGGGATCGCCTCTTATAATGATTATAGGTAAGATCTAGACAATAAGAATATTAGGTATACTCAATAAAACCATCATCATAACTTAGGAACATTTTACCTTTTTTCTAAGTTAGAGAGTTATCTTTTTAATTCTTTATAGACTGGCGCTTGACCACTATCTCACCTGATGGTAAATTATAATGTAGTCCGAGATGGAGCACGCTTGCCTATAAGTAACCTATTCACTCTTGATATAAAGGCCCTTAAGTTGTAGCTATCATTGCAGGAAACACAGACTCCGGCTGGGAATTCGATTCCTTAGCTGTACGCACAGTTTTGATGGTTTTAAAGAGTATGACTGTGTAACTATATCTATAAATTTCACTACCATCAGATTTTATTTTTGCTTACCTACTATCCAATACTGAACTGCAAATTTTAATTTCGCGGGCTACCTTTCCTGGAGCATTCGCTTTTTAAACTAATATGGTGTCGACGGCGTCAGAAGACTGATAGCTTTTTTAAGGTGGGAATCATCTAAAGAGAAGTCATTCAGTTACCACGCTCTAGGGTGGAATGAGAGGGCATGACAAACTTTTATCCCTTTCATGCAAGGCAACTGTTATGTCATCAATCCCCTTGCCGCGCTTGCACGCGCGACTACAGAGGGCAGACGGCAGAAGGCTAGCTTAGCTTAACTGAAAAGAAAGAAAGAAAGAAAAAGAGTTTATTTGCGTCCAACTGGTAGAAAATCCCTAAGGCTATCACATGTCCGCCTTTGTACGTTTGTGTTGCATGATGTTTTAATAAATAAAGGACTCTCATCAGACAATCAGTTAACTGAGGAAGATTTAGAAGCAGGTCCTTATGTACTCATTTTCAATATTTCAGGGAGATTTGCGGTCTACAGAGAGCAAGATGTTTCCAAGATTTGGTGAATGAGATACCACAAGATGTAAGTCAAGAAAATATGTAGGTAGATGTTTCATAGCATAGCCATAGTCAGCCTAATAATGTTCCCACTGTTGGGACTCAGGCATCCTCTTTATAAAAGAGAATGGGCCGTAATCCACCTCGCGGGCTCAGTGCGGGTTGGTTGATGTCACATGTCTTCGAATTTTAGTATCTAGGACATTTCGGTTGCTACGAGGCGTTTCCATATAAAGTGTATGGAGATCGCCGCGCTCAGATCGGCGTACGTGGCACACGTGTGCGCAGTGTAGTTCTAGCTTAAACCTTTGCAACATAAGCTAGTATATATTGTTACGTACGTGGGTAACCAAATGCCGATTCACCAATAAAGAACCTTATTTACCACAAACAATAAGTAATTAGTCTAGTCAACAATAATCCAAATCACAATTAGCACTAGAGTTCCGTTACACTATCGCCTCGGTCGTTAGATAAAATCACTTCGCACTCTTAGGTAGATCGCTCTTGTTCGCAGTCGAAATCAAAACTGACTCACTTCCGTTCGCCCCCGAACGGAAGTGAGTCAGTTGGTATTTATATGTGGAGCAAAGAAAATTCTAGATACTGACGTCTCAGGATAAATCCAGAACAATAGAGTCGCGTCGCGGGGCCATAAATCAATTTTATTACTTTATCCTTCGCGAGTCACTTTCACGCGAATTTCGACCCTATTGTTAATGCTGGAAAGTACTAGAGGTGAGAGTGGCGGTGCGAAGGCTGAGTGCCAAGAACACCGCCCCAGGACCCGACGGCTTGCCAGGGAAAGCCTGGGTCCTGGCCATGGAGGCTCTCGGGCCTCGACTAAGAGGGCTCTTCAGCGCATGTATGGAGAGGGGCCAGTTTCCACTTCGCTGGAAGACGGGGAAACTGGTCCTCATCGCGAAGCCAGGGCGCCCTGCGGACTCTCCGTCCGCGTACCGGCCCATTGTGCTGCTCGACGAGGTGGGCAAGCTCTTTGAAAGAGTCATTGCAAACCGCCTTGTCGCGCGGCTAACACGGGTGGGTCCGGACTTGTCGGACGGACAGTTCGGTTTTCGCAGGGCGCGCTCTACGGTGGACGCCATCATGCGCGTGCGAGCCCTCACGACAGGGGTTGCGGTGTCCCGGGGCAGGAGCGTCGTGGCAGTGTCCTTGGACATTGCCAACGCGTTCAACTCCCTGCCCTGGAGTACGATCCGGAGGGCACTCCGGTACCACCGGGTGCCCGAATACCTCTGTCGAGTGGTCGAGGCTTACCTGTCGGACAGGTCCATTATCTACCCCGGTCACCAGGGAGAGTGGAAACGTCGAGAGATGTCGTGCGGTGTTCCGCAGGGGTCGGTTCTAGGCCCACCCTTGTGGAACATCGGCTACGACTACGTGCTGCGCGGCGAGCTCCCTGACGGGGTCAGCGTGGTCTGCTACGCAGACGACACGCTGGTTCTAGCGCAGGGAGAGTCGCACCAGGCGGCGGTCGCTCTAGCGACACGCGGGGTTGCGATAGTCGTTGGTAGGATCCAGGAGTTGGGACTCGAGGTGGCGCTGCACAAATCCGAGGCCATGTTTTTCCACGGCCCTCGGAATGCGCCACCATCGGACTCCCAACTTACGGTAGGAGAAGTTCGCATCGGCGTCGGGTCGACGATGAAGTACCTGGGACTCGTTCTCGACAGCCGATGGAATTTCGGAGAACACTTCCGACTTTTGGCTCCCAAACTCAACCGGGCCGGGGCTGCTCTCAAGCGGCTCCTGCCCAACCTTGGGGGTCCAGACGCCTCCTGCCGGAGGCTCTACGCGGGGATCGTTCGGTCCATGGCCCTCTACGGGGCGCCGGTGTGGGCGCCGTCGCTGGCAAAGCGACCGGCATCCATACTGAACGCCTGCCAGAGGGTCATGGCAATACGGATGGTGCGGGGTTACCGCACGATCTCCCGCGAAGCGGCGAGCCTTCTGGCTGGCCTACCACCGTGGGATCTGGAGGCAACAGTCCTTGCACACATGCACGATAAGCGCGTGAAGATGCAACGCCGGGGTGAAAGTCCACTACCGCGACAGGTCGAGGTATGGCGGACAGAGCTCCGGCGGGATCTCATGGTGAAATGGCGTCAACTATCGCAACCCAGTGCTGGGCACGCCACAATTATGGCGGTAAGTCCCCTCTTTGAGGCGTGGCTGGAAAGACCTCACGGCGTCCTTACCTTCCGCATGACGCAGGTCCTCACCGGACATGGCAAGTT
This sequence comes from Mythimna lalbum, assembly GCA_949319445.1. NCBI lineage: Eukaryota > Metazoa > Arthropoda > Insecta > Lepidoptera > Noctuidae > Mythimna > Mythimna lalbum. Next base: position 19,489,356 of record OX439356.1, on the reverse strand, counting down.
CGGAAGGTTCCTGCATCGGATTCGAGCGGAAGAGACGCCCGGGTGCCGCCACTGTGCGGAACGCCCGGAGGACACGGTGGAGCACACAATTGAGGTGTGCCCTGCTTGGGCGGAGCAACGCCGTGTCCTCGTGGGGGCGATCGGCGGCGGAGACCTCTCGCGCCGGGCCTTGGTTCAGGCCATGGTCCGGAGCGAGGAGGAGTGGCAGGCGGTCGCCTCCTTCTGCGAAGCAGTAATGCTAGCAAAGGAGGAGGCAGACCGCATCAGGCAACAGCGCCCCCGCCGCCGCCGCCGGGATTCCGATCCCGATTTCCGGCCACCGTAGACGCGGGCTCGCGGACGGCGAGCCATGGGTAGCTCGCTGTCCGATCGTCCGGTAACTGTCCGGACCGAGCCAAGGCGTCGACGGCGCGCACTGTTCCCGCGCGCCTCAAGGAGTTGTCAGCAACAGGAGGGGCCCATCGGGGTCGAAGCCTACCGGGGTCGGGGTTATCCGAAAGGAAACTAGAGCCCCGGTATGAAGGCTAGAAGGAACGGCGCGGGGTTTTTAGTCAGTAAGAGTCTGACACTGTCTCCCGCTCCACCCAAGAGCGGGTTTCGTCAAAGATGATTTTCACCGTCGAGAGAAAAAAAAAAAAAAAAAATGCTGGAAAGTACCATTTCCTTTATCTACCTACTTTAGATACCTACAGATTACATACCTACTGTTGGGGCTTCAGTGGAACTTCAATGAAACTCCCGTATCGAGGTATGGTAATATATTTGATTTAAACTGATTTTTTACAATTTTTATAGACGGAGCGCGAGGTGATTGAAATAATGACAAATTTTTGATGTGCATAAAAATGTAGGTGGATGAATAATAAAAAAATCACATTCAGTACGACGCGGGCGCCTAGTCTTTTGGAAAGACAACAAAAAACACGCACACTGCACTCCTTAATACTAACGCAGGCGTAAACATCCTCCCCCCGTTGAAACTTCCGAAGTTTCAACCCTTCAGAAACTCCTCTTCGGTTGGTAATGGGCAGATGCGAACTAGAGGGCGCCGTATAGTTCCTCTAGTTGTCCTGATGTCGGCCACTCGTGAAACACCATCTGGTCCTGGGAAAAGTCTTTCAATGCGCCCAAGTCTCCAGCATAGGGGTGGAACGCCATCTTCTTGCAGTAGAACCAGATCTCCAATCTTGACCGAGGTGGTGTTAGTTTTCCACTTTCGCCGCAGCTGCAACTCAGCAATATACTCCCTTTGCCAGCGTTGCCAAAAATGTTGGTATATTTGCTGCAATCTGGCATAACGTTGCAAATTTGTTGAGGAGCAGTCTGCCACAGCTGGTTCAGGCAGAGTGGTGAGAGCCCGGCCAATAAGAAAATGCCCAGGAGTAAGGCACTGGAAGTCGTTAGGAGAAGCGGATAAGGGATAGAGAGGTCTACTATTTAAAACAGCTTCTACCTGAGCGAAAAGTGTCTGAAGTTCTTCGTAACTTAGGTGGGAATTACCCATTACTCGTCTAATATGATATTTTGCTGAACGGATGCCAGCCTCAAAAATGCCGCCAAAATGAGGAGCGTAAGCAGGTGAGAAGTTGAACTGAATGCCTTCCGAACATGCAAAATCTGATAAATCGTTTTGGTAAATCTTAAAAAAGTAATTAATTTCCTTAGCTCCTGCGACAAAATTGCGTCCATTGTCACAGAAAACCTCCGCGGGCCTGCCTCTTCGTGACACAAACCTTCTGAAAGTCATGATAAATGCATCCTTTGATAGATCGCTCACGGCTTCAAGGTGAGAAATTTTATATCGAAGGCATATAAAAAAACAAAGATAGCACTTGACTAGCGAGGCACCACGCCCTCTTTTGTTTACAATTAAGAATGGGCCAGCGAAGTCAATTCCTACTGCTTGAAATGGGAAGTCTGGCGTGACACGTTGGGATGGTAAATCCCCCATGAGTGGCGCAATAGTCTTGCCCTGCAAGCGTCTGCACCTGGGACAGTTATGAAAAACGCGCCGAGCCAAGTTTCTGCCGTTAATCGGCCAAACGTATTCTCTAACAGTAGCTAACAATAGTTGTGGACCAGCATGTAATCCACGTTTATGTTCGTATTCGAAAATCAATTTCGTAAAATGATGCGAAGCATGCAAGAGAATCGGGTGTTTTTTATTGTAATCATAGTCAGATGAACCTAGTCGGCCACCAACTCGTATAACTTTATCATCGCTTAAAAATGGAGTCAATGATAAAATGTTTGATTTAGTACTTAAAGCCTTGCTATTATATAGCAAATTATATTCACAGAGAAATGATTCTTGCTGTGCGAAACGACACAAATGTAGAAATGAATTCTTTAATTCATCAACCGTTAGATTGCCAAAATTTTTATTTTTATTAGGTTTTAAATTATTAATAAATCTAAGCACGTAAGCAAAAGATCGTTTTATTTTAGATAAGCTAGAAAAGTTTTTAAAATTAAGTATAGGCTCATTTTGAAAGACAACATGAGAGCCAGTACAATTAGGTTTGGTTTCTGGTAAATCATTAATATTAATTTTATTGGGTTTTAAGATAGGCCAATTACATTCAGGCTCCATGAGAAATAAAGGGCCTGACCACCATAGATTGATACCGCTGAGCTTGTCTGGGCTGACTCCTCTAGATATGAGGTCAGCAGGATTAACAGATGTGGGCACATAGCGCCACGAGGAGGCATCAGTTAGCTCACAGATTTCCGTAATTCTATTAGCAACAAATGCTTTTAAATTTATAAAACTAGTGTGAAGCCAGGCAAGTACTACTGACGAATCACACCAATGTACTTGATGCTGAAATTCATATCGTAGTGCCTCCCTAACAGCCTTGCATAACCTTGCAGCCAGCAGGGCTGCACACAATTCTAAACGAGGAATAGTTGTACCTTTAATTGGAGCTACTTTGGACTTCGAACAAAGCAGCTTGACTGTGACCTCGTTCCCAGCATTGACGGAACGTAAATAAATGCAAGCGCCATATGCATGTTGAGATGAATCACTGAAAGAATGTAATTCTACATATGCGGGTTCATTACAAAGAACACGACGTGGAACTTCTAGGGTTAAAAGGGAAGGTAAAGACTGCATAAAGTTGGTCCAGTCTCTTTGGACTTCAGGCGGGACTGGACAGTCCCAAGTCAAATTATGCAGCCATAGTTGTTGTAATAATATTTTCATTTTTATTACACACGGACTTATCAGTCCCAAAGGGTCAAATATTTTAAAAAGAGACGATAAAAAAGATCTTTTAGTTAAACTATTATTAGTAGAAAGTGGAAGTTTTATAGGGAAATGTAACTGATCGGTTGATGGATTCCATCCCATGCCTAGAGTACTAGTTGACTCACTTACTAAAAGATTATCGTTCGTTTGAGTATTTGAGTCAAACAGTGAGGGTAAATTAGTTTTAAATTTACGAAGATTAAAGCATCCTTTCTTTAATTCTTCGGTTACAGATTGGTGAATATAACGTAGGGTGTCCTCACTTTCACAACCGGTAATGAGATCATCCACGAAGAAATCATGTTGGATTATCTTTTTAATCATAGGATCAGCACATTCCTCACCAATTTGCCATAAACAACGAGTGCTCAAGTAGCTGGAACTTGCCATTCCGTAGGTCACAGTGCCTAGTTGAAACGTTTTGATGGGCAGGGACTCATCCTCTCTCCATAAAATAAGTTGAAGGTTGCGGTCTTCCTCATGGACACGGATTTGACGGTACATTTTCTCGACGTCTCCCGTGAGGAGAAACTTATGTTGTCGAGCTCTTATTAATATGGAGAACAGTGAGTCCTGCATATTAGGCCCAACCATAAGGATGTCATTTATAGACTGACCTGATGAAGTAGGAGCTGAGCCGTCGAATACTACTCTAACCTTTGTAGACTCACTACTGTCTTTGAAGACAGCGTGATGGCAGAGGAAGTAAGAGGTAGAAGGTATAGGTATAGCGGATTCTGAAAGGTGACCTAAGTCCGCGTATTCACGGATGAATTCTAAATATTGCGATTTCACATGTGGTTGCTTGCGAAATCTCTTTTCTAAATTTAATAAGCGTTTTTTAGCAAGTGAGTAAGATTCACCTAGACAATCAGGTGTATCCTTTAACGGTAGACCAACTGAGAATCTACCGGTTTCTAAACGGAAGGTGTGCGATAAGAAATGTGTTTCGCATGCCTTCTCGCTATGACTCATATGTGGTTGAGTTTGGGGAATGTCTTCTAAGTCCCAGAACTTGGTGAGTTCTTGATGTATTTTGTCAACAGATGACACATAAGAAACGACTGAATGATTAGAATCTGTAGTATTTTTCCTTAATTTATTATTTGTGGGTAAATTAAAATACAAAGGACCAGTTACTAGCCAACCAAATTGAGAGCTTCTCAATACAGGTGAATTATGACCGAGAGAGAGTTGATCACGGCCAATAATGTCCCAGAAAATATCGGCACCGATGACAACATCAACAGGTGCTGGTTCGTAGAAGTGAGGGTCTGCTAAAAAGTAGTCATTTGGTATATTAAGTTTTTTTACGTCAACGGGCATTCTAGGTATATTACCGGTTAATACTGGCAATACCAGAAAAGAAGAAGTGACGGTAAAATGTTTCATCAAGGATTTTAACTGGACTACACAAGTTTCTGTAGCCTGAGTGGTAGTTTTATTGCCTATGCCAATTATATTGACATGCAAAGTGGTAGTCGGTTCTAAAAGTAGTTTTGTTTTAAGAGATTGAGTGATAAATGATGACTGACTACCGCAATCCAAAAGAGCACGAACCTTCAGTGCTTGATTGGTAGTAGGATTGGCTACCTCAATATAAACAGTAGACAGTAAAACTTGATGGGTATTTTGGTTTGCAAAATTAACGATAGTATCGTCAGTGGTGTCGGGTGAAATAGTGACAACACTAGAAATATTTTTGTTAGTAGGTTGTTTATGCAAGAGTCTATTATGTCTTGCATTGCACATGCGACACGGATGCATGCGACAATTGCGTGCGGAATGGCCAGACCTTAAGCAGTTATGGCAAAGCTGTAATCTGCTTACTTCAGTGATGCGGTCATTCACACTCATTGCCAAAAAGGTGGGACAATCATAAAGACGATGATTACCGTTACAAACGCTGCATGATATATCAGAAATATTATTGTCTTCACTATTGGAAGTGTATGACTGATGAGATTTTATTTGATTGTTAGGATCAATAGGCTTCGACATTATTTGAGTTTTATGTTTAGAATATGATTGGCTGCTGTTTATTGACTCAAGTACGTCAGCGCGATCTATAAGAAACTTGAAAAAATGTTGCAAATTAGGTATATTGGTGTCCAATGTGCCCCGGTACTCTTCCCACTTTGCTCTGGTGCAGCTGTCAAGCTTGGGGCTCATTATATGAATGAGCAAAATATCCCAGTCACGTGAACCTATACCGAGACTAGTTAAGGCACGTAAATTTTTATTAACATGATCCACAAGAAATCTTAACGATTTATCGGACTCATTTGCGATTGGTTTTATATGTAATAATGAATTTATATGATGAGTCACTAATTGGCGAGTATTATCATATCTGTCACATAATAAGTTCCAAGCACACGCATAATTTGCGCTTGATACCTCCAAGTTAGCTATAATGCGCGCTGCATCGCCAGTCAAGTACGAAATAAGATAATGAAATTTGTGAATGGGAGCGATGCGGTCGTTATTATGTACTATAGATAGGAATGTGTCCCGAAACTCAAGCCAACGAAAACTAGACCCGTCGAACTTAGTAACATGAATTTGTGGTAATTTAAAACCTATATCATGATGATCATGATTACAGGGACCTGTGGTTATCTGACTTGAATTTAAATCCTTGTAATTACTTTCATCATGACGGTTTGAGTTGTATTTTTGTGTAATACTTTGAGCAATTGCAATATTGGAAATAAATAGTTGTTCGATAGTATCACGCTCATCAATCTCACTAGATAAATTTTCAGAGTTCAACACTTCTATCTGATTTTGCAAGTCGTCAAAACGGCTATATATAGATTCGAATTTGTTTAATTTTAATGTTAACTCAGCTAACTCAATCTGAGAAAGCGTTTCTTTAAAGGTAATGTTTGATAAAAAGTTTCTAAATTTAGTTATTTGACCTTTTATGGAGCTGCGTTTCACTAAAAGATCCTGTAGTTCACGAGGATCGTTTGTGCTAGCTTCACCTCCATAGTCTTTTCCCATTATATATGTAATAATTAAGTTGTTTGATTATGGAAGTGTTTAGACACAAACTAGTCCACGATATGTAAAAAGAAAAAACCAAAAAACTTAGCTCACGCTTCTCGCCTAACGTCACCTGAGGCCGGCTCTGCGCGGAAGTAGGGCTCCCGTTCAGTCCCGCTGTCACACGGTGACACGGCAGGCGTCCCGAGTTTGCGTTACACGGAGAGATCGACCTGGAATGTTCGGCGATAATGGTGAACTATATGCCTTATAATATATAAAAGCCTGTGAGGAAACACGAATGAAAACTATGGTTTCATCAATAAATTAAATAAATTACTTTGATGAACTGCGTAGGTACGGTGTATTCTTGCAATATTTAGAGACACTACATTGACTACAGACACCAATACACTCATGGAAAGCTATTCTAAATAGGTACAGGATAGATTGATTATGGATTAGGGTATAAAAGGTAAGGTTAGGTAACAGGGATTTCACAAGGAAAACTGGGCACTTAGCTGCATTGGCCGAGGCTGCGGTACGATGCTGAATGCTGATCGCTGACCGGCGGTGGCTGCAATGGCTCGTGCACCTCCAGGGAACCCAGGTATGATTCTTGATCCTAATCAAAGGTGGCTGCGGCGCAATGACTAGGCCAGCAGCGCGTGGTCACGTTGTCGCGAACTTGTTTCCGACAAAATTGCAGGTTTGGTCGACGGTCGCCAGATGTTGGGGCTTCAGTGGAACTTCAATGAAACTCCCGTATCGAGGTATGGTAATATATTTGATTTAAACTGATTTTTTACAATTTTTATAGACGGAGCGCGAGGTGATTGAAATAATGACAAATTTTTGATGTGCATAAAAATGTAGGTGGATGAATAATAAAAAAATCACATTCAGTACGACGCGGGCGCCTAGTCTTTTGGAAAGACAACAAAAAACACGCACACTGCACTCCTTAATACTAACGCAGGCGTAAACACCTACTAAATAATGATTGTAGTAGGTACTACTCAGGATTGTTCCAGATCTTGCCAGGCTAGGTAGGTACTTGTGTTCTAGAGCTTTCGAACAGCAATGCGTTTTAATTATTTGTTGCTACTCTTTATTTTGTCGGAGATATGACGTGTTGAAGTTTAACGGCATAACAATATTAATAAACTCCTAAATAAAATACCATCCTCACATTTCAGCGTATAAACGCCCTTCAGTATCTATACGAGTGCGTGGATGACATAGACCTGTTCGTGGGAGGCTCCATGGAACGCGACGTGCAGGGCTCGATCCTCGGCCACACCTTCCAGTGCATTGTGGCTGAGCAGTTCTACAGGACCAGGATCGGAGACCGCTACTTCTATGACAATGGGGAGATGCCGCATTCTTTTACTAATGGTTTGTTTTTCATATTTTGACGGTGTTGAGCTTTTAGAGGTAGGAACAGGATGTAATGTTGAAAAGGGAGGATTCACCGAATACTGGTATTGAGTCTGATCCAGGCAACTGCTCGATTTCAGGCTGTTGTGTATGTTCTAATCGCGCGGAGAACTCTAATACCGCGGAGCAGGATTTTGTAATTTAATTTCAGTGTGAATGCTGGAAAATGTAGCGGTAGTAGACCCAGACCAAGATGTCGGAATGAACTTGACCAAAGACTTTTTCAATACTCTTGCTCGAAAACCTGCTCTTATCCCTACCGCTTTTAGGCACGCTATTTACAACTTTACGCCCTAGTGCGGAAAAGTGCACGAGCTGCTGGCTTCAAATGACCCGTCAACCTATGCCGCCTCGCTCGCTATGACAAACTTTCTCCACTATAAATAAATATATAATTTCCAGACCAACTAAAAGAAATCAAGAAGGCGTCAATGGCTCGACTGATCTGCGACAACACTGACGGAGTCTACTACGTGCAGAGGAAGGCCTTCGAGGTGGAGTCCACCTACAACCCGAAGTACCGCTGTGACGATTACAACGCTATCCCATATGTGGATCTCACTGCTTGGAAGAAACCCACCATCTTTGATTGAAGAGGACGTTACCTATACCACAAAATAGATAGGTACAGAAGACAATCTCATGTATGTACTTCACCCGAGCGTCCCGAGCCCAACAAGACGTCGATGGCGCGCACAGTTCCCGCACGCCTCAAGAAGTTGTCAGCAACAGGGGGGCCCAGCAGGGCCGTAGCCTACTGGGGCCAGGGTTATCTGAAAAGGAACTCGAGCCCCGGTATGAAGGCTAGAAGGAACGGGGTGGGTTTTTAGTCAGTAAGAGTCTGACACTATCTCCCGCTCCACCCAAGAGCGGGGGTTGTCATTGGACGATTTTTGCCAACCAAAAAAAAAAAATTATGTACTTCACTTTTTATACCTACGCTCGGTGGACGCCACTAATGAGCGTTTGAGCCGGAACTGTTCGACGAGCGGGCCGAGGCGCACCGAGATATCGTGTCCGTGAGCGGTGTCTATGTGTGCGTTGTGAGAGCGCGCACAGTAGGTATGTAGATTAACTTCTGTACCTAATATTTTGTGCCTATACTCCATTCGTAGATTAGACATTTTAACTCATTTATTTTACTGTCCGTTCAACCGATTTTGACTTTTATTCCGTAGACATAAGTTTTTTTTTTTCGGTGGGAAATCATCCAATGACTTTACCCGGACGGAGCAGGGGCGTTTCAAACGTTTACTGACTAACATTCACTTCTTTGTTCCTTCTTTGCCTTTGTCACAGGGCCCCGGGTTTGACTTTCACATAACCCATGGTCCCAGGCCCCCAGTGGGCTTCAACCCTGCGGGGCCCGTACGGTTTTGCTGTCATCTTGAGGCGCGCGTGGAACATAACGCGCGCCGATATGACGACTCGGGCTCTGTCCGGACAGTAAACGGACGGCCGGACGGCGAGCAATGAGTAGCTCGCCCACGCCTACGCCTACGGTGTCCGTAGACATGATAATGGCATTAAATGCAAAAAAGTGGTTACAATACCAACTTTTTACTGCAGTCGCCATTTGTCATGCCACCAACCAACGTAATAAAAATTGTGCGGGGTGCGAGGTCGTATATGATATAAAAGCACTGATTGGTTTTGGATAGTTTATTAAAGTTCTACAAATGTTATGTTAAATGTTACGTTAAAATGTTATGTTAAAAGGTTATGTTAGATGAATGCACCCGGTCCGTTTGGTGTCTCGTAATGCACTGACGTTAAAGTACAATTGTAGTAAATTGCTGCGTTAGCAAGTGTTCGGTTGCTTAGACCGAACATATTCCGGGGCGGCAAAGATGCAGTTAAGATGAGATGGTGATAATACAATCATGTTAGTTAAGATGATAGTAACCTAATGTTAGTGGAGATTCTTAAGATAATACATAACTAGCGTTTAGAAAAGCTAATAGATAATCTTAATGTCTCTAGTTTTTGTTTTTTAACCACGCACTACACTTTGAGCACTGAGCTGACGGTCAGCCTTGTTACATTGTCGCGCACAAGCACTAGCACTCGCGTCGTTGACACTTTGTAGCTCGATGTCTGGGGAGATCAGCACGCGTCGCATGCGGCGTCGTCGCCACCGCCACAGGAGCACGGCCGTGCCCACAGCCGCCGCCAGCACGAGGATGTAGCTTACCACGTATTGATGGATGTCATGTGGTGACAACATGTCGTCTAGTTCTACGTCAGTGTTTCTTAGCTGTTTGATTTGTTTGTAGATTTTGAGCAAGTCGTCATCTAATTCGTCTTCCTCAGTTTGATTATCGTGAACCGTTTCGATCGGTAAGCTCACATTAATAATGTTGTTAAGTTGGTCAATCTTGGGTACGTAAATATTTGACTGAACCGTCATGTTATTCTCAAATTTTGTGTTTGCATGCAAGGTAAAATCTTGCCCTTTGATAACACAACCCAGGCCGAGGTATATTACTCCTGCTTGGTTGAGTTGCTCGACTGTGATATTCTCTCCACAAATTATTTTAATAGAATAGTTGTTACAGCAGTGGTATAAATACACAGAAGGATCGTTCAATGGTATCCACATGTTTGAACATAAATTTTGTTCAACTTTACATTGGTTAGTCTCTTGATTGAGATTGCAGTAATTGTTGTTGTCACTGCCTAGATGGTACACAGGCTTCTTTAGTAAGCACATATAAGTCTCTTCCTGAGTGAGACATGTTGAAAGCTCATTGTTGTTTGTCGGTATGTACTTATCCTTTTGCAGATTCACTGCAATGTATTCTGATTTCGGCACAATGCTTGTCATATTCTTACCGAATTGTTTGGGAATTGGTTTCACTCTTTATAATTTGTAACGATCTCTACTGATCAATGGGAATGTAATTTGGAATATAAAATATTTTTCTGTGGTCCGTGCTTTTATTTGCAATAGATGATACAGTTTTCTCACATCAGTTTGATCGATAGGTAGCATTAGATCATCCGTAAGTTGTCCAGCAATGACATTGAGTTCTTGTTGTAGTTGTTTAGGTGTTAATAGATGTATGTTAAACTGACCATGGCGAATGTCCGTCAACGTGTCCAGTAAAGTGTCTTGATTACCCCTTAATGTTTGGAGCAAAGTATTTGCAGCCAATGCAGTTACGATTTGTCCTTGTACTATACTCATGTTATTCATTACTTGTTGTACTCCATTTGTTAATTTGTCCAATGTATCTAAATGATGATTTATAGTTTTGTGTTGCTTATGGATAATCTTTTCAGTTCGTTTTAGGATGTTGTATTCCGACTCTACAACAGACGTTTGGTTTTTCCATAATTTTGCCAAATGATTTTGATTTCGCTTTATGAGTTCAATGTCCTTAGTGTATTGTTCAGCGAAACGCTCATCCAATACGCCGAAAAGATAATTCGCTACGTAACCTAACCCATTGATAAGGCCACGACGCTGTCTGGAGGATGCGATGAATTGTTGTGTCATCACGAGCGTGTTGTAGTATCTCAGTTCGAGGAACTCGTGCTGTAGTTGCGGCACTATCATGTTACAAACGCCGCTGTTTATATTAGTACACGTGCTATTTAAATGTGTTAATAGTTTTTCTAGCGCAGTTGTGCCCTCCCAGTAGGGTGACATATCGTAATAGACGACTAAGGTCCATTTATCACGGATGAGATTCATTTTGGCCACAGGATCGAAATATAAGGACTGATTATTCCTTAATTTTGAAATGTTGTACATCATGCCGTGCGCAGTGTTGATTGCGATTGACATAAATAATGTTAATGCTAGGGCCAAAGAAATGAAGTTGACATGGCCTTGTCTGACCGACGGTGTGCGTTTTCTTGTTTTGTATTCTTGTTCATTTGTTTCCGGCGAATTAATAGGTAATCGGGAAAGTTTTATGATGGGTCTCTTTACGATTCCATTTTTCGTTCTTAAGGATACAACCCGTACAAGACCGTCTTTGCCTGGGTGGACCTCCATAACTCTTCCCATAGCCCATTTTCCAGAAGGTATGTTGTTTTCTTGAATGACGACCAAATCGCCTATTTTCAAGTTTTGTTGTGGTTTCAGCCATTTACTTCTAGCAGTTAGTAGGCTTAGATATTCTGATTTCCACCTTCTCCAAATGTCTTCTGATAGCTTCTGGATTAAATGCCAACGTGTCCTGGCATCTCTTTCTGTTTCAATAACTGTTAATCCTGTGCGTCCTGTTAAAAAGTGTGCCGGTGTTAAAAAGTCAAGGTCTTCTATGTTTTCTGTTATAGCGCAAAGTGGTCTCGTGTTCAAGCAAGCCTCGAGTTGAGCAAGAATAGTCGAGTATTCCTCAAATGTGAGCTTCTGTTCACCAATTACGCGCCTAAGGTGGAACTTAAGGCTTCTTACCGCTCTCTCCCACAAGCCTCCGGCACTCGGCCATGATGGTGCGTTGAAGTGCCATTCGATCTTCATCTCTGTCACTTCTGCCAAGAAACTGTCGTTGAAAATTTGTTGTAATTGTTGGTATTCGCTTTCTAAAATGTTGCTGGCGCCAACGAAATTAGTTCCTTGGTCGCTGTATAGATGTCGTGGAGCTCCTCGCCTAGCTGCCATCCTTTTCAACGCAGCCAAGAAGGCAGAGCTTGTTAAGTCCGAGACTAGTTCCAAGTGCACGGCTTTAGTGACCATACACACGAAAACCGCCACGTATCCTTTGGTTGTTTTAACTCCACGTCCTTTGTTTGTTTTGATTTCTACAAACCCCGTGTAATCGACGCCTGTGTGATAAAACGGTGGAGCGGGGTTACATCGCTCCTCAGGAAGATTGCCCATTAGTTGATACTGTCTTCCCGATTCTTGTTTTCGGCAAATCACGCATTTTCGTATTTGTTTCTTGGTAGCATTGTTCCCACTCGTTATCCAATAATATTGTCGTAGTTTGGCGAGGGTCACACGTGGTCCGCCATGAAATGATAGTTGATGTGCTTCGTCAATGAGAATCTCCGCCAACCGACACTTATGTGGTATGATTATCGGGTGCCGCATTTCCTCACTTATACTAGCGTTCTTCAAACGTCCACCAACACGTAGCAATCCGTTTTGATCAATAAAGGGATCTAAGTTCAATATCTGACTTTTTGAGCCAACGCTACCGTGTTTACGTAATTTCTCTATTTCCGTTGCAAATTCCTTATTTTGCACATGTTTTATAATGATTGTTTTAGTTTTGTGTAACTCTTGTAATGTGATATAGCTCGGCAAATGTTTGCGGTTACGTGCAGGTGTGATCGCTCGATATACCCATGCTAATATATGTGCTATTTTCTTTGTACTGTTGTATTTTTCTAGGAAATGGTCAATAATATTTGGACAATTTTGCACGATGTTGACTTGTTTTTTGATATTTTTGATCTCTTCGTTGATGATGTATATTTGTTTTTCAGTTTCATCTTCCGGAGTCCATGTTTTTAGCCATTGTGGGCCTTGCCACCACAATGTATGTGGTATCAGCTGCGACGCTAACATTCCACGGCTGGCACAATCCGCTGGATTGTCTGTTGATTTCACATAGCGCCAGCAGTTAGGAGGCATTGTTTCTGTGAGTTTGACGACCCTATTTGCGACGAACGCCTTCCAACGATTAGGCTCACCCTGTATCCAACCGAGTGTTACCTTCGAATCCGTCCATCCAAATATTTCTAGTCTATTCGTTAAAGATTGTTGAATTTTATTTACTAGTTTAGAGAGTAAGTATGCGCCACTAAGTTCCAGTTTTGGCAACGTAAGGGCTTTCTTATGCGGCACGAGTTTAGCTTTTGCGGCAATGAGTGTTACGTCCGATTGATGTTTTATGCGCGCATAAACTACGCATGCATAAGCCTTCATGGATGCGTCACAAAACCCATGAATTTCGATGACGTCATCACTGTTGTTCTTCAACCACCTTGGTACCTCACAGCTGTGTATGTTGTCTAGGTCTGCTCTTATTTTGGCCCAATCGTTGAAGATGTCATCGGACACTTGTTCATCCCACTGTAAATTGTTTTTCCATAGTTTTTGGAACAGTAATTTTAGTTGAGTGGACAATGGCGTTAACCAGCCTAACGGATCGAACAATTTCGATATTTCCGAAAGTAAGTTGCGTTTTGTTGGCCTTGAATTCTGTTGAGAAAAATCGCAGCGAAAAAAAAAGTTATCGGTATTTGTATTCCAACACAGACCTAGAGTTTTTGATGATGTTGATTCCGATTTCGAATTAAATACAATGTTTGTGTCTGGATTTTGATGACTCGGTAAGTCTTTAATTAATGTTGGTTCGTTGGAGGCCCATTTACGCAAGTTAAAACCCCCTGCATGTAGTAAAGTCATCAAATCTGATATAAGTTTCTTCCCCTGTTCAATAGAATGACACCCATGAACAAGATCATCCATGTAAAATTCTTTGTCTAACACCTGAGCTGCGTCAGGATATTTTTTCTGTTCGTCAGCTGCTAATTTCTTCAGCGTCATTAGAGCTAAAAATGGAGCCGCTTTAGTTCCGTATGTTACGGTTGTGAGTTGATAAGATTGTATAGGACATTGAGCATCGTTACGCCAAATTATTTTTTGTAGAGGTTGATCCGATTCATGTACTTGTATCTGCCTATACATCTTCTCGATGTCCGCTGTATAAGCGTATTGGTATTGTCTCCATTTTAGCAATAATATTTGCAGATCTTGTTGAAGGTTGGGTCCTTTGTGCATGAAATCGTTGAGGCTAAATCCTGAAGATGTCCTCGCAGATGCGTTAAAAACAACCCTGTATTTTGTTGTAGTAGATTCCTCTCGTAGTACACTGTGGTGCGGTAAATAGCATTCCAGTGTCAAGTTACTTTGCAAAGCTAATTTCATATGTTTTAATTGTAAATATTCGTCCATGAACGTTTTGTATTGTACGGCCAGTAGTTCCTGTTTCTGAAACTTGCGCTCCAAATTTCGAAATTGAGCTAAAGCCATTTGTTTTGAGGAACCCAATTTGTTTTCTATGTTGTCCTTTAAAGGTAGCCTGACCTCGTAGTGTCCGTTTTGTTTCCTAGTTGTGGTATTTAAATAAAACGTAATGCATTCTTGATCTTCGACCGATAGATTGGATTGTTCTGATATCTCTTCTGTTTCCCAGAATTTATGTATATCTTCTAAGTTGTGCAGAACTGCATTACATTGAAATGTTTTTGTTGAACCTCCACACAGTATCCACCCCAAGTGGGTTTGCTGAGCGATAGGCTGTGTTGTGTTAGTCCCCTTGATAACTCCCTCCATAATAATGTTCGCGTAAACTTCAGCACCGAGTAACAAGTCAACTGGTCGACTAATGTAGTACTCTGGATCAGCCAGATTAATATTTTCTGTAAATGACCATGATGGCTTCGAAAATGTTTGGTTGGGGAGGTTTTTAAGTAGATTGTTCATGATCATGGCTTCTGTTGTAAACGAGTAATCACTATGTATGGACTTGCACTTTATGTGAAGCAACCCTTTGCAATTGTTCTCCTTTGCGCCTACTCCTAGTACAACCCCATTGCATTTTTGGCGTTTTATCTTCAACAACTGAGCGGCTTTTTCGGTTATCAAAGAAATCTGTGACCCCTGGTCGATAAGGGCTCGCATGTTTTGATAAGTTCCGTCGGCTGCCATAACCTTCACGAGAGCAGTTGTAAGCAAAATCTCAGCATTACCGTCTTGTGACGCGTTAGAGACCTTGACCGTTGGTTCGGTGTGTTTAGACACTTGAGACCCCGTCGGCTTGACAATGGCGTCATGTAATATCGTACTATGATTAGCTGTACATTTGCGGCATCGTTTTGTAGAAGTACACTTGTTGCCATTATGGCTAAATAAACAATTGATGCACACCTGCAGTTTTTGCGTAATTGCAAGCTTTTGTTCAGTGGGCAGTTCCAAGAAAGTTTTGCAATTGTAGAGGCCATGTTCGCCACTGCAATGTGGACATTTGAACTTCGACACGTGTAGGGTCTTTTTCAAGGTTCCATTATTCCCACTGTTGTTATGTTTCTTGAAACCTGTTGAGGAATGTTGGTTGTTACACCCTTTCTGTTGAGGGTTATCTTGTTTGCGACGAGCTGACTCCAAACTGATGAATTTGGTCTCCAAAAAGTCCAGAAATTCTTGCAGCACTGGTAGCTCCCGCGAGTCTTTTAAAGACTCAATGTAATTGGTATATGTGTCAGAGTCTAGTTTTTGGGATAAGATGTGTACCACCATAGGATCCCAAGTTGTAGTGTCAACATCTAAATTGCGGACAGCATTCAGACATTCTACTGTTGTGTCATGCAGTTTTTTGATTTGTTGCAAGGACTGCTGTTGCATGTTGGGCAGTCCTAGAAGAATGTTCATGAGAGAAGAAAATATAGCTCTCTTGTTGTTGTAGCGGTGATGCAGAATATCCCAGCATACGGAATAGTTATCGGCACTGATTGCTAAATGTTGGATGAGCCGTTCAGCTTCCCCTTTAACTTTTCCTTTTAAAAACTGCATTTTTTGGGCGCTTGAAAGCGACGGGTTGTTATGTATTGCTTCTTGGAACAAATCCTTGAAGCATGTCCACTGGTTATAGTTACCACTAAATACAGGTATATCTAGTGTCGGTGTTGTTTTTTCTCTGTGAGCCACGGACCACATTTTAGTATTAATTGCCTTCTTCAGACAGTTGTATTGTTTTTCGTGACTCAAGAAAGTTGTTTCATACTCTCCATTTTCTTCACATAATTCTGAATCAATTTCCCAATGCAGAGTATCGATTGCTATCCACCTAGATTGCAGTGTTTTGAGGACGTCTTCAAATTCCCATTTGTCAGCAATGAGTTCTAAGTTGATGTTAGATACCGTTCGTCGGAAAGCCTTAAAATTAGCTGCCTGCTTGCGAAGCATTTCATTCAGTCTACTGTTTGTACCCTGATTTACCATCCAAGCACGACGAGCTTTTTGACCTAACTCCGAAGGTTGACCTTCTTCTCCTGGCTGCTGTTCCTCTTTACACTCCTGTTCAGTTTCGAGTTCTTTACCAGAAAACGTGCCTTCTTCTAGCAATGCTTGTTCATCACTCCTAGATGGAGCTTCCAGCAGTTGTTGATGCATCTGGTTGATCAGCATTTTGACAGCTTGATACGACTTGCTTGTTTTCTCGTACTCCTGTTTTGTAAAGTAGACATGCGTCTTACTTACTTCTGTTGTTAGACGATCGTTGTTAAATTGATACTCCTTCCAGTATTCTTCTAAAGAATTCAAACACTTTTTCAAATATTCGAAGGTTCGACGTTGGACACTGGTCTTCTTTAAATTAACCCCGATCTTTTCGATGTTAATGGCGAGCGTCAATTGAACGTCGTAAAGCTCAGCCATTTTGCACGTTGTTTTTGGATGTAAAATCTCCCAAAGTGTAGAAAATAATGGAAAGATCTTACTTGTGGTCTGCTACTATACCACCGTTGATGTTCTCCTTGGATCAGGAGCGTAATCCAGTCACCTACCAGTCCAGAATACCACTTTGGTCCACACACACCACACTGATATACACGCAACACTCGCGATTACTTTTCGGAACTCGCGCGATCCGGCTCGAAGGACCAATATGTGCGGGGTGCGAGGTCGTATATGATATAAAAGCACTGATTGGTTTTGGATAGTTTATTAAAGTTCTACAAATGTTATGTTAAATGTTACGTTAAAATGTTATGTTAAAAGGTTATGTTAGATGAATGCACCCGGTCCGTTTGGTGTCTCGTAATGCACTGACGTTAAAGTACAATTGTAGTAAATTGCTGCGTTAGCAAGTGTTCGGTTGCTTAGACCGAACAAAAATCAAAATCGGTTGCACGGACAGTATAAAATGTTTTTTTGAATGCCTAATCTGTCTATGCACATTGATTATGTATTGTCTATTGCAAATGGAGTATAAATAGGCTACTGAATTTAACTCTGAGCATGGAACACTGCGACGCTATCGAAAGTAATATTCGAACCCTTACCGCCGACTTATCGTAAGCGACATCCTTATAAAAATGCATTTTAGATCTTATATCTTAAGTAGGCTATGATTTAGTTCATAAGTTTGCATTTTCAAAAGGATGTCGCTTACGATAAGTCGGCGGTAATGGCTCGAATAAGTATTATCAACTTTTTTCCAGAAAAAACATTGTAAGCGACAATTTGCATTTTATGCATGAATGGATTACTCGAATTGAGTCATTTTCATATGAATTAGGCTGCACAATGTTATTGTTAGTAGGTATAAATATTGTAAGTATAAGATAATCGTTCAACCCGGGCAAAGCCGGGGCTGGTCACTGGTTAAAGGATATTACTAAGCACTAATTTGTTAAAATTGTTATTTAATAAAATACATTAGAAAATAAAATCCATCCATCTTTTCTTTGGCCTCCCTCTCTCCATATTATTTATTTATTTATTAATGCTTATTGCACATAAAACTGCACAAAGGCGGACGTAATGCCTTAGGCATTATCTACCAGTCGACCTTAGGACGGTGCAGAAACATAACATGGTAGGTGCGAACTTCAAAGCAAACAAAACAAAAAGAAAATTAAAATCAAAATACTTAATTATAAAAATAAATACTTATATAAATACATACAAATAAACAAAATTAGTATGAGAAATGAGTATAACAAATCACTGCTCTGATGATTCTGCCAATTTCTTCCGAATGTGTTCACGTGCCATTACCTTAAAAGAGAACCGGCTGGATGCCATCCTGATGTTCAATGGGAGCGCATTCCAGAGGAAGATCGCCTGGACAAAGAAAGAGGACCGGATAAACCCAGAGCGGTGTGAAGGACATCTTAGTAGACGATTATTCGTGACCGGAGATTTTTACTATGTGCAGAGCAAAGGAATTGAATTTGAGAAGTTAGATAAGAAGGAGAAGAAGGTTTGTCTACAAAAGGAAATAGGGTAGTCAAGGCCCTTAGTGCTCTACGCTGACAAATAGGTAACCATTTCAGAAGCGAACGATGTTCAGATACATGATCATACTTACGGAGGTTGAAAACAAATCGAATGCAGTTATTCAGAAGGCGGTCAAGTTTATTGAGGAGATCTGCATTCAGGTCATAGTAGCACACGTCACCATAGTCAGGAAAAATTAGGGACTGTACAAGCAATACCTTTATGTGAGCTGGAAGAAGTTTTTTAGACGATAGAATATTATGAATATACCACGACAAAAGGTTCCATTTAATATTTCCGTCACTGGCAACGCTTTTCTTGTAATATACGTAAAGGTATTTGACGATAAAAACACTGCTTTTTGTTGCTAAACATTTAATATAATATCTTAAAAACAAGTTAAACATTTGTCATGATAATTATTTTAATACCTTATGACATAAAAACAATGTTGGTTAATTATTCAATAAAGATAATTATTATATTTATTAATTGTAAAACTTATAACTATATTTGCGATTGCTTGAACACTGAAAAGGCTTGTAAGTATAAATTTGGACATTTTGTATAGAACTATGTGTTAATTTGTTATTTATATTCTCTATCACGTGTACACAATTATTCTAAGAATATTATATTCATTTATACAAAGTTTCATATCTTATTTTTTTTTATTTATGACAGAATTTATGGAAATATCAGGTACTAGCTGATGGCAGCGGCATTACCTTCGCGTAAATAGAATATACTAGCTTTTGCCCGCAGTTTCGCCCGCATACATAAAATATAGCCTATGTCACTCAGGAATAAAACAGCTTTGTATCGGTAAAAAAACTTTTCGCAATCAGACCAGCCCCCCTAACCAAGTTACAACCATTTCGAGTTGACCTTGCTGCCAATTCTTTTGTTCTGATCACGTGACTGAGCGTCGTTCCCGTACATTTGAAGCTTTCTATGTTAACTATTACAGATTAGAAACTTGGCTAGGGGGGCAGTACTTTCAGAGATTACCTCCTACAAACAAAAAAAAACAAACTACCTCTTTATTATATCAGGGTAGAAGTGTAGATAGGCCTATGTTACTCAATGATAAATTAGCTTTCTACTGGTTAATGAATTTTGGAAATCGGTCCAGTTTTTAGATTGATAGTTTTTGAGTTAAATCGTAACATACAAACAAAAAAAATCTCATTTTTCCTCTTTATAATATTACTAGCTGCTCCCAGCGGCTTCTCCCGCGTGATAGCGGAAAATTATCCCAAGGGAACATCCCTCTAGGATAAAAAGTTTCCTATGTCCTATTCCAGGATATGGTCTATCCGTGTACCAAATTTCATCAAAATCGATTTTGCCATTTAGGCGTGAAGACGTAACAAACAAACTCACTTTCGCTTTTATAATATTAATAAGGATTAGTAAAGACATAGTAATGAGTTGTAAGCTGGACCCCCTTATTTTCAAGTAAGTAAGAGTAAGACATTATAATAAGATACAATAGTTTTATTATTGGCAGGATAATTATCAACAACCTTTGTTTATAGTTTTTGAACATAATTAACTAGTCTACCAATTGCTTGATTTTAACTATAAAATCATAATGACGCAAATTCTGTACCTCAAAATTAAAAATGGAACCCTTATAGGATCACTTTATTGTCCGTCCATCTGTATGTCTGTCTGTCTAATAAGACCAAGAAAAATTTAACCATATACTCAAGTTTACAAACTCTTGAAGCTGTATACTTCAGTTTATGTGGCTAAAAACGATTTCTCTCGCTCTAGGGCGGAGCGGGAGGGCGTGACAGACTTTTACTAATTAAAACCACACTTATGTTCCTTCTTTGGCTTGCGTTCTTGGACCCCGGGGTTCCCTTTTGGCCCCAGCAGGTTTCGGCCCTGCAACGATTTTGCTGACATCTTTTTGAGGCGCGCGTGGAAAACTATGCGCCGTCGATGACTGGTGCTCGGTTCGGATAGTTACCGGACGACCGGATGACGGGCCACCCACCATTGCTCGTCACCCGCCCACGCCTGCGGTGGCTGAAAATTGAGGTTGGGGCTCCCGGGGGTTAGGCCGAGGGAAAGTCCATTCCCATTCCCATACGCGTGCGAGAAATTACTACATACGATTTTGAGATGAAAAACTCAAGCAATCGGCAGAGCTTATAACTATAACTTATGAGTAATTTTATCAACATGTACATACAATCGACTAAATAAACCCGCCAACCAACCCGCACTGGGCCCATGTAGATATACGGTCCTTTCTCCCCCATAGCGTGGAGGCTTGAGTCCCAGCAGTGCGAACATTATGATTACACACTCGATTTTTGAATTGAGAATTTGAAGTTGAGTTTTTATATGATACAAAATTTTTCAATTCATAATCCGGCAATATAAATTAAACTCTACATCTATAGACTTAAAGTCTAATTTACAATAAAATTCCAACTAAATCAGCAAGTTCCTGTTATTTGGTTTATCCTTACCCAGGAATGTGGTAATCTTGTTCTGGAGGCTGTTCCAGGTAGCTGAGGAGTTGATCTGTGACAGGCCGACTGGTTTGGCGATCCTCTCGAAGAACGGTCTCTTGTACAGACGTTGAGCCTCTAGTCTCTGGTCCTCTGTCACTTTACGGTCGTCCAAATGGTTTAAAGCTGGGAACTGGGATATCACGAAGAGTCTGGAATGTCAAACTAGACAGTTAAAATACCTAGTTTGTCAAGTAGCTGCGAGCCAAACTAATCGCATCAGCTCGCGAACTACAGGCACTACATGCACAGGATTTAGAATCTTATGTATGTGTGAAAGAGTAAAAGGTAGACCAGTTGGTTGCAATCTAGCGATCCAACTAAGGTTACCTTGGTTTGTGTAGCAAATTTGAACCTTAAACCCACACATGCCATGGATTATGCGAAAGAGAACTCCGGTACCCTAGAACAAAGGCAAAGAAAGAACAGGAGTGGGTTTTAGTCAGTAAAAGTCTGACACTGCACCCCAGGGCGGGAGATGTCATTGGTTGATTTCCTACCTACAGAAAAAACCAATAACACACAAGATGGACTTCTTCTTCACTACCGCTAAGCGACTGGTTAGAATGTTCAGAATTGCTTACCTATACTGAAGGTATTCGTAGAAGGTGCCTCCGTTGAAGTAGCTGGGTGCGGCCGGGTTGCCCATCAGTGACAGGTACTGCAGGTTAGGGCAGGACTCCTTCAGCTTCCCCACCCAGGGGTAGAGGGACGCGACCTTACAACGATTCAGCCTGGAACGTGGGGAAAAACACGTTTTTATCAACCTGTTTATCATTATATAGCTGACTCAGCAAATGTTGTTCTGCCATAATAAAAACATAATTTCCCATAATTTCTCCCTTTCTGGGTGGAGCGCGAGGGCGTGTCAGACTGTTACTGACTAAAACCAAACCTATGCGGCGCTATAGGCTGTGGTCTTGTGACCGGGCCATACAATGAAAGTGTGTGGTTGCTGCGATCCACCGCCGAGGTGCAGTGGACCCCCACATGGTCATCATCTAAAAGGTCTGGGCTCCAGCAGTTTCACTTGCGCGGAAACCCAGCCCATCATGAGCCTTCTGCCTGCCCTTTGGACATTGGCCGTCGACACGGTGATGAGGGTGAAAGATTATCTTTACTAATATTATAAAAGCGAAAGTGAGTTTGTTTGTTTATTCTTCACGCCTAAATGGCAAAACCGATTTTGATGAAACTTTGTACACGGACAGACCATGTCCTGGAATAGGACATAGGATACTTTTTATCCCGGAAGTATGTTCCCTTGGGATAATTTTCTGCTATCACGCGGGCGAAGCCGCTGGGAGCAGCTAGTATAATAATAATATAATTCTGAGATTTACACAAAAATTTTCATAAAAATCATACGAGCCGTTTTGGAGGATTTCAATAACAAATACGAGATTGTTTTATATTTATCAAATTAAAAAAAGAGGGGTAGAAGAGTAAAATAATACTGAGACAATGATGCACTTGTCTTGTCCAAGCTCCTAAGTTGAGTCTTCTCCAAAGAACTCCAGAATTTAGTGTTTTACAACAAAATAGATCTCGATTCCTGAGTGGACATCAATAAAAAGGACTAACCAGAGAAGTTCCAACTTCGGCAAAGGTGGTAGACAGCAGTTCTCTGTGATGGGGTTGTCGTCTGCTATAAGGGATGTGAGGCTCTTGAAGTACACCAGAGCATCTAGGTTTCTGAAAAATGAAAATATACAATTATATTAAAAATACTTATTTAATTTCATTAGCAGATTAAAGTTAGAACTTTATTAGACCGACGCACACGTTTTTTTTTTTTTTTTCTGTCGACGGGGAAAATCCGTATAACACACCTGCAGGCCTGGCCAAGTTATGACCGTTTCGTTTCGATTCTCATTCGGCTCTCGAGTTGGTCACGCCTCAGATTCCTTTGTTCTGACGTCATCTCAACGCTCAGTCACGTGGACAGAACAAAGGAATCGGAGGCGGGCCGACTCGAGGCGTTCGAAATGAAACGGTCATAACTAAAGGGACTAGTACACTGCGCTGAAAAACGCGTGTGATATTTAGCCTCGTACTATTTTTCATTCATAGGAAGACAGTCTAACCCCTAAAACACTAAGAGCGGGTTTCGTCAATGATGATTTTCCCCGTCGACAGAAAAAAAAAACCCATAAAACACTACGCGATACGTCGAACCACAGACTAACGCGTGTAACAGGCCCTTTAGCTAGGGGAGCCGATTTGTACGTAGAACGACGTCGCGTGGCGTGGATCAAATGTAGCTCTACAAGTCTAATTGCCATACATATAAAATGTATGGAAACCGACGCGTCCAGATCGGCTAGCAAAAATTAATCTACACATGCATATAATAACAATTGAAGTGTCTGTTTGTATATATCAAAATGGTATTTTTATTACTACAAAACAAAACGCATATTTAGTTTCTTACTCACGTTATCTTATTGTGACTTATATCCAGATATTTGACGTGGTCGGAAAACCTCTCCACAATAGTTTTAGGTATTTCATACAGCCTCTCATATGCTAGAGTAAGTCTCTCATTCTCTTCTTCATTCTCATTTGTCACGTCTACAGACCTGAAAAGACGTAATCATACCATTTAAGTTCTAAACAGTACAAATAGAGATTAAAGCTAAAACTACAGTAGATCGACACACACGTAACACGCCTGTACCCCTAGCCAAGTTGCTAATCTGCAATAGTTAACGCTTGTAGAAAACTTCAAATGTACGGGACGACGTCGTCTCAACGCTCAGTCACGTGGTCAGAACAAATGAATTGGCGGCAAGGTCAACTCGAAACGTTCGACGCAAGCGAAACGACTGTAACTTGGCTAGGGGGGCTGATTTGTACGTAGAACGACGTCGCGTGGCGTGGATCTAGTGTAGCTCTACAAGTCTAATTTCCATATGAAATGTATGGAGACCGACGCGCCCAGATTGACGTATGTGGCACACGTGCGCAGTGAAGATCTACATTATCCTTTTCGACGCCCATTTATATAATACGCGATGTATCCTCCAGCGCTACGAATATTTTACACACAAATATTTTCTTGCGTTTTTGTTTCTATTGAATATAAAACAAACAAGAACTTATTATGTGTGAAAAAGTTAAAAATATGGCATATAACAGGGCAATTTTCCATAAAAACAAAATAAAAGGTCTTGTAAAAGTCATAAATTTATATTATACTAGCTTTTGCCCGCGCGGCTTCGCTCCCGCTCTTCCCTACTCCACCCTACTATACCCAACTCTACGCTACTCTACCCTACCCTACTCTACCCTACTCTACTTTACCCTACACTACCCTAATTTTATTTTTTTTCCATAAGAACCTTATCCTCACAATAACAATCACAACAAAAAAAAAACAGCCAAATCGGTCAAGCCGTTTTCATGCTATGTCGTGACAACGGAAAACGGGTTTCATTTTTATATATATAGACTATTATTACTTCCAAACAAGTAGTGGCGCTGAGGGCACGAAAATCTCGAACTTGTATACAAGTGATTGGCGTTCAAAAGGTTAAGGCCTTCTTCCATCACAAATCACTGAAGAACAATTAGCCAGATGCCTAGCTAGCTTTTTCCCAACAATTTTTTTAAGGTAGGAAATCATCTAATAGACTTCTTCCACTCCACAATGGAGTGTGAGGGTGTGTTATACTTTTACTGAATAAAACCACATATTCCTTCAGTTGCTTGTTGTGCCCCAGGACCACCAGCAACCAACCCATAGCCACAGTAGGCTTCAGCTGTGCTAAGCCCTTACAGTACTAATATCTCTTTCTGACGCGCGTTGACCACTATGCGTCGTCGACGACGCGAGCTACCCATTGCTCATTTTCCGCAAGCCTACGCCTGCAGTAGCTGGTAATGGGAGTCAACGCGGAGTTTATTTCCAACAGTGCATTCCCATGTGCAAATTGTGCATGTGTGTATGGACTATCACCTCCAGATTTTATAAAGAATCTATAATATACTAGCTTTTGCCCGCGCGGCTTCGCTCCCGCTTGTCTCTACTCCACACTACTATACCCAACTCTACCCTACTCTACCCTACCTTACTCTATCCTACTCTACCCTACCCTACCCTACTCTACCCTACTCTGCCCTACTCTGCCCTACACTACCCTACACTACACTAATTTTATTTTTTTTCCATAAGAACCTTTTCCTCACAATAACAAACACAACAAAAAAACAAAATCAGCCAAATCGGTCAAGCCGTTTTCATGCTATGTCGTGACAACGGAAAACGGGTTTCATTTTTATATATATAGATAGATAAGGAGGCTCAACGCTTTACGAAAGACTGTTTATATTGCCAGATTTCATTGTTCGAAATTTTATTTATAGTTAATTAAAACACTACTGTCCTATTTACATTCATTAACATTGTACTTAAATTAACATACTCAATACTCACATAACAAAAGAAACCTGTAGTTTTTTTTTAACTAGAATTATGAATAAATATTAAATATGCTAAACGCAATTACTAATTTGTGGTGCAACTAGACCTAATTTTGAAGAGAAATTATAACAGTAACACTAATTAACTTACGCAATAATATCAGGAGGTATCGGAGTCTCAGACATATCTGTCATGGAGTCTACTAGCACATCTCTTGATACATCCACTGAGATGACTCCTTCGTCTGGCGGAGGTTGCACACTTGGGTAACTGAGGAATAAAAACGTTTTGCTGCTTATTTGTGTTGTAAATGCAAATTATTTGATAGAAATATTGAATTATTATCTTTTAAAGAAGCACTGAAGTTATCTAGGAGATAATCTTGATAATTATGTTAAAGTGTATTACCGTCAATTAGAGACAGAATAGTAAGACATTAGATGCGCGAACGCCGGCGTTCGCTTGGGGATTCATGAATTAATAAATTATAAAAAATTAATATACCTACCTAAATATAACTTTTTAAAACTTCATTCGTTTTTTTAAATTTTAAACTGTTAAGATATAAGCAACAACTTTAATGTAGTTGTCTTAAGAAGGAAAGACAAAGAATGAGTTTGTTTATTAATATTAATGGAATTTTACCTTAGTATAAATATCTAATCAATTAATAGATTCAACGTTGGGGACCTCGGAACAACAACGTTTCTTTATGAAAACTGTACACCGAATAAGAAGAATTTATTTTGAAAAACACTTAGTAATAGAAAATACAAACCTGCAACAACTTTGAATACGTTTGAATGTTTATTACTGAAATATTTCCAAAAAATAACAAAGAAACTAGTTATTTACTTATTTGACATAAAAGTGAGTGTTACCGTCCTCAAAAAATAAAACAATCGAAATTGGAAATAGTAGAATTTAGTTTATGTACGTCGAACAAATAGGTAAATCAGAAATAATTAATTTCAAATCGATTGTTTTCGAAGACAATTATTGATCTACTAAATCACGAAAATACAACGACTGAAGGGATTTGTAAGATTGTTTATTCACTACATATTCATAAAGGTAGAAAGATACAAAGCTAAAAAAACCTTTAATTAGAGGGTAAAAAATATGTAATTGTTAATTTGAAATATTTTCGATTACGATATTGTAATTATTATACACTGACTATACGGTCAGTAAAGTTCGCTACAAGGTGAAGGACGTGTGATTAATTAAATTAACAGACACAAGGGGTAGATTGGTTAACGCGACCAACTATTTCAAGTCGAGATAGTTTTGTAAATTATAGCCGAAATATGTTGCCCACTCTGAACTTCAAATTATTGGCTGCTATGTAATTCTTTTTAAGAATCATCCAACATACTTTGACCGTACTGTAAGCACGTGATATTATAGGAATCTAAAGCACTAGTCTTATTGAGTACTATCATAAGTTAGGTAGTATACACAATACTGTATGGCCTGTTGGTCTAGTGGTTAGTGGCCCTGACTGCTATGCTGGAGAATTGAACCCACGACGGGTTCAATTCTCACCCAGGACAAATGTTTGTGTGATGATCATGATCATTTGTTCTGTGTCTGAATGTAGGTAATTATCTATAATATGTATTTAGAAATATATAAGTATGTTTATCAGTTGTCGAGTACTCATAACTAGACGGGGTGTTGTGTGACAGTTGTAATTGTTGTTATAAATTGAATTTAAAAAAAGAAAAAAAGCTCGATACACATTTTTTTAAATAATCCTGTAGCGACATCTATGACGCCACATAAGAGCTACGAAGAAAATACAAAATCCTGCTTCGCGCAATCAAAGTTCTCCGCGCGATTAGAACATATAGAACAGCCCGAAATCATCTATCGGGCAGTTGCCCACCAGACTATAACACCTGTCTGGGCGGAGGATCCTCCATTTTCAACGGAGGTTTGCGGGACTCTACTCTTTGTTTCGCATCCTTCCAAAAACCTTTCACACGGCCAACTATATTGGCTTCTTGTACCCACTTTCAGAAACAGTAAAATATTCGTTAAGTAAAAAAATAAAACAGAATACCGAGGTTGATAAGTGTTCTTTCATTTTATTTTTGCTCTTTCACTCTTCAAATTTAAGCTTTTAATTATTGCTGAAATTAAATATTAATAATAAGAATTGATATTATTTAGTTTTAATTCATGAATCCCCAAGCGACCACCGGTGGCCGCGCATCTATTGTCTTACTATTGTGTCTCTAATTGACGGTATCTGAAGAGTTAATAGCTTTAAGGTTTTTTTTAGTCCATACAATTCCGGTCATGTCCCATAAATAGATTCGCGTTTTAGCCTTAGGATACTATTATCTGAGTGCAAGGACATCTTTTAATAGGAATTTAGTACTTACACATAACAACAATACTACCTAGCCGAATGTAGTATGTAAAAAAAACCGCAGGAAAACAATCACTAAAGAGAAAAGGAGAGTTTTCATTTTACTTTCTTGCATGGAAGAGCGTTACATTGAAGTGCATAACCTAACATAATTATATAGCTATATTTACTAAACCTGATCAAGATAATTATCAACGTCATGGTTAATGGTACATACCTGTGTATATATGATTGATCATCATCCATTATGTATGATGGAATTTATAAATTGTATTGGGTAACTTAAAATTTAGTTACAAAATGTACAGTCTAAAAAATATTGTTAAAACTTTTTGATAAACTATTTGATTCGTGACACCATTTACACAATGTTTGCTCGTTTTGTACGTAATAAATAACATTAGTTATTTAATGCGTCCATGTGCGCGGTTATCTATCGACTTGGTAAAGCTATTTAATAGTGGAAGCAGAGATAAGTAAAATTGTTTATTTGTACATATAGGTAAACTGATAAGCCATCGGGGTTCGACATTTGATAATATATTTAGCTTCTGTGA
This sequence comes from Mythimna lalbum, assembly GCA_949319445.1. Classification (NCBI taxonomy): domain Eukaryota; kingdom Metazoa; phylum Arthropoda; class Insecta; order Lepidoptera; family Noctuidae; genus Mythimna; species Mythimna lalbum. The sequence continues at coordinate 19,460,812 of OX439356.1, read as the reverse complement.
GGTCGTAAACATACTGCGATAAAGAGATATCATAATATAAATAATCTCATAGTCACATAGTACTCAGCTTCATCCAGCTCAGAGTTGAGAGTAGTTCACAGTTGGCTGATCAAATAGGTTGACTAAAACAACAATCATTTAATTGATTTTTAGTTAGCTCGCAGAGTATGAATTTTAAGTAAGTGTTTTAAGTGCAATTAAAATTGGGTATCGTTAGTTCCACTTTTTAACCGACTTTCAAAAAAGGAGGAGGTTCTCAATTCGGTTGTATTGTACCTCAAAACTCCGTAGTTTATGGACTGTTTTGCTAAATATTTTGTTCCCCTTACATGAAAAACATTTTTATTAAATTAACTGGTGAGGTTTCTTCATCATCATCTTTCTGCCTTTTACCGTCTTATTTGGTGTAGGCGCAATACGTTTTTTTCTTCTATTCTCCGTCATACTATCACTAACTCCTTTTCTTTCATATCGCTCTTTACACAATCTGTCCATCTTTTTCTTGGCCTCTCTCTACCTCTCCGTCCATAAGTTTTTTTTACTTTTCACACAGTTTTACAGTTTTTTTATTTAAGTTCACGGCTGGAAGTCAAAATCTCCTAAGAGCGGTTTGTTAGTTGCAGGAGGTTTTGTCTATTACAGATATAGCTATCACAGTAAAAAACGATAGTTGTAGATCTGAACTAGGCATTGTCTGGACGGGCAAGTGGTTCTGGGCTAAAGGTAGAAAGCAGGGATGTTAAGATAGCTATGGGAGGCAACATATACATACCGATTGGCAAATGGACTACCCTTCAAGAAACCGTCTAATTTGCAGCGGCTGCACTCGAAAAACAGTCTGTGATTATTTTGATTTCACTTCACATGTCATATAGTCCTTACGATTTTGAATTATAACAATAGGTACCTATGTAAAGTAGGTCATTTAAAATTACCAATTTGTCTTGCCTACCTTGCGCTTTAATTATTGAAGTTCGGAGCAATTTTTAGCATCAAGTTTGAGTTCAAAAATGAGTAAATTTGTAAACAATCAGAATGATCTCAAATATTTTGTGTTTTTCTTATGAGATAAAAAGTTGTAATGTATTTAGGTAGAATTTTTCACACTAGTTTTGGCAACATTCTTATCTGTAACGTCATTGAACGTCAATCGGTTGTTTGACACGTCACACAACAACAACAGCTGCTGTTGGCAAAATAAATTGAATAAAAAGCAATATTTTAAAAATTACACTTATTTGTGAATAAAACAACATCACAAAATGGATGTAAGTACTTCTCCACTCATTCATCATACAAGAAACGATGTAAAAAGCTGATATTTTAATTCATAACCTGTTTTAGGAGAGCAATATTCCTATAGACATCAATATTGGGAAGTTACAAGACTGGCTGGTAAGTCGCCGTCATGTGAATAAGGAATGGCAGAAGACTGTGCCAGCTGTGAGGGAAAAGATCAACAGCGCGTTGCAGGATATGCCCAAACATGACGACATAGCTAGTCTGTTGTCTGGCAGCTACATCAATTATTTCCATTGCCTAAAGATAGTTGAGATATTGAAGGAGACTGAGGCAGATAGTAAGAACCTCTTTGGACGGTAATTGTTATTCATTTTTTTTTCTTCTTAAGGTAATTGTTATAGAATTTCATTTCATTCTTATAAGAATCAAATTGTTGATTGGTTTTATGAAAATGTTTGTACTAGTTTTGTTAATATTTAAAAATTTAAAAACCTTACCTGTCAGTATGCAACAAGGATCATTCACAACCGCAGTTTAATTCATGAATCCCCAAGCGACCACCGGTGGCCGCGCATTTATTGTCTTACTATTGTGTTTCTAATTGACGGTATCTGAAGGGTTAATAGTTACTTGACTGGTCTACACTATCTTCTCAATACTTAATAAAATTGTAATATTTGGTTACATGTTGAAAAGCTCCAGGAGGAAGTGTGGTAAAATCAATCTTTTTTCTTAAAAGAGTAATGGAGTTTCTTTCCATTTCTTCTTCATGGGAAATGACCAATTAGAACCATGCACTAGCTTTTGATGTTTTAAAAGTGTCCATGTAGGTTGATGTGGAATAAAAAGATTTTTGATTTTGTTTTTTTTATTTATATGTATTTTTTAGGTATTCATTTTTAATTGTCCATTTTGAAGTTCTCTGTAGCAGTTTTGAGTCTAGGTATGCCTTGTTGATAGTGTGGGGCTGGCTTTCTTTAAACCTTTTGAATGCCATAATTAGAGTCAGAATAGAAAGACAATAAGGGGGCAAACACTGTGGTTTTGCTTGGGGTTTAATGAATTAATGAGTTAAATACAATTTGTATTTTACTTGCGTTTTATGCTTGTCTTGCCTTAAACTTTGGTAATACAGATTTAAGCTGTTGTTATATTTTCATTTGTTATATATAATTTATTTCAATCTCATTGTAGGTATGGGTCACAAAGAATGAAGGATTGGCAAGACATAGCTCGTACGTATGAGAGGGATAACCTTTATTTGGCTGAAGCAGCTCAGATCCTGGTCAGAAACATCAATTATGAGATCCCAGGCCTCAAGAAACAGATTGCTAAAGAAGATCAGCTGCAAGTTGTGAGTATTATTGTGGATGTTCTTTTCTAGGGTTGTGTATAGGTAATCTCTATTACTAAGACTCCACTGTCCATCTTGTCCTGTGTGTATGTCCGTCTGACATCAGGCTGTATCTCATAAACTGTGATACCTACACATTTAAAATTTTCCCAGATAATGTATTTCTGTTACCACTATATCAACAAATAGACATAAGTACATTTGGCCGGTTTTTTAGAGTTGAATGGAGTAAAAATACTTTTATTCGGAACCGATAAAGCCTCTTTCTTTAATAAATTCAGAAACGGAACAGAACCTATCGCTATCCAATGTTCGACAAAATAGTCACTTACCATCAGGTGAAATAGTGGTCAAACGTGAGCTTATCAATTAAAAAACCCCTCGTTCTTGAGGCTGTGGACTAAACCTTACTTGACACACGCTTATTAAATTAGTCTGGCTGAGTATTAAAACTTGTATTTCCGAAATTTACTAAAAAACTTCAACAAATAATGTAATTTTTTACAGGAATGTGAGAAGAAGCACATCGATTTCCTGAAGAATGAAGCGTCAAGCAAGTCAGAGTTCCTGACGCTTTGCAAACAGCTTGGCATCCAGGGCGACAGGATCAAGAGGGAGCTGGTGGATAGGCTCCAAGAACTGCCAGACATATATGACAAGGTAGGTTGATTGGTCTATTTCTGGTAGGTTAATTGGTCTATTGTATCGAAAAGAAAAGAAACTTGGAGATTTATATACAGGAGTTTTGTACGGAGATGTTTACATTGACTGCAATCTTTTCGGCAGGTGTTGTGACTGGCGCAGCAATGATTTTTATTTTTAGTGTAATTTTGGTGGTGTTGTTTTGTTTTGTTTTTAATATTGTGTAAAATACTTTTCTTTTTAGGGTTGATACGTCAGTCAGTTTAGTTTCTCCTTTTATGGAAAAGGACTCATGAAAAAGGATTTTTTTTTCGGTGGGAAAAATCATCCAATGACAACCTCCGCTGCTCTTGGGTGGAGCGGGAGATAGTGTCAGACTCTTACTGACTAAAAACCCACCCTGTTCCTTCTAGCCTCTTCTTACCGGGGCTCGAGTTTCCTTTCGGATAACCCTGGCCCCAGTAGGCTTCGACCCAGCTGGGCCCCTCCTGTTGCTGACAACTTCTTGAGACGCGCGGGAACTGTGCGCGCCGTTGACGTCTTGGGCTCGATCTGGACGGTTACCGGACGGTCGGACAGCGAGCTACCCATGGTTCGCTGTCTGCGAGCCCGCGTCTATGGTGGCCGGAAATTGGGATCGTAATCCTGGTGGCAGCGGCGAGGGCGCCGTTGCCTGATGCGGTCGGCCTCCTCCTTTACTAGCATTACTGCTTCACAGAAGGAGGCGACCGCCTGCCATTCCTCCTCGCTCCGAGAGGTCTCCGTTTATGGAAAAGGACTCATTTTAGTACTTTTTTTTTTGTTATAAAACAATGAAATCGCAATAATCTTTATTTGTTACAGATAGGCAAGTCACTAAAACCACTACAGTCAGGCATTGACCTCTACTCAGCGTTCACTAAGTACATTTTGGGTGACAGAGCCTCAGAGGTGTTGCCACTATTACAATATTTGGTGGAGCATGGCAACACCACAGTGTACGAGTGGAGTTATGGGGAAGCTCCATTGAGCGTGGAACCTGATCCAGTGCATATAGAGCTCGATGATGAAGATCAGGGGGCTGGAGATCAGGTAATGCCAAGGAATTTTGGCCCTTATTGACTCAATTCCATATTAAATACTCAAAATTAAGCTATGGCATACAAAAAACCTTTGAGTAATTGTTTTTATATGGCTGTCTTGCAACTTACAAGTTTCTTGAATATTATTTGGCTATTTTGTTTATCAAATACTCAAGTTTTTGCCATAGCTATCTTATTTATTTTAAAACCCACTTTAACATAATTGGTCTCTATTTTTAGTTGGGAAATCATCCAACGATTTCTACCGCTCTAGAGTGGAGCGCGAGGGCGTGTTAGACTAGTACTGACTTATGCACACCTATGTTCCGCATCCCAGGCAGACGCCTTTTTTTTGGTGGATAAAATTCATCCAATGACAACCCCCTTGGAGCGATCCTCTTGGGTGGAGCAGAGAGGTGTCAGACTCTTACTGATTAAAATCCCACCCCGTTCCTTCTAGCCTCTTCATACCGGGGCTCGAGCTTCTTTGCAGATAACCCTGGCCCCAGTAGGCTTCGACCCCGCTGAGCCCTTTCTGTTGCTGACAACTCCTTGAGGAGGCAGACGCCTCCTTCGCTAGCGTTACAGCTTCGCGGAAGGTCGAGACAGCCTGCCATTCAAAACTCCTACAGATCTTTGTCTTTATAATGTTTACAGATAGACTTCGGTGATGCAGCTGAAATAGACTTCGGTTCTATAGACGCGGCGGCGGACATAGACTTCGGAGACGGGGACGCGGGCGCCGAGATCGACTGGGGGAACATTGACGTCGCTGCACCCGAGAATATTGTAAGTTTACTGAACCTAGTAAGTTTTACTCGCAGAATAGATGGTCGATGGGACCGAAAGGTTCTGGAGTGATAATCGCGTTTTAACTTAACTGTGGAGCCGTACCGTACGGGTCCGACGATTAATGTCTGTCTGTGGGAGGACCTTCTCTCTTTCCCTCTCTCTCAATCTCTCTCTTATATTTTCGGAAAGGAAACATTAAAAAATTAGTTTTAAACTCTTAAATCTTAAATAAAAGCTAGGTTATACCTGTCAGTTAAACTTGTGTGGAAACCTACATACACGCTCTGGTTTACCTGCACAACTCAACTGTACACGCAAACCTGTACTGTATACCCTGGCATGTATGGCTACCTTTACCCGAATAACCATTAATTCTTCTTCTTCTTTTCGTGTCGATGCTCTCAAACTATAGGTACTTTTTCTGACCAATATTTGGCAACCTGTACGGCTCTATTGTTGGCCTCGTATAGATCCTGAAAACTGTAGGTGGTAATGCAGGGTGGGCAGCATAGCAGGTGGCGCATGTCTTGTGGAGAGGCTCCACATTAGCACTGTGCTAGAGATGGCTCGAGGAAGCCCCATTTGGCCAGTTTGCTTTTACAGCGGCCAACCTGGGTTCGCAGCCGGTTTTTGCGACATAATCATTAATAAAAACTGAACACTGTTTCAGAATCAAAATCAGGTAGATTCTCACTGTAGGACCATTAGCACCCCCACACTCCCCGGACTTATCCCCGAAGTCCGGGCGCCTTTTGAAGGTTTCCCCTCGAAAACAAAAAAAAAAGGACCATTAGAACCGTAAATAGCTCATCGAGATTTAGGAAGAACTCTCATGTCTGAAATAGTCACTGTTGTTTAATTTTGATTGAAAATCACTTTCTGTTTCTCTTTTCAGGACATATCAGCTGATTTAGCGCACGTTTCTCTAGAGGAATCTGGCATAGTGGTGGAGGAGCAAGGAGTGTGCGGTGGGGTGGCGCGCGGGAAGGACGCCCTCACTCTGCTGGACAACCCGGCCACCAGGAGCCAACTCATCGACCAGCTCGTAGAGGTATGGAAGAAAGAAATACTTTAAATAATTACATTATAAATGATATTTATTTTGCATTTATATATTTTATACTTAGTTTTTTTATATTTTTTTATTGCATTTGTACAGGGTTATTTTAAAACACTAACAACCTTGTAGGACTGTATTACTAACATCATAAAATACAACTTTTGTTCTATGGCTTTTTACAAAACATAATTCATTTACCTAAAAAAGTTTGCTTCAAGATTTCATTGTTGTATCAAGTAATACGTCTGTATGACGCGACGCAAGCACATCAAGCACCCTAGTTGCCCAATCCCCGGTTTTCTACTGCTTGCTTTGCATTGACTTCGTAACATTTAGAACATTCAATTTTTTTTTTTTTTATTTCTGGATGAAAATCTGATGAACCAATGATACATTTTTAAAAGTTGTTGTTTATGATATCCTTAACATAGTCCTGAGCGGTTGCCAGTGTTTTACAAATAACCCTGTATTTAGTCAGAGTGAGAATCAGCACTTTCAATAATCGAACTTCAATTTTCCAGTTGGAATCATTCCTCAAGATGCGCCTGTACGAGACCAACACGTCAGGAGACAGCCACTCGTTCAGCCTGCTGCAGCAGCTGCCGACGGAGAGCACGGGCGCGCTCACCGCCATGCTGGACGCCGTGCAGGTCGCCACCGCCAGGATGACCGCGCCCGAGATCAACCATCTGCATAACGTGAAGCATTCGCCCAGGTTTGTGTCATCATCATTTCAGTTGAAAGACGTTCACTGTTGGACATAGACCTTCCCCAAGTGTCGCCACTATGGACGGTTTTGTGTGTCTCGCATCCATCGGATTCTCGCAACCCTTGCCAGGTCATCTTTAACCTTTCGGCCCCAACGGCCCCAACGGCCATCTGTTCTGCCTATTGCCACTAAGTTTGGCGATTCTTCGTGCTAGGTTAGTTACATAATTAGGAAAGAGACTTCCATTTCTCCAGTTTCCTTCATAAAGACCATTTTGACCTGGATGCAACCAATATGGTGGATGCAGGTTGTTACTGAGCTGATCACAACAATTTGAAGCATTTGCCTATCTTTAGGGTTCCATACCTCAAAAGCAAAAACGAAACCCTTATAGGATATCTGTGTGCCAAATTTAATTCAAATCTGATTAGTCGATTTAGTACAAAGGAGCAAACATACACACAAACACATATTCATACAAAGAAACTTTCGTTATAATAATTAGTGTCAAATTTCATATGGCATATGTCATAATGTCATGTCTCATGTCAGAATGTGAAAATCCTCATAGTGTCATATGTCATATGTGAAATGTCATAATTCATAATGTCATATGACTTAACTCATAGTGTCATATCTCACAGTGTCACAATTATGTCACAGTGTCGTCATTTTTACGACTTGTCCCATCCCCCACAGATACGTAGACGTGCTAACAGCTCAACTGAAGCAGAAGCTGACCCTGTGCGACAAGCTGTCCCGGCTGGGCACGCGCGCGGCGGAGCGGCGCGACGCGGCCGGCGCGCGCGGCGCCGAGCTGCGGCCCGTGCTCGCGCGCATCGTGCAGCGGACCAAGGAGCTGCAGGCTCAGGTCACTTGCACACTTTTATTTTTATTTTAGTAAAGAACATTGCCTTTGCCCGTTGATCTTGGGTGCTTTTTCAAACAAGGAAATTTCACGTCGAATGATCGACGCTTTGCATGACCAGAGGACTGGCTCGTTCTTTGCCCAAAGAATTAGCATTGCCATTCAACTGCCAGTCTTCTGGGCACATTTCCGGATGACAGCGATGTGGAAGAATAGTTATTGTTATATGTAGGTATGTGCATAATTAGATATTACCAATAATAAAGAGATATTAGTGTAGACATCCTCTCTTGACCTTACTTATACTCGTATTTATATATGACCGAACCCGCAACACAGTGCGGCAGCCAATCACGCACTGTATTCACCTGTATTCCTTCAGTTGTGTTTTGCGTACAATACCGCAGCTACGTCATTACCCTGGGCGGAGTGCGAGAGCATATCAGATTTTTACTGACTTTTACTGTCAGACTTTTACTGTCAGACTTTTACTATCAGACTTTTACTATCAGACTTTTACTATCAGACTTTTACTGTCAGACTTTTACTATCAGACTTTTACTGTCAGACTTTTACTATCAGACTTTTACTGTCAGACTTTTACTGTCAGACTTTTACTGTCAGACTTTTACTATCAGACTTTTACTATCAGACTTTTACTGTCAGACTTTTACTATCAGACTTTTACTGTTAGACTTTTACTATCAGACTTTTACTGTCAGACTTTTACTGTCAGACTTTTACTGTCAGACTTTTACTATCAGACTTTTACTGTCAGACTTTTACTGTCAGACTTTTACTGTCAGACTTTTACTATCAGACTTTTACTATCAGACTTTTACTATCAGACTTTCACTATCAGACTTTTACTGTCAGACTTTTACTATAAGACTTTTACTATAAGACTTTTACTATCAGACTTTTACTGTCAGACTTTTACTGTCAGTTTTTACTGGCAGACTTTTACTGTCAGACTTTTACTATCAGACTTTTACTGTCAGACTTTTACTGTTCCTTTTTTCCCTTCGTTCCAGGGCCCCGAGGTTCACTTTCATGATCAATATCTGACAGTATCTATTGTTCACAGATCGAGAGTGACATTTCGAAGAAATACAAAGGACGACCAGTGAACATCATCGGCGGGGTCAAGTTTTTATAAAACTGTATCATATGTTGTTGTAAATATTGTTGGTTATATTCATTATTATAATAGTAATATATATGGAACATTTTATATAAACTTGGTAATTTTATTTGAACTTATTTACCTAAAGACGGGGATTATAGACGTAGGAAAAAAGCTGCCATGCTAAAATGGGATTGTGCGGGTCACATCAGCCGCATGGACTTTGACTGTTGGGCAAGAGTCTCTACAAAGTGGGTCCCTGAAGATGGACGACGCCGTGGAGGTCGACCTGGGAAGAGCTGGTGATACGACCTTGATGCCTACCGCAAGGACTGGTACGGAGTGGCTCAAAAAAAAGATGTTTATCGGGTGCGTCTTTGTCGTTGTCGTTCATCGCTGCGTTCGGTTCGGATAGACTTGCATTCATTCAGTTCGGACTCGGTCAGAACTCGGAATGCGTCGGAGTTACTTGGATATATATGGAGTTTTATGAACGGGAAGGAGTTGATATATATCCGCTTATGGATATATATCCGAAGATATAGGTGTGCCTGGAGTTACCCATGCCTAATTGCGAGCCATTTTTTATGACCTTTTTAATAAAAAAAATAGTCACAAAAAAGTATTTGGATAAAATCATTGTAAAAGGCAAAGTAACTAACAGTCAATTACTTTGTAAAGTTCAAGTAGTTTTCATTAACCACAAATAAATACGTCCAATCGTCATATTCAAATTTAAATAAACACCATTTTCTAAGATCTCTTTACTCTACACTTGAAGTGAGGTTAGCTCTACATCAAAATCGGCGCAGCAATTACGGAGATTGGTCTAAAGTACAAGCAAACACTTGATGTATTAACTAGTGACATTGAAGTGGACTCATAGTAAGTACACACGATTAAAAAGATTGGTACGCGGGGTAATAATATTTGGCACCGCAGATTAGATGCTGTATTCATTTAAAATTAGTAAATCACTTTTATTATTTTTGTAATAAAAGATAAAAAAATATTTTATTTGTAAAACATGAGTATTGAACAGGTACAAATTGGAACTTGTACTGTATAAAGATAATGTGTCGTCAACGGATATGGCCTGTTCGGGAAGTTAGGTAGGCGGAAGAAATACCCGGTTATCACCATTCTGTGGCCGTCCGGAAAATACGGTGGAAGACTGCTTCGCTTGGGCGGAGCACTGTATCTTCGTAGAGGTGATCGGCAATAGCGACCTCTCACGCCCAGTCATGGTTCCTGCCATACTCCAGAGCGAGAAGGAATGGGAAGCAGTCACCACCTAATTCAAGAGGGAATGGACGTCCTGCCACCTCAGCCGTCGATATTCCATCATCATCATCATTTTAGCCGACAGACGTCTTCTGTTGGACATAGGCCTCACCCAAGTGTCGTCACAATGATCAATCATCCATCGGATTTCCGCAGCCTTCACCAGGTCATCGGTCCACCTTGTAAGAGGTTGAGTTTCCACCTCAAAAAAAGCATCTAAGGAAAAATTTAGAAAAAAGGAACACGATTTAAAAATTAGTTCTCTGGCTACCCGTATACCAATCCACTTGGCGGTTGTACCTATCTATTGGCCAATAGTTCATGAGATTCGCACCGTCCGTTGTGACATATGGAGACAGCTTCTGAAGGTTATTGACACGACAAACATTTGACGAACTATGTAGTTTTATTACTATTTACTCTGTATGGCAAAATCGTTAAATTATAGTTACGATCTTGCTTAGGTGTCTGCAAATTGTTATGTTTAATCAAAGGCAGCCAGCAAAATACAGTTTTGACAGTTTTTATGGTTCCGAACCCAAAGGGTAAAAATGGGACCCCATTACTGAGACTTCGCCGTCTGTCCGTCAACAGGAGTGGCCCAGCTGGTTCGAAGCCTACTGGGGCCACGGTTATCCGAAACGAAACTCGAGCGAGCCCGGGTATGAAGAGGCTAGAAGGAACGGGGTGGGTTTTTAGTCAGTAAGAGTCTGACACTAGCTCCCGCACCCAAGAGCGGGGGTTGTCATAAGATGATTTTTGCCCACCGAAAAAAAAAAAGTTTAGTAGACCTTCTGTGGCGTAATAGTCATAATACATAGTTAACTTAACGATTTTATTTGTCTTATTTTTTACTAGCTTTTACCCGCGGCTTCGCCCACGTTTATTAATATATTTTAATTCCTCTCCCCTTTTCTTTCTTCTTTCTCCCCCTTTTCACACTTTAAAAAAAAAATTTGCCTGTGTCCGTCTCCAGGGTCCCAAGGGCGGGGGCCCTTGGGTTGAGCGGGAGACAGTGTCAGACTCTTACTGACTAAAAACCCACCCCGTTCCTTTTAGCCTTCAAACCAAGGCACGAGCTTCCTTTCAGATAACCCTGGCCCCGGTAGGCTTCGATCCAGCTGGGCCTCTGCTGTTGCTGACAACTCCTTGAGGCGCGCGGTCTACTAACCTTCATTGTATAGGCATGGCAGCTAAAAATTATAATCATGGTGCGCACTTAAACGTACTCCCATACTCCCATACACACACGCACACACAACATACAAAGCGTTCCAAATGAGAATAGGATCGATTGCATGTTGTGACGTCACGATTTACTGTCAAATCGAGGAAAGGAATTTAGAAACTTTAACTATTTTAATTTATTTACGAACTGTGAACGAAAAAAGTTTAATCACAATTCAGTTTTTCAATTTTACTTATCTCCAAGTTCCTCAATTTTGACCAAATTTCTTAGATTTGACAGTAAATCGTGACGTCACAACAAAAAATCGATCCTATTCTCATTTGGAACGCACATTACACTCACATACCTCACTACTCCTCCACATTATACACAATTCTATTACCACTTGTTTTGTATTGTCTCATGTTATTCTTTACTTATATGTTTGGTTATTATTATAGTATGTCTTCTAGGTCAAAACAAGTGCCAATGTAGCGATACTCTCTAAGTATGTACTTCCTATCAGAACTTCATGGTTGAACGATGGGCCACTATAATACAGGCCATCCGCCTAGTTTGGTGGTTATCATCAGATGTACTGTGAAACATTGTACTTGTTAAATATGACTCTAATTGCAACATGTTCATCATCATCATTTCAACCGAAAGACATCCACTGTTGGACATAGGCTTCCCCCAAGTGCCGCCACAATGAACGGTCCTGTGCGTCTCGCATCCATCGGATTCCCGCAACCCTTACCAGGTCATCGGCCCACCTTGTAGGAGGCCTTCCAACGCTACGTCTTCCGGTACGTATTCCCCATTCCAGAACCTTTCGGCCTCAACGGCCATCCGTTCTGCGAGCAATGTGCCCTGCCCACTGCCACTTAAGTTTGGCAATTCTTCGTGCTATGTCGGTAACCTTAGTTCCTATGCAGATATCCTCATTCCTGATTCGATCACGCAAAGAAACTCCGAGCATAGCCCTTTCTATTACCCTTTGGGTGACTTTAAGCCTTTACAACATGTTAATTTGTGTCAAATAAACGTTTTTATTTTTATTTTATTTATTTATTTATGTGAAAAAGACGGATGAAAAAAGATTGCATGTAGCAAAGATGAGAATGTTAAGATGGATGTGTGGTGTGACGAGAATGGATAAAGTGAGAAATGAGTATATTAGGGGAAGTTTGAAAGTGGCGCCGGTGACTGAAAAGTTGAAAGGGAATCGTTTGTCTTGGTATGGTCATGTAAAAAGGAGAGATGAAACGCATGTTGCTAAAAGAGTTATGAGTTTACAAGTGGATGGATGGAGAGGGAGAGGGAGGCCAAAGAAAAGATGGATGGATTGTGTGAGAAGTGATATGAATGAAAAGGGAGTTAGTGATAGCGTGACGAGCGACAGGACAGAATGGAAGAAAAAAACGTGTTGCGCCGACCCCAAATAAAACGGGATAAGGGCAGGAAGATGATGTATTCGAATGCAGTATTCACAAGATCTAACCAGACGGAGGATAATACGGGTAGTAGTAGGGATAATAATAGTAATAGGGATAATAGTAGGGGTAGTAGTAGTAGTAGTAGGGATAGTAGTATAATATGCAGGCTATAGTGTCATCCTCTTTGTTATCCCCCTTGTCATCCCCTTCTCTTCTCGCATGTTTTGGTTGACCTTTTCGAGGGCAAGGTCGCTTCGTAGCAGAAAAACACTCATTTATTATGATGACGAAGGTGAGAAATAATATGAACATGTGGATTGGCACCTGAAAAAAAAAAATAGAAAATAGATTAGACATTATGTTTTAAATGTAAAACTAGGTACGAAAAATATGATATTGTTACGCCGTTAAATTGCAACACGTCATATCTCCGACAAATTAAAGAGTAGCAACGAATAATTAAAACGCATTTCTATTCGAAAGCTCTAGAACCAAAGTACCTACCTAGCCTGGCAAGATCTGGTACCTGTTGTACCTACTATTTAGTAGGTATGTAATCTGTAGGTATCTGTAGGTGGATAAGGGAAATGGTACTTTCCGCGAAGGACAGTAACAAAATTGATTTATGGCCCCGCGATGCGACTCTATTGTTCTGGAACTATCCTGAGACGTCAGTATCTAGAATTTTCTTTGCTCCGCGTATAAATACGAGCCTCCGAACGGAAGTGAGTCAGTTTTGATTTCGACTGCGAACTAGAGCGATCTACCTAAGTGTGCAAAGTGATTTTATCTAACGACCGAGGCGATAGTATAACGGAACTCTAGTGCTAACTGTGATTTGGATTATTGTTGACTGGACTAATTATTTATTGTTTGTGGTAAATAAAGTTCTTTATTGGTAAATCGGCATTTAGTTACCCACGTACGTAACAACTGGTGTCAGAAGTGAGATGCCATTACCACAGAAGGACGACGAACAGCGACCACGAACAAGGAGGCAAGCAGAGATGGATGCTGCGCGTCATCGTATGGAGGAGGAAGATCAGGCTGGTATGGGAGCAACGGCAGCTGCTGAGGTGCCAACAGGACCATCCTCGGAATTGAACCTCGCTGCGGTGTTGGCCGCCATGCAAGCTAGTATGGAAGCTGTCCGCTGCGACCAGGAAGAAGCTCGCCGCGAACAGGAAGCCGCTCGCCGTGAACAGGAAGCCGCTCGCCATGAACAGGAAGCCGCTCGCCGCAATCAACAGGCTAAGCAGAACCTGATTCTCGATAAAATCGATCAAGGCCTCGTCACATTGGGTGAGAAAGTAAAGAACCTCACCTTAGAGGTCAAGGAGGTTTCTACCCGAGCTGATAGCCTCGAAACAAGAATTGATGGCCACGAAGATCGCCTACTGGATATCAACAAGAAAATCGTAACCCGTTGCTGTTGGCTCACCATCGCACACCCCCTGTGCATCGGCCGCAAAATTTGATGTGCCGCGTTTTGATGGCACGTCTTCCTGGACGGCATTTAAGTACCAATTTGAGACATTGGTTGAAACAAACCGCTGGGATGATAAGCAGTCTTTTGCGGCATTAACTTTGGCTCTACGAGGGGACGCTCTGCTGGTTCTAGAGAACCTCCCTCCGGACGGCAGGACACTGGACTGTCTCATGGAGGGACTGGACACTCGCTATGGTGACAAGCACCTTGAGCATGTTTTCCGCGCACAGCTTCGCGAGAGAACGCAGAGGTCGAACGAGAGTCTCCAGCAATGGGGAGTCGAGGTCGAACGACTGGTCCGGCGTGCATACATGTCGATGACACCAGAGATGGTGGAAGTAAATCTGGTGCAAGCATTCATCGACGGTCTACGGGATCCTGAAGTCAGGGCTACGGTGCGACTCGGACACCACCAAACTTTTAAGCGTACGATGGCACACGCTTTGGAAGTGGAAGCCGTACGACAAGATTCTCGTACGCACAGAGTTAGGGAATTGATGGTCTCGTCTACAACGCCACCACTTCACAGAGAAGTAGTGTCTTCTTCTTTGGCAAAGTCCCGCTATATTCCGACGTGTTACGGGTGCGGAGAAAAAGGGCACATTCGTACTGATTGCCCCAAGAAGACGTGGACGTGGAGAGGACGTGTAGACTCCGGAACCCAAGTCAACGAGGAGTCGATAAGACTTAATGTATCCAGGGCCGTGGCCCCAACCATCACCAGTCCAAAAGGACATAACAATGCTGACGCCCTGTCACGACGTCCATGTAATAAGGACTCTAGATTCTGCCAACAGAATCAAGTCCGAGAACACGTGAATTTGATTAGGACTGAAGGCAACTTCTAAAAGTCCCAGGAAGATGACGATATTCGACCTATACTGGACTGGAAGCGTAACGGAACTAGGCCTCAGTGGAGTGAAGTATCGTCACATAGTCCCGTCACAAAGAGCTACTGGGCGCAGTGGGACAGTTTAGTCCTAGAAAACGATGTGCTTTGTAGGAAATGGGAATCAATCGATGGCAAGGAGGTGACCACACAAGTGATAGTACCACGATGTGAAGTGGTCCCCCTACTACAAGAGATACACGATGCTGCTTCTGGAGGACACCTGGGAATTAAGAAAACTCTACTGAAAGTGAGACAGCGGTATTACTGGCTCAATTGTAGAGATGACATAGAACAATGGTGTCGGAAATGTACAGAGTGCGCATTTGTGAAAGGACCACAGACTAGAAGCAGGGGCACGCTTCAGCTGTACAATGTGGGAGCCCCATGGGAACGCATTGCCATCGACGTCGCTGGACCTTTCCCAGTTACGGATGACGGAAACAAGTACATAGTGGTGATCCAGGACTACTTCACAAAGTGGCCCGAAGTCTTCGCCATATCCAATCAGGAAGCGACGACAGTGGCGAAGAAGGTGGTCGAGGAAGTAGTATGTTGGTATGGCGCACCTTTGGAAATCCATTCCGATCAAGGCCGTAACTTCAAATCTGCGCTGTTCCAGGAAATGTGTACTCTTCTGGGAATTTATAAGACACGCACAACACCTGCGCATCCTCAGTCGGACGGAATGGTGGAAAGGTTTAACCAAACCCTGGAGAATCATCTGGCTAAGGTTGTCGATGACCATCAGAAAGACTGGGACCGGTATATTCCACTATTTCTGATGTCGTACCGATCGGCAGTGCATGATCGCACGGGACATACCCCAGCAAGAGTGAATTTCGGCAAGGAAATGAGACTTCCAGTCGATTCCATAACTGGCGTGCCGCCTGACAAGACTAAGCCAGTTACGGACTACGTAAGTGACCTTCAAGATCAATTGGACGAAGTGCATAAACGAGTACGTGAGAATAGCATGAACACCAGCGTTAAAATGAAAACGAGATACGACCGTAATGCCAACGCCCAGGGATTTGAGGAAGGTGCACTGGTTTGGCTCCACAACCCGCATCGACGAAAAGGGAAGTCGCCGAAACTTCAAGCTCGATGGGAGGGACCTTACACCGTACTAAAAAGGATCAACGATGTAACCTACCGCATCAAGGAAGCCTAAGGTTGTTCATGTGGACAGATTGGCGCCGTATCACGGATCTAATAATGCTCGGGACGAGCATGACTAAGAGGGGGGCACTGTTACGCCGTTAAATTGCAACACGTCATATCTCCGACAAATTAAAGAGTAGCAACGAATAATTAAAACGCATTACTGTTCGAAAGCTCTAGAACCAAAGTACCTACCTAGCTTGGCAAGATCTGGAACGTTCCGTCATAAGTACCCGTTGTACCTACTATTTAGTAGGTATGTAATCTGTAGGTATCTGTAGGTGGATAAGGGAAATGGTACTTTCCGCCATTCACAATAGAGTCGAAATTCGCGTGAGTGACTCGCGAAGGACAAAGTAACAAAATTGATTTATGGCCCCGCGATGCGACTCTATTGTTCTGGAACTATCCTGAGACGTCAGTATTTTAATTTTCTTTGCTCCGCGTATAAATACGAGCCCCCGAACGGAAGTGAGTCAGTTTTGATTTCGACTGCGAACGAGAGCGATCTACCTAAGTGTGCGAAGTGATTTTATCTAACGACCGAGGCGATAGTATAACGGAACTCTAGTGCTAACTGTGATTTGGATTATTGTTAACTGGACTAATTATTTATTGTTTGTGGTAAATAAAGTTCTTTATTGGTAAATCGGCATTTAGTTATTATACCCACGTATGTAACAATATTAAAAAAAAATATGTATAAAAATATTAGAAAAAAGGAAAACCAAAAAGAACATAGATAGGTATACAGAGTTTGAGAGACAGGTCTCCGCAAACTTTAAGGGCTTGCTCAGTAGCCGAAACTGAACAGCCTTCCACAATATTTTTATCTGAAAATTATTATTATTATATTTATCTCGAGACCCTGAGGTCCTGGACCTTTGGAAGACGTACGAGGAGCCGAAACCAACTCGCAGAGGCCCTTTTAGACGCTTTTAATGGGACGTGTGAATTATCCCTGTATGTGCTATGCTAGTGCATCCAAGGACAAATCTCGGTTTAAGGGAAACTATTGCAACATGTGGAAAATAATATATTTCCATCGATAAAAAGGCAGGAGTTGACTTGCACACTCAACAAATGGGCCCCCGAAAACGGTCGCTAGCACGAAATGACATAGCAACAAGAGGGCAACATAATATCTTGTCAAGTGCTTGAGGAGTGGAGAGGTTTACCACGGCTATCAGGACCATCCCGGAAGTACGGTAAAGATCCCTACCAGCACCTTGCTGGATTATACATCCTTCTCCCAAGCACATTAATTGCTCTTGCGAATCTCCACTCAAGCCAGCCAATAAAGGCAAGAGAGAGGCGGGAGCTTTGTTCCTCATCATGGTTCACTACGGCCGGCCAATAAAGGCAAGCCGGAGATGAAGAATCATAATTCATCGGGTCCGTGGGGTCGCTAATACCCAACAGTTCGCCAAAACTGCCTTGCGGATTGTACGAGTATCTCTCTTGGTCTGGCCCCTCACCTAGACATGTTACGGCAAAGCAAGCGCTACCGACACAGACTTAGGGTTTATTGGAGTGCACAAGCCCCACCACGACGTCAACGGCTCATAATATCTCTATTATGAGCCTGTTGTGTCTCACTTCAGGGCAAAGGCTACCCTTCCGTTATTCCACTGTTTTCTCTCCTTAGCCACTATTGGCTGATAAAAAAAAAAATCGGCCTCTCCCTACAAAATTACAAACTTAATTGGACAGTTTATATGGAGACGCCGTTTTTTTTTGTTTCTTATATAATAACGGTAGATAATTATACAGGGGTATAATTGGGCCGTTGGCTCCGAAAGGTTCTAGAGTGGCGACCGCGTACTGGAAGACGCAGCGGAAGGCCTACTACAAGGTGGACTGATGACCTGGTGAAGATTGCGGAAGTCCGATGGATGCTGGACGCACAGGATCGATCATTGTGGCGACACTTGGGGGAGGCCTATATCTCACAGTGGACGCCTGTCGGCTAAAATGATGATGATGTTGATGATACAGGGGTATAATTGATCAAATAAAAGAAACATTAAATTAGTGACATAATTTTACAAAAACTTAAATCAATGCGTAGAATGAAATCAAAATATGTATCAGGATTTAAAAATAACGGGGATCAACAAGGGTCGTAGCAGGTGTGGTAGTTTCAAAAATATTCTAAATAGCAACTAGACTTGTAGAACTGCATAAGATTCTCGACACGCGACGTAACGTAAAAATCAGGCGTGGGTGTGCGTGTCGGTCTGATGTAATTCTCGCTACGTCTTTACTATTGTCCTATTATCTCGTAGTTCTTTTGGAGTACGAAAGGTTCTGGAGTGAACCCACGAAGTGAGCAGATGCTCACTTTTTTATCTGATATGACTTGACTGCGATCCCACCTGATGGTAAGCAGTGATGCAATTGTTGATGGTGAGGCGCCCTAGTTTATTAAGAGCCTATTTACTCTAGTCTTAAAGACGTCTAAATTTTAATCGGACGGGAAGACTGTAGCAGGCAAATTGTTCCGGTCCTTCGATGTACGCGGTATAAATGACGAGGCGAAACGCTCAGTCCGGACCGTAGAGGTTTCAACAACGTAAGGATGGA
Source organism: Mythimna lalbum (assembly GCA_949319445.1). Classification (NCBI taxonomy): domain Eukaryota; kingdom Metazoa; phylum Arthropoda; class Insecta; order Lepidoptera; family Noctuidae; genus Mythimna; species Mythimna lalbum. Next base: position 19,441,939 of record OX439356.1, on the reverse strand, counting down.
TACTCGCCGTATGTCGGTTTGTCCGATGGTAGAAATGAGATGGCGGAATCAAGTCATGCAATTCCTGTGCACACTCTCCAAAATGCAACTTGTAAAACACCGAAAGGCTGGCTACCCTACGCCTGTGCTCAAGGCTTTGAAGATTGGACTTAACCAAATCTGGATTACCAGCCTCTTCACACGCTTTTCCACCGAGTCCAAAGCTACTAGGTGGCACTTTGCAGCACAAGCCCATATGTAGCTGCAGTGCTCCACACACGATCGGACCTGTGCTTTGTATAACACACTTCTTACTTCGTGGCTTCGTGAGACATCTGTCCCGGAGAAGATCGCGGGAATTCATCATTAATTGAATCAACGATTGCATCACTGCTTACCATCAGGTGGGATCGCAGTTAAGCACTAATTTATATCATTAAAAAAACTGTAAAAAATACTCACTTTTAAACGTAACATTTTAATTTCAATTTTAAATAAAAGATTGTGGCATATAATTCAACTAGTTAGATCCAGAATTCATTACCTACTTAATATAATTATTTATACATAGCTTACTTTAACCGTTACGTCGGTTACGTGCTGCACACAAACACATAATCAATTCAGGAGACATAACGCGTTAATTGGGTATTGATTTACCGTGACTCATTATAATTAGTTTGCTGTATCGCTGTATCTGTGTGCTATCAACGATTATGTACAGGAGGCAGGGTAAGTCATATAACTGTGATACCGGTAACACTTGCACTATGAAAATGTCTCTATTACTTCAGCAAACAAAAAGTAATAATCAGACGAATTCACGGAGCAAACAGTCGAGGTGTGCCCTGCTTGGGCGGAGCATCGCCGTGCCCTCGTGCGGGCGATCAGTGGCAGAGACCTCTCGCGCCGGGCCTTGGTTTAGGCCATGGTTCGGAGCGAGGAGGAGTGGCAGGCTGTCGCCTCCTTTTGCGAAGCAGTAATGCCAGCAAAATAGGAGGAAGATCGAATCAAGCAACGGCGCTCTTGCCGCCGCCGCGGGATTCCGATCCCGATTTCCAGCCATCGTAGACGCGGGCTCGCGAACGGCGAGCCATGGGTAGCTCGCTGTTCGACCCTCCGGTAACTGTCGAGCCCTGTGGTCGAGCCCAAGACGTCGACGACGCGCACTGTTCCCGCGCGCCTCAAGGAGTGGTCAACCACAGCAGAGGCCCACCTGGGTCAAAGCCTACTGGAGCCAGAGTTATCCGAAAAGGAGCTCGAGCCCCGGTATTAAGGCAAGAAGAAATGGGTGGGTTTTTAGTCAGTAAGAGTCTGACACTATCTCCCGCTCCACCCATGAGCGAGAGATGACAACCGTCATTGGATGATTTTTACCCACCATAAAAAAGACGAATAATACCTTCTCCTTTTTTCTTGGGAGTCGATTAATGTTCCGGAATATGGTCGCCGAGGTCGACCTGTGATGAGGTGGCGGGGCGACCTAGACACCTATCCCAAGAGCTGGTTCGAGGTGGCTCAAGAGGAGAATACATGGAAGGAGTTAGTCACAAAGTAATGAGCTTGGCTAGGTATAAACCCGAGACCTATACTCGTAATTTGGGGCTTTTTATTGCTTGGCTAGTTTTTCATTGGGCTTTAAACATGGTAATACGATTGTACGAAGTCTAAAATAAGTATCTAATACGCTGATATTCAGATATCTGGAATCTTAGGCTGGATATATGCGGGCATCTAAATTCTTTCGCAGACGTGGAGCCAAGCCTGATTAGTGATAGCGTTGGTTTCAATCAAAGATAAAATTACGTTTCGGTACGTTATCAATCATATGTTCAGAATAGTCTAATCCCTATTAATATTATAAATGCGAAAGTAACTCTGTCTGTCTGTCTGTTACGCTTTCACGCAAAAACTACTGAACGGATTTAGATCAAATTTGGTAGGTAGGTAGAAGATACACTGGAATAACACATAGGCTACCCATAATTCCACTGCTGAGCACGGGTCTCTGCCCGCGCGATATAAACCGTAGTCCACGCGGGCGAAGCGACCTTCGAGGGCTGTGGATTGTTCGAAACAGTGCATTAACCGTGGCTCTTGCAATGGGCAATTGAAGGAGTGGGTTGTAGTCAGCAAAAGTCCCTCTCGCTCCGCCCTAGAGCGGGAGAAGTCTTTAGATTACTTTAGAGAAGTATTTAGATTACTTTAGAGAAGTCTTTAGATACCATTAATGACCTAAAAATATGCATTTTAATACAAGTGAGTTTGTCATTTCATCAAATTGTATCAAACGACGTTTTTCAATACACTAGACAAAAGTAAACGGAGATTACCTAACTTGAGACTAGTGGGGAACGCTTAGCGTCTGGCCTGATACGATTAATGTACCTAATAAAACTGTGGCGGAGTGAGCACGCGCACTTTTCAGCACTAGTGCGAAAAATAGTAAATTGCGTGCTTATGGGCGGCAGGGATGACAAAAAACATTGTAACAACTTTACACCATTAAGCAACTGATTAAGTACAGAGATAAGAGTATCTGATTTTCACTGGAGACATTTGTGAGTTAGGTCACGCATATTCCCCGGGTGTTAACGAAGAGGTCGCGATGCCGCGAGATGCGACGATTCCCATATGATATGGTGTACATAAACAATGGAAACTTGATTTATATCACTGGCCTCGGCTTAGATTAGGTTCGGTATTTCAAAATACGCAGACTACGGTGAGGGAAAACATCGTCAGGAAACCGGCATGTCCTAGAACCGATGTTCGATGACATGTGATATCTATCAACCCGCAATGAGCCCACGTGGCGGCCCATTCCCTCTCCTATAGAGGACGCCCGAGTCCCAACAGTAGGAGCATTAAATGGCTGATTTTGTTTATGCTAGGCTGAAACACTTCAGACTTTGTACAATTAATTTTGTCACAACTAGTATTAAAACGGTATGGTATTTTTAGCAATTGCTACATAGTAGATACATACTATTTACATAAAAAAAAAACTAAACTAACTATTAATATTGCACACTAAAAAGTAAGAATAACTATATATAAGTAAACTTAAAAATAATATAAAGATTCAACAAAACGCCTTGTTGACACTTTGCTTAACCCAAGGTCTGGCTTTTATCTTGAACGTAGGAAAAGTCGCCTTATAGGAACAAGCCAAGAAAACCCGGCCACGTTAGATATAAGTATACAATGTGGCAATGCCAATGGAAAAGACTGGCGGTACGCAATCGACAGCGATGCAGAGAGATTTTTAGACGCCCTATTATAGATTATTTTAAGTTAGGTAAAGAAAACAGCTTGAGGCAAACGTCATGTGCAAAAATAATAATTCTAAGACTAAAAAGGGAACTACATTAAACCGACGCACACGTGGACCACATCTGATTTGTACGTTGAATCGCGTGGCATGGATCTAATGTAGCTCTACAACTCTAGTTGCTGTATAAAATGTATGGAGATCAATGCACCCAGATCGCCGTGGCTCACATGGGCATTGCCACGATGTAATTCTACCTATACTGCAGCGTGGCAATGTCCCTACAGTCTTATGAGCCCATTAGCAGTCTTCATTGATGTGGAGGAGTAGACTTGTGGCGATCGGGATTAATAAAGAGCGCAGCCGAGCGTTGTACGTCATCAGTCGCCGACACACCCGAATGCCCATTCGTGCAGCATCAGCAATCAAGACATGCCGCCGTCAGTCATCTCGAGTTCTTGACACTGAGAGGATACGTGTGCGTGCCTAGCGCTCCGACGCAGAAGTCCCCTGTACGTATCAGCCAAATGACTAACTTTATTTAAAGATGAATAAATTAACTTGGAACATAAGCGAGGAGCAATGTATACGCATATCTTCAGTCCGGTTAAATTCTTATCAGGGTCTGCTTTTCACTTCAGCAAATCACTATACCTGCACAAATCATCGATTTAACATTCGATATTCGAAATGATTGCTTGTCTCTTTCACACTATACGCAAAAATGGAGACAGCGCGTACTTTGACTTTGAGATTCGAGAATTGTGAATTTGAATAGACGTGCAGACTGGAATGAAGTGGCTTATTCTGAATCAATCAGCCAGAAAAGGTTGGGTTTCGTATCAAGATTTATAAACAAATATGTTCTTGTTTAGGTTGGGTTACTAATCAGTTATATTTTTGGATATTCTATTGTGTGGGATACATTGTGATAAGGGCACGGTACGCAGCCAATATTTTTCTTGTGTATGAAGCTTTTGTAAGAGAGAGAATATACGTATCTTATTGGAACAAAAACATACAATACAAATAGATTGCGTACAAAAAAAGTATCATTTCAAATCGTATGCCACTGTTAAAGATCACCGATAAATCGTAAGCCTCCCGATACGAATCGTAGGGGACCAGTAACCCAGTTGTGCGAAAGTATACCCCTGGGCCCTGTGAAAGAAAGGCAAAGAAGGAACCGGAGTGGGTTTTAGACAGTAAAAGTTTGAGTCTCCACCCAAGAGCGCGAAGTCATTGGATGATTTCCCACCTAAAAAAGCCTCCTGATACGAACGCGGGTATCCCCAAGATTCACTGTTTCAGGCATACTTACTTACCACTCCCAATTAGTCTGCTCCAGGAGAACTGTAGCGGAACCAGCACCTATCGAAAATACCAACAAAGACCACTGTCCATCCGTCATCGCCGCAGATGTCCGCCGCGACGCTCCCGTCAATGTTCACCCGCCACCTGCTCCTCGCTCGAGCAACCCGCGGTGCTGAGCCTGTACTTTTAAATTCGTTTCTAAATAATATGTTCGGTCCCCGTACGCAAACTACGCGCCTTAGTCGTGGAGTTGCGGATAACAGCTCGTTTTACCTATACCTAATATGTTTAGTCTAGCCTGTCCCTTGGTGTTGTCTGCCAGTGACGCCCTGAAGGCGCTGAAGTCCATACCCCACACAGGTGCCTTTAGCGTGTGGTTACTTAGGGATCTATTTCACTACGCGTTATTAAGCACACGATATTCAGAGTCTTATTTTTCGCTGAGTAAGACAGTCTGACCCTTATTACACAACGCGACTTCGACTAAGACTGTCTGAATATCGAGTGGAGTAATAGGTTAGTGTTGAGTTTTTAAGGGAGCTATACAAGGTGTAACGTTAAATGCGCAAAACCTGAAATTAATTTGATCAGAATAGCGAGCAGAATCAATTAAACCACTTTTTAATATAGGATACATTTTTCAAAAAAATCTTCATTAAAAAGTTCGACTTTTCTATTTATGAAGAGCATCACGTGCGCAAACCCGCTGAAATAGGTAAACAAACACAAATAGTTGTAATCCAATCAAATTTTCTCATACACGGGATAATAAAAGTTCTTATTTCAATGCAGATATGAATTTTAAACAGATTTTAAACAAACTAAAACTGCTCATAAAACCTTAATTTTTTTTTAAATGTTTTTTTTCTCACATATTTAGGTTCATCGAATTAAAAATCATTTGGGGTGTCTGAGGTTTTGCGCATTTAACGTTACACGTTGTATAGAGTGTCATAGAGCAGCTCCACCCGTATTTCTTGGCCGCACGACTGACGTTTTAACTCGTCATGGTAGACCCTGTAGAGGTTTTCTCACGAAAAGTAATGTCAGGTCCTATTACCCCGGGTCCATAAGTCTCATTGTTTACAGTCTGTCTTAGGTACAATTGTATCTTGGAAGTGGACGATTATATTTATAATGGTTTTACATACAATGCGAACTGTCAGGGGCGTAGTGTGAACTAATTTAGACGTGGGCGGATGCACATCAGCGAGGCCTTTTACTTTTATTAATTCGAAAACGAGACAGCGACTGTCGCAACCCAGTGTTTCATACATCGTTGCTAACTGTCATGTGAAAAAAGTGGTTAAACGTGAGCCTATAAATTCTACACAAATATAACAAAGAGGTAAAGTTTGTGTAATTATCACCTATGTTTACGAATAAATGATTCTGATTCTGTTCTTTTATCTCTGAGAGTATTGGTCCGATTGCTAAAATTTTTTCACCGATAGAAAGCTGCTTTATTCCTGTGTGACATAGGCTGCATTTTGTGAACACGGGCAAAGTTGCGGCCAAAAGCTAGTAAATTATTAAAAAAAACCCTCGTTGATAAAGAAACCTCGCACCCGTGAGGCCCCTTTGGGTGCAAGGCCATGAGTAGCAAGGTGGTCAGAAATTGGGAACGGAATCCCGGCGGAGGCCATGTGCAAGGCTCCACTTCACCCGCGTCTAACTACGCTACTGCGTACTGTGACTGTACCGTGAGATCCATTGTATACCTGATACAATAGTTAGGTTAATTCGGCTAGATGTGGAGATAGGCCACTCGTGCGTGTACTCCATTATAACATAATGATAAAATACTACAGATTTTTTTGTGCAATTTTTGGAAAGTATCACGATGATTCTAATCAAATTCTTTTGTGTTTTCAAAATGTATATCAAGCAGACTTATGTATATGAATTTCTAGTTACAGGTGGTTTTCTATATTACAAAAATTTGCTTGTTGCAACATTTGTTTACTTATAGTATACTTATATTCTTTATGGTACACAAATTACAGTATTTGACCATTACATGTTCTTTACTGTATGGACTTTAAAAGAGACTTTGACCCCTGAGTTTGTTTCGGTGTTTCTTTTCAGGGTAGTCAGCTAGGAAACACCAGTCTCATCTCGTTAAAACAATATTAAAAAAAAACTTTAATTCGGATAAGTGACATCCATATGGGTTAGTGAACAATATAGAAAATATTTAAACCTAAACACCAACCTAACTTTTTTAATATTGATGCATAAAAGTGTTTTTTGAAAACCTATTTACAAAATAAAGATCATTTATCATTTACAGTCAAATGAAAAAAAGAGAAGTGGTGATGTACATAGGCGAGTTTAACCCAATTGGGTTTTCTGACAGCAAACCTATATTTTCGCGTGAAACTTAAGCAAATTATAGAACGATATGACAATAACTATTGCTACAATTTTGGTTCTCCAGTGATTGATCGATTGGCTGCTGCGGAACTCATTCAATGACTTCTCCTGCTCTCGAGCGGAGCAGGAGGGCGTGTCAGACTTTACTGATTCAAACCCACTCCTGTTTCTTCCATGCATTTGTTCCAGGGGTCCCAGTAGGCTTCGACCCTGCTTGGCCTCTATAATTTGCTGACATCTTATTGAGGCGCGCGTGGAGCACTGCCCGCCGTCGACAACTTGGGCTTGGACGGTAACCAGACAACCGGACGGCGTGATACCCATTGCTCCGCCATCCGCATTGGCTGCGACGCTGCATGTCGTGGTTCAATTCCCACGTTCCGTGTCAGACCTGGAACATCTGTCTGAGAAATTTTTGTGTAGGACGACATATTTTCGAAAACAATATTTCCGGCTCATTAGCCAAAGTTTTAAGATAATTCTTTTAGTTTATTGTTACATCATATGGATCTTAGGTTATGTGCTAAATAAAACAACATAAAAATTACTATCATTTTATTTCATTTACTTATCATTTTAATTAGGATTACTTAAAATATAATTAAACATTCCATAGGAATAACTTGGTAACTATAATAATGTTTTATAGACAGGTTATAATTACTAGTTACATAATATATATTACACAAACATCAATTATAAGATTTCCTATTTATTTATTTTCATGACTGAAACAATGAAAACTGTACTGTACGATCTCGATAAGTAATATCTATTAGGCCAAATTAAATTAACTAGCAGGAATGGAGTTTTTTTGAGGTGGGAAATCACCTAATGATTTTTCCTTCGTGTAAGTGTTTTACTAAGAAAAACTAACTTTTATGTTCTTTCTTTGCCTTGCATTCCAGGACCAACGGGTTCCCCTTTTGGAAGCTAACCCATGGCCCAGTAGGCTCGGCCCTGTTGGGCCTTAACAGTTTTGCCGATATTTCTTTGAGGCGTGCGACATAAACTAGAGTCGATAAATCGTTGATAGTGAAACGCACTAGTTTATTAAGAGCTTATTCATCTAGATTTAAAACACCTAAATATTTCACGCAGGCAGAATCGCACGCAGAAGCTAGTTTTAAATTGCACTGTATATATTATGTCCGTTGTGTTAAAAATATTTTATTCAGTTATTTAATAAGTAAGATACCCATCTTCTCTGAAGAATTTCGCTAAGTAAGTAATTAAAATTGGTCTTATAGATGTTTTTGTACACACTATCTTTACTTTTCACTATGGCTTAAAAGCCAGTGTATTAGGTATAGTTTTTATAGTAAAAAAAAAAAGAATATATGTCACCGGAACATGAGCAAGTTTTGTAGTAGTCGTATAGGTGATGACCGACAGAGGGCGCGCTTCCTCGGACACCGGTATCTTCTCACGCACATCGCAAATTGTCTGAAAGGAGAAAGGTTACATAGTTAAGGATTTAGGATAGTTTAGTTCGTTTAAACACTAAGGGCGGGTTCTGAAATATGGGCTTCGTCAAATAGTCTATAAAAAGCGATCCGTTCCGTCCGTTCTCACTCGTGTGCCGCCTCCTTCGTTAGCATTTCTGCTTCGCAATAGGATACGTCCGCCTGCCATTTCACCTCGCTCTCGCTCCGGACCATGGCCTGGCTTGGCGCTGGTACGCCCAGCACGAAAGATCGTTGCCGCCGATCGCCCTCACGAGAACATGGCGTTGCTCCGCCCAAGCGGATCACACCTTCACCGTATGCTGCACCGTACCCTTCCACATAATGGTGACACCCGGGCGTTTCTTTGTGCAGGAACCTCCCGAACTTACGTCCGGTGAGGACCTGCGTCAAGCAGAAGGTAAGAACGCCGTGACTTCTCTCCAGTCACTCCTCAAAGAGGGGAGTTACCTCCATAATTATTCTATATATAATATGGGTATCAATTAAAAAGGGTTTGTTGATGGGTATCAATTAAAAACTACGTCATAATAAATCCAATATGGCGGATACATTTTAGAAGCTTGTTCTTTCAATTATTTTTTTCCAGAAGACATAATTTCGTACCTGTCACACTCGCACAGCCTGCCGGCACAGCCGTTGATGAAGTCGTACTGCGAGTCGAAGTTCTCGAGCGCGCACAGCGGCTGGCCGTGGTAGCACTTCCAGAAGTACGGCTGCAGGTACACCGTGTAGAACGGACAGTAGATGTTCTCGTAGCATTCGTCGTGCTGCTTGCAACACCTGCAGGTTAACAAGAATGTCAAGTTTTCTAGGAAGAAAACGCGTGGATCCATTTCGACTAAGTATTTATTGACAGGCTTGCGCTTGAACACTATCACCTGACGGAAAACGACAATGTGGTAGTCGATGGAGTACGCTTGTTTAGGAGTAACATATTCACTCTTGACTTAAATATCCCCAGGATGACAGACTCGGCAAGGGAATTCACTCCTTACCTGTACGCACAATGAATATTGCCTAAATGATTTGTGACCATTAAAAGGCAAGTTTTTTTTTTTATTTTCGCCTCAGAAGCTCCCTGATTTGTACCTTCTTATAGCATTTACATAGCGTACCTACACGTCCATATAAGTACATATTGTTTTTAGGTGACATTTCTTTTATAACAAAAAAGTAGGACGTTTCCTATCATAAAGAAGCTAAAAGAAGAAAACCTACAGAGTCAATGAGCCAGTCCTAGTCTGTTTCATTCCACTGTTGGTTCCCAGAATCAACAGAACTTCGCAAAAATTGCTGTTAAATAATGTATGTTCTTAGTGTTTTTTTTTAAATTAATACTTATAAAAACGAATATTTATAACCTAACCCATGATAGGTTTTAAAAAAACTCTACATGGAAAACAAACACATTCAGGCGTCGAAGAACTTCCCTACCACGACGTCTAAGCGACACTGACGTTTCCGTCATGCCCAGATGAGAGCATTTGGGCATGACGGAAACTTATCCAGAAGACAAGTAATGGCAGGTATTTGAAACAATTGATTTTCTCACCTGTCGATACCGTCCGTAGGTCTTCCCGAGCCCAGGAATCCGCAGTAACACCCATAGCCCTTATAGGAGAGGGGGTCACAGCCGGTGGCACAGTACATCATGTTGTAGAGGTGGAACACTCCTCGCTTGCCACGGTTCTCTGGTTTGCTCATGTACACTTGAGGATCTATGTTCCTGAAAGAGAATAAGAACATTACGGTCTTTTGCTTTGAAGAAGTTCCAGTAGTGTCTAAAGGGTTGAAAGAGGTACCTAGAGAGCAGGGTTTCATGACTGACCCTTGCTAAGACTTTGATGAATTCGGTAGATTTAGTTTGATAGGGAAAGGCAAAATTTATACAAAACTATGAAAAACCTTTAAGTGTGAAGGGAAAGCACCTAGCTTTAGTGGAACTTCCTTCTGGGCTGTCGCCACGTTTTATTGTCTTTGGGCACATGAAAACGCTACAAATAAACTAACAACTTTATCTTTTATCCTATTCTGTTCCACTCGACACTCCAGGGCAATGGTCTCTTTCAATTCCTTCCATCTTTAGCTGGCCCGCGTGTCCTCTTGCTAGATCTCCTTCGTGGTCTGCCGAGAACCCGTCTTACTATCTCATTGCACCAATTTAGTGTTACTCTGGCCCGCAGTTACATATGGCAGACTTGTTCTGGTCAGTCCTATTTAAGTTGGCAGCCTTTTCAGCCACATCATCTATGCTGATTCGATTTTGAAAGTTGAAAGGCATACGTTTTTCATGGTATGGTTATGTGAAGAGGAGGGATGAGGCGCATGTTACTAAGTTCTGACTGAGTATACATATAGATGGACGGAGAGGGAGAGGGAGGCCAAAGAAAAGATGAATGGGTTGTGTGACGGGTGATAGGACAGAATGACAGAAAAAAACGTTTTTCACCGACTCCAAGTAAAATGGGATAAGGGCAGGAAGAAGAAGATCAATGCTGATTTGGAGCGCAGTTTAGTAGCATATCTTAAGAGCCCAGGAGCGCCGAAGCCTATTGGGACTATGGGTTGGCTTTCGAAAGGTAAGCCCAAAGTTCTGGAATGCAATGAACATAGAAGTATCTTAAAGTTGGAAAAATCATTGGATGATTACCGACCTAAAAAAAGTATAGTATCTACAAATAAACGTTAGTTTCAAAAAGCCTTACCTGACTCCTTTATTATAATCATCTTCTGGCACAGAATACCTAAAAGGATCTCTCGCAAACCCAACCAGCAAGGGGCCGCTGGGATCCTTATGATAAGGTCGGTCATCCACCTCGTTGACCCTGGTGTCATTGTAACTAAGCTTATTGCTATGGCGATTACTACTAAAGCTATTGACTGGGTTGTATGGCCTGCGTATGGGTTGTAACTGGGCATATTGTGTGTTGTTGAAGATGTGCTCGTAAGTCAGGTGGCTTGGCCAAACTGGAACAAAGGAAAGTTAAATTTTAGTGATTTTCTAAGACTTTTATTGACTGGGGGTAACTTTGTATCAGACATTAAAGGGTGTCAGCCATTCGGCCCCTGATAGTTAAAAAGACGTATCTAATAATAAGTAAAAACGGATAAAAAATGTTTTAATGGATGAAATCGGGCCTTTTTTCCTTTTGGCCTGTGTGTGTGAAAGTTAGCAAAATATTAAAAATACAGGCAGACGCGCCTTTTTTTCTTGATTCCGGCAATGTATATAAGGCAATAAAAATTTTAGATGCGTCTTTTTTACTAGGGGCAGCATTGGCATAGGTAGGTCCACATACTGGAAGACGCAGCGTTGGTAGGCCTCCTACGAGCTACGAGGTGAGATTCGCGAGAATCTTATTGATTTGACACGTACCTACATCTAAAATTGTACTCGAATGGTACAATTTTCAGAAGTTGTCGGCAATCTTCTAAAGACATCTTTCGCCCTTAGGTAGGTGGGGCGGGCGGGCGTTTCAGACTTGTATTGATTAAAACCCACTCCTGCTCCTTCGTTCCAGGGCGTCAGGGTTCACTTTCGCACAACCCATGATTCCTAACTAGCTTGGGGTCAGCTTCCAGTTTAACCGGATGCGGCTCCATGTACACCTGTGTTTAACATGGAGCGACTGCCCATTAGAATTCCACAACCCATTTATTGGGCAAAATTATATTCTTTGGTCAGGTTTACTGACGTCTGACTACCTAAAACGACTGTCAAAGATCTACGAACGACAATCGGGATCAACGGCTTTACATGCTTTCCGAGGTACGGGGTGTCAGGAAGGTCCTAGATAATCTTAGAAAAGTACATATAAATTGAAAATCCTACAATCCGCATGAGAGGCGAGTGCTTTTAATCGTCTTTTTCATTATTCAGCTGAAGTATAAAGCCCAGTGCAGGACATAGACCGTAGTACTCAAGCATTGTCACGTTCGCTACACCACACATAGATTAAAAATAGCCGGATAAGCACACGTGAGTACATAGCTTAAAAAATAATGTACAAGCTTTATAATGCCGTGTAGTTTTATATGGCTGGTTTTTGGTGTGCCTTTATGCCTAAGCATATATGTATTACAGGATTTTTTTTTAAGGTGGGAAATCTTCCAATGACTTCTCCCGCTCTAGGGTAAAACGAGAGGGCGTGCCAGATTTTTATAAACCCTTTGCGTTCTAGAGCCACAGTCAGTCTTTCAAAAGTTCCGGCAGCCCTAGCAGCCAGCAGGCATCCCTTTACCACAGTATTATTATTTTTTTTCGATGGGGAAAATCATCTTATGACAAAACCCCTGTCCCCAGTAGGCTTTGACCCAGCTGGGCCCCTCCTGCTGCTGACAACTCCTTGAGGCGTGCGGGAACAGTGCGCGCCGTCGACGTCTTGGGTTCGGTCCATTACCGGACGATCGGACAGCGAGCTACCCGCCGTCCGTGAACCCGCGTCTACGGTGGCCGAAAATCGGGATTGGAACCCCGGCGGCGGCGGCGAGAGCACCGTAGCCGGATGCGGTCGACCTCCTCCTTTACCAGCATTACTGCTTCGCAGGAGGCGATCGCCTGCCATTCCTCCTCGCTCCGGACCATGGCCTCGACCAGGGCCCGGCGCGAGAGGTCTCCACCGCTGATCGCCCCCACGAGGGCACGGCGATGCTCCGCCCAGGCAGGGCACACCTCGACAGTGTGCTCCACCATGTCCTCCGGGCGTTGCGCACAGTGGCGACACCCGGGCGTCTCTTCCGACTTTATCTGAAACAGGTACCTCCCGAACGTGCCATGTCCGGTGAGGACCTGCGTCATGAGGTAGGTAAGGACGCCGTGAGGTCTTTTCAGCCACGCCTCAAAGAGGGGACTTACCGCCATAATCGTGACGTGCCCTAGACAGTAGACCTGAGTCCCAGCAATGGGAACATTGAAAGGCTGATTATGCTTTATGCTACACATTCCGTACCGACCTACTAATAGATGAGCATAATAGTGCTTGCACCAAATACATATCAAATGAGTTAGTCAAACCGTCAATTCAGATCGTAATCCGTGTATTTTGTGTCAAAAATACTGTTTCAGTGGTCACGGCCTGATTGCCACAGACAATGCCTATTAATTGAATAGATTCGTTTACAATGAAGATAGTGTGATATGCACACAATATACAATCGGTACTGTTGTATCTAACGGACTATGAAAATTTATATTTGGAACATTGAAAGGATAATGGAAATGGATAAACATCATAATCGCACTTCATATTATAGAGGTGAAAGTTTGTATTTAAGTGTGTATGTATGTTTGTTACTCCTTCACGCTTAAATGCCGATGTTACGTGTATAATTATTAAATAGTTCAAGTTTTGTTGTTATGATATTTATTAGTTTATTATTTTATAAGATTATTTTATGTATTTTTTCTATGGGCCTTCGATGCCTGAAATAAAGGGTTATTATTATTATTATTATTATTATTATTAAACGGCTGAACGTACTTGAATGAAATTTAGCTCATCATGGGAAGACAATTTTTTTTTATTATTGATAGGCTTGCGTTTGCCCATCATCTCACCTGATGGTAAGCGATGATGTGGTCGACGATGGAGCACGCTTGCCTAGAAGTAACCGATTCACTCTTGACTTAAAGACCTCCAAGTTGTAGCTATCAGGAAAAACAGACTCTGGCAGGGAATTCCACTTCTTGGCTATTATTGAGTAGAACATATATCTTGTTTTCTACCCTGAGAGCGTTTTGCTTTGTGATAATTTTCTACTCTTCCAGGACCCCGGGGTTCTTTTTCGCACAACCTATAATAGATATAACTTAACATGAAATTATTTGTCGATTGATAAATCGACCTTAAAAATAATAATTATGTGATGAACAGAAGATATAGTTGAAGCATTTAATGTAACAAAAGATGTTAAGTAGGTGACATATTGACCTTTGCGTTGCATTCTTGTATGCATTATGTAATACTTAACGACACATCTTGCAATATTTCTGCGCATAGTTTTCTAGTTTTGATTGACATATCAATTCGATATGGATGTTAAATGATTCTATAAAATTACAGCTATTTAATAAACGGCTGTATAGTTTGGTTTGCAAATAACACTTTGGCTTAATTTCGATATCAAGCCATTATAGGCATCATATTAATTGAATTGAAAACACTAAAAACTTACAAAATATTTTTAATTTCGGAAGTCGGTGTTTCTGATTTTGTCTTTCGTTATATCGACGCCCGAAATTATTTTGCAACTTTTTATTTGGAAGTCGATAGTATAATTTTTCTAAAATGTTTTAGTTTTTAGTCTTGGTACCCCACAGTTAAACATAAAAAATGTGTAAGTTCTATGGTAAGGTACACTTAATAAGTACTTAATTATGGCCATTTATAGCCTGAACACAGCTAGGATGCATTATTTCATTAAGGTATTCCGGTGCCTACTGATTCATAAAACAGAATTGAAATAAGTAATCTAGATAATTATGTTTTGGGGAGGGCCTGTATGTATGCTTTTGCGGTTGCACAACGACACGCTTTGCTTTTGCTTTGCTTGGTAGTATAGATGCAGGCCTACCTTGCTCCCTCCCTCAGAGGGACAAGGTGGCGTGGTCTTGAGGGAGAGCGCTACGGTCGTGCAGATCCTCAAGGCAAGTCCGGTAGTTATCCTTCACGTGGTTGCCGCCCTGTTATTGGTCTAATTCCCTCAGAATTAGACGCAACTGAAACTGTCGGACGACTTAACACAGGGGTGGTGAGGTCATGCCCCTGGGTGTCCACCATCGAACAAGATCAGATGTTGGATAGTAATGACCTCCCGCGTGTTTGTGCCGTGCGCGGGAACCCGTACGGGAGGATGATGGGATCCTGGTGGCTGAGCCGATGAGCGTAGGCGGTTTTAACGTCTCTGAGGCAACACTCCACTTTGGCCCGGATTTCTCCTCACACGGGAGGCTGTAGCTCAGCCGGCTACAGTCAATCGGCTGTCGGGGTCCGGTCAGACGGCCCCTAGGTTAGCTCACTCCCATTGGGGACCCGCAGACGGCAGTGCTCGCTCACATCGTTAGTGGTAATGGTGCTGGGTTGGTGCTGTGCGGTCTCGTGGGTAACTAATCGGAGTGGGCTATATCTCTCGATCAATCCCTGGTGCTACCGTAGCATCGCCACTTGAGCACTCCATGGCGGGTGGGGCAGTCGAGAGACGAATCTTCTTTCCGGTTGATTTTATGGATCCTACATCTAAAAAAAACCACAAGGCGGGACCGGCGAAAGCCGGGACTGCACCCCATAAGGCGGGACCGGCGAAAGCCGGGACCGCACCACCTAAGACGGGACCAGCGCAAGCTGGGACTGCACCCGATAAGACGGGACCGGCGCAAGCCGGGACTGCACTGAGAAAGGCGGGACCGTCAAAAGGCGGGACTGTAGTGGGAACGTCTCGGGGTGGGGCCGCGGCGGGACCGTCAATGGACGGGACTGCTGCGGCACTGCCAAGGGCCGGTACCGCTGCGGGACCACCGAAGGGCGGGACTGCTTTTAAGTCCACTGGGTCAGGAGCCACTTCGTGCAGCGAAGCAGGCAAGTACCCGGCAGGACGAACTGGGGCGCAAAAAAGGAAGCGCCAAAAGCTGAAGAAGCAAGCGGCTCTGGAAGGGACTTCTACGGGAGGACCATCCAAAAGACCGCGAGCTGTTTTCAGCGGCGACAGCAGGGACATGGACGCCAAGAGGATGAAAACCCAAGGGCAATCATCCTCGACCGGATCCTTCAGGGATGCGGTGGCGGCCGTGAAACTCGCTGTTGTCACAGTCAAGTACCCAGAGGAGTACTTGAAGGCTGGGGATTTGGGGCCCATCCAGGAGCTCATAATCGAGAAGCTGGAAGAGGCACCGGATCCACTACCAGTATTGGCGGTTGCTCCCGGAGTTGTTGCAGGTGCAGTACATGTGTCCTGCGGCAACTCCGATGCAGCTCACTGGCTTCGGGAAGCCATCCACAATGTGGAACTCGGCTCCCTGAAGCTGAAGGTTGTTGACGCCAGGGACCTACCAAGGCCAGTCAAAATGGCATGGAAGAGCCGGAACCTGACGCTCAGGGACCCTGCCCGGGCAATTAGATTGCTCCAGCGGCTCAACCCTGCTCTGAGGACGGACGACTGGAAGGTCGTGAGCACCCTCATTGAGGACACCGGCATCCGTCGGATCGTTCTCATGGACGGGGTGTCCGCTGGGGTCATCAAGGCCTCGGGCTACTCTCTTCCAGGAGGCATTGAGCGTTACACGTTCAAGCTCCTGGAAGAAGACCGGGGAGAGGCACCCATCGCGGAGGTGGAGGCGGGACACTCAGAAGACGGACCGCAACCACAGCGTGAGGAGGCCTCACCAGAAGACCCTGCTTGCGACGTGACGCAGCTGGAGACCCATGCCGGGGTAACTGGGGACCTAGACGATGACATCCTCGGGGACCTCGTTGCCATGGGTATGAACTCGCCAGCTGCCCATGAGGAGAGCCAGGAGATGGAGGAGGAGCCTCAAGTTTAAGGCCCTCCTACTAACACGACCCCATCAGAAGACCAAGATGGCGGGACTAAGGTGCGTACAAATTAATCTCCATCATTGCAGAGCCGCTACTGCCCTTCTGGCTCGGCAACTGAAATTGGGGAAATTTGACATTGCCTTGATACAGGAACCTTATTTGTATAAAGGGGCTATAAAAGGCTTAGGTGGGACAGGGGGCACAGTCCTCTATGACTGTCCAACTAATGACGCGAGGACTTGTATCTATATCAGGGGCGGTATAGAGGCAATGCCCTTACGTACTTTCTGTTACAGGGATCTCACAACAGCTTTGATCCAAGTGGAGACTGGGACGGGGAAAAGGAAACTTATCCTTGCCTCGGCCTATCTCCCATATGAAGAAAAGGAACCAGTATCACCACTAATTAGAAGACTGGTTGACTACGGCAGCCAAGGAAATCTTGACCTGATACTTGGTTGTGATGCGAACGCACACCACGTCGTTTGGGGCAGCACAGATGTCAACAAACGAGGGGAGGATTTGCTGGACTTCGTGGTAAGTTCCCCACTACAGATCCTTAATGCAGGGAATAAACCCACCTTCAGGACTTCGGCAAGAGCTGAAGTCATCGACTTGACACTGGCTTCTAACGGAGCCAGTGCTCATGTTGAAAATTGGCATGTATCGGACGAAGTTTCTCTGTCTGACCATAATTATATATGCTTTAGGTTTAGGACGGCGGGCAAAGCCGAAACTAGACGAAGGAGAAACCCAAGACATACAAACTGGGACTCGTACAGGAGGGACCTCAAAGTAAACCTAGGGAGCCCTAAAGGTAAGCTTAATTCCATACTTGATATAGAATTTGAAGCAGACAGAATCACGGCAGGCACCATAGGTGCATGGGAAGATAATTGCCCAGAGAAAAAGGCCCTTTGCAAAAAGGAACCATGGTGGACTCCTGAACTGGCTAAAATACGTCAGGAAACACGACAGGCCTTCAATGCTGCAAAAGCCAGGAAAGATTTTTCTGATTACTCTAGCATGCTAACGAGGTATAATAAGGCGGTACGCAAGGCCAAAAGAACTGCTTGGCGACAGCATTGCACCTCCATTGAAGCCTTACCAGATGGAATGAGGTTGTGCAAAGCAATGTCCATGACCAAGGCAAACCCACTATCATCCGTGAAGGATCAGAATGGGCACCTTACGGAAACTGGACAGGACACTCTGAGTGTGATGTTTAAGACTCACTTCCCAGGATGTGTAGTGCGCGACAGCGACGAAGAGGAGCCAGTCACAAGGGACGAGCTTGGTAAGCACACGTCAAAAAATGACTGGCTCACTGCAAAGAAAGTGGTAGATGAGAACAGGCTGAGGCTTGCGATAGCGGGCTTCCAGCCTTTCAAATCCCCTGGCCCGGATGGCATCTACCCAGTGTTATTACAAGAAGGGGCCTCTGTTCTAATACCGCAGTTGAGTAGGCTTTACAGAGCCTGCCTAGCCTTTGGGTACGTACCCAAGACATGGAGAGAGGCCAAAGTCACCTTCATACCGAAGGCTGGTAAACCAAATTACGAAGAAGCTAAAGCTTACAGGCCTATCAGTCTTACATCCTTTCTCTTGAAATCATTAGAGAAACTGGTAGACAAGTACCTAAGAGAGGGACCGCTTAAGAAATTCCCTCTACATAGACTACAGTGCGCCTATAGCCCCGGCAAGTCCACGGAAACGGCACTACATTATGTCGCGAGTCGGGCCGAGGCTGCGCTAGAGGGACAAGAAATCTGCGTGGGGGCTTTCCTCGACATAGAGGGAGCCTTCGATAAGACAACATTTGAGTCCATACGCATTGCTGCAAAGGAGCATGGTATCAATGATACCACGTGTAATTGGATCGACTATATGCTAAAGAGCAGAATAGTCAGATCGGAAATAATGGGAGACCGACTCAGCGCGAAAACGACAAGAGGTTGTCCGCAGGGCGGAGTGCTGTCACCATTACTGTGGTGCTTGGTGGTAGACTCGCTACTCACCAAACTCAACACCGGACCATTCTACACAGTAGGCTATGCAGACGATATAGCTATAATGGTTAATGGTAAATTCCCGAACATAGTGTCTGGATTGTTACAACAAGCGCTGAGGATGACAGAAGATTGGTGTACAAAGAACCATCTCTCTATCAATCCAGGCAAGGCAGTCATTATCCCATTCACGAGGAAAAGGCAACTGGGAAATCTAGGAAACCCTTCCCTCAATGGAATCAAGTTGCCATGGTCCACCGAAGTTAAATATCTAGGGGTAACTCTTGATAAGGAGCTCAGGTGGAAAACTCATGTGGAAAACATAACGACAAAGGCCCTGCGGGTGTTCGGTATGTGTCGCTCCACATATGGTAGAACTTGGGGGCTAAAACCTAAAGTGCTACGATGGCTGTACCAAACAATGATATTACCAATTATCACTTACGGCAGCATAGTGTGGTGGACAAGAACGAAACTTGCCACGTGCAAAGCGCCACTGACCAAGCTACAAAGAACAGTATGCCTTGGAATAACGGGTGCTTTTAGGACAACACCTACGGCAGCAATAGAGAGATACCTCAACATCCCTCCCCTGCATATGATGGTAGAACTCGAGGCAAGGAAGGCAATGCATCGTCTTGCTGTTGCTGGACTATGGGATGCCTCTAAGCCAAGGACTAACCATACAAGATTCGATAGGAATGAGGACCTGGATCGGGTAACAAGCATGATATCTGATAAAATGCAAACCATGTTTGTATTCGAAAGGTCCTTTAAGGTCCAGATCCCAACAATGGAAGACTGGACTAAGGGACTTGAACCACCAGAAAAAGATAGTCTGGTATGGTACACTGATGGATCCAAAATGGAATCCGGTACAGGAGCGGGAATATACGCAAAAGGCTACAAATGTAGTAGAAGCTTAGGGAAGATGGCAACAGTATTCCAAGCAGAAACATATGCCATAATAACCTGTGCTCAAGAGAATATAGAAAGACAAACCAAAGATAAATCTATTTATATTCTAAGTGACAGTCAAGCTGCAATCAAGGCCATGGCGTCCTACAAGGTGGACTCCAAACTTATTCTGGACGCCATCCGGGCCCTGAACAGGCTTGGGAGGCGTAACAGGGTAAAGTTGATGTGGGTCCCAGGGCATAAGGGAATCCATGGTAATGAAATGGCGGATGAACTGGCAAGAGAGGGCTCCGCAAATGACTTTGTGGGACCAGAACCATGTGTAGGCATCTCGACGTGCCTCGTGAAGGCCGCATTCAGGGAGTATGCAGATCATAGCCAAAAAACACACTGGCTGTCTATTACGGGTCTGGGACACTCCAAGAAATTCCTGGGCTCTACGTTCAAGGCACGGGAATGTATCTGGAATATGAGCAGGGGGCAAATCCGCTACCTGATGGGTGCCTTTACAGGGCACTTTGGAACCAACGACATGCTCATGAAAATGGGTCTAGCCGCGACTTCCATGTGCAGGTTGTGTGAGGAACATACAGAACGCATGGAGCACCTGCTGTGCACATGCGATGCTTTGGCTAACAAGCGAATGAGTCTTCTAGGGGTAGGATATCCAAGACCAGAGGATTACAGGCTCTTATCCCCGCATCTCGTTGTGAAACTTATGAAGGAGATTTTCAGCGAGGGTGGGAAGGAGTAAGCTATCTAGGGGACCACAAAAGATCCACATGGGTCGAAGTGTCCGAGCTGTATCTCGGCCCCTTAATAGGATAAGGATAATTATGTAATTTTGGTAATTATATGGGGACTACAGTAATAGCTAGGTAATTGATTGGAACAATAATATAATACGAATATAAATACTTAATATAAATATAAAAATATTAGATTGGTAATAAAAAAAAAAATACATAAGAAACTTAAATATAACAGTTAGTTATATTTAAGTTTCTTATGTAATTTTATATTTTTGTGTACAATAAAGAATTTATCTATCTATCTATCAATAAAATAAAAAAAAGAAAGAAATTTCATTTAAAATAAGCAGTAGGTAGGTTACCTTTGTACTTACCTATCTGTATTTGTTAATTTCATTTTAAATATACAAAAACATAACACCCATAACATTATGTACCTAATGGTAGGTATACTTATTCTCACATATTGACCTCTTGTAGTAAGATGACGCTGACCCCAAAGGGTCAACGCCCATACTATTGCCAAATCATTGGTAGAAATAATGGCGAATTGAAGACAAAGTACGCTAAATTAGAGTTAACCAAAATTGCTTCTTATGTGTAAAGAGATAGAGTGGAAAATAAAAGATTGGAGACCGAATACATAAAATAGATAGGTACAGAAGTCAATCTCATTTAAGTTTGTACTTCACTTCTTATACCTACGCCAAGCGTTCGCACACACGTCAGCGTACTGTACCCCTAGCCAAGTTGCTAATCTGCAATAGTTAACGCTAGTAGAAAGCTTCAAATGTACGGGAATAACGTCGTCTCAACGCTCAGTCACGTGGTCAGAACAAAAGAATTGGCGGCAAGGTCAACTCGAAGCGTTCGACGCAAGCGAAATGGTTGTATCTTGGCTAGGGGGGCTGCTCCGAACTGCGAGTGCGACCAGGCGATTGAGCCGAGATATCGTGTCCGTGAGCGGTGTCTATGTGTGCGTTGCTCGAGCGCGCTTTGTATGTAGATTGTCTTCTGTACCTATCTGTTTTGTGCCGAATACGTCAATGGTAGGGCTTTCACTAGCGAATTGATACGCATCGTGGTGATTTACAAAGGCTGGTTGATTTTAATCTGCTGGTAGCCATTTTTATTGGTGTGTTTTGCTGAATGAATATCTTTTTAGAGCTGAATATGGGTCAATTAAATACCGTGATTGGATTGAAGGGTTTTCGTTTTTGTGTGGGAGAAAAGATTAGTTTATTATTTGGCATTCATCTAACTAGCGTTTGATGGTTTGGTTGAGTTGCGGTATTTATGTTTGCAAATAAGAACTATTCTGCATCACGGTAACAACAAAACATAATTCATTTACCAAAAACAAACCTTCGTTGTTCTATCTAACACTACTTCTTCAACTCTGTGTTTTGCTATACCTACCTACAACTGTATGACGCGACGCAAGCGCATCAAACACCCCTGATCCCCAGTCGTCTATTGTACTGTCGCTTGCTTCGCATAGACTTCGTTATTTTTAGAACGTTCAATTTAAATATTTTTATTTTTGTATGAAAACTTAATGAACTTTTAAAAGTCATCGAACAAAAGTTGTTGTTTATAATTTTAGTAAGTAACATAGTCCTGAGGTTTTACAAAAAACCCAGTATAGTATCCATACTGTCAATGCCATCATGGACGTTAGCGCAACCGTACGGCAACGCAGCCCTATAAAATATCATGTTTGTCTGATGTACATACCTATTTATACTGTATTGGCTGTCTAATTGAGGGATGCATTAGGTAGGAGGTTTACTACAAGAATCTTGGCAGTCCGTAATGTATACGTATCTTTTAAGTGACCACTCTAATGCATCTTGACTAGATAGTATAGCTAAGAACAGTTTAGTAAAGCAAATGATGAAAATAAAACAAATTATGTAGCAACTCAGCTTGAATGTTAAGAATTAAGTAACAGCGATCATTTAGACGTCTTGAATAGATTTAATTGTTGTGCTATGAGATGAGGTTAGAGTAATCGCGAACATAAAGCTAGAACTATATTAGACCGACACACACGTGGAACACGCTTGATTTGTACGTAGAACGACGTCGCGTGGCGTGGTGACTATTTATTTAGTATACCTACCTGTATAAAATACTACTAGCTATTGTTCGCAGCTTCGGCCGCGTATATAAAATATAGCCTTGTCACTAAAGAATAAAGCAGCTTTCTATCAGTGAATAATTTTTTAGCAATACTTTCTTACTTTACCTTCTACAAACTAAAAAAAAGAAAAACACACTTTATCTTTTTACAAAACAACGAGCCGCTCTATGATATGTTCTAGTGTATCATCCATTTACGAACTAAACGTCGAGCACGCTCGCCTCTTTGTTACAAATCAACGAGCATATTGGTGCAACATTTCGTCGTTATTATTTCATTTCGGTTGCGGGGTGGTATTTAAAAAAAAAAATGAACGCAAGGTACAACAAAATGTTGGTAAATGCACACTCGCTGTGAGCATTTTCCAACATTTGAAAAAAATGTTGTAGTCTATACTCACCTTTAGCGTAGCCGACGTGCGTAATCCTTATCAATAATACTACGAATTGATTTAGGTAGTTAACTATGCTCTTTTTACCAATTTTTTTTTGCGATAAGACATTTAGAGAATAAACAGGTAGATCCTATTCCTTTAGCTACAAATCGTCTGCTAGTAAAAGAAATTAGCGAAATGTGATACAGTTAATTATACAGAAATTACCATTTTACATAGATAACTGACATTTTGGTTCCCTTGATAAAAAGCAGGTTGATTTACATGAAGAATTCACGTTATTTATATTTAATTAGCTTAGGTACATAATGTAGATTAGGTAGACTGTTTCATCTACGTAATATTTATTAGATAAAAAGTAAGATGAAGGATTGTTTTTATTCCCGTAAGTCTTAAGGCATTTATTGTGGGACGCTACCTGTGTCGACACTCTTGCGTCGACACTCTTGCGTCTTCCCATCTTTCCAGCTTGTCGTGCTGTGCTGGTGCTGCCGCTGATGTTGGGGAACCTCAATCTGTAGTTAAGTTATCCTGCCTATCTCGTTGGTAGTTACATAATATTTTCGCGCCGTTTTCGAAATTCTTCCGTCGGATTTGGGAGCCCGGGGCAAGCTACCACCGTTTTAGTTTTGAGACACTGTGATATGTTGGACTAGAAGACACCGCGCAGCAGCTTCCTAGCCGAATTGGATTTGCCGATTGACCTCTTTCTCGAAGTAAAGCCTACCCATCAAGTAATCTACATTAATATTATTAAGAGGTAAATTATGTTTTTTTTTTGTTTGTAGGAGGTAATCTCTGGAAGTACTGGTCCAATTGCTAAAATTTTTACACCAATAGAAAGCTGTTGTACTGCTAAGTGTCTATAGGCTGTATTTTAATGTACGCGGGCGAAGCCGGAGACAAAAGATTGTCGTCAATAACTTTGAGTTTAGAGACTCCGATTTTCATCGGATTCGGAGTCTGGGAGATGGTTAGTTAATTTTATTAATATTACATAAGAATGTTTCATTCGTAGCAACTAACGTGCAGCATGCAACTCGCTGAATAAATAAATATTAATAACAATGGTATTATTTTTATTAAGATTAGGTACAATACTGTTCTTTAATAGTAAATAATGAATAAGTAAGTGTTGTATCTCATTGTACTCTTTATTGTCTAAGATTACTTGTTCGACCCGACCTTGCCTTACGTTAGCGCTATGATAATCTAACACTTTATTTAGCCCATTGTTCTTTTATAATGATAGCAATTTACTTGCTTAGCTACTTGAATGTTTTCAGTTATAAGTGTGAACAATAAGGAGATTTGGGTGTATATATCTACTCTTATTTGAATTAAAATGTGAGTCGGAATCTTGTAAAGTTATGTGTAAATGTAGTGTGCCTTTTTTTCTGACGTGGCAAATCTTCAATTAATCCGTACCGCTCTGGATAGAGCGAAAACGAGTGTCAGATTTGTACTGAATAAAGTCCAGCTGTGTTCCTTCAGCTGCTCTTAGCGTTCCAGGGCTGCAGTGAGCCAGTCTAATAATTTTGCAGCTTTAGTATCTAAATTTTTTTTTGATGTGACAAAATCTTCAAATAATTCTCCTAGCTCAGGGTAGAGCAAGAGAGGGTGTTAGACTTTTACTGACTAGAGTCACCTTTATTATATCACCTTTATTCTTTTAGTTGTCTATTACGTTCCAAAGCCACGGTAGTTTTTCTAATTCTGGTGTCCTGGCAGAGTAATAGTGCATAGTGGGGGGTGAGCACGGACAGGAAAAATTTTGGGGCTTAATTATATCACAAAATTACTTGAAAACAATGCTGAATTTGCTGAAGTATATTTGTTTTCGTTTCAAATATGTTGCGGCATGTTCTTAGGTATTTTTTATCTAAATCGGTTCAGCCATTTACAAGATATGGGGGCGAGTGAGCAAAGGGTGAATAACCGAATGTCGGTATGTTAGGCATGCAAACGCATTTATTTTTTTTGAGAAATGTTAACTTCAACTCCTCCCGCTTTGGATAGAGCGAAAGGCAGTGTCAGACTTTTACTGACTAAATAAAGTCCACCTGTGTTTCTTCAGATACCCTTTATGTTCCAGGGACACGATAACTCTTTCGACCATTCCGTTACCATGCGGGTAACATTTGATTTATCTTGATAGCCTAAAGGAATTTTAAAGTTATGCAAACTATTAGCCAAAATTACTAACGTTATTTTAAGCTGCATTTTCGAAGCTACATCAAGGCTTGCAAGATGTTTGAAAAATGCGTTCTTATAACCTAGCTCCTCAACTTTACGTAAAAACTAGGTAATGTTGTAGTGTTACACAATTTTATTTCAATTCTAATAAATATCTTAATTGACATTAATGCCTCTTTTATAATTTGTTTTTTGTCAGAAAACCATGTAGTAAGTTTTAACGTTTGAACCAACAAATTACATCAACCTGTCGATAGGTGTAAAAAAATAGGCTTGAATGAGTCACCTGATAAAATATGCGGGGTAATTACGTAACATACAATTGATGGCGAAGTGAGCTATCTTTTTGAAAATTCATTAACATTAATTGTGTTATTTAATTGTTTTATTTATTTGACTGGCCTGTTGGTCTACTGGTTAATGGCCCTGACTGCTATACCGGAGGTCGTGGGTTCGATTCCCACTAAGGACAAATGTTTATGTGATGAGCATGATCATTTGTTCTGTGTCGGGGTGTAGTTTATAAAATGTATGTATTTAGAAATATACAAGTACCGATTTCCAGCCACCGTAGACGCGGGCTCGCGGACGGTGAGCCATGGGTAGCTCACTGTCCGATCGTCCGGTAACTGACCGGACTGAGCCAAGACGTCGACGGCGCGCACTGTTCCCGCGCGCCTCAAGGAATTGTCAGCAACAGGAGGGGCCCAGTTGGGTCGAAGCCTACCGGGGCCAGGGTTATCCGAAAGGAAACTTGAGCTCCGGTATGATGGCTAGAAGGAACGGGATGGGATTTTTAGTCAGTAAGAGTCTGACACTATATCTCGCTCCACCCAAGTGCGGGGGTTGTCATAAGATGATTTTTGCCCGCCGAAAAAAAAAGCTGTCTAGTACCCATAACACAAGCTTGAAGCTTGTGACCCGTGTGCGGGGACATTAAAGGGTTTCGAGTTGGTTAATAAAAAGAACCACAACATAATTATTAGCTGATAGACATTACATTAAATGTCATTTTAAGCCACTGTCTGCTATCGATTCATTGTGTGCATAAAGTTAAAACAATCAGATTTAGGCAACAGCTCCTTGACAAGTGTTTGTTTGCGGATTTACATGTCAAGGTACTGCACTGCATATAGATATATGGTAATATTTATCTAACACATATATCATTCCCTTCGCCGTTCAAATTGGATTAGGTTAAAACGAATATGGATTAAAGACGTGGGCGATCTATGTTAGTCCGTTGGCATTTAAGTTTAAGTTCATATCGTTTATTATTCACTCTTTCTACATAGGTCAAAATTAACATGATTTTCGGTGAAGTCATTTAAATAACTTTTACACAAGATTAGCTTCTGCTTCGCCTGTGCGAATCTAGAAAATTATGCCAAGAATACATTGTTTAGTTACTCAGTTACTCCCGGGATAAAATGTCCTATTCCAGAGCATGGTCTACCCGTGTTCCAAAATTCATACAAGTTTTATCAGCTATCTAACACAGATATAGATGTTTTACAAAATTTCGCCTCCATAGCCAACGCCATTAGCATGGTAAAAGTCACCCCGTGTGTGCTTTTATGGGGTTTCAGAGATCAGCGTCATCAAGTTCAACTTTTAATGGCTTGACGATAAATCCGAATCTTTACAAGATTCAAAGTCCTGACTCACTGACTCATCAGGGCCCAGCGATTACCGACCTAAAAAAAGTATAGTATCTACAAATAAACGTTAGTTTCAAAAAGCCTTACCTGACTCCTTTATTATAATCATCTTCTGGCACAGAATACCTAAAAGGATCTCTCGCAAACCCAACCAGCAAGGGGCCGCTGGGATCCTTATGATAAGGTCGGTCATCCACCTCGTTGACCCTGGTGTCATTGTAACTAAGCTTATTGCTATGGCGATTACTACTAAAGCTATTGACTGGGTTGTATGGCCTGCGTATGGGTTGTAACTGGGCATATTGTGTGTTGTTGAAGATGTGCTCGTAAGTCAGGTGGCTTGGCCAAACTGGAACAAAGGAAAGTTAAATTTTAGTGATTTTCTAAGACTTTTATTGACTGGGGGTAACTTTGTATCAGACATTAAAGGGTGTCAGCCATTCGGCCCCTGATAGTTAAAAAGACGTATCTAATAATAAGTAAAAACGGATAAAAAATGTTTTAATGGATGAAATCGGGCCTTTTTTCCTTTTGGCCTGTGTGTGTGAAAGTTAGCAAAATATTAAAAATACAGGCAGACGCGCCTTTTTTTCTTGATTCCGGCAATGTATATAAGGCAATAAAAATTTTAGATGCGTCTTTTTTACTAGGGGCAGCATTGGCATAGGTAGGTCCACATACTGGAAGACGCAGCGTTGGTAGGCCTCCTACGAGCTACGAGGTGAGATTCGCGAGAATCTTATTGATTTGACACGTACCTACATCTAAAATTGTACTCGAATGGTACAATTTTCAGAAGTTGTCGGCAATCTTCTAAAGACATCTTTCGCCCTTAGGTAGGTGGGGCGGGCGGGCGTTTCAGACTTGTATTGATTAAAACCCACTCCTGCTCCTTCGTTCCAGGGCGTCAGGGTTCACTTTCGCACAACCCATGATTCCTAACTAGCTTGGGGTCAGCTTCCAGTTTAACCGGATGCGGCTCCATGTACACCTGTGTTTAACATGGAGCGACTGCCCATTAGAATTCCACAACCCATTTATTGGGCAAAATTATATTCTTTGGTCAGGTTTACTGACGTCTGACTACCTAAAACGACTGTCAAAGATCTACGAACGACAATCGGGATCAACGGCTTTACATGCTTTCCGAGGTACGGGGTGTCAGGAAGGTCCTAGATAATCTTAGAAAAGTACATATAAATTGAAAATCCTACAATCCGCATGAGAGGCGAGTGCTTTTAATCGTCTTTTTCATTATTCAGCTGAAGTATAAAGCCCAGTGCAGGACATAGACCGTAGTACTCAAGCATTGTCACGTTCGCTACACCACACATAGATTAAAAATAGCCGGATAAGCACACGTGAGTACATAGCTTAAAAAATAATGTACAAGCTTTATAATGCCGTGTAGTTTTATATGGCTGGTTTTTGGTGTGCCTTTATGCCTAAGCATATATGTATTACAGGATTTTTTTTTAAGGTGGGAAATCTTCCAATGACTTCTCCCGCTCTAGGGTAAAACGAGAGGGCGTGCCAGATTTTTATAAACCCTTTGCGTTCTAGAGCCACAGTCAGTCTTTCAAAAGTTCCGGCAGCCCTAGCAGCCAGCAGGCATCCCTTTACCACAGTATTATTATTTTTTTTCGATGGGGAAAATCATCTTATGACAAAACCCCTGTCCCCAGTAGGCTTTGACCCAGCTGGGCCCCTCCTGCTGCTGACAACTCCTTGAGGCGTGCGGGAACAGTGCGCGCCGTCGACGTCTTGGGTTCGGTCCATTACCGGACGATCGGACAGCGAGCTACCCGCCGTCCGTGAACCCGCGTCTACGGTGGCCGAAAATCGGGATTGGAACCCCGGCGGCGGCGGCGAGAGCACCGTAGCCGGATGCGGTCGACCTCCTCCTTTACCAGCATTACTGCTTCGCAGGAGGCGATCGCCTGCCATTCCTCCTCGCTCCGGACCATGGCCTCGACCAGGGCCCGGCGCGAGAGGTCTCCACCGCTGATCGCCCCCACGAGGGCACGGCGATGCTCCGCCCAGGCAGGGCACACCTCGACAGTGTGCTCCACCATGTCCTCCGGGCGTTGCGCACAGTGGCGACACCCGGGCGTCTCTTCCGACTTTATCTGAAACAGGTACCTCCCGAACGTGCCATGTCCGGTGAGGACCTGCGTCATGAGGTAGGTAAGGACGCCGTGAGGTCTTTTCAGCCACGCCTCAAAGAGGGGACTTACCGCCATAATCGTGACGTGCCCTAGACAGTAGACCTGAGTCCCAGCAATGGGAACATTGAAAGGCTGATTATGCTTTATGCTACACATTCCGTACCGACCTACTAATAGATGAGCATAATAGTGCTTGCACCAAATACATATCAAATGAGTTAGTCAAACCGTCAATTCAGATCGTAATCCGTGTATTTTGTGTCAAAAATACTGTTTCAGTGGTCACGGCCTGATTGCCACAGACAATGCCTATTAATTGAATAGATTCGTTTACAATGAAGATAGTGTGATATGCACACAATATACAATCGGTACTGTTGTATCTAACGGACTATGAAAATTTATATTTGGAACATTGAAAGGATAATGGAAATGGATAAACATCATAATCGCACTTCATATTATAGAGGTGAAAGTTTGTATTTAAGTGTGTATGTATGTTTGTTACTCCTTCACGCTTAAATGCCGATGTTACGTGTATAATTATTAAATAGTTCAAGTTTTGTTGTTATGATATTTATTAGTTTATTATTTTATAAGATTATTTTATGTATTTTTTCTATGGGCCTTCGATGCCTGAAATAAAGGGTTATTATTATTATTATTATTATTATTATTAAACGGCTGAACGTACTTGAATGAAATTTAGCTCATCATGGGAAGACAATTTTTTTTTATTATTGATAGGCTTGCGTTTGCCCATCATCTCACCTGATGGTAAGCGATGATGTGGTCGACGATGGAGCACGCTTGCCTAGAAGTAACCGATTCACTCTTGACTTAAAGACCTCCAAGTTGTAGCTATCAGGAAAAACAGACTCTGGCAGGGAATTCCACTTCTTGGCTATTATTGAGTAGAACATATATCTTGTTTTCTACCCTGAGAGCGTTTTGCTTTGTGATAATTTTCTACTCTTCCAGGACCCCGGGGTTCTTTTTCGCACAACCTATAATAGATATAACTTAACATGAAATTATTTGTCGATTGATAAATCGACCTTAAAAATAATAATTATGTGATGAACAGAAGATATAGTTGAAGCATTTAATGTAACAAAAGATGTTAAGTAGGTGACATATTGACCTTTGCGTTGCATTCTTGTATGCATTATGTAATACTTAACGACACATCTTGCAATATTTCTGCGCATAGTTTTCTAGTTTTGATTGACATATCAATTCGATATGGATGTTAAATGATTCTATAAAATTACAGCTATTTAATAAACGGCTGTATAGTTTGGTTTGCAAATAACACTTTGGCTTAATTTCGATATCAAGCCATTATAGGCATCATATTAATTGAATTGAAAACACTAAAAACTTACAAAATATTTTTAATTTCGGAAGTCGGTGTTTCTGATTTTGTCTTTCGTTATATCGACGCCCGAAATTATTTTGCAACTTTTTATTTGGAAGTCGATAGTATAATTTTTCTAAAATGTTTTAGTTTTTAGTCTTGGTACCCCACAGTTAAACATAAAAAATGTGTAAGTTCTATGGTAAGGTACACTTAATAAGTACTTAATTATGGCCATTTATAGCCTGAACACAGCTAGGATGCATTATTTCATTAAGGTATTCCGGTGCCTACTGATTCATAAAACAGAATTGAAATAAGTAATCTAGATAATTATGTTTTGGGGAGGGCCTGTATGTATGCTTTTGCGGTTGCACAACGACACGCTTTGCTTTTGCTTTGCTTGGTAGTATAGATGCAGGCCTACCTTGCTCCCTCCCTCAGAGGGACAAGGTGGCGTGGTCTTGAGGGAGAGCGCTACGGTCGTGCAGATCCTCAAGGCAAGTCCGGTAGTTATCCTTCACGTGGTTGCCGCCCTGTTATTGGTCTAATTCCCTCAGAATTAGACGCAACTGAAACTGTCGGACGACTTAACACAGGGGTGGTGAGGTCATGCCCCTGGGTGTCCACCATCGAACAAGATCAGATGTTGGATAGTAATGACCTCCCGCGTGTTTGTGCCGTGCGCGGGAACCCGTACGGGAGGATGATGGGATCCTGGTGGCTGAGCCGATGAGCGTAGGCGGTTTTAACGTCTCTGAGGCAACACTCCACTTTGGCCCGGATTTCTCCTCACACGGGAGGCTGTAGCTCAGCCGGCTACAGTCAATCGGCTGTCGGGGTCCGGTCAGACGGCCCCTAGGTTAGCTCACTCCCATTGGGGACCCGCAGACGGCAGTGCTCGCTCACATCGTTAGTGGTAATGGTGCTGGGTTGGTGCTGTGCGGTCTCGTGGGTAACTAATCGGAGTGGGCTATATCTCTCGATCAATCCCTGGTGCTACCGTAGCATCGCCACTTGAGCACTCCATGGCGGGTGGGGCAGTCGAGAGACGAATCTTCTTTCCGGTTGATTTTATGGATCCTACATCTAAAAAAAACCACAAGGCGGGACCGGCGAAAGCCGGGACTGCACCCCATAAGGCGGGACCGGCGAAAGCCGGGACCGCACCACCTAAGACGGGACCAGCGCAAGCTGGGACTGCACCCGATAAGACGGGACCGGCGCAAGCCGGGACTGCACTGAGAAAGGCGGGACCGTCAAAAGGCGGGACTGTAGTGGGAACGTCTCGGGGTGGGGCCGCGGCGGGACCGTCAATGGACGGGACTGCTGCGGCACTGCCAAGGGCCGGTACCGCTGCGGGACCACCGAAGGGCGGGACTGCTTTTAAGTCCACTGGGTCAGGAGCCACTTCGTGCAGCGAAGCAGGCAAGTACCCGGCAGGACGAACTGGGGCGCAAAAAAGGAAGCGCCAAAAGCTGAAGAAGCAAGCGGCTCTGGAAGGGACTTCTACGGGAGGACCATCCAAAAGACCGCGAGCTGTTTTCAGCGGCGACAGCAGGGACATGGACGCCAAGAGGATGAAAACCCAAGGGCAATCATCCTCGACCGGATCCTTCAGGGATGCGGTGGCGGCCGTGAAACTCGCTGTTGTCACAGTCAAGTACCCAGAGGAGTACTTGAAGGCTGGGGATTTGGGGCCCATCCAGGAGCTCATAATCGAGAAGCTGGAAGAGGCACCGGATCCACTACCAGTATTGGCGGTTGCTCCCGGAGTTGTTGCAGGTGCAGTACATGTGTCCTGCGGCAACTCCGATGCAGCTCACTGGCTTCGGGAAGCCATCCACAATGTGGAACTCGGCTCCCTGAAGCTGAAGGTTGTTGACGCCAGGGACCTACCAAGGCCAGTCAAAATGGCATGGAAGAGCCGGAACCTGACGCTCAGGGACCCTGCCCGGGCAATTAGATTGCTCCAGCGGCTCAACCCTGCTCTGAGGACGGACGACTGGAAGGTCGTGAGCACCCTCATTGAGGACACCGGCATCCGTCGGATCGTTCTCATGGACGGGGTGTCCGCTGGGGTCATCAAGGCCTCGGGCTACTCTCTTCCAGGAGGCATTGAGCGTTACACGTTCAAGCTCCTGGAAGAAGACCGGGGAGAGGCACCCATCGCGGAGGTGGAGGCGGGACACTCAGAAGACGGACCGCAACCACAGCGTGAGGAGGCCTCACCAGAAGACCCTGCTTGCGACGTGACGCAGCTGGAGACCCATGCCGGGGTAACTGGGGACCTAGACGATGACATCCTCGGGGACCTCGTTGCCATGGGTATGAACTCGCCAGCTGCCCATGAGGAGAGCCAGGAGATGGAGGAGGAGCCTCAAGTTTAAGGCCCTCCTACTAACACGACCCCATCAGAAGACCAAGATGGCGGGACTAAGGTGCGTACAAATTAATCTCCATCATTGCAGAGCCGCTACTGCCCTTCTGGCTCGGCAACTGAAATTGGGGAAATTTGACATTGCCTTGATACAGGAACCTTATTTGTATAAAGGGGCTATAAAAGGCTTAGGTGGGACAGGGGGCACAGTCCTCTATGACTGTCCAACTAATGACGCGAGGACTTGTATCTATATCAGGGGCGGTATAGAGGCAATGCCCTTACGTACTTTCTGTTACAGGGATCTCACAACAGCTTTGATCCAAGTGGAGACTGGGACGGGGAAAAGGAAACTTATCCTTGCCTCGGCCTATCTCCCATATGAAGAAAAGGAACCAGTATCACCACTAATTAGAAGACTGGTTGACTACGGCAGCCAAGGAAATCTTGACCTGATACTTGGTTGTGATGCGAACGCACACCACGTCGTTTGGGGCAGCACAGATGTCAACAAACGAGGGGAGGATTTGCTGGACTTCGTGGTAAGTTCCCCACTACAGATCCTTAATGCAGGGAATAAACCCACCTTCAGGACTTCGGCAAGAGCTGAAGTCATCGACTTGACACTGGCTTCTAACGGAGCCAGTGCTCATGTTGAAAATTGGCATGTATCGGACGAAGTTTCTCTGTCTGACCATAATTATATATGCTTTAGGTTTAGGACGGCGGGCAAAGCCGAAACTAGACGAAGGAGAAACCCAAGACATACAAACTGGGACTCGTACAGGAGGGACCTCAAAGTAAACCTAGGGAGCCCTAAAGGTAAGCTTAATTCCATACTTGATATAGAATTTGAAGCAGACAGAATCACGGCAGGCACCATAGGTGCATGGGAAGATAATTGCCCAGAGAAAAAGGCCCTTTGCAAAAAGGAACCATGGTGGACTCCTGAACTGGCTAAAATACGTCAGGAAACACGACAGGCCTTCAATGCTGCAAAAGCCAGGAAAGATTTTTCTGATTACTCTAGCATGCTAACGAGGTATAATAAGGCGGTACGCAAGGCCAAAAGAACTGCTTGGCGACAGCATTGCACCTCCATTGAAGCCTTACCAGATGGAATGAGGTTGTGCAAAGCAATGTCCATGACCAAGGCAAACCCACTATCATCCGTGAAGGATCAGAATGGGCACCTTACGGAAACTGGACAGGACACTCTGAGTGTGATGTTTAAGACTCACTTCCCAGGATGTGTAGTGCGCGACAGCGACGAAGAGGAGCCAGTCACAAGGGACGAGCTTGGTAAGCACACGTCAAAAAATGACTGGCTCACTGCAAAGAAAGTGGTAGATGAGAACAGGCTGAGGCTTGCGATAGCGGGCTTCCAGCCTTTCAAATCCCCTGGCCCGGATGGCATCTACCCAGTGTTATTACAAGAAGGGGCCTCTGTTCTAATACCGCAGTTGAGTAGGCTTTACAGAGCCTGCCTAGCCTTTGGGTACGTACCCAAGACATGGAGAGAGGCCAAAGTCACCTTCATACCGAAGGCTGGTAAACCAAATTACGAAGAAGCTAAAGCTTACAGGCCTATCAGTCTTACATCCTTTCTCTTGAAATCATTAGAGAAACTGGTAGACAAGTACCTAAGAGAGGGACCGCTTAAGAAATTCCCTCTACATAGACTACAGTGCGCCTATAGCCCCGGCAAGTCCACGGAAACGGCACTACATTATGTCGCGAGTCGGGCCGAGGCTGCGCTAGAGGGACAAGAAATCTGCGTGGGGGCTTTCCTCGACATAGAGGGAGCCTTCGATAAGACAACATTTGAGTCCATACGCATTGCTGCAAAGGAGCATGGTATCAATGATACCACGTGTAATTGGATCGACTATATGCTAAAGAGCAGAATAGTCAGATCGGAAATAATGGGAGACCGACTCAGCGCGAAAACGACAAGAGGTTGTCCGCAGGGCGGAGTGCTGTCACCATTACTGTGGTGCTTGGTGGTAGAC
Source organism: Mythimna lalbum (assembly GCA_949319445.1). Taxonomy (NCBI): domain Eukaryota; kingdom Metazoa; phylum Arthropoda; class Insecta; order Lepidoptera; family Noctuidae; genus Mythimna; species Mythimna lalbum. Next base: position 19,407,000 of record OX439356.1, on the reverse strand, counting down.
TCGCTACTCACCAAACTCAACACCGGACCATTCTACACAGTAGGCTATGCAGACGATATAGCTATAATGGTTAATGGTAAATTCCCGAACATAGTGTCTGGATTGTTACAACAAGCGCTGAGGATGACAGAAGATTGGTGTACAAAGAACCATCTCTCTATCAATCCAGGCAAGGCAGTCATTATCCCATTCACGAGGAAAAGGCAACTGGGAAATCTAGGAAACCCTTCCCTCAATGGAATCAAGTTGCCATGGTCCACCGAAGTTAAATATCTAGGGGTAACTCTTGATAAGGAGCTCAGGTGGAAAACTCATGTGGAAAACATAACGACAAAGGCCCTGCGGGTGTTCGGTATGTGTCGCTCCACATATGGTAGAACTTGGGGGCTAAAACCTAAAGTGCTACGATGGCTGTACCAAACAATGATATTACCAATTATCACTTACGGCAGCATAGTGTGGTGGACAAGAACGAAACTTGCCACGTGCAAAGCGCCACTGACCAAGCTACAAAGAACAGTATGCCTTGGAATAACGGGTGCTTTTAGGACAACACCTACGGCAGCAATAGAGAGATACCTCAACATCCCTCCCCTGCATATGATGGTAGAACTCGAGGCAAGGAAGGCAATGCATCGTCTTGCTGTTGCTGGACTATGGGATGCCTCTAAGCCAAGGACTAACCATACAAGATTCGATAGGAATGAGGACCTGGATCGGGTAACAAGCATGATATCTGATAAAATGCAAACCATGTTTGTATTCGAAAGGTCCTTTAAGGTCCAGATCCCAACAATGGAAGACTGGACTAAGGGACTTGAACCACCAGAAAAAGATAGTCTGGTATGGTACACTGATGGATCCAAAATGGAATCCGGTACAGGAGCGGGAATATACGCAAAAGGCTACAAATGTAGTAGAAGCTTAGGGAAGATGGCAACAGTATTCCAAGCAGAAACATATGCCATAATAACCTGTGCTCAAGAGAATATAGAAAGACAAACCAAAGATAAATCTATTTATATTCTAAGTGACAGTCAAGCTGCAATCAAGGCCATGGCGTCCTACAAGGTGGACTCCAAACTTATTCTGGACGCCATCCGGGCCCTGAACAGGCTTGGGAGGCGTAACAGGGTAAAGTTGATGTGGGTCCCAGGGCATAAGGGAATCCATGGTAATGAAATGGCGGATGAACTGGCAAGAGAGGGCTCCGCAAATGACTTTGTGGGACCAGAACCATGTGTAGGCATCTCGACGTGCCTCGTGAAGGCCGCATTCAGGGAGTATGCAGATCATAGCCAAAAAACACACTGGCTGTCTATTACGGGTCTGGGACACTCCAAGAAATTCCTGGGCTCTACGTTCAAGGCACGGGAATGTATCTGGAATATGAGCAGGGGGCAAATCCGCTACCTGATGGGTGCCTTTACAGGGCACTTTGGAACCAACGACATGCTCATGAAAATGGGTCTAGCCGCGACTTCCATGTGCAGGTTGTGTGAGGAACATACAGAACGCATGGAGCACCTGCTGTGCACATGCGATGCTTTGGCTAACAAGCGAATGAGTCTTCTAGGGGTAGGATATCCAAGACCAGAGGATTACAGGCTCTTATCCCCGCATCTCGTTGTGAAACTTATGAAGGAGATTTTCAGCGAGGGTGGGAAGGAGTAAGCTATCTAGGGGACCACAAAAGATCCACATGGGTCGAAGTGTCCGAGCTGTATCTCGGCCCCTTAATAGGATAAGGATAATTATGTAATTTTGGTAATTATATGGGGACTACAGTAATAGCTAGGTAATTGATTGGAACAATAATATAATACGAATATAAATACTTAATATAAATATAAAAATATTAGATTGGTAATAAAAAAAAAAATACATAAGAAACTTAAATATAACAGTTAGTTATATTTAAGTTTCTTATGTAATTTTATATTTTTGTGTACAATAAAGAATTTATCTATCTATCTATCAATAAAATAAAAAAAAGAAAGAAATTTCATTTAAAATAAGCAGTAGGTAGGTTACCTTTGTACTTACCTATCTGTATTTGTTAATTTCATTTTAAATATACAAAAACATAACACCCATAACATTATGTACCTAATGGTAGGTATACTTATTCTCACATATTGACCTCTTGTAGTAAGATGACGCTGACCCCAAAGGGTCAACGCCCATACTATTGCCAAATCATTGGTAGAAATAATGGCGAATTGAAGACAAAGTACGCTAAATTAGAGTTAACCAAAATTGCTTCTTATGTGTAAAGAGATAGAGTGGAAAATAAAAGATTGGAGACCGAATACATAAAATAGATAGGTACAGAAGTCAATCTCATTTAAGTTTGTACTTCACTTCTTATACCTACGCCAAGCGTTCGCACACACGTCAGCGTACTGTACCCCTAGCCAAGTTGCTAATCTGCAATAGTTAACGCTAGTAGAAAGCTTCAAATGTACGGGAATAACGTCGTCTCAACGCTCAGTCACGTGGTCAGAACAAAAGAATTGGCGGCAAGGTCAACTCGAAGCGTTCGACGCAAGCGAAATGGTTGTATCTTGGCTAGGGGGGCTGCTCCGAACTGCGAGTGCGACCAGGCGATTGAGCCGAGATATCGTGTCCGTGAGCGGTGTCTATGTGTGCGTTGCTCGAGCGCGCTTTGTATGTAGATTGTCTTCTGTACCTATCTGTTTTGTGCCGAATACGTCAATGGTAGGGCTTTCACTAGCGAATTGATACGCATCGTGGTGATTTACAAAGGCTGGTTGATTTTAATCTGCTGGTAGCCATTTTTATTGGTGTGTTTTGCTGAATGAATATCTTTTTAGAGCTGAATATGGGTCAATTAAATACCGTGATTGGATTGAAGGGTTTTCGTTTTTGTGTGGGAGAAAAGATTAGTTTATTATTTGGCATTCATCTAACTAGCGTTTGATGGTTTGGTTGAGTTGCGGTATTTATGTTTGCAAATAAGAACTATTCTGCATCACGGTAACAACAAAACATAATTCATTTACCAAAAACAAACCTTCGTTGTTCTATCTAACACTACTTCTTCAACTCTGTGTTTTGCTATACCTACCTACAACTGTATGACGCGACGCAAGCGCATCAAACACCCCTGATCCCCAGTCGTCTATTGTACTGTCGCTTGCTTCGCATAGACTTCGTTATTTTTAGAACGTTCAATTTAAATATTTTTATTTTTGTATGAAAACTTAATGAACTTTTAAAAGTCATCGAACAAAAGTTGTTGTTTATAATTTTAGTAAGTAACATAGTCCTGAGGTTTTACAAAAAACCCAGTATAGTATCCATACTGTCAATGCCATCATGGACGTTAGCGCAACCGTACGGCAACGCAGCCCTATAAAATATCATGTTTGTCTGATGTACATACCTATTTATACTGTATTGGCTGTCTAATTGAGGGATGCATTAGGTAGGAGGTTTACTACAAGAATCTTGGCAGTCCGTAATGTATACGTATCTTTTAAGTGACCACTCTAATGCATCTTGACTAGATAGTATAGCTAAGAACAGTTTAGTAAAGCAAATGATGAAAATAAAACAAATTATGTAGCAACTCAGCTTGAATGTTAAGAATTAAGTAACAGCGATCATTTAGACGTCTTGAATAGATTTAATTGTTGTGCTATGAGATGAGGTTAGAGTAATCGCGAACATAAAGCTAGAACTATATTAGACCGACACACACGTGGAACACGCTTGATTTGTACGTAGAACGACGTCGCGTGGCGTGGTGACTATTTATTTAGTATACCTACCTGTATAAAATACTACTAGCTATTGTTCGCAGCTTCGGCCGCGTATATAAAATATAGCCTTGTCACTAAAGAATAAAGCAGCTTTCTATCAGTGAATAATTTTTTAGCAATACTTTCTTACTTTACCTTCTACAAACTAAAAAAAAGAAAAACACACTTTATCTTTTTACAAAACAACGAGCCGCTCTATGATATGTTCTAGTGTATCATCCATTTACGAACTAAACGTCGAGCACGCTCGCCTCTTTGTTACAAATCAACGAGCATATTGGTGCAACATTTCGTCGTTATTATTTCATTTCGGTTGCGGGGTGGTATTTAAAAAAAAAAATGAACGCAAGGTACAACAAAATGTTGGTAAATGCACACTCGCTGTGAGCATTTTCCAACATTTGAAAAAAATGTTGTAGTCTATACTCACCTTTAGCGTAGCCGACGTGCGTAATCCTTATCAATAATACTACGAATTGATTTAGGTAGTTAACTATGCTCTTTTTACCAATTTTTTTTTGCGATAAGACATTTAGAGAATAAACAGGTAGATCCTATTCCTTTAGCTACAAATCGTCTGCTAGTAAAAGAAATTAGCGAAATGTGATACAGTTAATTATACAGAAATTACCATTTTACATAGATAACTGACATTTTGGTTCCCTTGATAAAAAGCAGGTTGATTTACATGAAGAATTCACGTTATTTATATTTAATTAGCTTAGGTACATAATGTAGATTAGGTAGACTGTTTCATCTACGTAATATTTATTAGATAAAAAGTAAGATGAAGGATTGTTTTTATTCCCGTAAGTCTTAAGGCATTTATTGTGGGACGCTACCTGTGTCGACACTCTTGCGTCGACACTCTTGCGTCTTCCCATCTTTCCAGCTTGTCGTGCTGTGCTGGTGCTGCCGCTGATGTTGGGGAACCTCAATCTGTAGTTAAGTTATCCTGCCTATCTCGTTGGTAGTTACATAATATTTTCGCGCCGTTTTCGAAATTCTTCCGTCGGATTTGGGAGCCCGGGGCAAGCTACCACCGTTTTAGTTTTGAGACACTGTGATATGTTGGACTAGAAGACACCGCGCAGCAGCTTCCTAGCCGAATTGGATTTGCCGATTGACCTCTTTCTCGAAGTAAAGCCTACCCATCAAGTAATCTACATTAATATTATTAAGAGGTAAATTATGTTTTTTTTTTGTTTGTAGGAGGTAATCTCTGGAAGTACTGGTCCAATTGCTAAAATTTTTACACCAATAGAAAGCTGTTGTACTGCTAAGTGTCTATAGGCTGTATTTTAATGTACGCGGGCGAAGCCGGAGACAAAAGATTGTCGTCAATAACTTTGAGTTTAGAGACTCCGATTTTCATCGGATTCGGAGTCTGGGAGATGGTTAGTTAATTTTATTAATATTACATAAGAATGTTTCATTCGTAGCAACTAACGTGCAGCATGCAACTCGCTGAATAAATAAATATTAATAACAATGGTATTATTTTTATTAAGATTAGGTACAATACTGTTCTTTAATAGTAAATAATGAATAAGTAAGTGTTGTATCTCATTGTACTCTTTATTGTCTAAGATTACTTGTTCGACCCGACCTTGCCTTACGTTAGCGCTATGATAATCTAACACTTTATTTAGCCCATTGTTCTTTTATAATGATAGCAATTTACTTGCTTAGCTACTTGAATGTTTTCAGTTATAAGTGTGAACAATAAGGAGATTTGGGTGTATATATCTACTCTTATTTGAATTAAAATGTGAGTCGGAATCTTGTAAAGTTATGTGTAAATGTAGTGTGCCTTTTTTTCTGACGTGGCAAATCTTCAATTAATCCGTACCGCTCTGGATAGAGCGAAAACGAGTGTCAGATTTGTACTGAATAAAGTCCAGCTGTGTTCCTTCAGCTGCTCTTAGCGTTCCAGGGCTGCAGTGAGCCAGTCTAATAATTTTGCAGCTTTAGTATCTAAATTTTTTTTTGATGTGACAAAATCTTCAAATAATTCTCCTAGCTCAGGGTAGAGCAAGAGAGGGTGTTAGACTTTTACTGACTAGAGTCACCTTTATTATATCACCTTTATTCTTTTAGTTGTCTATTACGTTCCAAAGCCACGGTAGTTTTTCTAATTCTGGTGTCCTGGCAGAGTAATAGTGCATAGTGGGGGGTGAGCACGGACAGGAAAAATTTTGGGGCTTAATTATATCACAAAATTACTTGAAAACAATGCTGAATTTGCTGAAGTATATTTGTTTTCGTTTCAAATATGTTGCGGCATGTTCTTAGGTATTTTTTATCTAAATCGGTTCAGCCATTTACAAGATATGGGGGCGAGTGAGCAAAGGGTGAATAACCGAATGTCGGTATGTTAGGCATGCAAACGCATTTATTTTTTTTGAGAAATGTTAACTTCAACTCCTCCCGCTTTGGATAGAGCGAAAGGCAGTGTCAGACTTTTACTGACTAAATAAAGTCCACCTGTGTTTCTTCAGATACCCTTTATGTTCCAGGGACACGATAACTCTTTCGACCATTCCGTTACCATGCGGGTAACATTTGATTTATCTTGATAGCCTAAAGGAATTTTAAAGTTATGCAAACTATTAGCCAAAATTACTAACGTTATTTTAAGCTGCATTTTCGAAGCTACATCAAGGCTTGCAAGATGTTTGAAAAATGCGTTCTTATAACCTAGCTCCTCAACTTTACGTAAAAACTAGGTAATGTTGTAGTGTTACACAATTTTATTTCAATTCTAATAAATATCTTAATTGACATTAATGCCTCTTTTATAATTTGTTTTTTGTCAGAAAACCATGTAGTAAGTTTTAACGTTTGAACCAACAAATTACATCAACCTGTCGATAGGTGTAAAAAAATAGGCTTGAATGAGTCACCTGATAAAATATGCGGGGTAATTACGTAACATACAATTGATGGCGAAGTGAGCTATCTTTTTGAAAATTCATTAACATTAATTGTGTTATTTAATTGTTTTATTTATTTGACTGGCCTGTTGGTCTACTGGTTAATGGCCCTGACTGCTATACCGGAGGTCGTGGGTTCGATTCCCACTAAGGACAAATGTTTATGTGATGAGCATGATCATTTGTTCTGTGTCGGGGTGTAGTTTATAAAATGTATGTATTTAGAAATATACAAGTACCGATTTCCAGCCACCGTAGACGCGGGCTCGCGGACGGTGAGCCATGGGTAGCTCACTGTCCGATCGTCCGGTAACTGACCGGACTGAGCCAAGACGTCGACGGCGCGCACTGTTCCCGCGCGCCTCAAGGAATTGTCAGCAACAGGAGGGGCCCAGTTGGGTCGAAGCCTACCGGGGCCAGGGTTATCCGAAAGGAAACTTGAGCTCCGGTATGATGGCTAGAAGGAACGGGATGGGATTTTTAGTCAGTAAGAGTCTGACACTATATCTCGCTCCACCCAAGTGCGGGGGTTGTCATAAGATGATTTTTGCCCGCCGAAAAAAAAAGCTGTCTAGTACCCATAACACAAGCTTGAAGCTTGTGACCCGTGTGCGGGGACATTAAAGGGTTTCGAGTTGGTTAATAAAAAGAACCACAACATAATTATTAGCTGATAGACATTACATTAAATGTCATTTTAAGCCACTGTCTGCTATCGATTCATTGTGTGCATAAAGTTAAAACAATCAGATTTAGGCAACAGCTCCTTGACAAGTGTTTGTTTGCGGATTTACATGTCAAGGTACTGCACTGCATATAGATATATGGTAATATTTATCTAACACATATATCATTCCCTTCGCCGTTCAAATTGGATTAGGTTAAAACGAATATGGATTAAAGACGTGGGCGATCTATGTTAGTCCGTTGGCATTTAAGTTTAAGTTCATATCGTTTATTATTCACTCTTTCTACATAGGTCAAAATTAACATGATTTTCGGTGAAGTCATTTAAATAACTTTTACACAAGATTAGCTTCTGCTTCGCCTGTGCGAATCTAGAAAATTATGCCAAGAATACATTGTTTAGTTACTCAGTTACTCCCGGGATAAAATGTCCTATTCCAGAGCATGGTCTACCCGTGTTCCAAAATTCATACAAGTTTTATCAGCTATCTAACACAGATATAGATGTTTTACAAAATTTCGCCTCCATAGCCAACGCCATTAGCATGGTAAAAGTCACCCCGTGTGTGCTTTTATGGGGTTTCAGAGATCAGCGTCATCAAGTTCAACTTTTAATGGCTTGACGATAAATCCGAATCTTTACAAGATTCAAAGTCCTGACTCACTGACTCATCAGGGCCCAGCGAAAACCGTTGGACCCAGGAACGCTGAACTTTTTTTCAAGATTCCTTTTATGATGTATATGTTACCGGCCAAACCCGAATTTGGGATGAAAAAGTATCGCCCAGGCCAAACCTGCGATCATAGTCCAAGAGCAAGCAAAGCGAGCTTGGAATTTTATGGCACCTTGGGCCTACCCAAGGTGCCCTAAAATTCCAAGCTCGCTTACCGTCCCTAGTCGGTAACATTCTGAATAGAATAAACTGATTCACCCTGAGCTAAACTGGTTTATCCAATCAGTAACAGGATAACCGAGTTTGGCCTAGGCTGTACTGATTTGGACTAGGCAAAACTTCATCCTAAAATCGAGTTTGGCAGGTAATACTAACATATATATACGAAAAATAAGGATGGTAAGGGTGGTTTTCCAAAATTCACTTCTTAAGGGGATGAAACCCCTGTTTCTGCAAAAGTAGAAACTTTGGACTGTTCTTGTCCAAATTCTACTTTTGCAGAAGCCACTGTGCTTAAATATTAGTTTTTTAATATCGTGCTGTGTAACCTCATCTTTACCTGTCGATGGTCTAAAGTCCTCGACCTTAATTCAAACTGAACCCTATAGTTGGAATCCACTTAAAAATTAGTACCACGGCCATTGGCTAACAGTTGTTGCTCAGAACAAGTGGTATCGGTCCAAATCTGAATCATAGCCCATTGTACGGTACCGGTTTCCTCAGGTCAGTTCTTATGTAATGGATGACTTTTCGGACAGTGGGCTGTGATGTTGTTCATGCTTGTCCTTTCATAGTCTCCAATGGAATTACGGTCCTCATCTAGCTATCTACAACATGTAACGTAAGTCCAGAAAGTAGTATCGAATCGATTTCTAATCTTAATCTTGGTTAGTTTAGAGTAAAAATTACCTATTTTGATCAATCTTCAATCCGTCAGTAGCGTGTTCGATTGTGTGTGTACGTCCTCAGATACCAATAGCGATGCGCTACCAATGTAGTGCGACGAAGCTCATATTTTTTGCCTACAATAAGGATAACTAATTTCGTGAACAACACACTACAAGACAATGGTCAAGTGTGAGCCAATCAAAGAAAAAAAGAAGACTTTACTACTGTCGATTTAAAGGAACGTAGCAAAATAAATCTGCTTATCAGTGAAAGATTTTCCGTAATAGGTATGGCACTTCCAGAGAGTAACCAAACAATTTCACTCAACTTCTCAGTAATATTACAATGTACTTTTCTTTTGAGTTGGGTCATTAAATACCTTTTAAAACCGACTAAAAATTATCCGATTTGATTCAGTTGTCCATACCGTTACAAGACCACGGTAACTCTTTCGGACAATCCCGTAGCCTGGTTTAGTTTTATCTTAGACTAATGGCCTTTGAGCCTTACCTTTAAATAAGCTACTGTTTAAACTCCGTGACTCCTTCACTTACACATGACACAATATTGACCATCTCGATGACCGTACTTTTGGCTCTTGACCCAAATGGTTTAATTCCAATAAATATTTGGTCAGGTTTCTGAGAATTCGTAAAGAGTGTGACGATATTGATCTTGCGACGATCCAGGGCCGTCAGCTGTCTAATGCAATTTATGTTGCGTCAAAGTCAATGTCAATGAATCAGCGATCCGTGCCCCATATTTTATTTTACCCAGTCGTCCTTTTTTGCGAATATGGTGTAAGTGTTGAATGCCAAAGTTGAAGCTTTTTGTGTTTCTTTTTCCTGTTTAAGGTGAACGCACACTTTTATCTGAACCGAACGCGTCGAACGAATCGGAAGAAAAGAATTATAGTATTTTTTATTGTTCATAGGTTCGCGCTTGACCGCTATCTCACCTGCCCCCCTAGCTAAGTTACAACCGTTTCGTTTGCGTCGAACGCTTCGAGTTGGCCTTGCCATCAATTCTTGACAAGTCTGACCACGAGACTGAGCGTTGAGATGACGTCATTCCCATACATTTGAAGCTTTCTACTAGCATTAACTATTGCAGATTAGCAACATGCCTAGGGGTACTGATGGAAAGCGACAATGCGATCGACGATGGAAAGCGCTTACCTAGAAGCAATCACTCTTGACTTAAAGATTCCCGGTTGTAACCGTCAGGAAACACAGACTCCGGCAAGGAATTCCACTCCTTAGCTGTACGCTGTTTATATGAAACTCTATGAAACCCCGCACACCTAACCGCGTCGAATCGTCCGAACTTAAAGAGACCCCAGAATCGTAAATTATAAAATTCTTTTTTTCGATTCGTTCGACGTGTTCGGCTCGGATAAGTGTGCATTCATCTTTATACATCTTCTATATTTAGATTTTGGGTTCATGATTCTTTGTCGAGGTTTGTTTTTATTGATTAGAGTAACAATAGGTCTAATTTAATACCTGCAAGGAATAACACATTGTAACTAAGTGTTAGGCAATTTTCATAATGCATTTTGTGTGGCAAGATTATGATTTTAACTCAAAATTGCTTCAAAATTTAGTTACAATGTTATTCCTTGCAGGCTTGCAGGTGTCGTAATTACGTAATGATTAGTAAATTCTTGCTTGTTAGGCTCGAAATGTGGTTCCAAAGTGGTTAAATTTAATTGATCTGTGGGATGTTTAAAAGAGTTATCGTGGTTCAAGAAGGCAAAGGATAACCTCTGGGTGTTTTTAATAACGTACGGATATCATCACGCATGCGGAATTGTTACGCAGGTATCATCATCAGCCTTTTTATTGTTTCAACTGCTGGGACGACTCAGGTCTCTTCTCTAGGAGAGGGATTGGGCCGTAATCCACCACGCGGGCTCAGTGCGGGTGCAAAATGCGTCCCGCAAGCGTAATGCCGTATTCCATGCATTACAAATAATTACTTGTATAAACTGGACGTTTGCGGGGGTTACGCGTGCGGGGTTATCCCGTATGCGTGATCGAAACTGCACGATATTAAAAACACCATGGTTGGTTTTACTCAGATGTGAAAAGTTATAAAGTTCTTCACAAATGACATTACAATTTTTATTTCATGGTTGGAATGCAGTCTCACTGTCCTAATAAATTTAAATCTTGGTTAATAAATACCGATCGATCTATCGATAATATCGTTGCCACAACATCTTGGACATTCAACGAAATTTCATCGTGCGTACACTTGTATTACTTGTAAAACAATCTGTTATTTAGATCAGTCATAATTTAGTTGCATAAGTGAAAGCGCGATTGTGTTGCCCGAGACGTAATTCTTCACAATTTTGGCGGTTACAAGCTACTTGTACCTGTTGACCGCTAATGAAAGTGGTTCAGTGCGTTTCCATTTAGCTTCGGTAATTTGAGAATTTAAGTTTATTTTTTTACTCTGTTCGGTAAATGTGTTCAGAAATAACCTTTTAAGGTTGTTACTAACTTAGTTTAAAAGCTTTATGACTGTCTGGGTCTAATCTACTTGTATGGTAGGAAATTTTTTCAATAAATATTTTTATTATGATTGACGAATACATTTCTCCGAAACTATTCATGGCCGCAATGGAGGATGTCTTTAATGTTCTGGACTGGAGTGGACTAAGCATTAATGTCAATGGCGAGTACATTACTCACCTTCGGTTTGCCGACGACATAGTAGTCATGGCTGAGACTTCGGAAGAGCTCAGCACAATGCTCAAAGACCTCAGTAGAACTTCCGAAAGAGTAGGTCTTAAAATGAACATGGACAAAACTAAAGTCATGATTAACAACCATGTAGCATCCCCTCCTATCAAGATCGGAGACTCTACAGTCGAAGTTATGGACGATTACGTCTACCTCGGACGGACAGTCCAGTTGGAATTGATCTAATTTCGAGAAAGAGTTAATACCGGAATCGATAATGGAACCACGCAGTAAATTCCATTAATTCAAATACAACCCATTAAATGAAAGTTTGAATGCGTTTCGACAGATTGCAGTCATAACAACGATTGGTGCGGTTGCACGAGGTGCATAGTTCAAGGTCCTATTAGCAGACTAGATTAATGTTAGTTGATGGCATTTTCTAGCTTTTGACAACTACAAAGTTATTACATATTAACTATTAACTAACACTCATATGGATTTTAGTCCAAAATTAATAGCTTTTACAGAAATATTTAAAAATGAATATATATCATTACATTTTAAATATTTCTTTAAAAATATCAAAAATAGTAGCCCACCGGCATCGGGAACAGATTCTAAGCTACCGAGGTCATGGCAGGGCTCCTGAGAGAGGAATCTCCTACCAATGCGCGAAAAAGCAGTAGTCTTGGACGCGGGGCCAGGAGTACCGCTTTCTGGATCAAGCATTCAAGCAGTTGATCCAGCTGCCTATCGAGAGCCTCCTCAGATGTTGTTCGAGGCTCTTGGCTATTAAGCTATTGGAGGTTATTATTATTAAGTAATTTCTTCGTTATTTCGGTTATATTTTTTGTGTGCAACAGTCTTACAAAAATAACCGGATTTAGAAAAATATGCATTCAGAATTTCTGCAGTTTCGGTGAAACTCTTAAAAAGTTGCTATATGCTAATATAATGTCATTTCGGTGCAAGAACTGTGCGATGTGTAGTGTACGAATTTCATTGTCAATAGAAAGTAAAGATGGCTATCATGTGACCGTGACGTTGCACTTTTGAGCGAAATCATGGCTCTATCAAAGAAAGGCTATAAATACCTCATTACGTTTTCTATTAACCAGTATTACACGCCATCTTCATAGTACAATGTAAACGTCATGTCTATCAGGGTTACTTTTCGGTAGGTGAGAAAACACCTAGTGATTTCTCTCGTTCTAGGGTTGAGCAAGTGGGTGTTTCAGGCTCTTATACTGACTAAAACACACCTATGTTTCTTCAGTTTCCCTTTGTGTTTTAGCTCCAGCAAGTTTTTAGATGAGTGCCCATTCTTCAAAAAAATTAGTTTGTTATTGCGTAAAATATCATGTCATACATTAGTTCCTTGAAAGAAAATGAAGACAGTTTTGCTTTGTTAAATACTGCAGGTTTATTGGAATTTGACTTGCACAAAATAAATAGTAAAAAGTTTATTTACTTTTAAGTCATAAGTGAATAAGTTACTTTTAGGCAAGCGTGCTTTATCATTGATCACATCATCGCTTACCTATTAGATGAGATTAGAGATGTGCCGTTGTCGGCAATCTGGGAATATTGCTGGCAATATTGCCACCAGCCCACCAATATTCAATTCCCACTTTACGGTAATATTGCCGGTAACGGCACATCTCTAGATGAGATAGTGAACAAATGCGAACCTATTAACAATAATAATAAAATATCAAAAGGTGATGAATAATATGGAGGAATAGAACCTAGAACAGATAATATTTAAAGTATACTGATAATATCTACAAATAAATAAGCAGCTTGCTACTTGTGTAGGTACTTAAAGTTATTAAGTACAAAGCTTCCTGTTATTTTTTTTGTGTACATAGTGCACATAAAATACACAAATAAGCAAATACTTCAACAGCTAGGAAATTACTAGATTAATCCATTTGCCTTGTAAATATGTGTTTAAATTGTACAAATGATTGCTTAGAATACAACCTTCTTGTACTCAATTATTATCATTAGTTGATGCATGCTATACGAACATTAGATACGATGTCATATTTACATTTATGTCATAAGGTACTTGTGTGACCGAATCAAGAATGAAGATATCCGCAAGAGAACCAAGGTCACCGACATAGCCCAAAGTAACGCCAAACTTAAGTAGCAGTGGGCAGAGGCTGGAAGGAGGCAGAGGCTGGAGTATGTTCCCTTGGTAGAACTTTCTACTTTTACTCGGGCGACGCTGCTGACAGAATTTAGTAGAATATCTATATCTAGTAGCTTCTGCCAGCGATTTCAACCATTATGAAATATCCGAGAGGAAGCTATGCACGCGTCCTATTTATCTTTAATCCAAAATTCATCAACATTGGCTAGCATTTTAACAGCGCAAACGTAACAGACAAACATACATATTATAGAGCTATCGTTCATCTACAGTTCATTTAAGTGCCTATCCAAAAGATTAACAGTCAAGAATATGTTTTTTGCGAGCACCCGCAAATTACATAGACAAATGACGGCGGATACTTAATGACAGAACATGATTGTTTTATCACATTCATATGATGATTAAATAACTATACGAATATAGGTCAGTGTCGCATGTAATTGGTGCCTAAGGCAGTGTACAGATGACTACGTTGAGGCGCGTTAATCTCGGAATAGATGCACTTTTAGGTTTTGTGTTCGTGTGTGCTATGTGGGTCGAGTGTCAATGTTGTTTTTTGGTAAGCGCATCATTTAACACATGACGGCCCGCTTGAAAGTAAAAAATCATCCCAAGGTAACGAACGTACTCTAGGAAAAATATAGTTTCCTATATCTTATTCCAGGATACGACCTACCCTGTACCAAGATTTCATCCAAATCTAAACGCAACGATAGGAATATGAGTAAGTAGTGTCACAAGAAATTGGTGCCTAAGGCAGTGTACAGATACTGCGTTGAAGCGCTAAACACCTCGGAATAGATGCACTTTTAGTTTTTGCGATGGTGTGTGGGATGTAGGTCGAGTGTCGATATTGTTTGTTTGATAGTAGAAAATGTATTATTATTATTTTTTTAATTAATTTGTTTTTTGTAACGGTTCACCTGAAAGTAGAAAAGGTAACTTAATCCCGGGATATAAAGTATCTCAATGTCATATTGTTTGATCGTGAGTTTGTGCGTAAACAGTTACAAACAATTATATTCGTGGTGGCCTCCTTCTGCAAAGCAGTAATGCTAGCGAAGTAGGAGGCCGCACGCGTGAGGCAACAGCGCTTACGTACACCCCAGACGCACTGTAGGCGCGAGCAATGGGTAGCTCGCCGTCGCGAACCGTCCGGACCGAGCCCAAAACGTCGATGGTGCATATTTTTCCAAGCGCATCTAAAGGTTGTCAGCAAACCGTAGCGGCCCAGTAGGGTCGTAGCCTACTGGGGCAAAGGATTTGTTTTTGAAAGGAAGATTCGGCCCCAGTACCTACGAAAGGCAACGAAGGAACAAGAGTGGGTTTTTAGTCGTTACAGCAAAAGTGTGACACTATCTCCCGTCCAAGAGCGCGGGATGTCATTGGATGATTTACCAAATAAAAAAAAAATACATAACTACACATAAGCTTCTGTCTTTGTAATATTTAGTATAAAATGTAGATCAATTTACTTCAACGTTAATTTTCATTTACAGTCTTTGTTTTATTCTCTTATTTATTTAATATATTTTACTTTCCTAAAATTTTAGGTTGTTGATATTTCTTAAGATTCTGTAGTAGTATTGAACTGGTCTAGATAAATAAGTAATCTGGGATCTTCCAAAGAAGTAGCTAAAAGTACTGGCGTAACTACCAAAGAGCAGGATGGGGAAGTAAGCTGGGGGACCCAAGATCGAGGCCCCCAAAAATTTTATTAGCAAACCCTTCATTGATTTTTTTTTATTATTGTTAGGTTCGCGCTTGACCGCTATCTCACCTGATGGAAAGAGACGATGCGATCGACGATGGAGCGCGCTAACCTAAAAGTAACCTATTCCATATACCAAGAAGAAACACAGATTCCGGAAAGGAACTCCACTCCGTAGCTGTACGCACAATTAATAAAAAACAATATACTTAAACAAAAAAAAAAAAACAATAAATCCAATATAAGTAATAGCAAAAAAATCTCCTGTCTTAAAATAGATTGCAAACTAATTTGATCATGGTAACTAGTTTTAGTCAGTAAAAGTAATTTTCTTTCGTTCCACCCAGAGTAAATTATTTGAAGATTTCCCAAGTAAAAAAGGGGCCCCAATTTTTTTTTTGCACTAGGGCCCTTGGTAGCCTAACTACGCCACTGCCTGAAAGTAATAAATATAGTTTCTTAAACTAGTATTTATGTAGAGTCAGTGCTCTAATAAAGTTCCTTCTTAGATTACGAAAATTAATTTAGTTTTGAATATTGGATAGCTTTTAAGGCAGACTACTTATGCGTGTTTTCGCAAGCCTTGTTACAGATAATAAATTTAACAAAATAATGGTTACGCATATTATATATCCATGATGTTTAGGACTGAGAGTTACTTCAACCTTTCGAATACCGTAATTAGATACCCAATAGAAAGACAATGAGAGAGCGAACGCCGGCGTCAGCTTGGGGTTTAATGAATTAATCATGTAAAAATCATCATCATCATCATCATTTCAGCCGAAAGACGTCCACTGTTGGACATAGGCCTCCCCCAAGTGCCGCCACAATAAACGGTCCTGTTCGTCTCGCATCCATCGGATTCCCGCAACCCTTACCAGGTCATCGGCCCACCTTGTAGGAGGCCTTCCAACGCTTCGTCTTCCGGTACGTGGTCGCCATTCCAGAACCTTTCGGCCCCAACAAAAAAAAAAAAACTTAATAGTTATTTGGTAATCGTAAATAGTTGTAGGTATTTCATTTCTGCGGAGCCTTCACAGTGCTGCGTGACATTCATCATCGCTTACCATCAGCAGAGACAGTGGTCAAACGCGAGAATATCAAAATAAAAAAATAACTTATTGTAAGTAGGTACGAGTATACACAAGGTTTAATAATTTTTTAATACCATTAAAATTCTATACCATTTCTATGACGAGTATAGTTGGCTAAGTTTGAATGATTCAAGATTCAAAGCATTTTTATTTCAAACTAGCTTTTGCCCGCGGCTTCATCCGCGTAGATAAAATAAGCCTAAGTCACTCATGAATAAAGCAGCTTTCATTGGTGTAAAAATTTTAGCTATTGGACCAGTACTTTCAGAGATTACCTCCTATAAACAAAACAAACTTTACGCTCTTTATAATGTTAGTGTAGATGTAGATAAACCAATTACATGCACTTTTGAAATGTCAGAAAAAAATATGCTAATTGCACATTCCAAAGCGTAGATCTCTATGGAGAAGGATGCTAGAAACTCCAAGAACACTATCTATATCCTACTAAGTGACAAGGAAATTATTACGTAATAGGAATTCTAAACAAGATAAACAAATTAATCTTTTGAAATTGACTGGCTTTTTTTTAAGACCTTTGAAACCATTTTTTTTATTGATATAAAGTTGTGCAGTGTGCTTGACTGCGATCTTACCTGATAGTAAGCAGTGATGCAATCAAAAAAGTTGATGGTAAGGCGCACTAGTTTATTAAGAGCCTATTCACTCTTGCCTTGAAGACAGCTAAATTGTAATCGGACGGGAAGACCACTATCCTTATTTAATTTAATTCATGTATTCCTATTGAAATGAAGATATCCGCAGGAGAACCAAGGTTACCGACGTAGCTCAAAGAGTCACCAGACTTAAGTGGCAATGGGCAGGGCACATTGCACACAGAACAGATGGTCGATGGGGATGAAAGGTTTTGGAGTGGCGACTACGTAACGGAAGACGCAGCGTTGGAAGACCTCCAACAAGGTGGACCGATGACCTGGTCAGGGTTGCGGGAATCCGATGGATGCGTGACGCACAGGACCGGTCATTGTGCCGACACTTGGGGAGGCCTATGTCCAGCAGTGGACGTCTTTCGGCTGATATGATGATGATGATCATGATTCATATTACCATAACATTGTAGAACATTACGGTAATCTGTAATCCGTGTTATCCCTACTAATATTATAAAAGCGAAAGTAACTCTGTCTGTCTACCTGTCTATCTGTTACGCTTTCACGCAAAAACTACAGAACGGATTTAGATCAAATTTGGTAGGTAGGTAGAAGAGACACTGGAATAACACATAGGCTACCTACAATTCCACTGCTGAGCGAGCACGGGTCTCTGCCCGCGCGATATAAACTGTAGTCCACGCGGGCGAAGCCGCGGGCGGAAAGCTAGTTTTTAAATAAGATTGTATGTTCTTTGTTTCAATAACCATGTAAGTACGGATTTATGGCATATTTCCTGGTGTAGCCCAAAGAGGAAGTGCAGGCGAATGCCATACCTCTCGTCACATAGACAATTTTACTGTCTTGCATTGTAATTGGCTTATTTATGGTATAGAAGTGCTACTACCTTGAGGCTAACAAAAGGGATTGCTTACCTACTTGTATTATGACCATAGACTATACTAATTTGTGGGAAGACCACGTTTTTGTTATGTAAAACCGGTTTTTGTTAGTTTGGTATTCTAGATATTGTGTTAGAGTCTGTCTACAGAGTCAAACGACTTGGTAATTATTAGGGTAAAATGAAATCTGATGTAGTCAACACTGGTTCAATAATCAAGGTCGATTAAGAGATCTTGATCATTGTTTACTAATAGAAGAACCTTATGAAAAGTATCGAATATAAGTATTTTTATTTTTTATTTATGTACGTTATGTATATATTTAGGATTTAGTATAAGTAAGTAGTTTAAGTTTTTTTTTTATGAACATAATGTAAATACTACAATATTATTAGTATTTTTAATTGCTGCACAACGTGCAGCGGGTTTGTTTCCCACACGGAAAACATTTGTATGGCCCACCTACAGATAGTTATTTCGGGTCTTGAGTTTGTGACATGAAAAAATATTACATTTACAAGTGAATAAAGTTTGGCATTGTGACCGAGGAGGCATTAATTCATGAATCCCCAAGCGACCACCGGTGGCCGCGCATCTATTGTCTTACTATTGTGTCTCTAATTGACGGTATCTGAAGGGTTAACCCAATTCCTGATGAGGGTGTTACGGAGCTGAGGGCTGCAGTGACAAACCACGTGTATTAAACAACGTTTTTCAACACATTTACGAAGTCATAAACAGGGGCTGACGCGCGAGTCGTGGGGGCCGACGCGCGCCTAGCGTGATACTATATAATAAAGTTGTGGTAAGCGAGTTAGCGAAATTTTCTCACTAGGGTGGAAAATAGTTAATTGCGTGCCTAAAAGCGCCCACCGCTTTATAAGAGCATATTTTCGAGTAAGTGTATAAAAAGTATATTTCTATTTCAACAAGGCACAATAGCTACGATTCATGGGAACAGATCTGTTACGACTTATTAAATAAGTCAATCGGCGTACGATGTCTGTTACGAACAATCGCGTCGGAAATGCATTGTGTAATCGTGTTTATGGGGGAATCGATTATTGGACTCGTCGTTCCGTTGCGTTCTCGCGACACTGCTCACGGAAAAGTTCACTTCACTACTTACTTGACATCATTTTTATGCAATAGTGAGGTATTTCACGGTTACTACGATTGCGTCTTTTGCATCGCATTGTTCGCAATTTTGGGCATTCTTACTCTATGCCGAATTAAGTTTTGTTTGGCAGTTTTTTTTTGCGGTTAATCTTTTGCTCAGCTGATATCTAGTGACATCTATGTAGACACACAAGACCAAAAAATTCTGCATCACGGTATTAAAACATAAACAACACTCCGTCATGAAATATCGGGCAGTTGTCCAGACCTGACACAAGACCTGTCTGGTCAGAGTTCACCCTGTTCCGCTTAAGAGATTCTAGAGAGTAACGACAGGTCGGGCGTTTTCGGAGACTGTAGGTATTTTGCATCTTGAATCCTCGTAGAAATGTGAAACAAGTTACTTCTAGACAAGCGCGCTCTAATGTCAACCACATCATTACTTTCAATCAGGTGAGATAGAGGTCAAGCGCGAGCCTATCAACAATAAAAAAAATAAAAAAATGCTGACTGAAAACATTATTACACAATAGTACATTTATTTGGTAAAAACAACACACACTCTACAGTGTGTGTGTTGTTTTTACCAATCTTTCAGCGTTACTATGGTTGCGTATACGCATTGTTGTTCCAATTTTGACCATTCCAATAGTATGACAATCTGGGCCTCCGCAATTTTCAAGAAAAATTATAGCCTGGTGTCGACCTAAAAGTAATGTAGGTCTAGTTTGTCGCAGGCCCTAGTTTCAATTTGTGTATGCAAAGTGTTGTTAGGTTCTAGCCAAAGATAAAATCAGTTATCAATCTGTCTTAGCCTTTTAAGAGGGTCCTTTTCCACTCGCCTATCGTAAACATTGAAAATGGTTTAAAAGCTTGTTACTTCATCTAACGTAATCCAACGCGATGTTTGACGAAAAGGCAACGCAAAAAAAGAGAGATAACGCCTGGAAACTGTTAGTATTCGGTAATTCAGAGATTTACTCGAATATTTCACAAAACTTGTTCCAGGAAATAGCTGTTTTTTTAAACCCTTAAAAGTTTTTGGAAAAAGTTGTCGTCATTTAGAATCTTAATAAAATTTGCAAGGTCTCTAGAGGATTACTTTTTTGACTTTTTAATTTTTAGGCAAATTATGAAGTGTGAAAGTTCATACAAAATAGGACATTTTCAGAGGTTTTAACTGGTTTAGTTTTACACAAATTTAGAAATTGGTTTCTTTAGAAACCTAGATAATATCCACAAGATACTGTGTTTTCAAAATATCTAATAAAAATGTGTAATAACGTCATAATCAGTTATGAGCGGTTGTATGAAAAACAGTGAAAATGTGAGTCATGATGCACCACCTTAAAATCATTGGAAGCCGACCCCAACTGCTTCCAGTCTTACTAGATTACCGGATATTAGTATTTTATATAGCGACTGCTTATCTGGCCTCTACAACCCAGTAATCGGGTAGCACGCTACCCCTTCGCAAGACTGGTGCCGCATTTCCTGGATTCGGACCATCCGTAACATCTGTTAAAGAAATGACAGTTGGGATCGACGTCTTAGTGTCCTTTCCAAAGTACGGAGGTATCCCGGTATGTTGTCACTCATCTTTACATACCGACCTCAGCAAGTGATGCTTAATCCTGGAGATCGATTCGTGTTCTTTATAAAGTCCCGATTGTCACGCGTAGACCTTGACGCTAGAAAGTCTGACCATCAGTCCATTCAAGGAGTATTGATATCTTTTATTCTCGTTTATTTTATATAATAATATTCCACAACTAAGTATCACACAATACCGTCTAGTCCCAAGCTAAGCAGAGCTTGTGTTATGGGTACTAGACAACTGATAAACATACTTAGATATATACATGTTATAGATAAATTACACCCTGTAAATTGTCCTGGGCGGGAATCGAACCCACGACCTCCGGCATAGCAGTCAGGGCCACTAACCACTAGACCAACAGGTTAGTCGAACCGTTGTGATGTGTCTGTACCGAATAAAAGTATTTCTATTCTATTCGGTACTCTATAATCTGGTGATTGGATTATGGAGGTTTTCTCCGTGTGAAACACTGGTATTCAGCCGCATCCGCTTAGATTGGAAGCCGAGCCCAAGCTAGTTGAGAAAAAGCTAGGGAGATGATGAAATTAATTCATTACAAATCCTTTTTAACCGACTTCGAAAAGGAGGATGTTCTATGTTCGGCTGAATGTATGTTTTTTTATAGTCGGATTAAAATTTCAATTACTGGCCCTTACTTAGTCGATGTAAAAGTTTAATAGATTCCCATACTTAATTAAGTATTCCAAAAAGGAGTGTGTTAACGTAGATTGGACTTGACATTCAAAGCTTTTGTAACGGTTGACCGTTGTCGGGCGGGTAATGGCTGACCACATCTTTGAAAATCGCATAATTTGGACCTTTTAAAATTCGGAGGGTATATATGCGAGCCGATCGATGCGGATCATACTCGTATCGAATTATCGTTTGGCTGAATATACATTCAATATTGTTTTTATAATATACATGTTTTTATACTTTTTATTTAAGACTAGCTTTTGCACGCGGGTTTGCTTTTGCACGCGGGTTTGCTTTTGCACGCGGGTTCGGTTTTGCACTCGGGAATAAAGCAATTTTCTATTGCTGAAAAAAATTTTGCAATAAAAACCGTAATTATTTACCATAAGTATATCCAGAGATTACCTCCTACAAACAGAAAAACCAATTTTACCTCTTTACTATATTACTGTAGATATCTATTATCATATTGTTTGTTATGTATATGGTTACGCGTGTTACAACCATAAAAAAGGGGAAGAGATTAATGGCATGGCATAGAATGTGTACCTAAGTGCCACAAAGTCGCGGGCTCGCGGACGGCGAGCCATGGGTAGCTCGCTGTCCGATCGTCCGGTAATGGACCGAGCCAAGGCGTCGACGGCGCGTACTGTTCCCGCGCGCCTCAAGGAGTTGTCAGCAGCAGGAGGGGCCCAGCTGGGTCGAAGCCTACTGGGGCCAGGGTTATCTGCAAAGAAGCTCGAGCCCCGGTATGAAGAGGCTAGAAGGAACGGGGTGGGTTTTTAGTCAGTAAGAGTTTGACACTATCTCCCGCTTCACCCAAGAGCGGGGGTTGTCATAAGATGATTTTTGCCACAAAGGCATTACAAAGGACCAGATATACAAATTGTGTATCTCTAAAGGACCTCAGCAATACCTACTTCTAGGTAACTAGTACTTATGTGATAAGTGTCATTGTCTGCAACACATAAGGCCAGTGAATGTTGCATCCTGCCCAAGATCAGAACAATGCTGGCTATTATCTGAAAATTACTCGGCCTTATAGATCTAGATGTTGTTAATAGATATTTATTAATGTTAAAAGCGAGGTGAACGAATAAATTGCCTTTCGCTGCATTTTTGGAGATTATTATCTCTTTAAGATACTAATTACTTCGCAATGATTTTTTATTGTTTTTTGTTCCAATGATGAACTGGACCACGGCCTGGGCCTTGGTACAGGCCTTGGTCCGAAATGAGGAGAAGTGGTAAGCGGTCGCCTCCTGCAAAGCAGTAATGCTAACAAAGGAGGAGATCAACCGCATCATGCAACGGCGCTTACGCCCTAGCCGCCGCCGGGATTCCGATGCCGATTTCCGGCCACCTAAGGCGTGGGCTTGCAGTCCGACCGCCCAGTAACTGTCCGGACTGAGGCCAAGTCGTCCACCGCGCGCACTGTTCCCGCGCTCCTTAAGGAGTTGTCAACAACCGTAGCGCCCGGAGGACACGGTGGAGCACACAGTTGAGGTGTGCCCTGCTTGGGCGGAGCAACGCCGTGCCCTCGTGGGGGCGATCGGCGGCGGAGACCTCTCGCGCCGGGCCTTGGTTCAGGCCATAGTCCGGAGCGAGGAGGATTGGCAGGCGGTCGCCTCCTTCTGCGAAGCAGTAATGGTAGCAAAGGAGGAGGCAGACCGCATCAGGCAACGGCGCCCCCGCCGCCGCTGCCGGGATTCCGATTTCCAGCCACCGTAGACGCGGGCTCGCGGACGGCGAGCCATGGGTAGCTCGCTGTCCGATCGTCCGGTAACTGTCCGGACCGAGCCAAGGCGTCGACGGCGCGCACTGTTCCCGCGCGCCTCAAGGAGTTGTCAGCAACAGGAGGGGCCCATCTGGGTCGAAGCCTACCGGAGTCGGGGTTATCCGAAAGGAAACTAGAGCCCCGGTATGAAGGCTAGAAGGAACGGCGCGGGGTTTTTAGTCAGTAAGACTCTGACACTGTCTCCCGCTCGACCCAAGAGCGGGTTTCGTCAATGATGATTTTCCCCGTCGAGAGAAAAAAAAAAGCTGGGTCGAAGCCTACTGAGGCTAGGGTCTGTTTCCGAAAGGGACGCTTGGTCCCGGTATGGAAGGCAAGAAGGAACGGGGTGGGTTTTTTAGTCAGGAAGAGTCTGATACTATCTTCCGGTCCGCTCAAGAGCGGGGTATGTCATTTGGATGATTTTTACAAACCGAAAAAAAAAAATCTTGACTACGGCTGGCTGTGATTGAGTGATTGGCGGCTACACTACATGTCGCGGGTTCGTATACCATGCAGAAAAAAAAATGTGACCTCCAGATAGTTGTTTCAGGTCTAGGTGTCTTGTGTATGTGAGTTTATATGCTTTTGAACGTACCCACGATACAGAGATAGTTTGGGAGCAATGGTTGAAAAAATAAACTTTTGCAATCCAGAGATTACCACCTACAAATAAAAAAAAAAACAAAAGAAAGACTTTACTTCTTTATTATATTAGTGTAGATACGTACGTAGATACTATTTCAATAACATACGAAGACGCTCCACTGAATCTGGATAGATCAATTTAATCCAAAAACATTCGTAATCGAATAACATGATTAGCATTGCGGTTTTGTAATGGATAAGTGACCTGCATCAGCTTCCCACGCGTGCATATACATCTTCAAACCTTCCTTGTTAATTGCTCTTTCGATTAGTGAAAACCGCATCAAAATCTGTTGCGTGGTTTAGGAGGAGTTAGTGGATAAACAGCATGAATGCAGAAAGCGATTTTATTACCCGACAACGGCAAAGCCAAAGGGGTTATAATTTTAATACTACTCGTATTTAACCCTTCAGATACCGTCAATTAGAAACACAATAGTAAGACAATAGATGCGCGGCCACCGGTGGTCGCTTGGGGATTCATGAATTAAAGGTAAAGATCTAAAGAAGAAATATAAATAATAAATATTGTTTTAAATATTCAATTAGGTAATCATAATCATACCAGCTTGTTATTCAATAAGTTTTTTTATTGTTGATAGGTTCGCGCTTGACCGCTATCTCACCTGATGGAAAGCGACGAAGCGGTCGACGATGGGACTCAGGGACGCGCTTACCTAGAAGAAACCTATTAACTCTCGACTTAAAGATTCCCGGGAATTAGTTAGAATAACCAATTTCCCGAGATCGCGACTGTTATCATCGATGTCACATATTTTCCAGTTGTGCAGACCTTTGAGATATAAAACCACAACAATTCTATATCACAATATCCACTATCCACCAATCGAAAAAAACGCGCCAAAAATCTCAAATTCATAAATAAATTTTTGGAAACATAAAGGCCACTCTTTCTTTGAATAACACAAAGACATTACAATGTCTCTTTAAATCTCTTTGGGATGACACAAAGTGCTTACATTTATTATTGCAAGCTTTTATTTAGTTTCATCTGTGCCGATGTTTATCTGTCATCAAATCTTGCAAATTAAATTAGACTCACTTCCCGGTTACCGATTGAGCTGAAATTTTGCATGCATGTGTAAATCAGATGACAATGCAATATTATTATGACTTGGAGCTGATCTGATGATGGAACCGGAAGGTGGCTATAGGAACTTGGTAGTTTAACGACACAAGCCCATCGAGTTTGGGTTCGTATGATTTGTCTTGACGAGTATTAATTATATGTATAGGTTTTTTATGTAAATTTTTATGATATCGTGCTATAAAAGCTTTCTATAAAAAAAAAAAATTTTTTTCATCAAAAACTTGTAATTTATTTATTTATTAGGAGAACCAACAGCTAAAACAAGAAGATAACAACAGTACAAGAAACATACAGCCAATTACAGGTTCTCAAGGGTAGAAACAGTTAAATAATAGACAACTTACGATCACTAAAAGCATATAAAAA
The DNA here is from genome assembly GCA_949319445.1 of Mythimna lalbum. Classification (NCBI taxonomy): domain Eukaryota; kingdom Metazoa; phylum Arthropoda; class Insecta; order Lepidoptera; family Noctuidae; genus Mythimna; species Mythimna lalbum. The sequence goes on along the minus strand of OX439356.1, from coordinate 19,381,532 downwards.
ATACAATCAGATTTATAAACAAATAGGTAATGTTTTACTCTCACCTGTTTCGCTAAACACTGATGGCACAAACAACAAAAACCAACCCGCATAAACACTCTCAGAACTAGTTATTTTTCGACACGCACTGATAAAACAGGTCACCGTTCTTTTAGCACTCGTGTTTTTGATATTTTTGTCCGAATTTGAACATGTTGACACCATCTTTGTTTTTTTTTTTTTGGGCGAGTATCGATTACACCAATTACAATAAATCGGATCACATCATTTTATCAAGTATACTTATTTTATTTTCTCCTAGTATTTTAATATTAATTTTAAGTTGTTAACACACTAAACACATCTAAATTATATGCAGTAATAAGAGAACAAACTAAAATGAAATATAGACAGATGCAATTTTTTTTCTTAAGTATTCTATTTTCAAATCTCGCGCTCAAAAAGCGCGGAAGACGCGCGCAGAGCATGCGCGGTGTGCGTACAATGATCTGTAATTTTTTCAACGGGCACAGACCTCCCGCTATAGAGCCTTATGATTCGAGTGATTTTTATTAAGATCGTGAGTAATTTTCTGGTCTGCTTGCATACATTAACCCTTCAGATACCGTCAATTAGAGACACAATAGTAAGACAATAGATGCGCGGCCACCGGTGGTCGCTTGGGGATTCATGAATTAACATTGTGGAAGTAAGATGACGTATTTGTTTGTTTTGTTGATAGAAAACCGAGGTACCCTTAGTAATAGCTTTCTTTTCACTTTCGGCGGAGTTATTTAATTTCGAACCAAATCTGTTTGAATAGGAATACACACATATTTAAATAATCCAAAATAAATAGGGTTTCAAGCCTGACATAATATTTGTCTGCTTACTTTAAACTATACTATAGTTTCAAACGATCCTATAGTTACTATAGGATCGTTTGAAAGAGTTACTAATGTGGTCCTGGAACTCAAAACGTGGCTTGACGAAATGTGGCGTGGCTTTTAGTTAGTAAAAGTCTGACACGCTCTTTCGCTTCACCTTAGAATTCGAGGATTTATTCGATGGCCCCTAAAAATTAATTCATGAATCCCCAAGCGACCACCGGTGGCCGCGCATCTATTGTCTTACTATTGTGTCTCTAATTGACGGTATCTGAAGGGGAAACAGATATATCGAAGAAAAAATATCTACGTATATGACACTAATGGTTATAAAAATATCTATATACCTAATACATACTACAGTTATGTATATTTTTAACTCAAAGGAACCTACCACAAGCTTACTTTAAAAACATGCCCATAATATTAGAATCGGTAATTTATTGACCCCGCTGGGGTCAACAGATCCTTTATTATTATAAAACGGTATGTCGATTTAGTCACTAATTTATTTGATAAATAATATATATTTTGCAAATAGGGATTAAAAAAAAACACTTTTACACGTCAAATATTTTTTTCGTCAGTTTAATTCATGAATCCCCAAGCGACCACCGGTAGCCGCGCATCTATTGTCTTACTATTGTGTCTTTAATTGACGGTATCTGAAGGGTTAAACTAGCGGAGGCCGGTGTTTACTAGCTGACTACTCTGAGAAGACAAACAAACACCGAAACAAACTTAGGAGTCAAAGTCTCTTTTAATTCATGAATCCCCAAGCGACCACCGGTGGCCGCGCATCTATTGTCTTACTATTGTGTCTCTAATTGACGGTATCTAAAGGGTTAAGGCCATGCAGTAAACTGTAATGAGCAAATCATATGAGAACCATGCATATTAGTTTCTCAGATGGTCTTTTTAAGAAAGAACTACACAGATTTGAGTAGACCTGTGTCCAGTCAATCAAAAAATCGAAATCAATCAAAAACAAAAGCATTTATGTGAAATAGACCATTTACAGGCTCTTCTGAATAGTCAGAAATCAATCACAAATGTGAAGATAAATTGCACGTTCATTACTCCGTGGTTCAAAAGCGTAGATCTCTATGGAGAAGAATGTGCAAGAAACTTCATGGACATCTTTTACATATCTTTAGACCTTTTATTATCATTGAAATCCTACATCTACACTAATATAATAAAGAGATATTTTTTTTAATGTTTTTTTTTTTTTTGTGTTTGTAGGAAGTAATCTTTGAAAGTATTGGTCCGATTTCTAAAACTTTACCGATAGAAAGCAGCTTTATTCCTGAGTGACATAGGCTATATTTTATGTACGCGGGTGAAGCCGCTGGAAAAAGCTAGTCAATGATATGGCCAAACGAGGATTGACATATCATCATATGTTAACGTTTAAACGATCTGGCTAGTTTCAGTCGGCCATATCATAATATATCATGAAGTGATCAATTCTAAGATATGGCCAAGACATCAATCTAAGCCATACTAAGTCCAGCAATGTAAAGGTATCTTTTATTTGATGTAGAGTATCTTTTATGAAGTGTTGTTCTGAACAGGTTTATAAGCTTAGATAATAAGCTGTCACAAATTGTTTTATTGGTTGTAATTAATTACCTATCTTATTCTCTCTGTTGTCTGTTAAATGAAAACGAAATACTGTAATATTGGAAATGTGTTACTCAGTTGTATAACCGAGTAAAACTTTATTCATTTATCGTTATCAATAAAATTGTACCTACACATTTTACAACATCCGAGAGTTGTAAAAATATTTATGGGCCCTTGAAAAAATACAAGGACACCATCATATAATTTAGCCCACAATTTTATTTCCATTTGTATCTTTTAACTGCTTCATACACGAACAGACACTGAAACTGATCTGACATTTACATTTGACAGCACAGGCTGTATAATAATTGTCCTTCGTCAAAGTAATCTTAAAAAAAAAACATAATGTCGTTGGTAAGTGTCTATCGATAATTTACCGCTAAAAGTGCCATTACTTCGCCGTTAATTTATTTACTGCGGTTTAATGTAACGGCCGGAAATCTAATCATAATTGCCAATTTTAATTAAAAGACGTTGACTGTTTTAGGGCACTTAAACAATTTGCCTCGTGCGCCAGTTTAGTGTTGGATAAACCGAAGAACGTACGAAGATAAAATTATTTTAAAATCGGTTGTTAAAAGTGAGTTTGATTTTGATTGTTTTTTTAACAGATTTCCAAAACAGGAGAGTGTTCTCAAGACGTTTGAATTAAAAAAAAAAATGTTCTCCGTGATATCTTTGTCAAATGTAAATCAACAAAAAAATATAGATTTTGTCAGCCCCAGGTGGTCCCATTTTTTAATGAAGATCTGATGAAAAACTGACGAGATAGAGAGATAGAGATTTGGGTTATTAATTCGCACATAACTTTTTTATTTATATAGGCTTAAGTTATAACTCCATAGTAATCCCGTTACTGAAGGTGGGTTTAAATTCTGACATGCCTTCTCTCCATTCATAGAAAGAAAACTTATAAACTATTAGGGCCATGGCTTGACTTCTGAAAGGGAAACCCGTGGTCCTGGAACTCAAGAGCAAAAAAGAAACACAGATCTGGTTTTAGTCAGTAAAATATGATACGCTCTCCGGCTCTCCTCAACACGGGGTGTGATTTCACACCTTAAAAAAAAACGTTATGATTTTCCACCGTCAACGAAAAAAGTTGATAAAAACATTCTTTTGTTTCGTTTTTTTTTTCAGGAATGCTTCTCACAGTCAAAGTAATATTGACAGTACTGATATTACAGTCACTGTACAGAAATACGGTGGTACTTTCAAAGAACCCCAATGATTATTGTGGAAACAAGAAGAAAGTTATACCTTTCCCGGTCTACTATCCTGCTTTTTACTACCCAGTCGTGTACCCCGTAGTTTACCCATCTGTAATTTTGTTTGGGTAATATCAAGCTTTAGCAGAACGAAAACAAGATGGCCGCGAGGCGGGACGGCTTCATTGAGAATTGGCGCGAAGATGCATCACCCTGAGAAAAATGGGAGGAACCAGTGAGAACTATGCCCAGGAATTGGGACTGTTCAGGCTGGCACACACAAAGTAGTTTTAATTACAATATTTTTTATCATCATCATCATCATCATCATCATCAGCCTTTTTTAATGTTCTCACTGCTGGGACTCAGGCCTCCTCTCTAGGAGAGGGAATGGGCCGTAATCTACCACGCGGGCCCAATGCGTGTTGGTGGATGTCACATGTCTTCGAATTTTTGGTTCTAGGACATGCCGGTTTCCTCACGATGTTTTCCTTCACCGTTTTGAGAGCAGTGGTGGTGAAATAAATTACACAAAGTAATGCGCCTGGCTGGGTTCGAATATTTTTTATATTTATAGATTTTTATATTTAAATTTTAAGCTTAGAAGTAATAAAAATGGTTTTTTTTAATGCATGAATATGTTGGTAACACTTCAACGAATTTTTAGACTGTGGTTTTGTAACACAAAATAATATGCAAGAACGGTATTGATGTAAAAAGTTATAGATATTAAAATTTTATCGTGCTAGATATAATAAATAATATAGGCTTATGCATATACTTAGGCTGTGAATACATGGACTGCTTCGATTTGTGAAGTTATTAATTACATAGGTATATATAATTTGAAATGTTTAAGTACAAATAAAATACTCACGATTCTATGTACATAATTATTTATTATAATGTGTTTTATGTTATAAATTCAAATAGTACCTGAGTTTCTATACATTTTATGTGGCAACTAGATTCGTAGAAGCAATAAAGCTACATTAGACCCACGCCACGCAATGCGACTCTACGTACAACTCAAGCGTCTATTGCACTACGCGTTATTCACCGCACGGTTTGTCTTATTTTTCATTCCGAATAAGACAGTCTAACCCTTAGGCCGTTTGTCCACCACCGCCGTCACCGGGACGTCACCGAGAACGAGATGACGGCGCCGATTTAGCGATACATACATTTTTATGGCCATGTGTCCACCGCACGCCCGTCACCCGAGTGCATCTTAAACTTAAACTCGGCCCGAAATAATCTCGTTCTCGGTGACGTCCCGATGACGGCAGCGGTGGACAGACAACCTTACAAGGGCCTGCACTCACTTGAGCGAAGACGTCTTAGACAAAATATCGATATTTTTTTCCAATTTATCTTATCGGCTTTGTCTAATAAAACAATCGTTAGTTGGCTCAAAAATAATTTACTCAATTTATAATTCATGATATTTTATTAAAAAAATTAAATTAGAAATGTATGAAAATGTTACATTCTCAGTAATTATTCTTCAATTTTAATAAAATATTTATGCGTACCAATATTTCTCATGTTTATATGTTCAACTGTTTGAGTACTGCGATTATAACGTTACATCGATATTTTATCAACAGCCTTAGCGCCCCGTGTCGTAGGTAAAACTGTCTAAAACATTTTGTCTCAAGTGTGCGCAGGCCCTAAGGGTAGTCACTAGTCTATGTAGACTAAGACTGTGTGAATATCGAGTGGTGTAATGGGCGCTTCAGGCGTCGCCGCGTCGCTACGTGTGCGTCCGATAAGTGTGTTAGCGGCCTAATGCAGTGTGCTGTGCTATGATAGGTGTAGGTAACATACTGAGCTATTTCCTCGAAGATTAGTTCAGAGTCAGACCATTACGAACGATTTACATAACATTTTTATTAAAAGTGATAAATTAAAAAGATGCGAAATTATACCTCTTACCTATTTAATGGTTACATTGAGTTAGTGATTAAAAATAAAGGCGAAAATTTATGGGTATGTGTATGTGTGTATGTTTGTTACTTCTTCACACTGAAATGGCTGAGCGGATTTGGGTGAAATTTGTTATACAGGTAATGGCCGGGAGTATGTTCCCTTCGGATAATATTCTACTTCCTGATGTGTGCTTCTTGTGTTTCCTGATAGCTACAACTTGGGACTTTTTAAGTTAAGAGTGAATAGGTTACTTTTAGGTAAGCGCGCTCCATCGTCGACTGCATCGGCGCTTTCCTTCTGGTGAGATAGCGGTCAAGTGCGTACAAGTACATGTACACACTAAGACAAGTCGTAACATATTCATTGCAGTCACGGTTGGCACAGTGGTGGAAAGATTGGCTGATCCCCGCCTGGAACAAATATTTGTGCAGCCTGCAGATACGAACTCCAGGTCTGGGTGTCTATTCCCGACCGCCGTAGAAGCGGGCTTGCGGACGGCGAGCCCAAGACGTCGACAGCGCGCACTGTTCCCACGCACCTCAATGGGTTGTCAGCAACAGCAGGGTTCCAGGCGTGTCGAAGCCTACTGTGGCCAGGGTTATCCGAAAGGGAGCTCGAGCACTGGTATGAAGGCTAGAAGGAACGGGGTGAGATTTTAGTCAGTAAGAGTCTGACACTATTTTCCGCTCCGCCCAAGAGCGGGGGTTGTCATTGGATTATTTTCCCCACCACAAAAAAAGCACTTACTAGTACATATAGGTACATTAAGACAAGTCGTAACATATTAATTGCCGTCACGGTTGGCACAGTGGTTGAGTGATCGGCTGCTGCGCTGCGGGTCGCGAATTCGATCCCCGCCTGGAACAAATATTTGTGCAGCTCACAGATTCGTGTTCCGCGTCTGGGTGTCTTGTGTATGTGAGTTTACACGTTTGTGATCGCATCCATGACACAGGAGTAATTCCTAAAGTGAGTTCAAAAACAAAAAAAAAAATAGGAATAGAAAAGTAGGCCGCGTTAAATCAGATTGATAAGAAGATACACACACAATAACAATCAATCACCCAACCCGTCGGCCGATTCACAACTAATTTAAAACTTTTCAAGACAAACAGTTCTTTCAAAGGCGGGTAAACGTTAAAATCCACCGATATTTCAAAAGTTCTATAATTTTGAGATAGTCCTATTTTCTCTTAAATGGCAACTGTCATTCATTAAGAGATCTTGATTAACTATACACCCACACGCAAGGCAAAGAAGAAACATAGGACCGGGTTTTAGTCTGTAAAAGTCTGCCACGCTCCCCTTCTCCGGCCTAGAGTGGGAGAACACATCTTAACTTGATTAACAACTTCTCTTTTATTAGTAATTAATTCTTTTAACCCTTCAGATACCGTCAATTAGAGACACAATAGTAAGACAATAGATGCGCGGCCACCGGGTGTCGCTTGGGGATTCATGAATTAATATCAACTCTTGAATTTTGTATTTAGTATGTAGACTGTACCAAAATATTAATTTTAAATATACCCATATTTAAAATTAATATTTTGGTACAGTCTGTCCAAGTCTGGCCAAGAAGTGGGACAGTAAAAGCTTGTTAAAAAAAAAAAAACCAAACTAGAGGTCGAAAGTGATCGAGGTAAGTGGTCGGAGAGCATTTGTATGAAAATTCAATCTCATCCCGTTGGGGGTACGGCAAGCAATGGGAAGCTCGCCGTCCGACGGAGCGTGGTTTACCACGCGCGCCTCAAGGAGCTGTCAGTCATTGCTCGCCGTCCGCAAACCCACAAGGCCGGAAATCGGAATCGGAATCCCGGTGGCGGCTGGGGCGCTGTGGGCACCGTTGCCTGATGCGGTTGGCATCTTCCTTTGCTAGCATTACTGCTTCGCAGAAGTAGGCGACCGCCTGCCACTCCTTCTCGCTCTGGAGGTGAATGTGCCCTTGAGAAAAATAATAAAATAACTACTTTCGAGCAGGCGAAACTGCTTAGGCCGCTGGCAGCACCTAGTTTCATCTAAATCTATTCGCCGTTTGAGCGTAAAGAGTCCATCGTTACTTGGTTTTATCTTCGTGGTAAATGGGTAGGACTTTAGTGTGCAACGTTATACTTGAGCTGATACTTTTGCGTTATTCCGTCTTCCTAACTATTTGAGCTGCGCTGCGGCTGTGGTTGCGGAGAACCTCAAGCGCAGTTACATTTTCGAACTGTTAATTTGTTGGTGAAACTCTTGGATCGTGTTAACATACACTAGATTATCATTAGATGTACCTAAACGTTGATCTAAGAGTAGGCTTTTACCTCGGCCAGAGATTATGCTTTGCCATACAGCGTGGCAATAGTGCTAGTCTTTTGGTGACAGCGTCGCGGAGGAATGTTTAGTACCGATGACCTGGTAAAGGTTACGGGAATCCGATGGATGCAAGACTCACAGGACCGTTCATTTTGGTGACACTTGGGGAAGCTTATGTCCAACAGAGGTCATCTATCGGCTGAAATGATGAAAAAAAAAATACTGCTTAGTACATACATTTGTTATATTCGTCATTTCAGATGTACTTCCCAGTAATCATTGTAGCACTGTCAGCATCAGCCCTTTGCTACCATCGCGACTACGGGCCAGTAATAGGACCCTTCATTCCATCACACATAGAACTGGTTAATGAGTGTACGGAGACCAACCAACACGCCTGTCTTGTCATCCCCACGAAGAAGATTTGCAGAGATAAGTTGAAAGTACCTTTGAAGTGAGTAAAATTTATTTATATGTTGTGGCCAGGTCTTAGAAATTGGTCACTTTATGATATGGCGAACTAAAATTGGCCAGATTATTTAAAATTTTACGTTTGACGATAATATATTATAACCCCTATGTACTTATGAAAACTAAATCCTTACTAATATTTTAAAAGCGAAAGTGAGTTTGTTTGTTTGTTACGTCTTCACGCCTAAATGGTAAAACCGATTTTGATGAATTTTGGTACAGAGATAGTTGGGACCCTGGAGACGGACATAGGCATTTTTTTTTTAAAGTGAGAAAAGGGGGAGAAAGAGTAATTTCTTATTTCTCTTGTGGGGCTCCTTGGTTTCATCCGAAGCCCTGTGCGGGACCGTGGCTGGTCATCAGTATGTCGAACACTTATCAGAGTGTGGTCATTTTTTTTTTTTTAGAAAATGCTTTGTTGCAATTAAATCCGTCTGTGACCTGGTGAAGGTTGCGGGAATCCAATGGATGCGGGACGTACAGGATCGATCATTGTGCCGACTCTTGGAGGAGGCCTATGTCCAACAGTGCACGTCTGTCGGCTGACATGATGATGATGATGTACCACTATTGTACATGAAATAATAAATAAGTAAAATACTCCTTTTTTATCTGATATAAACTAATGCTTACTGCGATCTCACCTGATGGTAAGCAGCGATGCAATCGTTGATGGTAAGGCACATTATTCTCATATAATTATATTTTTGTTCTCATCTTCAAGCCCGTTCTTGCCGGTACCGTGGTGGTACTTCTACTGCCAGTGGGTGGTGACGCTGCCACCAGCCCCGACGACGAAGACCAGCACGATACACCCGTTCTACAGGAAGACGCTGGACGAAGTGCTGCAGTACAAGAAGAAGTTGAAGAATGGGAACATGCTTATGAAATAGAGGATGTGTTTGGTCACATCTGTTTATTTTAATTCTTTACTAGCGACCCGCCCCGGCTTCGCTCGGGTAGCAGTATTTCTCCATTATTTAATGGATGTTATTGTACATATAAACCCTTCTCTTGAATCACTCTATCTATTAAAAAAAAACCGCATCAAAATCCGTTGCGTAGTTTTAAAGATTTAAGCGCACATAGGGATATAGGGACAGAAAAAGCGACTTTGTTTTATACTATGTAGTGATTTATTTATTCATTTATGTACAAACAAACGCTTAAAAATTAAATGAGAAATACAGTTAGAAGAGCACAAAGGTACTGCTTATTTCAAATGAATTTTTATCCAGCAAACCTGCGACAAGAGAGTACGATTTTTATACGATTTTAAAATGTATCTACTAATAATGCGGACTGTGCTGGTGCGGCTGCTGCAGGTGCAGAAAACCTCAAACGGTGTAAATATAATAACCTCATCGGAAGTTATATGTTTGAGCCGTTTGGGATTGAAACACTAGGGCCATGGGGTCTGAGCGCTCATCGAGTTGTTCGAGATATGAGCCAACAGTTGGCCGAATCTTTGCGTGACCAGAGGGCTGGGCTTTTCTTCGGTCAACGAATTGGCAGCATTGCCATCCAGCGTGGCAATGCTGCCAGCGTTCTGGACACATTGCCCACTGACATCGATGTGCCCACTGACATTATTTCCTAAGGAACGCTATATTACATTAGATGCCTATAAACAGAAGGACTTTCTAATTCCGAAACTTAAACCGAAGACCTAATTCGGTATTGGTTCCGGTTTTGGCCTTGAAAAGTAGCTTCAGTCGGATACTATAAAGCACCTATCAATTTACTTCACTCTTCTTTCCTATTCCATTTATCTTGAAATAAAACTAAAACTGTTTTCAAGAGGAAAATTAAAGAGCATTTCCTCTCTCAATGACATAGTATATATATATATATATATATATATATCTATCTATAATATTATATAGTATGTGTGTATTTATGTATGTAGTTATACTTATTTATGTCTTATTATTTTATTCATTGTATTTCTAATTTTCAAATTGTGCACTGGACCCCACCCTCTATCATCTCTCTCTATCGCTCAAAGGTTTGCTGGAAGAAAACTCATCCTTGAGTTAAGCTCGCCTGTGTACATGAATTTTGTTATCCACCTATTTTATAAGTTTTTATAGTGTACATTAAAGAATTAAAGAAAGAATTAAAATGTAAGCTACAAAAAACTGTAAATGCATACAAAACAAACAAAGTTGTTAACCTGTACTAGTCAACTACGAGTATCTACTCTCAAACCAGTGCCTACAGTCCTACAATAAACTTTATTATAGTAAGACTATCTTCAAATCATTTTAATATCACTGTGAACAATTGTCGGAGCAGTGCGCTGGATCGATGCATAATATTTCTCATCACAATAATGGGTGCATTACTATAAACAAAGACAAATAATACGCCGTTGAGCCTTTTGTATGCTGCATTACAAGTAGGCCTTCGTTGTAGGACAAACGAATGAACAGAAGGTTTGGTCACACTATTTTGGAGAAGCCGTGAGGCAGTTTGGCCATGAAACTGAAAAGTTTGGCAAGAAAATATTGTAAAAAAAAGAAAAGATAATTATAAGAAATATTTTTTTTAATAGTTTTTTTAATGGTCGGCGAGCAATGGTTAGCTCACCGTCCAACCGTCCGGTAACTATCCGAATCGAGTCCAAGTCATCGACAGCGCGTAGTATTCTATTCAAGGAGTTGTCAGCAACTGTAGGGGTCCAGCAGGGTCGAAGCCTACTGGGGCCATGGGTGATGCAAAAGATATCCCAATGACCCTGAAACGATGATAAAGAAAAAACGGGAGTGGGTTTTTAGTCAGTAAAAGTCTGACACTATCTCCCGCTCCGCCGCGCGGTGAGCGAAAAATATTGCATCTGTGTTGGCGTACACTTGTGCATTTTAAAAATATGTAGTTCTTTATCTCTTGCGTACTTGACTAATTTTCATTGAGATAGTCTGAAACTTCGTCAAAAATTAATATTTGAAAATTGGCTTAGTTTCGGTTTGAAAACATTTTTGACTGTTGTCGCTGATATAATGTAACTTTTCAATACACTTGCTCAGAAAGTGACTTATTGCACTGCACATAGATATATAAAGGCACTTGTTACCAAACTGTGACATTTTGATTACCATTACGCACTAGTGCTATAATATGGTTAAAACCTTATTGTTCAACTTCTCCCCGCCATAATTTTATTACATTTATCGTATCAGGATGGGCGCAGGTCGTCCTCCACGAGGAAAAAAAATAATGAGCGCGAATATGAAAACAGATTTTTACCGCCACAAAGGTTTACTAGTTTTGCAGTTATTTTTTCACAACTGTATTGAAAAACGTCGTATGATACACGTGAGTAATTAATTATTACAGTTCTCGGCTCTCTTAAGACCCTCGCCATGGCTCGGGTCTAAATAGCGCCTCAACGGTAATCACTAACATTACACGCTTAAATCATAATGTACTGTTGTCGAAGGTATCTTGGCTAAACCGTCCAGAGTGAACCTTCTAGATCTCCCTTTCTTATGGCTAGCTTCTTTTATTTTACAAGCATTTTACAAATGTAAAGGTTAAGAAATTATTGTAGTGAAAGTTGTAGTCTGGGTTTTGTTGGGTCTTTTTGTTTCGTCCTATACGTACAACTCATGGATCAAAGTATGTAACTTTGATCCATGAGTTGTTTCAGTGTTTCTTCTTAGATTAGTCGGCTAGGAAACACCGGCTTCATCTAGTTTGAACTGACGAAAAAATTGACATGTAAAAAAGTGCAAAATAAATATCGTTAAAACAAATAATTTATTTGTTGCGAAAACATACCAAATCACAATTAAATCGACACTAAAACTCCAAGATACCCTAACGAGGTAAAGATTGTATTTTATTTTGTAGGACGTAATCTCTGAAAGTACTGGTCCGATTGCTAAATATTTTTCACCGATAGAAAGTTACTTTAGTCCTGAGTGACATAGGCTATATTTTATATATGCGGGCGAAGCCATGGGCAAAAGATAATTACTTAAGAACAAACTAAAAAAAAATGACAATGATATAATTACATACAATATCTAGTTGTTAATATACAAAGCTATGATAATAAGAAAAAGGAAACAGGATATGATGTCAGGTATTTATTAAAGTCATATGTTTTACGAGATTTACTTATATTATCGGTATTTGGACGACAACTATCTCTTTGCGTTGTTGACTGTAAAAGGATATTTGTAGAAATAAAAACTGTACACTTCCCGCATGTTTTAAATAAATTTTTGAAAGTTGTTGGATCGGCTAAGTAAATTGTATTGTTGTTTCACACTTCCTGAATGTTTTAAATAAGTTTTTGAAAGTTGTTTGATCGGCTAAGTAAATTGTAATATAAAACTCTATTGTTGTTACACTTCCTGAATGTTTTAAATTTAAATACGTTTTTGAAAGTTGTTGGATAGCATAAGTAAATCTACACTAATATTGTAAAGAGGTAAAGTTTGTATTTTTTTGCTTGTAAGACGTAATCTCTAAAAGTACTGATCCGATTGGATCCGATTATAATTTTTTTTTCACCAATAGTAAGATGAGTGACACCGGCTATATATTATGTACGCGGGCGAAGCCGCGGACAAAAGCTAGTATTTAACATAGAGAAAAACTCTACATGCAAAGGCGTATAAAGTCTTTTTATTATCTCCGATACCTACTCTATAGTACCTAGTTAAGTGACATTAGAGCCACCATGTCGACAAAACCCCTAAGGGCGGCCGCAAATTATCAAATTGATTTATTATTGACGTGTAACCTTCCACCTAATGGTGACGGGAATTATGCCTTAATTATAATTTAAGCACATATGTGTTATGTAATTTAGCCGGAGAATGTGCCAGCGTAGCTCTCATCATCATCGAAGGAGGTGGCCGCACCGCACACGTGAGGAACAGCCCCAGCCGCCGGGATCCCAACCCTGATTTCCAGCCATCGTAGGCATAGGATTGTGCCGTTGGACTGCCGTCCAGCAAAAAATGTTATGGTCATACGCAAGTCAGAGTACATAGCAATTACAAAAACTTTAGGCGCTATAGTATTAAAATTGTTATAGGCATGATGTGTGTGTGGAATAAAACTGTAGTTTTTTAAATTAATTATGCCTACACTATAGAATATAACAAAATAATACCGGCTTTTCATCATCATAATTTTAGCCGGTAGATGTCTACTGTTGGACATATTAACACCACAACGATTGATCCTGTACGTGTCGTATCCATCGGATTCCCGCAACCTTTATCAAGTCATCAGTCCATCTTGTAGGAGACCTTCCAACGCTACGTCTTTTGGATTACAAATATCGGATGTTAAAACGAATCTAATCTACGGTAAAAAAATTTTTTATACATGACGTTCTTTACGCCTGTGGTGTGGGTGGTAGGGAGTTATAACACAAACGAGGAACAAAATTCATGATTTTTACTTTACAACCGAAATTGGAGCGAAAGTAGGAATGCCAGACGGTATTATGTGGGCTCCCTACAGAATAAAAAAACACAGAAACCTTTGCAGCTGAAATAGCGCAGCGATATACTGCCATCTTCGCTGATACACACGTACTAGGTATATTAAATTTATTCAATATCTGTGAAGAAAATGTTTTTGTACGCCATATTGCCTTCTGTTTAGTAACAGGCGTTAGTGGTATGAAGGTAAACCTTGTTTTTAGGAACATGATTTTTCTGCTACAAACTTTGCTAAGATGCTGTTTATATAGGCAAGAAAAAGGTTATAAAAAGTGAAATAAAATAAAAATGTGATAAAAAAATATAATAAGGATATTTACCTATTCAAAATTCTTCACCATCTACTCGTATCTTACTTATTTCCTTCATGTTGTTTGCTAGGTTTTGTTACATAAAATACATATATAAGTTTGGTATATGATTCCTGCTAGGGCACCGCAACATTATAATATATAGCATAGCATAGCATAGCATACTTAGTCGGTCTTATAATGGTCCCACTGTTGGGACTCAGACCTAGTCTCGAGGAGAGGGAATGGGCGGTAATCCACAACGCAAGCCCACTGCATGTCACATGTCTTAGAATTTTTGGTTCAAGGACGTGCCGGTTTCCTCACGCATTCATACTTACCCATGCATCATTTGCAGATATTAATTAAAGTGCAAAATATAATTTAACAGATCGTTAAACACAAATAACTATGAAAATTGTTTCTGTTATGGAAATTCCTTATCATTTGATTATAAGATCTTATTTAAGTAGGAACTATTGTGCATAATAAATTATTATCAATGGGGAATCCGGGGGCAAAATTAATATTGGTATGTTTTTATAGGATTTTATTTCGTTTTAACTGTCCCGATGTTTGTCTGTAATAAAATCTAGCAAATTAAATTTGATCCACTTCCCGATTACCGATTGAGCTGAAATTTTGCGTGCATGTGTAAATAAGATGATAATGCAAAATTATTATGGCAAGAAGATGATCTGATGATGGGACCGGAAAGTGGCTATAGGAACTCGGATAACCTTATCGTGTTTGAGTTTTTTGAAATGGATGAGCACTGAATTTTTTATTTATTTATCTAAACTAGTGCATGACTGCGATCCTTCCTGATAGTAAGCAGTGATGTTTTTTTTAATGTATCCTAATTCAACTATTTTAAGTTAAAATGTATGTGTGAGTTAGAAATAATCGTTTTTCTTTCTTTCTTTCTTTCTTTGATGCAATCGTCGGTGCTGAAGCGTACTAGTTTGCCTATAATTTGTATGTCTGTGGTATACCGTTAGGCCGCTTGTACACGTTAAGAAAAGTCGCCGGCCCTATGCAAGAATTTGTGTCGTTTCTACACACGAACTGTGTACACTGGGTTAGAACTGTCCAAGAAAAAAATTTTGTCAGCGCTAGACACGACTCGTGAAGTTGCTATGGTGCATTAGGGAGGCGGGGTGGGTGAGGGGGTGCTACGATTAACTTTTCGTGCCTAGATCCGACCAAATTCTTATCGTGTACATGATGAATTGGTCCTATCTGCCGCATACACGGTAAAATTTCTTAGCGTGTACAAGCGCCCTAAGTATAACTAGAAAATTTATTTTTCCAGCCACTTTCTCTCTTCATCGTCTACCTAACGGTAACCGAATGTGGTTTCTTGCCCAAAACAACAGCTAGACGACCATTTAGTAAAAAACACGAATTCGTCCTTCCAAAAGACTTCATGAAAGAAGGAAGAAATTTAATAAACAACGTTATGATTCCCAATCAAGAGTTTTGCTCCGAGATGATCCTGAAACCCGAAGACCACTACCTGGTCCTCCCGTGGTGGTACAATTACTGCCAGGACCTGAAGGAGAAGTCTGCCCATGGTGTCCAAGGGAATATCAACTATGACGTCGTACATCGGTATATCTTGGCTGAAGTGCAGCAGTATAAGAAGAGACTCAGTGAGAAGAAGGTCTCCATGACGGAGTTGGAGCACGAGCTGATGGCAGTTAATAATAATAATGCGTAGGAGAAGATAAATAAATGTCTTCTTAAAATACGAGTATTGTTTTTTGTAGTTAGTCTAGTCTGTTAATGATATTTTATTTATTTTCAAGCAAACTAAACGTATTTATTAACAAAAAAAAAACACTTTACTTACTTAAAAAAATCTTTAAGTCAGATAGAAAAATGGATTAACAATAAACTTTTTAAAAAAGTGCCTGGTCATGTGAAAAGAAGGGATGAAACGCATATTGATAAAAAAGTTATGAGTTTACATGTGAGGGAGGCCAAAGAAAAGATGGATGGATTATTTGAGAAGTCATCATCATTATTTCAGCCGATAGACGTCCACTGTTGGACGTAGGCCTCCCCCAAGTGTCACCACAATGCACGATCCTGTGCGTCCCGCATCAGATGGCCGTTGGGGCCGAAAGGTTCTAGAGTGGCTATCGCGTACCGGAAGACACAGCGTCGGAAGGCCTCCTACAAGGTGGACCGATGACCTGGTGAAGGTTGCGGGAATCTGAAAATGCTGTAGTGACTTTCCACGTGTATCATAGGATGTATTTCAGTACTTTTGCGAAGATACAAATAAACGGGGGTTAACGGGAACTTGTAAAGGCTTAGCACCCCGCCTGATGTGGTAAATGTAACATCCGCTGGCGGGGCGAGCTCGTGCACTTTTCCGCACTAGTGCGAAAAACAGGAAATTGCGTGCGTAAAAGCGGAAAAGATAAGAGTGTCCAAAGATGTGTATTGAAAAAATCATGATGATACTTGCCTGTTTTTGCAACTTTGTGCATTTTGGCACCCTTTACATACGGAACTCTAAAATATATTGACTCTTGCATTTCGAAAACAATGCCTAAACGAGTGTACGTACAAAAACATGATGATATCACAA
Source organism: Mythimna lalbum (assembly GCA_949319445.1). Lineage (NCBI taxonomy): Eukaryota > Metazoa > Arthropoda > Insecta > Lepidoptera > Noctuidae > Mythimna > Mythimna lalbum. Next base: position 19,364,768 of record OX439356.1, on the reverse strand, counting down.
AAGCAGTGTAATTAATACATTTCAAGTGGCACTCACGCTGGAGTGAGGAATAATGAGGGCGATAAGCTAAGTTTATCATTTTTATTGTACTCTGATAAGGTAGTGCTGTTATTTGTACTTCACCGAGAACTAATCGTCACTATTGTTTGATTAACTGTACTTTATGTTAACGAGACTCTTGTAGGAAGAACATTTGCAACCAGAGACAATAGGCTAGTTGCCGTAAAAAATGTAATTAGTCCATCTTTTAGATTATTCAAAAATAAGGGACACATATTTTTTTATTTGTAAATTAAACAAAAAATTACAAAGATATAGCCCATTAAAGTTACGTGTAACGTCACGCACGGGGTGACGTTACACGTAACTTTAACGGACTGTAAGTATATTTATTATTATTTTTTTATCTAAAAAAGAAAAAAATACGTAACCAATATTTTTTTATAATCTAAAATACGGACCAAATAAAAAGTAGTTATTTTGACCTTGCACACTACCCTATTTGCGTTCTTTGAAGGAAAGGGTCTTTTATCCCGTAATATTATAGTTTATTAATGACTAGCTTTGCCCGCGCGGCTTCGCTCCCGCTCTTCCCTACTCCACCCTACTATACCCAACTCTACCCTACTCTACCCTACTCTACCCTACACTACCCTAATTTTTTTTTTCCATAAGAACCTTCTCCTCACAATAACAATCACAACAAAAAAAAAACAGCCAAATCGGTCAAGCCGTTTTCATGCCAAGTCGTGACAACGGAAAACGGGGGTCATTTTTATATATATAGATTTGCTTATTTTATTTCTTACTTTTTTACCAGTATTATTAGTTTTATTTATTTTATATAATAAGAATTGCTACAAATGAAAAAAATGAATTTATAATTTTCATAAAAAGTATTTTTTCTTTTTTTTTCTATAATTATTATTAAAATTGTAGAAAAAAAAAGAAAAATATTTTTAATGATAATTAATAACTTATTTTATAATAATATTTTGTTTTTATTTATTTGGTCTACCAACTATTGTTTACACAACAACTTGTTTATTATAACAAATTTTATCAATAAATACAGATAATTTTTCACATAAACACTTTTTAAGATTGTTTTTAAAGGAAACAATGCCAATGCAAAAAATGCCAAAAAGAAATAGCTCACACACATTAATACGGATCAACACAGAAAGCGGTTATAGCAATAAAACTCAGTAAAATAAAACATTGCTTGTAAAACTTCAACAAGAATACCTTTTGCCTTTTTCAGTTTCCTGGTAATTCGTGTGCACTATATCTAGATACAGTTAAATCTCACAATCTGAAGAAAAAACGACTCAGTAGGAATGTAACTGTGAAAAACTGTAAAAAGAATACTATTCATGTTTTCTTTTTCAACGTCATAAAACTGCACTTACAACGAGTTTCACTGAGTCGCTTTTCTGTCTTACTTTTTGAATCATTATTTTATTTTATTACTAGCTTTTGCACGGTTCCCTTTTCGGCTAATTTTTTTCCGACATTTTCAACAAAATATATCGTTAATGTACACAGAAATAAATACAAAAATTAACAAATTATATACTAAAACCTTTCTCGAAAATTACGCTATCGAGTGGTGAAATATAATAATACAATATAATCATATACAGATATAGAATGCAATAAAGTATTGAGTATTGAGTATTGAAAACTAAGCTAGAAAATCGGTGCAGTAGTTTTTGAGTTTTTCGCGAACAGACAGACAGACAGACAGACGCGGCGGGGGACTTTGTTTTATAATATGTATTAAAATATTATGTACATACATGACTTTATGACATTGGTATTAACTAACTACTAACTAACTATTTAATTACAAGGCGATGTTTCTGTTTTGTTTTAAAATTTGGTTTTTGGTTTTTAATTTTATTTTAATTGTTAAAAAGTCTCAATATTGTTAAGTATTAATTTAGAGAAGGAGCGAAACAACCCCAACACAAGTACCTATTATAAATAACTTAATGGGGCTGTTTCATTCAAATTTGAAATGTAATCATTTGAGACCGAATAAACAATTTTTTTTTAACTACTAGTTGTGAAGCTTGCCACCAATACCTGATAACACAGTGTAAACATTATTGGAATCGATTCAGTTACTGATTCTGAACAAACTACTACATATTCAGGTTTCGCATAAATTAAAAATAATGTTTCTACATTTTAGACAATAAAAAAAAACCAACAAACTGTCCACAGAAGAAATGCTATACTTATTATGCACCCATAGGTCTGTATGATGGGCACGTATTGATAGGCGATCCCTACAAATGGGCCGTTATGTTTACAAAACACGGCGAGACCGATTTCCTTTGGTCGCCAGTGTGACGATAACGCATGCGCGGGAGCCTGCATCAATGTGAACTGTTGAGAACAATGGATTTTTTGATAATTGTAAGTATTTTGTCGATGTTTTTAAAAATATTTTTTTATAAACAATAAGTTATTGTATTTATATTTTTTTATACTTAAATAAGTAAGTTCAGCGTGTTTTTTTTTATATTCCATAATTTTAGGGTATGAATGAGACCATATTAAAGAATCAACTGGTATTTGAATTATTTTTCAATTATCTTTTTTTTTTGTTTTCATTTTCTATACAAAACAATCCGATAAATTATTTATGTAAACTACCCTTTTGGCATACGGGTGTTTTTTGGCCTAAATTAAATTTTATGATTGATGATTCTCTCAATCTCTGACCCATTTTTGAACAACGTATTCTAAGATTTTTAGTATTATTTTTCCATATATAATATAAATGAGTATATCAGAGGAAGTTTGAAAGTGGCGCCAGTGACTGAAAAGTTGAAGGGGAATCGTTTGTCTTGGTATGGGCATGTAAAGAGGAGGGATGAAACGCATGTTACTAAAAGAGTTATGAGTATACATGTGGATGGGTGGACAGGGAGAGTGAAGCTGAAGAAAAGATGGATGGATTGTGTGAAGAGTGATATGAAAGAAAAGGAAAATAGTGATAGCGTGACAGGTGACAGGATAGAAAGGAAGAACAAAACGTGTTGCGCCAATCCCAAATAACACGGGACGCAGGAAGATGATGCTTTTTCCTTATATGTATAATATTCATGAGTTACGGGATATCAAAAACAACACATTTTAAAATTTTCTTTAGGTACATGTGTTTGTCACCTAACTAAATCTTTGACCGATTCTAATATGATTTTATGTGCATATAATACTTATGTATATTTAGGTGGGTCTCTGGGTGGTATTAAAATACAATTAGACCCAATAGGCATTCTTTAGGTGGGAAATCATCTAATTATATGTCTCGCCCTTGGGTGGGCCAAGAGGGCGTGTCAGACTTTTACTGACTAAAACCCACCCCTGTTTCTTCTTTGACATTATTCCAGGGCTCCAGGGTTCTCTTTCACATTACCCATGGCCTCAGACCTCAGTAGGCTTTGACCCTGCTGAGCCCCTAAGTGGACCCAGTAGGTGGCAGTGCAATCGGCTTCTAACTTTTTTTCAGAATGCAGCTTTCAGGCAAGACATCGTCTGCCGGGAACGCTAGTAGCATAGCTTAGCCGGCCTTATAATATTCCCACTTTTGGGACTCAGGCCTCCTCTCTAGGAGAGTGAATGGGCATTAATCCATCACGTGGGCCCAGTGCGAGTTCGTGAATGTCACATGTCTTCGTATTTTTGGTTCTAGGACATGCCGGTTTCCTCACGATGTTTTCCTTAACCGTTTTGGGATCAGTGAGTAATACTGGCTTTTGTTTTTTTTGATTGGCAATAACAGCCCCCGCTCTTGAGTGGTGTGGGAGATAGTGTTAGACTCTTACTGACTAAAAACCCCACCCCGTTCCTTCTAGCCATCATACCGGAGCTCGAGTTCCCTTCGGATAACCCTGGCCCCAGTAGGCTTCGGATAACCCACGACCGAGTGGGACCCTCGACTCGTAAGTCGAGGTCGTTACCACTCGGCCACCACTGCTCTCTCTCACTGCCGGGACCGCAAGTATAGTAATAAAAAAATAGAATTGCACGAGTATTTACTTTTGTAATAAATCAAAATAATCGTCTCAGTGTATGCTACGGTATGCATAGAAACTCTTCATTATGTCTGTTTGGAATATTATGATTTGTGTCTATTACGTGAAAATCGATTTTGTTGAGTTGGTAGGTAGCAACCAATGACATTTTAATAAACAGACATGTTATACACTCACAAATCAACCGAAAAATGTGTTCCGCGCAGCAGCGGCAGCACTTGTGGTATGAGATCCTCTGTGTTTTATTTTTTTGATATCATAATTGGTACACTTTCTAAAGACACACGAAGGTATTTGTTTTATTTAATTTCGTAGCAGCGCTCAGCGTATGACTAGATCCGATGCGTGACGCCTAAACGCAAAGATCGTAGTAATAAATAATAACTGTTGCCCCTTTTGTTTCAGTTAGTATTAGCACTATACATCACACAAGCCCTCACAAAGTCAAAGTCCAAGAAATCCAAAGCATCGGCATCAGAAGAGGGCAGTATAGAAAACCTGTTGTATTTTAAGGATTGCCAGCGAAATGCCAAGCCGGTGCCCGCGATGCCAGCGATGGCTATGAGGTACGAACCGCCCCCTACGACCACACCACCGCCGAGGCAGCCGGAGTGCCTCTTTCCGAAGATGTGCTGTGCCTTGACTTGTGGAAACGAATGTGGTGGTAGCCAGCCATCCATCTCGCGCATGCAGCCAGATACTCCTATGATTGGTCCACAATTCCAGCCTCCTGCCACCGCCGCCGCTAACATAAGGAGGGGCCGACTGGACCCTGCTCATCCACAGCACTTACTAAGAAGAAAGAAGAGGATTAGGCCTATAAACAACATGTCACCTCTGATGCCAACCAGAAGAGACTTCTCAGGCTTCACCAAAGAGAAAATCAAAGGCCTTATCGCTAAAGATGATGATATTAGGAAGATATTGAAGGATCTGGTGAGGGTTACCATGCAGAAGGTGGATCTGCAAGATATGATGAACGCGAATCAGAACAGCTTTAATGGCGGCCACACGGTTCGTTCTGTGTCTTCTACTACTGTAGATGATAATATGTATGAAGATGATTACGTTGAATAAAAATAGTTTTTGTAAGTAGGTCGTGGTATTTTATTTTTTTAATTACTCCTGTATCGTAGGTGGCGTTTCGAGTAGGTAAGCTACGGAACACGGTGGGTTTCAGGCAGTATTTACAAGTCTGATACTCCCTTTCAACCCACCTAGAGTTCAACAGGAGGGGCCCAGATGGGTCGAAGCTTACTGGGGCCAGGCTTATCCGAAAGGAAGCTCGAGCCTTGGTTTGAAGGCTAGAAGGAACGGGGTGGGTTTTTAGTCAGTAAGAGTCTGACACACTCTCCCGCTCCACCCAAGGGCCCCCGCCCTTGGGTGTCATGTTGTCATAAGATGATTTTTGCCCACTGTAAAAAAAAACCCACCTAAAGTTGGATAAATTATCTCATCATCAGCCTTTTTAATGTTTCCACTGCTGGGACTCAGGCCTCCTCTCTAGGAGAAGGAATGGGCCGTAATCCACCACGCGGGCCCAGTGCGGGTTGGTGAATGTCACGTGTCTTCAAATAAATCATCTATACTAATGTTATATAGAGGTAAAGTTTGTTTTTTTTGTTAGTAGGAGGAATTTTAGCAATCGGACCAATACTTTCAGAGAGCTTAATCCTGAGTGGCTTTGGCTATATTTTATGTACGCGGGTGAAGCCGCGGGCAAAAGCTAGTATTTGGCATAATTCCTCTTAAAAATCCCTTGCATGCCATCGCCATGTTAAAATGTGAGAAAGCGTTACAAAAAAAGTCTACAATGTTATAAAACATTTTGTTGTAAAATATTAAAATTTTCCGCTAAACCAGTTTGGAACTCTCAGAATTCTCACGTGGAATTAGCACAAAAATGGCCGCCAAGAGAACTTTTGTTAACAATTATCATGCATTATACCATAACGAGTCGTCCGTTTTATAATGCGATGCAAATTAACAACAAAATACAGAGAGCGCCGGAATTATATTTAGAAATTCATGTTGCTACTGTATTATTAATATCTAAAATACTTACCAGCTTATAGTCGGGTTTATAATGTTCCCACTGTCTCAGGCCTCTTCTCTACGAGAGGGAATGGACCGTAATCCACCATGGGGTCAGTGCGGGTTGGTGAACGTCAAGGTCTTCGAATTTTTGATTCTAGGACATGCCGGTTCCTCACGATGTTTCCTTCACCGTTTTGAGAGCAGCGGTGATGAAATAAATTACACAAAGTAATGCGCCTGGCTGTTTGAACCTGCGACCTACAACTCGTAAGTCGGGACCACCACTGCTCTTCCACTTCCACTTACCAGCTTAGTTTTCTGCATTATGGCTAGGTATTTATTTGAATAACACCAACCTGTTTTTTAAGAACAATAAAACCTGCCAATTATGCAATTAAAAGCAGAGTTCATGGGCCTTACCATGATTACGTGTTAAAATATCAGTCGTGTTAGCGAGAAAAAGATGGAGCTGTACATACCACATAGCTGCATCCCTTTAACAGTTTATTTTAGGTCGTCAAATGGATTGCATGGGCCTTTCAATCGTGTTAATTAGATACACAATAGAAAGACAATGGGCGCGCGAACGCCGCTTGGGATAAAACTAATCTAGTAAAGATCTATAAAAATCTGCTATTTTGCATGAGCTTTAACCCTTATAATGGGCAGTAGGCCCTTATAATAGAAGCCTTGCATCAAGATTCAGAATGCCAACAATTAAAAAAATTAAGGGTTTAAAAAATCACGTATTTCCTGGAACCAGTTTTGTGAAATATTCGAGTAAATGAGTAAACCACGGAATTACCGAATGCCAACAGGGTTTTCAGGCGTTATCTCACTTTTTTCGCATAGCCTGAAGATCAAACATCGCGTTGGATTGCGTTAGATGAAGCAACTAACTAGCTTTTAAATCATGCTGGACGTTGACGCTAGGCGAGTGGAAAAGAATCCTCATAAGGACTTGTGGTAGGGCCTGTTCACTTTCAATAAAGAAGTAGGTTTCTAATACCAGCCTTGGAGCACGTTTCTGGGCAAAAAAGAAAACAAAATGGCGCGATTCTTATTGTTCGATTTTTAAATATCCGATGAGGTTTGCAATCAATGAGGTCGGAATTTTCTTGTGGAATGAATTAATTGGCATTAAAAATGAAATGGCAGTTCTTCTGTTGTGTACATTTGACATTAGTTTTTCATTATTTATTTATTTAGTGCCTAAAGGACTTACTGCTGATAAAAAACAGCTGTTTATCTACATTCTGCTTATTTATTAGGCGTGACAGAAAATATGTACTTAACTCATAATATGATTATTTTGAAAGAGTGTCCATAAAGTTCCTTGCACGTTCTTCTCTATAGAGATCTACGCTTTGGAACGTGCAATTTACTTTCACTTTTTATGACTGACAGACATTTTGACAATTCAAAAATGCCTGTCATTGGTCTATCTACGTGATCTACACTGATATTATAAAGAGGTAGGTAAAGTTTGTGTATTTTTGGTTTTTTGTTAATAGGATGTAATCTCTGAAAGTACAGGTCCGATTGCGTAAATTTTTTCACCGATAGAAAGCCGCTTTATTCCTGAGTGACATAGGCTATATATTTTATTTACGCGGGCGAAGTAGCGGCAAAATTCAGTTTGAAACAAGAGTTTCTGATTTATTTTTTCAGCTTGTGAATTATTCGGGATAATAATTATGGACCATTTGCCCTTTGCGTTCCAGAGAGACTTTAGAACAAGTGAACAAACAATATATACCGCACAATCCGACTGCTTAGCGTTTTCTCTACCATGGGATCGGCTTCAAGTCTTCAGTCTGTAGCTGAATAGGCAACAGTATTGTAGATGGAGCGACTGCCTATTTATCCTCCACTACCCAGTACACGATAACAGTGCGTGACTGCTAATTGATAAAGAGCCCAGTAATCTTGTAGCGCTGAATGTTTTAATCTTACGTAGAGTCCGTACTGCTGTTGAATCTCTATTTTTACATACAAGGTAAGGGACATGTCTTCGCAAACTTTAAGGGCTTGCTAAGTTGACGAAACTGAACAACTTCCCACAATTTTTTTTTCCGGAAACAAAAAAAAAATGAACTCTTCATACAACTTGCCGAATAAAAAAAAATCTTGTGGAAGGTTTTTCAAACCTTCCCCAAGATTTTTTTTTCGTCTACTAACTAAGCCCTAATAGTTTGCGGAGACCTGCCCCTTACACCTTGTATACTTACCTACATATTATATTCATACAATCATTAAAAACATCAAATTAGTTCCGAAAACTAAAATTTCAAAGTAAATCATTCCTTCTAAAATTGACATTTAATGCAACCGAAAACATCGCAAGAATCGAATAATATTTGAACTCCCCAAAAGGTAAGAGCGTAATGGTACTCCAATGTCCAAACTTGAAGGTAGGTAATACGAAAATTGAAATAAGACCTACAACGCGAGTGTCGGAGGCAAAAACACTTACAAAATGTTACCTGCTTATGTAAATGCTAAGTTTCAGAGGCGCTGGTGAAAGAAAATGTGACCATTCATGTATTTTTGTTAGGAACACTTTCATATTGGTTCCCGAAGTTGCCTCATATGAAATCTTTACGTTTTGAACGTTGAGGTAGGCAAAGTGTGGTTTTATAATATTGCTGGCTGAAACAAAGATTTTACTGAAATAGCTTGGTCGCGGATTCGTTTGTAGTTCAGGTTTGCGACGATAGATGGCGTTGTCGGTAGCAGAATTGAGTTTTAGTTAGTAGTTTTTCTCGAGGTTTATGACAGTTTTTTAGTACAGTATCTTTAAGGAAACGTAGTTATGGATATATTCTGAGCGTAGTCTCCATTCGAAACGCGCAGAGTCATTGTGGTTGTGAAAAGCATAAGGCCCAGCTGGATCGAAGCCTACAGGGGCCAGAGTGAGTTTCAAGAGATAGGTCATCCCCGGTATGAAGACACGAAGGAACAGGGTGGGGTATTAGTCAGTAAAAGTCTGACACTATCACCGCTGACGCTCCGCTCAAGAGCGGGGGTTGTCATTGGATGATTAAAATTTTCCCACCATGAAAAAAAGCATAGGACGAAATTTGAAGTAGGTATAATACGTAAGTTCAGCAGTGAACATCTTCAAGCTGCTGCTTATTGTAATAATCTGTAATACACGAATTTTGTATTCGTGCATTACATGAATGAGCATGATCATTTGTACTGTCTGGGTGTAATTTACCTATAATATGTATGTATATAGAAATATGATCGATCATTGTGGCACTTGGGGGAGGCCTATGTCCAACAGTGGACGTCTGTCGGCTGAAATGATGATGATGATGTTGATAAAAATATGTAAGTATGTTTATCAGTTGTCTAGTGCCCATAACACAAGCTCTGCTTAACTTGGGACTAGACGGCGTTGTGTGATAGTTGAAGAATATTTAAAAATAAAAACAACGTCAACAGCAATGCAGTTGTATACTTGGTACGAATACAACAGGCTGAATGTATTCTAACCGCGACTCAAAGGAAACTAGATGTGACCATTATGACGTCATCATTTATCACGCAGAGTGGTTACTGTCTGTCTACCTTCGTTTGTAACTTGTGCGAATATACTCACCTTTGTGTTGCAAGTGGAGAGTACGTATATTGTGGGTAGTTGAGAGAGGGTGCCATTTTTTTTTTCAATTTAAGAATTTGCCCGAAAGGTGTCTCCAATGTTTCGTAGCATAAAGCCTGTTAATATTGCATGTATATGTATAGCAATAAAAGCAATAGCAAGCAAAAATGTAACCCTTATTGGACCACTTTGTTGTCCGTTCGTTTGTCTGTCTGTCAAGACCCTTTATCTCAGGAACGCGCGGAGGTACCATATACTCAGGTCTGCGATTCCCTTAGGTTGTGAAAAAAATTCTAAGTTAACATATAACAAAGATAGGCCGTTTATGTAGCAAAAAAACATATATTTTGATACTCTCAAAGATCGAAATTCACAGGGTACTTTCCGTTGAAATTTGGCACAAAGCAAGGTCTTATAGCACAGGTATAGAAATAAATCTGAAAACAGTAAATTTGTTGTTACTTACTTTACAAAAAATTGCAATCCGGAAAAAATCTTCAAGACTCCATTCGGGAATTGTAGTTTGCACGGAACTCTCAGTGTGCGAGTCCGACTTCAACACACTTGCCTAGTTATTTTAAATATGTTTAGGTACGAGTTTGACCACTACCTCACCTGATAGTAAGCGATGGTGTGGCGGAAGATAAGACGCTTAAACCACGCAGGTGCGTGGTTTAACTCTTGACTTAAATACCCCTAGGTTATATATAGCTGTCAAGAACAGATCAATATTTATTAATATACAAAATGTATGTGGAATGCCTGCCTTTATTGCCTGTGGAAATAAAGCGTGCATAAACACTGCCCATTTTGTGTCCAGGCAATCTCTGTCCATTCTAGGTTGCCTGAAAGAAATCGCCTGGTGCGATAAGGTCGCCAATTGCGTGTCTTTATTATTGGTTTTTTTATGTATTTTTTTTTAAATCTTGATGTGCAATGGTGGGTTTATAGGGATTTATTTATTTATATACATTCGATAGATGATTTGTTTATGGTTCCAAATTAAAATTTTTGTTTTTTTGTAGTTGTTAGATTGGCACAACTGTTTTCCATTTTGGCGCGGAGTTTGAGTTGCATCTGTTATTTATATTAAATACAGTGCTGGTTTTAGTAATATCATATATAGTGTGTATTGCGAATTTCATAATGGACAAAAATATCGAACAAAGAGTTTGTCTTAAATTTTGCATCGCCAATGGAATTTCGTGTTCGGAGTCACTGAAAATGTTACAGAAGGCTTACGGTGAATCGACTTTATCAAAAACTCGTGCTTGTGAGTGGTTCAAAGCGTTCAAAAGCGGTCGAGATGTGATGGAAGATTTGCCTCGCTCTGGTAGGCCGTCAACGTCTGCAACTGAAGTTAACATCGCAAAAGTGAAGCAAATAGTGACTGAAAATCCCCATTCAACTCTGAGTGAGATAGCCGCCGAACTTTCTGTATCTCACGAGTCGATCCGTACCATTTTAACTAATCATTTGGGTATGAAACATGTTGCTGCTCGGCTAGTCCCAAAAGATCTGAATTTTCTCCAAAAACTCAATCGCATGAAAGTCGCTGAGGACATGCTAGAACGAGTCAGTTCGGACCCAACATTCATGAAACGCATTGTTACTGATGACGAGACGTGGGTTTACGAGTTTGACATGCAAACTAGTCAACAAGCTTCGGAGTGGCGCCTTCCAACTGATCCGAAACCGAAAAAACCACGCCAAAGTCGATCAAAAGTCAAAGTCATGTTGACTGTTTTCTTTGACTATCGCGGTGTTGTGCACTCTGAATTCTTACCGGAAGGTCTAACGGTAAATAAAGAATATTATTTGAGCGTTATGCGGCGTTTAAGAGAGCAAATTCGACGAAAAAGGCCAGATTTGTGGAAAGAAAATTCTTGGATTTTGCACCACGACAATGCGCCTTCGCACAAGGCTATCATTGTGAACGAATTTTTGACCAAACACTCAACAAATACCATCCAGCAACCACCATATTCACCAGATATGGCTCCTGCTGACTTTTTTCTTTTTCCTAAACTCAAATTACCACTTCGTGGCACCCGTTTTCAATCGATAGAAGACATAAAGGAGAATTCGCGGCGAGAACTGAACTCAATTCAGGAAGCAGCGTTTAAAAAATGTTTTGATGAATGGATTATTCGTTGGCGCAAGTGTATCGTTTCTAAAGGAGCATACTTTGAAGGTGATAAAATAAATTTGGATGAATAACAGACATTTTGTGTATTATTGATCTTTTCCCGGTACTTTATTGACAGAGTAATATACTCTATAGATAAATAAATAAATCCCTATAAACCCACCAATTAGATTTTTTTTTCAAGAATTGATTAATTCATTAAACCCCGAGTGAACGCCGGCGTTCGCACACCTATTGTCTTTCTATTGTGTCTCTAATTATCACGATTCACATTTTAGCCAGCAGACGGCCAGTGTTGGACATAGGCCTCCCCCAAGCGTCGCCACAATGATCGATCCTGTGCGTTCCGCATTCATCGGATTCCCGCAATCTTCACCAGGTCATCGGTCTACCTTGCAGGAGGCCGCTGTTTCTTCCAGTACGCCGGCGCCACTCCAGAACTTTTTGGCCCCAACGGCCATCTGTTATCGATTAAAGAGTTAAAATAGATATCCTTGTAACATGTTAAATACATTGATTTTATATAACCGGAAGGTAAACAGGATCTGTTAAAGTTACGTGTATCAGCTAACATTGTGGTTATACTAGTATCTATTTCTGTTTAAGCGAGGGAGTAGAACAGTGGTGAGTGGTAACGACCCCGACTTACGAGGTCAAATTCAAATTAAATTTCAAAATCATTTATTTCAAATAGACCAAATGTAGGCACTTTTGGCAAATGACGGTCAGTCCAAGAAAAGTGAAGCTAAATTGTACGTTTCAAAGCGTAGATATCTATAGAGAAGAACGTGCAAGAAACTCGATGGACACTCTTTTAAATCATATAATGTTTGATCATGATTTATTTATTTATTTATGGTTTTACTTTAACAAAAACGGCTATCTGCCAATTACAATAGTTAAAGACTAAGTATATACAAAATAATAATAATAACAATTCACACACTCATCTCACACAATTGCAGACATACTGACATGATCATCTTCCATTCGTCCGCGAACACGTCACAGTCAGGGTACGTGTCCAAAAGACTGTTGAGCGCAGAAAGAGTTCGAGGGACAGGAGACTGAGCTCGCGCAACAGTGTGACTCGCAGATGATGTTAGTACCATAGTCCTGAGAGGTTGCCAGTGTTTTACAAATAACCCTGTATAGGAACTTGCTTTTGCCCGCAGCTTCGCCCACGTACATAAAATATAGCCACTCAGTAATAAAACAGCTTTCTATCGGTGTAAAAATTTTAGCAATCGCACCAGAACTTTCAGTGATTACCTTCTACAAACAAAAAAAAAAAAAATATACAAACTACCTCTTTATTATATTAGTGTAGATTCAAGTTAATTGTCAAACAACGGCCTGAACGCGTTATTGTACTGGATACGGCGGATTCCAATCTGGATTTCCAGCCACAGTAGACGCGGGCTCGCGGACGGTGAGCCATGGGTAGCTCGCTGTCCGATCGTGCGGTAACTGTCCGGACCGAGCCAAGACGTCGACGGCGCGCACTGTTCCCGCGCGCCTCAAGGAGTTGTCAGCAACAGGAGGGGCCCAGCTGGGTCGAAGCCTACCGGGGCCGGGGTTATTCGAAAGGAAACTCGAGCCCCGGTATAAAGGCTAGAAGGAACGGGGTGGGATTTTTAGTCAGTAAGAGTCTGACACTATCTCCCGCTCCACCCAAGAGCGGGTTTTGTGATAAGATGATTTTCCCCATCGATAAAAAAAACATCGACACTGCTGGCAAAAACAAGTCTTCCATATTTATTTATTTATTTATTTATTTATTAATGCTTATTGCACAAAAAACCGTACAAAGGCGGACTTAATGCCTTAGGCATTATCTACCAGTCGACCTTAGGGTGGTGCAGAAACATAACGTGGTAGGTGCGAACTTCAAAGTAAACAAAAAAGAAAAATTAAAATCAAAATTAATACATAATTATAAAAATAAATACTTATATAAATACATACAAATAAACAAAATTATTATGAGAAATGAGTATAATAAATCACTGCTGTAAAGATTCTCTCTTCTAAGTGGGGACACTTAGGAGACAGCTTCAAGCTTATTTTTGAGGCGGCCTTTTTTTGTGGCTCGTCTGCGGTGGTGCCGCTGCAAAAAAACGTTTAAAACTGCTTCAAGCTTCTCCGGCCAGAAGCTGTCGCGCGCTTCAGCTGTTTTGTGCGGCGGCTTCTAGCTTTTCTTTGTGGACGACTCTAGCGTTTTTTTGTGGCGGCGTTTTTTTGAGGCCCGTGTGCGGGGACACTTATATTTCCTATTGGCTGTCAAGATTCAAATAGTTCATACATAGAAGTTTCTATTCAAAATAAATTCCACATACCCACCACTACAAAAAAAAAAGAAATGAAGTAAACAGAACAGCTCCACAATTGCAAGTAGGAAAATCAGTAAAAAGCAGTATTTACTAAAAGTCTTACTGTTCGTAATGTTTTTGCGTAATCTGAAACGTATCTCCGCTGTAATCTGTGTGCAGTGCGGATGGAAATAAAAATAAATGCTTTCTACATTCTACCATTGGCTTTGGTTTCTGTTTTCGAGTTTTTAGCGTTTTATTGTTTAAAGTTAACGTCAGGATGTTTAATAAACCTAGTTTTATTTTTAAGGTTGTGCATCATGACTCACATTTTCACTGTTTTTCATACAACCGCTCATAGCTGATTATGACGTTATTACACATTTTTCATTAGATATTTTGGAAACAGTATCTGGTGGATATTATCTAGGTTTCTAAAGAAACCAATTTCTAAATTTGTGTAAAACTAATTCAGTAAAAACCTCTGAAAATGTTCTATTTTGTATGAACTTTGACACTTCATAATTTGCCTAAAAATTAAAAAAGTCAAAAAAGTAATCCTCTAGAGACCTTGCAAATTTTATTAAGATTCTAAATGACGACAACTTTTTCCAAAAACTTTTAAGGGTTTAAAAAAAACAGCTATTTCCTGGAGCAAGTTTTGTGAAATTTTCGAGTAAAACTCGGAATTACCGAATACTGACAGACTTTTCAGGCGTTATCTCTCTTTTTTTGCGTTGCCTTTTCGTCAAACATCGCGTTGGATTGCATTAAATGAAGTAAAAAGCTTTTAAACCATTTTCGATGTTTACGATAGTCGAGTGGAGAAGGACCCTCTTAAGGGAAGTCGTCAAATAGCTTCTATTACTCTGGGTAAAGGATTAACAGATATTAGATGGGGACGAAAGGTTCTGGATATGCAGACGCAGCGTTGAAAGGCCTTCCTCAAGGTGGACCGAAGACCTTGTGATGGTCGCGGAAATCCGATGGTTGCGAGACGCACAGGATCGGTCGTTGCGGTGACGCTTGAGCGAGGCCTATGTTCAACAGTGGACGTCTTTCGGCTGAAATGACTCTCGCTGAACGCTCAGGCCCGCGAACCTCACCAGGTTCACTTTTTAGGAGGCCTTTCAAAGCTGCGTCTTTCAGGACGCGCTCGCCACTCCAGAACCTTTCAGCTCCATCGACCATCTGTTCTAGGAGTAATGTGCCCTGCCTACCAAGTTTGGCAATTTTTCGAGCTGTTAGTTACTTAGGTACTTACCTATCGTAATCAGGATAAGTATCCTGTAGGTTTAGTGATTTCTACGATTTTTTTTTAAATCTCTGGTTCAGTGAAACTTCTACGAGAAAACCCAATCAACGCTTTTTCTAACTTAGATATCGAACGCAATACTATCACAGTTGCGACCCCTGCCTAAGGCTGCTTGTCCACCGGAGCGGAGCTAGGCTGCGGAGCGGAGAAACGGAGAACTATTAACAAACAGGATAGCACAAACCTTCGTTACTCTTTAGTGGATAGTCCCATATGAACTAGCTCAAAAAATCATACAAAACCAGAATGCGGAGCGGGGTAACGAAGCAGAGAAGTGGAGCGGGGAAGCAGAGAGAGGAAGTGGAGTGGAGAAGCGGAGAGGAGAAACGAGTACGAACGCTATAACAAAACTATAGCTAAAACAGTCTTCAACCTCGCTCCACGTTACTTTCTCACTCCACTTTGATGAAAAAAAAACAGTCCGTAACTCCGCTCCGCATTACTTCTTTGCTCCGCTCCGCATTACTTCTTTGCTCCGCTCCGCTGCCTAGCTCTGTTCAAGTGGACAGGCAGCCTAAGAAGGCACTTTTGTTGAACAATTTAAATAACTAGCCGGTATGTATATATATGCTAATCTTTAGACTTTATTCAACGGACATAACCCGAGGGATCACTGGGCTGGGCAGAAACAAGAAACTACTGATTGGTGGCCAGTTGGATGTAGGAATTGATATATTCACGTTTTATTCAAACTTTGCCGTTGTATTTTAGTCCTATTATAATGCTACAAGTGCTGCGAATGTTCAAATCAATCTCCATAAACGAAAATGAACTCACACGCTACAAACATAAAGAACTACCTTTTGCCCGCGCGGCTTCGCTCCCGCTCTTCCCTACTCCACTCTACCATACCCAACTCTACCCTACTCTACCCTACTCTACCCTACTCTACCCTACCCTACCCTACTCTACCCTACCCTACCCTACCCTACTCTACCCTACCCTACTCTACCCTACCCTACCCTACCCTACTCTACCCTACCCTACCCTACTCTTATTTTTTTTCCATAAGAACCTTGTCCTCACGATAACAATCAGAATAAAAAAAAAAAAAACACCCAAATCGGTCAAGCCGTTTTCATGCCAAGTCGTGACAACGGAAAACGGGGGTCATTTTTATATATATAGATTACTGTTTCGGTAAACTAATTATATTGTGTTGCTCTGTGCTAATTTACACTAATAAAATATAACAGAGGTAAAGTTTGTTTTTTTTTTGTTTGTAGGAGGTAATCTCTGAAAATACTGGTCCGACTGCTAACATTTTTTTACTGATAGAAAGCTGCTTTAGTTTTGAGTGATAAAGGCTATATTTTATGTACGCGGGCGAAGCTGAGGGCAAAAGCTAGTTACCTATATTTACTGATTTTAAAGAGGTAAAGTTTGTTTTTTTTTTGTTTGTAGAAGGTAATTTCTTAAATGCCTGGTCCGTGCAAAATTTTTTTCACTGAAATTCCCTGTGGTATGCTGCCTGCCTTTAGGGCATCGAGTCTTCTGGGTCCCTACGGTTTTGCTGACATCCCTTTAAAGCGCATGTGGAGACTCAGGCTTGGTCCTTACCGGACAGGTGGTGACCTACCCGGTGACCTGCTCGTCGTCTCCAACCTCGCACCTATGGCGCCCGGGGGTTTTCTTCGCAGTCCTATTCACCTCGTTTGACTGTAATTTAAAAAAATATATATTGAAACATGATATTTACGAACTAATAATGATAACGACGCACCAGATTACATTTTAATATTATCTTTACATAGTATAAAAGAAATTCATTTTCTGCGTCTGTCTGTTTCAAAAATTCCGCCTAAATCCAGGTTAGCCAATTAAAGTAAGTATGAAGTCGAACTAAAACGGGTTTGTTAAATTCTTAACTTCGATTTCTTAATTCAAAAAGTATGGGTGGGCCAGCGGAATTGTTTGAGAATTACTTTGACCCAGAACACAAAGGGTAACTGAGGGAACTCAGGTGGGTTCTAACACTCCTTCGCTCCATCTATAGAGGGAGGAATCATTTGTTTATTTTTCAGCCTTTTAATATTCCCACTGCAAGCTTCCTCTCTAGCGGAACGGGTCGTAATCCACCACGCGGGCCCAGTGTGGATTGGTGGATGTCACATGTCTTCCACCTCAAACAAAAATAAAATTTTAAAAATTGGCGATTATTTAGATACTACAAATTAATAAATTCCACTTTCATAATATAATTAATTAGTATAGCATAATAAAATTACGTTAACCAAAATACTAACGTACTTTTCCAACTCAATTCATTAACCCTTCAGATACCGTCAATTAGAGACACAATAGTAAGACAATAGATGCGCGGCCACCGGTGGTCGCTTGGGGAGTCATGAATTAATTCATGAATCCCCAAGCGACCACCGGTGGCCGCGCATCTATTGTCTTACTATTGTGTCTCTAATTGACGGTATCTGAAGACCCCAAGCAAACGCCGGCCGTTCGCTATCGTAGTTTTTCTATTGTGTCCCTAACAACGGTATCATCATCTTCCTGCCCTTATCCCGTTTTATTTGGGGTCTGCGCAACACGTTTTTTTTTCTTCCATTCTGTCCTGTCACTCGTCACAGTACCACTAACTCCCTTTTCTTTCATATCACTTCTCACACAATCCATCCATCTTTTCTTTGACCTCCCTCTCCATCCGTTCACATGTAAACTCATAACTCTTTTAGCAATATGCGTTTAACCCTTCAGATACCGTCAATTAGAGACACAATAGTAAGACAATAGATGCGCGGCCACCGGTGGTCGCTTGGGGATTCATGAATTAAAAGAAATAAAGAAAGTTTCGAAGGTTAAAAACAACAGGTGACGCCGCGCCACAAACCACTAGCGCCACAAAGCAAGTACTTAGTAATCACTGCTACACATCAACATTGTAATTAAACCGCTGGTTGAGTGCTTCCTAGTCTAATAAAGTGGTAAAAACTACCCACAATCAACTGATTGCAGGTTTTAATAACTTGCCGTCAAGTTTGGGTGTGAGCTAGACGAACATACAGTGGCGTAGTGCTGTCTCGCTCGCTCGCTGAGGTTGAAATCTGTGCTGCGAGTGGCCGACTAACGTAGGGCGGGAACGTAGAGCAAGGAATTGTGTAGATTTGTCGTATTTCTGCATTTTTTTTTCAATATGGTTTGGAGATATTATTTTTTTGGTCATGGCATTCGGTTTTGTGTTTCTAAATAAATGCTACTTGTGTATAATAATGGATTCTGGGTTGAAGTTAATGTGTTTTTTTCTTTAATTGGAATTTTAATACTAGATGATCATATATCTGATAAATTACTTATGAAAAAGTAGAATTTCTAAATTTTGGCAAAATTTAATCTCTTACCTTGAGTTAGTAATCAGAAAATGATTTCGTCGTTTACTTTTGTAATTTCATAATTCCTTATTCAGTGGATTTATAATGTAAGATCGAAATCGCGTAATAATAAATTTTCTTAAAAAAAAAAAACATTATTTTGTATTTAGTTTTATTAATAAACGAATAATACCTGCTATCTTGCAAAGGACAAAATCGACCCGGCTTTCGGGCTATTATAAAAAAAGAAGGAGTTTTGAAGTTCTCTTAATCAATTACGTACGTAATGTTTATCTGTGCCAGTTAGTTAATGAATGTAAGAGAATAATGGGTGATATTTTTTTTAACGCTGCTAAAGGTTTATCTGATTAAGTAGCTAACACATCTAAATCCCTAACCAAACCTAAATTGGTACAAACAGTAAATATACCTAAATTTAAAAAAAATAGATACATTTTTAAAAACAAAAAAAAATTAAAATAAAATCCCTCAAACACCTTTAAAAAAAAAATTCTTTCTGAGTACTATGACTCACTCTTTCCACCATCTTTACAAATACTCCTTATTATCAAGCACACAATGCAAACAAAGACAATATTGTGATACCTACGTACATAAGTGACGTCACTCATCCCACGCAGCGTGCCTCTATGCAGCTAAAGGTCTATGGTCGCTGTTTAAAAGCTCGGCGCTTTCCCGCCCTAGCGCACTCGTTAGCTACACCTTAGGGGCATAGGCCATGCACTGATCAGTTACTAGCACAGCCAGTGGTGAAAATAACGAATACAAGAAAACTTTCAGCCAGCAAAAGGTAAGTGTTTTTAAATATTTATCGAAATTTTTCGGGAAAAGTTTACGGTTTTACGAATTTATTGTGTGCTTTCGAATTTTTTTTCGGGTTTTTCGGGATCGGGTTATTTTGGGTAATAGGCGGTTATTGTGTAAAAAACAAAAGAATTATTGGGCTGCTATAAAGTTTTAAAATTAAATTAAATACTTCTACACTAATATTATAAAGAGGTAAAGTTTGTTTTGAAGAGATAATTTTTGAAAGTACTGGTCCGATTGCAAAAATTTTTTCACTGATAGAAAGCTATTTCATTCTTGAGTGTATTTTATGTACGTGAAGCGCGAAGCTGCGGAAATAGGTAGTTATTTAATTTTTGATAACAATTAAACGTACTTTTAAAGTTTATTGAAATATGCTATCAAATTTAATATGTATGTTGTGTTTTAAAGTGAACTTTTAAGTGAAAAGACGCTACACTGTGTCTAAAACTTTTTGGAACTCGCTGCATAATTCAAAACGCCATTGTGGTAACAATTCATTAATCACAAGTTACAACGGTAATATTTAATGTTGAATCCTAAAATTAACAAAAACCATTTATATCCAATTCCTTAATGGTCTTAAATTAATTGGAAAAGTTTGTTGAAAGTTGTAAAATTATCAAATTTACACTTTTCATAAATAATATTAATTGTTTGACTTTTAAAACAGATATACTTCGCTTGCTTTCGTTTAGTTCATCCTAAGGTTGTCTGTATGAGATTGAAACGTGCAATTTAGCTTCACTTTTCTTGGACTGATCGACATTGGACTATTCAAAAGTGCCTGCAAATGGTCTATTTGAAATAAATGCTTTGATTTGATTTGATTGCCCTGTGCTATAAGACCGTCAATTAAAAAGAACATTTAGTTTTCGCAAAGGTTTATCCTGTCCACATTATGAGTGGTACAATAAGATGTATTATAAGTAATAAATAAATATGCTCATCAATACATATAATAAATCTGTAGAAGATTTTGGTTGTGCGCGCATCACGTAAAATGTACGAAATCGATGTAGATAACTTTTGTACATTAAAATTGTGTGTAACTTGATATATTACTTAGGCTTTGTTTCATCGCAATCAGTTGACTTTATCAAAAGATATACTTCATTAATTGACTGTTAGGCGGTACGAAGTTCGCCGGGTCAGCTAGTATATAAATAATAATTTCATCAAAATATTTATTATGAAAGATTCAGCAAACCGTTTTCCTCAGGAAAACTCAAGCAAATACGATAACCTAAATTTATACGTGTGAACACCCGCATTTTACGAGCTTATCCATGAAACACGCATCCAGTTCAATAAGTACATTCTTATTAGATTTATATTTTATACTAGCGACAAGACCCTGCTTCGCTTTGATTTTATGACTTAACAAAACACTGAGGGTTCTTTACGTACCTACATACATACGATTAATAACTCATTCAGAATAAGTTATGTGATAGTGACAATTACATTTAAACTTTCGAATACCGTAATTAGAGAAATAGAAAAACAATGAGAGAGCGAACGTCGGCAATCGATTGGGATTTAATGAATTAAATCCGTTGCGTATTTGGGAAGAATAACGCATCCGAAAAAGAATAAAAAATCGTGTGAGGAGTGATATGAAAGAATAGGAAATTAGTGTTAGCATAAGCGGTGATAGGATAGAATCGCAGAAAAAAACGTATTGCGCCGACCCCAAACACCACGGTATAAGGGCAGGAAGATGATGACGATCGAATCCAAAAACCAAAAAAAATATTGAAAATATATTAGAATCCGATTTAAAAAAATACAAAATATTGTGAATAAAATCACTTTTACAGCAGTTTAATGATGTTGATGACATTTCTTTCATGTCATATCACCGCATAAGGTTTAGAGGCGCTATTTTAAAAATATTTTTTAGAGTTAACAGTATGTAGGGTAAAAAGCATCTCTATTTTGTAATTATCTTCTTGCAGAACACATGATAGTCTTTGGTTGATAAATAAAATACATATTTATTACCCATAAAACAGCAAACAGCATATTTTAGGATAAGCATAGCATGTGCATAGCATAATCATCCTAACATTGTTTTCACTGCTGGGATTTAGGCTTTCTCTCTAAGAGGTCTCTCTTTCTCTCTAATGGGCCGTAATCCACCATGCGGGGCCAGTGCGGGTTGATTCATTTTTTTTTGTCGAATTTCGAACATGGGGCATGTTTCCGAATTTTTGGTTGTAAGACATGTTGATTGCATCACGATGTTTTTCTTCACCGTTTCGAGAGCAATGACAATGAATTGAATTTGACTCATTAAGGTGCCTTCCGGGGTTTGAACTTACAGCTTACAATTTGTAAACGTCGCCTTCGAAATTCTAAATGACGATAATTTTTTCGATAACTTTCGAGGGTTTAAAAAAACACAAATATTTCCTGGAACAAGTTTTGTGAAATATTCGAGTAAATTACAGAATTACCGAATGCCAACAGAGGTTTCAGGCGTTATCTCTCTTTTTTTGTATTGCCTCTTCATAAAACATCGCGATGGAATGCGTTAGATGAAGTAACAAACTTTTAAACCTTACTCGATGTTGACGATAGACGAGTGGAAAAGGACCCTCCTAAATCTAGTTGTAACTGGGGAAAAATGTAATAAGTTTTTTATAACGTTCGTTTTTAATAAAATCCTAAGACCACAAACAGAACTATTAAACGAAACATATTAAAAATTCCTGCCAAAGCTACATTATGATTAAAATAATAAGACTTGCACCCCTTTGTAAATTAGCTGACGACTTTAATAATAGTACACTAGCGTTCATGCGGGAAGCAACAGTTGTCTGAAATGAGAGCTTATCTTGAAATGTGACATCATTTGGTTCTTTACTGAATGTTTTTTTTTACCGTCATTTTTTCTAAAATCTGGGGACTAGGGCTTTTGAGAAAATGTTTGTCACTTTTTTTTCGGTTGTGAAGAGATAATAATAATAATGTAATATCTCACAACGCCGTCTAGTCTCAAACTAAGCAGAGCTTGTGCTATGTGTCCTATATAACTGATAAACATACTTATTACTAAATACATATTATAGACAAATGACACCCAGACACAGAACAAATGATTCTGCTCATCACACAAGCATTTGTTCTGGGTGGGAATCGAACCCACAACCTTCGACATAGCAGTCAGGGCCTCTAACCACTAGACCAGTCGAATGTAAGAAAAAAAAAGAGAGAACGTCATGTTTTTTACGGTAATTTTTTTCTAGAATCTGGGGACTAGGGCCTTTGAAAAAATTATTGTCGCTTTTTGTCAGTTGTAAAGAGATAATAGGTAGAGTCTGTCTAATGAAAGCGTAACCTGGAGTTTTTTTTTTAAATTAAAGTGGCAACATTATTTTGCCGCCAAAATCACGTCTAAGTCTATGATTGCAATTGTCAGTTTTTTTAAACAGATATTTATTTATCAACAATAACTGCTTTATCATGGGTAAAACAATATAAAGTTATGTGCGAAAGCTGCTACACACTATCATCAGTGAGTTTAAACAAAAACAAGAAGAGAAAGAAGTTGTTTTCTAAGAAAAACAACAATGTTTATACACGATCTTGGATTTTTAAGTTAGTGTGACACTATAATCTTGATCATTGTTGATTGACCACTAAATATTTTTACGGTATGAATGATGATGACTATTTTATTTGACTATCGCAGTGTTGTGCTCTTGGTATTCTTGTCGGAAGGTCAAAATGCCAAATTGTAAATAAAGAATATTATATACGGCATTTGAGAGAACAGATAAAATAAATTTGGATTAATAACTAACATTTTGTGTATTATTAACCTTTACCATACATCTACCAATAAATAAATCTACACACATTTAAGTTCTTATACAACTATTGTACAATCGTCATATATAAAAAAATACTCAAGTACCAAAACTTTTTTCTCCTACTATTTCAATAATACCATATTCAAATTTTTGGGTTTCAACCTCCTTTTCTCAGGTCACGCTTTCAGTAGACGGACTCTATGTGTAATTTCTAAGGCCATATTAAAAAAAAAGAAAACAATGTGATAATTTTCTGGCGACTTGTTTCGTTTGGTTATATTACAAAGAAAAAAAAACATCGGTTTCATTTTCACGAAGTACAATAATATGAGAATATGAACGCGTTACATAATAGTGCCTGGTTTATACAAAATATTACAAAAGATTCAAAGAACGATGATCGTATGAGACCCGTCCCCCCATCCAACAGACACCAACAGATTAGAAACAGATGTCATACGAAGCGTCTAGTTGAAAAGAGTTTTTTTTATTAAACCTAAGCCCCATATTTATAGGTTTTATAAAATATTTTTATTTTAACTTAATCTAACCTGTATCCCACACTTATGATAAACGTCGCCATAGTAAAAAGATCTCGCCTTACTAAGATCTTTCGATTGAGGTACATTTTAAATCTGTTGGTATTATTTAGTACCAAAAACTAATAATATTAAAATATGATTTCCTCGTTAAGCCCCACACTTTTGAGATGTCACCATTTAAAAAAATCTTACCTTACTAAGATGTTTCGATTGAGATACATTTCACATCTGTTAGTCGATGTAAAAAGAAAGGGGACGTTTTGATGCATCGTCCTTTAAAAAGATTAAAATTATTATAAAAGATCGTCCTCACTAGGATAGTCGCAGAGTCATCTCTTCTCAAGTTAGGCAAACATACAATACTTAAATTTAGTACTATTCACAGAAAATTAAAAAAACAAGTAATAAGTTTACGCCTATTTCTTTATTTCCTCATTTCTCGCCGACAAGCATGGTGCGAGTAAAAAGAATATGTAATTAGAGCGTCTGTATCGTGAGATGTGTTGGGCTCGTTTCCATTGTAACGAAGCTGAGCGGAGTTGACCGGAGCTGAGCGGAGCGAAGTGGAGAAGATCAGTGAATACTTTTCACTGATCTTACAAGTGATCTTGCAAGATTTTGCAAGTGTTTGCTTTGGTTATTTATTTATTTACTTAAACTTTTTGTACAGTAAACCAGTCCCAGTCAACCTGAGGGTTAAAAAAAAACAACACTAATAGATATTTCAAATAAAATAAAGTATCGTTAAATTAACCCTTCAGATACCGTCAATTAGAGACACAATAGTAAGACAATAGATGCGCGGCCACCGGTGGTCGCTTGGGGATTCATGAATTAAGTTGCATAAACAACACATATGAATGTATGCTAAAATTATAAACTGATAAATACTATGATACGAGTAAATATCAAATCATTATAATTAAGTGCTTAAAATACATATAACAATATTTTAAATTTCAAGCAGTAGTTCCGAGTTTTACGCTTGAAAGAAAACTTACTTTCAGCTTTTATATGTTAAGGGAAATCCTATTATAGACTTTTATCCTAGAGACAATGTAAGAATTAGACATAAACCCAGATCCGCATATCTCCGCTTCGTGTTCTACGCTTGGCACCTCAGCCCGCTCGACTCCATTCTGTCCAGCTCCAGTTTGAGGAGGCCTAATATTCACTTGTGTTAATTTGAAAGTCCGCTCATCTCCACTCCGCTCCACTAATGCGGAGTGAAATTTCGAGCACTGTGATTGGTCAAGTCACGGTCCGCTCCTCTCCGCTTCGCTCAGCTCTGTGTCAGTGGAAACGCATCCTTAATATCGTCACTTCTAATGTAATCCGCAGCATGCAACACAACATGACACGCATGCGACGCAGCTGCATTTTATGTTACATGCCATTTTGTAGCTCGAGAGCTGGCGACCTATGTTTTTGTGTCATAGTACAACCTACAGCCACAGTGTAAAAAAAGATAAATTCAGATCTAATCGTAGAGTTAAAATAATATTCACAGTTTTATTTTGTAACATTTTTGGGTTTTTAATTGATTTTACGAAACTGTTTTAGACAATACATACATATTTATTAAATTTTTAGGTCCTAGGTAAATGTTGATCACAAAAATCAAAACATAAACAGATTTTTCAGAATTATATAGTCAGGAAACTAGTGAATTTGAAAATTGAGCAAATAAATTAGTTTTGTCTCAAAACGGCTAGACATGCTTTTTTATTAAAGGAAAAAAGTTTTTTTTTTAACGCCTTAATCTCTAGAACTACTTAATGTTTCGAATTGAACATTTATTTCAAAGCTTATTTATCGAGAAAGGCTATAGACTAAAACCATACTTGACACATGACTAATAGGAGCATAGCAGTAACCAAACACGCGGATGAAATCGCGGAGGACAACTAGTAAATGTTAAAAACAGCTAAGCTAGGATACAAGTATTTATGACGTTTAAGCTTCTTATGTTAAACAGTAGACATCTTCCGGCTAAAATAATGATGATGATGATGATTACGATCAAGTGAGATGGTGGTCAAACGCAAGCCTATAAATTAAAAAAAAAAAACAAATGATAATACCCCAGATATACTAGTGGATAAAATGTCCTCCAGTATGACTCGCGCTTAACTTACGTCAGGCTACAACTTTGCCCAATGCCCCACAACTTGCCCACAATGCCCACTAACATTTTACAACGCGTTCACGAGACACGGGACATGTTATTGGATAATTTGACAGCGTTGCGCGTTATGTTGCGGGATATTTGGTTCCCTAAATGTACCTGCGGCTTAGCTAAATGTTACATCTAAATGTTACATTTACACGGTTTTGACCATATTGCGATCATTTAAGGGGTCTTTGGACAACAGCTCTTGCACAATAAGTCAGAATGTGGCATATTCCTGTGTTGTTGGTATGTGCCTTTTTTTCTAAGTTGATATTGTTATATGTTCTTATTTTAAGGTATGCTCCATGTTTGATGCAAATAAAGTCTTTATTTTCTTTCTTTCTTTTCTTTATGTTATGAAATTTAAGCTTAGTGTCCACCGCGTCGGAATCAGAGTGTACGCAGTGTATGAGACCTCGATATAAATTTACAAAATGCCGATAGGGTGCTTCTACTGCATTTGGGTTTTACATCGGCAATTTCCGACCCACTGCACGCTATACCATACAAATCAAACAACAAACAACAAAAAAACATTTCACAAAACTTGTTCTAGGAAATACGTGATTTTTTTTAAATCTTACAACAATTTAAAAATTATTTAGAATTTCGATTAAATGTGCAAGGTTTTCTATAAATATATTATTTGCTTTACTGTTTTAATTTAAAAGTTTCCGCAAAATAGCAGATCTGTGTAAATCTGCTATTTTGCGGAAGCTTTTAAATCTTCTTTACTAGATTATTTTACACTTTTATTTTGATTTCAATAGAAATCTAGATAATAATATATTTTCAAGATATCTAGAGAAATTTCAAGTAATAATCAAGTAACAATCAATAGAGCCGTGGAAAGATACCTATCTCGGGCACTAATATTTTAAAAGTGAAAATTTGTATGTATGTATGTGTGTTTGTTTTTTTATTCCTTCACGCTCAAACGACGGAATGGATTTAGGTTAGGTACTATTAATTATATTTCGGGATTATCTTTCCTAGGGGTTCTTTTTTGATTTACACGCAAAGAAAGGCCCTGGTAGAAGCTAGTTCAAAATAAAGGCATTGTTGCAGTTCTTCGTTCAGTTTCAATTGTAATTTTATGCAAATTATAAATATTGATAAGAAGAAAAATATTTTATCAGCGTTTTTAATATATAATTTTGATTTTCTACATTCTTCAACGCAGTTTAAGTTTCCTATATAATAATTCAAGTAACATGTTCGACGATTTCATGATTTTGTTGTCTCCCAGTAGATTAGAAGTTTAGCCAATCTAGTTTGTAATTTTCTTAGTTGGACTTTTGAAATATTGCTTTATTCAGATACTATAACGTATACCTCGGTTTCACTTGTAACTTGGTTATACTAATTATTGTCATGATGACTTAAAATATAACATTAAAAAGTTTTTTTTTTTTTTTTACGTACCATTAGTTATTTATTTTATAATTATATACATCTTAACTATTAAATATTATAAATTAATAGGTATTTTTTGTTAATTAATTGTTTTTCTGCCTTTTTTACTCGTTTGTACATATTATTATTTTAAGTTTGTATATACCTATTAATTTATAATATTTAACATTAAAAAGTAAAAAATACCGGTGTGAGACCAAAAAAATCCTATCTTAGCATATGCTGCGAAATTTAAAAAAAAGGAAATAACCCTGGTATCCGATAGAGCCTGTTGATGCCACGGACACACTCATGAAACACAGACTAAAGATGGAACCAAAATTGATGTTCCATTTCACAAAAAAACGATGGCTGGGTACCCAATTCTTTGCTTGATTATATAGAATTTTATAATGATGATTATGAGTAAAAAGAGTAATATATAAATAAGAGTATTGTAAAAGAAGCCGAAAGACATTGGTCACATGCCTCCCTCAAGTGCCGCCACAGCAATCGAACCTGTGCGTTTTGCATCCATTGGATTCCCCAAATTGAAAGAAAGAAAAAGAGTTTATTCGTGTCAAACATGGCGCATATCTTTAAAAATATAATTAAACAAAAAACAACTTGTAACTTGCAGGTAAATAGGATATGCGTCACATCCGCGCAAAACGGCCAGTGCTCAGCATAATGCTGGGGCTCGTGCAGGACAGAGCCACAGCGCTGATTTTCAGCACCAGCCATTGTCGACGGTGAGACGTTGATGGGCCAGCAAGGATTAAATCTTAAACTATTATAATTACTGAACAAACAAAACATAAATAACAATATTTTTTTTTTTTTTTTTAATAAGCTATTAAAGGGATACAAAAATAAAAATAAATAAAAACAACACAATTGGCAAATACTTAAGCACTTTTTTTTTTCGGTGGGCAAAAATCGTCTTATGACAACCTCCGCTCTTGGGTGGAGCGGGAGATAGTGTCATACTCTTACTGACTAAAAACCCACCTCGTTCCTTCTAGCCTCTTCATACCGGGGCACGAGCTTCCTTTCGGATAACCCTGGCCCCAGTAGGCTTCGACCCAGCTGAGTCCCTCCTGTTGCTGACAACTTCTTGCGGCGCGCGGGAACAGTGCACGACGTCGACGTCTTAGGCTCGGTCAAGACTGTTACCGGACGATCGGACAGCGAGCTGCCCATGGCTCGCCGTCTGCGAGCCCGCGTCGCGAGGGCACGGGTGCAAATAAGCACTGATATAGTCGATTAAATAGGTGGTATACTTATTTGATACGTTACTTAATTATTTTTACTTCTAGTGTTGTATGTTGTTGTCTTTTGCCCACGTAGGCACGTACGTGTACGCCCATGTGAAAGTTTGCCGTCAATATCACCTTTATCAAAGAAAAACATTAATTAAATCAGTATCTGGTGAGCTAATATCGATGACGTTTATCAATTACAATGATTACAATTTCAAGTCATTTATCATTTGAAAGTTTTGACGGGCCAACTTCAAAACTTTCACTCACCTATCCAAACAATATAAACTTGAAGCTGCCACGAAAATTATTGAAATATTTCTATTCATATTGATTTCTATGACATATTTGAACGGCAGAATGTATTTTACTCATAAATATACATATTATCTTCCTGCCGGGGTCTGTGGTTGTTTGTTCCTAGGGTTCTTTCAGTCAAGAGTGAATAGGTTGCTTCTAGGTAAGCCTGTTCCATCGTCGGCCATATCATTGCTTATTATCAGCCCCCTAGCCAAGTTACAACCGTTTCGCTTGCGTCGAACGCTTCGAGTTGACCTTGCCGCCAATTCTTTTGTTCTGACCACGTGACTGAGCGTTGAGAGCGCGTCATTCCCGTACATTTGAAGCTATCTACTAGCGTCAACTATGTTGACGCTAGTAGATAGCTTGGCACATTAGCAACTTGGGTTGGGGTACAGGTGAGATAGTGGTCAAACGAGGCAAGACTGGTGTCAGAGTTACTAACTTTACAAATTCTCATGGAATTCGTTCGGCTATATTGCATGCTTTTAATGAAAAATGGGTTTGAAAAACCACTTGTATGTGTAATAGAAAAACCTGGTTTGGCACTGGGTAGGTAACTTACAGCGTTAAGATTTTTTTTTGGCATTAATTATATATTGTTAAATTAATTATAAGTCGCACTAAATTGCTCCTAGATTAAGTTATCTCTATTATTTCGCTGTCTATCATCTTTAATTCATTCATCTATTATAGTATTATAATGAGGAAAAATTTGTATTTTTTTTAGTAACGAGTAAACCAAAGAATACAGAATTGGTTTTAATAATTCTTTCACTAATAAAAATTCTTCTTTATTACTGAGCGACATAGGGATGCGGGCAGGGCCGTCTTTCACCTGTTAGTGGCTCTGGACACATTAGGATAATGGGGCCCCTATGACCTCACAGCACTATTTTGTTAGAAAAGACAAAGAACGGAAACGCACAGTTTTAGGTTTATTTTTATTTCTTTACAATTCAGTATATATTATGATGTATAGACAATATAATGTAATCATCAAAATTAAATGATTAATCATATCTTCATAATCTTCGTTTTTGAGCATATTGTTTAATTTCGGCTGAAATAATGATGACTTAGAATTCCATATAAATAAGCAAAGACCGTTATACGGCCAATACTAATAAAGTACCAATATACAGCCGTTTCTGTCGCAAAAAAATTTGTATTTCGACATTTTTATGGAAATCAAAATTTATAGTTAGAGTATTTCCCGTAAACCCGGAATTTGGCATGAAGCAAGGTCTTATCGCACAAGTATAGGAAAACATCTGAAAAATTAAAATTTCTTGTTTCAAAAATAAAAAAATCTTTTTACCGATTCGGAAAACTCGTAACTCAATTCGGGAATTGACTGTTTTCATATGTAAGTTTGTTCGGAACCCTCGGTGCGCGAGTTCGGCTCGCTTATATTTCGTTTTGAGAACAGCTAAGAACCGGTACAGGACAATAACGACTACTTTTCATATTTGTGGTTCTATCACACCTAGTTGTTTGCTATTACTCTCACTGTATTACGACTGTGAGTTAATTCGTTCTCTATTATTTTCTGCAACATTCAATTTAGCGAAAAAGTTATCAATCGTTTGCTAGCATTCACTTTTTAACAATATATGTTACATGTAAAAAAAAGCAAAAATTAAAAAAAAAAACATTACACCTAAAAATATCAAATGTAAACTTAAGCAATATTACTTAAGTATTACCTACTTAAGAATGTTTTTACCAGTAGAAGAGTTAAATTGTTATCGACATTAACGTATACATATAAAAAATGTAATTTTGTTTCAATTTTGAGTTAGATTCATGATAGCACAAGTTTAAACCTTAGTGGTTTTTAGTTGCTTTTAAGTTAGACAATTCTGTATTATTTTCTTTATGTGATAAATAAATGAAAAAAAAAAATGTAACCAAAGTCGTCGAGCTCCTAGACCTGACTTAAGTCACACGAATGCTTGTTCTGACTGGACAGGTCTTCTGAAATCTTTGTGATTCTTTCCTGAAAAGATCATCTCAGACAGTATCTGCCTGGTTCTGTTTACTGTATGGACTTGATAAGAGACTGACCTTTCGGTGTTACTTCTCGGGGTAGTCAGCTAGGAAACACCGGCCTTATCCAGTTTAAATTGACAAAAAAATTGACGTGCCAAATGATTGAAAACCAAAATAACTATTATCAATAAAAAACTTTTAACAAAAAAAAGTAAAAAGATTTTTTTTTCACACTTTTTAGTTGCGATACACTTCTAGCCAGAGTACCTTTTTCTCATGACAATTTCAATTAACCCAAACCCTGCTAGGATAGGTACATTATGAATTTCCCGTGTCCAACCTTTTGGCTCTAATCTCAGATCAGTTCGATAGTACTATATAGCTAAAGTGCATCTTATGATCAATTCTAATAAGCCCAAACACGGCTAGGACACATTGATTAATTACGGAGTTCCGATGTCTATCTTCCGGCTCCATCATCATCATCATCAGATTACTTTAATGATACCATTTTCAACATAATTATTCAGAACTAAATTAAAGTGACGAAGCAGGGAGGTCACGACCCTCAGCATTGAGGAATACGACGCAAGGAGGAAGAGGATTCAGAACTATTCATTTATTTGTATTGTCATAGTCGCTTACTATGTTCATTGTGATATTGTGTGAGTTCATACTCACTTCCTGCCTTAGAACTACGTCGGTCATGATCCAATTTGGAAAATTCTTCTTTTATTTATTATGAAAGGATATTAAGATATTATGTGTCCAGATTGGTTCCATTTTCCTGAAAACCTAATTTTGACGATGGGATCTATGAGGATTTGAGAGAACTTCTATTACATGAGTGGCCGATAGAGAGTGATGTTGGTATTTTTTAACAGTTATATCTTTCAACTTTACTTTTGCAGAACACATTTTTTTTATAAGTAGGTACCGACCTACAAATACATACTAATATTATAAATGGAAAAGTGTGCGTGTTTGTTTGTCCGTCTTTCACGGCAAAACGGAGCGATGAATTGACTTGATTTTTTAAGTGGAGATAGTTGAAGAGATGGAGAGTGACATAGGCTACTTTTGGTCTCTTTCTGACCCCCCACTTCCCAGGGGAACCGTGTTACCCCGAATTTAACGCGAGCGAAGCCGCAAGTAAAAGCTAGTATTATATATGTACCAAATTTCACCCAAATCCGTACCTCTTGTTGTTCGAGCATGAAAGAACAACAAACCCACACATAAATACAAACTTTTGCTATTACAGTGTTATTGTGATAAAGGATACCATACCTATATTCTTTTAGTTGCCCTTTGGACCACGAGTAACCTTTTCAGAAGTCAACCCATGGCCCCAGTAGGCTTCGGCTCTGCTGATGCGCGAGTGGAATACTACATGCCATCGCCGATTCGAAGGCCACCAATACCAATTGCTCATCATCCGCAAGAGAGTCGTCAGCATCTGATAGAACAAATCTTTCGCAGCATTTACTGTCAAGCAAAACTTATTCATAGTAATTAATATGAAGCTGCCAGTAACCCGTAGGGGCCTAGCAGGGTCGAAGCCTACTGGGGCCAAGAGTCTATTTCTGAAAGAGAGGCTCGGCCCCAGTATGAAAGGCAACGAAGGAACGGGGTGGGATTTTTAGTCAGTTAAAGTCTGACACTATTTCCCGCTCCGCCCAAGGATAGGGGATGTCATCTGGATGAATTTTACCCACCGAAAATAAAACTGTCAGCAACAGTCTGTAAGGACAGGACTGGTCGTTGTGGCGACGCTTGGGGGAGGCCTTTATCCAGCAGTGGACGTCTTTCGGCTGATATGATGATGATGATGATGAACAGTCTGTAAATCAGTCTATTTTCTAAAAATAAATTCTCAAGTCCATCATGTAAGAATAAGTGAATTTCATGTAAATAGATTGTGTCGCGTATCTCAACAATATTTGTAAGTGCCGCGTCGAACGTAATCATAAATTGATGAATATTTTTTATGAGAACGTAAAACTGATTGAAGCTCTTGTTTATTATATAATATTGTGTATTTGTTATTGATGTTTTTTTTTATGAATATATATTATTTTTAAGTACTGTCTAGACTGCATCTTTGGCTCGAGATAGGCTTTATTTTTAGGGTTATGTAAGGCTTTAGGAAAAAAAGGAATCCTTATATCACTTTGTTGTCCGTCCGTCTGTCTGTCTGTCTGTCTTTATCTCGGGAACGCGAAGTATCGAGTTGAAATGAAAACCAAATATATGCTGTGTTAACGAAAAAAAAAAAGACGCGGCCGTTTATGTTTGCAAAAAATGTGTATTTCGTTCGACACTCTCTCAAGGGAAACAAAATTCATTTATGTGTGATTTAAAAAAAAAGCAAATTGTTTCAGAAAAAAAGAATTAATTTAATTGAAGAAAGACCTAAGACCAAGTTATATTAGCAACTAGCTTTAGCCTACGGCTTCGCCCACATGCATTAAATATAGTAGTACCTATGTCACTCAGGAATAAAGCATCTTTCTATCCGTGAAAAAATTATTGCAATCGGACCAGGACTTTCAGAGATTATATCCTTCCTACAAACAAAAAAAAAACAAGCTTTACCTCTTTCTTTAATTCCTTATTGTACACTATAACAACTTATTAAATATTTGGATAACAAAGTTCATGTACATAGGCGAGCTTCTTATCTTATCTTGTTAAGGGGCCGAGAAACAGCTCGGACACTTCGACCCATGTGGATCTTTTGTGGTCCCCTAGATAGCTTACTCCTCCCCACCCTCGCTGAAAATCTCCTTCATAAGTTTCACAACGAGATGCGGGGATAAGAGCCTGTAATCCTCTGGTCTTGGATATCCTACCCCTAGAAGACTCATTCTAGGCGAGCTTAACTCAAAGTTGAGTTTTCTTCCAGCAAACCTTTGAGCGATAGAGAGAGATGATAAAAGAGCTCTTTATAATTTTAGTGTAGATATTGTAGGCTAAAAGATTAACTACAGTCTACATCTAGGTCTTTCATAATTAATTATGGAATTTCAGTTTTAACCTTATAAAGAAACCCTTAATTACTTATATTATTACATTCAACGCATGCTAACATGATTCATTAAAATAACTAACTCAACATGCAGTTTGCATGTCGACAAAGTAAAAAATTGTGAAAAATGCACACTTATAGATGTAGTAAGTGAACCATAAATAAATTACTGGCTTACTGTCGTTTGGGACACGTCATGTTCGGACACAGTGTCCCAATTGATACTTTTTAATTTTATTAATTTTCTGTGTCTGGACATGACGTGTCCCAAACGACAATAAGCCAAATAACTATGATTTGTCAATTTTATGAGCTACAAAAATCGTTAGTCCCTTTGTTACAATTTAAACTCAAAGTCAAAAGTCAAAATATTTTATTTCACATATGCCTACATGGGCACTTATAAAACATCAGAAGCTAGTGCACTTTGCTTAATTTTTCAAATGAGTAAAAAAAATATATTTTGATAATCATTAGGTATTTTAAATTTGTTATGAATCTTGCCATAATGTCAAAATGAATTAAGATTTGGCAAAAATATCAACAGAAACTATAAACGCAATTGTATTTAAGTAAATGCAACTACTCTTTTTTTAAATTATCTTTGTCTGATCTATTTGTTCCTGACTCAAAGCCAGCATACTGTAAGGTTTATTTATATCCTTATTGGCGGAGGAAAACTCTTTGTAGATAACTAACTTTTAAACTTATTTCGGCAATTAAAATCAAATTACCCGTCGAACTTTCAAGAAATATGTTATTGCTCTAAAGTTTTTCTGGTATGATTTACTCGCACTGGTTTTTTTTTTAATGAGCACAGTGTTGCCAATTTTGATTTAAAAAAAATAGCAGATTAAGTGCATTAAAAAGCTGTAGAGATTGATAGAATAGAAAACAAAGAAGCGGTAGATTTAGTGTGGATTAGTGAATGTCACATGTTTTCGAATTTTGGTTCTGTCTAGGACATGCCGGTTTCCTCACGATGTTTTCCTTCACCGTTTTGAGAGCAGTGGTAATGAAATAAACTACACAAACTAATGTGCCTGGTAGGGTTTGAGAACCCACGACCATTACCACTCGGCCACCACTACTCTCATCAGATGATGATTATCAACCGCTAAAAAGTTAGGAATGATCCTGTGTCGCATTTAGCCTTGTATACGCCCGGTGCCAGTTTCTGAAACTCAACCCAATTTTTTAAGGGCTCCTTAAAATTCGTTTTGGCTTAGTTTAAACCACCTGACGCAGGTGCTTACCGTTTATGAGGAGTACCTGTTTCGGATATGAGGAGATCAAAATGATGCATTTGGTGGAAATTCGCTACGCTGAGGTGCACTCCCATTTCCTTGTAGAGACTATCGATAGAGGCAATCTGAGTGTCCAGCCCTGGGTCAGGCCATGGTGCTGACCATAGATATAAGAAAAGACTGTTATTTATATTTCTATGGTACTGATGAAATGAATATTACGAAGCTTGGCCTTGGGCAATTTCTGCGTTTTGTGCCTGGTCATAGCTGGCATCACTCTACTTACGGCACTGGGTACGGTGAATAATCGGAATAAACTCCAGTAGGATTCACGGCTCTTAAACTCCTTGGAATCAAAGGGATGACGCAAAGCCGGTTAAAAGTATCGCGTCCAATCAGCGTTCAGTAGTGTCGGACATGTCTCAAGTAAATAGTTAATTGGTTTACAGTCAAGTTTTCGCTTTAGTCTTTTCCAGTAATACCTGTCTAAAATACAACCACCAATATTTGTAACACCCTTTTTAAATTCATTAAACCCCAAGCGAACGCCAGCGTTCGCGTACCCATTGTCGTCCTATTGTGTCTCTAATTATCACGATTGAAGAGTTAAGGTGGAAAGTATGCAATGAGTTCTTCTGCTCTAGTGTGGAGCGAGAAGGCGTGTCAGATTTGAACTGTGTACTTCAGTGCGTTCTTGGACCACAGTTTCTCCTTCTCCGTGGCCTTAGTGGGCATCGGCCCTACTAGGCCCTTTTGCTAGCTTCTTTTTTAGGCGCGCATGGAACATTATGCGCTGTTGACGACTCTGTCCTCACTGGAGGGCCAAACGGCGAGCTACCCATTGCTAGTCGTTCGTAAGCCCGCGATTTTCTCACGGTTGCAACCATCTTCTTCGCTAGTATTACTACTTCGCAGAAAGGGGCTGTCAGATCCCATTCCCTTACGCTTCAGATTTCGTAACAACCTTTATATAGAGTATTCTAAATCTGTGTTAAAAAAAACGATGTTTTTAGTACATAATCCGCCTTTTAATGATCTCACTACTGGGACTCAGGCCTTTCCTCTAGAAAATAGAATGGGCCGCCGTAATCCACCACGCGGGCTCAGTACGGGTTAGTGAATGTCACGTCTTCGAATTTTTTGTTCAGGATACTCCGGTTTCCTCACGATGTTTTCCTTCACCGTTTTAGAAGCAGTGGAGATGGAATAAATTACACAAAGTAATGCGCCTGGCTGGGCTTGAACCCGCAACTTACAACTCGTAAGTCAGAGCCGTTACCTCTCGGCCACTGCCATTTTTAGTGTAGTTGTACCGAAATGTCCGTCGATATTTTCTTTGATAAACTCCACGATAGACTAGCGTACACAATATTGCTACTGAATAAACACAATGTCAAATAAAGCGATATTATTAAACTATAATTATGTAGGCACTTAGCCAGGAGTTGGCGGAATATTTAAACTCGACTTGAGGAGTTTAGATTGTTCATTACCAAGTTTTAGTTCAACATTCAAAGATTATGCTCTTGACATTGGATAAGAGAGACTTAAGTTTTGTTCTATGTTAGTACTACATACTATATCGATTACTTATGTAAAGAGAATCATCATCATCTTCCTGCCCTTGTCCCGTTTTATTTCAGGTTAGTGCTACACGTTTCCTTCTTTCATTCTGTCCTGTCATTCGGCACGCTATCACTAACACCCTTTCTTCTCACACAATCCAATCATCTTTTCTTTGGCCTCCCTCTCCCCCTCCATCCATCCACATGTAAACTCATAACTCTTTTAGTAACATGCCTATCGTCCCTCCTCTTCACATGACCATACCAAGACAAACGATTCCCTTTCAACTGTTCAGTCACTGGCGCCACTTTCAAACTTCCCTATAAATACTCATTTCTCACCATAAAAATTGGCCTTTCTGCCATGGTTTTAGGCCTTATAATATAGCATGACTAGCGGCTCCACCCGCCTGATAGTTCGAAATTATCCGTCTGGAAATATATTCCCGGGATAAAAGTACCCTAGCTTTCCAGGTATTTGGTCTACTTTTGTGCCAAATTTGGACTTTGCGGGTATTCCAACCAGATAGACGCCAAGTTAGTTGGGAAAAAGCTAGAGATTATAATGAGCGACTTACACTATAGCTACTTATACACCGAATTCATTTACAGTCTTAGAAGGATAGGCTTTAGGAACAAAGCTGTAAGACAAGGCTTGTATGTAAAACAGGCTAAATATAGCCAAAGTACTTTCGTACTAACCGCCAATGACTTGTTTATAGAGTGGAACAGACCCAATAATGTCATTATAAGTTAACATGTCAGGAAGTTTCAGCCGCGGTCAGGAACGCCTCAAGCAAGTGTACTAGCCGACTTAAGTAGATTAGTAAACTTAACACCTTCCTAACTTACTTACTTATTGGGTTATATGTGGTTTAGTTGATAGAATATAAGTTGTTGTTGCATTTTGAGAAAGACATTTTTATTTTGTAAGAATTTTTTCGGAGGGTATTTAAATAATTATTAATTTGCAAATAATTTTATATTTTTACTAGCTTTTGCCCGCACGGCTTCGCTCCCGCTCTTCCCTACTCTAACCCTACCTATACCCTACTCTACCCTACTCTATCCTACTCTACCCTATTCTACCCTACTCTACCCTGCTCTACACTACACTACTCTACACTACTCTACTCTACTCTACACTACTCTACTCTACACTACTCTACCCTACCAAACTTCACATAAACCATCTACTAAATAGCCCGAACAAAGCCTAAAAAATTGGTTTGGGTAGGTGAGCCCGTTCTTGAGTTATAAAATAACAACGAAAAGTGGCATTAATTTCTATATATATAGATGACACAAGGACACAAGTAACGTTTAAAGAAATAGCGTGCACTGGTGACTTTGTCACATTGAATCATAAAAACCCTTTTTGTATATCAATGCTTTGTCACCATGACTTTTAACAAGAAAGTCACCGTCTTTATGAACCTAACGTGTAGTGCGCGCACTTGAAGTCGTTACAACTACGAAGAAAATACGAAATCCTGCATCGCGCTATCAAAGTTCTCCGCGCGATTTGAACATATACGACAGCCCGACATCAACTATCGGGCAGTAGCCCACCAGACTATAACACCTGTCTGGTTGGAGGATCCTCCCTTTTCTGGACTTTACTGTCCCGCATACCTCTAAACAATTACAAAAAATGGGTTGAAAAATTAATGCCACCGTGATAAAAGTCAACAGTGCGCGCTATGGCTAACTAAAGTAAACCAAGCTGGGTTTGCCTTGCCAAACTATCGACCTAACAGCAGAGCTAGTTTACTCATAAACTAATCAAAATCAAAACCAGGGGTCTTCAATTGCATTGAGACACGAAACCTCCACGAATTCAGTTGACAAACACGCCTGAATAGATAGGTAAACGATAAAATCAATTCTACGGCAAAATGCATCGACGCACTCCAGAATTCCGAGCAGACGCACGACCACAAATCACATTGTCGCCAGTGGCACTGACCATTACATCCTGACCCCCTATCTATGTGATTGTTCGAACATTGTGGAGGAAGTCAGGTATCAAGGGAGTTCAAGTTACAGTGGTCACGATAACGGTGTCTCCGGACGTCCAGTTATGTGTAACTAAGTTGTTTTCCCGGTGGGAATGTTCTGATTACGTTTCACTGCGGATCGGTTGGCCGGTATTTGACGGTTTGTTGCTCGTAATATGGAGGAAATATCTTTAATTTGTATCTGAGTATCCGTTTTAGGTTTCAACGCGAATTTGAGGTAGGCTCATAAGATTTTAGTATTCTAGTAAAAAATAATTTTGATCACTGCAAATTTACCTACCTTGGAAAAATTATCAAATGCGAGTTGGACTCGGGACCGAAGGGTTCCGTGTCGTCCATATTAAAAAAAACGGCAAAAAAATTACGTATGTTGTTTATGTTGTTTGGTAGTCCCACAAATTATTTTATTCTATTTTTAGTGCTTTTTGTTAAAGTGGCAATAAAAATACATCACATGTGTGTGAAAATTTTAACTATCTAGCTGTCACCGTTCATGAGATACAGCCTCATGACAGGCAGACGGACAACGGAATGATAAAAATAAGATTCCATTTTAATTCCTTGGGTAACGGAACCTTAAAAAACACATTGAGCGGGCAATTGCATTGAAAACTTCAAAACTCATTATTCCTGTAAAATCAGCACAGTCGTTTTGAAATGGCCATATTTTAACAAAGTTCATCGAAATACAATTGGCCATTAATGATATTCCATTCCTATTTGAAATTTAAATTAGTGTTCCTATTTCAAAATACGTCAGGTTGTTCGATAGTGTAACCATTCCTTATTTATTTTTATACACACTTATTTGGAAACCCAAACTTACTAGTCCTTGCTGCTTTTGGCTTACGATGTAATGTATTTTGAACTAGTGAGGGACAGGTTGGCCGTCAGAAAACCCCACCAAGGCTCATGAAAAAAATTCGCGAGCCATTTCTCATATAAATTAGGAATACTTATTATGTAGTTATTTTTTAAGAGTAAATAATATATTATTAAAGAGTTGTACAAACAACCTAATTTGTTTTTTATTTTATTTCCACAGTATTATGACAGAAATTACCTACTTATTCAAAAATACTCGTAAAAGAACAGCTTTTACTGTAATTCTAACATAGAATGGTCGTTCTCATCCACTTGTTGAGTTACACGAACATTACATTTCAGGCCATTCAGAAAGTTTCGCGAAAAAAAGTTTTTATGTATAAGGCACTGGCCATTTGAATTATTTTGTAAACTTTGGTTGTTTAAAAGTACAAATACCATTGTTCGAATTTTGAATTTCCCTCCACATTTTTCAAGAGACAAATCAAATTATCGTGTCTCATTTAAAAATGAATCTGCATCGAGAATATTTTCGTGCGATGATTTTCTACGATTTTAAATGTGGCCTAAAACCTGATGAGTTATTTGATCGACTTCAAATTGGTTTTACAGACGATGGACCGCTGGTATTCATAGCATTGTCGGCCATGTAATGTTTCCACATTTGGGACTCAGGCCTCCTCTCTAGGAAAGGGACTGAGCCGTCATCCACCACGCGGGCCCAGTGCGGGTTGGTGGATGTCACATGTCTTCGATTTTTTTATCAGTTTCACGATGGTATTGCACGTCAACTTATTTCATCAGTTTAAACTAGATGATTCTCAGAGTAGCTAGGAAACACCTAACTACTCTGAGAAGAAACACCGAAACAAACTCAGGGGTCAAGTCTTGGGCACGCCACGATTATGGCGGTAAGTCCCCTCTTTGAGGCGTGGCTGGAAAGACCTCACGGCGTCCTTACCTTCCGCATGACGCAGGTCCTCACCGGACATGGCAAGTTCGGGAGGTTCCTGCATCGGATTCAAGCGGAAGAGACGCCCGGGTGTCGCCACTGTGCGCAACGCCCGGAGGACACGGTGGAGCACACCGTCGAGGTGTGCCCTGCCTGGGCGGAGCATCGCCGTGCCCTCGTGGGGGCGATCGGCGGCGGAGACCTCTCGCGCCGGGCCCTGGTCGAAGCCATGGTCCGGAGCGAGGAGGAATGGCAGGCGGTCGCCTCCTTCTGCGAAGCAGTAATGCTAGCAAAGGAGGAGGCCGACCGCATCAGGCAACGGCGCCCTCGCCGCCGTCGCCGGGATTCCGATCCCGATTTCCGGCCACCGTAGACGCGGGCTCGCGGACGTCGAGCCATGGGTAGCTCGCTGTCCGATAGTCCGGTAATGGACCGAGTCCAAGACGTCGACGGCACGCACTGTTCCCGCGCGCCTCAAGGAGTTGTCAGCAACAGGAGGGGCCCAGCTGGGTCGAAGCCTACTGGGGACAGGGTTGTCCGAAAGGGAGCTCGCGCCCCGGTATGAAGGCTAGAAGGAACGGCGCGGGGTTTTTAGTCAGTAAGAGTCTGACACTGTCTCCCGCTCCACCCAAGAGCGGGTTTCGTCAAAGATGATTTTCCCCGTCGACAAAAAAAAAAAAAAAAAAAAAAAAAAAAAAAAAAAAAAAAAAAAAAAAAAAAAAAAGGGGTCAAGTCTCTTTTAAAGTCCATACAACAAACGTAATGGTCAAAGCATATGAGCACCATGTAGACTAGAGTATGAGAGAGTCTTTTGAGGAAAGATCCGTACAGATTTGACCTGTCCTGTTGAGTGGACCTGTTCAGTCAGTGCATGTATTTGTGTAGCTCAACTTAAGAGGGTTTCATCCAGAGTCAGATCCTCTCTGGAGTAGAGGAGTAGATACATGATTTTCAACATAAAAAAAAGAAAACCCTAAAAACTCAAATTATTAAAACTCAAACTGAAATATCTTCGTATTTAAACACGCCATGAAATCGATCGCCATCGTTAGTAGGTATCTACTTCAAATTAAACAGTAATGTTCCTTTGATAATATTGGTCAGTTATATATTATTTTACTATTTATTTGTCGAAGCCAACAGCAACAAAGCTAAAGTATTTGTAAAGATTCCGCAGTGTTGCCAACAAACAAAACAAAAGAATTATTTCGCGAATAATTGGCGTTATTGACTGTTCAAAAAAAGAATTGGTTTTCTAAATTGAAATTTCACAATAGAGTTTCCTTGGTTTATTTTGGTAAATACATATTTATGGAAGCTAATGGTTGCTTACTATGACTTATGTGTGTGTGTGTTACAATTTAGGTGTCTTCAAAGCTAGAGTGAATAGGCTTTTAATAAACCAGCCCCCCTAGCCAAGTTACAACCGTTTCGATTGCGTCGAACGCTTCGAGTTGACCTTGCCGCCAATTGACCACTTGACTGAGCGTTGAGACGACGTCGTTCCCGTACATTTGAAGCTTTCTACAAGCGTTAACTATTGCAGATTAGCTAGCTAGGCTAGGCTAGGGGTACTGTGTGTTTCACCATCAAGGATTGCATCACTACTTACCATCAGGTGGGATCGCAGTCAAGCACTAGTTCATAACAATAAAAAAAAAATAGCCTGACAAGGAAACTAGTTTTTTTATTTTTGCTATCAATCATGCGTCTATGCAAGTAGAATAAACATGTTTTTTTTTTCTTTCTTTTTTTTACAAACTTGAAAATTAAACTCTTCTGAAAAAATGCGCTTTTCACGGTACGCCTTGAGGTATTGGTTTGATCCGTGCAGGGATCGAACCCGCGACATGCAGTGCAGCATTCAATTGCTCAACGCCAACCGTATAAAACGGTGTACATAAAATATAACATAGGTATATAAAGTATATTGTCTGATAATGGACCGAGCCCAAGACGTCGACGGCGCGCACTGTTCCCGCGCGCCTCAAGGAGTTGTCAGCAGCAGGAGGGGCCCAGCTGGGCCGAAGCCTAGTGGGGCCAGGGTTATCTGAAAGGAAGCTCGTGCCCCGCTATGAAGGCTACAAGGAACGGGGTGGGTTTTTAGTAAGAGTCTGACACTATCTCTCGCTCCACCCAAGAGCGGGGGTTGTCATAAGATGACTTTTGCCCACCGAAAAAAAAAAGTTATATAAAGTATAAATAAATTCTTTTTTTTATTTAGAAACGACTTAGAAAGTCCATCTTCAAGTTTAGAAAAGACAACTAAAGATAGAAACAAAAAGATAGATTTTAGAAAACAAATCTATATCAAAACGGTTATTATAGAATTCCCGGAAGTTTTCAATAATTTTGTTAAATAAGTTTTAGGAATTTATAAACAGAATAACTGAAACAGAATTTGGCGTTTTCTTGTAACTAACTTTAAATTAAATTTAACTTTCCCGCTAACAATATAATCTACACATATCGTTTAATCGTTCCGGGTAATCATCTTCATTTCAGCTGAAAGACGACCACAGTTGGACATTGGCCTCCCCCAAGCGTCGCCAAAACGACCGATCCTGTGCGTCTCGCATAAACCGCATTCCCGCGACTCACGCCAGATCGTCAGTCCATCTTGCCGGGAGCCGTCCAACGCTGCGTTTTCCGGTGTGAGGTCGCTTGCAGAATCGCCAAACTTAGTAGCAATGGGCAGGCCACATTACACGCAGAACAGATGGTCATTGGGGCTGAAAGGTTCTGGAGTGGAGATCGCGTACTGAAAGGCCGGAGAGACCTTCCAATGCTGCGTAGCATCGGAAGGCCTCTCCCACAAGGTGGGCCGATGACCTGGTCAGGGTCGCGGGAATCCGATGGATTCAAGACGCTCGAGACTCGTTGTGGCGGCGCTTG
Source organism: Mythimna lalbum (assembly GCA_949319445.1). Taxonomy (NCBI): domain Eukaryota; kingdom Metazoa; phylum Arthropoda; class Insecta; order Lepidoptera; family Noctuidae; genus Mythimna; species Mythimna lalbum. Next base: position 19,321,118 of record OX439356.1, on the reverse strand, counting down.
ACCCATGTCCAACAGTGGACGTCTTTCAGCTGAAATGATGATGATAAAATAATAAAGCTTGTGTTTTAAAAGGATCTAGCAGAGAGAAAAATCTTTAATAGTTACTACGTTTTTTATATAAAAATAATATTGTTGTTACGGGTTTGTGAAGTCGGCTTAGACCCAGTCCGGTTACCTACCAAATACTCTGTGACTACAACCGTCTCTTAAGTTCCCATGTTTTATATATTTGTATGTTTGTTACAGAATCTAAAATGGCCCAGATGTACTTAGCCGTCACCATTGTCGCGCTGCTAGCGATCTCACACGGCGTCAGCGCGAAACGTGAGTAATTAGCTAATAAGGTTCTTTCTAGGGTTCCGAACGTCACTATCGTACAACAATACGCTTAGAGACCACTCGTGTGTCTATCTGTTCGAATGTCACAGCTAATTTACTCCGAATCTACTGGACACACATATCTTATTCGTATGTTATAGTTTATCTATATAGATAATAATATGAACGTGACGATGATATCTATGTAGCATAGAGTTGTGCCGTTGCCGGCAATCTGGGAATATTGCTGGCAATTTTGCCACCAATATTCATACATCGGGCAATATTGTCACCAATATACCCACTTCACGACAATATTGCCGGCAACGGCACATCTCTAATGTAGCATTAATATGGACGTGTATAAGTGTAGGTATGTACCTCCACTTATACACGTCCATATTAATGCTCTTATGCTCAGAGCATAGAAAAATTGTTAAATTCTTTATTAAGAAATGTCTATATGATGTTAGCTTAGGCCTAGTTTAGACTCCAGACTTCCCTCGAATAAAAGACAAATTCATCTACTTTTTACTAAAGTTTGTCTACCAAATAATATCTATGCATTTGTATGGCATTCTTCGAATCTTAGCCGATAAGCGTGATGTGCCAATGATCAATAAAGCAACATTAGACCGGCGCTCATGTGCCCCTGATATTTTTTTTTTATTCTTATAAACTAGTGCTTGACTGCGATCCCACCTGATGGTAAGCAGTGATGCAATCTCTGATGGTTAGGCGCACTAGTTTATTAAAAGCCTATTCACTCTAGCCTTGAAGATGCCCAAATTATAATCGGACGGGAAGACCGCAGCAGGCAAATTATTCTAGTCCTTAGACGTACGCGGTATAAACGACGAGGCGAAACGATTTGTACGTAGAGACGTCGCGTGGCCTGGATCTAGTGTAAGCTCTACAAGTCTAGATTTCGTATAAAATGTATGGAAACCGACGCACCGGCGTTTGTGGCACACGTGTGAACAGTGTAGTTCTACTTTACTGGTTGTGGTTGCCCCACCAGCCTGTAGTCTAAAAAAAAATTTTGGGTTTTTTTTAAGTGATACTAAACCCCTAACTAGTTGCTAAATTGTAACTAAACGTTGTAAATTGTTACAAAAAATTGTATCAATGTTGTGTTTTGAATAAAATACAATTATTTCGTTTATTGATTAGTCTAGCTTATTGAATACCTACAGTTTAAATATTTCTTAAAAAACAAATTAAAAAAAAAATCGCGTGACCTTTTAGCGGCTGGCTTTTACCTCGGACAGAGGATAAGCGTTGTTTGTTTGTTTGAGGCACATTACCAGTCGACAGCGATGTGGAAGAGTTTTTTTACATCGTCATATTTTAGTTAGTTGTAATTTGCGTAGGAGTTTTTAGCAGCCTTATAATGTTCCCACTGTTGGGACTCAGGCCTCCTCTCTAGGAGAGGGAATGGGCCGTAATCTACCACGCGGGACCAGTGCGGGTTGGTGGATGTCACATGTCTTCGAATAAGGGTATCATCATCATCATCATTTCAGCCGAAAGACGTCCACTGTTGGACATAGGCCTCCCCCAAGTGCCGCCACAATGAACGATCCTGTGCGTCTCGCATCCATCGGATTCCCGCAACCCTTACCAGGTCATCGGCCCTAATAAGGGTTTAATGTTACTGTAATTATAGTAACTTTTTTAGTAGGGACCAAACTACTTTAATTATTATATTGGATGTTTGAAGTGTAACTTGTGGAGATAAATAACCGTTTTCTATTTGATTTTGATGATAAATATCCTTTGTATGGATTCCTTTACAGTTTTAGTTGCTTTACAAAATAATAAACCTTCTGCTTCCAAGAATCTCGAAAGTTAAACACCAACCTACGTATGATTACTTTATAACAGTGAAATGGGTCGTAACGGAACTCTGAATCAACAATCTATGTTTATTTCTACCTCCCGATCGCCACTGAGAGTAAACTAAATTGTTTAACTTAGACACAACTTGCGTTAACTTGCCGTAACTTGAGGCTTAGTACACTGAACAAATGTGCAAAACTTAACAAACTCGGCGGTACAAAGTATGTAAAAGTTATGTTTATGATCATGTTTATATAAGTCAATAACTTAGGTAATAAATAAAGTAATATTTTTGTCAGAAAATTCTTATTATTTAGTGAGTACCACGTGTGTGGCGCCCGTAGTTTCGCAGCTTGAAAGTAGTGCCTTTGTAAGACGATTCCCATTAAAACTTGATTTCAATGTTCCAATTGTGCTCTTTATGGGCTTTTCCTATATTTTTAAAACTTTTTTTGTGTTTTTTGCTCTATCGGAGCGAAAATAACAATAAAAAAGTTTACAAAAACAAAAGTAATAAAATAAATAGACAAGTAATAAAATGTGATTTTCAATAAAAACTCTTTATACAAGTTACTATGATAGCTGGCTGCTAATTGTAAAAGAAACAGGTAGGCCTTTACAAGTGAAAAAAAAAAACAATGCTTTTTTGTTTTTAATACTTTTCAGTGTTCATATATTTTTTTTGACACGAAGTGGCCAGTATTTTGTAGTTACGCTGCGCTGACTTAAAAACTTTTTACCCTACAATTCACTTAATTCATTTAATTCACAGATGGATTTATTTCGAGACTGTATCCGAATCTGTTGCTTTAAAAACAATTCGAACTGACAGTATTGTAAACTTTTATCTTCTAAATGCTAAGTGTAAATCTCGAGAGCTGCTGAACCGATTTCGCTAATTCTTTTTTGGTGTGTTTGTTATTGTGTGGAGAAGTTTGTTATGGTGATTAGGGATAGTAAAAAAATGGTAATTAGGGTAGTGTAGGGTAGAGTAGGTTAGTGTCCCTGGGTAGAGTGGGGTAGTGTGGGGTAGAGTAGGGTAGAGTAGGTCAGAGCGGGAGCGAAGCCGCGGGCAAAAGCTAGTTTGTTTGATAATATTTTTGGCTGGGTTTTAAGTCATGCTTACTACTAAATCATATTACAAAGATACACTAAGCTATATCTTCGTCATCATCAACATCATTTCAGCCAAAAAATGACCACTCTTGGACATAGGCTTCCTACACAGCAATTTTACATCACAATATCCACTAGAAATCAATTTGCGAATAAATAAAACAGACAACTTCACTTGAAGAAATCCCGCCATAAATCCGTAAAATTTTTAAATATGAATACCACAGCCGAAAAAAAAGAGCGATTCGTTAACACAACTTAGTTCAAATCAAAAACAAAGAATATATAGAAATGAATAAAAAACAAACCAAAACAAGATCAAATATTATGAAAAAGTGGTAAAAAAAATGACAGCCGTATGTCAATGTCAGTGGCGTAATTTAAAGTTGAAGGGATTCCACCATAAATGAGGTAAGTTCCTCACTCCGTATGGGACCCTGGAGACTGAGGCTAGAAAATGTCTTTGGGCGAAAAGAAAAGATATTTGGGAAAGATGTAACGCTCATCTTTCTTGTCACTATATAATTTTATTTGTGGTCGGTGCAACATGTTATTTACCATAAACCACAAATCGTAAATGAATATGAGTAGAGTCTGTCTAAAAAGTCAAATGAGTTGGGTAATAATTAGAGTAAAATGAAATTTGATGTAGTCAACACTGGTTCATAATCACGGTTGATCAAGAGATCTTGATCTTTGTTTACTAATAGAAGAACCGTATAAAAAGTATCAAATATAAGTATTTTTTAAATCTTTATCATCATCATTTCAGCTAAAAGATGTCCACTGTTGGACATAGGTCTCCCCCATTTTTTTAAATGATTAAATATTATACAAAATTCCCAATTCGTTTGACAGTTTAGACAGACTATTGTTGATATTGTTGTGGGAGGCCCCACAGGAGGTACTGAGCCAGACAAGAACTAATAGAAATGTGATCCATTTTCATCACCTACATCACAAAGTCAAGGTGGACCGATGACCTGGTAAGGGTTGCGGGAATCTGATGGATGCGAGACGCACAGAACCGGTCATTGTGGCGATACTTGGGAGTCCTATGTCCAACAGTGGACGTCTTTAGTCTAGAATGATGATATTTTATTGCATTTTTTTTTTTACATTTTTTATGACAACACTGACAACCTTTCGTCTTTCTTTTCCATTCGTTCAGTCCATCCAAAGGTTGTTTGGTAGAAATTGCCCTGTGCAATAATACCGCCTATTGTACACTTATTTTTTATAGATGTTTGTCCTTTGATAAGATCAGGTGTGCAATAAAGAAATAAATAAATGATGATTACAAACTTCACTAGGAATTAATTTGTGAAATAATTAAAACAGCCAGTGAATTTCAGTCGAAAAAATATCCGACAAAACTCCATCATTCCATTTTATTAACTTATTTTGACAGGTGCTATTAAAACTTTTTAGAAATACCTTTTTTAATGTTTTATAGAAGAGTGTAAAAAGGTGGAATTGTTAAAATAACACCTACGCTAATTAAACAAGTTAATTTAGTTAAAAAAATGTAGAAGGGTCTAGAACTCTGTTTTAAAATTATTAATAATAATTTATACAAAGTTCTTTTTGAGATCCTTTTGAAAACTAAATACAATGTAAAACATTTTTATATAATTTATTACGGCTTTTTTATGATGATGATTTCCTGTGGCTGTTTTACATAGCTTATGTTAAAGATTCACTTATTTTTTCCTATCTTATCCGTTTTTTACGGGGGAAATCTTCAAATAACCTCTCCTACTCTGGGTTACTGGGACCAGGGTTTTACTGGGGCCAGGTTTAGCTCCGACAGGTAGTTCAGCTCCGGTATGAAAGGCACGAAGGAACGGGGTGGGTTGTTTCGTCAGTTAGAATCTGAAACTATCCCCCGCTCCGCCCAGGGGGGGAATGTCATTTGGAAGTTTTGTACCCACAAAAAAATCCTACTCTGGGCGGAATGAGAGGGAGTGTCAAACTTTTACTGACTTTTACGCACAGTCTTCCTTCAGTTTCCTTTTTTTTAACTCTTTCGAACAATCCCCAGCCCTGGCAGGCGTTGACTTTAACTGGCTTCGTCAATTTTGCTGACGTCTCTTTGAGGCACACTTAAAATATAACATGCCGTCGTCCCGGGTTTGGCCTCTATGGCTCGCCATCCGTAAACTCGCGTCCACGGTCATCCTATCTTTTCAGAAAGTATTCATTTAAAACATTTGCTCCAGTATCTTTACCCGTGTGAAAGAATAAAATTATCCTCTTTACTCCCGAGATAAAAATCTTTTGTCCTATTCTAATACTGGCCTGTTGGTCTAGTGGTTAGTGGCCCTGACTGCTATGCCAGAGGTCATGGGTTCGATTTCCACCCAGGACAAATGTTTATGTGATGAGCATGATCATTTGTTCTTTGTCTGGGTGTAATTTATCTATTTTATGTATGTGTTTAGAAATATATAAGTAGGTATGTTTATCAGTTGTCTAGTACTCATAACACAAGCTCTGCTTCGCTTGGGACTAGACGGCGTTGTGTGATAGTTGTGGAATATTATTATATGGAGAATTGGTTTAGTTATATTGTCCTTTCACAACAGGTTTTGATGAGATTTGAATCAGACTAAATACATGTTACTTAAATATTTGAACTAATTATAAAAAGAAACTTAAATACTAAATAAACTATTTAAACTAAAACCTAACTATGTACATAAATATGATACAAAAAGACAAAGCACGCTCAGGCGTCAAAGCATAAGCATCTTACTATATTATATTATTATTATTATAATACGTGATCTACCCCTGAATCAAATATCATTCAAATCAGTTTAGCTGTTTCAGTGTGAAGAGACTTCTAAATTCTTACAAACCTATCTAATAAACATAAACATATACATATATTACAACTTTCACGAATAAAAGATTATTTTGATTAGCATAGCATAAATAGCCTTTTTTGGTGTTCCCACTGCTGGGACTCAGGCCTCCTCTCTTTATGAGAGGGAATGGGTCGTAATCATAGATATAAGAAAGGTAAAAAAATGATTTATTTCTATGATAAAAGAAAGCTATATTTCTATGGCCGTAATCCACCACGCGGGCCCCGTGCGGGTTGGTGGATGTCATATGTCTTCGAATTATTTTGTTCTAGGAAATGCCTTTTTCTTTACTGTTTTGAGAGTAATAGTGATGAAATAAATTACACAAAGTAATGGCTGGGTTTGAACCCTCGACCTACCATTCCTAAGTCCCCGTTACCAACTGCGGCCACACTGCTCCCAACATTCTGATTACGCTGTTTACATATAACATTGCATAATATATACACATCTTATGATTCTTTTGTAAAATAAAGCAAATAAAAGCTCATATTGCCAAATATCTTCATATTGAATGCCCACAGAGAATTTATCATTAAAATGCGAGAAACGTGAATCATACTAATATTAAAAAGGCCAATATTTCTATGTATGTAGATATGTTTGTGACTCCTTCGTGCTCAAACGGCTGTATGGATTTGGATGAAACTTTGCACACAGTTTGACTATGTCTTGGAGTAAAATCATTTTACTGGTGAAGTCGCTGGCAGAAGTTAATTCAACATAAATTATTGTTAAAAGGATATTTTTTTTATTCCAAACATTACTATAATAATAATAATAATACTCCACAACTACTATCACACAACACCGTCTAGTCCCAAGCTAAGCAGAGCCCTAGACAATTGATAAACATACAATATCTCTAAATACATTAATATTATAGATAAATTACACCCAGCCACAAAACAAATGATCGTGCTCTACACACAAACACAAACATTTGTCCTGGGTGTGAATCGAACCCACGACCTCCGGCATAGCAGTCAGGGCCACTAACCCCTAGACCAACAGGCCAGTCAAAGATCTTGCTGGTAGAAAAATCTACATCTACACTAATATTATAAAGAGGTAAGTTTGTTTTTATGTTTTTTTTTTTATTTTTCGGAGATAATATCTAAAAGTACTGGTAAAAAAAAGCTGCTTAATTCCTGAGTGACATCATAGACATATATTTTATGTACGCGGGTGAAGCCGCGGGCCAAAGACAGCCGGTCAACAGACCAATCATTACTGTCCCACAGCTGGGCAAAGCTAGTCTTTCCAATTTCCTTCCAGACCTCCCTTATTTCTTCTGCGCCGTCTCGAACCAATCCTCGTGGTACGCGTCTAGATAATTTTACTACCTCTTTCGCTTTCTGGGCCCGCCTTGACAGCACTTTCCCTCTAGCGGTCTCGTGCACTTGACGTGAACCGCCCAACCCCATTTGAGCCTGGCAGCCTTTTGCCTTGCTTAAGGAAAAATACCTTTCTAAAATGAAACATTGTAAATTCCAATATTGTTGAGCATTTTATTTTCGACGTGGGTAATTATCTAAATACTATTCTCGCTCTCTCGTGGAGATAATCAGACTTTTACTGACTAAAACCACGCCTGTGTCCTTCAGTTGTGCTTTGCGTTCTGGAACCATGGGTTTCCTTTTCAGAAATTTCCCGTGGCCTTAAACTTTGGTTTCCTAGGATAGCGGTGCCGTCATATAGCGGCCGTTTTCCGGAACAACGACTATTTTCCTCTTCTGATGATAGTTCATCCTCCAAGTAAATTACTAAAGCTAAATCAAGGTCGTCCATTTTCTATCTTGGATACTTTTCGTATGACGTTTGTGACGTTTATTTTGAAAAAATTACTGACGATGTGTTAAAACGGCCGCTATATGACGGCACCGCTTTCCTAGGAAACCAAAGCTTTAGCGGACATCGGCATTGCTGACATGTCGTTGAGGCGCGTGTTGATGTATCATTATGGCTAATGGAATACCACTTTGGTCTGGACGTCCAAATCAAGGAAAAACTTCGACAAAGAACCACTAACCGCCCAAACTAACCTGAGTTACCTTTAGCACATTTTCTTCTAATTAATAATTGATTGTCAGTCACATCTAATCACTCTTTAACAACTAATGACACTTATGTCATGTGAGTAATCGATGAACCTCATTTATCAAAATTAATCGAATAGTTTGACAATACAACGGCCCATTAGGAGTAGAAACTAAGTAGGTAAGTCTTAGTAGGGTTCTCTACTTCGAAGAACTTAAGTTAATGAAGTAGGTATAGAATATAAGCAACTTAATTGGAAACCAAAATCTATACTTTTTTTTTACGGTGGGCTAAAATCATCTTATCACAACCCCTGCTCTTGGGTGGAGCGGGAGATAGTGTCAGACTCTTACTGACTAAAAACCCCACCCCGTTCATTCTAGCTTCATCATACTGAGGCTCGAGTTTCCTTTCAGATAACCCTGGCCCCAGTAGGCTTCGACCCAGTTGGCCCTTCCTACTATCTCTAATCTATACTTAAAATAATAAATGTGTAAATAACTCTATTAGTCTCTTATGCTTCGACTTCTTCTATGGTTAAACTACTAAATTGATTTTGAAAACAAAAATATAAACTAGTCATATAAACTAGGTAATAGGTAAAACGGGCTGTTATCCGCAACTCCACGACTAAGGCGTATCATATAAACTAAGTAGGTAATTTAAATTAAAAAAAAAACAACAAAATTAAAAAAAAAAGCTTATACAATGCCAAACAGGCTTTTGTCGCAGCAATTATAAAAAAAAGTACGACGGTGGCATTATGATCACAGAACAAAGGAATCATTGTACATTCTTCTGTTCTGTGATTATGATAGTAATATCAAGAGAGCGAGATACTAAAGTGCCCTGAAACGTCACTTCATGTTATCAAAAGTCAAATTCAATTCAAATTAAAAAAAAAAAACACATGGGCCTACATGGGCACTTATAAAAAGTCAGAAACTAGTGCACGGCTCCAACTTAGTCGTTTCCTATGGAGAAGAACTGGAAAGAACGTCCATGGTTACTCTATTAAAAAAAGTGGTCGATGTCACAATCATTCCATATCACAGAATCAATAGATAGTGTAAGAATAGTGTAGATCAGTCAATATTGTACCCAAAAGCAGAATAAAAATAATCATGATAAGAAAAAGTGAGTGAATAGGAAATAATCTAACAAACCTAGACTACTAACTTAACGATCGTAGTATTTTTCAATCCAATTTTTTTAATAATATTTTTTATCTTTTAATAACTTCTCTCAGTATGAGTGTAAAGTGAGGGCATATCAAATTTTTACTGACAAAAACCTCCTTCCTTCAACTGCCTATTTATGTTCTAGAGCCGCGGTACGAGTAACTTTTTAAAACAATCACATAGCATGCAATACTAAACCTAAGATGCAATACGTGACACCACAAACACATCCTCCGCCATATCCTACCACTTACCTTTCTTTCATATAAAGTTTATTGACAATGTCAAAACGTGAGTAATCTTCATCTTTCAACACATTATGTTCAGTAAAAGGAATAATGTTTGCTTTTCGTCACGCACTCGGGAAACTTCCAAGTGATATGTTTTGCGTGGCTGGTGACAATCGTGAGGTAAACAGTTATCTTTAGAGGTTAGGGATACTTGTGTTCTTTGAGAGTTTGTTGTGAGGAATAAGTTGGTATTGTTTGAGTCTAAGTCTTTGTAGAATAGAATAGAAAAATTTAAATGAACATAACTATGAAAAAGTCGACGACGCGCGCCGTCGACGACTTGGGCTCGGTCCAGACAGTTATCGGACGGTCGGACAGCGAGCTAGCCATTGCTCGCCGTCCGCAAGCCCGCGCCTACTAACTTAATTTTTTTTGTCAGTTTAAACTAGATGAGGCTGGTGTTTTCTAACTGGCTATCCTGAGAAGAAACACTGAAACTAACCCACTTTTAAATTTCCCCGAACAAATATGTATTGATCAAATCATATAAGAACCAAGTAGGTTAGTGTTTGAGATAGATTTGCTTCAAGAAAAAAAACATACAGATTTGAGTGAACCTGCCTATAGTTTTTTTGCCATAAGAAGAGTTCCCTGACACTTCATTTTTTTCCGTGACATGCATTCTACTTTAGAGTAATCAAAAATAAACTGGCAAAAAAAAAAAAAATTAAGTGATAAAAAAAATATTGCCTTTCGTATATTACTAAGTAAATAATTGTGGTTATAAATAACTGTTAATAAGTTAAGTAAATAAAATAACAAAGTATAAATCTTAAAAAAGTGTAATGCGTGGAACGGAACTTCTGCCAATAGAGATTGACACTACTCGTAGACACACTAATCGACCAAATCGGACAATCTTTCACATTTATAATATTTGTAGGATCTAAAATCAGTAATCCGATTTCATTTTCTTTGCAAACTGATTCGATATTACAAAAAAATCGATTCAATATCGTTAGGTCACATAACTATAATTGTCAAACAAGAACTGTCAAGGAACTCTTCTTACGACAAAAAAACTATAGTCAGGGCAAGCACTGGTCTGTATACGTATATCTCAATTCAGGACTATTGAGGAGCTCAACGACTTGACGAACAAAACCAACGACAATGCTAATTTTGCAGATTGTATGACCTAACGGCTGATTTGATGTGTCAAATCAAAAGTCAAAAATTCAAAAAGTCAAGTCAAAATATTTCACATAGGCCTACATGGGCACTTATAAAACGTCAGAAGCTAGTGCACGGTTCCAAATTGGTCGTTTCCTATGGGGAAGAACCGGCAAGAAACTCCGTGCTTACTCTTTAAAAAAAAAGTGATTATTATAATCATCATCATCTTCCTGCCCTTATCCCGTTTTATTTGGGGTCGGCGCAACACGTTTTTTTCTTCCATTCTGACCTGTCGCTCGTCCAATATTGATAGCATTATGTAAGAACAGTGTAGACCAGTCAACATTTTTTTTTTCTGTCGACGGGGAAAATCATCATTGACGAAACCCGCTCTTGGGTGGAGCGGGAGACAGTGTCAGAGTCTTACTGACTAAAAACCCCGCGCCGTTCCTTCTAGCCTTCATAGCGGGGCTCTAGTTTCCTTTCGGATAACCCCGACCACGGTAGGCTTCGACCCAGATGGGCCCCTCCTGTTGCTGACAACTCCTTGAGGCGCGCGGGAACAGTGCACGCCGTCTACGCCTTGGCTCGGTCCGGACAGTTACCGGACGATCGTACAGCGAGCTACCCATGGCTCGCCGTCCGCGAGCCCGAGACCAGTCAACATTGTACACAAAAGCACAATAAGAATAAGTCGTAATAGGAAAAAAACAGCTTTAGACACTACTAATAGACTTTATTATTATATCCGAAATAATATGGGACCGAATAATCAAAACTGGACCCATCATGTAATGACAAATTCATTTCATACTCTTTAAAACAACGTTACATCAAAATATTTCAAACAAATGTTTTGTTGATTATTCTCTTTCCCTAAAACAATTGTTAAATAAAATTCAGAACATTGAGAACAATAAACAGAAAGTACATATTATTTTATTTACCGACGTTCATTTGTTTTGAATATTCAAAGAGAGAAAGTTGTAATTTCGACCGCAATGTGGAAACAAAAGTGAAGGACACCGTGACTGATTTAACGAAAGCCTTTGATGAAAGTAAAAGGTTGGTAATATTATTTAAAAGTTTCAATAGTTTGATTTTTAGTTTTATGAATTTTAAAGTCAACAGTGGATTTTAAAGTTGTTCTATTTTTAACAAAATTCAAACAAACTAAAAGTGCTAAACAGCTCTACTGCAGAGCGTGCGCGCCTGGGAGGGGAGTGGGAGTCGGGCCTCTGACTTCACGCACTACCATTGTCGAATATAGGCACCTTGTTCGGACAACTTTCTGCCTAGCTGTTTTATAATAACCATTTATTTTCAGGCATCGAAGGCCCATAGAAAAAATACATAAAATAATCTTATAAAATAATAAACTAATAAATATCGAAACAATAAAACTGTTCTCATCGCTGCCACTGTGGCGACTGTTGTCAACAGCTTCGGAAAATGTCAGCAAAAATACATAGTCACCGGGCCATCCAAGTGACTGATTGGTTGTTTTGCACTTGCACCCAGCCGTTTGTTGGCCGCTAATTCCCACTATGACCTGCCGGGACATGTGTTGGACTTAGTATCGGTGGTGTTCAACCTTAAAACATGATGCAAAAATCCATTCAGTTACTGATTCTGAACAAACTATACACAGGTTTCGCATGAACTAAAATTAATGCTGTATATCTTCGTTTTTCCTGGAAATACCCTGAAAAAGTTTTTTTTTGGTGATTTTACGTCAAAAACGCGCAATTACGAGATAATTACGCCCCAGGGCGTGCGTGGGGTTAAGGGACTATACGTCTTAACCTAACTAGAACTTATGTACGATCCTGTCTGAACCAAATTAGTTTGGTTTACGTAATGGTGGTTGCGTGATATTTGATCGCAGCCTTCAGCCTACCACGTACAAACAACGGCTGTACCCGCCATAACTGATTGTAAACAATCTGTTACTGTTTCTAAGTTTCAAATAAACTATTTTGGTAACCCAATTGTTAATTTGATATTTGCATCGATAAGGCTGCATTTCCATCAGAGATGTGCGAGGAAAATGTGTCGTGTGAGGATATATAGGGTGATTGGTAAGTGACCGATGCTTAAACACGTAATTGTACTCGTGATTACAAATAACTTTCCCAATATACGCCCCGGGCCACAAAAAAAGCCGCCACAAAAAAAAAAAAACGCGCGACAGCTTACGGCCGGAGAAGCTAGAAGCAGCTTCTAGTTTTTTTTTGTGGCGGCACCGCCGCACACTAGCCATAAAAAATGCCGCTACAAAAAGAAGCTAGAAGCGGCTTTTTTGTGGACTGTTTGCGGGGACACTTAGCTATCCCGGAAACGAGAAAAGGCAGAAGGCGGGCGCAGGCTCTAGGACTCTAGCTAAGTCGTGGGTAACCATATTCAAATGGCTGGAACGAGCTCAGCTGGACGCACAGCAACCCAGGACAGTTACCTAAAGAAATAAGGATGGAATGAAGGGATAAGGCAAGGAAGAAGAAGAAGAATAATGATAAAAATGTGTTGAGCGCCATCCTAAACATAAAAAATACTTAAGCCCTATAAAATTCTGCATTAATTGAGTACGAATGCAGGCATCCGTATCAAAATACTAACTCCGTGGTATCAAATAGCGCACAACGTAATTTAAAGTTTAAAATTCTTAACGAAACTATGAAAAGTTTCTAGAAACTCGCTCGAAGTTTTTGGGCATATTACGGATGCAAGAGTTGTCAAAAGAATATTTTCATGTTTTCGCATAGTTAGCCGAGTAAAAAGTCAAACGGATCATACCTTGTGTGTGAAACTTATATTTCAGGAATACTCCTGTAAAATAAGATGGAAATATGCGGTTTTAGTAAGGATTATATTTCATCGGGACGTCATATTGGCACGACCAGTTGCCACCATAGTGTTCCGGTGAAATAATTATAGTCCTAGGCTACCAAACTAGACACCATATAGACACTAGAGTCGCCATACATCCAAGCTTGTCACGCCACCAAATTGGTTGTGCAGCCAAACGGGCACCAGTTGAGTAACTCTCTATAGAGCTGTATACATTTTGTTGGAAGCGACGACTGGTCGCGCCGCCAAGGTGTCTAGGTAAACTATAGCCTTTAGAGCTTATTTTGGGCCTTAATAGTTTAAATATGTCTTTAAGCTTCTGTGAATGCATCGTTGAGGTGTGGTAACCGAGTGGTAACGACTCCGATTAACGATTTGTTAGGTCGCAAGTTTAGACGCATTTCTTTGTATATTTATTTCATCACTACTGCTTTTAACCCTTCAGATACCGTCAATTAGAGACACAATAGTAAGACAATAGATGCGCGGCCACCGGGTGTCGCTTGGGGATTCATGAATTAAAATGGTAACAGAAAACATCGTGATTAAACCTGCATGTCATAGAACCAAAAATTCGAAGACATGTGATTTTCACCAACCAGCACTGGGACCACGTGGTGAATTACGGCCCATTCCCTCTCCCAGAGAGGAGGTCTGAGTCCCAGCAGTTGAAAAATTAAAAGGCTGATTATGTTATGCTATGATCAGCATCATCATTTAAGCCAAAAGACGTCCACTACAGGACTGTTGAACATGTGTCTCGCTAAAGTGTCACCATACCAATTGTGTAACTGGTCCTGTGCATCCCACATCCAGATTCTCCAGATCCTCATCTTTGAGCCCCGTCGGTATCTATTCTGCGAGCAATAGACCCAGCCCACTGCCACTTAAGTTTGGTTATTCTTCGGGCAATGTTGGTTACCTTGGCTCTACAATGCGGATTTTTGAATTTGAAATTGAGAGTTGTATAGGTGATATATGTAATTTAGACATAAGTATTTAGAAATAAAACAGAATACCAAACAGTTCCAAGCAAGCACATTTATGAGACAGCACTAGCAAGTTGTTACAAGCGTAAGGAGTATAAATATCTTCATACTAGACTAGTGATATATTATGCTTCGGAAACTGTATAGTATTCTGTTTAAAAAAATATCACCAAATTACTTTTATCCTCTTACTATATCTGTCAAAATTTACTTTACCCTAAAAATCACTCTTTTGGTATTCAAGTACGGTTTGCTAACATACTTGACTGAAGATACCCTTGATTTATTTTTAAATAACTTAAACCAGAGAACTCAAAGAAGAGATATCGCTCATTAAATAAATTTTGAAGTACCTGTTAAGTGTACACCCTAAAACTGTTCAAGTTCCTCGTAATGAACTCACATGATATCTACATGAGTTAACTTTACTGCCCCCTAGCCACGTTACGATCGTTTCATTTCGATCCCCTTGCGTCAAACGCCTCGAGTTGGCCACGCCTCCGATTCCTTTGTACTGACGTCATCTCAACGCTCAGTCACAAAGGAATCGGAGGCGTGCTGGACCTAAAGCGCAGTTACTCTCGGGCTGCATACTGGAGAAGGAGATGCACATAGCTACAATGCTTGCAATTTAACATAAAGTTATACTTCTTTGGCTTTATTGTAAAGTCGGTTTCAGTGTCCGATTTGCACCCGTTTTTTTAGGTTAGTAAACTTCCAATGACTTCTTCCGTTCTTGGATAGAGCGCGAGGGCGCGTCTTACACTTTTAGTGACTAAAACTCACTCCTATGTACCTTCTTCGCCTTCCGTTCTAGGGCCCGGGATTTTCCATTCAGAGAAACGCACCCGTGGGAAGCCGGGACGGATAACTAGTTAAAACTAAATCGTTCCTGTATGCAAAGCTAAAGTAGTCATTGGAGAAAAAACAAGAACCTTAATAGAAACTAGTTAAAAGTCAAGTTACGTAACAGCCATTATTGTGAACTTAAGTTAAATACTTTTAATTCTTGTACTAATTGGTCTCCTGGCTAATTATTCTGTGCAAGTTCTTCCTAGATAGAATCTGAGATGAGAAAGGTCCGCAAGGAAGTTGCAACGTGTAGAGTTTGGAAGTTGGTGGTTTTTTGGTTGGTAGTTTGGGGGATTTCATCATCATCATCATTTCAGCCGATATACGTCCACTGTTGGACATAGGCCTCCTTTCTAGCAGAGGGATTTATTCCGTTTTAATACTTGCTTGTATAATAATCAGCCTCATTATGTTCCCGCTGCTGGGACTCAGGCCTCCTCTCTAGCAGAGGGAATGGGCCGTAATCCGCAGGTTGTTGGATGTCACATGTCTTCGAATTTTTGGTTCTAGGACATACCCGTTTTCTGACAATGTTTTTCTTCACCGTTTTGAGAGCAGTGGAGCTAGAGCTCTTCCAGAGATTACCACACACAAACAAAAAAAAAACGAACTTTTCCTCTTTATAATATCAGGGTAGATTGAGATGAATGATATAACAAACTTTTAAGCCATTTTCATGTTGACGATTGACCGCTCGAAAAGGTCATTTTTAATTACAAGCTTTTATTTAGTTTCACCTGTCCCAAAGTTTGTCTGTAATCAAATCTTGCAAATTAAATTTAACCCACTTCCCGGTTGCATGTGTAAATCAGATGACAATGCAAAACTATTATGACATGAAGCTGATCTGATGATGGAACCGGAAGGTATATAGCCAACTTCGTTTAAATACGAAGTTCCTATAAAGTTGATAGTTAAACGACACAACCCCATCGAGTTTGGGCTCGTATGATTCGTCTTGACGAGTAATAATAATAATAATAATAATATAGCCCTTTTATTCCGAACATTTACAATGTTATTTGTATTGTTATTATAAAATGTCCCTCAGCTCGGTGTGTCTTTTGACATAGGCCTCCTCCAACTGCTTCCATTGCACTCTGTCTATTGCTACTCTGGTCCAGTAAGGTCCTAAGGCTAAGCGAAAGTCATCTTCCCATCTTCTTGTTGGACGTCCCCGTTGTCTGCTTCCATCTCTTGGGTACCAGAGTGTTACTTGTTTGCTCCATTTTTCCGTCTTACAGCGTAGCATGTGACCCGTCCAACGCCATTTCAGTTGGTCCGTTCGGGTAAGTATTTCCGTAACGTTGGTTTTGTTCCTTATTTCTGCTGAGGTAATTCTATCATTTAGCTTTATTCTCAACATGCTTCTCTCCATTGCCCGCTGACACTTGGCTAGTTTTTCTCTGTGGTTCTGAGTGAGGGACCAGGTCTCGCTTCCGTATGTAATACAAGGGAGGATACAGGTATTAAAAGTTTTTCTTTTAATGGTCATGCTTAGTTCTTTACTTTTCATTATTTCCTTTAATGACCAGTATTTTCGCCAGCCACAAGCAATCCTCTTGCTTATTTCCTTTGACATTTGGTCTGTAGGGGCGATTATTTGGCCCAAATACACATACTCTTGTACGTACTCCAGCTTGTTTCCGTCCAGTACTATGTCGATCTCTGTTGAGTTGGTCATTATTTTTGTTTTCATTTTATTAATTTGGAGCCCAACATCGTTGCTCTTTTTGGCTAGAGAAAGTATCATTTTTTTTGAATCTTGACGAGTATTAATTATATATTTATACCGAGTAATAAAAGCTTGCTATGAAAAAAATATTTTCAATAAAAGTTTGTTTTCATTCTGTGAACAAATCTGTACATCTAAGTATAAACTAACATAAATCCATACTAAAAGTATTGTACAAGTTAAAGATATCTTCTAGTTCAACATGTTGTAGTAAGTTTTATGAAGTTCAGTCCCATAAATTGTAACTTCAAAATGCATTTCACGAAGCTATGCTCAGGGGATTTTAACTTGGACTTTGCTGTTTTAATGTGTAGGTGTTTCTTGATTTACTGGGAATGCATCCAACTTTACTTGTGAAGGTTTCTTTTTAATTGATATAAACTAGTGCTTGAATGCGATCCCGCCTGATGGTAGAAACTTTGCACATTTATTCGAGATTGTGAATGACAAATTTTTATTTCCGAAATCTTTCACGTTAATGGTAGACGAGTGGAGAAGTACTTAAGAAGGAAAACCCTCTTATGTACCTCACAAAGTGTATGTGTTAGATTTTAAGTAAGGAAAATACATTTATCGATGTATATTTATATGTACCTACATATCGACGATGAAGTGACAAGAACCTTTATCTACCAGAACATAATTTTGTTATTGTTATTAGTTCATTAGGTGATCTTGTCAGCAAATTGGATGCATAGTTGCTTAATAGTTATTGTCAGTTATAGTGAACTCGTTAAAAAATAAGATATAAAGTTAGCTGCTTTTGCCAGCTCACGCAAACGATTATTTAAAGTCTATCTACGTGAAAAAAAAAATCCCAAAAATGTCACTTAGGAGTTCTTGTCACTTCATCGTCGATATCGTGCTAAGGTGTCAAGATGAATAACGGTTATTTTCTGTGTATATTGATATTCGGCACTATATAAATATAACACATGCATTTCCTACCATAAAAAAATGTTAGATATCCCAAAACGATTTTTCGCGCAACAATAGACTTTTTCCATCGTAAATTGTTCTATACCTACATTTCTCCATCTGGACAGCATCGGAATTAAATACATTTGCATAATCTAAGTAATGCATTTAAAGATGTTTACTGTGCGCAATCTGACCATGCAATGGTGGCGGCACATTTTTAGTTTTTTAAACAAATAATTTACTAAAGTTTTTTTTTTTATTTTATCCAAGAAAGATGTTTGAGAGATATGAATAAACCTGACAAAAATCCAAATAAAGTTATAAGTAGGAACATATTTATAAAACTTTCACGGCTAAAAAACATCGGCCTCATCTAGTTTTAATTGACGAAAAAGTTGTTTTGTAAAAATGTTTTTAGAACTTATTTGCTTAATAAATGTTATTTAACTTTCACGTTGCATTTTGGTTGCTGAGTTTTAGTAACAAAAACTTTAGTTTGTTTTTAAGAAGTCGATTGTATTATTAAAATATTTTAAAACTGCAAAATAAATAAATACCATTATAATTTAAAATAAAATATCATGCCAAAATAATTCTGTTTTTCGAATAAAAGGCATTTATTTCTCATAATCAAACATTGTGGGGCAGGAAGATGATGATGATATAATAAAAAAAAATATATACAGCCATAAGCACACCACAACCGTATTTGTTTATATTTTTTTTGCTTCTTTTATTTTATTCTTTTCTTTTATTTGTGTTTGGGCCTTGTGCTGTACCAAATATTTTTTTTTTCTTTCAAAACAGTTATATAATATTTCAGTCAAATAAAAGGCATTTATTCCTCAAAATCCAACATTATTACACTAAATCTGTACTTCCATATAATTTGTAAACCAGTAACAATTAAGCTTGCATCGCTCATAAGACAGACGGTCTCCTCTGGTCCATTCATTAGTGCAGGACAGATTGCCTTAGTTTGACATTCATGAAGACTAGACGACGTCTGCAGGTAGTTATAATGATTAAATAATACTCTACCAAGACACGGACAGTAAGAAGACACGAAAATTACTGTCTTGTTTTTATTTTTGTTCTAAATTGTAGGCAAGCATATACTAGCTTTTGCCCTCACGGCTTCGCTCCCGCTCTTCCCTACTCTACCCTACTCTACTTTACTATACCCTACTCAACCCTACACTACTATACCCTACTCTACTTTACTATACCCTACTCAACCCTACACTACTCTACACTACTCTACTCTACACTATTCTAGCCTACACTACCCTAGTTTACCCTACTCTACCCTACTCTACCCTACTAAACTTCACATAAACCATCTACTAAATAGTCTGAACAAAGCCTAAAAATTTGGTTTGGATTATAATTCCGTTCTTGAATTATAAAATAACAACGAAAAGTGGCATTGATTTTTATATATATAATAAAACTATACATACTAATAAAAGTCTCCAGATGAAAGTTTGTGATTGTGTATATTATGTGTAGTATGGATATGTAGTTTCATATTCTGATTTAAATATAAGAATAATACGAATATTAAGCCGGTTTCAAATACTTATAAGTTTCGGTGATGGATTTGACTTTTATTACTTTGCTGGCATGCCAATTTCGGGATTATATTCCTTTGGAATAATTTAACACTTATTCTGCATTCTTCTTTTTTTACATCATTTATAAGACAATTTTATATGACCAACCATTGAAAATACCAATTATGTTCAAACTAGCTTCTGCCAACGGCATCGCTCGCATAATAGTAGGTTTGTCCATACAAACTTTGGTCTCCAGTTTTATCCCGTTAGGAGGGGTAACCCTCTCTTAGTGCTCACCTTTGTCTTAAGAAGACACCTTGTGCCAAACTTCACGCTCCTACTCCCTGGAGTTTCGGTTGTGCGTTGATATATCAGTCAGTTTTTTCTTTATGTATATAAGTATGTACCAGCGGCTTCACCCGCGTGATAGCAGAAAATCATCCCAAGGGAACATACTTCCTGGATAAAAAGTATCCTATGTCCTATTCCAGGATATTGTCTATCCGTGTACCAAGTTTCATCAAAATCGGTTTTGCCTTTAGGCGTGAAGACGTAACAAACAAACTCACTTTCGCTTTTATAATATTAGTAAAGATTTAGAGATAAGTTCAAAAGCAGCATACTTCATCAATGATGTCAAAATATTTATTGGTAAATTAATGAAAATACGACAGTTTCAGACAGGACTTTTTATTTCTATTAGCTTAAGTGAAAACTCTGATCTTGGTGAGCCAGGAAAGCTAAGTAATTGTTCAATTACGCAGCTTTCTTGGAAACTAGGAATTAGAGACTTCCTACTATAACTAATTAAGTGTATCGGGTACTTTCTGGACCTTTAGTTCGTTTTTTCCAAAATGTTTACCTATTATTAGCGTTTAACTGATTTGCAGCCGAGTAGGAGAGTAGTAGTAGCCGAGTGGTATCGACCCCGACTTATAAGTTGTAGGTCACGGGTTCATAACTAGGGTTGTAACGGAGCTTCGCTTTCGCTTCCGTTACTACGGAAGTTCCGCAAGAAATCGTATATTCGCATCCGCATCCGCAAAAATTTTGCGGAGTTAACGGAGTTTTATTTACGTCATAAATTCATTATCATCGAACAATACCAAGCGAGCAGCGACGCTCGACGACGACTCAGCCATCCAGTCACGTGTTGCGTTTGAAATGGTCGAGAATAATCAAGATTCAGCGTGTGCGCCCACCGCGTTTACTAGAATTTTTCTAGTAATCAAAATACTTCCAAATACTTTTACAAAGAATGTCCTTAAGAAATCGTTTCAGGCGATACAATAATACAGATAAGTGTCCCCGCACACAGGCCTGATGTTTGTCTGTAATAAAATCTTGCAAATTAGATTTTGTGTAAATCAGATGACAATGCAAAATTATTATGACATGGAGCTGATCTGATGAAGGTACCGGAAGGTGGCTATAAGAACTTGGTAGTTAAACGACACAACCCCATCGAGTTTGTGCTCGTGTGATTCGTCTTGACGAGTATTAATTATATTATGTAGGTATTATACCATGTTATAAAAGTTTGCTATGAAAAAATCATTTTCCTTAAAAACTTGTTTATCATAGTTCTTTGATGAGACTGTTTTTTTCATATTTACATGCCGATATACTTTATGATTTTAGATATATTATAGATATTTATATCAATATCTTAGTTTAGATAGATAGCTGTATATTATAATATAAATAACTATTTTTTTTTTAATTTTAATTATTTGTTTTTCTATATGTTAAATTTTGTGTATTATGAAAGTATGAATGAACGTATTAAGAAAATGATGAAAATAAACCCTAAATAACAATTTTTTCTCATCCAATGTCAACTTCGCATTCGCATCCGTTAACCTCCGCATTCGCATTCGCATTTGCTAAGTGGCTTCCGTTACAACCCTATTCATAACCTAGCCAGGCGCATAACTTTATGTAATTTATTTCATCACCACTGCTCCCATAACGGTCAAGGAAATCATCGTGAGGAAACCTAGAATTTAAAATTCGAAGACATGCGACATCCACCAACCTGCACTGGGCCTTGGTGGATTAATGCCCATTCCCTCTCCTAGAGAGGAGGCCTGAATACCAACAGTGGGAACATTATAAAGCCGACTATGCTATGCTAACCGATTTTTAACTTCTAGTCCGTAGGCATTAAAAGCAAAAAAAACGGTTACAATACCAACTATTTACTGCAGCTGCCTTTTGCCATGTCTCTAACGCAGTAAAAGCTAAAAATTATTGAACGGACAGTAAAAAGGACCTATGAGAATAACGTTTTTTGAAACAAGATACTACTAAGTTCAAAGAAACTATAAGTATTCTTTTTTTAAATTAGTTATTTATTCGTTTCTTTGTGTTTTGCATTTTCTGTGATAACACAGAATTAAATAATAATATTCCAAAATTTCCACACAACGCCGTCTAGTCCCAAGCTAAGCAGAGCTTCTGTTATGGGTACTAGACAACTGATAAACATACGAGTACATATATATTTTTAAATAAAAATAATAGCTGGCTTAAGCCCCTTGTACGCCTCCCAAAGGTCCAGGACCTCAGGGTCCTGAGATAAATAAATAAATAATAATAATATTCCACAACTATCATACAACACCGTCTAGCCCCAAGCTAAGCAGAGCTTGTGTTATGGGTACTAGACAACTGATAAACATACTTATACATTTCTAAATACATACATATTATATATAAATTACACCCAGACACAGAACAAATGATCATGCTCATCACATAAACATTTGTCCTGGGTGGGAATCGAACCCACGACCTCCGGTATAGCAAGCAGGGCCACTAACCACTAGACCAACAGGCCAGTCAAAAATTTCTAACCAAGAAATCTAATAAGAAAAGTGTTTTCATAATAGTATTTCCTACGTGGAAAATATGTATTTCCAAAGGCGAAGTAAACTATCCTACAATCTGTTCCTTCATTCGCTCTTTGAGTTCGGGGTGTTTCAGATGTTTTTGTAGCAAAATATCTATATAACCGACATCCACCTTGTTTGTCACGCAATCGAAAATATTATAGATACTATGAATACTGATAGGGTTCTGTACACAATACACACATCTCATTTATTCGTATTTCTTCATAAAATTACCATAAATATCACTTACACTGAAATGATTGCCTCATAAAATGAATCCTCATTCATTATTTATGGAACTAAAATACAATACATAATGTAGAAAGTTTTTAGACCTGTTTCATTTGTCAGTCACGTGTGTATTTACTTTGATAATTAAGTTTACATTCTCAGCCGGTAACGATCTGCACCGTTTAAATATTTTTATCCCCTTTATTCATTTCATATACTTACCTACAAATTACGAGTACATTTTTTTAATCATACAAAAAACATTTAAAAATAGAAAAAAAAAAATAGTTGGCCGCCGGTGTTGGGAACAGGGTCCAAGCTACCGGTGGTTAGGGCTCCAGAGACAGAAACTTCCTCACAATGAGAGACGTATCGAGGAGTACTGCCTTCTGTATCAGGCCCTTAATCCAACCACGCAACGACAGCTTCGACCGATGGTCGTCGAACTTTTTGGCCATTGGCGGTCACGACAATCGGCACAAAGATAGCCGAGTCCACATTCCACATGTCGACAACCTCGTGTGCTAAGTCGAGATATTTTATTTGTTTCTCTTTTTCAGCTTTCACGAGATTCTCGTCATGTGGGATGGTTATATATTATTATTCATAGACTTGCATTTGATCACTATCTGACCTGTCCCCAAGCCAAGTTACAACCGTTTCTATTCTATTCTGTTGTGTCGAACGCCTCGATTTGGCTACGCCTTTGATTCTTCTATACTGACCACGTGATTGAGCGTTGAGATGACCTCAGAACAAAGGCATCGGAGGCGTGGCCAACTCAAGCCTTCGACAATAGAGAATAGAAACGGTTGTTACTTGGCTAGGGGGGCTGATGGTAAGCGATGATGTGGTCGACGACCTATTCAACGTAAGTCTTGTCCTACTCCGGGTGGAGTATGCTTGTCAGAATTTTACTGCCTAATACCCACACGTGTTCATTCAATTGCTCTGTGCGTTGCAAGGTCGATTCCCTACCGCACACCGGTGTGTGGCACCTCGCAGCCCACTACTTTTAATCCCTGACTGTATATAATTTCCTTCATTTTTACATCACATTCTTTCTTCATTTGTAACAGCATAAGCATGTAACTAAGAGACCTACTTTTTATCGTGACATGCACGCTGTTACGCGTATAACTTGTTAAACTGCTGACATGTAGGTATGTTTGATGGCATGCATAGTTATTAACTCAAGCTATTTTGCCATTGAGAAGTCAAAAGCTCAGAAAAAAAGAAAGAACACAAGGCACACAATAGTTCACCATCATTTTCATTTCAGCCTAAAGACGTCCACAGCTGGACATAAGCCTCCCCCAAGTATTGCCACAACGACCGGTCCTGTGCATCTCACATCCATCGGGTTCCCGCGACCCTGACCAGGTCATCGGTCCACCTTGTGGGAGGCCTTGTAACGCTGCGTCTTCCGGTCCGTCACCAGAACCTTTCGTCGTGGCGACGCTTGAGGGAAGCAAAAGTTCAACAGTGGACGTCTTTCCGCTGATGAAATGATTTATTTACGTACCCTCATTCAAATTTTTATTCGAGTAAAAACACAGAAATATCATAAACAACGAGAATCCTAAATAAACTTTTTGTGCAAAGTTAATTACGATCAACTTCAGTAACACCGAGATAGACTTTAGCAAAAACATTCAGCGTCTGTTTTGTGAGTTCCGATCTATGATTATTATTGTTTTGCTGTTTGTTTATGTATTGAAGTAACGCCCATTTATCGACGGTCATAAAAATTATGGTAATACTAGCTTTTACCCGCGGTTTCGCCCGCGATTATTAATATATTTTATTCTTTCTCCCGCTTTTCTCACTTTTTTAAAATAGCCTTTGTCCGTCTCCAGGGTCCGAACTATCTCTGTGCCAAAATTCATCAAAATCAGTTTTGCTATTTAGGCGAAAAGATGTAAAAAACGAAGAAGACAAACAAACAAACTCACTTTCGGTTTTATAATATTAGTAAGGAAGTAAGGATGGGCCATAGTAGGCTTTATTCATTAAACTCCAAGCGAACGCCGGCGTTCGCGCACCCATTGTCTTTCTATTTTGACTCAAATTATCACGATTGAAGAGTTAAAGAAGGCATAAAACTATCCTAAAAAAAATTGTAAGGGAACCCACTCCCAGGATAAAACCTCTAAATATCCAATGAACATTGGATATTCGGACATGGTCTACCCATGTACCAAGTTTCAACGAAATTCGTTCAGCCGTTCGATCGTGAAGAAATAACAAACACACACACGCACGCACACATTTATACTTACTTTTCACCTTTATAACATACAGGGTTATATGTAAAACACTAACAACATTGCAGGACTTTATTACTAACATTATAAACAACAACTTTTGTTCTATGACTTTTTACAAAACTTAATTAATTTACCAAAAACCAACCGTCAAGATTTCGTCATTCTATCTAACACATCAGGGCACATTGCACGCAGAACAGATGGTTTCTGGAGTGGCGTACTCGTACCGGAAGACGCAGCGTTGGAAGGCCTCCAACAAGGTGGACCGACGACCTGGTCAGGGTCGCGGGAATCCGATGGATGCGTGACGCACAGGACCGGTCGTTGTGGCGACGCTTGGGGGAGGCCTATGTCCAGCAGTGGACGTCTTTCGGCTGATATAATGATCTAACACATCTACTCTATATTTTGCTACACCCACCTACGTCTGTATGACACGATGCAAGCACATCAAACACCCCTGCCGGCTGATCCCCAGTCCCCACGGTCAATATTTAGAAGGTTCAATTTAAATATTTTTATTTTTGTATGAAAATCTGATGAACTAAAATATAATTATTTGTTTATGATGTTAGTAATATAGTCCTAAGAGGTTGCCTGTGTTTTATAAATAACCCTGTATAGAGTAATTAACTGATTAGTAAAGAGATTTTTTTTATTTTTTTATTTTTAGTTGTCAGAAATTGATTGTTTGAAACCATATTCTAAAAGGCCTCACACAATGTGTGAGTAAATTCTGTTAATAACTTGTTACTCTCACCGGTGTGGGTGAGGAACACTTTTGTTTAATTGTCTGTAAGCCGCCCCTAATGGGATATAATTACATTTATGAAGTAAATTACTGCGTAAACTGAGTTACCAAGGCACACGGAAGTATACCAATGTTTTAAGATAATCGGTTTAGAACTTAAAGAGGGTTCGTTGACTATACAGAAGTACTTAAGGGGCAGATATATGATTTTTGATGATTTTAAATCTAACATTACTTACGACTAAGTATCCCCGCACACGAACCTCAAAAAACGCCGGTCAAGCTTATTTTTGAGGCTAGTGTGCGGCTGTCGCGCGCTTTAGCTGTTTTTTGCGGCTACCCGGCCTCAAAAAAACGCAGCCACAAAAAAACGCTTGAAGCGGCCATAAAAAAAAGCTAGAAGCTACTGCAAAATACAGCTGAAGCGCGCGACACCTCTTGTGTCCGGTGAAGCTTAAAGCCACTTCAAGCATTTTTTTTTGTGGCGGCACCGCCACACACGAGCCACAAACAAAGGCCGCCTCAAAAAGAAGCTTGAAGCGGCGTTTTTTTTAAGCCCGTATGTGAAAAAAAGCTCGTAAAATATGAACTTACCTTTGGGCTTGTGATATAATGAAAACTCTTCCGAAATGAACTGTTTAAAATAAAACTAATTTAATTTTTGAACGAAAAATCTAAAATTATTTTAACATTTTCATACTCCAAAAGTAAGCTTAACTTTTTCTATTCAAACCCAAATATGTGCAAATTAGTGGCAGGATATAGAAGTTTTGACGCTCATGACTTCCCCATCTACATTTTTACTATTTGCTTCCATTCCATTAGGTTTTTAGGGTTCCTTAAAAGGAAACAAGCTTTTAATGAAAATCATTTTTTTTCATAGCAAGCTTTTATAGCTATACCTATACATATAATTAATACGCGTCAAGACAAATCATACGAGCCCAAACTCGATGGGGTTGTGTCGTTTAACTACAAAGTTCCTATAGCAACCTTCCAGTTCCATCATCAGATCAGCTCCTTGTCATAATAATTTTTCATTGTCATTTGATTTACACATGCATGCAAAATTTCATCTCAACCGGTAACCAAAAAGTGGGTCAAATTAAATTTACAAGATTTGAAGATAGACAAACATCAGAACAGGTGAAACTAAATAAAAGCTTGTAAAAAACCAAACCCTTATTTAGATCACTTTATTGTCCGTCTGTCTGTCTGTCTATCAAGACTCTTTAAATCAAGAAAGCCCTTGAAGCTTGTTATTAATAAAAATATTTGGTATAGTGAGAAATTGTAATTGTGTTTAAGTAACTTAAGTGGGGACACTTATTGTGACGGACG
This sequence comes from Mythimna lalbum, assembly GCA_949319445.1. NCBI lineage: Eukaryota > Metazoa > Arthropoda > Insecta > Lepidoptera > Noctuidae > Mythimna > Mythimna lalbum. The sequence continues at coordinate 19,293,949 of OX439356.1, read as the reverse complement.
GGAAACTACGGAACCCTACACTGAGTGTGGCTCGACAAGCTGTTGACCAGTTTTTATTATTTGCTTCTACTCCATTTTGTATGTTGCTTGCAGAGCAATGACCTTCGACGTCTGGTTCCCAAAAAATAATCTAAAAAAAAAACCTTTCTGCAACACTAGCTCCAAATGCTCAGTAGGCTTTGACCTAATATCAGTACTTAAGGATTATGACCTGTTTATCATCATTAGCTGGCATCGAACTATCCGAGGCTCTAATTGGATAGTGTTGGATAGTGACCGATCCGATAGAGTTATGCAATAGGACGAAAGGCTGGAGCAAATGGAATTTTAGGACGGCGAGAGACTAGTAGATGAAACAATCACGTGACCAAAATGTGTTAAATGTTTGAACGCGTAGGGGGTATTTTCAGGAGTGGAAATTTCTGCCAGTTTCTGTTTCCTACTATCTGCAATCTGGAGATCTTTAACCCTTCAGATACCGTCAATTAGAGACACAATAGTAAGACAATAGATGCGCGGCCACCGGTGGTCGCTTGGGGATTCATGAATTAACTGGACTACGAGACTTAAAGAGCGGTCGTTCTCGGATAAAAGATAGTGATACGCAGGCACAATGTCTGCAACTTTTTGATTCTGTTGCTGTGTAGCTTATGAAACATAAAAAAGGTTTATAATGCGTAAAATTATATACTTTTACACATCATTATAAAACTCGTGATTATTAGCAAAACAATGTTTTGTTTGTTTGTAGAAAGTAATCTCTGGAAGTAACTACTGGTCCGATTGCTTAAATCTTTTCAACGCTAGAAAGCTGCTTTATTCTTGAGAGACATAGGCTATAATTTATGTAGGCGAGTGAAGTTGCGGGTAAAAGCTAATACATAATATTATTGAAAAGGTTGTCCAATGGAGTTTCTTGCCTAATATTCTTCTTTAAATATATCTCCGTTTTAATATATATACATTTTTTATTTGTATTTTTTTTTCTATAGGACATTGCTTTTGCAATACTTTTTTTTAAATTTTTGGGACTTCAACTACCTTAAACTCGTTGATAATTTATTTTGTTAACAATTTATTGATAGTTGCAATTATCTATATTTTACTTGATTTTTTTTTATATAGCCTCTTTTTCGTTTTGTAATGTGAATGTGAGAACACTGTATACCTTACAAACCTTTAGATTACTTCCTATTTAAATTACTTTTTTATTTGAATTACTTTTTTTATTTTTTGCTTTTGTGTACAGTAGGTATTGATATACACTGTTCTTACATACTATCATATTGTAACACCTACCACTTTTTTTAAAAGAGTAACCATGGAGTTTCTTGCCGGTTCTTCTCCATAGGAAACGACCAATTTGGAACCGTGCACTAGCTTCTGACGTTTTATAAGTGCCCATGTAGGCCTATGTGAAATAAAATATTTTTGACTTTGACTTTGAAAGAGATATACGTACGCAAAGAGCAACTGAAGGACATAGATGTGGTTTTAGTCAGTAAAAAACTGTCACGCCCTCGCGCTCCACCCAGAGCAAGAAAAGTCAATGGAGAATTTTACAACTTAAAAAAAAAAACTAAGAGTACCACCGTTCGGTACCAACTTCTAATCCGGTCAGCATCCGGACCGTGCCGGTCCGTTGCGTCAAACGTGTTGTCCGATGCATTCCGATTCCGACGTAGGTAGCTCTCTAATCCGTTGACGACCTAATTCGATTTCAGTTTTGTCACAACGTTTTATCGAGTTCCAATGCAACGATCCTGTTTTAATTGCCACATGGCCGATAATACCTATACTGTGTTTGGAAAGACAAAATTGAGACATATTATAGCATACGCACTTCAATCAGCCTTATAAAGTTCCCACTGCAGAGACAAATTCAAATTAAAAAAAAAAAACATTTATTTCAAATAGACCAAATGGCCAAAGGCACTTTTGAATAGTCAAATGTCAGTCCAAGAAAAGTGAAGCTAAATTGCACTCTTTGGGAGAGGCCTAAGTCCAACAGTCGACGTCTATCGGTTGAAATGATGATGATGATAGTTATGCTGGGACTCGGGTCTCCTGTCTGGGAGAGTAAATGTTCTTGTAATTCACCACGCGGGCCAAGTGCTGATTGGTGGATATCACATGTCTTCGAATTTTTGGTTTTAGGACATGCTGGTTTCATCGCGATTTTTTCATTCAACGTTTATAGAGCAATGGTGATGAAATGAAGAAAAAAAAGCAAAGTAATGCGTCTGGCTGGGTTTGAACCTTTGACCTACTCGTAATTGGGGGCTGTTACCGCTCGGCCACCATTGCTTTCAATGCAGATCCTTTATAAATACAATTAATTTAAAAAGAATGGAACAGAATAACTGGTACGCTAATATCATAAAGGCGTACGTTTATGTTGGCCTTATAATGTTCCCACGGCTGGGACTCTTTGAGAGAGGCCTATGTCCAACAGTGGACGTCTGTCGGCTTATATGATGTTTTTTTTTTTCGATGGGGAAAATCATGTTATGACAAAACCCGCTCTTGGGTAGAGCGGGAGATAGTGTCAGACTCTTACTGACTAAAAACCCCATCCCGTTCCTTCTAGCCTTCATACCAGGGCACGAGCTCTCTTTCGGACAATCCTGTCCCCAGTAGGCTTCGACCCAGCTGGGCGCCTCCTGCTGCTGACAACTCCTTGAGGCGCGCGGGAACAGTGCGCGCCGCCGACGTCTTGGGCTCGGTCCATTACCGGACGATCGGACAGCGAGCTGCCCATGGCTCGCCGTCCGCGAGCCCGCGTCTACGATGGTCGGAAATCGGGATCGGAATCCCGGCGGCGGCGGCGAGGGCGCCGTAGCTTGATGCGGTCGGCCTCCTCCTTTACTAGCATTACTGCTTCGCAGAAGGAGGCGACCGCCTGCCATTCCCCCTCGCTCCGGACCATGGCCTCGACCAGGGCTCGGCGCGAGAGGTCTCCGCCGCCGATCGCCCCCACGAGGGCACGGCGATGCTCCGCCCAGACTGATACGATGTAGGTTTATGAGAGTATGTGTTTGTTATCGGGTATCTTCTTTACACTCGAAGGGCTGAACGAATTTGGATAAATTTTATCACACGAGTAGACCATGTCTTAGAATAGAAACATAGGATAGGTACTTTATATCCCGGGGGTCTATTCATTTGGAACAATTTTCTGCAATCACGCGGGCGAAGCCGTTGACAATAGCTAGTTTTCATATCGTTGTAATTGATTTTAATAACATACATCGTCATCATCATTATTAAGCCGGCAAGTAAATTTTTTACAATAAATAGTTATAAGCATTTTATTAAAAATAAAATAAAATACCTACACAATAACTATCATTCTAAAATCAGCCTCACCCAAGCGCCGCTATACAGCGCGGACATGCGCGTCTAGCATCAAAAATATCTTCAAATGTCCAATAGCAATCAATTTAGATACTGGTAATTAAGAAAACCAGCAACCACTACCCCCAAAAAAAATCAAACACGAAAAAATCTCGCCAAAAAGCGTCCATTCTTAACCCCGTTCCCAAACAACCTTACTTGCGAGCCTCCTGGCGTTTCAGTAAATGTTAAAACAAACGGGAATAGGACAAATGGTACCTATGCACAGTGCCGTAAGTTGTCTTTTAAACGGCTGGTGCGGATGGGCCTTTAAAAAAAATTATCATGCTCTGCAGGCTCATACAAAACAAAGAAAAAAAAATACGTATGACGTGATGCTTCAAACACACCACCCATTATTTACCTGGACTGCTGGAGCCCTGAGCACCTACAGAATCAGCAATCCTTGTAAAGGGGGGGGGGGGGGAAGGAAATTATCAAGATGATACCAAAATTATGTGAAAAATAATCCCAGGCAAGATCCAAACAATTTACTTATGGCATACTGTGTATATTTTTTTCATTATGGATAGGTTTGCGTTTGACCACTATCTCACATGATGTTAAACGATGTTGTGGCCGACGATGGTAGTAATTATGATATGTATTATAATACATTATATAACTTACTAGCTTTTGCCCGCACGGCTTCGCTCCCGCTCTTCCCTACTCTACTCTACTTTACCCTACTCTACCCTACTCTACTCTACTGTACCCTACTCTACCCTATCCTACCCTACTCTACTCTATCCTACCCTACTATACCCTACACTACCCTACTCTACCCTACTATACCCTACTAAACCCTATTATACCCTACTCTACCCTACCAAACTTCACATAAACCATCTACTAAATAGTTCGAACAAAGCCTAAAAATTTGGTTTAGATAGGTGAGCCCGTTCTTGAGTTATAAAATAACAACGAAAAGTGGCATTGATTTTTATATATATAGATAATGTTTGTTTCCTAAATAAAAAATTTGGACCTGCCTCCCTAGCCAAGTTACAACAGTTACGCTTGCTACGAACGCTTCGAGTTGACCGTGCCTTTCCTTTGTTCTGACCACGTGACTGAGCACCATTCCCGTACATCTGAAGCTTTCTACTAGCGTTAACGACTGCAGATTAGCAACTTGGCTAGGGGGGCTGGTTTGATCTTTTCTGCGCCCTGTACCTGCACGGCTGGCACTGGCCCAATTACGGCACTGCCTATGCAAGCACGGATGCACCAAAAAGACTGATCTTGTAAACTTCAGTCAACCGTGCGTCTGTGGGCTGAGTTGATTGGGTTGTGGCCATCCACTTTGCTTTTTGCTGCGTACCAGCTAGATTTTTCTTACAAAAAATCGAATCTATTATAAATTTGTTTTTTTTTTTAAGCTGGGAAATCATCCTACGAGTTCTCCTGCTCTGCGATGAAGTGGGAGAGCGTGTCAGATTTTTACTGATTAATTTTACTGATGTTCATTTTTTGCCTTGTCGTCAGTCAAACCTTGAAGTCAAAGTTATGGCCCCAGCACGCTTCAGTCCTGCTGGGTTCCTACGGTTTTGCTGTTTTGAGGCGCGAGTAGAACACTTCTCGCCTCCGACGATTCGGGTTTGGTTCGTACGTTTATTGGATAAGCGGAAGGCGAGCTACCCATTGCTCGTCGTCTGCAAGCTTACACCTACGGTGGCTGGAAATCTGATCTGGATCCCGCCGACTGGGGCGTGCGGATATCCGTTCTCTCATGCGTGCGGCTACTTCCTTCGCTAACATTACTGCTGCGCTGAAGAAGGCGACCACCTACAATTCTTCCTGGCTCCAGACCATAGAATTATACTTTTTGGTATCTATGCTCCAGATGGCCTGAACCAGGGCCCGGTGCGAATCTGCCTATTAGTGAACACCTGATTAAAATCCATTCAGAAGTTTTTGAGTTTATCGTGAAAAAACAGACAGTCACGGTGGGCATCATAGATATCCACAAAATATATAGGTACAGAAGTCAATCTACATACAAAGCGCACTCGAGCAACCCGCACATAGACACCGCTCACGGACACGATGTTTAGGTAGCGTCTCCGACCACTCGTCGAACAGTTCCGGTTCAAACGCTCCTTAGTGTGCGTCCACCGAGCGTAGGTATAAAAAGTGAAGTACATACATGAGATTGTCTTCTGTTTCATCTATTTTGTGCGGTGGGGGACTACGTTTAGGCTGTTTGTAATAAACATTAAGCTAGCAAAGACACCGATACCTCAACAATAACCCAATTCAGCAAATCGATATACAAGTAATTATATTGAAAAAAACTGCAAAAATAGATCAACCCACATTTTGTAATACAATTCCGACAATAGTATGAATACTTTTGTATTCGAAAGGCTACGTCATTCAGTATTGACATTTTAGTGAGTTCCATGAATTTATTTGATTATGACGTCATGTTGTAATAAACGTAGGTTACCTATGTGAGTTTTGAAAGTCATTCATAATATAATTATATTACAGTTAATTGATGATTTTGTATAGACCTAATTTCAAACGGAATATGAAAAAGTTGAATGAATTATGTGTCGTTTTACTTTACATGGGGGAATATATATTTATACTAGCTTTTGCCCGCGGCTTCACCCGCGTACATAATCCCAGGATAAAAAATATCCTATGTGTTATTCAGGGATATGGTCTACTCGTGTACCAAGTTTCATCGAGATCCGTTCAGTAGTTTTTGCGTGAAAGAGCAACAAACATCCATACATCCACCCATACATCCATCCATACATCCATCCATACTTACAAACTTTCGCATTAATAATATTAGTAGGATTCAAAGGCCTCTCCCAAGTCCTTCCAAACTTTCTTCGCAGTACGCGTTCAAGTCATCCCGCCACCTCTTTCTAGGCCGGCCTCGACGGCGCTTTCCTTCAGTAGGAACCTACTGTGTGGCGATGCTTGCCCAGCGGTCCCTGTGCATGCGGCTGACTTGACCCGCTCAGTCCTATTGAGACTGGCAGCCTTTTTACAGGAATAATATTATATAATCATAGTTAATTGACGATTTTGTATAGATCTAATTTCAAAGAGAATGTGAAAAAGTATGAATGAATTAGGTGTCATTTTACTTTACTTGCGGGAACATTTAAAAGTTACTGTGGCCCTAGAACGCAAAGGATAAATAAAATAACAGATAATTTAGTCAGTAAAAGTCTGAGATGTCCTCTCGCTCCACCCAAGAGCGGGAGAATTCATTTCTATACGATAACGTGATAAAATAAGCGTGCAAGTGAAAAAGAGAGATGGAGCTATCAGTGGCGAAGCGTGAAATATTGAGAGAGGTAAGCCGGAGCAAAAAAAAATGCTTGCCTACTCCGAGCGCGGGCACGCAGTCTTGAGTCCTTACCGAAAATCTGTGATTGGCATCCTGGATTCAGTCTTGTATAGGCAGATGTATCTTCAGTCCACTTTTACTATACGTCTAAGCACTGAGATATTGAAACAGTGTCTTGCAAGTAGGGTTGCCAGGTCCTGGAACTGAAAAGCCGGACAATCTATCCTATTTAGCCGGATGTTTGGTCAAAAAGGCCGACATTTTTTTTAAGTCTAATAAAATTCATGAAATCTTTTTAAATTCTAATGAAAAAACCATAAGATTAAGTGATATTATTGCTACACTATTACATATCCACTCTGCTTGTGCTAGCGATACAAGGTAAGGCAAAACTCTAATGACAATTCTAAACAAAATGGTCTTTAAAAAGCCTAACAAAAGCCAAAAATGCTCAAATTTGGCCGGACACGCCACTTAAAAGCCTGACTATGTCCGGCTTTATCCGGACGCCTGGCAACGCTACTTACAAGCATAATAGAAGTGGCTTTGATAAAAGCCGTTTGTGGTGAAATGATGATATGATGTAAATTAAACAAAACTTAATCGACTAAGTACTAATAATACCACTTATACTCTAAAGCTATTCGTCTATTCTTTCTTACAAAGTGCGCTAAGACATTATCATAAAAGCCGGGAAGATTCTTAATTTTTAGTAAAGAACGTTTTTCTATAGAAAGAATGGCTAGATCAGATAATCGTTCTTGTTTTTGTTACGCGGACTTTTTTGTAGATATTTGTAAGATCTACAATTAATTAGAACATTTTACGGTTCTATCTTTAATAGTTCAGGCAGCGTACGCAAAATAAGTAATGTTTCTGGTTGATTTTTTACACCTTGTGTCCGAAAAACCCAAATATCTTACGGAACCCTATTTTTTTCCAAAATAAAATTTAGCCTATGTTACTCGTGGATAAATTAGCTTTCGAGTGGTGAAAGAATTTTTAAAAACAGTCTAGTAGTTTTTAAGCCTATTCAATAAAACTCTATCAAATAACTCGAAAAAAAACCGGCTTGCCGGAGCGCTTTAGAGCGCCCAGGTTAATCGACCTTTATGTGACGTCATGAGGTATTCTTGTATAGAAATTTAAACGCTAAAAAGCCGATTGCGCCTGCGGCTTATGTTATAGTGCTACATGTTGTTGAAAAGTAAATTTTGTTGATTTAATGTTCATAGTATACTTAGTGTAGCCGTTATGTAATGTTAGCTTTGTAGTTTTATAATTTCTGATTGTGCCATTTCTCAATTACGGTAGAGAGTTGTTGTGTTCTAAACATCTGAAGGGAAGCCGATGGGAATCGAGTTGTATGGAACCTTCGTCACTGGGAGCTATACACCCTCTATAGCTCCATAAACATCCGCCAGGGTGCGGGAGCAAAACACCCCTCAACCCCAGGGTGGTCCTGTGACCATGTATTTATTTATTTATTATTTATTTATTTATTTAAACTTCATGTACAGTAGTGGTACATAGGCGGACTTAATGCAACAAGGCATTCTCTCCCAGTCAACCTTATATTTATGATTTATGTCGCCAACCAGGCACCATAATGGGCTTATAGCTTTGTGATTTTTAATAATACAGTTAAAAAAAAAATACGTAGATTCTTTTCGTAAAAATATTAGATAGGTGTTTTAAGTTTCGCATATACTAAAAATAGGATTGTATAGCTCCATCCCTTTAACAATTCAGTTTAGGTCGTAAAATGGATCGCAATAAGAGCTTATGGTAGGGCTTCCGACGAGCTACATATATGATGGTATTAATTAGATAATAATGTTGGTTTTAATTTGTTGACAGGTGGCTGTTCTGCCTTCGGGCACTCGTGCTTCGGCGGCCACGGCAAGAGGTCTGGTGATACTTCGGCGATGGATGTAAGTAACAAGCATTAGGGGCTTATCATCATCATCATCATCATTTAAGCCCCCACTGACCCCACTGTTGGACATATGCCTTCCCCAAGTGTCGCCACAATGATCGGTTCTGTGTACCTTGCATCATCAAAATGGACCGATCACTTTGTAGGAAGTCTTTCAAGGCTGCGTCTTCCGGTACGCGGTCTCCACTCGAGAACCATTCGGCCCCAACGGCCATCTGTTCTGCGAGCAATGTGCCCTGCCAATTGCCACTTAAGTTTGGCGATGAATGATTTATCAATAATTTTATCAATGTTTCAAAATTTATTTAATCTAATGTCTATTTAATTTATTTATTACTAGCTTTTGCCCACGGCTTCGCTCGCGTTAAATTCCCCCTTTAAAAGGAAGTGAAGGGGTTAGAAAGAGACAAAAAGTATCCTATGTCACTCTCCATCTTTTCAACAAATCACGTCAATTCGTCGGTCTGTTTTACTGTGAAAGACGGACAAACAGACACACACACTTTCCCATTTATAATATTAGCATGGATAGTATGGATGCTTTAACTATTATATTTAATTCAATAATGTTATTATAGACTTTCGTCTTGAGACACTGTGGTATGTTACCCAAAGGGCAATGGAAAGTGCTATGCTGATATGAATGAGGATATCCGCAGAGGAACCAAGGTTACCGACATAGCACGAAGAATTGCCAAACTTAAGTGGCAGTGGGCAGGGCACATTGCTCGCAGAACGGATGGCCGTTGGGGCTGAAAGGTTCTGTAATGGCGACCACGTACCGGAAGATGTAGCGTTAGAAGGCCTCTTACAAGGTGGGCCGTTGACCTGGTAAGGGTTGCGGGAATCCGATGGATGCGAGACGCACAGGACCATTCATTGTGGCGGCACTTGGGGGAGGCCTATGTCCAACAGTGGACGTCTTTCGGCTGAAATGATGATGATGATGATGTTATTATGGGTTAATTAAAGCCTGAAATAAACGATAAATATGAATATTCATTCAGTTTTATCACTGGTAAATCTTCAATTGAATTCGACAATTAAAACCACACAATAATTAAGACAAATTGAAAGCGAAATCAACATTTTAACACGTTCGCTAGCTTCAGGTTTTTTAAATAAAATCCTGAAGAGGGAAATAATTTAACGCCATTACAGGAACTTCTCATAAAGTGGTGACAATCGTAAGCGTAATCGCATAGCAATTATCCTTTCAAAAATACATTTTGTGCGTATTTAAAATGTAGGCACGGTTTGGAAATGTATTGTCGCCGAAATTGTAGGTATTTTTGTTGAGTGTACGTACTTTTAGCTCCTGTAATACAGTGTACACTGGCGAAGGAGCTAGGGAATTCATAAAATGCCTGTATTATTTATGCCAATAAAGATTTTTATTATTATTACTTGGGTGTTAGAAAATCGTTGATCTAAATACGTTAGAAGTGGTAAGGAAATATTTTGGTTGAATTTGTTTTTTTTTTATTCTGCGACATTCACAGAACACCATTATCATCCCAAACTGAGCAGAGCTTGTGGTATGGGTACTAAACAACTGATAAACATAATTATATATTTCTAAATACACACAATCATGTTAAAGATATATTGTGTAAGTGTTGTGTCGTTTAACTTCCAAGTTTCTAAAGTCACCTTCCGGTTCCATCTTCACAAAAGCTCCATGTCATAATAATTTTGCATCGTCATCTGATTTACACATGCATGCAAAATTTCAGCGCAATCGGTAGCCAGGAAATGGATCTAATTTAATTTGCAAGATTAACAGACAAAGCTTGTATACAAACTGTACCTCTTTAGAATATTTTAGTGTAGATTTTTCTACCAGCAAAGATCTTTGACATGAACTGCGGTATAATAAAAAAAAACATAGCACAAATTGATTCACTTCAGCTCCTTAAACTTGTTTCACGCAGTTCAAACATGCTAACTTAAAAGAGGAAGTTGCGAGGGTCCTCTGCCTTCTCCTAAATCTACATTCACTCATAGTTTCCGCATAATGGAAGAAAAACATTCACTTACAAAGACATTGTGCTATGGAGGACACAGGCGTATGATAATGTTTTTTGGGGATATATGCATGAATGAGTTTAATCACATTATACAGTATATACAATGTGTAACGTAAAATGCTCAAAACCTCGGACACCCCAAATGATTTTTAATTCGATTGACCTAACTATGAAGGAAAATAAAAATTTAGTTTGTTTAAAATTCATATCTGCATTGAAATAAGACCTTTTATTATCCCGTGTATGAGAAAATTTGATTGGAATACAACTATTTGTGTTTGTTTACCTATTTCAGCGGGTTTGCCCACGTGATGGCTTGACCTATTCATAAATAGACAAGACGACATTTTTAATGATTTTTTTTTTTTGTAAATGTTACCTATATTAAAAAGTGGTTTAATTGATTCTGCTCGTTATTCTGAACCAACTAATTTTAGGTTTTGCGCATTTAACGTTACACCTTGAATAGGTGTTTAACTAAGTATAACACTTCTCACTCTTTTTTTTCGGTGGGAAAATTATCTAATTACATCCCCCGCTCTTGGGTGGAGCGGGAGATAATGTCAGACTTTTACCGGCTAAAAACCCACTCCTGTTCTTTCGTTGCCTTTCAAACCTGGGCTGAGCTACCTTTCGGAGCTAACCCTGGCCCCAGTAGGCTTCGACCCAGCTTGGTCGCTTCAGTTGCTGACAACTCCTTAAGGCGCGCGGAAACAGTGCTGGCCGTCGACGTCTTGGGCTTGGTCCGGACAGTTACCGGACAGTCGGACAGCGAGCCACCCATTGCTCGCCGTCAGCAAGCCCGCATCTACGGTAGCTGGAAATCGGGATCGGTATCCCGGCGGCGCGGCGGCTGGGGCGCAGTGATCGAGGGCCGTTGCCCGATACGATCAGCCTCCTCTTTTGCTAGTATTACTGCTTTGCAGTAGGAGGCGACCGCCTGCCACTCCTCTTCTCTCCGGGCCATGGCCTGCACTAAGGCCCAGCTCGAGAGATCGCCACCACCGCCGATCATCACCACGAAGGCACGGCGATGGCACTTCTCACTCTAGGCATGTGGCATAAGAAAATTTACAACGGGCTGTAGGTTCTTAGGCAGACTAAGAACTCCTCATGTAACATAAATTCCTAAATTATGATTACTAGATCCAACAATAACTTTAAAAAGGTTAATTACTGTTTCACACTTCGTTACGTTTTAGTGGTAAATGATAGTGCTATTATAATTACGACCACAAATTAAAATCTCCATACCATCGCGTGCCTATGGCCGTGAATAAAACGAGTGGTGACGACCACATAACGACCACATGGCGACCACTAACGACCATAATACGGCCCAGTGGGCAATGCTAATGGGAAAACATTGATTTTAAGCTTTTGCGAATTATTATGACCGAATTGTGTGGGGTGGCTAGTGTCGTAAGGGCCGATACACACTAGAATAGGTATACAGTAGTGGAAAACTCCCTTCCACCAGATTTGGAGAGTTTCACACTTACTGAATTTTTAGTTTGCCTGTTGGTCTAGTGGTTAGTGGCCCTGACTGCTATACCGGAGGTCGTGGGTTCGATTCCCACCCAGGACAAATGTTTATGTGATGAGCATTATCATTTGTTCTGTGTCTGGGTGTAATTTATCTATAAAATGTATGTATTTAGAAATATATAAGTATGTTTATCAGTTATCTAGTACCCGTAACACAAGCTCTGCTTAGCATGGGACTAGATGGCGTTGTGTGATAGTTGTGGAATATTATTATTATTATTATTATATTATTTATATTAGTTTAAAATATTATTTCAATTATCGATTTTAGGTGAAGTTGGATGATGAAGGAAGATGTGAACTTGGCTACGAATTTTTTTGTTCTAACCACGTGACTTAACGTTGAGTTCCATACTTTTGATAAGTTTGCAGATTATCAATTTGGCTAGGAGGGCAGGTCGTATTGGCATTTCACCGTCGTCATAATTATAATTAAATGTCTCACATTCATTTAACCCTTCAGATACCGTCAATTAGAGACACAATAGTAAGACAATAGATGCGCGGCCACCGGGTGTCGCTTGGGGATTCATGAATTAATAGATAAATGTAGAATAAGGTAAGAGAGACAAAGTTTGACGCCAAACAATTAGTGAAATGAGAGCAACTACTAGTAGTAGGTGATGTCCAAGTTAAGAGCCCCTTGACGGACATGCCTCAATTACGGAAGTTTTGCTAAAAGCAACAGGGTTAGTAATTAGGAAATATGAAGGTTAAAAGGTCCGGCATTAGCCGGTAGTGATGTACCTAGTACGGTAGCCGCCAGATAAATCTATGGCTTACTGTCGTTTGGGACACGTCATGTTTATCAAAAAGTTTTGTTTGATAAATATAAATTTACACTAAGATTAGGTAGTGTAAATCAATATTTATCAAACAAAACTTTTTCATCTGACTGTACAAAACAGTTTTTTTTATCGGCGTCCGAATCGTCACCAAAAAATATTAACATTAAAAAATGTGTCAATTGGGACACTGTGTCCGAATATGACGTGTCTCAAACGACAGTAAGCCAAATCTATACAGGGTTATTTGTTAAACACTACCACCTCCTCTCAGGACAAAATAACAAACTTTACCTCTTTATTATATTAATGTAGATTATATTATATTAGTTTTAGAATAGTTTATTTTATTAGTTTTTTATGTTTTTTTGTTTGTAGGGGGTAATCTTTAAAAGTACTGGTCTGATTGCTAAAATTTTATAATTGATAGAAAGCTGCTTTATTCCTGAGTGACACAGATTATATTTTATGTTCGCGGGCGAAGTCGCGGGGATAAGCTAGTAATACAATCAATATACTAAACAAAATGTTATTGTTTCTTTACTTAACCCTGTGTCTTTATCCCTTGTTTAGCAGCTATCAAGTCAGGACCTGATGGCACGGCACCAGCTCGGCCAGGAAGAGACCCCCCCGCACCCCGTATACCCCCACTCGGGCTACAACGTGCTGCCCTCTGGAGACGACATCATACCCGTCAGGGATGGAGGTGAGGAGGACAGTACGTAGTCATCATAGAACATTGTTAATGTAAGATAAGGGAAAGTGTACCCCCTGGGGGGTACGTCGTATACCCGTCCGCGTCGGAGGGGTATACACGGGGGTATAAAATGCTTCCGTCTGGTGTTGACATCATATCCATCAATGAGAGCGACGTTGGTGAAGGGGATAGTACGTAGTTGTTATTATGGATTGTTGTTATGAGAAAATATGGGAGTATACCCCCGCGGGGTACAACGGGCTGACATCGGGTAACGGCAATATCAAACGAATTAATAGCGACCGCTTCGCTTTGCCTATTTCCACTCCACATCCACGTGCGGTTGATGACGTAAGCCACCGCAATAGAATTTCAAGCCCTACAAAGGTTTGTTATATGGTACAATATCAGCTTCAGTATACGCGAAACCCGAAACACGTTTCAAATATTTTTATGTAAAGAATCTATGTAGGTACAAAATTTCGTAACTGTATCATGAAAAATGCTGCACAATTATATGGTCAATAGGCCATAAGGGCAACTGAGAGGTTGTTTTGCGCCCGCATCCAGCTGACGTGACCTGTATAATTGTATCTGTATCTCTTAATATCGTGGGGTTTTTATCACGCGTGCGGGTTTGCTCTGCATGCAAAAAATTTCATAATGCAAAAAAACTCATTTCGCGTGCGTATTCTACGCATTACAATAAATACTTGTAAGAAATGAACACATGCGAGGGTTACGCGTGCGGAGCAATCCCAGATGCGTGATAAAATCCGCTCGATATTTAAACTAAAACCACCCTTATGTAGTCCAGTTTACTACAACTGAAGAGGTTTATCAAAATTACATCATTATCCGTGTCTGCAGGTGTATACGACCGCGAGGACGCTGGCGCCGCCCGGGAAGTCATGAAAATGAAACTTCGGAACATCTTCAAGCATTGGGTAAGAATTATAAAATCCTTTTCTGTTTATTTTCTTAACAAATCTTAGATGAATGGGTTTTAATAATAAATGCACGACACGCCCTCTCGCATCACCACATTGCGGGAAAAGTTATTCAATGATTTTTCGACTCGAAAAAAAAAAATGGTTTCAAAATAGAGAATGAATAGGCTCTTAATAAATTAGCGCGCCTCACTATCAACGATTGCATCACTGCTTACCATCAGGTGGGATCGCAGTCAAGCACTAGTTTATAGCAATTAAAAAAAAAGAGAAGCTATTTGCGCGTTCCAAATCGTAGATATCTATGAAGAAGAACGTGTCAGAAACTTCACGGAAAAATAATATCAATAAATAGTTACAAAATTTATGAATTCATCGTAAACGAAGAAAAAAAATCATTTAATAAACCCACCCACACACACCACACAGTCAGACAGTCAGTCAGTTTTGCTACATACACGCTCAGGTTTACCGGTACAACTCACCTGTACAGACAAACCTGTTAGGTACACCCTAGTGTGTATGGTGTGGATTAATGCGCTAGGATATACCAAACAGGTAAACCTGTACAGTTATACCTGTCAGGTAAGCTTGTATGTAAACCTGCACAGTTGTGCAACATACACGCTCCGGTTTGCCTGTACAACTCAACTGTACAGGCAAACCCTAAGCGTCAGGTATACCCTAGCGCGTCTTCTTCTTGCTTGCCTTATCCATTCATTCGGGGTAGACTCTCCTCGTCTTTAGGCGCCAGGACTGTCTATCCTGGGTTAGATATATTGTCGCGGGCGAAGCCGCTGCTTCGCCCGCGTGATAGCATAAAATTATCCCAAGGGAACATACTTTCGGGATTAACATTATCCTATGTCCTATTCCAGGACATGGTCTATCCGTATACCAAGTTTCATAAAAGTCGGTTTTGCCATTTAGGTGTGAAGAAGTAACAAACAAATAAACAAACTCACTTTCGCTTTTATTATATTAGTAAGGATTTTCTTGAAAAAACTTCCTACATAATAAGAATAATGTCAATTCAATTCAATTCAATTCAATTCAATTCTTAATTAATGGCCTTTGTGGAAAAGACACCACAATTTTGCCAATAACACGTGCGAACTGTTAATAAACCATCAAACATTGGAGAGTATTTAGCGTGAATTAACAGTAAAAAACAAAAAAATATCTTTTTATAAAATGAAAAAGTACAAAATGATACAAGAAGAATTTCTTCGCAGATACAGAATTACAGTTTGAATAAATGACATACCGTAATTGTCAAATTGATTGATTCGAGTGAAGGTAATGACTTGGAATAATGTTCTTTAAATCAATGGATTAATGGGTAATCTAAAAGATATCAATAATGGGGTAACATAATAAATAATAATACCTTATGATGATATGTTGTCCTCTTGGTGCTACGTCACTTTGTGCTTGTGACCATTTTCTAGGGTACATTGATTGAGTGTGCAAGTCCACTCCCTATAGTCTTGACATAGCTCTTGGTAAACAGTCCACATAAGCCTCCCAAAGCTATTTAGATCTATATCTTTGTTTTGGAAGAAATAATGATAACAGGACTATTTTTAAAAAATCTCTTTTATTATTTTTCAGATGGACAACTACAGGCGGTCGCAACAAAACCCGGACGACGGTTACTACATTGAGTCCCTGTAAATTATCTAAAACATAAATATATTTGACACATTACCCTGTAACTAACAAATCTTTCAACTACCTACTCGAAAGTAAGCTTGATTTTCAAAATATTTTTAAAATAAAAATAAATAAAAAGAAATTGTAACTACTTATTATTTTCTTAAAAAAAATGAATAATAATAAAAATCTTTATTTTGAAACTAGAAATAAACAAACAATTTACATATATTATTTTGTAACAACGATAATAGCAGCAATAATTTGAAACTGATACGTAAGTTATCAAACCCTATGTGGAGGGTCCAGAAACATAAAAACAGGAGTAGTTACATATCCATTCCATTATATTTACATATTTTCACTGTTTATTCTAGATACTTCTTTGAAACACAATCCAATTCTTTTTAAATAAATTTATTTCATTAAATCTTAATAATAAGTTATGAAAATCAAGCTTCTTTCTATTTATTCCATTAAAATCGTGTTATCTTTTATGGTAGGTACATTATAAATGTAATAAAAAATATCTTGTCAATTAAATGTTTTCACGAAATATAAATCATGTTATTTAGAAGAATTACTTGAAATATCTGATTAACTGTTTACGTGAAAAAGGCTGGCAACTATTTTTTTTTTAAATTTTAATCTGTAAAAAAAAAAATGCTGTATAAATCTATCGATTCTTTTTGTTTAATTTTTTCCAAATTTTCTTCTCATGGTACCTGAAAATACATTTATTATTCTTGTAATTGAATTATGAATGTTCGGCTAACGTAAGTTTACCATCGAGAAAAAGGATTAAAAGTAATATAAATTATTAACTTATTAATGTAGAAATTGACTGTCTCTATGAAATAAGAATGTTTGTGTATTTATTAAATGGTTAGATACATACAATAGGCTGGCAACTCTGTTTTATTTATTCCAACTACCCTGTTTCTTCTAACGCTTTTATAAAAATTGCCAAGGGTGGGTCAGGATACCCGTAGTGTATGCACGTGCGAATACAAACACCAAACATGAACATTTGGTTTGTACATATGGCATATACGAACACGAACGCGAACATAATTCGAATCGAGAACGCGCACAACAGTCATGAATTGTCGTAATAGCCATGACGGCGTCGTTGATTGTGAAGTAGCGAAAAGTTTTTTGGTGTTCGCATTGATTCATGAAGAAAAACATATTATTGTCTATAAAAAACATATTAATGTGGTCGCTGCAAACATGTTTGACGAACCGAGTGTTCGATGTTCGTGGACACGTGCGAACCAAGTTGTTGCGTGCCATGCAACGTAACAAAGTTCGGACGTACGTACACGGTAGTGACTCGTACTAATTTGGGGCACTGACCTCTACTATGTACTACTAGACTGTTTCATATGTTTGACAGCTAATTTTTTGTGCCTATTTGAAGCGCCACTTGCAGGCGTCCAGAGAACAAAATGACTTTTAATGCAAATGGCTGCAGTGAAGTACTCTGAAGTATTTTTGCATCTTGAATTAGTTTCTTTAGGATTTCATGTTATTCCTGCTTCAGAAATTGTACAAAACCTGTGGAAAATGAGTTCATGAGTATTTTGTAAGCGCCGTGACATTACAAGTTTTAGTACCATAGACAATCGCTACGGCCAACAGCGCCAAAATGGCGAATACCAAACAGGCACACTATCAAAAGCACTTTGACGGCCGCCAGTAACTTGGGGACTTAGAAGGGAGCCTTATTGAGTTAAATGTTAAAAACGGGACTAAATGCGATGATGCTAATAAACACATCTTAGAGGCAGCCACCATCCATTACTGGGAAATGTTTCGAAAGAGTTGCCTCGGCCCTTTAACGTAAGGGTTTTCTCAATACACTTACTCGAAAACCCGCTCTTATCCCACCGCTTTTAGACACGCAATAAGACTGTTTTCCGCACTAGTGCAGAAAAGTGCACGTGCTCTCCCCACCACAATATTATTAAATTTATCGCATCAGGCTGGGCGCGCGTCGACCCCACAAGTCGCCGGTCACCCACCGTTTATTAATTTCTTCGCAAGTGTATTAAAAAAATTAAATAAATGGAGAAACATAATAAAAATGAAAGTGATGAAAGAAAAAATGTCCAATCGCAGAGAGAAACCATTGAGTGTTTCTACCACGCGAGTCACGGGTGAGAACTTTAACAGATTTATGGGGGCTACCGAGACTTTAAACATTCTTTCCCTCAGTTCTGAGCGTAGCCTACCATTTGGAACGAGCAATCTATAATTATGTCAAACTATAAACAATGCTACAGTAAATCCTGGAAGGTGCAGGCGGCCATGCAGGACAGGCAGCAAAGCAGATAACGCATCTTAAAGCTCATGCAGAGGGTGGCGGCCGAAATTCCTGTTTCTTCTTTTTAATGCGGCTGGCTTTCTCGCGGCGAATAATTTATTTATCAGTATCGATGTCTGAATTAACACTAAGCTCCTGGCATACCTAGAAGCTAATGATATCTTAAGTGACCGTCAATACGGCTTTCGCCGAAACCGGTCAACTGGAGATCTTCTAGCGTATGCCATCCACATCTGGAGTGAGGCCATCGAGAAGCATGGGGAAGCGCTTGCCGTCTCCCTTGATATCTCGAAGGCTTTCGATAGGGTTTGGCACGAAAGCCTTATTAGTAAGCTTCCATCCTTCGGTTTGCCCGCTGGCTTGTGTTCATGGATCGCAGACTTCCTGAGTGACCGGTCCATCCGAGTGGTCATCGATGGCTGCTCGTCCAGTCAAATGGCCATTAGTGCTGGAGTCCCTCAGGGGTCAGTACTCTCGGCAACATTATTCTTGCTGCACATTAACGATTTGCTTAAGCCCGGTACCTTTGGGTATGCAGACGACAGCACTGTTGCTGAGAGTTACACATCCAGTGCACGAGCTAGTGGGTCACAGATCCAGTCTCTCCGAGAGGCTATGGTTGAGCGCTTGAACTTGTCCTTGGAGGCAGTCTCCGATTGGGGTGATGCCAATTTGGTCAGGTTCAATGCCGCAAAAACCCAGGCGTGTCTATTTTCCGCTAAAAGGAGCCAATTCAGCCCCGCTCCAACTTTCCGGGGTGTAACCGTGCCGATAACCAACCACCTTGACCTTTTTGGTGTTACGCTGACATCAACACTCAACTTTGGGCCATCCATCGAAGCAAAGGCTCAACTGGCTGCAAAAAAGCTGGGAATCCTCGCAAAGGTCAGACAGTACTTCACGCCGGAACAGCTGCTCAAACTTTATCAAGTGCAAGTTCGATCGTGTATGGAGTATTGCTCTCACCTTTGGGATGGATCTGCCCGATACCAGCTTGATGCACTTGAGGCAATTGAGAGGCGAGCCAGAAGGATAATTGGCGATGATACACTCGTCGATTCGAAGCTTCAAAGTCTTGAGCATCGACGCCGAGTTGCTAGCCTGTCGGTTTTCTACCGGTTGCATTTCGGGGAGTGTGCGTCGGAATTGCATAACCTGATTCCGCCTAGCCCGTTCCATCATCGGACTACCAGACGTACGGCGATGCGCCACCGGTACATGGTGGACATCCCGCCTACACGCACAAAACGTTTTGGAAACACATTCATTGTGCGTGCAGCTAAGGAATGGAATTCCTTGCCGGAGTCTGTGTTTCCTGATAACTACAACCTGGGAATCTTTAAATCGAGAGTGAATAGGTTTCTTCTAGGTAAGCGCGTTCCATCGTCGACCGCATCGTCGCTTTCCATCAGGTGAGATAGCGGTCAAGCGCAAACCTATCAATAATAAAAAAAAAAAAAAAAAAAAAAAATGTCACTATCATCTGCAAAACGTCCATAGCTGGACATAGGCCTCCCCCAAGCTTCACCACATCAACTGGTCCTATGCGACCGTTTTGTATGTTCAGGATTCAATCACGAAATCATCGGTCCACCAACATCAGGTCTTCCAACATTCTACATGTGGGCAGGTTGACGCTGCTTATTTTGATTTAAGAAAAGCTTTCGACACGGTCGACAATGATATTTTATTAATGAAGTGCACAGAAGTTGGCTGTACACCACATCTATTGCACTTCTTCGCCAGATTTATGCAGGATAGACAGCAGTACGTAGACTATAATGGGTGTGAATCTGACCCATATTATACCTGGTCTGGCGTGAGCCAAGGCAGCAATTTGGGGCCTCTCGAATTCATAAGAATGATAAACGATTTACCAGAAGTCGTCAAAAATTGAAGGAGGATATAGATAGGGTAGTGGAATGCAGCCAGGATAACAAGCTTTTCTTCAACGTGTCGAAGTGCTCGGTGATGAGTTTTACACGCGCACGTGTTCCACTGGTACATGAGGGCGCCACGCCCATGTAATGTGTCTCTGAGGTGCGGGATTTGGGGGTTGCAATCACTCCTGAACTGTCGTTTCGCGATCATATTAAGAGCATCTGTAAGAGGATGTTTAGAAACTTGGGATTTGTTTTGTATAAACCTGTAATGATAGTAGTAAGGAAGATAATAAATAAATAAATAAATACATATTCACTCCACAGTTTTAAAGTCTGTACTATTATTACGCACACAGAAGTGATATGCACATTAATCTACACACACGTCCGAAGCCAAACCCTTTTGTGAGATAGAACCACTGTATTTCTTTTCTTTTTGTTCACATCCATACGATCAACGATTATGAAGACTATATAAAATAATAGTCAGATTTAAGAACAAAAGAGGTTTAAATGTTTGCGTATCTTTAGCTAAGCCAGTAATGGTCTTGCTTAGCTCTTAATATCAAACGTATACATCAGGGTATTATAGCTGGATGAGGATTTAGCATGAAATCGTTTGGTTAAGTATCTCTGAGTAGTTTTCTTTTGGTATGAAATCACACTAATTAAGCGAGAACTACGTTCGACCGACGCACACGTGTAGCAATAGTAAGCAGTGGTGGACGAGTGGTTAATGGCTCCGACTTACAAGTTGTAGGACGCGGGTTCAAACCCTGCCAGACGCATTACTTTGTGTAATTTATTTTAAGGAAAATACCCTCAGAAAACCGGCATGTCCTAGAACCAAAAATTCGAAGACATGTGACATTCACCAACCCGCACTGGGCCCGCGTGGTGGATTACGGCCCTTTCCATCTCCTAGAGAGCAGGCCTGGGTCCCAACAGTGGGAACATTAAAAAAGGCTGCTAATGATGACACGTGTAACATGCCTGATTAGTATATAGACGTCGCGTGGGGATCAAAAGTAGCTCTATAAGTCTACCTTCCATATAAAATGTATGGAGACCGGATATCTATGACGGAGACTGACGCGCCCAGTTCGGCGTGTGTAGCATGCGTGTGAGCAGTGTAGTTCTAGCTTTATATTATAAAGATGAAAGTTGGTGAATGTGTATGTGTGTATATTAGTTAACTTTAAGGGTTCCGTACCTACTCAAAGGGTAAAATCGGGACCCTACTCGTATTAAGACTAACTACTAAGACTTCACTGTCTGTTCATTTGTCTGTTCATCTGTCTGTCCATCTGTCTGTCACCAGGCTGTATCTCAAGAACCACGATAGCTGTTGCCACTATAACAACAAATACTAAAAAATAAAATAAATATTTAAAGGAGGATCCCATACAACAAACGCGTTTTGCCGTTTTTTCTACGGACGGTACGAAAATCTGCGTGGGTCAGTTTTGCACTTGCCCAGATTTTTTCATACTCGAATGGCTTGATCAGCAGTGGTGACCACTCATGGCGGGCCCTGGTTCAGGCCATAGTCCGGAGCGAGTACTCTGCGAAGCAGTAACGTTAGCGTAGGAAACGATCACACGCGTGAGAGCACGGATGTATTTTTGAGGTGGGAAATCGTCTAATGACTTCTTCCGTTCTAGGGTGAAGCGAGAGGGCATGTTAGATTTTTACTAACTAAAACCCATTTGTGTCCCTCAGTTACTCTTTGCGTTCTAGAACCACGGTTTATGTTAGAAACGTTTCGGAAACACATTCATTGTGCGTGCACCTAAGGAGTGGAATTCCTTTTCGAAGTCTGTGTTTCCTGATAGCTACAACCCGGGTATCTTTCAGTCGAGAGTGAATAGGTTTCTTCTAGGTAAGCGCGTTCCATCGTCGACCGCATTGTCGCTTTCCATCAAGTGAGATAGCGGTCAAACGCGAACCTAGCAACAATAAAAAAAAAGAAATTCCCTTTGGATAAAAACGTAAACTGGCTTTGGTACCTACTTCACTGTTTTTGACGGTGTAATTTTAAATAAACAAATTATATCGATGTATTTCTTTGTTTATTGGTTTTGCTTCTATACAGGGCTAGATAATGATATATGTAATAAAACAATAATGGTAAAATAATGATATTTAGCCGTGTAAGGAAGTAAAACATTGAAAGTTATGAGCGTCGTAACTTCCATTATTCGACACTTATTTGATTATATTTGGGCGTAAATAAATAACATATGGGGTATAAAAATTGTAAAACATAAATATATCAATGGATACAAAGGGATTTTTTTGGTTAAAAACGAATAATCAACTTTACTTTCATTTCATATGTATTTCTTTCAAGTGTTTTATTAACTTATAAATCACCAAAAGCTAGTTTTTTTTAAGTGGGAAATCATCCGATGATTTCTCCCGCTCTTGGACGGAGCGAGAGGGCATGTCAGACTTTTATTGAGTAAAACCCACTCCTGTTCCTTCTTTGCCTACGTTCCAGGGCCTCGAAGATCGTCGGCTAGATCATCGCTTACCATCAGGTGAGATAGTGAACAAACGCGAGCCTATTGATAATAAAAAAAGATTAGAACATAATTAAGTTCGCATATTTATTTATTTGTAATAATCATACCAACAGCACAATCACTTACAATGCAAATAAAACTTACATTAAAAAAATACATTTCAGTCACCATGCAAATAACAGGTATACCATGCAAATATATGTGGGATTCAAAAAAAAAAATTCAAAATTCGAAGACATGTGACATCCACCAACACGCACTGGGCCCGCGTGGTGGATTACGGCCCATTCCCTCTCCTAGAGAGGAGGCCTGAGTCCCAGCAGTGGGAACATTAAAAAAGGCTGATGATGATGATGATGATATGTGGGATTTAACAAAATGAGAAATTAGCGACATACAATTAAAAAGAGTGTCCAGTACACCAAGATACAGAACATTATAAAGAGAAAAACACACCGAAACATAAAAACGTACACCATTTACACTTTACCACTACTGTACATGAAGTTTAAATAAATAAATAATAATTATACGATAGCCCGAAATAAACTATCTGGCCGTTGCCTGGACCAGACTCAAAAGCCGTCTGGTCGCAGAATCCAACCTTTTCAACAGAGTTTGGCGGGACTTTATGCTCTGCTCCTCATACCTTTAAAAATCTCCACGGTAAATAGAGAAGATGGCGTATAGACCTAGAGTTCATAGATTATACGATACGTCACTTTTAAGTCGGTATCTGATTTAATCCCAGTAACAATTCTAAAACCAAACCAAGCGAAAAGCCGTTATAATGATAATATGTTTATTTTGCTTCACCAATTAACCCTTCAGATACCGTCAATTAGAGACACAATAGTAAGACAATAGATGCGCGGCCACCGGGTGTCGCTTGGGGATTCATGAATTAACAACTTTTAATGAGATTTTAATTCATAAAACAAATAAAAAGAACGGTTGAACCTTACCCGAGGATATAAATTAACATATGTACATACACCTTTGTACCTCTTAACTTTTTAATTTGCGTCTCGGTCACGGAGACAATGCGAGGTACACAGCTCGTGTACTTAATCTAGAGGTTCTTGTTTATTTACTTTTTTTAGAAAAATGTCGGTCCTACACTGTCTCATTTAATTTTTTTTCCGTGACGTGAGTCAGAAACTATTCTATTATTATTACTGTTTATAGTGTAGTATAATCAGCATCTTAATGTTTCTCCTCTCTAGAGAGGGAAGGGGCAGTAATTTACCACGCGGGCCCAGTGCGGGTTGGTGAATGTCTTCGTTTTTTTAGTTCGGTTTTTCTTCACCGTTTTGAGAGCTGTGGTGTTGAAATAAAGCACACAAAGTAATGCGTCTGACTATATCGAACCCGCGACCTATAATTCGTTAGACCTGGACCACCACTCTCTCTGATTACTTTTTTTATTTATGTTTTTATTGTGTTTATTCTGTGATTGTAAGTATGACATAACATGTAATCCTTGCTGGCCGATCATATTATACTAACTTGTATTGGTATACTTGTATATATATTCATTCTTGTATCCGTCTTCTCTCTCTTATTTATTGCACCTACCACTATTTTTCTCTTTATCACCCAAAGGTTGACTGGCAGAAAATGTTTTTGTCTTGGGCGGCTTGAATTCCTCACTTCACTCAGGTTTTTTTGTTAACTCTCTCAAAATGCTCGGGAGTTAGTTATATAAATCCCTCACTGACGTTCGGGATTAAAATCAGCAACCTTCGTTTCGTTCGGAATTCAACATGACGCCCGTGACTTAAAGACACTGCTTTATCCCCTAGTCATATAATTTACTAGGTATTATTTTTGTATGAAAATCTGAAGAACTAAAATACGTAAAATTTTAAAAGTCATAGAACAAAAGTTGTTCTTTTTAATGATTTTTGACATAGTCCTGAGAGGTTACCAGTGTTTTACAAATAACCCTGTTTAATGCACATAATGGTTTTTTTTTTTTTTTTCTCTCGACGGGGAAAATCATCATTGACGAAACCCGCTCTTGGGAGACAGTGTCAGAGTCTTACTGACTAAAAACCCCGCGCCGTTCCTTCTAGCCTTCATACCGGGGCTCTAGTTTCCTTTCGGATAACCCCGACCCCGGTAGGCTTCGACCCAGATGGGCCCGTCCTGTTGCTGACAACTCCTTGAGGCGCGCGGGAACAGTGCGCGCCGTCGACGCCTTGGCTCGGTCCGGACAGTTACCGGACGATCGGACAGCGAGCTACCCATGGCTCGCCGTCCGCGAGCCCGCGTCTACGGTGGCCGGAAATCGGGATCGGAATCCCGGCGGCGGCGGCGGGGGCGCCGTTGCCTGATGCGGTCTGCCTCCTCCTTTGCTAGCATTACTGCTTCGCAGAAGGAGGCGACCGCCTGCCACTCCTCCTCGCTCCGGACCATGGCCTGAACCAAGGCCCGGCGCGAGAGGTCTCCGCCGCCATGCACATAATGGTGATTCATCATCACCATAAAAGCTTGTAAAATATATTAAAGAATGTAGATTAGAGAATCTTCGAATTTATTATAGTAGTGTAGCGTGATTAAGTTTGAGTGACACGTTGCAACCACACTTCATTAAAATCCACAACTAAAAAAACAACAAAACACAGTTATTAAACATCAGGCTTACAACAAACACAGCGTTAACTTTGTTAAATCTAGTCGTATGAAACAATTGAAGACTAATGAAGCGTTCACAATAATCTGTATTGAAACAATGTGAGGGTTTCAAGGAATGTTTATCAAACCGCACTTGTCTAGTCTCGATTGATTAGTTCCAAAAGCTAGTACATTGTTTGGATTTCAAGTTCAAGGTCAAGTTTAAAATAAAAATTGTATATTTCGATACAATTAGAGAAAGTTTGTCATTGCAAGCGAGGCAGGATTTGTCTGAGGCGTACCTAGGGTGATATAAAGCCAAGTGCTGCAGTGAAAAATTTTCACGTGTATCAAACGACGTTCTTCAATACTTAAAAATAAATAAATATAAGGGATTGGCGCGCGGCTCGTGGGGGCCGCTTAGCGCCCAGTCAGTCCCAAAAATATAATAAATTTTGGCGTGCCGGTAAGTGTTAGTACTTTTTCGCACTTGTGCAGAAAACAGTAAATTGCGTGCTTAAAAGCGGTAGATATTAGAGCGAGTTTTCGAAGCATATTGAGAATTTCACACACGCCTACATGGCCAGTTGTATGAAAAACGTCAAAAGCTAGTGCACAGTTATAATAGGTAGGTAATTTACTATAAATGCAGATTATATTACTGCCCTTGATAGTTAAAAAGACGTATCTAACAATAGGTAAAAACGGATAAAAAAAATTTTGAATGAATGAAAGGGGAAATCGGGCCTTTTTTCCTTGTGTTAAAACCGCACTGGAGAGCAAAATATTAAAAATACAGGCAGATGCGCTTTTTTTTCCTGATTCCAGCAATGTATAAACTCAAATCTGGAAAAAAAATTTAGATGCGTCTTTTTAACTAACGGGGGCAGATTAGTGTAGACTATCATGTAAACGAAGTCGGGCTAAAGCTCATATTTATTTATTAAAACAGTGTTTTTGTTAAAGTTACAAGAAAACGTGGAATTGAACTTTGCTTCTTGCTAAAACTTTACTTGTCAACACAAAATAATATGTGAATGTGACTTTAATTTGTGGGTGCTTGTATTTGGATTATAAAAAGATGGATAGTACCTAGTCGAACAGCTTTAACCATTGGTATAGACAGTTGGAAGTCTAACAGTCAATCAATCAGATTAGACTGGTATCAAACAGTAATGCCTAGAGATTGTGTTCATCATCATTGCCATTTTTATCATGTCAGCCAAAGCACGTTCACTGCTGGACATAGGCCTTCCCCAGGTGCTACCACCACAAACAGTCCTGTGGTGAGGTCGTGTTACAATAGAATTAACTTTATTGTTCACCAAAATAATATAGTGCATTGGTTGGGGTAAGAACGTATTAATATAAATTACTAGCTGCTCCCAGCGGCTTCGCCCGCGTGATAGTATCCCAAGGGAACATACTTTCCGGATAAAAAGTAACCTATGTCCTATTCCAGGACATGGTCTATCCGGGTACCAAGTTTCATAAAAATCGGTTTTGCCATTTAGGCGTGAAGACGTAACAAACAAACTCACTTTCGCTTTTAAAATATTAGTAAGGATATTAGTCATATTGCGTGCCGCATCATTATGTTCCACCTTGCCCAATGCCCAAGCAATGTGGCTGGCAGTAAAAATAACGCTAAATAAGTGGTATAATTTATTTATACGTTAAATCTTATAGTATCTACAATATGGCGGTCTCAGTAGACTTTATTATTTGATATAAATTTCAACTTAATACGAGTATCTCAAGGCGTTTCGGAGAAAAGGGGTATTGACAGGTGGACAGATGGACAACAAAGTAAACTAATAAGGGTTCTGTTTTTGCCGAATGAGTGATATATAAAAGGAGAATATGACTGACTGACATATCAACGTACAGCCTAAATTACAAGGCGTGACATTTTACACAAGGTTTCTTTTTATTAAGTAGGATAGCACCAAAAGAATATTTTCCGAAATCACCGCCTAAGGGCATGAAACAACGCTTTTTTTTCGGTGTGTAAAAATGGTCCAGACGACATCGCCCAGCCCTGGGCGGAGCGGGAGATAGTCTCAGACTTTTATTGACTGAAAACCCCACCCCATTCCTTCGTTGCCTTTCATACTGGGGCCGAGATTTCCTTTCAGAAGCAGACCCTTAGCCCCAGTAGGCTTCGACCCTACTGAACCCCTACGGTTGCTGACAATTCCTTGAGGCGCGCCGTCGACGACTCGGGCTCGGTCCGGACAGTTACCGGTCAGGCGCGAGCTACACATTGCTCGCCGTCCGCAAGCCCATGAGACAAGGGTCCCTTTTGTATGGAGATATGGACTTTCACGCGGGTGAGGTCACTGGTAGAAACTAGTAATAAAAGCTTATTTAAGACAAGTCTTCGTTGTGAATAAATCGACAACTTGAGGATAATAAAGCGAAACATAGCTTAGTAAAGGCTAGAGATCGTTCCTTCGGGTAATTTATGGGAATAGATTATGTTTACTTAACAAGAAAAAAAATAGGAAAGTAATTTCATATATGATGTTAACGAGAGTTAAAGAGAAAAAGTAAATAAGTGAACTGCTTTTTTCGTGGGTTGGGAAATCATCCTATTACTTCTACCGCTCTAGGGTGGAGCGGGAGAGTGCGCCTTTTCGGGCAAATAAAATGTTTTTCTTTCTTTTTTTCTTTTTCATCTTTTAAACAAAAAAAAAAACCACTTAGTTCATCTTATTCTATCGAATTGCTATTTTATGAAAAAGCATTCTTAGTGGTGTATCCATATTACTACATTCCGGTTCCCTACACAGTCGCGGTAGCAATTAAAAGTTACTTATAACCGAACAGTCGTCACTTACAGAGTCCTGTTTGTGTTACTTTGTAATATTCACATAAACAAAAATTGTTCAGCACCCCTGCTGTACTAGACCAGTGCTTCTCAATCTTTTTGAATACGTGACCCCATTCTTAAGACGCAAATAGCGGTGACCCTCTGAAACCGAGTGTAAGGGTGTACTGCGTTTTTGCTATTACTTTTTACAAGCTTTTATTTAGTTTCACCTGTCCCGATGTTTGTCTGTTATCAAATCTTGTAAATAAAATTTGACCCACTTCCCGGTTACCGATTGAGCTAAAATTTTGCATGCATGTGTAAATCAGATGACAATGCAAAATTATTATAACATGGAGCTGATCTGATAATGGAATCGGAAGTTGGCTATAGGAACTTGGTATTAAACGACATAACCCCATCGAGTTTGGGCTCGTATGATTGCTCTTGACGAGTATTAATTGTATAGGTATATTTATTATACCAAATAAAACGGGACAAGGGAAAATCAGGAAGATGATGATGATGTATATTTATTATTTTTTATTATTATAGAGGTATAAAAGCTTGTTAATTTAGCCAGTGCACACACTGTCGACTTTATTTTCGATATTTACAGATTACTTGAAGAAGTTTGATTATTTACGTTCTTGGATTTTCCTAATACATAATATAACGTGTCAAAAATAAAACCAAAGTCAGAAAAGTATTAAAGCAACAAACAACAAACACAACAACACAAAAACAACACCACACACCACAACACAATAACACCAACACACAATATGATCATTTTTATTCCTATATTGTATTGTATACTTTATGTAGCGTAGGTCTGTAACCCTCACTTCTTTCTTTTGCCTGACTCCCCAAGTAAAGTTTTGTGTCCCCCTGGGGTCGCGACCTAGAATTTGAAATTCACTGTACTAGATGAAAATAGCTATGTCTCAGCTACATTGTAGGTTCTCACAAATACTTACATTTTTTGTACCGTTGTTCGTTTATCAATTCCTTGACATTTCAAATAAAATATATCACTAGGTACAGCAGGTGAGCTGAAAATAAATTATGTAGTATTAACATAATAATTTTTTTATTTTTATTTGTTCAACCAACACTTTCTTACATTGAAATAAATTGAACTAAATTACATGGAAATAAAATTGTAATTTTAAAAATGGCTCTTCACCTTCGGATTATTATATAATTATTAATTATAATAAAGTCAAAAGTTAAAGTCAAGATATTTTATTTCACATAGGCCTACATGGGTACTTATATAACGTCAGATGCTAGTGCGTGCACGGTTTCAAATTGGTCGATTCCAATAGAAACAGACAGGTTAGGTTAGGTCAGGTTTCTGCGGCACAGCCCGCAGACAGACAGACAGACAGACAGATAGGCGGGCAGGAGAGGCTTAGTAATAGGGTCGGAAAAAACACATCAAAATCAGTCCATTTGGGAGCTACGATGCCACGGACAGATACACAGACAAACAGACAGACGAGTCAAACTTATAACACCCCTCTTTGCCGTCGGGGGTTCAAAATGGGGCACAATTTCTTCTCTCACGTGTAGTGTATATGTTATAAGGTCACTTAGATGACGCGCTGTCAAATATTCTAGACCAGCATATTGTGAACCATTTCTAGGTAACGATAGTAATATTTTACATAATTTGACATTCAATATTGCAGTCTATTTTGGAAATTTAATATTGAAACTTGAGCATATTTTAGTATCACAACTTCGCGTCCAAGTGGGTAAGGAAACCTTTCAGTGATGGAGAGGCTGACGTATTGTTATCCATCGTATTTTGATTATTTGATGATTAGTGGAATTGCCAAACTTGAGTAAAGGATGAGCTGAGGTCATCCTTCATACTATTTCTTTTGTTAACAACACATGACTGCATTTTGTCTATGGTTATAACAAGATAATATGTAGATATTTATTTATTATATCGTGTGCTAAATCCTGACAAGAACTTTAGAAAATAATGTGTAAGTAAGAAAATGTGAGCAGTAGTGGCCGAGTAGTAATGGTCCCGACTTACGAGTTGTAGGTCGCAGGTTCGAACCCAGTCAGGCGCATTACTTTGTGTAATTTATTTCATCACCATTGCTCTCAAAACGGTGAAGGAAAACATCGTGAGGAAACCGTCATGTCCTAGAACCAAAAATTCGAAAACATGTGACAACCATCAACACGCACTGGGCCCGCGTGGTGGATTGCGGCCCAATCCCTCTCCTAGAGAGGAGGCCTGAGTCCCAGCAGTGGGAACATTAAAAAGGCTGATGATGAAGAAAATGTGTAAGAACATAAGTAATGTGCTTATATATATGTTAGGAAAATATTGAAGAGACTACTAAGAAACTACTGCCAACAATTTGTTATCTTCCTCCTCCTTACGTTTTAATTCTCAATGCTGAGGGTCGTTACCTGCTTCAAACTCTTTAAATACAGTTTAGCAGAAATTATAAATATAGTACTGAAAGCAAATATTGAGTAAACAATTAAAAAAAAAAAAACTAATTTTAAGTGCAATTTTCAAGAAATAAAATCGCGTAACGCCAACGTTAAACAGAAAGTAACTGAAGTTTTAATTATAAAGCGCTATACGTGACTGAAATGTATTGTTGGAGTGAAATTATGTTGTTAAGGTAGTGTCAGACGAGGCGAGTGTCGTGCTGTTTTCATTTTCGAAGTAGGACTTTTAAAAGTGTCTCAATTCTATCATAAGGGGGACTAATAAACTGCTAAAAACATGGACTTTTTTTTTGTATACAATAGTTATGTGCCCTAAAAATGCATTTAAATGTATATACCTATTATTCATACTTAGTTTTTCAAGCTAGTTGGGTACAGGAAAGAACAAAAATAAAAGAGAAAGTTGACTTGCTGCTGTGTTGATGCTATTTTTTTTTAATGAATGCTCGCTAACATTGTGAATAGTCCTATAGGTAGTATCCTGCGGGCAACCTTCGCACGATTTTAGAGTTATTTTTTTTTTGACATTACGGTTCCTCCGTCATATACTTCATTATTTTAGAGCTTTATTATAAACAAAACTTGTTGGGGTTAAAACCACAGAAATGTATGAGATGTGAGTTTGTGATGGGAGAGGAGGGATCCTATATCTTCGAATGAAGCGACTCATATAATAATGATCGAACTTCTCTTCAGGAAAAAATCAAAAATAAAATTAAATCAGTTTATTACTAACATGTACAGGGGTAGGAATAAAATTTATAACCTAATATATCAAACATATAGGTACCCTGCTAAGTTTAAATAAAATAAAATGCTTTTTTTGGTCAAAAAATCAATTTATTTAAGCTTTTATTTTCATTTTTAAGTTAGTTTTAATTAAGTTTTTTTATTAAGTTAAATTAATTGAAAGTTTGTTTTTGCGAAATAAATGTCAAAATAAATCGAAATTAATAGAAGCATCATTGAACGCTGAAAAAACTAGTCTAGCAGGGCTTAATTCTGTTTATTTCTCGTGGGAATATAGCGTCTACGTTTTTCAATTGAATCATGATTAGTACTGTACTAAATTATTTATTTTGTCTAGTTTTGTAAAATATGTTCTACTTTCTCAAAATACATAATACGTGAGACACTCAGAAAGTTTTGAGAAAGTAAAAAACTAACTTCTATGGTTAAAATATTATACAAACTGTCATGCATCTGAACCAATTTTGGAAACATTTTTTCCAGTCCGCCGCAGACACCTCTTCCACGGCCTTCTCGAACGCTGCTAGCGCGTCTTCCGGCGATGAAAACTGTATCCCTTCCACCTGATTTTTATTTTAGGGAATAAAAAGAAGTTACACGGTGCCAGATCAGGACTGTAAGGAGGGTACCCCAAGACTGACTGGTGTGGTGTCCAGGAAGTCCCTCATTTTGAACGTTGAGTGCGCGGTCGCGTTGTCATGGTGAAATAGTACCCCGTGGAGCCCATTGTTCGGTGGCCTGTTGCTCATTGCAGACAAAACTTCTGGCAGAAATTTTGTGGTATATATACCATTTGGCGTTGATGTTGCTTTGGTCTCGTAATGGGATTGAAATCAGATATTCAGATACCTTGTCAAAATGAAGAAACTAGCGATCAAAATTTTCCCTGCGCTTCTCAATCGCTTCACTTCCGTGTTGGAAATACTCGTAAGTATCATTTGACGTTTCTAGGATAGATAGCATAGCAAAGCATAGTCGGCCTTATAATATTCCGACTACTGGGACTCAGGCCTCCTCTCTAGGAGAGGGAATGGGCCGTAATCCACCACGCGGGCCCAGTGTGGGTTGAGTTAGGATAGATAGTAATTTTAATGAAATTGAAAAGTTATCCAAATATAACAGGGCAGATATTTTCCTTTCTGCAGTTACTTGTATCGCATTAAAAAGGTTTTCACTCTATCATCATCATCATATCAGCCGAAAGACGTCCGCTGTTGGACATGGGCCTCCCCAAACGTCGCCACAATTACCAGTCCTGTGCGTCACGCATCCATCGGATCACGATCATCGATTCACTCTATGTCGACGATAAATATGAATTCATTCTATTAAAAAAACTATTCAAAAAACGCTACATATCCATGTAACGTTTCAATTTCTTGTATAGATCTATAGGTACGTATGTATGTGAGCCGTCTCTTCATTTTCCGGTATTTACGGGCGGGACGGTTATACGCTTGAATAAGGAAATGAGCTCGCTAACGATACGACTAACTTGTCCTTATGGGCCCCTGGTACTTTTAGTTGAGAGTAACATTAAACTACTACATTTAGTTTGGATTTTAGCTTTATTTACATGAATTTTCTTGCTATTATGATGAGTAGAAACAATGTATTTTGTCCTTGATTTTTTTGTTACTATTTTGGTGTACAATAAAAATATTCTTTGACTAACGGATAGAATGGACCAGTGTTGGCCCAGAGGTTAATAGCTGTAATAGCTGACTTAAGAGTAAGTTGCGGGTTTAAACCTAGCCAGGCGCTTTATTTTTTGTAATTTAACTCATCAGCACTGCTCACAAAATGTTGAAGGAAAAGATCGTGAGGCAACTGGCTTGTTCTCGAACCAAAACTTCGAAGTGTGTGGATATCCACACACATGCACTTGGCTCACCTGGTTGATTACCCGATGGTGAGTCCCAGCAGTGGGTAAATTCCGATTCCGATTTCCGGCCACCGTAGACGCGGGCTTGCGGATGGCGAGCCTTGGGTAACTCGCTGTCCGACCGTCCGGTAACTGCCCGGACCGAGCCCAAGAAGTCGAAAGCGCGCACTGTTCCCGCGTGCCTCAAGGAATTGTCAGTAACAGCAGGAGCCCAGCCGGGCCGAAGCCAGTTGGGGCCAGGGTAATCCGAAAGGGGGCTCGAGCCCTAGTATGAAGGCTAGAAGGAACAGGGTGGGTTTTAAGTCAGTAAGAGTCTGATAATATCTCCCGCTCCGCAAGAGCGGGGGTTGTCATTGGATGATTTTTGCCCACCATAAGAAAAATAGGCAGGTTGTCTCTATAAAAGAAACCAAAAGAGCCAAAAGAAAAAAGCTAGTTGTTAATATTTCCATATCTATTTCCAAACCCAACCTCCGTAGATCAATGAATTGCCCATCATTACACCAAATCAAGATTTATTGAAAATCCAGTCTAAAAAGGTATAATTTTCTCGTTGGCATCACTAGTTAGAATCGAGTATTGAGCTTTCTATCCGCCGTTTAGGCTTACAGGTAAAAGCGACACATGAAAAATTCAATTTGCTGGAGTGGACATAGCTATGACGATTAATTCCTGCTAGATGTGACTAAGGTACTATAGATATTTTTTATTTGGAATGAAAACGACCATTTTTTGGAATGAAGAGAACCATGTTTTGGAGTGAAAAGAACCTTTTTTGGAAGGGAGAGGACCAGTTTTTGGACTGAAAAAGGACGATGTTTTGGAGTGAAAAAATCTTTTTAGAAGGAAAGGACCAGTTTTTGGAGTGAAAAAGAACTTAGGAATTAAAAAGACCTTTTTTGGAATAAATTTTGGAAGGAAAAGGACCAGTTTTTGGAGTGTAAAAGGTCATTTTTAGGAATTAAAAGGACCTTTTTTGGAATGAAGAGGACCATGTTTTGGAGCGAAAAGTACCTTTTTGGAAGGAAAAGGACAAGTTTTTGGAGTGAAAATAAACTTTTTTGGAATGAAAAGGATCACTATTTCCCAAAAGACACGAAATGAATTATTAGATTCACTTAGTCTTCTTCCGCTCTTGTAGTTTTGTAATGATCGATAAAGTTTAGAAATACTCGTATGGGTTTCCCGTAAAAAATGGTCCTACTCACTCAGCACTGGAAGGCCTGCTACAAGAAGGACCGATGACCTGGTGAGGGTCGTAGGAATAACTCCTTACTAAAATATGGTGACTACAAATTCCTCCGCATCGCTATCGACTGGAAGCGTACCTACCCAATAGTCTGTTGGCATTGCCACGATGAATGGCAATACTAATAATCTCTGATCAACGTTAAAGCTAGCCTTTGTTTCACGCGAATTGAAAACTGACCGCCTGACTGTGTGGACTGGCCGGTTTCTCTAGTGGTTAGTGGCCCTGACTGCTATGCCGGAGGTCTTGGGTTCAATTCACACCCAGGACAAATGTTTGTGTGATGAGCATGATCATTAGTTCTGTGTCTGGGTGTAATTTATTTATCTATTTATATCAGTTGTTTAGTACCTATTCAAAACACAAGCTCTGTTTAGCTTGGCACTAGATGATATTGTGTGATAGTTGCGGCATATTATATGTTTACTAGTTTATAAACTTGATAAATAAATGAAAAATTGTAATTTTACATCTTCGTCGAAACCAAACCGGTGGAATCTAGAGCTCGTATTCTGCAATTCAAATCGCTCGGAATGTGTTGATACGATGCGAGTATGCGACGCGACGAGTGTCTTGCGTCTATCGATGTCGATAGCAGGGTGCACCTCTACCCTCGATACGTTTTCATTTCAGAAATGTGAATTTTTATATCGAAAATATTTAAAAATATCTAGTGGGTTATCAAATACTTTCTCTTGGTTGGTTGGTGGTATGTAATTTCGTCCAAGGCTAGTGGGATTGATTGAAAGAGTTACTGCAGCCTTGGAATACAAAGGGCACTTAAAGGGACACAGGTGGGTTTTGCGGGTCTGAAATTCCCTCTAGCTAGGTTAACGGTCCACCTTGTAGATTGTAGAAGGCTTCCCATTCTGCGTCTTCCAGTACGCGGTCGCCACTTCAGAACCTTTCGGTCCCAACGACCATCTGTTTACTAGCAATGTGCCCAGCCCACTACCACTTAAGTTTGGGGATTCTTCGGGCTATGTCGGTAATTTTGGTTCTGCTGCACTGGCCGTCGTAATTAAAAAATACACGACTAACAATTTTTTGGATTTTTGCTAACAAACATACACATACAGATAGAAACTTTCGACTTTATAATTTTAAATAGATAATAAATATCTATATACGTCCTATTCTGTTTTTGATATAATAGAGCTGTGGTGGCCGAGTGGTAACGGCCCCAACTTACGAGTTGTAGGTCATGAGTTCAAACCCAGCCAGGCGCATTACGTTGTGTGATTTATTACATCACCACTGCTCTCAAAACGGCGAAGAAAACATCGTGAGGAAACCGGCATGTCCTAGAACCAAAAATTCGAAGACATGTTACATCCATCAACCCGCACTGGGCTTGCGTGTTGGATTACGGCCCATTCCCTTTCCTAGAGAGGAGGCCTGAGTCCCAACAGTGGGACATTATAAGGCCGACTTTACTATACTATGCTAGTTATATGTGCATATTGTGCATGCTGTGCTAAAGAAGCATAGCCTGCACAGCTGTAATTTTCTGTATGTGTACCTATGTATCATTTGTTGGAGATCCAAAATAAATAAATAAATACCTTCTTATAATGAAGTTCATAACAGCAGACCATCACGAACTGAATGAGTTCCAGAATTGTACAGAAAACACTTAAGATTTGTTTCCCCGCAATTAAAATAGTATCGCGATGCAGCGACGACGATACCAGCGGCGGTGGCGGTGTTTACTACTCGTTTTGTTTCTCTACATTACTGGTCGTTCGTCTGCATAGATTGTTTGTTTATTTAGAAAGACGATTCTTTATCTATACATACATACACATACGCAAATAAATAAAACTGAAATGTGTATTTGTAATATCAAAATTGTATGTATTTTTTTACTAAATGCATAGTTATGAAAGTATACAATGCCTTTTTCAAAACTGCACATTATGTATAACGAGTACCTTAGGCTTTTTAGAAATTATAAATAAACTAGCTTTTACCCGCGGCTTCGCCCGCGTTTATTAATATACTTTACTCTTTCTCCCCCTTTTCTATTTTTTTTTATTTTAGTCCGTCCTTATGTCCGTCTCCAGGGTCTCGATTATCTGTGTACCAAAATTCATCAAAATCGGTTTTGCCATTTAGGCGTGAAGACATAACAAATAAACAAACAAACTCACTTTCGTTTTTATAATATTAGTAAGAATTATATTTTAGAAAAAAAAGTCGCGTAAAAAAAAGCTTTGCATTGTGCTGACTTAGGGTTTTTTGTGCGAGATTGTTCCGCATGCAGAAAATTCACGCAGCGTGAGACACGCTAGCCTACGCTCTAGTTTTCTGCGGGCGGCTGTGTCTTGTTGTGTACAATGGACGACAAACACGCGAGGATCCCGCGCGGTTCTGCTGTCCGGGATCACGCCCCGCATCCCGTGTGAAAAGGATATTTACGGAGGTTACGCATGTGGGGGCTGTATACGTGATACAAAACGCATGATATTAAAAACATCATCACAATTCTGATGAGGTTAACGTTGCCGATGATAATGTAAAAGAAATCACTAAAGTAGAAAAATAATATTATACTACTATACTATTATTACTATAACTTTTAGTTTCTAAATTAACCAAAATACGACGTCAAAAAACTCCTCCGTATCACTTGTGTTAAAAATCGTGATATTCATTTCAGCATGAAAAAACATCCGCAAGAGAACTAAAGTTGCCGACATAGCACAAAGAATTGCCAAACTTAGGTGGCAATGGGCAGGGCACATTGCTCGCAGAACAGATGGCTGTTGGGGCCGAAAGGTTCTGGAGTGGCGACCGCGTACCGGAAGACGCAACGTTGGAACCTCCAACAAGGTGGTCTGATGACCTGGTGAAGGTTGCGGGAAACCGATGGATGCGAGACGCACAGGAACGTTCGTTGTGGCGACGCTTGGGGGAGGCCTATGTCCAACAGTGGACGATGAAAAAACCTTGACATCTCATCGGTTATATTGATTCCTTGACCGTTTCATAAAATAGGACCCTGTTATTGTAGGTGTCCTTAGAATGATCATCTACTATAAGCTGGATATCGAAAAACTTCAGTAACAAGTACCAAGCTTTAAGGAAATAATAAAACATACTCTGATGATCATCATCTCTCCTACTACCTAAGCGCAAAATATTCTTCAGTGTCATCCCCATTGCATTGTCCACCTTCCTTTGTCCATGGTCCATCGTCCAGTGAAAAATCGCGGAGTAGCTCCAACGTGAAACCGCCACAAAATAGTGTCCACATAAGAATGAAAGATAAATGGTCTTGTATTAAAATGTAACACACTATTATTTACGAAAACTAGACAATAAGGAGAAATGGCGATGTTTCTTTATATTGTACTTTTTCTTTTAAAAGGTTGTTAGTACTACGGAGTGTATATACGTTAAAAGAGTATAATAATAATCTTATATATATAAAAATGAAACCCGTTTAGAGTTAGAGTAGGGTAGAGTAGTGTAGAGTAGGGTAGAGTTGGGTATAGTAGGGTGGAGTAGGGAAGAGCGGGAGCGAAGCCGCGCGGGCAAAAGCTAGTAATAGATAAAACTTTATTTCAGATCCAAGTAAAATCTTGTGTCCCACGTGTTTGGTATCGAATATTCTGAAACAGCTTGACCGATTTTTTTATAAAAATTTTTGTATATATTTGGCAGGTCTGAGAATAGGTCGTAGGCTAGGTCCTACCCATTTTTTTTCACATTATTAACTCCATAACAATGCAAGTGATAAAAGCTTATAAGCTAAATTTAATTTAAATAGTTCAACGATATAATTATGAGGATCAAACTACTTCAACTTTTGAGACAATTGTGCCGTTTTTAGTTTTAGTAAGTATTTAATGTGTAACGATCAGATAATTTTCCGGATCTAATAAAATAAAGCAAGATGAAAACACTTTTAAATCCGTAGAAAGTGAAGACATGAATAATTATTTATAGCCCAGTATCAATGTTGCTAGTTTTCAGCAACGTATTTGAAAAGATAATGTTTAAAAAAAATTTTCAATAATTTTAACACAAATTGCATCACACCAGAGGATGTTTTACAACTGACGCTAGTGGCTTCAGTCTGGTGAATAAAACGTTTGATTTCATATACATCAACCACTTGATAAATCATGAAGCATTACTCTCAAAACTAGAGTAGGGGTACCTCAAGGATCAATTTTAGGTCCATTCTTATTTTGAGCTTACATCAATGATGAATGTCAAAAGAAAAGGAATTTAGTGATAACGTGACGGGTGACAGGACAGAATGGAAGATAAAAACGTGTTACGTTGACTCCAAGTAATATGGAATAAGGGTAGAAAGAAGAAGATCAATGATGAATGAAAATGGGGTAACCATTAGTTGTAAGATAGGCGGAACAAAGTGTAAAGTCTCACATACCTCCGTTGAAAAGGGAGGAATGAGGATCCTCCGACCAGACAGTTGTTATAGTCTGGTGGACTACTGCCCGATAGATGATTTCGGGCTGTTATTTTCGAGCTATATATTCTAATCGCGCGGAGAACATTGATTGCGCGATGCAAGATTTCGTATTTTCTTCGTAGTACTTATGTGTCGTCATAGATGTCGCTACATGGTGTTTGTTACCGACAATACTTTTCGGGTTCAGCGAAGGTTAGTGGATGTCCCTGTCTTCGAATAGTTCTATTGAAATAAGAGTAAAGCTAGTAGTTTGATCATGTCATTCCATATGTCCGTATTCGTATAATGTTCCGCGTA
This sequence comes from Mythimna lalbum, assembly GCA_949319445.1. Taxonomy (NCBI): domain Eukaryota; kingdom Metazoa; phylum Arthropoda; class Insecta; order Lepidoptera; family Noctuidae; genus Mythimna; species Mythimna lalbum. The sequence goes on along the minus strand of OX439356.1, from coordinate 19,254,340 downwards.
CAGGGTATATATTTTGAGCATCAATTTATTGCTCAAATCTTGGTTCAATAATTTGTGATTCCTTTAATTTTAATTACGCGTCTGTTTCCAAATTCGTTGATGTTTTTACCTAGTCCTGTTTGCAAGATTACTTCATGAATCATAAAAAATACATAAACGAGAATGGTCCTCACGGGACTTGGAAGTAAGTAGAAAGAAAATGAAAAGAGGCTATTAAAAATATCATTAGCGTAGGTGCCTATTAACTTATCAAACAATGCGTACCCAATGCGCGTCACATTATACCTACTACGCAATATAAGCGTAGGTGGCAATGTTTTCCGGCAACCGCATAGAAACTAGCTCACTGAATAAAATGTATAAATAGAATAGAATCAATAAAAAAAATAGAAAACAAGGCAATTTTTTTTTAGTTTCAGTAAAAAAAAAACATAGTTTTTCATAAATTGTTTTTCAGGGCTCTTTTTCGGCTCTCTCGTTAATGCAATGCATCCGATATGTTTAAAAATTTTGTTACTAACAACCTTGCCTATGGACTCATCATCATCATCATCATTTCAGCCGACAGACGTCCACTGTTGGACATAGGCCTCCCCCAAGCGTCGCCACAATGATCGATCCTGCGCGTCTCGCATCCATCGGAATCCCGCAACCTATGGACTATTTGTATTAAATATGTAACTTTAGTTTTAATTTTTTACTAGCTTTTACCCGCCGCTTCGCCCGCGTTTATTAATATACTTTACTCCTTCTCCCCCTTTTCTCACTTTAAAAATAAACAAATTAGCTTATGTTGTCTCCAGGGTCCCAACTATGCCTGTACCAAAATTCATAAAAATTGGTTTTGCCATTTAGGCGTGAAGACGTAACAAATAAACAAACTCACTTTCGCTTTTATAATAATAGTAAGGATTTTCATTAATATCATCATTAATAATTATCATCGTGGAATATGTATTTGTTTAAAAACCAAGAACTAATAAATACGTAAATAAAAAGAACAACTCATAACAAATTATAACCTCTAACAAACTCAAAAATGGCGTCGAAATATTTCTCCGCATTGCTGTCGTCTATGAAGTAATGAAACCAAAGGTAAATGACATACTTAAGTTACATTATTTTAATGATAAGAATTAAAATAAATGCAACAATATCATAGTTGTTTTAAATATGTCTGTTTCTTCTTCTACATTGTTTGTATAATAAATAACGCCGCAAGGTAGAAGCGGAAGGGGAGTGATTGGCGGCGGCTAGCTCTTACGCTTGGCCCTGGTACAAGCCAAGCGAGAGGGGCGGTCACCTCCGCGTGTGAAGCAATAATGCTAGCGAAGGAGATGGCCGCATGTGTGAGGGAACGGACATTCTCAAGTCCCAGCCGCCGCTGGGACGGCGAGCGATGAGTAGCTCGCCGGCCGGCCGTCTGGTAACCGGATTGAGCTCGAGTCGTCGCGTCGACGTCAAGTAGTGTTTCACGCGCGCCTCAAAAATATGTCACCAAAATCGTAAGCTGCAAAACTATAATTGAAAATAAAATGTTGATTCTGAAAAAAAAAAGAAAAAGTTTTGGAGTTGTGTATAAAAAAAAAAAACAAAAAATAAATAAAAATATCTCGTTTACAGATAAATGTCTATCTCCTTTTTCTTTCGACCGTACGAGCATCATGGCTTTTGATATCAAAGACTATGTCGGAGTTCTCTTTCATTTTAACAGCTTTGAAGCTTTGTAACTTCGTTGTTGATAAAGATATATTTTTCACATTTGTTTACCAGTGCCATAAGCTTAAAGTTTATCAGCATAGCAAACCAGCCTTTTTAATATTCCTACTGTTGAGACTCAGGCCTCCTTTCTAGGAGAGGGAATGGGCCGTAAACCACCACGCGGGTCCAGTGTAGGCGTTTTCCTCACGCTATTTTCCTTCACTGTTTTGAGAGCAGTGGAGATGAAATGAATTACACAAAGTAATGCGCCTGGCTGGTTCGCGACCACACTCCACAGCTCCTCACCGTTTACCAGTGTCAAAAAGTATTTAATTTGGCAATAAAAAAATAATGCGCGCATATTTCTCTATTTTACACCAAATAAAGTGTGTATTTACGTTTTCTCAGGTTTTCACAAAATAAAGTTGTATTTTATAAAATGGTCTCCATCACTTCTTGCAAGTTCTTAACACTTGGACCACACGATTGCTTGAAAGTAGGCTCAATTACACCTTACCTTTATCTCTACGAGGCCTCACAATGCTTTTAGTGCGGACTTACATTTGTGCGTCCAAAACTAAAAGTTCTGAACTGTTGTAACTATATTGTGAATGGGTTGTAATTACCTACTGGATGAGCTATACAGGGTTATTTGTAAAACACTGGCAACCTCTCAGGATTATGTTACTAACATCATTCTAACAAAGTCATAGAACAAAAGTTTTGGTTTGTGATATTAGTAGTACAGTCCTGCAGGGTTGTAAGTGTTTTACAAATAACCCTGTATAATTATTTTTATATAAGTACTTTAGTTTAGTAGATTTTAGCGAGGTAAGTGTATCTTAATGAAAATTGGTCTAGAGTTTGTTTCCGTCATCTTTGTTTGCTTAATGATTTTTTTTTTTATTAAAACAGCATAATTATTTTTAAATAGGTTTGCTCCACTCTAGTATTTTCCAACTACCTTGAACCGAAAAACTATCTGTAGGCCATAAAAACATTCCTTCCAAGCGGGAATCGAACCCGCGATACGCAGCACAGCAGGTCAACCACTGTGCTAACCGTAAGCTCTCAAGAATCGGTCATGGCTTGGAGGATAAAAATAAAGAAATCAAACAATCCAAGATGAATCTGCCTTATATTTTACAGTTTCATTTTATATAATAACACCAACAATTTATTATGAACATTTGCATTTCTACGATATACAAATAAATTGGCTATAAATATTAAATACATAGTTTCTAGATCTTGTGGTTTTTCATCGTATACTACGAAATCAATAAAATTATTAATTGATATTTTTAATGAACTAATAGATATCTTACATAGATCTCTTAATGCAAAAACCAAATATTTTAATATATATTACTATTATATTCCATCAAATCTGTAGGTTATTTTGCTACAGGAGGGGCCCAGCTGGGTCGAAGCCTACTGGGGACAGGGTTGTCCGAAAGGGAGCTCGTGCCCTGGTATGAAGGCTAGAAGGAACGGCGCGGGGTTTTTAGTCAGTAAGAGTCTGACACTGTCTCCCGCTCCACCCAAGAGCGGGTTTCGTCAAAGATGATTTTCCCCGCCGACAAAAAAAAAAAAACGTTATTTTGCTAATAATCGGTTTTATCTGTAAATTCGTCTTGATGAGACGAATCGATATCCATATTTAACTTAATTTGGGTAAAAAAATTCAGATAGTTAGTTTTTGCAATAAGGATACGATAAATAGATTTAATTGAATTTATAGGTCGGAAGAGTAGCGACATCTATTGTTAAAATCATTCATATGTGACAATTGACATTTATAGGTAATTATTTATATTCGACTCAAGTTTTTATCTTGTGTAGTGACATCTATCGGTAATCGATCACATTAATCGAACACTGATTTTGCGTAAGAAGTATGACATCCAATCGATATTACATAGTTATATTGAGTTATTAATGAACTTAGAACGTAATATGTTATGATAAACTAATTCAGGAAACTTAAAATGTATGTGTATATTAATAATATTTATAAAATATTAATTGATCGTAAGATTTTCTTTTGTGAACTGAAGATAGAACAGAAAGCCAAATAAATGACTTTTACTTAAACCTAATAAATTATATTCGGGTTGATACTTAATAGATGGGTAGTAAAGGAATCCCTGTTTTCTATAAAAAGTAACTTTGATAAATATACAATGAGTTAGTTTTTTATGCTGTCTTTGGGCATTATTGTAAACAATAAAAGATCAGTATTCTGCGTGTTATAAAGTTTTTGAAGGATACAGAAAATATCTTATACTTTTATAAATGGCACATTTTATCTTAAAATCTATTCTATACAACTAATAGCCAATTGCAACCCAACCTTACAATTGACGTTTTTAAATACAATAGTTAAAATTAGAGTATTCAATTAAAATATTTATATGGAACGAATGTACTGAATAACAATAATTATAAATATAGGAAAACAAATATTGAAATTATAACGTCAGTCAATCTTTGGTATAATTTGTTTATTTTATTCATTTATCTTCGGGCGATTCTCTCTGAAAGAAAAATAACAAGTTGGTTAAAAGCAGAAACATTGAAGAAGTAGGTTTAGTCACATTATTAAATTGATTCATCACCATATTATGGTTTAAATTTAAACGTTTAATACAATTTACTTTTTGATATAACTAGCTTCTGCCAGTGGTTTCGTCCACGTGATAATACAAAATATATAGCCAATGTCACTGAGTTATAAAATGGCTGTCAATTGATGAAATATTTTTTTAAATCAGACCAGTAGTTTTGCTTCCCCCAAATATCACCACATACAACAACTGGAGTTTATTCATTATAATTATAATTTCTCTTAATAATATAAGTAATTTAGTAGATATAGATGCCAGAGTCAAGGATTTTACATACTCTACGGATGTTAAAAGTCATAGTGAGGCTAAATGTGTATTGAAGTTTCTACTCTCTTAGGTTTCAACTGATATTTTTGAAAAAAAAAAAGCTATTTGAGCTATGAGTGATGCATGTGGAAACCTAAGAATGTGTAATGGTTGGTAATCGACAACGGCTCGCTTGCATACTCCTTCTTCATGACGAATTGATAATAACAATTTAAGTTGAATTGGTTCCGACCTTAGCTATGAATTTGGTGCCATGATTAACGTCTGTCAATTTCTGTGTCAAGTATCAGGTCATGCTCTGCTAGGAAAGGCCTCTCCCCATGATTTTTCGAGCCAGGATGAGTGATGTTTGTGTCCTAAGGTTACATGCAAATAAGTATGTATAAGTTTCATACCATGATTTGCCAGATCTTCATCTTCGATAACAGGTCATCGTCCAGCATGGGTTTGGCTTCCATATTCCTACTGAGAGGCAGCTCTACGGGCCCGTCGTCGTTGTCAACCCTGAAAACAAAAGAAAAACTATTAGGTAAAACGAAATCAGATACTGACCTATATTATATGAAAAGATAAATAAAAACAGAAGGAAAAAATTCCGCATAGAAAAAGTTAGTGGACACAAGTAGCCTTAAAGAATTGGGTTGGTTTCAGCTTAGAAAATAACTTGTAACAATTTTTGAGATATTTTATGTCGTTGTAACTTTCAAATTGGACTTTAGGAAATGTTAACAAAACTATGCAAATAGGATTTTATATCAGACCTATTTCTTTACAAGAGTGGCCGTTTGCGAAGATGTTATTTCTTTTTAATAAATTGTAAAGAGAAAAAATTTGTATATCGGTCTTGACTTGGATACTTTTGGTTATTACTTGCACTAATCCAATTTTCAAAAAAACTTTGTGAACATGAAAATCGGCTAAGTGCGATTCAAAGCATGAACTTTTAAGATCGATAAATGATATTGCATTCCTACAGAGGCGATGTTTACAAGTTTGCTCACAAAATTACAATAGTATAACCGTAAAAATGTGACGTCATACGCTTATTAGGGTTGTGGGTATGCCCATAACGGTGGACCCGCACTTGGGTTATTAGGCACTGGCAATCTGCAACGACATTGAACGGATGTAATTTTTATTCATGATTTTTTACGCCTTTTTTGCTCTTTCATATTAGACGGGGAAAACAATTTTGTTAAATATCATATAGATATTTTATTACTACTATATTTAAAACATGTCAAACCAATCACTATGCCTAAGTTTTGCAACGTCTGAAAGCCAAAATCAACAGTGGCGCTATCTACACTACACCACTACGTCGGCGTCGAGTCCAGAAATGATTAAATTATCATTGGTCCCACAACAAACTTAAACAGAAAAGGGAGAAGAGGAGTAAGAATAATCATTATTTCCATATCCCTCCTTATCAAGCAGCTAATTATGTAGCTAGAGATGTAGGTCATCAGGAAAAGAGGGAGGAAGAAAGTCTTACAGTTCCCAAAAGTTCCTTCTGGGGTTCAAATATTTATCCTATCCCAAACATGCTTAACAAAATAATATTGTTATATAAACTACCACAGTTCGAGACTAGCCCAAGTAAAACTTTTTGGTTGTGTCCTAATCAACAAGCAAAGAATGTTAAACGTAATTACTAATCATATTCTAATTCATAACTAAACAAATCTTATAGAGCTTTAGTTTTTTTTTAATTTATTTAATTTACTAGCTAATTTTGTCAGTGTAATATTTATATAGAGCGTTTGCTGATACTAGTAGTGCCATCTATGCACAGTCACTGCACAATACTCACATCAGTTTGTTAGCCGCAGGTGAATCATCTTGCATAGTCATCTGATAGATGGCGTCAATGTCGTCGTTCTTCCTAGTGAACTGGTTTGGGTGATTCTGGAATATAAAGATAGATGGCGCTGTTATAAATTGCGTTGAAAAACAGAAGAAGTACTGCTGACATGGATAGACAATAGGTAAAAATAATAATTAAATAATTATAAAATGACGAAATGGCTTTTCTAGCACTTTCCAAGAGAAAATAAATAAGACGTAAAGTTAAGGCAGACAGGGAAGACCGCGAAATCCAAATTTTCTTAAGTTTTTTGCATTTTGATTATAATATGATTTGCGACCGTAAACGTTTTTTTTTTACGAAATTTATAATCATTAAAATCATCAATAAAACCCTCTCAGTTAGCTACTCGGACATTTTCATCTTAGGGCAAGTATCTTTTCCCGCCATCGCAGTTTGTAGGCTGCGTACTACCCTATCCCTATGGGTGCCGGCCCATAAGGTTACAAGTTTATATAATAATGATGGGAAGGCATCACAACTGCCTCTGTAGTATCAGCAGTCCATTGCCCTAGTCCACTAAAACGTCAGCTGAGCAATAAACTTATTTACTATCCTTACTAATATTATAAAAGCGAAAGTGAGTTTGTTTGTTTGTTACGTCTTCACGCCTAAATGGCAAAATCGATTTTGATGAAACTTGGTACACGGATAGACTATGTCCTGGAATAGGATATAGGATACTTTTTATCCCGGAAGTATGTTCCCTTGGGATAATTTTCTGCTAACGCGCGGGCGAAGCCACTGGGAGCAGCTAGTTTATTATATTATAAGTACTATTTATTTATTTACAATTTTAATGATGTCGATGTTTTTGCCTTGCTGAAAGTTTTTGATTATTGTAACGTGGTAGGTTTTAACTAAGTATTAGAGTTTTAATACAGCGAAACACTGTATTGTTGTGGTTTTGGAATTGATTTTATAGAATTTTAGCAAACTGTATCAATATTAACTAGTAACATGTGGAAACGTAGTAGGTTGTGCATTTACTAATACTGTGTATTTAGAATTTATATTATGATGTATGATTGTTGGTTTCCCAAATAAAATAAAAAAGTTCTTACCAGTTCTGCGTTAGCCGCCATGCGTCGCAGAAGTCTGGTGAGGTACCAGTCAGGGGCTGACGCTGGGGGCTTGCCGGACCTCTTGCCGTGCGCTGGAAGACAAGAGAAATATACATTTATTATTAAGGATACCGTTACTGATATACGCTGTGGTCAAAAAAGGCGAGGAGCATAGTGGCAAATGAGTGTTTGCGTCACACTCACTTGACACCTGGTTCCCCCCTTACACAGGCTGCCAACCTTAAGTAGTTAGGTACACAGTCATCGCACTACCTACCAAATTTAATTATAAGGTTCAACCTAATAATTATCTATTCGTTTTTCTTTGTCCTAAAACGTCGCGGTTCTTTATCATCGTGTGTAAAGGCAATTTCTAACAAAATAATATAATAATGATAGGGATGATCGTGGACTCGAATTTATCGTGGACTATCCAAGTCGCTGAAGTCAGTCGCAAAGTGTACCAAGTATACGTTTCCCTTGTTGAAAAAAGTAAAAAATGCAAAAAGCTCTGAAGGTATTTTAATGCCTTCAAAGCTTTTTGCCATTGAAGACTAAAACCCTTGCCTTTTATTTGGATGCCACTGAGAAGCTTTTAAAAGAGCGTTTGCAAAATAAGTATTCGTTTTGTTTTTAACCTTAAAAAGTATGATCATGACTCAGGCTTTCGTCATGTACTGAAGTGGCTTCCTATTCAACTTTTGACTGATTATTTGGGATAGATGACTCGTCGAGAAACAGGAAGTCTATCCCGAAGAAATCAATCTAAATATGCAATCGTACAGAGACATATAACACCATCAGCTTAGTTTTAGTTGTCAAATAAATAAATAGCATACGAATCATCACTGAAACTCCAGTTATATACTCCACTATAGGTAGCGAGGTCACGACCCTCAGTATCAGTAGGGGATCAGCTGGGTCGAAGCCTACTGGGGCCAGGGTTAGTTTCGAAAAATAGCTCGAGCCCCGGTATGAAAAGGCTTGAAGAAACGGGGTGGGGTTTTAGTTAGTAAGAGTCTGACACTATCTCTAGCTTCGCCTAAGAGTGGGGGATGCCATTAGATGATTTTCCCACCTAAAACTATTTATAATTATATATAATCGGACCCAATGTCCGAATTGACACATTTTAATTTTATTGACGATTTGGACACACACTATTTAGTACAGTCAGATAAAAAGTTTAGCGTTACCAAAATTATTTTAGGCTGAATTTAAGGCAACAACTTCTGGTAATATTTTTTTTTATATTATGTTTTAAAAAACAAATATCTGACTTGTACTAAACAGCTTCAATAAAGATGAAGTTCGAATTGTCAGTGAAAAAATATTAAAAATAAAATGTGTCGATTCAGACACTGTGTCCAAATATATTGAGTCCAAATCGTCAGTAACTCGATAATAACAACATAGTTTAACGTCTAACAGCTTTGAACATGTTCGACTGGTCATGACATGTTCCTTCAATCCTTCAATATCCTGTCCATTGTCGAAGTTTCGTTACCAGTCATGTGCCTTGGCTTTCACTTTACTCACAAGCTATCATATGTTAGCATCCCTGATTTTGACACATCGTTAATTTTAATAGAAGTTAGACGTTGGTGGGAATCTTACTCAGGGGCGGTCTTAACTGTTATATGGCCCCGGGCGATAGATCTTCGTGAGGCCCTTGTTCTTTTTGCAAAGTATGTGAATCAAAACTGGGTTTTCTTATGATAGATGAGGAATGCAAAATTTAGTAAAGATACAACATGCATGATACATATATATTTAGAAGATAAATATGAACAGTGACAATTACGACAACGATAATAAATCTAGGTACTGAATACCTTAAAAAGATACGCACACGGAATTAAAAACTATATTTACTGTTTTTCTATAATCTTGTAAATGGACTTCGTCATTTTCATTTGAAAAATTTTACATTTGTGGGATACTCATATAAGCTTTACAGTGTAAGAAAAAGTAGATTAAAATAAAAAGTGTCATATATCAGATTTTTTTTTTATTGAGTTGTTGCGCGCGGCCTCTATAGTAGTGAGGCCCCCGGGCGGTTAACCTGCTCACCGCCCCTTAAGGCCACCACGCCACTAATGTTAAAACTATTAGATATGATACGTTACGGTACACCTATATTCTTGAAATATTTGTTTAGGCACTTTGATGTAGAAAATTTAAAGATTACTTAATAGCGAAAAACGTTTACGAAGGTCAAGTTTTAAAGCTCTGAATAAGCTGCTTTTATGCATTTTTTATGCGACTTCTTACTTAGGATAATATACATAAGGATAAAAAAGATTTATTCTTGTTGTAAAGTAATGTCTGAAATAATGGACTAATGAAACTTAATTACTAAATAAATAAATAAACTTTTTATATTATGGCGACTGGTAGGTATAATGTATTTTTTTTAAGTAAATTAACTAATTTTACTACAAAACTATCACACAACGCCAAGTCCCAATCTAAGCAGAGCTTGTATTATGAGTACTAGACAGCTGATAAACATACTTATATATTTCTTACACCCAGACACAAAACAAATGATCATGCTCATCACACTAACATTTGTCCTGGGTGGGAATCGAACTCACGACCTCCGGCATAGCAGTCAGGGCCACTAACCAACAGGCCAGTCAATTATTTTATTTTAAGGAAATTCTTTTAAAGTTGGTTTTAGTCATTTTATCCAACTCCTTGTCTATTTAAAATTCAACCGATCAACATCCGATTATTTTCCTTGCACCCCGCATTAATATTCATCCCTTAACGTGCCGTGTTTCCTAAACCTAACCTAACCCCATAAAGCTGCGTCCATACTTGGCGACAGATTGTGGGCAACATATTGTGGTTGTGAAGTTCAATAACCTTCATTAATTCAGCTCATGTTTGACTTACGTTAGTACCTTTAATTAGCTACATGTAACCATAATAAATTGGTTCTAAAAAGGCTCCTTTTATTTGAAGAGAGTGTCTTTGGCAGAAACTGTTCGCTGCAAAAAGAAACTTTAAAAAATATCCTTAATTGTTTTGTATTATTTGAAGGGTAATATGTAGCCCTATAAGTATTGCTATCTATACTTAGTATACTCTGTCAATAATCATGCTTTCTCTTTTTTACTAATAAAACCAATAAAAAAATTTGCTTAGCAATAAAAAAAAATTGCTTAGAGATCTGCGCTTTGGTACGTGCAATTTAGCTTCACTTTTTTAGCTGACCGACATTTTGACAATTCACAAGTGCCTGTAATTGGTCTATTTGAAAAAAACATTTCTGATTTTCAAATAATGGTGGGGTTGGTTTTCAGTTTAACCAGATGCAGCTGAATATTAGAGAGACTGCCTCAACCACTTAATAACTGGGTTATTCGATACTTCTTGGGTATCAGATTTTCTGGCTCTGTATGTTCAACTCGGCATTATTCTGGCAATAGTATACCTACCCAATAATGATCCGACAAGTAATTCTTTATGTGCCCTAGGACAATGCCGCTAAGTTGCTCAACTTGCTTTGCCTTATACAGACGGAGCCTTACAACGATTACTGAGCGTTATGATTATGCTCATTACGGTCTGATGTCGGATCAAAACGTCAACAGGTGAATCATATTAGAGCTTTACCATACATAATGTAGATTAAGATATCTTTTAGATATTAGTATCTAAGGATCTTTTGGCTTTTAGCTTGTCGCATAAAGTAGGAAAAGTCGGAAAATTTAGCTATTATTTTGCCAAACGCGTAATAAAGGGTTAAATCATAGTTAGTTTAGGAAAATACTCAGTATCATAGTAATATTATGTTTTTTTTTGCTATCTGATCATTACCCTAGATTGTTGACCTGCCAAAATATGTTGTAGCATTAAGTACATTATCTATCAAATTGTTTTCTTTATTTTCAATGTAAACCTAATTAACTTTTTTTATCAAAATACTTTTTAATTATGAAAGAGAAAAACCAACCCGGAAAAGGGCAACCTATTGCTTACGATATTCTTTTTAAAAGGGTTGACATATAGGATATATGCATGGGTATATCTATACAGTAATGCCCAATACTCAAAGTGGATCTTTCTTGAAACAAGAAAAAAATGTTTATGGTTTCTGTCCATGTCGGAAACTTTTAAAAATGAAGTTATGAATCACTATCTTTCCTCCTGAACGTTTGTCATTAAGTACAGTATTTTCTCTGCTTATATATATATATATATATATATATATATATTATATTGTTAGAAATATATGTAATTTATTAGTTTATGTATTGTATATAGTAAATAGTACACCACGAACTACCTGCGTATCTTTTTCTCCTCCTCAGTCAAATCCATCCAAAGGTTGTCTGTAAAAAATCGCTTTTAGCGATAAGACCACCCATTGTGACACCCTAATAATTTTAAGTTTCTGTGTAATTTTTTATTTTTGGTGTACAATAAAGAATTTATCTATCTATCTATCTATCTGTTTTATCCAAATAAAGAGATGCAAACTTGCAACTTGCAACTTACATTTAAAGTGTTATCACACTATCAAATAGATCTGACGTTGCAAATTAGATCCTAATAGGTAGTATTTTTTTATTATTGACTGGCTCGCACTTTTTTCTTTTTTTTTAAGGTTTATGTCGGTGAAATATTTTTTTAATCCGATAGTACTTTTAGAGAAAACCCCCTAAAAACTTTACCTCTTTATAATATGTAGACAATAACTTACACTTTATTAAATTTTTGATAGTTGTAAGATTAGAGTTTTTACTATTATTTTTTGATTTTACTATAATTATAGCTTCCAAAATTAAACTTCAAAATTCTAGAATCTAACCATTTTGTCGGCTTCAAACATCACAATAGTCCCAAAAAATCCATAACATTCAAATCCCAATCACCAACAGATCCAAAGATACCATTTGAAACTACATAAGTGCCAATAAATGGTAATAATCCCATAATATTATGGGAGAGTGGGAGTGTACGGTATTACGTGCAATAAGCCAGAGGATTAAAAACGAACCAATATTCATGATAATAGTTGGTCGGTCACCGATATAAAAACGACGGCGCCATTGTAGCTGATATTTGAATGAGTCTGAAATTGGTTGACGGTGTTTTTATCTTGGCTAGAGAGATTTTTGTGGAGCTGACCATCGAATTCTATAACTTATTAGAAACAGCGATAAAGCCGAAATAAACATGCTTGTAGTTAGCACAATATAATGAGAGTAACTTGTATGTCCGTGAGCCGTAATCAGTTCCGATTTATTTATTGTCAAGTCTTGCTTTGTCTTCGTTCGTTCATTTCAGCTGACTACGATCCACTGTTGGACATAGGCCTCCTCAAATGTCGCCACAATGATCGATCCTGTGCGCCCCGCTTCCTTCGGATTCCCACAACATCATTTCAGCCGAAGGATGTCCAACTGTGGACGTCCTTCCGCTGAAATGATGACGATGATGATGATGAATGCACACTCCCCAAAATGTAAACGATAGAAAACCGACAAGCGAGCAACTCGGCGTCGATGACTTTTTTTTTCTATTTTTTTACTTTGGGCAAAAATCATCTTATGACAACCCCCGCCCTTGGGTGGAGCGGGAGATAGTGTCAGACTCTTACTGACTAAAAACCCACCCCGTTCCTTCTAGCCTTCAAACCAAGGCCCGAGTTTCCTTTCGGATAACCCTGGCCCCAGTAGGCTTCGACCCTGCTGGGTCTCTGCTGTTGCTGACAACTCTTTGAGGCGCGCGGGAACAGTGCGCGCCGTCGACGTCTTGGGCTCGGTCCGGACAGTTACCGGACGATCGGACAGCGAGCTACCAATGCTCGCCGTCCGCGAGCCCGCGTCTAAGGTGGCCGGAAATCGGGATCGGTATCCCAGTGGCGGCGGCGAGGGCGCCATTGCCTGATGTGGCGTCGATGACTTCACAAGACAAGGCAGATAGCCGTTGGGCCGAAAGGTTCTGGAGTGACGACCGCGTACCGGAAGACGCAGCGTGCCATGCAGGCCTTCCGGCCTCCTACAAGGTGGACCGATGACCTGGTGAGGATTGAAATGCAGAAGATCGGTCGTGGTAACGACACTTAGGGGAGTCCTATGTCCAGTTGTGGACGTCTATCGACTGTTATAATGACGGCCTATTACATGGTACTTAAAAACGTTACTGGTGTAATATGAGTGTACTAGAAATATATTTCTCGCTAATCCTTTTATATAGGTGTGTTATTATGTATGAAAGTGTTTAAATACCAAGTCCCTTTATTTATTTATTTACTAGTAATAATAATAACAATAAAGCTTGTAAAAGCTGAGAAAAAAAAAACTAAGATAATCTTGACTTAGATCGCGATATGTGGGAAGTGGATAGACTTGTAGCGACATCTATGACGCCACATAAGAACTATGAAGAAAATACGAAATCCTGCATCGTGCAATCAAAGTTCTCCTCGCGATTTGAACATATATGACAGCCCGACATTAACTATCGGGCAGTCGCCCACTAGACCATAAATCCTGTCTGGACGGAGGATCCTCCCTTTTCAAAGAAGGTATGTGGGACTTTACTCTCTGTTCCGCATACCTCCAAAGACTAATAGAGCAATTATTGTGCCAAAAGTCGTAACCTCCAATGGGTCAATAGCTAAGAGCCTCGAACAACATCTAAGGAGGCTCTTATTAGCCAGAAAGCAGGACACGGCGTGCATTGTTAGGAGATTCCTCTCTCAGGAGCCCTGATCACCAGTAGCTTGCATCCTGTTCTCTATGCCAGTGGGCTACGATTTTTATATGTTTTAAGGTTTTATTGATATCATTTTTTTAAGAAATATCAAAAATGTTTATATAGAAAATAATTTGAATAAAAACTAAATAATATATAATTTATTATATCAACCGTGTATAACCAAAACTTTCGTTTATTGAAACTAAAGGATGAGTCACAGTGCCCCTAGAATGCAAAGGGCAAACTCCTCCTTTTTTGAAGTCGGTTAAAAATACAAAAAGGTCAACGAACTTACCTCCCCAGCATGAATGTCCGTAGCTCAAGCACGAACCTGAAATAATAAAAGGTAATTATTATTAACCAATTTATATTAATTAGGTACCACTTATCGACACACGTGTGTATTTTGAAAGGTGAAGATGTATACCACCATGTATATGACGCCTAATCACAAAGATACCTGATGCAAAAAAAGTAAATCATTTATCTTTCGTCTGTATATAATATACCAGCTAAATTTTTTTTTTATTCCACAACTATCACACAACGTCATCTAGTCCCAAGCTAAGCAGAGCTTGTGTTATAGGTACTAGAGAACTGATAAACATACTTATATATTTCTAAATACATACATAATATAGATAAATTACACCCAGACACAGAACAAATGACTATGCTCATCACACAGACATTTTTCCTGGGTGGGAATCGAACCCACGACCTCCGGCTTAGCAGTCAGGGCCCCTAACCACTAGACCAACAGGCCAGATTAAAGATATAAGTTAACCAACACGTATATATATATATATATATATATATATATATATATATATATAATAACAGTATACCAAAACTAAATAGAGAAAATCAATTAAGTATTTTAAAGAGATTATTATTACTATTTAAAGTCCCAACCAAACACAACTTCCCTAGACTTTAAAAATTTTTAAAATCGCGGCTTAAAAATACTCCAATTATAAAATTGTTTCGTATCTTTTGCATGAGTGATAGGTTCGTTAAATAAATCCCAAAGAGTTATTTTAATGCCTGTGATGCATTTTTCATCCTGTGTTTCGGAATCGGAATAACTTTTCACTGAGAAATAAATAAAGTTTCTCCATTGAATTTAAAAGTTCAGTATTTTTTGTCGATCTCTTTTTGTTCACTTTACGTAAATATTGATCCGATAAAACTTACTAGAAGAAGACTTCTAGAAGGCGTCTTTTTTTTAAGTGGAAAATCATGAGATAACTTCTTTCTCTCTCTGGGTGGAGTAAGAGGAAGACTTTTACAGACTTAAAGCCATCACTTGCGGCGGTTGGGGTGTGTCCGTGTGTGGTTGTCCGTTCCGTCACGGTTGCCTCATTACTGCCTCGCAGAAGGAAGAGACCATGTCTCATTGAATTTGTGTGAACCGCATCAGATCCCTTTGCGATCGTATTTACGTTAGATCCATGTTTTAACTGTTAATTTATCGTTCGACTACTATCGTATCTCTAGCTATTCCCATTATAACAACTGTTTGTCATGGCTCTGACAGATAGTTGCAACAACGATAGATATTTATTGTGTAGTCCTATATGTGAACTCCTCCATTTATATATAATACTAGCTTTTGCCCGCGCGGCTTCGCTCCCGCTCTTCCCTGCTCTACCCTACTCCACGCTATTCTACCCTACTCTACACTACTCTACTCTACTCTACTCTACCCTACTCTACACTACTCTACACTACTCTACACTACTCTACACTACTCTACACTACTCTACCCTACTCTAATCTACTCTACACTACTCTACTCTACTCTACACTACTCTACCCTACTCGACCCTACTCTAACCTACTCTACAAAACTTCGAATAAACCATCTACTAAATAGTCCGAACAAACCCGGTTTGGATAGGTGAGCCCGTTCTTGAGTTATAAAAATTACAACGAAAAGATGCATTGATTTTTACATATATAGATAAGTCAATACACTTAACTACACGATTATCTGTCGTCACGACAAAGTAGAAATGCCTCCTAATTCTATTTAAAAATTCAAATCGCAAAAACAAAAACAGGATCATAACCTTCAATATAACCAACGAGTACCCAAAGAGAAATAATCGATCTAGCCCCATTGTGTTCCACTCCTTATGGCACTTTGACGGTCTGTCTTTACAAACTAGAGATGCATTAGCGGTGAGTGTCCTGCTAATACAATCATAGTAGCATCGTCTTGTCCTTAAGTGTATACCTGCCCTGAAATCGGTAAATTCAGGTCATATTAGAAGACAATGGCGGTGTTATCTGGTTCATAATAACTCCTACACATTGTAGATCAAAGATGTCTTATTTATAAACTGGGTAGTGTACTGTTTTTACCTCTATGACGGATTGCTGGATTTTTCGAAAGAGTTACCATAGCCCCACAAAAGGTAATTTGCAGGATCAAAGATGGATTTTAGGCGGTTATCACACAGCCATTCACCACGCAGCGTAGCGCGTGAATGCATGTCTAACGTTGCTTGTAAGTATCTCCGGTTGTATAGAAAACACGCACAGTCCAACACACCGAAAACGTATCCACGCGCGTTCATACAGATCACGCACCTACATGCGGAGAAACACGCACTCACGCGCGTGGGTGCGGGGTAACATGTAAGGTATGGCCCACTGAGTCTCGTAGTACCATGTGTGATTTTATATGAAATAAGTGCGTGCCTGCTTGAATTTACAAAACGCACCTACGCGAGTGAATGTGTAAAAAACCCGCACGATGATGCAGATCTGTACTCCCAAAAGTACGTGCGTAGGTGCGTTTTCACGCTCTTCGCTACGTGGTGTTTGGCAATGTGTGTTAACCGCCTTAGTCAGTAAAAGTCTGACACTACCTTACACATCACCTAGAGCAGGAGACGTTACTTCATAATTTCCCACCTAACAAAAAATGGATGGTCAAATTCTATATACAAGAGTATTTTGTTCATCGGTTTGCATAGCATAGGTGCTATGATGCAGATTTATTTTTTGTATAAAATATTGGAGTTTTGGAAGAAAAAGGTATATATTTTTACAATCAAGAAATTAACAAGCCTAATACCTGTGTGTATTATTTGTTTTGCGATAGGCATTGGTTTATTGATTTCTTGACTGTAATGTTTCGGGGCTAGAGAGTTCTTGAAATAAGTGTTACATAACTAGGAAACTACAGAGTAAAGAAATAACATTTAACATGTACATGCAAAGACTAACAACAAGATAAAAACAATAACTATATACAAGAGGAAGAAAAATTAGGCAACAGAAAAACTACAAAATTAATTAAAGTTGTAATTAGAAGTAACCAATATTTTTTTGTTCATTTCATGTTAAAAGTATATTAAAAAAGTATTATTTTGGGCAGACTTGCTCCCAGCCTGCCTCTGACAGAGTCATGTATCTCCCCCTTATGTTTTGACGTAATGACGTAAGACTCAGTGGACCGCAGAGGTCCTACCACAGACGAACCTGCAATTTTTTTTTGTGAGGGTAAATTCAAAATTCGTGTCGTGCGTGTCCTAACCAAAAAAGCATATTTTACTATGTCGAAGACACGCTTGTTTGACAATGACTACTTCTGCACTTGTGGCCCGAGGTGATCAATTTTGATACTGTGCGTTCCAAATGAGAATAGGATCGATTTTTTGTTGTGACGTCACGATTTACTGTCAAATCTAAGAAATTTGGTCAAAATTGAGGAACTTGGAGATGAGTGAAATTGAAAAACTGAATTCTGATGAAACTTTCTTCGTTCACAGTTCGTCAATAAATTAAATTTTTCGTAAAATAGTTAAAGTTTCAAAATTTCTTTCCTCGATTTGACAGTAAATCGTGACGTCACAACATCCAATTGATCCTATTCTCATTTGGAACGCTTTGTACTTACATAATATCTATTAATATTGTAACATCAATCACTTTTTTTAAATGCGTAACTATGGAGTTTCTTGCCAGTTCTTCTCATAGAAAACGAATAATTTGGATTCGTTCACTAGCTACTGACGTTTTATAAGTGCCCATGAAAACCTACGTGAAGTAAAATATTTTGATTTTGAGTCGACTACTAAAATCTAGTTTTGGTCGGAAGATCATACAAATTTATACATTTAACACAGTAGACTGTGCCTTATTTAATTGAAAGGCACAAGCACTGGTCCAATCCAATCGGCTGTGAGCGTACGCAGATAAATCTCTGAATGCAAGAGATTTCCCCCCGGCCCTATAATATGAGTTCCCTTTGAATGAGCGCCTCTCTTCACTGGAAACAATTTGTTCATTGGATTTCATAAAGAGATTTTGATATATTTCAATTGTTTTTATGTTGTTACCTTGGATTCAGTTCGCGGGGTAAAGGTGCTAAGCGACAATGAGACAACTGTTAGGTTCTATAGTATTTAAGAAGTATTGTATTGACTAAGTACTACAATGATTGATTTGATCACAAATTCATGAACTGATGAGTTTACTTCTTTAAAGTATTTTTGAAGAATTAATAATTAATCTGTGTGTACTTATCGTGTGATATGAATTTGTTTGTAATTTATTAAGTGAAATGTCAAATGACGTATTGTCAACGAATTTTATGAACTTGTATCTTTAAAATGTTTTAAGGATTTAATAATAAATAAATAAATAAATGATAATTAATTTGTATGTATAAATCGTATAATATAAATGTATTCGTAATTTATTACTTTGTAAAATCACTTATGTTTGTCAATGTAGTATTTATTGGTTGCTCAATTGACTAACACTACCTCATAGTGGGGACTATGAGGTGGGAGGCTACCTGTACTTTGCTTAGCGGCCATGAGGGGCATTCGTCGGGTAGCACTGGCTGAAGTAGGAAGTCTAATTCATATACTGTGTCGCAGTAATAAAAGTGAAGTTTGCAGTTACGTTACGTGTTTTATTTCCTGACCAATAGGTCAGAAGTGGGATATTCGAGAAAATTTCACATTTTCTTGTCACGTCCACGGCTCGGAAAAACGTAAGTAACGTACCTTACAATGTTTTTTTTTTAAATAAGGTAACTAACTACGTTAACTTATTTCTGTTTGAATATTTGTCATGACTACTTGCAACATGCATTTAGATTTATTTCTTATTATAAACTGTTCTGGTTGAACAAAACATGTTGAGTTTAAGATAGTCGAAAACTATTTTTCAGTTAGGACACATGGGAAATGATAGTAAACTTATTAAATTGTTTAAAATTAACGGTCTTATTTACAATTTTGTTTTTGGGAAAAGGTGTTTGTTTTTTTTCCTGTTTATTATTTTACTGGATAATATGGAAAAGGGAACCAAGGACAAATGAGTAAATGGACCAAAATTAAAAAAAAACAAACCCTGGTTTAAATTCGTTCGAAAGGTTTAATTTTAACTAAACTATTTTATTTTAAATAAATAATTGTTGAATTTTATATTGATTTCCGTAACGCTTTAGTTTACATTTTTATATTTGTTTTTAATTTTTACAAATTGTGTAATTATACTCGTACCCACACTTATTTATTCATTTTGGTAGGCAGCTTATGTATTACCACATTAGTGGTGGTTGCAAGTATGAATGTTAAACAAAGAATCTGGGTTCGATTCCCAAGTCAGGTAAACATTGTCTATTCGTATTAACAGTTAGGATTATATGGAATTGAATTCGTTCAGTATGTGTTATGGTAATAATATGTGACGATTATGTACAGATCTTGTGACATGAGTATTAAGCTTTTATTTAAAAGTTTCAGGTTTCTTGAGATGGACGGATATGAAGGAAACACCCGAGGTAAAGGGTCTGATGAACAGCAAACCCGAGGTAAAGGGTGTGATGAACAGCAAACCCGAGGTAAAGGGTCATATCAACAGGAAACCCGAGGTAAAGGGTGTGATGAACAGGAAACCCGAGGTAAAGGGTCATATCAACAGGAAACCCGAGGTAAAGGGTCTAATGAACAGGCAACCCGAGGTAAGGGCCCTGTTGGAAAACCAACCCGTGGTAAAGGGTTAAGGACTTCTTATGATGTGACCAGACGAGGGGAAGGTCTGGCACATGCGCAGGAAGGACGACCCGAGGTTACGGGACCAAATCAGGTTATGGACAATCTGAGTTTTGAACGAAGTGCACAAAGCTCGAGGCAAGAGCATGAGCACACAAACTCTGACGATAACCAAAGTATTATTCTAGGAATAAATGATGAGGACTGGAACGAAAGAAGGCAGGAACTCGGAACAAATGGTTCAAAAGGATCATTAAGGAGACGGAGAAAGCGCCATTACTCCACCTCATCGGATTCGGAAGGTGAAGCACCGCCACTGAAAAGGACAAGAGGAGAAAGAAATAATGACTCTAATAACAGGTTAATGGAAAAGTTTCTAAGTATTTTGGAAAAATTTAAAGGGCCTGACAAACCTAAGATGGCTTTTAATACAAATGTGATACCTGAGTTCGACCCTTTGTCAAAAGAGCAAACGATATTAACCTGGTTAACAAAAGTTGAGGAATGTGCCGAAATTTACGGTTGGGAGGAAAGGGAAATAATACATTACTCTTTGCCCAAGTTAACTGGTGTAGCAAAGACATGGTATCAGGGTCTAAATTCGATATTGCATACATGGTCAGAATGGAAAAGAAAACTGATTGAATCTTTTCCATGTAGGGAAGATTACGCTGAGCTTTTAACTGAAATGTTAGCCAAAAAAGCTAAATATGGAGAATCCCTAGAGCATTATTACTACGCAAAGGTAAACCTTCTAAACAGGTGTAAAATATATGGCAGGCAAGCAGTAGACTGTCTTTTGTATGCAATAGAAGATCGTGCGGTGAAGGTTGGCGCACAGGCAGCTCAGTTCAACGAGCCAGAACAGGTATTAAAATATTTAAGGACAGTCAAAAGTGGTCCAAACAGGGATACTCATGACTCTACGCGAAAATCAAATGATCGACGATTTGGAAGCAACCCAAATCGACCGGGCCCATCTAAACCAGGTACGAATATCAATTCTTCTATAAAATGTTTTAATTGTAACGAGATTGGTCACCCAAGTTTTAGGTGTGAGAAAACTCCAGAGAAATGCGCCAATTGTGATCGTCTTGGCCATCAAACCGCTAACTGTCTTAGGAATAAGAAGACCACCAAAGAGGTTGATAAAAACCAAACATCAGGTAACGATCAAACACAAAAACAAGTTTCGGAAGTCACAACTGAAGATACCGGTTTAAGCAAGTACGTGTTAGATATCAAGGTAAATGATTTAGCTATTTCGTGTCACATTGATCTAGGGAGTCAATGTTCCCTTATTAAGGTGAGTTATGCAAATTCATTAAATCTTCAAATTACTACTCGTTCAAACTTGCCGGTACTCAGGGGCATAGGCGGCAACTTAATACATCCCTTAGGAGTCGCTGTGTCTTCCGTCGAGGTTCAAGGCCTGCGGGAAATAGTAGATTTATACGTAGTAGAAGATTATGTGCTAGTACATCCTGTTTTATTAGGACATTCATTCACTGAGAGGCCTGATATATTAATTATTAAGACGCCAAATGAAATTAAATTCCAAAGACTACCGCCAAATAAATTAGAGGTTATGGTGTCTACTGATTCTAAAATTCTTGGTAATGTTTTACAAGCAATCAAAGTTCATACGCATGCACAATTGGATTCTGATATTTACGTAAATGGCAGTTTACGTGGTTCTGAGGGTTGCGAATATTATTTACTTCCCGGACAGTACGAAATCAAAAACGGGAATGGAGCAGTCTTGATCTATAATATATCAGATACTCCTTTACACATCGCTAAAGGTACATTGTTAACCCGATCTCTACATAGAAACCCTGTACCATTTCGTAAAACCCTAAATGCGTTCAGCGTAACGTTTAGTGACGCTAAAATGGAAACTTCGGTAAACTGGAACCCTAGTTTAAACGAGGATCAGTGCCAGGAACTGAAAGGGTTGCTTGCCAAATATAGCACTTGCTTTTCTAGTGGGCTACATGACTTGGGTTACACACCTGTTG
Source organism: Mythimna lalbum (assembly GCA_949319445.1). NCBI lineage: Eukaryota > Metazoa > Arthropoda > Insecta > Lepidoptera > Noctuidae > Mythimna > Mythimna lalbum. Next base: position 19,232,047 of record OX439356.1, on the reverse strand, counting down.
CTGAGATGACCATTGAACTCAACGACGACGTCCCAGTGGTTTATCGCCCTTATCGCATGTCGTTTTCTGAAAGATCATTGGTAAGAGACATGATCCAGGATATGCTGGACAATGATATAATACGAGAATCATCGTCGCCCTATGCGAGCCCGATCGTCATGGTTCAGAAAAAAACAGGTGATAAACGATTGTGCGTAGATTACAGGGCGCTCAATAGAAAAACTAAAAAGGATCACTACCCATTACCTAGGGTGGAAGACCAACTGGATCTCCTTGCAGGTAATGCTTTATTTACGTCCTTAGATCTAGCGTCTGGGTATTACCAAATCCCAGTATCTGAAGAATCCCGTCCTAAAACTGCTTTTGTGACTCCTGACGGGCAATATGAATATAATCGCATGCCTTTTGGTTTGGTCAATGCACCGTCGGTTTTCCAGCGTACAATCAATAAGATATTAATGGAAGCCAAAATAAAATATGCGATTATATACATGGACGATATTCTCATTCCATCCAAAGATTTCAGGGAGGGAATGCGACGGCTGGAAGAGGTACTACAACTACTAAAAAAAGGTGGGTTAACCTTAAAACTTAGTAAATGCCATTTCTTTCTAGACTCCATTGGTTTTCTAGGTTTCGACGTCAGTGCCAATGGTATCAGGCCGGGCAGCAGAAAAACTGACGCCGTCTCTAATTTTCCAATGCCTAAAAATCAGCATGATGTTCGGCAGTTTCTTGGACTTTCTGGGTTTTTCAGGCGGTTCATCAAAGGTTACGCTGTGATTACAGCACCCTTGACTGATTTACTTAAAAAAAATACAAAGTGGATCTGGAGTAATGAACAAGAAAAGGCATTCACTAAAGTAAAGGAGTTGCTAGTAAATCGACCGATACTTGCTTTATATGATCCAAAAGCTGAGACGGAGCTACACACAGACGCCTGTAAGGATGGTTTGGCAGGTATATTACTTCAGCGCAATACGACCGGTGTATTGCAACCAGTATCATTCTTCAGCCGCAAAACAAATATTGACGAACGTAAAATGCATTCTTATGAACTCGAAACTCTGGCAGTGATTGCCTCATTAAATCGCTTTAGAGTTTATTTGGTGGGCATTCCTTTTAAAATTTTGACCGATTGCAATGCACTTAGGTCAACGCTAGTAAAACGAGACATCATACCACGAATTGCACGTTGGTGGGTTTTACTACAGGAGTATGACTGTACCATAGAATATCGTCCCGGTGTTCGAATGGCTCACGCAGACGCACTCAGCAGGAATCCGGTAGATAACCCGGTAAGTGAACCACATATTTTGGACATCTTGCCAATACAGCAATTTGACCAAAACTGGATCTCAACTGTGCAATCAGCTGATGATGAAATTAAGAGAATCAAAGAAATCCTTCTGGACCCGTCAACCGAGGAAACTATCGAGGTACGTAAAAACTATAAACTAAAGAACGATCGAATTTTTCGCGTTGTAGGGGATGATCTAAAATGGCTGGTTCCACGAGGTGTGCGCTGGCAAATTCTAAAGATGAATCACGACGATGTTGGTCATTGCGGATTCGAGAAGACGTTACATCGCATTAAGGAACACTACTGGTTCAGAAAAATGCGCAGGTTTGTAAAAAAATATGTCTCTTCTTGTTTGGAGTGTGCTCACCACAAAGCTCCAGGTGGTAAAAAGGAGGGTGAGTTACACCCTATCGAGAAGGTCAGTACCCCTTTTCACACCATTCATGCCGATCACCTAGGACCGTTTGTAAAAAGCAAAACCGGCAACTGTTACTTACTGGTAATTGTAGACGGATTTACAAAATATGTAAGCATAAATCCGGTTAGGAATACTAAATCTGCAACTTCAGTAAGGGTCCTGAAGCAATTCGTAAGTTATTTCGGAGTTCCTGCTCGACTTATCACTGATAAAGGCACAAGCTTTACCAGTAAACACTTTCAGGATTTTGTAAAAATCTTTGGCATAAAGCACATCCAAAACGCCGTTGCTACTCCAAGAGCAAATGGGCAAGTAGAGAGATATAACAGGATAATTTTAGATGCTTTATCAACCTCTAGCCATGGAGGAGATGAAAAGTCATGGGATGATCACATTTCCGACATACAGGTAGGTATTAATACAACAAAACATAAAACAACTCAAAAGAGCCCGTCGGAATTGTTATTTGGTTTTAATGTGACCAGCAGAACTGAAGGTAAGTTAAATGAAGTAATCAAAGAAACTCTCAATAGGACTCCTGTGGCAGAATTGGACGAATTAAGACAAAATGTGAGTGAAAAGATAAGGCAGCAACAAGTAAGAGACTCTACTAATTATAATAAACACAGAAAAGCCGCAACCCAGTATAAAGAGGGAGATTTGGTGCGAGTCGAGAGACAACTGCCACATGACGGTAAGTCACAAAAACTTACCGTAAAGTATCAGGGTCCTTATCGCGTAGTAAAAATACTCCCCAATGATAGGTTTCTCGTCGAGGACACACCTCTAACTCGTAAGCATGGGCGTAAATATGAAGGAATAGTAGCAGTGGATAAAATTCAACCATGGATGAATTTTAACAGAGACTTGGAATCCGAATCATCAGAGAATGATTCCTGTGCCAGTGAATGCGAGCAGACGTGTGCCCTAGACAAGAATTAGAGTAATAGTAGGAGTAGTCAAAACTATTGAACTAATTATTTGTGATTATTAAACACTTTGATTTTGAATGTTTTTGCTAATATTAAGTTACTCGTACCATTATAAATAAGTAGTATCAAATTGTTTTACTATAGTTTAAGCAATAGTACTTAAGTGAATAAGGATATAATGATTACGGTAAAAAAAAAAAAAAAAAAAAAAAACAGCGATGGGACTCGCTTTGAACAGGATGGCCGAGCTGTTAGGTTCTATAGTATTTAAGAAGTATTGTATTGACTAAGTACTACAATGATTGATTTGATCACAAATTCATGAACTGATGAGTTTACTTCTTTAAAGTATTTTTGAAGAATTAATAATTAATCTGTGTGTACTTATCGTGTGATATGAATTTGTTTGTAATTTATTAAGTGAAATGTCAAATGACGTATTGTCAACGAATTTTATGAACTTGTATCTTTAAAATGTTTTAAGGATTTAATAATAAATAAATAAATAAATGATAATTAATTTGTATGTATAAATCGTATAATATAAATGTATTCGTAATTTATTACTTTGTAAAATCACTTATGTTTGTCAATGTAGTATTTATTGGTTGCTCAATTGACTAACACTACCTCATAGTGGGGACTATGAGGTGGGAGGCTACCTGTACTTTGCTTAGCGGCCATGAGGGGCATTCGTCGGGTAGCACTGGCTGAAGTAGGAAGTCTAATTCATATACTGTGTCGCAGTAATAAAAGTGAAGTTTGCAGTTACGTTACGTGTTTTATTTCCTGACCAATACAACGATGCGACTACTCATTATTTAAAAATTATATTATTTATTGATTGTCTCGCGGCGAAGGTGATATGACGGTCTAATCATAATACTGGCTTGCCCTAGACAGAGTGGTTTGGAAGGATAAAATAATAGCATGGCAAAGTTCTCCTAACTTTGCCATGCTATTATTTTACGATATATATACAAGTTGTATATATATCATATATATATATTGCCTGCGTGGTGGATTATGGCCCATTCCCTCTCCTAGAAAGGAGGCCTGAGTCCCAGCAGTGGGAACATTAAAAGGCTGATGATGATGATGATGATACAAGTTGTAAAAGAAATCAGCCACTTCATACAAACTGTCTAATCAAGTTCATAATTTTTTTGTTGTCTGATTTTTTTCTTATTCTTTATTGTACACAAACAATTTATACAAACAGTTTGTAAAAGTACAGTTGATGTACATTGGCGAGCTTGTCCAAGCCCTTAAAGTTTGCGGAGAGCTGTCCCTTACACCTTGTATAAAATCTTTGGCTAATAATGAGTTCTTAAAGTATGACAGGTATTTTTAAATCCGAATAAGTCCATTTCTGTCAACTATCAAAAAACGGATTTGGATGGAATTTGGTACCATATCCTGGAATAGCACGTTGATTATTCTATTTTCTCCTCTAAAGCCGCAGACAGAAGGAAATACAGAATTAAAGAGACCTTTGCCTAAGTATATGAAATTAACAAACTTTTTATACCAACAATTCCAATAGTGCAATCAAAACGACGCCATTTCCATCGGTATGCGTTAGCAAAATTAATGTTTGAATTGCGTGTGCTTAGAGTAATTAAAACTGATCAATATTTGTGTGCTAACTCGTACGACTAACATTTTTACTCATCTTTCAAGTTATTTAACTTGCATTTGCAAAGAAGTTTTACCAGCATAGTGTAAATACTAGCTTTTGTCAGCAGCTTTGCTCGCTGGATGTAGCTATTTTCACAAATTTTCTTAGTTTGTTATATAACTTCATCGAGCATTTTTTAGGTATAATAGCATAACATAATCAGCCTTTTAATGTTCCCACTGCTGGGACTCAGGCCTCCTCTCTAGATCAGTGAACGGGCCGTAATTCACCATGCGGGCTCAGTGCTGGTTGGTGGATGTAACATGTTTTCGAATTTTTGATTCTAGGACATGCCGGTTTTCACACGATTGTTTCTTTCACCGTTTTGAGAGCAGTGGTGATGAAATAAATTACACAAAGTAATGTGCCTGGTTGGGTTTGAACCCGCGACCTACAACTCGTAAGTCGGGGCCGTTACCACTCGGCCGCACGATTCAAATTGCTTCAGCTATTTTTATTTTGTCTTGTTAATACTACAACTATCAATAATTTTGCCTCATTTTCCCCAAACTATAACTAATCTCACTAGGGCACTTTTTCCATTTTAATTGCGTATTTTTCCATTTTTTTAAGTGTCTCAATTTGATATTAAGGGTAGAGTTCTGTCAGATTTTGACTAGAAAGAGATCTATGTTCCTTTTTGTCTAGCGTTCCAGGATCCCGCGTTTAACTTTCGAAAGCCAACCCACGGTCCCAGTAGGCTTCATCCCTGCTGGGCCACTACGGTTCTGCTGACATCTCTTTGAAGCGCGGGTGGAATACTACACGCCGACGTAAAAATACACAATTTTTATTTTTATTACGTTTCATAAAAATCTAAGCTATACATATAATAAATCTGTAGAACTTTTTAGTTGTGCGCGCATCTCGTAAAATGTACGAAATCGATGTAGATAACTTTTATACAATAAAATTGTTTGTAACTTGATATATTATTTGATTTATTCCATTTTAATCCTCCTCCTTGCGTCGTGTTCCTCAATGCTGAGGGTCGTGACCTCCCTGCTTCATCACGTTAACCCTTACGATCTCTTTCCATCTGTTTCTGTCTCTGGCGATGTGAAGGGTATTGTACATCGTAGAGTCAAGAGCGGTGCGGATCTGGTCGGACCAACGTATAGGGCTGCGCCCTCGAGGCCTTTTTCCATCCACTTTGCCGGTCACCATGAGTCTTTCGAGGTTGCCATCGTCATTCCTTGCAATGTGACCGAAGTATTGTATTCCATTTTAATACCAAACATTTAATACCATTAGTATTACTTTGAACGCATTTTTATTGCCTTTTATGAACGGAGACCATTCATTAAAAAATATAATTTAATGTACAATCCAATACCAGTGACTTCATTCTTAATTGAATTCTCATTACATTCATTTAGTACAGTCAGCTCAAGTCAAACCTAATCAAATTTTGGTTTCCTAATATTTTTATACGATCGTAACATACAAAAACTTTCACTAACTAATCACTTTTTTTAATAATGCCTGAGAAAGCTATAATCATCAAAACAAAAAGCTTAACTTGAATTAGCCTTTGTTTCACCTCAACCGGTTGACTATATCGAAAGATTCATTTTTTTAGATTATTCATTGACTGTTTTTTTTTTGTATCTATTCTGTGGTCTGCACAATTTTTTACATTATTTGCTTTGATTACAGGTTTTTTACATTTGTATAACGTCGTCGTATCCTCATCTTGGACAAATATTTACTTAAAACTAAGTTTAAAAACTACACGAGTCAACCTCAGACTCATTTTTTTTTTCATTGACTGTTAGGCGGTACGAAGTTCGCTAGGTCAGCTAGTTTCCCCATAAAAGTTTACACTCATAATTTTATAATAAAAAATCTGAGTAACAATTACCATGAAATGAGCCTTGACGCACTTCGGTTACCTGGCTTATTATACACTGGGCAAGCGTTATATATAATAATGTTCTAAGAAATAAAAAAATACTCGATTTCATGGAAAGCGTAATGGAAAATAATGAAGGAAACAGTTTGCAAACGCATGGAACATTCATGGTAACAGTGAAATATGGCGTGTTTCTAGTAAAACTGAAAAACTGACAATACACACGTGACTTATAACTACCTCCTGGAATTATGTTGTATATACAGAGTAGAGAATGAACACAGAGGCAGCAGATTTTTTTGTTATTTTTTTCTAATTTACCTTTATAATTTTATATATAATATTATTATAGTAAAATGCTAGAGTGAATAGGCTCTTAATCAACTAGTGCGCCGAACCATCAGAGAATTCATTACTGTTTACCATCAGGTGGGATCCCAGTCAAGCACTAGTTTATATCAATTTAAAAAAAAAAATTTGGTACAAAACTTTATCGTAGTAAAAAAGAGCGTTCGAATTTTAAACTAAGTTTGAAAAAAGAATCTGGTATTTTTATTATTAAAGTAGAAAGTGCTAAGACTCACTTAGAAACCCATTATCGCGTTGCGCCGACCCCAAGTAGTATGGGATAAGGGCAGGAAGAAGAAGATATTTTTTTTATTGTTATATAAAATATATCGTTAGTAAAAAGAACGTTCAAATTTTAAACTAAGTTCAAAAAAAGAATCTGGTATTTTTACTACTAAAGTAGAAAGTGCTAAGACTCAATTAGAAACCCTTTTTAAAATTCGTCATTTCATAAAACCAAATTAAGACAAGAACCGACATCTCATGATTCTAGCACAATGTTGTCTTTTATTACTGAGTCCCACTCAGAGTCTATTATCAAAGTTTTGTTATAATAGGAACAAAGGTGTGATTAATGTTGAAGAATACTCGATTGGCCCTTCAGTCTTATTTTGACAAAGGACTTATTTTGAACTAATTAGACAATTGTGTTTTACTCGACAAACAAAATACTGCCTACATTTCAAACTTCTAAACACTTGAAAATCTCCTAAATATAGAACAAATTACAACTTAAACACAAATTGATTTAAATTAATGTACACAACTTTTTTTTTAAATGTACACAACAGAAAACAGTACGTGCGATGAACGATTTCATTCACTTTTCAATCAGCCTGTTCTACGATTGATGCATTATGTACAGCGAAAGCGCATGCGTTTCGTTCACATTACATTCATTTCGTTCATTCCTCACATACCTCCACGTTGACTGCGCCAACCGCCGACTTTCTCTAAAAGGGTCGACGCTTTGCTACCTCTATTGTTAAGTCTCTGCTCTGTGGATGAAATAGATGACATTAGTTAGGCTTAGGACAGAGATCAGTGAGTGCAAGCTGTTTTTAGCATAGAATTGTTAGCCTTATAATGTTCCCACTGCTGGGACTCAGGCCCCGTCGAGAGGAATGGGCCATAATACACCACGCGGGTCCAGTGCGTGTTGGTGGATGTCACATGTCTTCTAATTTTTGGTTCTAGGACATGCCGGTTTCCTCACGATCTTTTCCTTCACCGTTTCAAGCTGTTACGTTGATGCCATTGAAACGTTTACTACGTTTGGATCTCTGATTGGTTGAGAGCTTGGAGCCGACCAATCGCAGCGTTGAACGTCATAAACGGGTCGATCGCGTTATTATAAAACAAATTCGCACTAGACACTAAGAACTATAATAACACCAAGGTCCGTTTCATGTCAATTCATTCGCAGGGTAGGCCAAGGTGACAGTTGGTGCGCACATGTATCAAAATGGCTTGGTACCTATACAAGACTGAAGCCAGGATGCCAATCACAGATTTTCGGTAAGGACTCAAGACTGCGTGCCCGCGCTCGGAGTAGGCAAGCATTTTTTTTTGCTCCAGCTTACCTCTCTCAATATTTCACGCTTCGCCACTGGTACCTCGTATTCATTTTGCGTCTTATATTAAGTTGTTATTAGAGAGTCTGTGTATGGATATGATATCCTGCTGTAATCTTTCACTACAAAGAAGCGTATAGTTTCCATGATAAATTTAAATTTTTAGTGCTTAGTTATAATTTTAGATTCAATACAATTTTTATTTTGTTTCTGTTATCCTACTGGTTTATCACTCATCAATAAATACATAACTTTTTCCTTCAATGTCTTTTTTCTAGAGCAATTTTAATGGACCATCGCTGATTTTATTAAGATTTTTAAGTTTTTGGAACTAGTTACTCAAGTCTCAATTAAGTTTTATGTGTATTTGTTATAGATGTCATTAGAATTGATTTAAGTATGCATATAAATTATATCATTGGTATGTTGATCCAGTGAAGTAGATGCTCCTTTTTCTTTAGTTCTTTTACTATATTTTTTCGAAAATTTAATTCAGATTGAGACATAGACTCAGCTCAAACAGAGCGGAAAATGTAACTCGTAAAACAAACATCATTTTACAAAACAAAAAAAAATACAGAACTTCAAAAAATATTATTGACATACCACAACACTGATCCAAATATCAATCACCCCAACTGAACCAAAAACCCAACACCAACCTAAAACACCGCATACAATCCCACGGCCACTTCTAAACAATTTTTAATCAACGACTAAAGACTATTTAAGATGAGAAGAAGTGACATTTATGCTCGTATTGTTGGTCGTTGTGATCGGAAATGGGCAGTCCCCGTTGCGTCAGTCAGAGAGACGCTCTTTCATGCGGCTATATTGCCTTTAAAATGTTTCACGCCATTGACATATTAAAAATGGTGTCTAAATGTCTATTGTCTTATTGGAATTTTATTGTTTATGGTCGGATGGAGCGGCTGATTAAAGGGTTGTGTTATTTGGATCCAATTTTGAAAGAAAACGTTTTTAAATTAAATGATTTTGTTGTAGATTTTTTTTTTGGGGATTTTTTTTACTGATTCTGTATTGGATGTAACATTCTATGAAACGGTTGTTTAGGTAGGCATTTAGACCCTATTAAATATCAATTGTTTGTCTACAAATACATTCGGATATTCATTACTGTCGCTTATGGTATTTCAGTTGATTATTGCTCAACCGCTGTTGCTCCCAGAGACATATTTTTCTATGCTTATTTAATTTATGCGAGCATTCTTTCACATTTAGGTATAAAAAAACCTCAAATATACGACTTCTCAAAAATCTAAGTCAGTTTATTAAGAAATATGACGTTGATTATATTTGTTATCATTGACTTTTTTTGTTTAGTTTTAGTTTGACTGGCCTGTTGGTCTAGTGGTTAGTAACCCTGACTGCTATGCCAGAGGTCGTGGGTTCGATTCCCACCCAGGACAAATGTTTGTGTGATGAGCATAATCATTTGTTCTGTGTCTGGGTGTAATTTATCTATAATATGTATGTATTTAGAAATATATAAGTATGTTTATCAGTTGTCTAGTACTCATAACACAAGCTCTGCTTAGCTTGGGACAAGACGGCGTTGTGTGATATTTGTGGAATATTATTATAATTTTGAATAATATGCATACAACATCTTTTATTTCCTATATTATATAATAAATAGAGGCACATACAAATCGTTGGTAAAAAGTTATTTTATGTATCAATTTTTTTTGCAAATATTTATTTTTTACTAGATACTTTTTTTTTCAACAAAAAGTCATTTTTTTCGCGAAATCTCTGACAATGTTAATTACACTGTGCAGTATCGTGCAGACCTACCTCAATGCACAATGTGCACGTCATACAAAGTAATAGTTGCGAATAATTAATGAATAATAAATGTTATTACATGGAAGTTCATGACCTTTGTCACCGATTACTCGTAAAACCTTCAGTTAAAAGTAGTTAACTAAAATAGTAGTAGATGTAGATTACTAGTTTTTCTAATAGCACATAGGTTGTGTCATTAGAAAAACTGGTACATCTACCTACATTAATATTATAAAATTGGTACATCTACCTACATTAATATTATAAAATTGGTTTTTTTTTTGTTTGTATTTTTTTTTAATTTATCACCGAGCTGACTTATTCATGTGTGACGTAGCTAATAATTTGTGTACGTGGGCGAAGCCACTGGAAAGAACTAGTTAGTTGTATATAGGGTTGCCAGGTCCTGAAACTGAAGAGCCGGACAGACTATCCTATTCACTCGGACATTTGGTCAAAAAGGCCATAAAATGACTTTTTAATAACAATAAAATACATAAAATCTTTTATAATTCTAATGAAAAAATAATAAAATTAAGTAATATAATGAGCGTGCTTTGTCTTTTTGTATCATATTTATGTACATAGTTAGGTTTTAGTTTAAATAGTTTATTTAGTATTTAAGTTTTTTTTTATGTATATATGTAATAAGTTGAAATTAAAATAAATGATATAAATATTTTTGAAAATACTAGTTACAGTAATATAATCCACTCTGCTTGTCGCGATACAAGGAAAGGCAAAACTTAAATGACAGTTCTAAACGAAATGGTTAAATTTAGAAAGCCTGAAAAAAAGCCAAATATGGTCAGTTATGGCCGGACACGCTACTAAAAAGCCAGACCATGTTTGGCTTTATCCGAACGCCTGGCAACGCTAGTTGTTCATGTGTGTAGAATAAATGCAGCAAATTAAAAACCCACGCCCAAAAGGAGATACCAGTTTGTAGGTACCTACATAATAATCGATTGCTCAAATCCATAATACTATATTCTATATTTACGACCCCATCAAATGAGATATTTAATATCTTTGACAAACATTCTGCTGATTTACGATCTCCAATACGTTGTGCGTTAAACTATCCAACGACCCGATATGTGTTGGATAAATGTAATAGTACATTATGATATAAGTGTGTAATGTTAGTGATTACCGTTGAGGTGGTATTTAGACCCGAGCCATGGCGAGGGTCTTAATAGAGCCGAGAACGGTAATCATTAATTACTCACGTGTATCATACGACGTTTTTCAATACACTTGTGAATAAAATAACTGTAAAACTAGTAAACTTTTGTGGCGGAAGAATCTGTTTTCATATGCGCGCTCATTTGTTTTTCCTCGTAGGGGACGACCTGCGCCATACTGATACGATAAATGTCAAAATGATGGCGGCGGAGAGGTTGAACAATAAGGTTTTAACCACATTATAGCACTAGTGCGTAATGGTAATCAAAATGTCACAGTTTTATTAACAAGTGCCATTATATACCTAAGTGCAGTGCAATAAGAGTCACTTTATGAGCAAGTGTATTGAAAAGAAATATTAAGATCCATTATGAAGATGTCACAGTTTACACACAGGTATACACACACCTGTTGTGTGTTAATTGTTACTATTTTTGCTGTAGAATAAAGTTCATTCTATTCTATTCTGTTTTATTACTAAATAACCCCGTTGAAGTGCGAGTTGGACTCGCGCACCGAGGGTTACAACTCTCGGTCCTCCACGAAAATTGGGTATAATTGGTAAATTCATAATTTACTCAATCTCACATAACAATTGTTACAAAAAAAAACTACGCGTATAATTTTTTTTTTCCTTTTGACGGCCGGTCAATCATTCATAATTATAATCAATAGCCTGTACTCACTTTCGACTTTTCGACATTTCGGAATATAAACAAACGCAAACTTTGCTGATTTGTACTAATTAAAACGTAATGACGTTTTTTTTATTCATTGATATGTAATGAAATGTAAGTCAAAGCAACTATAACCCAAACAGAGAGTAATTTGCCCTTTTTTGTACATTTCTGTCAATTATATTAATATTTAAGTATTTTTTTCTGAAACCAGCGCTCTATGAACCATTTTCATTTTGAGTCTCAATCTGAGCAGTAGATTATTTAATAACTTTTCATGTACGTACTAAATTATTTTGGCGTGCGCGTCTATCGTATACTTACGGTAAAACATACACGTTCACGATCGCGGTGCACGCGACGATACGCGCAGAGATATATTTTTCCGTATAGCATAGACGCTACTTTATAGTTAACAGATTTTTTACTATACTTATGCTGTGAGACCTTGCTTGATGCTAAATTTCAGGATTATAGAATAGGTCAACGGGACGTACACTATTTTTTTTAAATTAAGTTGGGAAAATTATTTAATGATATCTCCCGATCTTGGGCGGAGCAGGCGTTTACTGACTAAAAACCCATTCCTGTTCCTTTGTTGCCTTTCATACCAAGGCCGAGCCTTCCTTTCTTCCTTTCTTCCGAAGTTCTTCTGAGGTTCGACTCTGCTGGGAACCTACGGTTTACTGATACCTCCTTGAGGCGCGCGTGGAACTTCACGCGCCGTCAACGACTTGGGTTCAGTCCGAACAATCACCGGACGGTCAAATGGCGAGCTGCGGGACGTAGCCCATAGGTTTTAATTTCCTTGTTAGTGTCAAAATATAATCTTAAACGCTTTATACTCCGTTTAGACTGCCTTAGGATTGCGTTGACTTAGAAATTTGATTTTTCTACTGCTTCAAGGTATAGCAAACTTGAGTACCTATTTGATTATAATTTCAACTTACGCCTTCCTGAGAAATTGATTTTTAGTCCCTAAAAGTCTGAAACTCTCTCGCTTTCTAAAAGATAGGTGATTAAAAATATAGTATTGCTGGGATAGTGGAATGGTTTTTGTTTTTTTAGGTGGAAAGTAATGACTTTTCCCGCCCTTGGGTAGAGTGGTAGGGCGTGTCAGACTTTTACTGACTACGCGGGTCCGTAAAAGTCCTGCTCAAACTTTGCCTTCATTCCTGAGCTTTGGGGTTCACTTCCGCACAACCCATGGCCTCAGAAAATAGTGGAATTGTGGATATTGATGGTGATAATTATTCCAATTCTATTCCAACGGAATTCCCTCTCACACACCTCGTCAACCTTGTAAAATAACTAAAAGCATTAGATTATATTCCCAAATGACTACTAGGTTCCAGGAAAGACTCCTAATTGTTATTTAATAATACAGCACGGAGTTATTATACTTAGTTTAGACAGGTACTTGTAATTCAATAAACTAGTAACATAATATAGCAATTTTTTAAAACATTAATTTCAGTAAAGATAGAAATATTAATTAATATATTATTCCCTGATCATTACCAGCTTAATTTCCAGAAAACCCATTAGCAAGACACAGGATTTTTCTAAGAAATAAAGCACAAATTAACGTAAAAACTTTCACCCTTTTTTTGAGATTGCAAATCATACAATCACTTCTTCTGCCCTATGGTGGAGTGGGACGGCGTATCAGACTAAAACTTCACCTGTGTTTTTCAGTTGCCTTTTCAGTTACGGAGTTTTAGGAAACTTGTGCTAGACCATGAATTTCGTCTATCTTCATCATCATCATCATCATCATCATCATCAGCCTTTTTTAATGTTCCCACTACTGGGATTTAGGCCTACTCTCTAGGAGATGGAATGAGCCGTAATCCACCACTCGGGCCCAGTGCGCGTTGGTGAATGTCACATGTCTTCGAATTTTTGGTTCTAGGACATGCCGGTTTCTTCACGATATTTTCCTTCACCGTTTTGTGAGCAGTGGTGATGAAGTAAATTACACAAAGTAATGCGCCTAGCTGAGTTTGAACCCGCGATCTACAACTCGTCAGTTGGAGCCTTTACCACTCGGCCACCACTGCTCTCCACTGCTGTCTCCGTCAACAGATGTATTTTTGGCAACCATTCTTTAGAGTTCATTTTAATTTTTTTTATTCTCTCAATAAATTTTATTCTATTATAGATTCATAGTGGTTTAAGTTGATCACTGAATTAGTAATGTACCTTTTTCTCTAGAATTTTCCATTCACTTGAAGCCCGCTATTCATAATAATAATTTTGATTCCACTTCAATTTTAATCTCTGAATAACATTATTTATTTTGAATAATTTAAATTATTTATTATTGTTGAGGTAAGAAGAGTACAATGAGAAGTTATTTCAAGATGTTTATTTGTTAAGGTATTAAGGTTATTTTAAGTGGTTATTGTTTTATTCAGTGAATTAATTGGTTTCAGTGAAATTCATCTTTCTTGGGAAAATTTAAAATAACGATACATTAAAATAAAATAAAAAGGTTGAAGACGTGAGTTGAGAAACTGGTATGTTATTATATTAATTTAGTAATTACAATACCATATTATTCCCTACGAAAGAGCTATGTTCGGGGTTTCATTGCGTGATCGAATAGAAAATGAAGACATCCGCAGGAGAACTAAAGTTGCCGACATAGTACAAAGAATTGCCAAACTTAAGTGGCAATGGGCAGGTCACATTGCTCGCGGAACAGATGGCCGTTGGGGCCGAACGGTTCTGGAGTGGCGACCGCGTACCGGAAGACGCAACGTTGGAAGGCCTCCAACAAGGTGGACTGATGACCGGGTGAAGGTTGCGGGAAACCGATGGATGCGAGACGCATAGGAACGTTCGTTGTGGCCACGCTTGGGGGAGGCCTATGTCCAACAGTGGACGTGTATCGGCTGAAATGATGATGATGATGATTATTCCCTACAGAGTAGATAGTTTTGGACATAAGTACAATATGTCGCACGCAAGTGGTACCATGAACAGTGTTTTTTTTTTTGTAGACGGGGTAAATCATCTTTGACGAAACCCGCTCTTGGGTTGAGTGGGAGACAGTGTCAGACTCTTACTGACTAAAAACCCCGCGCCGTTCCTTCTAGCCTTCATACCGGGGCACGAGCTCCCTTTCGGACAACCCTGTCCCCAGTAGGCTTCGACCCAGCTGCTGACAACTCCTTGGACTCGGTCCATTACCGGACGATCGGACAGCGAGCTACCCATGGCTCGCCGTCCGCGAGTCCGCGTCTACGGTGGCCGGAAATCGGGATCGGATTCCCGGCGACGGAGGTGAGGGCGCCGTTGCCTGATGCGGTCGGCCTCCTCCTTTGCAAGCATTACTGCTTCGCAGAAGGAGGCGACCGCTGCCATTCCTCCTCGCTCCGGACCATGCCCTTGACCAGGGCCCGGCGCGAGAGGTCTCCGTTGCCGATCGCCCCCACGAGGGCACGGCGATGCTCCGCCCAGGCAGGGCACACCTCGACGGTGTGCTCCACCGTATTCTCCGGGCGTTGCGCACAGTGGCGACACCCGGGCGTCTCTTCCGCTTGAATCCGATGCAGGAACCTCCCGAACTTGCCATGTTCGGTGAGGACCCGCGTCATGCGGAAGGTAAGGACGCCGTGAGGCCTTTCCAGCCACGCCTCAAAGAGGGGACTTACCGCCATAAATGAACAGTGTAAGTTGGCCTCAGTTTTATTGAAATTTAAAGCAAGCTCAGCTCAAGATAAAAATGTTACGTCTTGGTGTATGTCAGTTGCGGTCGATTGTACTAAAGAAAATCAAACTCGATTTTAATATCCTATTTAGTTTAAGCCCAGAACTAAATAACTTATTTTTATGACAAGCTAATATTTTTATTAGACCAGAAAAAATATTAACCATAAGTAAATACTTAGTTATTCATAAAAAGTTTCTTGAGAATTATATTTCAAAGGTGGAAGTTCATATGTATGTGTATATGTTACTCTTTCACGTTCAAAAGGCTGAAAAATTTACAATTAATTTGGTACAGAGGTAGACTATTTCTTAGAATAGTACATAGGATAGTTTTGATCCTGGAAGTACTCGTATATCTCCTTCATCATCATCATCATCATCATCATATCAGCCGAAAGACGTCCACTGCTGGACATAGGCCTCCCCCAAGCGTCGCCACAACGACCGGTCCTGTGCGTCACGCATCCATCGGATTCCCGCGACCCTGACCAGGTCGTCGGTCCACCTTGTTGGATGCCTTCCAACGCTGCGTCTTCCGGTACGTATATCCCCTTACTCGAAAATAATCAAAAGACAACTCTTGCCCTGAGTGCAGCCAGAGAGAACGTTAAACTTATTCAGGCTGATATTCAGTGTTCCTTCAGTTGCCTCTAGCGTTCTGTGATATCGATTTTCCTTTTCGAAAATATCATATGGCCTTAGGCCCTGCTGGGCCCCCCACGGTTGTGCTAACATGTTTTTGAAGCGCGCGTGGCTTGGTCCCATTGCTGGCTGTCCGCAAACCTACAGAGGCAAACGTCCTGTGACTCCCTGACGCCAGGGGTATCACCAGCGTAGGTAGTATGATCTCTTGGGACTTATTTTTAGGAGGGAGGGCGTGTCAGACTTTAACTGACTAAAACCCACTCCTGTTCCTTGAATGCCTTCGTTCCGGGGGCCCCGGGGTTCACTTTTGCAGACTCATGGCCCTTGTAGGCTTCGACCCTGCTGAGCCTCTACAGTTTGCTGACATCTCCATGAGGCACGCATGGAACACTACCCAACGTCGAAGACTTGTACGATAATGTATGTTACGAATAAAGTTCTTATGACTTGGGACGTTTAATGATAGGGTGACAGGATAAAATGGAGTAAAAAGACGTGTTGCGCCGACCCCAAGTGATATGGAATAAGGGCAGGAAGAAGACAAGGTTATCCCAAGGGAACATCCCAAATGTTCCCTTGGGATAACAGACAGAAAAGAGAAATAAAACAAAAGCATAATTTTCTAAATCAAATCAAACTAAATCGAATCATTGGACAGGTGTCAAGCGTGAACTTGTAACCAAAAGTAAATGATGTAGTTATGGAACTGTTATCAACAAAACAATGTTACGAATTGTTGTCGTACGTGATTAGACTGTTTTTATTGTTTTTTATTCGTGTCAAAAATATAATGTTCCCATTGCTGGGACTCAGGCCTCCTCTCTAGGAGAGGGAATGGGACGGAAACCACCACGCGGGCCCAGTGCGGGTTGGTGAAAGTCACGTTTTTGAATTTTTGGTTCTAGTCTCCTCACGATGTTTTCCTTTACCGTTTTGAGAGCAGTGGTGATAAAATAAGTTATGGGCACCTACGGGAACGATCAGGGGCGGGTTATTTACTGGTATTGACATCTGACGTTACATTTTATTGTAAAATATTTATTCTTGTTTGTACATAATTTAATGAGAAACTCATTCAATTTGATTAATATAGTATAAATACTTTATCAGTTTTAACTGCTGTAACCTATTTTACAAAAATAGTGCGCCTTGTATATTAATGAATACCGAGTTTTGTAAAGTTGAGAATAAGTTAAGGTAGAACTACTTTGGGCACAAGTGAACCACGTACGCGCATCGAGCGCGTCGGTCTCCATCAGGGTTGGCATGAAAAACAAGTTGTTTTAAAACATGTTTAAAATGTTTTAAACAGTTTGAATGTAACACCAAGCCAACGCCGAATTCTATTGTGTTTCTAACTACGGTATTTAAAAGGTTCGTGTTTTTAAACACAGATTAAAACAATTTTTAAGCAGTTTTACAGTAAGAAAAATACAAGCTTTAAAACTACTTTTCATAGTGAATGAATGGATATAAAATGACAATAAATTATTATTTGAGTGTTTCATATTGTTACTTTATATTTTATATTGTTTTTTTTTGTGTATTTAGTGAGAAGTAATTTATTCAATCAAACAAAGATAACACCTATTTTTGAAACATGCATTAGAATATTCATTCAAATCAATTAAAAAGCCGCTAGGAAAGTCTTATTGTCGCCTTGTTAAAAATCAACATTAGGAATATCGGAATACCATACAGGGTGAATATAAAGCGTTCAGTATTTTACTTACTTATGTACCAAATAAACGGGGTTTTTTTCTTTCTTTCTTTTCTATTATAGATATGATTCTAATGCAATGCAAATTTGAAAAGATCTAGTCTAGAAATAAAACATAATATGCAAAATGTTTCCTGATAACTACAACCTGGGAATCTTTAAATCGAGAGTGAATAGGTTTCTTCTAGGTAAGCGCGTTCCATCGTCGACCGCATCGTTGCTTTCCATCAGGTGAGATAGCGGTCAAGCGCAAACCTATCAATAATTATAAAAAAAAAATATTTGGAAAAATGCCATAAACTAAAAAGAACACTTGTTTAAAACAATTTGAACTGTTTGATCCATAAAATAAAAAATAAAAACTTTTTTTCCAACCCTGGTCTCCATACTTTTTAATAGCAAATAGACTTATAGAACTACATAGATCCACGCTACGCGACGCGACTCTACGTACCTACAAATCAGGCGTGCCCACGTGTGCGTGTCAGTTTAACGTAGAATTTTTGTTTATTTCTCTTTGTGGTTTGTAGCGTGCTGTTTTTGAAGTTTCAGTGAGATATTGCCTCATCATTATCTTCCTGCCCTTATCCCGTTTTATTTGGGGTCGGCGCAACACGTTGTTTTCTTCCATTCTGTCCTGTCGCTTGTCACGCTATCACTAACTCCCTTTTCATTCATATCACTTCTCACACCATCCATCCATTTTTTCTTTGGCCTCCCTCTCCATCCATCCACAAGTAAATTCAGCATTAATCAGGCTATCAAATTCAAAAACAAATATTGTTCATTCTAATCTCCAAAACTATTAATTTTCGGAGATTAGAATAGAATTAACTTTATTGTACACCAAAATAGTAACAATTTAACTAAAACTTAAATCTATGAGTACACATGGCGATCTTATCGCTGACAGCGATATCTACCAGACAAGCTGGACCAAACGAAAAACAATTACCGCTTTATTATATTACTAGATCCTCCCTCAAAAAAGTACAAAGTGATAATGTAGCCTTTTCCAGCATTTTTTTTTTCTTTCTTTAAAGAATTTTTAAAATCAGTCCACTAGTTTTTGAGTTTCTTCATAACAAACTAAACTAAAAATGTTTTCACTTTTTAAGTAATAATCTGGAAGTAGTGATAAGTTTATCGCTAATTCTAAGTCTTTTTAGTAGTTTTATGGTTTTGAATGGACTTTTTTAATTCCAAAAATTGTTGGTTAAGTTTTCTTTCGAATATACTTACTTAGCATATGTAAATCAATAATTATTTCGGGCTTAGTTCCGGACGCAGCTGGCCGAAATTTAATGCAAAAATCATGATCTAAATATCATGAGGTTCTCAGACATAAATTATTTAAGCTTACTATCACAGATACAAACTTTAAAAATTGAATCTTGCCTTTAATTCAAAATCCCTTCGTTCTAATATTCATTATTTGGAAATTACTTTGTGACGATGTTGCCAATTTATAAACCTGCATAGCAATATCCAGTCTGAAAATATGCCTCATGAGAAATATGCCTACTCATTTTTTTTTTTTCATTTTAACCCGAATTGGCATAGGGATAAACTTTACAAAATTAAAGTGGCACGTGTATTTTGTCACGACATTTTTACGGAGTTTTCCGTCCATTTGCAAACAAAGTAGATGTTTATGAGATTCGACGGGATTTCGTGGATAAGCCTTCTTACACCATATATGTGTTATTATTGTTTATTTTCTCTACTGTGAATAGAAGCATTAGTGGCTTCGTATATTGCGTTAGAATTTGAAAAGATTTATATGATTTACTCTACCTATAAAGCAAAAAATTAGCAGTTTGGATCATATGAAACATTGCATTCGTTTATTTATTTAAACTTCATGTACAGTAGTGGTACATAGGCCGACTTAATGCAACAAGGCATTCTCTACCAGTCAACCTTTGGGTTAAAAAAGACAACACTGTGGCAGGTTTGCACAATAAACAAATAACAGATACTACAAACGGAAAAATATAAAATAAGTTATTTATAATAATAAAATACATAAATATGCTAAAATAATAAACTAATAAATACTATGAAAAATATCAAATCATTAAGATAACTCAATAATAACAATTCTGACGAAGACCGAACTAAAGTTGAGAGGACTTCAAGTAGTAGTTCCGAATTTTACGTTTGAAGGATAGTTTACTTTCAGATTTTTTGATGTCATTCGTTCAGTCAAAACTACAAAGTTTTAAATATCGACGCCGAGTTGATAGCCTGTCGATTTTCTGTCGGTTTCACTTCGGGGAGTGTGCGTCGGAACTGCAAAACCCGTTTCAACATCTCACCACTAGACATACTGCAATGTGGCACTGTGCGCTTTTTTTTATAAAAAAGCATTGAAATTGTTGAGCGATGTTTATAGTTGGAGCAAAAACTACTAAACGAATCCTGTTCAAATTTTGCATACATAATCATTATAGATCTGGTCAACTTATAGGATACAATTTATCACACTATTTGCAAGGAGGGGTGAACAATATTCAATGTATTGAACGACATTTGTATCGAGTTCGATCCCCAGCTACAGTAATTAATTTTGTGATTATATTTTTTCTTTTTTATATGTGTTATATATACGATGGTAAATGGCAATTACAAAACAAAATAGAAAACTAAAGTAACTAAAGACGTTTTTAACTCTTCAAATAGCGTCAATAGGCTAGTTGCCGTAAAAAAGAGATGGCGGTCAAACGCAAGCCTATCAATAATAATAATACAAAAAAGTTATTAATCCGTCTTTTAGATTATTTAAAAATAAAGGACACGTATTTTTTTATTTGTATATTAAACCAAAAATTACAAAGATAGCCCATTAAAGTTACGTGTAACGTCACGCCATGCTGCATTTTTTCGCACGGGGTGACGTCACACGTAACTTTAATGGGCTATATCTTTGTTATTTTTTGTTTGATCGAAAAAAAAAGTGTCCAATATTTTTTTATAATCTAAAATACTGACTAAATAAAATGTAGTTATTTCGACCCTGGAAACTACCCTAAAATAGACGCTATAGAAAGACAATGACAGCACGAACGCCGGCGTTCGCTTGGGGTTTAATGAACTAAAGAGCCATTTATAAAAGAAAACGTCTATGCCAATATTCAGCGATATTTCTATGTTTTCACAGTATGTAGTATCGGAGGTCGGTTCCTTTCAACATAATATTAAAATAACAGAAAGCGCTTCTAGCAGATAATCCAATTCAAAACCGATATAAATTTGCAATGACTATGTACAAGAGAATGGTCGTTTTACTGGTGCTTTTTTGCATTGTTGAAAATAGCTAATGTTTAGCTATTATATAAGGTCAAAGCGCCAAGTCAGATCGTGAAATTCTAATTTTCGTTTTTTTTTTGTAATGTGCAGCTCAATATTGGATGGTATAGTAACAAAAATTATACTTGCATTAACGACATGCTTGTATGTACACAACTATATCTACTCATCAAAGTCATCATCATAACATTCTAATTTAAAGACAAGGTAAAAACATTTAGTATTTATTACAATGGCATAATTAGTTCTTCTTTAAGGTCAAGAGCCACTCAATAAAAAAATAATGAAAAAACGAGCTTTTAATGAAAATATTTTTTTCATAGCAAGCTTTTATAGCTCGGTTTAACTATATAATTAATACTCGTCAAGACGAATCATATGAGCCCGAACTCGATGGGGTTGTGTCGTTTAACTACAAAGTTCCTTTAGCCACCTTCCCATTAAATCCTTGTCATAATAATTTTGCATTGGCATCTGATTTACACATGCATGCAAAATTTCAGCTCAATCGGTAATCGGGAAGTGGGTCAAATTTAATTTACAAGATTTGATTACAGACAAACATCGGGACAGGTGAAACTAAATAAAAGCTTGTAAAAAGAAATAAGCGCACGAAAATTTAAATTTCACGGGTTATGTTGCCTCTTCATAATAAAACTAGCTTTTGCCCATGGCTTCACCCGCATACATAAAATATAGCCTATGTCACTCAGAAATAAAACAGCTTTCTATCAGTGAAAAAAATTTCTCAATCGGACCAGTATTTTTAGAGATTACCTCCTACAAACAAAAAAACATAAAAAAACACTTTTCCTCTTTATAATATGACTGTAGATTAAGCATTTAAACTATGCTCACGTTGACGACAGACAAGTAGGGAAGGGCTCTCTTAATTTACAAGAGTATTTAATCAAAATGGGCACGACTAATTACTGGTTGTCGACAGAACCCAGTACTTAAAAATATAACACTCACGTAACTGCGAGTGGTCACTTCACGTGAGGCCCTTAACCTTTTATAATTATTAATTCTAAATGTAGCCTTTCCTTTTATTTTATGAAGAGGTATTCGGTTATTAAGGTGACACTAAGGGCTTGTGCACACCACGTTATTTAATAAACGCGCCGCTGTTTGTAGCGATACAGACGCGATACGCACGCAAGTGCAGACGCAGCCTAGACCTTTGCACACTTGTATAAATTCGAATACGCGTTTGAATCGATAAAGACGCGCGTGTGTAGCGATACAAACGCGCTGGCATTTTGCGTTTTTATGCAGACCTCGTCAACAGTAGCAAGATGGCGTCGGTCCAGATAGCATTAATTGCATGCGCTTTGTTGTTAACTTTTTTTAAATGGAAGACGAAAAATTACCGACTTTTTTGGGTACACCCTTTTAAAAGTGTGAGAAGATTGTGTGGACATTATACAACAAAGTTTAAAAATTAAATAGACATGAAAAAAACGTGCAAATGCTAATGTTTGACACCCTCTCTGAAAACACTCTGCTTAATCAGTAATCTCAGTAATTCTTCATAGATTCAAAGCATTTTATTTCAAATAAACAATTTACACGCATTTTTGAAAGGTCAAGAACTCAGTCAGAAAAAATAATGCTAATTGCACACTCCAAAGCGTAGATCTCTATGGAGAAGAATGTGCAAGAAACTCTATGGAAACTTTTTTTTTTCTCTTATAGCTAACCTGTATAGTGGGGATAAACACCTACAATGGTTTAGTAACGTAAAGTCAAACAAATGATACGTTTAGCACTAAGCGCGTTACTCTAGCACTCACTGGAGCATAATAACAGACGTTTTAGTTCCAGTGGTACTTACTGAGCTTTTACACGTCTTGCAATCCATTGTGGTACTTTTCTGACAGCTGCTCATGTCTTATCTCTCAAACTTTATTCAGAAATGCAGTTCTCTGTACTTTTAACCGAGTTCTAATAAAAAAGAAGGAGGTTCTCAATTTGAATGTTTGTATTTTTTTGTTGCGCATAACTTCGTCGCTTGCCAACCAATGTAAAAAAAAAAATCTTGGAAAAGGTATACTTCCCGAATGGTCCCATATTCATCAAGTTGGTTAGTTGGGATCTGACGATGAAATTTTGGCGTAATCGAGGGAACTCCTCAAATTCCGTTCAATATTTTAGTGAAGTCAGTTATTTTTTTTATAAAAAGGTTTTTCTTAACATACTGTCATCATCATCATCAATTCAGCCGAAAGACGTCCACTGTTGGACATAGGCCTCCCCCACTGCCATAATGACCGGTCCTGAGCGTTTCGCATCCATTTGATTACAGATACCTTCACTAGGTCATCGGTCCTTCTTCTAGGAGGCCTTCCGGCGCTGCGTCTTCCGGTACGTTTGTCTCGGTCACTGACACTGTATTATAATCAATTTTACTAGCTGTAACTTGACTATGTTTTTTTTCGAGGTGATTAAAAAGCATGTAAAATCTTTTATAATAGATATTCATTTACGGAAAAAAAAACGATATTAATTTTTTCAGGTAATTATACCCACACCCCTGCGGGCTCATTAGGCACTCATTATCCCATCATGTCTTAAGACAACTTGTACTTTTTAATACCAGTACCCCTAGCCAAGTTGCTAACCTGCAATAGTTAGCGCTAGTGGAAAGCTTTAAATGTACGGGAATGACGGCATCTCAACGCTCAGTCACGTGGTCAGAACAAAAGAATTGGCAGCAAGGTCGACTCCAAGCGTTCGACGCAAGCGAAACGGTTGTGACTTGGCTAGGGGAGCAGTTGTTGTCAAGCTTACCTGTAGCACATTCCACGAGGCATATGACGAGGAGCAGCGCAAACAGTTTGGTGACAGCCGTGGTGCCCATAGAGCTGGTCTTGGTTGATTTGCGATCCATTACGGTACTTTTTCTGATAGTTACTGTAACAATAAGTTTGAATGTACTTGTGGTGTAGCTGATGGTACTAGGACCCTTTGGGTGAGGGAAAGGAAAACTTTATTACTTAATGTCTCTTGAAGTAAAATGCAAGTCTATTATTTATCAAACGGACACAAATTGAGAGTTCAGGTTTTTTAAATTATTTTAAGTGGGAATTCATCCAATGACTCCCTCCCTCTTGGGCGGAACGAGAGGACGTGTCAGATTTTGCTGAGTAAAAAAAAATTTAAAAAGAAGTTTATTCTATTCTATTCCTATGTTCCAGGTGTGCCTGGGACCTGGATTTTTCTTTCAGTGAATCCATGACCCCAGTAGGCTTCGACCCTGCTGCGCCCTTACCGTTTTGCTCACATCTCCTTGAAGCGCGCGTGAAACGTTAGGCGCCGTGAATTTCCGGGTTGCTATAGAAAACTTACAATTGTAAAACTCAGTATTATTTTTACCTGACCGTGATGTCTTATTTTTACCTGACCGAGAAGTCGGACCTCAGACCTCATAGCAAAGGCCTAGCAGGGTCGAAGCCCACTGGGACTAGGGTTAGTTTCGAGAGGTAGCTCAGCCCCGGTATGAAGGAACGGGGTGTGTTTTTAGTCAGTAAAAGTCTGACGCTATCTCCCACTCCACCCGAGAGCGGGGTTTGCAATTGGATGACTTTCCCACCATAAAAAAAACCTCAGACCTCATATTCAGCGGTGGCGCTGTTAATAGACAAACGAGACAGTATATCTACCATCTATCCTTACTAATATTATAAAAGCGAAAGTGAGTTTGTTTGTTTGTTTATCACGTCTAAATGGCAAAACCGATTTTAATGAAACTTGGTACACAGATAGTTCATGTCCTGGAATAGGACATAGGATACTTTTTATTCCAGAAGTATGTTCTCTTGGGATATTTTGCTATCACGCGGGCGAAGCCGCTAGGAGCAGCTAGTCAAATATGAATGCATGATGTTTTCATTAATGTGGTTTCAATACGGTTCTAATTAAACATTATTCATTTTACAAGGATGAGCAAATGTTTTGCAAACGAAACGGCTACATCTCAACATTCTCAGCTCATAACAGTTCGTTGTACTGTGGGCAAACAAACGTAGTATCTAGCAAATTAGTAAACAATGTTTTTACAGACGTAAATAGTTCTGTAGCTTACGATTCTTACCATTTTTTTTATATCAGACTTAGGCCTTTGTCACACTTGCATTGTCGGTCTACCAACGTTGTGCAACAAATGTTGAACGTATTTTAAAGTTTTTGGTGTAATTTTTGGAGTGAAGTCCATATAGCTGTTTTAATTATTCTCAAATTGTTTTGTGGTAGATATTGTGATGTAAAACTGGTGCAATTTTGTTTCTAAAGTGTTACATAACTGAATAAAATGTAGAATCATTGAAATAGGCGCGATCTCGGTAAAATGGAGTTGAGATTTTTATAGTGCCCTAGCAAACTTGCCCAGAATGTTGAGGGAATTTTGCTGCCGAATATAGCAAATCACACCGCCAAATTCCTTCAAAATCCCTGTATAAGTTTGGGGATCTAATCTGCTACTAGAAATAAGAAGGCTGGATGGTATACGAGTACAATGTTCCATCATGATGCCCATAAAGTAAGTGCGGAAAACAGACTCATAAGATAAGATAAGATAGTTTTACTTCTATGTTTACCCGTTTATTTATTTCTTTAGCCAACTGTACTTCTCCGTACGTTTACGACTGCTTCCGATGCGAGGTAAGCTGCAAACTTGGCCAGTTTGCGGTACACCGGACTAATTAGCTCAATGCTGAACTACCTTCGTTACTCCCATTTGGCAAGTTTTGTAATAATGTTATTGTAATCTGTAGGATCTGATTAACTTCGGGAAAACTTCTGCCGCTGGGACCAGTAATAATAATAGTTAAAAATATAAATGCATTTCTTTTTTTAGGTAGGGATATCGTCTAAAGGACATCTTAGGCGGAGTGGCAGATATTGTCAGACTTTTACTGACTAAAAACCCACTCCTGTTCCTTCTTTGCCATTGTTTCAGTACCTTGGGGATCTCTTTCTCATCATCCATGGCCTCAGTAGGCTTCGAGTCTGCTAATAATCATAATAATGATTAAAATATAAATGCATTTCTTGGATTGTACCTTTTCTTTGAAGCTCTTTATTCCATATCGCTATAAAATTTTGTAAAACATTGTTAATTCGTTTAATCTGATGACTTTCTTTAGTAAATTCATAAGTAATGAAAATATACTTTAGAAAAAAACCGACTAAGTTATTAAATGTCGCACAGATTGATAAGAGAAAGCTTTCGGAATGTCAGCTGAACACCACACGTTCACCTAATAATAATAAGTTCAAAATACCTTTTATTTCTCATTCTATTAAAAATAAGGTGCTCGAAAGGTAAAACAAAATTACACGTACCTTTTTTTTAAATACAAACTTAGGTGCTATAAATAAAAGAAAAACATTACGGTATCGTTTAAACTTCAACATGCTATAATTACGTAGATTGTTAGTAATATAAATCTTTATAAGGTAAACCTTTTAATCGAGAATGTTTCTCTGCAGAAAAATATAGAAGATCATAATCGGTGTCCAACGCATGGTAGAAGGCATGCACTGAAGCGATTATATGAATAGCTACAGTGCATGCCTCAAGAAAACCAAAATTTACAACCCAGGATACTGTTCTGGTGCAGAATTGTAAGGAGATCTGACCCCAGATAATGGGAGCAGGAACAGACAAAGAAGAAGATGAGAACGGTATTGTTATATTTTCATCTCTTAACAAACTGTGGACCTAGGTTGGGCGCTGTAGAAACAATCTGGCCAAATGGGACTTCCTCGAATCATCTCTAACAAAGTGCTAGTGTGGAGCTGCTGCACAGGACATGTATCACTTGCTATGCTATCAATTCTGCACAACTACCCGCACTTTGTCGCGACAGGTCACGGCATGGCGGACAGTGCTCCGGTGTGATCTCACGGTGAAATGGCGTCAGCGACTATCGCTACGCAGTGCTGGGTACGCCACAATTATGGCGGTAAGTCCCCTCTTTGAGGCGTGACTGGAAAAACCTCACGGCATTCTCGCCTTAAGCATGGCTCAGGTTCTCACCTGGACATGGTAAGTTCGGGAGGTTCCTGCACTGGATTCGTGCGAAAGTGATGCCCGGGTGTGCGGATTCCGAACCCGATTTCTGGCCACCATAGGCACGGACTTGCAGACGGCAAGCAATGGGTAGCTTGCTGTCCGACCGTCTGGTAGCTGTCCGGACCAAGCCCAAGTCGTCAACGGCGCGCACTGTTCCCGCGCGTCTCAAGGTGCTGTCAGCAACAGCAGGAGCCGAGCTGGGTCGAAGCTACTGGGGCCAGGGTTAGCTCTGAAAGGTAGCTCAGCCCCGGTATGAAAGGCACGAAGGAACGGGGTGGGTTTTTACTCGTAGTCATTAAGAGTCTAACACTATCTCCCGCTCCGGCCAAGGGCGGGGGATGTCATTTGGATGATTTTCACAAACCAAAAAAAAAACTACCTGCATTTTTCAGGATCTATACAAGGCCAATAACAGAGCTGTACAGGTTGCCAAATACTGGTCAGAAAAAAAATTGTTTGAGTACACCGACACGATGAAAAAAACAAGAGCGATTCTTTCCCCTATCGCTTAAGTCTATAACTTGGGCTATACCCCGTAGAGCTAGCGTTTATCTAAACAATACATTTGCATGTCGCCGACCGCCGGGACAGTCGTATCTTGCAACTGAATGGCTTTACTTTTAATACTTATGTTTTTTAAGCTTATGTACCTCCTACGTCTTTACTGCCAAGATTGCTGTTGGCAGCTTAGTGTACCAATGCAGATTTCTTTGTTAGTAATCTTGTTTTAGAAAACATAAAAAACAAAAATATTTTTTAATGTCCTTTTTTTTTCATTAAACGAGATTTTACTTACGTTTTTATTACGTTTAATATCATAAAATTAATCGTGGCTTATGCTTGGATTAACAACGTATTTTTTTTTGCTATAATATTTATTCCTACTACGCAAATATTAACATAGGTTTCTTTCATAGTTTCTTGCCGGTTCTTATGGAGTTTCTTGCCGGTTCTTCTCCATAGGAAACGACCAATTTGGAACCGTGCACTAGCTTCTGACGTTTTATAAGTGCCCATGTAGGCCTATGTGAAATAAAATATTTTGACTTTGACTTTGATAGGTGCACCAGTAAGCCGTTGCTACCAAAGGTAAAAAATTCATTGAAATATAGGGACTACTTTCAAAGTTTAAACCTTGTAGTCTAAATATGTAAAACTTAAACTTAAAAAGTTTTCTTAAAAACTTCAAAGGTTTAAAAAAAATCAAAAAGGTTTTTATATTATTTTCATGAAAGCCCTCGATAGGAACTTTGGGATAATAAATAAATTGTATGTGGACCATGAATCATTAAACACGTTGATGCTAAGTGCCCCTAAGTCAAGAGTGAATAGGTTACTTGTAGGCATGCGGCAATATCAACTATGCCTAGGTTGTAGCTGACAGGAAACAGACTCCGGCAGGGAAATTCGAAATTCGAAAATCGATATGATGAATCAGGGAGCCAAGGTTACCGATATAGCTCGAAGAGTCGCCAATCTTAAGTGGCAATGGGCAGGACACATTGCACGCAGAACAGATGGTCGATGGGAATGAAAGGTTCTGGAGTGGCGACCACGTACCGGAACGACGCAGCGTTGGAAGTCCTTCAACAAGGTGGACCGATCACCTGGGAATCCGATGGATGCGTGACGCACAGGACCGGTCGTTGTGGCGACGCTTGGGGGAGGCCTATGTCCAACAGTGGACGTCTTTCAGCTGATATGATGATGATGATGATGATGAATCAGGGAACAGCCACAAAAAAATAACTGACAAATTACAAATCTCCACTTTTCTGAAGTCGGTTAATAACTACAAAGTACTAAGGAAACCAATTATGATAATCTATTAGAGTTCTTCAGATAAAACTTAACTTTCTGCTAACAAAAGCTGCCTCCGTTTGTGTAAGTACCTACTAGATATAAATATCAACGTTACTACTTTCTATCTTTTTAATTCAATTAGTAGTTTCCAACTTGGTTACTTTGCTGGACAATTCAACTTTAAATATCTGATTTCATTTAATAATTTGTTGACTAGGGGGAGGGAACTTTTTTTGAAGTGGGAAATCATAAAATTACTTCTTCTGCTCTGGTTGGTTCGAGATGGAGATTCAGACTTACTGATAAAAACCTGTATTTTTTTCAGTTACCCATGCAAAAATCAAAGAAAAAATGTGTATAAACCTATTATCCACAATAAAGTACTTATAAGTATACAACGTGTAACGTTATATGCGCAAAACCTGAAAATAGTTTGATCAGAATAAAGAGCAGAATCAATTAAACCACTTTTTAATATAGTTTAAATTTTTCAAAAAAATCTTTATTACATAAGAATTTCGCCCAGTCTATTTATGAATAGGTCAAGCCATCACGTGTGCAAATCCGCCCAAATAAGTAAACAAACACAAATGATTGTAGTCCAATCAAGTTGTCTCACACACGGGATAATAAAAGTTCTTATTTCAATGCAGATATTAATTTTAAACAAACCAAAACTACACATAAAACCTTAAAAAAAAAAATGTTTTTTTTTCTCACATAATTAGGTCAATTAAATTAAAAATCATTCGGGGTGTCTGAGGTTTTGCGCATTTAACGTTACACGTTGTATACAATTATAAAATATACTCAGACATCAAAGTTGAAGATTGGCAGCTTTGCATTGGTAGATTTGCATATTAGAGAAACTACATACCTTTGAAACTCTTGTTAGAGAAATACGATAACAGAGTATTTACTCAATGGAAACTTGAACCTAACAGATCATGCATATTAATATGAATCTATACGGCTTTTATGCCTAAGAATATCATATGTAGATATAGCTCCAACTATAGTTACCAAATTGCCGAAAGAGTGGAAACTGTTAAACAACAATGCCTTAAAAACTAAATTAACGGTATTTCTAGATTAAAAAGTACACAGTACAGTACAGTAGTTTCACCGCATTTCATTGTTTGATTGGTTCACCTACACGGTTATTTTAATAATTTTGTTGTCATGGTTTACTATTTTAATATCATTATAATTTTTGACATTTTATTAACCAATTGTCCAACGATTGATTTTTTTAACAGTAAGTATATTAATTTTTTTGACATTGTATTTAATATTTTGACATAGTATTTTACTTTCTGATATTGTATTACATATCCTGAAAGTGGTATTTTCAGAATCGAACAATTATCCTACAATTAGGATAAATAGTTTCTTAAAAAAATATTATGTGCCTCGAAACAAAATTTCAATGCTTGAAATACGATAGTAACTTAATTTTCTAAAAAAAATCAAAAAGTGCAAAATAACTTCGGATGTATTTAATATCGAGAGGATTCCTCCGCATGCAGAAAATATCAAAATACAAAAAAACGCGTCCCACGTGTATATTTCACGCATTGCAATAAATACTTGTATCAATGTAATCCCGCAAGCGTGATAAAAACCATACGACATTGAAAACACCCTTAAAATTCGAAAATCAATGGTAAATATTAAAGAAACAAAACTGAAATCAGAATCAGAAAGTATAAAATATTAAATAAATGTATGAAAGGCCGCTAACGAAATGGGCAGGAAATATCGAAAATATATTAAAAGCAATATGGAACAACTGATGACTTTGTATTAATTAATTTTGTGATCGATGGACTACTGTAGGCCCATAAACATCAGTATTACTTAAACAAACGCTTAGGACATTTTAATTACACGTAGCATCGATCTGTGGGTACATTTTATCCTGTTGGTGGAATATTATTGACTAGCTTTTGCTCACGGCTTTACTCACGTACATAAAATATAGCCTATGTCACTCAGGAATAAAGCAGTTTTCTATCGGTATAACAATATTCGCAATCGGACCAGTACTTTCAGAGATTACCTCCTACAAAAAAAAAAACATAATCCTTACTAATAGTATAAAAGTGAAAGTGAGTTTGTTTGTTTGTTACGTCTTCACGCCTAAATGGCAAATCCGATTTTGATGTATGTTGATACAGAGATAGTTGGGACCGGAGACGGACATAGGCTATTTTTTTTTAAAGTGACTAAAGGGGGAGAAAGAGGGCAGAAAAGGGGAGAGGAATTAAAGTATATTAATAAACGCGGGCAAAGCCGCGGGTAAAAGCTAAGTTAATAATAATAATAAGTGTATATAAATGCTTTGGATCTTGAATCTTGAAAAGCAGGAGGTGTACCTACAATACACCCACATTTCATCATTTATGATTAGATCCAATGGGCTCTAAATATACATGTATGTAATTGAGCAAGTTCAGTGAAAACAGCCTCGACATATGCAGGGTCGTGGGTTCAAACTAAGCCAGTGATTTACAATGTGTAATTTATTTCATCATTACTATTATTATCTTGTTACGTGGCAATGGGAACGGCACATTGCTCGCAGAACAGATGGCCGTTCTGGCCGAAAGGTTCTGGAGTGGCGACCGCGTACCTGAAGATGCAAAGTTTGACGGCATTCCACCTACAAGGTAGACCGATGACCAGGTAAAGGTTGCGGAAATCCGATGGATGCGAGACGCATAGGATCGTTCAATGGGCCTACACTTGGGGCCTATGTCCAACAAATTCAAATTCAAAATCATTTATTTCAATTAGACCAAATGTAGGCACTTTTGAATGGTCAAATGTCAGTCAGTCCAAGAAAAGTGAAGCTAAATTGCAACACAACACAACATAATCACTAAATACTAATTTACTAGCTTTCGCCCGCGGTTTCGCACGCATTAAATTCGGGGTAACACGGTTCCCCTGGGAAGTGGGGCGTTAGAAAGCGACAAAAAGTAGCCTATGTCACTCTCCATCTCTTCAACTATCTCCACTTAAAAAATCACGTCAATTCGTCACGGACAAACAGACACACATACTTTCCCATTTATAATATTAAGTATGGATGTGCTCGGGCGAAGCCGCGGGCATAAGCTAGTTTCATGAAAACTTTTTACACTACAGGTGCTTTTGGCCCATCAAGAAGTCAGTAAGAAAAATTATGCTAGTTGCACATTCCGAAGCGTAGATCTCTATGGAGAAGGATGTGCAAGAATCTCCATGATCCCACTCCACCCTTACTTTTTCTTTTCCTAATAACCACAGTACAGTACGCGTCAAATAACTTTGCCGCTCTGAAGTTAGGCTTTCCTTACAACGGCGCAGGTACTATCGAGTGGTATAGGTGCGAGCGGAACACAAGCTGGTATCGGACTTGTACGAGCGACTGAGATAGAAACGTAACACTGAGGTTCGCGCATGCGCAGTGCTGTCTTTTTCGTAAAATTGACTAATGCGCAGTGAATGTAGCCAACTTCAGAGCGGCAAAGTTATTTGACGCGTACTGTAGGTAACCAACATAATATTAGCTATTTGCCAACGGAAGTCCCGTCAATATCGGTCGAGCTGTTTCGGGGGTTAGGCGATCCAGACAGCATTTTTTTTTAATTGTTTTTTTTTTGTATTTGAGTAAGTGCCGATTTCCAATCACAAGTAGTTAATAAATAGCAGCTTTTTCGACAGTATTTTTTTTTTTATTTGCTTAAATTTGTACAGATTTGTTTTAGTCTCCTATCATAACTATTATAGAAGTGTTCGTTGTAAAGTAATCTTTACTAATATTATAAAAGCGAAAGTGTGTTTGTTAGTTTGTTTGTTACGTCTTCACGCCTAAATGGCAAAACCGATTTTGATGAAACTTGGTACACGGATGGACCATGTCCTGGAATAGGACATAGGATACTTTTTATCTCGGAAGTATGTTCCCTTGGGATAAATTTCTGCTATCACACGGGCGAAGCCGTTGAGAGCAGCTAGTAATTTAAGAAATGTAGGTATTTGGTTGAAACATTTTCAAACCGTTCGTTTACTATGCGGTGGACACCCTTTTATAAGTTTGCTTTTTAAAGTTTCAGAGACAAATTTTATTTGAAACTAGTTTCTGCCTTTGGTTTTTGCCAACGGGAACGCTCTCGTAAAAGTAGAGAACACTCCCAATGGATCATAATTATTCCTGGTGTAAAAAGTATCCTATTTTCCATGGTTTACTCGTGTTACAAAATTCATTTAAATCCGTTCAGCTGTTTGAGCATGAAAGAGCATAAAAACACATAAAAAAAATCGCCTTTATAATATTAGTTTTTTGCTATCACCCAAAGACATTAAACATATACTACTATCACCTATCCATTGTCTTTGATACCTTACCTAAGACCTCTTTTTGTAGTAAAGGGCCAAAAAGTAGAGATAAAATGAAATAACATAAATATTCCTTTTTTATGAAAAAGGGTAAAATAAACCATTTTTTGAGGTACTCATCAAATATTGTATCCGATTTTTCTGACTTGATTAGTCAGAAAAATCGGATACAATATTGACCTGTGATCCTTCAGTTCCATGTAAGTATAGTCATTTGAACAATCCCGTTGCACTGTACCCTACCCAAGGATCAGGCCGCATATAACTATAAAAGTCGGTAAGAATAATTCACACTCGCGTCCATTTTTCTAAAGAAACTAAGCTTCAATATTGAGGACCATACGAGGAATATTTATACAAATAACTAGCGGTAAGACTCAATAATCGTGCGGATAAAGTATTTTCTATTTGACTAAGAGAACATTAACATACCTAAGCAAATAATGCTGGGACCCAAGGGGCTAGTCCCGTGTTTTTTTAAAGGGACATTTGACATTTCCTAATCTCAATATCAATCTGGCTCGCGTCGGTCTACATACATTTGTTTTTTGATAGTCTCGCGTTTGACCACCATCTCACCTGATGGTAAGCGATGATGTGGTCGACGATGAAGCACGCTTGTCTAGAAGTAACCTATTAACTCTTGACTTAAAGACCCCCAAGTTGTAGCTATCAGGAAACACAGACTCTGGCAGGGAATTCCACTCCTTGACTGTAAGCACAATAAATGTGTTCCCGAAACGCTTTGTGCGTATTTTATATGGAAACTAGACTTGTAGAGCTACACTAGATCCACGCCACGCGACGTCTTTCTACGTACAAATCAGGCGTGTTACCCGTGTGCGCCGGTCTAATGTAGTTCTAGCTTGATAGTGAACAATTTGTATTTAGGTATTTATTGTGGACTGGGTGTATAATATATCCCGATGATGTCCGAGATTAAAAAAGATCTCAGTTTGGGAGACGTGATTTGATGATATTCAGCGTAGAAAAAAACCTTTTTATAAAAAAAAAATAACCGACTTCACTAAAAACATTGAATTGAATTTATGGAGTTCCCTCGATTTCGCCAAGATTCCATCACCAGACCCCAACTTGGTGACTATGGGACCATTTGGGATGTATACCCTTTCCAACAAAAAATATATTTTTTCAAATCGGTTGGCAAGCGACGCAGTTATGCGCGAACAAACATAAAAAAAAAACATACAAACATCCGAATTAGGAACCTTCTCCTTTTTTAGAAGTCGGTTAAAAATATATTGATACCTAATCAAGAATAAAAGAAAACTAATATTGTGTGTCTCAATTATGAGCAGTTCAGCAAAAATGGCTGAAAACTACATGGTAGTTGACTATACTAATAAGGGTATGCATCACAACGCACACACAAACACGATGGTGACGCAAATAAGAATTATCAAAAATTTTATTTTGGAATTTTCATTTTATTAATAAAAAAAATTTTTAAAAAAAAAATTTCAGATTGCCTATCTGCCCTGTAATTAGGTCACACGATACACCTTGCCAATACTGGAGTCTAATTTTCAAGCTGCTGATTAACTTGGACTGATTGACTAAGACCTACAAAAGCCACGCGTGGTGAAGTACGGAGGAATCTTGGCCTGCTTAGATGGTCAACCAACTACAAACCGACCTCGGCAGCTGTTGTTATTCTAGCCACGAAGTTCCGGATTTAATAATAGGGTACCCATTGTAAGTTTTTAGTTTGCTTAAATAACTTCTAACAATTTATAACAACACTATCCTAAGAGCGCTCACTGCAAATTACGCACTATTTGGCCTATATTTTTTTTTTAATTGTTGATTTTTAATTGTTTGCGCTTGACCGCTATCTCACCTGATGGAAAGCGACGATGCGGTCGACGATAGAACGCGCTTACCTAGAAGAAACCTATTCACTCTCGACTTAAAGATTCACGGGTTGTAGCTATCTGGAAACTATGATTTTCAAACCCGTTTATATCCACGAATGATTTATTGTAGAAACATGTAATCAACCAATAACATTAGGAAATCATCTTGTCTAAATAGTTAGACAGGATTTTATTTAACCCTTCAGATACCGTCAATTAGAGACACAATAGTAAGACAATAGATGCGCAGCCACCGGGTGTCGCTTGGGGATTCATGAATTAAATTAAGAGCACGCTTTTGAACTAATAGAGCTATCTCCAACGGTGGACGTCTTTCAGCTGTAATGATAATGATGATGATATATGTCTATTGTAAGTATATGAATATTCAATTATTCAATTCTGTTTCTGTTGTTATTCGTTGTTGAACTATTAATTGACTTTATAAAACATAAGTCAATTAATAGCAAAATTACAATCAAATATACCATGTCAATGTTAGTGCTTACACTAGACTATAGAATGTATGAAATTCTGTGAGATGAATGCGTGACTGTGTTTACATTTATTAAATAAGTCTATCTACCCTAAAAGTCCTGCGTGACATGTAACTTGTCTGTGTTAATTTTAAGGTTTTATTATTGTTTTATATTTCGACAAGTGCAAAGTAAAAAAAGTTATCTGCAATTTTGTGATTTTCTATCATCTTTATTGAATTAGTAATAAAAAGCTGTTATTTAGTAGGTAATTTTCTTTTTCAAAAATATTATTAAAAAGAAAACTATAATTTTTTCGTTTTTGACACTTGAAAGGTTTCTCATATCTTAGAATATTAAATATTTGTTAAGTTACTGCAATTATCAGAAATCGCAAAGTTGCAGATAACTTTTTTTACTTTGCACCCGTCGATTTTGTTGTTTTGTCTTTTGTATGTTCTATTTGTATTTAAATAGTGTAATTGGCTATGGCCGTTCTATTTAAATTTAAAACATAAATAAATAGACCAATATTTTGTTAGAAGGAAAGGAAGGCTTTGTTCCATGATCCTTTTAACAAAATATTAGTCTATTATGGACTCTTTGTCCTACAGAGTTACGGTATACGCCATTGTAAAGGATTCTGTTTACAATTAACCTATTACCCGCCTACGTCGGATATATCCGACAAACATTCTAGCGTTTATTCCACTAGGGTCGCATATTCACGACCAAATACTCCATCTCATCAGCTTTTCTGTCATCTATGGGGATTAAACAGCTAACCGAGACACCCAGTCGCAAACACACTGCCTTAGCTAATAGGACGCGAAAACACTCATCGGACTAATCCAAAGTAAAAGTTAAAGGGTTAAATAATCACAATTGGCAATACCTTTAATTCCACTGTAGAAAAAGGTATGCTCCTTTTGTTTTGTAGGAAAAAACAATTGGTCACCGATTTCTGATCAGATTTTGAATTATTTGTTTTTGTTTGTTAAGCTGATATTCTTGAATTGGATTGGATTAAGATTTGTTCTTTGACCTCTTTGCATTTGATATTACATCGTTTATTTAGACACGAGTTATTTTAATCATGATTTATCTAGATCTATTCTTAAATATACAGAGTGAAACAATCTACGGGCCCCAGAGGGAAACTAATTTAAATCTTTGAAAAATCTTCACGTAAAAAAACATTAATTTATTGACAAAACTGCATTTACAGATTTCATCAGAATCAAACTAGCTAAAAATTCAAATAATGTGCACTCGCTATTTTATTTCACTAGTCGATACAGTCAATGTTAAAGATTTAATTTTTCTAGAAATATTAAATTAGGAAATTTGTAATATAATATAGAGAGTAGTATAATATAGAGCCACTAATAACCACTAGACCAACAGGCCAGTCAAATCAAATCAAATCAATAACTGAAACAGAAAATATTCCTTCACGCAAGGACCTGATTTTCTCGCAACTGGAAGACATCAACGCTTTAACTTTATTAGTGTATTCTTTTATTTAATATCTTATGAAGATAGTAGTTTTATTTCCAACACCTAATCCTAATACTCGTAAGTATTTAGTTTTCATTTAAAAAAAATATTTTTATAGAACGAGTAAATATTTTATTCATGAATTTATTTCTCGACATAACAATGAAAATATTAGTCTGAATCCAAAAAAAAGATTTTTAACCTTTTGCAAACAAATTAGTAATGGCAAAAAACTATTTCTATGTATTAAATTTTTATGTAAATCTAGCATTTGCCCGCGGCTTCACCCACGCACTTAAAATATAGCCTATGTCACTCAGGAATAAAGCAGCTTTCCATCGGTGAAAAAAATTTAGCAATTAGACCAGTACTTTCAGGGATTCGGATTTCAAACGTAGATAAGGCTGTGGTAATTCAACCTTAAATAATTTATGAATACAATACTCTATGCAAGAAGTAAGGTCATGGAATAAATCTGTAAATAAATATTACCTAAAATATCAGTCACTTAGTTCTCCTATTAATAACTTTGAAAAGAAAATTGGTAAGTATCTTTCCATCTAATTATTAATGCACTGAAAATTTTTCACAGCTAATAAGGCCTTTGAGAGATGCCGCAGTAGCTCTTTGACATAGATTAAAAACTGGTTTCAACACGGAAAAAGTTTAGAGTACCATTTATTGAAAATTTTAAAACACTTTTGTTTTTTTTTTCTTGGAGAGGTTTTTCATAAAAAAAAATGTAATTGTTTTTAAAGTAAAAAAAAAAAAGAAATAAAGGCCTTTAGAAATTTTTATTACAATTAACTAAATAGCGATGAGAAGTTGTGTTTTAGTATTACTATCTTAGATAGATATATGGTCGGGCAAGGAATTTATTTAGTTTTGCGTATACAAAAAAAAAAAAAAATAATAAAAAAAAATTGCGACCACATAAGTTTTAGGAAAATTGTTATATCAATCAATTGACACTTTTAAGACAAACATAAAACAGCCCCTAAAATTAACCAAAATCAAACGTTCCTATACCCAAAATAAGTTTACACCACACAAAAATCATCTATCAACTTATGAAAAAACATATGAAAAAATAGTGTTGTACTCACGTTCGTCCACAAGTCCCGCCCGCACAGCCGACGATAAACAGGTGTCTACTCGTCGGCACCACAACGCCTCCCCTTATATACTGCCAGCGAGCAACACTCGTAAACGGGCGCCGCCAGATTAAAAAGTATTATGTGTTTTATAACGACTCGTGACGTCATATTACACCATATATCTAAGATATTATTTCATGACTATTAGGTGAAGACTGGCTAGACATGTAACCGAAAAGTGTAATAATACTCCAATAGCTATAACTACTATTGAATGAATTCCTTCCCTTCTGTAGAAGTAGTGTAAAGTGTGTAATAGTATGTTCTCGGCACTTCTTTTTTTAACCGACTTTTAACAAAAGACGATGTTCTTAATTCGGATGTTTGTGTTTTTTTTTTTTCTATTTGTTCGGGCATAATTTCGTCGCTTGCCTACCGATTTGAAAAATTCTTTTTTTGTTAGAAAGGGTTTACTTCCCAAATGGTTAGTCACCAAGTTGGGATCTGAAGATGAAATCTTGGCGATATCGAGGGAACTCCTCAAATTCAATTCAATTTTTTAGTGAATTTGTTTTTTTTTTTCATAAAAAGATTTAAAAAAAAAAAAAATTTAGAAAAATATACAGGCAATTTGATCCTTCTCCTTTTTGGCATATAAAGTCGGCCTTATAATGCTCCCACTGTTGGGACTCAGGCCTCCTCTCTAGGAGAGGGAATGGGCCGTAATCCACCACGCAGGCCCAGTGCAGGTTGGTAAATGTCACATGTCTTCGAATTTGTGGTTCTAGGTCATGTCGGTTTCCTCACGATGTTTTCCTTCACCGGTAATGTGCCTGGCTGGGCTTAAACCCGCGAACTATAACTCGTAAGTCGGCGTTGTTACCACTCGACCACTACTGCTCTCTTGGCGGCACTCTTCTTTTTTTCTATAATTATATTATTTTGTCATCCTAAAAAGTAGAATATAGCCGGCTAATAGCTGCGTGAGGGTTCCGGTGACTTGTAAAACGGGTTTCATAGAGATAGAGATAACCTATCACAGCCAAGTCTCTCACAAATTAATTCCATGTTTATGCTCCACTTTATAATGTTAACCCTCGCTATGTGTAGAGAAAAAAAAAATGGTAAACCAGACATGTACAATGCCCCAGTTGGTAATGTGCCTCACTTGCAAAACTTAGACTCGTATTTAAAATTTGATGCATATTTGAGCCGATTTGGTAAGTAAATAAGTATGACGGTGATATTTAAGTAATTTTTCATTACTCATACTCTGAAAGTAGGTCTGAAGTTACCTGAGGAGCGGGCTGAAAAATATCACACTTTTCATCTCTAGGGAGTTTTACTTTCAACTAATAGCTGTCAAATTATTAAAAAAAAAACTAGGTCTATCTTCTTGTATTCGTAATGAAAGCACAGTGCTTACCTCGAGGTTAAAGTTACTTATTTAGTCCCTCGAATTAGTCTCCTTTTCGGGACGAAATAAGTAACTTTCACCCCTAGTGTAACAATGTACTATTAAATGCCTGTCGTTTTGAAAGTGGGGCACATTACCAACTAAGCACGTAGAGCTAGTTAACATTATAGAACTACTTACTTATTGTAGATCGACGAAAATCCTAATCATGTTGTATCTATACTAGGGCCATGGCATTAGTTCTGAGAAGGATTATGTTCCTGGTCCGTTCCTGGAACGCAAAAGGCAACTGAAGGAATATAGGTATTGTTTTAGTCTGTAAAAGTCTGTCACGCCCTCCCAATATACCCAAGAGTGGGAGAAATCATAAAATGATTCTCACTTTAGATAAAAAGCGCACGTATATCATGTTTCTCATGTATGTGACGGTTATTATTTATGAGATTTTTTTTTATTAAACATAGATTTGAAGATTTTAGCTGGTAAAGAAATGATAGATTGGACATTTATCGTCTTCAAACACTCGATGTGTTTGAAGACGATGAATGTCCAATTAACGTTGAAACGAAATGGATAAATATTTTACTTACTAATCATACTACAAAATCGATAGTGATCAGTTTATCATTCAGATCACATAATTTTAATCCCAACCCTTAGGCCAATTCTTGTACTTCAACAAGATTTAAATTTAAATTGCAATCTCAAATCGGTGACAATAAGTATGATGAGTAACTGGTCACTATTGGACATAGGCCTCCCCCAAGCGTCGCCACAATGAACGATCCTGTTGACTCAAAATATACATAGGATAACGACATTTTGATAAAAAAGTCATTTTTTATATACGATTTTTTCGGATGATGAAGTTGAAAGTTGTGTGTATAGTCTAGCTTGTTAAAGTACCTTTTAACTAAGTAAATATTACAAAATGTTAAATAAAGTTTTGGAGGTAGGCGGAACAGAGAGTAAAGTCCCACAAACCTCCGTTGAAAAGGGAGGATCCTCCGACCAGACAGGATGTCATAGTCTGGTGGGCGACTGCCCGATAGTTGATGTCGGGCTGTCGTATATGTTCAAATCGCGCGGAGAACTCTGATTGCGCGATGCAGGATTTCGTGTTTTCTTCGTAGTTCTCATGTGGCGTCATAGATGTCGCTACAAATTAATAAAAAGTCAAAATCAAAAAGTCAAAATGTAAAACAAAAATCAACGGCAAATATTGTAACTTAGTTAGGATGTGTTTTTAAACCTATTAGCAAACATTAATATCATTTATCATTTTATTTCTAGTTGACACTTTGCGTGACCCAATGACTGACTTTTACCTCGGTCAGAGGATAAGCATTGCCATACAGCGTGGCAATACCGCCAGTCTTTTGGGTGCATTACCATTGAACAGCGATGTGGAAGGGTTTTTTTGATGCCATTATTTAGTTAGTTTCAATTAGCGTAGGTCTTTATTATTTATTTATTTTTTTAATTTATTGTAATAATACTTATAATAAAAGACACTGTCTGTATTCCGATAATAAACTCTAATAGTGTGTACCATGTTCCGAAAAAAAAGTACCTATTTTATTACACTTGGCCTTACTGTAGCTATAGGGAAAAATGTTTTCTTAAGATCCTTTTTATCATTGCTGTGCAGAACCCAAAAAAAGAGCTACTGCGTCATTACCTAATTAACTTTCTGGGTTCAATTCCCGTGTTGGGATAAGTGTTATTGGGCTTGTCGAACTGGAAGTTCTCAGGAAACATGATGGGCATAGGCTTGCCCACCCTTTTTTTTGGGGTTGGGAAATCGTCAGGTTTTTACAAGCTTTTATTTAGTTTCACCTGTACCGATGTTTGTCTGTCATCAAATCTTGCAAATTAAATTTGATCCACCTCCCGGTTACCGATTGAGCTAAAATTTTGCATGCGTGTGTAAATCAGATGACAATGCAAAGTTATTATGACATGTACTTGATCTGATGATGAGACCGGAACGTGGCTCTAGGAAATTCGTTGTTAAACGATACAAACGCATCGAGTTTGGGCTTGTATGATACGTCTTGACGAGTATTAATTATATAGATATACCGAGCTATAAAAGCTTGCTATGAAAAAATTAATTTATTTAAAAGCTTGTTTCTAAGTGACATCACTACATACGAGTAGTATGAAACAATGTCACCGCTGTCTGTGTCCCTACGAATGGTTAGATCTTTAAAACTACGCAACAGATTTTGATGCGTTTTTTTTTAATAGATAGAGTGTATCAAGAGGAAGGTTTATATGTATAATATATGCATAATATATTAGAGAAAGACTGATAATTTTCAAAGTCAAAGTCAAAGTCAAAGTCAAAGTCAAAGTCAAAATATTTTATTTCACATAGGCCTACATGGGCACTTATAAAACGTCAGAAGCTAGTGCACGGTTCCAAATTGGTCGTTTCCTATGGAGAAGAACCGGCAAGAAACTCCATGCTTACTCTTTTTAAAAAAAGTGGTAGGTGTTACAATATGATAGTATGTAAGAACAGTGTATATCAATACTGTACACAAAAGCAAAAAATAAAAAAAGTAATTCAAATAAAAAAGTAATTTAAATAGGAAGTAATCTAAAGGTTTGTAAGGTATACAGTGTTCTCACATTCACATTACAAAACGAAAAAGAGGCTATATAAAAAAAAAAGCAATAGAAATATAGATTTTGGAAGTTTCTTGTGTGATGTAGTAAGTAAACACATTTGGCTTGGTTAAAGGGTAGGTAAAAGTCTTACTTTATTATGAAGTAATTACACATTCATCTTTTTTCAGATATTTTGGAAAAACAGATATATCTTGTGGACATTATCTAGGTTTCTTTTGAAATTAAAACTCATTTTTAAGTTTTTCGTAATTTATTATATTTGTTTAGTTTGGTAGTTTTGTTTATTAGTCTTTAAGATTCTAGAATATAAGTGTTTTTGTCTGGTACTGTAAACTTGTATTTTTAAATAAATAAATAAAAAACATTTTGTTTAAACTACTCCAGAAAAGACCTCTGAAAATCTGCTATTTTGCATAAACTTTGACCCTTCATAATGCACTCTTAAATAAAAAAAACTAGAAAAAAAAATAACCATAAAAATCTTGCGCGTTTAATCCAAATTATGAATGACAAAAATTATTTCCAAAAACTTTTAAAGCCTTTAAAGAATGTTTTTCCTGGAACAAGTATTGTTTCGAGTGAGGGACGGAAAGAAAAAGTTTGTAAAATATTCGAGTGAGTGACGCAATTACCGAATGCCAACAAAGCGTTCAGGCGTTATCTGTCTTTTTGCGTTGCCTTATTTATCAAACACTAGCTTTTGCCCGCGGCTTCACCCGCGTACATAAAAAATAGCCTATGTCACTCAAGAATAAAACAGCTTTCTATCTGTGAATTTTTTTTTTGCGATTGGACCAGTAGGTACATCCGGAGATTACCAATTACAAATTTAAAAAAAACTTTCCCTCTTTATGATATTAGTGTAGATTTCGTTGGATGAAACAACAAGTTCACATGATAGAATAATCAGGAAGGGTCCTCTTGTGGTCTCAATGTGGTCTCTTTCAAATGCAATAACTTGAAAATTATTCGTAACACTACATTACGGCCTGGCGTTACCTTGCATTAAATACTTTCACAGAAATACTTGAAGCTCCCTCACATATGAGAATAATATGAACAGAGACGTACTTAAACTATATAGTTGTATCATTTTAGCATGGTAATAACATAAACTACCCATTTCGTAGGGGCCCAGCAGGGTCGAAGCCTAATGTAAGGAAGGCTCAACCCAGATAT
Source organism: Mythimna lalbum (assembly GCA_949319445.1). Taxonomy (NCBI): domain Eukaryota; kingdom Metazoa; phylum Arthropoda; class Insecta; order Lepidoptera; family Noctuidae; genus Mythimna; species Mythimna lalbum. The sequence goes on along the minus strand of OX439356.1, from coordinate 19,188,411 downwards.
GAAAGGCAACGAAAGAACAGGGTGGGTTTTTTAGTCAGGAAAAGTCTGACATGATCTCCCGCTCCACTCCGCTAATTATAATTAAACTATGGTATGATCCTTTTGGGTTAGCAATTGATTAATAATAATTAAAATAGGAAAAGGGTATTTTTTCTTTTTAGTGGGTCAGCTAGTAAACACCGGCCTCATCTAGCTTAAACAGACGAAAAAAAAAAAATTGACGTGTAAAAGTGTTTTTTTAAACCTATTTGCAAAAATAAATATCATTTATCATTTATCATTTATCATCATTCATCATTTATCATTTATCATCATTTATCATTTATCATCATTTATCATCATTTATCATTTATTATCATTTAAAAATCATCTAAATGACATCCCGCGCCCTTGAACGGAGCGGGAGATAGTGTCAGACTTTTACTGGCTAAAAAACTCACTCTGTTCCTTCGTTGCCTTTTATATCTGGGCTGAGCCTTCTTTTCAGAAGCAGACCCTTGGCCCCAGCAGGCTTCGACCCACCTGGGCCCCTACGCTTATTATAACTATGAGATTTAAGATTGCACCTACCATTTTGTCTCTTCCTCCACCCTAGGTTGACTGGTAGAGAATGACTAAGGCATTAAGTCCGCCTATGTACTTTAGGTATGTTGCATGAAGATTAAGATATTATTTTCCTTTTATTTGTAGAGCTATTGCTTGTCTATGAAATTTTGAAAATTCATTGTGTATATTCCGGCCCTGTTCTCAACATGACCTATTGTTACAACATTATAATTTAGAAATTAAAAATGTTACGTATAATTTTACAGTCTCACTTCTACACTAATACATATAATTAAAACATAATTGAAATGTTTGTTTTTAATGTTAAAATAACGTTTCTTTACTAAGTGTAATTTAACATTTTTGTCTGTCTGTTTGTTCTGGCTGATCTCCAAAACGGCTAAACCGATTTTGAAACATTCTTTTACTGGTAGATAGCTGATACTTTAATATCGACAACTGATAAACAAAATTACTAACCTAAGTCTTCCTAAACGGCTAAACCAATTTGGATGAAATTTTGTGTTTATACATGAGTGGGCCTTTGGAAGAATTGAATTTGGAAGAACTTTAATATCGACAACTGATAAACAAAATTACTAACCTAACTCTTCCTAAACGGCTAAACCAATTTGGATGAAATTTTGTGTTTATACATGAATGGGCCTTTGGAAGGATTGTTAATATAATTGACTCCCGTAGGTGTCGGTGCAGTCGGGTTTTTAATTTTTGTATTGACGGAAAGCCAGCTTTCAGACAAAACATTACATTACACATTACATTTTTATTGTAATACAGCCATCTGTTTTTTTCACACCATTAACCGTTTTCATATATGCTATATTCACATTGTCCTTTTTTTCTTTCACTTTAATCAGCTTTGTATTTATTATAGAAATCTGTGAACCTGAATCATAAATGCTGCTCACTTCTAGTTTATTTTCTAATAAGAGCTTGATTTTGATTAATGGTGTACTTACTCGTTTTTTTTCTCAGTATTTATATCTACTTCAATAATGGAGTTGTTGTTTACATTTCTGGGTTTAAAAACCTTTTCAGATTCATTCTTATTTTTCTTGAACCAGCATGTCTCCTCCGGATGATATCGAATTCCTTTTTCCAAAGATTCACAAGTCTTACATGGCTTCTTCTCCTTATATTTATTTTTATTAAGGGATGTACCACTCTTTATTGTGGTTGAGTTTTTCATGTACATCATACCTTCATATTTTCTTATCTCATTGAACAAATGAGTAGTATCATTGAGTTCATCCCTGTTTAACTTATCTATATATATAAAAATGACCCCCGTTTTCCGTTGTCACGACTTGGCATGAAAACGGCTTGACCGATTTGGCTGATTTTTTTTTTGTTGTGATTGTTATTGTGAGGAGAAGGTTCTTATGGAAAAAAAAATTAGGGTAGTGTAGGGTAGAGTAGGGTAGAGTAGGGTAGAGTAGGGTAGAGTAGGGTAGAGTAGGGTAGAGTAGGGTAGAGTAGGGTAGAGTAGGGTAGAGTAGGGTAGAGTAGGGTAGAGTAGGGTAGAGTAGGGTAGAGTAGGGTAGAGTAGGGTAGAGTAGGGTAGAGTAGGGTAGAGTAGGGTAGGGTAGGGTAGAGTAGGGTAGAGTAGGGTAGAGTAGTAGGGTAGAGTAGGGTAGAGTAGGGTAGAGTAGGGTAGAGTAGGGTAGAGTAGGGTAGAGTAGGGTAGAGTAGGGTAGAGTAGGGTAGAGTAGGGTAGAGTAGGGTAGAGTAGGGTAGAGTAGGGTAGAGTAGGGTAGAGTAGGGTAGAGTAGGGTAGAGTTGGGTAGAGTAGGGTAGAGTAGGGTAGAGTAGGGTAGAGTAGGGTAGAGTAGGGTAGAGTAGGGTAGAGTAGGGTAGAGTAGGGTAGAGTAGGGTAGAGTAGGGTAGAGTAGGGTAGAGTAGGGTAGAGTAGGGTAGAGTAGGGTAGAGTAGGGTAGAGTAGGGTAGAGTAGGGTAGAGTAGGGTAGAGTAGGGTAGAGTAGGGTAGAGTAGGGTAGAGTAGGGTAGAGTAGGGTAGAGTAGGGTAGAGTAGGGTAGAGAAGGGTAGAGTAGGGTAGAGTAGGGTAGAGTAGGGTAGAGTAGGGTAGAGTAGGGTAGAGTAGGGTAGAGTAGGGTATAGTAGGGTGGAGTAGGGAAGAGTGGGAGCGAGGGGGAGCGAAGCCGCGCGGGCAAAGCTAGTTTAAGATAAAACCTGGTAAACCCGTTGCAATAAGATCTATCATTGTTTTGGAATCTATCGATTTGTTTATATCTAGTATAAGCCTCTCTTTTTTTATAGCATAATCAATTAGTAGTCCTTCTTTATACCTGAATGCTAGAGCATATGTGACTATGTCCCATCCTCTGTTTTTTAAAGTTTCTAGAAATTTGTGTTTCCATTCTTTCCATTCAGCCTTTATTGTAAGTTTTATGGCCATCGAGCTATACCAATCCAAACAAGATTTTTCTAAAAATAACCTCAATATATCTATTTTTGTTTCATCTTTTGATATATTAAAGCGCTCACACTCTTTTTCAAAATTCTCAATCCACTGCATTGCGTTAGGGTACTTACTTGTGAATTTTTCAATAATAAATTTCTCTGAAATATGTTTTAGGTTATGTTGTTTTTCTTTCTTTGTAGGTGTTTCTATTAATTTTTCCAAGATATTTTGCAAATTGTCGTTTTTGTCTATTGTTTGTTTTGTGTTCATTTCTTCTAAATATTGATCTAAAAATTGCATATTACCTTCCTCATCTATATATGTTTTCTTAAGATCTTCATCCATTTTTATCCATATTTTTCTGCATTGATGCCTTTTCTTTATGCTATTTTTTATTTTTGTGAAATTGTTCATTTTGACAATATATGTATGAAGAATCACTGGCTTCTGTTCATCAGGTAAAATATAACATTTTCCTTCCTCTGTAGTTATTGAGGTTATGGCCAATATGTTAGATTTGCCATCATTTGAGGTTATCATCGTGAACTCAAATTGTAACCGGTCCATCTTTTTCTAGTTGACGAAAATGTCGTTTTATAAGATATGTTATTGAGGATTTTCCAAATAAACCACAAATTGTTTCTCTGAAAATCAAAGTTTTGTTTATTTAATACGTCCTTACTATATTACAACGTTTAACTATGACCATTACACCTATAACTTACCTGAAAATCAAAGAAACGACATTTAAAGTTTACTAATATCGCCTCCTCAATTATATCCCTTTATTTCATCTCTTTACAATAGAATTTTTAACAATAAAATATGCAAAATAATCTAAAAATCATCTGCCATTTAATCACACGTCACCCCGTTCCACAGAACATAAATTCCATTGACAACTTCAACGCGCGAAGCGCGGCAAATTTGAATTAATGAAATGTCATTTCATTACATATTTATAAGTACATTCATGTTATAGATAAAATACACTCAGATACATAACTAGAAGTGTGCCCCACTTGGGCAGAGCATCGCCGTGTCCATGTCGTGGCGATCGGTGACGGTGATCTCTCGCGCCGGGCCGTGGTCATGGTCCAAAGCGAGGAGGAGCGCCAAGCGGTCGCCTCCTGCTGCGGAGCAGTAATGCTAGCAAAGGAGGAGACTGAACGCATCTGGCAACAGTGCTCACGCCCGAGCGGCCGCTGGGATTCCGATCCCGATTTCCATTAATTGTAGGTGCGGACTTGCGGACAGCGAGCAATGGGTAGCTCGCTGTCCGACCATCCAGTAACTGTCTGGACCGAGCCCAAGTCGTCGACGGCACGCACTGTTCCCGCGCGCCTGAAGAAGTTGTCAGCAACAGCGGGTGTCCAGCTGGGTCGAAACCTACTAGGGCAAGGGTGAATTTCGAAAGATAGCTCGAGCCCCGGTATGAAGGCTTCAAGGAACGGGGTGAGTTTTTTAGTCAGTAAAAGTCTGAAACTACTTATCTCCCGCTCCGCCCAAGAGCAAGAGATGTCATTTGGACCATTTTTACCCACAAAAATAAAAACCCCACAATCTCTGGCATAACCGTCAGGGCCACTAACCACTAGACCAACAGTATCTAGTTACTATTATAGTAATGTAATTATTCACCTGACTAGTTTAATTGTCTTATTGGTTAAATGTCTTTGTGGTTTACCGCTGAACCGTCATTGGTTATTAGTAGACAGTAGATTATGCTAATGGTGGGTGGTAGGTGCATTGGTCTTGATATTGCAAGCGTAACTCACTGGGTTTGAGTCCCAGAAAAAAATATCGCTTACTGCTTTTTTTTAAAGTAATAATTCACAAAACTGATGTACAATCATACAATTTAAAAAAAATCGTGTAAAACAATATATCCGATTGACACCTACTAGATGTGCAGGCTCGCGGACGGCGAGTCATGGGTAGCTCGCTGTCCAATCGTCCGGTAATGGACCGAGTCCAAGACGTCGACGGCGCGCACTGTTCCTGCGCGCCTCAAGGAGTTGTCAGCAGCAGGAGGGGCCCAGCTGGGTCGAAGCCTACTGGGGACAGGGTTGTCCGAAAGGGAGCTTGTGCCCCGGTATGAAAGCTAGAAAGAACGGCGCGGGGTTTTTAGTCAGTAAGAGTCTGACACTATCTCCCGCTCGCACCCAAGAGCGGGTTTTGTCATAAGATGATATTACCCGTCGACAAAAAAAAAAAACACCTACTAGATGTGAATCTTACATGCATATATGCAAAATAGTCACTTGCAATTAAAAAATAATTAATATATACTTAAAGTACGAATTCTTCATGTTGAGAAGAAACATAAAAGAAACATTACAGAATTTAAAAAAAATTAAAGAAGCTTTGTACTCATGTAACCAACTTGGATTTCATAACCAAAAGGTTGACTAGTGACGACGAGCAACGGGTAGTTTGCCGTCCGCTCGTCTTATAAGGACTGGGCCTGAAGCGTCGAAACAAAATAAAATCAATATTTTTTTACGTTATTTGCTACGGTCGGTAGGGAACCCTTCGTGCGCGAAGCTGACTCGCACTTGGCCGGTTTATTAATATTGATAGGCTCACGTTTGACCAATATATGATGGTAAGCGATAGAGCAGATTTGCCTTATCATCACCATCATTATATCAGTCGAAAGACATCCAATGTTAGACATAGGCCTCCCCCAAGCGTCGCCACAACGACCGATCCTCTAAGTCACGGAGCATCGTCATCCATCGGATTCCCACGACCCTGACCAGGTCATCGATCTCCTTTGCTGGAGGCCTTCCAACGCTGCGTCTCCCGGCAGACTTGTCTAGAAGTATCTTATTTAATTTTGACTTAAAGAACCCTAGGTAGTAGCTATCAGGAAACACACTCTAGCAGGGAATTCCACTCCTTAGCTGTACGCATAATTAATGTGTTCCCAATACGCTTTGTGCGTATGGGTGGGATGTCCACCATGTACCGGTGGCGTAACGCCGTACGTCTTGTGGCCCAATGATGGAACGTACTTTCGTAATTGAATCAGTATTTTCAAATATTGACATTTGAAACAAATAACTAAGTCTTTCACCAAAATATTACTTTTAATAGTCTGAAAAAAAAAATATCTACCGTCCTTTATACTTCTCTCTGTACGTGAGTTGAAATAACATTGAAAAAATGAACCTTATCGCAAAAACCACAAGACTCAAAATCTTCCGTTTAATCAATAATCTATTTTTAGCAACAGATAAAGTTTACTGGGCGGAGTGACGCCAACCTTGCGTAGGCGCTACGCCGCCTACGAGATCTCGTAGCCAATCCGCGTAGCACCTCGTAGCCGCGTAGGCCGTCATGACACACGTTTGGAATAATAATACCTCCCCTTTTTTTATTTATTATTACATTTGGTCACTTAAATGACAGGTGGTGGAGTTTTGACCTTTAATATTGATTTTGGTTTGAAGGTACGATTTTAGTTTTGAATTGTCTGGTGTAGTGGTTAGTGGCCCTGACTACTATGCCGGAGGTGGTGGGTTCGATTCCCACCCAGAACAAACGTTTGTGTGATGAGCATAACCATTTGTTCTGTGTCCGGCTGTAATTTATCTATAATATGTTTGTATTTAGAAATATATTAGTATGTTTATAGTTTCTCTAGTACCCATAACACAAGCTCTGCTTAGCTTAGACGGCGTTGTGTGATAGTTGTGGTATTTATAAAAAATACTGAACCATTTTTTAATGGATGTGGTATCAAAAGATTTGTTATTAATCTTTTAAATACCATAATTAGAGTCACAGTAGACGCCAGTGACTGAAAAGTTGAAAGGGAATCGTTTGTCTTGGTATGGTCATGTGAAAAGGAGAGATGAAACGCATATTGCTAAAAAAGTTATGAGAAAAATGTGGATGGATGGAGAGGGAGAGGGAGGCCAAAGAAAAGATGGATGGATTGTGTGAGAAGTGATATGAAAGAAAAAGGAGTTGATGATAGCGTAACGAGTGACAGGACATAATGTAAGAAAAAAAAGTGTTGCGCCGACCTCAAATAAAACGGGATAAGGGCAAGAAGAAGAAGAAGAAGAATTAGAGACACAATAGAAAGACAATGACAGCGCGAACGCCGGCGTTCGCTTGAGGATTCATAAACTAAGGTCCGGCTAATGTAGGTGGATGTAAATATGAGTACTTAAAAAACCTGAATAAAAAAAACAAAGTTACGGCATTAACCTACTGTAATATCGGTAAATCAATTGACACGAGTCAATCCTTACTAATATTATAAAAGCGAAAATGAGTTTGTTTGTTTGTTTGTTACGTCTTCACGCCTCAATGGCAAAATCGATTTTGATGAAACTTGGTACACGGATTGACCATGTCCTGGAATAGAGCTAGAAGATCTGCATTGCTGTAAAAAAGCCTCCGCAATTGTTTCCATAACTACCGATCTTGTGCGCCTCACATCCATCAAATTCCCGCAACTTTCACCAGACTATTGACCCAGTCGTTGACGGCGCGCACTGTTACCGCGCGCCTCAAGGAGTTGTCAGCAACAGCAGGGGCCCAGCTGGGTCGAAACCTACTGGGCCCAGGGTAATCCGAAAGGGGGCTGGGACCCCGGTATGAAGGCTAGAAGGAACAGGGAGGGTTTTTAGTCAGTAAGAGTTTGACACTATCTCCGCTCCGCCCAAGAGCAAGGGTTATCATTCGATGATTTTTCCCACCATAAACAGACCAATGACCCACTTTGTGGAAGGCTTTCCAACGCTGCGTCATCAATTCAATAAGTCATCACTCAAAATCGTAAACACAAATCAGCGCGAGTATAGGGTCTTTGCTGTTTTTAAGTAGGATCATCTAATGGCATCTCCCACCCATGGGTGGAGCGGAAGAATGTGTAAGACTTGAATTAACTAAAACTGTTCTCACTTTCCTTTTTTGCTTTCGTTCCAGGGTCCCGGGGAGCGCCAGTATAGAGCTGCGTTTACAATAATTTGTTCGGAGGCAATATCACTTAAGTTATACTGAGTAATAGTGATAGAAACTAATGTCAAGTTAGCGGGAGACGGAATGAATGTAAGACTTTTAATCTTACCCAGTTTGTAGCGACCCGTCCCAGCTTTGCACGGGTGTTAGAAATCATTAAAATCCATTTTTTTTTTATGGGTTTGCGCTTGACCGCTATCTCACCTGATGGAAAGCGACGATGCGGTCGACGATGGAAAACGTTTACCTAGAAGAAACCTATTCACTCTCGACTTAAAGATTCCCGGGTTGTAGCTATCTGGAAACACAGACTCCGGCAAGGAATTCCACTCCTTAGCTGCACGCACAATGAATGTGTTTCCAAAACGTTTTGTGCGTGGGATGTCCACCATGTACAGGTGGCGCATCACCGTTCTTCTGGTAGTCCGATGATGGAACGGGCTAGGCGGAATCTGGTTATGCATTTCCGACGCACACTCCCCGAAATGCAACCGGTAGAAAACCTACACAATTTTTCTCTACTAGAATATATTATGCATGTACTGTATCATTTCATAATTTAACAGTTTCACTTCGATAGATTATAATCTATCGAAAAATAATGCGTTAAATTGTAAGCAGTATTTCGGTTCACAATTTTTTGATTGTTGTATTAGGCGCCAGCAAACAGCTGGGTCCAAGTACAAAACTACCTCTCAGTCGCCTGGATGGCCCGGTGACTATGTATTTTTGTTGACATTAACACAACAACAAGCTTATTACTTTATGCATTTTCATGATACAGTTATGTAATTTTGTACATAATCTTTTCCCATATATTAAAATTAATGTTGTATTCATATCATGAAATTACAAGTAGTTAACTAAAATCTTTTTAATAGTACTCGTATATATTATGTTCAGCGTTTTTCTTAAAATTATGAATAATTTATCTATATATTTTTTTAAATAGTTTTTTAATCAATCATGATCCTTATCCATACATAGCATACTTTCGTTTTTTAGTCAAATCGGATACAGCTATGTTTTACATAGAGTGACTGCCTATCAGACCACGACATCCATAAATGCGTGTTTTAGTTTTGCAAGTGGAGAAAGAAGAAAGAAAAAGAGTTTATTTGCGTCCAACATGACGCATATCCTGAAAATAAATATTAGCTAGATAGGATATGCGTCACATCAGCGCAAAACGCTACCGTAACGTTACCGGATGGGCATATGCCTGCTTTGCCATAGAATAAACCTATACCTACCCACATTATTCATTTGCCTCCCTATTTCCGTTGGTACGCACCAGATCGCAATAAAATTAGAAGTTCACAGCAGATTTTATTTAAAACAAAATGGTCCGATCGCGGTCGGACCGCAGACAAAATGCCGACTGTTGTTATTTTGACCACAACCGCCCATTTGCCCACAAAGCTCTCGAGGGTCATCACCCTTATAAGCATAATGGGCCTTAATTATAAATATCTTTGAACTTTTTCGCAACTCTGATTTTCTATAGAGAATTTGGATTTAGAATCTGGTGCTCAGCAGATTTTTATCCAGTCCCACTGTGATTGCAGTGGCTCCGGGCCATGGCAGTTGCGTCGAGCTCCAACGACAAGTACAACTCTCCACTCACGTCAACACCGCCTGCGCATAGATGGAGAGGAAGCCAGCCACCGAGTGTCTTAGGACCTCGAGGCCCACCGGCCTCTGATAAGGTCCCATGGATGCAATGCATCAACGAGAACTTCATGCACTCTTATAGGGCTACAGAGAGGAAACAGGCTGACCACGTAGCATATTCGGATGCTCAACGTTTCGGCCCAACAACTGTTTATTGTAACTTTTCAACACTCAAAACGGTGAAGGTAAAATGGTAAACTGTATGTTCTAGAACCAAAAATTTAAAAACTACATGACACCATCAGCCTGATAATGTATAGGTATTGTTGTAGTGGATTGAAGCTGACTCTTATGTATAAAGTTTTTTTCCCAATCTCGAGAAAGTTAGAAGTGAACCTTGAACTGCAGGAAGTTAAAATAACTATAGCATAAACATCATAAAATATTATGCAATTTTAACTTTCCTTAGTGCGCAAATGCCAAAAAAAAAACTGTCAAGTTCGAGTCATATTCGTACAGTAAACTTATATAAATAGTTCGATTTCCTAAAACGAGTAAGTAAGATTTTCCCTATCGCATAAAAAGGAATTATTTTGTGTTGTAACTTCGAATTTTTTCCTTTATTTGCAATTTTTTTGGCAAATTTCATGACTTCAAATTTTTTGATTCTGTCGGCCCTGTAGGTTTTAATTCTCGTAAGAGCGTCAAAATACCTATGCACCGTTGGAACATAATGGTTTTTTAATTTAGAATGCTTATTAGTTTAATTTTTCCTGATCCAAGGGGTAGCAGTCCTGAGCATTTAATATCAATTTCAACTTGATACCTTTACGCGTTCTTGAGAAAAACGAACAAGATAGACAGACATCAAAGAGATCATAAAAAAAAAAAACTTTTTACAAAAAAAATATAACCGACTTCAATGATAAAAAACACTGAAAAGTATCAAATAACTTTAATTTTGGAAGTCGGTGTTTCTTTAATAGTTTAGTCTCTTCGTTATTTAACACCGACTTCCAAAATTAAAGTTATTTGATACTTTTCAGTGTTTTTTATCATTGAAGTCGGTTATATTTTTTTTGTAAAAAGTTTTTTTTATTTTACACTTTTTAGTTATGGTACCACCACTAAAAAGTACCCCTCAGTCAAACTTAAATACCTTATAGTCAGAGCGCATCTCATAACGGTTCTAATAATCCCAAACACGGTTAGATTACATAAATTTACCTTTCGGCTTCATCATCAGATCAGTTCGATATATCCTCTCCCCCTCTTCTTTCAAACAGTCATTAAACTAGATGCTGGAGAGGGAAAGGATATATCGAACTGATCTGATGATGAAGCCGAAAGGTAAATCTTTCAATCAGTCATTAGACTAGATGCTGATAATCCCGGCTGTAGCATCAGGCCAGATTTATGTCAACATTGCAATGAACTTAAAATTTAGTCCTGTTTAAAATGAGCCCAAACACGACTATGGTACTGTAATTTCAAGGTTTGTACTTTTCCTCATGCTCCTGGCTTCAGCATCAGGTCTCTATGTACATCGGTGTTCTTTATTAGCAGTACGTTTATCCACACATCGAGCCGTTTTAAATGAGCCTAAACTCGATATATCTGCTGTTTGTTGTCGAGGACTTAGGTACTCTGCAGACTATCCTGACTGCAGCATCAGGTCATGACTTGATGATCATGAGACCAAATGTGGCAAATGCCCTATCAAACATCAAAACAATTTACTAAAACAGTCCTTGCCTGTTCGAGTAACTTCTTACTGTTAAGGAGTTGTACCTTCCATCATCAGCCCAGCTACCTGAGATGGTGACGACCATACGCAAATACACAAGATACTTCATAAAATATGCGAAAATCAATAAGTGAGCCTATAAAATTTGAAGGTTGCCCTCGATTTCTCCAAGATCCCATCATCAGATCCTAATTTGGTGATAATGGGACCACCTCAGAACTATCTACTTTCGAACAAAAAAAGAATTTTGAAAATCCGTCCACATTTGGGGGAGTATTCGACGAACAAACATACAAAAAAAAAAAAAAAAAAAAAAAAAAAAAAAACATACAAACAGCCGAACGTAGTACCTCCTCCTTTTTGGGAAGTCGGTAAAAAACCGGCCAAATGCGATACGAACTTGCGGACGAGAATCTATGCAATTTTTTTTTACACAATTTATGTTTCTGTTTTTAGTACCTATTTGTTGTTATAGTGACAACAGAAATTCATCATCTATGATGAATTTCAACTGTCTAGCTACCTCGCGTTCATGAGATACAGCCTATCGACGGACAGACGGACAGTATAGTGCGTTTCACTTAAGACGTTCCTTTGGCGTAATGTTGGTTCCCCTGTCTGTCTACACAAAAAAGAAGGGAAAAAGGAAAAAGTTGCCTACTCTACCAAAATTGTCGGGGAGTAATCGATTACGAAACGAAATCGATTTTAACGGTAGTTGCAGGACTTTTTGGAGAGTTATGAGGGGAATGGGACTTTATTTAAAACAAGCAGGTCTACAAGGACGTTGTTATAGAAAGATACGATATTGTGGCACGGCGTTTTCGGTATTTGAAAGAATTGCAAGGCAATCGGAATGGAGCCCAGCGCCCTATACTTTATTCAAAAATAGTAAAAAGAAAAACAAAAAAAACGCAATTGTTAAAAGTAACGAAATAGAAGTTAATCTCCCTAATATTAAGTAATTTAATTGCTAAAAATATAGCAACACTGTTTTTCCGTATTGCCAACATTACGGCAAAGGAAAGTCTTAAATGAAACGCACTGTACAGTCCCGTCAGTTTAATAAGGTATCTGAATAAAAATAGAAACTTCACTCATATTTTTTTTCTATCTTTGCCTTTCAGATCAGAAAAAAAATATTTAAAGCAAATCCTTTTTAATAAAACCTGCAAGCGTCCAAGCATATAACGATGCGCTTTAAAAAGAAATGCAAAGGACCCGTCAAAGAAATCCCATGCAAAAGACTGATTACTTTCTTCCGTCCGCAACTTTTTTCTTTCCACATAAGTTTTATTTGCTTTTTGCGATTGGAATTCCTTGATACATATTGGCTTTGATATTCAAAGGCTTGCTATATTTAAATCATATGTTTTTATTTAATTATTTCTTGAAATAGAAGCTGTAATTTCTTTCATGCGAAGCTTCTTCTTCGAAGAATCTGATGGATGCGAGATGCAGAAAAGCGTTCGTTGTGATGACACTTGGGGGAGGTCTATGTCTAACAGTGGACATCTTTCGGCTGAAATTATGACGAAATCAGAAATACTTTATTTGTGATACGTACATAGATACAGTGGTTGGTTTTGTAAAAGTGCTCTTTGATCAGCTTTTTAGGCATACAAAAACAACGAATGAAATTTTTTACACGCAAATGAAAAACTTACTCGTACTAGACGACAAATTAATTACATGAATGATTACTATATCCTTACTATAGTTACAATTATTAAAGAAGTCAAAATCATTTGTTAAGTAAATGTCAAAATAATATGGATTTACTTCTGATTCAAACCAGAATTTACTAATTCTGGCTTAAAACAATGCAACATATCTCAGCCACAAAATGTCTCAAAATTGAGATGACGCTAATTGAAAAAAAAAGTACAAAAGGGTCAAAGTATGTCAACCACTTTCTGCAGCTGCATATCGAAAACGAAATAATCAGTGCTCGGTATCATTTAGTAGAACTGTTCGTCACCTTTGAACTGCGATTATCGTCCTTACTGCAACGGAACGAAAACGGTGTCACGCGTGTGTGTCGAACAGGCAGACGTTTGTTTGACTGTACCGTGGTAATTTCGCGCGCTACCGCTCTTTGCAGATGAAACACTAACAAACGTTGCAGTGGTTGTCAACATTTTAGAAAAAGAACATAAGAATTAAGAGCGAGAGGTCTAATTTCCTGGAAATCATAGATTCTATCTAGGATTCCATCTATCGTGATATTTAGATTTTTTTGTTACATTTGTGTTATTGTATTCTATTGTATTCTTTCTATACACTTATTAGTAGATAATATTTTAAAATACTTTTTGATATAAAATTATTAAAAAAAAAATGTAGCTCAATATAATCTAAAAAAAAAACACAACAGATTACCCATAAATAAACATAATAATTACACCATCATAATTAAGACTATCGGTAAGCGTATTCAAAGAGTGTTTTTAAGTTGAACTGTTACTTAAACTGCATTTTCTTAGGTTATTTCAATTTAATAAAACAAAATTGTTTGTGTGCGTTTAAGCAGGTAGATGCTACTAAACTTAATGAATAATGATTAAAAAGTTAAAAGCTTGTATGATTTCAATCGATTACACTTCGATTACACTTTGTGTTACTCTTAAATCGGTGAAGGAAAACATCGTGACGAATCCCGCCGGATTCTATACCAAAAATCCGAAGACATGTGACATTCACCAACCCGCACTGGGCCCGCGTGGTGGATTACGGCCCATTCCCTCTCCTAGAGAGGAGGCCCGAGTCCCAGCAGTGGGAACATTGAAAAGGCTGATAATGATGACATTTTGGTAAGTTTGATTAAAACAACTTGAACCCATAGATAAGTTTATTTATAATGTTACTATTTGGTGTACACTAAAGTTTATTCCATTTTTATAAAAAAATATTGGTATTCAGCTAGAAGATTGAAAGCTAACTCCGATATAGTCGAGAAAAGGTTAGACAAATGTTATGTAACTTAGGCAGGTATATCTCAAAAACATGTGTCGACACATCCTAGTAGATCCGGCCCGTGCAGAGCAGCGGTGGGTCGCCAATATATTACTTTTATGTTAAGCTTGACACCCGCTGAATATTTGTGAGAACAAACACACAATTCGACGTTACTCACATATTAGTTTTGACGACTGTTTTCCTATTCAACTGTATATCCCTACTTCCCTACTAATATTATAAATGCGAAAATAGCTCTGTCTGTCTGTTACGCTTTCACGCAAAAACTACTGAACGGATTTAGATCAAATTTGGTAGGTACGTAGACGAGACACTGGAATAAAACATAGGCTACCTATAATTCCACTGCTGAGCACGGGTCTCTGCCCGCGCGATATAAACTGTAGTCCACGCGGGCGAAGCCGCGGGCGGAAAGCTAGTACTCGTATAAGTTTAAACTGAAAACTGTGACTACACTATAATGTGATTAGGTTAGTTAACGTATTTCTGTTTGACTTGATCAACTTCCTCCAGTAAACAGTTCAACATTGTATATGTACATTATGTTAAAGTGTAGAATTGCCAGTTATAATAAACTAGCTGCTCCCAGCGGCTTTGCCCGCGTGATAGCAGAAAATTATCCCAAGGGAACATACTTCCGGAATAAAAAAGTATCCTATGTCCTATTCCAGGACATGGTCTATCCGTGTACCAAATTTCATCAAAATCGGTTTTGCCATTTAGGTGTGAAGACGTAACAAACAAACTCACTTTCGCTTTTATAATATTAGTAAGGATTCGAATTTGTATTATTATCATAAGCCCGTTGTGTCCCACTGATTTATTTGAAAAAATTCCGTTATTTGCAATATTTTTGACGTATGTTGACTTTCACTTGTCTCTGAATTTAACTATATCTGATTTCAGAGAGTAACAGTCATAAATACATAAATAGTGTACCACCATTTATGCCTGAAATATTAAAATATTTTCGATTATCGTCGGACGGCACTACGTTTCACGAAAAGTATCTAAGGGACCTCTCCGAGTTTTGGCCCCTCTTACCCCTTCTAAAGGTCTAAGACCCCATGATTCTAAGATTAATACATCATCATCATTTCAGTCGATAGGCTGCGTCTTCGGCCCCAACGGTCATCTGCTCTGCGAGCAATATGCCCTGCCCATTGCCACTTAAGTTTGGCGATTCTTCGTAACAAAATAATATTATTCCTATGAAGGTGAATGTCCTCTGTCAAAATTAGAATAAACAATTTAAAACAATATGGACAAACTGGCACGTAAGTAACATTCATTACCTACCTGTAAAATTTAGTTAGAAAACTAGGGTCGAATATCAATTTTTACCCGACTACATCAAACCTTTTAGCGAAGGGACTATACTACTACGGCTATGCCTTAAATGCAGCTTATGTATGAGAATATGTTATGTTTCATGCGAAATTTTTTTCACATCACCCCGAAAACCTGTTATTTGGTTACTTTACAGTTAAATCAATTTATTTTAGGTAACATTCTTCTTCTTGACCTTTTCCCGTTTTACGCATTTTTTTTCTTCCATTCTTCCTGTCATTCGCCACCAGTATAAAACAAAAATCATCATTCACATTTATATAAAAAATATACAAATCCAAGAATTACAATTGTTTTAAATATAGAGTCATTAGAAATATTCAATAAATTAAAATTCCAAAATGCAATAAATTTAATTTATAGGTATTAAAAGAATCAGGAGGTTCTGGAGTGGCGACCACGTACCGGAAGACGCAGCGTTGGAAGGCCTCCAACAAGGTGGACCGACGACCTGGTCAGGGTCGCGGGAATCCGATGGATGCGTGACGCACAGGACCGGTCATTGTGGCGACGCTTGGGGGAGGCCTATGTCCAGCAGTGGACGTCTTTCGGCTGATATGATGATGATGATGATGAAAAGAATCAGTAAGTCACAAAAAATAAAAATAAGTTTTACCATACAACTTTTGTTACACAAAAAAATTGTTATACTTACTTAGGAGTAGTATCAGAAGACCAAATCCATTCAATTCCAAGTTTGTGTGATATGAAAATGAAGACATCTAAGTTTAATCATAAAGTACATAACCAAACCCCAGACGTCGGGAGTCGCAAGGCTATTCTCGGTTACCATAGGCACGGGTTTGCGAACGGCGAGCAAGAGTAGCTTGCCGTCCGATAAAGACCAAGCTCGGGTCGCCAGCGCGTCTCGAAGAGCTGTCAGCAACATTGATGGAGCCTGCTAGAGTCAATGCTTGCAAGGGTTGCAGAATTGATCGAGAGACTTACCGCAGGCCTTGAAATATAAAGAGCAAATAAAGAAGCACGGGTGGGTTTTAGTCTGTAAAAGCCCGAAACCACTTCTTTCTTCACTGAGAGCAGGAGGAGAAAACAAAAAAAAAAGATTTATATTATTACTCGTATATCTAGCCTATGCTATCTTTTTTTTCTTTCGGTGGGCAAAAATGATCTTATAACAACCCTCGCTCTTGGGTGGAGCGGGAGATAGTGTCAGACACTTACTGACTAAAAACCGCACCCCGTTCTTTCTAGCCTTCATACCGGGGCTCGAGTTCCTTTCGGATAATCCTGGCCTCAGTAGGCTTCGACCTATTTGGGCCCCCCCTGGCGCTGACAATCTCCTTGAGGCGCGCGGGAACAGTGCGCGCCGTCGACGTCTTGGGCTCGGTTCGGACAGTTACTGGACGGTCGAACAGCGAGCTGCCCATGGCTCGCTGTCCGCGAGCCCGCGTAAAGCCTATGCTATCTCACTGCTGTGCAAAGGCCTCCCTCCATTGCTTCCGCCTCTGAGCCACATCTACCCAATTCCTAAGGAAGACATCAAAGTCGTCCCGCCATCTCCTTCTTAGTCTGAAAAAATGGTAATAACCAAAAATGCCGCTGAGCTCACAACGGGTTAACACACAAGTTAAATGGACAATACAGCCTACATGTGGCTGAAATAAAACCTCACATAACTACCAGTTTATGCGGCCACATAACTCGATGGTGCTAAACTAAAATGGCGGTGAAACTAACCCCTTTTCGTATATAATACACTCAGTGGCAATAAATGTGACTCAAGCCTTAAATATGAACTTATGAAGAAATTAAAGCTGTCCTATGTTTTTTTTTTAATTGATATAAACTAGCTTGCGATCCTACTTGATAGTATTGGTACAGGTCATGTTCAGGTCATGGTGGAGTGAGGAGTGGCAGGCGGTCGCCTCCTTCTGCGAAGCAGTAAAGGCGGAGGCCGACCGCATCAGGCAACGGCGCTCAAGTCTGAGCCACCACCGGGATTCCGATCCCGATTTCCCGCCATCGTAGACGCGGGCTTGCGGATGACAAGTAATGGTTTTTACCAATAAAAAAAAAGATAAAATCCCACTTGATAGTAAGCAGTGATGCAATCGTTCATGGTGAGGCGCACTAGTTTATTAAGAGCCTATTCACTATTGCCTTGAAGACACCTAAATTAACATCGGAAGGGAAGACCGCAGTAGCAGGCAATTTATTCCAATCCTTCGATGACAACGAGGCGAAACGTTTAGTTTGGACCGTAGAAGTTCTGTTTTTGTTCCTTGTTGTTTTTCTTTTTTCCTTAGAAATAAGTACTATAGGAAATAACAAATTC
This sequence comes from Mythimna lalbum, assembly GCA_949319445.1. Lineage (NCBI taxonomy): Eukaryota > Metazoa > Arthropoda > Insecta > Lepidoptera > Noctuidae > Mythimna > Mythimna lalbum. Next base: position 19,170,455 of record OX439356.1, on the reverse strand, counting down.
CTTGCGAACACAGATTCCTTGCCAAACGTAGAAACTAAACTGGCCAAAAGGAAGCTAGGCGCGTGTGGAGTTGGCTGTGGCTGAAGGCTGTTCGCGGCTGCCAGCGGTCGACTCTGCTATTTCCTGCCACCGAAGACGCGGGCTTGCGGACGGCGAGCCATGGGTAGCTCGCTGTCCGACCGTCCGGTAACTGTCCGGACCGAGTCCAAGACGTCGACGGCGCGCATTGTTTCCGCGCGCCTCAAGGAGTTGTCAGCAGCAGCAGGGGCCCAGCTAGGTCGAAGCCTACTGGGGCCAACCAGGTGGCGGTCGCTCTAGCGACACCCGGGGTTGCGATAGCCTTTGGTAGGATCCAGGAGTTGGGACTCGAGGTGGCGCTGCATAAATCCGAGGCAATGTGCTTCCACGGCCCTCGGAACGCGCCACCATCGGACTCCCAGCTTACGGTAGGAGGAGTTCGCATCGGCGTCGGGTCGACGATGAAGTATCTGGGACTCGTCCTCGACAGCCGGTGGAATTTCGTAGAACATTTTCGACGTCTGGCTCCCTAGCTTCTCCGGGCTGGGGCTGCTCTCAAGCGGCTACTGCCCAACCTTGGGGGTCCAGACGCCTCCTACCGGAGGCTCTACGCGGGGATCGTTCAGTCCATGGCCCTCTACAGGGCGCCGGTGTGGGCGCCGTCGCTGGCAAAGCGACCGGCGTCCATACTGAACGCCTGCCAGAGGGTCATGGCAATACGGATGGTGCGGGGTTACCGCACGATCTCCCGCGAAGCGGCGAGCCTTCTGGCTGGCCTACCACCGTGGGATCTGGAGGCAACAGTCCTTGCACACATGCACGACATGCGCGTGGAGATGCAACGCCGGGGTGAAAGTCCACTGCCGCAACATGTCAAGGCATGGCGGACAGAGCTCCGGCGGGATCTCATGGTGAAATGGCGTCAACGGCTATCGCAACCCAGTGCTGGGCACGCCACGATTATGGCGGTAAGTCCCCTCTTTGAGGCGTGGCTGGAAAGACCTCACGGCGTCCTTACCTTCCGCATGACGCAGGTCCTCACCGGACATGGCAAGTTCGGGAGGTTCCTGCATCGGATTCAAGCGGAAGAGACGCCCGGGTGTCACCAATGTGCGCAACGCCCGGTGGACACGGTGGAGCACACCGTCGAGGTGTGGCCCTGCCTGGGCGGAGCATCGCCGTGCCCTCGTGGGGGCGATCGGCGGCGGAGACCTCTCGCGCCGGGCCCTGGTCGAGGCCATGGTCCGGAGCGAGGAGGAATGGTAGGCGGTCGCCTCCTTCTGCGAAGCAGTAATGCTTGCAAAGGAGGAGGCCGACCTCATCAGGCGACGGCGCCCTCGCCGCCGTCGCCAGGATTCCGATGCCGATTTCCGGCCACCGTAGACGCGGGCTCGCGGACGGCGAGCCATGGGTAGCTCGCTGTCCGATCATCCGGTAATGGACCGAGTCCAAGACGTCGACGGCGCGCACTGTTCCCGCGCGCCTCAAGGAGTTGTCAGTAGTAGGAGGGGCCCAGCTGGGTCGAAGCCTACTGAGGACAGGGTTGTCCGAAAGGGAGCTCGTGCCCCAGTATGAAGGCAAGAAGGAACAGCGCGGGGTTTTTAGTCAGTAAGAGTCTGACACTATCTCCCGCTCCACCCAAGAGCGGGTTTTGTCAAAGATGATTTGCCCCGTTGACAAAAAAAAAAGCCTACTGGGGCCAGGGTTTTCCGAAAGGAAGCTCGAGCCCCGGTATGAAGGCTAGAAGGAACGGGGTGAGTTTTTAGTCAGTAAGAGTCTTACACTATCTCCCGCTCCACCCAAGAGCGGGGGTGTCATTAGATGATTTTTGCCTACCAAGAAAAAAAAAGTGGTCGACTCTGCTGGGCTTGTTTCGACAATATCGATCGATCACTGCCATTCCGGTGTGAATAAGCCCTTATTCCAACTATACCTACTTCATCTATACTTATAATAAATCTGTAGAGAGGTCAATTCTGTACATGAAATATATTTCCAAAATAACTATCAGGGGGTGATTAGTGATCGATACTGATGCTAAAAATGCAAACAGTAAAATTTTTGTCTGTCTGTCTGTCTGTCTGTCTGTCTGTCTGTCTGTCTGTCTGTCTGTCTGTCTGTATGTTCTTTATAGAAACAAAAACTACTCAATGGATTTTAACGAAACTTGGTACAATCATTCGTCATACTCCTGGGCAGGTTATAGTATACTTTTCATCACGCTACGATCAATAGGAGCAGAGCAGTGAAGGGAAATGTTGGGGAAACGGGAGAAATTACTCCATTTTTTAAGCTTCCGTCGCGTTTGCAGTCTTAATGGTTAAAGCTACACAGAAAACATGTAGAACGGAAATGTTCTCCTCAAAATTATATAAAAAATGTCCCACGACAGCATACGTCTATCTTTTATGGTTAACTCACAATAACACGTGTAACTCCCGATAGCTTAGCAGTTCTGAGCTTTCTGTTTATTTTTGTATACTCTTACGTTTATAACACTGAATGTCGCTGGCATAAGCAACAGGATCCGCGTACGAAGTCGCTGGCAGAAGCTAGTTCGTAATAAGATTAGACATTTAAACAAACCTTTTTTACTGCCTGTTCAAGCGATTTTGCTTTGCTGTTAATGCCATCCTTATGCCTACGAAATAGAAGTCAAAGCTGGTTGAACGGACAGTAAAAAGGGTTTTCATTACTCGTACTCTGAAAGTAGTTCTGAAGTTGCCTGAGGAGCGGGCTGAAAAGTAACACACTTTTCATCCCTAGGGAGTTTTACTTTCAACTTACAACTGTCAAATTATTTGAAAAAAAACTAAGTCTATCTTCTTGTATTCGTAATGAAAAGCACAGTGCTTACCTCGGGGTTAAAGTTACTTATTTCGTAGTGTAACAATGTACTATTGTTAATGTCTAATTTAATTTCGAATTTCGAATCTTTCAAAAATGCCAATATATTCATATTTGCAAATAAACATCATTTGTAAAGTCATTACTTCCTACACAAGACTTGCGAATCGAAGATTTATTTGCCAAATAAGATTAAAACTTACTGAAAGCGAATTTCAATTGGGTCAATGAGTAATTATTTAAACCGCTATTCATTGATTAATTACTTACAAATTGAATGTGGTGATTGTTAGACAAGATGAATAAGGCTTTCATTTAATTGTTTATAGTTATATACCGCACCTGAGATACTGTAGATAATTCTGGTTTATTTCTATTGAGTGCCAAGTCATTATAGCTTATTTTAACAATTTTTTTAACTTCTTTTTTGAGATGTTCATACATATATATATATATATATATATATATAGTTCTTTTTAGTTCGTTTATATTAATCTAGTCAGAAACTAGCGTTTGCCCGCGGTTTTGCCTGCGTATATAAATAGAGTAAGGCAGCTTACTATCGGTAAAAAATTTAAGAACCGGACCAATCATCGTCATCGTCATTTCAGCCGATAGACGTCCACAGCTGGACATAGGCCTCCCCTAAGTGTCGCCACAATGATCGATCCAGTGCGTCTCGCATCCATCGGATTCCCGCAACCTTCACTAGGTCATCGCTCCACCTTGTAGGAGGCCTTACGATGCTGCGTCTTCTGTTATCGGACCGGATCAGAGATTTCTACAAAAAAAAAACTTAACTATTTATAATACGAGTGTAGAATATAAACATATAAATATCATAGATAAGTTACACCCAATACACAGAACAAAAAATAGTGCTCATCACTCAATTTGTCTTAGGTAGGAATCGAACCCCCGACCTCCGGCATAACAACCAAAGCCACTGACCATTAGACCAACAAGCCTGTCAAATTATCAGTACTTTTTAACCGACTTCGAAAAGGAGGAGGTTCTATGTTCGGCTGAATGTATGTTCACCGATATTTCGGTCAATTGTGGACCGACTTTGAAAAATTTTTTTTGATTGAAAGGTTATGCTTCCAAGTTGGTCCCATAGAAATATTGTTATGATCTGATCATGAACTTCGAAGATATGGAACAGAACTCCTCATATAATCATAGCAGAATTGTCGTAACAAGTAAAATTGCTTTGTTTATACGTGTAGTCGATGACTGACTGAAAGAAAAGGGGGAGAGGACAGGGGGAGGGGAAAGGGGGAGGGGGTAAATTCATGTAATATAACCGTATTTGGGATTATAAGAATCGTTATGAGATGCACTCTTGCTATAAGGTAATTTATGTTTAGCTGAAGGGTAGGTACTTTTTAGTGGTGCTACCATAACTAAAAAGTGAAAAATAAAAAACTTTTTACAAAAAAAATTAAACCGACTTCAAAAAGTACAAAATAACTTTAATTTCGGAAGTCGGTCTTAAATAACGAAGAGACAAGATTAGGTATCTATTATAGAAACACCGACTTCCGAAATTAAAGTTATTTTGTACTTTTTGAAGTCGGTTTAATTTTTTTTGTAAAAAGTTTTTTATTAATTTCGAAAAGAACGCATGTCTGTATAATCCCCCTAATATTATAAATGCGAAAGTTTGTATGTATGGATGGATGTTTGGATCGATGTATGGATGTTTGTTACTCTTTCACGCAAAAACTACAGAACGGATCTCGATGAAACTTGGTACACGAGTAGACCATATCCCAGAATAACACATAGGATACTTTTTATCCTGGAATTATGTACGCGGGTGAAGCCGCGGGCAAAAGCTAGTATATAATATATCGTTCACGTATATTATACGTGAACTTCATTATGGTGTTCTTTTTGAAAAGGCTCGAGAAGTTAACTACGCCCCTTCATAGCAACACATAAGCTAGAACTACACTGCGCACACGTGTGCCACGTAAGCGGATCTGGGTGCGTTGGTCCCCATACATTTTTTATTTATTTATTTACTAGCTGTTCCTAGCGGCTTCGCCCGCGTGATAGCAGAAAATTATCCTAAGGGAACATACTTCCGGGATTAAAAGTATCCGATGTCCTATTCCAGGACATGGTCTATCCGTGTACCAAGTTTCATCAAAATCGGATTTGCCATTTAGGCGTGAAGACGTAACAAACAAACAAACTCTCTTTCGCTTTTATAATATTAGTAAGGATTTTGAATCTCCAACAAAGGTCACACACCTACAGTAAAAATCATTAGGCATGGGGTCGTGTTCTCCTTTGAACTGATTACAGGAGAACTCATATAATTCGGTGAAAGATAGAAAAATTAAAATTTCACAAAAAAAAGAAACAACAGATAAGACAAAAAACACATTCCAATCATCATCATCATTTCAGCCGATATACGTCCTCGGTTGGACATAGGTCTCCCCCAAGCGTCGCCACAACGAACGATCCTGCGCGTCTCGCATCCTTTGTTTTGCTTTCCGCAACCTTTACCAGGTCATCAGTCCACCATGTTGGAGGCCTTCCAACGTTGCAATACAACAATCCAATAAATTACGTCAAATTAAAACTAAAAATTAGGGTCAACATACAAAGGTCATACACAGCAGGAGATACATACCAAAGGATAAGAAGCATATTATGTCAACTATACTGGCAGAGCTCCATTAGATCCACGCCACGCGACGCCACGCAACTTGCCGCTACGTATAAATCAGGCGTGGTCCACGTGTGCGTCGGTCTAGTGCAGTTCTTGCTTTATTGTTATACAATTCTATTGCAATTTCAATTTCCGTCCGGCAGGCGTGGCAATTATTGCAATGTTCTCGTAACTGACGTTAACTTATTGACTGTGATGGTAATATTTGTAGTTCATCATCATCATTTCAGCCGAAAGATGTCCATTGTTGGACATAGGCCTCCCCCAAGTGCCGCCACAATGAACGGTCCTATGCGTCTCGCATCCATCTAGGGCTATGCTCGGAGTTTTTTTGCGTGATCGAATCAGGAATGAGGATATCCGCAGAATTGCCAAACTTAAGTGGCAGTGGGCAGGGCACATTGCTCGCAGAGTTGTAGTTATCATACTAAAATTATTAAGTAAAAGTTTGTATGTAGCTAATTTATAAATTTTTACTTCTGATGCTTAATATGTAGTGATAGTCCAGTGGTAAAGGCACCCGCCTCTCATGCATGATGGTGGGTTCATGACCGCGCAAGTTTTCATATGTTATTTTCTAAGTTTATCTAGGATATTATTGTCATCTTGTATCGAAATAGCTATTATTCCGTTCCGTTGCTGGGCAAAAGCCTCCATTCCTTCCAAACGTTTTGATTTCATTATTCTTTCCAATCCTAAGAGACACACAACACAACTAAGTACTGAACACTGGTTTTTCAAATAACATTGTAGTGTTGATCCCGCACTGTCAATTCATAAAATGAATTCCATAGTACTCAATTATTATAGGAAAACATTGTGAACAGCATGTCCTAGAATCAAAAATATTAAGACGTGACATACAGCAATTCGCAATGGACGCGCCTGGTGGATAAAATGGGGATAGAGAGTAGGTAGGCCTGATTCGCAGCAGTGGGAACATTGTAAGGCTGATTATGCTATGCTATGAATGATTGTGTGCAATTTTTTACTCATCATCATCATCATCATCAGCCTTTTTTAATGTTCCCACTGCTGGGACGCAGACCTCCTCTCTAGGAGAGGGAATGGACCGTAATCCACCACGCGGGCCCAGTGCGGGTTGGTGAATGTCACATGTCTTTCGAATTTTTGGTTCTAGGACATGCCGGTTTCCTCACGATGTTTTCCTTCACCGTTTTGAGAGCAGTGGTAATGAAATAAATTACACAAAGTAATGCGCCTGGAAGGGTTTGAACCCACGACCTGCAACTTGTAAGTCGGGGCCGTTACCACTCGGCTACCACTGCTCGGAATTTTTTACTATTTATTTATTTATTTAAACTTCGTCAATTCGTCATCTTCAAATTGTATCCAATTCATAGACAAGTTATTACTTAGTATGCTTTGTCTTTTTATCTTGTATCTGATCCAATCAAAACTACACTATACTAACTCCTGACTCTGTCTGGCAATTAAGTGCCAGATAAAATGGCATATCAAACACTCCATCGTAATGATGTGCCAATTTATTGGGCATACATACGATTTTACGATCCACGTCTGTAGTTTGTAACTGAGTCTGTGGGTAGTGGGAAAGGGTTGCCAGTTCTGAAATTCAGGTTCTTATATGTTTTAAAAGTATTTTCAGTATAAAAATATTAAAAAATTATGCCACTTTTTCCGAAATTGCGGCTGGCTTTTAATGTTACCACCAGCTTTTAACGCGATCTATTTTACGACCTAAACTGAACTTTTGAAGGGATGGAGCTATTAAGGTGTATAGTGACATGACACTTTTTGTAGAACAATCACAACTATTATTTTTCTTTATCCATTCGTTATTAGAAATAACAAGAAAAAACTACACAGAAATACGTCAAAATTATACATACACAGGGCGATGGAAGGAGTTGATTGTGCAAAATATGAGGACCGTATCGATGTGGTTTACAATCATCGTGTTATAATAATAAGAAACAATTGAATGTTGTCACTAAAACAATCATTAAAATGATTCCAAACCATTTTTTCAGTCCGAAATTATTAAACGTGTAAAAAAAAATGGACCAATAAACCTGGCCAATCACAATCTGCATATTTTTCTAAGTTCAAAACTAAGCTCAGAATGTGGTCCTCATAGACGCCTTGAATTTGAATGTAGCCTCGTTCTAAATTTAAATTTCAGAAGAAGAAAAAAATGTTTTTTAGTGTAACTGGCCAAACATTTTGCTAACTTTAAAATATAATTTTATATTTAAGTATGCATTTATTTAGATAGTTTTAATGTTTAATTAATTTACTGGTATTACACCGTAGATATCGCCATCACTTTTTAGACTGCCGTTGTACCTATAAAGTTAAGTTTTTTTCCCTATTTTGGTATACAATAAAATTTATTCTATTCTATTCTAATGTTTGGTAAGTAGTACTTTGCCTTTTAAAAATCACTCAATCTGGCAACACAGAATCTTTGTAGCTAATTTACGACTGTTTGCAAAACGAGTAGGTAGAGGGCGTTAAAAATATTTGTCACTTGGTTTTAATAGTTTGTGGCAGGTACTAAAATGGCCACGGAAAGGTCAAATCCAAAGACAATAAACACTATCTAGTGCCATAAATACATAGTTCCGATTTATGATTTTAGATAGACAAGCTTGCTATTTTTATATTGTTTGTAATAAAAATATCAAGCAAGGTCTCATTCAGAATAAAAACAATTAAAAATTTGCAAGATTTGATTATAGACAAACATCGGGCCTGGTGAAAATAAATAAATATTTGTAAAAGGAAGACTTAATTTTCAGGCATAGTTAGCGTATGTATGAGCCTTAGTCCTTGAACGCATGCACGATCTGCGCATGAAAAAGTCGCAATGGGTAGTTCGCCATCCGACCATCCAGTAACCATCCAGACCGAGCCCAAGTCATCGATGGCACGTAGTGTACCACGCGTGCCTCAAGGAGTTGTCAGCAACAGCAGGGGCCCAGCCGGGTCGAAGCCTACTGGGGCCAGGGCTATCCGAAAGGGAGCTCGAGCCCCGGTGTGAAGGCTAAAAGGAACAGGGTGGGTTTTGAGTCAGTAAGAGTCTGACACTATCTCCCGCTCCGCCCAAGAGCGGGGGTTGTCATTGTATGATTTTCCCTACCATAAATAAAAATGATGATAAAAGTTTGTATGGAAATTCGTAATTTTTTTTTAGCTTAAAATTAATGTCATTTAGTCGTATATCGCACTATTTTAGTGTATCTTATTAGCTTCTGACAGCGACTTCACTCCCGTTAATGAAAAATATCATCCCATGGGATCTTTTTTTTTTGTCGACGGGGAAAATCATCTTATGACAAAAAACGCTCTTGGGTGGAGCGGGAGATAGTGTCAGACTCTTACTGACTAAAAACCCCGCGCCGTTCCTTCTAGCCTTCATACCGGGGCACGAGCTCCCTTTCGGACAAACCTGTCCCCAGTAGGCTTCGACCCAGCTGGGCCCCTCCTGCTGCTGACAACTCCTTGAGGCGCGCGGGAACAGTGCGCGCCGTCGACGTCTTGGACTCGGTCCATTACCGGACGATCGGACAGCGAGCTACCCATGGCTCGCCGTCCGCGAGCCCGCGTATCCCTTGGGATTTTACTTTCGTGGATATAGAATTCCCTTAAGCTAAAAATTGTTTCTCCTATCTTTATGATACCGTAGCTCCATCTAGTTTCGGACGCTGCTACTAAAACATCTCGACCGTGCTACGCGCTACGCGGCTACGAAACGGAACCGCGTAGGCCCTCGTAGCTCTAGGTTAAATGAAAGGACTTGCACCAGGTGGCAGCACTGTAGTGTCTGGTCCTAGCACTTGTCCAAAGACCTCTTTACTTGATTCCATTTCTCATGTTCAAGTGTAGTTTCGCCATCTAGTACGATGGTGAAAAACTAATACGATGTGGAGTTGTAATGGAAAAGAAAAGCTTAGGTATTTTTACGGATCATTTTATGAGGACAACGCTACTGGTATTGTGCAAGTTTAAGTATGAGGATAGATGGCGCTACTCGTCTTTGGATGTTTGATTGTCAAATACTCTTCTTAAATAAATATCTGTAGGTATTTATATAAAAGTCAAATTCCTTACTCACGTTTAAACCCAGAATGTCTTACATTTTATACGGCGATTACTTTTAGAATGTATACAAAATATTAACAAAAAAAAACTAAAAATCATCCCCTGAAGAGATGAAACAGGTATCCAAAGTCTGTACCTACGAATCAAACTACTTTCACGCGAGCAAAGCCACTGGCAGAAGCTAGTAGTTCATAGCAATTTGAACTTTTCGACTAAAATAATAATAATAATAATAATATATTCCACAATTATCACACAGCGCCGTCTAGTCCCAAGCTAAGCAGAGCTTGTGTTATGGGTACTAGACAACTGATAAACATACTTATATATTTCTAAATACATACATATTATAGATAAATTACACCCAGACACAGAACAAATGAACATGCTCATCACATAAACATTTGTCCTGGGTGGGAATCGAACCCACGACCTTCGGCATAGCAGTCAGGGCCACTAACCACTAGACCAACAGGATATTTACTTTAGAATAGTGTATTGAGTGACTACTCGTGTTAAAAAGAAAAATGTGAGTGCTATGGAATTTTAACTTTATTTTGTGCAGTATAGAGTTCATAAATCCAAAACTATCTCAGATCGTGAATTTAAATATAAAGGTTTTTATATTAAAAGGCAACTTCCGAATATCGACCACACGTCAACATTTAATATGCTTCAAAATGGATATGAAAAATCGGAAAATGATAGATATGAGGCGCTTTCAATTTATGCGTTTTATTTGCGACATCCTGCGGCAGTGCCGATGCGATGGTTTAGTCGTACTGTGTGCGGACGATCGTATGTTTGTCTGTAAACAAATCTTGCAAATAAAATTTGACCCACTTCCCGGTTACCGATTGAGCTGAAATTTTTAAGTTTGATCTTTTCACAGCTTAAAGAGACTACAGACTTGAGTATATGGTATTAATTTCAACTCGATACCTCCACGCGTTCTCGAGATAAAGGGTCTTGACAGACGGACGGACGGATGGACGGACAACAAAGTGATCCTATAAGGGTTCCGTTTTTTCCTTTTGAGGTACGAAACCCTAAAAATAACAAAAATAAATATGTGCCTATCTTAAAACTAACATAACCACTTCAAATATCGCTTCAAAATCAACATAAATCGTTTTATAACTTGTAGAAAATAGACAACAAGCTTTTAATGAAAATCATTTTTTCATGGCAAGCTTTTATAGCTCGGCATACCTATATAATTAATACTCGTCAAGACGAATCATACGAGCCCAAACTTGATGGGGTTGTGTCTGACTGCCAAGTTCCTATAGCCACCTTCCGGCTCTATCATCAGGTCAGCTTTTTATCATAATAATTTTGCATTGTCATCTGATTTACACGTGCATGCAAAATTTCAGCTCAATCGGTAACCGGAAAGTGGGTCAAATTTAATTTACAAGATTTGATAACAGATAAACATCGGGCCAGGTGAAACTAAATAAAAGCTTGTAAAAACGAGTGATTGTAGGTATTGACCAAAGTAAGTAAAGTCTAGCTCTAAACTAGACCATCATGTCAGTACTGACGCATTCTTAATGAACCTCCTTACTGAATTTATAGCGGTGGTGTACAGTCGGAGTAATTAATTAAGGTTTTCTGAAATGTTCACCAGATGGCAGCACTGGGTCGTCAGGTCCAGGCTCCTGGCAAAACGCTTATGTTAATAACATTAGTTGAATTGACGTCAATGCTACACGCATTTTTCTTATTTTCAAATCTTTCATTCATAAACTACATTTGTACTACCATGGAAAGTATATTCGACGAGCCCGCATGCTAATGTGATACATTTCGCATGCAATCTCCTTCGATATAATATATCTATGGTGTCTCAGTTATACAAAGTTTGGGCACGGATGGGTAAAGTGGTTTCTGAGGATCTGTTCCCGTAATTTAAAGGAAGGTTTGCATTGTAATTTCATTCTTTACTCTTCAAACATAAGGCTTTTTTTTCTACTTCTCTACATTTTGGGAAGTTTGGACGTTGAATGTTGTCAAAATGAGATGGTATTTCAGCGCCTTTTTAAGTATGAAAGTAGCCATAAAGTTACAGAAGATACCAACTTCTAAAAAATATAAATAAAACTTTTCGTGATCTGTATAAACCATACATAAAAGGAAAAATCTTAACTTTGTCACTAATTCATCGATGCTTAGCCCAAACCCTTGGACCTAGAACACAAAAATTTTGATCAGAGGTTTTACTTATGATGTATACAAAGATTTCTTTGTATAAACAAAGAAATCTTTTCAAGGAGTCTTTTTAGAGAATAATCTCTCCCTTAGGTGAATATCACACTGCCACGCATCACGCTGCATGTTGCGTGTCAACGCACTTACACGCGTACTTGCGGGAGTGCAGATCTGCAACATCGTGCGGGTTTTTTACGGACTCACGCGCGTAGGTGCGTTTTGTAAATTAACGCAGGCTCTGACTCATTTCATACAAAATCACGCACGACACTACGAGACTCAGTGTGCCATACCTTGCGTGTCGCCCCGCACCCACGCGCACGTGTGCATGTTGCTCCGCATGTAGGCGCGTGATCTGCATGAAAGCGCGTGGAAGCATTTTCGCTGTGTTGGACTGTGCGTGATTTCTATACAAACGGAGATATTTACAAGTAACGATAAAACACGCATTCAAGCGCTTCGCTGCGGGGTGTGTGGCAGTGTGATAATCGCCTAAGAGTATGAAACAGGGGTCCAAAGTATGTAAAGAGAAACATACTTTAATCTAGGCGAAGCCGTGGGTAGACGTTACATGATAATGCTTTATTTACCTTACAAAAAAATTGATACGAATTATATGTAATATAGAATCAACAGAGAGTTGCAAGCCTTACTTTCAGAAGCATAAAATTCTCACCTTAGCCGGTATTTATATTTTAGAATTTTGTAAACTAGTCCGCAAATATCCCGATTTCTATAAAACACGAGAAGATATGCAAACAAAAGTCTCATTACGCCATAAAAACAGGCTCAATTTACCTCCTTCGCGCCTTAAATTGCACTCTTCAGGTCCATATTCAATGTCAATAAGAATTTACAATCAATTACCGGAAAACATCAAACAACAAAATAAGACTAATATATTTATTAAAAAATTAAAACAATTCCTGATTGAAAAAACCTACTACACAATTGACGAATACCTAACGGATAAATTCACTAGAAAATAGATTAAAAACATTTTTTATTTTATATTTAACATTCTATTATGTAATTATTAATGACATAATTTTTTTTTGACATATTACTTCGTAATTATTAATGACATTTTTTTTTTGACATATTATTTTGTAATTATTAACCCTTCAGATACCGTCAATTAGAGACACAATAGTAAGACAATAGATGCGCGGCCACCGGTGGTCGCTTGGGGATTCATGAATTAATGAAATCAATTTTTTTTTTTATATATATTATTTTGTAATTATTAATGACATAGCATTTTTTTTTTGACATTACTCTGCACTTATTAATGAGATAATTTTTTTTTCAGACATTGTTATATTTTTTACAGACATCAGATTGTATTTTTTTTTGTTTTGTTACATATTTTTATATACTTATTAATGACATCAAATTGTATTTATTGTTTTTATTTTTGGCAAATTATTTATTTTGATATTTAATGTGAACAATCTGACATATAAAACTATAGAATCTACTCATAATAATAATAAGTAATTAGTTGAAATGAATTAAACAACAAAATATATGTTCAGATAAGAAAAATTAAATAGTTACGTATATTAGCGCTATTCCACTCTCCTACCATTATAATGTTGCTGTGCCCGACAAGGTCCATAATTGTTTCAATTTTATTATTTGTGACCTCTTATGTACATTATGGATTGCAATAAAGATTTGGGATTTGAGATTTGCTACAACAGCTAATCATTTTCCTGCCCTCGTCCCGTTTTATGGGGGATCGGCACCACACTGGTTTTTCTTCCATTATGTCCTATCATCCGTCACACTATCACTAACTCCCTTTTCTTTCATATCTCTTCTCACACAATCCTATATTTTTAATTTAACTAAAAAGTCATTATTTTCAACTTTTTTCCAACTCTTATCGTCGGCATCTAGTTTAACCGACGCCGAGTTGCTAGCCTGTCAGTTTTCTACCGGTTGCATTTCGGAGTATATGCGTCGGAATTGCATAGCATAATACATAATTCCACCTACCCCGTTCCATCCTCAGGTCACCAGGTGTTTCGGCGATACGCCTCCAGTACATGTTGGACATCCCACCTATATGCACAGAACGTTTCGGGAACACATTCATTGTGCGTACAGCTAAGGAGTGGAATTCCCTGCTAGAGTCTGTATTTACCAGAAACCTTTAAGTCAAGAGTAGATAGTTCTATATATCGTCGCTTTCCATCAGATAATATAGCGGTCAAGCGCGAACCTACGAAAAATAAAACAATGCAGGTAGCTAAATTATCAGCATTGTACATGAATTTTAGAATCGGTCTATCTGACCTCTACAACCCAGTAACTGGGTAATACTAATCGGACTAAGAACAACCCTCGTTAAAATTGCATCAATTGTGACAGCAGAGGCGGATAACCACAAACTGGCACGAATTTAGAATGTCTGCATTTACAATACAATTGGGTTACAGTCTAGCTTTGTTATTTCAGTTTAAGTTATTTATGGAAAAGTAGGTTTCATAGTACCACTAAAAGACAACCCTCAACTTGATATAATTATTCTAACAGATGAAACCAGTGAATGCAGAATGAAACAAGCTTTTAATGAAAATCATTTTTTCATAGCTGGTTTTTATAGCTCGGTATACCTATGTAATTGAGAGGAAGGCCGAAGAAAAGATGGATGGATTGTGTGAAGAGTGGATTAAAAGAAAGGGAGTTAGTGATAGTTTGACGGGTGATAGAACAGAATGGAAGAAAAAAATGTTTGCGCCGACCCCAAGTAATATGGGATAAGGGCAGGAAGAAGAAGAAGATACCTATATAATTAACTAGCTTTTGCCAGCGGCTTCGCCCTCTACCATAAAATATAGCCTATGTCACTCAGGAATAAAGCAGCTTTCTATCGGTGAAAAAATTTTAGCAATCGGACCAGTACTTCCAGAGATTACCCCCTACATACAAACTTACAAACATACAAACTTACAAATTTTACCTCTTTATAATATTAGTATAGATACTCGTCAAGACGAATCATACGAGCCCAATCTCGATGGGTTTGTGACGTTTAACTACCAAGTTCTTATAGCCACCTTCCGGTTCAATCATCAGCTCAGCTCCATATCATAATAATTTTGCTTTGTCATCTGATTTACACATGCGTGCAAAATTTCAGTTCAATCGGAAACCAGCAAGTGGGTCAAATTTAATTTGCAAGATTTCATTACAGACAAACAGGACAGGTGAGACTAAATAAAAGCTTGTAAAAAGCCATTTTTTGACTGGCTTCAACATCATGTCAGAAAAAAAGAATAGCTTGTATAATAATTCGAAAGTAACTGTGTCTGTCTGTAATTTCTTCCTGTCTTACGGCTGACAGATGTATGTATAAAGCTTTGTGCACAGCTAGGCTATGTCCTGGAATAGGATATAGGATATTTTTTATCTTGTACATTATTCCCTTGAGATAATTGTCACGCGGGCGAAAACTGACAGAAACCAATTACAGAACAAATGCTTTTTTCTTCTGGTATTCTCACAGTATACGTTATATTATTATTATTTTGCGAACAGGTTGTAAATAATAGGTAGGTACTTTTTCACGTATTTTTTTTTGTCAATTTAAGCTAGTTGCTAAGCCAGTGTCCGTTTCAACAGCAAGAAGAATAAAGACTACGTCAACATTATGGAGTTTCTTAATCTCCATCATCATCTTCCTGCCCTTGTCCCGTTTTATTTGAGGTCGGCGCATCACGTATTTTCTTCCATTCTGTCCTGCTGCTGCTGTCACGCTATCACTAACACTCTTTGCTATCATATCACTTCTCACACAATCCATCCATCTTTTCATTGGCCTCCCTCTCCCTCTCCATCAATTTACTTTGGAATTTCTTAATCTCCATACATTTTATATGGAAATCAGACTCATAGAGCTCCACTTGATCCACGCCACGCGACGTCATTCTACGTACAAATGAGGCGTTACATTTGTGCGTCGGTCTAATGTAATTCAAGCTTCAAAGTTGTGAAGGTCTAACCATGGCTGCGCAATTGAAACAAGGAGAACAATGTGGCCACGCAGTGCTCTTTAATGGAGCTACGAGTAGGTCGAGATTCCATACTTGCCCAGATTTGCCCAGCGTCACGGTTTATGCTGAGCAACGGCCTATTCTTGTTTAGATGTAACGCACAATTTAGATTCTTAGATTGTATTGGTATAATTATTATGTTTTTTCTTATATTTTTGGTTATTTATAGGTTAACTTTGGTCTTTGTTTGTCTCTGTTGAGGCCGGTGTTAAAAACACAGATTATAGTCTGTGGTCAAAACAACCTAGTCAACTCGGTTGTAGGTTGTAAGGCGTAATACAGCTATGCCCAATATACACCTGGCCTGACACGGAAAGTTTTTGTATTTTTATAATGATTTGTGCGTCTATTTAGGTGGAATAAACGTGTTTTCTTTCTTTCTTTATACTTTTTGCTAACCACTGATACGATTTTTTACGGTTTCTATAAAAAGTGTTAAAGGTTTTAACAAAGTTATTTTCACTAGTTACTATGTCAACGTCCCGTTTTCTTTGCAGTACATCGTTTTTATGTAAACTTCATTCAAAGTCAACAAAGGAAGAGTTTCTTTCATCGTTTTTTCGTAGTTTGTTAAGCAACAAGCGCTGTAAATTATTGAACATGTTATTTTTACTGTAAAACGTTTTCTTTTCTAAGGGTTTTTTTTTGTCGACGGGGAAAATCATCTTTGACAAAACCCGCTCTTGGGTGGAGCGGGAGATAGTTTCAGACTCTTACTGACTAAAAACCCCGCGCCGTTACTTCTAGCCTTCATACCGGAGCACGAGCTCCCTTTCGGACAACCCTGTCCCCAGTAGGCTTCGACCCAGCTGGGCCCCTCCTGTCTTATCTAAGGGTTGTGGTGGTAATCGTCTAATGACTTCTTCCACGCGTTTCAAGGGTGTGTCAGACTATTACTGACTAAAACCACACCTGCGTCCTTATGTGTTAGGACTACGGGTTTCCCCTTCAGAAATTCCCCGCGGTCCTAGCTAGCGAGCATCGGCCCTGCTGTGCCCCTACGGTTTGCAAGCGTTGATCACTGACGACTAGGCTCGGTCCGGTCAATTGACTGGCCTGTTGGTCTAGTGGTTAGTGACCCTGACTGCTATGCCGGAGGTCGTGGAATCGACCAACCCAGGACAAATGTTCATGTGATGTGCATGATCATTTGTTCTGTGTCTGGGTGTAATTTATCTATAATATGTATGTATTTAGAAATATATAAGTATGTTTATCAGTTGTCTAGTACCCATAACATAAGCTCTGCTTAGCTTGGGACTAGATGACGCTGTGTGATAGTTGTGGAATATTATTATTATTATTAATTACTGGACGGCCGGAACGCGAGCTACCCATTGCTCAACGTCCGCAAGCCCTTCTTTCTTTCTTTTCTTTTTGCAACCAAAACCAACACGCCTTCATGAAAAAAAAACAACTATACTTTGTAGGTATGCGGAACAGGGTTTAAAGTCTTGCACACCTTTGTTAAAAAGGGAGGACTCTCCGACCAGACGTATGCTATGTCTAATTTGGGCAACAGCCTGATAGATGATTTCGGTATATGTTCAACTTAAATTGTGCGATGCAGGATTTCGTACTTTAGTTCTTATATGATGCCAGAGATGTCGCTACAATACTATGCGTAGCATTCACGCGCGCCACAAAGAGATGTTTTTCAAACCGTAGGGGCCTAGCAGAGGCAATGGATTGTGCGAAAGAGAACCCCGGGCCCTTGCATCGAAGGCAAAGGAGTAGGTTCTATGATTTCCCAACTAAAAAAAAATAAATCTATACGTACAGTATCTCCCTACATCCCTTTCCGATGACGTGATCACGAAACACCGCCATATTTCGCCCCCGTCATTACCACCCCACACACGTACACATTTTAATTTAGCCGACTGTACTATATCGGTTGTTTTATTTGTTATCGTTGCGTGAGCCTGGTGTTAATTTTTAGAGGACGATGAAGGGATGACTGAATAAAATATATATAAATTGCGTCGGTCGAATGTCAGTTTACTTGCTGTTAATTCATGAAGGAAATTACTTGTACAAATAACTCAAAACTAATAAAAATGGGAGGCCTCCAAGAAGGTGGACCAATGACCTGGTCAGGATCGCGGGAATCCGATGGATGCGTGACGCACAGGACCGGTCGTTGTGGCGACGCTTGGGGAAGTCCTTTGTCTAGCAGTGTACGTCTTTCGGCTGATATGATGTTTTTTTTTTCGGTGGACTAAAATCATCTTATGACAACCTCCGCTCTTGGGTGGAGCAGGAGATAGTGTCAGACTCTTACTGACTTAAAACCCACCCCGTTCCTTCAAGCCTTCATACCAAGGCAAGAGCTTCCTTTCGGATAACCATGGGCCCAGTAAGCTTCGACCCAGCTGGGCCCCTCCTGTTGCTGACAACTCCTTGAGGTGCGCGGGAACAGCGCGCGCCGTCGACGTCTTAGGCTCGGTCCATTACCGAACGATCAGAGAGCGAGCTACCCATGGCTCGCCGTCTGCGAACCCGCGTCTACGGTGGCCGGAAATCGGGATCGGAATCCATACGGTGGCGGCGAGATTCCGCCGTAGCCTGAGATGATAATGAATAAAACAATATATAGGAATTTTTACGCTAGGCTCTTTCTACGCGGTCCTGTATCCTGATCACAAACATGTAAAATCACATACACAAGACACCAAGTTTCAGAGCACTTATCTGTAGGCTACACTTGTTCAGTGTGGAGAGGGTTCGAATCTGCGCTATATCTTTAACCTTTTCGTGTGCATTAGGAAAATAATTGCCAAACCACTTTTAAAAGTCTAGCTAAAATGTACAAAGAAAAAAAAACATACAAACAGCCGAACATAGTACCTCCTCCTTTTTGGGAAGTCGGTAAAAATAAGGCATTGGTAACAAAAAAAAAATACAAATTCAATTATAGAGCCATTGGCAATTAGGTACTCTGCCAAATAAAAAGTAAGAAACGGGCATTGGCAAATATATTGCCGTGGCCCAATAAGGGGGGGGGGGGGAACGAAGGCTAATCTATTGGTATTATTTTACAAACTTAAATAGTAAAGTCCCGCAAACCTCCATTGAAAAGGGAGGATCCTCCGACCAGACAGGTGTTATGGTCTGGTGGGCTACTGCCCGATAGTTGGTTTCGGGCTATCGTATATATTCAAATCACGCGGAGAACTTCGATTGCGCGATGCAGAATTTTGTAGTTCTTATGTGGCGTCATAGATGTCGCTACAGATATTACACAATGTTTAGAATAAATAAAACCAAAATCGGAGGTGTAAAGATTATTGCTCGCGAAAGGGTCAGTGAGAAAACTTTTTTTTTTCGCTCAGACAATATACTATTAAATTAATGTCTTATTTTCCTTTAAATATAACATGTTTCGCTTCATTTACAAAGTTTCTAACTTTACAAACTACGAAAAAAACCTAACGAGACCATTTCTTTGAGTACGTTGAATAAAATTTACATGAAAATAGTGTGGACGTAAAAAATAGGGAAGTTTACATCGAAACTAATGAACACGGCTTTGTAAAGTATGCAAATATTGATGCAAATTTTAGAATACACAGTCTTTGAGTTTGAAGATTTCAGAGTACTCGTATTAAAGCTAAATATAATAAAAACGTACCTAAAGGTGGAATCAGCCGAGTCATTTTTCGTTCATTTACGTCTTTCAATACTCAATACTTTATTGCATTATATATGTACATAAATGGTATAAAAATATAGTAAGATCAATATGGATCTTTTTTTTTCGATGGTGAAAATCATCTTTTGACAGAACCCTTTCTTGGGTTTTTTTTTTGTCGACGGGGAAAATAATCTTTGACGAAACCCGCTCTTGGGTGGAGCGGGAGACAGTGTCAGACTCTTACTGACTAAAAACCCCTCGCCGTTCCATCTAGCCTTCATACCGAGGCACGAGCTCCCTTTCGGACAACCCTGTCCCCAGTAGGCTTCGACCCAGCTGGGCCCCTCCTGCTGCTGACAACTCCTTGAGGCACGCAGGAACAGTGCGCGCCGTCGACGTCTTGGGCCATGGCTCACCGTCCGCGAGCTCGCGTCTACGGTGGCCGGAAATCGGGATCGGGATCCCGGCGGCGGCGGTGAGGGCGCCGTAGCTTGATGCGGTCGGCCTCCTCCTTTACTAGCATTACTGCTTCACAGAAGGAGGCGACCGCTTGCCATTCCTCCTCGCTCCGGACCATGGCCTCGACCAGGGCCCGGCGCGAGAGGTCTCCGCAGGCAGGGCACACCTCGACTGTGTGCTTCACTTATTTCTCCGGGCGTTGCGCACAGTGGCGACACCCAGGCGTCTCTTCCGACTTTATCTGAAACAGGTACCTCCCGATCGTACCATGTCCGGTGAGGACCTGCGTCATGCGGTAGGTAAGGACGCCGTGAGGTCTTTCCAGCCACGCCTCAAAGAAGGGACTTACCGCCATAATAATGGATCAATATGGACCCTGTCGGGCACAGCAAAGCTAGGAGAGAGGATGAAGGCTAATAAAATAAAGATATTTTAATTTATAATTGTCACCATTGATCCTGTGCGTCCCGCATCCATCGGATTCTCGCAACCTTCAAATGGTCATAGTTTAATATAGCCTGATAAATGAACAGCCTGACATACAGTCTAAACACCCATTTGTCATCAAATTCTTTGTTTCTAAAAAACCTGAAAATAAAACGAGAAATGTTAAAAACAACCCTCTCCTGGCGTGTCTCAGCCACCGGAGCGTGAAGTGACAGCAAAATGGCAGTTGTAGCACAAATGCCAGCAATTACCGGCGGGCTACTGGCACATCGCCATGCCTACTGGCGTGCCAAAACCTGGCACAACTCTGTTATTGCCATTTGAGCGTTTATTTTGTGCTAAATTGTGGTCTATGTGGTATTATTAGGTGTTGGCATTCATGGATTGTAGTGAATTAGAAGTGGTATTGTAGTTTTGCGAAAAATTTCTTTATTTTTGAATGATATTTTGTATGCAAGCTAATTAAATTTAAGTAGCAGGTTTTACTAATGTATTTTTTAACATACACACCATAATAATAATGATTTGATTTATCTGCACTATCTACACTTAATATTATAAAAAAGTAAAGTTTTTTCGGTGGGCAAAAATCATCCTATGACAACCCCCGCTCTTGGATGGAGCGGGAGATAGTGTCAGACTCTTACTGACTAAAAACCGCACCCCGTTCCTTCTAGCCTTCATACCGGGGCTCGAGTTCCTTTTGGATAACCCTGGCCCCAGTAGGCTTCGACCCTGCTGGGCCCCTCCTGTTGCTGACAACTCTTTGAAGCGCGCGGAAAAAGTACGTGCCTTCGACGTTTTGGGTTCGGTCCGGACAGTTACCGGACGGTCGGACAGCGAGCTACCGCTCCAACTTTGTGACTGCATCCATGCGAACACTACAGCATCACTATAAAAAGTCACCGTGGGCGAAAGGCCTAAAGCTATACTAAAACTATAGCTACATCTGCCTAATGAAATGGTAAGTATTAAAAGTAAAATCATCACTATACAACAAACATTTGGCATTCCACTTCAATATTGTAACAATAAAAACACTTGCCAACACCAGATAGTATTCTATTGCATCTGCCTAGCCTTTTCCCAACTAAATATGTCGAGATTGGCTTCCAGCCTGATGGCATGTAGATAAACACTAGTATTTTACAACGAATAACTGTTTATCTAACCTCTACAACCCCAGTCATTGGGTACCAAGATACTTTTTTATCCCCCCATCTCGGAATAGTACATTATGATATAAGTGTGTAATGTTAGTGATTACCGTTGAGGCGGTATTTAGACCCGAGCCATGGCGAGGGTCTTAAGAGAGCCGAGAATGGTAATCATTCATTACTCACGTGTATCATACGACGTTTTTCAATACACTTGTGAATAAAATAACTGTAAAACTTGTAAACTTTTGTGACGGTAAAAAACTGTTTTCATATGCGCACCCATTCTGTTTTTTTTTTGTTCGTGGGGGACAACCTGCGTCCATCCTGATACGATAAATGTCATAAAATTATGACGGTGGAGAGGTTGAACAATAAGGTTTTAACCACATTATAGCACTAGCGCGTAATGGTAATCAAAATGTCACAGTTTGGTAACAAGTGCCATTATATACCTAAGTGCAGTGCAATAAGAGCCACTTTATGAGCAAGTGTATTGAAAAGGGTATTTTTGCTCTTCGATATCAGTGTAAAAGCAGTATTTATTCACTAAAGAATAAAGTAAATTGAATTTAGAACACATCGTGTGCACTAGTTTGTGAATTCAAAACATCATCAAACCTATTTACTTCTACCTCCATGGTGCCAAATTTATCATACAACTCGCTATTTCGCTGAGGTGGGATGAAAAATTACGTGTTGCACTCGAGTGCAAAGATTTTTCACCTCGTGCTCTTTTGATTCTCTCGCTAACGCTCAGGGTTTGAACCCTAATTTTGGAACCCTTCGCTTGCTCGATCATCAAAATTGAGCACGCGGTTAAAAAGCAACTTTGCCCTCTTGTATAACAAATAACTATTACAGCAGGATTCAGATGTATGGTATTGGTTAAAGAAGTTAAAAATGAGTAGAACCTGGTCTTAACCACATAGCACTCACGTTATCCTCAGTAGTCACCATAGAAGGACGTTCTTTTAAACAATCTTCAGTAGGTAAGCTTCGACCACGTTGAAACTCATTAAACCAGTTGTAAACTGGCTCGAGTTGGGGCTTCGTCATGAAATGCTAATCGAAGTGTATCGTAACATTGTTGTCGAGTAAGACCGCAATAAAAGTCGTAATAAATCATTGAGCGAAAATGTTCACTAGTAAAATGGACGCGTAGCTTCATAGACGCGTATTTGACATGACAATGTCATGCCTGCGTTTTGCTTTAAGTTTGTTGACAGAGTTTCATAGTTTCGTATGTAAGCTTCACGTCGGCGTATAAGGACGAATACGCGTCTATAAAGGTAGAACAACATTGGGCACATGTAGGCTACGTACGCCGATCTAGGCACGTCAGTCTCCGTACATTTTATATGGCAACTAGACTTTAAACTTAGCTTTACTCAGAGCTACATTAGATCCACGCCACGCGACATTACGCGACGCGGCTCTACGTACAAATCAGGCGTGAACCCGTTCCCGCTTAAAACTTCGCGTCCGTGGACAGTAGGTACTATACTTCTTTTTTAATGCCTCCAATTAAAAAAAAAAACAAATGTAACAATTTTTTTGTCAATATTTTTGGGTACAATATTGATGTACATATTTTAATGTTATTGTAGTATTTGGCAGTAAATGTACCAAGTCAACCTTTTTTGCAAACTAGACTACAATAAAATTCTCACCTCCATTTTACCGAGATCGTGCCTGTTTCAATAATTCCACATATTTTGCAGTTGTGCAAACACTTGCAACAGTTGCACCTGCCATGTTATGTTTCTGCACCACCCTAAGGTCGACTGGCAGATAATGCCTAAGGCATTAAGTCCGCCTTTGTACAACTTTGTGCATAAAGATTTAAATAAGTAAATAAACCTACATAAACTTTACTTTACAATATTCACTAGGAATCAATTTACGAATAGTATATAAAACAGCCACTGAGCTTCATTCGAAGAAATCCCGCTAAAACTACAATGACATTATGATTTTTTTGTTATTATTTCTATCCTGGATACTAAGTTTTTTAAGCCATGTCTTTGTATGAATGGTTACTTTGTTCAGATAAATGACATACTTAAATTCTTACTCATTTACAGATTCTCAAAGAGTTCCCAATTTGAAATTGAAATATACTTTTTATTATCGGGTGCTTTTCGTACTGGCCTATTCTTAAAACTATCAGCAAGGAATATAGTAAATATAGACTTGTATCAGTGTGACCCACGTAAGTCGAGAACAGTGTTATTGGTTTAAAAATATCCAACAAAGTTTTTTATTCAAAAGGTATTGCAACTATGTTTTACTAAGTTTGTACCAGGTAGTTCTTTTTCCTGTTTTGTTGCGACGAGGTTTAAGTAGCGGTAAAGTGCGCTAAGTACTCGCATTTAGATGCCTACAAACGGGCTAGAATGAAAAATAAACCGCCAGTCGGACTCGCCTGCAAACTTACAGAACCCGTTTTTTCATAAATCGTAAAAAATGAGTTTTCAGTAACCACGTTTCAGACTTTTATTATCTAATTAAACCCAACTATGTTGTTTCAGTAGTCCTTTGCAATAGAGTAGTTTCCAGGGTCAAAATAACTACATGTTATTTAATCCGTATTTTAAATTACTTATAAAAAAATATTGGACACTTATTTTTTCTTTTTTCGATTAAACAAAAAATTATAAAGATTATAGCCCATTAAAGTTACGTGTGACGTCATTCCGTGCGAAAAAATGCAGCATGGCGCAGCGTGACGTTACACGTAACTTTAATGGGCTATATCTTTGTTATTTTTGGTTTAATTCATTAAACCCCAAGCGAACGCGGCGTTCACGCACCCATCGTCTTTCTATTGTGTCTCTAATTATCACGATCCAAGAGTTAATTTACAAATAAGTAAACACGTGTCCCTTATTTTTGAATAATCTAAGCCCTTGCGTTTGCGTTCCAGGTTTATAGTAGGTTCCAAGTCACCGACCGCCGCGAAGTGTTCCACGCGTGTCTCAAGGCGTTGTCAGAAACCGTAGGTGCCCAACAGGGTTGAAGCCTACTAGCGCCATGGGTAATGTGAAGAAGATCCTTGGGTCCGTGGAACAATGGCAAAGAAGGAACAGGAATTGGTTTTTAGTCAGTAAAAATCTCACACTATATCCCGCTCCGACCAAGAGTGCTGTGGGGCAAGCAATTAGATGATTTTTCCACCGACAAACAAAAAAAGATTTAAAGTAGGTAGCATATAGCATAGTCGGCCTCACAATGTTCCCACTGTTGGGACTCAGGCCTCCTCTCTAGGAAAGGGAATGGGCCGTAATACACCACGCGGGCTCAGTGCGGGTTGGTGGATGTCACATATCTTCGAATTTTTGGTTTTAGGACATGCCGGTTTCCTCACGATGTTTTGAGAGCAGTGGTGATGAATTAAATTACACAAATTAATGCGCCTGGGTGGGTTTGAACCCGCGACATACAACTCGTACGTCGGGGCCGTGACCACTCGGGCACCACTGCTCTCTGATAGTAGGTTCTCTTTCAAACAATCCCACGACCCTAGAAGGCAGCCCTATTGAGTTCCGTTCATTTTGCTCACATCTCTTTGAGACGCGCGTGAAACATAACGCGCCGTGCGTCGACTCGGGCATGCGAGCTATAAACCGCATCTGGAGCGATAATAAGATCGTTTTGTCATATTATGACAAATACATAGGTATATCGTTATGTCGGATATTTTTATTATTATTGATTGTTTTACTACCTTAATTTTATCTCGTTTGGGGGTAAGCAATGATACCTTCATTTTTGACTTAACGACCGTCAGGTTGTAGACACAGCCCGAAAAATCGCCAGACTTAAGCGACAGTGGGCAGGGCACATTGCTCGCAGAACACTTGGTTGATGGGGATGAAAGATTCTGGAGTGGCAACCACGTACCGGAACACGTAGCGTTGAAAGGCTTCCCTCAAGTTGGACCAGGTGAGGGTCGTGGGAATCCGATGGATGCAAGATGCACAAAGTTGTTATGGAGACACTTCGGGCAGGCCTATGTCTAACAGTGAACGTCTTTTGGCTGAAATGATTGAATGATTTGATGAATTATGATGATGCAAGAAGTATCAATCTCTTTCTAGGTAAGAAAGTAGCAATGTTTATTTCAACTTTGTTCCTTTATTCGTCTTTCAACTTGAAAAATATAGGGTACTTTAGCAAAACGTTCAAATTGATTTGTTTGCGTAGTTCGACTCGTTTGTATTCTGTGCTTGCTTGCTTTCAAGAGTTTAGTATTGACAGGTTAATAGCCCATTCCCTTTTAACTGCCTCAAATAAAATTTGTTTCAAAATACATGCAATTTCTGTGACTACCTGTTTTCAAATCCTTCATCTTTTAAAATGTACCAATAAGCAAGGTAACTGGCATGTTTAGTTGTTTTTATTTTTTAATCTTTTGGTGCAAAACCTGAATAGTTTGTTCAGAATCAGCCACTCAAAATCAATCGTTTATTTCAAATAGACTTGAGAGGCACTTTTTAATTGTCAAAATGTCGGTCAGTCAAACAAACAAGTGAAGCTAAATTGCACGTTCCAAAGAGTAGATCTCTATGGAGAAGAACGTGCAAGAAACTCCATGGAGACTCTTTTAAGTCAAATGTGTTACATATAGTGTTTGAAGTGAATCGATTTCAATAGTTTCTCCACCATATTATATTTGTTCCCAAATATATTTAAAAAGGTCACAAGTTGGACACCACCGACATTAATAATAAGTACAACACAGTTCACGACAGATCATAGCGGGAATTAGGCATCAATAGTTGATAATGTTGTTCATGAATGTATAAAAAAACTTTTTTTTATACATATTAACCTGGCCTTTACCGAGGAAGTAGGCTTCAGAAAGTTACTGTTTTATGGCACTGCTCGGGCGCTTGGGCCTTAAGCTCCCACGTGCTTAATCCACTGGACCATCACGACACTAACCTACCACCTCTCCAGTTCGGGAGGTTCCTGCACCGGATTCGTGCGGAAGTGACGCCCGGGTGTCGCCACTGTGCCGAAAGCCAGGAGGACACAATAGAGGTGTGCCGACTGGCAGAGCATCGCCGTGCCCTCATGAGAGCGATCGGCGGCGGCGATCTCTCACATCGGGCCTTGGTACAGGTCATGGTCCGGAGTGAGGAGGATTGGCAGGCGGTCGCCTCCTTCTGCAAAGCAGTAATGCTAGCAAAAGAGGAGGCCGACGTCGTCAGGCAACGGCGGTGCTCACAGCGCACTAGCCCCCGCCGATATTCCGATCCCGATTTCCGGGCGCCGTAGACGCGGGCTTGCGGACGGCAAGCCATGGGTAGCTCGCTGTCCGACCGTCCGGTAACTGTCCGAATCTAGCCCAAGATGTCGACGGCGCGCACTGTTCCCGCACGTCTTAAGGTCAGTAACAGCAGGGGCCCAGCTGGGTCGAAGCCTACTGGGGCCAGGGTTATCCAAAAGGGAGCTCGAGCCCCGGCATGAAGGCTAGAAGGAACGGGGTGGGGTTTTAGTCAGTAAGAGTCTGACACTATCTCCCGCTCCGCCCAAGAGCGGGGGTTGTCATTGGATGATTTTTGCCCACCATAAAAAAAACCTACCACCTCTCCTACACATCAAACTAAATCCTAAACAGAACCAAAACAAGAAACGCTACAGAACCATTGTCACAACCTATTCGCTTTCAATCTCCCTGAATAGAAACCCGTTAAGATAATCGTTCTCTTGTCGCTAATCTTATCACAGAACCCTAAAACACTCGCCGCAATTGTTATAGGCCTATAAAAGGAAAATAAAAACCGTGGGACGGCGATAACGGTGGTTACAGGGTTACTTATGACTGCTTGTAACTAACCCTGTACGGGATTATCCGTGGCTTATGGCTCTGGAATAAATTTCTCGAAATTGTGTCTAATTGTCAAACAAGAGTCATTTATTACTATTAGCCGAATCAACTTAACCCTTTAAACTTCTGTCTCTCGCGCTGGGCCTTGGTACAGGCCATGGTGTGGAGTGAGGAGTGGCAGGCGGCCGCCTCCTTCTGCGAAGCAGTAATGCTAGCAAAGGAGGAGGCCGATTGTATCAGGCAATGGCGCTCACATCGCTTCAGCCGACGCGCCGCGCGCCGCCGGAATTCCGCCGAGCGAGCAATAGGTAGCTCGCTGTCCGACCGTCTGGTAACTGTCTGAACCCAGCCCAAGTTGTTGACGGCGCGCACTGTTCCCGTGCGCCTCAAGGAGTTGTCAGTAACAGTAGAGACCCAGCGAAGCCTACTGGGGCAAGGGTTAGCTCCGAAAGGCAGCCCAGCCCCGGTATGAAGGCACGAAAGAACGGGGTAGGTTTTTAGTCAGTAATAGTCTCACTATCTCAAGCTCCGTCCAAGAGTGGGGGATGTCTTTGGATGATTTTCCCACCGACAAAAAAAGCCCGAAATCATCTGCTGGGCAGTTGCCCACCAGACATAACACCCGTCTGGTCGGAGGATCCTCCCTTTTCAAAGGAGGTTTTCGTGACTTTACTCTCTGTTCCGCATACCTTCAAATACTCGTACTCAAATAACATTTTTCTTTTATTCTGTTTTTATGCTAGGAATAATATTACGCTCTCACAGCTACACAGCTGGATTCCAGTTATGGTATACGATTAATAATTCCGTGAAAAACACTTTGAATAGCTCGTTCGCGAAACTCGCGCGTGCCCAATTCGCTTTCTGTAATATTGAAGGAGTGTTCAATCTGAGTCTGCCGGGTTTCCGCAACGCTATAGATGTTAAATATGTATTGAAAGAACTCTTTCTTTGCATAATTACGTCTTGTTTGAATTTAAGAGGTATACTAAAGATTGCTTAGCGTTATGTAGTATTATTTAAAACGGTAAAGGAAAACATCATGAGGAAACCGGCATGTCCTAGAACCAAAAATTCGAAGACATGTGACCTTCACCAACCCACACTGGGCCCACGTGGTAGATTTCGGCCCATGCCCTCTCCTAAAGAGGAGGCCTGAGTCCCAGCAGTCGAAACATTGAAAAGGCTGATAATGTATGTTTATGTTATGAATGTTTCTATTGCGTGATCGCATCAGGAATGAAGATATCCATTAGCAAACCATAAATGGCAGTGAGCAGAGCACAGTGCTCGTAGAACAGATGGTTGATGGAGCCGAAAGGTTCTTGGGTGGCGACCGCGCAGCAATGGCGTGGTGAGTTCCGGAAGCAAGAGGTTACGGGGTGATGCTTCGCCCAAGCGAGGCACACCTCCAAACTCGGGTTATCCGTACAATGGTGACGCGTTTGTTCCGCTTGATTCCAGTGCAGAAACTTTCTGAACTTACTATGTTCGGTGAGAATCTGCGTCATGCGGAAGGTGAGGACGCCATGACGTCTCTGCAGCCACTTTTCAAAGTCCCTATTCTTTTCATCTTGGTCGTTTTACTCTTGTCAGAGTCGTTGTGGTTATCACGCAGGTATAGCACTCTGGAAGCCGTCAGGTACGCCGTACGCCTTCCCGGCACTATTGCCTGCTGCCAGTCATCCAGGTGCACTCGTTCAATGGGCCGTCAACAATCGTTTTTATTTGCTCAGTCCATCGAAACGGTGATCTGACATTCGACTTTGTTCTGTCCACCTTTACTTGTATAACAACGCGTTCGATGGAGTCACCTCCACGTCGACAAATATGGCCAAAGTATATTTAAAAATACGGTTGCTCACCAGTGCAGACAAACGTTCCTTTACATCCAGTTCCTCGAGAATGGAAGCGTGTGTTCAAAACTTGGTCCAAGAAGCCCCGAGCATTTTTATCCAACACCACATTTCCAAAGCGTCCATCTCCTCTTTTACCACCATGATTATGGCGTACCTTACTGGGAAAGACTATACCTTTCCAATCTCCATAAATCAATAACTGGTTAACATAATGCCTTATAATAACAATAAAAATATAATCCTCACGCCTAAAATCAAGGGATAGAATATTCTCCCCCGTAACCCGTAATTATGAGCCCTTCATTAATCAAAGCAACCGAACATTAATCAACACGGCTACCGGGTGTAATGATCGCGATATAAGTGAACATCCATATGCACTATAGGAACTCCAGTACAAAGGAACTGCTTATCTATGCTTATAATAAATAAATCTGTAGAAGTAAAAATATGATTAAAATTTTTTTGGCTGTCCGTCTGTCTGTTTGTTCAGGTATCACGCAAAAAATACCGGTCCGATTACGATGAAACTTGGTATAATTATTCTTTAATATCCTGGGGTGTATACGGGGTCCCAATCAACATCTGTCGGGACCCAAGCCAACCTCACCTGCACGTGGTACACCCTGCTGAAAAACGGACGAGGCTATGGCGACCCGCCAACCCGCAATGGACCAGCGTGGTGGGTTATGGTCCAAACCCCCCCAAATGACTAGTAATATACGGCACAGGCCCCAAGTGCCCGGCGACTCCACCGGTTGTGCTGACGTGGACGGGCGTAGGCGCAACCGTGGGGTCAGGGGTGCTAAAAATCTCCGGGCGAGAACGTCTAACCGTCGACGACTGGACCTGGCAACGTTTAACGTACGCACACTCCGGTCCGACGAGAAGATCACCGAACTGGAGGAAGAGTTGAGCGGGTTACGATGGAGTATTGTGGGATTATCTGAAGTCCGAAGACAGGGGGAGGATACGATAATCCTCGAATCCGGTAACCTGCTCTATTTCCGGGAGGGTGACCAGCAGTCCCAAGGTGGTGTCGGGTTTATTGTCCACAGGTCCCTCGTGAACAATGTGGTGAGGATCGAGAGTGTGTCGGCCAGGGTGGCGTACCTTATACTCAGAATATCATCAAGATATTCGCTGAAGGTCATACAGGTTTACGCCCCGACCTCGGCACACCCCGACGACGAAGTGGAGTCCATGTATGAGGATATATCCAGAGTCATGCATGGCTCTAAGACTCACTTCACCGTGGTCATGGGGGACTTTAATGCGAAACTGGGCAAACGAGACGGTGATGAGCTGCGAGTGGGGCAATTTGGATTTGGACATCGGAACCGCCGGGGACACCTACTGGCTAGTTTTATGGAGAAGGAGAGCCTCTACATGATGAACTCCTTCTTCAGAAAGCGTGAGCACAGGAAGTGGACGTGGCTAAGCCCTGATGGTGTAACTAAAAATGAGATTGACTTCAGCATGTCGACGAAGAAGCAAATATTCAATGATGTCTCTGTGATCAATACGGTGAAAACCGGGAGTGATCACCGTATGGTAAGAGGCACATTGAATATCAATGTCAGGCTTGAAAGAACTCGACTGATGAAGTCTACGCTCCGTCCTGCACAGATCCAGATCCAAAACTCCGAGAGCTTTCAGCTCGAACTTCAAAATCGTTTCGAGTGCCTAGAAAGCTCCGTGGACAAATATAATGATGGGTTCGTGGAAGCTGTCCATACAGTCGGGTCTCAGTTCTTTAAGACTCGTACAAGTAAGACCAAGAGGCTTACAGATCAAACTCTCGAGCTCATGAAGAAGAGGCGTGAAATGACTTTGCAGTCTTCAGATGACGTGTGCACGTACCGGCAGCTCAATAAACAGATCTCGAAGTCTCTGAAACGCGACCTTCGCAGATTTAATACCGAGAGGATTAAAGACGCGATTGAGCGGAATAAGGGCTCCAAAGTATTTGCACGGGATCTGTCTATTGGGCAGAGCCAGCTCACGAAACTGAAGACCGATGATGGCAGAGTTATATCCGCCAAATCGGAGCTTCTGGGAGAGATCGAGGCTTTTTATGGACAGTTATATACGTCAGTCTCCAAACCCGATACAAATCTAGCAAACGACCCAAGAGCTAGATTGACTCGACACTACACTGAAGATATCCCGGACGTTAGCCTGTACGAGATTAGGATGGCTCTGAAGCAGTTGAAGAACAACAAGGCGTCGGGCGAGGACGGAATTACGGCTGAGCTCCTGAAGGCGGGTGGAAAACCGGTCCTAAAGGCCCTTCAGAAGTTATTCAATTCCGTCATACTCGAGGGAAAAACGCCGCAGGCATGGAGCAGAGGTGTGGTGGTACTTTTTTTCAAGAAGGGTGACAATACCTTGCTTAAGAATTACAGGCCTATCTCACTTCTGAGCCATGTCTACAAGCTGTTTTCAAGGGTCATCACGAACCGTCTCGCGCGCAGGTTTGACGACTTCCAGCCTCCCGAACAAGCCGGATTCCGAAAAGGTTTCAGCACCGTAGACCACATTCATACGCTACGGCAGGTTATACAGAAGACCGAGGAGTATAACCTGCCTCTTTGCCTAGCGTTTGTGGACTACGAGAAAGCCTTTGATTCGATTGAGACTTGGGCGGTGCTGCAGTCTCTCCAACGGTGCCAAATTGACTATCGGTACATCGAGGTGCTGAAGTGTTTGTACGAAAACGGCACTATGTCAGTCCAACTACAGGACCAGATCTCGAAACCTATCCTTTTGCAGCGGGGTGTGAGGCAGGGAGACGTCATTTCTCCGAAACTGTTCACCGCCGCAATGGAAGATGTCTTCAAGGTTCTGGACTGGAATGGACTAGGCATTAATGTCAATGGCGAGTACATCACTCACCTTCGGTTTGCTGACGACATAGTAGTAATGGCTGAGACTATGGAGGAGCTCAGCACAATGCTCAATGACCTCAGTAGAGCTTCCGAAAGAGTGGGTCTTAAAATGAACATGGATAAAACCAAAATCATGATAAACAACCATGTAGCGCCCACTCCTATCAAGATCGGAGACTCTACACTCGAAGTTGTGGAAGATTACGTCTACCTCGGACAGACAGTCCAGCTAGGTAGGTCGAACTTCGAGAAAGAGGTCAACCGTCGAATCCAACTCGGCTGGGCAGCGTTCGGGAAGCTACGCGGTGTCTTCTCGTCCAACATACCACAGTGTCTCAAGACAAAAGTCTATGATCAGTGCGTGTTGCCAGTGATGACATATGGCTCCGAAACGTGGTCGCTCACAATGGGCCTTATCAGAAGGCTTAAAGTCACCCAAAGGGCAATGGAAAGGGCTATGCTCGGGGTTACCTTGCGTGATCGAATCAAAAATGAAGACATCCGCAGGAGAACTAAGGTTGCCGACATAGCGCAAAGAATTGCCAAACTTAAGTGGCAATGGGCAGGGCACATTGCTCGCAGAACAGATGGCCGTTGGGGCCGAAAGGTTCTGGAGTGGCGACCGCGTACCGGAAGACGCAACGTTGGAAGGCCTCCAACAAGGTGGTCTGATGACCTAGTGAGGATTGCGGGAAGCCGATGGATGCGAGACGCGCAGGAGCGTTCGTTGTGGCGATGCTTGGGGGAGGCCTATGTCCAGCAGTGGACGTGTATCGGCTGAAATGATGAATATCCTGGGCACCACACTGGGTACTTTTTATCCCGGAAAAGTATATACAATAAATAACAAACTTAATTTTGCGGTACCGAACCGCAAAATTAAGACCCTAGAGGCCCGTTACTGTACCAAGCGAAAATAATAAGTTTGTCGTAGGTTACGTCACCCGCAGTGGAGTTCACTAAAATAAGCCGAAAGGGGAACCGTGTTACCCCGAATTTAACGCGAGCGAAGCCGCGGGCGAAAGCTAGTTTCTATAATAAATTTGCGCAAGCAAACTTGCGAAAGGAAGGAAGGATAGAAAGAAATTATAGACAATAGCATGTTGTTGGATGTCACATGTCTTCGAACTTTTGATTCTAGGACAGCATGCTGTTGGGAGTTGCGGAACGAGTAATCGTCACCGGAGGTGCAAGTTTGCGGTCAGCAAGCCGTGGATAACTATATAACGCTGTCCGTTAGTCCTATAAGGTATACTAACTCGATACCTCCACGCATTTCCGACATAAAGGGTTGACAGACAGACGGATAGACTGACAACAACAACATATAGGATATAAGCGCGCTTACAACACTTACAATTGTTTTACCCAAAGTAACAAATATAGTCGCAAAGTTGCCTAGCACTCAGACACGCCACCCACATACTGATCAGAAGTCCATTAGTGTATGCAACGTTCATACATAATAAATATCGATAAAGCGTTCCGCTTTTTTCTTTTGGGGTAAAATTTTGGCATTTTTATCATTTATTATATAATACTAGCTTTCCGCCCGCGGCTTCGTCCGCGTGGACTACAGTTTATATCGCGCGGGCAGAGACCCGTGCTCAGCAGTGGAATTATAGGTAGCCTATGTGTTATTCCAGTGTCTCTTCTACCTACCTACTAAATTTGATCTAAATCCGTTCAATAGTGTTTGCGTGAAAGCGTAACCGATAGACAGACAGAGTTACTTTCGCATTTATAATATTAGTAGGGATAGGGAAATCAGAGATATTATTATAGTTCTATATTATTTAACATTCATGAAGACTCTTTTACATTTTCATCTTGTAAATGTATTTCACTATATTCTACTATCAAATAGTGTCTTAAACTGTCCGTTCATTGTTATGTAAGCAAAGATTCAATTTAAGTCCAGCTTAGCTGTCCAACCAGTAGCCGCTTATCTCGACCGGAATCGAATTGCCGACATCTCTGTTGGTCCCTCGCCAGAATCGCCACTCCTGGCAAACTTGCAACCTGCCATACTTACCTATAGTAACAATTTAAACTTTGAAACTAACGGTATAAGGCTGGCTTTCCACTAGAGATGTGCTATGCAGGTATACTGCGAGGATGTAATAGCTGAGCTGTAAAACTATGCGACCATTTCCACTGTACTAAGCTGTGTACCGGTGCGAGTAGGAAGCTCGTGCCCTGGTATGAAGAGGCTAGAAGGAAGGGGGTGGGTTTTTAGTCAATAAGAATCTGACACTATCTCCCACTCCACCCAAGAGCGAGGGTTGTCATAAGATGATTTCTGCCCACCGAAAAAAAAAAGATGTGCTATGAAAAAGCGCCGCCACAAAGTAGCTGCGCGAGGGAGATACGCGCGATACATCGCATAAAGATGTAGTCTGTTAGCTTTACTCGAGCTATGTGATGTAGGTATCGATAATAAGGATCCGTAGCACGCATCCATAGCACGCATCCGTAGTACGCATCCTTAGCACGCATCCGTAGCACGCATCCGTAGCACGCATCCGTAGCACGCATCCGTAGCACGCATCCGTAGCACGCATCCGTAGCACGCATCCGTAGCACGCATCCGTAGCACGCATCCGTAGCACGAATCCGTAGCACGCATCCGTAGCACGCATCCGTAGCACGCATCCGTACCACGCATCCGTACCACGCATCCGTACCACGCATCCGTAGCACGCATCCGTAGCACGCATCTGTAGCATGCATCCAGAGCACGCATCCATAGCAGTATAACACACCTTCCATATAAAAAAAATATCTTAATTGAATCCATTTCCATCAGTGCTAAGCCACAATGAATATGATTGGTGGATATTAAACGTAGCCATAGCAACATAGCATAGCACATATTTTGTGGAAAGTACCCTAAGGCTGGTATTTGCAGTGGGTGGCAGAATGTATGGTAAGCTAAAGCTTTTTAAAACTCTTTTAGATTCTTAATAAACTAATGCTCTTCATCATCAACGGTTTTATCACTGCTTACCATCAGGTGGGATTGTAGTTTATATCAATTAAAAACTACGATCCAATACTTTGCAATAATGCTGAAACATTTGAAATCTGTTATCAGGGGTCATAAAAGTTGATTATCATTATGAATCTTATCATTACGGTCTAAGGTTCAAAATGTAAGCAATAGAGAGTTCAATCCAATCAATACCTTTATTCTTTGAACTTTGTGGCAAAAATCAACTTTACACGATCACGGTCGTTCCAATCAGAATAAAAAAATCTAGAGAGTAGGAATTTACATGTCTCCAAACCAATTACGGAGGACAGGGACTGTGAAGTCAAAATTCTAACCTTCGCTTTGACGCCAAAAGGGATATTACAAGTCTGACTGCTATGTGTGTGTGTCTGTCTGTTCGTACCACCGTAACTGAAATAGGAGTCTGTGTTTTCTGATAGCTACAACTTAGGGGTCTTTAAGTCAAGAGCAAATAGGCTTCTAGGCAAGCATGCTTCTCATCGTCGGCCACATCATCGCTTATCATCAGGTAAGATAGTGGTCAAACGCCAGCTTATCATCATCATTTCAGCCGATACACGTCCACTATTGGACATAGGCCTCCCCCAAAAGAGGGGGGGGGGGTTGGACCATAATCCGCCACGCTGGTCCAGTGCGTGTTGGCGGGTCGCCATAGCCTCGTCTGTTTTTCAGCAGGGTGTACCACGTGCGCCACGTACGCCTGCTTATGAATAATAAAAAGTAGACCTATGTACCACTAGTGTACATGGTATTTAAATATAATTCCATTCGAGTTTTTATAAACTTGCGGTATTTACAATGACTTGGTGACATTATATACTCCATATAATTTTATGGTAGTACTTGACTCCTACATTTTAATACCTTCCTACGCTTTAATACCTTAATAAAGGCCAACCGAAACGTTCAATAGGTAATAAAGTTTAATTTTAAGACCGTCCCATTATCTGAGAAAAGAATTCTGGATGCTGTACGGCTATTAAAAGCAGATGGCGGTTCACATAGACTAAATAATAAAAATAAATTTGGTACTTTGAAATTCATCATCATGAGACCACCCAGAGGACACAGTCGAGCATACTGTAGAGGTATGCCCCGCTTGGATAGAGCACCGCCGGGGTGATCGGTGGTAGCGATCTCTCGAGCCGGGCTGTGCGACCATGGTCCGAAGCGAGAAGGACTGGCAGGCGGTTGCCTCCTTCTGAAAAGCAGTAATGCAAGCAAAGGAGGTGGCTGCGAGTGGCGAGCAATAGATAGCTCGCCGTCCGACCGTCCGGTAACCGTCCGGACCGAGCCCAAGTCATCGACGGCGCGTACTATGCCATGCGCGCCTCAAGGAGTTGCCAGCAAACCATAGGGGACTAAGTCTACTGGGGGGTTCGCTTCTGAAAGGAACACCCGGCACTGTTATGAAAGGCAACGAAGGAGCTAGGAGTAGGTTTTAGCCAGTAAGGTCTAACATGCTCTTCCGCCCCGCGGAAGGGCGGGATATATTATTGGATGATTTCCAACTTAAAAAACAAAAATCATCATAATCTTCGTTCCTGCTAAAGATATTCATTGTTCGACATAAGCCTCGCCCAAGTGGGACAACGAACGGTCCTGAGCGTCTCGTACCCATCGGATCCCTACGACCTTCACCAGGTTTTTTTTCTGTGGGCAAAAATCATCTTATGACAACCCCCGCTCTTGCGTGGAGCAGGAGATAGTGTCAAACTCTTACAGACTAAAAACCCACCCCGTTCCTTCTAGCCTTCATACTGGGGCTCGAGTTTCCTTTCGGATAACCCTGGCCCCAGTAGTATGACCTTCACAGGTCATCGACCCACCAAGACAATGTACCTAGAAATAAATATTGGCTTACTCGCTTAGATTAAGTAATCTAAGCGAGTAAGCCAATAGGAAAGTAATCTAAGTTCTTTCTTTCAAACACGTAACGGCTTCGTTACGTGTTTGAAAGAAAGAAAGAAAGAATAACATTTTATTTGCGGGAAATGATATCGTTAGTGTAACTTACAAATTACAGGCAATCTATAAGGAAAATATTCACCACGTCCGCGCAAAATGGCCGAACGCTCAGCATAATGCCGTGACCACACGCATAGTGCGACGAGCCTACATCGCTGGTTTTCAACGTGGGTCGGTGAAGGTGACGACACAAGTGATAAATGATATTTATTATGCAAATAGGTTTAAAAAAAACATTACTACACGTGTTTTTTTTTTCATTAATTTAAACTAGACGAGATGTCGGACGGTCGCTCTGTCTGTCTATTTGTCACAGTGTGGTATTTTCTAGCTCTAAAGTTACGTAATAAATTAATATTATAATTTATTTACTTTTTAAATATCATAGATCTAGCCTAACTAATTGTTTTGATTAAACAACGTATACACTGTCACCGTCGACGACGCGCACTGTTAGCGCGCGCCTCAAGGAGTTGTCAGCAACATCAGGGGCCCAGCTGGGTCGAAGCCTTCTGGGGCCAGGATTATCCTGAAAGGGAGCTTGAGCCCCGGTATGAAGGCTAGAAGAAACGGGGTGAGTTTTGAGTCAGTAAGAGTCTGACACTATCTCTCGCTCCGCCCAAGAGCGGGGGTTGTCATTAGATGATTTTTGCCCACCATAAAAAAAAACAAGAATTTTTTTGCGGCTCAGCATTTCGGTATGTTGCTTGATTGCCAGTACTTGCATGAAATGACAACTCTAATGCGTGTTTCGCTTTCCTACCAACACGGAAAACGAACATTAACGATAATATATTTCCTTATTTTCTGCGAAAATTATATATTTGTCGTTTATAGTTTTCCCTGCGTTGGTAACTGAAAACAGAGTAATTACAGTTTTTTTTTCAATAGACTGCGATCCCTGATGGTAAGCAGTGATGTAATCGTTGATGGTGAGACGCACTAGTTTATTATGAAGAGCCTGATATTATTCACTCTTGCCTTGAAGACACCTATGGTCGGTCTCCGGTATTTTTTATATGGAAACTAGACTTGTAGTGCTACACTAGGTCACTACAAATCAGGCGTATTACACGTGTTCGTCGGTCTAATAATAATATAATATAATACATATAATAATAATATTCCACAACTATCACACAACGCCGTCTAGTCTCAAGCTAAGCAGAGCTTGTGTTATGAGTACTAGACAACTGATAAACATACTTATATATTTCTAAATATACACGTATTATAGATAAATTACACCCAGACACAGAACAAATGATTATGCTCATCACACAAACATTTGTCCTGGGTGGGAATCGAACCCACGACCTCCGGCATAGCAGTCAGGGTCACTAACCACTAGACCAACAGGCCAGTCAATGTAGCTTTAGTCTAGCAGTCGCAGCGTAGTGCAATTGGAATTCGCACACAAAGGGTCTACCGTACTTCAATATTAAAATCAAGCAAAAAAACGCCGACAAAATAACGTTTCTTGCATAGAAACCTCTGGCTCTTTTAATTTGTAGCCTTTGTTATTGTAGTGGCAATAGAAATACCTGCACATTATTTCAGCCGAAAGACGTCCACTGTTGGACATAGGCCAAGTCCCCCAAGTGTCGCCATAATGACTCGTTTTCTCGCACACGGTCGACTGGCCTGTTGGTCTAGTGGTTAGTGACCCTGACTGCTATGCCGGAGGTCGTGGGTTCGATTCCCACCCAGGACAAATGTTTATGTGATGAGCATGATCATTTTGTTCTGTGTCTGGGTGTAATTTATCTATATTATGTATGTATTTATAAATATATAAGTATGTTTATCAGTTGTCTAGTACCCATAAAACAAGCTCTGCTTAGCTTGGGACTAGACGGCGTTCTGTGATAGTTGTGGAATATTATTATTATTATCTCTTTATTCATTTTATATACATAT
Organism: Mythimna lalbum; assembly: GCA_949319445.1. Classification (NCBI taxonomy): domain Eukaryota; kingdom Metazoa; phylum Arthropoda; class Insecta; order Lepidoptera; family Noctuidae; genus Mythimna; species Mythimna lalbum. The sequence continues at coordinate 19,131,341 of OX439356.1, read as the reverse complement.
TATAATACAAATTTTAAATATTTTTTTAACAAATTCCTATAAAAAAAAACATTTAAAAATATAAAAAATAGTAGCCCACCGGCATCGGGAACAGGGTCCAAGCTACCGGTGGTCAGGTCTCCTGAGAAAGGAACCTCCGGACAATACGCGCCGTGTCCAGAAGTACTGCCAAGTCAAGATATTTAGTTTGTTTATCTTTCTCAGCCTTCACGAGGTTCTCGTCATGAGGGACCGCTATATCAATAATCATTGTGCGACGCTCTAGTCGATCTATCACCACTATGTCAGGCTTATTGGCAACAATAGTCCTGTCAGTGATGATAGATCGATCCCAATACAACGTTATATTGCCATTGTCGAGAACTGGGTCGGGCACATACTTATAGTACGGTACTTCCGACTCCACAAGATTGTATTTAAGAGCAAGTTGCTGGTGGATAATCTTGGCTACGAGGTTGTGTCTATGCAAATAGTCGCCGTTAGCTAGATGAGAACACCCAGAAATAATGTGTCGGATTGATTCCCCAGGCCGGTGGCATGCCCGACAGATGTCAACCGTACCATCCTTCACAATGCATTTCCGGTAGTTGTTCGTCATCATATTATTATTATTTCCTATATTCATTCTACAAACATATAAATTATATTTTTAAATATTTAAATAAAAACTAAAAAAAACATTTAAAAATATAAAAAATAGTGTCCCACCGGTTTCGGGAACAGGGTCCAAGCTACCGGCGGTCAGGGCTCCAGAGAAAGGAACCTCCTGACTATACGAGCCGTGTCCAGGAGTACCGCTTTCTGAATCAAGCCCTTGATCCAGCCGCCTAACGAGAGCCTCCTAAGGTGTTGGTCGAGGCTCTTGGCTATTAAGCCATTGGCTGAAACGACTATCGGTACAATAATCGCTGAATCCACTTCCCACATGTCGACAACCTCGCGAGCCAAGTCAATATACTTGATTTGTTTATCTTTCTCGGCTTTCACGAGGTTCTCGTCATGTGGAACGGATATGTCAACAATTATTGCACGCCTCTCGCCTCGGTCCACCACCACTATATCAGGCTTATTGGCTACAATAGTCCTGTCAGTGATGATGGACCGGTCCCAGTACAACGTGATATCGCCATTATCGAGAACTGGGTCGGGCACATACCTGTGGTATGGCACCTCCGATTCCACAAGAGAATACTTCAGAGCAAGTTGCTGATGGATAATCCTGGCTACAAGGTTATGTCTATGCAAGTATTCATTTCATTCATTCGTATAAAGTTTTCATTACGTAGTGTCCCCCAAGTTAGCGTCAGTCTAATTCTTGATGACAAAAAACTTGATGTTATTGCGGACACTGTGTTCTTGGGTATGACTATCGATTCTAAACTGCAGTGGGGCGCTCATATTAGAGCTCTCTCGGGAAGATTAAGCTCAGCTGCATATGCAGTTAGAAAAATAAGGCAATTGACAGATGTAGCTACGGCTAGGTTGGTTTACTATGCTTATTTCCACAGTATTATGTCTTATGGCATTTTATTGTGGGGATCTGCAGCTGATGTGGACTCAATTTTCATATTGCAAAAGAGAGCTATCCGGGCTATTTATAGGATGGGTCCTCGCGAGTCCCTCAGAAATAAATTCAAAGAAATCGATATTCTGACTCTGCCTTCTCTTTATATCTTGGAATGCATTTTGTATGTTCGTAAAAACTTAGGACTCTTTAAAATTAGAAGCGATTTCCACAACAAAAATACACGTAGTAAACACGAAATTGTATCACCCAAATGGAGATTAGCTAAGACCAGCAAGTCATTCCTAGTAAACAGCATACGTTTTTACAACAAGCTACCAAAGGCGGTAACTGAACTTAGTGAGGGAAAATTCAAAACGCATATTAAGCGTGTCTTAACCAAAAAAGCATATTACAAGGTTAAAGACTATGTCGAAGACACGCTTGTTTGGCAATGACTACCTCTGCACATGTGGCTCCCTGGTAACTCACCAATATTGTGTCTGTTAACTGCTCCACCTCTGTTTTAATATATATACATTTTTTATTTGTATTTTTTTTTTCCTATTGGACATTGCTTTTGCAATAAGTACTTTTTTTTTTAATTTTTGAGACTTCAACTACCTTAAACTCGTTGATAATTTATTTTGTTAACAATTTATTGATAGTTGCAATTATCTATATTTCTATTGCTTTTTTTTTCATAGCCTCTTTTTCGTTTTGTAATGTGAATGTGAGAACACTGTATACCTTACAAACCTTTAGATTACTTCCTATTTAAATTACTTTTTTATTTGAATTTCCTTTTTATATTTTTTGCTTTTGTGTACAGTATTGATATACACTGTTCTTACATACTATCATATTGTAACACCTACCACTTTTTTTAAAAAGAGTAACCATGGAGTTTCTTGCCGGTTCTTCTCCATAGGAAACGACCAATTTGGAACCGTGCACTAGCTTCTGACGTTTTATAAGTGCCCATGTAGGCCTATGTGAAATAAAATATTTTGACTTTGACTTTGATTCCCCGTTAGCTAGACGAGAACAACCAGAGATAATGTGGCGGATTGATTCACCCGGTCGGTGACATGCCCGACAGATGTCAACCGTGCCGTCCTTCACAATAAATCTCCGGTAGTTATTCGTCATGATAACTTCGTCCATAATTATTATTATTATTATTATTATATTATTATACATCGGATTCTCGCGACCCTCACCAGGTCATCGTTCAATATCTACACATTCAGTGATCCAGCTTTCTACTTTTTACGGTGTATAAGATGCAGTCCACTGACAGAGACACGGATAGACAGATAGACGTCTGTCTATCCGTCTATCTGTCTGTGTGTCGATAGTCTGGACTATCGGATGGACGGACAATGGAGGCTTAGTAGGGTACCATTGGAATTCTTCAGACACAGAACCCTAAAAACCAACTTAGATAAGTTATGTGTTGTTTAGCGTAAGACTTAATCAGTCTGTCTTGTAAACTGGCTTATGTAGTTATTTTACCGGAGAATCACACACACCTTATGTTTGTAATAAATCTTGCAAGAGTGTAAACTCTTGATATAAGTATTATGAATAGGTAATTTTAGGTAGGTACCGTAAATCGCGTCAAAATTTTATGAATAAAACCAAGTAACGGGTGCTTACAATTTTATAGTGAACTAGCGGACCCGGCGAACTTCGTACCGCCTGATATGGTCAACCGATTGCGATGAAACAAAGCCTAAGTAATATACGAACAAGTTACACACAACTTAAAAGTATAAAAGCTATCCACATCGATTTCGTACATGTTACGTGACGCGCGCACATCTAAAAGATTCTACAGAATTTTATTATAAACTAGCTTCTGCCAGCGACTTCGTACGCGGATCCTGTTGCTTACGCCAGCGACAACGGAGTCGTCAAAATCAAAGATCTGAAACGTCTGATGTCGAATTCTAAGAGCCTAGAAAACAACGTGATGCGCGAGACGATTCGAGACGTTCCAGATCTCTCCCTTCCACTTACGCGCGTGACTGTGTGTACACACCTTAGATATGGTGCCATAGACAAAAATAAACAGAAAGCTCCGAACTGCTAAGCTATCGGGAGTTACATGTGTTATTGTGAGTCAACCATAAAAGATACACATATGATGTCTTGGGATATTTTTTATATAATTTTAAGGAAAACATTTCCGTTATACATGATTTCTGTGTAGCTTTAACCATTAAGGCTCCAAACGCGACGGAAGCTTAAAAAATGGAATAATTTCTCTCGTTTCCCCAACATTTCCCTTCACTGCTTTGCTCCCATTGATCGTAGCGTGATGAAAAGTATACTATAACCTGCCCAGGAGTATGAAGAATGATTGTACCAAGTTTCGTTAAAATCCTTCGCGTAGTTTTTGTTTCTATAAAGAACATACAGACAGACAGACAGACAGACAGATAGACAGACAGACAGACAGACAGACAGACAGACAAAAATTTTACTGTTTGCATTTTTGGCATCAGTATCGATCACTAATCACCCCCTGATAGTTATTTTGGAAATATATTTCATGTACAGAATTGACCTCTCTACAGATTTATTATAAGTATAGATTACCGACATTATATGTTCATATATCTTGCAAATATATTAACAGCGTGCCAGTAAGGTATATGTTTAAACCATTAACTGGCATGCAAACTGCAGCTTTGTTTTACAGACGTTTCCCATTCAAAGCTGGGATTTGCTTTAGCTCATGAGGAGGCGCGCTACAAGACATCTGCTCACGCCAAAAAACAATACTGGAATTGTTTTCGAATTTAGAGACAACCTGACAAACCAAGCTTGTTAGTACCTAGGTGTTTTCCTAAGTGCCTAGGTATTCATCCCTTTTACTTTGATTCACCCACTGCTCAATGTCACTAGGACCCTATAAGGAATGGTTTGCGCAGACTGCATGCGACCTAAAGGGCGGCATTTTGCTCATCGCGGGGCTATCCATGTAGGTATTATTATTTTTGATACCTAAATAATTTTAACCGACTTCGAAAAGGAGGAGGTTCTATGTTCGGCTGAATGTATGTTTTTTTTTTTTGTATGTATATTGTTCACCGATATTTCGGTCAATTGTGGACCGATTTTGAAATTTTTTTTTTTTCATTGAAAGGTTATGCTTCCAAATTGGTCCCATAGAAATATTGTTATGATCTGATCATGAACTTCGAAGATATGGAACAGAACTCCTCACAGAATCATAGCAGAATTGTCGTAACAAGTAAAATTGCTTTGTTCATACGTGTAGTCGATGACTGACTGAAAGAAAAGGGGGAGGGGATGTATCGAACTGATCTGGTGATAAAGCCGGAACGTAAATTCATGTAATATAACCGTATTTGGGATTATTAGAATCGTTATGAGATGCACTCTGGCTGTAAGGTAATTTATGTTTAAATGAAGGGTAGGTACTTTTTAGTGGTTTTTTTTTTTTGTCGACGGGGAAAATCATCTTTGACGAAACCCGCTCTTGGGTGGAGCGGGAGACAGTGTCAGACTCTTACTGACTAAAAACCCCGCGCCGTTCCTTCTAGCCTTCATACCGGGGCACGAGCTCCCTTTCGGACAACCCTGTCCCCAGTAGGCTTCGACCCAGCTGGGTCCCTCCTGCTGCTGACAACTCAACTCAACAGTGCGCGCCGTCGACGTCTTGGACTCGGTCCATTACCGGACGATCGGACAGCGAGCTACCCATGGCTCGCCGTCCGCGAGCCCGCGTCTACGGTGGCCGGAAATCGGGATCGGAATCCCGGCGACGGCGGCGAGGGCGCCGTTGCCTGATGCGGTCGGCCTCCTCCTTTGCAAGCATTACTGCTTCGCAGAAGGAGGCGACCCTCTGCCATTCCTCCTCACTCCGGACCATGGCCTCGACCAGGGCCCGGCGTGAGAGGTCTCCGCCGCCGATCGCCCCCACGAGGGCACGGCGATGCTCCGCCCAGGCGTACTTTTTAGTGGTGCTACCATAACTAAAAAGTGAAAAATATATAATAACGAAGAGACAAGATTAGGTATATATTATAGAAACACCGACTTCCGAAATTAAAGTTATTTTGTACTTTTTGAAGTCGGTTTAATTTTTTTTTGGAAAAAGTTTTTTTTATTAAAGGCTTTTATTTAGTTTCACCTGTCCTGATGTTTGTCTGTCATCAAATCTTGCAAATTAAATTTGACCCACTTCTCGGTTACCGATTGAGCTGAAATTTTGCATGCGGAAATCAGATGACAAGCAAAATGATTATGACATGGAGCTGATCTGCTATAAGAGCTTGGCAGTTAAACGACACAACACCATCCTGTTTGTGCTTGTATGATTCGTTTTGACGAGTATTAATTATATAAGTATTATACCGTGCTATAAAAGCTTGCTATGAATTTTTTTTTTTTCATTAAAAGCTTGTTTTATTATTTATTTTAGTGTTCAATTGAAATATTCCTGAACTAAGTAATTATTTTCAGTATAATTATCAGCTTCAACTCACATGTAAAATGAATGATCAAATTCATACAAACGCTCTAAAAAGTATATTTTTTTATGTTCAATACCAACTCTCACTGGGCCCTCGTGGTGGATGTAAGTGTTATTTGCAGCACTTCAGTTAGACGCGAACTTGTTAGTTAGTTACTAACAGAGAGTGGAATGGAAGGAAATAAATTAGATTCCCACTCGAGTAAAGGCGTCTGTAAATTAGCTATCAGTTATACTGACGGTTAAATTAGACTGCGCATTTGTTTCAAATACTTACCCTCACTTCTTGTTTACGAAGCCATAGAAGGAATAAAGGAGTGAGTTTTAGCACAAAATATATTTTCTTCTTCTTAGTCGGGCACTCTTGTCAGAGTGGTCGTGGCTGTTGATGAACAGGACTGTGGCGCACCGCCGTCGTTTGCCTCCAAGGCAGCGGCATGTCGAGCGATGTCTCTCCATTTCTGGCGGTTGTTGGCATTACGCGCACACTGTACTGCTGTCGACTGCGTAGCCCTGGTAATGAGTCGGAGATCAACCACGGGCTCTCTTGCCTTCAACGCGACCGTGAACCACAAGTCTTTCCATCGAATCCTCGTTTTTGGAGATGTGCCCCGAACTTCATTATTTGTAATTGCAAAAATATACACTTAGGTACAGAAGTCAATCTACATACAAAGCGCGCTCGAGCAGCGCACACATAGACACCGCTCAAGGACACGATATATCGGAGCGCCTCGGCCCGCTCGTCGAACAGTTCCGGCTCAAACGCTCATTATAATCGTGCGTGCACCGAGCGTAGGTATAAAAAGTGAAGTACCTACATTCATAAGATTGTCTTCTGCACCTATCTATTTTGTGGTAAAACTTTGACACGACCTCGCTCCGCTCTAATGCGGGAGAAGTCATTGAATGACTCCTACCTAAAATAAACATATTATTTGTATTAAACACCAAGCGAACGTTCGCTCTCTCATTATCTTTCTATTGTGTCTCTAATTACGGCATTCGAAAAGTTAAACGCACGTAGTGCAGTTAAACATATTATGAAGTTGGAGGATTATATTCAAGATAAAATGCTGGTCCAACTCCACTACCACTAGAAACTAAACTACACTAAACTACACTAAACTACACTAAACTACACTAAACTACACTAAACTACACTAAACTACACTAAACTACACTAAACTACACTAAACTACACTAAACTACACTAAACTACACTAAACTACACTAAACTACACTAAACTACACTAAACTACACTAAACTACACCAAACTACACTAAACTACACTAAACTACACTAAACTACACTAAACTACACTAAACTACACTAAACTACACTAAATTACACTAAACTACACTAAACTACACTAAACTACACTAAACTACACTAAACTACACTAAACTACACTAAACTACACTAAACTACACCAAACTACACTAAACTAAATGATACAAATTGATTAGTTTGGAATTTTTTTACTAGCTGCTCCCAGGGGCTTCGCCCGCGTGATAGTAGAAAATTATCCCAAGGGAACATCCTTTCGGGATAAAAAGTATCCTATGTCCTATTCCAGGACATGGTCTATCCGTGTAACAAGTTTCATCAAAATCGGTTTTTCCATTTAGGCGTGTAACAAACAAACTCACTTTCGCTTTTGTGATATTAGTAAGAATTTTATGTAATTTGAAAACATTATAGTATTGTATAATGCTGAAGCATTTTTTTTCATTGGTAAATGTAAGTACCATGGAGCTATATATAGTTTAGATTAGTTAGTTTCAGAACAGTAGCGACAAGAAACGTAACAGAGATATTTGTAATACACAACATGATTGATAAGTGTCCTTGGAGTTTCTTGCACTTTTTTCTCCTTATAGATCTACGCTTTGGAATGTGCAATTAGCATCATTTTTCTGACTGACTTTTTGACATTTCAAAAGTGCCTGTAAATGATTTATTTGAAATGCTTTGAGTAATATGTTTACACAAAAAAATGCTAGTTAAGTGTTCTTCAGAATGTACATAGCATATGTAAATCAATCAATATTTCGCAAAGAAAACGGATTTAAAGGTCAGCGGGACTCTATTCGGGCGCAGCTGGCCGGAACTAAATGCACACATACTCGTACTGTCGTCTAGACGGCAGTACGAGTGTGTGTGGTCAGTTGCTTATGGGACTATAAGTCTTTACTATTAACTGTTAATAATTCTTGCTTAATAATTCAAACCGGCATGTCTCGCTATCATTGGATTCCTGTGACGCTTATCAGGTCATCGGTCCACCTTGTGAAAGGCCTTCCGTTGCGTCTTCCGGTACGTGGTCCTCTCTCAAGAACCTATGTTTTACAAATAAATAAGTATACTTATTTGATTGAGAGCAATGGTGGCCGAGTGATAATGGCCCGGAGTTACGAGTTGTAGGTCGCAGGTTCGAACCCAGCCAGGCGAATTACTTTGTGTAATTTATTTCATCACCACTGCTCTCAAAACGGTGAGGAAACCGGCATGTCCTAGAACCAAAAATTCGAAGACATGTGACATCTACCAACACGCACTGGGCCCGCGTGGTGGATTACGGCCCATTCCCTCTCCTAGAGAGGAGGCCTACAATAAAAAGGCTGCTGATGATGATGATGATGAAGTAATTTGATTTGATAATATAAACAAAACGCGAGCGACGTCGATGTCATAAGCAAGTAATACATAATTTCGATTACGATTTCAACTTTAATAACCTTTTGATGTATTGAAATTCCGAAATGACCCAATTACGTATGTAAAACGATCGACAACGACGCTTTGTGTCGAAAATTAAGTTATTTACATTATTTCTATGTACTACAGTCACGTGTAGAAATACGGATTAATCGATACAAACGCACGTGATGTCGTTCCCACATTATTACACGTCAATACTGTGCTTTTTTAGGGTTCTGTAGTAAAATAAAAAAACTCTGAACGACTTTTTTGTCGACAAATCACAACTAAAATACAATCGGCTTGGGTCATGATGCGTTTTTAACCTATAGATACATTTGATTGTAGCGGTAAATCCCCTCTTTGAGGAGTGGCTGGAGCGGCTACACGGCGTCCTCACTTTCCGCATGACACAAGTCTTCACTGGACATGGCAAGTTTGAGAGGTACCTGCAATTGATTCATCGGAATTAAGCGGAAGAAACGCCCGGGTGTCACTATTGTGTGGACCGCCCGAAAGACACAGTGGAGTATACTATAAAGGTGTGCCCCGCCTGGGCAGAGCAGCGCCGTGTCCTCATGGAAGCAATCGGCGACAACGACTTCTCACGCCGAGCCCTGGTTCGGGCTATGGTCTGAAGCAAGGAGGAATAGCAGGCAGTGGTCTCTTTCTGCGAAGGAGGAGGCCGCACGCGTGGGAGAACGAATTTCCCCGACTACCGGCCTTGGTAGACGCGGACTTGCGGACGTCGAGCAATGGGTAACTCGCTGTCCGGTCGTCCGATAATTGACGGGATCAAGCCCAGTTGTCAACAGCGCGTAGTGATCCACGCGTTACTCAAAGAGATGTCATCAGGCCGCTGTAGGGGCCCAGCAGGGCTGATGCCCGCTATGTAGGACTACAGGGAATTTATGAAAAGGAAACCCATAGTCCTAGAACACAACGGGCAACTGAAAGATACAGGTGTGGTTTTAGTCAGTAAAATTCAGACATTCACACTCTGCCCTAGAGCGGGAGAAGTAATTAGATGATATAGACCCGGAACAACTATCTGTAGGCATTGACGTAGCTACAGAATGGCTAGGCGGGGCAGTGCCTCGGGGGCCCCAAGCTACTACAGCTTGGAGACCTCAGAGCTCTTAAACCTGATTAGCATACCTCTCAATGAACTACCGAAAACTTGTCTTCTCCAATCTAAATTAAATTAGTTACAACGTTATTTTTATCATTGCAACTTGTTTTATTCACTAAAAATCTGACACTCCCTTCCGCTCCACCCAGAGTAGGAGAGTTTTTCTTGCCCCAGGGCCATTTTTCACCTAGTTGCCACTATCTGTAGGTCATACAAAAAATTCGATTCGGGGATCGATCCCGCGGGAAAACCTTTCTCCAGGTAAGCAAAGCTTCGGCAAAAACTATCATGCGAGTTTAATAGTCATAAGCTATTAAAAGAAAAATACCAATTTATATTTATGCGCATAAAATGTTGGAATCATTAGTCTACTCCTCATCAAAGAAATCTCTTCAGGCCGAGCAGCAGTTACCACATCTCTCGCTTTCAAAGTAACCACACCACTGAAACCACAGCCATTGGAAATAAGATACGCTGAAAAATACAGCTATTTTTAAATATACATGGAAGATCCTAATCGATTTTAACTGAAGGTAAAACAGATCCGGTTTACAGTAAAAAAATAAGATACATGTGAACATAGATAGAACCTCCTCCATTTTGAAGTCAATCGATACTATTACCTTTTGACTGGCCTGTTAGTCTAGCGGTTAGTCCAGGTCCAATGGTTAGGTCCTGACTACTATGCTGGAGGTCGTGGGTTCGGTTTCCACTCAGAAAAAATGTTTATGTGATGAGCATGATAATTTATTCTGGTACTATATATATACATACTAGTGCTTGACTGGTGGCCGAGTGGTAATGGCCCCGACTTACGAGTGTTAGGTCGCAGGTCCCAGCCAGCCGCGTTACTCTCTAAACGGTGAAGGAAAACCTCGTGAGGAAACCAGCATGTCCTAGAACCAAAAAATTCTAAAACATGTGACATTCACCAACCCGCACTAGGCCCGCGTGGTGGATTACGGCCCATTCCCTCTTCTAGAGAGGAGGCCTGAGTCACAGCAGTGGGAACATTAAAAAAACTGGCTCTGAGTGCTTGACTGCGATCTCGTCTGATGGTAAGCAGTAATGCAATCTCTCAGTCATGAAATCTTTTGATATAGTCAACCGATTGCGTTGAAACAAAGCCTAAGTAAGTAATATAGCAAGTTACACACTATTTTATTGTAGAAAATTTATCTACATCGATTCGTACATTTTCCGTGATGCGTGCACAGCTAAAAACATCTACAGATTTATTATATGTTTAGATTTCTTTGGTCTTAGAGCCACATTAAAAAATTAAGATCAGCTTAAGCCAAAACCTTTGAAATTTTTGCAATGTTGGGGTGTATGTGTTAACGGAAATGTATGAAATCCGTCATTGTATAAAACTCCTAGGAAATGTATACAATTCCTAAAATCCAAAGGATATGTATGAAATATTTTTTAATTAGAACTTTTCCTAGTAAATCTATATATTTCCTAAACCGTAATAGGAAATGTATATCAGTTGTCATCGCCGATGGGTATGTTCATACCTATTAATTCATGAATCCCCAAGCGACCACCGGTGGCCGCGCATCTATTGTCTTACTATTGTGTCTCTAATTGACGGTATCTGAAGGGTTAAACTTTATCTGTGACTTTTTCTTTACTTTGGGTCATACACTACATAACAATTAATTAATGTATATGTTACCGGAAATGTGTGAAATCTGGGAATTGTATACAATTACTAAGAAAAGCATACAATTCCTAGGAAATGTGTGGATTAACAAATAATTATGAAACTATTCAACACATTTCCTACATAGACTCGGAATTGCATAAATTTCCTAGTTTTCACACATTTCCGGTAACATATACAATTCCTAGGTTTCACACATTTCCGGTAACATATCGAGCCTTTTTAGGAAGAACATCGTAAGCGACAGTGAGCATTTTTGCAGTACTAGTAGATTTTCCCTTCCATAATTATAAAGTATTTACGAAAATATGTAGTAGCAACAATTCTATTAGATCGGTAGTGATATGAAGTTATATATTTTTTAATTTTTTTTATTATCATGAATTAATACTTTTTAATTATGGAAGAGAACATCTACCAGTACTGCAAAAACGCTCACTGTCGCCTACGATGTTCTTCCTAAAAAGGCTCGATTATATTCAAATTGTCTTACTGAAATAAGTACCTTTTAACTTAGCACAATAGTACACCACCACTACTGGTACGTCGATGAAAGCGTTTTTCTGAGTTGAGCACTTTGGGTTAAGAATGTCTTAAACCCTACTTGAATGCCTTTTAACAGGTTTTTTTTTGGCTACAGTTAGAGAAGAACTTTTTTATGGTGGGAAAATCATCCAATGACTCGCTCTTGGGCGTAGCGGGAGATAGTGTCAGACTTTTACTGACTGAAAACCCACCCTGTTCCTTCGTGCCTTCATACCGGGCCTGAGCTATCTCTCGAAACTAACCCTGACCCCAGTAGGCTTCGACCCAGCTGGAGCCCTGCTGTTGCTGACAAGTGAAAACTCCTTGAGGCGCGCGGGAACAGTGCGCGCCGTCGACGACTTGGGCTCGGTCCGGACAGTTACCAGACGATCGGGCAGCGGGCTACCCATTGCTCGCCGTTCGCAAGCCCGCCCCTAGCAGCCGGAAATAAATCCGGATCGGAATCCCGGCGGAGGTGAAGTTAGTGAAGTACTCAACTTCAAATTCTTCAGGAATTGAAGGTACTACCAGGAAAAACCGTTTAGTTTAACCCTTCAGATACCGTCAATTAGAAACACAATAGTAAGACAATAGATGCGCGGCCACCGGTGGTCGCTTGGGGATTCATGAAATAATGCTTAGTTTAGTTCATTGAACCCCAAGTGAACTCATCGTCTTTCAATTGTAAACTGATTAGCGGATTTGAAATTCAAATTCTCCATAAAACAAGCTCTTAATGAAAATCTTTTTTTCATAGCAAGTTTTTAAGCAGCTTGGTATATTTATATAATTAATACTCGTCAAGACGAATCATACGATCCTAAACTCGATGGGTTGGTGTCGTTTAAGTTCCTATAGCCACCTTCCGGTTCCATCATCAGATCAGCTCCTTGTCAAAATTATTTTGCATTGTCATCTGATTTACACATGCATGCAAAATTTCAGGTCAATCGGTAAAAAAAAAATTACTTTACAAGATTTGATTACAGACAAACATCGGGACAGGTGAAAATAAATAAAAGCTTGGAAAAATTTAAATTTGATCAGAATTTCGAAATGATCGTTTCGTTTTTAGGATTCAGTACCTCAATAAAACGGATCCCTTAAAGGTTCACTGTCTGTCTATTTGTCAAGACCTTTTATCTCGGGAACGCGTAGAAGTATCGAGTTGAAAATAAAAGCATATACTCAAGTTTGTGGACTCTTGAAGCTGTAAAAATATCAAACTTCTAAGTTAACGAGTAAAAAAGATACTTTGGTTTATCTGGCAAACCACGTACATTTCGACACAAGGAAATCAAAATACATAGGGTACTTCCCATTGACTCAGAATCCTGTTTGGCATAAAACAACAAAACTAGCTCTTTGTCAGAAAAGAAAATTGAGAACCCGAATCAATTTTATTTTCAAAATATCCAGAGATCTATTCAAATCTACACACAAAGTTTCATCCGAATCGGTTATGCCGTTTAGGAGGAGTTAGGTGTCACCTAACTCCTCCTAACTCCACTAACGACACACGTTCAAAAGAAACTACACTAATATTATAAAGAGGTAAATTTTATTTTTTATTGTTTTTTGAAGATAATTTCTGAAAGTACTGGTCATATTACTAAATTTTTTTCACCGTTAGAAAGCTGCTTCCTCAATGATATAGGCTAATTTTTTGTATGCGGGCCAAGCTGCGGTTAAAACAGTCATATCACAGTCAAAGTTATTAAATTTGATAGTTGAAAAATCAACAATAAAATGATTTATTCTCCTAAATTGAAAGTGTTTTACTAGCATTTATGCCAACATATTCCTCAAAACACAATAATAACTTTAAAGATCAAAAGGTACAATATAACAAAGCCAAAATCCACTTCATACATCGTGTTCCTCCATAATTAGCTTTTAAACCAAAATTAATCGAATTTTCAAGTCATTCCGCCTAATCGTGCGGAAACCTCGTTTAAACTTCACACGAAGTCAATTTGTGCGTAGATCGGAGGTGCAGAGAATCGAGGAGCTGGCGATCAATCCTCGGCCCTCCGATTCTTTGCAACTGCAGCACGATACAAGTATAGTCGGAGGGTCGGCCTCGCCGCACGGCACTCCACGACCCGCCGCCAGCCAAGACGCCCGCGACCCAGGTACGTTCCATTCCACGACTTGTGCTTGCTTTCACGAACATTTTAAAGTGTACTTTAACATTTAAAATCACTAAAACATACCAAAAAAAAATAACGCGGTTATTTATTAGAACGGATTTCGTACGTAAAATAAAATTAAGATATTTTTTTGAATGTGGCAGTCGTTTTGAAAATAGTGTTCGATTCGTTTTACTGAAAAAGTGCTGTTAAAAGTTTTGAAAGTCTACTAATGTCATTCTTTTGTTCGGAAAGACTTTCTGCGTATTACGAAGTTTCTCATTATCGTAAACTATGTTAAGGGAGCTCGGTAAAAGTTTTTTTGTAAGATTTTAATCTGATATTGAGGAAGCGTTGTGTAGATTTTGTTTCGAAGAATTTATTTTACTCTTTGTGAATAAATTAGAAAATAAATAAATGAAGTTGTAGTTTTTGGTTGTATATTAAAATATTCAGTTGGTTTCTTATTTTTTGTGTTCTATTTTAGAACAATGAGCGGATAAAAACGAGGCCTTCAGTTCACATCACAGGCACTAAAACCGTTGTTCTTTTAAATGTTTGAGTGACTAAAAAAATTATATCGACACGAATTAATAATTAAAATTTTAATTTAAATTGTTTAAATAATAATTAACAAAAAAAAAAAAACTTTTAGTTTCTTTTTACGAGTGTATATTTTGTACGATTGCGTGACGGTAAAAGTATGTTCAGTACCAAGGCAACAGAATTCTCAAGGGGGTACATTTTAGTACACATTGCGTTGGTAATGGCGCACTGGTACCTCTGTAGGGCGGATTACGCAAGACGTCTTGCAAGGCATTTCTATCTTCACTAGCCAAAAAGCACTTGTAGATATCGCCTTTGTCTTAATTTCTACCTCAGTTTTATTTATCTTAACTATGGGTAAAAATTTTTGAAATATTTTGTCGAACCGCGTGGTGGATTATGGCTCACTCCCTTTTAAAATGAGGAGGCCTGAGTCGTAGCAGTGGGAATATTACACGTTGATAATACTATGTAATGATAAGTAGATTATTTACTAAAAAAGTACAGTGGATTAATATAGAAACTGCTAATCTAGAGAGCTAGTTTATTTGCAACTTTTTTTCATAGGAGGATTTGAAGTCAAGTATTTTTTTTATATCAACTTTAGCGTGAAGTTCAGTCTTATTCATATTAAAATAGGGTTCACTAAATTCTTAAATTCTTAACTTATTTATGGGTAAAAGTCTTTGAAATATTTCGTCGAACCGCGTGGTGGATTATGGCTAAAGTCTTTTTAAAAAGAGAAGGTGTGAGTCCCAATAGTGGGAACATTATTTATTTATTATTTATTACACGCGGATAATAGATACTATGTAACTAATAACTAGATTATTTATTTTTAAATTTACAGTGGATTTGAATTTAGAAATTTCTAATCTAGAGGGTTAGATTTTTTGGTATTTTACCGTTTTCACGGGAAAATTTGAAGTCAGGTTTTTTTTTATCAACTTTAGCGTGGTTCAGTGGTAACTAGGGTTCAGTAAATTCTTAAACCGATATCATCAATTTAGAAACCGAGCATAAATGTAGGAATTATGATTTGATTCCTGTTCGTGTAACCCCCCGATATTGGCTTGCAAGACTTATGGCATTTTTTATGCGCATAATATTGTAATAAATTGGGCGAGGGACGCGATCGATTTCATTCGGGCAGTTTAAAAATATCGAGATCCAATATTAACGTTTGCTGGCAATAAATAAATTCTCGTTTTGCATATCAAGTGGGTAAAGGGTTAGGTAAAATGTGGAATGGTATTTTTCTTGACTGTAACACAATATTTCACACACACATTTTGAGGTTTTGCAAAGTTTTTTTTTTTTTGGCTCACGTTTTACCACTATCTCACCTGATGGTAAGCGATGATGTGGCCGACGATGGAACACGCTTGCCTAGAAGCAATCTATTCACTCTTGACTTAAAGACCCTTAGGTTGTAGCTATCAGGAAACACAGACTCCGGCAGGGAATTCCACTCCTTAGCTGATTTCCAAAGTGATTTTTATATTCTTACGAGGTTAGCTAATGGTTTCAAAGAAACTTTGTATCCCCGTTTTATTCCCTTAGATAATCCTTTCATCACTTCATGATATGGCCAATTAAAACTGGCCAGATCGTTTGAAACAGAATAATGTATAATACATGATTGGTATAAAAATTAAAAAAAAGCATTATCAGCCTATATTTTTTCTGCTCGAATGTGTATTTTTTTCTGTAAGAGGGAGTGGGCCGTAATCCACCACGCGGCGGGCCTAGTGGACATCCGGACATGTTTTAAAATTATCGGTTCCTTCACGATGTTGTCCTATGCCATTTTGAGAGCATTTTTAAAACAATAATAATTTAGAAAACTATATCCATAAAAAATGTGACAGAATAGCTTCTGCCCGCGACTTTATTTCGTGAAAATTATTGTAAGAAGCATAAACATAATCAATCTTATAATATTCCCACTGTTAGGACTTAGGCCTCCTCCGTAGGAGAAGGAATGTGCCGTAATTCACCACGATGGCCCAGTGTGGGTGGATGAATGTCTCATGTCTTCGAATTTTTGGTTCTAGATTTAAAAAAAAATCTTTATTAAGGAAAGAAGTGGCTCAAAACCGGGAACATTGGAAGGAGATTAGAGGAAGGACTTTGCCCAGCCGTGGGACTGTATGGGCTAGATATAATAATAAGAGATAGATAGATAGATAAATTCTTTATTGTATACCAAAAATAAAAATAAAATCTTATAAACTTAAAATTAATAGGGTGTCACACACAATGGGCGGTCTTATCGCTAAAGCTTTGGTTTCCTAGGAAAGCGGTGCCGTCATATAGCGGTCGTTTTAACACATCGTCAGTCATTTTTTCTAAACAAACGTCACAAACGTCATACGAAAAGTATCCAAGATAGAAAATGGACGACCTTGATTTAGCTTTAGTAATTTACTTGCAATGGAGGATGAACTATAATCAGAAGAGGAAAATAGTCGTTTTCCGGAAAACAGCCGCTTTATGACGGTACCGCTATCCTAGGAAACCAAAGCTTAGAAGCGATTTTTTACAGACAACCTTTGGATGGATTATAAGAAGCTTTGTCACAATATTGGCTATGTCGCTGCATGAGCCAAATTTTGTATTTTAATTTATTTTAAATGGAACTTTTGCCTCGTCTGACGTAGTTTTAGCTAAGATACTGTTGCAAATACCGATTTCTATCGTATTTAGAGTGCTAAACATATTTCTCCTGAGGCGTTCGCCTCGCTCACACTCCACCAGAATATGATGTACGTTTGCTCGTTGAAAATTGTTATACTATGTAATGTCCTAATGGAATGTACGTGTTTATCTGATATAATATTCTGTGTTGACCGATCTAATTGTAATAATGGAAACAAAGTAAGATCAATAAAAGAAAATTAAAAGAGTGGATAAAACATTAATTTCTTGGCAGTTTTTGTCCATAGGAAAGGACCAATTGGAAACATACAAAACGTCAGAAACTCTGACTTTTATAAGTGCCCATGTAGCCCTATTTGAAATATAATAATATTAAGTTTAAGTTGAGTTTGAGTTCGAAATTCAAAGCATTTCTTTCAAAGCAGGCATTTTGAATAGTCAAATAATAATAATTTATTTATACATTTGACAACACAGGCCCTTTTGTTAGTAAAAAAACTTAATCTAGAAGTTAATAAAAAAACACTTTTACATATAAAATGTCGATCAGTCAAAAAAAATCTGAATTGTAAATTTGTAATGCCCTAACTCAATTTATGCCTTGTCGAATTATGCAAATAGGTTTTCAAAAAACACTTACATATTAATCAAATATACATAAAAATCCATTCAACCATTGCAATTTGAACATTTATAATATTTGTAGGATTCTGTAGTTTTAATTAAAAACGTTTAGACGTGCTATGCTGATAAAAATGATAAAGTTAATAATTTATTATATTTATATAGCGCCACCCATCTTAAACAAAACGGTTTTCGGAATATTTTCATTATGCGTACAGCTATTGAGTGAATTCTCTGCCGGAGAAAGACTGTGTTTCCTAATAGCTACAACCTAGAAGTTATTCAAGCTAAGAGTGAATACGCTAGTTCTAGGCAAGCGTGCTCCATCATCGACGAAATCCTTCTATCATGGGGTGAGATAGTGGTCAAATGCGAACATGTCAATATTACATTAGTAAATAGGCTCGTGAATGTACGTGTGTATATTTTTATTTTTGTTTCTTCTTCACATTCGTCTGAACGGATTTCGATTAAGCTTGTGTGGAAGTCCTTGTTGGAGTCGGTGTTTTTATGATAGCTACAACTTAGGGGTCCTAAGTCAAGAGTTTATAGGTTTTTAAGTGAACAAGTTACTTCTGAGCAAGCGTCTGTGTTGCCTGTTAGCTACAACTAGGGCTCTTTAACTCAAGAGTTAATAGGATTCTTTTTGCTCTCAAAACGGTGAAGGAAAACATCGTGAGGAAACCGGCATGTCCTAGAACCAAAAATTCGAAGACATGTGACATCCACCAACCCGCACTGGGCTCGCGTGGTGGATTACGGCCCATTCACTCTCCTAGTAGTGGGAACATTAAAAAGGCTGATGATGATGTTGATGATTTCAGGCAAGCGTGCTCCATAGTCAACCGACGAGATAGTAGTCAAACGTGAGCCTATCAATAATAATAAAAAACTTGGTACTCAGGTAGAGCATGTTTATCAGGAATAGCCTTGGGATAATTTTCTACTATCACGAAGGCAACTGGCAACAGCCAGTTAAAAATACAAGCGCAATCAAACTAAATTTAGATTTACTAGATTTTGCCTGCGACTACTCATCATTTTCGACCTCATCTTTTTCACCATCATCGCTTACTATCAGGTAAGATAGTGGTCAAACGCGAGACTATCAACAATAATTTGTTGTTTATTTTTTTGAGGTGGGAAATCATCTAATGACTCAGTAGCCTTTTGCGTTCTGGGAGGGATTCTCTTTTCTTGATTCGCTTAGAGTTATGTACCTATCACTAGCTCCAACTAGAATAGCGGCTTCTTTCGCCCTTGTGGATGTACCCGGGAACAAACTCCCCAGATAGGAGTATATACTGCTAATCTTGTATAGTCTCTCTAAAAAGTCTAACGACTTCGGTAATTATTTGAGTAAAATGAAATCTTATGTAGTCAACACTGGTTCAATAATCAAGGTTGATTAAGAGATCTTGTTCATTGTTTACTAATAGAAGAACCTTATAAAAAGTATCGAATATAAGTATTTTTTAAATGATTAAATATTATACAAAATTCCCAAGTCGTTTAACTTTTTAGACAGACTATATATTAGTTATATAAAAAATATTTTCTTAATGATAACAAAATCAGCAATTTCTTTTAAGCTTCATCTCCAGATCCGATTTTATCTTATTTATTATTTTTACAACTCAAAGTGCCTTTGTTCGATTTCTACGCTTCGTTTTCCTCGGGCTTTCAATTTAATTGGATTGCAAGTATCTGCCAATCCAATTTAATTGAAAAAAAGAGTACAGACGTTACTATCGGTAAATGGGGTACAGGCTTGGAGTTCAATTGTAATTATTACTGCAGTGCTAATTAGCGACGTCGCTTCTTTTTATGGTTCTGTACTAAACGGTTCGAGAAGTAGTAGGACGTTAGGTTTTATGTTTTTTAGCCATTACTATGACGACCCGGGAAGGTGCTTGGAAGGACTTGGAAAAGGTCTTTACCCAGCAGTGAAACAGTAGGAGCTTGTACTAGTGAGATAAAAAAAAATCTACCGGATCTATCTGTATATTATAGGCTAGTATAGAAATAGTCAGTATAGGTTAGGTAAACTTATGAAGGAGATTTTCAGCGAGGGTGGGGAGGAGTAAGCTATCTAGGGGACCACAAAAGATCCACATGGGTCGAAGTGTCCGAGCTGTTTCTCGGCCCCTTAACAAGATAAGATAGGTTAGGTAACGTCACTCTAATGGCGGGTAAAACCACGAAGACAGCAATGTATGAAATAAGGCCTAATACTTAAAAACAAAAAAAGTTTATTTGACCAAATATTTAGCCGATTTTGAAAAGTTGGAGGTCCCCGATTGGTTACCGATTTTTTTTACAATCAAAGTTTAAATGGAGGTAAGTCCCATCGGGTACATAGCTTGTTATAAAGACGTTTTTATGATCCCGTATAACTTTCTGACCTTCTGATGGCCCAGTAGTTAAGGCCTCTCGTGAATGACGTTATGGTTTTAAAAAGGACCAAGTACAAAAAAGTAGAAAGAATAAAAAACTTTTTACAAAAAAAATTAAACCGACTTCAAAAAGTACAAAATAACTTTAATTTTGGAAGTCGGTGTTTCAATAGATACCTAATCTTGTCTCTTCGTTATTTAACACCGACTTCCGAAATTAAAGTTATTTTGTACTTTTTGAAGTCTGTTTAATTTGTTTTGTAAAAAGTTTTTTATTTTTCACTTTTTAGTTATGGTAGCACCACTAAAAAGTGACCCTTCAGCTAAACATAAATTACCTTATAGCCAGAGTGCATCTCATAACGATTCTTATAATCCCAAATACGGTTATATTACATGAATTTATCCCCTCCCCCTTTCCCCTCCCCCTTTTCTTCCAGTCAGTCATCGACTACACGTATAAACAAAGCAATTTTACTTGTTACGACAATTCTGCTATGATTCTATGAGGAGTTCTGTTCCATATCTTCGAAGTTCATGATCAGATCATAACAATATTTCTATGGGACCAATTTGGAAGCATAACCTTTCAATCAAAAAAAAAATTTTCTAAATCTGTCCACAATTGACCGAAATATCGGTGAACATACATACAAAAAAAAAAAACATACATTCAGCCGAACATAGAACCTCCTCCTTTTCGAAGTCGGTTAAAAAATAAATAGGTGTATTCTTTTATTGTATTTTTTCTTTTAAAAAAGTAAATAAGTACCAGTATGATTTTTTCAATTCACATCTACTTTTTTAAGTTTAGTGACATAGTAGTTTCGAGTTTTTTTTTTTTATTTACAATTTGATTAACAGTTAACAATTAAAATACTGGGTAAAACCATGGTAAAACCCCATCGTTTTAATTGTATTTTCTGTTCTTGAATAAGTACAAAAATGTTATAAGTAAGTTTTTTTACCTACCAATCCTACAAAAACTTTTCAAAAGTAGATAGAAAGCAATGATGGAGTCTGAATAAATTGGAAATGCAGATGAAAAATTCATTTCAGTGAAAAGATATTGAATAGAATTCTGAATAGGAAGACCATATTTCCATATTCACAAATTTTCGGATGAAAGAAAGTCTGCATTTATGTTTGTACCTAGTTAAAATATTTTTTTTGGCTATATATGGTTTGTGCATTTAACCGGTGATTTTTTTAGTGTGGTTACGTTTAGAAAGTTTTTAGTTTAGGTACAGAACATACAACGTGTAACGTTAAATGCGCAAAACCTGAAATTAGTTTGATCTGAATAACGAGCAGAATCTATTAAACCACTTTTTAATATAGGTCACAATTTTCAAAAAAATCTTCATTAAAAACTTCGACCTGTCTATTTATGAATAGGTCAAGCCATCACGTGCGCGTACCCACTGAAATAGGTAAACAAACACAAATAGTTGTAATCCAATCAAATTTTCTCATACACGTGTTAATAAAAGTTCTTATTTCAATGCAGATATGAATTTTAAACAAACTAAAACTGCTCATAAAACCTTAAATTATTTTTAATGTTTTTTTTTCTCACTTTAGGTCGATCGAATTAAAAATCATTTGGGGTGTCCGAGGTTTTGCGCATTTAACGTTACACATTGTATGTGATAAAGGCACATAATATACTTTGTTTTCTTGTGGAAGTAATACATTTTTATATTTGCAAAAAAGTAGTAAAAGTTAAGTACCTATCTTAATTTATATTATTCTTCTATATGTTTTTTTGTCACCTAACCTAAACGGTTCGACACATTTGGATGAAATTTTGTGTGTATATTTGAGTGGGTCCCAGAATGGTTTTAAAATACAATTGAAACCGGTAGGCGCTGTAATCGGATTTTCAATTATCTTTTCAGACGAAAAGTCAGATTTTACACAGGAGAACGTCTATCGGGGCCGCTAGTATACTTAAAAAAATTAATTGCAGATTTTTTTTACCAGTAAAATGCATGAGTGAGTCAGCCTTCTCGGTAAGTTTCGCTGAGGTAGTCACTTGAGATACAAAAGCATACCAATTTTACATTACATCCACATATTTAAACAATTTGTAAATAAATTACTGACCCACCGATCGAGCAGATTATAACTGATGAAATTACTTTGATTAATTTTTGAGGTTCATGCAAGTATAATCACTGGCAGTATCTAGCTTAAAATACAATAAACGTATCGATATATCCCCTCGCGTGACGGGGGGTATTATTATTACGTAATTGCGCGTTTTTACGTAAATCACCCGAAAAAAACTTTTTCTGGATTTTTCTAGGAAAAAAAAACGTGTAGAAACCAACATTTTCGTGCAAATTTGGGTACAAAACGATAATTAAGCGTTTTTCAAGGTCATTCCAGTTGTACAGACCACAGACGTATAACAATCTGCGCTCGAGGGGATATGAATTGAAATGAACAACGAAAATCAACACGTGACTTGAAGTTCGTAGAAATAACGCCTTATAATGTGGTTTTGCCAAATTTATTAAAGCAAAACTTAATTGCCTACACTTGAAGGTTCTCCGAATAATTTTCTTTTAATTGAGAATTATAGGTGGGTGATTGAATTTTATGAACAAAGCTTTCGATTCGTGGTAGAAATATCGCATGTTCCAGTCGATGAAATTTTCATTGTTCATTTAATTTGGAAATTGTCTATAACTCCGGCAATACTTATTCTTTTTACAATTACGTTTATAATACTAATATTAAAAAGGGAAAAAATGTATATGAGTATAATGTGTATAAGTACTTGTTACTTTTTCACACTCAAACGATTGAACCAATTTATATGAGACTTACGATAGTTTTTGATGATTATGCAGGCAAAGCCACTGGCAAAAAATTGTATTTAGCTAACTCGACAAAATGTACTAAATTTCTAGTCTTTTTTTTATGGTAAAATTATAAAATTGTTTTTTGCTATATTTCCAGGTTTTTTGTAAAATACCTACCGATTGAAAGATTGAAGTGAAACTCACGAATATTTCATGATACACGTGAATGATATTACTTTTTTTTTGTAATAAAAACTTGTTTATCGATTATACGGTTATTTTTTAGTCTTTATAAAAGTTAATTTTTTAAAGTCACATAAGTAAACAAATGTTGATAGTGTTGTGTAAGCTTAATAAAAACTAAATTTAACGTTGATTAATAACAAAAACAGATTGACAAAGTTACATTATTGACTTTTTGTTCATACATACAAGTTCTTAAGTGCTTCTATTCATATCGAAAAAAAAAAATCTATATTTCACACCATACCCATTAAAAGAAGGAAAATAATTTATCAAAAAGCAAGGGAGGGGACAAAAATAACGAACCGCGCGGAATATCGGCAGAGTTTGATAAATTAGAGGTTACGTTATATAGCTAAAACGGTAACGTTAAAAATATTAAGTCAACCCCTAGGGATGTGGAGGAGGATGGCAAAGGATAAGACATTAGTCACGGAACTCGAGCGAAATTTATGAACTGACAAAGAATTCAAAAGAAATTCAAAGAAACGTGTCGTGTAGAAGGAACTGGATAAAAGTTTGTGAGAAAATACCAATTAAACTCAGATGGGAAAATGGGATAAAGGAATCACAATGTTATTTTTGTGTTCAACCTTTATCAAAGTTATGTTATGGTCCTAGCTCCCGAGCACAGCCATAAAACAGTTATTTTCTGAAGCTTATTACTCGGTAATGGCTGAGTTAATAGATAGAAAAAATTCTTGTTACAGATTCATTATCAACGTATGATTTTTTCGTATGACTAACAGTTTTACCAAAAAAATTGTAACGTGAAATTTTTTCGCTTGTTTTCCCTACAAGGAGTCGGGAAAACAAGCCTTTGATCTTTGGAAATGTTTACACAAAAAAATTGCTGGTTAAATGTTTCTCAGAATATACCATCGGCATCGTTTCTGCGTGATCACTTAAAAAAGTTTTCGCTTGAATCGTGCTGCGATAAGCCAAACCTTTTAAAGCTTTTGTTTCGAGCGCAAGCTTAAATTAACGGTATTAGCGGTGGTCAGGTGGAAGTGTATTTGTTAGTACATAGCATATTTAAATCAATCAATGTATGTCGCCAGTCTTTTGGGTACATTACCAGTCGGCAGCGATGCGGAGGAATTTTTCGACGCCTTACTTTAAATTGCCATTTTTTTTCTTTAGGGTTTTATTGTTTAAGTTAGTTTTAATTACTTTAAGTTTATATCTATAACTATATTTTTGCAATTAAATAAACATTATCAATATATCGCAAAATAAAAATGGTTTTTAAGGTAAGCTCTACGCTGTCGCAAACGGCGATATGAGTATGGCCAGATGTTCAAGGGACGATAAGTCTTAATTTTTTTTTATAATGACAGACTTGTTATCGTTATTAGGTTTTATGAAAATTAAAAGAATACAGATGGTACGTTAAATTAAAACAGAACAAAACTTTACGGACGGTTATCTTTATAATTGGAGTTCATTGTTTGAAATGGCTTTAACTTTGGAATTGTTTCTTTTTTTTTGTTAAAAATGTTTAACTAGCCAAAAGCTCAAAATTATTTAAAAATAATTTTAAGCTTTTGGCCTTTTTTGGAAAAAAAATCAGTTCAATTTTTTAGTGAAGTTGGTTATTTTTTTTTTATAAAAAGGTTTTTTTATTTCACACAGGGTTTTCATGGGCACTTAATACAAAAGGTCAGAAACTAGCGCATGAGTTGTTATAATAGTGTTGAAATTTAATTAATTGAACTATTTGTTTTCAGGTATCATTTGAGAAGTAACCAGATCTAACCGGTGAGTCTATGATTTTTTTCTTGATTTTTGATCTACGGTTTAATTATGCGCAAGTTAAATCATTTTAAGTATCTACACAAATGGATATTAAGTGAAAACATTAAAACGCGCGTTTTCGGTAAAATTGACCGGAGAAGTTCGATAAAAAACATTGAGACAATCGAGATATCTATATAATAGGTATTTTTACCTATGAAAATGCCTTTTTTACAACAAATTGGTTTGAAGTCAGGATTGAGTTGGAATTATAAGTAAAAATAAACTTTATTTTTAAGGTAAGATTCTTTTTACCAAAATTAGGTATTTATTAGTTTCTTTGCGGATTCAAGGTATTTTCCATCAGCAAAACTTTGGGCGTTAAAAATACAGTTTGGGAGAAATGTAAAAATAGTATTAGAAGTAATGCATCATTACTTAAACCTTTTCTTTTACTCAGTTATGTCATAAAAGGAAATCTTGTGCAAAAATTCATGTTCCTAATCTAGTCCTAGTAGTGTCGACTGTGCGTTGATATATCATTCAATCAGATCCTCTTTTTATCCAACATCAATCTACACTATCTACGTTGCGCGTTCCATCGTCAACCGCATCCTCGCTTTCCATCAGGTGAGATAGCGGTCAAGCGCAAACCTATCAACAATAAAAAAAACTACACTAATATTTTAGAGAGGTAAAGTTTGTTTTTTTTTTGTTAGTAGAATACCTCCTTACCAGTACCTACTTTTAGAAATTACCATCTCTGAAAGTACTGGTCCGAACACTAATATTTTTTTTCGATAAAAAGCTGCTTTATTCCTGAGTGGCTATATTTTATGAACGCAGATGAAGTCGCGAGCAAAAGCTAGTAGATAAAATATAGATATTATTCTTTAAATGAGTATAAAATATTTAATCTACTTTTAAAACCGTAGGCTTCCCGTTTCGTTTTTCTTGTCTTCAGGGAAATTAAAACTGGTTGCGATGAGAAATGTTCGTTGACTCTAATCAGTTTTTATACCAAGAGTTGTTGTTAACACAAATTAAAAAGAAAAACAGATTTCCAGATGGTTAATCTTACTCTGCTGGGTCTATATTTGTGATTTATTCCTAATTTACCGAATAAATGAATCCGGTCCTCCAAGTTGTGGAACTTATGGTCGATATTTCTATTATAAACATAACAGAATTTAATATTTTTTATTGTCACTTACCATCAGGTGAGATGGTGGTCAAACGCAAGCCTATCATAAATTAAAAAAAAACGTAAAACAATTATCATCATCTTCCTGCCCTTGTCTCGTGTTGTTTCAGGTCGGCGCAACACGTTTTTTTTTCTTTCATTCTATCCTGTCACCCGTCACTAACTTCTTTTTCTTTCATTCCACTTTTCACAATCCAGTCATATTTTCTTAACTAAAATACCATATACCTATACAAACAAACAAATACGGAACATACCACCCGGCTTGTTCCGTATTAGGATTATTTTATAAAAAATAAACTTTAATTTCGTACAATATATTAAACTATATGAATTTTTTATCCTAATCAACCCAATACCACCAAAAACACGATGTAAATAAAATTAAATGGCGTATACCTACTCAGCAGAGCTCAGATGCTTAGAAAAAAAGCTAATAATTTAATTTTTAATTAGAACTGTCATTACGATTGAATCAAATAAACGGTTTTCTTTCTTTCTTTCTTTATTGATTAAAATTATTGCAATTTTACATGTACTTTAAAATTAAAAAAAGGAGAGTTTTTTTATATAGATTTGAACACTTCGCCGAAATAAAAGGGTTTTCCTTTTATTGAGGAAGGGTATTAGGCTATATAATACTCGTTGTTATAGCATGAATAAAGCAACTTTAAATCTGTGAAAAATATTTAGTAATCCGACCAGTACTTTCGGAGATTATTAGAAAAAAAAACTTTAAGTACCTACCTCTTTATAATGTTAGTGTGAATCATACTACAATCAATTAGAATGGAGCAGCGACTGAAAACGCGAGTAAAACCGCGTGGTACAGCAAGTCAGTCATAAAAACAAAGGTTTTCATAAAAATAAGCTAAAGAAATGGCAAAAAAGAATTTCGGTCGTGGTTAGAACTCTCGCAGTATATCTACGAGTCCCCTACTTATGCAAATACCTCCCGAGTTACTACACCTTACATTGTCCGATTATTCGACCTGCATACTATAAGAGAAGTTATGGCTGAGGTAAAGATATCTTACCAACCATTGCTTCAGCAATTTTGCTAGGGATTTTTTCGAGGTGTAGACAAGAGGACGTTTCAGACGTTAACTGACTAATACCACACCTATGTCCTTTAATTGCCCTTTGATTTCTAGGAGTACGGGTTTATCTACTTTTCAGAAATTCCCGAGGCCCTCAAGTTTGTTGACATCTCGTTGAGGCGCTCTTGGAACACTACGCGTTGTCGACAACTAGGGCTCGGTCCTTACCAGGCTACCGGATGGCGAGCTACCCATTGCTTGTCGTTCACAAATTGAGCCCGCGGAGGCCAGAAATCGCTCTGTGGCTCCCGACGCCCAGAGCGTCTCCTGCGGTGGTGGCTGAAGTGTGAGGATGTCCGTATCTTCACGTTTGCGGCCATCTCCTTCGTTAACATCACAGCATTTATGTTTCCCTCTCGCCCTGGACCAGGGCCCCACGATTTTGCCCGTATGAAAGTGAAAATGCACGAAGATTAAATAGTAGTTTAATTTTCTGAAATTTTCCATGTTTCACCTAACATTCGAGATATCAAATGAGATGGTAATCGCTTCATGACGCTTATCGATGGCTTCGCTCCAGATATGGATGAACCCTAGAAGATTCCTAGTAGGCCGATTTTAGCGGAAGCCCTATTGACGGTCAATGAGAATATCGTTAGCTTCTAGGTATGCCAGAAGCTTTCTATATAGCACCCGTTCTATACATCACAGCATCAGCGGACGGCATTACCACGGCCAAAATATTGAGCCAGGCAAAGGATTTAGGAAAATATTGTACTATTTTTGCCATCGACATGCTAAGAGGAAGATAAAAAAAACTCTGTTCAGAGCACTACAAGTTCCAATTTTAAACTGCACTGTAATAAAAGTCAACCCAGGTTCCTATCTAGAATAGTCGCACTAAAACTTACAACATTAATGTCAACATCCCGTAGATACATCTAGTAGTGGTCGAGATTTCAAGTAAGCACTTCTAGAGTAATGGACCCAGGAAATAGTCCTTCAACATTTATGAGCTACGGTATAAACTTCGCTTAAATCGGTATATCTTGAACTACAGGTACTGAATTACTGGCTGGACCTGCTATTTACAAAAAAAAAAAAAACTAAAAGAACTTAAGGTGGTTCATCACGACACACATTTACACTGTTTTTCATACTCATAACTGATTATGATGTTATTACTCATTTTTCATTAGACATTTTGGAAACAGAGAATTTTGTGGATATTATCTAGGCTTCTATTGAAATCAATTTCTAAATTTGTGTAAAACTAATCCACTAAGGACCTCTGAAAATCTCTTATTTTGTATGAACTTTGACACTTCATAATTTGCCTAAAAATTTAAAAAGTCAAAAAAGTAAAACTATAGATACCTTGCAAATTTTATTAAGATTCTAAATGATAACTTTTTTCAAAAACTTTTAAGGGTTTAAAAGAACAGCTATTTCCTGGAACAAGTTTTGTGAAATATTCGAGTAAATCTCTGAATTACCGAATACTAACAGAGTTTCCAGGCGTTATCTCTCTTTTTTTGCGTTGCTTTTTGTCAAACATCGCGTTGGATTGCGTTAGATGAAGTAACAAGCTTTTAAACCATTTTCGATGTTTACGATAGGCGAGTGGAAAAGGACCCTCTTAAGAGCGTCTAACACGAGAAATTTTTATACAACCACTCTTACATGATTATGACGATATTACACATATTTCTCTAGATATTTTGAAAACACAGTATCTTGTAGATATGATCTAGGTTTCTATTAAAATAAACCTAATCCAGTAAAGACCTATGAAAATCAAGTAATTTATGTGAACATGGGCCATTGACAATGCAATTATATCTACAATTAAAAAATCAATTAGATAAAATTACAGAAACAATGTTTTTTCAAAAACATTTACTTACAGTTTAATAAAAAACACGTATTTCCTAGACCCAGTTTTGTGGAATATTCAAGTACATAGCAAACGTTGCGTTGACTTACCAATCTCAGTACTAGCCAAGTTGATAATCTGCAATCGCTAAAGATATGATAAAACTTTAAATGTACGGTGATGACGTCATCTCAACGCTCAGTAACGTGGTCAGAACAAAAGAATCGGGGCCGTAGCCAAATCGAGGCGTTCGAGGATAACGAAGCAGTTGTAACTTGGCTAGGTGGGCTGGTTGACGATAGACGGGTCGAAAAGGGACCTCTTATAGGCGTTTCGTGTTTGACAAGCCTTAACCAATAATGACCAGATACTAAGCGAAACTAAGCGACCAGCCTAATTCAGCATACTGGCCTTTTTAGACCCGAATGCTAGGCTTTACAGAAAAAAACTCCTGCCTAAAACCCAAAGGTTGACTGGGAGAGATGGCCTTGTTGCACTAAAGGCCGCCTATGCACCACTACATTTATTTATTTAACCTTCATGCAACAAAAAAATACAAAGACGGACTTAATGCCTTAAGCATTCTCTACCAGTCACCCTAGGGAGGTGAAGAGACAATATGGTAGGCGCAAAAAGAGAATTTTGTTTTGGGAACAAGATTAAAAAGAATACATATAGTTAAAATACTATAGTACCTACATTACGGTTACAGTATAAATAAATAAATAAAAACGTCCTTTTCAATCCCTTTTTCAGATCGTAACAGATATGACTTTACTTTAAGATTTCATAAAACTAGCGGTCCCTATAGGTACTTTGAAATCTTGATAATACACGAGCCGAATATTAAATTTATCTAAGGTAAAAACTTTTTCACCTATTTTTGTAGTAGCAACACAGACTTCATAAATATTTCCTGTAATATGTCCTTTGATATATAGATCCTACGACACCCGAACCGAATATTATATTACGTAACGTCAAAAAGTTTTCTGTAGTGGCAACACCGAGCACATCAATGTATCCTAAATCGATGTTGCCATGTGGAGGGTTTGATAACAAATTCCTTGTACAGGCTTTTTATTACTAGTTTCTTTTTTCGCAGAACGCCCCTTTGTCTTTACGTGATTGCAATGTTAATATTAGTCGGTTGCGTCATAACATCGTAATGATCCTTCTTGAAAATTGTGTAATTGAATTATTATGAAGATGAATTGGCATTGTGTAAGTTAATGAGGTAGTTGGATTGGTGGTTGTAGGATTTTAATTGAGTGTTGTGTTATGATAGGAATATAATAAACCAATCGTAGCTTTTGTTAGGTTAGTCTTCTTCTTCCTGCCCTTTATCCCATATTACTGGGGGTTGGCATAACA
The DNA here is from genome assembly GCA_949319445.1 of Mythimna lalbum. Classification (NCBI taxonomy): domain Eukaryota; kingdom Metazoa; phylum Arthropoda; class Insecta; order Lepidoptera; family Noctuidae; genus Mythimna; species Mythimna lalbum. The sequence goes on along the minus strand of OX439356.1, from coordinate 19,100,651 downwards.
TGTTTTTTTTCTTCCATTCTGTTCTGTCTGTGTTGTAGGTCGAGAGTTTAAACCCAGTCAGGCGCATTACTTTGTGTAATTTATTTCATCACCACTGCTCTCAAAACGGTGAAGGAAAACATCGTGAGGAAACCGGCATGGGGCCCGCGTGGTGGATTACAGCCCATTCCCTCTACTAGAGAGGAGGCCTGAGTCCTAGCAGTGGGAACATTGTAAGGCCGAGCTATGCTGTTCTGTCACCCGTCAAACTATCACTAACTCCCATTTTATAATATTAACAAGCGGCTTTACCCGTGTGAAAATACAAAATTATTCTATGTACTATTTCAGGAAACTTATGCAAAGTTTCATCAAAATCCGTTCAGCAGTTCAAGGGTGAAGAAGTATTAAACATACATGCATAAACTTTGATCTGATTTTTTCAAGTTAAAGGATGTTGCATCAAAACATGTCACACCCAACGACACAATTGGTGTGGTGTTTGAGCGATTGTTGACGCTACAAATCGTGGGCTTGATTTCCATAAGAACCAATATTTATATGGCCTAAAGATGTGTGTGTGTGTGAGGGTGTCTTGCATTATCTGAGTTTACATGTTTGTGAACTCGCCTACGATACAGAGGTAATTCCTAGTATGGGGCAACCTTATATAAATAGCGAACTTTTGCCCGCGGCTTCACCTGCATACATAAAATATAGCCTTTGTCACTTAGGAATAAAGCAGCTTTCTATCAGTGAAAAAAAAAAGCAATTGAACCAGTACTTCCAGAGATTACCTTCTACAAATAAATAAAAACTTGAGAGGTGTCAAGGGACACCCGGATGGAACGAAGTTCCATTCGATTAATTAGGGAAGGAATTTTATTAAATTATAAAAAAATAATACAAATAAAAAGAAACAATTTCCATCTGTAGCAATGTTTACATAAAAAAAAGTGTCGTGAGAATTTTTTCCGTCTAGCCCCCTTTCACAACGCGCGATAAGGAACTTCGTTTCAAAAAACAAACTTTACCTCTCTACTTATAATATTAGTGAAGATAAAAAAAAACTACTAGTATTTTCGCTTTAATTTTAAAAATATTTCACAGTCCAGCTTGCTCTCTGTTTACCGCTCAACTTGCGTGAAACATGTCGCCAGTAAGTTACAATCATCCCGCTAACAATTTGTCAACTTGCAACCCTAACTATTAGTAATTTATCGCACAAGTTTTAACACAAATTATAACGTTGTTTGGGACGGATGTGTTGTAACTATTTAGTACCCATTATAACTTATATTATAGCACTAAATCTAAGCTAGGGTTTTTATTACTCATGGCTAGGATACATATAATCTCCACTGGATCCCGCACTGCAGATAGCTCGTTTTTTGAGTTGGGTTATCATCAAAAAACTTCTTTCGCTCTGGTTGGAGTGAGAGGTGTTAGAGTTTTACTAACTAAAACCCACATGTGTTCTTTCTGGATACGCCACAAGCATGGGTTGGCTTGGGTTGAGCACAGCATCTAAAGAGTGGCTTGGGCTGAGCACAACCGTGTTCTCGTGGAGGTGAGCGGCGCTGGCGGCAGCGATCTCTCACACCGGAGCCTCGTTCAAACTTCTGAGTTACGAAACAAAAAGATACGGCCTTTTATGTCACAAAAAACGTGTATTTTGACACTTTCAAGGGAATCAAAATTCATAGGGTACTTTCCATTGACCTAGAACCCTGAAATTTGGCATGAAGCAAGGTCTCGTAGCTCAAATATAGGCAAAAATCTAAAAACTACATTTTTAGTTACGTCACAAAAAAAGAACTTTATTTGCGTTTTGGAAAATTCTCCGTAACTCAAATTCGCGAATTGAACTGTTATATAGATAAGCTTGTACGGAACATTCAGTGTGCGAATCCTACTCGCACTTGGGTTTTTTTTTAAACTTTGCTTCACACTATACAATATCGTATCGTGGTTGCATTCACAATCATGTAAACTGACATGTATACACAAGAGACTACCTGTCTGCAGGCCATACAAATAATTGTTCCATCCGGAATTCGAACCCGCGACCCTCAGCGCAGCCGCCAATCGCTCAACCACTGCACTAACAGTGCCGCCAATATTTCTTGATTGATGATAAAATTTCTATAAAAATATTAGCATTTTTTAGGTGTTATCTTGGCGTTAGACCCAACTGAAAACCGTAAAACATCGATAAAAACAAAAATCTGACATTATTTTATGCAATGCGATAGGAAGTTATGGGCGCCTGCCTTTTTTGTAAGACCCGAATCAGATTGGTAGATAAAGCATGTCTTGAAAAATTTGATAGGACTAGGATATTATAAAGTATATAGTGTGTTTTTTATCCCGGGAGTATAATCATTGAACAATCACGCGGGCATAACCGCGGACAGCAACTAGCAATAGCCATAAAAATAACACGCGACAACTCATTTCCGTTTAACCGTTTAAACAAAACAAACCTGCGTACCACTGTCCCCCGTTTTCAAAAGTAATGAATAGAATAAACAAAATGCCAACAAAAAAAAGAAACAAATGTCAGGGCTGCGTCACGGGTAAACTATTCGGAAAATTAAAAAAATAAACCCAAGCTTTGTTGACTGAGTTATCGCGCCGGAACAATAGGCGGGACCTATGCCACAAAATAGATAGGTACAGAAGACAATCTCATGTGTGTACTTCACTTTTTATACCCACGCTCGGTGGAATTAGTTTGCGTCCACGAGCGTTTGAGCCGGAACTGTTCGACGAGCGGGCTGAGGCGCACCGAGATATCGTGTCCGTGAGCGGTGTCTATGTGTGCGTTGCTCGAGCGCGCTTTGTATGTAGATTGACTTCTGTACCTATCTATTTTGTGCCTATGCGGCCCATTGCAAAATGAAAAATTGTCAGCCTTCATTCAATTGTGAATTGGAGCAAGCGGTTTCAGAGATATGGTGACTTTTGTGTGTGCTGTGCTGACATTTGCTGTAAAAGCAAAATGGATTGCATTGTAAATGGGCTATCTCCTTTTTTACCCGACTGCAATTTAGGGTTATGGGTTGATGAATTGGTGGTCTTGTATTTGATGTTTTTTATTGATATTTGACGTTATTTTGTTTTGTTTTTTTTTTTTTGATATAAACTAGTGCTTCACTGTGATCCCACCTAATGGTAAGCAGCGGTCGGCTAGCAATGGGTAGTTTGCTGTCCGGTAACTGTCGTCACCAAGTCGTCGACGAAGCGTAAGTACTGTTCCCGCGCGTCTCAAGAGTTTGTCAGCAATAGCAGGGGCCCAGCTGGGTCGAAGCCTACTGGGGCCAGGGTCTAGTTCCGAAAGGGAGGCTCGGCCCCAGTATGAAAGGCAAGAAGGAACGGGGCGGGTTTTTTTGGTCAGTAAAAGTCTGAAACTGTCTCCCGCTCCGCCAAAGGGCGGGGAATGTCATTTGGATGATTTTTACCCACCAAAAAAAAAAACCGTAATTCTCACATAAAAAAATGCAAATTAAATCACTTTCACATTAAAATTTTGAAAATTATATCTGCAGTCATTTGGAAAAAGGTAAATTCCTTAGCCTCCCCGCACACGGGCCTCAAAAAAACGCCGCTTCAAGCTTCTTTTTGAGGCGGCCTATTTTGTAGCTCGTATGCGGCGGTGCCCCCACAAAAAAACGCTTGAAGCCGCTTCAAGCTTCTCCAGCCACAAGCTGTCGCGCGCTTCAGTTGTTTTTTGCAGCGGCTTCCAGCTTATTTTTGTAGCCGCTTCTAGCGTTTTTTTGAGGTCCATGTGCAGGGTCAGTTAGATCTGTAAAATTACCTAGATAATGAGGGTCTCTAAAAGGACTTAGTAAAACAAAAAAACAGTGCTACCAACTGAATATTCACGTACTTCCTGTAGCACTCACCATTAATCTTTTAACAAACGATTAAGTTTCTCATCTCATTACTCAAAGCCTACCTAATTCTATTGTCAGAGTTCCTTTGTTTTACGAGCCGAATAAAGAGAGTTTTTAACGTTAAAAAAAACTATTTAGGTAGTAATTAAGACTAAAAGCTAACGCTTTAGGTCGACAGGCTAAGCTAGGGCGTAAATACTAACTATTTGAATTTGAAAAAAATATTTTTTTGTTTAGATTTTAAAGTTTTTAAATTGAGTGATAATATTTTTCGCCAATGCCTGCTAGGGTTATGAGAAACTTTTTAGCCTAGAAACCCGTTGTTCTAGAATGCAAAAGGCCAGTAAAGGAACATAGGTGGGTTTTAGTCAGTAGAAATCTGACATGCCCTCTTGCACCACGATCTAGGGCCTAGAGCAACCTCATCGAGTTTAAACTGCCGATAAAAGAATTGATGTGTAAAAGTTTATTTTTTTAAACCTATTTGCAAAATAAATGTCATTTAAATTTTAGCGGGAGAAGCATGATTTCCCATTTAAAAAACAAAACACAATACCTTATTATATACCATCATCATCATTATTTGAGCTGAAAGATCGCCGTCAAAAGCCGTACACTGTTGGACATAGGTCTCCCCCAAGTGTCACACAATGAACAGTCCTGTACTTCTTGCATCTATCGGATTCCCGCAACCCGTACCAAGTCATTGGACCACCTTGCAGGAGGACTTCCAACGCTGCGTCTTCTAGTATAATAACACCAGAAGACGCAGCCTTGAAAGTCCTCCGTGGTATAATGTACCTAACTAGCGGCCCGTCCCGGCTTTGAACCGTCAATAAATATAGCCTATGTTACTCAATGAATGTAGCTTTCCAATGGTGAAAGAATTTTTAAATCGACACAGTAGTTTTTGAGTTTATTCATTACAAACATACATAGAAAAATTAAAATATTCCCTTTTTATAATAGTGTAGATAACATACCACTTATAAGTTAGTTCGCCCACATGATAGCAGAAAATTATCCCAAGGGAACATACTTCCGGGATAAAAAGTATCCTATGTCCTATTCCAGGACATGGTCTGTCCGCGTACTAAGTTTTATCAAAATCAGTTTTGCCATTTAGGCGTGAAGATGTAACAAAAAAACAAACAAACTCACTTTCGCTTTTATAATATTAGTAAGGATACAAGTTATAAAAGCAACCAGTATATATATATATATATAGACTTATATCTCTCTTTGTATGACAAAACATCCATATATCACGTACCAAACTATCTCCTCAGCCCTTTATCTCGCTTTATTAAGCAACTTCTGAAGCCAAACGACTCAGTATAAATATTCATAATCCCCCAACTATTCATGGAAAGCAATAAATGACCTCTGAACTGTTTAATATTAAAACAGCCCCTCGTTGTAAATAGAGATTAAATTAATTGTTAAATATATCAAAGGATATCCGTTAGTCGAATTGTTGTAATATCGTAGGTAAAGGCGCGATTCCATTGCTGCGTCGCATGTGTGGGGGGAGGTCGAGGGGCCCAGCTGGGTCGAAGCCTACTGGGGCCAGGGTTATCCGAAAGGGAGCTCGTGCCCCGGTATGAAGGCTAGTAGGAACGGGGTGGGTTTTTAGTCAGTAAGAGTCTGACACTATCTTTCGCTCCACCCAAGAGCGGGGGTTGTCATTAGATAAATTTTGCTCACCGAAAAAAAAAATGTGTAGTGGTCTCAGGGAAGGGTTATGGGAATGCTCGAAGAGTTATCGCGGCCTTGGGGTGCAAGGCATAACTAAAGGTACACAGGTGGGTTTTAAACGCTATCCCCAGAGCTAGAGAAGTTATCTGATGATTTTCTACCTTACAATAAATTGATAATTAACAGCCATTATCAAAAGTCTGAGTGTAAAAAGATTGGCCAGTTTTATCAAAATATCCTAAATTCGTAATATTTTGGATTTTTAACTATCAATGTTGTTAATAATTAGGTCGCTTTATCCAGAGACCGATTGAAACTCATTTGTTCGCCTCCCACAAGATGAACGTTCCTAGCATGGCCGATAGCCTCATTGGATTAATTAATTTACATACATTTTCATACAAAGCCATAAAGTTAGTTTGCAACAAGTAAAAATCGGCAATTTACTTCATGTAAGTACATAGCCAACTTCACAATGACTAATCAAAACTAAAAAGTGTTTCTAGAAGGTAGTCAATAGATTACCATTGATTTCATCTGTAACATAGACTCAACACCCCAGGCGGCACCTGCGCAGCGCAGCAATGGAACTGTACCTCAACCGTATATAATCAGTTGGACTTATTTACATTGCAAATTGGTCCCTTGTTTGAAGTAGTCGACGATTTGGCGAGACTGCTAAATGATTCCGTCGTCTCTCGAGTTATTTATTTGTATTGGATGGGTTTAATTAAAAGGGATTTGGATTTGTTGATTTCTGCAAGTTTTTTATTGAGTATTATAAAAATGACGGAAACAGGTTTAATTAATTGATTTATTTATAATCGGTTCTTAAATCCGGATAATATTGTAAACTAGCTGACCCGGCGAACTTCGTACCGCCAAACTGTTAATGAATGTAGTATCCATATCTTTCGATATACGAATAGTCAACCGATTATGATGAAACAATGATACCTAAGTAATAGATCAAGTTATCAGTTGTCTAGTACCCGTAACACAAGCTCTGCTTAGCATGGGACTAGATGGCGTTGTGTGATAGTTGTGGAATATATTGTGGAATATTACTTATATATTACTTACTTACTTAGTTATACATATTTTATTATTTAAAAGTTTATACGAGTATCTATATCAGCTTTGCTTCTAGGCAAGCGTGTTCCATCGTCGGCCACATCATCGCTTACCATCGGGTGAGATAGTGGTCAAACGTGAACCTATACATTACAGAAAAAAAAAGCTTCGTACATTTTTCATGATGCGCGCACAGCAAAAAACTTCTACTGATTTATTACATGTGTAAATATGAAAGTCTGTATATCGTGTAATTAATTTTATTATTTATAATATACTATCCAAGTGAATTTAAGTAAAATTTTAGTGCTTTTATTATGGTTGTAATTTAATTTTCTAATAAGGCTGTAAGAGTGTGCATCATTTCACATTATAATAGAGAAAAAGTAAAAAAATAAAGATTTGCATTCACATGTGCGAAGCTTAAGCGGGCTAAGAATAATCAGCTTTATAATTTTCACACTGCTGAGAATCAGGCCCCTCTCCAAGAGAAGGAATGGGCCGTAATCTACCTCGCGCGTACAGTGCGGTGTGATGAATGTATGCGACATTCTTCGATTTTTTTGACAGCATGTCTTCGATTTTTTTTCCTGAGGATGTTTTCTTCACCGTTGTGTTAACAATGGTGCGATGGCGATGAAATAATTTACTCAAATTAATGCGCCTAGCTGGGTTTAAACTCGCAACCTACAACTCAGAAGTCGGGACTGTCACCATTTGGCAAAACAGTGGTTGCTAGTTTTTAAATACAAATGTAGCACTCCAACACCTCTTAACTAACGAAGGAAGTTTCCCTCCTCGTATTATTTATCTGAACACGCAATCCTATAATATTCCCTTTGAAGTATTAAGACCACTGCGGACCACCCCCTGGGCTCACGCAACCGGCTAATTCTCCTTGGTTCAATCTTACTGGTTTTATTGTACTTACTGGCCAATCCTTTGTAGCGTTTTGTTGTGTCAAAAAACCTTTAGGCAAAAATTATATAGGGTGAACAAAGCTGAGGTATAAGTGCGATTTGTTTTATCGTTACTATTTATATTTGAATAATGCTAAGTTTTATTTTAAGACTAGCTTTTGCCCGCAGCTTCACCCGCGTACATAATCCCATAAAAAGTATCCTATGTATTATTCTGGGATATGGTCTACTCGTGTACCAAGTTTCATCGAGATCCGTTCAGTAGTTTTTGCGTGAAAGAGTAACAAACATCCATACATCCATACATACAAACTTTCGCATTTATAATATTAGTAGGATTACAGAAATAGTACAATAGACTCTATTGTACACTAAAATAGTAACAAAGTAAAAAAAAAAAATTAATTTCACGTAGGCCTTATAAAACGTCAGAAGCTTATTACACGGTTAAAAATTGATCGTTTCCTATGGAGACCAACCGGCATGAAACTCCATATATACAATTGCATATTACAGTAAGTACCTATCAACAATTTTACAGAACCTTAAATGTATGGGTACAAAGGCAGTCTTATCGCTGACTGCGATATCTACCAGACAACCTTACATTAGACTATAAGAACTTGTATAATGGTGATTTTCGTTACTGGATTAGTTTAAAAAAAAATGGTTTAATTTCAATAATAATCACAATACATCACAAGTGCTTTACAATAGCTCGCTGTCCAACAATCCGATAACTGTCCAGACCGAGCCCAAGTCTTCGACGGCGTGTAGTGCTCCACGCGCGCCTCAAGGAGTTATCAGCAATCGTAGGGGCCCAGCAGGATCGAAGCCTATTGGGGCCATAGATGATGCGCAAGAGATCCACAGGGCTCTGGAACAATGGCAAAGAAGGAACAGGAGTGGATTTTAGCCAATAAAAGTCTGACATGCTCAAGGGCGGGAGATCCATTTAGATGATTTTCTCATCTAAAAATAAAGAATTAAGAAAATTAAGATTGTTTAATATTTCTCTCATTAACTGCCAGTCACTTAAACACATACCAGCACACAAAACAACTAGGTACATTTCCTAATGCTTTCCTAATGAATGTCGTACACAATTTAGTCGGGACACTAATTGCAGCGGACAAAAAAGAAACTTCGGGACACATTCCTCCACAATGGTACCGCTACGTAATTATCTAATTGCCTTATTTGAAAAAAATCTTCTTTTCAACAAAACAAGAAATTCTCTGTAGGTTTTCGTGTTAGCTACACAGTAAAGTACCTAGTTTTAGTTTTTATTTACTTTCTTAGTAAGGTTTTCATATTTATCTTGTCCTATTTTGCTCTACATAACAACGCATGTTCATCGCCAAGGTTTAGAGAGGGGTGTATTAGACCCATCTTTATTTTTTTTTTTATTTACTTTGTTAATATTATATTCATATTTTTCTTGTCTGGTCTTCTTACACTTGGTTTGGTTTTGGTTTGTTCTTGGTTAACAACGCCTGTTCATTCCCAAGGCATAGGTGAGGGTGTATTACACCCACATTTTTTATTTAGTTTCTTGATATTAATTTTATATTTGGCTAGTCTTTTCTTGTTTTATAAAACAACTCCTGTTCATCCTCAAGTTTTAGGATCCACATTTTAGTTAGTGGTGTATTGCACCCACATTTTTTATTTGGTTTGTTAGTATTATTTTCATACTAAGTTTGTTTTGTCTTGGTTTTACATAGCAACGTCTATTTTTCTCGAAGGGTTAGGTAGAGATGCACATTTTACGAGTAATGTTTATGCTGTGTGTAATAGGGCCAAGCCTATTTTTTGCTAATGGGGGGAAGTATTCGAAAGGTGCTTGGACTTTGAGAAAAAAGACCAGCAAGTGTAGGATTTTCACTTTACTCTAATTGCTCTTTATAATTATAATGCGTGTTAGAGCACAATATCTCCACTGAGACCATAAAGGAGTCTTCCTTGAGTATTGCGAGGCAAGGCGGCATGTGATTGCTGTACCACTGCATTACGTAGGGTCACTTGGTTCCATTTCTGAGAGCCTACGACTCCAGATTACCACAAATTGGGTCATAGCCCTGCTCAAATGAGCGGGTTACCTCAATGGGTCACTTGTATTTGAATTAACCGGATACAAATCCAAAATCTAGTCTGTGACTGAAAATATCCTAACGAACAATGATTTCATAAGTATTCAGTTGAGAATCAATTTTTAAAAAGTAAAATAAAAAGCCTTTAATATGCGGAATAAAAATTGTGGTTCGACCGTTTTTGTTAATTTGGTCGCTAATAGAATTACAGTTTTGTCTAAGATGAAATATTCAGTTTTTGGGAATATTCACCTATTATTAGTTTAAAAAATAAGGGCTTTGTGAAGACTTTCAATCAAATATCAATCAATCAAAATATTTTTATTTCACATTAGGCACGGTTTCAAATTGGTCGTTTCCTATGGAGAAGAATCGGCAAAAAACTCCATGGTTACAATCAGATAGCTAATCCGTCGTTTGCGAGCGCTACCATAACTCATTTTCCTTTGTCGTAAGTTACAATACGGTAACGGCACTGAGATATTTTATGCAATAACTGCCGTGGTTTCCTTTGTGAGAATTTCTTTTTGCCTTTATTTTGAGGGTGGAAAGTGTTCAAATAACTTCTTCCGCATTGCGTGGAGCAAGATGGAGTGTATCAGGGTATGTCGACAATTTGCCTCTATTTACTTTTTTATTCACGGTTATCAGTTAGTTGTAGAGCTATTTTGTGAAATCTAAGGTGCAGTCAATTTTAAAACAATCTGTTAATAAAGTCAAAGCATTTCTTCTATTAAACAATTTAAAAAAAAGTTTTTTACATGTCAGTAGACGTAGCACTCTTAAGAATCAACAAACAGCTACAAAAATATGGTTTGTAAACAAACGGATAACAATTCAAAGAAAAAATAATTAAAACTAAATTGTGGCAGTTGAGAGATGACCAGTCCCACCTGACAGCACTCATTAAGGTGTAAGGTGTTTTTTTTTGGTCCAGGAGATGATTGAAAAAATCCGAGTGAACGTACTCTTTTTGTTCAAACTGTTCACTTTTCTTTCATACAGAGTGGGAGTGAACGATACGGAATGCCAAATTTGTCATAGAATTAATTCACTAATGAATTCAACCAACATTTTTCGTTAATTTTAGGAAGGAAAAATGTTGGTTGAATTTATTAGTAAATTGATACTAAAATGTTTTTTTTTTTTATTGATATAATCTAGTACTTGCTGTATTTTATTTTGAGTGAACGATGCTGAATGAAAGACGCAAATGAACAAAAAATAAATCGTCTGATTGCGCTTTTAATGAACTTTTCATTCATCATTTCATAACAACCTTTTTCAAAGAAATTACATTCATCATTTCATAACAACCTTTTTCAAAGAAATTACATTCATCACCATGAACAAACCTTTGAGTATTATAAGATACTTTTAACCAGCCGCGCCAGGGCACAGTCACAAGATCTATGCCATTAAGGTAGAATGACTACTTAAAGCTCACTACACGGGCTCGTGGACAGCGAGCCATGGGTAGCTCGCTATCTGATCGTCCGGTAACTGTCCGGACCGAGCCAAGGCGTCGACGGCGCGCACTGTTCCCGCGCGCCTCAAGGAGTTGTCAGCAACAGGAGGGGCCCATCTGGGTCGAAGCCTACCGGGGTCGGGGTTATCCGAAAGGAAACTAGAGCCCCGGTATGAAGGCTAGAAGGAACGGCGCGGGGTTTTTAGTCAGTAAGAGTCTGACATTATCTCCCGCTCCACCCAAGAGCGGGTTTTGTCAAGGATGATTTTCCCTGTCGACAAAAAAAAAGGGCACAGTCACAAGATCTATGCAATTAAGGTAGAATGACTACTTTAAGATCACTTCGTTCAACTTTTCACGTTAAGGTGTTCACGAAATGGACCAGTTGTTGTAAGTCGTAAACAGTGTTAGTTGAAAATAAAGCTGTTTCGTTTAAGTGGGTATACAATACCCCTCACGTAAACAATATGATAAAAATAAAAAACTATTTAGTAACCACTTAACATTGTTTTGCCATAAAAAATATTTTATTTATTAGGAAAATAAACAGTTGCATACTTTACTAATTGTTTATTTCTCTCAGTGATTATGCGATTGGTTGCTGCGCTGCGTGTCGCAATTTCGATTCCTGCACGGTACAAATATTTGTGTGGGCTTCAGAGAGTTTTTTGTGAATGCTCTCACGAATAGATGCGGTAAAATTAAGAAAAAATGTATAACCAATGTAATTTTACTTCGTAATTGCACTTGCAATTTAATATACAAGAATAAAAAAAAAATTGTAAATTATCAAAACTTTTTCTAAACCTAAATGATCAAATTTTTCTAGGCACGCCATCGCTTACCATCAGGTGAGATTGTGGTCAAACGCGAGCCTCTCAATAATAATAAAAACTAGTGACACTATTAAAATTATAAAAATACATTATGAAGTCAAAAACTAAACAGAAACTGCAAAAAAAGAAAAGAATATCAAGAAGTTATTTAGTTAGATTTTTACTTCTAGGACATTGGTCTTCTTATACTGAAAATCATCCAATAAGTTCTCCTGCTTTAGTGCGTAGCAAGAGGGTGCGTCAAATTTTCACTGACTTAGACCCACCTGTGTCTTTCTGTTGCTCTTTTCGTCCTAGCATCATTGTATCTTCCAGGAGACAGTGGTCTGAGAAGAGAAAAATTATGATTTTCATAAGCTTTCTGCTGTGCGTAGTACAGTACGAGTATATGTGTAAATAGCCCTGTATATCGATGTTTCTGCTTGCTATAGATGTTTAGATACCTACTAGTAAGCTTGACTTGCTTAGGTTTATGTTTCTTCATCGTCATCGTCATCAGCCTTTTTAATGTTCCCACTGCTGGGACTCAGGCCTCCTCTCTAGGAGAGGGAATGGGCCGTAATCCACCACGCGGGCCCAGTGCAGGTTGGTGAATGTCACATGTTATGTTTCTTGGCTTCGAAGAATTTTTGAAGAGTCAACGTAGCTTGAAAACGCCACATGACATTATGTTTGAAACACGGGTGGGTTTCGAAACTCTCTCCATCCAGCACTGGAGTCATTTTACATCCCACCCAAAAAAAAGTTTGTTTCTTTTCGTACCAAACTTTATCACGTATAAACATTAACTGGTATTTCTTTCTCCAAAATACCTTACAAAGAAAATAATTTATGTAGCCTAAAGCTTTTCAGTGAAATATTATCATAAATACTTTTTTATGGAATATTTTTTTTTATTACCCTTCTATTTTGGCTCTAAAGAGTTCTTCCATCTTACTTTAATAGCGCGATAATACAACTTTTTTAGATATTACTGACGGTAAAAGCATAAATAGAAAGAAGCTCGCTGGATATTTTTATGTTTTAGAGTACCGTTCTCGAAGAGTGCCAATAGGATCCTATTACTTGGGCTCTTGAAAGCAGTGGTGGTTGATTCGTAATGGCCCCGACTTACGAGTTGTAAGGTCGCAGGTTCGAACCCACCCAGGCGCAATACTTTGTGCAATTTATTTCATCATCACTGCTCTCAAAACGGTGAAGGAAAACATCGTGAGAAAACCGGCATGTCCTAGAACCAAAAATTTGAAGACATGTGATATCCACCAACACGCACTGGGCCCGCGTAGTGGATTACAGCCCATTCCCTCTCCTAGCGGGGAGGCCTGAGTCCCAGCAGTGGGAACATTAAAATGGTTGATGATGATGATGACTTGGCCTCTACTGTCCGTCCGTCTCAGTCTGTCGGTCTATCCTTCTGTCAGCGGGCTGTATCTCATGAACTTTATGAGGAAGAATTTCAGAGAATGTGTGTTTTTATTGGCGCTAAAAAAAAAAATAAAAAAATAAGATAAAGACGTTATTTTGTCAGCGTTTTTTTCTCGGTTTTAAAGTTGTAGTATGGAACCTTATGTATGCCAGTTCGACTTGTACTTAACCAGTTTCTTTTTTTACAGCAATAGCGTAACATTTATATTTTTTTTTCTAGAGAATAGTTGTATTAAGTTCATTTGAACATTCAAAACGTCAAATTCTTCGCTTTCTCGACGAGAATTTATTTCTATATCACGAGAAATAGAAACGCAAATATTCGACGGTCGCGTAGGGTTGTCAAGGACCGAATATTTGTCGACTTTGAATTCATTAGCACCCTTCTATGGGCTAAAAGGAAAGAAAGGAAGGACAACCTTTTCGTATATTAGGGGTTATATTTGAATTTATAATTTTAAAAGTGGGTGAAGCTGCATGGCACAATATAGGCTCTCAGCTACTTCTGTTGCCGTTGGTCCCTGGCTTATTTTATTTATTTAAACTTCATGTATGTATAGTAGTGGTATACAGGGTTATTTGTAAAACACTAATAACCTTACAGGACTGTATTGCTAGCATCATAAACAAAAACTTTTGTACTATGACTTTTTACAAGTAAAATTTTGCCAAGACGACCACATAAGGTTTGTCCCGTAAAAAAGGTATCAGATCTCATGTAGAGCCAAGCTTCTGAATCTACTCGGCCTAACTCTGCTGACCCTAACTTCTCAAATACTACATGTCAGTAAAAATGTATGGCTTGGCGATTTCGTTACTTACTTCAGAAACTGCCTGCTGCGGTCTTTCCGTCCGATTATAATTTGGATGTGAATAGGCTCTTAATAAACTAGTGCGCCTCACCATCAGAGATTGCATCACTGCTTATCATCAGGTGAGATCACAGTCAAGCACTAGTTTACAACAATAAAAAAAAAAAATGAAAACTACAATATACTACGGGTTTCTTGATATATGCGAATGATGGAATCTTTTACCCGTGCTCATACATATTCTATCCCTGATGGACACCTGACACAGCCCAAGCTTGCCGACGCTTCACTGAATCAAATAAATAACAAACAAATATTCGTTGTTTCATACAAAAATAAGATACCTCCGCAATAAAAGTGTATCAAATAGATTCATTCCCTTTTGTTATTCTTGAATTGAGCCTGTAGTAGCTAGTTTATATTCATGAATACCTCCTGTTTCCAGGAAGGACGCAATACATCTTTATACAACATTTTACTGGAATAAAACACACTTCTATACACCCCAATTAGAAAATCCTTACTAATCCCTACTAATATTATAAATGCGAAAGTAACTCTGTCTGTCTGTCTGTTACGCTTTCACGCAAAAACTACTGAACGGATTAAGATCAAATTTGGTAGGTATGTAGAAGAGACACTGGAATAACACATAGGCTACCTATAATTCCACTGCTGAGCACGGGTCTCTGCCCGCGCGATATAAACTGTAGTCCACGCGGGCGAAGCCGCGGGCGGAAAGCTAGTAAAGTTATAATTACAATCTAAGCACTGCTTTACATAAATGCACTAGGTAGTGTTTTGTTTTTAAGAAATTAGTTGTCCTATTCATAGTCAAATAATACGGAGGCACTACTTCGGTAGCGCATCGGTATTGGTATCTATGCACGCACGTGAGTGATTCAATCAAGATTTATACAGAACTAGCTTTTGCTCGCAGCTTCGCCTGCGTACATATAATTTAATATAGCCTATGTCACTCAGGGATAAAGTAGCTTTTTAATGGTGAAAAAATTTTAGCAATCGGACCAGCACTTTCAGAGATTACCTCTTACAAACTAAATATTAAAATACAAACTTTACCTCTTTATTATATTAGTGTAGATATCTTTTTATTTAAAAAATAGCTGAAATATTTTCATCAACCTATTCTAAACATACTATTTTGAGGATGTATGTTTACTATGGTTACATGATGTGTTGCCACACTAGCCAATTTTTTATTTAAATCCCTACTAATATTATAAATGCGAAAGTAACTCTTTGTGTCTGTCTGTCTGTTACGCTTTCACGCAAAAACTACTGAACGGATTTAGATCAAATTTGGTAGGTAGGTAGAAGAGACACTGGAATAACACATAGGCTACCTATAATTCCACTGCTGAGCACGAGTCTCTGCCCGCGCGATATAAACTGTAGTCCACACGGGCGAAGCCGTTATGTATAAACTAGTGCTTGACTGTCTAATTCACGATATTGTTATTTTTTTTCTTTTACGTCTGCCGAATACTCGGTGTTTTGTTATTCTCTATATATGTGTATTATTTTATGCTGAATTATTCCAGTTCAATTTATCTAAAATATTATCAGTGGGCGACTGTCCCGAATCTAAAACAGGCAGATAATATTTACTTAAAATTATTCAAGGATTTCAATTAAGTACCAAAAATAATAAGCTGGCTAAAATTAATTTTCTTAAGTAAAATTTATGCTAAGGAACTCGGTATCTGCTAATTAATCCTAAGGAAATAGGTTGCAAAGAAATTACTTCATAATCTTCTTGGGAGACTGTTTGTCACGTCTGACCAAATATTTTGTTGGTTTATGAAAATTATCGAATACTTTGAAGTGCTAAATAAGGTCTCTTATTAAGTAAGTGTGTTAACATATTCATCCAACACTCTTCATTATTAAAAACCGGCCAAGAGCGAGTAGGACCGGCGCGCGAAGGATTCAATTTAAAAAAACAATA
Organism: Mythimna lalbum; assembly: GCA_949319445.1. Lineage (NCBI taxonomy): Eukaryota > Metazoa > Arthropoda > Insecta > Lepidoptera > Noctuidae > Mythimna > Mythimna lalbum. Next base: position 19,084,475 of record OX439356.1, on the reverse strand, counting down.
AAATAAGTGTCAAAGGTTATGAGTTTACAAGTGAATGGATAGAGAGGGAGAGAAGCCAAAGAAAAGATGGATGGATTGTGTGAGAAGTGATATGAAAGAAAAGGGAGTTAGTGATAGCGTGATGACTGACAGGACAGAATAGAAGAAAAAAACGTGTTGCGCCGACCCCCAAAATGGGACAAGGGCAAGGGATTTTATTGTTTTTTATTAAAGCGACCATAGAGATGCATCCTCTGTAAAAAAATCAACTGTCTAGCTATCATGATTCATAAGATACAGCCTGGTCAGTCAGGCGGCTATTAGAGTTTTAGTAATAGGGTCCCGTTTATTTCCGTTCAATTTGACAGTAATAGGTTGGTTACGCAGCATACACCATATTTTAATAATTATACACACCTGCATACCAATATTTTTTATTAAAAGAAACAAGCTTTTAATGAAAATCATTTTTTAACCCCCGACAAAAAAGAGGGGTGTTATAAGTTTAGGGTGTCTGTGTGTCTGTGTGTCTGTGTGTCTGTGTGTCTGTCTGTGGCATCATAGCGCTTAAACGAATGGACCGATTTGGATGCGGTTTTTTTTATAAGAAAGCTGACGTTACCGAGATGGTTCTTAGATACAGTTCATGAAGATCTGATCAGGCGTTCAAGGTCAGCAGCACATTTGTTGGCTGTGGCTGGGATCTTAAACGCTTTACGGATGTATACTTTACTAATAAATACTTATGTGTGACCTAATGTTTGAAATACTCGTATACATTTTTCATGATGACGAGGACCTGATGCTAGAACTGGGAGATAGCTGATGGAACCCTGGAATTCTTACTAGTAAAGTCGTCGAGTTTGGGCTCATTAGATTTGTCTTAACCAGTTCCAAACATTTTTCATGATGACGAGGACCTGATGCTAGAACTGGGAGGTAGCTGATGGAACCTTGGGATGCCTTCTAGTAAACCCGTCGTGTTTGGGCTCATTAGATTTGTCTTAACCAGTTCCAAACATTTTTCATGATGACGAGGACCTGATGCTAGAACTGGGAGGTAGCTGATGGAACCTTGGGATGCGAACTAGTAAACCCATCGAGTTTGGGCTCATTAGGTTCGTCTTGACCAGTTTTAAATATTTTTCATGATGACGAGGACCTGATGCTAGAACTAGGAGGTAGCTGATGGAACCCTGGAATGCCTACTAGTAAACTCGTCGAGTTTGGGCTCTTTAGATTCGGTTTAACCAGTTTTAAATATTTTTCATGATGACGAGGACCTGATGCTATAACTGGGAGATAGCTGATGGAACCCTGGAATTCTTACTAGTAAACCCGTCGAGTTTGGGCTCATTAGATTTGTCTTAACCAGTTCCAAACATTTTTCATCATGACGAGGACCTGATGCTAGAACTGGGAGGTAGCTGATGGAACCTTGGGATGCCTACTAGTAAACCCGTCGTGTTTGGGCTCACCAGATTTGTCTTAACAAGTTTCAAACATTTTTCATGATTATGAAAACTTGATGCTAGAACTGGGAGGTACCTAGTTGATGAAACCCTGAAATGCCTACTAGTAAACTCGTCGAGTTTATGCTCATTAGATTCGTCTTAACCAATTCTAAACATTGTTCATGATGCCGAGGACCTGATGCTATAACTGGGAGATAGCTAATGGAACTCTAGAATCAATATTATAAAATAGGAATGAAATTTAATTTAATGAAATTAATTAATTATTATTATTTAGAGGGAATTAATTTTCTAATTGTCTTGTCAATCAAGTTTTGAATATGAATGCCAAAGTTGTTTAAAGATAAACCTTAATAAAAAGTACATCTAGCCAGTTTGCAAGTTAGTAGTATTAGTGTGGCCTTCATGATTGTTACAATATAGAAAAGATAATATCACAATAATGGATTCCTCGATTAATTTAAAAAAATTAAAATAAAACTAAAATTAAAAATTTAAAAAAACCCCCGACGCAAAAAGATCTATAAAAAGTAAAAAAATAACTTAGTAAATTACTCTTTCAACCTTTTAACGTCATTAAAGGAATCTATAAATATTTAAAAGATGAGTGTCACTAAGTCGGGGGACCGCAATTGTCATTTTTAATTCGTTTAAGTAAAATAATAATTTTCATATTGCGGTCCCCCGACTTAGTGACACTCATCTTTTAAATATTTATAGATTCCTTTAATGACGTTAAAAGGTTGAAAGAGTAATTTACTAAGTTATTTTTTTACTTTTTATAGATCTTTTTGCGTCGGGGGTTTTTTTAAATTTTTAATTTTAGTTTTTCATAGCGAGCTTTCATAGCTCGGTATACCTGTATAATTAATACTCGTCAAGACAAATCATACGAGCCTAAACTCGATAGTTAAACGATTTACTACCAAGTTCCTATATGTGGATATTTAGGAACTTGGTAGTTACCTAATCGTTCCAGTTCCATTATCAGGTCTGAAATTTATTATGACATAGACGTCTATGTCATAATAATTTTGCATTGTCATCTGATTTACACATGCATGCAAAATTTCAACTCAATCGATAACTGGAAAGTGCATCCAATTTAATTTGCAAGATTTGATGACAGACAAACATCGGGTGAGACTAAATAAAAGCTTGTAATAGAGCAACTTGTCACCGATATCACGGATATTGTGACGTCACTATCAAATTAAAGTTTTATGTTGAACTAACACACCCGAAACCGTCAACTCATAAACAAACCCACATACCGCACAGTCCCATACAATGAATGAACTCCTAGTAAAGTCAACATAACGTCCATTGTCTTCAAACTAGCTACCTAACAATTCTAAATTCAAATTGCGAGACCGCAAACCCATTTTGCAAACCCTACCGTTGCCGCGAGAATTTTCACGTATTCCAAAGAACGTGTAATTTCTTATGTAAATATTTGATATGGTCTCGGTTCGAATTTTCGTTTTACACATGCGAAGGGTAAATTCTATGTACTTTTGTTACTTTCGTTTATTTTAATATCGACAGTCACGAGACGCATTTGAGGGTTGGGTATTTTTTAACGTTTTAATAGCGATGCGTGATTTTTTTTTTACACCACTTAATTATGTTATATAACCCTCACCTAAAACAGACCATTTGTACCAAGGATGAAAATCACCTGTAATAAGTTGCAGGGCCCAGATGGGTTGGAGCGTACTGGGGCCAGGGTTATCTGAAAGGAAACCCGAGCCCCGGTATGAAGGCTAGAAGGAACGGGGTTGGTTTTTAGTCAGTAAGAGTCTGACACTATCTCCCGCTCCACCCAAGGGCGGGTTTTGTCATTGGATGATTTTCCCACCGAAAAAAAAAACTTTACTAAGTTTAAAATGTTTTATGTTTAACTAGCTTTTTCAGCTTAGCTTAGGTTAAAGTGATTTAAATGTTTAAATTAACAAATTATTGTCATCTACACTAATATTATAATCAGGTAAAGTTTTTTTTTTGTTTTTATGTTTTTTTGTTTGATAGGTAATCTCTGAAAATACTGGTCTAAATACTAAGTATTGCTAAAATGTTTTTAATCAATAGAAAGCTGCTTAATTGCTGAGTGATTTAGGCTATTTATATCATGTACGCGAGCGAAACTGCGGGTAAAAGGTAGTATTATGATATTCCAAGTCATGGTCTACCCGTGTGTCAAGTTTTTTTTTTTTTATATTGTTGATAGGTTTGCGCTTGACTGCTATCTCACTTGATGGAAAGCGACGATGCGGTCGACGATGGAACGCGCTTACCTAGAAGAAACTTATTCACTTTCGACTTAAAGATTCCCGGGTTGTAGCTATCAGGAAACACAGACTCCGGCAAGGAATTCCACTCCTTATCTGCACGCACAATGAATGTGTTTCCGAAACGTTTTGTGAGTGTAGGTGGGATGTCTACCATGTACCGGTGGCGCATCGCCGTACGTCTGGTAGTCCGATGATGGAACGGGCTAGGCGGAATCAGATTATGCAATTCCGACGTACACTCCCCGAAATACAACCGGTAAGAAAACCGACAGGCTAGCAACTCGGCTTCGATGCTCTAGACTTTGAAGCCTCGAATCGACGAGTGTATCATCGCCAATTATCCTTTTGACTCGCCTCTCAATTGCAAAATATGTTCGACCGTTTGATCGTAAAGTACATTCCGAATTTCACATTTGTGTCATTCGAGTGACTAAATATACAAAACAAAAGCCTGCAACTTATTTTCAGTTCAGCTATAGTGGGTCAGAACTTGGTACTGACCTAATACTGGACTAATTTTAGACGGGACGAGTTTAACTCTCTAACTAGATCACAAAGGCAACCGTTTTAGCCGAAAAAGCTTTACCGTTTTAATCCACTCCAATCAACCTTCGATTGAATTTTGACTAGTATAGTGGTTTGTGAGCCTGACTGCTATGCTGGAGGTCATGGGTTTCATTACTACCCAAGACAAATGTTTGTGCGATGACCACGATCATTTTTTCTGTGTCTGGGTGTAATTTATGTATTATGTATGTATTTAGAAATATACAACGTGTAACGTTAAATGCACAAAACCTGAAAATAGTTAGATCAGAATAACGAGCAGAATCAATTATACCACTTTTTAATATAGGTTACATTTTCAAAAAAACCTTTATTAAAAATGTCGCCTTGTCTATTTATGAATAGATTAAGCCATCACGTACGCAAACCCGCTGAAATAGTTAAACAAACACAATCCAATCAAATTTTCTCATACACGGGATAATAAAAGTTCTTATTTCAATGCAGATATGAATTTTAAACAAACTAAAACTGCTCTAAAATATATTTTTTAATGTTTTTTTTTCTCACGTAATTAGGTCAATCGAATTAAAAATCATTTGGGTTGTGTGAGGTTTTGCACATTTAACGTTACACGTTGTGTAAATATGTTTATCAGTTGTCTAGTACTCATAGCACAAGTTTTGCTTTGTTTGGTTGTGTGAAAATTGTTGGAATTATTATAATTTAATTCAAATCAAATGTACTTTTAATTTTTTTTTTACAAGACGAGACATCAAATTAATTAATAGTATTTGTTCCTGACGTATTAGTGCTGCCACCTAGTGGTTGCTATTTTAGAAAACCCTCATTAAAAGACTTTTGTGGTTCCGAACCCAAAGGCTGACCAACGTAACCCTATTATTAGGGTCTCGCCGTCCGTGCGTCTATCTGACAGAGGTCACTCATACGCACAAAGTTTTGGGACCACATTCATTATGCGGACTCGTAAGGAGTGGAATTTCCTGCCGGAGTTTCTGCTTCCTGATGGCTATAACTTGCAAGTCTAAGTCATGAGTGAATAGGTTAATTCTAGGCAAGCTTTGGTGGACCATTTCATCGCTTACCATCAGATAAAATAGTGGTCAAGCGTGAGCAAATCAATAAAATAATAAAAAAGTCTGTATGGAACCCTTGATTTTTTAATATTTATGTAGACTAATATTATAAAGTGGTAAATTTTGTTTTTTTTTTTGTTTGAAAGTACTGGTTCGGTTGCTAAAATTTTTTCACCGATAGAAAGCTGCTTTATTCCTGAATGGTATAGGCTATGTAAGCGGGCGAAACCGCGGGCAAAAGCTAGTATTAAAAAAATCCAGCCCAAAAAGATAAGCAGATCAGCACGCTTAGCCAAGTTGTTATTCTACAATCGTTAACGCTGTCGAAAAGTGATAAAACATATGGGAATGACGTCATAAGAACAAACGAATAGAAAATTCGTAGCCAAGTTGACGTCGTTCAAAACGATGCAATGAATGGTTATCGTTTCTACAATATTCAACGCTAGATCCTTAAAAATGGTAGCCAAGTTACAATTTTGACAAGCGTTAACGAAATGTTGTCTATGTTTTTGAACGACAGTCGAGACCCGCTAAAAAATGGCGTCTATTTTGATTTGATAAGTTGACTGTTGAGGTCGAGACCGAAACTTATTTTATTTGCCATACTTTTAAAATAATATTTGTTACTATGCATACTTTAAATATGTTGCGATGTGCTCATAACCAAGAAGTGTGGCTTAGGCGCCGAAAAAGAAATGTGTATTGTAAGTGCATGGAAACAATATCCGATATGCCGGAAACTTTGTTTATGCAGCACTTTCGATTAGACAAGTCGACTTTCGTAGCCCTTTGCCAAGAACTCCGCCAGAAAACTGTCTTGCAAGGAACCAGCGAGATTCCGTTAAAAGTTAAGGTAAGTGCTTAGTAATCTGAACTTATAAAATGGCTATTTTTCACTTAGGTACTTAGCTCCATTTAATGTTCTCAATATTTGTGTTTTTATAGGTGTTGTGCGCTCTTAGTTTCCTGGCCACTGGATCCTATCAGCGAATTGTTGGCGTCACTCAGAATCTTGCCCAACGCACAGCGAGTCGGTGCATAAGACAAGTTGTTGACGCTTTGAACCACCCTGCTATCATGGCCAAATGGATTGTCTTTCCAAAGACACGACAAGACAGAACATTTATTAAACAAGAGTAAGTACTTATCAAACAATGTAACAATAAGTATTTTAATTATAGTGCCTATTCATTTATTTATAGTACACAATGAGGAACTCGACGTTAAATATTAATACTGAGCTGCACAGATCCTTATGTCAGACACCTATCTAACCGAAGAACATATCATCATATGGCTCAGTAACTAGGTAGTGAAATGCAGTTGTGCCTTGTGAAATTGTGGTATGCAGCTACATCTGGTTACCTAGTCCAAAAGCCGCCTCAAACATAGTTGGGAAAAGCTTGGCAGATGATGATATAATGAAGAACACACATTTAAATGAGCAATTATTGTTTTAGGTTCCAAAGAAGATTTGGCCTGCCTGGAGTGATTGGATGCATAGATTGTACCCATGTAGCGTTGGTAAAGCCCAATGATGAAGAGCATTTATTCTATAATAGAAAAGGGTATCATTCATTAAATGTTCAAATGGTAGATATAATGTTTATTCGTACTGCATGGCTTGTTAAAGCAAGATAAATCATTTCTTAATATTAATTTTATTTTCAGATTTGTGATAGTGATCTACGCATTTTAAACGTAAATGCCAAGTTTGGTGGAGCTACTCATGACTCTCATATATGGTCTTCTAGTCTAGTTGAACCATATATGCGTGAACTTCATCAAAATAACGAGCATGTATGGCTATTAGGTAGGTATTTTAGTAGTAAAAAAGGTTTAATATATAGTTGTTAATAACTAATTTATTAACTTGTCTTAAACTAAATTTTCAGGTGACTCTGGATATCCCCAACGCCCTTGGCTTATGATACCTATTCTCAATGCAGTTCAAGGTACTAGAGAAGAACGGTACACTCAGAAGCATGTGCAAGCCCGTAACTGCATTGAGCGCTGTTTTGGACTACTCAAAGCACGGTGGAGATGTTTGCTTAGAGACAGGGTTCTTCACTATCATCCATATGTAGCTAGCAACATTGCAATGGCGTGTTGTGTGTTACACAACATAGCTTTGAAAGCTGGCTTGCCACCACCACCACTATCACTTTCTGCTACACATGATGATGGGGATGATATAATCATGCAAGATCCCACACCCACTGCAACAGGTAGCCAAAGTGATCTAATCCAAGGAAGAGCGATGTTAAACTGTTTATTGAATAGGTTGTAGTAAGATTATTTTAAGTTATTAATAAAACATTTATTACAAATACAGTTATTATTATTTTTATAATATTTATAATTCATAAAAAAATTAGTAGTGACGTAAGGAAAGATATTTCAGAGTAGTCTCAATATTTTTACAATCCCCTCAATAGGTTTTAGGCGCAGTATTGTTAAAAAGTATTTTACATAAAATCAAATTACAATGAAAACCAAAAAATAAAATAAAAAGGATTTTACATAAAATCAAAAAGGGGAGAGGAATTAAAGTATATTAATAAAAGTAGGCGAAGCCGCGGGTAAAAGCTAGTACTAAAATAAATTGAAGAATCAAAAGTAGTCAACAAAATTGCTTTGAATAGGACTTTTAATTGAAATAAAATTCGGTATTTATTTCAAAAATGTCTTATTTAATAATAAAATATGTCTTATCAACTTTGTAAATTTTTCATTATACTTGTATTTTTTTTTTCAAAAACAAATCAAATTAAAACAATTTACTTACAATTCAAAAATGACAAAATATCTAAAAACAAATCAAATCAACAATGTAAATTTAAATAATTAAATTTACCAGCCCTAGTTATAGATCAGTACATATTAACTCATAACGATTAACAATAAAAAAAAAATTAACTATCACAGGAAATCAACTTAAAACTTAATCAAATCATCCGTCATTTATAAAACATACTATTGTTAAATATTATAGAAAATCAACTTTTAGTATGAGAAATAGTAATCGGTATATTTTTTTAAACAACAAATATTAACAATTCACACAATATAATCTAACAATTGTAAAATATCACAGAAAATCACAGAGTATAATCAGCTAAATGTATATTTTATTAAAAATTACGTGGCAGAGACCACCATCACATTATGGGATAATATCTGTCGAAGGTAGTGATGATGGTCTCAACTGTATCATTTCGATTAAATTATCGACAGCACCACCCAAACGACTTAAAACTTGAATTTTCTGTTCCTCTAATTCCAGTCTTTTTGCTTCTAATCGTAACCTTTCAGTTTCCCTCTCATGGAATTCTTTATTCCGGTCTGCCTCGATTTGCAGCCGGCGATTTTCAACAGCCACGAACTCGCGATTCCGTTCTGCCTCTATTTGTAGCCGGCGATTTTCAACAGCCACGAATTCGCTCGTGGCTCTTTCAAAGGGCGTTTGAATGCGCCGTGAACGCGCTGGATGAAGCCTACGGCGCTGCGGCGTTGATGTGGTGGGCGTCACCGCGGGCGACGGGCTTTCCCGATGCCGCCGCCGCCGCTGCGGAACACCACGTGACGTGGACGCAGTAGGCGACGCCACTGATGGCATCGGTGCAGACGCAGTGCTGGGCAACGGCATCGGTGCGGACGCACTGCTAGGCAACAGCATCGGTGCGGACGCACTGCTGGGCAACGGCATCGGTGCGGACTCACTGCTGGGCAACGGCATCGGTGCGGACGCACTGCTGGGCAACGGCATCGGTGCGGACGCACTGCTAGGCAGTGACGTCTGGGCCGACACTGCTGATGGCAGCAGAGCGGACGCAATGCTGGGTGGCAGCATTTGGACTGGAGATGGATTGTGAAGCAGCATTTCTCCAGAGCAAGGTAGCATCGAAGGTGTGGTACATGCTGTTGTTGCTGAGAACAAAATAATTATTGTTATATTACATTTATGGCCAAAATTAATTATTTAGTCAAAACATTGTATCTTAATAAAAAAAGTACCTTGTACAGGATTTGATGGAATAAATTCCAGTATCATTTCACCTGTAGCGGTTTGGTATGGATAGATTGTATCGGTTGGATGTGGACTGTTTCCCCCTGATGGTGCAGCCTGAAAAATATGAAGAATATAAATTAGATAGATTACACTTGTTTGTAAAAGAAAATACAGTAATAAGCAAATGCCACAAGCAAATAACTAAAACTAACATCAAAGCCTCTCTCCTCAACTCCAGCTTGCCCAATGACAGCAGACAAACCCATTAAACTTAACACCCTCTCTTCTGAAGCTGTGAGAGTTTGCCTACTGCTTGGACCACCACCAGTACCGGAAGCCTCTCGTCGTATTGCGAGGCTTTTTTTTTTAGTTTTTGCTTTCCAGTCTGCCCACACCTGAACAATTAATTTGTTTGTTATGTTTTGTCATTGTTATTATTTATCATTTTCCAGTATTTATTAATAACCTGATTGTTTTATTTACTTCATTTTGTAAATTACTAATGATGAAAGATGTGATGAAGCAGGGAGGGGAGGGGTAGAATACTAAAATGATAGGTAATAATGGAAAATAATAAAATACAATTTTACAAAGGTTGACAATCTTACTTTTTTCCATTTGATAAGTGGCCTTACAGCTCCTCCACCCATGGAGTTAAGAAACTCCTCCAATTCCTGCCACAGTCGGTCGGCTTTTATTCTGCCTTGAGGCCCTTGCTGGGGCCTACTTATATCGCCATGCCTGCAGCACAAATTAAAACTATTTTAGTCAAATAAAGATCTATTGATTAAGTAATCAAGCACAATTGTTTTCTTTGTTTCGTAATAGCCATATTAGTTCATGTTGCGCACGTTTATTTACGTTTTCAGCTTTCAAGTATCGTGTATAACTAAAAATTTACGTACCTTTCCATAAACTCCAATAAGGCTGCGAACTGTTCTGGGCTTGCTCTGGTTCTAGATTCCATACTATAAAAGTTATCACATCATTTAATAAGGTATCTTTGACTCATAAACAGGATTATTATTATCATAACATTTCGCGTCACAGTAAAGTTTAACTCAGCACTGTGATATTATTATAAACGTATTATAAGAAAACTTGTACCTGTATTTCGCTTTCTTTTTTATCTTGGAACTTATTCACTGTCTAAACTTACTCTAATACCTTCTCAATCATTCAAAACTAGACTATATCTTACAAAATACTCTAGTTACGAAAGTTCCGCTCGCGCAAAAAGTACCTAAACAAACTTGTTTATGACACAGTGTTGCCAGACAACTATCTCGAGTTTCCCCAAACCTTCCCCGAAATCCTCCAAAAGGTTAAAAAAAAAATTATCAACAAATGGCGAAATAGTTTTTTTTTTATAAAATAAATTAAAAAAAAGCTATTTGGTACTATTTGAGCAAGTACCCATTACTGAATCAGTATCTTCTCTAGCGTCGTCTGAAGTTCTGGACATTTTTTGTTTTGTTGGTTTTCTTCAAACACCAAGGTACAGAGACCAAATTGATGTACATTTAGCGGACAGTAATGGTAAAACCTGCTTTTCTTAGCAAGCGAGCGACAGTGACGAGATACGGACGCGATTGAAGCGCTCAGCTAGGTCTTCGTTCACCAACCAAGACCCATCACAGTAAACTTATCGTCTTATCTTTATAGATACAAGAATGAAAATACTAGTAAGGTTGACAGGAAAAACAAATATAAATATACAATCGATTGAAACTCGATTCTTTAAATGTGCGAATAAAGTAAATCAGTCCGTAGGGTATACCTACAAGTGTGGTATCTAAATTTAATAGTAGTGGTCAGTGGTATAAAAAGATCCTTGATCTGGCATCACTGCTTTTGATGTTAGTTTGACATTTGTTTTTTTGTTAATGTTTTTAGCCTGGATAATAAGTTTTTTAAGCCATGTCTTTGTTGTATGAATAGTTAATTTAATTACCATTTTAAGTAATATGGATGTACACATTTAAATTTTTTTGTAGTATTGCTCAGCAAATGTGTCAAGTTAACGTTCTCGGCAAACTTCGGTGAGGTCCCACTCAATTTCGTGCTTGTTTCAATGATTCCACATATTGTTTAGTTCGCAAACCCTTAAACTACAAAACTAGGTATACTAATATTACGTCACAATACAATAATTCACGAATTACGCCTACTAGGAATTAATTCACGAATTAATTGAAACAACCACTTCACTCGAAGACATTCCGGCAAAAACCTGTTTGAAGTTTGTAGGAACGCTAGCCATAGACTAAAGAAGAGGTCGTTTTTCTATAGGCATTGTAGAACAAGCGGCCGACTATGGCGCGTCAACTTGGCTACCAAATTATCGTTTTCTACAATTGCTGACGCTGAGGCGTTGTCGATTGTAGAATGGAATTCTACAATAAACGGTTGTAACTTGGCTAGGGGGGCAGGTCCGCTCCACACTGGGCACCCAATTGCACATCGGACTTTATGACGCCAAGAGCCGTCACAGATGGCGAGATACCACCGGTACAAAGCTAATCCAGCAAGAACTCCACGACCCTCAGTAATGAGGAGGATAAAAAAAAACATCGAATAATGTTAGGCTTAACACACGGACATAAATCTTCGTTCCAGTGAATTACTGTGAACCATAAATTAAACATCACCATCGGCTGGGGATTTGGAAATTGTGAATAATTCATTGTTATACGTGAAGATAGGAGCATATAAACCTCGCTTCATGTATATTTGGATTTAGATAATAATCTCCAAGATTTTAATGGCGGAATATGTGGTTACATGTTTGTGTATGGATGTGTGTCTGTGTTCAGATCATGTGATGTAGAGATGGTGTCTAATCCTTACTAATATTATAAAATCGATAGTGAGTTACTTTGTTTGTTTGTTACGTCTTCATGCCTAAATGGCAAAACCGAATAGGCCATTGGATACTTTTTATCCTGGAAGTATTTTCCCTTGGGATAATTTCTGCTATCACGCGGGCGAAGCCGCTGGGAGCAGCTAGTTATAATATAAGTAGTCGGTTATAATCCGAAACGTTCGAAGTTTAAAAAAACATAATCCTATCATTGGTTTGCCAACCGTTTGTACTAAGAATTGTTTCCCAAAACGAGTTTCGGAAACAACTGAGTCCTCAAAAATATATTCAAAATGAATACGGTGTCTTTGGCATCGACGCAAAAATGAATACCATGGATCCAGTACATGATTTTGGACCCCTAGTGGTGGAAGTTTTTGTCGGCTTATTCCTAATTAAAAAAAAAAAAACGATGAAAAATTGCATCACTGGGGGCGTGTACTGGATCCATGATATTTGTTTATGTGTCGATGTCAAAGATAGCCTATATATTTGGTATATCTTTTTCACAGCCTAACTTAATAGATTTACCAAAAAAAAATTGCTTTTATTTATTCAGTTACCTTAATGTTATAACGTCCAGTTGTGATATACAAGCTGTATATCGGCCTCTCCATACAAACTGTCCAATCAAGTTTATAATTTTGTATGGTGAGGCTGATGTTTTTTGTTTCCTGAAAAAAAAAAAAACTGGTGGAAGTTTGTTCAGTTTCGTCTATTTAGCAAGCCCTTAAAGTTTGCGGAGGGCTGTCCCTTACACCTAGTATAAAGAGTATTGAATGCTACAAGAAATTGTGTAGTCAACCTGTGTGTAAACGAAAGTCTACGTTGCATTATGCATCATTAAAATATGGAATCTATTTATAATTAAAAAAAAATCAAACGTTGTTTTTAAAAGAATTCAAAATAATACTATAGTGAAGACCTAATTAAATTTAAGAAGATTTTAAGTCCGCCCCGAATTTTAGCTTCAAGGATAATTTACTCTCAACTTTTTTGCCTTCACGGGGAAGCACATCCCATAGTTATGGTAAAAACAAGCGAGGGTTTGTTAATTCCCTTTCTTTTTAGCCATTATACAAAATTATCTTGGTTGGTCCCAAGATAATTTTGTATAATGGCGAGCGCACACTCGATTCTACAAAAGCATGATAACGGTATATTCGGTTGCACTCAACCTCGAATCTTCTTCAAATATTTTTCGACTTCAAATATCTTGGCTGGTCCCAAGATAATTTTGTATAATGGCGAGCGCACACTCGATTCTACAAAAGCATGATAACGATATATTCGGTTGCACTCAACCTCGAATCTTCTTCAAATATTTTTCTCGGAAAAATGTTTGAATTTCATCTTACATCTTTTATGGCATAAAGTTTGCGATGACACTTCTAAGCGAAATATTTATCATTTCTGCACACATTGTGGAACCCTTCTAAGCTATATATATAACAGTAATAAAATATGAAACTTTTCAAATACTCTCTTTCAGTCAGTGTGTTAACTTTTTTAAATGACTACTGCCATGCCATTTAGGGACTGTCCTAAAACAGTCCCTCCATCATCATTATCATTTCAGAACTCACCTGCTGAATATAAGCCTCCTCTATGTATCACCATAATGCCCAGTCCTGTCTGTCTCGCATCCATCAGATTCTCATGACCCTCACCAGGTCATAAGTCCACCTTGTGGAAGGCCTGACGCTGCTTCTTCCATATATCGCTACTCCAAAACCTTTTTGCCCCATGTAACTTTGGCTTCAAAAAACCCTAACACTACATTGTGCAGTTTTTAGATAATTATGAGCTTTTTTAATGTGGGTTTTTGAAAAATACTATCTATCTATAAAATGGATGCAATCAAATTTAATTTTAAAGAGCCTCTTTCTGAATTGAATATTTTGTAGTTTTATTTTTTATAATCTTTTATTTAATTTCACCTGTCCCGATGTTTGTCTGTCATCAAATCTTGCAAATTAAATTTTATCCACTTCCCTGTTACCGATTGAGCTGAAATTTTGCATGCATGTGTAAATCAGGTATCAATGCAATATTATTATGACATGGAGCTGATCTGATGATAGAACCGGAAGGTGGCTATAGGAACTTGGTCGTTAAACGACACAACCCCATCGAGTTTGGGCTCGTATGATTCGTCTTGACGAGCATTAATTATATAGGTATTATATCGCGCTACAAAAGCTGGAACTTGCTATGAAAAAAATAATTTAATTAAAAACTTGTTTTTAAATGATATAGAGTTAAGAGCGCCCAACTCGTGATAGCTTCCCATACATCTGCTCTTACGTGATTAAGGTAATAAAAAAAAATGAATTTTGTTTAGTGTTTTAGTTTATTATGGAAACGCAGATATCGTATGGCTACTTCTAGGTCTCCAATCAAAACAAAACCAATCTAAAAACGTTCTCACAGTAACTAACCCTTAACATAAGCTTACACATAACAAACTATGTCTTACACAACAGCACAGGGACTCGTTACAACAAAACAAAAGTTTTCCAATGAATGTCTCCTAAACTTGCCAGGGCTGTCCCTATTGGCTGTCCTAAGCGATAGATTCGCGACACATGGGGTCCCTAATAACAGGGATATTGATACCGCTTGCCTTTACGTGCCTTATACGACGTTGTAGCTGTAGCATAAAGTTATAGGTTTGTCTGATTGTAACCGTTATATAACACGGAATAAAAGAACAATATGGTTCAGTGAAGTTATTAGTTGCGTGTTGGATTTTGCTTCCGGAAGTTACGGGAAAATAAATGTTTAGAAATACGAGTATGATCATCATCGTCATCATTTCAGCCGATATACGTCCACTGTTGGATATAGGCCACCCCTAAGTGTCGCCACAACAAACGATCATATGCGTTTTTCATCCATCGGTTTCCGGCAACCTTCACCAGGTCATCAGTCCACCTTGTTGGAGGCCTTTCAATGCTGCGTCTTCCGGTACGCGGTCGCCACTCCAGAACCTTTCGGCCCCTACGGCCATCTGTTCTGCGAGTATGATAAGAATATTTTATTAATTACTAGCAACCTCCTGGTCCCTTCCCCACCAGTTTCGAAAGGGTTTTACAAATCATTTAAAATTCACGGTTTTTTTTACTATAATATGATGTACGATATAAGGGCTGGTTTTTGCCTTGGACAAAAGATAAGAAAGAAAAGAAAATAAAGAAAAATGATTTATTACTATTTATAAGCATTGCCATACAGCGTGGGTACATTACCAGTCAACAGCAATGGAGAAGAGTTTTTTGACGCCATATTTTAGTTTGATTTCAGTTGTAGATAGCGAAAGTTTTTTATTTTTTTTTATTGTTGTTATAGTTATTTTTTTAAAGTAAATTATTTCCTAACTAATAAATAATGGTGAAAACTGCATGAATATCCGTCAGTAGCTTTTGAGTTTATCTTGGACAGAAAGTCTATAGAGCAGTCTCTTACTTCCAATTTAAAATCTATATATATAAAAATCAATGCCACTTTTCGTTGTTATTTTATAACTCAAGAACGGGCTCACCTATCAAACCAAATTTTAAGGCTTTGTTTGGACTATTTAGTAGATGGTTTATGTGAAGTTTGGTAGGGTAGAGTAGGGTATAGTAGGGTAGAGTAGGGTAGAGTACTGTACAGTAGAGTAGTGTAGAGTAGTGTAGAGTAGTGTAGGGTAGAGTAGGGTAGAGTAGGGTATAGTAGGATATAGTAGGGTATAGTAGGGTAGAGTAGAGTAGGGTAGAGTAGAGTAGGGTAGAGTAGGGTAGAGTAGGGCAGTGTAGGGTAGAGTAGGGAAGAGCAGGAGCGAAGCCGTGCGGGCAAAAGCTAGAAAAATATAATTTAAAATAGACAGTGTAAATGATTGAAAACAAAAAATTAGAAAAATCGTTGAAATAAAAAAGAAGAATATGATCATTATATTTAGTATATACTAATTCTGGTTCCCTCCATCCCTTCCATTGTTCTCGGCTCTGATCCACTTCTTTCCATTTCCAAAGAAAGACATCTAAATCGTCCCGCCATCTCCTTCTTGGTCTGCCACGACCCTTTCGTAATAAATAAGATTAGACAACCTAAGACTCAATTCAGCTTTCGTTACAGAGCTGAAATCGCGTAGACCAATCAATCTAAAATAAAAATAACTTAAGACAGAATCCTCCAAGAAAATGGGACTCAAATCCTCATGTAAGACGACGTGAGGCTATGTACTAAAACTTTATTTGGGCCAGTTCTCAACTGGCTATTACTTTGTCTTAATCTTTCCACAAACCCTCCAACAGATTTAGGTGTCGAGAAAACTCTTCAGTTTTCAGCATGGTTATCTTTAGTTTTTAGTGTGGTTTTTGGGTCTTTAGAAGAAAAAATTAGACAAGTGCGAGTCGGTTACGTGCACTGAGGGTTCCGTACAAACTCTTTTAGAGCCATAGTTGAATTTCTTTGCAGTGCGTATGAGATCTTTCCAAGCTCACAAAATATTGTTACTGAAACGCCGCTAACCTTTGTGAGAGAATCAATTTTATATATTTGTCTCTGTTATACCCAGGAAAAATTTTAACATAGCTGTCCCTCGCACAGAGTGATAGTAAGCGATTTTGACTGCCGCACCTGCGAAAAATTACGCATGCGGCTTGTTCGACCTCATAACGCAGTACGCGTGTAAATAATCATATTTATAAGTAAAGCAAGCTAAGTTGATTTCATCTAAAAGATGTTTCAAATAGTTTTGGTATGGTTTGCATTATGTGATTGACTGTCGAATACGCACAGACTGTAATAAATTACTTTTGCTAGTTTTAAAAATACTTGAACGCAAAATGGCATACTTTTAATGTAAATAAAAGTAAAGATGCCAATCTTCAAGTATGCTCATCAAAAAGCTAATAATTATCAAGAACTTACACAAAATGTCGTTGCAAGAATTATCCAAAGTCCCATCTCCAATTTTAGGGCCCAGCGGTACTAATTCTGTCCTCCATTAGGGCAATTTACGGTCCCAATCCCTGTCAAAGGTGCCTTTTGGAGGACTACCGTACTTTACTGTGTTATCATCTATAATATACGAGGACCGAGTCTGTAACGCTATGAATTATTTAGCTGTTTGAACTAAATTACTCGTAGATGTCAATACTGTTCATTTAGTTTACTCTAGAATTCTCAAGAGACACTTTGAGACGTCTTGTCACTTTGAAACACAATTTGGTAGTGACAGCGTGTCAGTTTTTTGTTTGTACGTGGTAAATTATTAAATTACCTTTCCCACTCTTGGTGGAGCGAAAGCTGTCAAAGTTTTAGTGACCAAAACCTACAATTTTCCTTCATTGACCCTTTATTGTGAGGGCTACCGTAATTTTTTCGAACAATCCGCAGCCCTGGCAGTTATCAGCCTTAACTGGTCCCGTCGATTTTGCTGACGTTGCTTTGAGGCGCACACAACGTGTCGAAAACTCGAGTTTGGTCCTTACTGGACAGCCGGATGGCGAGCTACCCATTGCTCGCCTTCCAGACACTAAGACATATAACGGTGAATTTAATCTTTCGAATACCGTAATTAGAGATACAATAGAAAAACAATGAGAGAGCGAACGCGTTCGCTTGGGGTTTAATGAATTAAATTGAATCGCTTGCTATAAAGACTTCGGCTGTTCTGATACTCATCCAGTCATCAACATTCTGATCCCATGTTAGTTTGTGTCAATATTACACTTGTACTGTCATCATTAACACCACCTACATATTCAATAGTTCCTATGTATGTGGTGATAATGATGACATTACAGGAACAAGAAGTAGTGGTATTAGAGTTCTTCGTGGTATCAAATATTGATCAAGGGCCCGGCTCAGACACAACACCCGTCTAGTCGGAGGATTTCCCTTTCAATGGAGGCAGTTGTTAAGGGAGAGTTTACGGTATGTGATGTATCTTATTTACGAAAAAAAAGCCATTACAAAGGTATGGTAAAATAATAAAGTCGCACGAAATATACATAAAGAAATATACAATATGGACTATCCAAGTCTAGTGGCTTGAAGCTAGTGCTTCTATCTGTCATAAAACATCCACACTACACCAAAGTCGGTTCATTCGTCAAAGTACCCAAAGTCGGTTCTATTCCCGAAGTCCATTTTACGAAAAAAAAAATACATTTAGCCAGACATAGAACCTTCTTTTTGAAGTCCGTTAAAAAAGCCATTATAACGGTATGATAAAATAATAAAATCGCACAAAATATTCACAAAGAAATATACAATATGGACCACCCAAGTCAAGCTTCGATCTGTCATAAAACATCTGATATTCATACACCAAAGTACCCAAAGTCGGTTCTATTCCCGAAGTCCATACATTACAGTTTTATTGGTTGGTACAAAATCTAAAGGATGGGTCTCGTCCCGTCAGTCATTTTGACGCGGGTAGGACTGTACTTAATGCTACCCTACCTCACTTAATTCTGGCTCAGAATTAACAGTATGGAGTGAGGTGGAACTTAATCATACAGTGAAAATCTACGTGATTAGATTTTTGAGATAGCGAGCGTGGCAGCTTTAAAATAGGGATGAAAGTGAGCTTGAAAGTAATCTGTAAAAGTGTGTTCACATATATATTATGGCGATTCAGGATATTTATCAGGGTGGGAGTATCCTGTTGTGTAGGTGATGAGTAGGTAGCAAGCAATAAACTAACTATTCCAGCAAGAACAGCGTGGGTTACTCTTGATTTGTACTTAGAGTCGCGTGGCGTGGCATCGCGTGGCGTGAATCTAATGTAGCTCTACAAGTCTTGTTGCCATATAAAGTGTATGGAGACCAACGCGCCCAAATCGGCTTATAAGTAATTCAATTCAATTTGCATGCTGCGGTCTTCCCGTCCGATTATAATTTGAGTGTATTCAAGACAAGAGTAAATAGGCTCTTAAAAAACTATTGCGCTTCGCCATCAACGATTGCATCATTGTTTACCATCAGTTGCACTAAGCAAAGTAGGCACTAGTTTATATCAGATAAAAAAGGCCACGTGTGGCCGATGTAGTTCCTTTAAGCGGGAACTACATTAGACAGATGCACACGTGTACCAAGCCTGATTTATACGTAGAGTTGCGTCGCGTGGCTAATGTAGCTCTACAAGTTTAGTTGCCGCATAAATATGGAGACCAACGCCCCCAGATCGACGTACGTGTCCCACGTGTGCCCAATATAGTTTACCTTTAGTATGATGTAAGCTTTAAGTATTCAATTCGAGCCAAGAAACAGTTCACAAGCTCTTGATCTCATTCATTTTTTTTTTAAATTATTTTTGATAGGTTCGCATCTGACCACTATCTAATAAGGTAAGCGATGATGTGGCCGACGATGGAGCATGCTTTTCTAGAAGTAACCTATTCACTCTTGACTAAAAGACCCCTAGGTTGTACCTATCAGGAAACACAGACTCCAAGATACATTCAGCTGGTTTATTTATTTAGTGAAACTATCCTAAACCAACAGTATATTTAATATTCATTAACTAGAATTGAAAGGGATCTCTTTGGATTAAGAAAAGAAAATAAGTCTAAATATAGATGTCTAGTAAACTTAAGATACGAGTAAAGGTTTCACTTACGTGGTTTTCCGTTTGATGTTTTTCATAAATATGTTATATTTCTTTTTGTTCTAAAAGTAAGCCTTCTAGATTAGGGCCGTGTCTTACTGGGACGGAGTTGCCATAAGCCAGATCATGACGTCAGAAAATGTATAGTTGACTGTATGACCAACAGTGGCCAGGTTAGGTAGGTACACACTACAGAGCTGTATGCATTTTCTTGACTACGCGAACTGATAGCACGGCTATAGTTGGTGTAAATAAAAACTTTTCTGGTATTCGACAAAGTGGAATGAAACTTTTTCCATACAAAGGTGGTATTTTTTTTTCTATTTGCTTATAGGGAAACCTAGAGCATATCTGAAAGAACAGTGTGAGAAATCAATAGCAAAAAGAATTAGGTCTACCAATCGTAACCGAATCCGAAAACCGAGATCAATTTTTTTCAAATACTTTTACACTTTTGTGAAATTGACGAGTAAATCACGGAATTACCGAATGCTCACAGAGTTTTCAGGCGTTATCTTTCTTTTTTTGCATTCTTTTTTCATCAAACATCGCGTTGGATTGCGTTAGATGCAGCAACAAGCTTTTAAACCATGCTCGATATTGACGAAAGGCGAGTGGAAAAGAAACCTTCTTAGTCGTTACATTCAATGTTTGTGTAATATATGTATGTATGATAATAAAGCAATATAATATTAATCCTAAGCTAACATAATAACAAACCAAAGCTAACATATAAACTGACTTGTGTATGTAAATGAATGAAAAATAGCCTCCGGTAGGAAGCCCCTCCTATTGTGTCCTTTATCATAAAATGTATTTATTTAACCCAAATGGTTTTAATATTCATTATTGACTTCAGTTTAAACCAGGGTGCCATTGTGATTATTCAAACGTGAATTTTATGACTTAATTTTGTTCGGCTCGATATTATTCAAAATAAACGGTTTTTGATGAAAAAATTTTATTTTTAATACACTGTGGTTTTTTCTGTTTGACGATTGTGATTAATTTGGTAATCAAATAGTGCATAGTCAGTAGTTAGTATATCTATACGTTTTTTTTTTGTGAATCGTGAGATCGTCCAATGACTTCTCTCGCTCAATGAAAAAGTGAAAGGATGAGGCCGACTATTACTGACTAAACCACAACTGTGTTCTTCATATCCCTGCCACTTTTAGGCACGCAATTTACTGTTTTCCGTACTAGAGCGGAAACGTGCGAGAGCTCACTCTCGCCACAATTAATACGACCTTCATGAGTCATAAACCCCAATTTATAACTTCGTTAGTGTATTGAAAAACATCGTTTGATACACGTGTATATTTAGACACTGCAGCACTCGGCTCCATAACACCCTCGCCGTCTGCTCGGGCAAATTTCACCTCAGCCGCGATGACAATATTTCATCACTTGAATTACTACATATGTTCCCTTGAGATAATTTTGACTTGAACATAGGCGAAGCCGGTGCCAGATGCTAGTTAATTATTGTGCCATTTTCGTTGTACAAACGTAAAACGTATTGCTGATTGCGTTATTGTGGTTCGATTGGTCGAAATAATGGGCTTCCGCGGTCCATTGGAGGGCAATAAAGTCCTCGGAAACCATCCAACGTTGTAACCAGAACACGAACAACTTGCAAATGTATTCTTGTTGCTATCCAACTCCAGTACCGTTAACGCTAGTAGAAAGCTTCAAATGTGCGGGAATAACGTCGTCTCCAACGCTCAGTCACGTGGTCAGAACAAAGAATTGACGGCAAGGTCAACTCGAAGCGTTTGACGCAAGCGAAATGGTTGTCACATGGCTAGAGGGACAGATTTAGTTGCTTTAGACTCGTTTGAATATTGACGTTTTTTAAAACGGGTTTCTTTGGATAGTTGTATTTTGAGAGTGTTTATTCCCGAGTAACAACCTATTTATTCTATTGACGAATTTATCTTCTTAATTAGATTTACTGTTAAATTAAATATAAATAAAAGATGTTATTTAATTTAACTTTGACGATTGAACATTAATTTGGACTGATTATTTGTGACTTTTGTTTATTTGTTTCTTAATGTTGTATTTTATTTTATATGTTTGACATTTTGTTATCATATTATGACATTATATGTAATTGTTTTGTTGACTTAATATTACCAATAAACTACTGTGACTATGACGATATTTTAAGTACGCGGAAAGCGAAGCCGTGAGGAAAAGCTAGTGTTTAATAAAAACACAAAGTTACTAATGTCTAAATTCATAATTATTTTTTCTTTGTAACAGTGCCTGCCCGAAGTACTTGGCTAAACTTTTCTTTTTTTTGTTACAGATTAAAAAACATGTCTATCTCTGAATTCCGGAGGAAGAAGCTCCTTTACGTGTTCAACGTTTTCTTTGGTAAGTTTTTTTTTTTTAAAGAATATTTCTTTGCAAAGTTTTAAAGAGGGATTTTTATAGGCCTTGTTAAAACTTTTCCCCCTTTTCAGATGTCAATCAGAGCGGTACGATAGAAAGGAAAGATTTCGAGTTGGCTATAGAGGTAAGTTTTTATTTTATTCTTGTAATATTTTTTTTTATTTTTCTTTGACAGTAGTGGTGGCCGAGTGATAATGGCAAGGCGCATTACTTTATGTAATGTATTTCATTACCACTGCTCTCAAAACGGTGAAGGATAAAATCGTGAGGAAACCGGCATGTCCTAGAACCAAAAATTCGAATACATGTCATATTTACCAACCTGCACAGGGCCTGCGTGATGGATTACGGCCCATTCCCTCTCCTAGAGAGGAGACCTGAGTTCCAGCAGTGGGAACATTAAAAAGGCTGATGATGATTATGAATATATTTCTTTAACCGCCTTTCAATTAAAATACAAAATCTGCTAAACTGGAGTTTTGTCATAGAAAAAACGGTTAACTACCAATATTTTCAAAGGTTAGACGTAATTAATAAAAACAGTCAAGGGCGAGTTTGAATCGCACATGAAAAGTTCCGTATAATTTTTATTATTTGTTAAAACTCAAACTTATTTTATTTTAAATCTAAGGCCTACATGAGCTCTCATTAAACATTAGAAGCTAGTGCAAAGTTCTAATTTGTCGTTTTCTGTGGAGAATAACCGGCAAGAAATTTCCTGGTTAATCTTTAAAAAAATTATTGATTTTACAATATTTCTAAATTACTATACTAATAGGTAGTGTAGGTCGGTCAACTTTGTCAATCCAAAAGCACAATAAATAATAAAAAAACGGAGTAATTTATGAATTTGCGGAGTCTAAAGTGCTAACAGACAAACGGATGGACGAGCACTAGAAACGTTGTAAGCATTCAGTTTGTACCCTATAAGTAATGAAAAAACAAAAAAAAAAACATTTTAGGTGTACAGTTTTAAGCATAAATATAAAAACGTTATCTTAAAGCGTTCCTAGAAAATGGCTTTACTAATAAAATATTTTGTAACCAAACCTTGAAATTAATCTGTTCTCAAAATTGTACTAATTTTTACGAGAAAATGGCTATTTAAATACCCATCCGTCTACCAAGTTTGCTTAAGTATTAAACTCGACCCTGTAAATGTTGCCAGATGGTAATTTAATGATTAAATTAAAAACGGATTCTTGTAAATACCGTAGATTTAAAATGAATTGGAAAAGATATCATAAGCTTTTCTCTTCTACAAGTCACAAATCAAATTACATAGTTTACAAGAATATTTTAGTATCTATAACAATAATTGTAACAAGCTTTTAATGAAAATATTTTTTTTCATAGCAAGCTTTTATAGCTGGGTATACCTATATAATTAATACTCATCAAAACGAATCCTACAAGCCTAAACTCGATGGGGTTGTGTCGTTAACTACAAAGTTCCTATAGCCAATAAAATTGAATGTATGAATGTAGATTGAATGAATTCAAGTCAATAAAATTGAATTTTATTGACTTGAATTCAATTATGAGTGTACCAATTATGTCAAATTTTCATGGTCAATTTTGTTTTTTTTTTTTACTTTTTTTTTACTGGGCTGGACATGTCTATCGCATGCCGATCGAGCGGTGGGCCAGAAAAACGCAAAATTGGTGCCCTGAAATCGCACGTCGGGGTCGCGGCAGACCAAGAAGGAGATGGCGGGACGACTTGGATGTCTTCCTTGGGAATTGGAAAGAAGTAGCTCAGAACCGGGAGCATTGGAAGGAGTGGAGGGAGGCCTTTGCCCAGCAGTGGGACAATATGGGCTAGATATAATAATAATAATTTTTTACTTTTTACTACTTATACAAATATGACCAGTAATAGGTACAGATAGGGCCTCACAATTTGGGGTGTATAGCTCAATATTTTTAACAGTTCATTTTAGGTCGTAAAGTAGATCACGTTAAAAAGTCATAGTTATTACTCCTGAACTACTAGATTTGAAATAATTTGATAACATATACGTTCCTTTCCACCAAGACACTATAGATACACTTGCTTCGGATTCCACGATTGCCAATAGACATATATAACAGGGTTGTTTCGACCACACCGAAGATATTGCATAGTAAACTACATAGGTTTCAGACAGCTTGGTTTATATGTTCGTGAGGTTGGCAGTAGTTGGCAATATATTGTTGCCAGTGGTAGCTTTCTTTGAATGTGTTTCTGGAGCTTTAGATAACTCGAAATTGTATCAGTAATGTAGAAATTGGATAGTTGGTTCATTTTTTTTAACCTAGTCTTTACTGTCCCACTTCTGGGCAAAGACGTTCCCCAAGTTCTTCCAGACTTTCTTCTCCAGCACCATTTTGAACCAATCCTCGTGGTACGCGTTCAGGTCATCCCGCCACATCTTTTTAGGCTGAGCTCGACGGCGGTGGCACCAGCGCTTTCCTTCTGCAGGAACCCACTACTTGGTGATGCTTGTCTAGCGATTTCTATGTATGCGGCTGACGTGACCCACCCAATTTCATTTGAGCATGACAGCCTCTTTGCCTACGTCTATTATCTTGGATTTTTTTATTATTTATATTACCCGTAAATAGTAATATTACCCAAAATTGCAAATAGAAAGTTAAATTGTCTATCAGTTATAACTATAATAGAAGTATAATAACTATAACTTAACTTTTACTAGAATCTCTTGCCTAGACTGGAAATAGAGCTACTAAATAAGATTTTGAAATTAAAAAAAATAAACGCATTTTTAAACCATACCTCTAAACTAAAAACAATCACACCCAAAGAAAAACAGCACGGATACTTGTAGACCAAGTTTGAGACCGTTTTAAATTTTAAACATACAAAGACTACATTTAAAAATAAGAAGAAGATTTATCTTATTTCTCTTAAAAGATCTAACGAAATAAAACTAGGTCATTCTTTCAAACTGAAATTAATGCATCACGGAACCGTGACGTCAGACCTTTCACAATTTTTAAGTGGGGCCACCACTGATTGATTGGAATCGATACTAATTTGACCATCATCGGTTATTTCGCGTTCCATTACGGAGATGGACGTATTGATTGCTAGCCAAAGTGAAGCGACGTTAATAGCAATCATTTTCGCATCATTCATCTTGCTATTTTTGGTATACATTAATCAATCAGAGTATGTGAGAAGTCATGGTTCACGGGGATTAGTGTTAGGTTGGGTATGGGTTTGTGGTTAGTGAGATCAACAAGTTTTTTTGTTTGTTTTTTTATTGGGCAACAAAGCGTGACGCGACAAAGCGACAACGATGCAACAATTGTTTTTCATAGAATTACTATACTTATTTAGTACCTATATTCGTCGTCCGATAATCGTCCGGACTGAGCCCAAGACGTCAACGGCGCGTGTTGTTTCACGCGCGCTTCAAGGAGTTGTCAGCAAACCGAAGGGGCCTACCAGGTTCGAAGCATACTGGGGCCAAGGAATCGTTTTTAAAAGGAAGGTTTTTAGGTATTATTTATAGTAACCTTGGAGATTCTTGCGGGTTCTTCTCCATAAGAAACATCTAGTTAAAACTGTGCACGAGCTTCTAATGTTTTTTAGTAGTTTTTGAGTGAAAGAGTAATAAACACCCACACATCGGATACATACAAAACTTTCGCGTTTATAATATTACGAAAGTTTTCAGAGATCAACACAGAAATCAAAAAGATATCACTGAACTAAATAAATCATAAATAAATCTTACGCCACTAATGAAACATTTTACCCTAACAAACTACGCTAGATATCACGAGATTTCTATATTTAATCCATTTATTCTCTATTCCATACAGAAAATCTGCCACCTCCGAGGATGGAAGCCAGGTGACCCCAAGAACACGGAGACACATGAGATCATGATCAAGATCTGGGATGGTCTCCGGAAGAGGGCTGACTCCAACAAAGATGGACAGGTAACTATGACTTTCCAACTGAAAAAAAAAACCAGGTTGGGTAACTGATACCTCTACGGTCCGGAGTAATCGTTTCACCTCGTCGTTTATACAGCGTAGGTATATCGAAGGTTTGGAACAATTTGCCTACTGTCTACCCGTCCAATTATAATTTAGGTGTTTTCACGGATAGCAGAGAACCAAAAACAAATCGAAGACATGTGACATCCACCAACCCGCACTGGGCCCACGTGGGGGATTACGGCCTATAATTGCGCTGTATGCCGCACGTGTATTGTCTGCAGTCTGTGGGCAAACTATACACGTGCGGCATAGAGCGCCATCCGCGTCCAATACAATAACGCGTTTAGGGCGGTGTTGGGGCTGCTCCGTTACTGCAGTGCCTCGGGTATGTTTGCAGAAGCGCGCACAAACTGCTTTCACACAACTATGCGTAAGCGCGCAACATCCTTGGTGAGCAGAGTGCGGGCTAGCTCCAACACCGTACTGGCGATGATTGCCACTAGACCGGATTGTCCTCTCATCCGGCATTGTGCAGCTAGACATGTCCCGGTACCAATGCCGGAGAGGAAGTATTAATGTTAATATTATTCATTCAGCTATTTTTATTTTATTTTTCTGTTTTGTAATTTATTAAATTGTGGTTTTAATTTATTTAATTTTGGTTATTTTAATTTTTGACTTGGATTCTAATACTAATTTGATTAATTTAGTTGTAACTTATTTAATTCAATTTTAACTTATTTTATTTGATGTTAATTTATTTTGTTTTTTTTTTCTGTTGACTTTGATTTTTAATTCTAATTTATTTCATTTGATTTTGATTTAGTTTGACGACTTGAAATGTGATGATGTATGATGAATATTTGTAATCTATGGGAATAACTTATCCTGAAATAAATGATTATTATTATTATTATAAACTCTCTTAGAGAGGAGACTTGAGTCCCAGCAGTGGGAACATTAAAAAAGCCAAAGATGATGATGATAACATACTACGTAAAAAAGGTAAAGTCACCCAAAGAGCGTTGGAAAGGGTTATGCTTGGCATTTTCTTGCGTAATCACATCACAAATGAAGATATCCACAGGAGAACCAAGGTTACCGACATAGCTCGGAGAATCGCCAAACTTAAGTGGCAATAGGCAGGGCAAATTGCACACAGAACAGATGGTCGATGGGGACGAAAGGTTCTGGAGTAGCAACCAGTCGTTGTGGCGACACTTGGGGGAAGCCTATGTCCAACAGTGGAGGTCTTTCGGCTGATATGATTATGATGATGATGCATGACACTACGTAAGTGGGTACTTCACTCTCCCTGATCTGTCAGTACTGTAGCAGACATTTCTCTGTATCTTATCAAAGTCTCCAGCGACACCTCAAACTCGTTTATTTTTTTGCTAGTTCCCATTTTACATTTTAAGCCCATAAAAATGTAAAACAGCAATATCAAAGAAAATGAACGGGAATTTAAACTTGAAATTGTTTTTCTTGCCAAATTGACTTTTTGCCACTTTCCCTTAAACGATTTAATGGTATTAATTTTTTGGCAATGTCTCAAACCCGGGTTTCGACATTTTTACTGGTAACTTTACCTTTTTATTCCCTCGGTCCCTGAGGAGACTAGAGCCTCGAGGGCTGTTGAAACGAAATTTCATTTTACATCTAGTTTCATTTTCAATATATTGTGCGAAGGAAATACTGTCATTAGAAGAGATTCCTTGAAGTTAAAGAAGAATGGGCAAAAATATATGGACCTTGGTCCAAATTTCCACCATCAATAAGAACTATGACATATGATGGAACACTGCGTTCTGAATCATTATAAGACCGCAACCAAAAATATTTACTCAGTAAAAAGTTATGACCCCATGAAAACTTGCAATTTAAAAACCTTTTTACGCTTCATTATTTCACTATATCTTTTAAACTACTCGGTTGATATAGGTGTATGACATTTCGTTGTAATTCATACGTTATTCTGTTTGATATAAGCTATATGAGCCAAAATATAAACAATATGGCGGTCGCGGTAGGTACCTCGCTACGTCAAAAAAATCAAACCCTATCATGTGGGGTATCAAATCAAATGAAAGGACTTATAGCTATCTTTACCATGCTTATATTTTTTTTAAATATTTGTAATACTGGGAAGAATGTAAACACAAAAATATTTCACACAAGTTTTATTTATTCCTGTCTCACAGTGTGGAGTCTGTCCTTAAAAGAATACATCTCATATGTCTTCAAAAATAAAAATACTTTTAGCACGATTGCGAACCGTTCCGATTACATTTTTATATGGGTAGGTGCGCTAAGGTTATCATTGTATACTTTGCAGACGATTTGAGCGCATTACAGAACAGGGGGAATGCGTCATCATTGCTACCATGTTTTTACTGCTTGAAATGTGGCTATGTAAGAAAAAAATTAACGGTTAAATAACTAAAAATACGTATTTTTAAAACCGTCATAACTTTTTTCTGAGTGAATATATTTTTTTCACCTAGTAATCAAAATTGTATGGTATTTAGTCGACTTTAAGCTTACATAGCCCTCAATAGTGGTGGGAATTTGGACCACTTCTGCTCATTGTCTTTTCTACACTAATTATTATTAAGTATTATAAAGAAGTATAGTTTGTTTTTTTGTTTGTAGGAGGTAATCTCTGGAAGTAGATACTGGTCCGATTGCTAAAATTTATACTCCGATTGGAACCTGCTTTATTCCTGAGTGACATAGTCTATATTTTACCGAGCGGGCAAAGCCGCGGGCAAAACCTAGTTCATTTTATAAAGAGGTATAGATTGTTTTTTTTTTTTTTGTAGGAGGTAATCTATAAAAGTACTGGTCCGATAGCTAACATTTTTTCACCGATAGGAAACTGTTTTATTCACGGATATCGGTTTTATTCCTAAGTGGCGTAGGCTATCACTACATAGTATAAAACAAAGTCGCTTTTTCTGTCCCTATATCCCTATGTACGCTTAAATCTTTAAAATACGCAACGGATTTTGATGCGGTTTTTTTAATAGATAGAGTGATTCAAGAGGAAGGTTTATATGTATAATAACATCCATTAAATTGTGGAGAAACACCCGAGCGAAGCCGGGGCGGGTCGCTAGTATTTTATAAGCGGGCGAACCCGCGCTCAAAAGCTAATTTCCAATATATTGTGCGAACGAAATTTTACTATCATTAGAAGAGATTCCTTGAAGAAATGTCTAATAAAAGTGAAGTATCTCATCTGACAGAAGGTAGCTATAATTTCTTAATTCATGAATCCCCAAGCGACCACCGGTGGCCGCGCATCTATTGTCTTACTATTGTGTTTCTAATTGACGGTATCTGAAGGGTTAAGTAAGGAGCGTCTTTTATTAAATCCTCTGCTCTTATATTTTCGACAGCTGCCTGATTTTTAGGTCAGGCAAAGGATTTTTTTGTTTTAGAAATTATTTATTAATGAAAATATTTCTAGAAATTTCATAATATTTTTTATTATTGTTAACAAAGCGTTATACTAAACAGAAACGACTTGTAAAAAAAGTATGAAATTGGGAAAAATAACTGGTTACGCTTTTGAGGTTGTTCTTGAATTATAGGCAAAATGTTGTCCTCAATTATGTAATATCACTATAGTGTTTCTACTTTGTGACGTCAAATGATAGCAGTGAGACTATAAATAGTATACATTTTAAAGTTTTTCACGACTTGACCAACTTTAGACGCCATGAAACATTGTTTTGGTTTTTTGAAAGATATTTTTTGATGTTACCAAAAAACTTTATAAAATATGTTCAGTACGATAATGAATATCATACGTAATAGAATAGAATAAACTTTATTGTACACCCAAATAGTCACAAAACTTAAATCTATGGGTAAAAGGGCGGTCTTATCGCTAACAGCGATAACCAGACAACCTTAAGATGGACTGTAAGAACATAATTTCTAGTACACACTGGAAATAATAATATGATTGATAGAGACAAACGGGTAGAAAAAAAACTTATTGGGGACTAGCTTTTGTCCGCGGCTTTGCCCATGTAAGTTCATAAAATGTAGCATAAGTCACTCAGGAATAAAGCAGCTTTCTATCGGTGATAAAATTTTTGGAATCGGACTAGTACTTTCAGAGATTACATTCTACAAACAAAAAAAAATTATAATTTTTTTTTACCGATTTAACTAAAAAATTTGACTTGGATTTGAGGAGTTCCCTCGATTTTGCCAAGATTCCATCACTAGATCCCAACTTGGTAACTATGGGAACAAAAAAAAAAGATTTTTTCTAATCAGTCGACAAGCGACGAAGTTATGCGCAAACAAACATTTTAAAAATATACAAACATCCCAATTGAAAACCTCCTCCTTTTTTAGAAGTCGGTTAAAAACCATAAAAATAAAACCAAAAAAAACATCTTATCTCTTTATAATAGGTATTAGTGTAGAAATTTAGATTAAAAAAATCATCTACATCGATATCAATGGAAGAAATGCGCCAAAGTCGATACAATGTTAAAAATTATACAATAACAAAAAACGTAAAAAATGTAATATGTCGAATAATACCCGATCGCATTTATTAACTCGTCAGCACTGGGTGTTAGCCAAACGAGCTGCCGTGCTTAATTACTCGTTCATTTTTTTCAAGCATTGTTACTCTGGCGGGGCTTTATTAGAATTTTCGCTCCGTAATTCACTTATTGTTAAAACCGCCCCCATCGCTTTTTAAACGACCTCATGCGTCAGTTCATTATGAAATACTGGCTTTAGAGAGCAGCTTCGTTCGTGTTGGAATCAAAAGTTGTTCCTATGGAAATGGAAAAGAGAAAGGATGAATAGTATTCTGTGAACTTTTGAAGGAAGTATTTCCCCTATGTGCCACGTTTTACTGAAATTCTTCTATACAAGGTGTTGATTTATTCCAATTTAATACAATACCAAGAACTTATACCAATGGTATTTGTTTCGATCCATATTTAATTCATGAATCCCCAAGCGACCACCGGTGGCCGCGCATCTATTGTCTTACTATTGTGTCTCTAATTGACGGTATCTGAAGGGTTAAAAACATGTCCAGAAATTAAATATAATATAAAAATGCTTTGTGTGTAATCATAATAACTTTTATTGAAAAAAAAAAAAACAGTTCAATCCGAAATTAATAAAATTTACGTAAATATATAATAAAACCAATTTATTTTGATTACGTTTATAAAATTGAGCTGACTGTACCAAATTAAAATTGTTGATATTCGTTCGGAATAGAAAATAAATACAGTTTCAAACAAACGTATAGGTTTTTTTTTTTTTGTCGACGGGGAAAATCATCTTTGACGAAACCCGCTCTTGGGTGGAGCGGGAGACAGTGTCAGACTCTTACTGACTAAAAAACCCGCGCCGTTCCTTCTAGCCTTCATACCGGGGCACGAGTTCCCTTTCGGACAACCCTGTCCCCAGTAGGCTTCGACCCAGCTGGGCCCCTCCTGCTGCTGACAACTCCTTGAGGCGCGCGGGAACAGTGCGCGCCGTTGACGTCTTGCATCGGTCCATTACCGGACGATCGGACAGCGAGCTACCCATGGCTCGCCGTCCGCGAGCCCTAAAATGTATTTAGTGATTTTTTATTTTAGGTTTTGACGTTTCTTTTACAGACTCAAACACAGTCGTGGTCTTTCACTTGCCCTTTGCGTTTCAGGTCCGCTGTGATTCTTCAGACAATCCTACAGTTCAGATATTGAGGCGTGATTGTGTTACAAATAATAACAATTCACCAACAGCTATTATTTATCACGTCATTAACGTGTTCTGACATGTCCATGTGCTCCGAATTTTTTGGTTAAAATTAAATATGCAAGTCACAGTACAGGGCAAATAACAGAGCAACATATCAGAGTTTATAAAAACTACGAAAAGTCAAGGAATTTATTTATTTATTTATATAAGGAATGAGGTCGTTATGGCTGGAATCGGTTGGATGGCATCTTCGTCATGCCTGCAAAGCACGAGTAAATATGTAACTTATAGTAGTTTTGTACCTACCCGTATTTCTTCCAGTTGTCGCTGGCGTTCCAGTGACATTTGACGTGTAATTTTTTTTAAACCTAAATATCATAAGTCATTTATTCATTTGTTAAACAGAGGTACAATAATAACGGTGTAGTAAGTTAATAAAGAGAGCGCTATGTTATGCCAGAGGGCGTACAAACGTCGGAGACAAATTTGCAATAAACTAGCCAAATCTTGAATATTCAGATAAAAATAAGACAAATTAAATAATAATGAATAGCAAATAAAATCAATTTCAAAGCGCCTAATGCTAATTTACTATACTAATGTTAAATAAATAAATAAAAAATGACAATGTATGACAATGTACAGTACAAAATGTCAATATACATGTCATTTATCATTACCATTTACGATGATTCTTGAAAAATCCCGAATTTTGGTCTTAGTGTGCTACACACGCCAATCTGGGCGCGTCGATCTCCATACATTTTATATGGCAACTACACTTGATCCAAACCATGCGACGCCACGACACGTCGTTCTACTTATCAGGCGTGTTACACGTGTACGTCAGTCTTATGTAGTTCTACATTTAAGCTAATTTTTGCAGCGTGCGCGACACCATTGATTTGCTGACAATATTTTATTAAAATAACTTTAAGGTGTCAGCAAATCTCCACTTACGGTGGCTAGATCGCTCTGCGACTCTCTACGTCTGTCCACTCTCTACGTAATTTCAGTCATACCTCTACCAACGTAGGCGCGGGCTTGCGGACAGCGAGCAGTGGATAGCTCGTCGTCCGACCGTCCGGTATCCGTCCGGACCTCAAGGAGTCCAGCAGGGTCGAAGCCTATTGGGGCAATGTGTGATGTGAAAGAGACCCCCCTGGACTATGGCAAAGAAGAAACAGAAGAAGGTTTTAGTCGGTAAAGTCTGAAACTCACTCCGCCCAAGGGCGGGAGATGTCATTTAGAGGATAACTCGACGCGTTCCTGAAAATTTTCCAGTAATTACCGACCGAGGTTACGATACCCTAAAAAATACAGACATAGGATAGAGAAGGATTAACAAGCTTTGTTTAATATGATATGAAGTATGTAAATGGTCGAGCTGATAATTCTGTTTGAAGGTCTCTCGAAGCCCGAAATGGTTTAATCATGCGAGCTTCCATACCTCATAAATCTTCTATCTTACGTAGAGAGAAGATTAATGTGATGTATGGAGATGTTTTGATTAATTCCTCTGTAGTTTTGGCCTAAATATTTTAATAAACTATGATTTTAATCCGTTTATTTTACTCGTTTTAGAACGGTAGAGATGAAGGAACATATAAATAAATAGGTCATTCGTGGTTAAGCAATAACTGGACCAGGGTCAACCATACACATACACACACAGAGGTTAAAAAGATTTTGATCTGTGTGCTTAAACTGCTAGTGCTTTTGACGTCCACTGTTGGATATAGGCCTCCCCCAAGTGTCGCTACATCGAATGGTCCTGTGCGTCTCGCATTCCCGCGACTGCTATGCATTTTTTTTTAACGCTGCATTTTTCGGTGTTCGGTCGCCACTCTAAAACCTTTCGGCCCTATCGGCCATCCATTCTACAAGCAATGTGCCCTGCCCACTGCCAATTTAGTTTGGCGATTCTTCGGGCTATGTCAACGACCTTGGTTCCCCTGCGGGATATCTTTATACCTGATGCAATCACGCAAAGAAATATACATTATACATACAACTCGAAAAAACAGAACTCCTTCTTCTGGCACTGCCGGATATAAGTATACCTATATACCTTTTCCTTTCACACACAATTCATATTTACGTGTACAAACCAAAAGTTTCGGTAGCAAAAACGCCGAGGCTCCCCTCATGACTAAACCCTTTCAACTCTCCAAAGATTCCCAAAGTTCACGTGAACTTATTCCATCAATTGTTGTCACTAGAGACTCTCTATAAAGGTTTATTGGTTCAACAAGTTTCGGAGAAGGTTTTCTCATGTTTTTTTTTTATCTTTGTGTTGACATAAAGTCAGTATTGAATAGTATCAGTAAACAAGGCATATTGATAAAGAGACCAGTTTAATTCATGAATCCCCAAGCGACCACCGGTGGCCGCTCATCTATTGTCTTACTATTATGTCTCTAATTGACGGTATCTGAAGGGTTAAATCTGTTGGAAAAAAGGTGGAAAAAATATTAAGTGCTGACTGCAAGTCTGACCTTGACCAGTACCACCGACAGCAAAAAATGGCAAAAAAAAAATGTTTGTTGTGAGCACTTTTAAAAAAATGATGTCAGTTTCTTCAAACATTTTATTTTCAGATGTCTGGCTATTACGGTTCATGAGATACAGCATGGTGACATACGGACGGACAACAGAGTTTTAGTAATAGGGCCCCATTTTGCTCTTTTTGGTACGGAACCCTAAACTACACGTCTGCGTGTGCCTTAACTTAGACAAACAACCATACTAACTCTTTCCTTCTCCAGGTCTCCGTGGAAGAATGGACGTCCATGTGGAACGACTACGCCCAGAACCCCTCAGCTGCCTTGAAGTGGCAGCAACTGTATGCCCAGTTCATGTTCCAACTGGAAGACGCCAGTGCTGATGGCACCATCGACAGTGATGAGTTCACTACCGTCTGCTCCTCCTATGGCATCGATCCTCAGGAGTGTAAGGTCGCGTTTACTAAGATGGCTAAGGTGAGTCGTTGAGATATTATATGAATGTACTAGGTCTTTGCCTGCGGCTTCATTCGCAAAAATGTTTTCATAAAATTTTGAACACCCTATTCTATTTTGAAGGTAGTTTTGAAAAACTAATAATGACAGTCTTTATTATTCGTTTTAATTTGAGTTTGTATTATTTCATGTTTATTGACCCAAGGAAGAAAATTCTCCCATACAACCTTTAACATCCTATATCACTTTATAGGGGTAGTTATAAACAACGAATAATGAAAACTTCTTTATATTCACTTGGGATACTATTTGCTAAGTTTGTATGAAAAAAAATGCATATTTACAGATTTTATAATATTATCGAAGCGAGTGTCAAACTGCGACTGTGAGAGCAGTGGTGGCCGAGTGGTAATGGCCCCGACTTACGAGTTGTAGGTCGCAGGTTCGAACCCAGCCAGGCGCATTACTTTCTGTAATTTATTTCATCACCACTGCTCTCAAAACGGTGAAAGAAAACATCGTGAGGAAACCGGCATGTCCGAGAACCAAAAATTAGAAGACATGTGACATCCACCAACACGCACTGGGCCCGCGTGGTGGATTACGGTTCATTCCCTCTGCTAGAGAGGAGGCTTGAGTCCCAGCAGTGGGAATATTAAAAAGGCTGATGATGATGATGATTGTCTATAAATACCTTAAATTTAGCTACTCATTTCCATCAACCAGCCATAGATGGGGGCTATAATTACCATTCGTTACTGTAAAATTTTCAAAGCTCAGTGGGTACTATTAGTTACTCGCATAATAATTAATTTTCTTCAGTAGCATGATTATTATCGAGAGGAGGGAACAGTAATTAGTACCCTGGTTATTTTGGCTGGTTCACTATACCTATATTAGCGTGATTCTTCTCCATTTTCTTTATTTTATTCTCTCTCTTTATTTTATTACTAAGAATTATGTTCATTGAATTGTAAATTATTTTAGTACTTCCATTAATATTTTTGGAGCGTTATTAGATTTGATCACGAGATTTCAGTCTTCGTTTGACCTTCACGAAAGTATTATTTTACAAGGTACCTCTTATCAAGAAATTTTCTGCTAAAGATCGTTTATTTTTTGTTCATTGAATAATGTTTTGTTTATGTTCACTATCTTTATAAAGGTCATTATTTATGAGTCATTTCTTCATTATTATTTTTTCTAGGTTTTCGCTAGCCTATTAATTATTTTTTGTACATCTTTTCTTCAAAAATCAAATCATCTCGTTTCATACGAACGAATAATGTTCAGCAATTTATTAAATTGGGTACAATACTCTATTCAAATCGTTTTGTACGATTCCATTCAAATCCTTCATAAAACATTATATTCACACATTTTTTTGATGGGTTTACATTTGTTATTCTCATATATCTTTATGTATGTCCAATTTTATTACTTCACTAGTACATACCAGCGGTTTTGCCCACACGAATGTTGAATTACCCAATATTACTAGCTTCTGCCAACGGTCAGCAATTTATTAAATTGAGTACAATACTCTATTCAAATCGTTTTTCCGATTCCATTCAAATCCCTCATAAAAATTATATTCACACATTTTTTTGATGGGTTTTTGGATGGGACATTTGTCATTCTCATGTCTTTATGTAGGTCCAATTTTATTACTTCACTAGTTCATGCCAGCGGTTTTGCTCACGTTAAAGTCGAATTGTCAAATCTATATCTCACTAGATTCTGTCAGCGGCTTCGCCCGCGGGTTAGTAGGTTTCTCCATACAAACTTTGATCCCGTCTCATCGCCTTACGGCATGAATTTTGGAAAAATCCTCTAAATTTAATACTGAACTAGACAAGGAATTTAATTTATTAATTAAATATTTTTGCTGTCAACACACTGACAAGAAGAAAATTAAGTAAAAAATAATCCAGTTGAGTATAGGTTAGTGGATACGGAATAATAAAGAACTATGCATTTTCCAATTCATGTCAGGTCTATGCCATTCTCCTGGTCATAAAAAATCTATTTTGAGATTGTCCAACATATTCTCTTCTTCTTTTAGACATAGGTAGTAGATAAAATCTAGGATAATCTAGGGTAGGGTAGGGTAGGGCCCAAGCTTTGGTAGGTCTCGGTTCCGGGATGTTTACTGGAAGAAAACAACTAGAATGTCGCAATAATAATCGTCGCAGTGTGAATGAAACTGGACTATTGTATGAAAAATATATATATTTTTTTTTATTAGCCATTACTGTCCCACTGCTTGGCAAAGGCGTCCCCCAAGTCCTTCCAAAATTTCTTCTCCTGCGTTGTTTCTAACCAGTCCTCGAAACCGAAATACGCGACCGAAATTCTACGAATCTTGACTCAAAAAATTACGCTGGATTGGCCTTACACTTAAGAAAACAACTCAGGCGATCTCCTTTCGATATCACAAATATCATCTGTTTGGGGTGAGTTTAAGATAAACCTAACTGACAGAAGATAAGCTAAATCAACAAATAATGAGGTGAACGAGATGAGATTGAGTCGCGCCTGATGTGCTATCCGAAAGCGTACTGATTGTGTTTACTTAATCAATATATAAAATAATCAACGCATAGAGCGCGATGTCGCAATTAGTTGGTTTGTTCGGTGATTGACCCGGACATATAACCTTTAATATTTTTGACGCAGTGATTTCGCGTCCAGAACGAACATAGTTACATATGTATGTATGGCCTACAAATAGATGATCCGGGCCTGAATGTCTAATGTATGTGAGTTTACATATATATGTGAACGCGCCAACGATACAGAAGTAAAAGCAGAACTACATTGGGCACACGTGGGCCACGTACGCCGATTCTGTTACGTTGTGTCGGTCTCCTTACCACGTCACGCGATGCAATTCTATGTACAAATCAAGCGTGGCCACCGTGTGCGTCGGTCTAATGTAGTTCCTGCTTAATTAATAATGTGGAGCAAAGTTCTCACGATCTTTTTCTAGTACATGCAAATGTCATCCATTTAACCATTGGCTAGTGGTTAAATCCCACCAAATATTCGGATACTAGCTTTTGCCCGCGCGGCTTCGCTCCCGCTCTTCCCTACTCCACCCTACTATACCCAACTCTACCCTACTCTATCCTATTCTACCCTACTCTACCCTATTCTACCCTACTCTACAGTATCCTATGTCCGTCACCTGGCTCTAAGCTACCTACCCAACAATTTTCAGCCATATCGGTACAGCCATTCTTCTATTGAATGCTAATCACTTGTAATTAATACACTTATGTCGCACTGTGGAACTTAAAGCATTTAAAGAGTTAAAAGTTATAAATAGTGTAAATAACACGACTTTCTTTTATATATATAGATTTATTAGGAAACAGGATTCATCCATTTTATGTTTGTAACATTTTAGAGTTAAGTCGAGTGCAGAGTTAAGTCAATACAATTGGTCTGATTTGTGTTGCCATCAAATGAATTAGTAGCATAAATTTTGTAAAATGTTGGCTCAGTTGATTGAGCGTGTTTATGTCAACAACGAAATTTCCATTCGCCTGTTTACTGGTCATTACCACAATGTTTACAGTTTTGTGCTGATCGCAAAGTAGATCAGAAAAAATGTATTGAACTAGTTTTTTTCTATGCTATTTTAGCTAAGTAAGTTTACTTACATATCAATCCAGTACTCGTGTTGAAAAATGTGAGAGTAGTAGGCACATGTGTTTGTTTATCTCTGGCCAAATGATTGATGGCTTTGAGTGGGCCAAATGTGAAATGAATAAAAAGAAGAAAGAATTAAATACAAGAAAAAAAAAAGAACAGAATTGAATAAATAAATATTTTTTTTAAATGACATAAGTGTGTATACAACACATTTCTTTCTTACTAAAAAACTGTGAGTCAGTCCATTCTCTTTGTCTATGATGGTGTACCATAGAAAAAGAGAATGGATTGAGTGGGCAATAATTATATTTATTTATTTATTTAAATCTTTATGCACAAAGTTGTACAAAGGCGGACTTAATGCCAATTAATCGCGCGGAATTATAGCCTTTTCAAATAATGCACTCTATAGAAAGCAACAAAGCGGCTATTTATTTTCTAGCTAGACCGTCTCTATTTTACTTCCTTCTTCTTTTATTATGAATATGTACAGAACTTATCCGTTTTCAAACAAACCATACACTTAGGGAGCTCTCATTCTCTAATTATCTTTGTCTACAACAACTCATTTCAAATTCTCTCCCCCAGGGTAAAAGCAGTGTGTCATGGGAAGAGTTCCAGGAACTATGGAAGGAGTACTTCTCCACCGAGGACCCCAACGCCCCGGGCAACTTCATATTTGGCAGAACTAGCTTCTAAGCACCAGTTCACAGCACCCTTCGAACCCCACGAGGAAGTGGAGAGATGAAGCTACACAGACAAACCGTCTAACATTCCATTGATAAAAATAGATTTATTAAATGACGAGTTCGGCTTCTAAGGGTCTTTCACACGGGCGCTTTAGTTATCGCAGCGATGGAGCTAAACTATTCGAAGCTTCGGAGGCCCGAGTACGTGACCCCTTTATGTGTCAATATCTTACAGCCTTTGATCCATTCACGAGACGCAACTGAGACCGTCTCAATTGCTCCTAAAAGAAAGCGCAATGAACATCAAATTTTGTTTTAAATCCTGATACCAGATTTAACGTGAATTTTCATTGTACTGGTCTGACGTCACAATGAAAATGAATTGGAGTAATGTTTAAATAAACATAAACTTTAGAGTACTCGCTTGTGGATCAGAGGTTCATTAAATAATTTTTCATTTGACGTGTGTATGTGTTCATGATAGAAATAATTCCTACATATTTCTCTTTAATAGTGGAACAATTTCAAATTCACGTTTTATTACTAACGCTCAAGTTTACTAGTACTTTTCAATCTTTAGATACTTCTAATAACAACGAATGATATTATTCACTTACTCATTATTATATAGCATATCTCGTAGTCATATCTAATGAATCTTACAAGTTTATCTGCCGGTTTATCCGAATTAAAAACACCTATTATTGTGAGCTCTTTCTAAACGATTGGATTGCTTTGTCTTATATAAAAATGTACTTATATTGTTGTTAATAGATTAAAATAAGGGTTACTAAGTATAATATGTCATCTAAAAATAAAATGAAATTTTATTTTGTCAAAATCTAAAGTCGCTGGGTTGTCTGTAGTAACCCTTATACTGTCTAGTCATTTACCGTTGTAGTTGTTTTTAAAATGTTTATTGCAAATATATAATTGTTCAGTGTTCTAGTCAAATGTTTTGTGCTCCAAAATCTATGAAGGTTTCATCTTGTTAAGTCGCTATACTATAGATATAATAAATAGGCAATGATTAAATGTATGTAAATAATGCAATATCTTTGATTTACTAGATTATAAACCCAGCAGAAATCCCTTCAAAACACACAATAGAGTCACACAAAAGATAACTTTATTCTCCAGGGGTGTTACTACCCCGCACACAGGCCTCAAAAAACGCTAGAAGCGGGCACAAAAAAAAGCTACAAGCCGCCGCAAAAAACAGCCGAAGCGCGCAACAGTTTGTGGCCGGAGAAACTTGAAGCGGCTTCAAGCGTTTTTTTGTGGCGGTACCGCCGCACACGAATCACAAAAAAAGGGCGACTCAAAAAGGAGCTTGAAGCGGCGTTTTTTGAAGTCCGTGTGCGGATTCACTATATTCTCCAGGGGTGTTAGAGTGGTGATCGTGTACAGGAAGACGCAATGTTAGAAGGTTTCCCACAAAGTAGACTGATGACCTGGTGAAGGTCGCGAGGATCCAATGAATACAAGACGCATGGGACCGTTCGTTGTGGCGTTAAGCACCGGCCACACAGAACAGGCGCAAGGCACGGACCCGTCGCAGTCGCGAAAAGATACATACAGAAAAGATGGCGTCCCGTATTTATATGCAAGTAGATTAAACGGGCGCCGCGACTGCGACCGGTCCGTGCCTTACGTCTGTTCTGTGTGGCCGGTGCTTTACAGTGGAGGTATTTTGGCTGAAATAACTATGATGACGTGATACGCTACACCCAATTAACGAGATACACAATATATCTTCTATCCAAATCGGACAACTGTTGCTTTACTTACCAAAACGGTTATGACCGAACATAAAAATAAATCAGGCAGTATATATATCTGCTTACAGGAGATAGCGATCTGACAGTACTTACCTAGATAGAAAGAGAGATAAAACATTGACCTATTTGTTATTCTATAATACATACACTAAAGCATAATTAAATTATAAAAACAAGCAATTAGGTACACTAACAATAGGATCTTGAACGTACTTCCGAGATTGTCCTGATAGCCGTGGTATGCCTCTGCACTCCTCAAGCGCCTCAGGATATGTTGCCCTCTTGTTGCTACGTCACTTCGTGCTAGCGGCCGTTTTTGGGGGCCCATTTATTGAGAGTGCAAGTCACTTCCTGCCTTTTATCGATGGATATTAATGACATTGTTCAGGCAGGGGCCATAGTCTTAACATACTTCCATGTTACCAATCCACTTATGACTCCAAAACCCATAGCCCTATTATTTTGTTTTCCATTTTAAGTCGCAATAGTTTCTCAAACCGGGGTTTGTCCTTGGATGCACTAGCATTGCGCGTACAGGGATAATCACCGGTTGATACCACGTTCCATTAAACGCATCTAAAGGGGCCTCTGCGAGTTGGTTTCGGCCCCTCGTACGCCTCCCAAAGATCCAGGACCTCAGGGTCCTGAGATAAATAAAATAAAAAAAAAAAAACAAATTATTATGACCACAGAACATAAATATTTCCAATTAATATATAAGGATCATAGAACGTTAAAATTGAATCCCTAGTAAGCGTCTTCGACGCCGACTTAAAAAGAATTGGAGAGATAATCTAGACGCATACGTAGCACAAAGACTGGTTCGAGATGGAGCGGGAAAATGTCTGGAAGGATTTGGAGGAGGTCTTTGCCAAGCAGATGAACTGGATATTGGGCGTACGTCGGGTTGTCCGATGGTAGAAATTGAGATGGCGGAATTAAGTCGTGCAATTTCCGCGCACGCTCTCCAAATTGCAACCTGTAAAACACTTTTTATATTATGTTACTAGGTGTGAAATAAAACTTCAAAATGATACTTCAATTTCAACATTAGAGGCATTTGTGCTAATAGACCGTCAAACGCTACGAACAGTACCTACTGTAGGTGTGTTCATACTTGCTAAATATTCTCCAGCGTATGACCACAAAATAGATAGGTAGAGAAGACGATCTCATGTATCTACTTCACTTTTTATACCTAAGTTCGGTGGACGCACACTAATGAGCGTTTGAGCCGGAACTGTTCGAAGAACGGGCCGAATGGCTCCGAGATATTGTGTCCGTAAGCGGTGTCTATGTGTGCGTTGCTCGAGCGCGCTTTGTATGTAGAATGACTTCTGTACCTATATATTTAGCGGTATGACGGATCAACTCCATGACATAATAATTTTCATTGTCATCTGATTTACACATTCATGCAAAATTTCAGCTCAATCGGTAACTGGGAAGTGGATCTAGTTTAATTTGCAAGATTTGATTACAGACAAACATCGGGACAGGTGAAACTAAATAAAAGCTTGTTATAAGAGACGGGTATGGAAGTACAGAAATGTAGGGAAGTAATTTCAATAGATTGTTTAGTTGAAAACTATTTCCAGTTAATTTAAATTTCACTAAGATTGAAACTGTCGAACTGTCGCTTAGATAAATATATCGGAGTCTCTGAACAAAGTGACATTCTACCAGCGTAATGGATTGTCTAAAAGCCAAAACTGTACGGAAATGTCATGCGCTGTTTAAATGTCACGTTGGTCGTTTGGCAATAAAAACAACTGGCCAAGTTCGAGTCGGATTCACGTACGATGGGTTCCGTTCAAACTAACCTACGTAAATAGTTCAATTCCCGAATCCGAGAGTCGAAGATTTTTCCCGAATCGTAAAATAACGCTTTGTTTTTTGTGATGTACCTACATATTTACAGTTTCCAGTTTTTTTTTTCAGCTTTACACTTTTACATGTTCCTGAGAAAAAAGCTATTGACAAAGAAAATAAAGAAAGAAAAGAGTTTATTTGTGTCAAACATGTCGCATATCTTAAAAATAATAAAACAAATAACAATATCGACTTATAAGTAGTAAGAAAATACGATATGCGTCACATCTGCGCAAAACGGCCAGCATTCAGCAAATGGTGGGGCCCTTGTAAGACAGAGCCACAGCGCTGATTTTCAGCACCAGCCGTCGTCGACGGTGAGACGCTGATCGGCCAGCAACAAAGTGGTGGTAAGAGTTTCGTTTTTATCAATTCAGATACAGAACCATATAAAACCTTTTTATAAAAAAAAAATAACCGACTTCACTAGAATATTGAATTGAATTTTAGGAGTTCCCTCGATTTCACCAAGATTACATCATCCGATCCCAACTTGGCTATGGGACCATGTGGGAAGTATACACTTTCCAACAAAAAAATAATTTTTCAAATCGGTTGGCAAGCGCGGAGTTATGTGCGAACAAACATAAAAAAAAAATACAATCACCCGAATTGAGAACCTCCTCCATTTTTAGAAGTCGGTTAAAAATATGATTTGTAAATTAATTTACTTATATATTTGAATAATTCTAATTTATTCAATATCGTATTTATTTTTTTATTAGGAAAGGAAAAATCACTTTCTGAAAAAACACAAACTGTTGCTTACAATTTTCCTCCGGAAAAACCTCGATTTGTACTTACTGATTCACTTATATAAGGTGATTATACTAAAGGTCACAATGATTTATAAACGTACGATATGGGATTGAACCGGCTATATGGGTCCTTATGAGACCAATCCAATGGCTGGGAAATAGCCCATAATAACCAAATGATATTACACATAGAAGTAATAACGGGGATATCTATGGCATATGGGAAACTATTGGGACATTTCACTGTCATTTAAATTGGATTTCCTGACAGATGAAATGTTTCTGTGAAATATGATGATGATGGAACCACAACTGAATTTTGACACATGCGGTGTCGTGGAGATATGCTGTGCGTGCATCTGATGCTTTATTTAACCTTTGAATATGGATGGTTTCTGATATCAAAGGATTGGCGTCTCATTGCTTGTGACTAAAATATATTTTTACTTCTTAATTTTAAGCAAAACAAGTATCTATAGTTTAATATTATAAACCTGGAGTGGTTGTTTGAACGCAGTAACTTCTGTTTCGAATTGAAAAAATATTTTAATGCTAGATGATCCATTTAATGTCTGGTGGTGAGTGCGTGCTGGAAGACGCCGCTTTGGCCTCCCACAAGATGGATCAATGACCTGGTGATGGTAGCGGGTATCTAACAGATGCAAGCAAGACGCACAATACAAAAGTTGTAGATCTTTTTATTATATACAACTTTGCTATTTAACTTTTTTACATAG
This sequence comes from Mythimna lalbum, assembly GCA_949319445.1. Lineage (NCBI taxonomy): Eukaryota > Metazoa > Arthropoda > Insecta > Lepidoptera > Noctuidae > Mythimna > Mythimna lalbum. The sequence continues at coordinate 19,040,089 of OX439356.1, read as the reverse complement.
GACTTGTAGTTTTGTCGGAAATCGAAATACACTGTTTTTTTACCCTTAAAAACGCACACCCATCCATTTCCCGACCTTAGATCGCCCGTAAATTATTTTTCCTTTCATTTTTGTTATATTTCCTTCCTTTTCCAATGGGTTTCATCCTACTATGATTTTATTTCTTTTCAAAAATTATTGACCCTGGTCTAATAAGTATAGTAAGGCCTCAGGACTATCGAAAAGTATTATTTTCTTGATAATATATTCCCGTATCCACCGCAAGACCCTGCCATAAAAATGACAGGAATTCTTCCTTTATTTCCGAAGTATTCCTATGACAATGACCAGTAATAAAGTTTCTACGTGGATCATAAAATATGAAGGTAGCCAAATATAAACTGTGGCTGTAGGTGACATCATAGGATGATAGGAAAGAAAATCCATACCCACGACTGGTCCTGTGCACCTGACATCCATGATCCATCAGACTGACCAGATCATCGGTCCCCATCGAAGGCGTTGGCTTGCGGACGGCGAACAATGGGTAGCTCACCGTCTGACCGTCCGGTAACCATCCGAACCGAGCCCAAGCCACCGAGCGACGGCGCGAAGTGTTCCACACGCGCTTCAAGGAAATAGGGCCCAGCAGGGTCGAAGCCTACTGGGGCCTTTCATTCGCTTCTGAAAGGAAAACCCGGCCCTGGAATGAAAGGCAACGAAGGAACTAGAAGTGGGTTTTAGTCAGTAAAAGTCTGACACGCTCTCCCGCTCCGTCCAAGATGTCATTGGGTGATTTTTCACTTAAAAAAAAGTACCTTTTAGGTCCCATCGACCATCTGTTCTTCGAGCAATATGCCTTGCCCACCGCAGCTTCAGTTTGGCGATTCTTCGTGCTATGTCGGAAACATTGGTTGAATACTTGTATTCAAATTATACAGGGTGTGAGGGACAGCCCTCCGCAAACTTTAAGGGCTTGGTCAGTAGACGAAACTGAACAACCTTCCACAAGATTTTTTTCAGGAAACGAAAAAAAAAATCGACCTCTCCATACAAACTGTCCATACGTCCACGGCTGGACATAGGCCTCCCCCAAGCGTCGCCACAACGACCGGTCCTGTGCGTCACGCATCCATCGGATTCCTGCGACCCTGACCAGGTCGTCGGTCCACCTTGTAGGAGGCCTTCCAACGCTGCGTCTTCTAGTACGTGGTCGCCACTCCAGAAGCTTTCGTCCCCATCGACCATCTCAATATAAGCCATATATAACCGTATATAGCCGTATATATGTTCTGCGTGCAATGTGCACTGCCCATTGCCACTTAAGTTTACGAACTGTCCAATCAAGTTTATAATTTTGTATGGTGAAGTCGATTTGTTTTTCGTTACGCCTTACATCTTGTATTTCGTCGAATAGACCTTCTGTCAAAATACTTGCTCTATGACAAGTGATGTAACGAAAATGTGTTGGAACCACGAATCAATATCCGGACTGTGACATAAATGTTTTGATATTATCATGTCATAAATGCTTTGTTATGATGGTCTTGTCTTTATTTGAAGTATGTTTTACTTACGACTGTTTACGTGTTCAGTATTATTTTTGATTAGATTGTTTCATTGGTTTAGGTTTAAGAAATTGGGCTAGTGTCAAGTTGATTTTTTTTTCGGGTAAAAATCATCTAGATGACATCCCCCACCCTTGGGCCGAGCGGGAGATAATGTCAGACTCCATGACTAAGAAACCCAACCCGTTCCTTCGTTGCCTTACATACCGGGGCCGAGCCTCGCTTTCGAAATCAGACCTTTGGCCCCAGACCAAGTCGTAGTCGCCTAGTTGTTTTTTTTTGCTTTCATGAAAAAACTTTTTTCCGCACTTTTATATCGTAGATGTATTCACTAACATGTAAACTCGTAAACACAAGAATCTTACTAGACCGGGAACACACATAACTGTAAGCCATAAAAATATTTTTTCTGTCCGGGAATCGAACCTGTGGCCCGTAGCACAGCAGCCACATAAATCGGCCAAAGTTCATTTGAAACAGCAGATTTTCAAAAGTCTTTTCTGGATTAGTTTTACATAATAGATTTTATTTTTTTTTAAACTTAGATAATAGCCACCAGATGTCCGTATTTCTAGAATATCTGGAGAAAGATGTCATAATAACGTAAGAATGGTTGTATGGAATTGTATCTCGGGTTGAACATCATTAGCATCCTCATTTCAGACGATAGACGTCCACTGTTGGATATAGGCCTCCCCCAAGTGTCGCCACAATGAACGATCCTGTGCGTCCCGCATCCATCGAATTCCCGCAAAGCCGCAAACCTTCACCAGGTCAACGGTCCACCTTGTAGGAGGCCTTCCAACTCTGCGTCTTCGCCATTCCAGAATCTTTTGGCCCCAACGGCCATCCGTTCTGCGAGCAATGTGCCCTATCCATTGCCGTTTAAGTCTAGCGATTCTTCTTGCTATGTCGGTAACCTTAGTTCTCCTGCGGATATCTCTGGTTGACCACTCCTAAGTAATTCATACATATAAAGACAAAATAGATTTAACTATTACCTTAATTTATTCAATCATAAGATTTTTCGCTTTTTACCAATCTTGAAATTCCTTAAGTTTATTTCGGTTTCACTTAGACCAGATCGGTTGAGAGATAGTCAATTCAATAGTTTTCAGCTTAAACTCGGTCGAGCACTACTACTTGAGCACTTACTAGTAGATCCGATCAATCGTACCGACTCCGTTCCGGTAATGAAGTTCGTTGACAAACCAGATAGGGATGTGCCATACGCGACTTCGTTAGCTCGCGTCCCGTTCTGTCGATAACATGTGTACGATTTGATTTCCAGTTGCATTTGGTATTTCGAAAAGTGTGGATTTTCTACCACAAACCAATTCGCAAAGGTTACACACACTTTCATGGATTATTATTTCTGTTTTCTATTTAAAATAAAAATACTTTTTACAAAAAAAAAAAATGCAACCGACTTCAATGTAAAAAGAATACTAAAGATTGCAATTCGGAAGTCAGTGTTAAAAATAACAAAGATTGCGTTTTGGGAACACATTCATTATGCGTACAGCTAAGGAATGGAATTCCCTGCCGGAGTCTGTGTTTCCTGTTAGCTATAATCTAGGAGTCTTTAAGTTAAGAGTGAATAGATTGCTTTTAGGCAAGCGTGTTTCATCGTCGGCCTCATCATCGCTTATCATTAGGTGAGATAGTGGTCAAACGCGAGTCTATCAGTAATAAAATAGACAACTAATATAGAAACATCCGACATAACACGAAGAATCGCCAAACTTAAGTGGCAATGGGCAGGGCACATTGCTCGCAGAACAGATAGCCGTTGGGGCCAAAAGGTTCTGGAATAGCGACTTCGTACCGGAAGACGTAGCGTTGGAAGGCCTATTAAAGTTGGGCCGATGACCTGGTAAGGGTTGTGGGAATCCGATGGATGCGAGACGCACAGGACGGTTCACTGTGGCGACATTTGGGGAGGCCTATATCCAACAGTGGACGTCTAATGATGATGATGATAGAAACACCAAATTACACTTATTTTACACTTTTCAGCAAAAATCTTTTAAAACATAGCTCACAACTTATACAGTCGTCGCCAAAATTAGCCCTCTAAAATAGTATCAATTCGCGCTGAACACAGCTATAAAAACCTTTCCCTAGTTTTGTTACAAAATATTACCATTTGTCTTGTAGGTACAGTAACGTCACCGTTCTACAAGTAAGCATGATAAACTTGATGTGATCGGCGGGGGATACACCTGTTTCGGTGATTGCTTTGCTGGTGAAAACAAATGATTGGTTGACCTCATTTCGGCTTAACGGTACTGTTCTACGTGACACGCTTTTTTATCGCAGAGTTTTTTTATTATGGTATGGCTTTTGCCAGCGGTTTGGCCTGCCTACATACAATATAGCTTATGTCACTCAGGAATAAAACTTTCTGTCAGTGAAAAAGGTTTAGCAATCAAATCAATGCTTTCAGTGATTGCCTCCTACAAATAAAGAACAAACTTTATCTCTTTTTAAATATATAGCCTATAATAATATTCCACAACTATCACACAACGCTGTCTAGTCCCAAGCTAAGCAGAGCTTGTGTTATGGGTACTAGACAATTGATAGACATACTTATATATTTCTAAATATATACATATTATAGATAAATTACACCCAGACACAGAACAAATGATCATGCTCATCACATAAACATTTGTCCTGGGTGGGAATCGAACCCACGACCTCCGGCATAGCAGTCAGGACTACTAACCACTAGACCAACAGGCCAGTCGACAGTCAACTTTATTATATTAGTGTATAGTACAAAGTCAAATATATTTATTTGTTACACATAGGTTTGTATGAGGTACATGGTGTTAATTTAAAAAATAACGTCTCACTATGTGTTACCTTACTGGGCATACAAATATTTTATAACTTGGTTCTTACAACATTATAAACATTCTTAAATGACTAATTAAAATTAAATCTTTAGTTATAAAATATACTTAACACAATAAAACCAAATAAAATTTTAAAATGAAACAAAAATATATCGCTTAAATAAAATAAAAAAGCTACTAAATAAATCGGATAATATGGAGTTAGGAATAGTTTGTTACTTATCTTCTAGATATTCATTAATACTATAATATGCTATTCGCATTAAAATAAGACATTTAAAGAAACCTTTATGTTCAACCGATTTTAACTTCTATTTCGTAGCCTTAATGCCTATATGATGCTTTAAGTATTAAAAACAAAAAAGTGGTTACAATACCAACTATTTACTGCAGCCGCCATTTGTCACGATGACGTAATAAAAGCCAAAATCGGTTGAACGGACAGTAATATGTATGTTATTCCAGGACATGGTCCACCGTATCAGACTTTGACTGGCCTGTTGGTCTAGTGGTTAGTGGCCCTGACTGCTATGCCGGAGGTCGTGGGTTCGATTCCCACCCAGGACAAATGTTTGTGTGATGAGCATTATCATTTGTGCTGTGTCTGGGTGTAATTTATGTATAAAATGTATGTATTTAGAAATATATAAGTATGTTTATCAGTACCCGTAACACAAGCTTAGCATGGGACTAGATGGCGTTGTGTGATATTTGTGGAATATTATTTATTATATTATGTTCCTTTTCCTTCTATGCCTTGCGTTCTAGGATCCGGGGTTTCCCTTTCAAAGCCAACCTATGGTCCCAGTAGGCTTCGGCCCTGCTGGGCTCCTACGGTTTTGCTGATATCACTACGCGCTGTCAACGACTTGGGCTCGGTCACAAGCCCGTGCCTACGGTGACCAAGAATCATCCTACGACTCCTACCCCCCTCATGCAACAATCTACTTAGAAATCTTCATTACAATGAGTTCGTAGTAGAATTAAATACTTTCTCCTCTATTTGTAAGCCTAAAACAATTGGATGATAGGTCTTTAATCTTCTGTTCAATGTATAAATTACGTAAAGTGGCGATAACACTGAGGATTAAGTCGTTTCGGTTCGATAATGGCCTGTAACTGGTTGTTTTTAACAATTTATTGACCTTGAACTAATGTAACAAAGTAATTATTACCCACGATGCATGCTTAGGGATTGCTCGACGAGATTTTAAAGCTTATAATAATAATAATTAAGTATATTGACTTGGCTCGCGAGGTTGTCGACATGTGGGATGTGGACACTGCGATCATTGTACCGATAGTCGTATCGGGTAATGGCTTAATTGCCAAGAGCCTCGACCAACACCTTAGGAGGCTCTCGTTAGGCGGCTGGATCAAGGGCTTGATCCAGAAAGCGGTACTCCTGGACACGGCTCGTATAGTCAGGAGGTTCCTTTCTCTGGAGCCCTGACCGCCGGTAGCTTGGACCCTGTTCCCGATACCGGTGGGACACTATTTTTTATATTTTTAAATATTTTTTATTTTTTATTTAAATATTTAAAAATATAATTTATATGTTTATAAAGTGAATAAAGAGAATAATTATTCATTTATTTTCAGACAACAAATGATCCATAATGATAGTAAACAAATACCTTGAACATAGTGTTAGTCTTATATTACAATTACTTATACTATTCTAAGCATTCAGCACAGAAGATGAGTCCAGCGTCATTCTCTCCACAACATGCCTGAAAAAGGGGGAAAGCACACTCTCCGCTACTGTTCTTAGAATGCTGTTGCCACTGGCCCGGGTTCTAGCCGCCAAAGATGTTAGCTTCTTCCGAAAGCCGTCAGTTCCATTCTGTACTTATAGTGCCTTAAAAATCTGGTCGGAATTAAATGGACATAACACTCGTACCCGCCTAGGTGGCAGTACGAGTGCATTTAATTCCGACTAGCTGTTCCCAGACTTTTAAATCCATTTTCTTTGCGAAATATTGATTGATTAACGAAAGCTATGTTCACTATGAAGGATAATATTTTACCACCAATTTTTTTTTAAATTGTTTCAAAAGATCCAAGCCGTTTCGAAGGAGTAGGGAGAAGTTGCGAAATTGCAATCTGCAAATCACTGTTTATGGCACTGCCTGGGCGCTAAACCAAAGCTAAAATGAACGCCACGTCAAAAGAGCAAAGGTGTGTGTAATTTAACTTAGAAGAGAATCATGGAGTTAAAACAATAGATGAATCAACGCAATAAGAATAAATTATGAATATTATGCATAAAAAATGTATAGTCTTACTCAAGTATTATTAATATTGTATTTTCTCAGTAAGTGATTTTTTTTTTCGGTGGGCAAAAATCATCTAGGTATTGACAACCCCCGCTCTTGAGTGGAGCGAGAGATAGTGTCAGATTCTTACTGACTAAAAACTCACCCCGTTCCTTCTAGCCTTCATACCGGGGCTCGAGTTCCTTTCGGATAACCCTGGCCCCAGTTGGCTCAGTATTTGAAAATCTTTTGAGAACAATACATGTCTAAAACAACAATTCATGGAACAATATGCCTGCTGCGGTCTTCCCGTCCAATTATGATTTAAAGTGTCGTCAAGGCTAGAGTGAATAGGCTCTTGATAAACTCGTGCGCTTCACTATCAACGATTGCATCACTGCTTACCATCATGTGGGATCGCAGTCAAGCACTAATTTATATCATTAAAAAAAAAATGAAATTTTTGATTGAAGGTAACAGGCGCACCGTGTATTGACAGATATTGACTAAAATCATTTCTTGGACAATGACTGAATCAATTTCTTAGTTAACACTATTCCATGTTTTTGTTTTTTAACTGAAACAGCAACAGTGATTACCAAACATACCATGTTTGAAATTATTTTCGTATAGCTAAACCCACATGACTCTGCCGCATTCCGGTTCAGCATCTAAAGAAGGCGTGTGGGAATGACGTGCCTTCAATCGACATTTCACTCACCCGTCATTTTTGAAATGATCATTCAAGTAAACATTGTCAATCTTTCAATCGCAATTGAACGTTTTGGGGACCCATTTTTTTTACAGGTTTGTGCGTAATGCGTTGCATCATCGGGATTCGCAGAGTGGACCCCGGCCACCGCAAGCACGTGTAGCAGACGACGAGCAATGTGCAGCTCGTCGTCCACTCGTCTGATTAGAACTGAAACCGAGTCGTCAACGGCGCGTGATATTCCTTACGAGATGTCAGTTAAACTGTTGGAGCTTTGCAGGGCCGATGCTAACACAGATCAACACAAATTACATTTTTCTCTGTGGTGGTTGCTGTCGACGTAATGTTGCCATTTTTTACACACACTATAATATCGTACTTATTTATTTCGTTGTTATTTATATATTCGTTACTGATTTTTTATTTTATTTTTCTATTTTTTTTTATTATTTTTTTTGATCTTTGCTCCGTGTGCCGACGTTTTTGTCGATATTGTTACGGCCCACGCTGAAAACCAGCGCCGTAGACTCACCGTTTTTACCGCTTTGGTCTCGGCATTATGCTGAGCGTTCGGCCATTTTGCTCGGAAATGGCGCATGCTTTACCTACTTTGAATGCACTCAAAATTTTGTAAATACTTTTTTGGCCATTCCGGCAAATAAAATGTTTTTCTTTCTTTCTTACTTAGGCCAAGAGAAATTTCTGTAAAGAAAACCTGTGGTCTTAGAAGTGACACAAGTATAGGTTTAGTCAGTAAAAGTCTGCCACGTCCTCTTGCTCCATCTTAGAGCGGGAGAAGTCATTGAATGCTTATACAACTAAAAAAAATTAAATTACTATCGATGTAAGTCAGCGGTTAAAATTATCTAAAATTCAATATCACAGACACATTTCTGGGGGTACAGCAGTGCCCCCGTCAAAGACGAGTCAAGCGAAGCGCAAGGGCACTAACCTTTTCTCGAAGTGTTTCGTCGTTTTTTTGAACCCTCATAGAGTTGGTTTCCGATGTACCAGACAGTTCATATTCTCAGGATATGATGTCAATACTAGACTAATTAAACATACAAAGTCTCAAATGAATAGCTTTAATAATTTAGATTTTATTGATATCTAAAATACACCGATTTCGTCACTGACACACTGATGATCATCAAAATGTTTGGCTACTTCCTGATACTATCAGTCAAAATGTATGGCTTGGCTGTTTCGTTACTTACTTTAGAAACTAATATTCGCATCACCTCACGACGGTAGCGAAAGAGCGAAGCCATGCATTTTTACTGATATGTAAAATTTGTGAAGTTAGGGTCGGTAGAGTTAGGCCGTGTAGATTCAGAAGCTTGGCTCTACATGAGATCTGATATCTTTTTCACAGGGCAAACCTTATGAGGTCGTCTTGGCAACATTTTACATGAAATGTTTTTGGTGGGATTCATTTATTCCAGGCCCTATAAATTTAATTTCGTCCGAACTAAACCCGCCTATAACATGTAGACACAAAATAACGAGCCGATAGAACAAAGACGAGAAATATCTATCTTAAACAAGCCGGGCTGTCGAAAGTAATGAAAAAGCAATCATCAAAATCCCTTATGTACAAACTGAATAAATTAACCGACTTGGTATCACATAGATCTCACAAATTTTTACAGTAGATGAATAGTTGCAAGCCTTGGTTTTTTACAAGTTATATTTTTGATGGCATAATAAACATAACTGTCCCCGCACGTGGGCTTCAAAAAAACGCCGCTTCAAGCTTCATTTTGAAGCAGCCTTTTTTAGTGGCTCGTGTGCGATGGTGCCGCAACAAAAAAAGACGCTTGAAGCCGCTTCAAGCTTCTTCGGCCTCTGTTTTTTGCGGCGGCTTCTAGCTTTCTTTTGTGGCCGCTTCTAGCGTTTTTTTGTTGCGGCGTTTTGTTGAGGCAGTGTGCGAGGGCAGTAACTTGTAAAAAAAACAAAAGATGACGAAAAATAAAGACGAACAATATCTATCTTAAACAAGACTAACTGACGAAAGTAATGAAAAAGCAAAAAAAAAGTACTATTCCATCTTTCTACTACGCCGTTTCTTTTCCCGCAGCGTAAATAATGACAGATGTCGACGGTAACCCTTGCCACCACCGTTACAAACGGAAAAAAGATAATATTATTAAAGGTAAACCCCTCATTTATCAACGTCTGGCTAACTCAGGTTAGAATGAGATGTATTTGTAAAGATTTCTTTTATTGGAATTAGGTAACGCTATCGTGTAAGGTTGTGACATTGTTTGAAAGGAATGTCGCGGCCCTGGATAGCGAAGAGTAATGAAGGAATATCGAGCCACGAGCTCTGAAAGCGAACCATTTGATGGCCTAAATTGAAAGAAAGAAAGAAAGAAAGAAAGGAAGAAAGGAAGAAAAGAAGAAAAGAAGAAAGGAAGAAAGGAAGAAAGGAAGAAAGGAAGAAAGGAAGAAAGGAAGAAAGGAAGAAAGGAAGAAAGGAAGAAAGGAAGAAAGGAAGAATGGAAGAAAGGAAGAAAGGAAGAAAGGAAGAAAGGAAGAAAGGAAGAAAGGAAGAAAGGAAGAAAGGAAGAAAGGAAGAAAGAAAGAATGGAAGAAACGAAGAAACGAAGAAACGAAGAAAGTAAGAAAGGAAGGAAGACAGAAAGAAAGAAAGAAAAACATTTTATTTGCCAGAAATGGCACAAACTTAAGACTAACATATTTCAAACCTTTTTCATGCTTTTCCATGACAAAATATAACTGATCTGTTGCTGAAAGGGATATAGCTATATAAGGTGTATGGAGCCATACACCCTATACCTATCTTTCGCACTCGCACGCCTGATATTTTAACACGTCATGGTAAAGTCTATGGTGGGTTTAAGTCGGCCTAGCAGGGCCGAAGCCTACTGAGACTAGGGAAGCCCGTGCTCCTGGAACGCAAAGGGCAACTGAAGAAATAAAGGTGTGGTTTTAGTCAATAAAAATCTGACACACCATATCTTGGAGAGAACCATCCAATGACATCTTTGCGTCCTTGGGCGGAGTGAGAGATAGAGTCAGACTTTTACTGACTAAAAACCTAATCCTGTTCCTTCGTTGGCTTTCGTACTGGGGCCGATTCTTCCTTTCAGAAGCAGACCATTGGCCCCAGTAGGCTTCGACCCTGCTGGGCCCCAACGGTTTACTGACAAAACCTTGAGAAGTCAGTTGCTTAGTACTCATTACACAAGCTCTGCTTAGCTTGAGACGGCGTTGTGTGATAGTTGTAGAATATGCATATATGTATGTATATATCAAATCTGTGAGCATTGCCACCGTTCAAAAAACCATCCGTTCATCAATCACCAAAATCATATGAAAAAACCTCAATATCTCCAAAAGGGAAACCTATATAAGTTGACAAATGATAATTTGGTACCACACAGCCGAAGAATCCTGTAACAAATAAATCATGTACCTTGGGCGCAGCTGAAAAGGATGACTTATGGAATTCAGACGGATCTAAAAGGGATCCCATTTGAGTTTTTTACCTTTGAAAGGTTTCGTGATGGGCAAAAGTGGATTACTGTAAGGTGTTTGGGCGTCGAATGAAAATGGCTTAAGCATCGTTAGATGTAAAGGATCCTTCAGGGTAGCCAGTGAAAATGATTCCTTTTTAAGGTTTTTGCATTTTGCAAATCGGTGTTAAGTTGTTTGTTAGAAAGAAAGAACCACTAACATAATTGTCTAAGTGTCACAGCGGCCACAAAAAAACAGCTAAACAGCTTGTGGCCGGAGAAGCTTGAAGCGGCTTCAAGCGTTTTTTTGTGACAGCACTGCCGCACACGAGCTACAAAAAAGGCCGCCTTAAAAAAGAAGCTTGAAGCGGCATTTTTTTAAAGCCCACGTGCGGAGACAGGGAACACGTGTCCGATGTCGTTGACCCTTTGCATTCTAGGACTACGGGTAACCTTTCCAGAAGTCGCCCCATAGCAAGGCCACGGGTAAAGCCCACTATGAGGTGCGCTTCAACTCAGCACACATCACACCTTTTTGAGGCGCGCGTGGAACACCGCGCTCCGGCGAAGACTCAGGCTTGGCACGGACGGCTATCGAACGGCTGGACAGCGAGCTACCTATCGTGCGTCGTACATTAGCCTGGTAGTCAGGGTCAGGGTCTCAGCGGCTGGGGCATGAGAATGTCCGTTACGTAGAAGGTATTTAAAAACCATCAGTCTCACACGTCATCAAAAAGAATGCAGTAATGGTGTCGGGCCGAAATGTGAACATAACGTTTTTAAAATGATTGATAGTCATCGCATTATGGCTTGTCAATCAGACATAAACATAACACAAACATTTATGGTTATTTTGAGATAGATCAAGGCCACTGATAGTGTCTATTATTATGAAGAAAAGACATTAAAAACAAACACTGCTTATAAATTGATCACTTCATGATATGAAAGAAATAGAAAGAAAGAATCATCATCATAATAGTATCATCAGCCGATAGACGTCCACTGTTGGACATAGCCCTCCCCGCACAATTAACGGTCCTGTGCGTCTCACACCCATCGGATTCCCGCAACCCATACCAGATCTTCGATCTACCATCTAGGTGACCTTCCAACGCTACGTCAAAAACGTAAAAGAGTAACCATGGAGTTTCTTGCCGGTTCTTCTCCATAGGAAACGACCAAATTGGAACCGTGCACTAGCTTCTGACGTTTTATAAGTGCCCATGTAGGCCTATGTGAAATAAAATATTTTGACTTTGACTTTGACGTCTTCTGGTGCGAGGTCGCCATTCCAAATCCTTTCAGCCCCAGCGGCCATCTGACTTCATGATATTGTCAAGTAAAACTGGCTAGATTGTTTTAAACGTTAAAGTTTGATAATATGTCAGACCTTTTAATATCATAGAAATCCTACATCAATGATATGACCAAACGAGGATTGACATAACATGAAAAAAAAACCAAAAAAAAACGATACGAACGATAAATGTTAACGTTTAAACGATTTGGCCAGTTTCAGTTAGATATCACGAAGTGATTAATTCAATTCAACCCCTAGCCAAGTTGCTAATCTGCAATAGTTAACGCCAGTAGAAAGCTTCACGTGTACGGGAATGACGTCATCTCAACGCTCAGTCACGTGGGCTGAACAAAAGAATTGGCGGCAAGGTCAACTCAAAGCGTTCGACGCAAGCGAAACGGTTGTAACTTGGCTAGGGGGGCTGACCACGACATATACACCATTAATTTTAAATTAGGTCAAATACTTCAAGAGTTTATTAAAAACGGTTTTGTATTATATAAGTGAAGTCTCAATAAATAATATTCATAAACATCAAAGTTATTAACGTTTGTTTGTATCCCAAAATGTCACTCAATTTATGGACACATTGTACAGGCTATTGCTAAATGAATATATGGCGATGAAAATTGAATTACACAGCGCGTAGTATTTTCTAGCAATTGTTTTAATGATTGATTCAATTACGAATTGACCAATTGAGACAAATTTTTCGAGGACGATATTGTTTTGATTAAATTGGGATTTCGTTTTTTTTTTCACTTTTGACTATACAAATATGATCAATAACGAGCACAGATTTTTATTACCATTTTTATGTACCTACTAATAGCAAAAATAGTGCTGTATTTGAAACGGTTTTGCCTGTGCGTTGCGTAGTAGTGGTGGCCAAGTGGTAACGGTCCCGACTTACGGGTCGCGGGTCCAAGCCCAGTAAGACACATTACTTTTATAATTTATTTCATCACCACCCTACTCACGAACGATAAAGGAAAATATCGTGAGAAGATCAGCATGTCCTAGAACCAAACATTTGAAGACATGACCACTAACCCGCACCGGGCTGTTTTTTTTGTCGGTGGGAAAAAATCATCTTATGACAACCCCCGTTCTTGGGTGGAGCAGGAGATAGTGTTAGACTCTTACTGACCCACCCCGTTCCTTCTAGCCTCTTCATACCGGGGCTCGAGTTTCCTTTCGGATAACGCTGGCCCCAGTAGGCTTCGACCCAGCTGGGCCCCTCCTGCTGCTAACAACTCCTTGAGGCACGCGGGCACAGTGCGCGCCGTCGACGTCTTAGGCTTGGTTCGGACAGTTACCGGACGGTCGGCCAGCTACCGGACGGTCGGACAGTTACCGGACGGTCGGACAGCGAGCTACCCATGGCCCGCCGTTCGCAACCCTTTCGCTCTTGGAGGAGGTTTGAGTCCAATGAAAAATGGGAACATTATAGGCTGATGAAATGCCTGTGCGTTAAGCTATACAGTGAGACCTTGTGCCCACCCCAGAATATTTGGTTACCGATAAGAAATTCTATAATAGACACCAAACGATTCTCGAAAAAATCAGGCATTTCAAAAATAACCCTAGACTAGCAAAGCTCGCAATACAGGCATTTTGGCTAAATACAAAGGCATGTCAAAAATAACCATAGATATTAGCAGTACCTACAGTACAAGGCCTTTTGTAATAATATTACAAAGAACAAAAACAGTGACAAAATACGACTCATTTATTATTGTTGGGTAACTGTTATTTGAAAAAATAGTGGCACTATTTATTTCTTTTTCGGACAGCTAAGAACACAACATCGTTATTTCGCTAAAACAGTTCTTTTTTAACCGAAATCGAAAAGGAGGTTCTATGTTCGGCTAAATGTTTTTTTTTTTATCTATGTCCACCGATATCTCGGCCAATTGTGGACCGGTTTTGAAAACTATTTTTTTAATTGAAAGAATATGCTTCCAAATTAGTTCCATAGAAATATTGTCATGATCTGATAATGAACTTCGAAGATATAGAACAGAACTCCTCATAGAAACAGCAGAACAAAAAAGGGGGAGGGGATGTACTGATCTGAACATGAAGCCAGAAGGTATATTAATGTAATCTAACCGTGTTTGGGATTATTACGATATGAGATGCGCTCTGACTATAAGGTATTCAAGTTTGGCTGAGGGGTACATTTTAGTGGTGGTATCTACCATAACTAAAAAGTGTAAAATAAAAAGCTTTTTACAACAAAAAAAAAATAATCAGAGAAGACTTCCGAAATTAAAGTTATTTTGTACTTTTCAGTGTTTTTTTTTTTAATTGAAGTCAGTTATATTTTTTTATTATTCACGAAAAAACACTGTCTTTACCTACAAGGTGAATGTTCCCCACTTGGTAGAAACTTCCCCGATCAGGACGCTAGTTCGTCTGGCCCATTGCCCCATAGATAGTTCCCATGAGGCCCCATTACTGTAGATTGAAGATCCCTATCTGCATATTTTGTGAATTTATCCACGTGAACAGGCCTTTTTTTGCTTGAAAAAGAAAATAGTCGTGTCAGTACAATTTCCGGTACAGGAAATGACTGACTGATTGATGACTCCATCATCATCATCATCATTTCAGCCGATACACGTCCACTGCTGGACATAGGCCTCCCCCAAGCGTCGCCACAACGAACGTTCCTGCGCGTCTCGCATCCATCGGCTTCCCGCAACCTTCACCAGGTGAATGATGATGACTTATGGCTCAGAAACGTGGTCACTCACAATAGGCCGACTCAAAGTCACCCAAAGGGCGATGAAAAGGTTTTACTCGGAGTTTCCTTGCGTGATCACATCGGAAATGAAGATATCCGCAGGAGAACCAAGGTTACCGACATAGCTCGAAGAATCGCCAAACTTAAGTGGCACATTGCACGCAGAACAGATGGTCGATGGGAATGACAGGTTCTGGAGTGGCGAATACGTACCGGAAGACGCAGCGTTAGAAGGCCTCCAACAAGGTGGACCGATGACCTGGTCAGGGCCGCGGGAACCCGAAGGATGCGTGACGCACAGGACCAGTCGTTGGGGCGACGCTTGGGGGAGGCCTATGTCCAATAGTGGACGTCTTTTGGCTGATATGATGATGATGTTGAATAATGCCGAAGTATCTGAGTGGCTAGTGTGTGTTGATTGGCGGCAAAATCCTTTCCAAAACCGTTACTTGAAAACCCACTCCTGTTCCTACCTACCGCTCCAACCTATCATTCTACACTGGTGTGGAAAAGTACGCGGGCTTACCCTGCCACAATTTTTTGTATTTATCGTATCATGCTGGGCGCCCGAGTCGTTGGAGTGACCCCGTTTATTTATTTCTTAATGTATTGAAAAACGTCGTTTGATACACGTGGAAACACACTGCAACACTTGGCTCCATAACACCCTCACCAGCGGCTCGAGTAAATTCTGCTTCGATCGCAGTGACACAGTTTCTACACTTATATCAAAATGTACTATTGCCCTACCGTCCCGGTCTGCAGAGACCCTTAGCCTATTACAAATAAGGTCCATTGTTTGAACATTAAAACAGTAAGGCGTCATAGAAAATTAACTCCACACTATAATGTATGAAATTACTTCTTGAAACAATATATTTACGAGCTGCATTAAACTTTCATGAACAATCTGCTTACAATGTTTATAATGACCTCTATATTAGATGGCTTAGAAATATTAACTGCTGCAATGTATAGATCATAAACTGATAATTTGAGATACTTTGTGTTGAGTAATGTTTGCTACCTACTTTAATTTGATAATCCTAACTATTATCATAAACGTGGAAGGGTCTATCGTAGGCGCAGTCTTGCTCACCGTAAGCGCGGGCTTGCGGACGGCGAGTAGTGGGCAGCTCGCTCTTCTGGTAACTGTCCGGACCAATGACTATACAACCCGAGCCCAAGTCATCGACTGCGCGCTCTGTTCCCACTGGCCCAGCTGGGTAGAAGCCTACTGGGGCCAGGGTTAGCTCCGAAAGGTAGCTCAGCCCCCGGTACGAAAGGCAACAAAGGAACAGGAGTTGGTTTTTAGTCAGTAAAAGTCTGACACTATCTCCCACTCTGCCCAAGAGCGGGATGTCATTAGAAGATTTTCCCATAGAAAAATAAAAGTGGGTGAGTAGCTAGCCCGTTCCATCATCGGACTACCAGACGTACGGCGATGCGCCACCGGTACATGGTGGACATCCCGCCTACACGCACAAAACGTTTTGGAAACACATTCATTGTGCGTGCAGCTAAGGAATGGAATTCCTTGCCGAAGTCTGTGTTTCCTGATAGCTACAACCCAGGAATCTTTAAGTCGAGAGTGAATAGGTTTCTTCTAGGTAAGCGCGTTCCATCGTCGACCGCATCGTCGCTTTCCATCAGGTGAGATAGCGGTCAAGCGCAAACCTATCAATAATTAAAAAAAAAAAAAAAAAAAATAAGAGTAGCTCGCCGTCCGCCCGTCCGGAAACTGTCCGGACCGAGCACAAGTCGTCGACGGCGCAGTGTTCCACGTGTGCCGTAAGAAGATGTCAGCAAACCGTAGGAGGAGCAGGGTCGAAGCCTACTAGGGCCATGGGTTCGTTTCTGAAAGGAAAACCAACAAATGAAAGGCAACGAAGGATATCAGGAGTAGGATTTAAGTCAGTAAAAGTCTGACACGCCCATCCGCCTTGCCCTATTAATGTAATTGAATGATTTTCCACCTAAAAAAAGACCAAAGAACACGTAGACCACGCCTGTACCCGTAGCCAAGTTGCTAATCTGCAATAGTTAACGCCAGTTCAAATGTACGGGAATGACGTCATCTCAACGCTCAGTAACGTGGTCAGAACAAAAGAATTGGCGGCAAGGTCAGCAGTGGGTTTTAGTTGGTAAAAGTTCGACACGCCATCTGCTCTAGAGCGAGAGAAGTCATTGGATTATTTACCACCAAAAAAACTTAAATAATGTAATGTCAAAGTATTGTAAAATCAACGGAGTTTTTTGCTTATTCTTCTCCGTAGGAAACGAATAAATGTAACTATACACTAGCTTCTGAAGATTTATAAATGCCCACAAAGGTCTATGTAAAATAAAAACATTTTGATATTGATTATGTCAGCGCTCAGCCTTAATGTACTCGTTATAAGTTCCAGCAAACATTAAGCAAATTAGCTAAATAAATCTTTCATAACGAGGTAAACCAAAACAACATACCGTTTTGTGAACCAATAAGAAAATTATAACTTAAGCGGGAAGGGAAGTTTACGGCAATTAGGGAGGAAACACACGCACATTTGCATGTGAAAGGTAACGAAGAAGGCAGGTTAGGCAGTGTGTCAAGGACCTTATGTTATCGATACTTCGATGAAATTATAGGTGAAAATTGTTGTGAACTAACAGAGAATATTTTTATGTATCAATCGTGTTTATACGGTCTCTCTGCGAAGCTGTAATGGCAGCAAAGGAGATACTCACGTCCCAGCCGCTGTCGTAGGAGATGCAGGGCTATTCCCGGCTACAGTAAGCGCTAGAGAGCAAAAGAAAAGGGAGTTAGACGGGAGACAGGACAGAATGGAAGAAAAAAACGCCATTACCATGTAATATGGGATAATGGCAGGAAGAAGAAGAGAAAGTGAGGGCCTGCAGACAACAACCAATGAGTAACTCGATGTCGGGCCGTCCGGGTGTACCTCAAACAGATGTCGGACAGAATGGAAGAAAAAAACGCCATTACCATGTAATATGGGATAATGGCAGGAAGAAGAAGAGAAAGTGCGGGCTTGCAGACAACAACCAATGAGTAACTCGATGTCGGGCCGTCCGGGTGTACCTCAAACAGATGTCGGACAGAATGGAAGAAAAAAACGCCATTACCATGTAATATGGGATAATGGCAGGAAGAAGAAGAGAAAGTGCGGGCTTGCAGACAACAACCAATGAGTAACTCGATGTCGGGCCGTCCGGGTGTACCTCAAACAGATGTCAGCAACCATAGGGGTCCATTAGAGTCGATGCTGACAAAGGCAGCGGGAATGTTCTATAAAGTTCAACGTAGTACTACAATGTAAAAAGCAACTGAAGAACACAGGTGGGTTTTAGTCAATAAAAGTCCCGCTCTAGGCATTTGATGACTTCCAACTTTAAAAAAATGGTGGTTTACAAGTAGACAGATTCTTCGTGATTACTCTGAGCGGAAGAGTACCAGATTGAAACCCATAGTGTTCCTTTAGTTTCCCGTTTTTGTGAAGGTTACAGTAACTCCATCGAATAATCTGCTGCTCTGGCTACACTATCTAGCCCCGTTAATTTTGCCGACATCTTTTTGAGGCTTTTGTTTTTTGTCGACGGGGAAAATCATCATTGACGAAACACGCTCTAGGGTGGAGCGGGAGACAGTGTCAGAGTCTTACTGACTAAAAACCCCGCGCCGTTCCTTCTAGCCTTCATACCGGGGCTCTGGTTTCCTTTCGGATAACCCCGACCCCGGTAGGCTTCGACCCAGATGGGCCCCTCCTGTTGCTGACAACTCCTTGAGGCGCGCGGGAACAGTGCGCGCCGTCGACGCCTTGGCTCGGTCCGGACAGTTACCGGACGATCGGGCAGCGAGCTACCCATGGCTCGCCGTCCGCGAGCCCGACATCTTTTTGAGGCACGAGTGAAACACCACCCGCCATTGATCTAAGTTTGGTCCTTACCAGACTGCTCAATGGTATGTTCTTTTGATAGGGGCATGCTTAGCGGCTGACTATTTTTGGATGAAACTGGGCACGCGGGTAGACCGTGCCTTAGAATTTGACATAGGAGGACACGGCTGTGTTTTGCCCAAACGGTGCTCGCCTCCATCGTATGATTTATAAACATGAGATCATTAATAGTTTTTCTAAAGAATAACAATTCCCTTCACATCCTTAAGGTGGTGCATCACGACTCACATTTTCACTGTTTTTCATACAACCGCTCATAACTGATTATGACGTTATTATACACTTTTCATTAGATATTTTGGAAACACAGTATCTTGTGGATATTATCTAGGTTTCTAAAGAAACCAATTTCTAAATTTGTGTAAAACTAATCTAGTAAAAACCTCTGAAAATGTCCTATTTTGTATGAACTTTGACACTTCATAATTTGCCTAGAAATCAAAAAAGTCAAAAAAGTAATCCTCTAGAGACCTTGCAAATTTTATTAAGATTCTAAATGATGACAATTTTTTCCAAAAACTTTTAAGGGTTTAAAAAAACCAGCTATTTCCTGGAGCAAGTTTTGTGAAATTTTCGAGTAAATCTCGGAATTACCGAATACTAACAGAGTTTCCAGGCGTTATCTCTTTACGTTGCCTTTTCGTAAAACATCGTGTTATATGAAGACTGCATTATATGAAGTAACAAGCTTTTAAAGCATTTTCGATGTTTACGATAAGCGAGTGGAGAAGGACCCTCTTAAGCATAGGTCATCATATCACAAACTAGTTGGCCCAGTTTGGTATTTGGCACCACCGTGAGACACACATTGTTAGTTGTCTGTTTCTTTTTATATAATAATTAGTGTCTACATGTTGTTACTACATTGTGTGTATGATCTACGAGTGTGTATGCCAAATAAAATAGTTTTCTTTCTTTCTTTCTTAAACAAAAACCTCATCGTCTTCCTGCCCTTGCCCCATCTTATTTGGGGTCGGCGCAACACGTTTTTTCTTCCATTCTATCCTGTCCCTGTCATGCTAACACTAACTTTCTTTTCTTTCATATCACTCTTCATACAGTGCGTTTCACTTAAGAAGTTACATCGGCGTAATGTTGGCTCCCCTGTCTGTCTACACAAAAAGAAGGGAAAAAAGGAAAGAGTTGCCTACTCTACCAAAATTGTTCCCCGAAATGTGAAACGAAATCGTTTTTAACGGTAGCTGCAACACTTTTTGGAAAATTATGAGAGGAATGGGATTTTATTTTAAAAAAGTAGGTCTCAAAGGAAGTTGTTAATAGAGAAGAACGATACTGTGGCGTGGCGTTTTCGTTATTTGAAAGAATTGTAAGACAATCGGAATGGAGCCCAGCGCCCTATACTTTATACAAAAATAGTAAGAATGTTAAAGTAACGAAGTATCAGTTAATCTCCCTCATATCAAGTAATTTAATTGCTAAAAATATGGCAACATTATTTGCAATACTACCAACATGACAGCAATGTAACTTCTTAAGTGAAACGCACTGTACAATCTATTTTATTCCATCATCCATTTTTTTCTTTTTTGTTTGTCTTAAACAAAAGCTTCTTTATTTAAATAAGATAAACTTAAAAAATATATACAATTTTAAATACAAACTTCAGCTATCTTTGACAAAATCGTCATAATTGTGCCATTATAGTGCAGATAAGTTGGTCTCAAACAGTGGAATGTGTTACAAGCTTATTTATTGCGGCCATTACTCGTGAGACGGTTTCTTATCAGGCTTTGGTTCTTATCTCGTTGTTTAGTACAAACAATTGGGTTTTGTATATCTGAGTAATTTTTTAAGGCTTGTGGCGCACTAGGTACTCCAATCCAACTAAGAAATATGGTAAAACTAGCTTTTACCCGCAGCTTCGCCCGCGTTTATTAATATACTTTACTGTTTTTCCCCCTTTTCTCACTTTTTTTTTTAATCAGCTTATGTCGGTCTCCAGGGACCCAACTATTTCTGTAACAAAATTCATCAAAATCGGTTTTGCCATTTAGGCGTGAAGACGTTACAAACAAACAAACTCACTTTCGCTTTTGTAATATTAGTAAGGATATGCGCTATGAGTCATTAGACTCATTATTCAGTTCAAAAAATGCGTTGTTGACTGAGATCCCACCTGATGTTAAGCAGTGATGCAATCGTTGATGGTGAAGCGCACTAGTTTATAAAGAGCTTATTCACTCTAGCCTTGAATATATCAAAATTATAATGGTAGGGCTGAAATTACTTTACTACGAGCCTCTAAAATTAATGAATTAAAAACCGACTCCTCTATAACGACGTCAGTTGACGTAAGGTTTTCAAGATGGCGACCGCACGAAATAATTACTTGCCGTCAAAGGTTTTTTAAAGACGAGGCGACGCGGCCGCGGTTTCCTTTGATAAATGGAACTGACTCAACATGTGTAGGGTGGAAATGTCTTTACTAATGTACTTTATTCTGAGTGGAAGACATGTGCCAAGTATTCTAGAAATAATAAGTAATACCTGAAGGTCATTTGGGACTGCTTTATTCCTGAGTGACAAAGGCTATATTTTATTTACGCGAGTGAAGTCTTGGGCAAAAAAGCAAGTTTCCAAATAAGATGAGGTCGGTGTTTTCTACTTAAATATTCTGACAAGAAACACCGAAAAGAACTTACGACGTCCCAGTGGATTTTTAGGTTCAGAAAAAGTCTTAGTTCGATCAATCACACTAATATAATCAACATAATAAAAAAAGAAATAAAAAGTATGCATGTATAGTATAGTCTGTCTAGACTTGGGAATTTTGTATAATATTTAATCATTTAAAAAATACTTATATTCGATTCTTTTTATAAGGTTCTTCTGTTAGTAAACAATGAACAAGATCTCTTAATCAACCTTGATTATTGAACCAGTGTTGACTACATCAGATTTCTTAATAATTACCCAAGTCGGTTGACTTTTTAGACATACTTCTAATCTTTGACATGCATACTTTTCACTTTCAACTTTTTTTTTATTAGCCTATACTGTCCCACTGCTGGGCAAAGGCCTCCCCAACTTTTTCCAGGCATATTTCTCCCGAGCCACCTCGAAACAGGCCCCGCGGTAGGCATCCAGGTCGTCTCGCCACCTCTTCCTAGGTCGACCTCGGCGGCGTTGTCCATCTTCGGGTACCCACTTTGTGGAAACTCTTGCCCAAAAAAGAAAGAAAGAAATTAAATAGGTTTATTCAACAACCTACAGAAATATTATAAAGAAGTAAGGTTTGTTTTTATGTTTTAATCTTTGAAAGTACAGGTCCGATTACTTAATTTATTTCATCAATAGAAAGCTGCTTTATTCCTGAGTGACAGGCTATATTTTATAGTGAACGTCAGTTGCATTTTGCTTTCCAAGTTCGTGGCTACTCATTCAAACAAACTCACAGTTTAAGTACCTATCTACTTGGTGTCGCCACACATGCCACATGCCACAGCCACAAACGCTGCCGCGAAAAGCTACAAGTAACCACAAAGGAAGCTGAAGCGCGCGACCGCCACTGTGGCATTGTGGCTGGTGACTGCTACTTTCTTTAACCCATACGCGCAGTTACTGTTGGGGCCCAGCTGGGTCGAAGCCTACTGGGGCTAGGGTCAGTTTCGAAACGCTTGGCCCCGGTAGAAGGAACGGGATGAGTTATTTAGTTAATAAGAGTCTGGTGCTATCTCCCGCTCAGCCCAACGGCGGGGGATGTCATTCGCATGGTTTTTCCCCACCAAAAAAAAAACCCATTCGCGCATTTTCATATTGTACTTTGACGAAGAAGGTTTAAATGCGCGAATGGTGTGTGACAGCGTTTTGTATCGGCTTTTAGTGGCCAGTGCGGGCCATAAGAAGCGAGCAGCGGTGATTTGTACCGTGTAGCGGCCACCAGTGTCAACCGTGTGCGGCAAATCCATATTAAATGTATGAAACGTACAAGAAATATGCCGGTGGCGGCGTTATTTGTTGTGGCCTGTGCTCCGTGTGCAGCGACCTTTACCTCGCGTCTGTAGCACTGAAGTTACGGCGTAGCAGACTTCATTATATGCTACGAGTTACGCTTTCGTAGCACTTTATTCATTCGCTACGCCCGGGCCCGCGCCGGTTTTTAATCTCTTCTTAGATGATTATTTTTACACTCTGTTACAGGTAGAGATAGAGAGTCTTAAAGATAAAGGGGTAAATGTTTGCCCTGGAGAAGAACCGGACACTGATTATAGTACTTAAGTTCCTTATGTATTTCTACTTATTAATTTCTGTAAAGACGTTTATATTTACATTCCATCACAGGCTTGCGTTCAGTAGGGGAAACAAAAACACATAACTAATGGAGCCTTGTTAGCTATTATTTAGTAAAGTTCCATGTATATTGAATATTATTATTCTTTATTTTTTATTCATTTAACATACATATCAATTATTTGAATTTATTATTATTACTAACATTTCAGCACCGACATGCGCCGCATATTATATTCATTGCTCATTCCTTTTACTGCCACTTCAGGTTCTATAAAAATATCATTCCCACACTAATTTAAAAGTAGTAAAACCTTGATGACCTACATGATGTTTCTACAAACTTAAAAATTGCTGAAAGATTTTATCATTATTGGACCGTATCCAATAATGATAAAATGTGCAGCAATTTTTAACCCAGATTCTGTGTCACATTTAACCTTTTTCAAAGTAACATTTTCGTTTATTATTTTCCAAAAGATATATTTGGAAAAATAATAACTCCTTGAAACGCGCGTGGAACGGTACACGCCATCGACGACTTGGGCTCGGTCTGGACGGCGAGCTAGCTGAAGACCCTAGTGTTTCATACCAAAACGGCTCAAACATTTATATCTTCCGATATTTACGCAACCACACCGTTTGAGGTTTTCTGCATCAACAACAGCCGCTCCAGCATAGTCTGAGAAGAATCTACTTACATTAAACAAAACAAACGTTAAAATTCCCGAATCCCGAAACAGCTATCAAAATGATTAATACTATAATTAAAATACCACATTAAAACAATCACCTATTTTGATCTACAGCACATTGTTTCTGAAAGCATTATACTTACACGTACCCACTGATAACAGTTTTAATTAAAAGTTTTATGAATGAAACGTTAATTCAAAGGACATTTGAATTATTATAACAGCAGCTGAGCGCATTAATAAAGGCCCATTGAAGGCCCTTTTCAAAGCCCTCTTGAAAGGACCTCGTTGACATAGAATCGATATTGAATTAAAGAGTAAGACTTTGTTGCTTAGTAATGGCTTTTTGGCTTTTCAGCCTTTTAATGAATTGCTGAAAAGCCAAAAGGTTCCTACTACGCTTCATTACCTTCGCGCCGGTACGCAATTTTGTTTTTGTTTTTTTTTTTTAATGTTAAAGAAAAAATATAAAATTGTTAACTAGAGTATACAACATGAAACTGAAATATTACACGCCTTCATATACACTAATTAAAGTTTAGGAAGTGTTATTATTACCACCCAGGACAAATGTTTGTGTGATGAGCATAATCATTTGTTCTGTGTCTGGGTGTAATTTATCTATAATATGTATATATTTAGAAATATATAAGTATGTTTATCAGTTGTCTAGTACCCATATCACAAGTTCTGCTTAGCTTGGGACTAGACGGCGTTGTGTGATAGTTGTGGAATATTATTATTATTAATCTATTTATACATCGTGTAACATTAAATGCGCAAAATCTTAGACACCCCAAATAATTTTTAATTCAATTGACCTAATTATGTGAAAAAAAAAACAAATTAAGAGTTTTATGTGCAGTTTTAGTTTGTTTAAAATTCATATCTGCATTGAAATAAGAACTTTTATTGTACCGTGTATGAGAATATTAGATTGGATTACAACTGTTTGTGTTTGTTTACCTATTTCAACGGATTTGCGCACGCGATGGCTTTACCCATTCATAAATAGACAGGTCGACGTTTTTAATGAAGATTATTTTGAAAAATGTAACCTATATTAACCCTTCAGATACCGTCAATTAGAGACACAATAGTAAGACAATAGATGCGCGGCTACTGGTGGTCGCTTGGGGATTCATGAATTAAAAAGTGGTTTAATTGATTCTGCTCGTTATTCTGATCAAACTAATTTCAGGTTTTGCGCATTTAACGTTGCACGTTGTATACACTTTATTGCACACAAATACCTCAATATTTATAAAAAATAAACATTATAATTAAAAAAAACATACTATTGACGGCCTTATCGCTCTCAGCGATAATATTTATTTAAGAAAATAGTTGTACTGATTGTAGGCAAATAATATGATAATTGACGTCTTACACTGGTAGAGCAACATACAGATGCGCTACTTACATTACACTCTTTGCTCGAACCAATTATTGATAGGCTTTCGTTTGATCACCATCTCACTTGATGGTAAGCGACGATGTGGTCGACGATGGAACACGCTTGCCTAGAAGTAACCTATTCTCTCTTGATTTAAAGACCCCTATCTTTTTTCCGTACTCTCTCTCTCTTCCTCTCCCTCCTTATACTAGTACGTATACCTACCTCTTTTAGTAACATGCGTTTCATTCTTCTTCTTCACATCCTTACTAATATTATAAAAGCGAAAGTGAGTTTGTTTGTTTGTTACGTCTTCACGCCTAAATGGCAAAACCGATTTTGATGAAACTTGGTACACGGATAGACCATGTCCTGGAATAGGACATAGGATAATTTTATCCCGGAAGTATTTATTTATTTATGTACACACAAACACTTAAAAAAGAAAAGAACAAATAAGAAAAGAAGAGTACAAAGGATCTGCTTATCTATAACGAAATTTCTTCCAGCAGACCTGTGACAGGACAGTTGGATAAGAAACGTAGACACAGTGTGTAGAAATTAAAAAAAAATAAACAAAATAATTAATAATAATAATAATAATCCTTTATTTTCAGGCATCTAAGGCCCATAGATAAAATACACAAAAATAATCATTACAGAATAATAAACAGACAAACAACCAACAATAACAACACAACAACAATACACAACAACAACAACAACACACAACACACAACAACAATAGACTATAATTTTCCAGAATAAATATCACAATACAATACATATATAACAATAACAGTAAATAAATATACAAATGAATAGATACAATAGGTAATAGGAAGTATGTTCCTTTGGGATAATTTTCTGCTATCACGCGGGCGAAGCCGCTGGGAGCAGCTAGTAATTATAAAGACAAAACATTATAGCACTACACACAATCAGCAATTACCGTATAACGGCCAGCAAGGTCGAAGCCTACTGGGGTTCGCTTCTAAAAGGAAAACCCGTTGCCCTATAACAAAGGCAATGAAGGAACATGGGAGTGGGTTTTAGACAGGAAAAGTTTGACACGTCCTCCCCTCCGCTTTGGAGCGGAAGAAATCATCGGATGATTTCCCACAAAAAGAAAATGAGTATATTTGAAACTAATAATTAGTAATCTTATTCAATATTTTTTTTCAAGTTTGTAAGGCGTCACAATATAGAAAACTCGTAATTATGTGGCCCTGTAATTTGACATAATTTGTCAAAGCTATTCCAAGTAATTTTCGTGTCAACGATTTCCTCATATTTATTATTTTAATGAGCCAACGTGATAAGGATCTAATTTGGATCTGTCATTGTTTTGTTAACCTTTATACCAGGGGCATAGCTACCGCCGTATCTGCCGTAATAATTATACGGGGCCCCCAAGCTACAGGGGCCCTGACTTAGGCTAAAATTGTTTAACATGTTGTCCATAATCTCAAATTCTCATGGACAGGAATGAATGAATATTGACCACTCATAATATGATACTATGTAAATAGCTTTGAGCACGCTCCTTTCTTTTTAGCATTTTCTACATATAAGACGATAATAAAAACTCAACCAATTTTAGTACGTTCTACTAAGTGATCCATAAAATGAGCTCATTTTCAATTTTAAGGCCTCTCATGGCACTATATCTAAATTAGTAGAAGCCATTTTGTACAAAAAAAAAAATCAAATATATTTGATACGGGGCCCCTGAGGGCCTAGCTACGCCACTGCTTTATACCTATAATCTACGTTACACCTCTGTGTTCATTTTAATGTTTTATTATTGTTTTATATTATGTAGTTTTGTCTTTTGTATGTTCTATGTGTGTTTAAATAGTGTAATTGGCTTTAGCCGTTCTATTTAAATTAAATAAATGAATAAACACATTCATTCCGAATCTTCCTTTCAGAAGCAGGCCTTTGGCCCAGTAGGCTTCGACCCTGCTGGGTAGCTACGGTTTGCTGACATTTCCTTGAGGCACGCGTGGAACAATACGCACCGCCGACACCTTGGGCTCGGTTCGGACGGTTACCGGACGGTCGGAAGGCGAGCTATCCATTGCTCGCTGTCCGCAAGCTCGCGCCTACGGTGGCCTAAAATCGGGATCGGAATCCCGGCGGCGGCTGGGGCGCTGTGAGCGCCGTTGCAACCGGATACACCTGGATATCAGTATTTTACGTCTTATAATGTTTGAGCCTTCTGTATCAGGGTCTTGATCCAACCGCGCAACGACAGCTTTGCCAGTTGATCTTCGAGGCTTCCAGGTCATCAGGCAAATCAGACTTCCTCGTGTGATAATTTGAGATATTTGATATGCTTCTCTTACAATAATAATAATTTTTATTTTTAACTTAATAAGTGTTTTAAAAACCATTAGACACAACATGTTGGTCTAATGGTTTGTAAAAAAACCTTATTAACTTTAAAAACCAAAAAAAAAAATCTATAGACGATCGCAAGGCTCGGAACCGGTTTAAAAAATACCGGTTAACACCTGTTTATTTCGGTTTTCCTCCGAACTTTTCTTAAGAACGTGAACGTTTTAAAAACTTTATTTTAATCTAAATTAACCGGTTTATTCGGCGAACGGCACGTCGGTAAACGCGTTGCAACTTGTATGGATGCCGCGCATAGCGGCGCGGTATGAGATGTATATTTTTTTCATGTTTTTGCAGCGTAGCTTATTGATGCACTGACATAAACGTCCGACCCAAAACAAAACAATTCTTACTACTGAATAAAATCTGAACTGCGCGCGTCGTTTCTTTATTGTGCGTCCGTATTAACCGGTTTTTATTGCTCTAACCCGTTTAATCCGAAAAAATCTTTATATAAATACTCTTCCAAATATCGGTTTAAAAAAACCGGTATATGCGAACGAAACCTAATGTAAAAGGTTTTGCGTCAAGTACATAATAACGGTTTGAAAATTTAACCGGTATCCGAGCCTTGGACGACCGCACCAGCAATCACAACCAGTGATTTCTCAAACAACAGTGATGCTTTTTTTTGAGGTGAGAAATCCTCCAATGACTTCTCCCGCACAAAGGTGAAGCGAGAGGAACTGTCAGACTTTCATCAGATTTTCAGATTTTTGACATCTGTGTCTTTCAATTGCCTCTTGCGTTAGGTTAGGTTAGGTTAGGTTTTAGATGGTTTTAGATTAAGGTTTTAGAAAACCCTTTTTTTTTTACACGTCAATTTTTTTTCGTCAGTTTAAACTAGATGAAGCCGTATAGACAGTATTTTTTGTCCAAAGAGATGGTATACAAACGTTGACTTTTTCTAGTCGACCTATTTGTTACCTAACGGAGAAAGAACAAAATTCGACTTTCGTTTGAGTTTAAAAATACGTAAAACTAAGACGATACCAACTTGTAACTCCAAATGGAAGGCTACGAGAACTTCCAAATGTACTTTTAACTTTAAATATATTACAGTTAGGTAAGCTAAAATATCTTTTAAACTTTGGGAAGGCTGCCTCCCCAAGAGAAATGTGACAATGTCATAATTATACAGCCACTTTGAAATTCATAAGTCGGCGAGTTTTTATTCAAATGTAGGCTTGTAATATATTCTGGGTTGGTTTTTCTACTGTCGAATTATACGGTTCAATAAAATTGATTTACTTTGATTGAATGACGCAGAAATGATAAGTAATGACATTGAATGATTTATTTCATATTTACTTTGCGAATCAATTTGATTTTTATTAAAATTGAAAAGTAAATGTCAAAATGATCATTAGGGCTACGAGATTCGAAAGAGTTACCGTGGCGACTAGATAGGTTTTTTGTCTGGTCTAGGCAACTACCCCATTTCAGACTGTTATAAATTAATCGACCCTTTGTAGGAAGAACATAGAATGTTTTTCAGCAATAATTTTGCGTTTTTTAACAGGAATGGGTTTATTTATTTATTTATTATTTATTTAACACTTCATGCATACAAAAGTACAGAGGCGGACTTAATGCCTTAGGCATTTTCTTCCAGTCTCTTTTAATTAAAAAATATTAAAGACTTTATCTTTCTAAAACAAAATATGATTTATTATTCATACAACTACTGATCTATTAGAATAGTTTCTAGTAGCGTATTATCATAAACACGTCCTAAATATTTTTTATTACGAAAAGAAAAACTTTTTTCTGCAAAAAACTCAAATAGTTGCTTATACTATTTTATTCTGTAATAGTCTGAAACCGGGCAGTTTCCAGGATCAGACACAAAATAATTCTGGTCATAGGATCCCTTCGTTTTAATGGAGGTTTGCAAGACTTTACACCCTTTTTCCCTGCCACTTATAAATCTTTAGGATACTCAGTTAAAAAAATATTCTAGTCATTTATTTCCATTCCAAAGCTACTAGTAAACACAACACTACTTTATTTATGGTACCTGCAACATACTCGTCACTCTTCGTCACTTTCCCAATATTTTTCCAAACACATTTTTCTCCGCATCGCCCTTATCTCGCCACTTTGGGCCACACGTTTCCATTCAAAAGGCAATTTGTTCTTTCACAAAACATTGAGTGGGACATTCGTGCATCGTTATTTGTGGCACACTAGGGATTGCCCGAATGCCCGTTTTGCCCGACTGTCCTTGCTCGGTTTTGCCCGTAAGTCCTTTCACACGTCCGCGTCCAAGTTGCATTCCCAAAGGGGCAGCGTTTTTACCCAGTTTTTGTGTGTAAAGTGCAATGTTGTCAAAGTTCTTTCGTTTTGTTTATTTTATGAAGCCCGTCAAAGTTCGTCTCGTCTTAAATAGTTAGTTTGAAAAATGTCTTTTGAGAATTTTAACGCAGTTTAAGTTAATAAAGTAAAAATGTTTCTTTTTCCTTTCCAACGGCGCCCCCGCCGCCGCCGCCGGGATTCCGATCCCGATTTCCGGCCACCATAGACGCGGGCTCGCGGACGGCGAGCCATGGGTAGCTCGCTGTCCGATCGTCCGGTAACCGTCCGGACCGAGCCAAGGCGTCGACGGCGCGCACTGTTCCCGCGCGCCTCAAGGAGTTGTCAGCAACAGGAGGGGCCCATCTGGGTCGAAGCCTACCGGGGTCGGGGTTATCCGAAAGGAAACGAGCCCCGGTACGAAGGCTAGAAGGAACGGCGCGGGGTTTTTAGTCAGTAAGACTCTGACACTGTCTCCCGCTCCACCCAAGAGCGGGTTTCGTGAATGATGATTTTCCCCGTCGAGAGAAAAAAAAAACCCCTTCATCTTTGTTTTACGGCCTGGTCACAACTTAGGCACGCGGTGCGGTAAGCGTTTTTTGCTATGAGCGGTGACTCGTGCCTTGCTTCAAATATTGTCTTACTTTTGATCTTACCGTTCACCGCCCCGCGCGTAAGTAGTTACCGCTCACTGCGGCAAGGTCATCATTTCAGTTGAAAGACGTCCACTGCTAAACAAACGCCTGCCCTAAAAGTCGTCACCATTACCGGTCTTATGCGTCTCGCATCCATCGGATTACCGCGACTATCACCAGTTCATCGGTCCACCTTATAGGTCTTCCAACGCTGGGTCTTCCGACACGCGGTCGCCACTCCAGAACCTTTCGACCCTATCAATCATCATGATCTGCGAACAATGTGGGGCTGCACATTGCCAATTTGGCTTTTTCTTCAACTCATAGCTGTTCAGGTTCCACTTTATCAGAATTATAAAAAAGATAGTGAAACCAAATATTTTTATCATAATAATATAGAGAGCTGTAGCGGCCGAGTGGTATCGGCCTGACTTACGAATTGCTAGTCGCAGTTTCAAAACCAGCCAGTCGCATTACTTTGTGTAATTTATTTCATCACCAGCACTCTAAAGTGTAAAGGAAACCGGCATGTCCTAGAACCAAAAATTCGAAGACATTTGGCCCGCACTGTGCCTTCGTGGTGGATTACGACCCTTTCCTTCTCCTAGAGGCCTGAGTCCCAAAAGTGGAAAATTATAAGGCCAACTATGCTATGCTATGTTAATAATGTAACATAGGAAACGATCAATAAATTTGACCACTTACTACGTTTCGCTCCATAAATATTTTATAAGCAGGACCGGTTGTAAAAACATGTTTTTATATAAAAATGATTGGAATATAAAACATTGTCAAACTGGTACTAAAAATTAGGTATCCGTCGTTTATGGATTTCCATCGAAAAATAAGTTTTTTTTTTTGTTGATAGGCTCGCGTTTGACAATGATTTCGCCTGATATTACAGAAAATACATAGAACCCAATAAATACTTAACATCGAAAAGAGAATAACGTACCTTTAATATAAAGTTTATTTGAACTTATAATTCCAAGTCAATAAAATAACACTTACTGTCCCCGCACAAAGGCCTCAAAAAAAACCTTTTATTTTAAAAAAACTACCCGACTTCACTAAAAAATTGAATTCTATCATCAGATTCCAACTTGGTGGCTATGGGACCATTTGGAAAGTATACCCTTTCCAACAAAAAAATAATTTTTCAAATCGGTTGGCAAGCGACGAAGTTATGCGCGAACAAACATAAAAAAAACATACAAACATTCGAATTGAGAACCTCCTCCTTTTTTAGAAGTCGGTTAAAAAAACGCCACCACAAAAAAGACCGGCTCAAAAAGAAGCTTGAAGCGTCGTTTATTTATTTAATCTTCATGCAACACAAAGTTCATAGGCGGACTTAATGCCTTAGGCATTCTCTACCAGTCGACTAGCGTTTTTTTGAGGCCCGTGTGCCCCACAATGAAAGATAAAGCAACCCATTTTAAAAATCAGTAATTTCATAGGTAAAGGCCTATTATTACGACTTTTCTAAACTGTACTATGGGCGGTTAAACAAATCTAAAATTCAACAGTTAGTGAGTTTTGAACAAATACGTACCATTGTAACACTTGCTAACTTTAATTCAAAACAACTGACCGAACTCTGAAACCACATGAACTTTGAACAAATTAACAATAAGCCCTAACTTTTCTGTACCACGGTATATTATTATGAGCTCTCTAATTAACTGAATACCTAATTAACTAACTTCTGAAATAATTAGAACTAGTTATTGATATCGTTTTTGTTTCAGCAGATCACTCATGATGCGGACTGCGACCTATGGGTAGCTCGCTGTCTGACCGTCCGGTAACTGTCCGGACCGAGCCCAAGACATCGACGGCGCACTGTTCCCGCGCGCCTCAAGGAGTTGTCAGCAACAGCAGAGGCCCAGCTGGGTCGAAGCCTACTGGGGCCAGGGTTAGTTTTGAAAGATAGCTCGAGCCCCGGTACGAGGGCTTGAAGGAACGGGGTGGGTCTAGTCAGTAAGATTCTGACACTATCTCCCGCTCCGCCTAAGAGCGGGGGTTGTGATTAGGTGATTTTCCCACCGAAAAAAAAAAATCACTCATCATCATTTCAGCCGAAAGACGTCCACTGTCGGACATTGGCCTCCCCCAAGTGAGGCCACAATGAACGGTCCTGTGAGTTTCGCATCCATCGGATTCCCGCAACCCTTACCAGGTCATCAGTCCACCTTGTAGGAGGCCTTCCAACGTCACATAAGAACACGGACAGGTATCTTGGCTAGCCACTCTTAAAGAAATGGCAAAGGCCGCTATAGCCATGCAAAAACAAAACACCTATAGGCACGCTTCGTTCCGAAAAGTCAGCCGAAGTAATCGGATTTACAGCGGAAGCTAAAAATAAAGCGCTATAAAGCGCTTCAGCGCACGCTGTGCATAAAAATGGCATGCAACATGGAACATAGTACGCAGCACGAAATGCTAATAGAGCGGATGAAGAACTTTTGCTGAAATAGAGAATAGGAGTTTTATGTTCATGATTCTTTATAAAAAAAACACGTTAATATGCTAATGTTGTAAAAAATGAAGTTCGTATAAGTGTGTTTGTTTGTTACTTGTTTACTCATAAACAGCTGGACGAATTCGAATGCACAATAGATACTGCTCCCACATGTGAAAGTAGAAATTACTCTTTCTTTTTTACACTTGGAAGATCGGGTGGAAAAATCAATTTTAAAATAAATTGAAATGTAGCCTTTTTAAACCACGACGAGGGCCCAGTGCGGGTTGACCACTCGCCACATGTCTTCGAATTTTAAGTACTAAGTTGTCTACGATAAGACCTCATTACCTTTTCAGTGTTTTAAAAATGTTAAAACTTATTATTCATTAAACTACAGATCTAATACACGGTAATAATATCATACACTATTCCAACTTCATACAAACGGACGAAACGCGAGCTATACCTACGCGCCTCGGTTATAGCATGGTCTCGGCATGTAGACAGTCGCGGCCGTCGCAACTGTGCCGCAGTGACGAACGGACACGACGGTTTTTTTTTTAACAATAATCGCGCGATTATTGTTAGTTTGTACAATTCAAAGTAAAGACGTGGTATTTTATTATTAACTAGCTTTTGCCAGCGACTTC
The DNA here is from genome assembly GCA_949319445.1 of Mythimna lalbum. NCBI lineage: Eukaryota > Metazoa > Arthropoda > Insecta > Lepidoptera > Noctuidae > Mythimna > Mythimna lalbum. The sequence goes on along the minus strand of OX439356.1, from coordinate 19,006,417 downwards.
GTACGCGGATCCTGTTGCTTATGCCAGCGACAACGGGGTCGTCAAAATCAAAGATTTTTGAACGTCTGATAAACAGAAAGCTCCGAACTGCTAAGCTATCGGGAGTTACACGTGTTATTGTGAGTCAACCATAAAAGATAGACATATGCTGTTGTGGGATATTTTTTATATAATTTTAAGGAAAACATTTCCGTTATACATGATTTCTGTGTAGCTTTAACCATTAAGGCTGCAAACGCGACGGAAGCTTAAAAAATGGAGTAATTTCTCCCGTTTCCCCAACATTTTCCTTCACTGCTCTGCTCCTATTGATCGTAGCGTGATGAAAAGTATACTATAACCTGCCCAGGAGTATGAAGAATGATTGTACCAAGTTTCGTTAAAATCCATCGAGTAGTTTTTATTTCTATAAAGAACATACAGACAGACAGACAGACAGACAGACAGACAGACAAAAATTTTACTGTTTGCATTTTTGGCATCAGTATCGATCACTAATCACCTGATAGTTATTTTGGAAATATATTTCATGTACAGAATTTACCTCTCTACAGATTTATTATAAGTATAGATAATAGTGGTTTATTGTACTATGTGTATGAATAATACTAGAAAAAAGCATTTTATTTAAATCTACCAATCAAACAACAACACGCACACTTCCTATTCAATCTATAAAGTATTTTGTTTATATAAAAAAGTAAGTATATTTACAATCACAAAAATAAATGGAAACAAACTAGGCAAATGTAATTAGATTGCTGGAGGCGGGCAGCCCTATCGCATGTTTACGTACCGCGCGGCTATAGGCATTTATTTCAAAGATACGGCCGAGTTACAATACTGTATGATACTATTACCGTGTCAATTAGAAAGGGCACAATTGACATTATTATCATAAATACTTTTTAATTACTTCTTAATTGAATAAAAACCTACGAGCAAAAACTACGAACTGTCGCTTACCATTCAATTAGTTTAGAGAATAGTTACTTTTTATTTTACTGTGGTTTTGTGCTGTGTGAGTCACAAACCAATATTTTTCTTTCTTTCTTTACGACCATTTTCCTAGAAAGGCTCGATTATACTAAGTTCTATGTACATAAGAGCCACCGCAACTAAACTTTACTTATAGTAATGAAACGGTACAATCAACAATTCTAGGGCCTTTCCATAATAACGTGTTGAAATGTCAGGCATTCGAGCGAGAAACAAAGGAAAGTATTGGTGTAATTGCAATTTTTTTTTAACCGAGAGTAAGCTGTTTTATTCCTGAGTGACATAGGGTATATTTTATGTACGCGGGTGCAACTGTAGGCAAAAACTAGTACCTTATATACGAGTAGCTCAATCCCTCTAAAGGTTCAATTTAACCCTTCAGATACCGTCAATTAGAAACACAATAGTAAGACAATAGATGCGCGGCCACCGGTGGTCGCTTGGGGATTCATGAATTAAGTCCTCAAGTGGATCGCGCTAAGAGCTCGTGGTAGGGCGATGAAATAAGTTCGCCGCTGCTCTGACCAGAAACTGGCCCCACACATCGTCAATTCCACATTTATCCGCACAGTTCAACGTTATCTTACCTAAGCCATCAATATCTCCCATCGCAACTCGCAAACTAAAACAAGAAAAATTGTGCAAACGTGCCGAACCAAAAACTAGGAACGAATTCAGAAAGTATCGACTACCCACAACTTTCAACGGGGGCGGAATTGTGGCTGACTGACCTGTTAAAAAGGCCAAGTGTAAATCGGACTTGAGCTCTGAGGGATCCGTATAGATCACGGCGTGAATCACAAACAAAGATGATGTATACAATATGTACCTAACTGAAATAATGCACATTCCAATCAGAAAATTAAATTGCAATCATTTTATTATTATATACAATAAATTTTTACTTAAAGGTACTTAGGAAGTGATTATTAAAGAAATTTGGTAATCTATTTGTAAGCAAATTGCATGGAAATCGAAGCACTACATTGATAGTGTATCTGTATTGGTATCTAAGCACAGACACACAAAGACCTGGTAACCAAGATCTAACAAAAAAATATCAAAATAGAAATATCGTTTCAACTGAAATATTGTTTTCGATAACTTTTGAGAATCCGGCTCGAAGGACTTTATGTTGATTGCATAAGATTGATTGTTCGTTTTAAATTATTTTTTGTTGCTTTTAATTATTTGGTTCAATACAGAATTGAGGCTACTAAAATAACGTAATACTATCAAACAGCCAAAATCGAATCAGAAGCCGATACTGTAAAAATTATATTCAGGACGTGCGTTTATTATGTGCATCATCATCATCTTCCTGTCCTTGTCCTCGCAACACGTTTTCTTCATCCATTCTGTCCTGTCACTCGTCACGCTTTCACTAACTCCGTTTTCTTTCATATTACTTCTCACACAATCTATCCATCTGTAGCAACACCTATGACGTCACATAAGAACTAATCCTGCATCGCGCAATCAAAGTTCTCCGCGCGATTAGAACATATAAGACAGTCCTAAATCAACTAATGGGCAGTAGCCCACCAGACTATAACACCTGTCTGGTCGGAGGATCCTTCCTTTTCAACAGAGGTTTGCGCGACTTCACACTCTGTTTCGAACATCTTTTCTTTGGCCTCCCTCTCCCTATTCATCCACATGTGCATATTGTATAAATTAATGCATTTTATTTTTATTTTTTTTAAATTAAGAACTCTGTACGCTGAAATATATATTATTATTGCTGTAGGTTATACGTATATTTTTTTGAAGAGAAAAGAACGACCCGGTCCTTCATCCAAACAAGTATTGTACCCGGTTTGGGCAACTTATCCAAGTTTATTTGGGTGTTTGCATATGTTTAAATCGTGCGTAGAACTTTGATAATGCGATGTAGAATTTACGTATGGATTTACATTTACTGTACGTACAGTTAAGTAGTGGAGTTCTCTGCCATGCATTCGTTGTAATATTTACATGATCTAATAGACTAGTCAAGGATTTCCTTCATTTGAAATAAAATGTATTACGTAATTAAAATGCTTATTTAGTTCACAGATTTTGTGCTACCGCCAAAAGAGACGCTCCCGGCTAGAAATCACGAAATCTCACAGCGTATCGTGAGATTTCTAACCACCGTAGACGCAGACTAGGTAAAAACCACCTTCCCTAGCCAATTTACAACCGTTCCGTTTCGATTCTCTTGCGTCGAACGCCTCGAGTTGGCCATGCCCCCGTTTCTTTTGTTCTGACCACGTGATTGAGAAGACGTCATTCCCGTACATTTGAAGATTTCTACTAGCATTAACGATTGCAGATTATCAACTTGGCTAGGGGTACAGGCCTGAGTCAAAGGCTTGTTGTGTTTCACGCGTATCTCAAAAATATGTCAGCAAAACTAAAGAGGCCCAGTAGGACCAATGCCTACTGAGGCTGTAGGACCGAGAGAGGCCTTAGAAACCAAAAGTCAATAGAAAGATAAAGATAGACTTTAGTCAGTAAAAGCCTAACATCCTAAAGCAGGAGAGATCATCTGATGTTTTTCCACCAAGAAACTTTGTGCTTAACCTACACGGAATCCTAAAGGAAGAAAAGTCATTTGATAATTTACAAAAAAAAAAATTGGCATTATGCTTAACATGCACAGAACCCTAAAAGTATCGCAGAACCAGACCAGTCGATATTTGTGCTCCAAATTAATAGGACGTGCTTCTCAACTGGCGTAAACGAGCGAACTTGAACGTCTGCTGAATATTTTGTATCTAGATAAAAGTTTAGCCTAAAAAAAAAGAAAAGGTTTTTTAAAAGCTGTAGGGGCTTTCTAGGCTTCTGAAAAGTATAGTTATACTATTATTACTAAGCTTGAGCTTAGTGAAGGGTGTGATTTTAATGTTATTTTTAGGGTTCTGTATCCAAAGGGTAAAAACGAGACCCAATTGCCACTGTCTGTCTGTCTATCACCAGGTTGCAACTGTGACAGCTAGACATTTTTTTTTATTATTGATATGTTTACGTTTGATCACAATCTCACCTTATGGTAAGCGATGATGTGGTCGAAGATGGAACAAGCTTGCCTAGAAGTTAATTTAATTGATCACAGATAATGTATTTTTTTCCTTACAAACAACAAATGCATATGTTTATTGTATGGGGTTCCCAGACTTTTTTATTTTAGAGAGATTTTTTGCCGTTTTTAAGTACAGACGGTACGAAATCCTTTGTATCAAAGGCTAAGAGCCTAAGGGGGATATTTTTTTCAGACAGACAGGTTTTTATCGTATTGCTAAAAGAACTTCAATCTTTTTACATAGCTAACAGTCAGAATCGAGGTCAAAACTCACAACAAATTAGACTGTAATTTGTACAACAAACAAATACCAGTCGCAATGTTAAAATTTAAATAAACAAGTCATTACTGGAAGCCTAAGGGTTTGCTACCACAAATGCAAAATATTTTTTTATTTGCCAAATTAAGAGAGTTACCAAAAAAAAATATGGCGGACGCGAACGGCCTTGTACAACCGCTGCAGGCTAGGGACCTTTAATCAAAACATATAAATTCGGGAGCCACATCGCGTAAAAATATGGACTAGGATTTATCTGTGGACATTCATGCCCAGAAATGTTAAAGATGCCTGCAGGCTTTTTGCCTCTAGATTACTTGACTTTATTTTAAATATTACTAGCTTTTGCCCGCGCGGCTTTGCTCTCGCTCTTTCCTACTTCACCCTACTCTACCCTACCCTACTCTACACTACTCTACCCTACTCTACTCTACCCTACTCTACCCTACTCTACCCTACCCTACTCTACCCTACTCTAACCTACTCTACCCTACTCTACCCTACTCTACCCTACTCTACCCTACTCTACCCTACTCTGCCCTACTCTACCCTACTCTACCCTACTCTACCCTACTCTACGCTACTCTACCCTACTCTACCCTAACCTACCCTACTCTACCCTACTCTACCCTACTGTACCCTACTCTACCCTACTCTACCCTACTCTACCCTACTCTACCCTACTCTACCCTACTCTACCCTACTCTACCCTACTCTACCCTACTACTCTACCCTACTCTACCCTACTACTCTACCCTACTACTCTACCCTACCCTACCCTACTCTACCCTACTACTCTACCCTACTACTCTACCCTACTACTCTACCCTACTACTCTACCCTACCCTACCCTACTCTACCCTTCTCTACCCTACTCTACCCTTCTCTACCCTACTCTACCCTACACTAACCTATTTTTTTTCCATAAGAACCTTCTCCTCACAATAACAATCACAACAAAAAAAAATCAGCCAAATCGGTCAAGCCGTTGTCATGCCAAGTCGTGACAACGGAAAACGGGGGTCATTTTTATATATATAGATTATTTCGGCACATACTCTGTGTAATTTATTTCAATATTTCACCACTACTGCTCTCAAAACGGTAAAGGAAAACTTCGTGAGGAAACTGGCATGTCCTAGAACTTCGTCTTTAATGCGTCTGACAGAAGTTTTGGTCCATGGAAAGTGTCTGAAACTCATGATACTACTTTAGACTAATATTCTAGAAAACATATATACAAGGTAATTTGTAAAACACTGGCAACCGCTGGGGACTATGTTACTAACATCATAACCAACAACTTTTCTTCTATGACTTTTAAAAATATATAGTAATTTAAATATATATAGTTTATCACCGAGTGGTAATGGCCCCGACTTACGAGTTGTAGGTCGCGGGTTCGAACCCAGCCAGGCGCATTACTTTGTGTAATTTATTTCATCACCACTGCTCTCAAAACGGTGAAGGAAAACATCGTGAGGAAACCGGCATGTCTTAGAACCAAAAATTCGACGACATGTGACATTCACCAACCCGCACTGGGCCTGCGTGGTGGATTATGGCCCATTCCCTCTCCTAGAAAGGAGGCCTGAGTCCCAGCAGTAGGAACATTAAAAGGCTGATGATGATAGTTTATCACATTTTTGTACAAAAATAAAAATATTTAAATTGAACGTTTAAATATTTCGAAATCTATGCGAAGCAAGGGATAGTACGATAGCGGAGGGGATTGAAGATCGAGCGGAGGGGGTGCTTGATACTCTTGCATCGCGTCATACAGACGTAGCTAATTATTGGAAAATACAGAGTTGAAACGTGTTAGTTAGAACGACGAAATCTTGAAGGTTGGTTTTTGGTAAATGAATTATGTTTTGTAAAAAATCAGAGAACAAAAGTCGCTATTATATGATGTAAGTCGTACAGCTCTGCAAGGTTTTTAGTGTTTTACAAATAACTCTGTATAAAAATCAGCATCAAAAATGTAAGTTAAGTAACTCTTATTTTTAGTTCCCTTTCACACCTGGTATCTGCCAAGATATTCATCCATATGAAAATAAGTTATGTCAAACAGCTCTGGGATCTTAGTTTAAATAATATTAAATATAATCCATACTAATATTATAAATGGGAAAGTGTGTGTGTCTGTTTGTCCGTCTTTCACGGCAAAACGGAGTGATGAATTGACGTGATTTTTTAAGTGGATATAGTTGAAGAGATGGAGAGTGACATAGGCTACTTTTTGTCTCTTTCTAACCCCCCACTTTCAAGGGGAACCGTGTTACCCCGAATTTAACGCGAGCGTAGCCGCGAGCAAAAGATAGTATTAAAAAAAAGTCAATTTTAACAACAAAGGTAAAATATAACATAATATCTATAACAATACGTATATACCTACTCTACGCATAAAAGAAAAAAAAATGGCCTAGTCGTTGAAAAAATTTGCCATTAAAGATTATTATGATCGATCTTATCCTACTATTTACTACTTATCCTATGATCCGATTGGTATGAAATTTTAATCTATCTCATCAGTATTCTGATCCAATTTCTAAGCTTAAAAAAAGCCTGAACGCTATTTTTTCTCCAAACCAAAAATTCGACGATATTACTTAAATACCGGATCATAAAATTTTCTCTGCAAATACATATTTGGATGTAGTAAACAGAATTCCTTTGGGTCGACGTCGCTTCGTGGGTTCAACCCATATAAATATTGCCAGGGTACTGTCCCGCTCAAAATTCTTGAATTGATTAACTTAGGAGACATGGTTCAGTCGCTTTTACAAACAGTAGTAAAAATTCAATTGTCTGGTACCAATAAAAAGTCTATATTTTCTTTTATGCTGGCGTATGGAAAATTTTTAGCACAAGCTGACATTTTTGTGGATGAAATTGGCTGACCATGTCACACAATTGCATTAGTGTGATGATCTGAGGCCCTAGCTTTGTTGATAATCTACAATCATTATCGTTATTAGAAAACTTCAAATGTGTGGGAATGGAACGAAGCCTACTGGGGCCGCTGGAACGAAGACAAAAAAGGAAGATTAAGGATTTATAGCACATAATAGATAGGTACAGAAGACAATCTCAAGTATGTACTTCAATTTTAATACCTACGCTCGGTGGACGCACACTAATGAACGTTTTAACCGGAACTGTTCGACGAGCGGGCCGAGACACTACCGAGATATTGTGTCCGTGAGCGGTGTCTGTGTGTGCGTTGCTCGAGCGCGCTTTATATGTAGATTGACTTCTGTACCTATATATTTTGTGCTGATAGTCAGTAAAAGTCTGGCACGCCGACCCGATGCGCCTAAGGGTGAGAGATGTCATTAGACGATTTCCTACCTAAAAAACAAAAGTGGTCTTTAGGTCAAGAGGTACAGGAGCACGCTGACCTAGAAGTAACCTATTAAAGGTTACTTCTAGGTCAGCGTGCTCTATCGTCGACTACATTTTTATTTACTAACAAGTGAAAATCCCTTAAAAAAAAAAACTCCACAACGCCGTAATTCGGCAACCCGTTAGGCTTTGACAAGTCTGGATTTCCCGGCCTTTGACTCTTCGTAACGACTGTCAGAGATCTAAAAAAGACACCCGTGATAAATGGCATTTCTATTTTTTAGCTGCCCTTTGCATTCTTGCCCACGGTATATCTATAAAAAAAAAAATCTGTGGCACTAGCGGGATTCCTAGGGGTTTGATGTTTTCCGATGGAAAAGCAATTCTAATGCCCTAATATTTATAATGCTTTTGGTAAAAAAAAGTATAAAAACTCGACTCGAACCAAGTCCGATAACTCTAGAAGGTCTTACTCTAAATACCTTAAATCTTCTTAATAAAGTGTGCCTTTTAAAACCAGCGATTTAGTCCTTTTTTCTTTATCCCAGGTGTAGTTACACTAAAGCTATCTTTAGCTAAATTGCTTCGGCTATCTCCAACAGTATTCTATCACTTATCTACACTCCCTTAGCCACATACGGAATTGTAGGCTACATAGGGTTAGGAAACGTTTCGCTGGCCACTGGTAGACGCAATTTTTTTTTCATAGGATTCTACTACTTTGTTTTTCATTAGATTACGAATATAAGTATATATTTATTTTTTTGTTTATAAGTTCGCGCTTGACCGCTATCTCACCTGAAGAAAAGCGACGATGCTTTCGCCTTACCTTGAAGAAACCTATTCACTCGACTTAAAGATTCCCGGGTTGTAGCTATCAGGAAACACAGACTCCGACAAGGAGTTCCACTCCTTAGCTGCACGCACAATGAATGTGTTCCCAAAACGTTTTGTGCGGGATGTCCACCGTGTACCGGTGGTGCATCGCCGTACGTCTGGTGGTCCGATGATGGTACGGGCTTGGCGAAATTAGGTTATGCAATTCCGACGCACACTCCCCGAAATACAACCGGTAGAAAACCAACCGGCTAGCAACGAATGAAATTTATTAAGAAACTAAGTTTATTTTCACATAATATTTAGCTTCTCTTTTTATATTGTGAATGTAAGAACACTATAGACTCATAGTTTATTTTCTATGTTGATCCACTTTAGTAGAATTAATATTATTTTACTTATTTGGTAGATACATGTTCGCCATCTCGCCGAGGGGTAAAGTCTGAAAAGACAAGCAAGAATGAGTGATAAAGGCTTTTTTGTAATTTATTTTGTTTATTTCAACGACTTCTTCAGTGCCTGTCGAGTAGATACCTTGGTCTATGTTGGGCAACCGAGTCTGACCTGATTACACGTTATTGCATAAGTTTTGACCACATGTTACTCGGTATCGACCTCGCACGGGTTCAAGTTTTAACAGCTCCCAAGTCGCTTAGTTACCTGCACTTTGTAGAGGACTCTGATTAGTTTAATAGGCGATTAATTTTATGAGGAAGGGAACATAATCTTATCGTGAACTGTTAAACAAAACGACTGAAAGCATACGACCAGTCGACCATATTAATATTATAAATTCGAAAACCACACCAACTGTATTGTGTTTTTTTTGGTGTAAAAACAATGTTATAAATAATTTTAAATGTTTGCATACCGATTGGTAAAATGTAGCTGAGCTAAATGTAATCTTAAGAAGTATTTTGTAGTACCCATATTTTCAAAATTAAAATTCTATTTTATTCTGTTATATTCTGTTCCATTCTATTCCATTCCATTCCATTCCATTCCATTCCATTCCATTCCATTCCATTTCATTCCATTCCATTCCATTCCATTTCATTCCATTCTATTCCATTCTGTTATATTCTGTTCCATTCTATTCCATTCCATTCCATTCCATTCTATTCCATTCTATTCCGTTCTATTCCATTCTATTCTATTCCATCCTATTCCATTCCATTCCATTCTATTCCATTCCATTCCATTCCATTCCATTCCATTCCATTCCGTTCCATTCCGTTCCATTCCGTTCGATTCCGTTCGATTCCGTTCGATTCCATTCTATTCCATTCTATTCCATCCTATTCCATCCTATTGCATTCTATTCCATTCTATTCCATTCTATTCCATTCTATTCCATTCTATTCCATTCTATTCCATTCTATTCCATTCTATTCCATTCTATTCCATTCTATTCCATTCTATTCCATTCTATTCCATTCTATTCCATTCTATTCCATTCTATTCCATTCTATTCCATTCTATTCCATTCTATTCCATTCTATTCCATTCTATTCCATTCTATTCCATTCTATTCCATTCTATTCCATTCTATTCCATTCTATTCCATTCTATTCCATTCTATTCCATTCTATTCCATTCTATTCCATTCTATTCCATTCTATTCAATTCTATTCCATTCTATTCCATTCTATTCCATTCTATTCCATTCTATTCCATTCTATTCCATTCTATTCCATTCTATTCCATTCTATTCCATTCTATTCCATTCTATTCCATTCTATTCCATTCTATTCCATTCTATTCCATTCTATTCCATTCTATTCCATTCTATTCCATTCTATTCCATTCTATTCCATTCTATTCCATTCTATTCCATTCTATTCCATTCTATTCCATTCTATTCCATTCTATTCCATTCTATTCCATTAAATTCCATTCCCTTCCATTCCATTCTATTCTATTCTATTCTATCCTCTTCATGTTTTAACGGATTTAGATGAAAATAGTCACACAAACTACGCGCCATCGACGACTCGGGCTTGGTCCGGACTGTTACCGGACAGCTGGACGGCGAGCTACCCATTGCTGGCCGGCCGCAATCGCCTACGGTGGCTGGAAATTTGGGTCGGGATCCCGGCGGCTGGGGCGTGAAAAAGTCCGTTCCTACACACATGCGGTAGCTTCCTTTGCTAGCTTTACTGCTTCGCAGAAGGAGACCACCGCCTATGTAATCGAAGATGGAGCATGCTAACCTAAAAGTAACCTATTCACTCTTGACTAAGACACCTAAGTTAAAGAAAATACCGAGCTGTTTCGTTTCTGCAAAATTAATCAGGAGAAAGAAGGAATAAAGAGTCCGGCTCAGACTAAAGACATAAAGTATTAAACAAGTAGAGAGGCTTCCATTAGCACTCTTTGGGTATTTATAATGTCTACTTCTTACTTTACCAATGCTAAGCAAACGACTACACTCCTAATAACTACTAAATCTAAAGACAGAATAGAGAATGAGTATTTTTTAAACTAGCGATCTGCCCTAGCTTCGCACGGGTGCTATAAATCTTTGAAATTCTCTACTATAATATACACTTATTAAACACATAAAACTTCCTCATAAATCACTCTGTATATTGGTTAAAATTGCATGAAGATCCGTTCAGTAGTTTTTGAGTTAATCGGCATCGCAAGCATAGACCCTGTAGAGGATTTTGTCTTATAATATGTTAGGAAGGATAATGCATCTTATGACTTCTGTTGTTACCCTGCAATCATCATCTTACTGTCCTTGTCCCGTTTTATTAGTGTTTTTAATATCGTACGGATTTCATCACGCATGCGGGTGTGCTCCGCATGCAGAAAATTTCATAATGCAAAAAAAAAACGCTCGACGCGTGCGTATTCCACGCATTACAATAAATACTTGTATGAAATGGACTTTTGCGGGTTTTTTGGGTGCACTTTTTTGTGTGTGTACGCGTGCGGATCAATCCCGCATGCGTGATCCGAGCCGCACCATCTTAAAAACTCCTTTAGGAGTCGAGGCAACACGTTTTTTCCTTCTATTCTGCCCTGACACCCGTCACACAATCATTAGAATGATCATTTGTTCTGTGTCTGGGTGTAATTTATCTATAATTATGTATGTATTTAGTAATATATAAGTATGTTTATCAGTTGTCTAGTACTCATAACACAAGCTCTGCTTAGCTTGGGACTAGACGGCGTTGTGTGATAGTTGTAAAAATAAAAAATCTTTAGCCTACCTCTCCATTCATCCACATGTATACTCATAATTCTTTTAGTAAAATTCCTTTCATCATTGTTCAACAAATAAATTTCAGAAATACCTAGTTGTACAAACATAAAACGACTAACAATTTTCTAGACGATAAACTTTAAAAAGACATTTCAACTGTATGTATGGGTGCTGAGTTGCTCCTATGCACTTTTATGGGTACTTATTTCAAAAGCTGCAAGTGGCCTATATTTTTGTTACAGCTTTAAAATGACGTACTTCTTGAGAAAAAAACCTACAAAGAAACTAGCAAGGCACTTGCTAATCAAGTACTCCTCTTCAAAGTAAGTGGTGCTTATAAAAACTTGAGAAAATGTTCAGATATAAAGGAAATTAACTTAACTTTTAACTTGCTATTTAAAAAAACACTTTGCACTAAATATCGCAAGGAAATCTGTGTTTCACATCTAAAGTAGGCTATGTGACTACTATAGGTATCTATGCTACTGTTACTAATTTTGAATCTGATCCATCTCCATCATTTTTAGGGTTCCATACCCAAAGGGTTATTACTAAAACTCTGTTGTCCGTCCGTCTGTCTGTCAATCTGTCCGTCTGTCATCAGACTAAACGAATGATAAGTAGACCTGACAGGCATAAGTCCTAACGGGCCCCTTCTATCTTGCCGACATTTCTTTGGTTGCCGCCAAACCAGGCTTGGTCGTATTAGACTGCCCGACGGCGAGCTACCCATTGCTCACCGTCAGAGGCACCTATCCTGCAGTATAATGAATCCTAATTGATAATGAAACCATGATGAAACACTCATGTTTATATTTTTATGTTCAGTCCAAACGGGTTCTGGTCAAACATTTGTTTATGAAACCTTGAAAAAGTCCCGGAAGTTTTTCACAGTCGCATTTTTACTTTCCTTTCGAGCCCAATTCAGCATATAAATGACCAAATTGTCCTCGAAACTTTTGGGCACCAAGCCATGACCAACGTAGAATACCCTGCGGTAATCTCTTAGAAAAAAAAAATACAACAATTGGTATTATTCCGCTCATTCCGTCGACAATGGCGGTGTGACAACGAATTTGCAAGTCAATGCGCCAACTGGCTCCACAGACTCACTCGTAATGAAAGCTAGATAATATTGTTAGCTGGTCTAAGAGTGCTGTCACATTGAAATGTAACGACTTGTGAACGTGTGAAGCGTAGTAGCCGCGAATACGCGACGTGTTCGCTGCGTTTTCACAATATTTTGCTACGAGAGCTCCTTAGTTAAGCTACACAAATACTTACACCAAGTCCGTGCCATCATTGTGCCACAAGACGTACGGCGTTGCGCCACCGGTACATGGTGGACATCCCACCCGCACAAAGCGTTTTGGTAAAACATTCATTATGCGAACAGCTAAGGAGTAGAATTTTCTGCCAGAGTCTGTGTTTCCTGATAGCTATAACCTAAGGTAGGAATAGATTGCTTCTAGATAAGCGTGTTCCATCGTCGGCCACATCATCGATTACCATCAGGTGAGATATTGGTCAAAAGTGACCCTATCAATAATAAAAAAAAATACTATGAAATACTCATCTGCACCGATTGCTGTGTCCACAAGTCCACTCAAATCTGTGTGGTGCTTTCCTCAAAAGAACAGCTCATCTGCATGGTGCTCATATGATTTGACCTTTTTTTTTTAAATTGGTGTTAGTTTTTTTTTCTTTAATGTGTATGGATATGTTATTAGGTTATTATTGTTTTATTAAATATAATTTTAGTTGTGTGTTTAAGTGTGTTACTTTGATAAATAAATTATTTATTTGCTGTATGGACTTTAAAAAGAATTGGCCCTCCGAGTTTCTTTCGGTGTTTCTTCTCAGGGTAGCCAGCTAGGACACACATCTCGTCTAATTTATAACAGACCAAAAATAATTTACCTGTAATTTGCAAAATAAAGATAATTTCTAACTACTTCCATTCTGGGTGAAGCGAGAGGGAGTAACAGGCTTTTACTAACCTAAACCCCATTCAGTTTGGCGGTAAATCCCCTCTTTGAGGCGTGGCTGGAAAGACCTCACGGCGTCCATACCTTCCGCATGACGCAAGTCCTCACCGGACATGGCAAGTTCGGGAGGTTCCTGCACCGGATTAAAGCGAAAGAGACTCCCGTGTGTCGCCACTGTGCGCAACGCCCGGAGGACACGGTGGAGCACACCGTCGAGGTGTGCCCTGCCGGTACCGTCCGGTAACTATCCGGACCGAGCCCAAGACGTCGACGGCGCGCACTGTTCCCGCGCGCCTCAAGGAGTTGTCAGCAACAGGAGGGGCCCAGCTGGGTCGAAGCCTACAGGGGCCAGGGTTATCCGAAAGTAAACTCGAGCCCCTGTATGAAGGCTTGAAGGAACGGGGTGGGTTTTTAGTCAGTAAGAGTCTGACACTATCTCCCGCTCCACCCAAGAGCGGAGGTTGTCATAAGATGATTTTTGCCCACCGACAAAAAAAAACCCCTTTCAGTTACTCTTTGCATTCCAGAGTCCCGGTGCTTCTTTCGATCGATCCCACAGCAACTAAAGATTTGACAACATTTGACAAGGTACTTTAACACAAGCTTTTAATGTATTTTTTTACATAGCAAACTTTTATAGCTCGGCAGCTATATAATTAATACTCGTCAAGACGAATCATACGGGCCCAAACTTGTTGGGGTTGTGTCGTTTAACTACGAAGTTCCTATAGCCACCTTCTGGTTCCATCATCGGATCAGCTCCATGTCATAATAATTTTGCATTGTCAACTGATTTACACGTGCATGCAAAATTTTAGCTCAATCAGTAACCGGGAAGAGGGTCAAATTTAATTTGCAAGATTTGATGATAGACAAACATCGGGTTAGGTGAAACTAAATAAAAGCTTGTAAAATAGTACTCAACTGCCAATACTTAATTCAGAAATAAGGGGTCAGTAGAAAATAAAACTAGTTTATATCTATTGAGTTACTACAGACGGGTAACAAGTAAACTCACATCAATACGCTCAGAATACGCGGCGTATACGTTGATCAAACATGGCGTGATCGCAGCGAGAGTGTTAATTCATGAATCCCCAAGCGACACCCGGTGGCCGCGCATCTATTGTCTTACTATTGTGTCTCTAATTGACGGTATCTGAAGGGTTAAACAAGTACGCCTCGTTGAAAACACGCTTGCAAATCGCCAGTGTGTTTGCGCCTTAAGTACGCAGTAACTTCGTATTAGTCCGGGCGAGTCCGAAGCGATTTTCAAACACTTCGGCTTGATAATGTACTGTTAGAGTCTGGACTCCGTTTCTCAAAGTTTACAGCCTCGAAGAGCTGTTTTTAATGAGCAAACAATGTTGTGGCGAATCTGATAGATGGCCTCTTTGTTGTTTGGTTTAGAGAGGAAGTAAAATAAAGTTTTTATTGCCAGAACTACAACAAGCTCTTTAGGAGTTTCCTAACTATGCCTTAACAATGTACGGAGACGATACTGTCGTTTTTAACCGACTTCTAAAAAAGGAGGAGGTTCTCAATTTGCATTTGCATGATCATTTGTTCTGTGTCTGGGTGTAATTTATCTATATATGTATGTATTTAGAAATATATAAGTATGTTTATCAGTTGTCTAGTACCCATAACACAAGCTCTGCTTAGCTTGGGACTAGACAGCGTTGTGTGATAGTTGTGGAATATTATTATTATTATTTTCGGGTACATTTTCTTTTCTCAGCTCTTTAGCTGGTGTCGACTACATTTACGGGCCAAGCCAAGTAAATGTAGTGTGTAACATTTTAGTGCGTCGTGTGATGTGATCCTACGTCGTTTTCTTCTAACTGCATGAACTTCCTAACAATCCTACAGGTATTTAAAATCGCAGCCTTTTGCAGCGTTATGTAGAGGGTTTCTTTTAGGTCTAATAATTTTAAACTTTGAAGAAGGTGATTTGGGATAACACCTGTGGTGGAAAGAACTATAGGGACTACGTATACCTTTTCTTGACGCCAGATTCTAACTATTTCATCTTTTAGTTCCGCATATTTATTTATTTTTTCAGAGATTGTTTTCTGTATGTTGTGTGTATTGGGAACTGCGATGTCTATGAGGTAAGTAATTTTATTTGTTTTATCCTGTAATGTTATATCCGGTCTATTATAATGAATGGTCTTGTCCGTGAGAATGGCGCGGTCGTAATAGAGCTTATGTGTAGTGCTTTCTAGTATGGTTTGTGGTACATAATTATAATAGGGAGTGCTAGTGTTTGGTATGAGTGTGTATTTGAGAGCTAGTTTTTGATGAATTATATTTGCAACTTGATTATGTCTATGCGTGTAGTCGGTCTGCGTGAGTGTTGTGCAGGCGCCAGTAATGTGCTGAATGGTTTCTGGCTGGGTGTGACATTTGCGACATTTATCATTTATTACTGTAGGATCTTTAATTATATACTTTCTGTAATTTTTTGTGTTAATTATTTGATCTTGAATAGCTATTATAAACCCTTCCGTTTCTGGGAATAAGTTACCTATTTTCAACCATTTATTGGACGCTAATTTATTAACATGGGATTGCTCTAGGTCGTGAGGGTGACGGCCGTGAAGTACTTTCTTTTTCCAGTCTTCAATTTTCTGTGTCTGCGGGTCTTCATTGGTAGTACTTCCTACCTCGATCTGTTTATTTAAATTAAGTGGAGTGTAGTTATGATCGTTTGTTACTATGGCTTTATGAATGCTACTAGTGTGAGATTTTGTATAAAAGAATGTTTGTAGTCGACTAACCTGTTTCTGCCAAAGATTTTGGATGTCTATAAGGCCTCTCCCTCCATACTGTCGTTTAATGGTTAACCTTTCTATAGCTGATTTAGGGTGTAAATTATTATATTTTGTAAGTGTCGTGCGTGTAGTTCGCTCTAATTGCTCTGTATCTGTTTTGGTCCATTTTATAACTCCAAATGAGTATGTTAGTATGGGGATAGCAAATGTGTTTATAGCTTTAATGAGATTTTTACTAGAAAGTTTAGTGTTGCATATGGCATTAAGTCTTCTCTTGTATTCTGTAATTAATGAACTTTTAATCCTACCATGATCGAGTCCTTTTAATTGTGCGTACCCTAAATATTTATATAGATCAGTCGGTTCCATTGCTGTTATAGCATCTGTATCATTTACTACGTAATCTCCGGGTTGTACCTTGCCTCGCACAATATGGAGTGTCTTACATTTATCTAAACCAAATTGCATATTAATATCTTTACTGAATTCTGTTGTAATGTCTACTAGTTTCTTCATATCTTTTTCTGTTTTTGCATACAACTTGATGTCGTCCATGTAAATGAGATGTGATATTGTTGTTTCCTCTGTAGTATGTTTGAGGCAATATCCGGCCCTACACTTGTGAAGCAAATGAGACAAAGGATTTAGGGCGAGACAAAACCACAAGGGGCTAAGTGAGTCACCTTGATAGATGCCTTTTTTAATTGAAATCTGTCGTGTTGTAATGACTTTATGGCTGCAATTTATTTGTAGAGTAGTTTTCCATTGCAACATAATACGGCGTAAAAAGTTAATTATTTTTGGGTTTATTCTATAAATTTCTAATATTTTTACTAACCAGGAGTGTGGAACACTGTCGAAAGCTTTTTTGTAATCAATATATGTGCAATGAAGATTTCTATTTTTTGTGTTAGCGTGTTTATGTACTGTGGAATCGATGATTAGCTGTTCCTTGCATCCCATGTGGCCCCGTCTGCACCCTTTCTGTTCCTCTGCTATTATATTATTGTGTTCAATGTGGGAGTTAATTTTTCTTGTAATTGCTGAAGTTAATATTTTGTATATTGTGGGTAGACATGTTATTGGTCTGTATTGGGAAGGCTGAGGTGTAATTTTACTCTTAGGTAGCATGTAAGTAATTCCCATTGCTAAAAATTCGGGTGCGTGCTGTTGTCCGAGTATAATTTCTGTTAAATTTTTTGCTAAATATTTATGTAGTGAATTTAATTTTTTATACCAGAAATTATGTACTTTGTCTATTCCCGGTGATTTCCAATTATGTAGTCTAGCTGTTATGTGTGTAATGTCGGACTCTGTTATCTCTATAAACTCCATTTCGTCAATGTCTTTCCACTTTACACCTTCTTCCTCTATCCAACGAGCTGTGTCGTTGTGCTGTATTTGTTCTTCCCAAATGCTAGACCAATAGATTTCTAGTTGTTCTTTTGTAGGAAATGTAGGTTGATTTAGTGAATTAGAGCTATCTACGTCATTTGCATCGATGTGTGACTTGTTAATATTTCTATAAAATAATTTTTCGTTTGTGGAAAATATAATATTATCATTTTTCCGTTGTTGCGCTTTTTTATATCTTCTGAGTCTATGAACCTTCAGTGCTAATTTTTGTTTTAAGGTATCTAAAAACTCTTCAGGCTTTCTATTACTATTTTCGTGCCTGGTGTGTCTAAAACTACTTCTAAATATAGCCTCAACTCTCCTAACTACTTTATTTGATCTGCTACCATTGATATATTGTGTGAGTCTGCCACAATCTGCTCTTAACTTTTCAATGTCTTTTATTAACCTTTGTTGCCATGCTGATTCTACGTTTTTTCTCTTACTTGTGTTTTGTGTGCGATCTGTAATTTTAAAATTTAGCTCTTCGGATATAACTACCGCTGTGCAATATATAAGCAAATTTATGTCTAAAAGATGTGCGTCGTCTGAAAGAAACTGTTTTAAAATATTTTCGTTAAATAAATTAACTAGGCGAAATAGTTTAGGGGTGTATTTAAGTTTGGGTAGGTTTGGCCGAGATGCTGGGTTCATCCCAGAGTATTGTGCTAATGCACTTCTAAATTTGTCATGTATTTCTTGGATATACGTATCTGTTGTAAGGTTTTGATCTCCGGCGACTAACGTTTCTATATCGTTTTCTAGCGTTAGGGTTAAATTTTCGGTTTGAGTTGATACATGTGAAAGCGTATAAGGCTGCGATGAAATGAGTGGTTGAGATTGAGTATCAGAAGATTGTATTTGAGTGAGTGCGCGAGAATTTTCGCTTAAATTTTGTGAGAAAACATTATCAGTTGGTAAATTTATGGTCTCTTCCTGCAGTAATTGTGTTCTTACTTCTTCTTTTAATTGATCTATTATTTCTTGGGAAAGAAGTTTATTTCTAATTATGATTCTTCTTTGGTCGGAGAGTCTTTGTTCTGTAACCGTAATTTCAGGGTATTGTCGGGTAAAAATGGCATGCAGTTGTTGTCTGTAGGTGGTCATGTCGGTTTCTATTTTAGTTATATGTAAGTAGGTTCGCATGATGAACAGGTTTACTTCTTTCCTCCATCCATTATTATTATTATTATTATTATTATTATTATTTCGCATTCGTCGCTTGCCAACCGATTTGAAAATTCTTTTTTTGTTGGAAAGGGTATACATACTTCCCAAATGGTCCCATAGTCACCAAGTTGAGATCTGATGATGGAATCTTGGCGAAATCGAGGGCGCTCCTCAAAAATTAAATTTTTTAGTGAAGTTGGTAATTTTTTTTTATGGGTTGTAGGTATTTTTGACGGAGGGGTGGTAATACTGGTAATGCTATGTCATTTCGCGAGCCATTTTTTATCTTTTGCCCGACAGCGGATTAGCAAGGGTTGTTTTAAAGATTGATTGCTATAAGCGTGTCTCATCTAGTCCATCCGTCATCTGTCCGGCCTCATCTAGCTTAAACAGATGAAAAAAAAATTGACGTGTAAAAGTGTTTTTAAACCTATTTGCGAAAATAAATATCATTTATCGTGTTACTTTTTTTTGAGGTGGGAAATCATCAGAAAGAAAGAAAGAAAATCATTTTATTTGTCCGAAGAGGCATACCTAAACTTAAGAATTACATGATACATTTTTATTTTACATCAAATATCTTTTTTCGCTCAGGGTGGAGCATAGGGGCGTGTCAGACTTTTAAAGGCTAAAACGTGGTTTAAACTCGCCTATTTTTTTAGTTGCTCTTTGCCTCTTTGAGTCCCAGGGTCGCAATAATTTTTTCAGCCTTCCCGCAACCCGTCCTAAGCTGTCTATTGCTGAGTGTGATATTATGCATAGGGTCGCGTTAGACCATTAGCTCACCTTTTTTTGTTTATTGTTTTGGTGATTAATAATTATCCAATGACAACTTCCGATCTTGGGTGGAGCGAGAGATAGTGTCAGACTCTTACTGACTAAAAACCCACCCTGTTCCTACTAGCCTTCATACCGGGGCACGAGCTCCCTTTCGGATAACCCTGGCCCCAGTAGGCTTCGACCCAGCTGGGCCCCTGAACTCCTTGAGGCGCGCGGGAACAGTGCGCGCCGTCGACGTCTTGGGCTCGGTCCATTACCGGACGATCGGACAGCGAGCTACCCATGGCTGGCCGAACGCGAGCCCGCGTCTAAGGTGGCCGAAAATTGGGATCGGATCCCGGCGGCGGCGGCGAGGGCGCCGTAGCCTGATGCGGTCAGCCTCCTCCTTTACCAGCATTACTACTTCGCAGAAGGAGGCGACCGCCTGCCATTCCTCCTCGCTCCGGACCATGGCCTCGACCAGGGCCCGGCGCGAGAGGTCTCCGCCGCCGATCGCCCCCACGAGGGCACGGCGATGCTCCGCCCAGGCAGGGCATACCGCGACTGTGTGCTCCACCGTGTCCTCCGGGCGTTGCGCACAGTGGCGACACCCGGGCGTCTCTTCCGACTTAATTTGAAACAAGTACCTCTCGAACGTGCCATGTCCGGTGAGGACCTGCGTCATGCGATAGGTAAGGACGCCGTGAGGTCTTTCCAGCCACGCCTCAAAGAGGGGACTTACCACCATAATCGTGGCGTGCCCAGACCAATATTTGATCCCTGAGTTTGTTTCGGTGTTTCTTCTCAGGGTAGTCAGCTAGAAAACACCGGCCACATCTCGTTAAAACTGACTGAAAACAATATTGACGCGTAAAAGTGTTTTTTGAAAACCTATTTACAAAATAAAGATCATTTGTCATTTATTTATCAATAGCTCACCTGATTTTAAGCGATCGGCTGACGATGGAACACGCTTGGATACTCCATCAGGCCAGATTGTTTCTGCAGTGGCCAACCTTAGCTCTATTACTAATGAACTAGCCACGAAGCCAGTTTATTACATATGGCATATGCTTTGTTTCATATGAAGCAGTTTCTTTGTTCTGAACAAATAAACTTTTCCTCACATGAAAAATTGTGCAATTTTCAAATGCAAATATTAAATGGTACAGCGACTAAAATAAAATGTACAATAAAAAATTAAAATTCTCTTACAAATTGTTGAGTTTTTCAGTAGAAATACTAAAAGCTTACATTTATAACTATGTTAAAACATTTTTTTTTTTCATTTATAAACATAGTTAAATGTTTTTACTTCTATTATTTTATTTTTGTTAGTTTAGGTAATTTTTTAGCAACAGAAATACGTCATCTGTGAAAATTTCAACTGTCTTCTTTAACTGACCCCGCACACGGGCTTCAAAAATACGCCACCTCAAGAAAACGCTAGAAGCGGCCACAAAAAAAAAGCTAGAAGCTGCAGCAAAAAACAGCTGAAGCGCGCGACAGTTTTTTTTGTGGCCGGAGAAGCTTGAAGCGGCTTCAAGCGTTTTTTTTTGTGGTGGCACCGCCACACACGAGCCACAAAAAAGCCACCTAAAAATAAACCTTGAAGCGACGTTTTTTTGAAGCCAGTGTGCGGGGACAGTAAATTACTTTTAGGTATATAGTGGTGCACTTTCGAAGAAGACGTGACGTCACCCAAAATTTAAACACACGGTGTGTTTTAATTTTTGTTTTATAATCAGCACTTCAGACGATAAACGTCTGGACATAGGCCTCCCCTAAGTGTCGCCACAATGAACGATCCAATTTTTGTTTGCGTGTCGAAAACCAAAAATGTTTTATATTTTTCTATAATTCAACTAACGAACTAAATATATTTTTTCTCTATAATAACCTGTCAATGAAGCGTAACAAAGTGTTTTCTTCACATGCCTTACGTTCACTAGGCAAACTAATAAGGCGTGCCTGCTAATGTTTATCCTAGTTTAATGGATATGAATATATTAGAGCGCATAAATTTATTAAGAACTAGCTGCTCCCAGCGGCTTCGCCCGCGTGATAGCAGAAAATTATCCCAAGAGAACATACTTCCGGGATAAAAAAGTATCTTATGTCCTATTCCAGGTAGTGATGGGTAACTCATCAATTTCAAATGAGGATGAGGGAGTCCCTCATTTTACCTCGCGAGGTACTCGTGAGGTACCCCTCATTTGAGGTGAGGATTCGTTCAGAAGCGGGCGCAGGTGTGCCGAACTCAGCCGACTGTTTGAGTGAGCGAGCCGAGCGGGCGCGATTGACTACGAGTACAAACGAGTGAATAACGACGGCGAAAATTGACATCTCACTCACACACATCATTTTCTTTCGCTCATAAATATTATACCGCCAAAATAACGAAAGAATGGCACTTGATTACCAATCTAATTTGGAAAGCTTTAGAGTTCGTAATTGAATGACCACAGTCAAAATAAAAATATTTTTTTCTATATTCGTTTTAATTTGATTTTGAATCATTTTTAGTTTACCTATGTTGACCTTGGAGATGCACGTGAGTTGTTGACATTGTGATAGTTACTAAAGTTTTTGTGTTTGCGAATATTATTGGATTGTTTGGTTCGTGTTAGTACTTTCTGGTTTTGGTGGTGGTTTGGTGCCGTCAGCAGTGGTAGACATATTGCTAGTGGTGGTGGTTTTATCATAATTATTTAGTTAGCTTAATTATGGCTCCAACAGTAAAAAAATCTAAAACATGGGAGTTTTTTACCGATTTGGGAGAATATAAAGCCAAATGTACTATATGCATGAAGATTTTGTCGCACAAGGGTGCAGGCCCCTATAATTTAACCCGACATTTAAAATCCGCTCACCCCCTTGTCTTATCTGGGATTCAGGAAGAACCTACAGCTGTAAATAATGACGCTAGTGTTACTACACCTGTGATTCCATCTACGTCTAAAGAAGGAGAGTCGTCGTCAGCCTGTCCAGATGGTTCGACACAACTTGTGCAAACAACAGCCATTCCGAATCGTTGTCCTATAGTTTATAATCGCAATAAAAACCAAATTAATGGATATTTTTCAAAACCGCTGTCAATTAAGAAAATAGAAACTTTGAATAAGATGCTCCTTCAAATGATTGTTAAAAATTATTTGCCATTTACCATTGTCGAAAGCGATTCATTTAAAGCATTTTTACAAGAATTGTCTCCTTCGTATGTACCTCCATCACGAAAGACGTTATCAAACGCGTTGTTACAAAAGTTTTATAACATCGTAAGGGAAGATGTTACGAAGTCAATAGGCCAAGCGGAATATATTGCTCTTACTACGGATGCCTGGACATCTGCTTCACACCAGCAGTATGTTGCCATAACGGCACATTTTGTAGAAAACAGCAAGATTAAGGCGGTAATGTTAGAATGCATTCCAGACGCTCAACGCCATACCGCACAGAATTTAGCTGAGTTAATATTAAAAATTTGCAATGAATGGAATGTCACCGAAAAAGTAGTGTCAGTTACTACTGACAATGCTAGTAATATCCAAGCAGCCATTTCATTATTAAAATGGAAGCAGGTGCCGTGTTTTGCTCACACACTAAACTTGATTGTTCAAGCAGGTTTATCAGAAATTAAATTGATTCAAAATAAAGTAAAAACGATAGTAGAGCTTTTCCGAAGGAGTGTTTTGGCTAGTGAACGCCTAACAGCTATGCAAAAGCAGCTAGGTGAAAAGCAGATTAAAGTTAAACAAGATGTGATAACCCGGTGGAACTCTACGTTCGACATGTTTGAGAGGATTTTGGAGATTAAAAAAAGTGTAATTTCTACAATTGCGACCGATTATCCAAACATACCTAATTTGACCCCTGACGACATACATATTTTGTCCAAATGTTGTGATTTGCTAAGACATTTTAAATCAGTCACTGAAATTATGAGTGCAGATAAACATGTTACTGTATCTCAAATCATAGTTTTAGCTAATTTACTCAGAAAAAAGTGTGAGGAGTTCACCACTCAAGAAAATATTCCGCAAACTGTAATGGATATGGCGATTCGGTTCATAACTGATTTATCAACAAGATTTAGAAATGTAGAGGATAATAAATTATTTGCAGTAAGTACGCTATTAGATCCACGATTTAAGACATACGGTTTTCCTGAAGATAAAAGAACTAGTGTAGACAACGCAAAAAAATATTTGTCAAATATTGCGGCTAAATCAGTTACATTATCTATGGATGATCCAGAAAGCGACAATACACAAAGTGATACAACAATAGTAAACATAGAAAAACCTTCTATATGGGACGATTTTGATTTAAAGGTTGCAGATGCGATTAAAAAACAAAACCCCACCGCAGCCGCCATCATAGAAGTTGATAAATATTTCGATGAGCCTCTCATCAACAGAAAGTCCAACGATCCTGTATCATGGTGGTACATGAAAAGGTTCACGTATCCACGTCTTTATGACGTAGTAAAAAAACATTTTTGTATACCGGCCACTTCAACTCCATCTGAAAGAGTTTTTTCGAAAGCTGGACATATCGTCACTGACAGGCGCAACCGATTAGATGGACGAAAAGTGCGTCTGATTTTATTTTTACATGCTAATATGTAAAATTCCGGAAAACATTGATTTACTTTATATTGTATTTTATTGGTCTTTTTTCATAAGTCTTTCTTATCTCAATTAAAACATTCGAATTTATTTTTATTTGCTTCTCGTGTTTTATTTACTCTGTAAACATTTCACGCATTTTCATATAGGTTCATCATTTCATTTTACCAAATATACCTATCATACACAATACAACAATTATCATTACTTATTTTATTACATATCCATAGGCAAAAACTCATAAATCATAAATAATCCTCACTTCATCCAGTCCATAAAAACTTTCAAACAATTCAGTCGCTCACTCGCTCCTTCTATAGCTCGCGATTGTTCGAGTTGCGACGGATCGACTCATATTATTTTCCTCTATAATCGAGTCGCGCTCGCGGTACGATTTTATAATGTCAAATCAAAACTCACTCAAGCAAAATTAAATTTCAATGAAGACGATGAACGAATGAGGTGTTGAGGTGGTTCAATGTTGAAATTCGAGTAACTCTTTCAATTTGCGATTATGAGGCCCTCAAATGAGAGACCTCGTGAGTGAGGGGCGCATCTCTAATTCCAGGACATGGTCTATCCGTGTACCAAGTTTAATCAAAATCAGTTGTGCCATTTAGGAGTGAAGACGTAACAAATAAACAAACAAACTCACTTTCGCTTTTATAATATTAGTAAGGACTAGCACCTGCCAGCAGCTTCGCCTGCGTGAAAAGAAAACGGTCCCGGGGATAAAAGTTATCATTTCGAGGATATAAAGGATCTTATCTACTATTGTAAGACATGGTCTACCCGTATGATAAATTTCATCCAAATCTTTTCAGCAGTTTCAGCGTGAAACATCAACTAAAACACACACACTCACAAACTTTCGCTTTTATAATATAATATTAGTTATCATCATCATCATCTCAACCGAAAGTCCACTGCTGGACATAGGCATCCCCTAACTGCCTCGCCATAATGACCGCTCCTGCGTTTCGCATCCATAATATCAATATAATATTGATGTTAAAATTAAATAGGTAACAAAACGTGTTATATATTTTCTATTATATACCCGAATACCGTAGAGGCACACATGAGAGAGCTAACGGTCACTTGGAGATTCATGAATCCCCAAGCGAACGCCGGCGTTCGCACACATATTGTCTTACAATTGTGTCTCTAATTACCACTATTGAAAGGTTTAATGAATTAATCAGATCTACAACGTACTATAGTTATACAAATTCTTTTTATACAACGTGTATCGTTAAATGTGCAAAACCTGAAAATAGTTTGATCAGAATAAGAAACAGAATCAATTAAACCACTTTTTAATATAGGTTACATTTTTCAAAAAATATCTTCATTAAAAATGTCGCCCTGTCTATTTATGAATAGGTCAAGCCATCACGTGCGCAAACCCGCCGTAATAGGTAAACAAACACAAATAGTTGTAGTCCAATCAAATTTTCTTATACACGGGATAATAAAACTTCTTATTTCAATGCAGATATTAGTTTTAAACAAAATAAAACACACAAAACCTTAAACTTCTATTTTTTTTTTACAAAAATAGGTCTTTTAAATTAAAAATCATTTGGGGTGTCTGAGGTTTTACGCATTTACCGTTACACGTTGTACATTTAAGAATCTATTACACTTTTTATTTCACCCCATTGCTCGATTGTAAGCAAAAATATCTCCCCCTTTTAGTCCTTACCGCGGAAACTAAAAGGAATTTCCCAGACATAATGTCAGCATAGTCTTGAAATATAGAAGTTTCGTTAGACAGAGTGTTATTTATGGCCCTGTTAGGTCTAAAAGGTTCCGTGGTCTGGGGCGGAATAGAGAGGTTAGGACCAATGTGGTGTTATTGTCGTCTGTACCTAGCACATATTGTTTGAAAAAGTTTATGCGGCATGGATTTTTTTTTAAACACTTAGGCCCGCGCCTCACTGGCGTCCTGACGCAACTATGTAGTTCGCGCAGCTAAAGAAATGCATGTTGTTCTATAGTATGGCGTATCAGCCTTATAATAATCCTACCTCTGCTACCTCTGGTCTCTCCATACTCTCTGGTGAGGGAATGAGCTACACACCGCGCCGGCCCAGTGGGGTTGGTGAATGTCTTTCAATTTTTGTTTTAATAATAATAAGCTTTATTTGGTTCATTTTGACAAGATTCAATAAATTTACAGTAATGCGATACACAAAAGACTTAACTGCTAGTTTATAGTTTTAGTTTTGACAGCAGTAGTGATGAAATAAATTATATTTGTTAAGAATATTATTGCCCTTTGATCTTCTAGAACTGATTAAACACAATAACTGACGGTGCGGTTGTCGGAGTCGTTGAGCATTTGTCTATTGCACACAACGTGTTGCGGGATCGATCCCCTCATGGACTTTTGAATTTGCTTGAACACAGAAGACTGTTGTGTACACCAATTATGTTTCTAATTAAAATCAAAATGAATGTGTAGCATACGTAGGCCCAGTTTTTATTACAAGCTTTTATTTAGTTTCACCTGTCCCGATGTTTGTCTGTCATCAAATCTTGCAAATTAAATTTGATCCACTTCCTGGTTACCGATTGAGCTGAAATTTCGCTTACATGTGTAAATCAGATGACAATGCAATATTATTATGATTTGGAGCTGATCTGATGATGGAACCGGAAGTTGGCTATAGGAACTTGGTAGTTAAACGACACAACCCCATCGAGTTTGGGCTCGTATGGTTTGTCTTGACGAGTATTCATTATACAAGGTGTAAGGGACAGCTCTCCGCAAACTTTAAGGGCTTGCTCAGTAGACGAAACTGAAAAATTTTTTTTTTCAGGAGACGATAAAAATAAATCGGCTTCGCCATTGGCCAATCAAGTTAATAATTTTGTATCGTGAGGTAGATTTTGTTTTTTCGTTTCCTGAAAAAAAAATTCAGGTCCAACCGCGCTATAAAAGCTTGCTATGAAAGAAAGATTTTCATTAAAAGCTTGTATATTAGCTTGATTCAGAGTGTCAAAAGAACAACGTTTTGAAAAAACAAAAGAATATTCACAAAAATATTCTAAGTTTAAATAGTTAAAAATCATCCAACTTTATTCCCTTCTAAAATACAATTTCAGTGTAAAATGTGCCTGAAAAAGCCGTGTAGCAGACTTATTTCCTCGTTTGTTTGTAAAGGCACATTTTCTTGTTTACTTTCCGCGATAACCCGGCGTTACCCGACCCTCAAGCCCAGCTGTGTTACAATCACTTACAGGCTATATGATTGTGCTATATTTTTACTTTTTGTACGTGATTGTGTACATTTTTTATAAGAGTAACCATGGATTTTCTTTTCGGTTCTTTTTCATAGGAAACCACCTATTGAAACCGTTGTTTTTGACATTTTATTTGTGCCCATGTAGGTTTTTTTTTCGTATTAGTTTATTAAGAGCTTATTAACTCTAGCCTATGTGAATAAATATTTTGTTAAACAAACTTTTAATGAAAAACATTTTTCCATAGCAAGCTTTTATAGCTCGGTATAAGACAAATTATACGAGCACCAACTCAATGGGGTTGTGTCTTTAACTATCAAGTTCCTGTAGCCACCTTCCGGTTCCATCATCAGATCAGCTTCTTGTCATAATAATTTTGCATTGTTGATTTACAC
The DNA here is from genome assembly GCA_949319445.1 of Mythimna lalbum. Classification (NCBI taxonomy): domain Eukaryota; kingdom Metazoa; phylum Arthropoda; class Insecta; order Lepidoptera; family Noctuidae; genus Mythimna; species Mythimna lalbum. Next base: position 18,978,305 of record OX439356.1, on the reverse strand, counting down.
ATGCATGCAAAATTTCAGCTCAATTGGTAACCGGGAAGTGGGTCAAATTTAATTTACAAGATTTGATGACAGACAAACATCGGGACTGGTGAAACTAAAAATAAAAGCTTGTAAAATAATAAAAAGGTGATCCATAAATGTTTTACAGAACCACTTACTAAAGAAAAATACAGTAACTACTTATATGCCTCTTTTTTATACGTAGTAAATTTTAATGAATGAACCTTGCCGGCGCTGTGTCCATGATATATCACGCTGGTTATTTTGCGACTTGACAAATGGGTTCCTCCGCACATCTGTGACACGACAGGCGCACACACCCCACCTTTGGAGTGAAGAGTCGAGTCATTTGATGGTACTTTGTTACTAGAAGGTGATTAAGAGGGTCCTTTTTCACTCGCCCAGCGGCAACATAGAGCATCGTTTAATTCATTAAACTCCAAGCGAACACCGGCGTTGGCTCTCTCATTGTCTTTCTATTGGGTCTCTAATTACGGTATTCGAAAAGTAAAAAGCTTGTTGCTTCATCTAGGTAACGCAATTCAACGCGATGTTTGATGAAGAGGCAATGCAAAAAAAAGAGAGATAATGCCTGAAAACATTGTTTGTATTCGGTAATTCCGTGATTTACTCGAATGTTACCACTATTTTTTTTTCCAGGAATTACGAGTTTTTTTTACTCTTACAAGTTTTTCACAAAAATTTTCGTAATTCCAAATCCCGATTAAATGCGCAAGGCTTCTATTGATGTATTTTTTTATATTTTTAATATATGAGTACATCATAGAGGGTCAAACATGAAATACGTAAAATAGCAGATTATTATCAGGTCTTTTGCTAGATTAATTTTCCACAAATTTAGGTTTTGATTTCTATAGAAACCAAGATAATATCCACAAATTAGCAATTTATCTAAAATGTCTAGAGAAAGATCATCATCTTCCTGCCCTTGTCCCGTTTTATTTGGGGTCGACGCAACACGTTTTTTTCTTCCATTCTGTCCTGTCACTCGTCATGCTATCACTAACTCCCTTTTCTTTCATATCACTTCTCACACAATCCATCCATCTTTTCTTTGGCCTCCCTCTCCCCTTCCATCCATCCACATGTAAACTCATAACTTTTTTAGCAACATGCGTTTCGTCCCTCCTTTTCACATGACCATACCAAGACAAACGATTTCCTTTCAGCTTTTCAGTCACTGGCGCCACTTTCAAACTTCCCCTAATATACTCATTTCTCACTTTATCCATTCTTGTCACACCACACATCCATCTTAACATTCTCATCTCTGCTACATGCAATCTTTTTTCATCCATCTTTTAGAAAGATGTGTAATAACATTATAAAGATATCACGTAAGAACAGTTGTATAAAAATGATCCTCGAAAAGGACGCTCTTAAGGGAAGTATAAATACCTATACCTAGGTAGACCTCAATAATTAGGTATCTACTCATAACACTTCGGTTTTTAGACACCCGCCTCTCATGCCTGGCCTGATTTGACTGGCCTGTTGGTCTAGTGGTTAGTGACCCTGACTGCTATGCCGGAGGCCGTGGGTTCGATTCCCACTCAGGACAAATGTTTGTGTGATGAGCATAATCATTTGTTCTGTGTCTGGGTGTAATTTATCTATAATATGTATATATTTAGAAATATATAAGTATGTTTATCAGTTGTCTAGTACCCATAACACAAGCTCTGCTTAGCTTGGGACTAGACGGCGTTGTGTGATAGTTGTGGAATATTATTATATATTATTATGCATAAGGTTACGAGTTCGGGACTAGGCAAGTACATATAAGTACACATGTGAGTTGTTGCGCCATCCTGTCCTCCGGGCTGTCCGCAAAATGGTGACACCTGATTTTTGCTCACCATAAAAAAGCTAAATTACGACCGTTTCGTTTTGATTCTCTTTCGTCGATCGCCTCGAGTCGGCCACGCCTCCAATTCCTTTGTTCTGACGTCTACCAATGTTCAGTCACGTAGTCAGCCTCCAATTCCTGCCACTGTGCGCAACGCCCGGAGGACACGGTGGAGCACACCGTCGAGGTGTGCCCTGCCTGGGCGGAGCATCGCCGTGCCCTCGTGGGGGCGATCGACGGCGGAGACCTCTCGCGCCGGGCCCTGGTCGAGGCCATGGTCCGAAGTGAGGAGGAATGGCAGGCGGTCGCCTCCTTCTGCGAAGCAGTAATGCTTGCAAAGGAGGAGGCCGACCGCATCAGGCAACGGCGCCCTCGCCGCCGTCGCCGGGATTCTGATCCCGATTTCCGGCCACCGTAGACGCGGGCTCGCGGACGGCGAGCCATGGGTAGCTCGCTGTCCGATCGTCCGGTAATGGACCGAGTCCAAGAAGTCGACGGCGCGCACTGTTCCCGCGCGCCTCAAGGAGTGGTCAGCAGCAGGAGGGGCCCAGCTGGGTCGAAGCCTACTGGGGACAGGGTTGTCCGAAAGGGAGCTCGTGCCCCGGTATGAAGGCTAGAAGGAACGGCGCGGGGTTTTTAGTCAGTAAGAGTCTGACACTGTCTCCCGCTCCACCCAAGAGCGGGTTTCGTCAAAGATGACTTTCCCCGTCGACAAAAAAAAAAGCCTCCAATTCCTTTGTTCCTTTGTTCATTAATAAACCCTTGACTTAAAAACCGTTAGGTCGTAGTTATCAGGAAACAAATTCCGGCAGGAACTTCCACTCTCACTGATACTTAAAAGAAAGAAATAGATAAAACATTTATGGCGACAGATAAGTAAATAGAAATAAAAGTGTGGATAGGGTGTCATATTTCAATTCCTATTCAAGACTAGAGTCAACAGAAACATATACATTACTTTGTGTAATTTCTTTCATCGCCACTCGCTCTCAAAACGGTGAAGGAAAACATCGTGAGGAAACCGGCATATCCTAGAACCACACTGGGCCCGCGTGCTGGATTACGGCCCATTCCCTCTCTTAGAGAGAGAAGGCCTACGTCCCAGCCGTGGGAACATAAATAGGCTGATTATAGTCATAAAATATTTTTAATTATCAATAAAGCGACAAGGTCTCTAATACACGGCAATGGCATTAGTAATAATAAAGTAGTAAGGCTGGTCAAATACCACGAGAAATTATTAAGAAAGAAAGAAAAACATTTTATTTGTCCGAAAAGGCGCAAACCTAAAATTAAAATATTTGATCTTTATAATTGATCCTTTTCCTATAAATGCTTTCAATAAACCTGAATAATTTACTTGAATTTGTATATTTACTTCTTTTGGGCACAATGCCTCTTGGCCTGGGGGCCCTACCAGGCAAGGGGCCCGTGGCAATTTTGCCACCCTAGCCACTCTATAGTTACGCTACTATTCCTAACATCGCGCGTGATTCAAATGCCGTATTGGGGATTTTAGAACTCGGATCTCTTTGTTTCGTTTGCAAGGCTTCGATTTGGGGAAGACAGCTTGAAAGACTTTCTAATGTTAATGTTTTGCTCAAGGAAAATTTCTCGCTGATGGTGGCACGAGTTGTTGGGTCATTCGTTTCCCTTCAAAATGGCTTAGCTGAGTGGATGAACACTGTCTGTTAATACATAATTTAGGATTTTCGTCTAAAAAAAAAGTAAAATAAAATCTGTTTACCAGATATATCTATATATAGCACCTCAAGGAGTTGTCAGCAACCGTAGAGGGCCAGCAGGGGCCCAGCAGGTTCGAAGCCTACTGGGGGTGATGCGAAAGAGATCCCACACAATGGCTAAGCATAAACAGGACTGGGTTTTTAGTCAGTAACAGTCTGACACTATCTCCCACTCCGCCCAAGAGCGGGGGATGTTATTAGATGCTTTTCCCGCTTAAAAAAAAAGTAAATGAATTATTTTAGAAGATTTAATTAATTAAACAATTATAAATAAGATAACGATGATAAATCTAGGTACTAATTGCCCTTTACTACATTTTAATAGTTTAGTAGGTTACATAATTTTAATTTGAGCAAGAATTGAAAACCAATCTCTACACTAAAACCGAAAAATATTCATAAAAACCCGAAAACCAACTAAATATAAACTAAAATATGGACTTGAAAAAGCACTGAATCACAGGTTGTAACGGAAATGAATACCTACCCGTAAAATCCTTGTGATAATAAATAGTGGGAAATCGTCAGTGTAGTTAAAAAACTTTTACTTATATTAACTTCATAAATTAATGAATTGACAATAACTATAACAGAATTTTGTTCCTTGATATGCCTTTTATATATTTTTTATCACTGTTGATAGGCTCACGCTTGCCCACTATCTCACCTGATGAAAGCAGACTATGTGACGACGATGGTACACGCTTGCCTAGTAGTAAACACACAAAAACCCATATCCAAACCAGATCCAGTATTCATGACATAAAGACCCTTTCGCTGTATGTAGCTATCAAGAAACTAAGACTCCGGCAGTTAATTTCACTCCTCGCCGCGAATATGTTCATCATCATCATCATTTCAGCCGAAAGACGTCCACTATTGGACATAGGCCACTCCCAAGTGTCGCCACAAAGAACGGTCCTTTACGTCTCGCATCCATCGGATTCCCGCAACCCTTACCAGTTCATCGACCTTCTAACACTACGTCTTCCGGTACGTGGTCGCCATTCCAGAACCTTTCGGCCCCAACGGCCATCTGTTCTGCGGGCAATGTGTCCTTGCCTATTGCCACTTAAGTTTGGCGATTCTCTGAAAATAAATGTGTTCCTAAAACGTAATCACCAATTGAGCAAAAACAGCACCCGTTTGTGTAACTCGGATTATTTTTCATGATAACATGGTTAAAATTGTGAAATATGACCCATCATTAAAAGGTTTCTATGTATTTCGACAGCCTTGCTGAATAATTTCTTTTACCTTTAGATCAGAGCCGAAGAAACTCATTATCCTCATTCAATCATATACCTCTGCAGACCAAAATGTTTTGTATTTTTTCTGGTTCTTTGGTCCACAAACACTCTTAATGAATGAAAGTGTGGAAAGCAGAAACTGTGGAACTGGAAAAAAACATTTGTAACTGGAAAAAATCCATTTGTAACTGAAAAAAATCCATTTGAAAAGCGTCTGACTGGAACGGAGTAATTTGTTCCTGGACATCAAAGGGACGGGATGTTTACGGTGTATTGGGGCCATGAATTGTATTTTTTTGGGTAAATCTTCAAAAGAAAAGGGTCAAGCCTATCTTTTCTTCACGAACAATTTCACTTAAATTAAGATAAACATTTTGCTACCTGTTGCCAGCGACTTCACCCGCGTGTTTGTAGAAAATTATCCCAAGGATTCCCTTGAATGATAAAATGTATCCTATGTGCTATTTCAGGACCTCTATCCAAGTTGATAATCTGCAATCGTTAACGCTAGTAGAAAACTTCAAATGTACGGGAATGACGTCCCTCAATGTCGTCACGCACACTAATGAGCTTTTGAGCCGGAACTGTTCGACGAGCGGGCTGAGGCGCTCCGAGATATCGTGTCTGTGAACGGTGTCTATGTGTGCGTTGCGCACTTTGTATGTAGATTGACTTCTGTACCTATATATTTTGTGCCTCAAGGCTCAGTCACGTGGTCAGAATAAAAGATTCGGGGGCGTGGATAACTCGAGACATTTGACGCGAGCGAAACTGTTGTAACTTGGCTAGGGCTAGAAATAATCTACAAGCGTACGAAGTTTCATCGAAACGGTTCAGTTTTGTTCAAGCATAAAAAAATTAGAAAGCAAACACACATACTCACACACTTTCCCATATATAATATTATTAAATGTGAGGTGATTATGGAAAAAATGTTCTGAACAAAACAAAACGTAAGATATCACACGAAATGATTAAAGGATTTGTGGAAAGGCACGTCGCGACAATATAACACCAAAGCTGACGCCATTTTTTTAGAAATTGATTTAGAGGTTCATATCCGCAAAATAACTTACATGAGAAACTCGTTTCTGCTTAAGCCAGATAAAAAGCAGCATATGTCGGGGTTCAACTTCTTACTCTGTGCTTTTCATCAAAATCGGAGCTGTAGCGGAGCGGAGTCAACAATTTGTATGGAGATACCCTATATTCACGTGGGTGAAGCTGCTTACAAAAGCTAAAGTAGGTACCAGATAAACGTGGTCATTGATCCTCCTTCATTTGCTTACATTCTTAATTTCAAGAAGATCTAAAATCATTTTATAAAAAAAAAATAACCGACTTCACAAAAAAAATATTTGAATTTGAGGAGTTCCCTCGTTTTCGCCACGATTCCATCATCAGATCCCAACTTTAGTCAAACCTTTTCTAAAAAAAAATTTTTTCAAATCAGTTCAAATTTGAAAAATTATTTTGCGCGAACAAACATAAAAAAATACAACTTCCGAACTTCCTCCTTTTTTAGAAGTCGGTTAAAAATGGAAATAAAGCCGTTTTGAATCGACATGTAACGTGATCCTTTACATGATCTTGTAATGAAAAGCAATTCATTGTTTGTCTTTCGGATGCCTACGCAGAGATATTAGGAAAAGGTCAATGTACTTTATTCCACGGTTATCACTTATCTGGTACCTAGTCTTCACAAAGGAGAGACTGATTGACTGAAATATCCACGCAAAGCCGACACTGCTGGAACTAGGACCAAACAATTTTGCACAAGTTTGCCCTTTATGACGTAGACGAGTTCTAAGAAGGGGTTTTTTTATATAATGTATAGGCTTACGATTGACCACTACCTCATCTAATGGTAAGCGATGATGTGTCCGATGCTGGCACACGCTTGCCTAGAAGCAATCTATTCTCTCTTGACTTAAAGACCCCTAGGTTATAGATATCAGGAAACACAGACTCCGGCAGGGAATTTCACTCCTTAGCTGTACGCGTAATGGATGAATTGAACCTTTAATGGGGTGAAAACGAGGAATTTTATTGATTTGTAAAATTTTATTTGTTGGGCCTTTGGAGGTATACGGAACAGAGAGTAAAGCCCCACATACCTCCGTTGAAAAGGTAGGATCCTCCGACCAAACCGGATGTTATGGTCTGTGTTATGAAACTCTTAGTACCTATTTTTTGGTTTTTATAGGAGAATTTTATTCATTTGGTTCATAAACTTGAAACTTAACATAAACATTTATCAAAAACCCACACTAGTTCTACAAAACTAGCCTCAAAATATAGTTTAAAGGTTTTATGAAAACTTTCTCGTGAACGATGTCAATGACAAAGTGCTAGTTTAGAATACAGCAATTGCCTAGTTATGATATACAACCTTTCTCTACCATAAAACGTACACCCAAACACGTTCTACTATAAGTACCAACAATAAAAAGAAATGGACTGAAAAAGTCCTTATAAAAATGTTTCAGAGCTTGTAGTCAAGTTAATGGTGGCAATACACAGAAATATCCTGTTTAAAAATGATTAATTATGCAAGTATTCATTGTGAATACAGCAGGAGAGTAGTGGTGGCCGAGTGGTATCGGCCCCGACTTAGTGGACGGGCCTTAAAAAAACGCTAGATGCGGCAACAAAAAAAAGGTAGAAGCCGCCGCAAAAAACAGCTGAAGCGCGTGACAGCTTGTGGCGGAAGAAGCTTGAAGCGGCTTCAAGCGTTTTTTTGTGGCGGCACCGCCGCACACAAGCCACAAAATAAACCCGCCTCAAAAAGAAGCTTGAAGAGGCGTTTTTTTTGAGGCCCGTGTGCGGTGGTACTTACGAATTGTAAGGTCGCGGGTTCGAATTCAGGCTGGTGCATCACATTGTGTAATTTATTTCATTACCACTGCTTGTAAAATGGTGAAGGAAAACATCGTGAAGAAACCGGTGTCCTAGAACCAAATATTCGAAGACATGTGACATTCACCAACCCGGTTCTCGGTGGCTCACTGGTGGATTACGTCCCATTGCCTCATCTTGAGAGGAAGCCTGAGTCCCAACAGTGGGAACATTATAAGGCCGATTTTATGCTATGCATTGTGAATACTTAAAATTAGACAAATGCGATTTGGACTTGGTTGCAAACGGACGCGTCGAAATCAAGACAAAAAAACGCTAGCCAAACAACGTTGCTTGTAAGAACGCCCCTTTTAATTTTTACTTTCTGTTGATTTTACCATTTTTTGTTGTAGCGGCAATAAAAATACATTGTCTATGATGATTTGTAATTTCTATTACGCCTCCGAGTCCTTTGTTTTGACCACGTAGGCTTCGACCCGGCTAGGCCCCTGCTGTTGCTAACAACTCCTTGAGGCGCTCGGGAACTCTGCGCGCCGTCGACGTCTTGGGCTCGGTCCGGACGGTTACTAGACGGTCAGACAGCGAGCCACCCATAGCGCGCCATCCGCAAGCCCGCATCTACGGTGGCCGGAAATTAGGATCGGGATCCCGGTGGCTAGGAAGTGTGGCCTCCTCCTTTGCTAGTATTACTGTTTCGCAGCAGGAGGCGACTGTCTGCCACTCCTACTCACTCCGTACCAAGGCCTGTAACAAGACCCAGCGCGAGAGATTGTTGTCACCGATCGCCTTCACTAGGACACGGCGGTGCTCTGCCCAAGCGGTACATACATCAAATAATAACCACTAGGAATCAATACGTGAATGTTTGTACAGTCATTGAACTTCACTCATTAAAAACAATAATCTTTTCTGAATATGAACAGAATTCCTGGAAAAGATCTCCATTCGTCTGAAAAGATAAAATCCAACGAAGCCTGACTTCTGGCCTCAAGGGAAATCAGAATGCATTTTCCGTCTACCTAATGTAACTCTTCTTTGTTTGTCCTGTCCCAATACGTGCAAAGAAATAATACCTTATTTGCATTTTATTATGACTTATTTATTGCTACTCAGAAAAGCGTAATAATTGTCTCCGTTAAGTTTATTTACAGGGTCTTATTAAACAAAAGGTTTATTGATTTAAGGGTGAATAGGTTACTTCTAGGTAAGCATGCTCTGTCGTAGACCACATTGTCGCTTGCCATCAGGTGAGATAGTGGTCAAATACGAGCGTATCAATAATAGTTTATCATCATCATCTTCCTGCCTTTGTCCCGTTTTATTTGGGGTCGGCGCAACACGTTTTTTTCTTCCATTCTGTCCTGTCACTCGTCACGCTATCACTAACTCCCTTTTCTTTCATATCACTCCTCACACAATCCATTCATCTTTTCTTTGGCCTCTCTCTCCCGCCATCCATCCACAAGTAAACTCATAACTTTTTTAGCAACATGCGTTTCGTCCCTCCTTTTCACATGACCATACCAAGACAAACGATTTCCTTTCAACTTTTCAGTCACTGGCGCCACTTTCAAACTTCCCCTAATATACTCATTTCTCACTTTATCCATTCTTGTCACACCACACATCCATCTTAACATTCTCATCTCTGCTACATGTAATCTTTTTTCATCCATCTTTTTCACAGCCCAACATTCTGATCAATACAGCACAAATATAATAATAGTTATAAATAAAATAACAATATGACTTTAACGTTATTGGGGTTTAAAGTACTCAAAGCACCCTTTCTTATGAGGTAAGGAAAATCATCATTTTAATTACTTCTCCCGCTCTGGTTCAACAGAGAGGAAATGGCAGACATTTGCTGACTAAAACCTACCCGTGTTCCTGCAGTTACTCTTTGCATTCCAATTACTCTTTCAAGCAATCCCGAAGGTAACTACTAATCTAATTAATCAGTTGTTTTGTTCGATAATAAATAATTAGTCGGATTATATGTAATCATGCTGAACAGAAAGAAAGAAACAAAAAAACACAGTGTCTACTCATTTATTCATTTATTAAATAATAGCATAGCATAATCAGCCCTTTAATGTTCCTACTGTTGGGACTCAGGCTTCCTCTCTAAGAGAGGGAATGGACCGCAATGCACTACGCGGGCCCAGTGCGGGTTGGTCGATGTCATATGTCTTCGAATTTTCGGTTCTAGGACATGCCGGTTTCCTCACGATGTTTTCCTTCACTGCTCTCAGCAGTGGTGATAAAATAAATTACACAAAGTAATGTGCCTGACTGGGATATAACCCGCAACCTACAACTCGTAAGTCGGGCAGTTACCAGTCGGTCACCACTGCTCACTCGCACACAATCGCTCACTTGCTTACATTGATTAGATGTGTATTCGCAATTTCATACATTCTTTGCTCCTCTGTTAATTAATATATACATATACAGGCATCTCGTTCTCTTCCTAATTATACCGTCGTTGAATCAATAGCAACCACATCCCTATTCAGAGTTATTAACAATATACAGGATGATTTTTTCAAGCGTTCAGTATTTAGCCTGCCCAGCCAAATCAGAAAATATTAACAATAATGAAAAACTGTCAGAGGAGTATGGGATCTCATTTCGTTGAAAAGTAACACTGCATCATGAAAAATGAACAAGTCGAAAAAAATAGATATGATCCTTATTTACAGTCAGACATATCCAAGAAAAAAATGGAAGTAAAGAGGTGGAAAATTAAACGATTTATCCTTAATTTTTTTGAGGTTTTGTTGTTTCATGTTATCTAATTTTAATTTGTTTAGAATTTTGTTTTTTCGGGTTCTGTATCCAAAAGGTAAAAACGAGACCCTATTGCTAAGAATTAGCTGTTCATATATCTGCCATCAGACTGTATCTCATGAACCGTATTAGCTAGACAGTTTTATTCACAGATTATGTATTTCTGTTACCGCTGTAACATCTAATACTAAAAACAGCATGACATAAATAATTTAAGTGGGGCTCCCATACAACAAACGCGATTTTTGTGGTTTTTAGCTAAGCACGGTACGGAATCCTTTTTAGTACGACTCGAACTTTGTCGGTTTTATTTATGAGAGATAGGTTCAATTTTTTATTACAAAAATTAGCATAAGAGAATTTTGGTTTTCATCTAATTCAAGCACGAGACTTCTTTAAATTATTTTTCGATATTCCTAGTTTCCAGTTTCGGTTTTGGTCACTTGCGCTCTCTTGAAAAGTTCACCCTGTATAGTGCCAGTTGTTCAATCAGTAAAGCAATATTCAGGAGATACAAGACGATATTGCAGCCGACTGTTTTCCAAACAAAGCTATAATGAGCAACGATATAGAAAGCCAATCTTTATTAATAAAGGCACAAAATAATAATGTTAATAGGATCATGGAGGAAAATAATAATAATATAAGTAATATTCCACAACTTTCACACAATATCATCTTGTCCCTAACTAAGCAAAGCTATGCGTACTAGACAACTGATAAACATACTTATGTATTTTGTAATACATATATTGTGTATAGGTAAATTACATCGAGACACAGAACAAATGATCGTGCTGACCACACAAACATTTGTCCTGGGTGAGAATCGAATCCACGACCTCCAACATTGTAGTCAGGGCAACTGACCACTAGGCCAACCGGCCCAGGTCGGGTTAGTCGGTTTTTATAATGATATAAACCAGATCTTGACTGCAATCCCATCTGAAAGTAGCAGTGATGGAAGTGAATGGTGGATAGGTATATACTTTTACATTTTTAAATATATACATTACCAGCAACAAAATGATTGTGCTCATCAGACAAACCTTGCCTTCGGTTGGAATCGAACACGATTTCCGAAATATGCTGTGCCGGTGCTGGGGCTATATCTTTACATAATCAGCCTTTTAATTTTCCCACTACTGGGACTCAGTTTTTTTGCTTGTAGGAGGTAATATTTATTTATTTATTTAATCTTTATGCAACAAAAAGTACAAAGGCGGACTTAATGCCTTGTTTTTTTTTTTAATCTTTGAAAGTACCTACTGGTGCAATTTTATCACCGATAGAAAGCTGCTTTATTTCCGAGCAAAATAAGCTATATTTAATCGACCTACACGGGCGAAGCCGCGGGCTAAAGCTAGTTTAAATATCTTGTCATCGATCAACATATTACTGCCAACACTGTGTAGTGCAGTCCTAAAGATGAGCAAATTAGTCGCTATTGTCTGAGAGACGTCAATACATCCCTCATGTGCTGTACAATGCATTGATTTTATCAATATTGAGTCTAGCGGGGATTATTGTTCGGTTGAGATACGAATCTTGTGAACTATTTGTAAACTGGTTCATAGGAGAATTGATCCATTCCATGTAATGGAAATTAATTCATGAATCCCCAAGCGACCACCGGTGGCCGCGCATCTATTGTCTTACTATTGTGTCTCTAATTGACGGTATCTGAAGGGTTAAAGGAAGAAACCATCTTAACAAAATTAAGTAAAATTAGAATTAAAATAAATTTAAAAATGAAATAAACAGCACGACGGGGTCGCGGCAGACCAAAACGGAGATGGCGGGACGACTTGGATGTCTTCCTTGGGAATTGGAAAGAAGTGGCTCAAAACCGGGAACATTGGAAGAAGTGGAGGGAGGCCTTTGCCCAGCATTGGGACCGTATGGGCTAGATATAATAATAATACAACAAAATTAATTATAAAAAATCTAATGTTAAAATCAGATATTGAACTCCTCAGAATTGATTGATTGATTTTTTTTGTGTATAATTTAGTAGGTCTGAGAATAAACTATTTTTTGTCATACCTTAACCCCCAAATTTTTCTTTGAAAATATATATGGCAGAAAAAAGTTTGCCGAGTCAACTAGTAATTTAGGTATAATATAGAATGCCAAAATAAATACAATTCAGGATAAATACTAGACAACTAGGGTTAGCTTTACACTAATCTAGCCAAAAACTAACAAAACAATTCCCAGCAAACAGAATACCTCTTAAAACAGAGAAGGTATTATTATTTACGGTTTAACTGCCGGTAAAAACGTAATCTCAGCAAATACTCCCTAGGGGTAGAAAGAACGAATCTAAACGAATCCTGTTACATTTTTATACGGAATCCCGATCTCCAATCAAGAAACTGAGGGCCGAGAACAAGACATAAAGTACAATAAATATAAGTACAGAAGGTTAACTCCACGTATCATCCTCCTCCATATTATCTTGCTTAATACCCAAATAAAAAAAAAACTTTTCGTATCCTCATCTCAGTAGTCATCATCTTCCAAGCTGGCCACCGGCATGGTTGACGCAGTACTTAAGCAATTGACTGCTGTACTTCGTGTCACGGGTTCGTTTCCTGCACTGGATAAATATTTTTATGGCCTACTGAAAAGCGTTCTGGGTCTGGGTGTCTTATGTATGCCAGTTTAAACGTGTGTGAACTCGCCCACCATATTATTTATAAGTGTTATTTCTAGAGTGAGGCAACGTTTGCTTAAAAAATACATTTAATCTGACAAACAATCAACCAATCATTTATTTACTCTTCCCTCACTCTCATAATGTACTCAAAACTTCTGTCAACATTTTCATTCTAGCTTATGACATGCAGAGCGAATACAGGTACATGGACTCATAGATGCTTAGGATGGCCGCACACGGGCTACCGGCCACAACCACAAAACGCCGTCACAGGATATTTTCTGTAGCTTGTAGGTTTCATCCATTTTGCATGGATTCGCCGCACACGGTTGACGCAGGTGGCCACATCACACTACAAATCACTGCTGCTCGTTTCTTGTGGCCCGCACCAGCCACTAAACGCCGTTACAAAACGCCTTCACACACCACTCGCGTATTTAAACATTTTTCGTCAGCCTTAGTCAAAGCTTCTCGTGGCGGCGTTTGTGGCGGTTGCAAGTGGCTCATGTGCGGGGATGGCGATCTCAAACAAATGCCTTGTGCTTGCACTCACTACACGTAAAGCTTATCCATGTGTGCATGCATTTTCGCTTATTGTTTAGAGTGGACCTTCTGTAGATGATTTTGTGAATAAAGAGTGTAAAGACTGTTCAGAATTGTTCAAGATTTGGAAACGTTTTGGCCTCACTGACTTACAACTTAATATATTTAGGAGAAGAAATGAGCAACTCTATTTCGATGCTTCGGGTGCTAATTTTGTATGTTCAGAAATCGAGATCTCAGAAAGGAATATTTGTGCTTGAAAAAATTCTTAATTATGTTTGTTTTGCCTTACTCTACTTGAAATACATATATAATACGGAGACATCTTTTACTCGATTGCCAAAGAAGAAAAGATTATTCTCTGATGTCTTCAAGAGGAAATTTAAAAAGCATTTCCTTTTATATAATTAACAGTAGCTTTTGCTCACAGCTGCGCCCGCGTACATAAAATATAGCCTATGCCACTGAGAAATACAGCAGTTATCCATCGAAGAAAAAAAATCACAATCGGACCAGTACTTTCAAAGATTACCCCTAAAAACCAAAAAAAAAAAAAAACTTTACCTCTTTATAACATTAAATGTTCACGCTGAATCCTACCTTTGAAAGTGATCTCTTTATATCAGGATATAAGATGATACCATCTACATTTTGAGCACGAATATCACCATATTCACATCTGCTAACAAAACATTCTCGCCCAGCGTTCAAGTTAGCTGAAAATGTGCTGTGTTTAGACGATCCAGTTACAGCTAATCCGCTGCAGGAGTGTACCCTCGCTTAATATTGTTAGAATACAAAGGAACGGAAATACGAAGCTATGGAAACATTCACATAATACAGGGTTATTTGTAAAACACTACAACCTTGCAGGACTGTATTACAAACATCATAAACAAAACATTTTGTTCTGTGACTTTTTACAAAACATAATACATTTACCAAAACCAAAACTTTAAGATTTCGTTGTTCTATATAACACATATCAACTCTGTATAACGCGGTGCAAGCGCATCATGCACCCCCACCGCTCGATACCTGCTCCCCTCTGCTATTGTAGTACTATCGTTTGCTTCGCATAGACTTCATAATATTTAGAACGTTCAATATAAATATTTTTATTACGAGTAGTTGTAGGTCGCGGATTCAAACCACGCATTCAAACCTAGACAGACGCATTACTTTGTGTATTTTTTTTTATCACCACTGCTCTCAACACGGTGAAAGGAAATCGGTATGTCCTGGAATCGAAGATTCGAAGTCCTGTGACATCCACTAATCCACACTGGGGCCGCGTGGTGGATTTCGGCCCATTCCCTCACCCAAGGAGGAGAGGGCCTGAGTCCCACCAGTGGGAACCCATAACCGGCTACATAAGGCTGATTATGCTGCACCATGCTATTTTTTATTAGTCTGTCAGATTTCTGTAAAATAAATATTACTATTTGGTCATGGAATGGTTATTCTAAATAGTTTTAAGTGAAATTTATCCACTCCACTCGATTCAGTCGCTATGGTTACAGAAAAACCCTCAGTTAACGTCAAAAAATAACGAGTCACCTTCGTCAATTTGATTGACATAGGTCGAGTTTAGTCTCCGGAGGATAGGACCTGGCATACACTGGCCAAGGGAATTGCATAATTATAAAGAACCACCCGCTACTCTCGTTTTGGAAATTGAAAGCGAACTATCGTGTGTTGATTCAATGGTCAGCAGGGCAGAGTCCTGCGATGCCGTGATCTCATGCTAGAATCAAATCTCGCGAGAAGGAGGCTACGAAAAAAGAAAAGGAAACCAATACTCTTTCTTCCCGTACCATACGTACCGGACATCGAAGACCCTTTTCCCTAGGATAATGCCCTCTTCTAAGTTTCTTAAAAGGTCCAGGGACGACGGATTCAGGGCAATACGTCGTCCTTTCAATCAGGATGAACACAAGATGGCGGTGAGTACGTATCAATAGAGGAGTGAGAACCTCTCAACTGTTTCTTGAAGTTAAACTCTTGTTCAGCGGACCATCTCCCGAAGACTCCAACACTAGTGTGCGAGGGAACACCAGGTGGTTTTAGTTAGTACCAGTCACGACAGCCATAAGGACTTAAACCACGAGAAAAAAAGGTTGAATAGAGTCGAGGAAATGATTGGCATGACTAATCTCAGAGTAGGAGCCCTGTTAATAAAAGTTTTGACCGTTTTTTTGGAGACGAGGTCGCAATAGGCCACGAAAGAGACCGATGGCTAGTCTAATTGGATAGCTGGATAAGTCTTGATTGAAAATGAGCTTGTTTATTGGAGTATGTTGGACAAGGATATACCTATTGTTTTATTTATAGCATGCTAGAACGAGCGGAGCAAATTGGAACATCATGTCATTTTTTTTGTTTTTTTTAATTGTTTTTGAAGGAAGCCCTTTACATCTTTTGCCTGCGCTCTCCGGCCAGTTCTGGAGATATCTGTTTAGTAACTGAAAACGTCTGGAAAAGTTATATTAAAGAGCTGATCAATTAAATACCTATTCAAAGGTCAGATGCCCATAGCATTACAATAAAATCTCATTGGACATGTGTGTTCTCCTCGTCTTAACCTACGGTGCACAGACTTTGTCTTTAACTAACAACCAGAAATACCAACTCAAGCTTTGTTAACGAACAATGGAGCGTACTAATAGAGTATAATTAACGGATCGAGTTCGAAACATTATATTGCACTCTAAAGCTGGGATAGTTAATATGGCTAAAAAGGCTGTGCAACTGAAATGGGATTGGGCAGGCAGGTCTGCTCCATGCCCGATAAACTATTGGCGAATGTAGCACTAAGTTGGTGCCCTGAAATAGTGCGATTGGGTCATGGAAGACAACGAAGTAGATAGCAGGACGAACTAGACATATTTAATTCATGAATCCCCAAGCGACCACCGGTGGCCGCGCATCTATTGTCTTACTATTGTGTCTCTAATTGACGGTATCTGAAGGGTTAAAATGCTTTTCTTAACCTAGTTAAAACTAAAAAATAAAATAAAGAACTAAAACAAAACAAACTACTGCGTTGAAAAATTATTCCACATCGCTGTCAACTTATGGCGGTAAGTCCCCTCTTTAAGGCGTGGCTGGAAAGACCTCACGGCGTCCTTACCTTCCGCATGACGCAGGTCCTCACCGGACATGGCAAGTTCGGGAGGTTCCTACATCGGATTCGAGCGGAAGAGACGCCCGGGTGCCGCCACTGTGCGGAACGCCCGGAGGACACGGTGAAGCACACAGTAGAGGTGTGCCCTGCTTGGGCGGAGCAACGCCGTGCCCTCGTGGGGGCGATCGGCGGCGGAGACCTCTCGCGCCGGGCCTTGGTTCAGGCCATGGTCCGGAGCGAGGAGGAGTGGCAGGCGGTCGCCTCCTTCTGCGAAGCAGTAATGCTAGCAAAGGAGGAGGCCGACCGCATCAGGCAACGGCGCCCTCACCGCCGCCGCCGCCGGGGTTCCAGCCCCGATTTCCAGCCACCGTAGACGCGGGCTCGTGGACAGCGAGCTATGGGTGGCTCGCTGTCCGATCGTCCGGTAACTGTTCGGACCGAGCCAAGGCGTCGACCGCGCACTGTTCCCGCGCGCCTCAAGGAGTTGTCAGCAACAGGAGGGACCTATCTGGGTCGAAGCCTACCGGGGTCGAGGTTATCCGAAAGGAAACTAGAGCCCCGGTATGAAGGCTAGAAGGAACGGCGCGGGGTTTTTAGTCAGTAAGACTCTGACACTGTCTCCCGCTCCACCCAAGAGCGGGTTTCGTCAATGATGATTTTCCCCGCCGATAGAAAAAAAATATGGCAATACCGCCAGTCTGTGTAAGTATTATATAATATATAAAAAGTATTTATATTTTATTCTAAAACTAGCTTCTGCCAGCGACTTCGTACGCGGATCCTGTTGCTTATGCCAGCGACAACGGGGTCGTCAAAATCAAAGATCTGAAACGTCTGATATCGAATTCTAAGAGCCGGGGGACTGGATTCAGTATTCACGCGCGATGGCTTATTAGCGTATTTCATGTATAACTTTGGTGTTTCTATACCGATTTCTATGATTCTTTTTTTATTGAATAGATAATATTGTTAACTTTTTAAAATTAGGGATGAGTGAGAGTGTTATAAACGTAAGAGTAGACAAAAATTAACAGAAAGCTCCGAACTGCTAAGCCATCAGGAGTTACACGTGTTATTGTGAGTCAACCATAAAAGATAGACATATGCTGTCGTGGGATATTTTTTATATAATTTTAAGGAGAATATTTCCGTGATACATGATTTCTGTGTAGCTTTAACCATTAAGGCTGCAAACGCGACGGAAGCTTAAAAAATGGAGTAATTTCTCCCGTTTCCCCAACATTTCCCTTCACTGCTCTGCTTTTATTGATCGTAGCGTGATGAAAAGTATACTGTAACCTGCCCAGGAGTATGAAGAATGATTGTACCAAGTTTCGTTAAAATCCATCGAGTAGTTTTTGTTTCTATAAAGAACATACAGACAGACAGACAGACAGACAGACAGACAAAAATTTCACTGTTTGCATTTTTAGCATCAGTATCGATCACTAAGCACCCCCTGATAGTTATTTTGGAAATATATTTCATGTACAGAATTGACCTCTCCACAGATTTATTATAAGTATAGATAGATAAAGCTTCTTAACGCATTTCTAGAGTTTTACAAAAGCTAGGCAAGATTCTCACAAACAACGAAAATATTAAACTGTAATAACTTGTAAGAGATGCATCTCTATTACATTCCCTATACTGTCATCACTCACTTGATAACGTGCTTAATTAATCACTGTAGACAGGCTCAAAGATGGATAGCTACAAATTATATACATATAAAGGTGAAAATTTGTGAGTGTGTTTATATGTTTATTATGGTGAATCTACATTAAAGTAGCCGAACACGAACTGAGCAAAAGCAGAGTGAAATGTGGACGTACAAAGAAAGGAAAATCATCTGATGACATCTCTGGCCCTTGAGCAGAGTGGGAGTGTCAGGCTTCTACTGACTAAAACCCACTTCTAGTTCCTTCATTGCCTTTTATTTCAGGGCCGGGAACCATGGCCCCAGTAGGCTTGGACCTTACGGTTTGCTGACATCAGTCTCCTGAAGTCAGCAGTGTACCTATGTGTAATATTTGTTTATTCGTTCTCCTTGAACTCAGGAACTGGATGGGTATATTTAACATTAGCTTTTTTTTTGAGGTTTCAAATAATTCAATGACTTTTCCAACGTAGGTCACTTTTAAGACAATTTACCGACTATTTATTTTTTAGAAAATCACTATGGTATTGCCATAATGAAAAAAAAACCTTTTTAGGATTCCATACCTCAAAAAGGAAAAACGGAACCCTTATAGGATCACTTTGTTATCCGTCTGTCTGTCAAGAACCTTTATTTTTGAAACGCATAAAGGTACCATCTTGTTGAAATTAAAACCATGTTCCTACTCAAGCCAGTGATCTCTTGAAGCTGTAAAAACTCAAACTTCTGACTAAAAAAAAATACGTCGTTTATGTCGCAAAAAACGTGTGCCTATTTCAAGTTTCGACACTCTCAAAAAAATTAAAATTCATAGGACGGTACTTCCTGTTGGTCTAGAATCCTGAAATTTGACATGAAGCAAAATTTCATAGTACAATTTGTATAGGAAAAAAACTAAAAATTGCTTTGTACTTACATCATAAAAAAAAAACTGAAAAATGTTCAAGGCTCAACTCGGGAATTTAACTGTTTTCATAGGTAACTTAAAAATGAAACCTCAGTGCGCAAGTCCGACTCGCACTTCCCGGTTTTTCTTGTGTTTGTTAATCACTGTACCACGTCATTACACCACATACATTGTAAGTACACTTTACATCAACCCCTTACAAACCCAAAAAACAATTCTACTAATTCACATATCATAATCTTCACGAACACAATACAAATGTACTATTGTCTCTTAATATCGCGGGACGAGTAATACACGGAAAACCTCGTTGACAACCCTATTTGACAACACATTTGAAAACCAACCATATTACTGCGTTATAAGGTTAATATCACGTTGGTTGGTTGACAAGATGTTTTAATAAAAACAGAATTACACAGTGCGGTGCTGTAAGGGTCTCATTATGGCAGAAACTCGTTGTTATGTGGTCAAAGGAAGCAATCTGCTTGATAAGAAAACTAGAGGTTAATGTTTCTCTCTGTTTCGCTCATTATGATGAGAGAAATTAGATAAAACTAGGGGGTAATAGAAAAAGATTGTTGTGTTGTACTATAAGTGGGCACACGGGCCACAAAAAAGCCGCTTTAAGGTTTTTTTTGTGGCTCGTGTGCAGCGGTGCAAAAAAAAAAAATTGAAGCCACTTCTGGCTTTTTTTTGTGGCCGCCTCTAGCTTTTTTTGAGGTGGCCTTTTTTCTAGCTCGTTTTTATGTGCCAATACAAAAAAACGCTTGAAGCCGCTTCTGGCTTTTTTTGTGGCGGCCAAATGCCATGCTATTCCCGCATTTAATCCTTCTTCATCAAAGTACATTATGATACTGCACGAATGGCCACAGTGTATCACGCGCTTCAGCTTTTTTTTGTCGTCACTTCTAGCTTTTTAGTGGCGGCGTTTTTTTGTGGCAGCTTTTTTTTGTGTTTTATGGTGGTGGCTTTTTTTGTGGCCCATGTGCGGGAAGGCGCCAGATAACTGTGAAATAAAGTACATTGACCTAATGATTCGAACTACTTTTCATTAGTAGATCATGTATAGGATTACGATACAATATATCGATTAAAAACGGCTTTATGTTTTTATTTCCATTTTGATGTTAAGAACGTCACCAAATGTAGGAGGGTCAATGACCGTCATTCCACGTTTATTTGGCGCCTACATTATTAACCGACCGCGGCTTCGTGTGTACATATTATATACAGGCTATTTGTTAAACACTACCAACCTTGCAGGACTGTATTACTAATATCATAAACAACAACTTTTGGGCTATGACTTTTTACAAAACATAATATACATTTACCAAAAACAAACTTTCAAGATTTCGTTGATCTATCTAACACATTTCAACTCTGTATTTTTCTATGCTTACCTACGTCTGTATGACGCGACGCAAGCATATCAAACACCCCCACCGCCCGATCCTCGTTCTGCATAGACTTTTATGCGAAGCAAGCGATAGTACAATAACAGAACGTAATATTTAGAACGTTAAATTTAAATATTTGTATTTTGTATGAAAAACTGATTGACTAAAATATAATCATTTTTAATCCTTCAGATACCGTCAATTAGAGACACAATAGTAAGACAATAGATGCGCGGCCACCGGTGGTCGCTTGGGGATTCATGAATTAAAAGTCATAGAACAAAAGTTGTTGTTTATGATGTTAATAACACTGTAACATAGTCCTGGGAGGTTTTCAGGGTTTTATAAATAACCCTGTATAAAACCTGCCGGTCTGTAGTGCTGCAAACAATCTTTTGTGCGCCCGGTGCACACTTGTATAACTGCGCCCTTGAATTTTTTTTTAGTTTTACCCAGCTCAGACAATATAAAATAACAGCTAAAATAAAAAAATACACATGAACTTTTCACATGCTCAACCACATTCCTCAATATATCGGAAATATCTTCATTTTAACTGAAATTGTGCAGAAAATAACAGTTTAACATAAATTCTTGGAAATCTCAGTAAAATATGCGAGAGCAAAGTGGTTGTGAAAATCTAGAATTTTATTACATTCATCCTGAATGAGGTCATAGTGCTCTAAAGTTTGAATTCATCATAGAATTAGACGGTTGTACCACAAAATATAAAGGTACAGAAGTCAATCTACATACAAAGCGCGCTCGAGCAACGCACACATAGACACTGCTCCCGGACACGATGTCTTGGTAGCGCCTCGGCCCACTCGTCGAACAGTACCCCTAGCCAAGTCGCTAATCTGCAATAGTTAACGATAGTAGAAAGCTTCGAATGTACGAGAACGACGTCGTCTCAACGCTCAGTCACGTGGTCAGAACAAAAGAATTGGCGGCAAAGTCAACTCGAAGCGCTCGACGCAAGCGAAACGGTTGTTACTTGGCTAGGAGGGCTGTTCCAGCTCAAACGCTCATTATTGTGCGTCCACCGAGCGTAGGTATAAAAATTGAAGTACATACATGAGATTGTCTTCTGTACCTATCTATTTTGTGGTTGTACCCAGCTGTACTAACTGGATGTTTCGTTAATTAAAAGGCTTCTATTTTACGTCATGGGATTAACTTTCTCGCAGAGGGTTCTTACTCATTTGTCAGACGGAAGATATTTTAGTCCGGATTCCAGTTTTGTCTTTTACACAATCCTACCATCCATTGCTTTTTCTTTCACCATTTTCTTTCCCATTTTTGGGGTTCCAAAGCTCAAAAGGAAAAAACGGGACCCTTATAGGATTAATTGGTTGTCCGTCCCGTCTGTCTGTCTATCTGTTTGTCTGTCAAGACCCTTTATCTCAGAAACGCGTAGAGGTATTGAGTTGAAATTTAAACCATATACTTAAGTTTGCGGTACCTTGAAGCTGTGATAAAATCAAACTTGTAAAAAACGAAAAAAAAAAGATATGGCCGTTTATGTTACAAAAAAGATATATTTCGGTACTCAAAGGAAACAAAATTCTAGAGTAGTTCCTGTTGACCCAGAATCCTAAAATTTGTCATAAAGCAAGGTATTATAGCATAAATATAGGAATCAATCTGAAAACAGTCAATAAAATAACTTTCTTACGATTCACAAAAATGTTCGATACTCCATTTGGGAATGTTTGTATGGAATCCTCAGTGCGCGAGTCCGGCTCGCACTTGCCCATTTTTTTTTTTACTATACCACGTGTCAGGGAAATAACAGCCAGGCAGAAGGGGGAGTACACTAACCACGTCACTCGAATGCACCTGGACAGGTAGGCAAAGATTGTCACTCACTGGACGCCAGAAGGAAGATGACGCCGTCAAAATCGATCACTCTGAAGATGTGACGGTCTGATCACGGTCGTGGCGGCAAACTAGGCCAAAGACCACCGAAGACAGTTTGGAAAGACAAGAAAGATGTTTTTGCCCAGCAGTGAGACAAAATATAAGCTAATAAAAAAATACCGTTCCATTGCCGGGCGAAGGTTAATTGGTACTTTTGCCAAGTTCCTTGTATTTTACCTTTTCCTATAAATCTGTCCGGATCATTTCTCGGATCCTCAAGCCACCAAGCTTTCCTTTATACCAATTTATGCCACGTTTAATCATATCATAATCTGTCTTATAATGTTCTCACTTCTGGGAATCAAGCCAGGAGGCTTAGGACCCCATGAAAGGGAACGGACTGTAATCCACCACGCGGGCTCAATGGGGGTTGGTAGATGTCATAAGTTTTTGGAATTTTTGGTTCTAGGATATATATGTTGGTTTTGTCACAACCCTATCCTTTACCGTTTTGAGAGCAGTGGTGATAGAATAGAATTAAACAGAATACACTTTATTATACACTAAAAAGTGTCAAGACTTTTACACAAAAAACTGTACGGGTATAATGCTCACAACCTTGCCGCTCTGAGAGGTAGCTAAGCTCGAGGTGGTGAGCGGTAAGAATAAAAGTATGAAAATGTTTGAAGGACACCACGTGACGTCACTCATAGAGGCGCGTGCCCGCCTACCGATGCCACCCCGCTCGCCGCGCCGCGCGGTTCGCCACACAAACACAGACAGACGTCGTGACCGGGCCCCCTAGCCAAGTTACAACCATTTCTATTCTATCCTCTTGTGTCAAACGCCTCGAGTTGGCCAAGCTTTCCAATACCTTTGTTCTGACCACGTGACTGAGCATTAAGATGACGTCAGAACAAAGGAATCGGGAGGCGTGGCCAACTCGGGGCGTTCGACACAAGAGAATAGAATAGAAACTGTTGTAACTTGGCTAGGGGGGCAGGCTGTAGGGTCGACATACAAACTAGGCTAGAAAAAGCTAGGGATATGATGAGTATATAGTACTTAACCCCTTTGAAAAGTAATACCAAAACAGCTAAATAAACTAACAGAATTCGCCTCGTTAGTCTCATTTCTCAAGAAAATTCCTTACAAATCTTCCTTTATATTAAATTTACGAGAACGTAATACAACTGCACTTTCATATTTCGCCCGGAACTTGCAAAATTAAGTTTTTTGTACTGTTACAAAAAAAAAATGAGTTCAGAAGGCCAGTTTCTTGAAAAAAACTACGGGGATTCACCGACAAAGATAACCCAAAAAATTCCAACTGTTGGTTAAGCTCGTCTCGGACATCAGCTGTTCTATTTTTATTGCTTGAAAAAGTTAAAGAATATATATTATAAAAATACGAATAGTACTGGCAGACGTAGTCCTGCCGAAAACTAGAACTTAACTAGACAGAGTGGGAGATAGAGTTTAGATTTTTACTGACTAAAAACCCCCTCCTGTTCCTTCTTTGCCGTTGTTCTAGGGGCCCCGGGGATCTTTCGTTTCACTCATTGCCCCAGTAGGCTTCAACCCTGCTGGGCACCTGCGGTTGCTGACAACTCCTTGAGGCACGCGTTGAGTTACCCATCGCTCGCCGTCCGCGAGCCTACGCCTACGGTGGCCGGAAGTCGGCATCGGAATCCTGGAGATTGGGGCGCGAGGGCCATTGTCTCGTGCGTGCGGCCGCCTCCTTTGCTAGCATTACTGCTTCGCAGAAGGAGGCGACCGCCTGACACTCCTCCTCGCGACTTAAAGACCACTGAGTTGTAACCATAAAAATGTTGTAACTATCAGGAACATTATATATAGGGAGCAGTGGTGGTCAAGTGGTAACGGCCCCGACTTACGAGTTGTAGGTCCCGGGTTCAAACCCAGCCAGGCACATTACTTTGTATGATTTATTTCATCACCAATGCTCTCAAAACGGTGAAGGAAACGTCGTGAGGAAACCGGCATGTCCTCGAACCAAAAATTCATTCATCCTCAAATACAGTGATATTCACCAACCTGCACTGGGCCCGCGTGGATTACGGCCCACTCCCTCTCCTAGAGAGGAGCCCAGAGTCCCAGCAGTAGGAACATTAAAAAGGCTGATGATGATGATGATCAGGAACACAGACACCAGTAGGAAATTACACGCCTTAACTGTACGCACACTCATAGCGTGAAATTAACCTTCTGTATATCTATGGTATCCTGGTACATTTGCTTGTCGTGAACCCGAGACATGAAGCATTATTTGGGTCCGTATTTATTCGCCTTGTAAGTCTTTTGTTCTTTTTGCTGGCGATAAATTAGCCGAGCGTATGTATGTTTGTTTGTTTAAATGTTTCACTCTAAATATAATTATAAGTCTGCTGTTTGTTTATTTCTGTTTTGATTGCAGCGAATCACACTAATACTATACAGGGTTATTTGCTAACATCAAAACAAATATATTCACTTTTGCATGCGCAAACTTTCAATTTAGCACTACTGACCCTCATCTGTATGCCCACAAGTGTAGATTCCACCCAGACAGCGTATGTGATTGTCCTTGTATCTTAAAACCTTGCGACATTAAATACCTCGGGATTATAATAGACGAAACGCTCTCTTTTAGACCACATATTGAAATTCTGGTAAAAAGAGTGCGCAAATTAATTTTTGTTTTTAAAAAATTTAGAGCAATTGCTGATTCAAAATTAGTCACACAAATTTATTTGACCCTAGGTCAATCTGGGCACGCCACGATTATGGCGGTAAGTCCCCTCTTTGAGGCGTGGCTGGAAAGACCTCACGGCGTCCTTACCTTCCGCATGACGCAGGTCCTCACCGGACATGGCAAGTTCGGGAGGTTCCTGCATCGGATTCAGGCGGAAGAGACGCCCGGGTGTCGCCACTGTGCGCAACGCCCGGAGGACACGGTGGAGCACACCGTCGAGGTGTGCCCTGCCTGGGCGGAGCATCGCCGTGCCCTCGTGGGGGCGATCGGCGGCGGAGACCTCTCGCGCCGGGCCCTGGTCGAGGCCATGGTCCGGAGCGAGGAGGAATGGCAGGCGGTCGCCTCCTTCTGCGAAGCAGTAATGCTTGCAAAGGAGGAGGCCGACCGCATCAGGCAACGGCGCCCTCGCCGCCGTCGCCGGGATTCCGATCCCGATTTCCGGCCACCGTAGACGCAGGCTCGCGGACGGCGAGCTATGGGTAGCTCGCTGTCCGGTGGTCCGGTAATGGACCGAGTCTAAGACGTCGACGGCGCGCACTGTTCCCGCGCGCCTCAAGGAGTTGTCAGCAGCAGGAGGGGCCCAGCTGTGTCGAAGCCTACTGGGGACAGGGTTGTCCGAAAGGGAGCTCGTGCCCCGGTATGAAGGCTAGAAGGAACGGCGCGGGGTTTTTAGTCAGTAAGAGTCTGACACTGTCTCCCGCTCCACCCAAGAGCGGGTTTCGTCAAAGATGATTTTCCCCGTCGAGAGAAAAAAAAAAACCCTAGGTCAATCTTTAATTCAATATTGCATCACTTCATGGGGTGGAGCACCTAAAACTCACTGTCTCTTGAAAGAGCTCAGAGAGCAATTTTAAAAGTATCTAATTTCCTCCCTTTCCTTTATCCCACAGACCAACACTACACTATACAAATCCTGTAATGAAGCTGACGGTTCGCCAGCTTTTTATAATGCACTTGGTATTAAAACAGCACACCACGCTTTTCTATAACGCCGAAATTACTAACAAGAGACGGAATGATATTGTTTGCCATTCTAATGCGCCCTCAAAATTTGTCTTTATAAACAGATTTTTTACTTTTTTAGGACCTTTTCTATACAATAGATTAAATAGAATATTAAGTATTTACAAATTAAATTTTTAAATGTTTTTTTTTAATTAGAATATAATTATTTCATTATTTCAATTTAATTACTATTATTTAAAATTTAATTAAATTAAATTATTATAATTGTAAAAAGACTGTTGTCCAATTTCTTCTAAGTTTAACATATGCAGAGACAGAAGACCTACTTGCTATAGGTATAGTTATTGAATGTTAGTTTGTAATTATTGTTTTAAATTTAAGCAATTTTTAGCCTGAAGCACAGGTTTACCCTAGTTCAGGCAAATAAGCTATTGTGTTCTGTGTAATAGTTAAGATATTTTATTGTAAACATAGCCTATTTTATAAATTAAACGATTTTATTATTATTTTTATTATATTACTACTTTTGTTCTATGACTTTTTACAAAACTTAAGGCATTTATCAAAAATAAACCTTCAAGATTTTGTTGTTCTATCTAACACATTTCAACTCTGTATTTTGCTGTACCCACCCACGCCTCCCACCGATGATCCCCTCTCCCCTCCGCATAGGCTTCGTAATATTTAGAACGTTCTATTTAAATATTTCTATTTTTGTATGAAAATCTGATGAACTAAATTATGATAAAATCGTAGAACAAAATTTTTTTGTTAATGATGTTAGTAACATAGTCCTGAGTGTTTTATAAATAACCCTTTATAGAGCCGAAATTTTGTGAGTGTGTAAGTTTATTACTCTTTTACGATCAAATTTGGCACATGGGTAGACCATATCTTGGAGTAGCATGTAGGCTAATTTTTATCCCGAAAGTAGAAGACCCTTGAGATAATTACGGTGACGCCGCAGGCAGCAGCTAGTATAATTATAATCTTAATTAAAGATCTATTTGTCAATTTTTAATTTGAAGTAAATCTTTTTTTTTTTGTCCGCGTTATCATGAACACACCCCATGTGCCCCCTTCGTGATCGAAGGTGTTTATTGGACATGTGCTTCTTTCATAAAATCATGAGCGGTCAGAGTCAGTGTCCCTACTTTCTTCAGAATCTGTCTTTGAAGGTTCCTCGCACCTATCCTCGAAGAAAATTCGGAGATCTTTTTCACACTCCACCTACAAAATCTAATTTGGGACGTCAGGCACCCCTTCGTAGAATCATTGACGAGTACCATTCTCTTGTTCTGAAAATGCCCGATCTAGACGTGTTCCACGATAAACCACGTGACTTTAAGAAAAAAGTCAAAGGCATTCTCGGCTTTTGAATGTAAATTGTTTGATTAGATTATTGTTTTTTAAAGATTAAGTTCTATTGTAATTAAGTACATTGAATTAATTGACATTAAATTAAATCATATTAAATTAAATTATATTGTATTGTATTAAATAAATTGCGACATTTATATTATAATTAATTTTGACTTGAATTTTAATTTTGTATATTTTGTGTTGTATATTCATATGAGCTGTAAAATTGTAAATGCTATGTACGCCCTCATTGTCACGTACATCAGACCATAGTAATGCAATTGTTTTTCAATAATGTTAAATGTAGGTGATGTGGCAGTACTATAAATAAATAAAAATAAAAATAAAATAAAACACACCGTTTTTTTTTTCCTAACAAAAATGCTCACAATATTTTGTCTGCCTATGAAATTACCCGACCATAGTGCATGACGTGCATTGTAATAGACATTGACGTTAATGCAGTCTTCTATTCTCTATGTATAGTCTATAACACCTACCATAGATATCAGCGTTGAGATAGACAAGAGCTGTCAAACGTAAGCGCGGCAAGCTGCTTCCCATTATGTTGAACGTCATTATGTCAATTTTAGCTTAATAACTTGGCAGCTTGTACAAGAAAATGCTATTTAATGGAAATATGGGAAGAATATTAAATAAGTGAGTGGCAGAGAAGAGTATTACATTGGTAAAAAGATTGGATAAGTTTCTATATTGGAAATCTTTTACTTATTACTTACATCTATTTAGTAAAACTAAAAAAACAAACAATTGAAACGATAATAACTGCAGAAGTGTAAAACTATGGTTTCCTAGGAAAGCGGTGCCGTTATATAGCGGCCGTAATATTACGGACGCAAAAACGCAGCCGTCTTTACGGTGACGACATTTGGAAAGTTCTACGGCCGATTAAACACGCCCGTCAGTCATTTTTTTAAAACAAACGTCAAACGAAAAGTATCCAAGATAGAAAATGGACGACCTTGATTTAGCTTTATTAATTTACTTGGAGGATGAACTATCATCAGAAGAGGAAAATAGTCGTTGTTCCGGAAAAAAAACAAATACCTACGTATTAAAAATAGCTTCACCGCTATCAATGAAACGTTCACAAAACCATCTGACACTGACAAGACGGCCGTCATGCAAATGCCGGCACCGCTTTTTGACGTTACGGTGTCAGTTACCGCTCTCTAGGAAACCGCACCATTATGTTTACATAGACAACGTTCTAGTGATGTCTTTCACCGCTGTATTACGGCCGCTATATGACGGTACCGCTATCCTAGGAAACCAAAGCTTAACATTATGTCACAGTTATTAACGCCAGCCGCAGTAACGAACTGATATAAGGTTTCTTACGATATTATAACATATTAAAAATACTCGCCGACGAGTGACGACCCACGTTTCCAAAACGCTCGTCAACGGCGTGTTTAAAAAACGTGGCGTGGACACGCCCTTATATTATACAGATTATCTCTACTAGACGCGGTTGCGGACAGCGAGCTAGTCATTTTTCGCCGTTCAGAAGCCTGCGTCTATGATGGCCGGTCGAAAACCTACCCCTCAAAGATAAGTAAAGCCAGAAAGAAAAATTCAAAACAAAAAGTGAGTTTGTTACACAGAGAAGTTGATAAATCTGTCGCGGGAACAAATCACGGGGTTCTACAACGACAATTTGTTACCCATGAAATATGGTTGGATCTTTACTCTATTCAACTAGACGACGAACTTTTAAAAAGCAAATATTTCAGTCTGAAAGGTTTTAAAGAAAAGAAAAGCGTCATTTATTTATGGAGTCATTCATGAAGTAACTTGAATTAAAGTATATTATGTATTTGTTATTATGTAGGTGGTCAGGTTTGTTATAAACTAGGTCGGTCCGGAAAGATACTTAATCTTTCTGGACCGAAATAATTTGTACTCTTTGTGTCAGACTTCTCTGCTGGGCTCGTACGGTTGCTGACCACTCCTCGACACGCGCGTGGAACACTACACGCCGTTGACGACTTGGGCTCGGTGCGGACGGTTACCGGACGGTCGGACGGCGAGCTACTCATTGCTCGCCGACCGCAGAATCCCGGCGGCTAGGGCGCGAGGGCCACCTCCTTTGCTAGAATTACTGCTTCACAGAAGGTGGTGACCGCCTACCACTCCTCTTCGCTACAGACTATAGCTTGTAACATGGCACGGCTTAACAGATCGCTGCCGCCGAGCGCCCTGACGAGGAGACGGTGGTGGTGAGCCCAGGTGGGGCACTCCTCTACCGTGTCCTCCGGGCGGTCCACACAATGGTGACACCCAGGCTTCTATTCACTCCTGTATTTCTATCCACTCCGTTTTTTAATAATTTAATAAAAGAAACTTAATTTTTTAGTACCTATACACATACTTATTACTTAATCAACAGACTATAACTCTAGAGTCGACTACTTTCCTCCTCTACTCCGCTCACCATCACATTCGTCAAGCAAATTAAATTTGAACAAGCCTCCGAGATATTTGCAGAATAAAACTTCTACAGCTTAATTCATAACTGAGAGCTAACTCTTAACAAACCCAGAGACAAACGGTAAGGAAACTTTGAAGCCTCGCAAAGTACTTAATAATTCCCAGGATACCAGTATTTGGTAGGAGTTCTGATACAATGCCTGGTAAGCCTCTTATATCCACGAGTTTCCAATTTTGGGAAGCTCAGCTCTATAGATCATTGTATAGTTTGCACAAGCAGGTTTAGTTTCACCTGCCCCGATGTTTCTCTGTCATCAAATCTTGCAAATTAAATTTGATCTACTTCCCGATTACCGATTGAGCTGAAATTGTGCATGCATGTGTAAATCAAATGACAATGCAAAATTATTATGACATAGAGCTGATCTGATGATGAAACTGAAAGGTGGCTATAGGAACTTGGTAGTTAAACGACAAAACCCCATCGAGTTTGGGCTCGTATGATTCGTCTTGACGAGTTTTAATTATGTAGGTATACCCAGCGATAAAAGCTTGCTATGAAAGAATTATTTTCATTAAAAGCTTAATATATGTTTTTTAAATGGCGAAAGCTAGTGCTTCTGACGTTTTATAAGTGGCCATGTTGTCCTCTGGGAAATACTAACATTTTGTATTTTTTTTTTTACAGTTAAGAATTGAGGGATTCGGTTGGCTGCAGCACTGAGTGTCGCAATTCAAATTCAAAAACATTTATTTCAAATAGACCTTTTGCAGGCACTTTTGAATAATCAAATGTCAGTCAGTCTAAGAAAAATGAAGCAAAATTGCACGTTCCAAAGCGTAGATCTTTATGGAGAAGAACGTGCAAAAAAACTCCATGGACACACTTTTAAATCAGATCACAGAGATCGCGGATTCGATTCCCGTACAGAACAATTTGTATAGCCTACAGATTATATCTGATAAGTGATTTTTTAGTTTATCGCGATTATCCAGACAAACGCTTGTTGTAAATTGTAAAAGGAAATGTCATCCAAATTTTTTTTTACTATATCTAAGGATGTTATGCTACTTACATTAAAATTATACTTGTATTTAAATTATAATTATTTATTAATATGTGTATGACTTCTTTTACTCTTCTTCTTCTATTATACACTTATTGCCTATGTTTTTATTAAATTTCTCCTTTCAGAAGCCTGTTAGAAAAAAAATACTATACAGATAAGCAGCTCTTTGGTTCTCATATTTATATTGTATTAAAATCTATTTCTGTTTTCCTGAGTGTATGAAAATAAAATAAATGATAAGATATAATGAATTCCAACACTTTCCTTAAAGAATTTCATTGGCCTAATGCACTGAGTCCCTCATTGACTACATTTGACTAAAATAATATCAAAAGTGAATATTAAGTGTCAATTTAAAATAAATTGTCGTGTTCATTCTGGACAGGTTTTCTCAGAGTTTTAACGGAGATAACCCGACTGTTTGACTGTCTCATTGGTCTTGTGGTCATTGTCACGACTGGTCAACGTTGGGTCCTGGGTTCGATTACAGGTTAGGTTCATTTTTTCTCTCTTTATTTGGTGCTGGATATGTGTGATAAGTCTAAAATCCAATATAAGAACATAAACGCTGCAAACGTTATAACAAGAAAACTTGAAAATGTTCATAACTTGAAACTTCTACAAATGTCTGTAGGTACCGCAGATTCATCTCGGTCTTCAGAACTCATAACTTTAGATAAATATCCTGTTAGACGCGTGCCTCCACACTGCAGATATAATTTTATCCTCCTACATATAGAACATATTGCTACATATTCGAAGACATGTGACATTCACCAAACCGCACTGGGCCCGCGTGGTGGATTATGACCCAAAAAAGCTAAAATAATAATAATAATAATAATGTTTTATTAATAATTGTTTATTATTATTATTTCGTTTATTAGGAACTAAAAACTAAATACAGGAAGCAAAAAACAAAAATAAAAACGATGATGGCTGCAAACGTTAAAACTGTGGCGCAGCCAGCAGCGCCCGACTCCAGTGAGAGGGATCGTTGTTCCAGACTAAACTATTGCCATAAATAGCTGACTTTGCTATATGCTATACATATAGATCTTAAGCTCACTCATACATGTATATAATATCGAGTTTGTAAGACGTCCTTGCAACATAAGGTCGAGTTAAAACCCTTCGATACTGGTTTAATCATTGTAATAAAATTGTCAGACCAGAGTCCATAAAATAAATCCACACATATTATACAATTACACATACAGTACAATAGAATGTAATTTTACACATTATCACTTATAAATATATTTTTTACGGGTGCATTTGGTGTGTATTTTCAGCCACTCAAGAATAAAGCAGCTTTCTATTGGTGACAAAATTTTAGCAATCTGACCAGTACTTCCAAAGATTACCTCCTGCAAACAAAAAAAACAAACTTTGCCTCTTTATTATATTAATTACAACTATCGATAAAATTTTAACAAAACAAATTACTGACGAATTTATAAAGATAGTTGAAGTTCATACAGGGTTATTTGTAAAACACTAGCAACCCCTCAGGACTATGTTACTAACACCCTAAACAATAACTTTTGTTCTATGACTTTTATAAATTTATCATATTTTAATTCATCAGATTTTTATACAAAAATAATAATATTTAAATAAATTGCTCTATATAATATTACGAAGTCTATGCGAAGCAAGCACCAGTACAATAGTGGAGTGGAGCGGGGATCGTGCACGGGAGGCCTAGGTTGGTACAGCAAAATACAGAGTCGAAATGTATTAGAACAATGAAATGTTGACGGTTTGTTTTTGGTAAATATATTATATTTTGTAAAAAGTCATGGAACAAAAGTTGTTGTTTATGATTTTAGTAATACAGTCTTGCAAGGTTGTTAGTGTTTTACAAAATAACCCTGCATATATATTTAATGTTACTATAAGCATCCACAATCAATACATAGTCTTAGCGTGCTGCCTGCTAACTCCTTAATTCCTACTTACGCTGTATATATTGCCGCACACAGTATAAGCCTTTAGATTGAACTAAGTTGTGTTTCCACGTACCTGAATGCTGCAACCCGCTTTGAAATTGAATTGAATGTAAGCCACATTAATGAGTTCCTCGGAATTGTATGAATGGTAGGATATTAATTGCAAGCGTAGGATTGATGCTCTTGTATTCTATACAGCGGTGGCTGTATTTAGGCAACTTAATTTATTCATATATATATAAGGAGACAGCGTTCTAGTACTGGGCAGCGTTCGGGAAGCTGCGCGGTATCTTCTCGTCCAATATACCACAGTATCTCAAGACGAAAGCCTATACCCAGTGCGTGTTGCCAGTGATGACATATGGTGCTGAAACGAGGTCGCTCACTATGGGCCTCCTCAGAAGGCTCAAAGTCACCCAAAGGGCAATGGACAGGGCTATGCTTGGAGTTTCCTTGCGTGACTGAATCAGAAATGAAGATATCCGCAGGAGAACCATGGTTGCCGACATAATACGAAGAATCGCCAAACCAAAGTGGCAATGGGCAGGGCACATTGCTCGCTGAACAGATGGTCGTTGGGGCCGAAAGGTTCTGGAGTGGCGAACGCGAGCCGGAAGACGCAGCGTTCGAAGGCCTCCTACAAGGTGGACTGATGACCTGGTGAAGATTGCGGGAATTCGATGGATGCGGGACGCACAGGATCGACATATTAACGCACAGCCGAAACTTCTGGAACTAGGAACGTTAACGATTTTATTATGATTTCAGGCAAAACCGCTGGCAGAAGCTAGTATATAACGGATGTGGATGTGTGTTGAAAGTTGGAAAATGCAGTGTTGGAAAGCATCCTACTAGGTGGACTACTGACCTGGTGAGGAACGCGAGAATCTGATGGATGCTAGACGCACAAAACCGTTCATTGTGGCAATACACTTGGGGAAGGCCTATGTCCGACAGTGTCAGTACGTCTTTCAAATGAAATGATGGTGAAATAACAACACAAACTCACAACATTATAAGAATTTAACCCTTCAGATACCGTCAATTAGAGACACAATAGTAAGACAATAGATGCGCGGCCACCGGTGGTCGCTTGAGGATTCATGAATTAATAATAATAATCCACCACTATCACACAAAGCCGTCTAGCCTCAAGCTAAGCAGAGCTTTTGTTATGAGTACTAGACAACTGATAAACGTACTTAAACATAATTATATTATAGATATATTACACCCAGACACAATATTTTAATTTAGCAATACAACACAGCCAATTAAACTTCAGCCCAACATTCCGCCGAGTAAGAAAATCAACATAAATTGGTCCAACTATATTCAGAACAGGCTTTACTCAATTAGCAGTCACTCCAAAGGGACGTACTTTACCTCAAACCGAAATTTAGATACATAATTGTAGTTATTAATAACCAGCATAAGTAACATCAAAGATATGAAGGTAGTAGTCGACCTCGGAATTGCTTTATGGCTTTTGACAATAATTAATTGAAACTTCAGTAATGTTGAAATTATCTTAACGTTTATTTGTTGAAAGAGTTTTATTTCGGCAGATTATAATCTACCGAAAAATAATGCGTTAAACTGTTAGCAGTTTGTTATGGTTAGTTATTATAATCTACCTCCCGAGACTAAACTGTCATTGTAAAAGTGTTAATACCGCTACGTATTTCATTATTACATATACATTGGTGACATATACTGGGACCAGTCAACCATTACTGACAGAGGACTATTGTAGCCTTTTTTTTGTTATGCAGCAATCCCGAAAGATTTACTATAATTTATTGAAGTGTCCCATGGTTTTCCTTCAAAGTTGTTCATCAGATCTTTGCTCACAAAATGGATCGTCAAAATCGCTTTTTATCTAACGAAGACATTACTGGTAAAGATACACTACCAGAGTATACTTAACCCTTCAGATACCGTCAATTAGAGACACAATAGTAAGACAATAGATGCGCGGCCACCGGTGGTCGCTTGGGGATTCATGAATTAAGTGAGTTGAGTTAAGCTCGCCTACTCGAATAATCCACATATGAATGTATTATGATTAAGTTCATGTGTTTACAATAAAGAATTAAGATACTTTTTTAAAATTCTAGATGAGTTAAAAACCTCCACATTTTTAGGAAGTCGGCTAGTAAAAGGAACAGACGGGCATGTGATAAAACTGATGCATAGCCTAGCCTATATAATTATGCCAATGTTACCGTCTCAAAAGAATTCTGATATACGGAAACGCCACACCTCTATCAACACAGTAATTATCTACTTGTCTTGATACATGAAACAGTAATTATCGCTTACTTGTCTTAGTAAAACTTATAAATAACAAATGAAGCGAGAATAATTTAGGACTGAAAATACTTTCTAAAAAGAATTTCCATCTATTTAACTTGACCGAATAACTTGCATGCAAATACTTTGCTGAAAACTTTAAATATTCAGTACATCATGTTACAAAGTTATGAAGCTGTATGCACCAAATTAGATTTTATCCTTGCTCTGCACTAGTTACCGCCCGTGGCTTTGTCCACCGAAATTAGTACTTCTAAATTTAATAAATTTATTAGCTTTTGCCAGCGGCTTCACCCGTGAAAGTAAAAATATAGTATCACATTCTACCCGTGAATGCATTTTTAAAATCGGTCCCTTTTTTTTTATTTAGTTTGTAACAAACAAAAATACCTCCTCGCGCTATTGGAATTATTATTACGTAATTGCGTGTTTTTTTAGTAACATCACAAAAGTAAAAAAAAAAAAACAGATTTTTCCTGGAAAAATGAAAACAGAGACCAAAATTATCGAGCGAATAAATTTTCAAGGTCATTCAAGTTGTACAAGCGTATGTCATGTAGGTATAATCAGCGGTTGAGGTGATATAAAAAGTTTTTTTTTTCTCTATATACTAATATTATATATAAATATTATATATAAATAGCCTAGGTATGTGTTCTGGATATGAGCTAACTTGTTGTTTTTCAACTAAATCTGTTCCGTTGTGTAATTTCACCTACAACTTAGGGGTCTTTAAGTCAAGAGTGAATAGGTTACTTCAAGGCAAGCGTGCTCCATCGTCGAACACATCATCGCTTACCATCAGGTGAGATGGTGGTCAAACGCGAGCCTATCAATAATTTGAAAAAAGAAGTCATTTTAGCGTGAAGGAATAACACACATCCCTTCTTGTTCTCACATAGATAGAAGATTATTAAAATATCATAAGAGTTTTGTTTAACATAATATTCTCTTTGGAATTTTAACGAAAATTATACGAGACTTGCATTTAAACTAGCAGTGCCTCACAGCTTCGCTTGTGTGGACCTTATGTAAGAAGGTAGGTGTAAAGACATTAATTACATGTTCCTACAAATAGCTTTGATTGTAGAGTAACATTATTACCTGTAGCCACAAATAGATAGGTACAGAAGACAATCTACATACAAAGCGCGCTCAAGCAACGCACCGTAGACACCGCTCACGGACACGATATCTCAGCTCAATCACCCGGTCGCACTCGTACAGTTCGGCGCAACGCGCTGACCCTAGTGCGATCGCCTAGCGTAGGTATAAAAAGTGAAGTACATACATGAAATTGACTTCTGTACCTATCTATTTTGTGCTGTAGGCGTAATACACGCATACAGACATACCAACATGGTGTTAAAATTCCGGTTGAACAATAAAGGGGAATGGAGTGATACACCCAATATATCAGGTACCATCTATTTTTAGGATTCCGTACCTAAAGGGAAAGGACCCTTCGTGCGGGTCCGATTCGTACTTAACTGGTTTTATTATAATAGAAACTCGTTTAAAGAACTTTTCACACCACCTGCTCGAAAATGTCGAATTATATGACAAGCAACCTTAACCTAAAGTGAGTCATTAGTGGACGGGGGCACAGCCGGTCAATAATGTTTTCATTATGACCCGCTGGTCAATAATGTGACTATTATTTTCTCACAGTAGGTGTAAAAAGTAGAGTATCCTCCTCTGGGCTAAAGGTGTATTTGCCTTGGGCTAGCTTGAATCCCTCGCTGCATTCAGGATTCTTGTATTAACTCCCTCGCTTTGCTCGTGAGTTAAATCCCGAATCCTTCATTGCGCTCGAGATTCAATATGACGCCCGTGACATAAGACACAACTTTAGCCCCTCGGTGCATAATCTACTATTATTCTAGACCGTGGTTGTAACTGTAGCCCGTTGATGCGGAACCAGAGAGCCTTTGAAAATTTACAAAGCGAATTTCCCATTTCCGTTCAAAATTGCAATATGCAAAGTTAGATTTTATTTTCACCTAAAGAAGGAGAATGCTGTAAAAATATAAAGTTTTATTATACTGGAGCTGTCTAGAATGTTTGCAATGTCGCATTTAAATAACAGTTTTGCACTTTTGTTGGTACCAGCTTTCCAAATATGGCGCATTTTGATTTTAAGGTGGTGCATCATGACTCACATTTTCACTGTTTTTCATACAACCGCTCATAACTGATTATGACGTTGTTACACATTTTTCATTAGATATTTTGGAAACACAGTATCTTGTGGATATTATCTAGGTTTCTAAAGAAACCAATTTCTAAATTTGTGTAAAACTAATCCAGTAAAAACCTCTGAAAATGTCCTATTTTGTATGAACTTTGACACTTCATAATTTGCCTAAAAATTAAAAAAAAAAAACAAGAAAGTAATCCTCTAGAGACCTTGCAAATTTTATTGAGATTCTAAATGACGACAACTTTTTCCAAAAACTTTTAAGGGTTTAAAAAAAACAGCTATTTTCTGGAGCAAGTTTTGTGACATTTCCGAGTAAACCTCGGAATTACCGAATACTAACAGAGTTTCCAGGCGTTATCTCTCTTTTTTTGCGTTGCCTTTTCGGCAAACATCGCGTTGGATTGCATTAAATGAAGTAACAAGCTTTTAAACCATTTTCGATGTTTACGATAAGCGAGTGGAGAAGGACCCTCTTAAGGCTAGGTTCTACTACTCATTTTGAACATTTTTATTTGTTTTGTGTGATGACAGTAAACCTCTGGAAATCCACAAATATTAAAGAGAACACCATGAAAAATTATTCTATTAAAATTTACTATATGACCTACGGCCAGGCAATGGGCACGCCACGATTATGGCGGTAAGTCCCCTCTTTGAGGCGTGGCTGGAAAGACCTCACGGCGTCCTTACCTTCCGCATGACGCAGGTCCTCACCGGACATGGCAAGTTCGGGAGCTTCCTGCACCGGATTCAAGCGGAAGAGACGCCCGGGTGTCGCCACTGTGCGCAACGCCCGGAGGACACGGCGGAGCACACCGTCGAGGTGTGCCCTGCCTGGGCGGAGCATCGCCGTGCCCTCGTGGGGGCGATCGGCGGCGGAGACCTCTCACGCCGGGCCCTGGTCGAGGCCATGGTCCGGAGTGAGGAGGAATGGCAGGCGGTCGCCTCCTTCTGCGAAGCAGTAATGCTTGCAAAGGAGGAGGCCGACCGCATCAGGCAACGGCGCCCTCGCCACCGTCGCCGGGATTCCGATCCCGATTTCCGGCCACCGTAGACGCGGGCTCGCGGACGGCGAGCCATGGGTAGCTCGCTGTCCGATCGTCCGGTAATGGACCGAGTCCAAGAAGTCGACGGCGCGCACTGTTCCCGCGCGCCTCAAGGAGTTGTCAGCAGCAGGAGGGGCCCAGCTGGGTCGAAGCCTACTGGGGACAGGGTTGTCCGAAAGGGAGCTCGTGCCCCGGTATGAAGGCTAGAAGGAACGGCGCGGGGTTTTTAGTCAGTAAGAGTCTGACACTGTCTCCCGCTAGTTGGCTCGATAAAAAAAAAAACGCGAATCTGACCCTAACTTACGATTTCAAACGTGTATGTCTAAGAGATTATGTCACGGAATTATTCGAAAGTTACAAAAAATAAAAAAGCTTATTTTTAAAAGGGCCTCGCAGATTTTTTTTTTAAATAGTTATTGGATTTTTTTCCATATAAAAACAAACCTCTGTGGCCGCAAAATCGACTTAAACCGGGACTCGGGCGGAGTTCATACAAAATACTCAGTGACTGCAATCAGCTCTTAAACTACAATGTGTAAGCAATACGCCCTAGTGCGTGGCTCAGTAATAAATAGCTACATGCCAATTTTCAACTTTAAGTAGTGCATGCGGAGCCTGTCATAAAGTGACCATAAAATATAATCCAAAATCAGCCAAGTATGCCCAGGGTTAACCGAAAGGGCGCTGGAGCCCTGGTATGGAGGCTAGAAGAAACGGGGTGGCTTTTATGTCACTAAGAGTCTGACACTATCTCCCGCTCCACGGAAGAGCGGGGGTTGTTATTGGATGATTTTTGCCCTTAAAAAAAAGCCAAGTATACTAAAAGCTGCCTTATGATGTGTTTGCGCATTTACAACCAAGTCTAGTAAAAGGAACAGACGGGCATGTGATAAAACTGATGCATAGCCGTGGCGTCCTATATAATTATGCCAATGTTACCGTCTCAAAACAATTCTGATAATTATACGGAAACGCCACACCTCTATCAACACAGTAATTATCTATTTGTCTTGATACATGAAACAGTAATTATCGCTTACTTGTCTTAGTAAAACTTATAAATAACAAATGAAGCGAGAATAATTTAGGACTGAAACTACTTTCTAAAAAGAATTTCCATCTATTTAACTTGACCGAATAACTTGCATGCAAATACTTTGCTGAAAACTTTAAATATTCAGTACATCATGTTACAAAGTTATGAAGCTGTATGCACCAAATTAGATTTTATCCTTGCTCTGCACTAGTTACCGCCCGTGGCTTTGTCCACCGAAATTAGTACTTCTAAATTTAATAAATTTATTAGCTTTTGCCAGCGGCTTCACCCGTGAAAGTAAAAATATAGTATCACATTCTACCCGTGAATGCATTTTTAAAATCGGTCCCTTTTTTTTTATTTAGTTTGTAACAAACAAAAATACCTCCTCGCGCTATTGGAATTATTATTACGTAATTGCGTGTTTTTTTAGTAACATCACAAAAGTAAAAAAAAAAAAACAGATTTTTCCTGGAAAAATGAAAACAGAGACCAAAATTATCGAGCGAATAAATTTTCAAGGTCATTCAAGTTGTACAAGCGTATGTCATGTAGGTATAATCAGCGGTTGAGGTGATATAAAAAGTTTTTTTTTTCTCTATATACTAATATTATATATAAATATTATATATAAATAGCCTAGGTATGTGTTCTGGATATGAGCTAACTTGTTGTTTTTCAACTAAATCTGTTCCGTTGTGTAATTTCACCTACAACTTAGGGGTCTTTAAGTCAAGAGTGAATAGGTTACTTCAAGGCAAGCGTGCTCCATCGTCGAACACATCATCGCTTACCATCAGGTGAGATGGTGGTCAAACGCGAGCCTATCAATAATTTGAAAAAAGAAGTCATTTTAGCGTGAAGGAATAACACACATCCCTTCTTGTTCTCACATAGATAGAAGATTATTAAAATATCATAAGAGTTTTGTTTAACATAATATTCTCTT
Organism: Mythimna lalbum; assembly: GCA_949319445.1. Taxonomy (NCBI): domain Eukaryota; kingdom Metazoa; phylum Arthropoda; class Insecta; order Lepidoptera; family Noctuidae; genus Mythimna; species Mythimna lalbum. The sequence goes on along the minus strand of OX439356.1, from coordinate 18,937,511 downwards.
TGGAATTTTAACGAAAATTATACGAGACTTGCATTTAAACTAGCAGTGACTCACAGCTTCGCTTGTGTGGACCTTATGTAAGAAGGTAGGTGTAAAGACATTAATTACATGTTCCTACAAGTAGCTTTGATTGTAGAGTAACATTATTACCTGTAGCCACAAATAGATAGGTACAGAAGACAATCTACATACAAAGCGCGCTCAAACAACGCACCGTAGACACCGCTCACGGACACGATATCTCAGCTCAATCACCCGGTCGCACTCGTACAGTTCGGCGCAACGCGCTGACCCTAGCGCGATCGCCTAGCGTAGGTATAAAAAGGGAAGTACATAGGTACATGAAATTGACTTCTGTACCTATCTATTTTGTGCTGTAGGCGTAATACACGCATACAGACATACCAACATGGTGTTAAAATTCCGGTTGAACAATAAAGGGGAATGGAGTGATACACCCAATATATCAGGTACCATCTATTTTTAGGATTCCATACCTAAAGAAAAAGGACCCTTCGTGCGGGTCCGATTCGTACTTAACTGGTTTTATTATAATAGAAACTCGTATAAAGAACTTTTCACACCACCTGCTCGTAAATGTCGAATTATATGACAAGCAACCTTAACCTAAAGTGAGTCATTAGTGGCCGGGGGCACAGCCGGTCAATAATGTTTTCATTATGACCCGCTGGTCAATAATGTGACTATTATTTTCTCACAGTAGGTGTAAAAAGTAGAGTATCCTCCTCTGGGCTAAAGGTGTCTTTGCCTTGGGCTAGCTTGAATCCCTCGCTGCATTCAGGAATCTTGTATTAACTCCCTCGCTTTGCTCGTGAGTTAAATCCCGAATCCTTCATTGCGCTCGAGATTCAATATGACGCCCGTGACATAAGACACAACTTTAGCCCCTCGGTGCATAATCTACTATTATTCTAGACCGTGGTTGTAACTGTAGCCCGTTGATGCGGAACCAGAGAGGCTTTGAAAATTTACAAAGCGAATTTCCCATTTCCGTTCAAAATTGCAATATGCAAAGTTAGATTTTATTTTCACCTAAAGAAGGAGAATGCTGTAAAAATATAAAGTTTTATTATACTGGAGCTGTCTAGAATGTTTGCAATGTTGCATTTAAATAACAGTTTTGCACTTTTGTTGGTACCAGCTTTCCAAATATGGCGCATTTTGATTTTAAGGTGGTGCATCATGACTCACATTTTCACTGTTTTTCATACAACCGCTCATAACTGATTATGACGGTACACAGTAACTTGTGGATATTATCTAGGTTTCTAAAGAAACAAATGTCTAAATTTGTGTAAAACTAATCCAGTAAAAACCTCTGAAAATTTCCTATTTTGTATGAACTTTGACACTTCATAATTTGCCTAAAAATTAAAAAAAAAAAACAAGAAAGTAATCCTCTAGAGACCTTGCAAATTTTATTGAGATTCTAAATGACGACAACTTTTTCCAAAAACTTTTAAGGGTTTAAAAAAAACAGCTATTTTCTGGAGCAAGTTTTGTGAAATTTCCGAGTAAATCTCGGAATTACCGAATACTAACAGAGTTTCCAGGCGTTATTTCTCTTTTTTTGCGTTGCCTTTTCGTCAAACATCGCGTTGGATTGCGTTAAATGAAGTAACAAGCTTTTGATCCATTTTCGATGTTTACGATAAGCGAGTGGAGAAGGACCCTCTTAGGTCCACTCTAGGTTCTACTACTCATTTTATTTGTTTTGTGTGGTGACAGTAAACCTCTGGAAATCCACAAATATTAAAGAGAACACCATGAAAAATTATTCTATTAAAATTTACTATATGACCTACGGCCAGGCAATGGGCACGCCACGATTATGGCGGTAAGTCCCCTCTTTGAGGCGTGGCTGGAAAGACCTCACGGCGTCCTTACCTTCCGCATGACGCAGGTCCTCACCGGACATGGCAAGTTCGGGAGCTTCCTGCACCGGATTCAAGCGGAAGAGACGCCCGGGTGTCGCCACTGTGCGCAACGCCCGGAGGACACGGTGGAGCACACCGTCGAGGTGTGCCCTGCCTGGGCGGAGCATCGCCGTACCCTCGTGGGGGCGATCGGCGGCGGAGACCTCTCACGCCGGGCCCTGGTCTAGGCCACGGTCCGGAGTGAGGAGGAATGGCAGGCGGTCGCCTCCTTCTGCGCAGCAGTAATGCTTGAAAAGGAGGAGGCCGACCGCATCAGGCAACGGCGCTCTCGCCGCCGTCGCCGGGATTCCGATCCCGATTTCCGGCCACCGTAGACGCGGGCTCGCGGACGGCGAGCCATGGGTAGCTCGCTGTCCGATCGTCCGGTAATGGACCGAGTCCAAGACGTCGACGGCGCGCACTGTTCCCGCGCGCCTCAAGGAGTTGTCAGCAGCAGGAGGGGCCCAGCTGGGTCGAAGCCTACTGGGGACAGGGTTGTCCGAAAGGGAGCTCGTGCCCCGGTATGAAGGCTAGAAGGAACGGCGCGGGGTTTTTAGTCAGTAAGAGTCTGACACTGTCTCCCGCTAGTTGGCTCGATAAAAAAAAAACGCGAATCTGACCCTAACTTACGATTTCAAACGTGTATGTCTAAGAGATTATGTCACGGAATTATTCGAAAGTTACAAAAAATAAAAAAGCTTATTTTTAAAAGGGCCTCGCAGATTTTTTTTTTTTAATAGTTATTGGATTTTTTTCCATATAAAAACAAACCACTGTGGCCGCAACATCGACTTAGACCGGGACTCGGGCGGAGTTCATACAAAATACTCAGTGACTGCAATCAGCTCTTAAACTACAATGTGTAAGCAATACGCCCTAGTTCGTGGCTCAGTAATAAATAGCTACATGCCAATTTTCAACTTTAAGTAGTGCATGCGGAGCCTGTCATAAAGTGACCATAAAATATAATCCAAAATCAGCCAAGTATGCCCAGGGTTAACCGAAAGGGCGCTGGAGCCCTGGTATGAAGGCTAGAAGAAACGGGGTGGGTTTTATGTCACTAAGAGTCTGACACTATCTCCCGCTCCACGCACGAGCGGGGGTTGTTATTGGATGAGTTTTGCCCTTAAAAAAAAGCCAAGTATACTAAAAGCTGCCTTATGATGTGTTTGCGCATTTACAACAAAGTCCTGGAGTAATAATATGTATAAATAATGCAAATTCATTTAAAAACAAGCTGTATAAATGGCCCACAGGTGGGTTTTAGTCGCGCGGGCTTGCGGATGGCGAACAATGGGTAGCCCGCCGTCCAACCGTCCGATAATCATCCGGATTGAGCCTAAGTCGTCGGCGACGCGTGTAATCCCACGCGCGCCTCAAGGAGCTGTCAGTAACAGCAGCGACCCAGCCGGGTCGAAACCTATTGGGGCCATGGGTGATGTGAAAGAGATCTCCGGGACCTGGAACAATGGCAAGGGATGTCATTGGATGATTTTCCCAACTAAAAAAGTTGGGTTTTAGTCAGTATAATCTGACACGTCCTTTCACTCCATTATAAAGCAGACGATGTGATTTGATGATTTCCTACTTTAAAAAAAAATTACTTAGCTTCTGCACATTTATGTTACCTTGACTGCCCTAATGTGTAGTCGCTTCTTGTACAATCCCAGTATCTGGTATTCACATTATCATAATCAGGAAAAATCCGCAGGAGTGCTAAAGTTGCCGACATAGCACAAAGAATTGCCAAACTTAAGTGGCAATGGGCAGGGCACATTGCTCGCAGAACAGATAGCCGTTGGGGCCGAAAGGTTACCGAAGGCATACCGGAAGAAGCAGCATTCGAAGGCCTCCTACAAGGTGGACTGATGACCTGGTGAAGGTTGCGGGAAACCGATGGATGCGAGACGCACAGGATCGTTCGTTGTGGCGACGCTTGGGGGAGGCCTATGTCCAACAGTGAACGTATATCGAAGGCTAGGTGGATTGACTATGAATACTCCTGTTCCAGGGTATAAGGATGTATGCAAAACCGTAAACACGGACTTTAATTCCACATGGAATTATAAGGGTTTAACATAATCACATACACGTGTCGGCAGACTTAATCTTAACACATACTACTCTGTCAAGAAAGTACCGGGAAAAGATCAATAATACACAAAATGTCTGTTATTCATCCAAATTTATTTTATCACCTTCAAAGTATGCTCCTTTAGAAACGATACACTTGCGCCAACGAATAATCCATTCATCAAAACATTTTTTAAACGCTGCTTCCTGAATTGAGTTCAGTTCTCGCCGCGAATTCTCCTTTATGTCTTCTATCGATTGAAAACGGGTGCCACGAAGTGGTAATTTGAGTTTAGGAAAAAGAAAAAAGTCAGCAGGAGCCATATCTGGTGAATATGGTGGTTGCTGGATGGTATTTGTTGAGTGTTTGGTCAAAAATTCGTTCACAATGATAGCCTTGTGCGAAGGCGCATTGTCGTGGTGCAAAATCCAAGAATTTTCTTTCCACAAATCTGGCCTTTTTCGTCGAATTTGCTCTCTTAAACGCCGCATAACGCTCAAATAATATTCTTTATTTACCGTTAGACCTTCCGGTAAGAATTCAGAGTTCACAACACCGCGATAGTCAAAGAAAACAGTCAACATGACTTTGACTTTTGATCGACTTTGGCGTGGATTTTTCGGTTTCGGATCAGTTGGAAGGCGCCACTCCGAAGCTTGTTGACTAGTTTGCATGTCAAACTCGTAAACCCACGTCTCGTCACCAGTAACAATGCGTTTCATGAATGTTGGGTCCGAACTGACTCGTTCTAGCATGTCCTCAGCGACTTTCATGCGATTGAGTTTTTGGAGAAAATTCAGATCTTTTGGGACTAGCCGAGCAGCAACATGTTTCATACCCAAATGATTAGTTAAAATGGTACGGATCGACTCGTGAGATACAGAAAGTTCGGCGGCTATCTCTCTCAGAGTTGAATGGGGATTTTCAGTCACTATTTCCTTCACTTTTGCGATGTTAACTTCAGTTGCAGACGTTGACGGCCTACCAGAGCGAGGCAAATCTTCCATCACATCTCGACCGCTTTTGAACGCTTTGAACCACTCATAAGCACGAGTTTTTGATAAAGTCGATTCACCGTAAGCCTTCTGTAACATTTTCAGTGACTCCGAACACGAAATTCCATTGGCGATGCAAAATTTAAGACAAACTCTTTGTTCGATATTTTTGTCCATTATGAAATTCGCAATACACACTTTATATGATATTACTAAAACCAGCACTCTATTTAATATAAATAACAGATGCAACTCAAACTCCGCGCCAAAATGGAAAACAGTTATGCCAATCTAACAACTACAAAAAAACAAAAATTTGAATTTGGAACCATAAACAAATCATCCATTCCCGATACTTTTTTGACTGAATGTATACCTATATGTGTGTCATATACATTAATATTTTAACCAAGTTGGTACAGATTCGAACCTTATGTTAGACTCCATAGTGTTATTGGCTTTTTCTATAATATATTTGCTTTTTCCAAATGATTTGTTCTCTGCTCTTTTACATGGAAAATCATCCATTATAACATTTATAACTATTTTTCCGCTCTTGATGGAGCAAGAGGGATTGTCAGCCTTCGATTGGCTCAAAATTAAAAAAAAAAAATCCACATAGGCCTACAAGGGCTCTTTTAGAACTTCAGAAGCTAGTGCACAAGTGGCTAAAACTCATAATGTAATTCCTTCTGTTATAGAGATTTCTATACTCCACAGGCACTTTCTTCAGGCCATATGGTACGGATCATGCCCGGGTTGACGGCGTGTCATGTTCCACGTGCGCCTTCAAGAGTTGAAGTGGCCTGTTATGGCCAGTGTAGGCGTTGGCTTTTCAGAAACTCCTTACGGTCGTAGCTAGTGGGCATTGGCTCTGCTGGGCCCCTACGGTTAGCTGACATCTCTTTGAAGAGTGCGTGCGCGAGCGCTGTTGACGACTGGGCTCGGTCCGGTTAATTTCCGGACGGCAGGACGGCGAGCTTCCTTTTGCTCGACATCCCGTCCCAAGCGCCAGTCTAACGTGGCTGGTAGTCGTGTTCGGAATCTCGGTGGCTGGGGCGTGTGGATGTTCATTCCCTCACGCGTTCGGCCTCCTACTTCGCTAGCATTACTGCTTCACAGAAGGAGGCTTCCGCCTGCCATTCCTCCTCTCTCCGGACCATAGCCTGTACCAGGGTCCGTCGCGAAAGGCCACTGCCGCCGATTACCACGCCAACAGTTCGAAAAAGCAACCGTCACCCTCGAAAAAACAGCAGCAGAAGGAACACTGGATTTTTGCCAGTAAAAGTATGTTACGCCCTCTTGCTTCATCCTAGAGCGGGAGAAGTCATTTTATAATTTAAAAAAACCAATGATAATAAACATAAACAGATGAGTGAATATAAAATAGATAATATACTAGTATAATATAATTATAATAATAAAGGGGTAATTTATTTGTTTGTACGAGGTAATCTCTGGAAGTACTGGTCCGATTGCTAAAATTTGTTCACCGATTGAAAGTTTCTTTATTCTTGAGTGACATAGGCTACATTTTATGTACGTGGGCGAAGCTGTGAGCAAGCTAGTAGATAATAAAAATGAATAAAAAAGTAGCAAGTAAATAAAAGTTTATTTCCACCGCTAGCCGGGATCGTAGTCAGATCGACTTTCGAAGTCTTTTCCACTTTACTTCAGCCTTTTGGCTATTGTCTCCTAGTTTCATTAAACTTACTCGACGGTGGCTGTATAATATAAAGTTGGTTCGTTTTTTCTGGGCTAAGGTAAGGCTGCAGTGGTGAACCCATTTAATGAACGGAATACTTGCGCAGTGCGATGTTTTTAAAGGAAGTAAAGTTTGAGGAGCTGATGTAATAATCGTAATAATTTAGTGATTTACAAGAAAACTTTCATGGATATTTTTCGTTTATGCATCTGAACATACTTCCTATTATAAATGCGAAAGTTTGTATGTATGGATGTTTGTTACTCTTTCACGCAAAAACTACTGAACGGATCTCGACGAAACTTGGTACACGAGTAGACCATATCCTAGAATAACACATAGGATACTGTTTATCCTGGGATTATGTTCCATTGGGATATTTTTTACGCGGGTGAAGCCGCGGGCAAAAGCTAGTATTTAATACATTTTTAAATTTAAAAAAATATTTAAAATATACTTACTAACTTTTAGTAAAAATACCGTGGGGCTCTAAAGGAACCTATTCGTGTATTTTGCTATCCTATTTTTTCTTAACTAGAGCCTTTCGAGTTGGTCTGTCTATTAAGCCATTGGCTCAAAAATACATATGTTTATATGGGCACTTATAGAACGTTACGTCAGAAGCTAGTGCAAAGTCACAATTGGTCGTTTCCTATGGAAAAAAAACGGCAAGAAACTCTATGTTATGGTGGTTCGAGTGTTCCGTACATACTATCTACATGTGTAAATAGTTTAATTCCCGAATGGAGTCTCGAAGATTTTCCGAATCACACTTTTTTTCGTAATATAAAAAAATACCGTTCTCAGATTTATATTTATACTAGCTGCTCCCAGCGGCTTTGCCCGCGTGATAGCAGAAAATTATCCCAAGGGACCATACTTCCGGGATAAAAAGTATCCAATGTCCTATTCCAGGACATGGTCTATCAGTTTACCAAGTTTCATCAAAATCGGTTTTGCGGTTTTTTTATAATATTAGTAAGGATTTTATACCTGTGCTATAAGGTCTTTCTTTACGGCAAAATTCAGGATTCTGGGTCAGCGAGAAATACCCTAAGAATTTTAATTCCCTTGAGAGTGTCGAAATATACGTTTTTTGCGACATAAACGATTGTATCTTTCTTTTTCGTTAACTTTGAAGTTTGATTTTGTCATGCTTCAAAAAAAAATTTGTATATAGTTTTAATTTCAACTCGATACCTCCACGGGTTCCTGTGAAATAAATGGTTTTGAAAGATAAAAAGACAGACAGACGGTCAATAAAGTGGTCCTATAAGGATTCAGTATTTTTCTTATGAAATAGGGAACCCTAATAAAATATTGATTTTACATTATTTCCATTTTACAATATTAATAGTATGAGAAGACAGTACCTTTTAAAGAACATCAAAGAGAAATATAGAGCAGAAAATGGGCATTAAAAACATTTTTCCTGAAAGCCCGTATTTGTGGTATAAAATACTGGTTTTTATTTCTTTAAAGATAAGACCCACTCAGTACAAAGATATCAAAGTTTTTACTACTCAACTAACAAAAGACCTAAAGAATCAAACAAAATGTCTCGTAAAAAGTTTCTCACATCTTTTGAAAATAAACCTTATTTATATCAGGCACAAAATATATAGGTACAGAAGTCAATGTACCTACATACAACGCGCGCTCGAGCAACGCACACATAGACACCGCTCACGGACACGATATCTCGGTAGCGTTTTTTTTTTTTTTTTTTGTCGACGGGGAAAATCATCTTTGACGAAACCCGCTATTGGGTGTAGCGGGAGACAGTGTCAGACTCTTACTGACTAAAAACCCCGCGCCGTTCCTTCTAGCCTTCATACCGGGGCACGAGCTCCCTTTCGGACAACCCTGTCCCCAGTAGGCTTCGACCCAGCTGGGCCCCTCCTGCTGCTGACAACTCCTTGAGGCGCGCGGGAACAGTGCGCGCCGTCGACGTCTTGGACTCGGTCCATTACCGGACGATCGGACAGCGAGCTACCCATGGCTCGCCGTCCGCGAGCCCGCGTCTACGGTGGCCGGAAATCGGGATCGGAATCCCGGCGACGGCGGCGAGGACGCCGTTGCCTGATGCGGTCGGCCTCCTCCTTTGCAAGCATTACTGCTTCGCAGAAGGAGGCGACCGCCTGCCATTCCCCCTCACTTCGGACCATGGCCTCGACCAAGGCCCGGCGTGAGAGGTCTCCGCCGCCGATCGCCCCCACGAGGGCACGGCGATGCTCCGCCCAGGCAGGGCACACCTCGACGGTGTGCTCCACCGTGTCCTCCGGGCGTTGCGCACAGTGGCGACACCCGGGCGTCTCTTCCGCTTGAATCCGATGCAGGAACCTCCCGAACTTGCCATGTCCGGTGAGGACCTGCGTCATGCGGAAGGTAAGGACGCCGTGAGGTCTTTCCAGCCACGCCTCAAAGAGGGGACTTACCGCCATAATCGTGGCGTGCCCAGCACTGGGTTGCGATAGCCGTTGACGCCATTTCACCATGAGATCCCGCCGGAGCTCTGTCCGCCATGCCTTGACATGTTGCGGCAGAGGACTTTCACCCCGGCGTTGCATCTCCACGCGCATGTCGTGCATGTGTGCAAGGACTGTTGCCTCCAGATCCCACGGTGGTAGGCCAGCCAGAAGGCTCGCCGCTTCGCGGGAGATCGTGCGGTAACCCCGCACCATCCGTATTGCCATGACCCTCTGGCAGGCGTTCAGTATGGACGCCGGTCGCTTTGCCAGCGACGGCGCCCACACCGGCGCCCCGTAGAGGGCCATGGACCGAACGATCCCCGCGTAGAGCCTCCGGCAGGAGGCGTCTGGACCCCCAAGGTTGGGCAGGAGCCGCTTGAGAGCAGCCCCGGCCCGGTTGAGTTTGGGAGCCAAACGTCGGAAGTGTTCTCCGAAATTCCATCGGCTGTCGAGAACGAGTCCCAGGTACTTCATCGTCGACCCGACGCCGATGCGAACTCCTCCTACCGTAAGCTGGGAGTCCGATGGTGGCGCGTTCCGAGGGCCGTGGAAGCACATTGCCTCGAGTCCCAACTCCTGGATCCTACCAACGGCTATCGCAACCCCGCGTGTCGCCTCGGTAGCGTTCTTCACACGTCGAACAGTTCCGGCTCAAATGCTTATTAGTGTGCGTCCACCGAGCGTAGGTATAAAAAGAGAAGTACATGCATGAGATTGTCTTCTGTACCTATCTATTTTGTGTCTCAGGTTTCCTAAAACAAACGAATCGTCCTAAAAATGCTTACTTTTGTGCTCCTACGGGCTTTTTTATTATAATTGTTTTGTAACAAAATGGCTCCATAAATAAGACGGTAGGTACAGTGAAATTATGTATTACTAGCTTTTTTTTTTTGGTGGGTAAAAATCATCCAGATGACATCCCCCGCCCTTGGGCGATGTAGGAGATAGATAGTTTCAGATTCTTACTGACTAAAAACCCACCCGGTTACTTCATTGCCTTTCATACCAGGGACGAGACTCCCTTTCGGAATCTTGGCCCCAGTAGGCATCAACCCTGGGCCCCTACGGTTTTGCTGATACCTCCTTGAGGCGCGCGTGGAACACTAAGCGCCATCAACGACTCCGCTACTGAATGTCGAAGTTTGAAATACTGTTAGTTAGAAAGCATACGCGTGCAATAGGACTATTCGCACTGGTATGCTTTCTAAGTTCAAATGAAAATTAAATCTTCATATACGCTATCTATGTACGCATGGCCACTTATGTATTCTTTTAAATCTACGTTATCCTTCTTTAATAACTGTTCTCTGATTTTTAGGATATGGCTTTTTTTTTCGGTGGCAAAAATCATCCAATGACATCCCCCACTCTTGGGTGGAGCGTGAGATAGTATCAGACTCTTACTGACTAAAAACCCACCCCATTCCTTCTAGCCTCTTCATACCGGGGCTTGAGTTCCTTTCGGATAACCCCGGCCCCAGTAGGCAGGATACATTTCTTTATATTAGCATTAATTCAATATATTTATCATAATAATAGGTACAAACAATTACTGATATCCGTAAAAATTAAGTAAATTTATTTTTACACTAATTTGCTAAATATAATGTAGTAGGAGTACCAGTAACAGTACGGAGGCAGTTCATACTTCGTAACAGGGTAATTTCGAACTGGCGTACATCGCACTCGTATGCTTTCTAACTAACGATACGTCTGCCTTGCATACTTCGCTCCAGTGAACTTTCGAACTGGCGTACATCGAGATCCTGTACTTTAGAACTAACATACGTCGACATTTCAAACTTCGACATTCAGTAGCGGAGTCGCCATCAACGACTTGGGCTCGGTCAAAGTCAAAGTCAAAATATTTTATTTCACATAGGCCTACATGGGCACTTATAAAACGTCAGAAGCTAGTGCACGGTTCCAAATTGGTCGTTTCCTATGGAGAAGAACCGGCAAGAAACTCCATGGTTACTCTTTTTAAAAATGTGTTTATTACAATATTGATCGATTTATGTAACTGGTCTGGACGGTTACCGGATAGTCGGTCAGCTACCCTGTAACTATCAGGACATGCAGACTCCAGCAGGGAATTTTTGACTTGCAAGTTGTTAAATTACTCATAGTTTCGTTTTGACATACAATATACAACAATGTTCGCAGTGTTTATATACTTTCAGCAACTTTCAGCGTGTTTAACGTTTAGGATAGCTTGTTAACTTTAGACTTCGTCATTGCTCGTGAATTTTAAGGTCTACTTGAGTTGACGGTTTTAGTACTTTTTGAACTAGCTGGTTAAAGATCTTAACTGCCACTTGATTAACTATATAACATGTAAAATACTAGCTTTTTCTCATGGCTTCACCCGCGTACATAAAATATAGCCTGTGTTACTCAGGATTAAAGCAGCTTTCTATCGGTGAAATAATTTCAGCAATCTGACCAGCCCCCCTAGCCAAGTCACAACCATTTAGCTTGCGTCAAATGCTTAGAGTTGACCTTGCCGCCAATTCTTTTGTTCTGACCACGTGACTGAGCGTTGAGGCGACGTCGTTCCCGCACATTTGAAGCTTTCTACTAGCGTTAACTATCGCAGATTAGCAACTTGGCTAGGGGTACAGTACTTTTAGAGATTACCTCCTACAAACAGATTACCTCCTGACCTCCTGCAGACAAAAAAACAAACTTTACCTCTTTATAATTTTAGTGTAGATGGATTTGATTTCATTTTAAACTAAAACAAAGAGGAAACTGGACTTTATTACATACATATTTCTATTGTTTTTTTTTTTTCACGGATCTCTGCTTGTCTATTTCCCTGAAACCAATCTTATTACAAGCTTTTATTTAGTTTTGTACCTGTCCCGATGTTTGTCTGTAATCAAATCTTATAAATTAAATTTGATCCACTTCCCGGTTATCGATTAAGCTGAAATTTTGCTTGCATGTGTAACAGACGACAATGCAAAATTATTATGACAAGAAGCTGTTCTGATGATGAAACCGGAAGGTGGCTATAGGAATTTGGTAGTTAACCCTTCAGATACCGTCAATTAGAGACACAATAGTAAGACAATAGATGCGCGGCCACCGGTGGTCGCTTGGGGATTCATGAATTAAACGACACAACCTCATCGAGTTTGGGCTCATATGATTCGTCTTGACGAGTATTACTCGTAATTATATAGATATACCGAGTTATGTGTGTTTTAAGATAATACAGTTTGACACATTTTATATTCTAAAGCAGTTTTAATTCCTCAAATAGTAATAATCTTGCGTAGGAAAAATAAACGTTATGTCAGTCATCTTTTCCTGCGATTAAAAAGCTAGAACTACACTGCTAACACGCACACGTGTAACACGCCTGATTTGTACGTAGAACGACGCCGCGTGGCGTCGCGTGGCGTGTTACAAGTGTAGCTCTACAAGTCTAGTTTCCATATAAAATGTATTTATTTATTTATGGTTTTACTTTAACAAAAACGGCTATCCGCCAATTACATTAGTTAAAGACTAAGTATATACAAAAATAATAATAATAACAATTCACACACTCATCTCACACAACTCCAGACATACTGACATGATCATCTTCCATTCGTCCGCGAACATGTCACAGTCAGGGTACGTGTCCAAAAGAGTGTTGAGCGCAGAAAGAGTTCGAGGGACAGGAGACTGAGCTCGCGCAACAGTGTGACTCGCTGGCACAGCGAACAAGCTATGTCTCCTGATGTATGGAGACCTACGCGCCCAGATCAACGTGGCGTGGCACACGTGTTAGCAGAGTCTACATGTTGTTACTACATTGTGTGTATCTACGAGTGTGTATGCCAAATAAAATAGTTTTCTTTCTTTCTTCTTTCTTTCTTCCAGGGTAGTTCTACCTTAATACAATGACAATTTATCTGCTAATAGTAGCAAATTCTGGTACTTTTTACACAATTTCCACACAGCAAACGATCAATAGAAAATTATGTGCCGTACATTTCATAATAAAACCGTACGTCAGGACGTTCCATAAAAAGTTATAACTGCACACATCGCTTCCTTAAAACGAAAGCGGCCTAACCTAAAATACTAAATTTTTTAGGTGGGAAATCAACAACTGACTTTTCCTGTTGTTGGTTGGAGCAATAAGGCGTGTCAGAGATTAACTGAGAAAAATCTGCCTGTGTCATAATTAGTTATCATTTGAGTTCACAGGCCACGGTAACTCGTTAACTGCGTTCCCTGTAAAGATGGTATAAGTTTTAAAATAAATAAATAACTAGTTTTGCTGACATTTTTCTCTTTGAGGTGCGGATGGAACACTACGCACCGGCAACGAGTCGGGCTCGGTCTCTGACTATAAAAAGCCTATTCTAAAACCGTATTCTGAAAAAACGCGTGATTATATTAATTGATTAAATGAAGAAATATGGGAGTGATACATAAAAATTTACTTGCATCGACATTTTGAAGGGCATTTCCCAAAAATTGAATTTTTTTACTTATGTCCCTTTTATTCTAAGGGTGCAACATGTGGGACTGTTAAAGCTCATACTCACCCATATTCGTACATTCTCGTAGTTTGCTGCAATGGCGTCGAGTATGTTTTTATGGTTAAAAGAATTTTGTACTGAACAGATGGCACAATTTGCTTTATTGCTGAATATTTGAACTCGTGTAGATTTTAATAAGTTTAATATTTTGTTTTTTATTCTGTTGTTTATTATACAAGGTGTAAGAGACAGTTCTTCGCAAACTTTAAGGACTTGCTCAGTAGACGAAACTGAACAACCTTCCACAAGATAAATTTGCAGGAAACGAAAAAAAAAATCCGCCTTACCATACAAAATTATAAACTGGATGGACAGTTTGTATGGAGAGGCCGATTTTATTTCTCCTCCTCCGGCCTTCCAAACTCACTCAAGAGCGTGAAATGGCATTGGATGACTTTCCACCGTCTTCTTCTTCCTGCCCCTATCCCATATTGCTTGGAGTCGGCGCAACACGTTTTTTTTTCCGTTCTGTCCTGTCACCCTGATGATTTTCTACCTAAAAAAAATGTGTTAACAATACATTAAAAGGTATATTATATGAAAGAACAGAGCCAGAACCGTTTTGAATTGACCTTTTCTAAAGTAGGCGCCAAATAAACATGAAATAACGGTCATTGACCCTCCTACATTCATTGACATTCTTAATTTCAAAAACGGAATCAAAGACATAAAGCTGTCTTGAATCGACATCTATCGTGATCCTATAACTTTTCTGAAAAACAGTTCAGTGATGGTTTTTTGGGTACCTTCGATTTAATGGAGATATTAGGAAAAGGTCAATGTACTTTATTTTAAGTTTATCTGGCAAGTTGTATAGCAGAACATATTTCAAGGACTGACTAAAATGTAACCCTACCAACTGTGGACCAAAATATAGGGCACGTAACTACGTGTTTCTGAGCAATACTTCGAGGAACGTAGACAAGTTTTATCTTTACTTTGGTTACGTGACGTAATAAACGGGTCTACGGAAGGTTTACTGCCATACCTGGGTTACCAGGAACTGTTGGGGACTGAATTTTAAGGTAAAATACACAGGTAGTCTAAAAAATATCTGATCTAACAAAATACAAGACATTTTTTTGCAATTTATTTTTATTCTTCTACATTGTCTTCTTGTAACTTTACACACTTATCTTAGCGATGCCTTCATCTCTCTAGCCTATTTAAATAGTAGTTAGTTGGCGTTTTTCTCTGCAAAATATTTGTTCACGAAGTTTGCCTCCGAATTTGACGCAAATCTCAATCCTCCGAGCGCAATTATTAGATGAAGGAACAAAAAGCAGTTGCTTGTGGTTAAATCTGGTTAGAAAGGTGGTACTAGTTTTATGGCGGTAAGTCCACTCTTTGAGGCGTGGCTGGAAAGACCTCACGGCGTCCTTACCTTCCGCATGACGCAGGTCCTCACCGGACATGGCACGTTCGGGAGGTTCCTGCACCAGATTCAAGCGGGAGAGACGCTCGGGTATCGCCGCTGTGCGGAACGCCCGGAGGACACGGTGGAGCACACTGTTGAGGTGTGCCCTGCTTGGGCGGAGCATCGCCGTGCCCCGTGGGGGCGATCGGCGGCGGAGATTTCTCGCGTCTGGCCTTGGTTCAGGCCATGGTCCGGAGCGAAGAGGAGTTGCAGACGACCGCCTCCTTCTGCAAAGCAGTAATGCTAACAAAGGAGGAGGCCGACCGCATTAGGCAACGGCGCTCTCGCCGCCGCCGCCGAGATTCCAATCCCGATTTCCAGCCACCATAGACGCGGGCTCACAGACGGCAAGCCATGGGTAGCTCGCTGTCCGATCGTCTGGTAACTGTCCGGACCGAGCCGAAGACGTCGACGGCGCGCACTGTTCCCGCGCGCCTCAAGCAGTTTTTCAGCAACAGCAGGGGCCCAGCTTGGTCAAACTGGTCCTACTGGGGCCAGGGTTATCCGAAACGAACTCGAGCCCCGGTATGAAGGCTAGAAGGAACGGGGTGGGTTTTTATTCAGTAAGAGTCTGACACTATCTCCCGCTCCACCCAAGAGCAGGGTTGTCATGGGATGATTTTTGCCTTTAAGAAAAAGCGCTTTAAAAAAAACAGCTGCTCAAGTCTTACTGCTCTTACACTCTAAAGACCCAAAACTGTTCTTCAAGTAACATGGAACAGGAACCCAAGTTCTGCAGAAACTAAGTAAACAAGTAGTAAGCAAGTAAGTACACCGAACAACTTTGAATCTTCAGCAGTTTGCAACTTGCTATCGTTGTGATCAAATTACGGAAATGCATACTTAGGAAGAATATATATTGCAACACATGTTATATATTATATTTCGACTGGCCCGTTGGTCTAGTGACTGGCCCGTTGGTCTAGTGGTTAGTGATCCTAACTGCTATGCCGGAGGTCGTGGGTTCGATTCCCACCCAGGACAAATGTTTATGTGATGAGCATGACCATTAATTGTTCTGTGTCTGGGTGTAATTTATACATGATATGTATGTATTTAGAAATATATAAGTATTTTTATCAGTTTTTTAGTACCCATAACACAAGCTCTGCTTAGCTTGGGGCTAGACGGCGTTGTGTGATAGTTGTGGAATATTATATTATATAATATATTATACATAAGTAACTCGCCGGGCCCTGGTTCAGGCCGAGACCCGAAGCGAGAGGGAATAGACAACCTCACGCCCTGCAAGAGATGTATTGGGCATTGGTAGTCCCAAGGCTATCCCCGGCATGCGGACGACGAGCAATTCGTAGCCCGCCATCCAGCCGTTCGGTAAGGACCAAGTCCGAATCCTCGATGACGCACAGTATAACCGCGCTCCCAGCAGATCTGATGCCCACTAGAGCCACGAGGAAAAGACTGAATGACATGATAAACCTTTTTCTTGAGGGTGGAACATAGGTTAAAGAAGTAACAAGCATACAGACACACACTCAAACATCTTTATAATAATAGTGTGCTGTATAACATAATAGCATGCAAAGTAATAAACGCATATTCCGAAAGTTAGAATTTGTTAAGTACTGAATCGATTTCAGCTATTTTGAAAACAGTTTTTTTTTTGTTCTTTTTTAATCAAGTATACCTATTTTAGTAGTAGTAGTTTAAAAAAATAAAACTGTAAGATAAAAATCTTGGTAAGTCTTGATTACATCACTAGCGTGTTGTGTGTGTTCGCGCGTTGAAGTTGTCAATGGAATTTATGTTCTGTGGAACGGGGTGACGTGTGATTGAATGGCAGATGATGTTTAGATTATTTTGCATATTTTTTTGTTAAAAATTCTATTTTAAAAAGATAAAATAAAGGGATATAATTGAGGAGGCGATATTAGTAAACTTTAAATGTCGTTTCTTTGATTTTCAGGTAAGTTATAGGTGTAATGATCATAGTTAAACGTTGTAATATAGTAAGGACGTATTAAATAAACAAAACTTTGATTTTCAGAGAAACAATTTGTGGTTTATTTGGAAAATCCTCAATAACATATCTTATATACGTAGGTACTGATACATGTAATGTAGTGTATCAAACCCATACTACTTGCCTACTTTTAGGATTGGTAACTAATTTCTTAAAAACTTATGATTGTATCTTAAGAAGGTCTTTCTCCACTCGCTTATCGTAAACATCGAAAATGGTTTAAAAGCTTGTTACTTCATTTAATGCAATCCAACGCGATGTTTGACGAAAAGGAAACGCAAAAAAAGAGAGATAACGCCTGGAAACTCTGTTAGTATTCGGTAATCCCCAAGATTTACTCGAAAATCTCACAAAACTTGTTCCAGGAAATAGCTGTATTTTTTAAACCCTTAAAAGTTTTTGGAAAAAGTTGTCGTTATTTAGAATCTTAATAAAATTTGCAAGGTCTCTAGAGGATTACTTTTTTGACTTTTTTAATTTTTAGGCAAATTATGAAGTGTCAAAGTTCATACAAAATAGGACATTTTCAGAGGTTTTTACTTGATTAGTTTTACACAAATTTAGAAATTGGTTTCTTTAGAAACCTAGATAATATCCACAAGATACTGTGTTTCCAAAATATCTAATGAAAAATGTGTAATAACGTCATAATCAGTTATGAGCGGTTGTATGAGAAACAGTGAAAATGTGAGTCATGATGCACCACCTTAATTTTCTAATTAGGGTGTGCAACGTAAAGGTGATTATATAACATAACATGTTATACAACATAGCTATATAACATGTTTCGGATAATGTAGACACTGAATGTTATAATAACATGTTATTGATATGTACAACAATGTTATTCACGTGTATTGTAACTCGGCCGTATCTTTGAAATAAATGCCTACAGCCGCGCGGTACGTAAACATGCGATAGGGCTGGCCGCCTCCAGCAATCTAATTACATTTGCCTAGTTTGTTTCCGTTTATTTTTCTGATTGTAAATATACTTACTTTTTTATATAAACAAAATACTTTGTGGATTGAATAGGAAGTGTTCAATAAAAATGCGTGTAGTTTTTTGATTGGTAGATTTAAATAAAACGCTTTTTCAAGTATTATTCATACACATAGTACAATAAACCACTATTATTAATAATAAAATACCATTTCTTTACTTTGAATTATACAAACTAACAATAATCGCGCGATCTTTGTTAAAAAAACCGTCGTGTCCGTTCGTCAGTGCGGCACAGTGACGGTCGCGACTGTCTACATGCCGAACGCATGCTCGCGTTTCGTCCGTTTGTATGAAGTTGGAATACTGTATGATATTATTACCGTGGTATTGTTTTATGTTGCAATTTTGAATAACAAGATAACATAATGTGGACGTGTTATATAACATAAGTTATATAATATGTTACATAGTCACACAGAACTACTTATTTAATATATTCTAAATTAAATTGTACAGATTATTAAAATAGAAGGCTGGGAGAAACTGGAATCCTTGCTACAGCCACGTTCTATGTAGACAATGGCAGTAAAATACCAATTTCTAGACCGCACACCGCGGTTTCAAATAAAACTATATACGAAATACACTGTTCTGTGAAATTGTTAAAGCAAATGCTGGTTTAAATCTTATTTGGTTGAGAAAAGAAAATTAAAGGGTAATGTTTTTAAAGAAAAATACATTGCTGTATTTTCTTCATGAGATAATTTTCATGCATGGTATGCATGCAGGCATGTAGCGATGTTGGTAAAGTGAAAATCAAATACTGTGAGTGACCGGTCCATTCCCTTTCCTAGAGAAGAGGCCTGAGTCCCAGCAGTGGGTACATTAAAATCCTGATTGTGTTTTTGTGTAAGGGGTTTTTTTATGGTGGGGAAAATCATCCAATGACAACCCCCGCTCTTGGATGAAGCAGGAGATCAGATCAGTGTCAGACTCTTACTGACTAAAAACTCACCCTGTTCCTTCAAGCCTCTTCATATCGGGGCTCCAGCTTCCTTTCGGATAACCCTGGCCCCAGTAGGTTTCGACCCGGCTGGGCCCCTGCTGTTGCTGACAACTCATTGAGGCGCGCAGGAACAGTGCGCGCCGTCCCCGTTATCTGTAAAGAAGCTCGAACGGGGTTGGTTTTTAGTCAGTAAGAGTCTGACACTATCTCCCACTCCACCCAAGAGCGGGGGTTGACATAAAATGATTTTTGCCCACCGAAAAAAAAAAATAAGTACCTACGATTACTGATATAGTATAAGTACCTATCTAAAGCATTTTCTTTGACCTCGTAAAATTCTGGACTCCAATGCTGTCGATATCTGAATAATATATCAGCTGTTTCTACCTTCTTCAGTTCTTTTTTCTCTGCTGCTTTTTTTTTTATAATTCTAGCCATCACCATGAAAACTAAACCCTATGACAATCCACGCACATCAATCGAGACAATAATATTGATTCTGAACCCAAAATTATCAAACAATACCTTTCTCACAGAATAGAAAACAATAGAGATCTTTATAGTAAACTTTTCAATAACAATGGACTTACGCACTGGATAGGACTATTTATTTACTATTCTCTCGATAAAATATCAACACAACCTAATCTAGAAATTTTCCCATAACAATCAAACCTAAAACATTTAAATATTGATGAACACCTTTTCAGCTTTCATTTACCAACCGTCAGTGAAGTCACGTAGTCACAATGTGGAAACACATTCTGGCGCAGATTTATTTTTTATCATTTTTGAATATTGTAAATTCCTGTCAATGTGAAGTAAACCACACAGATGGGAGCATAGGAAAAAGACAGCTTGAAGACCAAGTTACAACAGAGATTTTTGAAAAAACGACAGAGAACAACGAACTTGTAGATACGTCCTTTTACATGTCCGTGACAACTATACCTCACAGCATGTTTTTTGAATCAAATGAAACTACTACAGAGTCACAAGAAATTACTGAAAATAATATAAGTCATACAATACCTGCAGAAAATACTAAAGTAGACAATTTTTTCGATATCAACGAAAAAAGTTCTGAAACGGTTGAACCAATCCTTAACGGACTGGATATCACCTTTGAGACAAACGATTTCGGAAAAACTGATATTAAGGAAACTGCAACAGAAAGTGTGATAACTGAAAAGAAGACAGGAAAACAACCAGGCAATGAGTTGTGGAAGAAATGTCGACAGTACAAGAACGGGGACACTTTTGATTTGAAAAAAATGGCTGATGTGTGGCAGGTGGTGTATTATCGCTTGGCGAACAAGCTGAAATGTTTCAAACTACACATAAAGCTAGTGACTCCAAAGGTAACATAAATTTCAACATTTTGACTAACCTAACCTTTAATATAAACATTTATTTACCTTTTATATTTACTATTTACCGTTTTTATATTTCAAATAACTAATGAGATAGAAATTGTATCTAGTGCCTCTAGGCTATAAACAAAGTGAAATTCTATCGTCGGCAAAGAGTGTAATAGGACCAAAATGGTTGTTCCTGACATCGTAATTGCCAATGGATTTCTAAAAAATTAATAATGATATGGCCTAGACAAAGCGGTACTTCAAAGTCACAAAAAAATTAAAGAGGTTAGAATGGCCTTGTGGGTGGGGCAGGCGTGCCTCAAAATATGATCATGCACATAATTGACACAACCAATAGCAAACTTGCGATTTAAGTGTGTGTGGTCTGATAATGGCGTAATGTGCGTCCGTATTGGTTTATTGCCTGTAGTAGAGTTAAAGGGTGGGAGACAAGCGGCGACACTCATTGTAGTACAAATCGGAAAGTATTTCCTTTCTAACCTCTTTCATCTTTTCTGTGGTCTAGGCCACGTTTTTTATTTAATTTTTAATGAAAATTTGACAACTATCTCATCCTGGTAAACGATGATGTGGTCGTTGGAGTACTTTTGCCCGAAATTAACTTCCTCTTAATTCAAAAACCTCTAAATTCTAGCTATCAGGAAACATAGGAGTTCTATTACTTGGCTGTACCGGTCTACTGTGGCAACTTGACATATAGGCAACTTGCCCATAAGTGATCTTTACGAACAATTTTTTTTTTTACGTATAGGATTTAAGATTAAGAGACATACAATTTTAACAGTGGTAGGTTTTTATGATTATCAGTGGCTGTTAGTAAAAAAATATGGCGTTTCAAAGTCGAATAGTGAAAATATGAATGTCGAATGTCATAAAATATGGCCAAATTTACCTAAAATAGGAAATAATAAATATTATCCATGAAAATTAAGGCCAGGTCAAGATGATCAGTCATCCAGTACTCATAGAACTAGCTCTGTTTAGTTTGGGACTAGATGGAGTTGTGTGATATTTGTGAAAAAAAAACTTTTTTTATACAATTTACCTGGTTTTTATGCTAGGTAATTTGTAAAACACTAACATCCTTGCAGGACTGTATTGATTCACGACAAAATCTAACATCATAAATAACCACTTTTCAAATAAATACAAATCATAAACGACCATTGTGACACCCTATTAATTTTAAGTTTCTTATGTAATTTTGTATTTTTTGGTGTACAATAAAGAATTTATCTATCTATCTATCTATCATAAACAAATAAATCATCATCATCATCAGCCTTTTTAATGTTCCCACTGCTGGGACTCAGGCTTCCTCTCTAGGAGAGGGATTGGGCCGTGCCAGTTTTTGGTTCTAGGACATGCCGGTTTCCTCACGATGTTTTCCTTCACCGTTTTGAGAGCAGTGGTGATGAAATAAACTACACAAAGTAATGCGCCTGGCTGGGTTCAAACTTGTGACCTACTACTCGTAAGTCGGGGCCATTACCACTCGGCCACCACTGCTCTCGTTTCACTTCTTCTCTTTCACTTTCTCACCACTTTTAGTCTATAGACTTTCTACAGAACAATTCATTTACCAAAAAGAAACCGTCAAGATTTCGTTGTTCTATCTAACAAATTTTAAATCTGTATTTTACTATACCTACCTTCGTACTATCTGTACGATGCGACGCAAGCGCATCAAGCATCCCCGCTGCCCTCCACTATAAATTTTACTATCGTTTTTGCTTTGCCTCCTCCTCCTCGAGTCATATTCCTCATTACTGAGGATCATGAAGTTCCTGCTGGATTAGCTTCTTGTTAATGGTATCTCGCCATCTGTGACGGTTCTTAGCGTCATGAAGTTTGCTTTGCATAGACTTCGTAATATTTAGAAATATTTTTGTTTTTATATGAAAATCTGATGAACTAAAATATGATACATTTTGAAAATATATGAAATGTTGTTGTTTATGATGTTAGTAACATAGTTTTGAGAGGATGCTACTGTTTTAAAAATAGACCTGTAAATAGATTATAACAGTACATTATTCATTCCAAAAACAGGATCAGAGAAAATACGCGAGAGTGTATGGTACTTTCAACGACACCGTGTTCTGGAACCGCTGTTTCCTAGAAATAACCTCAAATGAGAAGGAGCACAAAGGTCGCAGACACTTTCTGCAAGGAACTCAAGCTGAGAAAGGAATCATGGAGAATGTCATCATCGATGAAGAGCATTGCAGTAAGTAGTTTTTGTTAGCATAGTCATTAGATCTTCATAGGAGGGTTCTGGAGTGGCGACCACGTACCGGAAGACGCAGCGTTGAAAGACCTCCAACAAGGTGGACCAAAGACCTGGTCAGGGTCGTTGAAATCCAATAGATGCGTGACGCACAGTACTAGTCATTATGGCGACGCTTGGGGGACGCCTATGTCCAACAGCGGATGTCTTTCGGCTCATATGATGATGCAACCACGTTTCGGAACCACTAGTCATCGCTGGCAATGGCAACACTCACCGGTCATAGATTTTCATCTTGATACCCTGTGCCGTGGTATATTAGATGAGAAGACACCGAGCAGCTTCCCGAACAGTGCCCAGCCGATTCGGATTCAACGATTGACCTCTTTCTTCAAGTTAGACCTACCCAACTGAACCAACAGACCAAAAAAGTGGTTGATATTGCAATCATCATCATCTTATCAGCCGAAAGACGTCCACTGTTGGACATAGGCCTCCCCCAAGCGTCGCCACAACGAGCGGTCCTGTCCTGTGATGTAACAACATTTATAGACATTAAGTAAGAACAGTGTAGACCAATACTGTACACAAAAGCACAAAAAATCATAATAAAAAAGGTAATTCTTAATAGGAAGTAATCTAAGAGTTCGTGGGGTATACAGTGTTTTCACATTCACATTTAAAACAAAAAAGATACTATATATATAAAAGCAAGACAAATCTATACAAGGTGTAACGTTAAATGCGCAAAACCTGAAATTAGTTTGATCAGAATAACGAGCAGAATCAACACATTACATTTTTCAAAAAAATCTTCATTAAAAACTTCGATCTGTCTATTTATGATTAGGTCAAGCCATTACGTGCGCAAACTCGCTGAAATAGGTAAACAAACACAAACATTTTTGTAATCCAATCAAATTTTCTCATATAGGGGATAATAATAGTTCTTTTTTCAATGCAGATATGAATTTTAAACAAACTAAAACTGCTCATAAAACCTATATTTTTTTTAATGTTTTTTTTTTTCTCACATAATAATTAGATCAATTTAATTAAAAATCATTAAATGTCTGAGGTTTTGCGCATTTAACGTTACACGTTGTATAATTACAACTATCAATAGTATGTTAATAAAAAAAAAAACCCGCTTTCACTAAAAAAATTAAATTAATTTGAGGACTTCCCTCGATTTCGCCAAGATTACTATGGGACCATTTGGAAAACATACCCTTTCCAACAATAAAGAATTTTTCAAATCGATTGGCAAGCGACGAAGATATGCGCGAACAAATATTAAAAAAAAAATACAAACATCCGAATCGAGAACCTCCTCCTTTTTTAGAAGTCGTTTAAAATTAAATTTTATTGATAGTTGTTTGTAAGGAGGAACCTTCACGCGGGCAAAGCCACTGGCAGAAGCCAGTACGTAACACAGGATTGTTAGAATTACCCTTCATTGTTAATTCCTTACTAATGGCTAACCCAATCTATGTGTTAGGCGTATAATCTAATCGCTAATCCAATCTTGGCGTGCTGGCGCCTCCACCGATATAATCAAATAAGGCACGGTAAGTACAGGTGCCTAACTACCTACTACAGTAATGCATTTCCTTTAAAACAGTCTGCCTATCACACCGTACCATATCATGACCGTGGTAGGAACGTTTCGGGTAAAAATATTCTCTGTACTGCAAGATTAAACAAATGATTTAAAAAGGCTAAGTAATAAATTAAAAATATTTTTACAAAAAAAAAATAAACACCGATGAATCGAATTCACTTTTGATATTAAATAAAAATATTAAAACGTGACGTGTGACAGGACAGAATGGAAGAATAAAACGTGTTGCGCCGACCCCAAATAAAACGGGACAAGGACAGGAAGATGATGATGATGAAAAACACTAAAAAGTCTATAATAACTTTAATTTTGGCAGGCCATTTCGCAAATCTCGGGAGTACAAATTTTCAATGAAAAAAATTGTTCAAAGATTGGTCCAAAATTAACCGAGAAAGAGATTGTCCTGTGCAATAAGACCGCACACCACAGTTTTATGCTCAGTTTTTGTAAGGCTCAACTCCCACCAAAAGAGCGTCGAAGCGCAGCAAAACGGAGCGCAGTTTCAGTGTCATATGAATTTTAACTTTATTTTCATTACTATAATACTTATTATCGTATGAGAAACTCGAACGAGTCAAGCGGATGGAATTTCCGCGGCGCCACGGACATCCGCAAAAAAAAAATCGTATGACTTTGAAACTGCGCTCCGCTTTGCTGCGCTTCGACGCTCTTTTGGTGTGAGTTGAGCCTAAATGTTTATCCTATCCACATTATGAGTGTACGATGAAGTATATAATAAATAAACAAAAAAAAATAGATACAGCCGGATATATAATTACGTCCTTTTTGAAGTTGGTTCAAAATACATATGATTTTTTATTATTTTTTGTAATGACATTACCTGCACGTCACTTCTCACGTAACTTCTCCATTTCTCCTTCCTTCTCTTTCTTTTAACTTTGCCTTCTTCTTGTTATTCTTCTTCTTTAATAATGCCACACATTTTGTACTTAACGTTTAGCGAGAATCCTAACAGAAAAATCATGCAAATTTGCTGAGAAGTATGAGGTTGTGCCCATTACACCTTTTCGTCACCAATCAATACTAACATGCAACATTCATGCGCAAATAGGCCAACAATACAACAATAGCACAACGGTGTGCATACGGGCTATGTCCGTGTATGATGATCGTTATATACGGGTATGATACTCGTACGCTTTTGATACGTTGTAGTAAGTTTAGTTGTCCATGTCATGTTTCTTTAAATGCTAGATGCGTTCCTAGTTCGGTCATGTTATGATACGGTGTACTTGGCAGCTGTAAGACTCATTCACACGGTAACTACCCGTTACTTTAATCGACGCTTAACTTTTTATGGAGCGAAACTATTGCTACAATAGTGTAATTTTACCCAGATCTGCTTTTCTAAAGAAAGGGTTTGCATTTATATATTTGAACTAATTACTTTGTATGTTTGTTTTTGGTTGAACAAAATTAATTTGTTTTTTTCGCGTGTAACTGAAAATGTGATTTGGTTTTCAATATTTACGGAGTACTAGCTGCTCCCAGCGGCTTCGCCCGCGTGATAGCAGAAAATTATCCCAAGGGAATATACTTCCGGGATAAAAAGTATCCTATGTCCTATTCCAGGACGTGGTCTATCCGTGTACCAAGTTTCTTCAAAATCGGTAATGCCATTTAGGCGTGAAGACGTAACAAACAAACAAACAAACTCACTTTCGCTTTTATAATATTAGTAAGGATTCCAACTTATTTATTTATAACTAGCTATTGAGACAATTTGCCAACTGCGGTCTTCCAGTACGATTATAATTTAGGTGTCTTGAAGGCAAGAGTGATCAGGCTCTTAATAAACTAGTGCGCCTCAACATCAACGATTGCATCACTGCTTACCATCAGGTGGGATCGCAGTCACGCACTAGTTTATATCAATTAAAAATAATAATATTGAGACTTGATTTAAAAAATAACAAAACCTTTTCTTATAAGCCCATTAAGTATTTGTACTAATTAAAAAATAGTGGTGTATATTGAAATCATTCAGGGGTTCTTCGGTGGCACTTGAGTCAAATGGAGGTACTTCATACTAAATCGTAATACAGCCTTTATATTTAATTCATGAATCCCCAAGCGACACCCGGTGGCCGCGCATCTATTGTCTTACTATTGTGTCTCTAATTGACGGTATCTGAAGGGTTAATTTGAAGACTGATGATGACGTAAATTTTTCAGAAAACACAACCTACATAACTCTTCACCGAGAAACTGGAGACCAGTGGCTGGTGATCGGCAAACTACTGGTGATGAGGGACTGCATAACCGGCGACTACGTGGTGTTTACCAAGTTTCCTTTACAGCCCCGTAAAACTGATATCATGGATGCCCTGATGAAGTTCGGCTTGAACCACCCAAATGGGACCATGGCCTGTAATGTTGAAAAGTCGTGGCTAAAATATGACGAGGGTTCATATACATGAAACTAATGACTACATAAGAATATAACATTGTGGTCAAACCATAGATATAGAGAATTAGACTGAGCATTCCCTGTTTGTCTGACAAATAAATACGGAAAAGCGTCAAAGAGAATAGCAATAGTAAAATCAGTGGTTGTGTGTTTTGCTTGACTTGCACAGGATAAACTACAGAATAAAATTAAAATGTTAACTAGTTATATAAACTGAGTACCATTAAAACGATAACAACAAAATTGAAAAGAACATAAAAAATAACTCTACAAGATCAAAAAAACTCATATCTCATTCTAGGCTGCGATATTTGAAAAACCAAAATGCAGCACTGCTATTCTGATAACGCTGTCTGTTAGGACACTGACAAAAAGAGACGGGTATTTCCCACATATTTCTGCCCCTGATAGTTAAAAAGACGTATCTAACAATAAGTAAAAACGAATAAAAAAAGGTTTTAATGAATGAAACGGGAAATCGTTTTCATTGTGTTAAAACCGCACTGGGGAATATTAGCAAAATATTAAAAACTAGCTTTTGCCAGCGGCTTCGCCCGCGTACATAAAATATAGCCTATATCACTCAGGAATAAAGCAGCTTTATATCGGTGAAAAAATTTTAGCAATCGGACCAGTACTTCCAGAGATTACCCCCTACATACAAACTTACAAATTTTACCTCTGTAGCGACATCTATGACGCCACATAAGAACTACGAAGAAAATACGAAATCCTGTATCGCGCAATCAAAGTTCTCCGCGCGATTTGATCATATACGACAGCCCCACATCAACTATCGGGCAGTCGCCCACCAGACTATAACATCCGGTCTGGTCGGAGGATCCT
Organism: Mythimna lalbum; assembly: GCA_949319445.1. Taxonomy (NCBI): domain Eukaryota; kingdom Metazoa; phylum Arthropoda; class Insecta; order Lepidoptera; family Noctuidae; genus Mythimna; species Mythimna lalbum. The sequence continues at coordinate 18,909,917 of OX439356.1, read as the reverse complement.
CCCTTTTCAACGGAGGTTTGTGGGACTTTACTCACTGTTCCGCATCCCCCCCAAACTGGTGACCCTCGACAAAGAACAACAGCGCAGCCTTCGTGCAGCTACTACTTCGTGACGTCATCATCACTTCCTCAAGCTTAGCTTAGCTTTATAATATCAGTATAGATACAGGCAGATGCGCTTTTTTTTTCCTGATTCCAGCACTGTATAAAACTAAAATTTGCCATTTATGCGTCTTTTTTACTAACGGGGGCAGATTTAATTTGTCTCTTTTGTAATTAGAATGCTCAGCCACGTTCTCTATGTCTATTGGATGGAAAGTTTTCCACAGAGAGAATGTGTTAAAATTTAGTCTTGGGAAAATAATAAATACTTTAGTATTTAGTATTTCTTTTAGTTTTTTTTTTACACCGAAACTGTCTTTAGATTAGTTACAGAAAGCTTCATCAACTAGTTAGCTCCTTTTCTAAGATAATGTAAGTATGTTTTTAATATCGTGTGATTTCATCACGCATGCGGGATTGCCTCTTACGCGTAACTCCCGCAAATGTCCATTTCATACAAGTATTTACTGTAATCATACAAATATTCCACGAATACGCACGCGGGACGCATTTTTTAACATTTTGACATTTTCTGCATGCGGGACGTTTCCACATGCGTGATGAAATCCGCACGATATTAAAAACAACTAAAGATGGGCATTCAATTGATACTGCTGTCTGTACCTACCTGTAACCCTAGCCAAGTTGCTAATCTGCAATAGTTAACGCTTATAGAAAGCTTCAAATGTACGGGAATAACGTCATCTCAACGCTCAGTCACGTGGTCAGAACAAAAGAATTGGCGGCAAGGTGAACTCGAAGCGTTCGACGCAAGCGAAATGGTTATAACTTGGCTAGGGGGGGGGCTGATTATTTTCTATTTAACTTTAACGATGAAAACTCGACTGTAAAAAAGAAAAAAAAGAAAAAAGTATTTAAGTAAATCTAATATATTTTTATTGGGTTTTTAACTTTTACTATTGAGCTGAGCCGTAAACACTTAAGTGGGTAGATATTAGATGTAGCATAAAGGGTGGGGTGTTTCATGTTTTTTAAATTTTCTTTTTTTGACTTTCTCGCGCAATAAGGTTGTCTGTAAAAAATCGCTTATAGCGATAAGACTTTATTGTAACACTCTATTAATTATAAGTTTCTTGTGTAATTTTTATTTTTGGTGTACAATAAATAATTTATCTATCTATCTATCTATCTAAGGGCTCTTTTATGAACGTGGTTTTTTTTCAAGGTCAAAATATTTTATTTCACTTATAAAACGTCAGAAGCTAGTGCACGGTTCCAAATTGGTCGTTTCCTATGGAGAAGAACCGGCAAGAAACTCCATGGTTACTCTTTTAAAAAAAAAGTGGTTATTATAATATTGACAGAATTATGTAAGAACAGTGTAGACCAGTCAACATTGTACACAAAAGGACAATTAAAATAATCATAAGAAATAAAATAAAAAAGTATGTCGTAATAGAAAGTAATCTAAGAGTTTGTGGATTATACCTACAGTGTTCTCACATACACATTACAAAAAAGAGGGCTTTATGTACAAAAAAAAGCAGGAAAAATATAAATAATTACAACTATAAAAAAAAAAATGTTAACAAAATTGTATTGAGCTAAGCTCGCGTTTGACCACTGTTTCACCTGACGGTAAGCGACGATGAAGTCGAACACTGGGTTTTTTCTTTTTTTTTTTGTCGACGGGGAAAATCATCTTATGACAAAACCCGCTCTTGGGAGGAGCGGGAGATAGTGTCAGACTCTTACTGACTAAAAACCCCGCGCCGTTCCTTCTAGCCTTCATACCGGGGCACGAGCTCTCTTTCGGACAACCCTGTCCCCAGTAGGCTTCGACCCAGCTGGGCCCCTCCTGCTGCTGACAACTCCTTGAGGCGCGCGGGAACGGTGCGCGCCGTCGACGTCTTGGACTCGGTCCATTACCGGACGATCGGACCGTCCGCGAGCCTGCGTCTACGGTGGCTGGAAATCGGGATCGGAATCCCGGCGACGGCGGCGAGGGCGCCGTAGCCTGATGCGGTCGGCCTCCTCCTTAGCAAGCATTACTGCTTCGCAGAAGGAGGCGACCGCCCGCCATTCCTCCTCGCTCCGGACCATGGCCTCGACCAGGGCCCGGCGCGAGAGGTCTCCGCCGCCGTTCGCCCCCACGAGGGCATGGTGACCGTGTCCTCCGGGCGTTGCGCACAGTGGCGACAACTGGGCGTCTCTTCCGCTTGAATCCGATGCAGGAACGTCCCGAACTTGCCATGTCCGGTGAGGACCTGCGTCATGCGGAAGGTAAGGACGCCGTGAGGTCTTTCCAGCCACGCCTCAAAGAGGGGACTTTTCGCCATAATCGTGGCGTGAAGTCGAACACTGGGTTGTGTCTGGCTGTCCGTTTTCGAAATTATGAAAGAAATAAGCCTCGCTGACGTCCAGGATTCCTATCCCGATTTCCGGCCACCGTAGACCCGGGCTCGCGGACGGCGAGCCATGGGTAGCTCGCTGTCCGACCGTCCGGTAACTGTCCGGACCAAGCCCAAGACGTCGACGGCGCGCATTGTTCCCGTGCGCCTCAAAGAGTTGTCAGCAACCGGCTCAGCTGGGTCGAAGCCTACTGGGGCCAGGGTTATCCGAAAGGAAGCTCGAGCCCCGGTATGAAGAGGCTAGAAGGAATGGGGTGGGTTTTAGTCAGTAAGAGTCTGACACTATCTCCCGGTCCACCCAAGAGCGGGGGTTGTCATAGGGTGATTTTTGCCCACCGTAAAAAATAAAATAAAAGCCTTGCTGACGTTCTTTCACCCACATCTAATTTAGTCCACGCTACGCCTCTGAAAAAAGGTGCATTGATATGCAAAGCGCCTGACATGTTGTTTATTTGCAGTTTGTTTTCAAAAACTAGTGTAAGTGAAAACAAGCAGAAATGTAACTGTGAATCACCTATCGCTTTATCTTTTCTTTCCGTCTTTCAGTACGTAAGTGTCCCCGCATACGGGCCACAAAAAAACGCTAGAAGCGGCCATAAAAAGAAGCTGGAAGTCAGAACAGCTCAAGCGCGCAACAGCTTGTGGCCGAAGAAGCTTGAAGCGGCTTCAAGCGTTTTTTTTTTTTTGTGGTGGCATCAGCGCACACGTGAAACAAAAAAGGCCGCTTCAAAAAGAAGCTTGAAGCCCCGTGTGCGGAGACAGTTATTTGTAACTAAAATAAGAATTTAAAAAAATGATGGCCTGACAAAAAAACAAACTTTACCTCTTTATAATATTAGTGTAGATTCATGAGAAAGATGTTTTAATCGCGATTTTAGTATTTTTTCACAAACATTCACTTTTTTAATATTAACGTGATAGAAGAATTACAAAATACTTAAATATTTATCCATTTGTTGATACAATACAACATTATCTAGAACTACAAAATGTATTGAAATAAACGCTGGCACGATTGCAAATACTTACCTCAAACTTTGCAAATGAACTGAAATTTAATTATCCAACGAAATCCGAACTATTCCTTCGAATCAAACTGAAATACAGCTCCAAAACAATGCAGTCAGCTCCATTTTGTATTCCCAAATAAAGTATGAAAACAAATCGACAACCAGTACTAAAATAAATACTGACGGTAGAAATACTCAGGGATAGGGACAGCGGGAATCGAGACCCGATTAAATGCGCTGAACGAAATATAAATAACCCGAGTACCCGGGATTTGTTGCAAACAGACGAGCTTTCCCTGTTGATTTTCCGAAACATTTTCAGAACGTAGGTAAGCAAATGATCCCAAAGATTGGACGATGCTTAGGCTGCTTCCGCACTAGGCAACTTGTGTTGCGCAATTTGGAAGTGGCACTCACGTGGCTAAGCTTTATTATAGCTTGGTTACAAAACCTACAGAAAATCAAGAAATTCTAATCATATGGGCAGGTGGTATAGTGCTATGGGTTGACTTCTAAAAGGAAAACCCGGAATCCTGAAACGCTAGACAAAGAAGGAACATAGAAAAAGGAAACAGACAAATAGTACATAGGTGATGCTTATTTCTAAAGAAATCTCTTCCAGCATAACTGCGAAAGGAAAGTTGAAGAAAAAAAGAGAAGTAAACACCGTGTGTAGAGGAAAATTAAAACACATAAAATACTTTATAAACAATGCATTGTATAAAAGGAAAAAAAATTAAGTTCTGAATATTACAAAATCTATGCGAAGCAAGCGATAGTACAATAGCGGAGAGGAAAGGGTTAGCTGGCGGGGGTGCTTGATGCGCTAGCGTCGTGTCAAGCACCCCCACCGAATAGAACAAGGACATATTAAAGGATTGTTTTTGGTAAATGTATTATGTTTTGTAAAAAGTCATAAAACAAAAGTTGCTGTTTATGATGTTAGTAATACAGTCCTGTAAGGTTGTTAGTGTTTTACAAATAACCCTGTATACATACACTCACAACCTATCGCCTCCATAATATTAGTGTCATAACTCCATAAATTAGGTAAAGTTACAGAAAAACACATCGTTAGCTTCTTATAAAATCAGCTACATGTTACACTAACACGTTGCGTGGCGTGTTGCTGCAGCACTAACACAGCCTGATCCTAACAGATTGGGTAACGTTAGCTGCACGACTAGGGCAGGCGGTAAGCACGAACCGTACAAAAAGGATTTACGCTCCAAAGGACACGGTGATATAAATCGTTGGTAATATAAAATGGTGTTGAATTTACGGGTAGAAATAAAAGTAAATTGGTTTTTGAGTGTCAATTTTACAATGTAACCTGCAAGTCGCTCCATTTTCAGACAGGTGTAGAAACATTTAAATTTCTAGGATTTTTATACTAACTAGCAAGTCGCTCGATTTTCATACAGGTGTTAGAGACATTTGAATTTCTAGGTTTTTTATACTATAATTCTACATGGATTGTATACCCAAACATTCATCTTTGTTTATTGGTTCGTATGAAAATCTATCCAGCAGTTTTTGAGTTTATGTTGAATAGATAGACAAATATACGCAGTGAGAGATTTTATTTTATAATATACGACGTGGCGCTGATGATAAGACATTAAATTAAAATAGTCGTAGTACTAGTCCATAGGAATATTATTGAACTACCAAAAAGATCTACAACGTGTAACGTTAAATGCGCAAAACTTCAGACACCCCAAATGATTTTAAATTCGATTAACCTAATTATGTGAGAAAAAAAAAATGTTTTATGAGCAGATTTAGTTTATTTAAAATTCATATCTGCATTGAAATAAGACCTTTTACTATCCCGTGTATGAGAAAATTTGATTGGATTACAACTATTTGTGTTTGTTTACCTATTTCAGCGGGTTTGCACACGTGATGGCTTGACCTATTCATAAATAGACTGGTTAAAGTTTTTAATGAAGAATTTTTTGAAAAATGTAACCCATAGTTATTAAAAAGCAGTTTAATTGATTTTGCTCGTTATTCTGAACAAACTAATTTCAGGTTTTGCGCTTTTAATGTTACACCTTGTATAATTGTCGTGTTGTCAGCGACACCCCGTATACCTAAGGAAAAGATGTTTTTTAAACAATTCGTTATTTTAAGCACCTATGGTTCATAAGTAGGTATGGGCAAAGTCCATTACCCTACACTGTGATAGTATTTGCTAAAATGATAATACAAAACGTAGTTTACCTGTAATTGTCCATTGCCGGGTCGTTACCATTCGGATTTTCTCGAGTCTCGAAGATTTTTCCGAATAAAAAAAAAAGTAGTACAAAGTTACAGTTTTCTCCATACTGGTGCTATGAGATCTTACTTCGTGCCTTTCAATATTCTAGGTCAACGGGAAGTACTTTATAGGTTTTGACTTCCTAATAAAAGTCAAAATATGCACCTAACCAGGTCGTAAACGGCCTTATCTTTAGATTGCGTTGACTTAGAAGTTTGATTGTTTCACTGCTACATCAGGTTGCAGATCTGAGTCATCATCATCATCATCATATCAGCCGAAAGACGTCCACTGTTGGACATAGGCCTCCCCCAAGCGTCGCCAGATCTGAGTATTTGATATTAATATCAGTTTCATCGCATTCTTACGCCTGGAGGTATGTTATCCGTCTGTCAGGACCCTCTCAAGAGGCAATACACACGACAACACAGTGATTCTATAAGGGTTGCAAACTTAGGTTTCCGTACCTATAAAACAGAGAGACGCAGAAAGTGAAATTATTTTATTTCTACAATATAGAGATTACAAACTCCACTACGTAATTCGAGCACTCACTACAAATCAAGCGACCGCATAAATCAATGGAACGTCGAACTCAAACGAAAATCACATGAAACGGTTTAAGTACCTACGCTCGAGGCCTCATTGAAACTGGCGTGCAATTTGATTCGCCGAGCAAAACGTAGCTGTACACTCAGTAGCGTAGTTAGACGTAGGCGAAGTGGGCCCTCGCCCATGGCCTCTCACCCAAAAGGGCTTCGCTTCTTTACGAACGAAGGTATTTAATTTATGTATTGCATCTATTTTTGTATTTAATTTACTGGTTCTGATATATTTATATATGTATTTTACGATTTAATTTAGATAATATAGTACATATATTTTTAATTTTCTGACTCATTTGTATACACTGTGTAACTCTCACCCAATTCTCCTACCGCAGGTCTGCTGGAAGCAGTACCCTTGTACTCTTCTATCTGTATTTGTTCATTTTAGTTTTAAGTTTCTGTGTGTGTCAACCACGTTCAACCACGATGTCGTTGAACACTGGATTGCAACAGTCGCTGTCTCGCATTCAAATTTATGGACGAAAAAGGCCTGGCTGATACGCCTTCACCTACTTCAAAATTAGTCCACGCTACGCCACTGTGTACACTATTTGTAGGGCAGGCAGTGTAATAAACATGGATTTGGGTACCGCGAGTGAAGTGTACCATTCGTCTGGTTGAAGAGGGCTGATTCGGAGTATTTCGGCTGCATTCGATATTTGAATTTGTTTCATTCACTTTTTTTTTAGGTTGAGTTCTACGGCGTGTCATCCATAGCGTCGACCCAGGCTTGGTTCTTGCCCGGACTGTGAGTTACATATTGCTCACCTTCCGTAAGCTAGTGCTTACGATCGCTAAAAATCGTGCAGCCACTACCGACGGCCGAGACATCTCCGGCGGGGGTTGGGGCTTGAGGCTTGTCTCAGCCTCACGGTTTCAGCCACCTTCTTGGCTTCTATTACTGGCAATAAATTGAGATCCTATAAAACAAAGAAAGAAAATCATTTTATTTGGTGCCAATTTTAGGACTAACTTACGAATTATAAGTATTCTTTGTGAAAAATATGCGCCACATCCGCGCAAAACGGCCGAAGGCTCAGCATAATACCGTAACCACACGCAAAATGCGACGATTCCACAGCGTTGGTTTTCAGCGTGAACTAATGACACAAAGAAATCGGTACGTTATTGTGTGCCAATAAAGAATAAGATACATAAATAAAAATAAAATTGTAAGAAGAAAAAAAACAATAATGAACAAATAAAGAGGAAATACGATTTCAGGCTTCTATAGTTTTACTGTTTTGTAATTTATGACATTTTAAAACAGTGTAAAATAGTTTAATTTTATTTTTTTGTAATTTAATTATTTATTTTGTGAATCCTGAAAATCTGAACTAACATAGAAATAAGTGTTACTAACATACAATGTGGACCAAAAGTTGTCTTTTTAATTTTATTTTTTTAATGATATTTATTACCTACTAAGCCAACCTAAGATTTCACAGACCATCACCTAGATTTTCATAATAAAAAACTTATCAACAAGTAAACATCACTTAGTAAATCTCTTGCAAAATAGATTCAAAGTCAAAGTCAAAGTCAAAGTCAAAATATTTTATTTCACATAGGCCTACATGGGCACTTATAAAACGTCAGAAGCTAGTGCACGGTTCCAAATTGGTCGTTTCCTATGGAGAAGAACCGGCAAGAAACTCCATGGTTACTCTTTTAAAAAATGTGTTTATTACAATATTCATTGATTTATGTAAGAACAGTGTAGACCAGTCAACACTGTACAGAAAAGCACAAAATTAATCATAATAAAATAAAAAAAGTAAGTCGTAATAGAAAGTTATCTAAGTGTTTGTGGATTATACAGTGTTCTCACATTCACATTCCAAAAAGAGGCTACATAAAAAAGCAGGAAAATTTTAAATAATTACAACTGTTAACATATTAAATTACTAACAAATTTAATGCAGTTGAAGTCTAAATAATAAAAATAAAAAAATAAAATATTGCAAAAGCAATGCGTTAAAAAAAGGAAAAATAAATATATATAAATTAAAACAAAGGTGGAGCAGTCAATAGACACAATATTAATGATTTACCAGGGGGCCACATGTGCAGAGGCAGTCATTGCCAAACAAGCGTGTCTTCGACATAGTCTTTAACCTTGTAATATGCTTTTTTGGTTAGGACACGCTTAATATGAGTTTTGAACTTTCCCTCACTAAGTTCAGTTACCACCTTTGGCAGCTTGTTGTAAAAGCGTATGCTGTTTACTAGGAATGACTTGCTGGTCTTAGCTAATCTCCATTTGGGCAATACAATTTCGTGTTTACTACGCGTATTTTTGTTGTGAATATCGCTTCTAATTTTAAAGAGTCCTAAGTTTTTACGAACATACAAAATGCATTCTAAGACATAAAGAGAAGGCAGAGTCAGGATGTCGTGGATTCCGAGTTTACACCAAGACTATCTTACTTACCTTCTCACTTCGATAGCGACTAGTTAAACTTAGGACTTTGCTTACTGGATAATACCCTCGAATAGGTTGCGGGCTCGCGGATGGCGAGCCATGGGTAGCTCGCTGTCCGACCGTCCGGTAACTGTCCGGTCCGAGCCCAAGACGTCGACGGCGCGCACTGTTCCCGCGCGCCTCAAGAAGTTGTCAGCAACAGGAGGGGCCCAGCTGGGTCGAAACCTACTGGGGCCAGGGTTATCCGATAGGAAGCTCGAGCCTTGGTTTGAAGGCTAGAAGGAACGGGGTGGGTTTTTAGTCAGTAAGAGTCTGACACTATCTCCCGCTCCACCCAAGGCCGGGGGTTGTCATTAGATGATTTTTGCCCACTGTGAAAAAAAAACCCTCGAATAGGTTCTTTCTCTGTAACTCCAAGGTTTGCTGGGAGAAAACTCATGGCTGAGTTAAAAGGCTCTTTTTCCACTCGCCTCTCGTTAACATCGAAAATGGTTTAAAAGCTTGTTACTTCATCTAACCGAACGCAATCCAACGCGATAAAAGACAGATAACGCCTGAAAACTCTGTTAGTATTCGGCAATTCCAAGATTTACTCGAAAATTTCACAAAACTTACTCCAGGAAATAGCTGTTTTTTTAAACCCTTAAAAGTTTTTGAAATAATTGTCGTCATTTAGAATCTTAATAAAATTTGGAAGGTCTCTAGGGGATTACTTTTTTGACTATTTAATTTTTAGGCAAATTATGAAGTGCCAAAGTTCATACAAAATAGGAGATTTTCAGAGGTCTTTACTGAATTAGTTTTAAACAAATTAAGAAATTGATTTCAATAGAACCCTAAATAATGTCCACAAGATACTGTGTTTCCAAAATATCTAATGAAAAATGTGTAATAACGTCATAATTGGTTATGAGCGGCTGCATGAAAAACAGTAAAAATGTGTGTCGAGATGCATCACCTTAAGCTCGCCTCGTCATGTACAAACTGTCTACTATTTACGTTTGTGTACAATACAACACACTCGCACTTCAACTTCATTAAAACTAATTCAGATTTAAATTATTGAACTATTATTAGTGTAATCGTTTGTTTGATAGCCACGATTCAGGCTCTGCCTAGTGTGGTTTCACCGTTATTTTTGTAAATTGTAAGTTGAGTTCCTAATAAAGTTATTATTATTATTATTATTATTATTATTATTATTAAATAATTTAAAACGTTCATTGAAAAAAAAAATTTTAGCAAATTTTACTGTCACTTTCTGGTTGTACCTAAGCTTATCATCATTCAAGACCATATCTCCCCGTCATTTTCCACCAGATATGTCTGAGCTGGGTCGCCGGTATTTCAACTGTCAGAATAAAATTACAGTACCTTCAACAAAGTCTTTTTTTTCTTAAAATCTTTTCTTTTTATGCACCTACCATATTGTGGTCTCTCTACCACCCTTGATTGACTAGTAGAGAACGCCTAAGGCATTAAAACTTTTGTGTTGCATGAAGTTTTGTGCTTAACCGCGATCCCTCCTGATGGTAAATAGTAGTATAATCGTTAATGGGGAATCACGTCCGAATAGAATTTAGGCGTCTTCAAGGCTAGAGTGAATAGGCTCTTAATAAACTAGTGCACCTCACCATCTACAATTGCATCACTGCTTACCATCAGGTGGAATCGCAGTCAAGTACTAGTTTATACCAGATAAAAAAACACACACTTAACTAGTTAATTAAGAACCTATTTACTTTAGTCTATTTACTCTAGCCTTGAACTCACCTAAATTATATTCGGACGGAAAATTGTCTTCAACATAGTCCCTAGTTTAACCAGCCACCGTATATTATCATCGTGTAGGTAAATGGCACATGTCACCCTTTCAATAATCTCTTAGTCACCTCCAACCCTTGCTAAGAGCTCCTATTCTTGGCTTAGAAATACTGGCTGTTGTGAATATTCGATAACTCTAGAGTCTGATGTATTCACGAGGTGCTCCACGGGTTAGCTTCTATTATTATGCAGCTGATATTAAATATGGATCACCCTGTGAGATGCAATTTATGTATAATATGATGTTGTGGTCCCGATGGAATATCATATCAACTTACGTCATCTTTTATATCTATACTAGCTGCTCCTAGCAGCTTCGCCCGCGTAATAGCAGAAAATTATCTTAAGAGAACATACTTCCGGGATAAAAAGTATCCTATGTCCTATTCCAATATATTCTCCCACATAATGTAGTAAAACATCCATCTAGTATAACTTGCTTGTAAGTAGTTTAAGTTTGGTTTTTAAGGACATGGTCTATCCGTGAACCAAGTTTCATCAAAATCGGTTGGGCCAATTAAGCGTAAAGACGTAACAAACAAACAAACTCCTTTTCGCTTTTATAATATTAGTAAGGATTGAAGCTTTATAGATCCTTTTGTTCGCGAGTCGGCCATGCCTCCGATTCCTTTGTTCTGACGTCATTTTAATATATTTCACCATGGCGGCAGAACTGGTCGCACCACCATGGTGTCCGGGTGAAATATGACCCTAAGCCAGACCGTTAGCACTGGGTCACCACTGCCACGGTAATAATATCATACAGTATTCCAACTTCATACAAACGGATGAAACGCGAGCTATACCTACGCGCCTCGGTTGTAGCATGGTCTCGGCATGTAGACAGTCGCGACCGTCGCAACTGTGCCGCAGTGACGAACGGACACGACGGTTTTTTTTTACAATTATCGCGCGATTATTGTTAGTTTGTATAATTCAAAGTAAAGACGTGGTATTTTATTATTAATAATAGTAGTTTATTGTACTATGTGTATGAATAATACAAAAAAAAAACATTTTATTTAAATCTACCAATCCAAAAAACAACACGCATTTTTATTGAACACTTCCTATTCAATCCACAAAGTATTTTGTTTATTATATAAAAGTAAGTATATTTACAATCACAAGAAAAAACGGAAACAAACTAGACAAACGTAATTAGAATGCTGGAGGCGGGCAGCCCTATCGCTTGTTTACGTACCGCGCGGCTGTAGGCATTTATTTCAAAAAGACGGCCGAGTTACAATACTGTATGATACTATTACCGTGCCACTGCTCTTAAAGTCAATATAAAAACAAAAACTTAATAAATAAACCTTTCTGTTTTTTTTTTCTACAAAATGCTCCTTGCTTCTTGCTTCACAATGTATAAAAACTTAGTTACAAATTCGAAGAGTAGCAAGCGGTGAACTATTAAAGTGTCACTGTTCAGCGCTATAGTTTTTATTGATTTTAAACGAACTTCGAAGTAAACGAAGTTCAATGAATAGATTAACTCGCGTTAAATATCGATTTTAAATAGTAGTCGAAGTAGTCACTTAAAAACCGCTAATACAAGTATCGTTGACAATCTGATGATTGTTATCTTATGATTCAACGATACCTAGGTTTTGACAGTCAGCAGTATATACAAATATCATGTCAGTCAGTTTTTCCGCATAGACGAGAGAAGTACAATATCATGTAATAAAACACACGTTTAAAAGATAAACAATAAGATAAATAAACAGATGACCTATTTTGTTCAATGATACAATATAGCATATTTTAGTCATTAAATATGCGTTCCCAAATTAATTAAAAAAATACATTACCATATTCTATTAATTCATTAAATCCCAAGCAAACGCCGGCGTTCGCGCACCCATTGTCCTCCTATTGTATCTCTAATTATCACGATTGAAAGGTTAAATGATATCCTAATTAAATTATGCTTAATATAATTATCACATGAAAAACTTACTTGTAATTAAAAATTAAAATTGTTCAATAGGTAGCGACCCAGTTTTCATCAGTGAAACCACTCCCTAACCACAATTTCAAGCTTCAATGGCCACAAAAGCGATACAAAATAACGTGAAATAAATGTTGCAGAAATATACTCTATAAATAATTCATACCCGGAAGGAAGTGGGAGCAATTTTAAAAAGATTTTTATGCGATACTAGTATTATGATTGTGACTTCGTTCGTAGGGATTTACTCGAAGTATTTTGTTATGAAAAATTTTGAACGCCATTTGATCATCCAAGAGTATGCGAATGACATGCTCTCATCATCATCATCAGCCTTTTTTTTAATGTTCCCACTGCTGGGAATCAGGCCTCCTCTCTAGGAGAGGGAATGGGCCGTAATCCACCACGCGGGCTCAGTGTGGGTTGGTGAATGTCACATGTCTTCGAAAAAGTATAAATATAAGGAATTTTTGCTTTGCGGAGGGCGAGCAATGGGTAGCTTGCCGTCAAACCGCCCGGTAACCGTCCAGACCGAGTCCAAGTTGTCGACGGCGCTTAGTGTTCCACGCGATGTCAGCAAAACTGTAGGGGTCCAGCTGGGTCGAAGCCTGCTGGGTCCATGGGTTACTCATGGGCCCCGTATCCGAAAGAGAACCCAGCGGCCCTGCTGGAACGAAGGCAAAGAAGGAACAAAGTGGGTTTTAGTCAGTAAAAGTATGACACGCCTCCCGCTCCGACTAAGGTCGGGAGATGTTATTAAATGTTTTCCCACTTAAAAAAACAAAAAATTTGCACGCCTCAACCAGGTTTTAATCTTCTTTAATCCATGAGTCTTTGTGTAGATATGTATCTGTTGCTCACGTATTATGGTATATATCTAGCATGGCTCTCAATGTCTTACTTTGAAATCGTTCCAGAATATCAGTGTTGCTATTGCAAGCAGTCCCCCACAGCTGGATTCCGTAAGTCCAGATTGGTTTGAGGATGATTTTATAAATAGTTATTTTGCTTTCATCTGACAGGTTTGATTTGTGACCTATCGTCCAGTGCATTGATCTGACTTTCATACAACCAATAATAGTTCACTGTTTTTACCAAAAACATTTTTTTTATAATTACCTATTGATAGGCTCGCGTTTGACACTATATCACCTAATGGTAAGCGATGATGTAGCCGACGATGGAACACGCTTGCCTAGAAGCAATCTATTCACTCTAGAGTTAAAAACCCCATGGTTATAGATATCAGGAAACACAGACTCCGGCAGGGAATTCCACTCCTTAGCTATACGCATAATGAATGTGTTCCCAAAGCGCCATGTACGTATGGGTGCGATGTCCACCATGTACCGGTGACCGTACGTCTACATACAGATAAACACATTTCTTCAACATAATGATATCGGAATGGATGATACGGCTTTAGACCGTTTTTATGAATTCCTTTCTCTTCCTGTTGATGATATTTTTGCATAAAAAAGTAGGGACGATATTTTTTTGTTTTGCATTTGAATAGGTAAGTACTTAATTCGTAGCTTTTTGTGTGTATCCGTGGAAAACAGAATTCTTAATTCTTTATTGTATACTAGCTTTTTTACTCGCGACTTCGTCCGCGTAGATAAAATATAACGTATATCTCAGGAATAAAGCACCTTCCTATCGGTGAAAACATTTTAGCAATCGGACTAGTACTTCCAGAGATTACCCCCTACATAGGTACAAACCTTTACTATATACTCTTTTAAATATTTAAATTTCATATTTTATTGTATTTTGGTAAATTTTACATTTGGAACTAATTAAACGCTTTTTAAAGATTTATCCAAACGCTTAGTTGACTCTTCGCGTGACCCAAGGGCTGGCTTCTACCTCGGTCAGAGATTAAGCATTGCCATACAACGTGGCAATGCCGCCAGCCTTTTGGGCACACTTCCAGTCGACAGCGATGCGGAGGAGTTTTTTGACGTCATATTTAGTTAGGCCTTTAGTGTATATATTATTTTTAATTATTTAAGTTTATTTTATAATTTATAATATTAGTATATACAAAAAAGAAAGCAGTAGTGGATCAGTCTTCACATACTTATCTATTAACCCTTCAGATACCGTCAATTAGAGACACAATAGTAAGACAATAGATGCGCGGCCACCGGTGGTCGCTTGGGATTCATGAATTAATATTATAATGTGGAAATATTCTAAAAATATTTTTTTTAACCATGGAGTTTCTTACCGGTTCTTCTCTAAAGGAAACGACATATTGGAAACGTGCACTAGCTCATAACGTCGAGCCAAACACTAATACAACCATATAACCACACACTACACGCTATTTTAAACCTTATACACAAGTCATAACGTTGAATATACTTTGACGTGTGTGTTAGATTAATTTCAAAGGTTCTTCAGAGAAATTTTGATCCTTTAAGACCGTTTTGAGTTTAGAAAGGGGTCTTAAGGGACTAGTTACGGAGTGTCTAGGTACGTATTATTAATTTTGTTGCTATTATCTCAATGATTTATTGTAACTGTGACTTAATGACTTCTAGACTTGGTTTTATTAAGTAAAGCCTAAGATTAGACGGTGGAGTCAACGGCTCCGGTTTGTATTCCGCTCGCGCCTCAATGAGATATCAGCAAAACTGAAGGGCTCCAGTACGGCAGTAAGAAATTATTCAAAGACATCTTTTTTTTACAGTGGGGAAAAATAATTTTATGACAACCCCCGCTCTTGCGTGGAGCGGGAGATAGTGTCTTACTGACAAAAAACCCACCCCGTTCCTTCTAGCCTCTTTATATAACCCTGGTCCCAGTAGGATGCTCCGCCTAGGCAGGGCACACCTCAGCTGTATGCTCCACCCGTCCACCGTGTCCTCCGGGCGTTCCGCACAGTGGTGACACCCGGGCGTCTCCTCCGCTTTAATTGATACAGGTACCTCCCGAACGCGCCATGTCCGGTGAGGACCTGCGTCATGTGGAAGATAAGGACGCCGTGAGATCTTTCCAGTCACGCCTAAAAGAAGGGACATACCACCAAAATCGTGGCGTGCCCAATTCAAAGACATCTCCTTCCCTTTGTGTCATTCTTTAACTAATTGAAACCCACTCCTTGTTCCTTAGTTGCTTTTCATTCTGGGATTGGGTTTTCTTTGCAGAGGCGAACCCATGGCCCCAGAAGGCTTCGATCCTCCAGGGCCTCTACGGGTTGCTGACATCTCCTAGAATCTCGCATGGAGTACCACGTGCCGTCGACAATTTGAGCTCAGTCCGGACGGTTACCTATCTGCAGGGCCGTGGAAATGTTACAAATTAATTCTGCGTTCAGCTAAGGAGTGGAATTCCCTACCGGAGTCTGTGTTTCCTGATGGCTACAACTTGGGGGGTCTTTAAGTCAAAAGTAAACAGGTCACTTCTAGGAAAGCGTGCTCTATCGATGACCATGTCGTCACTTTCCATCACGTGAGATATTGGTCAAGCAGTAGGAGATGGCATTGGTTCATCGATCCACCTTGTGGGTAGGCCTTAAAACGCTGCGTTTTCCAGTACGCAATTACCCCTCTAGAACCTTTCGGCCCCAACGACTGTCTGTTCTGCACTCATTTTATATGCTGTTTATATTTTACATAGCTATAATAAATTTATTATATTCTAACTACAAAGAGCTCCTATAGATCAAGACGTTACTGAACTTTAAGGCCGTAACAGATTTAATCAACGTAAATTAGGGTAGCCATACACTGGCTATTTGTGTCGAAAACGCGCATCGAAATACGGTGTATAATGGCGTATAACCTAGTTACTGCTCGAGTAAGAACTCGTTTAGACAGGGCTTTGAAAGCAGCGGGTCTTGAGAAAAAGCGGAAAGAAAAGAAAAATAACTGAACAAATGCGAATCGCATTTCCATACAATGGGTAGCGTAGCAAAAATCGTACCAAAAAATGCGTCGAACGCTTCGAGTTGACTTTGCCGCAAATTCTTTTGTTCTGAACACGTGACTGAGCGTTGAGTTGACGTCATCTTTCTACTAGCGTTAACTATTGCAGATTAGCAACTTGGCTAGGGGTACAGGGGTCTAATTGTGTTCCTTTTTGTTTTAAGGAAAACTCATGTTTTTTTTTAATGATATAATAATACAGACGGCCAGCGAAGTGACAGGATGGAACCCTAAAAACGACAAATACGTTTTCTTTCAAACGTTCCCACAGTCCTAGTAGACTTCGGCCCTACTGGATGCCTTCGATGCCTTATGGCGGTGGCTAAAACCTGAGGATGTCCATACGACTGCAACCACCTCATTTACTTGCATTGCTTCGTAGACGCAGTGATTCCCTCGAGAGTGTGAAAACCGTATGATGAGGCGTGTAAATAGCCTCATCTGAAGCTGTGGGGGTTTTAAGACCTCCCGAAAATATGCGGGTGTATGTAGATTTAAAATTATAAAAATCAAATCTCTGTTGAAGATCCTTCTGAAACCAATATCCTCTACATCTATTGCAACAAGAGAGCCCACGTACCTTGCGAATCCAGAGAGACGGGAAATCACCTTATTCACGGGTTTGTCGTCGTTGCGTGTGATGCCGGCCGGCGAAATATCAGGATTCATCCACCGGTGGACTGGTCAGAACTCGTGAAAAACACACTGCACTAGAAGTTTATAATGTCTCACGGCAGCAGATGCACTTATTTCACGAAAATTGTCCGGTTTTCAACAGATATGGGATTTTTATTGCGGAGCGGGTGAACAACACGTATTGAAGATGGCGCGGGGCGGAAAAGAAAAGAGGTGCGCCCTCTGTCGGTCGTTCGCAAGCATCTCAAGGAAACGTTCGATTCCGACCAATGGGCTCCTGCGGTAGTGAATATTTGGTTTGCGGAATTCAACAGAGACTCAATTGTCTTACCTTTAAACGAAATAATGTTTTTGGAATGCGGGAAAGTAACTAAGATATTATATAAATCCTTTTAAAAAATATATCGGTAATTATAAGAGGCATTGACGCTTCACCATGCTCCCCCCCTTGGAAGGACGCAAGTGCTTTCAAAGGGAAAGGTGGAAATTATGAAGATTCACTGACCTAAATCATGATCAGAAAAGTCCAAACTTTATGACTGAATGCGGAAAATAAAATTATTTAATAAACTAATCCTAAACCTTAAAAAACTAAGAGTATAGTTAAAAATGAAATTTTATTGCGTTGGGATAGGATATAGTTTTGTGACAGAGCGTTTAAAATTACCGAACTTTGTCCTCACCATAGCAACGCGAGCTACATTGTCGGTCCCTTTATAAACCTCAGTTATAACTCCTAATGGCCAACATAGAGGAGGCGAGTTGTCCTGTCCCACGAGTACGACAGTTCCAACTTCTACAGGCTTGTCCGGAGTTGCCCATTTTTGCCTAACTTGCAGCGTATGCAGGTACTCTAAGTGCCATTTCTTCCAGAAGGATTGCACCATACTATCTAACAACTGTTTACGTTGGGACAGATTTAAGCGCTGACCAGACAAACCGGCTGCCGGCAAGTACTGTAATGGAGTCGACATCAAAAAATGAGCGGGAGTGATAACTTCAGGATGCGGATCAGAAGACAACACACTCAGAGGGCGTGAGTTCATAATGCACTCTATTTGAATGAGTACAGTTTGGAACTCTTCATAAGTGAGAAGTTGATTTCCAATCACGCGATAAAGATGCGTTTTTAATGTTTTTATATTAGCTTCCCACATGGCGCCAAAATGTGGGGAGCGAGGTGGAATCATTTTCCACTTAATGCGGCGAGTTGATAACTCATTTATAAGAGAAGAATTGAGGTTTGACCTCATTAAGAAATTATAAAGTTCATCTAGTTGAGCTTTAGCCCCAACGAAATTAGTAGCGTTATCCGAATAAAGACAGGATACTGGCCCTCGACGCGAGATAAAACGTTTAAACGCGGCTAAAAAGGCGTCGGTAGTAAGTTCAGAGACTAATTCTACATGGACAGCCTTGGTTACCAAGCATACAAAGAGGCAGATGTAAGCCTTCTGAGCGTGTTGACCTCTGCGACGAGTGAGAGTTATGCGTATAGGACCAGCATAATCCACTCCAGTATGGACAAATGCCTTTGATTCTGACACACGGTATTCAGGGAGGTCCGCCATCATTGGAGTGGGATGCGTCGGATTAACTCTAAAGCATGTGTTGCATTGTCGCAACTTGGACCTAATGACAGTCCTGGCATCTAGTATCCAAAATCGCTGTCGTAAAATAGACATAAGTAGCCCTGGTCCAGTGTGACAATTCATCACATGGTAATGACGAATTATCAGATCCACGACAGGATCATGTTTGGGAAGTAAAAGGGGATGCTTAGCATCAAAAGGAAGGTATGACTTTGAAAGTCTTCCCCCAATGCGTAATATGCCCTCTTCATCTAGAAAGACAGACAGGCTTCTAAGTTTCTTTGGTAACAATTTACCACATTTGATGAGCTTAATGTCATCTGCGAAATGGACAGATTGCACAGCACGGATCATAACTCGTTCCGCCGCTGACAATCCCTGCGGAGACCGGGGTTCACAATGAACCTTCGGTCTAACGAATTTAAGTATATATGAAACGATGCGCAACAGCTTATCCCATGATGAGGTGCGTTGCGCAAGTTGACAAAGAAGAGGAAATTCTACTTCCGTGGTCACAGTTAAGACATTTGCCTTGTGCTCGGGGAGTTCCCCACAGTCGGTGGGACAGAACGGTTTGACAGGCCAATCTTCCGGAAGACAACGAAGCCAAGAAGGGCCGCTCCACCAAAGCTCATGTGACACCAACCGTGAAGGAAGTATGCCACGAGATAGGCAGTCGCTTGGATTCTCAACACCTGCTACATGGTAAAAATGTTGAGAGCCCAAGTTCTCCTGACATTGAGCTACTCTATTGCTGACGAAGACTGACCAGCGGTGTGGAGAAGAATGAATCCACGATAAAGCTATCGTAGAGTCTGAAAAGGCGTAAATCCCTGCAATAGGAACACGTGAAGAGTAAGTATCGCGAACAGTCTTCACCAACTTTGACATGAGCACAGCTGCGCACAGCTCCAGACGTGCGAGAGTTGTGACCTTGGTAGGTGAAACCTTTGACTTCGCACAAAGTAAACGAACTACGACGCCGGACGGACTCGTCGAGTGTATATAAATGACACAACCGTACCCACCCATACTGGCATCGGCGAATGCGACTATGCGAACACTACCGTCATCGGTAACACCCACATGACGTGGTATTCGTAAGGAATCCAGCAAAGGAAACTCTTGCATGAGAAGCGAAAAACTTTTGACGATTTCGTCAGGAGCGACATCATCCCATCCGATATTGCTCAGCCATAACTCTTTGATGAGCTACTTGGCATAAAAGATCACTGGAGCGACGAGACCGAGAACATCAAATAAGCGGGCAACTATCGAGAGTATATTTCTTTTAGTACATTTCTCGGCTACTTGAGTGGAAGTGAAGAAGAACTTATCCTGAGAAGGCTCCCATGAAAGACCTAGAACCCTGGACACATCATTGCCCTCGTGGAAATCGAGTGACTTACGATGTGAATCAGGTAGGCTGTTTAAAAGCGCGGGTGAATTACTACACCATTTTATAAGGTCAAAATCGCCCGACTTAAACATTTTTATGAGATCATGCGACAACTGTATAGCGTTCTCTTCGTTATTCACCGAATAGACCTGATCATCCATATACAAGCTGGTCTCTGCTACTTTAGCAGCTTCGGGATAATGCGGACTGTCCGAGGCCAGCTGTCGCACAGTTACTTACATAGCTATGTAAGGACTCGACTTCAGTCCGAAAGGTAAGCGGTTAAAAGCGAATGTCAACACAGGATCGTTCTCACTGAATCGAAACAAAATGCGTAGGTACTTACGCTGCTCAACAGGTATGCAAATTCGTAAGTACATCTGCTTAATATCAGAATTTATAGCGATAGGGAATAATCTAAAATTGATTAAAAGAAGAAACAAATCTGTTTGTAAATTTGGACCACTATGGAGTACATCATTTAAAGATAAACCGGTATGAGTCCTAGCACTCGCATCCAATACAATGCGCGGCATCGGTTTGTCCGGTCGAACGACAGCGTGATGAGGGATGTAGTACCCGTCATCCGAAATGGCGGATTCGTCGACTTGACTTAAGTAACCATTATCTATGTACTCCCGAATCACTGCGTTATAATTCTCACGCAACGTCAGCGATTGGCGGAGTTTTCTCTCCAGCGCAACCAGTCGACGGTACGCGGCGGTGCGGGAATTACCTAACTCGGCGGGATTCTTATTGAAAGGTAACGCGACAGTATAACGTCCCGCATCGTCGCGTGACACGGTCGAGGAAAAAATATTCTCACATTCGGTCTCCTCGGGAGATAAAAAACGTTTATTTTCAACTTCTTCCAATTCCCAGAACCTTTGTAATAAATCATTAAGGGCGAGTGCTGTGAAAGAAGAGCTAGATAAATTCAAATTATCTTTACTATGCGGAAAATCACCCATAAGGACATATCCGAATGTGGTTAATAATGCGGGTGGCGCATGTGAACCTAAGTCTACCCTATTTCCCAAATAAATATACGGAAACAGTTGAGCGCCTAACACTAAGTCAATATCACCTGGAATATTCCAGCTTAAATCAGCGAGCGGAAGCGAGTGGAAGTCTACATGACAATCCCACTTAATATGGTGCGAAGGTAGCTGATCCGTAATGCACTCAACTACTAACGCGTGAATAGTATATTTCTGATGCGAGTATACGCGAGACTCGATATCTAAGTTTACATAACCTATTATCGGCCGCGAGACAGAACCAACTCCTTTGACAAAAGAATTACTCAAAGGAATTATTACTAAGTTGAGTTTTCGACAACAAGCTGTAGTTATTAAATTATTTTGCGAACCATTATCAATTAAACACCTGACTATTGTTTTATGGCCCGAACTATTATTATTAGCGCGCGCATAGACCTGAGCGGTTGATAACAGAATTGCCGACTTAGTCTTCGTATCTGCAGCTAGTAACACGGCCGGGTTATGTGTCGGAAACGTTTGAGAAACATTATCCGAACAACACACGGACACCGGTGCGGGAATATCGACCTTATCGCAATGAGAATAAGAGCGCGGCACAAGCGAAGACGCCGCGCGGGGCGGGGGATGAGCGAGAGGCGCAGCGGACGGCGTCACCGCCAGGCTAGCCGCGACGGCGACATTGCAATTCGTCGGTTTAACATCAGTTGTATGTGGTTGTTTATTATAGTTATTAAAATGTAATAAGGTATGATGGCGTTTTTTACACACGTTACAAACTGAGGTCGACCTACAATTACTCAAACCGTGCGAAGTGCTCAGACAATTTACGCAACCATGCTTGGATCTAATAAACTCAAACCTAGTTCTAGGAGTCAACGCGGATTGAAACTTAGCGCAGTTATACAACTGAACATGAGCGCCATCATTACAATACGCGCAGCTCCTGACCGAAGTCGCGGTAGAAGCGGATAAGTTAGGGGACTCACTCACAACAAACGCTCTCGTCTGCGTGCGAGGGTCACGCGGTGCGGAACCATGAGGTTTGTTATAATTATATTTCGCGTTCGAATGAGATAAATTCGAGCGTGCCAATATCTTAGCCTGATCTTGAACAAAACTAATCAACAACTTAGTTGTAGGAATTTCAACATCACGAACGGAAAGTTCAAATGATTGACCAGTCTGTGAATCTATTTTTCTCATAGCACAATGTAAAAGAATAAAATCCGCCAGATCGGGAATCCCAAGCTGTTTCAAGGCAGAAATACTCGCACTAAATGTTTCAATGAAAGAATCGAGACCATTTGCGTTACATAAACAACTTTTTAAATCTAATATATTATTTAAATAGTG
The DNA here is from genome assembly GCA_949319445.1 of Mythimna lalbum. NCBI lineage: Eukaryota > Metazoa > Arthropoda > Insecta > Lepidoptera > Noctuidae > Mythimna > Mythimna lalbum. The sequence goes on along the minus strand of OX439356.1, from coordinate 18,887,435 downwards.
TATACCTAATGTGCGTTTATCCTGGTATTTATTAACTAAGCTGTCCCATAGAAAACAGTAGGTATCAGCCGTCGGCACAATACCGGCTGTAATCTTTAACGCGTTATGTGTAAGCCTACCTACTAAGTACTGCACGCGTGCGCTGCGAGTCAGTCAGCTGATCGTTGTTATGAATATTCGACTTAAATGACTCGTAGAAAACAGGCCAATTCTCGGGTTTCCCGTCGAAAGATGGCAGTGCGATAGGCGGCAACTTTATTTTTAGCGGTTCAAACAGCGTCTTCGAATTACTACTTTGTGATAACAGAGATTGACTACTACTGATTTTATTCCTAATACGCTTAACATGAATAAACAAATCTTCAAAGGATTCTAAACAAGCATAGTCGGGACTCGAACCAGGTTTCAGATTAATGTTTATGTGGTTAATTTGATCGACATAAGATTCAAATTTGACACGAATGTCGTCAATAGTTTCCGATTCAGTCATAAAACTTTCATTATTTCTCGAATCGAACGACGAAATATTTTTCGATAAATCATATAATCGATTAAGGCGTTTGAATAACAATCCTTTCTTTTCATGAAGGATCGTCAGTAAATCTTCCGGCCTTAATTGTTTATCAGTCATTTTGTTAAGTTAATATCTAGAACAATATTTAAAAATATGCGGTAAACTTATCAGGCGGTTTACAATAATAATGCACCTACCAACTATGTGGAGGTATCTGAATAAAAATGACTAATACGCACAAAGCCGAAGTGATGGGTAACTACCTCCTTATTGAACGTGCTACCAAAGTGAAATATTAAATTATGTATACCTACATAGAATGAACTTTACCAATTATTACGTAATACATTCAATTCTATGAAACAATATTGACAGATTTACCAAAACCTACGTAGAATCTATTGTCAATTATGTTTATGTTATTAGCGGAGCGGTTTGTAAGTAAGTAGGTAAGATTAGTTTATCAAAAGTTTACGTAAACATCTATAACCTATACCTATTATGCGGTATTGAATTTATGATTTTCACCAAATATTACGTGAAAATCTAACTAAAAACGGTTGCCTATGCGGCTCGAAAGGACCAAAATAATTATGATGAGGCGTGTAAATAGCCTCATCTGAAGCTGTGGGGGTTTTAAGACCTCCCGAAAATATGCGGGTGTATGTAGATTTAAAATTATAAAAATCAAATCTCTGTTGAAGATCCTTCTGAAACCAATATCCTCTACATCTATTGCAACAAGAGAGCCCACGTACCTTGCGAATCCAGAGAGACGGGAAATCACCTTATTCACGGGTTTGTCGTCGTTGCGTGTGATGCCGGCCGGCGAAATATCAGGATTCATCCACCGGTGGACTGGTCAGAACTCGTGAAAAACACACTGCACTAGAAGTTTATAATGTCTCACGGCAGCAGATGCACTTATTTCACGAAAATTGTCCGGTTTTCAACAGATATGGGATTTTTATTGCGGAGCGGGTGAACAACACGTATTGAAGATGGCGCGGGGCGGAAAAGAAAAGAGGTGCGCCCTCTGTCGGTCGTTCGCAAGCATCTCAAGGAAACGTTCGATTCCGACCAATGGGCTCCTGCGGTAGTGAATATTTGGTTTGCGGAATTCAACAGAGACTCAATTGTCTTACCTTTAAACGAAATAATGTTTTTGGAATGCGGGAAAGTAACTAAGATATTCATTCCCGTACCGGCACTCGTGCGGGCTGGTCGTTTTTATTGTCGCGGAGTTACTTTTTATCCCCACTGCGCTAAATACTGCGCACGCGCTGCAGGTGTGCGCCGGACCGCCCGGCTCTGTGTGCCTTACGCGATCGAGCCGCATGAGATGACTGATAAAGTTAGCGCTTCCTCGCGCTGTCAGACTCCTTTATGTATGAATGACGTGCAGAGCCTATTGAACGATTCTTCAGACATGGAGGTTGACAATAAAAATGAAGAGGTACGTATACAGTCAAGACCAGAAAAGAGGGTGAGAGAGGATAGTGCTGAAGAAGAAGAGGGTTGGACAAAAGTTAAAGGGAGTACAAAGAAGGTGTGTCTCGGCAGTAAACAGTCGGTAATAGATGATAAGTTCGAAGTCTATGCTTCCTCTAAGGAACGATTGCCGAAACAATTCGCAATGGCTCGAATTTTGAAAGAAAATAATATTACTAAAATTCGCCATATTAAATATTTAAGTCCTTTCAAAATACGCATTGAATTTGACTGCGAATCGGCTGCTCAGAACTTATTAACATGCGAGAAACTAATAGAAAAGGGATGGAGGTTTCAGAAGACTATGCAATTGTCTGTTTGTTATGGCCTTATCAAGGATGTAGACCTAGACTTTACGGATGACGAGATCCTCAAAAACCTCTCATGTCCAGCTCCTGCAAAGCTTTTATCTTTCAAGAGGCTAGACCGTCGTGACAGAGATAAAGGAGGTTGGTGCCCCAGCGAAACCCTTAGACTTTGTTTTGACGGTGATCATTTGCCTGCGTCGGTCCGCGTATGTGACATAAACATCAAAGTTTTACCCTATGTACACCAAGTGTCGCAATGTTCCCAATGTTGGAGGTTAGGCCACAATCGGAAAATGTGCCCCTCGAAGAGCGTGGTCTGTCCGAAGTGTGGTGGCCGGCATGAAAATTGCGAGACTTCATCGTTTTCATGTGTCAACTGTAAAGGGAATCACATATCTCTGAGCAAGTCTTGTCCGGTTTATAAGAAGGAAAGGTTGAGAGAGATTATGGCTGAGTTTGGATGCACATACAGGAAAGCCCTAGAATGTTACGTACTACCCGAAAACCAAGTTTCTACCGAAGTGGGTGTTGCTTTTCAAGCCTCAGTAGCCTCAGAAAACCGGTTCTCAGAGATACCTCATTTTTTAGACGAGCCTACACATACTAGGAAACCGGATCCAGAAGCCTCTCATCGTTTCAGTTATGCTGAAATAATCCGGACTACGGCCACAGTTCATAACGAACAGACTCCTATCACGGTTAGAAAGGATGGTGAAATTCCAAAACCAAAATTAGTACAGTCTCCGAAAGCAAAAAAAAAAAACACCCAAAGATGACTGGATGTTTTGGAACTCAGATACGCCTGAATATAACCAAGTACCCAGTGATGGAGAGGATACCGCGGATGAACGTCCATCTTTTAAGGAGCTGTGGTCTAGAATAAAAGAAGTTATCTACCTCAAGAAGACTAACTTAATTTTTAAGATAAGATGTGTCTTCCAATTGTGCTTAGAATGGTTAACCGTAACGTCAGTGAGTTTACTTTCCGAGTGGCCGTGGATAAAAACATTGTTTAACTTTTTTATTAGGTGTGATGGCTAATAAACCAATTAAATTAAATATCTTGCAGTGGAATGCCCAAAGTATCAGACCCAAGTTAGCATCGTTTCAACAACTTTTATGCCAAGAAAAAGTACATATTGCTGCCTTAAGTGAGACTTGGCTAGAATCAGAAAGTAATTTTAAAGTTAGTGATTATGTTGTTTATCGTGCGGACCGGGATGACTCATACGGCGGTGTAGCTATCATAGTACACAAATCTATTAAAGCGCAGCTGCGGCGCGTTCAGATAAATAATAACGGCATTGAGGTAGTGTGCGTGCGATTGTTTAACTGCGATCCGTTCGAAAATATTGTTTCTGTTTATTGTCCATCTAGAATCGTAATCACTCAACAGGATTGGGATAGTTTGTTATCTTTATGGCCTTCCAAAACTTTAATTCTTGGTGATTTTAATGCCCATGACGTTAGTTGATCTTATAAAACTGATCTCAGAGGCAGGCTTATCCGCGACTCCCTTTTAAACAGTAACTTTATTTCTTTGAACGATGGGACGCACACGCGAGTTCGCTTAGTTGACAATAATTTACAACAGTCATCTCCGGATATATCTTTGGTTTCCACAGATATTGCTTTAAATTTTAATTGGACCGTTTTAAATGAAAACCTGGGCAGCGATCACTTAATTATTAAACTGTCAACATTATGTACTTCATACATCCCTCCTGTTATTAAAAGAAATTTTGAAAAAGCAGATTGGACTTCATTTAAAAAACATCTTGCACAAAATTTTTTTAATTTGCGTTTACCGAATGACCTCCAAAAAGCTTACGATCTATTTTTAGATATTTTGAATGAAGCAGCAAACAAATTCATCCCGATGATAAAATTTAAACAAAACCCTTCTTCAAATTTCACCCCAAAACCGTACTGGACTGCAGAGCTGTCACATGCTGTGGCTCAACGTAGGCTCGCACTATCTAAATTTAGGCGAAATCCCTCGCCCCAAAACTTAAATAATCTTAAAATTCGGATAAGTGAATCACAACGTTTAATTCGTAAGGCTAAAGGAGTGAATTGTCAAAATTTTTGTTCCTCTGTAGATCATGAAACAACGTCTAGTGACATGTGGCGTAAAATGAGATGGTTGAAAGGTTATCGCTCGCCTAAACATTATGTAGACATTCAAAGTGCCACAAATCTGTTAAATTCTTTAACACCGGATTATGTCTCCCCTTCGACCCCTATGGTTTACCACAATAACCCTATACTAGAATGTGAGTTCTCCATACAGGAGCTGGATAAATGTATCAAGTCTAAGGATACATCTCCTGGATGCGATGATATATCTTATTCTATGATTAAGAATTTACCCAATGAAGGTAAATCTGTATTACTAACATTATTTAATAACTTTTTTAAGCACAGTTTTGTACCTTCTCAGTGGCGCGACATATGTATCGTCCCTATTCCAAAACCTGGTCGTGACCCTAGTAATGTCTCTTCACTCCGACCTATATCCTTATTATCATGCATATGCAAAATTTTCCATTATATTTTACTTCGAAGACTGGAATGGTTTCTGGAGAGAGGCAACACATTCTCTGTGAACACAGTTGGCTTCCGTAGAAGTAGGTCGTGTCTGGATGGTCTGAGTTGCTTAATCTCCACAATACAAACTAGTTTTTCCGAGGGTTTTTCGACTATCGGTTGTTTTGTAGATATAAATAATGCGTACAATAACGTAAATAATACTGTTTTGATCAATGTTTTAGATAACCTCAAAGTAGGTTCACTCATATGTAAATATTTGTGGAATTTTCTTCATAGAAGAGTACTTAAAATAAAATCTGGCAATAATTTTATTAGTAGACATTCTGGATGTGGATTGGCACAGGGTGACCCGATATCTCCACTGTTATTTAATATAATAACGTCAGAGATTTGTAAACGTCTGCAGAACGACATTTGCATATGCCAGTACGCGGATGACTTCGCTATATATGTACAGTGTTCTTCTGTTAGTGAAGGGCAAACCAAAATCCAGTCTAGTCTTGATATAATCAACAACATGTTAACGTTTGTCGGTTTGGATATTTCTCCCGCTAAAAGTAAAATCTGTCTTTTTAGTAGAGGTTACCGGAGACCAGTTATAGAAGTGCGTTTAAACGATACGATGTTAGAATTAGTTGACCATGTCAAGTATTTAGGTATGTGGCTGGACAGAAGTCTTCGATGGAAGAAACATATTAATGAAGTTCGGGAACGAGTACTTAAATTAATTAATGTTTTTAAGGTTTTGGTGGGACCTGGGTGGGGTATTCACCCCAACCATCTAAGACGGCTATATATCTCCCTTATTCGTAGTCGTATAGACTTTGGTAGCTTTTTAATAGACAATAGCGCCGACACACATTTAACTAAATTGGATAGATTACAAAACATTTGTTTGCGTTTAGTAGGTGGATTTATCAAAAGCACCCCGATACATGTGATGGAATCCGAACTATTAGTGCCCCCTCTTTTTATTCGCCGCCGATACTTAGCTGATAAATTTTACTTAAAATCCAAATGCTTTGATTTTCCTATAATTGGCATACTAGATAAACTACACGGTCTTTGTTGTAATAACGCTTATTGGAGAAAAAAGAAAAAGCCTCTGTTAGTTTTGTCTCACGGTGTTCTTAAACAGGAACAAATGTACTGTAGCAAGCAAATAGACATGTTCTCCATGACTACTTGGGTCAGCAATATGGACTTATCAGGTACTGTAAAGCCCAATTTAGATTCGGTAGATAAACCAAAACATTGTTATAATGTCCATAATTTAAGATCATTATGTTGTAAGTCTCTAAATGCATTATATTCCGATTTTTACTGTGTGTACACGGACGGTTCTAGACGTGAAAATTTCAGTGGCGCGGCCTTTTTCGATTCACAACTAGGTGCCCATTTCAAATTCCAAATTTTATCAAAAGTGTCAATAATGCACTTAGAGCTAATTGCTATCGCTGAAGCTTTGGCCTACATCGAGTCATTAGACGGTGACCGTTTCGTCATCCTTACTGATTCGAAAAGTGCTCTTCTCCACCTGATGAGATGTACGAGTACTTCACCTGTTAGGGGGCTTCCACTGGCTTATTCTATATTAAGAACCATTACGGATCTGATTGCCAAGCATAGAACTGTTGTATTACAATGGTTCCCCTCCCATGTTGGACTAGAAGGTAACGAGGTGGTTGATCGTTTGGCAAATGAAGCTGGGTCAGATGGGGAAATTTATCCGTGTCATCCTTGGTACACTGAGCTTTTACCTTTGGTTAGAGACAGATGTATCGAATCGTGGTCAGAGTATTTTGATAAAAGATCTCTAACGAAAGGCATTTGGTACAAGACGATTCAGCCATCTCTTCCACGGATGCTTTGGTTCAGCGACGGGAAATTAAATAGACAGGAGGTTGTGACGGCTTTGAGACTCCGATCCGGCCACATACCACTCAACAGCTTTGGATTTATGATGCGCAAAGTCGATTCTCCCAATTGTGTTGTCTGTGGCACTATAGAAGATGTGCATCATATCCTGTCGGAGTGTGTTCGTGTTGGGGTCCAAAGACGTCAAGCTTTTGCCAACAGTTTTAATGTGGGCTTCTATAATAGTATTCTGGCCTCACCTTTAGCGGATGAGGCAAGAATACTTTATCGTATTATTATTAGTGGTATAAGGTTGCGGGTAGACTAATAAACATGTATTTAAAATATTTGTATTAAATCATCGGGGTGACATGTTCTGTATAGAAAAAACCCCGCAAATAAAATGAGATTAAAAAAAAAAAAAAAAAAAACTAAGATATTATATAAATCCTTTTAAAAAATATATCGGTAATTATAAGAGGCATTGACGCTTCACCACCGTATATTTATGGTTTTTAAACTGTATAATTTAAAACCGTAACCGTTTATTTTAAACCGTATATTTACGGTTTTTACGAAATTAACAGATATAGATAGAAATAACGGATTAAAGGGGCCCGCAAACTGTAGTACATGGTTTTAATTCTCCACGCATACATTTCCGAGATAAGGGTCTAGACAGACAGACAGACAGACATCTTATAAGGGTTCCGTTTTTTTCTTTTTGAGGTACAAACCCTCAAAAGGGTACATGCTCTTTAGGTCCCTTTGGGTACATGCTCGTATGCATGATGTCATATTCTCAATGCTTTTACAATTTCCAAATACAATGTAAGTATTTCAAAAGCTCCACATACATTGCAAGTAGCACGATCGATGATCTAGTAATAGCTGCTAATGGGTCGCGTCGAAGCGCCAGCTGCGCCGATCATCGCCTCCACAGCTGGTGGAACTGCCATTATAAATGGCCAATAAATTATCTGTGTTTTGTTTCACAACATTCGATGTTTTACGATGTGTTGTTGTATTAATTGGGCTGCATTAATTTGTATAGTTAAAAGCGGAGCAATTCAAAGTACATTTTTTTTTTCTGTGGGCAAAAATCATCTTATGACAACCCCCGCTTTTGGGTGGAGCGGGAGATAGTGTCAGACTCTTACTGACTAAATACCCACCCCGTTCCTTCTAGCCTCTTCATACCAGGGCTCGAGCTTCTTTTTAGATAACCCTGGCCCCAGTAGGCTTCGACCCAGCTGGGCCTCTCCTGCTGCTGACAACTCCCGCCGTCGACGTCTTGGACTCGGTCCGGACAGTTACCGGACGATCGGACAGCGAGCTACCCATGGCTCACAGTACGCGAGCCCGCATCTACGGTGGCCAGGTACATGTTCATACAACCGCTCACATGTGACTTATGATGTCATTACACATCTTCCAGATATTTTGGATACACAGATTACTTGTGGATATATTTAGGCTTCTATAGAAATCAAAACATAATGTGTAAAACTAATCCAGCTCCCCTAGTCAAAGTTACTAACGTTTCGATTCGATTCTCTTTCATCGAAAGCTTCGAGCCGGCCACGCATCTGAATCACTTATTTTGACCACGTGTCTAAACGTGAAATGACGTCAGAACAAAGGAATCGGAGGTATGGCTTACTCGAGGCGTTCGACGCAAGCGAATCGAAGCAAAACGGCCGTAGCTTGGCTAGCCTTCCATTATCACTTATTCAAAAATATATAAATTACAGTCCAGTTACCCTTTTTTTTTGTCGACGGGGAAAATCATCTTTGACAAAACCCACTCTTGGGTGGAGCAGGAGATAGTGTTAGACTCTTACTGACTAAAAACCCCGCGCCGTTCCTTCTAGCCTTCATACCGGGGCACGAGCTCCCTTTCGAACAACCCTGTCCCCAGTAGCCTTCGACCCAGCTGGGCCCCTCCTGCTGCTGACAACTCCTTGAGGCGCGCGGGAACAGTGCGTGCCGTCGACGTCTTGGACTCGGTCCATTACCGGACGATCGGACAGCGAGCTACCCATAGCTCGCCGTCCGCGAGTCCACGTCTACGGTGGCCGGAAATCGGGATCAGAATCCCGGCGACGGCGGCGAGAGCGCCGTTGCCTGATGCGGTCGGCCTCCTCCTTTGCAAGCATTACTGCTTCGCAGAAGGAGGCGACCGCCTGCCATTCTTCCTCGCTCCGGACCATGGCTTCGACCAGGGACCGGCGCGAAAGGTCTCCGCCACCGACCGCCCCCACGAGGGCACGGCGATGCTCCGCCCAGGCAGGGCACACCTCGACAGTGTACTCCACTGTGTCCTCCGGGCGACCCCAACCCACCTTACCTACTAAATTTTTTGTCACATTTCAATAATATTCGAGTAACTTACGAGCAATGAACCTTCTTTAATAAATTCATTTCAGTTGTAATAACAAGAATTAATAGCTCGTAGCATTAAATCTATATATATCGCAGCTCCCCTCGACATTCTGTGAGTTTAGGGTAACAGTACCGATTTATGGCACACTCAGGGAACGCGGAACCTTGAAAATGTATTCTCTTTTGTTTGTTAATTTGTTTGGTAATTTTCTTAAGGAAATGAATACTTTTAACTGTTCGTTAACTTTTTATTTGGTTTGTTTGCCTTAACTGTTTTTGTTTTAATTTTATTTTTGCGATAAAGAATTAGCTTTATTTTACCTGTCATGTGGTATTCCATAAATTATGTGTTATTGTGTTCACTGTAAACGACGCACTTTTTAGGTCAGCCATTTTTTTACATAAAAAATAAAAATACTTGATATATTTACCTACTTAAACAAAGACATTATAATAATATGCATATATAAATTAATTACAATAATAACATATATCATCACTGTTGGACATAGGCCTCCCATAAGTGTCGCCACAATGATCGATCCTGCGCGTCTCGCATCAATTGGTTTCCCGCAACCTTCACCAGGTCATCGGTCCACCTTGCAGGAGGCCTTCCGACGCTGCGTCTTCCAGTACGAAGTCGCCACTCCAGAACCTTGCGGCCCCAACGGCCATCTGTTCTGCGAGCAATGTGCCCTGCCCATTGCCACTTAAGTTTGGCGATTCTTCGGGCTATGTCGGCAACCTTGGTTCTCCTGCGGATATCTTCATTTCTGATTCGATCCCGTAAGGAAACTCCGAGCATAGCCGAGGTCGTCGGTCCACCTTGGGAGAGACCTTCCGATGCTGCATTTTCCTGTGCGCAATCGCCACTCCAGAGCCTTCCGGCCCCATCGACCATCCGTTCTATGAGCAATGTGCCCTGCCCACTGCCGCTATAGTTTGGCGATTCTTCAGGCTATGTTGGTGACCTTGGTGCTCCTGCGGATATCTTAATTCCTGATGCGATCACGCAAAGAAACTCTGAGCATAGCCGTGTCTATTGCCCTTTGGGTGACTGTAAGCCTTCTGATAAGACCCATTAGAGGCCAATTGAGAACCACCAGTCAAAAAAGTGTTAAAAGAAGACCTGGGATTACTAGCTTATCATAAAAAGAGCGGACATTTTTCAAACGAGTTTTTGAACAAAAGACTGGTAAAAATCCAGGCTTATAAAGCCTGGCGGCGGTACGTAAGAAAAAAAGTAAAGCGTTTTGTTTTCGGATGAAAAAAAAATACCTTCGAAGAAAGTTATAACAGACAAAGTAGTAGAAGTAATAGTAGTGGAGTAGTAGTAGTAGTATTTGTTTATGTGGTGTACAATAAAGAATATAATAAATAAATAATAATAATAAAGTGATAAGCAGGCACGTCTGTTTCGTTTCTCTTTCGTCGATCGCCCCGAGTCAGCCACGCCTTCGATTTCTTTGTTTTGACCACGTGACTAAGGGTTGAGATGACATCATTCTCATACATTTGAAATTTTATACTAGCGTTAACGATTGTAGATTATCAACTTGACCAAGCCCTTTTTTTTAGGTGGGAAAATCATCCAATGACATCCCCCGCTCTTGGTGAAACGTAAGATAGTGTGAAAAAACATGCGGAGTGAAAATAATTTTTCCCCTCTTCATCGGATGGAGGCCGACCGCTCCAGGCGGCCTCACCGCCGCCGCCGCCGGGGTTCCAGCCCCGATTTTCAGCCACCGTAGACGCGGGCTCGTGGACAGTGAGCCATGGGTAGCTCGCTGTCCGATCGTCCGGTAACTGTCCGGACCTAGCCAAGGCGTCGACGGCGCGCACTGTTCCCGCGCGCCTCAAGGAGTTGTCAGCAACAGGAGGGGCCCATCTGGGTCGAAGCCTACCGGGGTCGGGGTTATCCGAAAGGAAACTAGAGCCCCGGTATGAAGGCTAGAAGGAACGGCGCGGGGTTTTTAGGCAGTAAGACTCTGACACTGTTTCCCGCTGCACCCAAGAGCGGGTTTCGTCAATGATGATTTTCCCCGTCGAGAGAAAAAAAAAACCTCTTCATCGGATATGAACCTATTACAAAGTTTGGAATGTTTTTCATAAATAGTATTTTACTTCTTCAAGAAACGTAACGAACCGCAAAGCTACCTGAACAAACACAGTTTTCTGTAAAACTTATACAAAGATGTTTGATAAAGACAATTTTTTCAGCGTAAACTTGCAAAATATTCGAACCCTTATCTTCAAGCTCCTTTTATCAAGGTTCGATGTTAAAAGGTTCTATTCTGGGAAGTTCATTGTTTCTCAAGTTTTTTTATACCCAGTGAATCTTTAATGCAACTCATCGCAGCATATTTTTGAACCTCTCAGCTCTGAGATATTTCTTTTATAAGTATAATCTCGGCTTTGTCTCACTGCAGTCGGATAAAAGATTGTGGAAGGTATAAAGGAAAATAATGTGTTCTTTTTCAAATATCTTTTTGGTAAACCAAAAGATAAGTCATAATAATATTGTGATCGCACTAAGGATAGTTTGTATGTTTGTGTAATGATATGTTTATTACTTTTTCACGTTTTATGGCTTTACAGATTTGGATGAAATTTAGCGCAAGGGTAGACCATTTCCTGGAATTAAAAAAGAATAATACAGGTATTAGTGTTCATCATCATCATTTCAGCCGAAAGCTGTCCATTGCTGGACATAGGCCTCTCCCAAACTTCACCAGAACGACTCTTTATGTACGTGTCGGATTCATCAAAGTCCTGCGGGACTTTGATGAATCCGACACCCTCACCACCCTCACCCTCACTATGTAATCGGTCCACCTTTTGGGAGGCCTTCCAACACTGCATCTTCCAAAAGGAGATGTCAATACTCCAGAATAGAAAGCATCCCATCGACCAATGTGCCCTGCCCACGCCAAGTTCGGCGGTTCTTCGGGATATGTCGGTAACTTTGGCTGTTGCTGCGGATACCTGATTCGATCACGAGTATACCTTTTTCTTTTGCTCTTTTAGAAACTAAGTGTGGCGGAAGTTTTCCTTTGAGATAATACTAATTACACGGGAACGAAGCCGTCGGCAAAAGCTAATACCATTATATTTGTTTTGATAAAAGACATTTAACAGAAACACGTGTTTGCTTTATTAAAAATAAGAAAAAGATGAACAGGAACACGATATCGCTTGATTCAATTACATCGCGCTCAGAAAATGCTCTTAAAAATTATATTATCAAGAGTGGCAGAAAGTTATCCCAGTTTTTCGTCTCCATCAAAAAAGTAACTGAATTAATATTCAGTGCGAGAATATTTTGTTTTTCAGGGTTCCGTGCGCAAAGGGGCAAATACTAAGGGCCGAAACTACGTTAAGCGGTCGGCCGCGCGGTCCCATACAAAAGAGCTCCATTCCGGAGGCACCCGGCGCGAGGAGCCGAGGCCCGCGCACATTTTGCTACGTAATAATACATTAAGTTTTCTACCGACACGACTACATGCACATGCACAACGTTAACAATGAACTAGCGACACTGCGCTGGTAATGATCCGATTTCCGCGACGGGGACTGTCGCACACGTCACACGTGCTTTTTCACGCGACGGACGCCCGTTAAAATACAACGGAAATAGACGGAAACCCTGGCGACCGCTTAAAACATTTTCGGCCCTAAGACTAAGACTAGGTCTTAGGACCAACATTGTATTATGCGGCCGCTTGTGACGTATTTTTCCGTCTCTCTGTCTGTTTGTCCGTTTTTCACCAGGCTGTATCTCATGAACCGTCATAATTAGACATTTGAAATTTTCACAGATGATGTATTTCTGTTGCCACTTTAACAACAATACAAAAAAAAAAAAACAGAATAAAATAAATATTGAATGGGGCTCCCAAACAACAAACGAGATGTTTTTCCTATGGACGGTACGGAACTAGAGATGTGCCGTTGCCGGTAATATTGTCGTGAAGTGGAAATATTGGTGGAAATATTGCCGATTATATTGCCCGAAGTATGAATATTGGTGGCAATATTGACAGGAATATTCCCAGATTGCCGGTAACGGCACATCTCTATACGGAACCCATCGCGCGCGGTGCCGACTCGCACTTGGCCAGTTTTTCTTCATAATTGATGGTATATTGTCAAAAAAACATTTCCAATATAAAGTTGGACAGTTTATTTTTGCCTGAGAGGCCTATGTAAATGATATTTCAATGTTTCCATTTCCCGATAGTAGAGTTTTTTCATTTACTTTGTTCAACATCGATACGTTTTCGCTGTCAATATTTTATACGGAACTTCGGCGTGTTTTGATCAGATATCGCTTTTGGGACACAGTGAATACGTCATATTTTCGTGTACTGTTTAAACAATTGCTGTTGCAAGTAATTAACAACTTTAATTACCCATATAAATGATGGCTCCAATAAAAATAAAGATGATATTCACTGTGCTACTTTTATAAAACTCACTGAAGCGTTCGATTTACAATAGTTTATTTTTATGTTGGGATTTTATGTTGCGTGGAACGAGAAGGCGTGTCAGACTTTTGCTGACTACAACCCACCTATTTCCTTTGCGTTCTAGAGCCTTGGTCAGTATTTCAATCGTCGAGCGGCGATCCCTGATTCCAATTTCCATCGGGATCGGGGTCCTAGTGACTGGAGCGTGAGGATGTCCGTTCCCGCTCGTGTGTCGCTGCCTCCTTTGCTAGCATTATTGCTTCACAGAAGGAGGCGACCGCCTGCCATTCCTCTTCGCTCCGGACCAAGGCCTGTATCTAGCAGGGCCCTGCGCGAGATATCATTGGCCGACCGCCTCTCCGAAGCAAAGCTTGTGCTTTGGGTACTAGACAACTGATAGACATACTTATATATATTTCTAAATTCACATATCTACACTAACATATAGAGGAAATCTTTGGAAGTACTGGCCCGTTTGCTATTTTTTTTTTTACCAATAGAAAGTGGCTTTATTCATGAGTAACATGGCTATACGTATTTTATGTATACGAGCGAAGCCGTGGGTAAAAGGTAGTTCCAGATAAATCACCCTCACACAAATAATCGTGCTTATCACACAAATATTGTTCTTGCATGGGAATAGAATACACGATCTCCGGCATAGCAATCATCAGACAACAGGCTAGTCAGAAAGTTAATTTAATCCTGTGTGCATTCGCTCTGTGCAATCAGTAAAATAAATAAACAAAAAAAAAAAAAAAAAAAAAAAATAAATAAAAAAAAAAAAAAAAAAAAAAAAATAAATAGTTTAAGTTTTGTTGTTATGTTATTTATTAGTTTATTATTTTATAAGATTATTTTATGTATTTTTTCTATGGGCCTTCGATGCCTGAAATAAATGGTTATTATTATTAATAATGCAGTTAGTTTCGGTTAGTACACAAAATAGACAGGTACAGAAGTCAATCTCATGTATGTACTTCACTTTTTATACCAACGCGCGGCAATCGCGCTAGGGTCAGCGTGTTGCGCCGACCGCCGCTGGGATTCCGATCCCGATTTCCGGCCACCGTAGACGCGTGCTTGCGGACGGCGAGCTATGGTTAGCTCGCTGTCCGACCGTTTGGTAACTATCCCGACCGAGCCCAAGTCGTCAACGGCACTGTACCCGCGCGCCTCAAGGAGTTGTCAACAACAGCTGGGGCCCAGCCGGGTCAAAGCCTACTGGTGCCAGGGTTAGTTTCGAAAAATAGCTCGAGGCCCGGTATGAGACTTGAAGGAACGGGGAGGGTTTTTAGTCAGTTAGAGTCTGACACTATCTCCCTCTACGCCTAAGAGCGGTAGTTGTCATTAGATGATTTTCCCACCCTAAAAAAAAAGCGCGTTGAGCCGAACTGTACGAGTGCGACCGGGCGATTGAGCCGAGACATCGTGTCCGAGCGGTGTCTATGTGTGCGTTGCTCGAGCGCGCTTTGTATGTAGATTGTCTTCTGTACGTATCTATTTTGTGGTTAGGACTGCAGTACTAATTATTACAACTCTCCTAACGATTAGTCTGCAACACTATTGGGAATACTAATCTGAAATACAAACCTCGAGGGTAGTTTACTAAATCATAATTTAATTGAGAACTTTGTTATCTTTAAGCTTTTGGGAGTAGGTATTTGGAATCAAAGCCCGGCTAATATTATGAGTTTGGAAAAAACTGTTTTTACAAAAAAATACAAGCTAGTTATACCTAATAGATCTTTATAGCTAGGGTATACCTGATAGGTTTGCCTGCACAGTGGAGTTTTACAGGTAAACCAGAGCGTGTATGTTGAACAACTCTGCAGGTTTCCACACAAGCTTACCTGACAGGTATAACTGTACAGGTAAATTTGTCAGCTACACCCACCCTAACGTTTATGGCTACCTTAAAGCGCAAAACTCAAGAACTACTAGTCTAATTTGGAAGAATTGTTTTATAAACTATTATTTATTTGTTGAAGTCTCAAGACGGTTTTTAAGTAAAAATTGCACGGAAAACCAGAACAAACTACTGTCTTAAAATGTTCATAGTAGGTAGTCAAGACATGTGACCATCACCAACCCGCACTGGGCCCGCGTGGTGGTTTACGGCCCTTTCCCTCTCCTAGAGAGGAGGCCTGAGTCCCAGCAGTGGGAACATTAAAAAGGCTGATGATGATAATGATGAGGTAGTCAATATTAGTTTTGCTGTCAATCTGTATTATAAACTTGTAAAATATATTATTCGAATAATCTTGATGCACCCGGAGTGCTTTGCGTGCGTGCGTTTGCTCCTCCTTTGTTCGCTCAAGATTTTAAAGTCGCCGTAATGCCCGCTATACACGCTAAGGATACCTGACAGTATTGCCTGTATAGGTAAACCATGGAGCATGTATATTGCACACCGCAGGTTTCCATACAAGCTCACCTGACAGGTATAACTGTGCAGGCAAACCTGTCAGGTATATCCTAGCGCGTTTGGCTACCCTAAAAAAATAATTAATATTTAAAATCAAAACGAAGTAACAAAAGAAAAGCGTGAGAGGCGCCGCGTTTCACGTTTCGTTTCACACAGTTTATGTTTACGTTCCAATAACTTATATGGGCCTAGATGTCTGAAATAAATTAATTGAATTAAATAACCGACTATTTGACACTGAACTTGTAAAATATGTCTCTTCAATAAAAACTTTCTGATTAGGGTTCAGGGACGGGACCACACATCCTAAACAACATTGGGGCTCACAGTTCCAACTCGCTCCCCATCCCATCGAAAACTTATAAAGTATCACCACAAAATAGATAGGTACAAAAGACAATCTACTGTATACAAAGCGCGCTCGAGCAACGCACACATATACACCGTTCGGACGCGATATCTCGGCTCAATCGCCCGGTCGCACTCGTACAGTTCGGCGCAATGCGCTGAACCTAGCATGATAACTATCATAAGTATAAAAAGTGAAATACATACATGATATTGACTTCTGTACCTATTTATTATGTGGTATCACGATGTATAACATAAGTGATTAAAGTTTATCAATACGTTTTCATTATCAGAAGGGTCTTAACATGATGTGTTAAGATGTCAGGCATGCAAACCAAGAAGAGGGATGAAGCTACTTTATATCCGCCGGGATTCCTATCCCGATTTCCGTCCACCGTAGACGCGGGCTCGCGGACGGCGAGCCATGGTTAGCTCACTGTCCGACCGTCCGGTTACTGTCCGGACCGAGCCCAAGACGTCGACGGCGCGCACTGTTCCCGCGCGCCTCAAGGAGTTGTCAGCAACAGGAGGGGCCCAGACGGGTCGAAGCCTACTGGGGCCAGGGTTATCCGAAAGGAAGCTCGTGCCCCGGTATGAAGAGGATAGAAGGTAGGGGTGGGTTTTTAGTCAGTAAGAGTCTCACACGACTCTCCACTTAAGAGCGGGGGGTTGCCATTGGATGATTATTGCCCACCGTAAAAAAAGCTACTTTATATAACAGTTCTTCTATATAACGGTTCGAGAGAAGAATTCCAAAATATTTCATCATAAAAAGTACATAATAGCTTTAATATTCCTTCATGACATCTTCAAATATTATTCGAAAACATTTCACGTATTCAATATACCTACTCAATCTAAACATCATAATCTCAATACCAAACACTCATAAAACGCTATTTGCCAATACAAACATTCTCCACATACATTCACTCAGAAAGTGACGTAGATAGACGTGGGCAAATTAGGCCCCCGCCCACGGCCTAGCAACCAAAAGATTTTTATTAAACCAGGGTTTTGTTTCATAATTTATAGGCTCGCGTTTGACTACTATTTCATCTGATGTTAAGTGACGATGTAGTCGAACACTGGGTTGCTACAGTCGCTGTCTCGAACGGCGAGCAGCTCGCCGTCCGACCGTCTGGACCAAGCTCAAGACGTCGACATCGCGTATTTTTCTTCAAAGAGTTGCCAGTAAACCGTAGGGGCCCAGCAGGGTCGAAGCCTACTGGGGCCAAGAGTCTGCTTCTGAAAGGAAGATACGGCCCCGGTACGAAAAGCAACGAAGGAACAGGAGTCGGTTTTTAGTCAGTAAAAGTCTGACACTATCTCCCGCTCCGCCCAAGGGCAAGGAGATGTCTTTGGATGATTTTACCACGTACAAAAAAAAAACAGTCGCTGTTACGTTTTCGAATTTATGCGAGAAAAAGGCCTCACTGATGCGTTCGCCCACGTCTAAATTAGTCAACTTTACGCCTCTGCAAACATTCTACACACACATTCACTCAAACACGATCGTCTCCCCACACTTTAGTATCGATTCCTCTACGTTTACTGCGTTGACTTTCAACTGCGGTCCAATCAAGTAATGAAAGGCTAGCAACTGAAGTTTTTTGGAGTATTTCGATGAAAAGCGGTTTGGGAAATGAATTGAAGATTGTATGTTCTGATTGCGATGGTTATCTGAAGTTTAATATAAAAACTTTTGTAGATTGGCTTCTGTAGACCGTTTTACAACTTTAAAAATATACACTCATGTTATAGAGGTAAAGTTTGATTTGTTTTAGGGTTCCGTAGCTCAAAAGGAAAAAACGAAACCCTTATAGGATCACTTTGTTGTCGGTCTGCCTGTCTGTCTGTCAAGACCCTTTATCTCGGGAACGCGTGGAGGTATCGGAAATTAAAACCATACTTATAAGTGTGCGGTTCCTTGAAGCTATGAAAAAATCAAACTTCTACGAATTACTTAAACGGAAAAAAAGATATGGCCGTTTATGTCCCAAAAAAGTAGGTATTATTTCGACGCTCAAAGGAAACAAAATTCTAGGATACTTCCCGTTGACCCTGAATCCAGGAGTTAGGCACAAAGCAAGGTCTTATAACACAAGTAACAGCAGCTGCAGCAGCAGCACAAGTACACCTACATGAAGAATTGAATTCACAAATGATCTTAAAAACTCATCGTGTCTACAATAAATGTAGATATTTTTTCAATAATATTTTTGGCTTTGACCACGTACCGGAAGATGCAGCGTTGGAAGGCCTCCAACAAGGTAGACCTACGACCTGGTCAGGGTCGTGGGAATCCGATGGATGCGAGATGCACAGGACTGGTCGTTGTGGCGACGCTTGGGGCAGGCCTATGTCCAGCAGTGGACGTCTTTCGGCTGATATGATGATGATGATGATGATTTTTGGCTTGGATATTAAGTCCTTTAAGCCATTTCTTCGTATAATAGAGTTACTTTATTTTCCTTTCAGTATTTGGCAGCAAATATCTCGAGTCCGCCTTCTCAGAAAACTTCGCTGTGGTAGTTAATACTGCAATAAAATTATCGCCGGTATTTTACCGAGATCGCGCCTGTTTAAATGAGTCGACATATTATTCTGTTGCGCAGACTCTTGAGATAGAAAACTACACCACTTACCACTAGAAATCAATTTGCGGACAATTAAAACTGCCACTGGATTTCACTCAAATAAATCCCACCAAAAACTTAAAATTATATAGAAAACTACACCAATTTTACATCACAATATCACTCGTAAAACTTTACTCGAAAGAATCACGCCAAAAAATTGTGAATATATGGAAAAACTACATCAATTTTAAGCGAATAATTAAAACGCCTACAGAACTCCATTCAAAAGAATCTCACCAAAAACTTATACAAGGTGTAAGGGACCGCCCTCCGCAAACTTTAACGACTTGCTCATTATACGAACCTGAACAACCTTCCACATTTTTTTTTCAGGAAAGAAAAAAAATCGGCGTTTCCATACAAACTGTCCTCCAGTTTGCGGAGGGCTGTTTCTACACCTTGTATAATATAGAAAACTACATCAATTTTGCATCACAATATTCACTAGAAATCAATTTCCGAACAATTAAAACGACCACTGAACTTCACTCCAAAAAAAAGCCACCAAGAACTCATAAATAATACAGGTAATCTATACACAAATCCATAGGTAAAAAAAAATACAAACGCCAAAAATACAGATGCCGAATCAGCCATACTTATATTCATCCAACATACCTCGTCCGACCCTCTAAGTAACAGCAAATGTTAGGGACGCCCGCCATTACTTTTCACCATTTGTACGCAGTGACGTCATCATAATTTATGACGGTACACGATCACACACTTTGATGTGGCCAAACATTATAAATATAGCCGTAATTTGGCCACATCTGATGAAATATGGCCGACTTCGCCACTCAGGGCTGTAAAGACGTGGCGTGTAGAGAGTTTTTATTTATTTATACCTTCACACCAGTGCAGTGGCGTAACTATAGGGTGGCAAGGCTGGCAAAATGCCACGGGCCCCTGGCCCGGTGGGGCCCCAGATCCAAGAGGCTTTGAGCTTAGAAGAAGTATTGTATATTAATTTAAGTAAGTTATTATGATTTACTAAATGTTGTCGCTTCGAAGATGGACGTACATTTTTAGAGATAGATATAATTATTTTAGTATTAGTGGAATTATGATTTTGTTAATAGTTGATTTATTTGCTAAAAAGCCCTGTGTCTGAATTTAGATACGCTATTTATTTAGATTGGCAACACTGGTGTCGCGCTACTATTGGTCCGTTGAAAAACTTTCGGAGCAATGGTGGGGTGACACTAGCCTAGGCATTAAATAAACTAGAGACATCGTTCACTTGGTTGGCGAATACAGTGTGAGCAACATCTCCTCAATTGACATTTTATAAGTATAGTGTTGTGATTATGTTTTGAGGTTAGAATACCGTTACACGTGTTCAGTTGAATTTATGTAGTGTTTGATTAAATTTATATTGGCAGTTATTCAGTGTTTCTCTATAGACGGTTCCTTACATAAATGCATTAAATAATAATAAAAGGATCCATTTTCCGTGGTATTTCCGTCAGCCTTTCCACCTTATAGATCTGGGAATCCCATCTTCAGAGACGAAATATAAAAGTCCTCATGTATGAGAGAACTTGCCAATTTATTATTAATAAAGAATATTTTATGCCTATACTTCAGTGATTTGTCTAAATTAAATTATAAAGTTATCCATTTTCCGAGGGTCCCATCCGATTATTTTTCCACGGGCCTCAGATGGTATAGTTACGCCACTGCACCAGTGTAAGTGTTAGTAGGAGTAAGTGTATTAGCAAGCTGTATAAAATTTTGCTGGCCAGTAAAGATGTCGTAAACTGGTCTGGCACAGTTAAATATTTATGTCAGCTGTTATTGGTAGTCTAAAGTTGGCTCTTGATACTCGAAACTGGGTCAATCTAAGTTATTTTTGAGGAAATTTCAATTGTCTGGCTATCATGGTTCAAAAGACAGGACATACGGACAGCGGAGTCATAGCATTTTGCCCTTTGGATAAGGAATCCTGAAGAGGTAAAACCGAACAAGTGCGAGTCACACTGGCGCACTGAGGGTTCCGTACGAAGCTTTTTCGTAACAATATCGGTTTTCAGAATTTTTCCTATACATAAAAAACTTTGCTTTATGCTAAACAGGACTTTGAGTCAACGGAAGGTAGCCATGAATTTTGATTCCCTTGATAGAGTCGAAATATAGGTTTTTTGTGACATATGAGTGTATCTTTTTTTTTCGTTAACTTAGAAGTCTTTTTTAAAGCTCATGGGACCTCAGACCGCGTTTCAATGTAAATGGTCTTTACAGACAGACAGATCGACAACAAAGTGGTATAAGGCACAGAACCCGAAAAACGTAGTGTGGCGATTACTTCACTCGCACTCACTAGTGCAAAATTAAGTTAACTTATGTTAACTTATTTATTTACGCCCAAAGAACACATACAACATAAATACACAAGACAACAGACACATACACAAGAACACAGAAAACAGAAAACACAACACATACATACACAATACACACACACAACATACATACATGTTACACACAACATTAATAAATGTCTTGAAATTCAATTAATTTTATTTTGATTATATAGCAACAGCAGTGATCCGCAAAGGGTGTGCCGCGGCACACTGGTTATTAATTTTGTGTGCCTCGACAAAATAAGAATATCTCTCTAAGCTAATGGACAGACATCCTTCCTTTTGGATACTTACAGATTAACGAGCAGAAAGAACTATTGGAAATGAAAACAGATGCACATTTATATTTAAGTTTTTAACTTTTATATCATTATTATTTACATTTAAAAATACTTAACTATAATTACAATAACATAAAAAAAAAATCCTACCACAAAATAGATAGGTACAGAAGACAATCTCATGTATGTACTTCACATTTTATACCAATGCTCGGTGGACGCACTCTAATGAGCGTTTGAGCCGGTACTGTTCGACGAGAAGGCCGAGGCGCTCCGAGATATCGTGTCCATGAGCGGCGTCTATGTGTGCGTTGCTCGAGCGCGCTTTGTATGTAGATTGACTTCATCATCTTCCTGCCCTTATCCCGTTTTATTTGGGGTCGGCGCAACACGTTTTTTTCTTCCATTCTGTCCTGTCACTCGTCACGCTATCACTAACTCCCTTTTCTTTCATATCACTTCTCACACAATCCATCCATCTTTTCTTTCTGTACCTATATATTCTGTGCCTCTACTCTAATTACAACTAACTAAAATCAAACTAAAATATGGCGTCAAAAAACTCTAAATATAAATTCAGAACAGTTTTGACTGTGTGGCAAATGAATATCCTAGGCTTTCTTAGTATGTTATTACAATACTTTTGCCGTTTCTTAAAACCTACTTACGTGGATAAGTATTTTCAAATCTTTCTTCAGTAAACACCAGAAAGAGAACGCGTCAAGACGATCAACGAAAAGACTATTTTATGGAGACCCTATAAAATTTTTCCATTTCCTAGATGCATTTAGTACATGTAGATGCGGAACACCGGTATGGAACGTATCTACATTGTAACATTGCAAAACCTAAAAGAAGTCAAAACAAAATGGTTGGCTACAAAACAGCTTCACAAGATACAATAAACTATCATGACCATAAACAAAGCAGACCAGAACTAGACCGAAGTAAGACAATAAAACAAAAGAAGCATTGAATCAAGCACCAGTTATCTTGAAGTCCGATTTACTAAAAGTTTTAGTGCTTATAGAAGCAGTAGCGTAGGTAGTCGTGGGCGAAGTGGGCCCATGCCCTCGGCCTCGCCCCCAAAGGGGCCTCGTACAAGTGCAGCGTCAATGAAAGGCACAGTTAGCGGTACTCTGGTCTAATGAATAAGTAAGTTTATTGTGCGTAAAGCCAAGGAGTGGAATTTCCTGCCGGAGTCGGTTTCCTGATAGCTGCAACTTAGGAGTCTTTAAATCAATAGTGAATAGGTTACTTCTAGGTAAGCGTGATCCATTGTCGACCACATCATCGCTCACCATCAGGTGAGATGGTGGTCAAACGCGAGCCTATCAACAATAAAAAAAATAAAAAAAGTTTTGGGATCTACCCGTCAAAGTACAAATATTATTAGACCAAGTAAAGTAATCATAAACAAATTAAAGTTACGATCGGTACAAGATTTCGCATTTGACCACTATTTCACCTGATAGTAAACGACGATGTGATCGAACACTAGGTTGCGACAGTCGCTGTCTCGTTTTTTTGAATTTATGAAAGAAAAAGGTCTCGCTGAGGTCCCTTCGCCCACGTCTAAAATAGTCCACCCTACGCCTCTGTACACAAACCCCAAATTTTTCTCCAAGTCTCAAAGGTTTTGTATTACTTTGAACACTGTTTACATCATCGACTTCTGTTCTTTGCCAAAGACTTCGAAAGTCGTATATTTCGGTTTGATTTGATTTATTTGCTGATGGTAAAAGAAAAATAAATGTAGATTCTGGTTGTACTCCGACTTTTGTAACTTTTACTCCAATGCCAATTTACTTGTGGTTTGGATCAAAGGATGAAAGTTGAAGTTTGAGTGTAATATCAACAAGCAAGATGGTTTGATCCCTCGTAATCATGTACATAGGTAGACTGTTTACGTAGTATTTCGATTAAATTTTGTGGTTAAGAGGCTGCTTTTCCACTTGCTTATCGTCAACATCAAGCATGGTTTGCTGCTTCATCTAACGCAATCCAAAGCGATTTTTGACGAAAAGGCAACACAAAAAAAGAGAAATAACGCCTGAAAGCTCTGTTAGTATTCGGTAATTCCGTGATTTACTCGAATATTTTATAAAACTTGTTCCAGGAAATACCTGTATTTTTTTAATCCTTAAAAGTTTTTGAAAAAAAATTGACGTCATTTAGAATCTTAATAGAATTTGCAAGGCGTCTATAGTTATACTTTTTTGACTTTTTAAATTTTTGAGTAAATTATGAAGTGTCAAAGTTCATGCAAAATAGCAGATTTTCAGACGTTTTTACTAGATTAGTGTTACACATAACAAATTGATTTCAATAGAAGCCTAATATCCACAAGATAATATCCACACCGTGTTTCTAAAATATCTAATGAAAAATGTGTAATAACGTCATAATTGGTTATAAGCAGTTGTATGAAAAACAGTGAAAATGTGTGTCGAGTTGCAGCTCCTTAAAAAATTTGTTTTAGCGAGTAAACTAGGCTAAACTTTAACAGTTTCAAAGTTGAAAATATCTAAGATCTACTATCTGTTTTATTGTTTACCTCATTGGTTAGTAAGCCAAGACAATACT
Source organism: Mythimna lalbum (assembly GCA_949319445.1). NCBI lineage: Eukaryota > Metazoa > Arthropoda > Insecta > Lepidoptera > Noctuidae > Mythimna > Mythimna lalbum. Next base: position 18,863,204 of record OX439356.1, on the reverse strand, counting down.
TAAGGGCAATTGTTCAATTCGGAATGGTAGCGGTTGACAGGCCGCGCGCCCAGCCCCTTCTAGCATAGTTTCTACATTCGGCAAGAATACTCGTGTGGTTGGAGTAAAAATGATGGAATTGGTTTTTGTAGCACTTATTTCTGAAAGAAGAAGAAGAAGAATGGCAATAAAAAAAATAAAGGTGCTGGCGCTGCTTCGGGCAGTCGCGGCAAGGACCTCCCACTGCTGGTACTCAGACCTCCTTCCGAAGAGAGGGGCCGTAATCCACCACGTGACATGGATGTCCCATGTCTTCGAAGACAAACTGGTTTGCTCACGATGTTTCCTTTTACCGTTTTATGAGCAGTGGTAATTAAATAAATTAAACAAAGTAAAGCTTCGGAAGGCCTCCTACAAGGTGGACTGATGACCTGGTGAAGGTTTCGAGAATCCGATGGATGCGGGACGCGCAGGATCGATCATTGTGGCGATACTTGGGGGAGGCCTATGTCCAACAGTGGACGTGTCTCGGCTGAAATGATAATGATGATGAAAGCGCCTGCCTGGATTTTTTCCCATGATATATGACTTAAACTGTACCTTAGTCTGGGCCGTCACCACAGAGCCACCATTACTCTCCACTCCTTGCTTTCAGTAAAGAAATAAACTATAAATCAGTAGTTCTTAGGAAACATTTTGCGCATTACGATGGTGGCTCAAATCCGAGAAACGTAAAGCTTCAAATAACCCATCAAACCGCATGAAATATCGTCATTTAGAGAACGCCAAAACGTAGCACAATTCTCATTTGGAGACGAAAATAAAGAGTGCGTGATCACAGACTATAAGAACAGCGAACATCAAGCATCAGGCAACGTCAAATGAGGCTATAAATATTCATTTTTCAGTATTTTCGTGTACCTACATTCAGTTTTAAGGTACCGCTCCACCGTAGCCACGGCTAAGCTACACATAAAACTCTTGAATTTGGCAGGAATCTGCGACTCGTTTTATTTTGGGTGGGTAAAAATCATCCAAATGACCTCCCCCACCCTTAAGCGGAGCGGGAGATAGTGTCAGACTCTTACTGACTAAAAACCCACCCCGTTCCTTCTATCCTCTTCATACCGGGGCTTGAGTTCCTTTCGGGTAACCCTGGCCTTAGTAGGCTTCGACCCGGCTGGGCCCCTGCTGTTGCTGACAACTCCTTGAGGCGCGCGGGAACAGTGCGCGCAGTCAACAACTTGGGCTCGATCCGGACAGTTACAAGACGGTTGGACAGTGAGCTACCCATTGCTCGCCGTCCGAAAGCCCGTGCCTACGGTGGCCGGAAATCGGGATCGGAATCTCGGTGGTGGCTCGGGCGTGAACGCCGTTGCCTGTCGCAGTCGGCCTCCTCCTTTGCTAGCATTACTGCTTCGCAGAAGGAGGCGACCACCTGCCATTGCTCCTCGCTTCGGACCATAGCCTGTACCAACGCCCGGCGCGAGAATCTGCGACCTGTGTAACTGTTTTACTGAGAAACTATCAATCAAACTTTACCGCTCTGGGAGGGGAGTGAGAATAAGAAGGAGAAAAACTACGTGTGTTTCTTCAAAGTTGCCCATTGGTGGAGTGGGTAACCATAATTTCAGCCGCATGCCCTTTGCAATTCAAGACTGCGGTAACTCTTTCAATCAATCCTGCATATCTCGCAGGAACCGGTCTAGTAGGCCTCGTTCGTATTGCAGAGAGCTCTTGGAGGCGCTCGTGAAATACAAAGCGCCGTTAACCCGGGTTTGGCCATTACCAGGAGCCCTACCACAACCTCTTAACGTGAACCATTTGAAGACCTAAACTGAACTATTAAAGGGATGGAGCTATATAGGTTTAATAGCTCGATTTCTCTTTCTTGCTTGCCTGCTTGAGATTGTGACACGTTACGGTAAGGCCTCAGACAGCAAGTTAGGGGGGTAATTCTTGGCCATGGTGCGCAAGGTTCACAGGGTTGTCTCGACTGCTAAAGACATCATTATCAAATATCTACATACATTCACATTTTAAACAGGTTAATTTTCTTTTTTTTTTTGTTTGTAGGGGATAATCTCTGAAAGTAGGTACTGGTCCGATTGCGATATTTTTTTCACCGATAGAAAGCTGCTTTATTCCTGAGTGACATAGGCTATAAATTTTATGTATGCGAGCGAAGCCACGGGCAAAAGTCAAACTAAGCGTGTCACCATAGGTATGATCATCATCATCTCAGCCGATATACGTACAATTATACATTATTGTTTTACACATTCGTACATCATTGTTTTTCCTATTCATACATTATTGTTTTTAATAGCTATACTCCATTCGCAATAAGATTAGACATTTTACCAAACCTTTTTACTGTCCGTTTCATCGATTTCTAAAGTGAAAAATGTTCTCAGTACACATTCATCCTCTTTGATTCTTTTTGCATTAGTTATTTGGTTTTTTTTTTTGTCAGACTACACAGAGTTTAGAGAAACGAGAGACGTCATTGCTATAGAATAGATAGTACTGATACTGACGTCATATTGAAACGAAATTTATTGCCGTGCAATAGCGTTGAGCATAAATTCCGACTATCGAAGCCAAAGCTGGCTGGTAATTTTCTTAGAGTAGGTATATGGTTACAGGATCGTTCGTTGTGGCGACACTTGGAGGAGGCCCATGTCCATCTTTCAGCTGAAATGATGATGTTGACTAATTAAAAAATAGTGATGTATAGGATGAGCACTGAGACATCTTTGTTCAGAGTTTCTCATCTTATATAACAGTGGACAATTGACTTTATCTTCCTACAGGCACGTTTATTTTATCAGAATATACTACGGCTAGTCTTCAAGGAATTGGGTAGGTATTATCTTCTAAGTTATTATCTTTTTATCGGATATTTTCTGGGCTTGCCTGAGGACCGTCGAGATGGTCACTCGCCTTTCATACGTTACAGATTTTGGTCATTCTGAGTGAGTAAAAAATATACTGGCCCGCAAAAATAATAGGTCACATAGAAAATCTGTGAAATCTCCTAAAGCTTTTTTTTTTGTCGATGGGGAAAATCATCTTAAGACAAAACCCGCTCTTGGGTGGAGCGGGAGATAGTGTCAGACTATTACTGACTAAAAACCCCACCCCGTTCCTACTAGCCTTCATACCGGGGCTCGAGTTTCCTTTCGGATAACCCCGGCCCTGGTAGGCTTCGACCCATGGCTCGCCGTCCGCGAGCCTGCGTCTGCGGTGGCTGGAAATCGGGATTGGAATCCCGGCGGCGGCGGCGAGGGCGCCGTTGCCTGATGCGGTCGGCCTCCTCCTTTGCTAGCATTACTGCTTCGCAGAAGGAGACGGCCGCCTGCCACTCCTCTTCGCTCTGGACATTGGCCAGAACCAATGCCCGGGTGCGAGAGGTCTCCGCCGCAAATCTCCTAAAGTGATGTAAGTACTTAGATCGCTCGTAAAAATAACAGCTTATAATCTCAAGAAATTTTTTTGTGCACAAGTTACGGCTTAAAAAAAAATAACATATCGTCCAACTCTTGTATTCTTCTCTCTTAAAGAACCTATTTTATACCTACCAGAAGTTGTAGTGAAGAAACAATTTTTTTTTCACAAAAGTTGAAATAATCTTCTAAACCATAAACACGGTTTAATAACAAGGCATAAACCAAACCCTTTCACTCTAATTAAAAGAACTTAAACCAACACTTTCATGCACAACAAAACGGTGACAATAAAAACCACTATAAAAAAACACCGGTCAAGTGTGAAAAGGTTCGCGCACGAGAGGTTCTCTATCAAACTTATTTAGGTAAATATTTGTGCAAAAAATATTTACATATTTATAACTAAAGTAAAAAAAATCTCGTAAATTTGTCGCAAAAAAGTAATTATTTTGGGTTGTAAATTTTTTTTTTCTACGACTATTTATTTCTGCTACGTGGCATTATTTATTTTTGCCAAATATCTTGATTCTAGGTCAACAAGCACAAAAAGATGCCGCAAAAATGTCTTATCTTCAAATTGCGTCGAATTTAGAAGTTTTATTTTTTCATTACCATATCTGATTATTAAAATCAATTTCAGCCTAATACCTCATCACGTTTCTGAGAAAAATAAACTTGAAACAGACGAACAACAAAGTGATTCTATAGAGGTTCCGTTATTGTCGATTGAGATACGGAATTCTAAACAAAACACACGAGAATTACCCTTTAAAAGAACATAAAATCAAGCGATACAGTTTTATTGGCCAAGCCTCCTGCTGACCGATCGCTATCGCTAGTAATTAGCGGGAAAACAAAGGGAAGCCTGATAAATCGAGACTCATTAAACGTGAACCAACCCCGACTCAGTGATTATTAACCTGAAACGATTCTTTCAGTGAACCAGTAGTGGGTTGTCTGGGTAGGGAAGCGCGCTGATTTTATAGACAGTATTTTTTTTGTATTAATTTTTTTTTTGCGTATTCGTATCCAAAGCGTAAAAACGACTCTCTGCCAACAGGCTGTATCTCATGAACGTTGAAAGCTTGGCCGTTGAAATTTTCACAGTTGATGTATTTCTGTTGCCGCTACTTATAACAAAATCTGATATTTGAAAATCAGAATAAAGTATATTGTTTAAAAAATGTTATATAGATAATTTTACGGAACCCTTCTTATGCAAGTCCGTTTATTAGTTAAAAAAATTATGTTCATGTTTCACTTTAATTCAAAGTGAAGATAGGTATGGATATAAAATTTTACGTAGATATTATTTTAAGTCAGAAGCATTCAGCCTTATAATGTTTCTACATAATTATAAGACTTAGGCCAGAATGCCAGAGAAATCGGACTGGGTCTGAGTAGTCAAGGATTTCGACACTGCAACTTTGTAACAGCGACCACAATGGTCAAAAAGTTCAAAATTTATGCTCGACCTACGTATGCTACGTGATACTTTTACCATATTTTTTGTTCATCGTCATTAGGGCATGAATATTTCGGTCCAACGAGCTTAACACTCATCAATCATTCCCCAATATCTGCATGACAGATTTTTTCATTGTTTTATTAATAATGCCATTTAAATCAGATTGATATTATAAAGGCAACGACAGATCTAATGTGTGTGTTTTATTTTACTTTCACATACCTATTATTCAGTCGTCTACTAACAATATACTACAGTTTCACGAATTCATCGTATGTATGTATTTAGTAAACTATCATACTTTTTTTGTCGACCCAGAATTATTGCTGACCAGTGTAAGTATTGTAAATGCAAATAGAATAGAATAGAATAAACTTTATTGTATACCAAAAACAGTAAATTTAAAAGTAAGTAAGTAAGTAAGTTTGTATGCTTATTCTTTACTCATTCGCCTTCAAATAGCTAAATGGATATGAATGAAATTTAGCAGACGGCTAGGCACGTACTCTGTAATAGGAAATAGGTTACTTTTTTTGAGTATTTTTTTTTTATTTTTGAGCAAGTGAGGCTGCTGTTTGCAGTATTTTATATAATTTCAGCGGTTTTGTCTACGTGAAAGTAGAAATAGCATTCTACTAGTGAAAAGATTAAAATTAAAAGGCCCAGCTCCCTAGTCAAGTTACGACTGTTTCATTTCGCTTCGCTTCCGATTTCTTTATTCTGACATCATCTCAACGCTCACTCACGTGGTCGAAACTTTTTTTTATTATTATGGATAGGTTCGCGTTTTACCACTATCTCATCTGATGGTAAGCGATGATGTGAACGACATTAGAAGCGATTTCCACAACAAAAATACACGTAGTAAACACGAAATTGTATTACCCAAATGGAGATTAGCTAAGACCAGCAAGTCATTCCTAGTAAACAGCATACGCTTTTACAACAAGCTACCAAAGGCGGTAACTGAACTTAGTGAGGGAAAATTTAAAACGCATATTAAGCGTGTCTTAACCAAAAAAGCATATTACAAGGTTAAAGACTATGTCGAAGACACGCTTGTTTGGCAATGACTACCTCTGCATATGTGGCTCCCTGGTAACTCACCAATATTGTGTCTGTTAACTGCTCCACCTCTGTTTTAATATATATACATTTTTTATTTGTATTTTTTTTCTATAGGACATTGCTTTTGCAATACTTTTTTTTTAAATTTTTGAGACTTCAACTACCTTAAACTCGTTGATAATTTATTTTGTTAACAATTTATTGATAGTTGCAATTATCTATATTTTTCTTGTTTTTTTTTTTTTTATATAGCCTCTTTTTCGTTTTGTAATGTGAATGTGAGAACACTGTATACCTTACAAACCTTTAGATTACTTCCTATTTAAATTACTTTTTTATTTGAATTACTTATTTTATTTTTTGCTTTTGTGTACAGTAGGTATTGATATACACTGTTCTTACATACTATCATATTGTAACACCTACCACTTTTTTTAAAAGAGTAACCATGGAGTTTCTTGCCGGTTCTTCTCCATAGGAAACGGCCAATTTGGAACCGTGCACTAGCTTCTGACGTTTTATAAGTGCCCATGTAGGCCTATGTGAAATAAAATATTTTGACTTTTTGACTTTTGACTTTGACGATGGAATACGCTTGCCTTTCTAGGCAATCTATTCACTCTTGACTTAAAGACCTAGGCTATAGCTATCAGGAAACAAAGATCCTGGCCTGGCAGAGAATTCCACTCCTTAGCTGGAAACGAAACGGTCGTAACTTGGCTTGGGGGCAGTAGTTTTTGACTTTATTCATCACAATAAAAATACCAATCTTTTCTCCTTACTATTAACTCTTATATTACTCTTATTACTCTCTTACAGTGTGATATCAATATTTTCCCCGCACTAGTGTTCATTGGCTGACTCGGCGCTGCGTCGGCGTAATTTATTATTTGAAAACTGCACTATTGCGGTTTAAATCCCACATGTTACGGTACAAATGAGTTACTACGACGCTAATATGGTACTTATAGATTTTACTTTGTTTTTGGAAGTCGTTCAAAGTTTCAAATTGTTATTTTATTTATGTATTTCAAATTTAATCAATTTATTCGCAATAAGTGTTGGTAGAATAAAATATGATTACAGATCCAACATTTGGGGTAGTAGTTATTCATTATAATTGTAATTATACAATTACAATTATAAGGGCCTCCTACAAGGTAAGCCGATAACCTGGTAAGGGTTGCGGGAATCCGATGGATGCGAGAAGCAGGTGGCCTCCCCCAAGTGTCGCCACAATGAACCAGGACCGTTCATTGTGGCATAAATAATGTATGTTGTTGTTATTGTATAATCAATTTCTTATTTACAATGTATAAGCACTAATTATGACTTTAATAATATTCATTATCGTCGTCATCATCATTTCAGCCGATAGACGTCCACTGTTGGACATATGCCTCCTCCAAGTGTCGTCACAATGGCCGATCCTGTGCGTGATCCTGGTCCTGGCTACTAACTGTTCTGGGATAATGTAAAATTTTGGTGACTTATTTTTTTTTAATTTACGTCAAAAACTTTAACGTGACGTAGTAAGCCAAGCCTTACGCCATATCTTTTCAGGCCCCCTAGCCAAGTTGCTAATCTGTAATAGTTAACGCTAGAAGAAAGCCTCAAATGTACGGGAGTGCTGTCTTCTAAACGCTCAGTCACGTGGTCAGAACAAAAGAATTGGCGGCAAGGTCAACTCGAAGCGTTCGACGCAAGCGAAACAATTGTAACTTGGCTAGGGGGGCAGCTCTCTTTATGGCCATAACCTAGCATGGTAGTTCGGTCTAAACCCCCACAAAACACAACGACAACATACTATAGACAAAAAAAAAAAATTGCTATCAGATACACAACCAAAAAGATATATCCTTGGCGACATAAAACTTTCTTTTACTTCTTCCAGTCTCCGATAATCTATAAATAAACAAGAAACAACACTAAGTTCTTAAATCCGGCACAAACTAATATCCCGCACAATATTTTCCCATCACTAGCTCCGACCATTTTGCTCATTATTTGAAAACTTTTCTCATTCACCATTTCTCTCTTCACTGAAGAATGAAGATATTTATTAAATACTAACTCTTACTCCCGACTTCGTCCCGGTGGACATCTTACTTTTATTCCGGCAAACATAATTTGTGTATAATATTCTCACACCAGGGACTGAGGAAATTGGAAGAAATTGGAAGAAGCTTATACCTTGACAAGGGGTTTCTATAAAAATACATATTATTATTATGAGAAACAAAATTATTATTTATAAGCTGTAACTAATATTAGAAATAGGTATTTACACTGAACTAATCTATATCTATATCTATACTTATAATAAATCTGTAGAGAGGTCAATTCTGTACATGAAATATATTTCCAAAATAACTATCAGGGGGTGATTAGTGATCGATACTGATGCCAAAAATGCAAACAGTAAAATTTTTGTCTGTCTGTCTGTCTGTCTGTCTGTCTGTCTGTCTGTCTGTCTGTCTGTCTGTCTGTATGTTCTTTATAGAAACAAAAACTACGCGTTGGATTTTAACGAAACTTGGTACAATCATTCCTCATACTCCTGGGCAGGTTATAGTATACTTTTCATTACGCTACGATCAATGGGAGCAGAGCAGTGAAGGGAAATGTTGGGGAAACGAGAGAAATTACTCCATTTTTTAAGCTTCCGTCGCGTTTGAAGCCTTAATGGTTAAAGCTACACAGAAATCATGTATAACGGAAATGTTCTCCTTAAAATTATATAAAAAATATCCCAAGACATCATATGTCTATCTTTTATGGTTGACTCACAATAACACATGTAACTCCCGATAGCTTAGCAGTTCGGAGCTTTCTGTTTATTTTTGTCTATGGCACCATATCTAAGGTGTGTGCACACTGTCACGCGCGTAAGTGGAAGGGAGAGATCTGGAACGTCTCGAATCGTCTCGCGCATCACGTTGTTTTCCAGGCTCTTAGAATTCGACACCAGACGTTTCAGATCTTTGATTTTGACGACTCCGTTGTCGCTGGCATAAGCAACAGGATCCGCGTACGAAGTCGCTGGCAGAAGCTAGTAATAAATAATACGTATAATGCTTGTTTTTAAGGGTAATAAAAAAGGTTCATTATTATCTCTTTTATTCACTTACGTAGATATATGTATAAATTATAGTTTTCATTATTAAAATAAAAAGTTAAAAAATAATTATTGGTATTTCCTTTATTCATTATAAATACTTACGTATAAATTAAATTTTATTTTTATTTAAAAAAAAGGTGACAAAAAGACTTTATTTTAAACCTTGCTGCTTACATAGTATCTATTTTAAGAATAATTGAGTAATTTTTTTTTTTAGTTCTTTAGGGTTTTAGTTTTAATTAAGTTAAGTTAAATTTATTTGTTGTTGAAGAAGTTAAACAAAATGTTTTTTATTTAATTTAATTACACATTGAATAAGTAATCCTAAAATTATTTTAGGCTGTTTTTACGTTTTTGATTTAAAAATAGCTGCAATCGAATCGGTACCCGATTCTGAACTTACTACTTGTATTTATATTATTGTAGGGTACATGTACCAACAGCACCACAGTTCTGAAGCTTACATACCTTCGAAGACCTCCAGAATTAGAGACAGAGTTACCAAGTTAGAAGTGTTTTACATAACTTTGAGTATGTTAATAACGTTACCCTACCTTAAGGGACGAGCGACCCTTCAACACTTCGTGGTACCTATGTTCTAGACATGTACCTAGGTGTCAGGAACATTGTAACTTTGAGTCTAATATTTAACTTCATACTGAATAGATTATAGGGTTGCTAGCTTCTGCCTGCGGCTTCATGAAATAAAAAGTTATGCTAAGGGTACATACTTCAGTTGTCAGCAATCATAGGGGCCCAGCAGGGTCAAAGGCTACTGAGGCCATGGGTGATGCAAAAGAGATCCTCGGGGCCCTAGAAAAATGGCAAACTAGTACTTGAATGCGATCCTACCTGAAAACCAGTAGTGATGCAATCGTTGATAGAAGATAGAAGATAGAAGACCGCAGCAGGCAAGTTGTTCCAGTCCCTCGATGTATGCGGTATAAAAGACGAGGTAAAACGCTTAGTTTGGACCGTAGAGATTTCAATAACCTAAGGGTAGAAAGATTAAGGTACCCTTCGCCTTTGCTCAAGGCTTCTTATCTACCTTAATATTATAAAGAGGTATGGTTTGTTTTTTGTTTTTATGATTTTTTGATTGTAGGAGTACTGGCCCAATTGTTAAAATTTTTTCACCGATAGAAAGCTGCTTTTTTCCTAAGTGGCATAAACTATATATTTATTTCCTGAGTATATTTATGTACTCAGGAAAAAAGCATACAGTAAAGTAAAAGTCTTACACTATCTCTCGCTCCGCCCAAGGGCGGGGGATGTTATTTGGATGATTTTTACCCACCGCAAAAAAAAACCTTTTGTAATCTTGGTGTGCAATAAAGTATACATAATTAAATAAATAATACCTACTTGTATTTTTTATCTATCATCATATCTAGAAGGTGTACAGGTTGCAAGCGCTTCTTAAGATTTCCTAGTAGATCTGTGCTGTTGGGTTTCCTTCACTGAATTATCTCGGTAGCAGCCCGAATCCGGATCTCAAGGAAGACACGTACAAGGCGGATAGACCTCATTCCGCACTGAACGTGCTAGACGACATTTATCGCTTTCGATTGGAAAGCAAAATTGTCACTTTCTTCTTAGCGTATTGATGGCAAAACTAGTTAAATTCCTTGCCTGGCCCAGAATTCAGTCACGGCAATGCTGTCATTAGGTCCACGTGATGCAGGATGGCAGGTGGGACTTGGTCTGCGGAGAGGCGCCGTCCGAGAACCCCCACCCGTGGAGATAGTCTTTTTCTCTACCTACCTACCCAAATCATGAACGGCGCGTAATGTTCCACGAACGCCTCAAAGAGATGTCAGCAAAACCGTAGGGGCTTAGCAGGGTCGAAGCCTGGAGTCCTGGAAGGCAAAGCCAAAGAAGGAACATAGGTGTGGGTTTTTGTCAATAAAAAAGTGACACGCTCTCCTGCTCCACCCTTGAGAGGTCACGTTATTGGATGGTTTCCCAACCTTTAAAAAAAAGTAACTACAATATACTTTTCTGCCTGACTCTGCAGAAAATAAAAATACAGCCATGATATTACGTAATATAATACTAATAAATGCTTTGCCATAAAGCAAAAGTCCCCCAGTAACATTTATTTGACAAAAATAAAATAAGCTTGAAGAAAATGGCGGATTGGCAAGAGCAATAATGATAATGTCGGCTCATTCGATGCTTATTATTACGCTCATTTGACTAACGAGATGAAAGGGGCTTATGGGAATCAATAGCAAGCGGCTGCCAACTTTTGCGTCTAAATGTCCGGGCCTCAAAAAAACGTCGCTTCAAGCTTCTTTGTGAGGTGGCCTTTTTTTGTGGCTCGTAAAAAACGCTCGAAGCCGCCTCAAGCTTCTCCGGTCACAAGCTGTCTAGGCTTCTAGCTTTTTTTTGTGACCGCTTCTAGCGTTTTTTTGTGGCCGCTTCTAGCGTTTTTTTTAAGCAGCCTTATTTTGTGGCTCGTGTGCGGCAAGGTCGCCACAAAAAAACGCTTGAAGCCACTTCAAGCTTCTCCGGCCACAAGCTGTCGCCCGCTTCTAGCTTTTTTTGTGGCCGCTTCTGGCGTTTTTTAACCGACTTCTAAAAAAGGAGGTTCTCAATTCGGATGTTTGTATTTTTTTTATGTTTGTTCGCGCATAGCTTGGTCGCTTGCCAACCGATTTCAAAAATTCTTTTTTTTTTTGTTGGAAAAGGTATACTTGCCAAATAGTCCCATAGTCACCAAGTTGGGATCTGATGATGGAATCTTGGTGAAATCGAGGGAACTCGTCAAATTCAATTAATTTTTTTAGTGAAGTCGGTTATTTTTTTTTATAAAAAGTGTTTTTGTGGCCCGTGTGCGGGGACAGTTAGAGTTTATAATAATAATAATATTCCACAACTACCACACAACGCTGTCTAGTCCCAAGCTAAGCAGAGCTTGTGTTATGGGTACTAGACAACTGATAAACATACTTATATATTTCTAAATACATACATATATAGATAAATTACACCCAGACACAGAACAAATGATCATGCTCATCACATAAACATTTGTCCTGGGTGGGAATCGAACCCACGACCTCTGGCTTAGCAGTCAGGGCCATTAACCACTAGACCAACAGGCCAGTCAGTTTGGTCGTAAGATTACTTCAAACCAGTTGAATGAATCTAGAGTTGGACACAATGTTTGGCAAGTCTTAAAGTTTTGAATTAGAAAATGTTAGTAAGTACTTTACGTTATTGTTTCGCCAACATACACACTATAGATAGATAGAAAGAAAAAAGAAAGAAAGAAAACATGTTTATTTGACACACCATGATTCACTATTTAAAGTTCTTTTTTTAATCTTTTTCTCACAATTTTCTTTTTCTTTGTATTAAATTAATCTTTATCTAGTATTATATTTATTATCTTCAGTTGCTTTTGCCGCAATAAAACTGAATTAAAAAAAAAATCGTCAGGAAACTGTGGTGAGAAACCTAAGTTGACAGCGCTATTCTAAGTGCCTCTTAAAGAGACGTCAGCAAAACTAAAAAAGGCTGTCGCCTGGGTCTGCAGGAACTTTGGAAAGAGGAAACATGACCCTAGAACGTTAAGAGCAACTGGAAGACCAGTGGGGTTTATTCCGTAAAAGTCTGACACGCCCTCTTGCTCCATTTTTGAGCAGGAAAAGATTTGACTATGATTTCCTCCATAAAAAAAGAAGCTCCAAACTTAAGCAGACAATTTGGCTTTCAAATAGATCCTTTACTAAAACTTAGCATAACATAAATATAAATAAATGTAAATATAAACAAAATACATAATGCTGATCATTATCATCTGCGGAATGATAACGGCTTTGTATAATTCAGTCTGGAACTATGTTTGTGTACCTAAATTACTTGGTCATAGCAATTTGAATCAACTATCCTAAATTAGCTTGAACTTTCGTGATGAGTTTCGCTTGCCAAAACTTATTAAACATCTGGCAAATTGGTAACTAAGTTTTTCAATTAGTTATTTTTGTAATCTGAAAGATATCTGTAAGTATAGTTTTTCTAGAGCTATGTTTTCTGTTACAGTTTTGAGTCGTTTGGAGTCGAAGCGCTTAGGTCTTTTTCAAAAAAAATATCAAACCATGATCAGCCAGGCTTGCGGACGGCGACGGCGACGTCCGATAACTGTCCGGACCGAGCCCAAGTCGTCGACGGCGCGCATTGCCCCCTCGGGCCTCAAGGAATTGTTAGTAACAGCAACGGTCCAGCTGGGTCGAAGCCCTCTGGGGCCAGGGTTAACTCCGAAAGGTAGCTCAGCCCCGGTATATAAGGCACGAAAGAACGGGGTGGGATTTTTAGTCAGTAATAATCTGACACTATCTCCCGCTCCGCCCAAGGGCGGGGATGTCATTTGGATGATTTTCACCCACCGAAAAAAAAATCATGATCAGCTGTTTAATGTTCCTACTGCTGGGACGCAGGCCGTCTCTCTCTAGGAGAAGGAATGGGCCGTAATCCACTACGCGTGCCCAGTTAGTGAATGTCATGTGTCTTGGAATTTTTGGTTCTAGGACATAACGGTTTTCTCACGATGTTTTCAGAGATGGTGATGAAATAAATTACACAAAATAATGCGCCTGGTTACGACTCGTAAATCGGGGCCGACTGATCGGAACTGCGCAACCCTAGGGCTGGCTTGTTCTTCGCCTAAAGAATTAGCATTACCATTCAACGTGGCAATGCTGCCAATCTTTAGAGCACATTTCCGGATGACAAGGATGTAGAGAAACAGAATTTTTAATGTAAGTACCTATTATCTCACCGAGAGCGTAAGTACAAGCCTTTCATTTAATCCAACAGTCATGAAACAAACAACTTAGAAGAAAAACCCCGATTCTTTTCACAGATAAATCCTTAAAAAGGGTGACTAAGCAAAAAAGGAAAAAAATACGCAAATTCCTTAAACTTTTTCAACGCATTGCAGCAGTCTCAAACATTTTTAAACTCTTTCGGACCACCATCTGAGGCAGGAAGTTTTTCTTAAGGCGTCAGATAACGTGACTGGCGAATTCCATACAATAGAAATTTCCTGGAAATAATATTATGTAAGTAGTTCGTTTTCAAAATTGTATTTGTAACAAAACTTAGAGGATCCACTGCGCCTAAAAGAAACATCAAAAAAAAGTGTTGTAAACCAATATAGCCAATGCCGGTTAGTCCTAACCGGCACGGGAATTTTTGAAAGGGATACCGGGGCCCTGAAATGCCAAGAGCAACTGAAGGAACACTGATTGGTTTTTAGTCAGTAAAAGTCACACGCTCTCTCGCTCTACTCTAAACATTCCCGTTTAACGTAGAGCGAGAGAGAGAGAGAGTTATTAAAGGATTGATTCCCCACCTATATTTTGACTTCACAAAGAAATAAAATGTATACGTAATCTGAAAGCAATATGGATGCTTAATTAAAGAAAAGACTATTTTCCAAAAAAACAATAGAAAGAAAGAAAAGAAAGAAAGAAAGAAAACACGTTTATTTGGCACACAGGTACACATAATGAGATAACAATATAATTATGGTATACAAACTTAACAATAAAAGTTCGATAAAAAGTTGCATGGCTCAAACTAACAAATTATTATGTATTGGATTGGTTTTCGTGGTTATCTTGTCTTATTAGTTACATAAATTTGTTTTCTTTTAATACGCTTTTATTTGCTTCACCTGCATATTTGCTTGCTTGTTTGTTTGCTTGTAACCACCGCCGTTGAACTCGATTTTGCCCAACTTTGGGCTATCAGATTTTCATTAAACTTTGCACACCCATCAAAGACGAATGACAATACAATAATCTGATAAAAATATTCAATTATCCTGATTAGGCCAGGATAAAAAAAAAATAATTAAAAAGCTATTCACTCAAAAGTGAAATATATAATTAAAAAAAAAAATAACTAACAAAACACGCTTTCATAGTATATTAAACTAAAAAGTGTAAAATAATTTTCAATATCGATAGAAAATAATAATAGTCAACGAAAAATATTATTGTGGTAAAAGAGTGGGCTTTGTGCCATATTTTTCGTAAATCGAGCACACCACGCTCTTTTCACAATAATACTGCACAAACGCCCTTAAGAAGAAAATCAGATCGGAAAACCAGAGTTCAAGGTACGCAGCGCCTTAACGAATATTTATGACTTGCGAATTCACAGACGGCTAACTACAGCAAACAAAGCAGGAAATATGTTTAAAACTTGCTATTTGTAAACGTTTCCAGTCAACTCTGTTTGTTTTGACTTATTTGGTTACCACGAGTTTGTGGCTGAAATTTTCTCGCTGAAGATTTACATATGTCTGATTTTTGTGATAATGTTACCTTCCACATGAAAGCGAGGAAAGGCGTCTAGCACGTTCAGTGAGGAATGAGGTCTAATCCGCCTCGTACGTGTCTTCCTTGAGATCCGGATTCGAGCTGCTCCCTAGATAATTCAGTGAAGGAAATCCAATTGCACAGATCAGAGGCGCTTGCAACCTGTATACCTGCTAGATATTATGATAGATAAAAAATTCGATTATTATTTATTTAATTATAAATACTTCATTGTACGCAGCATTATTACAAATCACGCTTAAGAAGGTTTTTTTTTCCGGAGGGTAAAAATCATTCAGATGACATCCCACGCGCGAGCGGGATGGTTTGTCAGAGTTTTATTGACTAAAAACGCAATCTCCTGTTCCTTCGTTGCCTTTAATACCAGGGCCGAGTCTTTCTTTCAGAAGCAGACCCTTGACGCCAGTAGGCTTCGACCCTGCTAAACTTCTACGGCTACGGTACGGTCGCTGGTATCTCCTTGAGGCACGCGTGGAACACTTCGCGCCGTCGACGACTTGACGACTTGGGCTCGGTCCGGACGATTACCGGACGGTAGGATGGCTCATTGCTCGCCGTCCACAAGGTCCGTGAACGGCACCGACAGGATCCCGATTTTTTTTTTTTTTGGCGACGGGGATAATCATCTTATGACAAAACCCGCTCTTGGGTGGTATGGGAGATAGTGTCAGACTCTTACTGACTAAAAACCCCGCGCCGTTCCTTCTAGCCTTCATACCGGGGCACGAGCTCCCTTTCGGACAACCCTGTCCCCAGTAGGCTTCGACCCAGCTGGGCCCATCCTGCTGCTGACAACTCCTTGAGGCGCGCCTGGCGTCTAGAAGTCTTTTCCTTTACGCATGCAGCCGCCTCCTTCGCTAGCGTTACTGCTTCGCAGAAGAAGGCGTCAGCCTACCTTTTGATTCCTTCTTGCTCTGGACCAATGAATGAATTCATTATTAATTTGCAAAAGTAATGACAAATCATGGATAACTTTGGAACATCGTTTTTTATTTTATTTTAGACTACACAAATATGATCAGTAACGGGTACAAATAGAGCCCCATTTTTTTGTATTAATTAAAAATGGAGGTGAATAAATCAAGGGTGTTTAAAAAATAAGTTTCCAATGGTACAGTACAGTCGAAATATGTTGGCCGCTCTGAATTGGAGCTCTGAACTATTGCGCAAATTCGAATAAAATCATAACACGCATTCGTCATAAATGATTCTTAAGAGGGTCCTTCTCCACTCGCTTATCGTAAACATCGAAAATGGTTTAAAAGCTTGTTACTTCATTTAATGCAATCCAACGCGATGTTTGATGAAAAGGCAACGCAAAAAAAGAGAGATAACGCCTGGAAACTCTGTTAGTATTCGGTAATTCCGAGATTTACTCGAAAATTTCACAAAACTTGCTCCAGGAAATAGCTGTTTTTTTTAAACCCTTAAAAGTTTTTGGAAAAAGTTGTCGTCATTTAGAATCTTAATAAAATTTGCAAGGTCTTTAGAGGAATATTTTTTTGACTTTTTTAATTTTTAGGCAAATTATGAAGTGTCAAAGTTCATACAAAATAGAACATTTTCAGAGGTTTTTACTGGATTAGTTTTACACAAATTTAGAAATTGGTTTCTTTAGAAACCTAGATAATATCCACAAGATACTGTGTTTCCAAAATATCTAATGAAAAATGTGTAATAACGTCATAATCAGTTATGAGCGGTTGTATGAAAAACAGTGAAAATGTGAGTCATGATGCACCACCTTAAAGTAAAATACTGCGCAAGCAAGAGTTCTAAGTTCAGAGCAGTTAAAATATGTCGGCTGTATTTCGTATTGGTCGTATTTATTCCATTTTTTTTTTTAAACTAGCCCTTACTGTCCCACTGCTAGGCAAAGGCCTCCCCCAAGTCCTTCCAAAATTTCTTTTCTTGCGCCGTCTCTAACCAGTCCTTGTGGTAGGCGTCCGAATCATCCCGCCACCTCTTTCTAGGCCGGCCTCGACGGCGCTTTCCCTCAGTAGGAACCCACTGTGTGGCGATTGGCAATCTATTTATTTCATACATTGATTTTTTTATTATTTATTTTAAGTATTTTTAAATAATAATCCAACGACGATCAAAGATTGCATCACAGCTTACCATCAAGTGGGGTCGCAGTCAAGCACTTTATATCAGACATTTTTTTTTTAATTTTCTTTACAGAGTGAAACAAATACACCTCTATCACACTTTTTTGTACTCACCGGTTAAACCTTGCAAATAAATTTTAAAACAGGTTGAGCTGTATAACTATGTAATTTGGATGACAATCTATTAATATGGTACCATGGAGCTGGTCTGATGATGGAGTCTATTAGTGACCACGGGAACTACTGAACGCAACAAAATAACCCCATCGTGTTTGAGCTGGTCTCGATGAGCAACCGCGCGATAAAACTTTGTTTTAAAAAAGTGTCTTTCATTGAAAACTTTTTACATTTCTGATAACCCGCAAACTTCCCCGTAAACTCAATCCCAATAAGTAAAAACCGGCGAAGTGCAAGTTGGACTTGCGCAAGAAGGGTTCCTCAACATTTATATTATTATATACAACATTAGATACAACATATACTAGGCAAAACGCGTTAGTTGTATGGAGCCCTTAAATATTAGTTGTCAGCAACAGGCCAGCTGGGTCGAAGCCTACTGGGGCCAGGGTTATCCGAAAGGAAACTCAAGCCCTGGTATGAAGAGGCTAGAAGGAACGGGGTGGGTTTTTAGTCAGTAAGAGTCTGACACTATCTCCCACTCCACCCATTCTGTGTACTTATACAATGTCGTGTGGGTAACAAGCAAAAATACTGGCCAAGTGCATGTCTGACCCGTGGCATAAGGGTTCCGTACCGTATGTAGAAAATTACAGCAAAAAAAATCACGGGTAAATAAGGGAGGCCCTATACAACAAATATGAAAATATTTATTTTATTCTTTTTATCACCCCATCAGAGCATCTTCCCCCTGGACGCGAACTGCAGTGGTCAATTTGGAAATCTCTAAACCGACTGCGAACCCAGGTTGGCTGCTATAAAAGCAATCTGGCCAAATGGGGCTTTCTCGACCCATCTCTAGCACAGTGCCAGTGTGGAGCCTCTCCACAGGACATGCGCCACTTGCTATGCTGCCCATCTTGCATTACCACCTGCAGTTTTCAGGATCTATACGAGGCCAACAAGAGAGCCGTACAGGTTGCCAAATATTGGTCAGAAAAAGTGTAGTTTGAGAGCATCGACACGAAAAGAAGAAGAAGAAGTTAGAAGTTACAGCGAAAGAAGAACACATTCTGTGAAAATTTCAACTACCCTACCACGGTTCATGAGATACAGCCTGGCGTCAGACTGGCGCACAGCGGAGTCTTAGTAATGAGCTCCCATTTTTAGTCTTTGGATGCCGAACCCTAAAAAGAAAACTTTGTTTTTCCGAGCGCTACCGAAGCTCCCTCCTTCTGAAGTCAGCTCCATCCATTCATTGGCGTTCAAAAAAGCGTCTCCAAGTAAGTTTAATTAAATTCAAAGCAAAAGTTCGTTATTACGCGGAAGGGGGCCGCAGCAATTGATTGTTTTGGAATACTTCGTTCAAGTAACATAATTAGGATCATTTGTTTTGAAGGGACGATTTTAGGGTTAAGGACAAAATGGCGGTTGTTTTGCGGAAACACAGAACATTTTAGCGGTAGTACGGTTATCTGAAAAAAGTTTCAGATAACCGGGTATTCAGAGTAAATCGTAGATCATGTGGCAATTTACTCACGGATGGCTAATGATAAACTAATGCACGCATCCATACTAAATTGCTACTTTTAACTATTATTATTATTTTTAAAGATAAGGGGCTATGCATCTCCCATAGTGTAGGAGATGTAGTCACTGCGACCTAAAAGATCTATTGTGACTCGCCACCTTGTTAGAGTAACTCTTTTAGCCGGGAGGCTTCCAGGAAGTCTAGAATACTCCTAGCTTTAAGAGTTTTAATCTCCTCTGGGCGAATAATGTGTCGACCCAGATGGATACTCCGTTTGTGGATAAGGGGCTCACATTCACACAACAGGTGCTTAGGCGTCTCCCTCTCCTGATTACAGTACCGGCAAACATCTACTTTTAAGTAGCAATTTGTTATGGATGCGCAGTTGTTTTTCCATTTTGTTTGCCTTTAATTTATTCAATCAATCAATAAAATTTTCCATAAATTGAGTGACATTTTGGAAAATTAACAAACGCTAATAACTTTGCTGTTTATGAATGGTATTTATTAAGATTATATAATAACACGACCTTTTCTAATAAGCCCTTTGAATATTTGCACTAATTACAAAAGCCAAAAGGTTCTGAGTGGCGACCGCGTACTGGAAGACGCAGCGCTGGAAGGCCTCCTACAAGTTGGACCGATGACCAGGTGAAGGTTGCGGGAATCCGATGGATGCGGGACACACAAGATCGAACATTGAGGCGACACTTGGGGGAGGCCTATGTCCAACAGTGGACGTCTGTCGGCTGAAATGATGATGAATAAAATATAAGTAATTTGTATATATAAAAGGAGAAACTGACTGACCTATCAACGCACAACCCAACCTAGAAACTACAAGGATTAAGAGCATGAAAAGACGTAGGCTATTTTGCGTGAACTAAAAACCTCCTTGCGGTTGTTGTCCGAGTGTCTTCGCGAAATTCTGCAATACTTTGGTCACATTGCAAGGAAAGACGATGGAAACCTCGAAAGGCTAATCGTGCCCGGTAAAATAGACGGATAAAGGCTTCGCGGGCGCAGCCAAATACGTTGGTCTGACCAGATCCGCACCGCTCTTGACTCCACGGTATACAAGGCTCTTCACACCGCCAGAGAGAGGAATAAATACAGAAACACCATAAAAATTAAGGTGATGAAGCAGAGGAGGTCACGACACTCGGCATTGAGGAATACGACGCAAGGAAGAAGTATGAGGTCCACGAACAGAGGATTTCCAAAATTCACCCTTAAAAAAATTAAATATGGAGCCCAAATTTATATGGCTGTTTTCACGCGAGCGAAGCCGCTGGCAGAAGCTAGCACGTCCATAAATTAATTCTAAACTTCAAACAGCTACTAGAATGATTTCACAGAAATGCCAAAAACATTGTAGCAATCACGTAGCAATTAAGCAAATTGCTAAACCTTTGAGTAGACGGGCTCAGTGATTAAATAAAATTGAAGAATTAATCTGTTATAGCTCTCAAAACGGTAAAGGAAAACATCCTAGAACCAAAACTTTGAAGACATGTGACATTTACCAGTCCGGACCGAGCCCAAGTCGTCGATGGCGCGCACTATTCCCGCGCGCCTCAAGGAGTGGTCAGCAACGGCAGGGGACTAGCTGAGCTAAATATATAAAAGCGAAAATGAGTTTGTTTGTTACATCTTCATACCTAAATGGCAAAACCGATTTTGATGAAACTTGGTACACGGATAGACCATGTCCTGGAATAGGACATAGGATACTTTTTTATTCCAGAAGTGTGTTCTCTTGGGATAATTTTCTGCTATCACGCGGGCGAAGCCGCTGGGAGCAGCTAGGATGTTGTATGTATACAAGTATGTACTAATACCGACATGTTGTACATTCTCGCTCAATGTGCTACCTACATAATGTATAGAACATAACATAGTGAATGTACACGCCGAAGTTCCGCAAAGCTGGTCGGATTGTGTGCAGTCCAGTTGCGGCCGCATTAGCTTTGCTGGTACAATTGTTCTCACACTAAAATGCAAATATTATGACGTAGCAACTATTTTATAGATTGTAACTATAGTTAAGAGGCTGCTTTTCCACTCGCCTATCGTCAACATCGAGCATGGTTTAAAAGCTTGTCAACGCAATCCAACGCGATGTTTGACGAAAAGGCAACGCTAAAATGAAAGATAACGCCTGAAAACTCTGATAGCATTCGGTAATTCCGTGATTTGCTCGAATATTTTACAAAACTTGTTTCAGGAAATACGTGTTTTTTTTAAACCTTGAAAATGGTCGTTATTTAGAATTGTTATACTTTTTTGACTTTTTAAATGTTTGAGTAAATTATGAAGTGTCAAACTTAATACAAAATAGCAGGATTTCAGAGATTTTTGCTGGACTAGTTTTACACAAATTGACTTCAATAGAAGTCTAGATAATATCCACAAAATATCATCATCATTTCAGGCAACAAACGTCCACTGTTGGACATAGGTCTCCGCCAAGTGTCGCCACAATGATCGGTCCTGCGCGTCCCGCATCCATCTGATTCCCGCAACAAAATATTGTGTTTCCAAAATTATTATTATTATGAGCCCGTTGTGTCCCACTGCAGGGCAAAGGCCTCCCTTCCGTTATTCCACTGTTTTCTGTCCTTAGCCACTTCTGTTTCTAAAATATCTGCTGAAAAATTTGTAATAACGTCAAAATCGCGTAAGAGCGATTGTATGAAAAACAGTGGAAATGTATGTCGAGTTGCATTCCCTTAATGAGTCGCAGTCTTGATTTTGGTCTATCTCGATTCTGTGTATAGTTCAATTCAGATGTACCAATTAATTAATTGTTCAGGTTGTTAAATGATACACGTTTTTTGGTAGGATGCGGTCGGCCTCCTCCTTTGCTAGAATTACTGCTTCGCAGCGGGGCGGCCGCTTGCCACTCCACTTCGCTCCAGACCATGGCCTGTACCAAGGCCCAGCGCGAAAGATCGCCGCCGCCGATCGCCAGATCATATGTTATTGCAACTACTTTTTTGCTTTTAATACTATCCTTATGCCTACGAAATAGAAGTTAAAATCGGTTGAACAGACAGTAAAAAAGGTTTTTTTTGAAGACTAATCTTAATGCGAATAGGGTATAGCTCACACAAATGATTTATTGCCTGTAGTGGAGTTTAAGGGTGGGATACAAGCGACTCTCGTTGTAGTACAAATCGGAAAGTATTTCCTTTCTAACCTCTTTCATCTTTTCTGTAGTATACATATAGCTCTACAAACAAGTTAAGTAAATACACTGTTACGTCCATTGTTCTCACAAATGGTTAAAAGGCTTATCAGTCGACTCGACACTCTGACAGTGCAACTTATGTCTGAGAGTGTTTGCACACAACTCGCAACTTTAGACACCGCGCTAATGGCCCAACGATAGCGGGATCGCATGAAACTGTATTTAAAGTGTAGAAGAGTTTTTGAACAGTCATTCTTGTAGATCTTGGAGGAAGATTGATGAAACTGTTCTGCTGGTATACTTTTGAACCGAATTTTGAGGTTATTTTTTCTCGGTCTCGAATGAATCCAATTTTTAAACCTTTTCTTGTGGGTAAAGTATCTCTGTAGGTAAGAACGGAACCATTATAGGTTTGCCTACTGGGGCCAGGGTTATCCGAAAACACAAGCCTCGCTACGAAAGGCAAGAAAGAACGGGGTGGGTTTTTTACAGTATATCAGTATAATGAGTCTGGCAATATCTCCCGCTCCGCCCAAGGGCAGGGGTCATTTAGATGAATTTAACCCACAAAAAAAATCATTGTTTGTTGTCAAGACCCTATTTAAGATCTTACTTTAGTTTACTACAGGAACTTGTTCAGATATCAAACTAATAAATGTCAAATATTAAAGCCAAGCAAGCAAATTTCAACTCAAACAGCGAACTCTAAATCCGAGTAGGATTTAGAGTTCGCTGTTTGAGTTGAAATTTTAATTCAAATTTCAATTAAATTTAATTAAAAATAAAGCAAAAAAGTATCAATATAGTTTGGAAAACCGACCAACATTTTTAACTGGTACTTAGTATTGATATACTGCATTTCTTGGCAAATGAGAAATTTTAATACTGAATAATGTAAAAATTTACATATGTACAAAAAAAAAACTTAAACTACTTACTTATACTACACCCTAAATAAATACATAACGTACATAAATAAAATACAAAAACACAAAGTAAACTCAGGCGTCGAAGTACTCCTCCACATCGCTGTCATCCGGGAATGTGCCCAGAAGACTGGCAGCATTACCACGTTGGATGGCAATGCTAATTCTTTGAGCGAAGAACGAGCCAGCCCTCTGGTCACGCAAGGTGTCGATCAGTCGGCGAGAAATTTCCTTAAAAAGGAGACGTGCATTCGGACCCCATGACCAAAGCGTTTCAACCCCAAACGGCTCAAAACTGTAATTACCAATAAGGTTACAGTATTTGCGCCATTTAAGGGTCTCAGCAGCCGCAGCGGCAGCGCCAGCACAACCCGCCGCACATGGAATATGGGATGGCGCAAGGGTGTCGACACAGGTTGCGTCCCACACCAGAGGCCTACCTTTCTTGGCACGCCAGAGATTGGACGAAAACATAGACAACTTCAATGGACTAGTGCAAAATATAAAGGGAAAAGATCCCTCTGATCTTTCTAAGGTCTGTATCGCTAGCAATTTACTCAAAGCAATCCTTCGTAACGTCATTTCAGATTATTATTCCGCTCACCAAGCAAAATAAACAGTGAAAATAAATAGGATAAGTCTACACGTTCGGATGTTCCAGTCAGCTTAATGTGGTGGCGTTAGAACTCTTCTAACTGTGAGGAACGCCCTTTACATAGAACAAGAAAACTGTAAAGAAGCGAAACTCTAGTAATTTTCTTTCTATAAAGATGCGTCCGCGTCCAGAACTGGCGAATGCGCTGCTAGCGAGACGTTCGCGAGCCGCTTGCGAGCCGCTTGCGAACTGCGTGCATGTATTTCATGTTTGTAAGAAGCACCGCGCGCGATATGCTCGCGTACCATTCGTAAGCGGCTCGCAATCGGCGCATTTACCAGATCTGGACGCGGACACATCTTTATAGAAAGAAAGTTACTAGAGTTTCACTTCTTTATAATTTTCTTGTTTCATGGTTCTTGTTCCTCACAGTTAGAAGAGTTCTAACACCACCACATTAAGCTGACTGGAACATCAGAACGTGTAGACTTATCCTAGTTATTTTCAATCGACAGGTCTGGACACACCATGAGGTTTCTCCATCGTTAGTCGCAGACTGATTTTCTCCATAGCTGGGCATAAGCTCACGTCGCCTATGTCCATGTATCTCAACTCATCTTTATCATCTCCCACCGTAAGCGCGAGATTGTGAACGGCGAACAATATGTAGCTCGCCGTCAGCCCGTCCAATATAGACTAACCCCGAGTCGTCTATGATGTCAGTAAAACCGTAGAGGATATCCGCCAGGGCCATCTCATATTACCTATCCATCTCGCCGAGCTCCGAACTCGTTAGCCTCTAGACGCTTCAGAACAGACCACGAGCTCTTATCGCGATCCATTAATTGACCAAAACTGAATTTTTAAAGAGATGGCACTATACAGGATGTAAGAGACAGCCCCCCGCAATTTTTTGTTTTTTTTTTTTGTTTTTAGGAAACGAAAAAAAAATCGGCTTCGCCATACAAATGTTCCAATCGAGTGTATAATTTTGTGTGGTGAAGCTTTTCTTTTGTTTCCTGAAAAAAAATCTTGTGGAAGGTTGTTCAGTTTCGTTCACTGAGCAAGTCCTTAAAGCGCCGAGGGCTGTCCCTTACACCTTGTATAGGAGGTCTCGAATGCATGGTATAGCATGGTGGTATTGTTGTCTCTATCTAGTCATATAAATCAATTATTGGATAATCACGACCAGTAAAAACTAAACCCGGGTCGACACGTTATGTTTCACGCGCGCCTCGAATTGCTCAAAAGAGTTACCGTGGCCATTGTAAAGGGCAAATGAAGGATTACGGTAGGTTTGAGTTAGTGAAAGTAAAAGTCTCACGCTCTCTTCTAATTTACCCAGAGCAGGAGAAGTAATTTGATGTTTTCTTCAAAGTAAACCAGCTTTTAATGAATATCATTTTTTATAGCAAGCTTTTAGCTATAAAAGCTATGAAAAAATTATTTATGCCTATATACTTGTCAAGACAAATCATACGAGCTCAAACTCGATGGGGTTGTGTTGTTTAACTACGAAGTTCCTATAGCCACCTTCCAGTTCCATTATCAGATCAGCTCCTTGTCATAATAATTTTGTATTGTCATCTGATTTACATATGCATGCAAAATTTCAGCTCAATCTGTACCCGGGAAGTGGGTCAAATTTAATTAACAAGATTTTATTACAGACAAACATCGGGACAGGTGGAACGAAATAAAAGCTTGTAAAATGCATAGAAATGCAGAAATGAATGCGTTAATAAAGTACCGACTGTTTAGATTCCCGTATACCGCTTCTTCACATTTATTTATTTATTCTTTATGCACACAATAGTACAGAGGCGGACTTAATGCCTTACGAACCTTCTCCACTCGCTTATCGCAAACATCGAAAATGGTTTAAAAGCTTGTTACTTCATTTAATGCAATCCAACGCGATGTTTGACAAAAAGGCAACGCAAAAAAGAGAGATAACGCCTGGAAACTCTGTTAGTATTCAGTAATTCCGAGATTTACTCGAAAATTTCACAAAACTTGCTCCAGGAAATAGCTGTTTTTTTTAAACCCTTAAAAGTTTTTGGAAAAAGTTGTCATTTAGAATCTTAATAAAATTTGCAAGGTCTCTAGAGGATTACTTTTTTGACTTTTTTAATTTTTAGGCAAATTATGAAGTGTCAATGTTCATACAAAATAGAACATTTTCAGAGGTTTTTACTGGATTAGTTTTACACAAATTTAGAAATTGGTTTCTTTAGAAACCTAGATAATATCCGCAAGATATTGTGTTTCCAAAATATCTAATGAAAAGTGTGAAATAACGTCATAATCAGTTATGAGCGGTTGTATGAAAAACAGTGAAAATGTGAGTCGTGATGCACCACCTTAAGGCATTTTCTACCAGTCAACCTTTGGGTGATGCAGAGACAAATAGTGGTAGGTGCAAAATCATACAATACTTAAACAAATAATCTATAAAATACAAATACACTATATCTAATATATATACTTATAACTACTCAAACTACAACGAAGAAATCATTTATATCAATTAAAAAAAAAAAAAAAAGAAGTATAAAAATAATAATAAAAAAATAAAAATGAAGAATACATGAGTCTGGTAAAATTAAATGGAAACAAATCAGCGCTGTGACGAAACTACACATTTTATTCTATGTCCCTTCATACGGATGACGCAACGTGAAAATTGCTTTAAACCGGACAAAGTTCTCATGTAATCATACTTAGTGTGGAGTTCATACACTTCCATTACTTCAAGAAATGTTTTTACGAGGTGTGCTTAGCTGGGAAAAGGTTTTACTTACTTACATGGCGGATTTCAATTGAAATAGGCATCTTGTAGTACATGTATAACTAAATTTAAAAAAAAAAATCAGTTTTGACATCCCCCGCTCTTGGGCGGAGCGAGAGATAGTGTCAGACTTTTACTGACCCACTCCAGTTCCTTCGTTACCTCTTATACCGGGGCCGAGTCTTCTCAAGCCCGCGCCTGCAGAGCTTTTAGGCGTTATCTTTCTTTTTTTGCATTGCCTTTTCATCAAACATCGCGTTGGATTCCGATAGATGAAGCAACAAGCTTTTAAACAAAATTATGAAGATATTGACGATAGGCAAGTGGAAAAGGACCCTCTTAAGCACCAATAGAAATGGCCCCTAGTGCCTACCCGGCAGCAAGACTGCCCTTGACACCGGCAGGGGTCAAGGTTAAGGCAAGGCAAGAGGTTCGAAGGGTTTTCACGGCGACCTATTTAACTAACGGAAGAGAATTTTGTAATCTCTGGAACTACTAGTCAGATTGCAAAATTATTTCTATATAGTGGCACCAACATTTTACTACTTATCTTAGACCTTAGTTTTCTTCCGTTACATTTCGAGGTACAGATCCTTAATTTATGAATCCCCAAGCGACCACCGGTGGCCGCGCATCTATTGTCTTACTATTGTGTCTCTAATTGACGGTATCTGAAGGGTTAAAAAAGAAATTTAGTGGCATATTATAGGTGAATATGCATTTTTATTATCTCCAATAATCTGTACAATTGTGCTAAAACAAACTAAAGGACAAATCGGTGTATACAACGAAAAAAAAAAATCAGCCATACCATATAAAATTCTAAACTTGATTGAACAATTTGTATTGCGAGGCTAATTTTTTTTTCTTTCCTGAAAAAAAAATTGTGCCAGGTTGTTCAGTTTCGTCTACTGAGCAAACCCTTAAAGTTTGCAGAGGGCTGTCCCTTTCACCTTGTAGATAAGAATAAAAAACTCACTGATTGCCTAATCCCGTTCCAAAAGGTTCAAATCAGATACTAACCTTATTAATCATTTTTCCTTAAGTCCCTTTTCGTTTCAGGATGTCCCAACTCTACGCCATATCTCTCATCTTTACCCTTCGCAAGTTCCTTATGTCCGAATTCGGGATATAGGGCTGCGATTCCAACCGGTATTGTGAACCGACCAAGAACCGGACTTTGATAAAAAATGCTTGGAAGTCTTCCGTGTTTTTGTAAAGGATTTTTGAAAAAGGTCACTCAATCGCGATTACCTTTTTTTTTTCAAAGGGGCGAATGCGGCCTATGTAAATATGCTCGTATATAATGAAAAACAAATCCGAAGCGTGCCCGAACAAGCCACATGGAAATTATAAGGAATTTTGTCGACCAACCATAATGTATAACAAACAAAAAAATAATTGGGTTTTTGCAAACCTAATACAGCAAAAAAGTATTACATTTGTACAAAGTGTAAAATCAGTCATTATAAAAAAAACAAAAAGTTACTGCATCGGCCGGGAATCGAACCCGGGCCGCCCGCGTGGCAGGCGAGCATTCTACCACTGAACCACCGATGCTCATACCTACTCAACAAAAATAGCTAACAGTACAGAACTCTACGCATATATATAGTGAAGATGTGAATGTTGCACAAGAAAACACCTTTCACTATGTTTAACATGATTGCGGAATTACAAATGCAGCAAGGAATTACCAATACGTACGAATGATTAGAGAGCAGTGGTGGCCGAGTGGTAATGGCCCCGACTTACGAGTTGTAGGTCGCAGGTTCGAACCCAGCCAGGCGCATTACTTTGTGTAATTTATTTCATCACCACTGCTCTCAAAACGGTGAAGGAAAACATCGTGAGGAAACCGGCATGTCCTAGAACCAAAAATTCGAAGACATGTGACATCCACCAACACGCACTGGGCCCGCGTGGTGGATTACGGCCCATTCCCTCTCCTAGAGAGGAGGCCTGAGTCCCAGCAGTGGGAACATTAAAAAAGGCTGATGATGATGATGATGACGAATGATTAAAGTCAAATTCAAATTAAAAATCATTTATTTCAAATAGACCAAAAGCACTTTTGAATAGTCAAATGTCAGTCAGTCCAAGAAAAATGAAGCTAAATTGCACGTTCCAAAGCGTAGATCTGTATGGAGAAGAACGTGCAAGAAACTCCCCTATTAAATCATATTATGTGTTACATATAATGTTTCGTTACATATTTCTTGTTGCTTCTATTATGTGAGCACAATGTAGATTACCAACTGGTTACTTCAATTTCTAAGATATTCTATAGTGAGAGTGGTACCCCAACTGACTGTACATTCTTTCTTCCATCATTCAGCAGTCATCGATTTTGTCTTGTATATTCAAACGAGGTGAATAGGAACGCAGATAAGATGTCACAACCCTGTGCTGAGCACACCATAATTATGATGGTAAATCCCCTCTTTGGAGAGTGGCTGGAAAGACAACACGACGTCCTCACCTTCGGCATGACGCAAGTCCTAACCGGATACGGTAAGTTC
Organism: Mythimna lalbum; assembly: GCA_949319445.1. Taxonomy (NCBI): domain Eukaryota; kingdom Metazoa; phylum Arthropoda; class Insecta; order Lepidoptera; family Noctuidae; genus Mythimna; species Mythimna lalbum. The sequence goes on along the minus strand of OX439356.1, from coordinate 18,833,974 downwards.
GTAGGTTTTCTGCACCGGATTCGTGCGGAGGCAACGCCCGGGTGTCACCATTGTGTGGACCGCTCGGAGGACACGGTGAAACATAAGGTAGAAGTTACCGGAATACCGGGGTAGGTACCCTGACCTCATGGGGGCGATCGGTGGCAACAACCTCTGGCGTTGAGCCCTGGTACAGACCATAGTCTGCAGCGAGGAGTGGCAGGTGGTTGCCTCTTTCTGCGAAGCAGTAATGCTAGCAAAGGAGGTGGCCGTACGCGCAAAGGAACGGTCCGTAAGCGCAGACTTGCAGACGGCGAGCAATGGGTAGCACGCCGTCCGGTAGTCCGGGAACCGTCCAGATCTAGCCCAAGTCGTGAAAGTCTGATATGTCCTCCCGCTCAATCCAAGGGCGTGAGAAGTCATTCGATTTCCGAACAAGCATAATAGCATAGCATATAGCTTTATCAGCTTTATTAATGTTCCCACTGCTGGGACACAGGCCTTCTCTCTGAGAAAGGGAATGGACCGTATACCACCACGCGAGCCCAGTGCGGCTTGGTGAATGTCTTATAATTTTTGGCTCTAGGATATGCCGGTTTCCTCAAGATGTTTTCCTTCACCGTTTTTGAGAGAATTGGTGATAAAATAAATAACACATAGTAATGCGCCCGGCTGGGTTTAAATTCGCGACCTACGACTCGTAAATCGGAGCTAACGGCTCCGGTCACCACTGCTCTCACATACGCTCGTCTTTAGCCAAATGAGTCTCCTTGCACGCTTAAAAAAATTTGGTAGAGCTATCCTACCATATTTATTCATTTTTTTTATTTATTTATTTATTAAAAACACACACTATCTTTACAGGCTTGCTGGCCCAATACAACAGGTGGAACCAAATAAATCATCTTATGGCTAACTCTTACCTAAAAAAACTTAAACAACTATAAAAACTCCAAAAAAATAAATAAAAATCTATACTTATAATAAATCTGTAGAGAGGTCAATTCTGTACATGAAATATATTTCCAAAATAACTATCAGGCGGTGATTAGTGATCGATACTGATGCCAAAAATGCAAACAGTAAAATTTTTGTCTGTCTGTCTGTCTGTCTGTCTGTCTGTCTGTCTGTCTGTCTGTCTGTCTGTATGTCTGTCTGTATGTTCTTTATAGAAACAAAAACTACGCGATGGATTTTAACGAAACTTGGTACAATCATTCTTCATACTCCTGGGCAGGTTATAGTATACTTTTCATCACGCCACGATCAATGGGATCGATGGGAGCAGTGAAGGGAAATGTTGGGGAAACGAGAAAAATTACTCCATTTTTTAAGCTTCCGTCGCGTTTGCAGCCTTAATGGTTAAAGCTACACAGAAATCATGTATAACGGTAATGTTCTCCTTAAAATTATATAAAAAATATCCCACGACATCATATGTCTATCTTTTATGGTTGACTCACAATAACACATGTAACTCCTGATAGCTTAGCAGTTCGGCACCAAGGTGTGTGCACACTGTCACGCGCGTAAGTAGAAGGGAGAGATCTGGAACGTCTCGAATCGTCTCGCGCATCACGTTGTTTTCCAGGCTCTTAGAATTCGACACCAGACGTTTCAGATCTTTGATTTTGACGACCCCGTTGTCGCTGGCATAAGCAACAGGATCCGCGTACGAAGTCGCTGGCAGAAGCTAGTTTAACATAATACTTAACCTACATATAAGTAAATAAAATCAGACTTAATACGTAACATTAATTAATATATTATTTAATCTTCAAAAAGTACAAAGGCGGACTTAATACCTTAGGCATTCTCTACCAGTCAATTATTATTATTATTTTTAATTTAATTTACGTACCGTTTGTCTGTGTACATGAATATTTTTAGCTTGGGCACAGCTCCCTACTAATTCTGGCCATGTCATTTCACTTCGCGGGACTTAACTTTCCCACGATCCTATGACTTCTACTAAAAAGAAGTAGGCTGCAGAAAATATTCAAATTGTAAATCAGATACACGTCACAAGCCAGTATTCTCTACAGTCGACTGAAGAGCAGAAAACATTATTAAATCATAACAAACATTATAATTCCAGCGTCCCTCGTAATTTAATTAAACAATCTGCAACAGATTGGATGATATTAAATTTTTCAATGTGCAAAATGATAAACTTTTTTAATAATGTTCCTTGAAGATATAATAAGCTTGAAAAATGAAAATGTAAACTGAAACTGAACATGTTTTTGTTTTTAGTTGTCTATGTTTTTTTGTGCCTGGTTGTGTTGGCATTTAAAAAAAAAATTTACAAACGTTCTCGACAGTTCTGAGCTGCTTTATCGTAACGAGAATGTAAACACAAATAAAATACAAAAAATTTGTTTGTTTTTTTTTGTCTAATATAAACTATATCTTCACTGCGATCCCACCTGATGGTAAGCAGTGATGCAGTCGTTGATGGTGAGGCACATTATAGGTATTCTCTCTAGCCTTGAAGACGCTTAAATTGTAATTGGACGGGAAGACCGCAGCAGGTATGAAAAGCAGCATACGTAACAGCCATCCGGTATTTTACAGAATGAATTTTGGAGAGTAGAAATTACATGACTTGATTCCACCATCGAACAATCCGATGAATGGCAAGCGTCTACCTTCCGTTGTTGACACCTCTACGGTCCGAACTAAGCGTTTTGCCTCATCATATACATCGAAGGATTGGAATAATTTGCTAGTTGCGGTCTTCCCGTCCCATTATAATTTAGCTGTCTTCAAGGCTGGAGTAAATAATAGGCTGGCAGGCACCATCAACGATTTCATCACTGCTTACTATCAGGTGGGATCGCAGTCAAGCACTGCGGTTTACATAATTAAAAAAAAACCATTTAGCTTTCACAGAATACTCTGAAGCTTTGGCTTTTTTTTTACGGCGGGCAAAAATCATCTTATGACAACCCCCGTTCTTGGGTGGAGCGGGAGATAGTGTCAGACTCTTACTGACTAAAAACCCACCCCGTTCCTTCTAGCCCTCAAACCAAGGCTCGAGCTTCCTTTCGGATAACCCTGGCCCCAGTAGGCTTCGAACCAGCCGCTTCTGTTGCTGACAACTCCATGAAAGCTTTGGCTTTAAAGCATGCCTATTAAATTGTCATTACCCATAAATTTGTACTCTGCGGCGAGCTGCTGAAAATTTCTGATTACCCACAGCGCAGCGTGCCTACGTCTGCAGCATTCGAATGAATTACGGCTTAAAAGGAAAACTTCTAATAGCGTCAGGAAATCTCTAGAGCAGTATATTCCTTGAAACTCGCCATAGGAGCGGTTTTTTTGTGGAAGCAAAGAAATCGAAGGAAGGGGTTACCAGCAACCGTAGGGATCCAGTAGAATCGAAGCCAAGGGTCCAAAAACTTATATTATACAACGTGTAACGTTAAATGAGCAAAACTAATAGACACCCCAAATGATTTTTAATTTAATTGACCTAAAACAGTGACCAAAAATTTATTTTAAAAAATAAAGGTTTTATGTGCAGTTTTAGTATGTTTAAAATTAATATCTGCATTGAAATAAGAACTTTTATTATCCTGTGTATGAGAAAATTTTATTGGATTACAACTATTTGTGTTTGTTTACCTATTTCGGAGGGTTTGCGCACGTGATAGCTTGACTTATTCATAAATAGACAGGGCGACATTCTTAATGAATTTTTTTTTAATGTAACCTATATTAAAAAGTGGTTTAATTGATTCTGTTCGTAATTCTGATCAAACTATTTTCAGGTTTTGCGCATTTAACATTATACGTTGTATAATACTAGCTTTTGCTCGCATCTTCGCATGCGTATATAAAATATAGTGTATGCGACTCAGGAATAATGCAGCTTTCTATTGGTGAAAAAATTTTAGCAATCGGACCAGAACTTTCAGAGATTAACCTCCTACAAACAAAAAAACTAACTTTTCCTCTTTATTATATTAGTGAAGATTATTTCAATGAGTAGCGAGAGGACATCAGACTTTTACTGAATAAAACCCACCTGTATTCTTTTAGTTGCCTTTGCGGTAACTCTTTCCAACAAGCCTATATGCCGCAACCACAAAAATATATATAGGTACAGAAGTCAATCTACATACAAAGCGCGCTCGAGCTACGCACGCATAGACACCGCTCACGGACACGATATTTCGAAGCGTTTTGGCCCGCTCATCGAACAGTTCCGGCTCAAACGCTCATTAGTGTGCGTCCAACGAGCGTAGGTATAAAAAGTGAAGTACATACATGAGATTGTCTTCTGTACCTATCTATTTTGTGCCGCAACTCACCACACCGTAAAAAAAGCAATAGGACTTTTTCACATAGCCATAATGAAAATCGAACTCTGTGAAAATAGCCCAGCCGATACCTTTACAGCCTCCAAGGGTAATTTATGGGAAAAACTTAGAAGGAATAAAATGGCAGCATCTGCGAGTGTTTTTATGAGTACCCTCTTGTTTAGCCAGCATTATAGTTTAGTCTCGTAAAATATTAGGGTGCCATCATTGGCTACCTGTCAGGTAGTTTACGAGTATTTTAGTTGAGGTAATTTGAGGGTAGCAGGTAAAGTTGTGGAGTTAAAACTAGGTAAATAGAATATTTTAGTGAGGGGAAATGTTTGCGTCAATTTTCATCTGTCGGGAAAAGTGTTAGTATCCGGTGACTGTTCTAAAGAAAGACCTCTTGTTACCTTAGAACTCCGTCATTTATGAATTAGCAACTGTTATTTTTTTCCTCAAAATGATATCCTTTCAGATTAGACCCATTTTGGTCAGACACCCGTTTTGAAGATGGTATCTTTGAGGAATTGAGGAAACTTCTTAAATATTAACTATAGGCATACTTATAATCATTTTGATGTTTTCATTGAGAACTCAAGCATGTATCATTTGATGAAATGAAAATGTTGAAGAAGACCACAAATGGTCAACGGAACTACACACTCACATAGACGTATCACAATAATTATGAAAAAATGCAAATTCTGATGCAGTTCAGAGTCTTTAAGTCAAGAGTGCATAAATTGCTTCTAGGCACGCGTGCTCCATCGTCGGCCACATCACCGCTTACCATTAGGTGAGATAGCGGTCAAACGCGTGCCTATGCATAATAAAAAATAAACATTACATGGCCAAATAAAACCCTATCCAGATGATTTTCGGAACGGAAGACGTTACTTAATGAATTACCACTGTAAAAAAGGTAGAATTATCATTCTAAATCAAAAAGTGATGATGTGAGCGCTTCATGGATACACTAGAGTTAGTCTCCTGGTACCATTCCCGGGACAGAACACATTATGTAAGTTTTTATCGTAACTAGAGTTTTCCTGACGCAGCACTCGACGACCAGATGACGGCAAAAACTTTACAAGAATATCAGCAGAATACTTTATACTTCTGTCTGTATTTGCCTTTTTGTTTCATTCTACAAAAGAAACGTGTTTCGACTATCTACGTTATTTTATTTTACACACTTAATTGATATAAACTAGCACTTGACTGCGATCTTGTTAAAAAGTTTTTATTTAGTTTCACCTGTCCCGATGTTTGTCTATAATCAACTCTTGCAAATTAAATTTGACCCACTTCCCGCTTACCGATAGAGCTGAAATTTTGCATGCATGAGTAAATCAGACGACAATGCAAAATTATTATGACATGGAGCTGATCTGATGATGGAACCAGAAGGTGGCTGTAGGAACTTGATAGTTAAACGACACAACTCCATCGAGTTTGGGCTTGTATGATTCGTCTTGACGAGTATTAATTATATAGGTATACCAAGCTATAAAAGCTTGCTATGAAAAAATGATTTTCATTTACAACTTGTTTTTATTAAGAACATAATATTTTTTATACTTACTGGAAAATCAGAATGATAAGCATATTTTTTTATCTTGGGTAAATAGAAATAAAATATCTGACCTTAAGGCAGTTCCGGGTACGGCACAGTTATGGTGGTAAGTCTCATTCTGTATTACATTAATTTTATGGAAAGGCACAATAATGAAAAATATGAAATTTCACAAAAAAAAAAAACTTTACAAAAAAAATATAACCGACTTCAGACTTCAGCTTGAAGGGACCGCAGACTATATTTGATGTAAGACCCAGCTCTTGGGTCAATTAAAAAATTAAAAAATAATCTATACAAATATTATAAATAGTTTGATGATTGTAGTACTGAAACTGTTTCGCAATCGCCCGATTTCAAAAATGTCTCTGTAACTGAAAGTACTAGTCCGATTGCGAAATTTTTTTCACCGATAGAAAGCTGCTTTATTCCTGTATAACATAGATTATATTTTACGTAAGAGGGCGAAGCCGCAGATAAAAGCTAGTGTTGTATAAAACCGATAATGAAAATGGAGTTATCGAGCACACTGCGGACTTTTGAGCAATTTAAAAAGCAATTTAGTGACTCACACTTCGCAGATGAAAAATCTGAAGATTCATTCGTGCGAATGTTCCATTCATTTCTTAATTTATATCTTAAGTTTGAGAGCCGAGGCGAAAATAATAGGGAGTTAGTACCTACGGACGTGGGTCTCAGATCATTCTTTGAAGTTATTTAGGGAGAAAGCTTTCAATGGTGAGATTTAATGGTCGGTCATGTTATTGTAAAAATACCTACTTTATTTATAAGTTTATTCGCAATCCAAGTCGTCGTTGGCGCGCACTGTTCCCGCGCGCCTCAAGTTGTCAGCAACAGCAAAGGCCCAGCCGGGTCGAAGCCTACTGGGGCCTGGGTTATACGAAAGGGAGCTCGAGCCCCGGTATGAAGACTAGAAGGAACGGGTTTAGACGTATTTATGTAGGTTTATATTGAACACTGGATCCTTCCATCGAATGTGATCTCTCTCTGTTACTCAAAGGTTTGCTGGGAGAAAACTCATTGTTGAGTTAAGCTCACCTTTATACATGAATTATCTATATATTATGGTTAAGTTTTTTGTGTGTACAATAAAGAATTAAGAACGAGGTGGGTTTTTAGTCAGTAAGAGTCTAACACTATTTCCCGCTCCGCCCAAGAGCGGGGGTTGTCATTGGATGACTTTTGCCCATCATAAAAAAAGAAATGGTCGGTCATGTATAATGGATACTTAATTTATAAGTGTACTAGCACTTTGTCAGCGGCTTTGTTTACGAAAAAGTGTTATTTTTACTTTTAACATCCATACAATTACCTACTACAATTGTTAAGAAGGATGTGTGGTGTGACGAGAATGGATAAAGTGAGAAATGAGTATATTATTGGAAGTTTGAAAGTGGCGCCAGTGACTGAAAAGTTAAAAGAGAATCGTTTGTCTTGGTATGGCCATGTGAAAAGGAGGCACGAAACGCATGTTGCTAAAAAAGTTATGAGTTTACATGTGGATGGATGGAGGGGGAGATCGGCCAAAGAAAAGATGGATGGTTTGTTGTGAAGTGATATGAAAGAAAAGGGTTAAAGTTAGTGATAGCGTGACGAGTGACAGGACAGAATGAAAGAAAAAAATGTGTTGTGCCGACCCCAAATAAAACGGGATAAGGGCAGGAAGATGATGATGACTTACCTACTACAATTACAATCCCAAAAAAAACACGTCATATGTACCACCCTTTTTATGTTTAACCTTAATTTCATCATCATCATCATATCAGCCGAAAGACGCCCACTGCTGGACATAGGTCGCCACAACGACCGGTCCTGTGCGTCACGCATCCATCGGATTCCCGCGACCCTGACCAGGTCGTCGGTCCACCTTGTTGGAGGCCTTCCAACGCTGCGTCTTCCAGTACGTGGTCGTCACTCCAGAACCTTTCGTCCCATCGACCATCTGTTCTGCGTGCAATGTGCCCTGCCCATTGCCACTTAAGTTTGGCGACTCTTCGAGCTACGTCGGCAACCTTGGTTCTCCTGCGGATATCTTCATTTAAACCTTAATTTAAATTGTCTTATTGTAGCGGCATCAGCAATAGAAATACATTCTGTGAAAATCACAACTCTCTTCTTACGGTTTATGAGATACAGCCCGCTGATAGACGGACGGACAGTCGGATTTTGAGAGCGCTGTGCTGTTTTGCAAGTCTAACGCGGACAGAGTCACAAACAGCAGCTAGTTAAAAATAGAAAAAAAATTCAAGAAAATTGCAGATATACTGAATTAAATACCGTAACCAAAAAACGGGCGCGCATATGAGAACAGATTTTTATGATAACCGTTCTCAGCTCTATTAAGACCCTCGCCATGGCTCGGGTCTAAATATCGCCTCGATACAGTAGGTATGATACGTACAGTAAATAATTTCCAATTAAAACAGTCATTTAACTATTAAATGTATCGTTATTTTCAGTTACAATAGAATATTTTATAACAAAACAATTGGACTACCCGCTATTAAATAAATCAATGTCAGACCAAAGGCACAAAATATATAAGTACAGAAGTCAATCTACATACAAAGCGCGCTTGAGTAACGCACACATAGACACCGCTCACGGACACGATATTTCGGAGCGCCTCGGCCCGCTCGTCGAACAGTTCCGGCTCAGACGCTCATTAGAGTGCGTCCATCGAGCGTAGGTATAAAAAGTGAAGTACCTACATGAGATTGCCTTCTGTACCTATCTATTTTGTGCCAAAGGTATAACAAAATAATAGCGCTCTTCTATAGTCAGTTTTAACAAAACAAAGATTTTTACGCTTGAATAAATACAGCTACTATTATTTTATGATTTGCTTTGTTGTGGCCCAACTATTATTGAATATACAATCAGGACTTAATTGAAAGCAATAAGCTGTACAATAAGTTAAATATAGGTTCTAGGTACTTATTATTTAGTTCTAGCTTAAGTTCTGCCAACGGCTTCGTCTGTGTTTATGTAGAACTACATTGGACACACGTGGGCCACGCTGATCTGGGCGCATCGGTCTCCATACACTTTATATAGCAACTAGACTTGTAGAGCTACGTTTTTTTTTGTTTGTAAAAATCATCGTCGGAAGGCCTCCTACAAGGTGGACCGATGGCCTGGTGAAGGTTGCGGGAATCCGATGGATGCGGGACGCACAGGATCGGTCATTGTGGCGACACTTGGGGGAGGCCTATGTCCAGCAGTGGACATCTGTCGGTTGAAATGATGATAATGATGATGATAAAAAATCATCCAAATGACATCCCCCGCCCTTGAGCAGAGCGGGAGATAGTGTCAGACTCTTACTGACTAAAAAACCCACCCCGTTCCTTCGTGCCTTTCATACTGGGGCTGAGCTAACTTTCGGAGCTAACCCTGGCTCCAGTAGGCTTCGACCCAGCTAGACCCTGCTGTTTTGTAGAGCTACGTTAGACTTGATTACAACCACGCCACGCGAAACCACGCGACGCGACGCTACGTGGAAGGTGTCGCACGCGTCGCCCACGTGTGCGTCGATCTAATGTAGTTCTTGCTAGTTTCCACTTAAGTCTTTTATGCCAAGGAACTTAAATGTAACCAATAAGCTGTACAATAAGTTAAATATAGGTTCTAGGTACTTAATATTTAGTTCTAGCTTAAGTTCTGCCAACGACTTCGTCTGTGTTAATGTAGAACTACATTGGGCACATGTGGGCGTATACTTACACCGATTCGCGTGCGTCAGTCTTCGTACATTTTATATGGCAACTAGACTTTTAGAGCTACGTTTTGACTTGATTAGATCCACGCCACGCGAAACCACGCGACGCGACGCTACGTACAACAATATCAGTACCTATAGATTATTTGCTGCATACATTGACATATATATTAGCTGCATAACATACAGCCAACAAAAATTAATGTCAGTTGGAAGAGGAAAAAAAATTAAACTACATTAAAATTTTACTAAGATTGAAAATTCTGTCCAAAAGGTTTGTTATTGAATTGAAGTGTTAACTTACCTAATTTCTTTTCCAACTGTGTAGTAGTACGCACGTAGTGAATTTGCCTAAAAAGGTATCTAAAAGTTTTATTCTAAAACGTAAATCCCTATTCTAAAATTCAAAATTCGTTCTAATCCGAATTTCATTCGAAAAATACAGTAAATTTCAAATTCAGAACGTTATTTTATTTGAATTTAGAACGCTAACTGCGATCCGAGGCGACCTCATTATGTCTGGTTGATGTAAAAAATATTCGCAAACGAAATATCGTACTCGAGCTTTATATTTTCAGAATATACTTGGATTTTTAAATGAATGTTTTTTGACTGAGTCAACGTATAAATCTTTAAGAGAACTTTTGAAGGCTATAAATAGAAAGCTTAGCAGGCTCACATATATTAGACTAGGCTTACGATATGAAGCCTGATGAAGCCGTTTTGACCTTTCATAATGTTTAGCTTTTATTTATTTTTGCCCTCCAGCCTTTTATCTTAGTGATAAATCAACAACGTTTTCAACATTTATGTGTTAATTTCTTATTTTTCTGTCAGTTTTGGCGTGGATAATTTTATTTATGAGAACATCGATACCTTGCTAAAAAAAGTATTACATATTTAAGTAACTTAGGTACGTATTTACTATTATGTCTTTAGAGGTATGCGGTACAGAGTGTAAAGTCCCACGTACCTCCGTTAAAAAAGGGAGGATGCTCCGACCAGACGGGTGTTCTGTCTGATCCGGGCAACTATACTACAAATGATTTCAGCCTATTGTATATGTTCAAATCGCGCGGAGAACTCTAATTGCGCGATGCAGGCGTTCGAAATTTTTAGTTCCTTTATGGCCTCATAGATATCGCTGTATGTCTGTTTAATAAAATGGTCCACCATTATCATAATACTTATGTCCATCCAACCACACAGAAGAAGGTATTATGTCTGGTTGTAAAATCAACATACATAAAAGAGAACGTACAATTGCTTATCATGATCGAATCAGTTATGACATAGCCCGAAGAATCGTCAAACTTGAGTGGCAATGGGCAGGACACATTGCTCGCAGAAAAAATGGTCGATGGTCGAATAGTACTGAAATGGTGACTGAGGACGGAAAGTTGCTTCAAAAGGCCTCGCACAAGGTGGACTGACGATTTCCCGCTCCCGCTTCACCCAAGAGCGCAAGATGTCATTAGATGATTATCCCACCTACAAAAAAATACGTCTGACGCACCGATGTTAGGATGGGCTTGGTGGAATTAGGCTATACAATTCCGCCGCACACTCCCGTAAATGCTACCAAAATTCATCCCCTAAAATGATAAAACGGAGGTTCTAAGTTTGTATAAAAAAAACTACTTTCACGCAGGCGAAATCGTTGCCAGAAGCTTTTACGTATCTCTTAGGGTATAGGGTTAGTAAAATTCTTGATCCACGTCACCTCCTTCAGCGAAGCAGTAATGCTAAGAAAGGAGAAGGCCGGTGCTCCGATTTCTGGCCACCGTAGGCGAAGGCTTGCGGACGGCGAGCAACGGGTAGCTCGCTGTTCGACCGTCCGGTAACTGTTCGGAACGAGCCTAAGTCGGCGCGCTGTTTCAAGGAGTTGTCAACGACAGCAGGGGCCCAGCTGGGTCGAAAGGTAGCTCAGCCCCGGTATGAAAGGTTCCTTCTTGCGTTTCATTTGGAGTGGATTTTTTAGTCAGTAATAGTCTGACACTACCTCGCGCTCCACCCAAGGGCGGGGGATGATTTATCCAAATGACATCAAAAAGAAACTACATGAAGCAAAGATTTGATATATCCTATAGGTCAGTTCCATCTAACAGAAGGTGTACTGTCATTCAAAAACACAAAACATGTCCTCCAAACAAAGCATTCTAAATTCAAATAAAAATGTCATGTTGGTAAGAATGCGTTTCGTTTCACGTCGACAGCGCAGCGTGACACACGGCTCCTTCCGGGGTGGGCAGGGTTCCAAGTGCCAGGACATATCGTGTCGGTTTACCGTAAAAAGTTGCATGCATTGTGATTGTTTTATTGTAGGTACCTATATGTAAGTTTTCAGGGAGATATTACTGATGTGTGTTTTAGAAAGGAGAATTTTATGATAATACGACAATTTCATGCTTGTCCGTAGGCGCGGGCTCGCGGATGGCGAGCAATGGGTAGCCCGCCGTCCAACCATCCGATAATATAATGGGCTAGTTGCCTAAAAAAATGTGATTAGTCCGTCTTTTAGAGTATTCAAAAATAAGGGACACGTATTTTTTTATTTGTAAATTAAACCAAAAATGACAAAGATATAGCCCATTAAAGTTACGTGTAACGTCACGCCGTGCTTCATTTTTTCGCACAGGGTGACGTCACACGTAATTTTAATGAGCTGTATCTTTGTTATTTTTTGTTTAATCTAAAAAAGAAAAAATACAATGAAAAAAAGAATAAATAAAATGTAGTTATTTTGACCCTGGAAACTACCCTATTGTCAGTATGAGTTATCAGCAACCGTAGGGGCCCAGAAGGCAGGGTCGTAGCCTACCGGGGCAATGGGTGATGCGAAAGAGATCCCCGGGCCCTGGAACAAAGGGCGAAGAAGGAACAGGAGTGGGTTTTAGTCAATAAAAGTCTGATACTATCTCCCGCTCCGCCCAAGAGCGGGGGATGTCATTGGATGATTTTCCAAAAAAAAAAATGTCATGCTTGGGAAGACCACAAAAACTCATGCTTGAACTAGCGCAGCGGTAGCTCGCCGTCCGGCCGTCCGGCCGTCCGGTAACCGACCGGACCGAGCCCGATTCGTTGACGGTCTGGAAAGCTCTGGTTCTACTAGGGCCTTACCCTAGTAGAACCAGAGCTTTCCAGGGCCATGGGTTAAATGGTAAAAGTCTGACACTGAAATGAATTACGCGATGCGTTGGCCGTTCTATCAAATAAACAATCAATATTTTGAACACTCGACGTATTGAGTGTTCGATATTATGAACGTTCGATTTATTAACCATTCGATATTAGAACGTTCGAATATTTTGATGTTCGATTTAGTGTTCAAGTTGCCATAATATCTACACAAATTTCAGAGATACTTATAGATTGAATTAAAACTTCACTTACTCCTTTTCTCCTCTACACACAACTGCTACTAAGAAATTCCTATAAAAACAAGCAATTACTTTGTAGGTACATACTTATATTCATAACGTATTTTATCTATTACGCTTGCCTTGTATGTACATAAATAAATAATAAGCCCATATTTACAAAGATAACATCAAAACACAATCTCCTCAAATAAACTCCAGTTCTCATAACATATAACAAATATTTCATTCGACAATTCCCAAAAGAAAAACGGTTGCAAACGATAAAATTTACTAACAAGTGGGTAGATTTATGCACAATGTATAATTCATAATGTCGATCGATATTCATGTAAGTCGAGGGGTTTGCATAAAGAGATCAGCGTTCGAGATATGATGCGTGTTATGGTAATAGCACCCCTTTCGGGAGATTTAAGATAGAACATTTATTTAACGAAATATTATAAGTCAAGCCACTCATTTCTTTATTGGACACGTGATAATAATAATAATATTCCATAACTATCACACAACGCCGTCTCATCATCATATCAGCCGAAAGACGTCCACTGCTGGATATGGCACCATGCTTGAGGGAGAAACGTCGCCACAACGACCGGTCCTGTGCGTCACAAATCCATCGGATTCTGCTACCCTGACCAGGTCAACGGTCCACCTTGTTGGAGGCCTTTCAACGCTGCGTCGTTCCGGTACGTGGTCGCCACTCCAGAACCTTTCGTCCCCATCGATCATCTGTTCTGCGTTCAATGTGCCCTGCCCATTGCCACTTAAGTTTGGCGATTCTTCGAGCTATGTTGGTAACCTCGCGCCAACGCCGTCTAGTCTCAAGTTAAGCAGAGCTTGTGTTACGATTACTAGAAAACTGATAAACATACTTATATATTTCTAAATACACACATATTATAGATAAGTTACACCGAGACACAGAACAAATGATCATGCTCAATTGCTCATCACACAAACATTTGTCCTGGTAGGGAATCGAACCCACGACCTCCGGCGTAATAGTCAGGGCCACTAACCACTAGACCAACAGGCCAGTCATCAAACTTCTCATTGTATAACTAAGCTACTGGGAAATGAGGTAGGGTTATCCGATAGGGAGCTCGAGCCCCGGTATGAAGACTAGTAGGAACGGGGTGAGTTTTTAGTCAGTAAGAGTCTGACACTATCTCTCGCTCCACCCAAGAGCGGGGGTTGTCATAAGACGATTTTTGCCCACCGAAAAAAAAAATATATACCACGAGTGCTGCCGCTGCTGCGCGGAACACATTTTTCGGTTGATTTGTGAGTATATAACATGTCTTTTTAGCAACGATTAAACAATTGTTAATTTATGAATCCCCAAGCGACCACCGGTGGCCGCGCATCTATTGTCTTACTATTGTGTCTCTAATTGACGGTATCTGAAGGGTTAAGGTAGACTACACTGCGTCTCCTGTGTCCTGTACTGTGGTATGCCACGGACGCTGATCTGAGCGCGTCGGTCGCCATACATTTTATATGGCAACTAGACATGTAGAGCTACACCAGATGCACGCCACGCGACGACACGCGATGTCGTTCTATCAACAATGCAAGTGTGGACTTGCCGTACGTGGGGTCGTACAAACTGCTGTGGTTTGACAGATGCTATATTCATAAATCCAATCCCCAAGCGAACGCCGGCGTTCGCGCATCTATTGTCTTACTATTGTGTCTCTAATTGCCGGTATCAGTACCCCTAGCCAAGTGACCAATCTGCAATAGTTAACGCTAGTAGAAAACGTCTCAACGCTCAGTCACGTGGTCAGAACAAAATAATTGGCGGCAAGGTCAACTTGAAGCGTTCGACGCAAGCGAAACGGTTGTAACATGGCTAGGGGTGCTGAAGAGAAGACTTTTTACTTTAGTTTAAGATTTCACAAAACTCTTTTTTTCTTATTTCTGCACACTATGTCTACATTTCTTCTGATCTCTCTTTTCGCAAGTCTGCTGGAAGTTTCTTCTTGAAATAAGCAGTAGGTACCTTTGTACAATTTTCATAATGGTATATCTTCTTCTATATCTTAATTATAAAGTAAATAAATAAAATGCGATTAATAAATAAAATATTAAAAATAAAAAAAAAATATCTAGATAATTTCAGTAACAAAAACCAATTATTTTCACTTTAAGTATATAAAAATCTAATAAAATCGCTCATACATTTGTTCTAATTACCAACATAGCTACTTTTATCGTAATAAATTAGAATTAAATCTAAATAAAACAGATTTAAAATACAAAAAGTTACTGCATCGGCCGGGAATCGAACCCGGGCCGCCCGCGTGGCAGGCGAGCATTCTACCACTGAACCACCGATGCTTATACCTGTGAGACTAAAATACCTATCATTCTCCGATTTAAAGTGAATTAGTGAAAGGAAAGTGAAGATACACGCGAAAAGTGCGCAAGACCGCCTTTCACCTTGGCTTGACCTCGCTAGTTCACTACGTGTGTTCTGGAGATAAAAAAACTGGGCAAGTGCGACTCGGACTCGCGCGCTGAGGGTTCCGTGCAAACTACAATTCCCGAGTCTCGAAGATTTTTGCGAATTGCAATTTTTTTTGTGACGTAGTAACTACAAATTTGTATTACATACGGAAGCGAGACCTGGTCCCTCACTCAGAACCACAGAGAAAAACTAGCCAAGTGTCAGCGGGCAATGGAGAGAAGCATGTTGAGAATAAAGCTAAATGATAGAATTACCTCAGCAGAAATAAGGAACAAAACCAACGTTACGGAAATACTTACCCGAACGGACCAACTGAAATGGCGTTGGACGGGTCACATGCTACGCTGTAAGACGGAAAAATGGAGCAAACAAGTAACACTCTGGTACCCAAGAGATGGAAGCAGACAACGGGGACGTCCAACAAGAAGATGGGAAGATGACTTTCGCTTAGCCTTAGGACCTTACTGGACCAGAGTAGCAATATACAGAGTGCAATGGAAGCAGTTGGAGGAGGCCTATGTCAAAAGACACACCGAGCTGAGGGACATTTTATAATAACAATACAAATAACATTGTAAATGTTCGGAATAAAAGGGCTATATTATTATTATTATTAACTACAAATTTACTAGTTTCAGATTTATTCCTATACCTATGCTATAAGACCTCGCTTTGTGCCAAATTTCAGGATTCTGGGTCAACGGGAGGTACCCTATGCTATTTAGACGGAATAAACATGTTTTCTTTCTTTTTCTTCTTTCTTCTTCTGTCTATGAATTTCGATCTTTGAGGGTATCAAAGTATACTTTTTACGCAACATAAACGGCCGTATCTTTTTTATTCGTGAACTTAGAAGATAGATTTTTTTAATAGCTTGAAGGGACCGCAGATTTGAGTACATGGTTTTAATTTCAACTCGATACCTCCACGCGTTCTCGAGATAAAGGGTCTTGACAGACAGACAGACAGACGGACGGACAACAAAGTGATGCTATAAGGGTTCCGATTCTTCCTTTTGAGTTAAAAACGCAACCCTAAAAAAAAAACAAATTAGACGGTATAACTACTATCGCTGGCGAGTTGGCTGATAAACTCATCTGATGTAATAATTTCCGATAAGTAACACACTAATGTTATATTTTGTGACTGTGTGCGGATGTTTGTTACTTTTTCACGCTTAAATATCGCAACGGATTTCTATGAAAATTGGTACACTGGTAGATAGGTATGTATCTATGTGTCCTGGATTAGCACATAGGCTACTTTTTATTACGAGAATATGTACCCTTGGGACAGTTTTGGCGGGCGAAGCCGCTGACAGTAGCTAGTTTACAATATAGAGACCGAAGTTTAATTAAGTAGGTACTGCTTTGTTTGACAGATAGATCTAAATGTAATTCACGTGTCACTACTGCTGAGCGTAGGGTCTTGGGTTCGATTAGCAGATCGGGCAGAAAGTTCTATTGGGTGTTTCCAATGACATTACTCTGAGGCGAGTGAGATACAACGCGCCGTCGACCCTAGCTTGGTCCCCACCAGACGGCCGGACGGCGAGCTACCCATTGTTCGCCGTCCGCAAGCCCGTGCCTACGAAGCAACCTCTTTTGCTTGCGTTACTGTACCCCTAGTCAAGTTTATAATCTGCCCATCGTTAACGCTAGCAGAAAACTTCAAATGTATGGTAATGACGTCATCTTAACGCTCAGTCACGTGGTCCGAACAAAAGAGTCGGGGGCGTGACCAACTCGAGGTGTTCGACGCAAGAGAAACTGTTGTAACTTTGTTAGGGGCTGTTTCGCAGAAAGAGGTCCAGAATATTTTTTACTTAACCTGAACTCTTCTTGATAATAACAAGTATTTCGTAACTTTACCCCAATAAGAAGGTCAGTAATAAAATTATTAACCACAGGCACATTTTGCGTGCGTAATAAAAGCGACCTGCCCTGAGGGTCATACACAATATTTGTCCTATTTTGGCCCTTATAAGTTGATTGAGGTCAGAATTGGGAGTCACGTTTGGGATATTAGTAAGTCGATAAGTAACTGTTACGTGGCCATCCTAATAAGTTGCTGCTTTTTCTAAACTTTCGAATACCGTAACACAATAGAAGGACAATGAGGGTCGCGGGAATCCGGTGGATGCGTGACGCACAGGACCTGTCGTTGTGGCGACGCTTGGGAGAGGCCTATATCCAGCAGTGGACGTTTTTCGGCTGATATGATGATGATGATGATGAGAGAGTGAACTCGTTCGCTTGGGGTTTAATAAATTAATGACATAATCTAGTGCTTTGAAAGCAGTGGTGGTGAGTTGTAGATTCCGGATTCAAATCCAACCAGGTGCATTACCATTGCTCTCAAAACGGTGAAGGAAAACATCGTGAGGAAACCGGCATGTCCTAGAACCAAAAATTCGAAAACATGTGATATCAACCAATTTGCCCTGGGCCCACGTCATGGATAACGGCTTCTCCTACAGACGAGGCCTGTATCCTAGCAGTGGGAACATTATAAGGCTGATTATGCTAATCTAGTGCTTGACTGCGATCCGAAGCCTGTCAGCCAGTCAGCCAGACCTGAAGCAAAGAAACCTAAAATAATCGGAAGGCAAAACTGCGGCAAATTCTTCCAATCTTTCCATATAGGTACGCGGTATAAACGACGATGCGAAACGCTTAGTCCAGACCCTAGAAGTTTCAAGAACGTAAGTGTGGACACTCGCCATACGTGAGGTTGTCCGACGGGAGAAATATGATGGCGGAATCAAGTCATGCAATTCTTGCGCATACTCTCAAAAATGCATCCTGTCAAATACCGAAAGGCTGACTACCCTACGCCTGTACTCTAGGCCATATCTAGGCTTTGTAGGTTGGTTAACTAAATCTGGGTCACCAAACCCCGGCGCGAGAGACCGTTGCCGTCGGTCGCCCCACGAGGACACAATGGTGCTCTACCTGAGTGGGATATGCTCCATCGTGTCCTCTGGGCCGTCCACACAGTGGTGGCACCCAGGCGTTACACCCACACCACGAATCTGAAGCAGGAATTTCGCGGACTGACCATGATCGGTGAGAACCTGCGTCATGTGGAAGGTGAGGATTTCGAATGTCTTTCCAGGCAGTCCTCAAAGAGGGGATTTTCCGCCGAGTTCCGACGGGCACTGTCGCAATTCCACCATGAGATCCCGCTGGTATTCTGTCCGCCATGCTTTTCGCGGCAGCGGAGTTTTACTCCGGCGTTGCATCTCCACGCGCAGATCGAGCATGCGTGCAAGGACTGTTGCCTCCAGATCCCATGACGAGCTATATAGGGTGTAAAGCTCGCACGCTTCACTTTCAAACGTGCCATGTTAAGGCTCCTGTTATTATCTAAAACTAGTTCCCAAACCATGTATCAGGCATCAGATTTCAGAACTAATCTGTTACTTGACTATGTACCACAGAGCGAGGAAACGCACCGACAATAGCGTTATTGTTGTATGCTAATGGATAAATGTCTATGCGTCACATTCATACACTATCAAGTCAAGCCCTTATCGAAGGTGGGTTTACGACCAAACTATAATAGTGCATGTTTACTACAAGTGGAGAATGATTTTCATTGCAGCCGAGGCGGAATTCGCACGAGCCGTAGGCGAGGGTGTTATGGAGCCGAGTGATGTACTGCATCTGTACTTTCCACATCGACTTATTAGTACATAAATATATCGATAACTTTCCCTGTATATCAAACGAATACAGGGAAACGTACAGCCAAATACGATAAATGTACGCGCACTTTTCTGCACTAATGCGAAAAACCTTAAATTGCGTGCAAATTTTTATATGGCCTAGTAGTTGTTAGTCAGTAAAATCATTACGTACCCAATCCTCTTTTATATACTTACATACATATGTGCGCAATCCTAATACTATGTTATTATGATTGTAAGTAGGTCGAGTCGAGGTGAAAGGTGTTCTTGAGAGCATCTTCACTAGTTTACTTGTTTGATCAGATTTGTATGTTGGCTGTAAATCAGTA
Organism: Mythimna lalbum; assembly: GCA_949319445.1. Lineage (NCBI taxonomy): Eukaryota > Metazoa > Arthropoda > Insecta > Lepidoptera > Noctuidae > Mythimna > Mythimna lalbum. Next base: position 18,814,488 of record OX439356.1, on the reverse strand, counting down.
AGCATCGGTGGTTCAGTGGTAGAATGCTCGCCTGCCACGCGGGCGGCCCGGGTTCGATTCCCGGCCGATGCAATTTCTTTTTGTAATATTACGTTTTTTTTTTTCGCCTTTTAAAGTAGAATGAAAAAAAAATCTGTGATGATTACATTTATAATAACTATTTTATGTTTTATGTGCGTTGATAATACTATAGTCATCATTTATTCCTTGACTATATAATTATATTTTCATTACTCATACTCTGAAAGTAGCTCTGAACTTGCCTGAGAAGCGGGCTGAAAAGTATCACACTTTTCATCCCTAGGGAATTTTACTTTCAACTAACAGCTGACAAATTATAAAAAAAAAAAATTAGGTCTATCTTCTTGTATTCGTAATGAAAAGCACAGTGCTTACCTCGGGGTTAAAGTTACTTATTTAGTCCCGAGAAGGATTTGGCGGCCGAGCGTAGCGAGGTCGCTAATTCGAGGGACTAAATAAGTAACTTTCACTCCTAGTGTAACAATGTACTATTATTTATACATATAATAAATCTGTAGAAGTTTTTAGTTGGGCACGCATCACGTAAAATGTATGAAATCGATGTAGATAACTTTTATACATTAAAATTATGTGCAACTTGATATATTACTTAGGCTTTGTTTTATCACAATCGGTTGACGATATCGAAAGATATAATACTACGTTCATTGAATGTAAGGCCGCTATCACACGGATTGCACCACAACAACCGCACGCAGTCTCTATATTCAACTGCATGCAGTTGTACGTTCGACTTCGTGCAGTCATGATACCAACTGCACGCGGTCGGTTGCAGTTTAGAGACGTCAATTTCAACTGTATGCAGTCGTGCCTTCAACTGCACGCGGTCGGCTACAGTTGTGTAGTGTCAACACACGCTGTCAATCACAGTGTGCAGTTCATCAAATAGCATACGCACTTTGACATTGTCGACTTTATTTTGGGGCACTTAAAGATCAAATCATAGACTAAGCTCCTGGGCTAGATGCGTGGCGCCAACTGCTCAAATTCAGATTAAACTGCATGCAGTTGAATATATAGACTGCGTGTGGTTGTTGTGGTGCAGTCCGTGTGATAGCGGCCTTACGCGGTACTAAGCTCGCCGGGTCCGCTAGTATTAATTAAATATGTAATTAGAGCGACAAAGTTTGAAAGATATTTTAGATTTTTGTGATTTAAAACACGATCTAAAAGAGTATCCATGGAGTTTTTTTGTCCATAGAGACTACGCTTTGGAATGTGCAACTAGCACAATTTTTTTGACTGACTGACTTCTTAGAAATTGAAAAGAGCCTGTAAATAATTTACACCTTTTTATTTATTTGACGTGATTAGTTTATAATTATTTAAAGTCTTATAAGTGCCGCCTGTGTGGTGTATCTATGTTCTATGCTTTAGTGTACCTACAGTGTACCTACGACGTCGTACTGCCTTAGGGCAAACATCAACACATGCGAGCTGTGCTGTGTAGACAGCTTAATTTATGCATTAAAGGATTTCTTGTTTTGTTAGGGGCCGATAAGACAAATATACTTTTAAAGGGTTAGAATAGGATTTGTTATTTTTAAATGAAACTAGTGCTTGACTACGATCCCACCTGATGGTAAGCAGTGATGCAATCGTTGATGTTGAATTGCACTAGTTTATTAAGAATCTAATTAGATTGAAATAGATAAGCTTTATAAACCAGACGAGATTAGAATAGCTGTCAACTTTTTTCTTTGTATTTTATTAAGGAGCTTTGTCACAATATTGAATATGTCGCTTCATCATAGCCAAATTTTGTATTTTTAAGTCAATTTAATAGATGGGTGATACTTTACAAAATGAATACAAAAAGGTTTCTAGAAATTAATCTTACAATCTATCGAGCAGGTAAATCAGAAATCTGAAATCAGCAACATTTATTTCAAATAGACCAATTACAGGCACTTTTAAATTGTCACAAAGTCGGTCAGTCGAAAAAGTGAAGCACTGCAAAACAAAAGCGTAGAACTCTATGGAGAAGAACGTGCTAGAAACTTCAACTCTTTGACATGACATTCATTTTTGACGCATGACCCTCAAAAGCCTTGCAATCAACTGTTTCATTTGTTTATTTTTACAAGCTTTTGTTTAGTTTCACCTGTCCCGATGTTTGTCTGTCATCAAATCTTGTAAAATAAATTTGATCCACTTCCCGGTTACCGATTGAGCTGAAATTTTGCTTGCATGTGTAAATCAGATGACAATGCAAAATTATTATGACAAGGAGCTGATCTGATGATGGAAACGTAAGGTGGCTATAGGAACTTGGTAGTTAAACGACACAACCCCATAAAGTTCGGGCTCGTATAATTCGTCTTGACGAGTATTAATATATAGGTTTACCGAGCTATAAAAGTTTGCAATGTGAAGAAATGATTTTCATTAAAATCTTGTTTTGATTGAATCCTTCTTCATCATCATCATATCAGTCGAAACGAGACGTCCACTTCTGGACATAGGCCTCCCCCGAGCGTCGCCACAACGACCGGTCCTGTGCGTCACGCATCCATCGGATTCCCGCGACCCTGACCAGGTCATCGGTCAACCTTGTTGGTGCCTTGACCGCTACCGGAGTCAAGGGTTGACGGGCTGCCGGGCACTCGGGGCCATCTTTTTGTTGTGTACTTCATAGCCGGTTTTCCATAATCGCCACGCTTGGCAGGCGGGTTGGCGATCGCAGTGTGGTAGTTGAAATCCACAGAGAATGCTGCTGCCCATTCTCTGGTATGTCCCGTAGTCGCCTCTTACGACACCCACGGGGAGAGATGGGATGGCGTGATTCTTTACGTCCGAACACCATACGGAACTTTTTTAAACCATTCATAAAGGTGAGTATAGACTACAACATTTTCTGGAGCATTTCTGTGTTATGTAACATTCTTACGAATGGTACAATACAGGCAAAGCTCAGTTTCCTAAGTATTTCCATGTAATGTAACATTTCTGCGAATGCTCGGTGTTATGTTACGGGTAAATGCTCACAGCGAGTGTGCATTTACCAACATTTCGTTGTACCTTGCGTTCATTTTTTTTTTAATGACTCCCCGCAACTGCGCATCGCCCGCACTCGTGGCTCGACGAAATGTTACACCAATATGATCGTTGGTTTGTAACAAAGAGGCGAGCGTGCTCGACGTTTCGTTCGTAAAAAGATGATACACTAGAACATATCATAGAGCGGCTCGTTGTTCTGTTACAAGTAAATGTTGTAGTTTATAATCACCTTTAATCTACAGAACACTATGTCTACCTAGCTTCAACTATTGCCAACGCTACATTTTCTCACATAAATCTTTCTAAACCATTCTTCAGTTCAATTCTTCACGTAAATAAAGAATTTCGCGGTGCATTTCGACTCCTACCCCGAGTAATGGTTGATCGAGTTCTGCATTGCAATGGAAAATAAATAGCCTGGCGATAGTATCTCGACTCTGAGAAACAGTTTCAGTAAACGGTCGGTCGTGCATAACTGCCTGATCATAACTATCGATTTTGCTTGAATAATCATCATTTATATTCAAGTATTTGCAGCAGCGGTTGCCCAGGGCTAACTGGCCCGATCGCTGTCAAATAACTGAGAAGGTGGAAGGCTGATTTAATTATTGGCAAATAGATTCATATTGGGCATTGTGTTGTAAAATTGTTATAACCCAACCATCCATTGAAATACTCGGTAAACCAACCATTTGTACCCCAGTCGGTAACATTGCACTTGCCAAACTAAAACTCGAATAAAAAAAATTAAAAATTACAACGCAAATTCATTTTGCGTTCATAGTTCACATCGCCGTCATACATATAAACTAACCAGATCGGCTCAAATAAGCACCAAATTTTAAATGTATGCATTTATGCATTTTAAATTATAATTTCCTTTCTGTATGTGTAATGGTGCTCCTACAAGGTGGACCGATGACCTGGTAAGGGTTGCGGGAATCCGATAGATGCGATACGCACAGGACCACTCACTGTGGCGACACTTGGGGGAGGCCTGTGTTTATATAAATCGGTTTAATGGAACCCAAAGTAACTAAAAACTTACTGGCTAAATACACAAACCGTGAGCAACTAAAAAATAAAAAATAAACGTTTTGATTTACAAGTTGCAGGTCGCAGGTTGAAACCCAACCAGGCGCATTACTTAATGTAATTTTTTTCATCACCACTGCTCTCAAAACGGAGAAAGAAAACATCATGAGGAAGAATAGGAAGGCATGTGACATCCGCTAATCCGCACTGCACCCGCGTAGTGAGTAATGGCTTATTCCTTCTCCTAAAGAGCAGGTTTTAGTTCCAGCAGTGCGAAAAACAGATTTTTAAAAGTAGAAAGATAACTTTTTTTTATTGTTGATAGGTTTGCGCTAGACCGCTATCTCACCTGATGGAAAGCGACGATGCGGTCGACGATGGAACGCGCCTACCTAGAAGAAACCTATTCACTTTCGATTTAAAAATTCCCGGGTTGTAGCTATCAGGAAACATAGACTCCGGCAAGGAATTCCACTCCTTAACCTCAGGAAATCTACTATCTATTGAAGACATTACTTTAGATTTCCTGATGTTAGTTTTCGAAATCGATTCACATAACAATAACGAACTCTCAAGGACTCTCATGTATTGTTAATAATAATAAACAAGCGATGTTTCCTACCACAGCTGGAAGTTGAAGCCGTCAGGAAACATCGTAAAGCTAACACATAGAGAATTTCGGAGATAGATGTAACGCTCACTGAGAGACTTCAAACTTTACTTTGAGAACTACTACTGGAACTCGATCAAAACCCATTTCTTCCACACAAATTCATAAAGCTATTATTATTATTTTAAAGATAAGGGGCTATGCATCTCCCGTAGTGTAGGGGATGTAGTCACTGCGACCTAAAAGATTTATTGTGACTCGCCACCTTGTAAAAGTAACTCTTTTAGCCCGGAGGCTTCCAGGAAGTCTAGAATACTCCTAGCTTTAAAAGTTTTAATCTCCTCCGGGCGAATAATGTGTCGGCCCAGATAGATACTTCGTTTGTGGATAAGGGGCCCGCATTCACACAAAAGGTGCTTAAGCGTCTCCCTCCTGATTACAGTACCGGCAAACATCAGTGTCACTCAGTTTCATGTCAAATTGGTGCCTGTTTAATTTGCAGTCATAAAGCTAACGCAAACAGCTTGGTTTTCACAAGCTTTTATTTAGTTCCACCTGTCCCGATGTTTTTCTGTAATCAAATCTTGCAAATTTTTGATCCACTTCCTGGTTACCGATTGAGCTGAAATTTTGCATGCATGTGTAAATCAGATGACAACGCAAAATTATTATGCCATGGAAAGGAAGAAAGAAGAAGAAAGGCTGATTTTTATTGATAACTTGTTATCATATAAATCTACCTAAGTATGCTACAATCCAGTAGGCTACCTTTTGCGGTACTGTTCGGAAAAGTTACCATGGATGGAAGACGAATGGAGATTAGTCAGTAAAAGTCTGACCCTCCCTCTCGGTCCACCTAGAACGGAGGCAGTTATTGCTCGTTTATTGCTGGTTTATATGTTATCTATATTCATTAATGTGTGTCATTAAAGTGTGCCTGTAATTTATATGTGTGGTGTAAACTGTTAGTAGGTATAAATTGGCAATAAATAAATAAAAAAATGAGTTGCATAAAAAAACAGTAGAGGACAGTCTGAAAGATTCTTCGAAAGTCGCACCTCAGTCATTAAACGTAAAGGAGAACTGAAGGAAGACAGGTGGGTTTTTGTCAGTAAAATTTCACCTTCCCATCGCTCCACCCTGAGCCGAAGGAAGCATTTGATAATTTCCCGCCAAGCCAGGTCAAGGATTCCCCATTGGGTATATCTGGGCTCGATCAAGCTATTTTGCTGCTCCGCGCAAAGATACCTAAGCCTAAACCTAAGTCTTGAGTCTCACTATCCAACCTGAAGTAGGTTGGAAGGTGGCGCATAAAATTTTCAACCTGCCAACTTGGGTTTAGATAGGCTAGGTGTAGGTTGAAAGATAGGAATAAGTCAATTTTGCCGCTCTGGGCAAATACCCGGTTTGCCCCCCTTCGATCGAGTCCTGGGCCTTATTATTAAGTTATCTCTGCAGTGGCTACCCTTAGCACGCAGTTAATTCTGAGATTTCCAGATTGGCCACTGCAGTTCGTAATTTGGGGGAGTGGGATATCTTTTCCTCCTCAGTTCGCATCTCTAGTCCGAAGCGCTGTTCTCCTCCTCCTCCTTAATCGTTCACTCTTGACAAAGTGGTCGTGGTTGACGATGTTGCATTTTCGTTGGCGAGTGAGGCTTCTGCGATGCGTCTCCACTTGTCCCGATTCACGGCGTCTCGAGAACTCTGGACTATGGAGGTTTGTGTTGCAGCTCTGATAAGGTCTGTCCAACGCGTAGGCGAGCGACCACGTGACCGCTTCCCCTCCACTTGTCCCTGGACAACGAGTCCCTCCATGGAGTGTTCGTTGCGAACAACGCGCTGTTCTAAGAGGTCGCAAATCTTAAACGAGAGACAGTAACGGGTTGGAGTTTCAATAGTATTCGAGTTTCAATAGTAGGCTCTTTCGCCGAAAGCACAGGATTTATCAGCTTAGCAGAGGTCGTGTTACGGAGCTTACCACCCACTTACCGATACACATCTCAAATATTTTCTCATACTCCGATTATCCTTACGACTTTGTTGTCTTATAATAAAACTCTATGAAACTATTCTTGGCTACTACTGAAAGCTTAGTCAAGTTGGTAATCTACAATCGTTAACGCTAGTAGAAAACTTCAAATGGATTTATTTATATTATGCACAGCAACAGCACTGTCACTTACAATTCAAATAAAACTTACAATGAAAAACTGACATTTCAGTAATCATACAATAACAATATGCATGACATTGACAAAATGAGTATTACCGTCTTCGCACACGGGCTTCAAAAAAACGCCGCTTCCAGCTTCATTTTTGAGGCAGCTTTTTTCTGTGGCTCGTGTGCGGCGGTGCCACTGCAAAAAAACGCTTGAAGCGACTTCAAGCTTCATCGGATACAAAAAGTGTCACGCGCTTCAGCTGTTTTTTGCAGCCGCTTCTAAAAAAAGCTAGAGCATTTTTTTGTGGCTGCTTTAAGCGTTTTTTTGTGGCAGCGTTTTTTTTGAGGCCTGTGTACGGGGACAGTTAGTTGTGCGCGCATCACATAAACTACGAAATCTATGTAGATAATTTTTATACATTAAAATTATGTGCAGTTTGTGTGTGTATATGTTATTTAGGCTTTGTTTCATCGTAATCGGTTGACTATGTCGAAAGATATACTACATTCATTGACTGTTAGGTGGTATGAAGTTCGCTCGTTCGCAAAACTGCGATTCAACATTATACCTACACACTGCCGAGCAAATAAACTGCATCATTTACTAATCCATTTGGTTTCAGATATATCATAATCCTTTATCTAGCACTTCAATATACACTGTCGTGCAGAAAATTGTGCACAACTGCTTCAAGCTACGTTAACGTCAGTTGCAAACGCACAAATGCGAGGGACAGTGACTCGTGAAAGGAAGTGACAGTTTACACTGCGAGGACAAAATTTGGAACAATATTTTGTTTTAACACTGTTGTGTTTTGTGAGGCGTGATTTGGGTATCTGGTGTTATTTACAGTGTACATATATATACTGGTGCATATTTCAATCTTATCTATTTTGTTTTATTTAGAAAACTTTGGTAATGTAAATTAATATTCTTTTCTAACCATTAACTCAAAAACCCGAACTTTTCCAACCCCTATAGGCACGCAATAGACGCCTAATCGTACTACTGCAAAAAAGTTGACGCGCTCTCCCCTGCCACAATTTTATTACATTTACAACCCTCAATTATTAATTTTTCGTAAGTGTATTGAAAAACGTCGTTTGATACACGTGCAATCCTAAGTCCCTAACACACTCGCTTACGGCTTGTGCTAATTCCGCCTCAGTCGCAATGACAAACTTTCTGCACTTGTATCAAAATGTACTACTGTAATTCCAACTTGCGTGAAGGCTAGAAGGAACGGGGTGGGTTTTTAGTCAGTAAGAGTCTGACTGGTATTAAAATGAACATGGACAAAACCAAAGTTATGGTTAACATCCATGTAGCACCCACTCCTATTAAGATCGGAGACTCTACACTCGAAGTTGTGGACGATTATGTTTACCTGGGACAGACGGTCCAGTTGGGTAGGTCTAACTTCGAGAAAGAGGTCAATCGTCGAATCCGACTCGGCTGGGCAGCGTTTGGAAAGTTGCACGGTGTCTTCTCGTCTAATATACCACAGTGTCTCAAGACGAAAGTCTATGACCAGTGCGTGTTGCCAGTGATGACTTATGGCTCCGAAACGTGGTCGCTTACAATGGGCCTTATAAAAAGACTCAAAGTCACCCAAAGGGCGATGGAAAGGGCTATGCTCGGAGTTTCCCTGCGTGATCGCATCAGAAATGAAGATATCCGCAGGAGAACCAAGGTTGCCGACGTAGCTCGAAGAGTCGCCAAACTTAAGTGGCAATGGGCAGGGCACATTGCACGCAGAACAGATGGTCGATGGGGACGAAAGGTTCTGGAGTGGCGACCACGTACCGGAAGACGCAGCGTTGGAAGGCCTCCAACAAGGTGGACCGACGACCTGGTCAGGGTCGCGGGAATCCGATGGATGCGTGACGCACAGGACCGGTCGTTGTGGCGACGCTTGGGGGAGGCCTATGTCCAGCAGTGGACGTCTTTCGGCTGATATGATGATGATGATGAAGAGTCTGACACTATCTCCTGCTCCACCCAAGGGCAGGTTTTGTCATTGGATGATTTTTCCCACCGAAAAAAAAAGAGAGGCGCTTCATTTTGTGTAAATTACTTCATCACCATTGCTCTCAAAACAGCGAAAGAAAATATCGTAAAACCAGCGTTTTCTTGACCTAAAAAATAAAAATAAAAATAAACAAAAAGAAATGAAAGTATTTAACATTCACCAACCTACAATGGGCCCGCGTAGTAGATTACTGCCAATTCCCTCTCCTAGAGAGACCTGAGTCCCAGCAAGAAGAACTTTTACATTTTCCCACTTCAAAAACAAAGCCGGTAAACAGCTGTACTATCGGTTAGTGCTGGCTTGACTACTTCTATGAAGAAAAATTTTAAAGTTTCCGTGGGAAAGGTATAACCTACTCATCAATATTCATAAACCAAAATGATTTTTATCTTTCAAAAGGATGTCAGCGAAATCGAAGCAGGGTTTGGGCATTGGAAATTATTGAAAAAATTACTGAGGGCTTGGAACACAAACTGTAACTGAAAGACACAGGATTTTAGTCAAAAAAAGTCATCATCTCGGTCCCCTCTAGAGGGGGCAAAGTCATTTGATCATTACCTACCTCAAAAAAAAAACAATTTTATCGTCAAAAAATTTTATTTTCTTAATATAATTTTCTTTCATTTCCAGCATCGCCATATTTTATAAGATTACGTTACTTTTCAAAACTCCAAGCAGCAAGCTAACAAGATTACTTTTTTAAACTTAATAAGCCAAAATTCAGTATCTCAACAGTAATATTTCAAGAGTAGCTACTAGTGTCCGACCGAAACTGGATTTTCAACCGAAACCGAATATCGGTAACAGTTTTAAAAGGATCATGTTTTGTGAGAAAAATAAAGAAAACGTTATTATAATCAGTCAGTCCTTATTTGCCGCCGCCGGGATTCCGATCCCGATTTCCGGCCACCGTAGACGCGGGCTCGCGGACGGCGAGCCATGGGTAGCTCGCTGTCCGACCGTCCGGTAACTGTCCGGACCGAGCCCAAGACGTCAACTGCGTGCACTGTTCCTGCGCGCCTCAAGGAGTTGTCAGCAACAGGAGGGGTCCCCAGCTAGGTTGAAGCCTACTGAAGCCAGCGTTATCCGAAAGGAACTCGAGCCCCGGTATGAAGGCTAGAAGGAACGGGGTGGGTTTTTAGTCAGTAAAAGTCTGACACTATCTCCCGCTTTTTTTAGCCCACCGAAAAAAAAAGCCTGTCCTTATTGTGTTTGCATTTTAAATTTAAGAATTTATATTCGTTGACTAGATGAATTTTACTGCACTCGATTTTAGTTTGGGATTAGGTAAAACGAACTGCAAACACAAGCCAGTCACGACATCACTAGGCACGTGAACACGACAAAATGTCTTCGTTGCTAACTCGCTTGGAAGGAATATAACGCGCTGAACATGACCGATCACAGCACGAGAACTCCCGAGTGCAGTTGCAGTTTCGGTCGTAATTTTGGCAGGTTTGCCACCAAAACAGTAACCAGCCAGCCAGTATTTGTTATTTGTTTATTGTACAAACCTACCAGTGTTACCTTTTTAACCCAAAAAGTTGACTGTGAGAGAATGCCTTGTTGCATTAAGTCCGCCTATGTACCACTATTGTCCTCCTCCTTACGTCGTATTCCTCAATGCTGAGGGTCGTGACCTCTCTGCTTCATTACTTTAACCCTTATGATCTTTTTTGCATCTGTTTCTGTCTCTGCGGCGATGTGAAGGGCATTGTACATCGTAGAGTCAAGAGCGGTGCGGGTCTGGTCGGACCAACGTATAGGGCTGCGCCTTTTTCCATCCACTTTGCCGGTCACCATGAGCCTTTCGAGACCACTATTGTACATGAAGTTTAAATAAATAAATAAAACCGAAACTAAACCGAAATTCGTTTTTTTGCCGAAAGCCGAAACCGAAACCGAACGTTCGGTCAGACACTAGTAGCTAGAGACGGTACAGGCTGACGTGAAAATTGAATCAAATTCGTTGGCGGACGTCCCGCTCGCTAGTTAGATTATGTAGTGTACTGTCATAACTAATTATATATTATTTGCACCGACTTCTGTATTTTGTGAGTCTTTGTCATGTTTGTCGGTTTATCTAAGACGTGACTTGGTTGGTTTATTTTTCCTTTATTCTCGACTTTCTTAGCGTCGTGGTCGACCACGTAGATGTTGAAAATTATCTCTCGGGAACGTACTACACCAGTGGTACAATTTTTGATGTATAAAGTATCCTCAGTCTGCCTGTATTCTTGGTTTGTTAACAAAAATCAAGATTATTATTATTATTATAACTAGCTGACCCGGCGAACTTCGTACCGCCTAACAGTCAATTAATATAGTATATCTTTCGATGTAGTCAACCGATTGCAATGAAACAAACCCTAAGTAATATATCAACACATAATTTTAATGTATACAATTTATCTACATCTATTTTTCATTTTACGTGATGCGCGTACAACTAAAAACTTTGAAAACAAGCCAAACAAATTTCTTACCGTGTGGGGGTGGTCTACGTTTCTTAAAAATACTGAAGCGTCGTACTGTACACACGTACAGTATTTACGACGTATTTCTTCTGTCGAGTTGGCATCAGCGTTATGAGAACAAATAGCCCATGAATGACGTGGTAGAAACCGTGGAAACATTATCCATTCAGGAAGCTAGCATGGCTGACGTACATACTAATGTATGGGGAATTAACGAGGAAGCAGTAGTACTTGTAAGTAGATCATTTACAAGCAGTTTTGGCATCAAGAAGACTGTCAGTTTTTAAGGCAAGTTTATAAGCGGTTATTGACAACATGTTGGCTTTTTAAAGTTTTCTTATTTTGATTTTATTGTAATTTTAATACAATTTTAAATGTAAGCTGCATTTTATGAGTTGCTAGGAATTAATGCTGACATCTGAGATACAGGGCTTATGTCCTAGTTTGGGTGTCAGAAGGCACACGGATTACTGCATGCTATATCACATAGCCTTTTTTTACGGTGGGCAAAAATCATCTTATGACAAAACCCGCTCTTGGGTGGTGCGGGAGATAGTGTCAGACTCTTACTGACTAAAAACCCCGCGCCGTTCCTTCTAGCCTTCATACCGGGGCACGAGCTCCCTTTCGGACAACCCTATCCCCAGTAGGCTTCGACCCAGCTGGGCCCCTCTTGCTGCTGACAACTCCTTGAGGCGCGCGGGAACAGTGCGCACCGTCGACGTCTTGGACTCGGTCCATTACTGCATTTACAAGCAGTTTTGATATCAAGAAGACTGTCAGTTTTTAAGGCAAGTTTTTAAGTGATTATTGACAATATGTTGGCTTTTTTTAAATTTTCTTATTTTGATTTTATTGTAATTTTAATACAATTTTAAATGTAAGCTGCATTTTGTGAGTTGCTATGAATGAATGCTGACATCTGAGATACAGCGCTTATATCCTAGTTTGGGTGTCAGAACGCACACGGTTTGCTGCGTGCTGTATCACATAGCCTAATCATAGCAAGGATTACCTATATCAACTTAAAAATTTATATTTGCGCCACCGGTACATGGTAGACATCCCACCCATACGCACAAGCCGTTTTGGGAACACATTTATTGTGCGTACAGCCAAGGAGTGGAATTCCCTACCGGAGTCTGTGTTTCCTGATAGCTACAACTTAGGGGTCTTTAAGTCAAGAGTGAATAGGTTACTTCTAGGCAAGCGTGTTCCATCGTCGACCACATAATCGCTTACCATCAGGTGAGATGGTGGTCAAACGCAAGCCTATCAATAATAAAAATAAAAAAAATTCACTCCATCTGAACTAGGCTATAAATTTGTATTAGGCTAAAATTATATCAAAATTATAGAACTGCTCTCGTCGAGTCGAAGCTTCAAAGTCTTGAGCATTGACGCCAAGTTGCTAGCCTGTCGGTTTTCTATCGATTACATTTCGGGCAGAGTGCGTCGGAATTGCATAACTTAATTCTGTAAAGCCCGTTCCTTTATCGGAGCACTAGACGTACTGCGATGCGCCACCGGTACATGGTGGACATCCCACCCATACGCACAAATTGTTTTGGGAAAATATTTATTATTCGTACAATTAAGGAGTGGAATTCCATGCCGAGATCTGTTTTTCGATCGAGAAAAGTTGAAATGTAACTTCTTGTCTAGCGTTCTCCGTCGTCGGCGAGATTCTCAATCAATCTCTTGTTTGATCACTATCTTTGAGCTTGTTAATTATATATTTTTCTTAAATATACTCAAAACTCATAGAATTTATTTCAATTAAACCATATACATTTTACAGGCACTTTCGGATTAGACTGAAATCGGAATCAATCGACAGTTCCGAACTTTCGGAGTCAGAATCGAACATCTTTAACATCTGCCGGGACCAACGGCTTTACGTGCTTTCTGAGACACGGATGAATCCTTGACATGTACAGGTGGCCATCTATAGACCGACCTCCGAAAAAAAGAAAAGAAAAGAAAGAAAAAACGTTTATTCAGATTTGGATTCGGGTTTTTGGTTTATTCATTGGTTTGGAGATTGATACATGTGACTATAATTTACTTAACTAGGATTTCAGTACAGCAAACCGCACATCTTAATATTTATAACCAAATATCACTTCTACGCCAAACGACCTTTACATAGTCCTTCGAGCCGGATTCAATCCACCACATGCCGTCTCTTAATATGACTTCCAAAACAAACTTATCTATCATTTCCATCTCAAACAGCCACTATAAAACTTGGAACCGTTATCAAAACCAAACTTATGTACGCAACCATAGCAGCATGCCCGAGTACACTCAGCACAATCGCTAGGTCTGCAGTTAAGATATAATAATAATAACAGTTTTTCACATGTCGCAATAGTTTTTCACTAATCGGGGCTGTCTTTGGGTGCAAGGATGATCGTCGATTGGTATACTGTTATTATACATTTCATTAAAAGTGACTAAATGGTCTTATCCCTTGGATGGCATTTAGGACTAACGTTTCAATTCTGGACGAGCTAAACATCAAACAGAGGTTATCGTCGACTGTGCAAGTACGAATCCTTAAATATTTTGGTCACGTTGTTCGCAACGAACACTCCATGGAGCGACTCGCTGTGCAGGGACAAGTGGAGGGGAAGCGGTCACGTGGTCGCTCGCCTACGCGTTCGACAGACCTTATCAGAGCTGCAACACAAACCTCCATAGTCCAGAGTTCTCGAGACGCCGTGAATCGGGACAAGTGGAGACACATCGCGGAAGCCTCACTCGCCAACGAAAATGCAACATCGTCAACCACGACCACCTGTAAAGAGTGAACGACTAAGGAGAAGGAGGTCTTTGCGAGTTGATTTCGGCTCCTCTTACGCTTTCCAAAAGTCTGGAATATACGTACAAAATAAATTATACCTGTATTTGCTGAAGAAATAAGCAGATGCGTACTCCTAGTACAATTATTACCGATAGAAGATTCAATCAGAAGAAGCCTTGACATGCGGTTTACGTATATTAGACGACATTAGTATACTATAGTTAGTAAGAATGTTTCAAACCAACATATATAGGTACAAATCGTGACTTCGTTCCTTGCAGACTTATCTGCTTAGTCGAGTGTACAACCAGTAAAATATATTTTATACCACGCGTGTAGTTCGAACAAGTTAGTTCGCTGCGGCTGGAGTTAGAACTTCGGTAAAACTAGAATGAGGGCGTAAATTCGGTAACGCCATTAGCTAACGTCGCGTACCAAATTAAACTGGCATTTTTGTTCGAAACTTGCGAAGCGATTTGATCGAATTTTCGACTTTATCGTGGCTACGTAAATAATGACTGAGGCTACGCTACACGATTACATACATACCAAGAAGTAGAGAAACTTGGAGGAGGAAACTTTTCATTTATCTAAAACGGCCTCATTTTATTTTTTCCTTGCAGAACAGATGGTCGATGGGGCCGAAAGGTTCTGGAGTGAATACGCAGCGTTGCAAAGCCTCTCATAAGGTGGACATCGGTCCTGGTGAGGGTTGCAAGAATCCGATGGATGCGAGATGCACAAGACCGTTTGTTGTGGCGATACTAGGAGGATATATGTCCAACACCTTTCGGCTGATATGATGATACTGAGACTAATTTTAAGCGTGTAGTGATTTTGTAACTTGTATACGAAAGAATCACCACGACTCTAGAACGCAAAAAGCAACTAAAGGAACCCAGGTGGATTATAAAGGTCTGAAACTCCCGCTTGTTCTATTCAGGGCGGGAGGATTTTCATGAAAATCTTTACAAAAAAAAATAACCGACTTCACTAAAAAATTAAATTGAATTTGAGGAGTTTTCACGATTTTGCCAAGGTTCCATCATAAGATCTCAACTTGGTGCCTATGGGACCATTTGGGATGTATACCCTTTCCAACAAAAAACGAATTTTTCAAATCGGTTGGCAAGCGACGAAGTTATGCGCGAACAAATATTAAAAAAGAACATACAAACATCCGAATTGAGAACCTCCTCCTTTTTTAGAAGTCGGTTACAAAAAATACCATCTTGCTAGACGTGGATGGATAAAAAATAAACTTTCACTGAGTAGTAGCCAAAGTGGATAAATTCTAAGATTAAATGAAGAATGCGTGTAGAAAACCGAAGAAAAGAGAGACGTGCGACTTTTACTCTGCCTTCCAGTGATAAAACAGGCTTCATGAATATATCCTTTTAAAACTCTAATTTCCCATGTAAACTCATTTAGACTACTTACCTTCAAAAGCTATCTGCATGTTGCGTTTTTAAAATGCATTTCCAAACAGTCTCTAGCCGTATGTTTGCCGTCCCTGCTCCCAACTTCACTTTCTGACTTCTAACACTAAATAGATAGGTACAGAAGTCAATCTCATGTATGTACTTCACTTTTCATACATACGCTCGGCGTTCGCGCTAGGGTCAGCGCGTGGCGCCGAACTGTCCGAGTGCGATCGGACGCGGTGATAATTGCCTACCTAATATGAATTTTAAAAATATTACATGGCCACAAAATCATCTTCTGGGCTGGGTTACGTTAAAACCAAACTATCAAAATACAAGCAAATATCTATTTACCTCTCTGAAACAACTGGTGGCCTAAAAAACTGTTTAAAGTTGAATTTAAACACTAAACAGTGGGCATAAGATTTTTTTATTGGTCCATTTTTTCACAAAAAGTTCATAGACGCGTATCTCAGACGGATAGCACTCGAGCTCGCATTGAGCTGAATTGAGCCGAGATATCGAGTCCGTGAGCGGTGTCTATGTGTGCGATGCTCGAGCGCGCTTTGGCTTTGTATGTAGATTGACTTCTGTGCCTGTCTATTTTGTGCTCCTAACTCGAATAGAGCACTTTGTGAAGTTACAAATGAAGTTACTGTGTACAGCGAATGAATAAGTAAACGGGGCTAACGCGGTAATAGCAAGGTGCACTAAATCTGCTCTGCCGTAAAGAGCTTTGGCTGTTTTAGAGTTCCTTGAATCATCAGCTAAAACGGTACTGTAATAGGTTTACTTTGTTGTTCATCTACCAAGACCCTTTTTCTCTGGAACTTGTGGAGAGATTAAGCTGAAATGAAAACCAAATACTCAAGTCTACTACTCCTTGGAGCAGTGAACAAAGTCAAACTTCTATCGGCCCCTTGTGAGCGGTAGCTAAGCGCGGGGCGGCGAGCGGTAACATCAAAAATATGAAAATCTTTGAAGAACGCCATGAGACGCCGCTCATAGCGCCCTGTGCACGCTTACCGATGCCGCCCAGCTTGACGCTAAGATCGAAGTCGTCACCAGGGCCTAAGTAACCGCAATCTCAACATAATGCCGTTTAGATGCATTTTTCATCACTTACAGAAAACTTAACCTATAGGGTACTTCTCGTTGGTCCAGAATCTTGAAATTTGGCAAGAAACAAGGTTTTATAGCACAAGTACAGGAAAAAATCTGAAAGTTACATGACTAATCTAATTACTTTTTGCGATTCGGAAAAAAAGCGAGACTCGATTTTACTTGCGCAAGTTGGTACGGAACCCACAGTGAATAACTCGGACGCGTGCTTGACCGGTTTTTTAAGAGGAAAATAGTGGGACTTTTTGAAAATGATTGCATTTCGCTTGCTTTAAAGGTTTTTCAAGGAAAGTTAAAGCTTTTAACATTGCCAACCAGTTATAATTTTTTCAGCGTTGGGAAGCTCTGCCGTACTTTTTTGTCTCATAATCGAGAGAGTGCATGTGATGACATATGGCTCTGAAACTTGGTCGCTCACAATGGGACATCTCTTTGAGGCACGTGTTAGATTCTCAAAGTCAAAGTCAAAGTCAAAGTCAAAATATTTTATTTCACATAGGCCTACATGAGCACTTATAAAACGTCAGAAGCTAGTGCACGGTTCCAAATTGGTCGTTTCCTATGGAGAAGAACCGGCAAGAAACTCCATGGTTACTCTTTTAAAAAATGTGTTTATTACAATATTCTTTGATTTATGTAACAACAGTGTAGACCTGTCAACACTGTACACAAAATTCTGAATTATATATATGACTATAATATGTACATAATTGAAGCTAGGGTTTCTTTCTTGTTCTTCCCTATAAAGATCTAGTTTTGGAACAAGCAACTAGTTATTCGAATAAATGACAAGCCTATTTAATTTTGAAATAAATACTTAGTCTGTCTTTCTGTGCTTTTCTTCATATAATCCTTTCCTTACACACCAGTCATAGGAACTTTGATACACAGTAAGTCGAGGCCGGCCTAGAAAAAGGTGGCGGA
The DNA here is from genome assembly GCA_949319445.1 of Mythimna lalbum. Lineage (NCBI taxonomy): Eukaryota > Metazoa > Arthropoda > Insecta > Lepidoptera > Noctuidae > Mythimna > Mythimna lalbum. The sequence continues at coordinate 18,796,851 of OX439356.1, read as the reverse complement.
ATGATTTGGACGCCTACCACAAGGACTGTTTAGAGACAGCACAAGAAAAAAAAAGTTATATTCATGCTTCTAAAACGCGCGTGGAACACTTCACGCCTTTGTCAACTCCGGCTCGTTCCGGACGGTTACCTGACGACCGGAGGGCGAGCTAGCCGATGACCAGAAAGAGTTGCGGAATTCCGGATTGATACTAGACGCACAGGACTGATCATTGTGGTGACACCTTGGGGAGAACATGTATTCAAACCTTCATCTTTTGGCTGAAACGATGATAATGATGATGATGTATACATGGGTGATTTGTAAAACACTAACAACCTTGCAGGACTGTAATACTAACATCATAAACGACAACTTTTGTTCTATGACCTTACAAAACAAAATATATTTACCAAAAACAAACTAGGTATTGTATAGAATACCGGATTATACAGATTGCTGGTAACACACAGATTCCCACCGAAGACTTAAAAAAAAAAAACTGTATCATGGCACATTTCCCAAAAGACATGTTGTGTTCAGACACACAAAGAGAAACCAAGTACCAAAATAAGCAGCTCATAACGAGAACACGGGGAAGCTGCAACGCATTCATGACTACGAAGATATCCGGCTCTATAACAGTAGATTATAGCGTGGCTCGCTGCAGCTATATGTAGACTCAGAACAGAGGTAAGATCGAATGTGATGATAGTGCTTAAAGCTATTGCCACGCTTACAGCTTCTTTTTAGAATAAAAAGTTCATATGGAAGGATAGCTTTGTAGAGTTTTGCTGCTAATACAATTATACTCCTATAACCTCCACCCTTCCCCCTCCCCCCCTCTCAACAAAGCATTCAAGCATCATCTCTCTTTTTTCGCATTACCTCTTCACCAAACATTGCGTTGGATAAACAACAAGCTTTTAAAGAATGCACGTTGACGATAGATGACTTGGAAATGACCCTCTTAAGGGTTCCTTTAAATCCAGGTGACTAAAATTTAAAAAAACTTTTTGACATCTGAAAACGCAAAATAAAACTCCGACTCTCATTTTCTATTAGCATCATTTTTCCAACGGATTCTAAGCAGTTTGTACAATTAATAAGTTTGCGAAAAACAAACGATATTTCAGCTGTCTCATTATCGGCACGCCTGGATGGATCCAAGAGACATTAGCACAAGTTTTACAAAGTGTAATTGACACTGGAAAGTTCTTAAGTTTTAACCCTCGGGCTATAGGGGAAGGGGAATTAAGATCGCTGTTGGTATAGCGATTGGCAGCTTTCTGATTAGTTGAGAGGAGTTTTACCAATATACTAGAGTGGTCTGAAAAGTTTGCGACCTCAACGAGAAAATAGTAGCACTTGTCAATTAAAGCTAGTGAATAAACATTATACATGGAGTATAATAAACTAACAACAATAACAATAACAGCAATAACAAGTACAAAAGCAGCAATAACAGCAACATCACCAATAACAACAACATCAGCAATAACAATAACAGCAGCAATAACAACAACATCAGCAATAACAACAACAACAGCAAATAACAACAACGGCAGCAATAACAACAACAGCGGCAATAACAACAACATCAGCAATAACAATAACAGCAGCAATAACAACAACATCAGCAATAACAACAACAACAGCAAATAACAACAACGGCAGCAATAACAACAACAGCGGCAATAACAACAACAGCAGCAATAACAACAACAACAGCAGCAATAACAACAACAGCAGCAATAACAACAATAAAAATCAACAATTAATGTACCTCCTCCTCCTTGCGTCGTTTATCGTCAATGCGACCACTTTCCTGGCCACTATGTCATCTGATGGCAGGTGAGATAGTGGTCAAATGATGACGAACCTATAAAATTAAATAATATAATTTAAAAAAAAATCATTCCTTTTTCAAAATCGGATAAAAACCGGCACAAAATAACAAAATCTGAATCTACAATTATGTAACGCTGTATATATAATTTCAAGGCTTTATGAAACAATATGGATAGCACAATTTGCTCCAATGTTTGTTCGGAAACAATATGCGCGACAAATGCTGTTTTGATTCGATATCGATATCGGCCAAATGAACGGCGGATAGTAAAAACAAATGGGCAATAATTATATAGTTTGTACTCGTTGTATACGTGTTTGTGTTGCTGGAATCCAATGGATGCGAAACGCACAGGACCGTTTGTTGTGGCGACATTTGTGGGATGCTTATGTCTGTCACAAGTTTAGTTTACTAGCTGCTAGCGGCTAAGGACTTAGTTGTTGAATTTTGGAAAATCTTCATCAAAAAAAACTCCTCTTCAAGCTTCTTTTTGAGGTTTTTTTTGTGGCTCGTGTGCGGCGGTGCCGCCACAAAAAAAACGCTTGAAGCCGCTTCAAGCTTCTCCGGCCATTAGCTGTCGCGCGCTTGTCTACCTTTTTTTATGGCCATTTCTAGCGTTTTATTGTGGTGGCGTTTTTTGAGGCGCGTGTGCCCAGAATTAAAGTTAACATTTTCAAATTTTATATCTACAATTGTAGTTTACTAGCTGCTACCCGCGGCTTTTCCATCCCCTTAGGCTTTAGGGCTATATTTCACCCAGACACCATGGCGACGCGACCAGTGGCCGCTACCAACAAAATGTATACTGCTCTATAGAGAGTTACTCACCTGGTGTCCGTTTGGTTGCGTAATCAATTTGGTGGCGCGACCAGCTTGGACGTGTGGTGACTTTGGTGTCTGTATGGTGTCTAGTTTGGTAGCTTAGGGCTATATTTCACTGAGACATCATTGCGGCGCAACTGGTCGCGCCACCTTGGTGTCCCGGTGAAACCCGTGGTGCCCCCTTAGACCCGTGGTGCCCCTAGTTACTGAATACCCTTAGTTACCGTAGTTTTGACTGTGCGTTGACATGTCAGGCAGTAAGTTTCTCCTTTTATACATAGAACATTAACAACTGAAAAAACAGCTTTCCTGAAAAAATGCATTTTCAATACACTCACTCGAAAACCCGCTCTTATCCCACAGCTTACAGGCAAGCAATAGGCTATTTTCCGCACTAGTGCAGAAAAGTGCGTGTTTTCTCCTCGCGCGACGTCCTCTACGAATCGCCGGTAAACCCCTATTTATTCATTTCAGTGAGTGTATTGAAAAAAGTCGTTTGATACACGTGCTTTGTCACTGCAGCCCTCGGCTCCATAACACATTTGCCTACGGCTCGAGCGGATTCCGCCGCGGTCGCAATGACAAACTTTTTGCACTTGTATCAAAATGTACTATTTTCGCCTTACGACCACTTGTATCAAAATCAATCAATCTTTACCTTACGATCGACGTAGGAGGCATCGATGTTTTCATGTAAAATCCACAACGTTTCTATCAACATATATATCTAACCACGTACCAAACCACAACAATCGCCAATTCCCAACCAAAATACTATATCGAGATTGAAAAATACAAATGATTCAATATTCCGAACGTAGCACAAACATTTTCATAAGAAAACATTTTCAATTTGCGTCGTACACCCCCGCAGGTAGGTACACAATGAAAATATTTTCTTAACATTCCATTTCCTGAGAAATCTCCTGCATATGTAGGTATTAGTGATGTAGGTAACGAAGGCTCTATGGCGGAGGTGGAAGTTCTGAACTCCGTGGATTTTTTCAAAGGTAGAAAATTATCCAATAACTTCTGCCGCCGTAGGGTGGAGCGCGAGGGGTGTCAGACTTTTACTGACAAAAATTATACATTTGTTTCTTCAGTTGCCCTTTACGAACACAGAGACACACAGGACAGAGTTATATTTAGCAGAAAATAATAGTTATATTTATGCGGAACAGTGACTAAATTCCCGCAAACTTCCGTTGAAAAAGGAGGTCAAAGTCAAAGTCAAAGTCAAAATATTTTATTTCACATAGGCCTACATGGGCACTTATAAAACTTCAGAAGCTAGTGCACGATTCCAAATTGGTCGTTTCCTATGGAGAAGAACCGGCAAGAAACTCCATGGTTACTCTTTTAAAAAATGTGTTTATTACAATATTCATTGATTTATGTAAGAACAGTGTAGACCAGTCAACACTGTACACAAAAGCACAAAATTAATCATAATAAAATAAAAAAGTAAGTCGTAATAGAAAGTTATCTAAGTGTTTGCGGATTATACAGTGTTCTCACATTCACATTCCAAAAAGAGGCTACATAAAAAAGCAAAAAAAAATTAAATAATTACAACTTAATAAATTACTAACAAATTTAATACAGTTGAAATCTAAATAATAAAAATAAAAAATATTGCAAAAGCAATGCGTTAAAAGAAAAATAACTATATATAAACTAAAACAAAGGTGGAGCAGTCAATAGACACAATATTAATGATTTACCAGGGGGCCACATGTGCATATGCAGTCATTGCCAAACAAGCGTGTCGAGGATCCTCCGACCAGACCGATGTTTGATCTGATCTGGGCAACTACCCTAGGTAAACCAGCAACCAGTTCTATCTCCTTAATCGTCATATAATAATAAAGGATGAAAAAGATAATCATAAAGGATGGAAGGACTCGCTACATCATTTGTCACTTGCTTCCGACTTCTTTCAGAAATTCCGCAATCACAGATGCTGAGAAGATATTCCATTACATCCCTAATATGTATCTTAAGAACTTTATTTGTGTGCTGCACAGAGATTCATGCAGCGCTGTGCACAATAAATTGGGGTTTAGCGCTACCGTGCTTAGGATTTGTTGTTTGGAGTTAGCTGGTTGAATTCTTGAACTTCTAATTAGTTAGGATGTCAGGAAACTGTTACCCACTAACCTATGTTACTGATAGACTTGAGATTGCTAGGGTTTACTTTTCGGGACTACGTTGAAGCCACATGATTGAGGTGCACGCACAGAACAGAACAGAAGAATGTAGAATGATTCCTTTGTTCTGTGGGTGCACGAGAGACTTCGCACAGTTTTGTGATATCAATAGTTGACTGTGAATAAAGTTAATATACTAAAAGAATTTTGAGTATACTTGTGGACTGTTGTTGAGGAAAGAGGTCATAGAAAAAATGAGTTGATTGTGTGATTTTACCTGTATTAATAATATCATACTAGATCTTAGGTGGATTTCATGATATAACTATTGCCTATCAATATAATCTGCATTATTACACTGTATTTGACTCGCCTATCCCTGTCCTCATCATGCCGCTTCACTACCCCGTGTTCTCGGGCTGGCGTATCTCTGTCCGACCACAATATCGTTATGGGCCACAGACTGCCTATACCTCAACCGCAGAGTGACGTATCTTCTAAACACAAATAAGGCCAGTCACATTCAGGCTTCACCCACGACGGCAACAATGCCTTTTGGCCACAATTGCAATAATATAATTTGCCCATTTCGCTGCAAGACGACCAACATTTTTGGTTCATCTTTGGACGAAATTCGGCCACTCTACTCCACGTATCATTACCACGCCTTGCCAGGTGTCCTATAAGCTCATAACCCCAGAAAACCACATCTCGAATAGCTCTAAGTAGCTAAAATTGAATAGTAATATGAAATATTCATTTTAAAGCTACCTTGGCAATATTCCAAGTTAGGAAAGAAGATGAATTGATAATACTACGCTGACGTAGCTACGAACGTCCCTGCTTATCCTCAAAATGAATGTGTTTCTTTAAAACCGTTGCCAAATAATACGTCTTTATCACACTAGTGCAATCTTGAAATGTAAGTAGTAACAAGTTTGCTAAAGTGCTTCCAATGCTACATTGTGAGTGGTTCCGTGTTTTGATTTATATATTTCTTTACAAAACTTCTTACTAGGGTTCCGTACTTTCAAAGGAAATCCGTCAAGACCCGTTTCTTCATGAATGCGTGGAGGTTGTAACTGAAGTTACTGTCAAATACACAGGTCTGCTACCCTTTGAAGCTGTGACAAAAACAAACTTCTAATTCAACGTGGACAAAAAAAACGACTGTTTATGCCGCTTATTTTGACACTTACAAGGAAGAAATATTATTATGCATTATGATAATCAAAATGGATAGGGTACTTCAGGCACGCTGCAATCGAGGTGGTGAGTCTCTCTAACTTCCGTCTGATGCAGATCCTCACCGGACATGACCAGTTCGGGAGGTTTCTTTTTTGAATTCAAGTGGAAGAAGCACGGTAGAGTCCCTATATAGTGGAAGTCAGCGCCGTTTGGATGGAACACCGCTGTGTCCTCGGGAAGGCGATCGGCAGCGGCAATCTCTTGCATCCGGCCCTGATTCTCAGATGGTCCGAAGCAAGACGGAATGGAAACCGTTTGATTTTTCTGCGAAACTGTACTGCAAGCGAAGGAGTGACTGCGAAGGAACGAGCAAAATCACGCCCAAGCCACCACCATCTCAAGAGACTCCCCAGATATCGGGAGTCACAGCGGGTAATTTTTGGCCACTGTAGATGCAAGCATGCGGACGACGAACCATGGGTAGCTTGCCATCCAGCCCGACTGACCGAGCTCGAGTCATTGACGCGTTGTAGTCCACCCGCACCTCAAAGAGATAACAGCATACTGAAGGGGGACCCAGTAGAGCCGGTACATACTGGAGCTGCAAGTATTTACGAAAGAATTTACCGTGACACTAGAACGCAACTATATTATATTAAATATATATGTATGTTTATTTTAAATATATGTATTCTTTTTTACTCTTTCTCAAATATTTTTTTTCTTTATATGCGCCTACCATAATGTCTCTGCACCACCCTAGGTTGACTGGCAGAGAATGCCTAAGGCATTAAGTCCGCCTATGTACTTTGTGTTGCATGAAGATTAAATAAATAAATGAATAATAAATAAACTGAAGGACACAGGTTTCAAGGTTTTAAGCAGTAAAAGTTAAAAAGGATATACAATCTCGCTACACCTAGTGCAGAAAAGGCATTTGATAATTTTACACATCAAAAAGTAATTGGGTACTTTCTGGTCGACCTAGAATATCGATTGCATCACTGCTTATCATCTGGTAGGATCGCAGTCAAGTACTAGTTAAAAAAAATCCTATGAGACTTTATTTTCGTGAAGGAAATGTGCGTAAATGATAATTTATCACACCTTATACTAAATATATTTTATCGATTGTAAACTTATATTTGTAGTTGGAGAATGCTATTCAAACTACAAAATTAAGTTTGTCTTTTAGTCCTGTCTACATATTGGTCAGTTTTTAGGGTTCCGTCCCACAGTCGGCATAAACTGAACCCTTATAAGATCAGTTTGTTGTCCGTCTGTCAAGTCTCTTTTTCTCAGAAATACGCGAAGGTGCTAAGAAGGTGGTAAACTGAAACTTCTAAGTCCCCACGATCTAAAGATAAAGCAATTTATGCTCAGTTTATGGCGAATATTTTGACAGTCGCTATGAAATCCAAACCTGCTGGGTACCTACCGCTGACCTAGAAGCCTGAAAGTTTTCACAGCACAAATAACTATTGGTAAAAGTCTGAAAACTGTAAATTTATAGTTACATCATTTAACTTTTTTTTTGCGTTGTGGAAAACCGAACGAACTTTTTACGTAAAGGAGTTTGTAGGGAACCCTCAGTGTGCGATTCTGAATCACACTTGACCATATTTTTTTATTTTATGTAGCGCTTTTCTGGCGAATTCATCTCCTTGATGGATCCCGATTATCCTATGCAAACTTAAATACCCAGTTTCACCACTTTAGGGTCTGATCCTTTAATAAAAGTTTTTTCAATATCTCATTCTTTTGGGTTCTTTAAACACAGTTTTATTAAACCGGATCAACGATTTAACCGTAACATAGCAGATAGATATTTTTTGAAGCTGGGGCACAAAATAGATAGGTACAGAATACAAACTCATGTATGTACTTCACTCTTTATACCTACGCTCGGTGGACGCACACTAATGAGAGTTTGAGCCGGAACTGTTCGACGAGCGGGCCGAGACACTACCGAAATATCGTGTCCGTGAGCGGTGTCTATGTGTGCGTTGCTCGAGCGCGCTTTGTATGTAGATTGACTTCTGTACCTATATATTTTTGGCTGGGGCTAGTAGCAAGATAGCATGGCCTCTGGTAGTATTTAATTAGGAACTAACCTATACAATAGGTTACAAGCTTGTGTTACTAACATACAATAAATATTAATCGACACGTGAAAGGCAAAATGATCTAAGCAACATTGAACAAACTTTACAGGAAAATGATTTACAGTTAAAACTTATGGAGCAAAAAAAATGAAATAGTCTGATTTACATAATATTAACATCATTGTAACAGTATTATATACTGTTAATGATGATAGGCCTCCCCCAAGTGTCGCCACAATGTGCGTCTCGCTACTAAAACTTTTTTTTGTGAGGACCAAGTACAACTTTATTTTAGTTGGAACAAGCTTTTGCCCGCAGCTTCGCTTGCATACATAAAATATAGCCTATATCATTCAAGAATAAACCAGCTCTCTATCAGTGCTAAAGTTTTCGCAATCGGACCAGCCCCCCTACCCAAGTTACAACCGTTTCGCTTGCGTCGAACGCTTCGAGTTTACCTTGCCGCCAATTCTTTTGTTCTGACCACGTGACTGAGCGTTGAGAGCGCGTCATTCCCGTACATTTGAATCTTTCTACTAGCGTTAATTATTGCAGATTAGCAACTTGGCCAGAGGTACAGTACTTTCAGAGATTACCCCCTACAAACAAAAAAAAATAAACTTTACATCTTTAATATATCATTTTAAATAATCTATTAAATAAATATAATACTTATAAGTAGGCTTTTTTTTTCAAATTAATGACAATGGTTTTCATTTGATATTTTAAGCTGATCGGTGTGGGCTAATTAATAATAATAATCCTATAAGGCGTGGGTTATACTGCGAGCTAAGATGACACCTCAATTTCGTAAATAGGAACTAGTCGATAATGTGTACAGCTGAATTCTTATCAACTCATTTTAGTTATTTCCTCCGCTACTAGTCATTTATTGATAAAGGAACTTCTTGCTTATTAATAACGCTTAATTTTAAAATGATAAATTAGCAAATTTTTATGTAGTAATAATAATTATTATTGTTTCATTGACATTAATCCAGAGGATTTCCTGTAAAGGTCAATCGATTGGAGTAGAGGAAGTTTTTTCATAAAATACTTAAAATTTAGGAGCATAAGTTCTCGATATTTTACACCATAAATCGTTTCAAATAAATTATAAACTGATTAAGGCCAGGTTCCTCTCATTTTGAACTTTTTTAAACCTCTGGAAATCCACAAATATAAATGAAAAAATGAGCAAAATGCGAAACATGATATAAATTAGATGGCTCGATAAAAAAAAATCGCAAGTCTGGTCCTAACTTATGATTTCTGACGTATATAATAATAATAATAATATTTATTTCTCTAAAACTATTACTACAAATTACATATACTGAAAGGTTATAAAACAAAGGAACATGTGTAACCGAACTAGGACGAGACTTGTATCTCGGTATACTATACAGCGAATCAACAAAAGCATTTAGCCCAATCAGCATGCAAAAAAGACTCTACCTGAATTACATTGATCCTTAGATCAGTAACCTTTTACAACTATTCTAAAAACGTATGTCTACGAGATTAGGTACGCTACGGAAATATTTAAAAGTTACAAAAAATAATAAAACTTGTTTTTAATAAAAAGGGCCTCGCAATTAAAAAAAATCAGGAATGATTATTGATATTAAGGGCGTGAAATTAACATAGACCCGGGGAGTTTATACAAAATACTCAGTGTCACAACCGGCTTTTAACCATCGATAAATCAAGTCAAGCGCGAACGTAAACAATTTATTTTTATTATTATTCCTCTTGCCCAAACACCAAATATATGAACTCAAATCGCGTTCAAATCGCAGAGGATAATAACAAAAGGATTTCCCTTTTCCCGCCAAAAAGCCGAGGATTAGGCGAAAAGGGGGACACGTTTGTACGAGGAAGTGGAATTTTAATAAGGTTTCATAACACCGCATGCATTACCATATAAACGTGCCGAATGCTATATATGTAAAAATGTAGATCTTTATGAAGGGTTTTGAGTATTGGAATGACGAAGTTGTCTGAGTTGTCTGTCTATCTTGTAAAAAATATATCTTGTAAAAAAGTCAGGCTTTCATAAAACTAAATGAAATAAAAAAAGATCAAGAATGCCATTTTGGTTTTCTAATGGAAGTGAGAAAAGGTACCTACTGGTGAAAAATAATCTAGTCTACAGTAAGTATCAATAAAACACACTGTAAATATACTCTTAAATAAAATCAGTTGTTCCTTAGATTTTGACTAGTTATGCTTTCAAAAATGCAATAAACAGTTTAATTTTTAAGGTTCAGTACCCAAAATGTAGAACGGGACACTAATACTAAGACTCCGCTGTCCGTCCATCTGTCTGACTGTATTTCATAAAACGTGATAGCTAGAAGTTTGAAATTTTCACACATTTTCACAGATGACGTATTTCTGTCGCCGCTATAACACCAAATACTAAAACGCAATAAAATAAATATTTATATGGGGGCTCTTATAAATTACACGTAATGTTTTTCCATTTTTAAAACGCTAACCCGACCCTAAGCGCCTAACCCTACGTCCGCGAGTCCTCGCACTTGGCCGGCTTTTTTTTCAAAATGTAATACTTATTTCTACCTCGCGAACCTCGCTCATTCCTAGCTCACTCCTCGCACAGCTACCGCTACAACCTCACCTCTTTTAGCCCGTATTTACAAAGATACGAGGGGACGGCGTCGATTTATTATCTTAAATACGATCATCAATTATGACCCACTCCAAATTCGTGACCATTTCTTTTTTAGTATCGGGTCATTTAATTTTTCATGTGTTTTTCTATGCTTGAAAAGATAAATGGATATAAATTGTTTTATGCACCTAACTTAGGCCGCATTTTCACCAGCGTCTCTATAATAAAAAACAAATCATTAAAAAAAAACATTAAAATTTGTTTCAGGCAACCAACAGCACCCATACAGTAACTATAAAGTCTACTCAAGTAACTAATAAGTGTAGTCTATGGTTATAGATTCGTTTTCGTGGTCGTACTGTGATACTAATGATAGCCATAAATTTGGCTATCTTCTACAGAATTTTATCCTATCAGACATGATAATTAAAACGCTTATAACTTTTAAGGGTGTCGGTTACCTGACAAGCCTAGCCTTTGTCTTATATTGGCAATAGATGTATGTACTGGTCCATGACCTTGACAAGCAAATATACCCACTAATGCACTAATTTCTAAAAACAAAATAATATAAAAACACAAAAACAAACGTTACTTCTAGTATCTATATAATATTAGTACCTATAGATAGGTACACTGTACTATATTGTGTGTGAGCAAGTGCGTGTACTGGTTTCCCGAAACTCGCAAAATTACAGGAACAAGATAATAATTTAATCGGAGTAGGTACATCTACAAAGGCAGCGAGGGAAGTTCCCGTGGCCGCCTATATACAGCATGCATTATTCAATAAGTCCCCTCGTGTACCGGCCACGAAACACGCCGGTTTCACTTCGAGTTTTTACTTTAAAAAGCTACCTAGATGACACTGATTAATTCATGAATCCCCAAGCGACCACCGGTGGCCGCGCATCTATTGTCTTACTATTGTGTTTCTAATTGACGGTATCTGAAGGGTTAAAGGTTAAGAATGCAAAGTCAGTGGGACACGAAGAGTTCCATACTACAATATTGAAGCGTCCTAAGAAGTACCCTATGAATTTTGATTTCCTCGAGAGTATCTAAATGTACATTTGCCACATAAACCGAAGTTTTTTTTTTCACAATAATTACTTACAAGTTTGATTTTTTTTACTGCGTCAAGAGTCCGCAGACCTGTCAACTCGATACTTCCACGCGTTCCCGAGATAAAGCGTCTTGACAGACAAACAGACAGACAGACGGATAACAAAGTGGATATAAGTGTTAGGTAGGTTTAAAAAGTATGAATAAAAAAATACCTACTGTAAATATGAACAAATCCCACCTCCCACCACTGTAGGTCCTACCCGCTTTGCGGCATACGGACCATTGGAGACACTGAAGGCAATTGCCTGACTGCGTGTGTCTTTACAGCGTGCTCTACCGGGACGTGCGTTCATCGTCATCATCATCATCATTTCAGCCGACATACGTCCACTGTTGGACATAAGCCTCCCCCAAGCGTCGCCACAACGAACGATCCTGTGCGTCTTTGTAAACTCCATATTTCTTTTTTCCTGCCCCTCTCTACTAATTTCACTTCTCCCCTTTCTGGGGTGTGCTACACAGTGTGATTTCGCGCCCGAGCAGCCCTAAATGGCTCTGTTCAAATTAAAAGGGTACTTACAATACAACCGCTGTTTCCAAGGCCCAAATCTCAAAAGGTAGCAGGGAAGTCCCAGCTCTTGGCTCAAGCTCGGCCAATAGTACGGTGAATAGGCATTCCAATTTAGCTGAGGCGGTCTGACCCAACAACTTTCTGTAATAGCTGACTCAGATTTCTATTAGACATAGAAACACGTAGTATTAATGCACCTATTGCTGGAACGTGGAAGACTTTGATTAGAAAGATTGATCGAATATCAGGAAAGAGTATAAAACTATCCACTGATGAATGAGGGAAAGAATTGATCCTGACATTTGGATAAAAAGATTGCAGGGGATATTTGGATAGGTACGGTGTTACATACAGGCTGAATTTTTCAAGTAGGCGTGGATGGCCAAATCAGAAAGAAGGGTAAAGAGAGGTGCTTTGCGATAATTTTTATAAAATAGAATACCAAGCATGTACTTACATGAGACAGCGCTAGTGAGTTAAATATCTTTATATTAGTTACATATTATGCATAGGAAACTGTATGGTATTGTTTTTTTTTTATCTGATATAAAATACTTAGTACTTGATTGCAATCCCACCTGATGGTAAGCAGTGATGCAATCGTTGATGGTAAGGCGCAATAGTTTATTAGCCTTAGGCCTATTCACCCTAGCCTTGAAGAAACCTTAATTATAACCGGACGGGAACACCGCAGCAGGCAAATTGTTCCAAGTTGTTTAAAAAGATCACCAAAATGCTATTATCACCAATATACCTGCAACACATTGTGTCATTACATACTTCGATAGAATATTTAAGGGTGTAAAAATACAGACCAGATTACGTTTTTTTAAAATAAATATACAAAAATGAGCTTGAGCTATATCTTATATTGATTGTCCTTTGAAATATCTTGGGAGACGTCTAAATAGAATTCCAATTTGAATTTAAATTATAGGCTACCTACATTTATCAACGAGAGTGACACCCTAATCCAAAATAGTTTAGGTATCCACTACAACATAAATATCGTCGCCACATGGTTTTGACAGACCCAAATATTCACTGAAAATATTCTGCGTTCGTCTGGAGAGGACGTCAAAAAAGGATTTATGGTAACATCATACCTTTACTCGTCTTTAGTTAAAAGAGGACGTGGAAAAAATTGGGCAAGTGGGCGTCGAACTCGTGCTCCCAGCGTTCCGTACAAATTACAATTTCCGAATGGAGTCTCGAACATTTTTCCGAATCACCAAAAAGTTTTTTTGCGACGCATATAACATCAAATTTATTGATTTCAGATTAATAAATCTGAAAACAATTAATTATCCCTATATCTGTGCTATAAGACCTTGCTTTATGCCAAATTTCGGGATTGTGGACCAACGGGAAGTCCTCTAGAATTTTGGTTGCCGCTAGTGTCGAAATGTACGTTTTTTTTGCGACAGAAACGTATCTTATTTATTCATTAACTTAGAAATTTGATTTTTTCATAGCTTCAAGGGACCTTAACTTGACTTAATGTCCTATGTCCCCTAGATGGAGCAGAGGGTGTCCACAGTAATCCTCCATCGCGAACGGTCTTGAGCTTCACGCTTCATCTCGCTCCATGTCCTTCCATTGCTCACCGCTTCTGCCAACACGGTGCGACGCCAGCTTTGACGGGGACGGCCTCGCTTTCTTTTTCCTTGCGAATTCCAGTCCAACGCTTGCTTTTGAGTATGTGATCTGAATAAGGGACCGTAGACCTAAGTATATAGTCTTAATTTCAACTCGATACCTTCACGCGATTCCGAGAAAAAGGGTCACAAAGACAGACAGAGAAAGACAAAGTGATCCTATAAGGGTTCCGTTTTCCTTCTGAGGTAGGGAACCCTAAAGACTTGATACTCAGAAACACTCGTTACTGTAGCTCCGTTTTAAAAGAAAAGCATTTACTTAAAAATATGAAACATTTAGAAGGGGGAAGATGGAGACAAAAGGAAAAATACACAAAAGGCTCAAACGAAAGACGACCCATTTTCGAAACGTATTTCAAAGAGCCTCCCCCTGTATCTAAATCCGCGTGTTTAGTGCGTGTTCACACGTGACGGGGACTTTGATAGAGATTTATTTCGTGAGCTGATTGTATAAACGGATTTTAAGTGGAACTGGTTTTCCTATACTTTTGTTTGTGAGAATGCAATATTTAGCTGAAAAAAAAATCCGTAGAATTCGAAATTAGGTTCATCAATATGTTTTCGGTATCTATATCCACATCAGTCCACGGTAGGCGCGGGCTTGCGGACGGCGAACAATTGGTAGCTCGCCGTCGTTCGACCGTCCGGTATCCGTCCAGACCAAGCTCAAGTCGTCGGTGGCGCGTACAGTTCCACGCGCGCCTTAGGATGTCAGCAAACCGTAAGAGCCCAGCAGATTCGAAACCTACTGGGGCCAAGGGTCTGCTATGATGGATCAAGAGTGGGTTTTTAGTCAGTAAAAGTCTGACACGCCGTCATTGGATTATTTTCCCACCTAAAAAGAAATATCTGTATCAGTAATTTTGACCTCGTTTTCGTTTTGAGTTCGTTTAATGCAGTGTCTAGTTTTTCCAATCTTTCTCTACGGGGCCGAGACGTGGACATTAAGGCTGCAAGATCGCCGAAAAATCGATGCCTTAGAGATGTGGTGTTGGAGACGTATGTTAAAAATACCATGGACAACATTCTGCACCAATAACTCCATCCTCAAGGAGCTTCACATACGGAATAGACTTTCGTCGATTGTGCAGTTGCGAATACTGAAGTTCTTTGGGCACATCTCCAGAAACGAGGATTCGATGGAGAGACTTGTGGTCCACGGTCGCGTTGAAGGCAAGAGAACCCGCGGTCGATCCCCGACTCGATGGATCGATGGATCATCACCAGGGCTACGCAGTCGACAGCAGTACAGTGTGCGCGTAATGCCAACAACCGCCAGAAATGGAGAGACATCGCTAGACATGCCGCGGCCGTGGAGGCAAACGACGGCGGCACGCCGCAGGCCTGTTCATCAACAGCCACGACCACTCTGACAAGAGTGCCCGACTAAGAAGAAGAGAATTTTGACCTGTTTGAAAAATAGTACTGTTTGAAGCCACTTCCTCAATTTATCAGAATCAGCTGAAAGTTGAAAAGGAATCGATTATCTTGGTATGGTCATGTGAATAGATAGATTAAAACGTTTGTTACTAAAAGAGTTATGAGTATACATGTGGATGGATTGAAAGGTAGAGGGAGGCCAAAGGTAAGACAGATGGATTTTGTGAGGAGTGACTTAAAAGAAAAGGGAGTTAGTGATGACTTGACGGGTGACAGGACGAAATGGAAGAAAAAACATGTTGTACCGACCCTAAGTAATATGAAACAAGGGCAGTAAGATGGTGATGATGATGATGAGCTTTTGCTTTTGATATCCTCCGGTCCTTTTAATCGTATAATAGCGTCATATTAGAAGCGCCTTCCTCAATAAATGGACTATCCAACAGAAGACGTTTTCAACTCGAACTACTAGTTCTTGTGAACGTAGAGCGCTTTGTCTGTCTGTTACGCACTTATAGTACTGAAGTGATTTTGATGAAATTTGGTAAAGCGTGGGCTTGAAGCCCATATGAAAAAGGCTACTTTATATCTGGCTTCGTCTTCATACAGAATAATCGAAAACACGGACGCAGTCGCGAGCAAAAGTTAGTATTGGTTCTTCAACGGAATCTATCATGAGGATATGAATTATGCCAAACACATACCACACATTAAACATTAACAATCTATTGATAATCCCATACCACACATTAACCCTTCAGATACCGTCAATTAGAGACACAATAGTAAGACAATAGATGCGCGGCCACCGGTGGTCGCTTGGGGATTCATGAATTAAACATCTATTGTTATTCCTCTATTCACACGTTCAACTAACCCGTTCATCAGAACCCCCCTTTATCCCCGAGCCGAGGCGAGAGATAAGTATGAGCGAACGTGTTTCAAATTACATTAAAGACAGTTAGGTGGCAAACGAGCGTTCCACAGCTTACTAACTCGTTTAGTGACGTCATGTAGGAAGACGCCTAGACACCTAGTGTTAGTTTGTATGACGGTTTTATTTAGAGCTGTGTTTTTAAGGTAATAGAGCGAATTTGGGCCTCGTATGCAGAATATACAGGGGTGGCAGTGACAGATGACAGGTCTCCGCAAACTTTATGGGCAATAGACGAAACTGAACGACCTTCCACAAGATTTTTTTTCAGGAATCGAAAAAAATCGTTTAATATTAATAAAAAAAAAAATTACTGAATTACTTATGTTCATTGTACTTAATTTCTTTCTCATCAAGAGGACCATGCTATCACGACGCCAATCATGACACTATATTATTTTACCTACGGTAAAATTGGTCTCCTAATTCACAAATAATTGCTACTTGCTTGCTTGTGTACTTTTTTGTTGCATGAAGATTAAATAAATAAAGAAATAAATAATTATTTACAGGAACTCAGCAAGTTCATCGGCAAAAATAATCTGTTTAGCGAGGCGAAATGGCGCGGAAACGTCGAAGCAACTCGGCTGTAAATCTGTCGAGACAACTTGGAAAAATTGGAGGACGTCGTTAAAACTTGCAGTCAGACTGAGTGTATCAGTAAACAGAGGAATAAAAAACAAAATAATGTAAAAAAACTTTTTTTTTAATAACCTATAAAAAAACCGATCAAATGCTATTGAACTCTCTCATGAAGGGTTAAAAAACGGTAAGAAATCATATTGTAAAGGACTAACTTAAATGTGTTACACTGTTTTAAGTATTTTTTGTTATAGCGGCCACAAAAATACATCATCTGTGAATTTCAACTGTCTATTACGATTCATGACATACAGCCTGGTGATAGACAGACGGACAGTTGAGTCTTAGTAAGAATAAGAATCATTATTTTATTTTGCAAACATGGGTAATTTTGCTTGCTTTTTTTTATAATTTTCATAAAGTTAGAAATTTTATTATATATAAGCGTGGGGCAATACCAGAAAAACTAGTAATAAGGTCCCTTTGGGTACGGTACCTAAAAATTGTCCACTATATTAGATTTATTGTGGTATAGTTTTTTTTGGTATTCTTATCAATAAATCCTTTTAATTGAGATACATATCATAGGGTGAATAAAAAAAAAATAGTCCGCCATATTGGATTTAAAATGAAGACGTCACTTAGTTAAGCATGCATTGTCATTAAAACTAAATATATCTGCAAAATTGCAGTTCAATCGGTTAGGCCATTACAAAAAATAGTACCTACATTTTGATTCAAGTGGAAAAGTTTGTCACTGTGACCGAGGCGACATTGTTAAGAAACCGAGTGCTTCAGTGACTTTCCACGTACATCAAACGACGTTTTTCAATACACTTACGAAAACTTAAATAAACGGGAGTTGACGCTCGATTCGTACCGCCCAGCCTGATACGATAAATGTAATAAAATTGTGATGAGGCGAGAACTCGCACTTTTTCACTAGTGCGAAAAACATTAAAATGCGTGCTTAAAAATATTAGGTATAAAGCGGGTTACGAGTAATTGTATTGAGAAAAATATTTCATTCTTTACCAAGAGTCGTGTATTTGACCTTTTCCTATCTCATATAGTATCTACTCAAAAAACTTTCCACAACACGTGTTTCTGATCCCACTTTTATTTTCTACACAACTTTCGGTCAACAGCACCACTCTTCAGACTTTTTGAGGAAAGTGGAGTGGAACCCCTCCCGATTTAGAGCCACTCAGTTAGTACCGTCCGCAGCACATGAGGGCTTTTGAAGATCCACCGAAACACATAAGTGCATTTTCTATGTAGCAAGAGTGGGTGGACCCTCAAGGAGTGGTTTGTGTACTCACTAGCTGTTGACCGTGGTTTTACTCGCTTCCTGGACGATTTTGGGGAACTCCTTAAGTACCTATAACTTATTCTATGTGTTTAACTAAGACAAATAGTATTAGGGCGTTTCTTTAAGTAGAAAAATCATCCAATGACATCCCCCGCTCTCGGGTGGAACGGGAAATAGTGTCAGATTTTACTGACTAAAAACTTCGTTGCTTTTCGTTCTGCAACCGAACCTTCTTTTCAGAAACAGATCCTTGGCCCCAGTAGGCTTCGACCCTGCTGGGCCCCTACGGAGTATAGATTTTACTAGTACCAGAGCTGCGGGATTATCCGAAAGGGTAACTGCGACCCTGGAACACTACGGGCAACTGAAGGAACCCAGGTGGGTTTTAGTGAGTAAAAGTCTGACACTCTCGCTCCAGCCTACCGATACGACATCCTATCTCAAAAAGAAAAGACATACTTTTACTGATCTTTAGCCTAACCCTATGAGGTAATACGGGCGTAATGTATATGTTTTTATTAAAATACATACAAACTTGTCTTACAACCCTGTTGAATTGGGATTTACAAAGCGTGCATTGTTGAAATTCCAATAAAACTTGAATGGAAAATGTTAAACTGTTTCACGATTGTCTAAGGATTTCGTCTGCGACATTTAACTTGGAATTGTCTTGGAATATATTTTAGGATTCGCTAGACTCTACCTAGCTGCCATAGTAAGGTACTGTGAGAGTTGCCGTCAAAGATTGCATCACTGTTTACCATCAGGTGGGATCGCTGTCAAGCACTAGTTCAAATCATTCCACACTAATATTATAAGGGGTTAAAGTTTGTTCTTGTAGAAGGCAATCTCTGAAAGTACTCGTCCAATGCTAAAACCATTCACCGATAGAAAGCGGCTTCGCACCGACTGATCGATACTGCGTGACCAGTACCCCTAGCCAAGTTGCTAATCTGCAATAGTTAACGCTAGTAGAAAGCTTCAAATGTACGGGAATGACGTCTCTCAACGCTCAGTCACGTGGTCAGAACAAAAGAATTGGCGGCAAGCTCAACTCGAAGCGTTCGACGCAAGCGAAACGGTTGTAACTTGGCTAGGGGGACTGAAAACAGGCTCGCTCAAAGAATTAGCGTTGCCATTCAACGTGGCAATGCTGCCAGTTTACTGGACGCATTTCCGAATTACAACGATGAGGAGGAGTACCTACATCGACGCCTGAGTTTACTTTGTGTTTTTGTGTGGCGAGTGGCGATTACGTGCCGGAAGACGCAGCATTGGAAGGCCTCCAACAAGGTGGACCGATGACCTAGTCAGGGTCGCGGGAATCCGATGGATGCGTGACACACAGGACCGGTCGTTGTGTTGACGCTTGGGGTAGGCCTATGTCCAACATTGGACGTCTTTTGGCTGATATGATGATGATTTTATTTGCATAGTTAGGTTTAGTACAAATACTTAGTCTACTTAATAATAATAATATTCCACAACCATCACGTAACGCTGTCTAGTCCCAAGCTAAGCCCCAAATAATACCTGTCAGGTAAGCGTGTATGTAAACCTGCACAGTTGTGCAACATACACGCTCCGGTTTACCTGGACCACTCATCTGTACAGGCAAACCTGTCAGGTATACCCCAGCGTGTATGGCTTTTATAATTATTTAACTTGCACTTGATACAATTCTAAATAATATATTTTTCACACCACCTGCTCGAAAATGTCAAATTATATGTCAAGCAACCTTAACCTAAAGTGAGTCATTAGTGGCCGGGGCATAGAAATATATTATATCTATGGGCCAGCCAATAATGTTGTACTGGATTTCATTATGACCCGCTGGTCAATAATGTGACTATTATTTTCTCACAGTAGATGTAAAAAGTAGAGTATCCTCCTCTGGACTAAAGGTGTCTTTGCCTTGGGCTAGCTTGAATCCCTCGCTGCATTCAGGATTCTTGTATTAACTCCCTCGCTTTGCTCGTGAGTTAAATCCCGAATCCTTCATTGCGCTCGAGATTCAATATGACACAACTTTAGCCCCTCGGTGCATAATCTACTATTTGTACCTCGCAACAAAAAGATTTAAAAAAATAATATAAGTAGGTAAAACAGCTGTTACAATCGTGACGTTAGGAATTGTTTTATCTCCCTTATCGCGTTTTTTAAGTAACAACTTTAGTTTTGTTCTCGCTTGTCAGATATTGTGAATTATTGCTTTACATTATGTAAGAAGTGGATAGTACTCGTAGATATTTTTGTTTAATATTCGTTTCAGACATAGGGGGTCGGGGTAAGGTGGTCTTCCTGTGAACCAAATTTTATCGAAATCTGTTTTGCCTTTCCAGCGTGAAGAAGTAACAAACTCACAAATATACCTACATACTTACCTATAAACTGACACTATTATAATACTTACTGCATCCAGCGGCATCGCGCCGCTGGATGCAGTAAAAATAGAAAATTTTACCAAGGCAACTTCATCCCGAGATGTAAACAATCCTATGTATTATTCCAGGACACGGTTTAGCAGTGTTCAAAATTCGTTTAACCATTCGCGCGTGAATAAGTAACAAATATACATACACAGACACAATCGTTCACTTTTATAATATTAGTGTGATATTTATTATTTACTGGCTTTTGCCCGCGGCTTCGCTTGCGTACATAAAATATAACCTATGACACTCAAGAATAAAGCAGCTTTCTATCAGTGAAAAAAATTTAGAGATAAAGAGATTACCTCCTACAAATTTAAAAAAAAAAACATGAAAACAAACTTTACCTCTTTATTATATTATTATTAGTGTAGATAAATTAATTATATTATCATCATCAATTAATGTCACACAAGAAATTACTTATTACACAAACAAAATATCTAAAACCATTATCAGCATTTCAATATTAGGAGCGAGGTTAAATCAAGGTGAAAGGTGCTCTTGCGCATCTTCATATCTTTACTGTTACTTGTAGCACCACAGTTTTTTAATACAACAGCATAAGCATCGGTGGTTCAGTGGTAGAATGCTCGCCTGCCACGCGGGCGGCCCGGGTTCGATTCCCGGCCGATGCAAAACTTTTTTTTATTTTTTTAACTTTTTGTAACACACAAATAGGTATTTTTTTTATATTAAAATAATGATTGAATATTTATTATTAAGGATAAAATACCTACTGTAATTAATTATTGATAAGACTTAGGCGCAATCTTTGTAACCAGTTTAGTGCGTCGATTCCCATATTATTTGTCTACAATTAGAAAAACTAATTTCTTAAAAAATACCGCCTATTACTAAACCGGGACTAAATTGGGATCGGATCAGATTTCCGGCCACCGTAGACGCGGGCTTGCAGACCGCGAGCCATGGGTAGCTCGCTGTCTAACCATCCGGTAACTGTCCGGATCGAGCCCAAGGAGTTGTCAGCAACAGGACAGCCCAGCCGGGTCGAAGCCTACTGGGGCCAGGGTAATCTGGAAGTCGTCCAGGGTAAACTCGAGCCCCGGTATGAAGGCAAGAAGGAACGTTATAGGTGGGTTTTTAGTCAGTAAGAGTCTGACACTATCTCCAGTGGAAGAGAGCGAGGGTTGTCATTGGATGATTTTTGCCCACCAAAAAAAAGCCACCATACCAAATCAAAAACTTGATTGGACAGTTAGTATGAAGAGGCCGTTCGTTTCCTGAAAAAAAGTGTCGTGGAAGGTTGTTCAGTTTCGTCTACTGAGCAAGCCCTTAAAGTTTGTGGAGGGCTGTCCCTTACACCATGTATAGTTACATGTTTTATATGTAAGACACATCTAAAACATAACCCTTCCGTGGCAGTTGGGACAACAGGTGGTGCAGAAAGGTGTAATGGATTAAGAGACCCTTTCCCAACCCGTCTATCGTTATCGTGAACACGGTTTAAAAGCTTGTGATTTCATCTAACACAACTAACGCAACTTTATGCATAGCATGCGAAACGCACAGGATCGTTGGTTGTGTCGACACTTGGGGGAGTCCTATGTCTAACAGCGGACTTTTTTCTGCTGAAATGATGATGATGATGAACCAATGTTTGACAAAGAAGCAACGCGAAAAAAATATATTATGCCATTAAGGCATAATATATTTTTTTGCTCGGTTGCTTTTTGGTAATTCCGTTATTCACTGAAATATTTCACAAAACCTGTTCCAGGCCTACGTGTTTTTTTTTATACAATTTTTAACGAAAATGTGCTAGGTTCTATAAATATACTTTATTGCTTTTTTAATTTATGAATGCATTAGGAAGATCCAAAGTTCATGCAAAACAGCAGATTTTCAGAGCTCTTTACCGAATTAGTTTTTAACCAGGATTCTGGGTCAGTGCCAAGTACCCAATGAATTTTGATTTCCTTGAAAGTGTCAAAACGAACGTTTTTTGCCACATAAACCGAAGTACATTAGTATCTTTTTTCTCGTTAACTCACAAGTTTGATTTTTATACAGCTTCAAGAGTTCGCAGACCTAATTATTTAGTTTTAATTTCAACTCAATACCTCTCCACGTTCCCGAGATAAAGGGTCTTGACAGACAGTCAAACAGACGGACAAACAACAAAGTAATCCAATAAGGGTCAGGAGGGGCATAGCTGGATCGAAGCCTACTGGGGCCAGGGTTATCTGAAAGGAAGCTCGAGCCCCGGTATGAAGATGCTAGAAGGAACGGGGTGGGTTTTTAGTCAGTAAGAGTCTGACACTATCTCCCGCTTCCCCCAAGAGCGGGGGTGGTCATAATTATGATGATTTTTACCCACCGTAAAAAAAAACCAATAAGCGTTCCGTTCTTTCTTTTTGAGGCAAGGAACCTTAAAAAAACAAATCGTCGGAATTTTCTAAAGACAAATATCTTTCTCTGACCCTGGGAAGATCATAAAACCTTAAATGACCCTCTGAAGACCCTGTTTATGAACTTGAGAGTGACGCAATAAATCTTGTACAAAGGAGGAGGAGGGTCACTCTTTACAGCTGACTTCCATCTTGTTTTGTTGAACCTTTGCATTTAATAATACTTGGATTTAGGTCAGTGAGTTGATAAATTGGATCATGTTTCAGAAGAAAATGTAGAGCCATAACTGGCCGTTTCAAATGATTCTTGAATTATTATAAACTAGCGACCCGCCCCGGCTTCGCTCGGGTGCAATATTATACATATTATTATAGCCCTTCCTCTTGAATCACTCTATCTATTAAAAAAAAACCGCATCAAAATCCGTTGCGTAGTTTTAAAGATTTAAGCGTACATAGGGATTAGGGACAGAAAAAGCGACTTTGTTTTATACTATGTAGTGATTACCTTTGCCCCTTTTTTATGGTGAGGAAAATAATCCAATGAGAAACCCCGCTCTTGGGCGGAGCTTGAGATAGTGTCAGACCCTTACTGACTAAAAACCTACCCCATTCCTTCGTTTCTTCATACGGGGGCTGAGCTACCTCTCGAAACTAACTCTGGCTCCAGTAGGCTTCGCCCCAGCTGGACTCCTGCTGTTGCTGACAACTCCTTGAGGCGCGCGGAAACAGTGCGCGCCGTCGACGACTTGGGCTCGGTCTGGACAGTTACCAGACGGTCGGACAGCGAGCTACCCATAGCTCACCGTCGGCAAGCCCGCACCTACGGTGGCTGGAAATCGGGATCGGAATCCCCGCGGCGGCAAGAGCGCCGTTGCCTGATGCGGTCGATCTCCTCCTTTGCTAGCATTGACGATGACGTTGATGTCTAAATGATTTAACAGGTGCTTGGACCTTACGCCTCAGTGCTTCCACCTGGTGAACTTTATTTTAGAACACCCTCATTGCTGGTACGAAGTTGAAACCGAAGCCAGATAAAAAGTAGCTTATTAAATACTAGCTTTCCGCCCGCGGCTTCGCCCGCGTGGACTACAGTTTATATCGCGCGGGCAGAGACCCGTGCTCAGCAGTGGAATTATAGGTAGTGTTATTCCAGTGTCTCTTCTACCTACATACCAAATTTGATCTAAATCCGTTCAGTAGTTTTTGCGTGAAAGCGTAACGGACAGACAGACAGACAGACAGAGTTACTTTCGCATTTATAATATTATATAGCAGGGATTGGGATTTAATTCATGAATCCCCAAGCGACCACCGGTGGCCGCGCATCTATTGTCTTACTATTGTGTCTCTAATTGACGGTATCTGAAGGGTTAAGCTTATTCCTTATAAAATTTCATCTAAAACGGTTTAGTTGTTAAATTGTAAAAGCGTAACAGGTAAACAGAGTAACTTTGACATAAATAATGTTATATAATATTGTATGGATTAAGCAAAAGAAAGAAAGAAAAATATTTATTTATAATGTTTTTAGGATGAATATTGCAAAAAAGTCTTATGCATCGGCCGGGAATCGAACCCGGGCCGCCCGCGTGGCAGGCGAGCATTCTACCACTGAACCACCGATGCTTATGACTTAGACGTTGAAAATTTTAATCGGTTTTAATACTATACCGTCAGCAAAATCATTACGTGACCAATCATCTTTATGTATGTGCGCAATCCTAATACTATGTTATTATGATTGTAAGTGGGTCGAGTCGAGGTGAAAGGTGTTCTTGAGAGCATCTTCACTAGTTTACTTTAAAACAATATTTGATTAGATTTGTATGTTGGCTGTACATCAGTAAGCATCGGTGGTTCAGTGGTAGAATGCTCGCCTGCCACGCGGGCGGCCCGGGTTCGATTCCCGGCCGATGCAAGATCTTTTTTCGAACTTTGTTTTTTTTTTAATGAAAGAAAAAACACATTACCTAAATAAAACTCACAAAGAGATGACACAGGTATTTCTTATCACTTAGATCTTATTGTCTTTTTATGTGATAAGTTATTTTTATTGATAATTCAAAAGACTTTATTTTTTTCTTTGGAAACCAAAAATATTTTTAATTATTATTTATTGTTTTTTTTTTTAAGGTCGGAAATCATCCAATGACTTCTGCCGCTCTGGGAGGAGCGGCAGGGCGTGTCAGATTTTTACTAACTAAAACCACACGTGTGTCCTTCAGTTACCCTAGGGTTTCCTTTTCGAAATTCCCCGCGGTCCTTGCTAGCGGCCGTCGGCCCTGCAGGGCCTCGACGGTTTTCTGACATCTCTTTGAGAAGCGCGTGGATCACTACGCGCTGTCGATGACTGGGCTCGGCCCGGTTAATTACCGGACGGCCGGCGAGCTACCCGAGCTAGCATTGCTGCTTCGCAGAAGGAAGCGACCGCCTGCCATTCCTCCTTGCTCCGGACCATAGTCCGAACCAGGGCCCAGCGCTAGAGGTCACCTCCACCGTATGCTCCACCGTGTCCTCCGGGCGGTCCACACAACAATGACATCGGGTGTTTCTTCCGCCTGAATCCGCAGGAAGTTCCCGAACTTGCCATGTCCGGTGAGGACCTGCATTATGCGGCAGGTAAGGACACCGTGTTACTTTCCAGCTACTCCTCAAAGAGGGGACTTCTCACCGTGATTATGGCGTGCCCAGCACTGGGTTGTGACAGTCACTGTCGCCATTTCACCATGAGATCTCGCTGGAACTGCTGTCTCTCATCTCTCCCTCTCTCTCTCTGTATTTCCTGATGGCAACAACCCGAGAATCTTTAAGTCAAGAGTGAATAGGTTACTTCTAGGTAAGCGTGCTCTATCGTCGTCTGCATCGGCGCTTGCCATCAGGCGCTATCGTAATCTCGATAGCAGTCAAGCGCAAACCTGTAAAAAAACTCAGTCACATGCCGCGACCTATCGCGACTCTACTATTATGCTAAACTAGCATTTGCCCGCGGCTTCGCACATGTGCACACAGGAATAAATCAGCTCTCTATTAGTGAACAAAATTTTGTAATCGAACCAGTACTTCCAGAGATTACCTCTTACAAACAAAAAAACAAACTTTACCTCTGTATTATATTAAATGTAGATGTACCCAGCTGGGTCGAAGCCTAATGAGGCCAGGGTTATCCGAAAGGGAGCTCGAGCCCCGGTACGAAGGCTAGAAGGAACGGGGTGGGTTTTTAGTCAGTAAGAGTCTGACACTATCTCCCGCTCCGCCCAAGAGCGGGGGTTGTCATTGGATGATTTTTACCCACCACAAAAAAAGTGTAGATGTAAACAGCAAAAAAACCATTCCCTCGTTTCACTGAAAGCAAAATTACCTAATCGTTGATAATGTTAAATAAACTGATGATGTCGGCATTATATAGAAATCAGAACACGTTAATGGCATGATTAATGGGTACGTCATATTCATGGAGAAATACATGTTCAACATAATTATCCAGTTTTCATATGTAGTATTTTACGTACCCGACCGTAATTATCCCTCTTAGGGGCAAAAAAGCCCTTTTCGGAGAAACAAGCATTAATCATTACGCATGTCCAGTGCGTGTGGCCATTTTTGCCCGTTATAACTATGTCCTAATTTCTTCACGTTATTTCTAAATTTTTGTATCACCTAGGTAATTTCACCAGAGCAGTGGTGGCCGCGTGGTAATAGCCCTGACTTACGAGATGTAGGTCGCGGGTTCGAACCCAGCTAGGCGCATTACTTTCTGTAATTTATTTCATCACCACTGCTCTCAAAACGGTGAAGGAAAACATCGTGAGGAAACCGGCATGTTCTAGAATTAAAAACTCGAAAATATGTGTTTTTTTTTTTTTTTGTCGACGGGGAAAATCATCTTTGACGAAACCCGCTCTTGGGTGGAGCGGGAGACAGTGTCAGACTCTTACTGACTAAAAACCCCGCGCCGTTCCTTCTAGCCTTCATACCGGGGCGCGAGCTCCCTTTCGGACAACCCTGTCCCCAGTAGGCTTCGACCCAGCTGGGCCCCTCCTGTTGCTGACAACTCCTTGAGGCGCGCGGGAACAGTGCGCGCCGTCGACGTCTTGGACTCGGTCCATTACCGGACGATCGGACAGCGAGCTACCCATGGCTCGCCGTCCGCGAGCCTGCGTCTACGGTGGCCGGAAATCGGGATCGGAATCCCGGCGACGGCGGCGAGGGCGCCGTTGCCTGATGCGGTCGGCCTCCTCCTTTGCTAGCATTATTGCTTCGCAGAAGGAGGCGACCGCCTGCCATTCCTCCTCGCTCCGGACCATGGCTTCGACCAGGGCCCGGCGCGAGAGGTCTCCGCCGCCGATCGCCCCCACGAGGGCACGGCGATGCTCCGCCCAGGCAGGGCACACCTCGACGGTGTGCTCCACCGTGTCCTCCGGGCGTTGCGCACAGTGGCGACACCCGGGCGTCTCTTCCGCTTGAATCCGATGCAGGAACCTCCCGAACTTGCCATGTCCGGTGAGGACCTGCGTCATGCGGAAGGTAAGGACGCCGTGAGGTCTTTCCAGCCACACCTCAAAGAGGGGACTTACCGCCATAATCGTGGCGTGCCCAGCACTGGGTTGCGATAGCCGTTGACGCCATTTCACCATGAGATCCCGCCGGAGCTCTGTCCGCCATGCCTTGACATGTTGCGGCAGTGGACTTTCACCCCGGCGTTGCATCTCCACGCGCATGTCGTGCATGTGTGCAAGGACTGTTGCCTCCAGATCCCACGGTGGTAGGCCAGCCAGAAGGCTCGCCGCTTCGCGGGAGATCGTACGGTAACCCCGCACCATCCGTATTGCCATGACCCTCTGGCAGGCGTTCAGTATGGACGCCGGTCGCTTTGCCAGCGACGGCGCCCACACCGGCGCCCCGTAGAGGGCCATGGACCGAACGATCCCCGCGTAGAGCCTCCGGCAGGAGGCGTCTGGACCCCCAAGATTGGGCAGGAGCCGCTTGAGAGCAGCCCCGGCCCGGTTGAGTTTGGGAGCCAAACGTCGGAAGTGTTCTCCGAAATTCCATCGGCTGTCGAGAACGAGTCCCAGGTACTTCATCGTCGACCCGACGCCGATGCGAACTCCTCCTACCGTAAGTTGGGAGTCCGATGGTGGCGCGTTCCGAGGGCCGTGGAAGCACATTGCCTCGGATTTATGCAGCGCCACCTGGAGTCCCAACTCCTGGATCCTACCAACGGCTATCGCAACCCCGCGTGTCGCTAGAGCGACCGCCGCCTGGTGCGACTCTCCCTGCGCTAGGATCAGCGTGTCGTCTGCGTAGCAAACCACGCTGACCCCGTCAGGGAAGTCGCCGCGCAGCACGTAATCGTAGCCGATGTTCCACAAGGGTGGGCCTAGAACCGACCCCTGCGGAACACCGCACGACATCTCTCGACGATTCCAGTCTCCCTGGTGACCGTACGCCTCGACCACTAGACAGAGGTATTCGGGCACCCGGTGGTACCGGAGTGCCCTCCGGATCGTACTCCAGGGCAGGGAGTTGAAGGCGTTGGCAATGTCCAAGGACACTGCCACGACACACCTACCCTGGGACACCGCTTCCCCTGTCGTGAGGGCTCGCACGCGCATGATGGCGTCTATCGTAGAGCGCGCCCTGCGAAAGCCGAACTGTCCGTCCGACAAGTCCGGCCCCACCCGTGTTAGCCGCACGACGAGGCGGTTTGCAATCACTCTTTCAAAGAGCTTGCCCACCTCGTCGAGCAGCACAATGGGCCGGTATGCGGACGGAGAGTCCGCAGGGCGCCCTGGCTTCGCTATGAGGACCAGTTTTCCCGTCTTCCAACGAAGTGGGAACTGGCCCCTCTCCAGGCATGCGCTAAAGAGCCCTCTCAGTCGAGGCCCGAGAGCCTCCATGGCCAGGACCCAGGCTTTCCCTGGCAAGC
This sequence comes from Mythimna lalbum, assembly GCA_949319445.1. NCBI lineage: Eukaryota > Metazoa > Arthropoda > Insecta > Lepidoptera > Noctuidae > Mythimna > Mythimna lalbum. The sequence continues at coordinate 18,767,876 of OX439356.1, read as the reverse complement.
CGTCGGGTCCTGGGGCGGTGTTTTTGGCACTCAGCCTTCGCACCGCCACTCTCAACTCTACCTCGGTCACTTCTGGAGCATTTTCGTCGTCGTCGCTGTTGCGATCCGCGTCAGACACTGCTGGCGGAGGCGGAGCCATGGGCGGGGGGGAGTGTTCCCCCCGCGCAGGGAACAGAGTGCTAACCACACCCTCCACGAGTTGGGGCCGGAGACTCTGGGTCAGCGGCGGAGCCCAGGGGCGAAGCTTGTCCCGTACCAACTTGTACGGGCGCCCCCACGGGTCCGCGTTCAGAGACCCCAGCCACACGTTGCGGGCCTCGAGTTTGGCCCGCTTGATCTCCGTTCGGAGGGTGCGTTTTGCCTCTCTGTATCCCTCATACAGCTCCGCCTCTCTGGCCTCCGCATCCGGCGGGCGGATGCGACGCCTGCAGTGCCTGGCGTACCGGCGTCGCGCGTGATTGCACGCGTTGCGCAGGGCGCCGATTTCCGGCGACCACCAGTACACCTGGCGCTTAGCTCGTCCTGGACGGACACGGGGCATTGCCGCATCGCAAATTTGCGACATGGCCTCCCGAAACCACTCCGCCTCGACGTCGATGTCGACAGGCCTGTCCGGTGCTTGCACCCAGGCCTGTACCGTCGCGGCTTCCAGGAGGAGCTCCCGGTCCATCTGCTTAAGCGCCCACCGCGGACCGCAAGGGCTCTGTCGGACCGGCGCGGCCGAGGTTTCGGCGGAGACGTCAAACCGGATGTACCGGTGGTCGGAGTACGTCTCCACCTCCTCCATCACGCGCCAGTCGACGACACGCGGCGACAGAGCGGGGCTGGCGAACGAAATGTCCACCACCGACTCGCCCCGCATCCGCACCAACGTGGGGACAGAACCCCGGTTCAGTACGACCAGGCCCAGCTCCAAGGCCCAGTCCTCCACCATCCGACCCCTCTGGTTCGTGAACCGGGAACCCCAAGCCGTGTTCCAGGCATTGAAGTCCCCGCAAACGACCACGGGGAGGGAACCGAACCCAGCGACGACGGAATTTAGCTCCATCAGGGAGACGTGTAGTTCGTCGAGAGATCGGCTCGGGGACAGGTAGACGCCTACCACGGCGATGTCCCCGAACCGTGCTGCCACGCAACCCCGCCCCCTTGTGACGGACTCGGGGGGCGGGGTACCGGCGGCGGCCGACTTAATTAAGGTCACCGAGCCGTCCAGGTCCTGAACCCAGTCACCACTGGGCAGGACAAAATACGGCTCGGTGACCACGGCGATATTGATCAACCACTGCGCCATGCTCTGGAGCAACAGATCCTGAGCGGGGGCGCAGTGGTTGATATTCGCCTGGAGGAGACGTAATGGGGCCGTTATTGACACTCCATTACGGTCTCCTCCCGAGCCCCCCTAGGGGACACTGCCACGGCGGCGGGTGCGGCGGCGATTGCGGCGGCGGCCAACGAGGCGGCTGTGGCGGCGAGGACTTCGGCGGGGATGGGCCTGCGGGCCTTGCCCTTGGCCTTGGCGGGGGGGTCGCAGGACCTGCCCCCAGCCCGGTGGTCGGCTGGCTTGCCGGCCGCCGCACATGCGTAGCAGTGCGGCGTAGCACGGCAATCTGCGGCCTTGTGACCGGGCTGGCCACACTGGTGGCAGCGGTCGCTGCGATCCTCCGCGGTGCAGTGGGCTCCCACGTGGTGCCCCACGTGGCAGCGGAAGCACCGCAGAGGTCTGGGCTCCAGCATCTTTACCTGGGCCGAAACCCAGCCCACCAAAAGCCTTCGGCCCTCAGCCGTGATCGCTTTGGCCGCCTGCACGGGACAGCTCACCGTAACGGCTCGCATGCCCGTGCTGTCAGCACGGATGGCACCCGCCCGAACCTGTTCGGTCGTGCACCCACCCGCCCTGACAATGGCGGCCACCACCTCGTCCACCTTGACGGAATCGTCCAGGCCCATTATGCGCATGTCGATGCACTTGGTGGGCCTGGACACTCGGGCCACTTCCGAACTGAGGGACGCCCTGATCCTTGCGGCCAGGGCGTCCGCTGCAGGACCGCTGGCCGCACCGGGGACCTCTAGGATTCGGGCCCCGGTAATCGTGTGCCTCATTCGGAAGCCCGCAGCGGCTCCGAGCTCGCCAAGGTGGGGCAACACCGCCTGCTTCGCCTTCGCCATGACGTCGTCGTACGTCACGCCCCTCTTTTCCGCTTCAGGCTGTAGCGTAATTACTACAGCCTCGGAATTCGGGGCGCGAAGACGCGCCGCCATGGCCCGCTTCCTGCGCTCTTGCCGCCTCGCGCGCTTTTTGGCCGCTCTGGCCACCTTGCCCGCCTGCTTTTTGGCGCCGACCACCGTCCACTCGGCGCCAGGCTCCTCGGGTGGAGGAGGTGGCAGGCGCGGCCTAGTCGCCATGGCGGCAGGAAGTCCTGCCGGTTTAGCGGCAGGCACCGCCGCACCCTTTTTCCGCCGCTGCTGCTGCTTGCCCGTCGGGGCCGGCCTCGCAGGCTCCGGCCTTGGCCTTGCGGGCTCCGGCGCCGCAGCCCCGCGCCCCGCTTGCCCCGACGGGCCCGCCTTAGGCGCAGAAGCCGTGGCCGCAGCAGCGGCATAAGAAGCCGCCTTTTTCTGCCCAGAGGCCGCCAGTGGAGGACGGAGAACTATACCCTCCAGGAGAGAAAGCTGCTGCCGGATGCTTTGCTGGAATTCCAGCTGCTGCTTTTGCAGCCCCTGCTGAAAGGCAGCGAGCTCCTGCTGCACAAGTGACAGCAGCTGACTCTCCGGCTCAGGCTGGGGCTGGGGCTGGGGCTGGGGCCGGCTTTGCCCCTGCCCCTGCTCGCGCTCCTCTTCCATAGGTTCCTGGCGGCCTCCGTTTGGCGCTTTGGCGAGCTCCACCCGGATCTCGGCCCAGAGTTCAGCCTGGAGCTCCGCCCGGAGCTCACTCCTGAGCTTTGCCACCCTCTTCTCAAGGGAGGCTTCTAATGCCCCCTGGAGGGACGCGGCGTGGCGCCGGATAGTCCTCTCTCGCGAGACTTTGTCCCGCTGGCGGGCCATGTCCCTAAGCAGGGTGACGGCCAGCTCCTTGAAGGGCATGGCTGCCTCCCCGCCTGACTCCGCCTCGGTACGCCTCTCGCTGCCCGATGGCTCCGAGAGGTCTCTCCCAGCGTCACCCGCGCCGGGGTGGCGCCCCTCCGCGGCAAGCCTAACGGCTCGCTCTGCGGTTTTTTTGGCCGCTAAGCCTCGCCCTTTCCCGCGGGCTCGGCCTACGCCGCGACCGCTGGTGGCGATCTTCGCCCGCCCCTCCGAGCAGGACGAACCGTCTTCCTTCCTGAAGGAAGCGGAGCGCTTCTTCTGGGAAAGACTTGAGCCTCTCCCTGAAGTCCCCGCTGCCTCCTCACACTCCGAGCCCTCCGAGCTCCTTCCGGACCGCGCGTCGGACTCCGACCGCGCGTCACTCTCCAAAGGTTTGGCGAAAAATTTCGATAAAGGTTCCATTGTTGTTCCCACGAGTATTTTTCAATCTGTACTGGCTCAAATAAGTGGTTCGCACTAGAGACTAATTTAGCTACCCATTAGTCAAGCTAACAACCTCCCTCACGGTGCGCCGCCGCTTGGAGGTTTGGGGTAATTTTTTATAGAGGTTATCTTCCTCGCGGCCCGGGCGGTTAAGCCAAGGCCCTCGCCCCCATCAAGAGTCAGAAACATGACCTTGGACAATCTCTGGGGCTACGAGACTAACGGTGGCAGAAGGAGGAACACGTCTTCCTCCTGCCTGCCCGGCGGCAGTGTGAGTGCACACCGAGCCCGCTCTTGCTTCGCCACTGCGCCCGCTGCCATGGCAGAGGGACACGCGTTGAAGCGGTCCGTCTGACAGAACATTCGCAGACGGCCATAGAGGCCCTTGGGTAGGAGTGCCCAAGGGGGTCTATGGCCGCCTCCCAGGGTGCACCGTCCCGCAGACTGGTCTTCCCTCAGGACGTGTCCGCAAGGGAACTACAGTCCGCGAGCGCTCGTGGAGGTTTTCTGTCGTGGCACCCCTCGAAAATATGTGTCGTTCACCAACCCGCACTGGGCCCAAGTGGTGAATTACGGTCCATTCTCTCTCATAGAGAGGAGGCCTGAGTCCCAGCAGTGGGAACATTTCCACTCGGCAACCACTGCCCTCAAACAGCTCAAATACTGCAACCTCAATGGTAATTACAGTTTTGAGCCGTGTGGGGCTTGGGTCATGGAGTCCGAGTGTACATTTCTTTTTTAAGGAAATTTCACGCCGACTGATCGACACCTTGCGTGACCAGAGGGCAGGCTCGTTCTTTGCCTAACGAATTAGCATTGCCATTCAACGTGGCAATGCTGCTATTCTTCTGGGCACATTGCCGGATGACAGCGATGTGGAGGAGTACTTCGACGCCTGAGTGTACTTTATGTTTTTGTATTTAGTTAGGTTTTAGTATAAATAGTTTAGTTAGTATTTAAGTTTTTTTATGAAGTACACCAGATCCGCACCGTTCTTGGCTCTCCGATATACAATGCCCTTCACATCGCCAGAGACAGAAACAGATGAAAAAGATCATAAGGGTTAATGTGATGAAGCAGGGAGGTCACGACCCTCAGCATTGAGGAATACGACGCAAGGGAACATACAATAATAAAGTACTTAGTAGTAAGTAGTATATCCAAAAACATACTATCATGTCCACATACACAAGTTAATAAAACTAGACTTAGTGACGTAACTGTGGACAATATTGAAGCCGTCTGCGAACGTGCCGTGGCGGACATTTTTATTTATTAAGGGGATCAATACGCCGGCTGTATTTGTAGCTCGAGGCTGCGTTTAAATCTATTTCAACTGGACTTAATGTCGCCTTTGTTGTTCGATTTATGAAAGGGCCAGGGTTGTGAGAACGTTGGAAAACTTTACCCTGGAACGTAAATGGTAAATGATGAATTTGTCCATTTAAACTAGACGAGCATCTGTAGGCCGGCTGGGTCGAAGCTTACTGGAGCTATGGGTGTTGCGAAAGAGATCCGGGGTCCTTAAACAATGGCAAAGAAGGAACAGGATGATTTTTAGCCAGTTAAAGTCTGACACTGTCTCTTGCTCCTGGCTGGCTGGTGTCTGAATGACATTGGATGATTAGGTGGGAAAATCTAAAAAAAAAAATCGAACACCGCGAAGACTGGTTTGAGACGGTAAAAGAAACAAAAATTTGGAAGGACATGGGGGAGGCCTTTGCCCAGCAGTGAGACAGTAAGGGCTAGATAAAAATAAAATAATAAAAATTGACGAGGCCGGTGTTTCGTAGCTGACTACACTAAAAAGAAAGAAACACAGAAAAAACTCAGAGGTCAAAGACTCATTAAATTCCACAGTAAATAAGTAATTGTGACATCATATATGAGAAACGTGCAGATACTAAGGTCTGTTTTAGCTATTTTAGTCAGTACTGAAAAATCTGACACGCCCTGTCGTCCGACTCTAGAATGGAAAAAGATATTGAATGAATTCGCACCATAAAAAAATGGTAACCATTGATTTACGGGTGGGCTGAGCCAGGGTATTTCAGTACTAAAAATTGGTGCATTGGTTCGTAATCTTCGGGAATAGAATAGTTGGCAATCTTAAGGAGCAGTGGGCAATCGGCGGAAGCCTCTACGGTCCGAACCAAGCGTATCGCCTCGTCGATTATACCTCGTAACTCGACAATTTGCCTGCTGCGATATTCCCGTCCGAATATAATTTAGGTGTCTTCAAAGCTAGAGTAATAGGCTCTTAATAAACTAGTGCGCCTCACCATCAATGATTGCATTACTACTTACCATCAGGTGAGATCACAGTCAAGCACTAGTTTATATAAATAAAATAAGAAACAAATTACTGACACATTACTAATTACTTGTATGGTAAATGCGTATCAGCAAACTGAGAAAGACCATATATTTACTATTGAAATATATACCTGAACCTACTAATTTCTACCTTCCTAAGTTAATTATCGTTGCCGGTAATATATACGTAAAATTATGAAGGTACAAATTATTATAGTACTAGTCAGTTTAGTCACAAAATAGATAGGTACAGAAGTCAATCTACATACAAATCGCGCACGAGCAACGCACACATAGACACCGCTCACGGACACGATATCTCGGCTCAATCGCCCGATCGCACTCGTACATTTAGAAAGAAAGAAAGAAAAACAGTTTATTTGTGCGAAAAGGAAGCAATCTTATAACTAGCTAACAAACATAATATCATAACAACTTGATATTGATAGGGAAGATATTATGTTGTTTTCAGCAAGTTCGGCGCAACGCGCTGACCATAGCGCAATCGCCTAGGGCGTAGGTGTAAAAAGTGAAGTACATACATGAGAATTACTTCTGTACCTATCTATTTTGTGGTATAGCGGGCTTAGCGAAATGTAGGTGATACGTATCACCAGGCGACTATTTGTAAGCGTCTGTCTAGGAGATAAAAATAGCTTGGGCTGTAGTACCTACTGACAAAAATGACGTCGAGTCGAGCAAATTAACAGGTAATTTTGTTGGAACAAATTACCTAGATTACGAAAAATAAATCACAGTTGAAACAATTAAGTAAGTATTAGGAAAAGTTTATGGTGATATATTTATTTATAACATTTTTTTATTTAAAAAAGAGCGGAAATTTATCACAAAAATTCAAAAACAATTGCATCGGCCGGGAATCGAACCCGGGCCGCCCGCGTGGCAGGCGAGCATTCTACCACTGAACCACCGATGCTTATATTAGTTTGACGAAAGTTGCTACCAGATTGAATGTACAGTCAGCAAAATCATTACGTGTCTAGTCATCTCATTTACATTTGCGCATTCTAAAACGTGTTATTATGAGAGCAGCGAGGTCGAGTCGAGGTGAAAGGTGTTCTTGAACGCATCTTAACTTTTACTTCTAAAAGGCATATTTGAACAGATTTGTATGTTGGCTGTACATCAATAAGCATCGGTGGTTCAGTGGTAGAATGCTCGCCTGCCACGCGGGCGGCCCGGGTTCGATTCCCGGCCGATGCAATATTTTTTTAATATTTCGGGCTACGGTTTTTTTTTTAATAAATAAATATGCAAACAATCAGAACTTTCGTGGAATGATTTTTGTTATTTTATGAACTAAAATGATTATACCGACTGCTTATAGCTTACGTTACTTATCTCAATTGTATTTCTGCTTTCAGATTTTTTCTTATACACCATTACCCTATTGGAAAACATAAACAGTGATGATACTGCCTACTTTTTGGCGAACTTTAATGTTGTAAATCTATATATATATAAATCAATGCCACTTTTCGTTGTTATTTTATAACTCAAGAACGGGTTCACCTATCCAAACCAAATGTTTAGGCTTTGTTCGGACTATTTAGTAGATGGTTTATGTGAAGGTTGGTAGGGTAGAGTAGGGTATAGTAGGGTATAGTATGGTACAATAGGATATAGTAGGCTAGAGTAGGGCAGAGTAGGGTAGAGTAGGGAAGAGCGGGAGCGAAGCCGTGCGGGCAAAAGCTAGTATTATTATGTCTTTTACCCACATTCATATTTCATACATTACCTACCTACAGTCTTACATGTTTTAGTTACACGTTTACTTACATGTTTAGTTATACATTGCCTAGATATTGTATAGAATACCTGAATTATACAGATGACCCGGTTTTTTTTTTTTGTCGACGGGGAAAATCATCTTTGACGAAACCCGCTCTTGGGTGCAGCGGGAGACAGTGTCAGACTCTTACTGACTAAAAACCTCGCGCCGTTCCTTCTAGCCTTCATACCGGGGCACGAGCTCCGTTTCGGACAACCCTGTCCCCAGTAGGCTTCGACCCAGCTGGGCCCCTCCTGCTGCTGACAACTCCTTGAGGCGCGCGGGAACAGTGCGCGCCGTCGACGTCTTGGACTCGGTCCATTACCGGACGATCGGACAGCCGTCCGCGAGCCCGCGTCTACGGTGGCCGGAAATCGGGATCGGAAACCCGGCGACGGCGGCGAGGGCGCCGTTGACTGATGCGGTCGGCCTCCTCCTTTGACAGATGACCCGGTAAGATAAACATACATTACATATATGTACAGAACCGTAACTAGCCCCCGCTGCAGTTTCTGAAACTGCGCCCCTAAAAAAGTTTGAGCTGAGTACATTTAATCAACTTGACGCAGGTCCTCAGACATGAGTGTTTCTCTCCCAACACCAAGAACGCCACGCACCGAGCACTCGGTGAAGTACATGGTGGAAGTTTGCCCCGCTAGCATGGGGCCCAGCGGCGCCCTTGTGGAGGCGGTTGACGGTGGGGACCTGAGCGACCAGCTTTGTTTCAGCGGTACGGAGCGAAAAGGAATGGGAAACAAAAACTACTTCTGATGAAATTAATCATGCACAACTTGATCTTGGTTTGATCGATTATGCGCGCCATTAGGGTCTGCGCCATAGAAATATAAATAACACTCCTTTCTTATATCTATGGTCTGCGCCCTGGGTCTGGTCACCGCTGGCACCACGCTAGTTATGGCACTTATAGTTAGATTTAAAATAAATACTTAGTTAATAATTAAGTTTTTTATGAAAATATATTGTTATTATACCAATTTTCTTTTATAAACTTATTAGAGGATTAGAAACATTTCAATTCATATTTTAGAAATGTCTTTCCTAAAAGGTACCGCAGGAAGACAGGCAAAAAATGTAAATGACGGTAGAGGCCATTAAAATTATAATTTTAATTAATTTCTTCCCGCGCAATTTCTTATTTGGACAGAAATATGGTAATTTGGGACACTTACAGGGTCCATTAAATTAATTGTACTTTTTATAGAGTTAGGAAGGGGCTTAAGAATGTTTGTACTAACTTCATATAACTACATTAATTAAGAGGGTTCAACCCGAGATACATTTCCACGCAACCGCTCTTACGGAATTATGGCGTCCACACATACACACACACATTTCATTCCAACACATACTCTACTCTATATATTTTAGAAACAGATTTCTATAGATATTTTTTTTTACACATTTATTCTAAATTCTGAGTGACTTACATTTTTTGGCGTATATAAATTGTTGTATAAATATTTTATATCTAATAAGTAATTAAATCTAGATTTGCACTTTATAACCAGATAGTCAATAGTATAGCATAGCATAGTCGGCCTTATAATGTTCCCACTGTTGGGACTCAGGCCTCCTCTCCAGGAGAGGGAATGGAATCCACCACGCGGGCCCAGTGTGGGTTGTTGAATGTCACGTCTTCGAATTTTTTGGTTCTAGGACATGTCGGTTTCCTCACAATGTTTTCCTTCACTGTTTTGAGAATAAATTAAATCAATAAAATAATAAAGTAGCTTAAACATCGAGAAAATCGTGCACTACAAGCATCATAGAAGTAGAAAATACGTTTTTACGCTGACCCTAAATAAAATGCCATAGGGCAAGACAGCAATGATGGGTCGTAAACACTCCAGGGCTATTTAAGTGCTGCTGAGCTCAGCACTAAACAAGGGTAATTGGTGTAAATCTTTATATTGACAGACGGAGGCGATTTATGTAGGCCTTTTCCGTAGGAGCCTTTTTTTGAGGTGGCAAATCTATATATATAAAAATCAATGCCACTTTTCATTGTTATTTTATAACTCAAGAACGGGCTCACCTATCCAAACCAAATTTTTAGGCTTTGTTCGGACTATTTGGTAGATGGTTAATGTGAAGATTGGTAGGGTATAGTAGGGTAGAGTAGAGTAGTGTAGGGTAGAGTAGGGTATAGTAGGGTAGAGTAGGATAGAGTAGGGTAGAGTAGGGTAGAGTAGGGTAGAGTAGGGTATAGTAGGGAAGAGCGGGAGCAAAGCCGTGCGGGCAAAAGCTAGTCTATGTATATATATTATTTAATCATAAAGTCCCATAATTACAATTCCCGAATGGAGTCTCGCAGATTTTGCCGAATCGCAAAAAAGGTTTTTTTTGTGACATAAACACTTTACTGTTTTCAGGTTTATTGCTTTACCTGTTCTATAGGAAATGCAACGAGCCAATAATAAAATACCATTAAAAAATTTTTTTTAAAAAATATGCCACTAAAAAAAACATGCATCGGCCGGGAATCGAACCCGGGCCGCCCGCGTGGCAGGCGAGCATTCTACCACTGAACCACCGATGCTTATATACATTAGATCTAAACATAGATCTAATAGTCGATGTAGAAGCACGTTCAACAAATTGATAGCACCATTCACTTTTGTGAAATCATCCATTTTTTGTTCATTCTTAGTAAACTAACTTCTGCAAACGGTTTTGCCCGCATGAAAGTTGTCTTAAGTCATCCGCTTGCAGAGGACACTTTTTAAGGACACTTTTTTACATTGTGTCTTTTTCTTCTTCCTGCCCTTATCCAATATTACTTGGGCCAACACGTTTTTCGTCCATTCTGTCCTTTCACCCGTCACACTATCACTAACTCCCTTTTCTATCATATCACTCCCCAGACAATCCATCCATCTTTTCTTCGGCCTTCCTCTCCCTCTCCAGACATCTGCATGTATACTCAGAACTCTTTTAGTAATATGCGCTTCATCCCTCCTCTTCACATGGCCATACCAAGACACAAGGCGGGATAAGCCGGGCATTTGCCCAGACCGGCAAAAAATGAGTGGCGGCAAAATTAACTTATTCTGATCTTCCAACCTAGCCATTAGCCATCTACTCCCAAGTTGGTAGGTTGGAGAAATTTATGTGCTACCTTCCAACCTACTTTAGGTTGGATAGTGGAAATATTTAAGACTTAATTCATGAATCCCCAAGCGACCACCGGTGGCCGCGCATCTATTGTCTTACTATTGTGTCTCTAATTGACGGTATCTGAAGGGTTAAGACTCAAGACTTATATGGTTTTGTGTATGTAAAGGGCGGCGAAAATCATCTTTGCCCGGAGCGGCTAAATAGCTTGATCGAGTCCTGCCAAGACAACCGATTTCCTTTCAACTTTTTAGTTACCGGCGCCACTTTCAAACTTCCTCTAATACCTATACTAATTCCTCACTTTATCTATTCTCGTCACACCACACATCCATCTCAACATTCTCATCTCCGCTACATGGCCATGCAATCTTTTTTCATCCTTCTTTTTCACAGCCCAACATTCTGATCCAGTATGACAGGTCTTACTGCGGACTTACCCTTCAACTTGAGGGGCAGCCGTGGGTCGCAAGTTGTTTCCGTGACCTGACGCTAATTCATTTTTTTTATGTACTCCTGGTAAAAAAGTGTCCTCAACCATGTCCGGTAATATTATGTTTGTCCTAATCCAGGATAGAGTGAGAGCAGTGGTGGCCGAGTGGTAACGGCCCCGATTTACGAGTTGTAAGTCGCGGGACTAAACTCAGCCAGGCGCATTCGTTTGTGTAATTTATTTCATCACCACTGCTCTCAAAACAGTGAAGAAAAACATCGTGAGGAAATCGGCATGTCCTAGACCATTCTCTCTCCCAGAGAGGAGGTCTGAGTCCCAACAGTGGGAACATCATAAGGCCGACTATGCCGACTATCCAGGTTATAGACTATCAGTGTACCAAGGAATGTGTAAAAGGAAAAGTAGGCTGTAAGACTGGGCCTTATGCTTGATGTCCGCAGCTTTATGCTGAGCGTTCGGCCGTTTTGCGCGGATGTGACGCATATCTTCTCTATCTATTGATTATGTTTCTTAGCTAGTTTTAAGTTTCCGTCATTTCACGTAAATAATCTATTTTTATTTCTTCTTTCATTACGTCAAATACGTCCAGTTAGTGCCTGACGCTGGTTTTCAACTGAACCTGAGGTTGAGACGCAACGGACAACTACCACAACATTAAAATATACTTGAATGGACCTCTTACTTAAAACATCTCGGTACAAATGCAAACAGAAACTACTGATTTCACAAAAGTGATTGTACTATCAAGTTGTAAAACGTGCCTCTTCAAAAGTATCAACTTTATGAACTGAGTTTATAAAGAGTAGGTATAAGCATCGGTGGTTCAGTGGTAGAATGCTCGCCTGCCACGCGGGCGGCCCGGGTTCGATTCCCGGCCGATGCATGTTACTTTTTGCGCGATAGTTACAATTTTTTTTTCTCTTAATTAAAAATGTGTCGTTGAATGTTTAACACTTAAAATAGTGGGTATTTCATTTATTTATGGAATGAAATATTTGTGGGCTAATATTTATGTGATGTAAAATTCTATAACATTTAGTTCAAACAATAAAATAATTATTTCTAGATATAAACTTAAATTAATTAAAACTAACTTAAAAAATAAAAATAAAACCCTAGAGAACTAAAATAAAAAAAAAATAAAAATGGTAAGGCATCGAAAAATTATACATTTAGTTGATTCATACTAAATTAATAATTTTACACACATTTTGGAATAATAATAAATTAACCTGATCTAATTTAATTTTGTTAATAATATTTTATGCTATCATTGGCTAATAATAGGGGCAAAACTATATTACCTATGAATTGAATTGAAATGAAAATATTTTGCATGGACAAGTAAGGATCCCTTTCACATTACATACATATTTCATCCATTGCATATTTTCAAAACAAAAATATAGATTTTTGCATCAATAAGTAGGCAAATAAAGGACGACTAACTTCGACACCATCCTAACAATAAATTCGTCATCATCATCAGAACCTTTCATATCCATTAGCCATCCATTCCGCAAGAAATATCTGCATACTGCCTCTCAAGTTTGGCATTTTTTTGGGCCGTGTCGGTCACCTTTGGGCCATGTCGGTCACCTTTTTTGGGCCATTGCGGTCACCTTTTTGGGCCATACCGATTAGCTTTGTTCTCCTTCGGGTAGTCGATGGCGCGTGGTTAAAATCCGATGGATGCGAGACACACAGGACCGTTCATTGTGGCAACAATGGGGGAGGCCTATGTCCAACAGTGGACGTCTCTTGGCTGTTATAATGATGAACAATACGGGAGCGGGGCATTAACCAAAGACGGCTAGTTTTATAAATACAAGTTTTTTTTTTAAAGCCTGGATTCCGAACAGCAGGAGCCGGCGACGCGGTAGGCCCAGAAGGAGATGGCGTGACGATTTGGACTCCTACCTTAAGGATTGGCTAAGAATAGAAAAGGGTGGAATAACGGAGGGGAGGCCTTTGCCCTGCAGTGGGACACAACGGGCTAAAAATAAATAAATAATAACAGCCTATACTGCCTCCCCAACTTCTTCCAGGTATCCTTTTCTTGATCCACCTCGAAGCAGTCCCCGGGGTAGGCTTCCCGGTCGTCTCGCCACCTCTCCCTAGGTCGACCTCGGGTGTCAAAAGAGCCGACAGAATGAGGAACACCACGCTACGTCAAAGACGGGTGTTATAGATGTAGGGAAAAATGCTGCCAAGCTAAAATGGGAATAGGCGGGTCACAGCAGTCGCATGCACTCTGTCCGTTGGGCAAGAGTTTCCACAAAGTTGGTACCTGAAGAGGTATTTACCTCTTAAAAATCAAGATCACAATCCAAAGTATGATGAACATAAAAACGATGATTTCGCAAAAGTGAATGGTGCAAACAAACTGTATACTGTACATAATATATGTAGTTACTCATATTTACAAAATAAAAAGTACTTACATCCATACAAGCATGAGGAAAATTTTGCAAAAACACTATGGAGGGTTTAAAAAAACACGTAGGTATTTCCTGGAAAAAGTTTTGTGAAATATTCGAGTTAGTCACGGAATTACCGAATGGAGTTTTTCAGTTTTCGTTATCTCTCTTTTTTCACATCGCCTGTTCATCAAACATCGCGTTGGATTGCGTTAGATGAAGTAACCAGCTTTTATACCATGGTCGACATTAGGCGAGTAGAAAAGGGCTCTCTTAAAATAAAGAATCACTGTTCAACCAATTGTTCGAAGTTCGGAGCAGTAAAGATATTTCGAGCGTACTATATGTGGCTGCATCTGACACATGCCAGCAGCATCACACACCGCAATCTGCCGAGGCCACACCTTGCAGCTTGCGGTATCACTGCGATGCCAACGTGTTTGTGGTGTGGTCTAGAGTAAGTTCATAGCATTACTGTAGAAGACATAAAGCCGCGTTTACACTAGGGACTTTTGTCCCACGATACCAAAACTTCTCGTCCGATGTCATCCAGCGAGTCTGTTGATAGATAGATAGATAAAACATTTATTGGCTACACACAACACATGCACCAAATTATATATTACACACAAGTTATAAAAATTAAGCACTTATACTAATATACAACAACAAAGAAAAGAAAAAAGATAATAATAATAACACAAGTAGGTACTTAGACAAAAAAAAAGAAATACCAAAATAGACCCATAGTGCGGTGTGCATGTCGTGCTGCACCAATGGGAGTCCAGCTCAGCATGTGTCAGGCAAAAATACCTGACGCTGATATTCTGCTGGATCCTTGCGGTGACATTCGGACGCTCAGCTGGTTTTGAGAGATAAGTTTTTTGTTGCTCGCCACGATACATATCTCACGCGATATCACCCGATGTCATCCTGCGAGTCTGTTGCTCGACACGGTACATATCTCACGCGATGTCACCCGATGTCAATCTGCAAGTCTGTTGCTCGACACGGTACATATCTCACGCGATGTCCCCCGATGTCATCCCGCGAGTCTGTGTTCGACACGATACATATCTCACGCGATGTCACCCGATGTCAATCCGCGAGTCTGTTGCTCGACACGGTACATATCTCACGCGATGTCACCCGATGTCATCCAGCGAGTCTGTTGCTCGACATGATACATATCTCACGCGATGTCACCCGATGTCATCCAGCGAGTCTGTTGCTCGACACGGTACATATCTCACGCGATGTCACCCGATGTCATCCCGCGAGTCTGTTGCTCGACACGGTACATATCTCACGCGATGTCACCCGATGTCAACCCGCGAGTCTGTTGCTCGACACGGTACATATCTCACGCGATGTCACCCGATGTCATCCCGCGAGTCTGTTGCTCGACACGGTACATATCTCACGCGATGTCACCCGATGTCATCCCGCGAGTCTGTTGCTCGACACGGTACATATCTCACGCGATGTCACCTGATGTCATCCCACGAGTCTGTTGCTCGATACGATACATATCTCACGCGATGTCACGCGATGTCATCCAGCGAGTCTGTTGCTCGACATGATACATATCTCACGCGATGTCACCCGATGTCATCCAGCGAGTCTGTTGCTCGACATGATACATATCTCACGCGATGTCACCCGATGTCATCCCACGAGTCTGTTGCTCGACACGATACATATCTCATGCGATGTCACCCGATGTCATCCCACGAGTCTGTTGCTCGACACGATACATATATCACGCGATGTCACCCGATATCATCCCACGAGTCTGTTGCTCAACACGATACATATCTCACGCAATGTCACCCGATGTCATCCAGCGAGTCTGTTGCTCGACATGATACATATCTCACGCGATGTCACCCGATGTCATCCAGCGAGTCTGTTGCTCGACATGATACATATCTCACGCGATGCAACCCGATGTCATCCAGCGAGTCAGTTGCTCGCCATGATACGTATCTCACGCGATGTCACCCGATGTCATCCAGCGAGTCTGTTGCTCGACATGATACATATCTCATGCGATGTCACCTGATGTCATCCAGCGAGTTTGTTGCTCGACATGATACATATCTCACGCGATGCAACCCGATGTCATCCAGCGAGTCAGTTGCTCGCCATGATACGTATCTCACGCGATGTCACCCGATGTCATCCAGCGAGTCTGTTGCTCGACATGATACATATCTCACGCGATGTCACCTGATGTCATCCCGCGAGGCTGTTGCTTGACACGGTAGATATCTCACGCGATGTCACCCGATATCACTCGATGTCATCCCCGGACTCTGTTGCTCGACACCATACATATGTATCTCACGCGATGTCACACGATGTCATCCCCGAACTCTGTTGATCGACACGATACATAACTCGCGCGATGTCACCCGTTATTACCCGATGTCTTCTCTCAACTCTGTTGCTCGACACAATATTTGCATGTCCCACGCGTGCGATGTCGACCGACAAGCTTGGAATAGTGAGGGACAAAATGTCCGCTAACATGACGCGTAACACTATCAAAAATGTCCAACAACATGTTCCTAACACATAAATCTATTGAATACATGTGTTTCGGCGCAGCTGCAAGCGCCTACTTAAGACACTATACAACTCATTGCCGACATCATTTCGATAGGAGTTTGCTGATTAATATTATAATTGTATGTCTAATTAGTCTCCTCCACTTGCGCTGGTACCGTCAAGCTGTAACCACCTCATCTTAGTATTAAATTTTGTAATTGCGATTTTTGGGGTTTTATTCATTTATGGCACCTGTATGTTCTCTAAAAACATAACACATGTATTCAATACATTTATGTGGGACATTACGGAACAATACATATGGTCATGTATGTATTGTCCCGTACACTGGACAATGTTGCAGCGTCACGCAAATGTCTTGTGTTTATCTCCAGGATAAGTTCCATCTGGTGGACCTTATCCTGGAGGATATGGTCCACCGGATCTAGTAAGGGAAAACTTGGGATAAAAATATCCCATAGAGAAGTACCTATCTCTATAGCCACATTTCCCAATTTGAAACTAATGTTCCCTTAGCATAATTTTCTCTTTAGCCACTGACAAAAGCTAGAATTAATAACAATAATAATAATATTCTACAACTATCACACAACGCCGTCTAGTCTCAAACTAAGCAGAGCTTGTGCTATGACTCAATAAGTACCTACAACTGATAAACATACTTATAAAACGTCAAAAACATCATAAAAAGGGTAAAATTGCTCTAAAACAAACTGCTCAATGACTTGTCTATACCACTAAAAACTTCTTCACGCTGATAAACAAGTCTTCCATCTTTATTTGAGGCGAGTAGCGACGTGTGGACGTATTAGTCGATCAATCTCAATTAGTCGCGCTCGCCTTAAACGTGGATTTATGTCCGAAGGTATAAATAATATGGCATCATGATGGCAGGTTTAGAGAATATTGATAAAAATGAGGTAAGAAAATAGAGCAGTTCCATAATAATAATCATCATGTGAGAAGCGTTGCAACGCTGAATCTTCCGGTACGTGGTCGCCTCGCCTCGATTAAGGGCCACCGTAGGAGCGGGCTTGCGAACGGCGAACAATGGGTAGCTCACCGTCCGACCGTCCAGTAACCGTCTGGACTGAGCCAAAGGCGTCGACAGCGCGTATTGTTCCACGTGCGCCTCAGAGTTGTCTGCAAACCGTAGGGGCAGCAGGGTCGAAGTCTATATATTCTCTTTTCACGCGGGCGAAGCCGCTGATAGCAGACGCTCTGAGAACGACATTACCAATTTCATTTTTTTTTTATTTATCTAATATTTTATAGAAAGTTCTTACGTAGAGAAAAAATAAAAATCAACACAGAAAATTAAAAATGTTCATTAAACTACGACTATTTTACATTTACACGTTTGACAGTTTGTGCGTTTGACAGTTCACAGCTAAGGCAAGCCAACGACTGCCGGTTCAGATTTTCCTTTATAAAAGCTTAGTGGTCATTACCTCAACGATAGAGTAGAAACAATATCATTCCTTTTAAAGCCATTTAAAATACAATTTACGAAGCGAACGGACTCAAGAAGACTCGCCAAGAAATCGGACAAAACAGAAATAGAAATAAGCTCCGTTCTCAATAAAAGAAAATCCATATTGGATAGTAAGAATTGAATAAAGATTTTAAACGGGCAAGAGCGTTGTTTTTCGTTTTTAATAAGACTGCAATTTTCCATTAGTTCGTTTTCGTTTTAATAATGCAGCAAGACGTTTAAAATTGAAATGGGTTTTATTTAATCTACGAAGCGTTTTTGGAGGGTACTTTGATAATTTTGTTGTGCTAAAAGCTGGGGATTTTCATCTAAAAATAACTATAGTCCATCTGTTTTGGTATTTAACTAAATGTAAACAATCTTAAGATGTCTTTTATATAAAAAATCGTCTAAAATGTTTACCTAAACCGATGTTAGGTAATAAACAAAATTAAATAATCTTTGTACCTATGTCTTTTATACGAATTATTTTAAATATAAATACGTATCAAGGTGGTCTACCTAGGGTTGCCAACTATACTTACTATTAAAAACAGTATTATACTGTTTTTCACTACATTATACTTTTGACTGTTCAACAAAAATAAAGTATACAAAAATACTGTTTTCAGCACCAAAATGCTTAACACAGACGCTAACACATTTTTTTTTTAAATCAAACCACAATAATACAGTTTCAGAATCAATTCAATGGGCTCCTCACTATTTTTTATTTATTTTTATTGTTATAAACTAGTGCTTGTTTAATTTTAGTTATAATTATGGGTACGAGAATGAAGTTTTCAAAAAGATTGTTAATTAATAAGTTGTGTGAGAAGCTCTAAAATATGTAAAATACTGTTCATTTAAAAAATACTGTTTATTATTATTCTTCTTAGGTAAAAAAAAAAACTTTATTTCTTGTAAAAAAAGTTAGCAACCCTAGGGCTACCACAGATAGAGTAGGTATAGGTAGGTTTTTGTCTCTCGATGGATAAATAAAATAGCAAGCGAATCATTAGCGAACGTATCGAGGCCGATTGTAATGACTCTAGTTTCACTAATGACCCCCTTTTTGTGGAAAAGCATTACATAACCTCTCCCGCTCTAGATGAAGCGAGACGGAGTGTCAGACTTTTGCTGATTTAGTCAGTTAAAGTCTGACATACCCGTGATACTTCAGCATTTTCATTTTCGAAAATCACGCAGTCCAAGTAGGTGGGTTGACATACTAATGACATTTTCTTTCCTTCCCTGTATTTTTTCTAGGCAAGCGTGCTCCATCGTCTGGGCCACATTATCTATCATCAGGTGAGATAGTGGTCAAACGCAAGCCGGTGGCTACGCAAAGCTAATAAAAAAAACTATTACTCTTCTTTTTTGGGGCCACGCTTGGGAAAAAAACTGCAATGTCCTGATCGAGGCATTCGGCGGCAGCCTTTTACGCCAAGCCCTGGTTCAGGCCATGGTCCGAAGCGAGAGGAAATAGGAGGCGGCCGCATTAATGTGTAAAGTATAATAAGTACTTTTCTGAAATAAATAAATTACTATAAAAAAAGTCTGTCTAAGATCTATTCATGACAGCGGGACTTGGTTTCCGACTTGGTTCTTGATTAGTATGTTCAGAACGGTGCTTAGTGCCCGGAGACCATCAGACAAAGTCATGCTAATTCGTGGAGGCTATTTTAAAGAGGTCCATTATATGCAAATCCACTCGTAATAAAAACGTTTTGGATTTAAGATTCTTTTCAGTGTCAGAAAAATGGACGGAGTACTCTTGAATACTGTGGCCCTGGAACGCAAAGGGCAACGGAAGGAACTGGTGGGTTTTAGTCAATAAAAGTCTGATACTCCCTCTCGCCCCTACTAAAACGAGAGAAGTTTTTAAAATTGGATGATTTCTCTCCTCAAAATAATCCTCAAGATAATAATCGAACTATTTGAATGGGGGTACGGAACCGTCAGTGCGCTAGGCACCTGGCTTTTTAATTTGGCACTAACCGGGAGTATCTCTACTCGTGGAGGCTATTTAAACAGAATAGATTCTATTAAAAGATACGACGCGTTCTATACAATATTGCTGCAGTTAATAAATGGAAGTATAGACGCCATTAAGTTCAGGATCGGGTGTCCCGCCGAGAGGACTTCGATACAAAGTCATAATCTTATTTGTACTCATCTTCTGAACAATTTCCCGAGAGATAATGGTTTTCAGTGTCATTATCGTTGTACTGGAGTAGATAGAACATATTTGTAGAGGAAATTAGCTGGAAATTGCTTAGTTCCTTTTTAGCAAAAGGATTTTTTTTGTAATTTAGGAGCACATCTAAGGACTGGAGCAATTAGCCTGCTGCGGTCTACCCATCCGATTTATAATTTAGGGGCCTTCTCATGAAGACTCCTAAACTATAAATAACTAGTGAATGAATAGGCTCTTAATAAACTAGTGCGCCTCACCATCAACGATTGCATCACTGCTTACCATCAGTGGGGATCGCAGTCAAGCACTAGTTTATATTATTAAAAAAAAGGGTTGATATGAATCACCTAACACACATACTGAAAGTAGAAGGTATAAACGATCCTGTGCGTCTCGCATCCATCGGCTTTCTACAACCCTAACCACGTCTTCAGTATACCTTGCAGGAGGCTTTCGGTCCCAACGGCCATCTGCTCTGCGAGCAATGTGCCCTGCCCAAATGATTTGATTAATCTTCGGGCGGCAATTATAAACGTGGAACAAGCTAAACCCACAAATCTGTCACTAAAATGGTGTTATCTCTACAAACTTAACAATCGCATGTTTATCAGAAGGATATCAGTTGTTAAGTTGCCCAATTAAGTACCTTGAATGTTCCATCGCGTGAGTTTTATCACCAGTCGTGACGCGCGTCACAATGTTCCCGTCTATCTGATGTTAGCATCTTTATGGCGCTTTAAAGGTAGCTGGGAGAGGATTCTAGACGACATTGAAATTGTATTGAACTGAGGGGATATGGACGTGAATGCCGCACTAGGAGTTGGCGTTTTGTATTTAGATACAAGGGAAAAAGCGTGAATTAATATAATGTAACAGATGTCAAAGACGGTGAAGAAAAACATCGTGTGGAAACTGGCATGTCCTAGAAGCAAAAATTCGTAGTCACTCTCCTAAAAAGGCCTGTCCTAGCAGTGGGAACATTAAAAAGGCTGATGATGATGATCTGATGTTAGGCGCTTTATGGTAGCTGGGGGAGGATTCTGGATGACATTGAAATCGTATTGAACTGAGGGATGTGAACGTGAAAGACGCACTAGGAGATAACGTTTCTGTTTTTAGTGTGTTAATAGTAGAGCAGTGGTGGCCGAGTGGTAATGGCTCCGACTTGCAAGTTGTTGATCACGGTTTCAAACTCTGCCAGGCGCATTACTTTGTTTATTTATTTCACTACCACTGCTCTTAAAACGGTGAAGGAAAACATTGTGAGGAAACCGGCATGTCGTAGAACCAAAAATTCGAAGACATGTGACCTTCACTAACCCGCACTGGGCCCGCGTGATGGATTACGGCCCATCACCTCTCCTAGAGAAGAGGCCTGAGTCTCAGCAGTGGGAACATTAAAAGGCTAATGCTGAAGAGATGTCAGAGTACCTTTTTTTGAGGTGGGAAATCATCAAAGGACTGAAGAAAGAATGCTAGCTC
This sequence comes from Mythimna lalbum, assembly GCA_949319445.1. Classification (NCBI taxonomy): domain Eukaryota; kingdom Metazoa; phylum Arthropoda; class Insecta; order Lepidoptera; family Noctuidae; genus Mythimna; species Mythimna lalbum. The sequence continues at coordinate 18,746,528 of OX439356.1, read as the reverse complement.
CATCGCTAACATTCACAGCACCAGACTGGCCTGTTGGTCTAGTGGTTAGTGGCCCTGACTGCTATGCCGGAGGTCGTGGGTTCGATTCCCACCCAGGACAAATGTTTATTTGATGTTCTGTGTCTGGGTGTAATTTATCTATATTATGTATGTATTTAGAAATATATAAGTATGTTTATCAGTTGTCTAGTACCCATAACACAAGCTCTGCTTAGCTTGGGACTAAACGGCGTTGTGTGATAGTTGAGGAATATTTTATTATTATGATTCTTTCTTCTTTCTAGAGCGCCGCAACCGTGAGGGAATGGACTTCCTCACTCCCCATCCGCCGTAATAGAAGTCGCTCCGAGCGTCGGGAATTGCAGGGCATCCTTATATCAAAGAGATGTCAGCAATACCGTAAGGTAGCCAGCTGGGCTCATGCTCGTTAGGACCACAGGATTTATCAAAAGAGTTACGTTAGCCTTGGAACACAAAGAGCAACTTAAGGATACGGGTGTGGTTTTAATGAGTAGAGAGGGAGATTGGATGAATTTCCACCTCAAAAAAAATCCGATACCACAAAAACTACTACGCTACTGCCAAACACATTGAAAAAACACTTCTATATCAATCGAACGGTTATTTTCTATTAACTTTATAGAGGACCTTTTAACATAATACAAAATATTCAGGTTAATGGTAATAAAAACCCAACTTTCAATTCGAAATCGAGTCAGACGGCCCTTATCGGCCATTTACGAAATAAACTCAATCTAAACGAATTTCATTCGTAACAACAGAAGGGAGGGTAGTCGTAAAAACGTTTGACTTACGGTTTAGGTTGCGAAAACGGGCGGTTGTAAACCACACGAACTTTGTTATCGCTGAACTTGTTAAAATATTGTAGGTACGGGAACAAGCCTGCTTATTCTAATTCATGAGTGTAACAGTAACGTTTTGTGTTCAAAATTATCATATTTTTCGGTAAAAACCCACCTGTGTCTGTTATCTTTTGCGTTCCAGGGCCACTTTTGGTCAGGTTTCCCTTTCAGAAGAACCCGTGGCCCTAACGGGCATCGGTGTTGCTGACCTCTCTTTGGGATGCGCGTAGAAAACTACGCGCTGTCGACGACTCCAGATCGGTTGTTACTGGACGACTGACGACAAGCTCGTCGTTCAGTCAGAGTTAGTTCAGAAAATCAGCCTGTTACTCCTTCTTCTTCTTCTTAGCGTATCGATGGCAAAATCAGTCAAATTCCTATTCCTCAAATTCAAACTTAAACCCTGTTACTCCTGATTCCCGGGGTGTCTCCTATCCGGGCGCTTGCTCCAGGGCGGCTAGGGTGTAAGGATGTCCATTCCTTCACGGTTGCGTCCATCAAAAGCGAGTAATGTGCACTTCTCTCTGCCACTTAAGTTGGTGAAGGTGATACTTCAGGCTACGTCGGTATCTTTGATTTTCTTTCGAATATAACAAAACGTTTCCTTTTTCTTTATTTTTTAGGGACTTTAAAGTCAATGATCAAACGTTTTGGGAACACATTCATTGTGCGTGTAGCTAAGGAGTGGAATTCCTTGCTGGAGTCTGTGTTTCCTGACAGCTAAAATCCGGGAAACTTTAAGTTGAGAGTGAATAGGTTTCTTCTAGGTAAGCGCGTTCCATCGTCGACCGCGTCGTCGCTTTCCATCAGGTGAGATAGCGGTCAAGCGCGAATCTATCAACAAATCTTTATCCTGATTCGATCACGCAAGGAAACTCTAAACATAGCCCTTTTTGCCCTTTGGGTAACCTTAAGCTCTTTATTGACTATTACTAAAATACTATTTTAATAAACTGTTACTCCAACATAGCAACGCAAATAATTCATCGGAAATGTTTCATGTCATGGTCTCTATGGTTTCCTCTCTATTTCCGCATCCGTAAATCTCTGTGCGTCCCTTTATGTCCGGGGCGAAACTCAATTGGAAACCAACATGCCGAAAAACGACTATTATGAAAATAAATAGGCAATTAGGAACGTTAGATAAGTCTGCCATTTCTCTGTGACTTCTCACGCTCTACGGTGAAACGAGACTGAAACTTACTGACAAAAACCCACCAATGTTCCATCATTTGTTTTTTGCATACTAGATCGAGGCGTAGGTGAACTGGGCCCTAGCCCTAGCCCACGGCTTCGCACAAGCGAGGGCTCTTTAAGAACGAAGTTTTTTTTATAATTGATAGGCTCGCGTTTAACCACTATTTCACCTGACGGTAAGCGACGATGTGGTCAAACATTTGGATGCGATAGTCGCTGTCTCGTTTCTGAATTTATGAAAGAAAAAGGCCTCGCTGATGTACCTTCGCCCACGTCTAAATTAGTCCACGTTACGCCTCTGGTTCCTGTAACCTCATCTCATCAATTTAATCTTGATCAGACCAGAGTTACCTAACTGACTACCCTGATAAGAAACACTGAAACAAACTCAGAAGTCAGTCTCTTTTAAAGTCGATACAGCAAACGTGTATTGATCAAATAATATTTATGAGAACCATGCAGATTGGTGTCTGAAGGGGCTTTTGAGAAAACAACCATCATTATCGTCATTGGAACTCTCAGAATTGAGCTCGGTGGAAAGGTGCACATATGTCCAGACACTGATCACCAGGCTGATGTTGAATTCAACCACATACATTTGAAAGGATCTTTCATCTTAGTTTTGAGTTAATTGGTTCTATCCATATCATTGATATGCCAAAATATAATAATTTGCCTCATCAGAAGCTGCAAAACTATCTCTACATATTGTATAAAAAAGGGTCGCCCTTTTAAAATAAAAAACATGTATCTATCTAGATTTAACTGAATAATTTTAGCTTAGCAGGTGACATACGTACCTAGGTAACGTTTGTTTTAGTTCTACTCTTTTTCCTTTTTAGTAAGCTTTTAATTTTTTCACGTTTAGTTTCATTTCATTACAAACAAAAATGGCCAGCCAGAGCACTAAATTTTCATTCCTATTTAGATACAAAAATATCCATATTTTGTAAAGCTTTTTATCTAATGGAAAAACTTTGTTCGAACTTTATAAAAATAAAAATAGGAAGCCAGAGCGCTCGCGGCATTTCAGACTAAATAATATTACTTTCACAATCTAACTGCAGACAAGAAGGAAGAAAAAATCTAGGCCAAGCTCATGTTGAAATACTTCGGCAGTAAATGCCAAAAATCTAGGCAAAACGCCAGAAATACGCCTAATGTTTTAATATCAAAACGTAGACATTTCTTACGCAGAACTTTCGTGAGATAGTACCTTATAGAACCTTACTTTTTATGGTCAATAGTATTGGGCTTTGTAGGCAACCCGCCTTAGGGAACGCTGAAACATTTTTTGTCTACCCACCTAAGTTTGACAATGTTTTTGCAAAGGCAGTCTGGGGCGAAGTGCCTCGGTCAAGTCCTTTATAAGCTAAGATTAATTAGATAACGCTTGATTAAACTGAACACCCCTGGAACCCTGTTGTTCATGATTAAGAGGAGTAATTGTTGAACTGGCAAACCTACAGTTAACTTATCTTTGCATAGCATTGGGTTAATTAGAGTAAACTCGAAGAAATTTTTAATTACTATGACCTGTTGAAGTTCGTGGAGTCAGCTGGAGGCAAGAAGCCAATTGAAGGAGACCTATCACAGATATTATGTCCTCCATATGAGCTTATTTTTTAAAAGAGTATCTTCTATCTTGTGAGTTTCTTTCTGGTCAATTAGAACCACGCACTGGCTTTTGACAATTCATAAGTTTGTGTGTGGTCACTTATCTTTGTCGTCTTTGTGAAACAAAATATTGAATTCGTCAATTAATGAAAAAAAACAATTGAAACCAAACTCAACCAGTTTCCCATCTAGTCCAATTATTTTTTCAAAACCATTCTCCATTTGTAATTTCCTGTTTCCTCGCTCCCAAAACTTGTTCGTTTCATTATTCCAACTCGGTTTTGCTTGATTCAATCACAACAGTACTGGGTTAGTTAAAACAACGGCATACTTAATCAAAGTCGTGAAATCCCGGGACGCTCCCGGCACCGCTCCAGCCATATCGACCGCCCAAATACCGGGACTAATTACAAAGATCAAGATAGCTCGATACTAGATGGACTAAATCTTTGTTCTTGGAGATTTTAATGATGAAACTAAGTTTGCCTATAATTAAGCACTTGTCTACTTAGACTATAATTAATTCTGCTCTATAAAATCTTTGCATGAATGTTCATGCAGGTCATGAAACATACAATATACCTATGAGATTGAGAAGTGAAATATCAATTTTCGTTGGACGCAAAATTAATAAATTCCTTCGCTCTTTCGCAACAAAAGACCGCTCCTACAGGACACTTTAATAGAAAAAAATAACTATCTAGTATATGGTATCCAGACTGAGGGATGAAAGGATCGAATAGTGCCGTCCATACCTTTTGAAGCGATATCATGGAAGCTGAAAGGCGAGATACAAATCCGATACAGGGAGATCAAAAATTCAGCTCTGAAAATTGTATTGAATTCCTTTCTGAATACGAAGTACACCCACGTTCGTTCGACAACTTTATTTTATATTTCATATGTTCGTATTTATTCGGAGATATTTATTGAATTCTGTAGTCACCTCGAATTCGGAGTTGTAGGTAACTTTTTTGTCTGGAGAATGGAATTGCGTTAGGTCTGAAAGTTGGACACTTTTAGTCTCTGATGTGTCCCGCAGGCAGTTAGAAATCTAAAATGACTTATTTATTGGTTTGTAAAGAAATTTGAATAACCTTAGGTCCCTTAGGTTACCTACAGTTAGATTAACGTAAGTTAGTAGTTAGATTCAATAAGATTGCGAACCGACTCTTCTAGAGTCCTGCCTCCTGGCCTGGGTCCGAGCAGTGGGAACATTAAAAGGCTGATTATGCATACATAAGTATTTCAGATAGGAAACACCGCCTTCATCTAGTTTAAAGTAACAAAAAAATTGGCGTGTAAAAGTGTTTTTAAAACCTATTTGCTAAACAATGCTAATGCTGCCAATCTTCTGGGAACATTCCCGGATGACAGCGATGTGAAGGAGTACTTCGACGCCTGTGTGCAGTTTGTGTTTTTCTATTTTACGTTATGTATTTATTTAGGTTTTAGTAAATAGTTTAGTAAGTAATTAGTTTAAGTTTTTTATGTACATATGTAAATTTGCAAAGTAAATATCATTTAGCAATGAATAAAAATTTGCCCCTTTTACCTAAATGGTATTAAAAAATAACTGGTAAAACTACCTAGCTCTTTAGGGCACTCAGGCCTCAGGGCTTGCGGAAGGCGAGCAATATGTAGCTAGCTGTCCGGCTGTACGGTCACCGTCCGGAACGTACTCGAGTCGTCAACAGCGCGTAGTGTCCTACGCTCAACTCAAAGAGATGTCACCAAACCGTACGGGCTCAGCAGGGTCGAAGCCTACTGGGGCCATGGATTGTGCGAAAGTGTACCCCGAGGCCCTAGAACGAGGGCAAAAAAGGCATGGTGATATTTATCCAAGTAGGTCGCTCCACTAAGTCAATAATATTATTGCAAGAACAGTATAAATTCGCTGAGTTGTTAGCCAACAAATTCCTATAAACATTTCGCTAACAGATATTTTGTTTTGGTTGTTTACAGTTTTCAATACAAACCGGAGCATAAACTGCAGTTTCAGCGTAAATATTTTGCAGAATGCTATTTATTTGTTTCAAATGTAAAATTCATACTATGTCAATTTATATTTGCTTGCTTGACTGAATACACAAAACAAGAAAACAAAAAATGTTTAAAATTAACTTGCTATGTTTTTTTTTCTATTGTTCTGTCATTGTGTATACAAGATCATTGGTTCTGCCATATAAATTATTAAACAAAAAATTCATCACAATTTGTTTTTTTTGGATAATCAACAATATACATCTTCCACTCTTGGGCGAAGCGAGAGAGTGTGTCAGACATTCACTGACTAAAAACCCACTCCTGTTACTTCGTTGCCTTTTATATCAGGGCCGAATCTTGACTTGAATCTTGGACGGCCGGACAGCGGGCTACCCATTGCTCGACGTCCGCAAGCCCGCGCCTACCATGGCTCGTGTCGGGGTCGGAATTTCGGCGGCTGGGCCGTGAGGAGCTTCTTTGCTCCCTCGCGCGTGCCGCCTCCTCCTTTTTATTTATTTATTTATTTATGTACACACAAACACTTCATCATCTTCCTGCCCTTACCCCGTTTTATTTGGGGTCGGCGAAACACGTTTTTTTTTTCATTCTGTCCTGTCGCTCGTCACGCTATTACTAACTTCCTTTTCATTATCATACACACAAACACTTAAAAAATGAAATTAACAAATACAGAAAGAAGAGTACAAAAGTACTGCTTAATCTTGTGGTGGGTTCGGAGGAAAAATTCGGCCTCGCCGTACAAATTGTCCAGAGGCTGATTTTTTGTTTTTCGTTTCACGCTTGACTAAAATGATCTCTTTGATTTTTTCCTAACACACGAAAGAATCCTAATCTAATTCTTTGTTAAATACTTGAACCTTTTATGCCGTGGTTTGGTGCCTGTTCAAGAAAATAAATCTTCTTTGATTACATTTTTACCTCAGGCTTCTTGGTATTGAGTATTATGATACGGGAAATTCTTCTTACCACAGAAGTCAGAATAGATAAAAGAGGTTAGGATGGCCTTGTCTAAGTATGGCAATGCTCATAGTTCAACTACCAATAACAAACTTGCGATCTAAGTGTGCGTGGTCTGTTAGTTGCGTATTGCGCGTTCGTATTGGTTTATTGGCTGAAGTAGAGTTAAAGGGTGTGAGACAAGCGGCGACACTCATTGTAGTACAAATCGGCAAGTATTTCCTTTCTAACCTCCTTTTCTGGGCTTATTGAAATAGGGTTTATTTAATTCAATGAATATATCTTATACTACATTGTAGGTAGCGTCTTTTTGTCATACCAAATATTATATTTTTTTACTTTAACCCTTCAGATACCGTCAATTAGAGACACAATAGTAAGACAATAGATGCGCGGCCACCGGTGGTCGATCTCCCAAAGGGTTGACCGATTTTGACAGGACTTACTGACGAGCAAGTCACTCTTTTTACTCGCGCCAATGAGTCTGATTTCTCAGGAGAAAAGGACAACTCTAAAATAGAAATGTACCCGATTGTCCCAAAAATAAAGAGTAATGCTCTTAAATTCCACGTGAATGAAATCGTGGTTTGTTACCCGCTGCTAGTACAAGTAGTTAGCTGTTGCTAGTAGAACAATATAAACGATAAACAAACTATAGGTACAGACGAAGACACTTAGTTTGCCTATTTCAAAACTACCAACTCAGCACTTTCCAAAAAGTTACCTGTTAATTCAAGAATCCCCAAGCGAACGCATCTATTGTCTAAAAGCTTTGGTTTCGTAGGAAAGCGGTGCCGTCATATAGCGGCCGTTTTAACACCAAAACACATCGTCAGTCATTTTTTCACAACAAACGTCACAAACGTCATACGAAAAGTATCCGAAAAGAAAATGGACGACCTTGATTTAGGTTTAGTAATTTACTTGGAGGATGAACTATCATCAGAAGAGGAAAATAGTCGTTGTTCCAGAAAACGGCCGCTATAATTATGACGGCACCGCTATCCTAGGAAACCAAAGCTTTACTATTGTGTCTCTAATTGACGGTATCTGAAGACCACCGGTCCATGGGTACAATTATTTTCTTAATGATAAATGATCTTTATTTTGTAAATAGGTTTTCAAAAAACACTTTTACACGTCAATTTTGTTTTCAATCAGTAATCAAAAATATCCGAGTATAAAAGAAAAAATATACCTTATCTAGCACATCTCTATTTCCGAAATAAACAAACATGGTCGCTGTGGATTTGATTGAGTCGGATATTTGGCGTTCCGGTGCCGCGCGCCAGGGAGCGCGACCGTGGCTCCATTTTTAACTTTTATTCCTTTATCTTTTTCATCCGATTAAAATCCAATAACTGTGTCCGTTCGGTTAAACCCGGATCCTTGTTTCCGCCGGGATTCAGCGGATATTTTTGCAGTTAGCCGTAGAGTTAGAGTGCACTATTTTATTTTATTTGGTTCAAACTATTCGTTTATTTTTTGGCATATTTTTTTGGTTGTGTAACTCGTTTTTAGAGATAGGTACTTGCCGCATTTTAAGTAAGTAGGTTTTGTTTTGTTTCGGTGGGTAAAATAAATGACATCCCTTGGGCGGAGCGGAAGATAGTGTCAGACTTTTACTGACTAAAAAACCCACCACATTTCTTCTTGCCTTTCATACCGTAGCCGAGCTTCCTTTTCGGAACTAGACCCTGGCCCCAGTTGGCTTCAACGGCGCCCTCGCCGCCGCCGCCGGGATTCCGATCCCGATTTCCGACCACCGTAGACGCGGGCTCGCGGACGGCGAACCATGGGTAGTTCGCTGTCCAACCGTCCGGTAACTGTCCGGACCAAGCCCAAGACGTCGACGGCGCGCACTGTTCCCGCAACAGCAACAGGAGGGGCCCAGCTGGTTCGAAGCCTACTGGGGCCAGGGTTAACCGAAAGGAACTCAAGCCCCGATATGAAGAGGCTAGAAGGAACGGGGTGGATTTTTAGTCAGTAAAAGTCTGACACTATCTCCCGCTCCACCTAAGAGCGGAGGTTGTCACTGGATTATTTTGCCACCGAAACAAAAAATTTAATAACTTTTAATAACATTTGGAACAAATTATCGGGAGTTGGTATCTTGATAGACCTTCCTACTACTACTACTACTATAAATACAACTACAAATACCTTCTAATTAGTCAAATTAAACATAATAAGAGTAAAGCAACTCCATCTGTCGGCCATCAAAGTCAGGAAGCAGGATAAAATTTGTAACATATCCAAAAAGTCTACCTTCGGAATATAAATAAAAAACGCAATTTTTCATTGTGCCAAAAAGGCGTTTTTTTTGTGCCAAAAAGGCTCAAACAAAATTGAAATTAGAGACATCTGTCAATGTATCTACAAACTAAAACCTCAATTGCATACAAAAATAGGTAGGTACAACAACTGGTTATTCCATGTCAATAAACGAATTCTAAAATGTTACGATAGACTATTTTATAACGATAAATTTAATTAGTACGCTTCTTTACGTTTGTTAAACAACTAACAATTTTAATTATACCTAGGGGTACAGACACAGCCGTCATAAACCATTTCCTAAACAATATTTGTAGCCATAGCAAAGCAGTAGGTACTTAGTGAATCGAAATTGTATAATTAATGATGATGCAAAATGTTGTTAGACTATATACAGTATTGAAATTAGCGACATCTCTTGTTGAATCAATAAACTATCAAGTGTACTACCATGAATCTAAGTACCTAAATACACGATAGATGGCAGAAGCAACACCAATTACATATTAATTAGTACCTAGTAGATACCATCAAACACTTCCGCCTGCCCATCACTAAGTTCATTTTTGCTTGCACTCAAAACGAAAACAAAGGGGGTTTAGCGCCGCGCTGCAGGATCCCAGCGAATTTTTTTTTTAAGTGATTAGGCAGCAATGTCCGCGATGATACGTATTAGTTCCTTGCCAATCATCTTCAAGCTAAAAAACTATATAAATTGAGGGAATATGTTCCCACTAATTTCATAAAAAAGGTTTTATAAATGTTATTTTTAGGGTTTCGTACCACAGTCGGCAAAAATAGAACCCTCGGGAAGGCATGGAGATATTATCCCGGCGTGAATGAAGTGAGAAATTGTTACAGCAGCAGCTACGAGGTGGGTAGGAGATACCCAAAATTTTGATTTTCAAATTTTTATACTGTGATTGTGTAATTAATATATTTGCTTGAAATATATTAACATTAGTATCCATTTAACAAGATTAGTTAATAAAAACCAGCATTAAGTACAACAAGCGTTATTTTTCTTGAAAAAAAAAAACTAGTACTACTACTAGGTAGTTCATTTCTTTTTGCATAAAAATCTAGCAAAATTCCAACTTCTTTGGTAAATCAACATAACAATACTTTGTCTCTTCTAATTATTATAAAAAAAGGAGCTGAAAAGTCTTATCATATCATGTAACAAAGCACTAAGTTACGCCTACAAATCAGCACAATCTCCGCACATAAAAGTCGCGTGTTTCATACATATTGGCTTCTCACATTTTGTGACTGACTAGTAGCCGCCGGCACAGATTCTGGCTCTTCCAAATTATCCAAAATAGCCTCTTGTACCGAATCACTTTCGTGTTGTGGGAAAAAAAATGTCTTCTTCGCTCTCAGAGTCACAAGAGCACTTGAGCAGTTTTTTAATAGTTCTTGTAGCCGACGTTCATTTTCTTCCTATCACATCTTGAAATTTTTTAAAATAAATCTCAAGTAGGTACTATAAATAACTATACTTAAATCAAAAACTTACTGTCAACTCAAAAATGTAACACCGAAGACAAGGTCAGGTGTGAGTGTGACGTACCCCAGCTACGTGTACGCATGTGTCATCATCGCCACCGGCGCAACTCTAAACTCGATCTCATCATCTCACTTCTCACACCCTTACCTCCAGCTACTGAAACAACAGTACTCGTATGGCAACAGTAACATTAAATAATCCGCGTTTAAAAACTTGTCGGGTATGACATACCCGACCACACTCACACTGGGTTAAGCTACTATCAAACAGGTACTCAGGTCTGTTACCCTGTGGAGTAATGAAATAATCAAACTTATCTATAGGTCAACGCAATCTACATAAAAAATTGTATTGTAAAAAGTCTGAATATTCTCCTGTTTAAACGTGGTTTATACAGCTGAGAAGACAAACTTATAATGACGATCGACGGACCAATAGATAGACTGATGGCGTAAAATTAGTACCTAAGCAATAAATAAAAAAATAAAAACATTTATTTCAAACAAAATAATGTCCACATAAGTTTGATAACAAGGGTCTTAAAAACTACTCATTATTTATTGCGGCAATAAGGATTAAATTCACAAATATATAAATATTAATTATATAATATACTTTTTCACCCTTGTTCATTTGATGTTCAGGATTATCCCAAAGCGAGTTAAGTATAACAATAAACATTACATTGAACGTCATCATTAACATATTTATCACAACAATTTAATTAGAAGTTTGCTTTAAAATTCAAATACCGTTAGAAATAGTAGAACTATTCATACAAAACAGAAAAAGATAAGTTCCATATTTGGCTGAATCCATGTAAGATCCTTTGCCTATTATCTTAGGACAAAAACTTGATCTGGTTTTAACACCTACTAAATATCGAGTTGTGATTGGATCACAGTTTTTTTTTCTCACTCTAACTTTGGCGAGTCGTCTATGGTAATAGAGACAGAAAATCGTGATGTCGATTCGAGTCGCCAAGCTTCAAATACGGAATAGTAGCGACTGTGACGGTATTTCAATAAATGTCAAAATAACTCTCTTGATGCCAAATGATTATTGTTGTTTTTACAATGTTATTCCGTTTATTTTCTTGAAATGCATCAAGATCGAGTGATCCGCGTTCGCGTTTTTATGGCTCCGACTCGTGAAATAAAATGCAACGTGCTTTCCATACGCGTTTGTGGTAGTTAATCCGAACTCTTGAAAATGTCAAATTGTTTTTTAGTGTTTTGTATGTATTTTTGTTTCAAAACGCGTTCAAAACTGTTGCATATTAGTGTTAATGAGTGCTGTGTTAATAATTTATTAGATAACAGTGTTAAATGTGGTGTTAATGTAGAAATATCGTGATGTGAAGTGTGTTGGTGAGGTTAGTTTTTCTTCCCGCTATTATGAGGTCCCTGTTCTCTAATCCTGGCTGCGGTTCGGTGAGTAATAGCGAGTAAGTTTTCTAAGGAAGGACTTCTAAAGGAATTACTGGTTAAACTTGGACGGTGAACTCTTTTAAGTCACAAAGTTAAGTGTTGTTGGTTGTGCATACAAAACAATAGCAGATCTCTATAACTTAATCTCTATGAGATTTATGTGCATGGAAATGGCTAATAAATACACTATAGATGGATAACTATGATTTCAATCAGTAAACAAAACTGTTTTAGCACTTATTCTGTCAATATAATAGCATTTAAAGTTTCATGTTGTGTCAAATTCAGATCATCGGGAACTTAATAGTCTTATTTCTCAAAGTTATTTACCAATAGACAAATATTCATAAAGACAGTTTTAAAGTAAATATTGAGTTATTAAAAAAGGTTTGAATCAAAGAAATAAAAATGATAAAATAATCAAAGGTAAGTGAACAAATCTAGGTGAAAGCATGCTTTCAGTTGGAAGTTCTCATAATATCTGCTTGTTTAGAGATACTTGTGCATTTGTTGTTATGAAGAATGTTGCCTGTGCACAAATATGAATGGGTTCAAATCCCATTAAGAATTTTTACTGTGATTGAACAATTTGGGTTAGATTCCCATCGTAAAGTTTTTTCAGTTATGAACAATGTATATCTGCAGAATTTTTGTGCACAGTGGCCTACCATAAGGACTAACTGCGGAAACCAGCCCATAGATGGAAAGGGAGAGGATATTTATCCTGTTATTACGCCCTATGGGTTCAAGCCCCATTGAGTAAAAGAATAAACACAGTTTTAGCGGGAATTATAAAGTTTATAAATACTGGTCATGATTATGGTTTATTGAGTGTGGATATAATACTAAACAGTGTCTTATTTTGTAAATGTTTCAAATAAGTGAAAACTTATTACTTGGGTTCAATTCCTAAGTTTTTTCTCTTGTATCCATGTGGTGGCAACAATTTTTTTGGTTGTTGCCATGGGTTGGTGGCATAAAATATTTCTACAGTCTTGGGTTCGATTCCCATGCAAACAATTTACTATTTGGGTTCGATTCCCATGCAAACAATTTACTATTTGGGTTCGATTCCCATGCAAACAATTTACTATTTGGGTTCGAATCCCAAAGTAGTTCATTTGTAAATGAATTTACATTCCATTACATTTATTCCGTGTCTTGGTTTTATATATCAAGTGGCTTGAAGTTGGACGGACTACAAGTCTGTGAACATATTGATAGTTTATTCATAGGTTCGAATCCTGTGAAAAATTATTGATGTTCTTTGAAAATTACCAATCAAATTATAATTTAGCCTCTTTAGGCTTAAGTTATGGGTTAGATTCCCATCACTATTATTCTTTATCTGGGCGTACTGAGAGTATTCAGTACTTATTTTCATTTTCATGATACTGATTTGATTTGTGGGTTCGATTCCCACACATTTCAGTCCAGGGCTATCAATATGGGTTAGATTCCCATTATCAAATTTATCTGTCTGCAGCAACCTGGAACTTTTAATTGGGTTCAATTCCCAATTTTTTTTTTAGTGTTTTGATGTAACTTTGGCCTGAATAAAATGGCAAAATATAAAAGTTAATAAACTGGATGTTGAATGTATGTATTTTTAAAACAATGCAGAAGAAAGAAATAATTTAAATACATTTAAGTTTTGGGTTAGATTCCCGAGACGATATAGAACGTATGATAATTGTTTATGAGAATTTATTTCTTTGGTTTGAGCCCCTGTTATAAACCAGAACTAATTTCTGAGATTAGTTTTTATACATGATGTTAGTTCAGCTAAATAATCTTTAAGAGTGTTTGGTTATTAGTAAAATAACAATCAAATTCAGTCAGCCATTTTCATGTACATACTGTATAGATATCTGCATTTACATTTAGATATCCTTCATCTGTTTCAATTTCGAAGAAGAAATGTATTATTTTAATAACCATGGTGCCATTACGTTTAAAGCTTTCAAAACTTTAAACTGAACTTTTATCAATTTCTGCAAATTATTTAAACTTTTATTTTTATTTTTAGTATGTAAGAAAATGTTTGTAAACTTTTTTTGAAGATCAATAAAGAATAAATGGGAAAATAAAATAAATAAAAGGAATAAAAAAATAAAATAACAGAGAAAAGGGTTATAAATAAAGATATTGGAATGTGTTGGTCTACTCATTTACCTTACCTCACTCCCCATCCCTACCCTGCTCATTTAGATTTAATATTTATACAAGGTAATACTTTTGTGCATGTTCTCTTCAAACAAAACCTTAAAGGTTACACGAGGAAGCGTGCACAAAAACATTTGGATTAAATACTTTTAAAAACTAAACACGGTGTTTTATTTCTGTCAAAGGTTTACTAAAAGGGTATGGTTTTGCTCACAGTGCCAGCTCAGTTCATTCCGGGGAGGACAGGCGCAGGGCTGCTAATACTCAATGGGTTCACCTTCTATATGAAGAACCACCAAGCACACGGGAAGAAGCAATGGTACTGTTCCTCGAGAGACGTCCATGGCTGCCGTGCTGACGTCATCACATACAAAGGTCTAGACGGAAGAGATTACATATCGATATTCCGAGGCAGACATATCCACGATCCACCCCGTTTGCGTCAATGCCACGACGGTAGATTTATAAGAGAAAAATTTTTCTTTAATAAACTACACTGATCTTTATTATTTTTAAATTTATTTTTACAATTTTTTTTTTACTTTTTATTTTATAAAAAATTGTGATGTACTTATTGTAATGACGTGTTCTTCTAACGCATGTTTCTAATGTAGGGACCTGCTAGAAAATAGATGGACAGCTGAATGTGACTATTTTAGGAAATACAGTATTCTGATAAACATGTGTTGGTTTTATTGACCCGCCTTATAACTGTGAATGTGACTAGCTTAGAAAAATATTTATCTGTTGAATTGCCAATAAAAAGTTAAGTATTGTAATATAGCAAATTATAAAGGAAATATTTCTAAATCAAAGACGCCAATATTTAAAAAAAAAACAATAAATGAGACAAAAAAATAGTGTTGTAAAGAAACTCAAGGAATGGTTTTTACTTCGTATATTAGAATCTGTTGTAGAAAATTTGTAAATATAGAGATAATATTAATTTTAAGCCTGTTTTCAATTATATAGTTTTTAGACTACCCTCCATAAGGGCTCCTACACATAGATGCTATATCTATAATATTTGCACCTATGTAGAAGGAACCTTTAGATCCTTTTTAACGCTCTTTTTTTGCAAATGCCACGAGTAATAGTCATAAAAAGTAGACTAGTGGTCTACTAGAAAAAAAAAACAATTTTTGTACTGGTAATAAGTGTAAAGGTTTTTTCCAGGTATTTACTACCTCCCATCACACAGAACTGGCAGCATGGTGTTGATCTACAACGACAACAAGTACTGGATCAACAATCGATACCAGAACACTATTAATTGGACGTGTAGGGATCGCAAGCGCCTTGGCTGCAACAGTTGCGTGCAGACCACTATAGAGGGAAGGTATGTCAAACACAAAGGTTTCCATAACCACGAGGACAATTACACTAAGTATAACTTCAACGATTGATGTCAAGAACTACTTTGGCCAGTTATAACTGCTGTTGAGGGCCGTTGGTCGCCTAATTGAACATGTTACATGAATTTGCGATGGGAATCTCGTTTCATCAAAAGTGCCTCATTAAGACGTATGTCTGTTGAAAGATAGACATTCACTGTGTGATTTTCATAGTGACTTACTAAAAGATTCCCATTTGCAAGTGCGCGATGCGAAAGTAGACCATGGTACTTTGAATTTATTGGAAATTTTTCAGGGAGTGATATTGAAAGTTTTCATGGATATTTAATGTAATTTTTCATTTTTTTTTTAATATGTGATTAAAAAAGAAATCTCCTATTCATTACGTTGTGTCGAGTTAGGATCAGTTCACACCGAGACGCGATGCTGCGCTAAAAACGACTCAAAATATAACTTTATTTAGGTGGCATGTGGGAATTTTGAACGCAGCTATATGAATGAGGAGGCAGGTGAAAGAAAGAAAGGAAGGATAACATGAAAATGCTATGACACATTACGACGACGGCATGGGTACGATTAATGTGTGCTAATACAAAATATAAGATGTTGTTAAGAATAGTTGTTTTATTTTCCAATCCCCAAATCCTACATTACTAGTACCTAAATAAAGTTATATTTTGAGTCGTTCTTAGCGCAGCAACGCGTCTACTACACGAAAAGACACATTTTTCATTGTGAGAATTTAGAATAAGTTGTACCCACACAGCGCTGCACCGCGAAGCATCTCAATCTGAAATCGTGTAGTAAATAAAGTTATATTTTGAGTATCTCTTCGTCACTCGAGTCGCGTCTTGGTGTGAACTGACCCTTATGTGAACATAAATGTACTGAATAGTTGTTTTTCTTAAATATCTGGAGTTTGTTCTCTTAGTAAAATTAGTTTATAAATATTAATGATTTCATTCACCTCCTGAAAGATCACCAATGAATTAAAAGTTAATTTTTGGTATCGGAAGTTGTTCTGTCCGAACGGTGCGCGCGCTCTGTCCAACGCTAACTGCTTGTAGGGATTTTGCTGCGCAAATGTAACTTGTCAGGCGCCATTTTTGACTGGCCTCAGTAGTTGCACTTGTAATTTCGCATTTGTCGTACTTAATTAATTAGAGAATATTTATTTAGTGAATTGTTCATAAATGTGTAATGTCGCTAGAATTATAATATTATCGATTAATTTGGAGACCGAAAGTACTACATGAATAGGAGTGAGGTATCATTGTTGTAGGTATTTATCTTGTACTGAAAAATATTATATATAGCGCGGTGTGTGAACTAATTTTATAAATTATAGTAATTACTATAAGAGTTTATAAACATTTATATTAAATATTTATATTTTTTGTAAATAACGCCACCTAGTGGCCAATACAAGCAATAAAATAATTAATTGGTTGATTTTATACGACAAGAGATGGCGTTAGTTGTGCGTTAAAGGTAAGCTCAATTGAGTTTGAACTTATGAATTATAATAACTGCCTGTTATAAAATATATCAAACAACTGTATGTATGTAAAACTTAGAAATATAGCTGAATAAATATACACTGCTGTTCAAAGAAACTGCAACAAAGTACATGGTAACTTTCAAAATTCCCATGTAAAATAAAATATTGCACTACTGCAGTAGACAGATACATAAACTTAACAATAAAACTATTTTGCGGATATAAACGGAATTATCACTACATTGGTAAGTTCTGATCGTAATGACGACAAATCGATCGAGGTCTCGTAGGTGCTGTAATATGATTTAGAACTAAAGAAAATAAATTGTAAAAAAATCTATGGTTTCTGGAGTACTTTAAATACAGAAACTTTTTAAAAGCTATTCGTAGATTGCACGTGATTCCAGATTAAAACGAGTAACTAGACCTAGTGATATCAGGTGTATTTAGACGATTTCCTTGCGGAATCCGATGTCTACGTAATGTAAGTATCGTTACGATTGAAGGACGATCCGGATAAATTCTATTTCTATACGGGAATGACAATGGAGTTAATGCGCAAAAACTATAATAAACGTAGAACTACGTTGCGCACACGTGGGCCACGTACGCCGATTATAGCGCGCAGGTCTTCATACATGTAATATAGCAACTAGACTTGTAGAGTTACATTAGATCCACGCAACGCGACGTCATTTTAAGTATAAATCAGGCGTGGTCCACGTGTGCGTCGGTCTAATGTAGTTCTAGCTTAGTATACTGACCCGATTCTAGTTGAGAAAAGATTGATACTGGCAATAACGTAAGGTTGTGAAATATAAAATCTAAGTGTACTACCGCACACGGGCCACAAAATAAAGCCGTCACAAAAAAGCTAGAAACGGCCACAAAAAAGCTAGAAGCGGCCACAAAAAAAAGCTAGAAGCGGCCACAAACAAAAGCTGAAGCGCGCGACAGCTTGTGGCCGGAGCAGTTTGAAGCAGCTTTTTTTTGTGGCCCGTGTGCGGGGGACACTTAAGTACACACTTTGTTAATCAAACTTATTAACAAAAAATATGCGTAACAATTTAAAAAAAAAAGCAAACCGCAAGATTCCTTTATTTCATAATACTCGGCTATTTTGTTTTGAGAGGGTTTATTTTTTTTCTTTTGACGAGTAGTCGCTGTAGGTACTTTAAATGTACAATGAGGGGTTGTCGTAGAAATAGTTACCTGTGCTCGTGGGGTAGCAAATGCCAAATGTGTCGGTCGAGAATTTCTCAAATGAATATCGCATGTCGGCCTGTGCTGTTTGGAAAGGTTCAGTGTTATATTGAGGGGTAAGAAGCCCCTTCAATTCAATGTGTACCGCCAGTACTGGGGGCCCACTATTTTCCTGGAACAAGTTTTGTAAAATATTTGAGTTCGGAATTACCGAATGGCAACAGAGCATTCGGGCGTTGTCTCTCTTTTTTCGCGTTTCCTTTTTACCTAACATTGCGTTGGACGAAACATTAAGCTTTTAAACGACCCTCGAAAAAAAAAGGGGACGGGAACTCAAAATATAATTTAAAAGAGTTTCCTTGGAGTTTCTTGAACGTTCTTCTTGAGATCTACGCTTTGGAACGTGCAATTTACCTTTGACTTTGTTTTTGGACTGACCGACATTTGACTATTCAAAAGTGCCTTTAGTTGGTCTATTAGAAATAAATGCTTTTGATTTTGAGTTTGGTCCTCTTAAGGAAGTGCGCTACATATTTTGGACGCTGTTTGGTTTATCTATTTTCCATATAAACAGCGACCATCATCATAAACCATGATCCCAAGAGCATCTTTGGCATGTAATTACTCTGAGTCTCAGGCAAACAGCGTTTTTGTGTTCATACCCTATCCATACCGCGCGCCCTACGTCAATACAAAAAAGCTCAGAAAAAGAAAAAGATTATACAGGGACGCAAAGACATGCGCGTAGATCGCAGGCATTTTTGTAGTCGACTCTAGAAGATAATGGCGGGTGCAAAGCAGATTTTTCTGTAGACGGATAGCCGATAGGTATACATATTGCAAGGATCAGTAAATATTTTATTTAACACTAGCTTTTTTCCGCCTACATAAAATATAGAAAGAAAGAAAAACAGTTTATTTACGCGAAAAAAGACGCAATTTTAAAACCAACTGACAAACGTAACATAACATCAATATAATAGGGATATGGAAGATATGCGTCGCATCCGCGAAAAACGGCCGCACGCTCAGCATAAAGCTGCGCCCTCACGCATATTGCGTTGAGCTCACAGCGCTGGTTTACAGCGTGAGCCGGTGGCGGTCTCGATATAAAGACTCTAAAAGATGAATTATAAATAAAATAAATAGATAAGGTGACAAATACATTTATAACCTATCTCACTCAGGAATAAAACAGGTTTCTATCGGTGAAAAAATTTAAACAATCGGACCAGCACCTTTAGAGATTGCCAAAAAACAAACTTTACCTTTTTATAATATTAGCGTTGGTCGTTGTGGCGACGCTTGGGAGAGGCCTATATCCAACAATGATGAATATTAGTGTAGAACTGTAGATAGGTTTTTTTTTTTAAATTAAGGAGGAAAATCATTCAATGACTTACGCTCCGAGGCAGGTGTGTCAGACTTTTATTAACTAAAAACAACTCTATGCGTCCTTCTTTGTCCGCGTTCCAGGACCACGGGTTTTCCTTTTGGAAGTAAACCCATGACCCCAGTAGGCTTCGGTCCTTCTGTTGGTATGTTGGTAAATTGAAACAATATTGGTAATGAAATTACGTAAATACAGAAGTTTGTTTAAAAAACTTTTATTTTGCTCATTTAGAATTTCATTTATTTGCTCTTGAGATAATTTAACTAAGTAATTTAAATATTTATGCTAAAAGTATGTAGCATTAGTCATTCGGATGCATCGTTTTGTATCGAAAAAAAAAGTCTTAAATTATTTACAGATTTTTTTTAAATTCTTTTTACAGCTCTATATACAATTATACAGGCCAACCTAATGCGACAGTGCAACTATCAACTGTTATACTTAATCCTAAAAATACTATATTTATTTATTCATTTATGTACTTACACACAAACACTTAAAAAATAAATACAGAAAAAAAAATACAAAAATAAAACTAAAAATATTTTTATTCTATTAAAAGAATTAAACTTTAATATACTTAATCAATATTTCTCTCTCTCCCTCTCTCTCAAAATAGTTGGTTACGATGACATTATTGTCATACGTAACCAACTATTTTGAGAGAGAAAACTAATAAAACTTGCTAATTCACTCTAAAGTGCACGATAAAACATCCAGACGCTCGTTGTGGACTTCGTTCACAAAACGGACTCTTCATAGGTAGGCCAGAACACATCAATAGCCCAAAATCAACTATCGGCTCCTCAGTGCTCAGACACACCGTTTGCTCGTAAGAATCCTCCCTTTTTAGCGCAGCAAGCAAGCTTTTCGTTTTAACGGAGGTATGTGGGGATTTTACACCCTGTCCTGTATATAAAGCTACTCTACCCAGTGCATTCAGATCGGGCGCTAGTTAAAACTAGTTTTTGTAAGGAACTCGTCACATTAATCTTGGCATCACTAGAGGTAGGTACTCGTTTAATGCTAAAATTACATCTTTATTTAGAATAACACAGTCTGTATAAGATCTCATGTAAAGCACTGATTGATAGTCTGATCGATCAATCGCAGAATCGCCAAACTTACTCAAGTGGCAGTGGGCAGGGCACATCGCTCGCAGAGTCGCAGAACAGATGATCGATGGGGCCGAGACACTCTGGGAGCAGCGATCACGTACCACACAAGGTAGATCGACGACCTGTTGAGGGTCGCGGGAATGTAATCGATGGGAGACGCACAGGACCGGTCATTGTGGTGAGAGTTCGGGGAGGTCTAAATCCAGCTGACCTCTTTCGGCTGAAGTGATGATGACGATGACTGATTGTTTGCACGGTCTTCTCGGTTGATCGGTGCATATTACAAATCTGTAAAGTCCATATTATTTAAAATGGTTGTGATAAAATAATTCTTTACACAATCAATTTGAGTGGTTACTAAAACGTTAGTCTGAAATGATTGCGTAATGTTTTTTTTTTCAATTGCTCATGTAGCAATGATTCCATTTTTGAATTATTATTTTTTTCTAAGTCTTTTCTTTTGCATTGTCTATCACGGTCCACCTAGTAATATATAAATTCATTCATTATTCGGGCCTGCGCACACTTGAGACAAGATGTCTTAGACAGAACTGTCTAAGACGTCTCAGATTAGTCTGAGACGTCTCAGACTTGTCTGAAACGTCTAATACAGTTCTGTCTAAAACGTCTTGTCACAAATGAGCTTAGGCCCTTCATTGTCTATCACACTTCGTACTAATAAAGATGTTTGTTAGTGTGTTTGTGACTTCCCCACGGTCGAACGACTGAATGGTTTTGGAACACAGATAGACCATGTCCTGGAAATAGTACCTACGATACTTTAATCCCGGGTGTATGTTCCCTAGGGCCAATTTTCACGCAAGTAGTTTGGTAGCAGCTAGTATGCTGAAGCGCGCGACAGCTTGTGGCCAGAGAAGCTTGAATCGGCGTCTAGCTTTTTTTCGGCACCGCCGCACACGATCCACAAGAAAAAGCGGCTTTTTTTGTGGCCCGTGTGCGAAGACCCTAAACTCTTATACCTAGATTGCTGATTTTTTGACAGGATTTGATAAAAGACGAGCAATGAGAACTGATTTTTCGAAATTCAATCCTTTAAGTTTTATGTGAACCTTAGGTTAACTTTTTTCCAAAAATATGTTTTGAAGTTACCATGTATTTTAATGTAGTATGTATGTAAGAGTAGTTTCTTTGAGCAGTGGGGTATATTATACCCATGTACGTAAGTAGCTAGTAACTAAAAACTTAATATGTACTTTACTTAACTAGTCATAAATGTTTTTTCTTTCTTGATTGTGAAATAGTGTGCCAAAACGTTATTTAAACTTTATTTACATTATCAATTTAATTGTGATTGTTATTTTCTTTAGGTATTATGTTGGTACAATTTCCAAGCCCTGGCATGCTTAGACTTATTTAAAGGATTTAGTACTTAATTATTTTCTTAGTTATTTATTCTTAAACCAATTATTTAGGCACCAAGTTTTTTATTTTGTAAATGGACCCTGCTAAAGTACTTAAAAGACGACAATCATTCCAATGAAATGATAAATTTAATCCTCTTTATTTATATTTGAATCCACATGTAGCTTTTGTACGTGTGCACCACATTATTTATAATGTTATTTAATTTAATTGATGAAATAAATACATATAATACGCTGATGAACTTAATATACTGTTTGTTTATTTTTATTTATTTCTACTTTTATTGTCTTATAATATTTGCAAAAATGATATTAGTACTTATTATGGGTTTAGTATACCCATAAAAGGTCTATTAGAATAAATTAGATTACAGGTGTGTAATCCAGTATATGCATAACAGAGAACTTTAAGTGCTCTCAATGTCCTTTTGTTGGCACTAATCAATTGTCTAAATAGACGACCTTTTTATATTCAATACTAAATGAAAGATCAATAAAAAATCGCTTTTCTTAAAACTATAGTACTTACTATTTAAGCCCGGTTGTAGACTCACATTACTAACCATAAACCTCGCTCAAGTTGCTGCAGCACCCAATTTTGCGCCTCCCTCCTCGTCCTTACCTTTCTAAGGTGGCAGATCTATCTAGGTTATCGTAATCTACATTTAGCAATAAGCAAAAAATCTTCCTTAAAACAACCTAACCTTCTCCTCTTTTTAATTTCCCACTTTCAGTCAAGTTCGTCACTACTAATTTGGGCGCGACGTTGCTTATGCTTAACGAGCACACTTTTGCCAATGAAACCTACAAAACTTCGCAAGGTGCAGAGAGATGGAGATGCACAAAGAGAAGAACCATCCGGTGTAAGGCCTTCGTCATCATCAAAGATGGATTTATTATAAGAGTCAAAGAGGATCACAACCACGAACCTGCGAAGTATTATTTTAATAACGGCCTTTTCTATAGAGCTTAAGTATACGGTGTAATGACTACTTTTTGTATTGTACAATCTACAAGGTCGACTATAATTTTATTTCTTGGCTAAACTCCGCAGTCGAGAGCGTGGTTTTTTTTTGTGTTTTGCGTCGTGACAATATCGCTGCGGATTTTCGCTAGTAAATTAATTTTGACCTTGTATTCTATAATTTTTATATAAGCAGCTGAATCAGTGTAGTCATAATTGAAAAATTTGGCAGAGTAGTGGTGGTTATTTTGAACTACCAAAAAACGATTTTTTCCCGAATACCACGGGATTTCTTAATTTATGTAATCGTGTGTTGTGTAAATTCAATTTGGTCCTTTTTGGAATATCTTTAAATGTATAATTTTACGATTTAGTGTTAATTATGACCATTTTGACCTCGTTGTGGTAATCAAGATCTCCAGTAGTTTTATTATATTATTTAAAGAATCAAATAATAAAGAAATCGATTGAAGTTATAGCATTTTGAATTTTTGCACTAATATTATTGATTATATTATTTCATTTGAGAACTCGTTACAGATTTCTATAAATTTTCATCAGAATAGCAATCGTAGTATTTTTATGGTTTGTTTATTTTTGTTATTATTAGAATAATCTTAAAATTATCGTTACCATTATCGTATACCATCAGTATAAATTGGCATATTTTAACAAGAAAACCATACTTGTGGATCCTCCTATTGTTAAGTAAAGCTAGATAAATACTTCGGGTGGAAGGTGCTAGAGCGGGCAGGCATCTAAAACTAATATCTACCTATTCCCATTTAAAATAGGAGATTCTCATTAGCTAGCAGCCCAGAAAGATTGGTTGATGTCGAGAGGATCGCTCCGTCTATGTAACTCAAACTTTACAGATAACAATGGATTATTATATAATTTCGACAATGGGGAAAGATGCAGTTTAGTGTTGCGCCATTGTCTGTGGGAGATACTCTTGGGCAATCTACGCTGGGGTATGTCACACCCGACCACGTATTCGTAGTGACGTTTTGATTTTACAGTAAGTTTATGATTGATAAGTATTGTTTAATTTATTTTTAGATTTATCAAGATATCTTCTGAAAAGAAAGACGATCGGCTACAAGAGTATCGTACATGTACCGTACCGTCCAAGAAAGTCTTCAAAGGGGATTACTAATCACCAGGGACAGCTTTCATTACCAGTTCTCAAAAAAAATACTTGTAAATATGTAAGATGTGGTGACTGTACAGTAAAAAGGGATAGGAAAACAAAATATTGCTGTTTTAAGTGCGAAAAGCCACTATGTATGGAGCACGCAAACTTTATGTGCATAAATTGTACTGTCTTGTAGGACTATAGTAGTAGTAGTTTTTTGCAAGGAATATATAGAAACTTTTTGTTTATATATATCAATTTAAAAAAACGCTTTTCAATCTTTAACACAGTATTTACTCAGCTTGTTGAATTGGTACTATTAATGTTAATAACGGCAACGGTATTAAAGTTTTGGGTATCTCATACCCGTAACAATTTATCAACTCATTCCAATTGAGCGCTTCCACACAGGTAGGATGTGCAGAGCAGAGTAAAGGGCAATTCCATTGGTATATCTAAAATTAGACTCTGGTCTCATATTTGGTTACTATAAATGATACATCGATCCTCCTGCTCTAAAACTGGTCACCAGCATATTTTTGAAACCCACAAAATAACGGAATAGAAATTAAATGTACAAAACTCAAAGAATAAAGATGATTTTTTGAGTTTTGTATGGATGATGATGATAGAGTGAAAAATATTTAATAGATAGTTAATCAACCATCATCGACCACATCATTGCTTACCCACCCTAGTTGACATAGTGCTCAGGCGCGAGTCTATCTATAAAAGGAATAAAAAAAATATAGTTACACTATGTTAGGGCCATTGGAAATATTGGAAACTAGCTTTTGCCCACGGCCTCGCCCGCGTACATAAAATATAGTTTATATGACTCATAGCACGAATAAAGCAGCTTTCTATCGGTGAAAAAATTTTTGCAATTGGATTTTAGGAACTTCCTGAGATTATCTTCTATAAACAAAAAAAAAAACAAACTTTACGTCTTAATAATATTATTGTTACGTACGTGAGTAATTAAATGCCGGTTTACTAGCAGAGAACTTTATTCACCACAAACAATAACAAATTTGTTCAATCAACGAATAACCAAATCATTATGAGTCCAAAATCCTCTTTAGTGTCGCTTAGGTCGTTAGGTAATATCACTTCACTCACTTTGGTAGTTCGCTCTTGTATTGCTGTCGCAATCAAACTGATTCACTTCCGGTCGGAGGCTTGTATTTATAAGCAGAGCCAGGAAAATTCTAGATACAGACGTTTCACGGGGTATTAAATTATTTTTATTACAAACATGTAATAATAACCCCTTTCACGCGAATTTAGACTCTATTGTTAAATTCAGAAGGAACGAATTTCCTTAGCAACTACCTGCTAAGCTTATTTAATAATAATAGTGGTAGGTACTTTATGGCGGAGTTTTCTAGAAATTGCCAGGCCTGGGTACGTACTTCCGTATTGTGGAAGTTTCAGACAGCAATGCGTTTTTAGTTGTTTGATGCCACTCTTGGTTTCATCGAAGATACGGCGTGTTCAACTTTCACAGCGTAACATTATTGTGGACTAAATTCTTTGACCCTAACTTCTTTTATTTCCAGCCACCTGGATGAATCTGGCGGGAGGCAAGTCTTTGATCAGATACAAGAGCTATGTATACTATAGCCATTGCAGGTTGAAACGTGGCGATCGCTGGAGATGCAACCAGTACTTCCAGACTGGATGCTTGGCTTTTGTGGTGGTAGACGAGTCATTGAGGGTCATGAAAGCTGCTGATGTTCATCATCATCCACCTCCTATGTACCTTCGTAAGCATAATGGGCTTTATGTGAAAGTTTAGGGGAATATGTTAAAAATAATCAATGCAGTATTTACTTGTGACAAAACATTGTATTCCATGGTATTACTAGCTGACCCGACAAACGTTCTGTTATGAATTATCAAAAAAATCGTATTTAGGTATAAATTGGAACAAAAATACTACAATTAAATTTAAAAATGGAGGGTGGGGGTAGGAAGGTCAAGCCCTATTACAATACAGCGACATTTTTTAATATGGCGCACCGTCTTGTAATACGGCGCGTCATCTTGTGATACGGCGAGTTATTCCATGTCATCACTATCTATATTGTATACGTAGCGAAATTTGAAAACTGATTAACGAGGTACACAAATATTCTAGTCAAATTTACGTTAATTTCTAAGACAAGTTAATATTTATTGTATAATGAAAAGTGCGTGAAGGTTGAGACTGCGCTTACTGTTAAGAAGTTAAGTGATTGAATAATCTTTTATTACTTTTATCAATGATGTTAATGTTTTTTTACTGCTTAAAGTCAAATTAAACTTACTTATTTATTTAAGAGTAGGAAGTTGTATATTAGTAAAAAAAAAACTATTTTGTTATACAATAGGCTAGTTGCCGTAAAAAATGTAATTAGTCCGTCTTTTAGATTATTCACTATTATCTATTATTACTACACGTATTTTTTTTATTTGTAAATTAAACCAAAAATGACAAAGATATTGCCCATTAAAGTTATGTGTAACGTCACGCCGTGCTGCATTTTTATCTTTGTTATTTTTTGTTTAATCGAAAAAAGAAAAAATAGGTGTCCAATATTTTTTTTAAATCTAAAATACGGACTAAATGAAATGTAGTTATTTTGACCCTGGAAACTACCCTATTGTGTCAACAATTAAATCCTGTAAATACATATTTCAATGAAACTTAGTTCTAGGAGATACTTTTTCGAATTTAATAAAAAAAATAACTGTAATTTAATTCCACGTTATTGTGGCATTCCATTATTATAGCTATATTTTATTAAAATTATTAATGTTTAAACATTTTAATATCTGAAATCAGTAATTCTTTCATGTAATATAAAGCCATGATTGTCGCCGGATAATTGCAAACAATGTACATTTATAAATTGTCTAGCGCGATTGTAAACTTTCGATAAATTGTGAACAAATATTTTATAATTTGTAATTTCTCTGTGTTGTGCCGAGGAATTGTGAACAGACATGAACTGGCGACCGTTCAGTGCACTGTTCTACAGTAGGTAAATACAGTTAGTTTAAAAACTCAATAGTAGGTAAATACAGTTATTTAAAAACTCAATAAATTCTTTATTAAAATCGTAAACAGTTTTAATTTCATCAGGTGGAATCGCAGTCAAGCACTGGTTTCTGTTTTTTTTTTTGCTAAGCCCGTAAGGAACCATTGTTATTATTTTTTTTCTTATAATTTGTTTGCCTCGGGTTCGTGCTGGTTAGCACTGCTAATAACTACCAGCCGTCTTCATGAATGCACCTTTCCGTAAGATATTTTTTAGGTGATGAAATATTGTATTCGAGACTGGTGGAAAGGCCACAAAAGTTGTGAAAACTGTCATGCAAGGGACCCTGAAAAAGTTGCTGAAAAAAAACGTGTTCTTGTAACGTGGAATCATAATACTTAAAACAGGTCGAATTTTTGCCGTCACCAAACTGACTACTATTTCAGTACAATGTCCATTTATTTTCCGTTTTTAATAGGAAAAACATGCTATTAATTTAAAATAAAGTATTATTTTCAGTCCAGTCAGACAATGTAGTACATACAGCCTTAAGTTATCTTAAAATTGGTTTTTAAACTTTTTTAATCAACTTATATCTCACTCATGTTTTTATCAGGGTACATATATAAGTGAAAATACTTAGTGTCGGTGGTGACCAACTTGTGACCTTTTTTTGAATATTTTCGGTAAAAAATATAACATGGTGTAAAAAGTATTAGAATCCATTCTGTTATTCATTCTGAATGAACTATATTCAGGTTTCGCATATACTAAAAATAATCTACACTAATATTACCAAAAGGTAAAGTTTTTTTTTCATAAATCTCTGAAATGACTGGTCCGATTGCTGAAATTATATCACCGATAGAAAGCTGCTTTATTCCTGAGTGACATTGTTTATACGATGTACGTGGATGAAGCCGCGGGCAACAGCTAGTGTTGTTTCGTTCTGTGCCCTGAGTGCGAGTTGTTTTACATTTATATCGTTTACCGCGTTTGGTTCTCTGATTGGTTAAGAGCTAGGAGCGGACCAACCAGAGTGTCGATGTGATATTCTAAATATAATATATGTATACAACGTGTATCGTTTAATGCGCAAAGTCTCTGACACCCTAAATGTTAATTCAATTGGCCTAATTCTGTGAGAAAAAATAAAACTAAAAAAAAAATGTAAAGGTTTTATTTGCAATTTTAGTTGGTTTAAAATTTGTGTCTGCATTGAAATAAGAACTATTATTATCCCGCGTATGAGAAAATTTGATTGGACTACAACCATTTGTGTTTTCCTAAGGCGGGTTGGCGCTCGTGATGGTTTGACCTATTAATAAATAGACAGGGCAACAATTTTAACGAAGCTTTTTTTGAAAAATTTAACCTTTATTAAAAAGTGGTTATTCGAAGACATGTGACATGCACTAACCGCACTAGGACCGCGTGGTGGATTACGGTCCATTCCCTCTCCTAGAGAGAAGGTCCGAGTCCCAGCAGTGGGAACATTAAAAAATAGGCTGATGATGTGGTTCAATTGATTATGCTCGTTATTCTGATCAAACTATTTCCAGGTTTTGCGCATTTAACATTACACGTTGTATAGTAAATTCTTAATTATTTACTCTTTTACAGTAAAGTTCATCGTATCAAATGAAAAAACTGTCGCCATATTCAACCATTTCACTTACTTAAAACAATTTGCTATGAAGTCGGGAAACGTTTGGTGGAATTGCAGCAAGCAGTACTCCAGGAGATGTCGAGCCTACTTAGTCCTGAATGATCGAGGGACAGTTGTAGTACGAAAAGATACTCATAACCACACACCTACTGAGTGTACATCAAACTTCTAATTGTATTGGTTGGTTCCAAAATCACAAATTTTCCAAATTAGTTTAAAATTAAGGAATGCCAGCAGCGTCTTGGTGTTGCTGACCATTTTACGGAGGGCGACCACAGGACATCTCAGAAGCAGATAAGCTGCTGTCTCGTCCTCCTCCATGCAGGACTGTAGGCTCTACAGAATATACTGTTTGTAACTCCTATGACAGAAAGGTGCTTATTAAAGATCCCGTGGCCAGTAGTAACGGCCGTCACTTTGGGGGTGGAAGGGGAAACTATCAAGTAACAGAAAAAGGATGCGAGCACTGACATGTGACGTCACTGCCAATAGGTTACGTGTGTATGAAAGAGATAGCGAGATGTTTCCACCACGCTCCCACTTTTCTTACCAATGTTTGAAATGGTAATCACTTCTCCATTTAGTTACCAATATTGATGCTGTTTCCAGAAAAATATATCTTTTTAGGATTATTGATTATTTAGTAAATATATTGTATATAAATAAATATAGAAAAATACCCGATTGTGTCTGATTACATAATAGTAATGCTAATCAAGAAGACTACAGATTGGCATATATATAGCTTAGAAGTGATCACAAATCCCTACAAAAAATATTTTTTATGAATATTTAGGAACAGTTTGGTCCCTAATCCTAAATGAAGGCGTGTAGTTTTAAATATTATATATATAGCAATTTACAGTGGAATAAAACTAAGAAGTCACCATCTATCGTTCTAAACTACTTAGGAAGGCACTATATAGAAGAAGAAAGGAGGAGAAAGAAAAAAAGACGCAATCTTAAAACTAGCTAATATAAAAATAATTTATAATTATATCATATATAATTTCTACCATTCTTTCCTGTCAAATGTCACACTGCTATTCACTTCCATTCTCTCATCTGCTTTCTCACACACTCCATCCATCTTCTCTATGGTCTTTCTTTACCTCTTTATGCATCGACCTAATATTTATAACTCTTTTAGTGACTTGCAATTTTTTTTTTTTGCAGTAAAATTCATCGTAACAGAACTGGGAAAAACGTTCGCTATGTTCAATAATTTCACCTATTATAAACATTATGCGCAGAAGTCCGGGCGGACTCGGTGGCAATGTACCAAGCATTATTCGAGGAGATGCAAAGCCGTCCTCCTGCTGGATGAAATAGGGAGAGTCATAGAAGGATACGAATATCATACTCATGAACCAACTGAGTATATAGCTAGCCAAAGTGGGCGTTATGTCAGATTGCGGTAGAACAGCAAATTCTTTCGACCCATGATGTTTTTGGGGCTCTCTACAGTGATTTGATAAACTTCCGCTATTTATCTTACCTCAGATATTAGAATACAATTCTGCCCCTGATAGTTGAAAAGACGTATCTAACAAAAACGAAAATGGATAAAAAAATATTTTAATTAATGAAACGGGAAATCGGGCATTTTCCTTGTGTTCATACTGGAGAATGTTAGCAAAATATTAAAAATACTGGCAGATGCGCCTGTTTTTCCTGATTCCGG
Organism: Mythimna lalbum; assembly: GCA_949319445.1. NCBI lineage: Eukaryota > Metazoa > Arthropoda > Insecta > Lepidoptera > Noctuidae > Mythimna > Mythimna lalbum. The sequence goes on along the minus strand of OX439356.1, from coordinate 18,716,068 downwards.
CGATGTATATAACTCAAATTAGGAATAAAATTTAGATGCGTGTTTTTTACTGACGGTGGCAGAATCATTTTTATAATTTATTAAAACGATACAAGTCTAATTAGTTTTGTAATAAAAAAAAATATGAAAATCATAAAAAGGTAACCATAATTTGGTTACCTTTGTATGATTTTCATAATATTTATATCCAAATGGTTTCCTTTTCCTCCTGTTACCGATGTAATATACGTATAATATGTAATGTATAGATCAGAGCAAAGTAGCGTGTTTTGTATTGTAGCGTGTGTTAGAAATAAGCAGGTCAGAAGCAGGTCCTTTGTACTTTTTTTATCCTTATTTGTTCTTTTCGATTGTAAGTGTTTGTGTGTACATAAATAAATAAATAGACAAACACATAAAATTTTTATAATTAACTGTTATGTAAAGGGGCGTTGGAATTAAATTTTCTTGTAAAGGGGGCAGTAGTTCATAAAAGGTTAGGAAACTATGATCTAAATCTAAAAATATTAGTTGACACACAGGCTATAGAAATAAGTGCGACAAATGACAATTTCGTAAAAAAAAAAACCATACCGGAAAAATAAAGGGACAAGCACATTACTATTATATACTATTATGGTTTAACCTTTTCACCGCCTACGTCGCATATATCCGACAAACACTCGCGTTTATTTCACAAGAGTCGCACATCCACGAATAATACTCCATCTCGTCAGCTCTTCTGTCACCTATGGGGATTGAAGAGCTAAATAAGATGGAGTACACAGTCGCGAACACACGATCCTGGCGAATAGGACGCGAAAACATTCGTCGGACCAATCCGACGCAAGCGGTTAATAGGTTAGTAAATATGTAACAAGAATCAAAAATATTGCCAAACAAGTATTAACCTAAGATATAAGTACTCTATTGATATGTGTAATCTATAAATACGAGCATAAGTTTTTATTCAACTAAGTATTCAGGTTTCTACGTAATAGGAAAATGTGATATGATTAAGAATATCAAAATAATTAAAAAGACAAAATCGTAGAAAACATTTTATTTTTACTCACCCATCATGACATACATACTAACAGGTACGTTTTAATTCTTGATTTTGAAATAGAACCCAATAATATAAAACCAGGACTATCCTAAATCAATGTCAGTCAGAAAATATATCAAAACAGACTATATTTTCAACTGACCACGATGTTCTGGCTTTATATTTTCTACATTTCGCCAAACCAGTATTAGATTAAAAGCTAGCCCAAGAACTTCATTCGTTTCCTTATACCAGTTGACTCACGGATTGTTTTCAGTACTCCTTGTTAAAGGCCGTAATGGGAAGGACCTGCTGATGCTCGACGGCTATACTTACTACCAGCACAAGATCTTGAGGGATGGCTTCCGCTGGAGCTGCACCCAGATGGGGTCGAGGTCTTGCCGAGGATTCCTGCATGTGACCAACGATATGTTCGTGGTTAGAGCCTTTACGCAGCACACTCATCCACCATCGACGTTTTCTTGGAAGAGCACTAAGAATCAAAAGCGGACCAATGACGTAAGTTACTTTTTTAATACCCTCTTCTTTCTTGCTGTTTCGCTGAATTAAGTACTTGAATGAAACCATAGAAATAAATCCAAACATTCCCAATCGTAATATGGATACAGGCGGAAGTGTGGAAAAGAGCTCAGTACTTGCCTTATTCTAGAATTCCGATTGGGCCACGTCACAAGCTTGCAGTGTTACCTTCGTCACTACATCCTGCATAAAAGGGACATGTATTGGTCCCAACGTCGCTTTGTCTTTCTGCAGAGTGGTCAAAATAGACTGAAAAATACCCCAACAAGGTTGATTTGTCAGGGTACTCGTATTTTTCAGCCTATTTTGCATAGATAACAAAATACAAGGCAACGTCACAATTTTAGACTTACGTGAAGCTTCTTGCGTTTCCTTACGATACTTTGAAGTAAAAAATTTAAACAGACTCTTTTGTTTCAGAATAAACAACATAAGTTGGGAAAAGATGCTCTAAATCCGTTAGCGCTAAAAATTGCCAGCATCAAGGGCCGTGCTGGTTTCTGATTTTCGAATGCCTTTAAATATAATCATTAACATGAAAATGATTATAAACTAAGGCCAAGATTGTGCTTTGGCTGAGATAATGTTTTTGTCTTAGTTTTGGTCTTGTAGCTTCTAATTTAAGAGAAACTGCTTAGTCAAAGCATAAACTTAGTAGCCTATTTACCTCGGCTTTATAGTTAAACCGAATTGTATGTCCATATGCATATATATCGTGGTTTAGGATATAGTTTTTATCATGTTGATAGCTATAATATTGTGAACTTTATACTAAGGAGACGCGGATCGCATCAATCGTAGGAACGTTATCACTGTCTACATTTGAATAAGATGACTGCTTATGAAGTGTACCTTCATTATCATAGTCAATCTTGGGGTCACCTACTAGAGGAGGCCTATACCCAGCAGTATATAGGCTTCCTCTCCCTTCTGCCATACTTTCTGGAGCTGTGCTACCCTCTCCGAGGCGTTTATTGCGACTTTGATTATGTCATCGCTATACCTTCAACACCTAGAAAAAGTTTTTACAAATCAAATGAACTTTTGACTTTCATTATCGGTATCAAGCCTCGGTAATCCCAAATTGACATCTTGTCCAAAAGGGGGTAGTAACAGTTTTTAGACTTAGTCTAATCTTTAGACTGTCATAGGGTCCAGAGGTTTTTTTTATATTAATTTTAAACAGCATAAATACAACGTGTTCAACATTCGATGTTTTTTAAGTAGATATATGAATAATCTATAGCTTAAAAATGTTGGTAGCCTGTTTTATATCAACAGATGTCTCGAATTCAATCATAATAAGCGTGTTACTATTATTTACAAGTAGCATATTTTATTCTTAGATTATATTATATTTTTATTTACTCTTTTTCACTTTTTTGTGAATATGCAATACATCAAGATATTAAAAGATTACTCGATCTCAATACTCTGCTTAGATTAAGTTCAGACAGAAAATGCAAGTAAAAAATAAGAAAAACAATTCAGAAAGTATTACGTGAAATTATTTAAATAGTTAATTAAGGTACTAAAATGAATAAGCAATATTTGAGATATGATATTTTGAATACAGGACAGCATGTATTTTCAGACCGTTTTAACATCGGTATAAAAGAGGACGTTTCAAAATCGTTTCGTTTTTGGATTGGGTTTTAAACGAATATCTTGCCAGATTTCTAACAATTGTATGATATTACATGTTTTTTATTTTCTAATATCACGAGCAGGTTTTATATAGTTAGTAGATCTCAAGACTATCACGGTGCAAGGTTTATAAAAAATAGTACAGCGGCTTGGTAATAAAGATTTTTAAAATAATAAATTAACTAAGTATTGTGTTAAGATGGATGTAAAGTGTTAGATATTAGCTGTAGATGTGAGTGAATAACTTGTGTTACATAACTTGGTTCATAAAGAATAGTTTTGGTACAAGATACAGCGACATTTCACGCTATCACTACAGTTCCAATATAAACTGGTCTCGCAATATACCTATAAAGCTTTTCGTATAAGACGAGACCAGCTTATACTGGAAATGTATATATCTAGATATAATCAATTACAATTTATCATAAAGGCAATAATAATACATACATGGTATTTTAAGACTATTTAAGGAATACCCCAAATTATCAAGTTATTCATTTCATCAACAGAAACTAGTGTTAGGATATTAAATTATTATTTTTAAGACAAGTAGGTGATGAATTAGTGATTGCAATAACTCTTAGTATTAGATCGATGTACGAAATCATGTTTAAATAAGTAATAATAAATCTATCTCATGTTATGTAAGAGTTGAACTACATTTGCACACACTGAATCGTGAATCTAATCTTTTGAGTAAGTCCTTCAAGTTGAAATAGGTCAACACGCATAATCATAAAGAAACCCAACTCAAAAAAGAAGGTATTTGAAAATTGAACCTTAATGTTGAAACATATGTTTTAAATTCCAACTACCCTCTTTTTGAGTTAGGTCTGTTTATGTTTAAGTGTGCGCTCTTCAATCTGTATTCGCCTCATATGGAACTCAAAGGACAGAATACCCTTCACATTTCTATGGGCCTGGGTACAAGTCTAGGTCAACTTTGAAAACATATAGAAACTTAACACGTTACTAAATATGCCTTTATGTGATTATACTAATTTAGAACATAGAGAAATGTATTAAAATTAAATACTATTTTGTATTTAAAATATCGCTTATTAAAAGGAAATCAAAGTTACTTTTTTTCGTTTTGATTTTTCAATTTGTTCTATGATGTTCTTCTTCAAGATATCTATATACCTTCATTATATTATAATTATCTGAAGAAAATAATTACGTATTATTACTCGGAGAATATCCTTTACCATTGAAGTCTTTAATTAACAAGAAAACGGTAATTCCTGGAAAAGTATTGTGTCTTCCAAAGCATGAACGACGAACTGGAAAGACTTGAAAAAGAAAATACAGCATATTATAAAAAAGGCGTGTAACACTATTAATAGTCATAATTGCAGGATACTAACAGACACGTTTTTCCAACAGTCGAATTCTACCTCCGTCCCAACGGTCGAATCAATCTTCGTCTGAACAATTTTACTTTCTACAAGCATCTCAAAGCCAGGACCAACGCCCATCGCTGGAGCTGCACAGCCTACGGCTCCAAATGGAAATGCAAGGCGCACCTCATCATCACTGACAGGCTTGAAGTCCTGAAAGCTGATATTTTGCACAGCCATCCTCCAAACATGAAAAAAGAAATGAAAATAATCCCCAGACTAATGAAGAAAGATGCAGTTAGACATATGGCCCCAAAAGTAGCACATCACACTAACACAAACATGAATGACCATTACCGTGCTTTGACTCCTTTTCAAAACTATTTGGCAGCTCATAGCGTGTTTGGCAGTTATTAGACTTCTAGCTTGAAGTGCCAAACTCTGTAGATACTTTTAAGAACAATATTCTACTACTGTTGTAGGGATCTTTTGGCGCGTGGCCCAAATCGTTACTACTTTCTTCAATACAATGCCTACAAATTTTTTCTAATGTCAGAAGGATAATGATGGTAACAATAACGCCCCTTGACCCGAATGATCCTTATAACACAATGTGTCTGATCAAACTATTTAAAACTATACTTTTTAACTAAACGAAAGCTTCTAGATGCGGCAAACGTGACAGCAAAATTTAATTTTCATTTATTAAAAAAAAACCAATATAATAAAGCAAAGCAATTAAGCTATTGGTCCTAAGCATAAGCATAAACAAACTAAAAAGTTCTCATCGATGGAAATATGAACTGGGAAGCATATGTCCCATCAGTGGGAGGAAGTAGTCTAAAATAGCGAATGGAGCTGTAATCCGCCAAGTGGGCTTGTACGGATTGGTGAAAGTCACATGTCTTCGTATTGTTGGTTCTAGGATATAGTTTCCACTCCATGTTTTTCTTGACCGTTTTGAGAGCAGTGGTGATGAATTACACAAAGTAAAGACTGCCTGGGTTTGAAACTACGATTCGTTAGTCGGGGCCGTTACTACTGCGTCACCACTGCTCAACCTTAGCTCTTCAATCGTGATAATTAGAGACACTATAGAAAGAAAATGGGTGTGCGAACGCCGGCGTTCGCTCGGAGTTTAATGAATTAGTTTAGTTTTATTGATGCTTCAGTAGATATATGAAGCTATATCTCATTCTTTGACATAGCATTTGCCTTGCTTATGTGTATTAGCTACGATATTATCAATACTTATTAGACGTAGTGTTCTTTACATCATGGGAAGTAAAAATAAGTTTTTTTTTTATTAATAATGCCATATTTAGGCTATATTACTTTATGAATATCATTTTTATGATCACTGTGGATCATTTTACAATTGGTTGTTTTCAAAATTGATGATTTGATTGCTAATTGTGATATAAGCTCTCGATAGCATAGTTTTAGCTTAACATTGTAGTACCTATGCCATTATAGCACTAGTTTTTTAAATAATTGTTTTAAACTAGTGCTTGACTGCGATCCCACCTGATGGTAAGCAGTGATGCAATCGTTGATGGTGAGGCGCACTAGTTTATTTAGAGCCTATTCACTCTTTCCTTGAAGACACCTAAATTATAATCGGACTGTAAGACCGTAGCAGGTAAATTATTCCTGTCCCTCGATGTACGTGGTATAGACGACGAACCGAAACGCTTGGTCCGGAGCGTAGAGGTTTCAAGTGTTTCAACAACGTAAGGGTGGATACTCACCGTTTGTTCGTATACATTACCAATAGCTTTGCCTTCGGTTGGTGTTTGCTCCGACTGTACTTTATTGTTTATTCAGCTAGAATACAATAATGCTTTATCATAATGTGATAAAAGAAACCATTTGATGTGGTATGTTTATTTAGGTACTGTCATCATTCGTAGTTTTTATATTTGTATAATTTTACCGAAGTAAGTTCATTTACGTAATTATAGGTAGTGCAGTAGAAATACGGATAATTATCATTATTCAATAAGTGCCTTTTACTAAACGTGTCTTTAAAATTAGAAATAATACCAATGTTTAATTATTATTTTTTAGAAACTCGTGTGATATTTTCATTTGCCTTTCTATAACGCAACAAGTATTATTATTGTGATCGAACAAGCATTTCATAGTTTGTAGTTTAGTAACGGGACATATTTTTGCATTTAGCCGTAAGAATATAGACTAACGGAAACACATAGGTATCTAATATTTTTGTCTATTTTATGAACATATCCGTATTTTTAATAACATGTGTATCAAACGTATAGAAAAGTATTTTTCCAATATAAGAAGAATAAACTAAGTGAACATGCTTCGTCGAAGATACTTTCATAAAAATTTTGTGAACATATGCATAAGATGTAGGTTTCAGAGGCGACGTATCACTGTGCAACGGTTGTTTTGAAATATTATTATGAAGTGAATATTTTTGCGTATTGTGTGAACCATAAAAACTAATTGACTTTCATGGAAAGCATATCGAATGTAACATATTAAGACGTAAAAATCTAGTATCATCATTTCTTCTTGACTAAGGAAATAGGCTTAACTGTTAAGCTTATTTTGTCTTACAACTAGGCAATGGTTTCAATTTCCCTTTTACACACAAAAAGAAAATAAAAATGGGCCAAGAACTTAACCTTGTAGAACTCCCGTCACTGCTGTGATCACAAGTTCGAATCGAAAGATTTAGCTCTACACTTCTCAATGTAATGTAGTGAGCCATGAGCTTATATTTTCGTAATCAATTTATTTTTAATATTTCTCGTCAACCGTAGTAAACGGTACAACCACAGCATATGCTTCAAATGCTTTAAGTAAATCCGAAACGCGAAAGTTTTAACTTTTCGTAAACCATATTCAAAACTATAATAGAGTTTATTCTTATAGTGAAACTAGTTTGTAATTAAATATTCGTGTTATGTATACCTACTAGTGATAAAAATAATCATTATACTAAGACTGCAAGTTTGATTTTTGTGATATTATGGCATTTTATTTGGATCTCATTTTTTAGTTATTTGGAAATTTCGCTGATTTCAAGACTGTAACCAAATTAAACATTATTGTATACGAGATTAGTTTTAGTAATTGATTTATATATCTGATTTTGAAAACATTTTAGACTTCTTCTGTAGAATAAGTAAAAAGAGTCGTGTCTTTTTTTTTGAGCCCGAGAACTGAAACTGGAATTTCAAAGTATTGTGATTTTTTAAACTATGTATATCCTAATATTTTTATTAGTAATCGACTAAATTAACAATATAACTCCCAATGTATTATTGCCTACCTATATTGTTAAAATGTAAGAATTAGTATGTACCTACCTACTTTTACAACAGTTTACTATTGTATAATTTCTTGATTGATTTCATTAAAACTTTAAAAAAAATATTGGTCATTGCTTTATAACTGTACAGGTTACTTTTGTTGATCCCATCATTGATATTAAAAGGTTGCTTTCTTAGCGTAAAAAAGTAAACACTAAGTAATAAAATTACTTACTTTTAAAAACTTCTAATTAGGCATTCTCTGTTGAGTAAGAGAGCATTGGTTTTCATTGATAGAAGTAAATTAGTATCGAAATATAAATTTACAATCTTAACAATGGAATGGAATTCTCATCGCTAAGTATTTTCGGCTGACTATTAGACGAGAGAATCATAATGGTAAAGTATCAAGACCAGTTTGTGGTATGTATATCTAAATCCTTTTAATCATCTATATCCGTGTTTTTCTAAAGATCTCTTATTTCAGATCAACACGCCAGTATTGAGCTTATAGAGCTAATGAATGGTAAACACTTACTGCTTGTAGATGGGTATCCATTCTATAAAAAGCAAGTTGCCAAAGGTGGTGCTCGCTGGTGCTGCAACAAGTCGTATTGTAATGCCTACTTGCGTGTAGCAGATGACTACAGAATTCTGCACAGAAACCACCAACATAATCATCTTCCAACTCAGTTCTTTAAATCAGCGTGCGGTAAATATGTTAAGCTGTAAACCAACGACCTTACAGCCACTAGAAGTCTAATAACAGACGTCGTATGTCTGTCAACACATACGACTTATAGATCTGATTTCCAACCAATCAGAGTGCAGTACCCCGCTCCCCGTACCTCGACTAGTTGACAGAATTGTTTTGGTACGCTCAAGTATGAGGCGTGTAGTGGCTGTAAGGACGTTTCTGTAAACCTTATTTGAAAACATCTCAATGTGGTAAATGTCACTAATATGGACCATCTCAGTTAATAAAGTAAGTCTCGAACTCAGTGTGTATTTTTTGTATGAAAGCAGACATGCTGTTTAATTCAGTGACGTGAAAATAATAGGTTAGTTATAGCTAGATGAAAGAACTCTAATAAATGAAATTATTACTGGTGTTCCCATTAATGTCCCCCTAAGGTGAACACGGGCATGTTATGCTTAAGAATTTTAAAAGTAGCTGATGCATAATATCGGTAAGCAAAGCAACTGCTGTGAATAACCATGCCAGTGTAATTTGAATCCAAGAACAAGATCAAATCTATACCATCATCATCATCATCATCATCATCATCAGCCTTTTTAATGTTCCCACCGCTGGGACTCAGGCCTCCTCTCTAGGAGAGGGAATGGGCCGTAATCCACCACGCGGGCCCAGCGGTGGTTGGTAAATGTCATAATGTCTTCGAATATGCATGGCATTACCTATTAATAAATAGACAGGGCAACATTTTTAATATTTTTCGACCATATTAAAAAGTGGTTCAATTGATTCTGCTCGTTATTCTGATCAAACTATTTCCAGGTTTTGCGCATTTAACATTACACGTTGTATAGTAAAATCTTCATTATTTACTCTTTTGCAGTGAAGTTCATCGCTTCAAATGAAAAAACTGTCGCTCTATTCAACCATTTCACTTTTATAAAAAAATATGCTATGGATTCGGGACGCGTTTGGTGGAATTGCAGCAAGCACTCCAAGAGATGTAAAGCCTATTTGGTCTTGAATGATCGAGGAACAGTTCTATTACGAAAAGATACTCATAACCACAAACCTACCGACTCAATACTGAGTATATATAAAAATTCCAAAATTAAATATATTAAGAAGTTGATTTCAAAATCATAGATATCCTAAATCAGTTAAAAATTAAATAAGTTAAAAGCTTTCAAATTAAGTGGAAGGGGAATGTATTGTATTGTGTAATTTGCGTACATCATCAGCCTTTTTAATATTTTCACTGCTGGGACTCAAGCCTCCAGAGTAGCCGTGGTAAATATATAGTTCCTTTCAGTCGTTGATGCTTTTCACTTTACCTGAGGGATTTAAAGAAGCTGGTACAGATTTAATAAACATCGTGAGGAAACCGGTATGTCCTAGAACCAAAAATTCGAAGACATGATGATGATGATGATGTGTGTGAGTTTATTCTATTCTATTCTTTTCTATCCACCAACCCGCATTGGGCCCTCGTGGTGGATTACGGCCCAGTCCCTTTCCTATAGAGGAGGCCTGAGTGCCAGCAGTGGGAACATTAAAAAGGCTGATGATAAGTGTTCCATGTATTAGATTTAGGTGCATCTTAAAGTATATCGCTTAAGAATCTACGAGTACTTTGGAATGTTTTTTACATTGGATCTCAGTAAGTGGATTATTTTTACCTATTATGTGCACGATATAATCTTACGTATTATAAGATTTAGTTACTTCTGAAAGTAAATTTATGAGGTTTTAAGGTGTCTAGTCGCTTAGGAATTTATTTTGGAATAATTTTTACACCAGATCTCAGTATTAGGATTATTTTTACTGATGTGCGTGATATAATCAAACGTATTATAAGATTTAGATACTTCTGAAAGTAAATTTATGAGTGTGTAAGGCGTCTAGTCGCTTAGGAAACTATTTTGGAATGATTTTTACACCAGATCTCAGTATTAGGATTATTTTTACTGATGTGCGTGATATAATCGAACGCATTATAAGATTTAGATACTTCTGAAAGTAAATTTATGAGGGCGTAAGGTGTCTAGTCGCTTAGGAATCTACTACTCTGTCAAGAAAGTACCGGGAAAAGATCAATAATACACAAAATGTCTGTTATTCATCCAAATTTATTTTATCACCTTCAAAGTATGCTCCTTTAGAAACGATACACTTGCGCCAACGAATAATAATCAATCAATCAATCAATCAATCATTTTATTTGCATAATATGGGTTTACAAAGATGTTAGCACAGGTACAGTTTCACCATATTCAGCTTGTTTTTGCATGCAAATGTATAATATAAATGTCAATTATGGTATTATGTTCATGTCATTAAAATAATAATAATACATTCATAAAAGTCAGTCAAAATAAAGAATAAAAATTGATTATAACAAATTAAAAGTCAGTTTGTATAAATTCCAAATTAAATACATCATAATATATATATGCACATGTTTGAGTTATTATTATTTAATTAATTATTTTAATTGCATTACATTTTGTCATTGAAATACTCCTTAACCGAATAATAAGCCTTATCTACAAGAAAAGCCCGAAGTTTATTTTTAAATTGGTTGATATTATTTGAACTGCGTATGATTGAGGGTAGTTTATTGTATATATTTGGGCCCATGCAAACAAAGCTTTTAGTAAGGAGCGCGGTTTTACGAGGTGGAACGTATAATTTATCTGCATGACGCTTTCTGGTACGATACTCAAACAGTTCCAGATTAGAGTGAATAAATAGTGCTGTCTCATAAATGTAAATACTCGGCAGTGTTAATAGTTTTAATCTCTTAAAATGAGGCTTACATGAGTCCGTTTGAATTAAGCTACATATCGCTCTTACACATCTTTTTTGTGCCCTGAATGCACTTTCCAAATCAGTGGAGTTGCCCCAAAAAATAACACCGTATCGAAGAGTAGACGATACGTAACCATGGTAAGCAGTTACCAAGGTTGTAATATCCACGATTTTACTAAGACCACGTAAAGCAAACGAATAACTGTTCAATTTGTTACTTATATGCTCTATTTGTTTTTTCCAAGTCATTCTTTGGTCTATGTATAATCCTAAAAACTTAGTTGACTTTACTTCGTCTATTATGTGGCCGTCACAATTGATGTTTAAATCCTCTACCGTTTGTCTCTGCCTAAAATTAATAGCTTTGGTTTTATTGATATTAATTTTTAAATTATTACTTATTAACCAATCCATTGTATTATTTATCGTCAAATTTATATTATTAAGAATGTCATTTTTATCATGCGAGTCAAAAAGAATGGTACTGTCGTCAGCAAACAGAGTCATGGGATTGTCAGTTACAGTTGGGAGGTCATTAATGTACACTAAGAAAAGGAATGGCCCTAGTACACTACCTTGAGGCACGCCATATTTGACATATCTCTGGGCAGATTTATAAATTGTCATATTTTTAGTTTTTGGGCAAATTTTCGTTATTTCAGTTTGTTGTAGTCTGTCAGTTAGATAGGATTCTAATAATTTGTGTACATTTCCCCTAATTCCAATTGCATAAAGTTTGTCCAAAATTATGTCAATTTTAACGCGGTCAAATGCTTTAGTCATATCCATAAACAGGGCAACAGTTGGACGTCGCTTGTCCATGTTATTTAAAACGCGCTTGCAAAAACTATATATCGCTTGGTTTATCGACTTGTTTTTTCTGAATCCCATTTGTTCTTTTGCAAGTAGGTCATTACTTTCAAGGTAATTACAAAGGCTATTATAGATAACTTTTTCAAAGATCTTAGAAAAAATAGAAAGTAGTGCAATTGGGCGGTAATTGTTCATGTTATCTTTGTCATCCTTCTTATGTATGGTCTTTATTATTGATATTTTTAGTTTATTAGGAAATGTACCTGTTTCTATAGATAAGTTTACTACATGCGATAGTACTGGTGATATTATACATGCCACTCTTTTTACAATATCAGTCTTGAATCCGTCGTACCCCACACTAGAAGTATTTTTTAATGAGGATATGATTTTATGAATTTCAACTGGATCAGTAGGTGGCATAAACATGGATTTGTTGTAAGACGGGGGGCATTTGAAAGCAGGGGCTTTATCTTCCGGTATTATTTGGTCAATAAAATAATCATTAAAGTGTGTCACTATTTTTCTTGGGTCATAAATTGGAGAGTCATTAATTTTTATATAATTTATATGTTCACGAGGTTGGTTGTATTTATTTTTATTGATTAATTGCCAAGTTGTTTTCGATTTATTCTTAGAAGTGTTTATTGCATATGAGTTTTGGGCTTTTTGCGTTAATTTTATTATGTGTTTTACTTTTTTAGCGTATTGCTGAAATATTAATTTATTTTCGAGGGTCCGTTTTTTTCTATAATTCCACAAGAGTGCCCTTTTACGTCTACAACATGTCTTAATGCCCTTAGAGACCCATTTTGGCCTTTTATTTTTTGAAAACCTTATTTTTATACGTGGAAAATGTAAATTATAAAATAGAGCAAAAATTTCATTGAATTTATTGTATGCTTCGTTAACATCATTAGAGTCAAAAACTTCATTAAAACTTAATTGGCTTAAGTTTTCAACAAACTTTTTTATGTTTTCTTCCGAGTAATCACGTTTATACTCATACCAATGGTCTATACCGTATACTCTCTCCACGGGATATTGCAAGATTTGGGCAGTGTGATCAGACAGCGCTAGTTCCACTACGCTTGCCTTGCACCCTTGAACGTTATGCAGAATGTTATCTATACATGAATGGCTAGCAAGTCTTGTGGGTTGTTGAATTTCAATCGTTATATTATTGCTTAGACAGATTTCTTTAAACTTAGAAGATTGACTAGTTTTCTTTAGCAAGTCTATATTAAAGTCGCCACATATTATAAGTTTCTTGTTTTTTGAGAATTTTATAACCTTGCATAATCGATCAAAAAATATACCGTAGTGTTCACTCGTAGATGTTGGCACTCGGTACATACATACAATAATTGTTTTATACTTAACAAGTTCGATCGCACAACACTCTATTATATGACTTATAGATAGATTACAAATATCAGGAACTTCTTTCCATTCATGATTATTTTTAATAAGAATGCATGACCCGCCCCGTTTAGAGTCATTTCTGCAAAAACTAGTAGCTAATGTGTAGTTTGGGATTGAGACATATTGTTCATAGCCTGACATCACGAAATGTTCTGATATACAGATGACATCAATGCTAAAATAGTCTTTTAACAATTCTTCTAAACAAACCGTAAGTGTATCAGACTTGTTAAGGAGACCAGCAATATTTTGATGTAAAATATTTATATAATTATTCACGAAAAAACTCATTACTTAAACTATTATCATGCATTGAATTATTAACTTTAGTCAGTGAAATGTCATTCTGGAGATCAAATTTTATGATGTCATTTATATAATAAAAAATGTCCGTAAATACAATACTCATGCCGTAGTTATTCAGTTTACCAGTTTTGTCAAACATTTTAAAGTCACATGAAAGGTTTTTGTTACTATCAAGAAAATATCATATACATTCATCAAAACATTTTTTAAACGCTGCTTCCTGAATTGAGTTCAGTTCTCGCCGCGAATTCTCCTTTATGTCTTCTATCGATTGAAAACGGGTGCCACGAAGTGGTAATTTGAGTTTAGGAAAAAGAAAAAAGTCAGCAGGAGCCATATCTGGTGAATATGGTGGTTGCTGGATGGTATTTGTTGAGTGTTTGGTCAAAAATTCGTTCACAATGATAGCCTTGTGCGAAGGCGCATTGTCGTGGTGCAAAAGCCAAGAATTTTCTTTCCACAAATCTGGCCTTTTTCGTCGAATTTGCTCTCTTAAACGCCGCATAACGCTCAAATAATATTCTTTATTTACCGTTAGACCTTCCGGTAAGAATTCAGAGTGCACAACACCGCGATAGTCAAAGAAAACAGTCAACATGACTTTGACTTTTGATCGCCTTTGGCGTGGTTTTTTCGGTTTCGGATCAGTTGGAAGGCGCCACTCCGAAGCTTGTTGACTAGTTTGCATGTCAAACTCGTAAACCCACGTCTCGTCACCAGTAACAATGCGTTTCATGAATGTTGGGTCCGAACTGACTCGTTCTAGCATGTCTTCAGCCACTTTCATGCGATTGAGTTTTTGGAGAAAATTCAGATCTTTTGGGACTAGCCGAGCAGCAACATGTTTCATACCCAAATGATTAGTTAAAATGGTACGGATCGACTCGTGAGATACAGAAAGTTCGGCGGCTATCTCTCTCAGAGTTGAATGGGGATTTTCAGTCACTATTTTCTTTACTTTTGCGATGTTAACTTCAGTTGCAGACGTTGACGGCCTACCAGAGCGAGGCAAATCTTCCATCACATCTCGACCGCTTTTGAACGCTTTGAACCACTCATAAGCACGAGTTTTTGATAAAGTCGATTCACCGTAAGCCTTCTGTAACATTTTCAGTGACTCCGAACACGAAATTCCATTGGCGATGCAAAATTTAAGACAAACTCTTTGTTCGATATTTTTGTCCATTATGAAATTCGCAATACACACTATATATGATATTACTAAAACCAGCACTGTATTTAATATAAATAACAGATGCAACTCAAACTCCGCGCTAAAATGGAAAACAGTTGTGCCAATCTAACAACTACAAAAAAACAAAAATTTGAATTTGTAACCATAAACAAATCATCCATTCCCGATACTTTTTTGACTGAATGTATTTTGGAATTATTTTTACCCCAGATCTCAGTATTAGGATTATTTTTACTGATGTGTGTGATATAATCTAACGTAATATAAGATATAGATACTTCTGAAAGTAAATTTATGAGGGTGTAAGGTGTCTAGTCGCTTAGGAATCTATTTTGGAATGATTTTTACACCAGATCTCAGTATTAGGATTATTTTTACTGATGTGCGCGATATTATAAGATTTAGATACTTCTGAAATTTATGCGGGTGTAAGCCGTAAGGTGTCTAGTCGCTTCGGAATCTATTTTGGAATGATTTTTAACCTAAATCGCAGTATTAGGATTATTTGTACTGATGTTCGCAATATAATCTGACGTATTATAAAATTTTGATATTTCTTAAATTAAATTTATGAGGGTGTAAGGGGTCTAGTCGCTTAGAAATCTATTTCGGAGTGTTTTATGCATTGGATGTCAGTAAGTGGATTATTTGTATTAATGTATACCAATACTCGTACGCATTATAAGATTTAGAAGCCTCTTAAAGTAAATATGAGGGAGTAAAGTGGTCGAGTCGCTTAGGAATCTTCTTAATATATTATTTTTCTTAATATTTTTTTACACTAGCTCTCAGTAAGTGGATTATTTATTTATATTGTATGTGTGTAGTGTTTTTTGCATTAGATGTCAGTAAGTGGATTATGAGATTTAGATGATTCTTAAAGTAAATATGAGGGTGTATATTGTCTAGTCGCTTAGGAATCTTCGGTGTACTGCTAGAAGAACGTAGGTATATTTCTATTTGGTTTTCTATTGAATTGTTTGTATTGAATTTTGTTTTTGTTTTCGGTGCCTCACTACACGTATTATAAGCCTATGTTATCATCCATTATCATTTATATTGGATTGGTAAATAAGCTGAGTCTGTATTATTAACGTTTTTGTAACGGAAAACGAAAGCGCTATGAAATCGTGTAAAAGATCGAAAAGATCGATGTTGAAGTAACCACAACTTATGTCGTTTCAATACTAAATTAAAATAAAATGAATTTCACTAAATGGGATTATATAATTGAATTAATTTATTCTGTAATACTTACTTAAATGCAAGCTAGCACGTAAATTACAAAATTCTATAACTCTTTTCGTCGTTCACTTCTGTCATTATTGTGTTAGTAATAAGGATTATCTCCAATAAATAAATCAAAATACAGTTTTTTATTTCTATCCAAAAATCCATATAAAATAAAATATTAGAAGTAGACTCTGAAGCTGTGCTGTTTTCAAATTATTTTATTTAAAATGGCATCTAGCTAATGTGGTACAATTTCAGTTAACATATTCATGACGACAAGAGGGAAGGAGAGGCTGATCTTCCACGACTACACGTACTACAAGCAGTCGAGAACAAAGAGTGGCTTCCGATGGGGCTGCACGAAGAACCGATGGCACAAATGCAAGGCATACCTACACTTGGCAGATGATATGACCATAGTCAGAAGTAATATGGAGCACACACATACTCCTTTTAGTACTCCAGTGAGGAAAAGACAACGAAAAGATATGCTTGATGAGTAATTTAAAGTTGCACAGTTCTTGTGTGAAAGTGAATAAACTATCTTGTGGAGTCTGCGTCTGAATTGCTATCGTCATCTGTATAAACGCGGTTTTTGTGCAGATCTGGATCTAGACCATGACGTTTAAAGTAAGATGTGAGTAAGAGACAGAGCTATACAGGTTGTCTAGCGCCATCTCTTACCCACACGGAAACGAGATTAAAACGATCTTACTTTGAACGTTATGGTAACCCCGCAGGTATCGTTTCATTCTTACAGCTATATCGTCAACATTCTGTTACTACTGAGGCCTCATTATCATCATTCTCCTAGACTAAAGGTGGTTTGGCTTCTCGATTACATCGCCATTTAACTTCAGCCTTGGCTTGTTTTTAGTTACTGCTAGTTATTAACCCTGCCCGGATCGTCATTTCACTTTTAGCCTCCATCGTCATCATCGTTTTAGCTGAAGGACGTCCACTGTTGAACATAGGGCTCGCCACAACGAACGTCTCACATTTCCGCGACTTTCAACCAGGCCATCGGTCCACCTTGTGGGAACCCTTCCAACGCTGCGAATGTGCGAACGCCATTCTAGAACCTTTTAGCCCCACCTACCATTCGTTTTACGAACAATGTGCCCTGGCTTCTGCCACTTAAAATTAGCGATTCTTCTAGCGTTTTAAGCCTCAAACTCTCTTTATCCTCTTATTTAGCCTTTTTATAGTCTTGCTGTCCGAATTCAGACCTGGAATATAGTTATTTGTTATTCTCCAATTAGATTCAGTCAGCACTGTTTTATTACAAACTATCGGTGGTTCGCTGTGTACCACTGGCTCAGTGTTCCCCACCCAACCGCTCTCCGGAGAGGTGAAGGGTTATTATTTTATGAGATTTTTCTAGTTTCTGTCTTCCTGAAATGGTCTTCCACTGCTGGCTATTCTCAAACATTTTTGACTAGTTTGACCCTCTTTATCCTGTTATTAGTAATATAGTTATTTGTTATTCTCCAATTAGATTTGGTCAACACTGTTTTATTACATACGATCGGTGGTTTGCTGTGTACCACTGGCTCAGTGTTCCCAACCACGCAACCCAACTCCTCTCCGGAGAGGTGAGAAGTTGAATGAGGTTCTTATTTTATGACATTTTTCTAGTTTCCGTCTTCTTGAAATGGTCTTCCACTGCTGGCTATTCTCAAACATATTTGACTAATTAAGTATGGGTGGATGATGACAGCATAATGTCTGTGTTCATATCATATACTAGATATAATTCATACTTGTCTGTTTTAACGTCCTATTTTTAGCTCAAATATTTTATTTATTGCTTTTAATTGTTGATAAATTTATATCTGTCTCCTTAATATTGTCGTCCGCTAGCTGAGTGATCTTTAAAATATAAAGCGTCAGACATTGGTGGCAGTCGCGGTCATGCAATGAGAGAGTAGAACGGAGAATATTGACTACAGGATTCGTCTAGTGCTATCCCTCTCACGCGTTTTATAACCGTGACTGCTACAAACGTTGGCGAATAGTATAAGTATTCTTCTACGGCATACGTAAGTAATAGAGCTTATTATTAATATGCAATAAGAAAAAATTGATTTGATAAGGTAATTCGAATAGAGGTGTTGCAATCAAGCTGTTTGGAGCGTTTCTGGACTTTTAAATAATATTAACGTTATTTTTTTTTTTTTAATCACCTCAGTGGTTTGTAAAAGGGAAAGAGTTTCTTTTTACAAACCCCCGATGTGACAGAGGTCACAGAGCATCGTAACCTCCAAACATAAGGTCCGAATAATATGTTTTTTAGACAGTTTGATTGCAATTATTTCTTTTATGATCTCATATTTGTAGAAAATCCTAGTCTATAACATTCTAGTCCGTTGGTTAAAATAAGATAGATAATTACATTCATAGATTATAAAAGCAAATAATACGTAGCTAATATTATTTGTGCACCGCACCGTAATAAAGTCCCTCGCAATGGCGAAAACTTTTTTAAGCATTTGGATGTTCCAACACCCAAATGTTATTTGCTTTGCTTTAAAAAAGCCTACTTTTTATGTTTAAAATGGCTCTGCTAGTTTAATGAAGTAAATTAAGAACACTCTAAAGTAAATAAACAACTCTCGAAAGTAAAAAAAAAACCTTTCTAAAGTAAATAAAGAACTCTCGAAAGTAAAAAGAACTCTCTAAAGTAAATAAAGAACTCATTGATCACTAATAAAAAGTTCTTTTTTCTAAAATTATTTCTAGATCGGGATGTGCAATACAGTAACTGAAAATCGCTTTAAATTACACGGTACAAGTGTAGACGTAGTTTGGTTACCTCTGAAATCTAGGTTATTAGCAAGATTAACCACGATCTTGAGTACCTAACCATAAAAATGGGTAGAGGTAATTTTAATTTCAGTAACCGGTAATAAAAAAGGTTCCTTAAAAATAATGAAGATAGTAGATAACAAAAAAGAACAGGTATTTTTCACACTGGCTTCGAACCCAGGTGCTGAGTAATATTTTTTTACTCGAAATTGAAATCAACACATTAGCTCGATTTAGAGTGTAGAAAACTATAAGATCTATGCTCAAAAAAAGCTAAATTTGTTAGCACTCGCAATGTATTATCACTAAGTACTCGTTCACGTTGACTCGCGGGCGCGGTGGTGGGCGCGGTCACGAAATATCAAACATATATTATGGCGTAATATCGAAGTGTTCACGTACGAAACGCACGTGCGGGCTAAGTAGCGGGCAAGCTAGCGAGTGGAGTGCGCGGGGAGCTCGCGACAATATCAAATCCTTGAAATCTTTTTGTGTTCACGTTGAACTAGCGGCGGAGCGCGCGATCCACCCGCGTCGTCAGTAAGTTCAAATGGCATGAACTTGTAGCCAGGCGTTTTACGCGTCACACACCCGCGCAAACGCCTGGCGGCCAATATGAACACGAAATCGCCATATCTTCGCGACGCACCCGCCACCGCGCCCGGGCGTTTTAACGTGAACAAGTACTAAGCCTGCTCGCCCAAGTCCGATAATCGGTGACCGATTTTTTGTAGGAGAAAAATAGAAAACTAATAGCAATAACGCACACGTCCTACAAAAAGTCGGTCAGAAATACAGAACAATGTTACAAATATACAAAATCGCCCCGATTATCTGTCCTACAAAAAGTCTGACGTGGGCGAGCAGCGTACCACAAATTAAATTATGTAAATAGTAAAATTTAATTACAAATTAATTTCATTCAGTATCAAAATTTGACGGCTATGATTTGGTATTGCTGAAATGTAAACAATAATTAATGATCTCATTATTTTTAAATAAAAAGTTGCATTCTGTTGAAGATTGTTTTTATTAAGCGCAGTACGTACCTAAGTATCAAAATTTTGGTGTATTTTATTCACAGTAACTTTGAGCACTGTAAGTCGCACGTCAGTGGTAAACAAACCAGTATAAGCTGGCCTATTAATCTATTAAAACTCCATACTCGCACGACTACATTTTAAAATGTTAGTCGTGCGAGCGAGAAAGAGGGATGGAGCTATAGGGTGTATAGCTCAGATTAGGCAATCGGATAGACCGCGTTTAAAGCTCGTGGTAGGGCTTCTGGTTAAGGTCAAAATGTTACAACCGACTTGCGGCTTATTGACTTTTGTGACTAACATCTTATTTATGATGAATTTGTCTATAAAATAGCTGTATACATAGCTATACACGCTAGGGTATACCTGACAGGTTTGCCTGTACACTTTAGCTGTACCTACTACCGGAGCGTGTATGGTTTCACAACTCTGCAGGTATCCACACAAGCTTACCCGACAGGTATAACTGTACAGGCAAACCTGTCAGGTACAACCTTACGTGTATAGCTGGCTTAAAATCATCCTTTCTACCTTGCTATTCAGAACTAATATTGTTAAAATATCTGGTCTGCTATGATCCGCAGCACAGTACATTACCTTGGACCGCGGCTCCAAGCTTCTGCTGATAAACGGCTTCTCCTTCTTTAGAAGTGGGAGTATCCGTAAGGGGGGATCCCGGTACAGCTGTTCCTCATCGTGTACAAAACACTGTAAGGCCTTTGCGCACATCTCTGCTGAGAATGACATCATCAAATCAAATTTGGAACACAATCATGCGCCATGTAAATATGTGCCGATCGGAGGCGGGAAATTTGTTAAAGTTTAATATTTAAATGTACACTAGCATTGTAAATGAAATAGAAACGAGAAATACCGACTTCCAAAATTAAATTACTCAAATTTAATTTTGGAAGTCGGTATTTCTCGGTTTGTTTCTTTATTTGAAACGACTTCTTCATGTAAGTAGGTACCCAAAAAAAATATGAGTGCCTTAAATATTTTTGGAGTTTTTTTTAAATATTGATAGGCTTGCGTTTTAGCACCATATCACCTGATTGTAAGCAATGATGTAGTCGACGATGGAGCACGCTTGCCTAGAAGTAACCTATTCACTCTTGACTTAAAGATCCTTGAGTTCCCTCAACTTCTAGATCCCATCATCAGAACTGGATATTGATAGAAATGGGACCAATCTGGCAGTACGGTATGCACGAATGAAAAAGTATTAGTGTTTGTTTTTACTTGATGGACTGTCCTACAAATAAATGTATTTTTTTTTCTTTCTTTTCTTTAAACATTGAAACTCAATGCGTACCTGTAGTGGCCAGCTCAAAGTCAAAGTGCTACTACAAGCACAAAATATATAGGTACAGAAGTCAATCTATATACAAAGCGCACTTGAGCAAAGCACACATAGACACTGCTCACGGACACGATATCTCGGATCGCCTCGGCCCGCTTGTCGAACAGTTCCGGCTCAAACGCTCATTAGTAGTAGTAGTCTGCGTCCACCGAGCGTAGGTATAAAAAGTGAAGTACATACATGAAATTGTCTTCTGTACCTATCTATTTTGTGCTACAAGCCTGAGGTCAACTATGGTAATGACAAATGATACTAAATCCCATGACTTTTTTTGGACACGAAAAGATCGCTCATAGTGTAATATGCTTATAGACTCAACACAACTATTTAAATTAAAAAATTGGGTAAAATCGAAATTTGTCTGTTGTAAATAATTAATTTTAAACGTAGCCTTAAGCTATATTAACCTGGGCTAATATTATTATTAGCCTTGAGAAATTCGTTGTAGATAATATAAGTAAATTAGGTAATTTATTCAAGTTACACCTTGCAATTAAATTTTAAGTCTAAATAAATTAAATTAAATAACACTCGATTTTGGTATTTTATTTTGTTATGTTATGCCTTTTTTTCCAGGCGAAATCATAAAACAACTTCTTTTGGTCTGGAGCGAGAGGATGTGTCAGGCTTTTATTGACTAAAATCCCTAGGATACCTTCAGTTACCGTTTGCGAGGATCACGGTAACTCTTGCGAACAATCTGCAGCCCTATTAGGCAACTAACCCTGTCAATCTTTGAGGCGTATGTTGAACTTACGAGCCGTGGACCCGAGCTTGGTTTTTACCTGGCATTGAGCTACCTTTTGCTCGCCGTCCACAAGGTCGTGCTTAATGCATTGGTTAATATTTGGTTCAATTTAGTTAATCTAGAAATTTTTAGGTGGTCCTTTTCGGTACAGACACACAGAGCATTCTGTACTTTTGTTATTTTTGACTATGTGATTGTAACCATTCTTCTGTGTCCGTCCCAAATAAAAGTATTTCTATTCTACAACGTGTAACGTTAAATGCGCAAAACCTCAGACACCACAAATGATTTTTAATTCGATTGACCTTATTATGTGAGAAAAAAAAACATTTAAACAAAATTAAAAGTTTTATGAGCAGTTTTAGTTTGTTAAAAATTCCTATTTGCATTGAAATAAAAACTTTTATTATCCCGTGTATGAGAAAATTTGATTGGACTGTAACCATTTGTGTTGGTTTACCTATTTCAGCGGGTTTGCGCAAGTGATGTTTTGACCTATTCATAAATTGACAGGTCGAAGTTTTTAATGAAGATTTTTTGAAATATGTAACCTATTTTAAAAAGTGGTTTAATTGATTCTGCTCGTTATTCTGATCAAAGTAATTTCAGGTTTTGCGCATTTAACGTTACACGTTGTATACAACGATATTTTCTCAACAATGTTTTTCATTAGTTGTGTTTATTCAATTTACAGCAAAGTACATAACTTTAAAGAAAGGAAAATCTAAGCTCTTAATCATCAACGGCTACAGCTTCTCAAAGTACACTCGCAGTCGATACTCGTGTTCCAGCTTATTTTCTACGGATTGTAAGGCGTACGCCCACGTTACTGCCGAAGACATGATCACCAAGAGCAACACGGAGCATAACCATGACCCTCCAATCTTTTATAAGATGAAGGATGGAACGTACACGATAATAAGTTCTGGTAGGACTAGTATTTGAAAAGCCGTTGTTTTGAGGATATGCAGGCAGACAACCAAACTACTAATAATGCTTAGAGGCATAAGCTCGAGAAGAAAAGCAGTGGTGGCTGAGTGGTAACGGCCCCGACTTACAAGTTGTAGGTCGCGGGTTCAAACCCAGCCAGGGGCATTACTTTGTGTTGTTTCATCGCCACTGCTCTCAAAACATTGAAGGAAAACATTGTGAGGAAACCGGCATGTCCTAGAACCAAAAAATTCGAAGACATGTGACATCCACCAATCCGCATTGGGCCCGCGTGGTGGATTACGGCCCATTCCCTCTCCAAGAGAGGAGGCCTGAGTCCCAATAGTGGGAACATTATAAGGCCGAATAAGCTAAGCTAAGGATAAGTCCGGCACACTATCGACAACTACTGCAACTTTTGAAAGTCAGAATCAAGAGCCATAAAAAAGTGTCAAATCAAGAAAGTTCGTCATAGTTTCGGAGCTGTAACGAATGGAAAAACTTAAATAAATGAATGATAATTAAGGTTATGCGTCTCAATTATAAATAAACATTGAATACTTAATACGATTTAAGTAAAGATAGCAAGTTGATACTTGTAGTTAGAGCAGGTAAAAGCTGATTGCAGGGCAAGAGCTAAAGCCGATTGCAGACCAAGAGCTAAGCTAAGTTAGTTTAGCTTAACTCGCATAACTGACGCAGTTTTTCAAGCTACGCATTGGCATACACAACTAACTTAGCTTCGCATATTACTTAGCTCACATAGCTTAGTTCGCATAGTTTGCGTCTGCACACAAGTATGGAAAACTGCGTCGGCTATGCGAGCTAAACTAATTTAGGTTAGTTTAGCTTAACTCACGTAGCTGATGTAATTTTGCTCATCTCGCCCAGCTGCAGTGCTGAGGTTGTCACTTGTCATCCTTTCGGTACGGGCCTGCTCAGTGCATCCTGTACTTCTTTTCAAACAATCTGCACCTCTATTAGGCAACTAACCCTGTCAATCTTTGAGGAGTAAGTTAAACTTACGAGCCGTCGATCTGAGCTTGGTTCTTACCTGGCGGTGAGCTACCCTTTGCACGCCGTCCACAAGGCTGTGCTTATTTGCATTGGTTAATATTTGGTTCGATTTAGTTAATTTGGAAATTTTGAGGTGGTTCTTTTCGGTACAAACACAGCGCATTCTGTACTTATGTTATTTTTGACTTTGTATTTGTAACCGTTCTGCTGTGTCTGTCCCGAATAAAAGTATTTTTATTCTATACAACGATATTTTTTCTACAAGGTAATTCATTAATTGTGTTTATTCAATTTACAGCAAAGTACATAACTTTAGAGAAAGGAAAATCTAAGCTCTTAATTATCAACGGATACAGCTTCTCAAAGAATAGTCGCATGTCTAAAGGTGGCAGTCGTTACTCATGTTCCAGCTATCTGTCTACGGACTGTAAGGCATTCGCCCACGTTACTGCTGAAGACATAATCATCAAGAGCAACACGGAGCATAACCATGACCCTCCGAACTTTTTTAAGATGAAGGATGGAACGTACATGAGAATAAGTACTGGTAGGAGGCCTAATAAACTTTTTTGAACAGCAGTTGTATTGAGTATATGCAAGTAGACAACTACATGTTCCTAGTACTGCTTAGCTGGCCATACTACCTAGAACTAGTGAAACATCTGAAAGCCAGAATCAAAAGAAACAAAAAAGTGACCAATCAAGCAAGCTCGTCTAGTTCCGGAGTAACGGTTGGCAAAACTTAAATAAATGAATGATAATTAAGGTTGTGTGTCTCAATTATAAATAAACATGGAATACTTAATACGATTTAAGTAAAGATAGGAAGTTGATACTTGTGGTTATAGGAAAACTGCGTCGACTATGCGAGCTAAGCTAAACTAACTTAGCTTAGTTTTCGGTCTGCAACCGGCATAAGTCTGGTAAGTTTAGCTTAGCTCACGTAGCTGATGTAATTTTGCTCATCTCGCCCAGCTGCAGTGCTGAGGTGGTCACCCTTTCGGTACGGGCCCGCTCAGTGCATCCTGTACTTCTTTTTTTATTTCTTTGTATTTGTAATCGTTCTGCTGTGTCTGTCCCGAATAAAAGTATTCCTATTCTGTACAACGATATTATGTGGTGTTGTGGTGGTGGTGGGATGCGGTATTTTTTTCTACAAGGTATATCAATAATTTTGCTAATTCAATTCACAGCAAAGTACATAAGTATAAGAAAAGGAAAATCTAAGCTCTTAATCATCAACGAGTACAGCTTCTCAAGAAATAATCCCATGTCTAAAGGTGGCAGTCGATACTCTTGTTCTAGTTATCTATCAACGTATTGTAAAGCCTACGCCCACGTTACTGCCGAAGACATAATCATCAAGAGCAACACGGAGCATAACCATGACCCTCCGAACTTTTTTAAGATGAAGGATGGAACGTACATGAGAATAAGTTCTAATAGGAAGCCAATAACATTTTTTGAAAAGCAGTTGTAGTGAGTATATGCAAGCAGATAACTACACGTTGCAAGTAATGTTTAGAGGGATAAGCTAAACCTGTTACACTGTCCACAACTAATGAAACGTTTGAAAGCTAGAATCAAGAGTCACCAGAAAGACGTCAAACCAATAAAATTGGTCTAGTCTCGGAAAAGCGATTTAACTGCTTCGTGATGATGAATCAGAAAAGAACAGCATAGAAACTAAGAAAAAAGACGGATTAGAGCTAGGCCAAGAGATACAACCGGAATAAATCCGATAGCTACACACTACGGTTTTAAGTTAACACTTAATTAATAGATCCTAAGTTTGGAACAGTTCTATCCTTACCGTGAGTTGTAAAACAAAGTCACCTGACGCGTTTGTCTGTTCCCGATAATCACAGAAACTACTCAACAGATTTTCATACAGGATTTACAAATACATAAAATTCACGAGAAAGGTTTGGGTTGATTATATATCATTCCCGCGAAGAATGAACAATTGTAGGACCTAAACTCCTACAGATACTGGTTTCGGGGTGTCTTGTGTATGTGAATTTACGTGTTTGTGAAAGCTCTGAGGATACAGGAGTAATTCCTAGTTAATAAAATCGGCGTTTGGTCGAATGTTTTAATAATGGAATAACACCGTAACAATATGTTTTTGTTTTATTTATTCTAACCCGAGGGCTACAAAAATAATGCTTAGAGCATCTTCCCTCTATCCAAAGAAACCTCAGAAAGTAAACAACAGGAAAAACTAAATGGATTTGAAATGAACTTAATTTACCCAAGTAATTAAACATTTGAGTTTACTAAGCTATTTATTGAAGAAAGGTGTATTTAGTAGTTGATAAAATCTAGCTTTAAAATAGGCAAATCTTAAATAAATGGATGATAATTAAGGTTGTGTGTCTCAATTATAAATAAACATGGAATACTTAATACGATTTAATTAAAAATAGCAAGTTGATACTTGTCGTCTAGATTAATAGGTTATAGAATAAATAGCAGGTAAAAGCTGACTATAGGGCAAGAGCTAAGTCTGGTTAGTTCAGCTTAGCTCACGTAACTGATGTAATTTAGGTCATCTCGCGCAGCTGCAGCAATTTAGCTTAGCTTGCATAACTGAGGTAATTTAGCCTAGCTCCCATAGTTGAAGTAATTTTGTTTAGCTCCCAAGGTTTAAGAAATTTAGCTTAGCTCTTATAGTTGAGGCATAGTAGCTTAGCTCGCATAGCTGAGATAATTTAGCTTAGCTCGTAAAGCTATGGTAATTTAGCTAACTCTTATAGTTGAGGTAATTTAGCTAACTCTTATAGTTGAGGTAATTTAGCTTAGCTTCCATAGTTAAATTAATTTGGATTTGCTCTCATAACTGAGGTAATTTTTGCGTACAATGTTTGTAAAACGCGAACCTAGTGAAGGAGAGTTATTTATTTATTATATACTTTATTGTACACCATTACACATACAAAAAAAAAAGAAACGTAGATACGAGTTTAAGTAAACTAATGTAGGTTTTTCCTGATGGTCTGCAACCGGGGTGAAGATTTTCGACATGTACAGTATATAGGTATTATGGTGATTTTTTTTTGTCAACTAGGTAGGTGCTATTACCTACTTTTGGATTTGTTAAAACAAATATCATATAATAATATTTCAATTTAATTTACAGCAAAATACATATTTTTAGAAAAAGGAAAATCCAGACTCCTAATGATAAACAGCTACAGCTTCTCAAAGAACAGCCGGACAGCCAGAGGTGGTACTCGATTCGCCTGTTCCAGTTTATCTGTAACGCAGTGTAAGGCGTTCGCCCATGTCACCGCAGAGGACGTCATCATCAAGAGTCACCTGGAACACAACCACGAAGCTCCAAATTTTTTTAAGTTGCCTGATGGAACGTACATGAAACTTAGTCCTTCAAGAAAATCGAAATTGAATTAGTTTGATGTAAAGTTTCTATCACAACGCCATCTAGGCTCATGCTAAGTAGAACAGGAGGGGCCTAGCTGGGTCGAAGCCTACTGGGGCCAGGGTTATCCGAAAGGAAGCTCGAGCCCCGGTTTGAAGAGGCTAGAAGAAACGGGGTGGTTTTTTAGTCAGTAAGAGTCTGACACTATCTCCCGCATCACCCAAGAGCGGGGTTTGTCATTGGATGATTTTAGCCGACAGTAAAAAAAAGTGCTAAGTAGAGATTGTGTTATGAGTACTAGACAACTGATAAACATACTTATATATTTCTAATACATACATAATACATAAATTACACCCAGACACAGAACAAATGATCATGCTCATCACACAAACATTAATTGTTCTCGGTGGGAATCAAACCCACGACCTCCGGCATAGCAGTAAGGGCTACTAACCACTAGACCAACAGGCCTGTCAAAAAAAGTTTGAATTATAGCAGAAATCCACAGTTTTTCATATGTAAAGCAGAGATCGAAAACCGCTAGGTATATGTACAAGTATTTTGGTTACGATCAAAGTTAGGGTTACCGCAGTCTTGGGTAGCCAACATAAAAATATCACCTCTATTTTGGTTACCATTTAATTAGCGGTATACCTACACGTGCCAGACTGAGTCATTTTTTTACCCCCAGCCGGGTCGAAGCCTACTGGGGCCAGGGTAATCCGAAAAGTGGCTCGAGCCCCGGTATGAAGGCTAGAAGGAACGGGGTGGGTTTTTAGTCAGCAAGAGTCTGACACTATCTCCCGCTCCGCCCAAGAGCGGGAGTTTTCATTGAATGATTTTCCCCACCATAAAAAAAATAAAATATAGGTCATTTTTACCCGACTGCAGGCGGGTTATATTTTTCTTATTTCAGTAACCGGAATAATGTTGGTTGTACGAACTCCAATTTTACTTATTTTATTTTACCTTCAAAAAAATGAGACACTAAAGGCACTGCAAAAAAGCCAACATACCAGTTTTGATCCTCGGTTCAAAGCCTGTCCGTTGAATTAGTGCCGCTCTTTGCAAGCTGCCGTAGCTTGTCATGATCATGAGCCGTCAAGCCTCTGTAACCACAAAAAAAATTGATATCTCATAGCTGTTAAAATGAATGAAATTACGTGAGATGAATGTATCAATGTACATTTGAAATTGTTTTTGTTTTATTTACAACATACAATGAAGATAAAAAAATATATATATATATACTAAAACTTAACTAATACATAACGTACATAAATGAAATATAACACAAAGTACACTCAAGCGTCGAAGTACTCCTCCACATTGCTGTCATCCGGAAACGTGCCCAGAAAACTGGCAGAATTAGCATTGCCACGTTGAATGGCAATGCCAATTCTTTGAGTGAAGAACGAGCTAGCTCTCTGGTCGTTTTGTTTTAGTTTTTAAATCTGTATTTTAATGTTTTGACTTTTGTTTAAATAGTGTTGTTTAATTGTTCTTCAGTGTTTAAATAGTGTAATTGGTCCTTGTCTCAGTACCGTAATTCATGATGGTGGAACACACATGAGTGTGTATTTTTGTTTTTTCTTATTTATTTATTAGTTATGTTTCAATATCCGGTTTTTTTATTAATTAGCTTAGTTGTTTATTTTATTTCGTGCATTCTATAGTAAGTGAAAGGGTACACCAACTAGACGTCTAAATATATGACATTTTTGTTTCCTTCTTTGTTGGTGATCCTATATAAATAAATACTGTAAATAACATAGGTAAAACTTGATGATATTTTATTATTAAAGACTAACAAAATTAATTTGTTTTCTCTTTTCCATCGTGAATTCGTCCACGAGACCCAAAAAATACATTTAACTACAAGAATACTTTGCTACAGTAACGGCCAGACCTGACAAAAAAAAAATATTGCTGATAATTATTTGCTAAGAGTTTTCGAGCCGACCAGCTGCAGATTAAGAGCTAAGCTAGTTTTCTATCAAAGGTAATCATTTTTCATACAGCTTACTTACTTAAGATCCTTAGTCCTTTAGTTCGGGGCAGAAGGCGTCTGCAGTAGTCACCCATCGCGACCGGTCTTAAGCTTCACGCTTCATCTCGCTCCAAGTCATTCCGATACCCCTCGCTTCTTCCTGTTGGAATAATAATGCTAGCAAAGGAGGAGGCCGATCGCATCAGGCAACGGCGCCCTCGCCGCCGTCGCCGGGATTCCGATCCCGATTTCCGGCCACCGTAGACGCGGGCTCGCGGATAGCGAGCCATGGGTAGCTCGCTGTCCGATCGTCCGGTAATGGACCGAGTCCAAGACGTCGACGGCGCGCACTGTTCCCGCGCGCCTCAAGGAGTTGTCAGCAGCAGGAGGGGCCCAGCTGGGTCGAAGCCTACTTGGGACAGGGTTGTCCGAAAGGGAGCTCGTGCCCCGGTATGAAGGCTAGAAGGAACGGCGCGGGGTTTTTAGTCAGTAAGAGTCTGACACTATCTCCCGCTCCACCCAAGAGCGGGTTTTGTCAAAGATGATTTTCCCCGACGACAAAAAAAAGGCCATGCTTCCTTTTTTTTTTGAGGATTCAAATCCACGGCTTTGTTTAAGTAGGTATGCGATCGGAATCCCTCCGAAGCGTATGAGCAATATGTCTTCACTTACGACGCTTAATCTAGCCGTAGATCGGGCTTTTGTGGTATTTCTCCAACAGGTCCACCCTAGAGATAGTCTCGGGGCAGTACAATTTTTTGTACGTACCTTACGTAAGTATGTTGACACATTGATTATGCGAACTAAGCTTAAACTAGCTTAGCTCTTGATCTGCTAACGGCTTTAGGGTGTTTTTAATATCGTGCGGTTTTGATCACGCATGCGAGATTGCTCCGCACGCGTTACCCCCGCAAATGTCCATTTCATACAGTATTTATTGTAATGCGTGGAATGACGCATTTTTATGCATTGTGAAGTTTTGCGCATGCATGATGAAATCCGCATGATATTAAAACACACTCAGGTAAGTATTATTAAATATATTGCTGGCAGCTTATTGCAATCACGAATTGCAGCAAATAAAACTGGTTTTGAAGCGCCTTTACTAAAAATGTGTGTTTAGTTTCAGCAAAATTTATAACTCTGGACCGAGGAAATTACTGGAGGAACAAGTTGCTACTGTTCAACGGTTACACTTTCTCTAAAAACAATACTAATGCTATAGGCGTCACCAGGTTCAAATGTTCTTGCGCTACTTCCAAGAGATGCAAGGCATACGCTCATATCGCTCCTAATGGCTTCATCATCAAATATGACACCAAACATAATCACGAACCTCTTAAATATAATCAGTTGCGAAACGGTCGGTATCAGAAGATGTAGATCATTGAATTCTTAAGTCCGTATAGTATCTAGGCTTCCACAGAAAGGCACAATGCATGGAGCATAGCAACCAGGCTGTGGTGACACATGGCACAATGCAACAATCCCTCGGACATTATTCATTGAGCTATTTTGAGAAATTGCATGTCGCATTGTTGGATCGTGAAATAATAATACATTTATTCGCCAAAGTCATAATTCAACAATAGTTTTCTTGAAGTAGGTTATATACACTACAAGTTTTTACAAATTTAACTTTTACGCACGTTATTTTTAGACATAGCAACATAATCTAGTCATAGTAATAAGCAATAAAAAAACACACACTAGTCGTATTCAATCATAATAACAAACTAGTCTTATCCAAGTTTTTCAATCATAAAATAATACCGTTCATTTATTTATTTAGTAAAGGATTATTAGGAAAACAGGTTACATAAACTTATCTAAGATTAATATTATAATAAAATTTTTGATATCTGTGCATTTATTTACAACTGAATTCGGAGAGGCGAAGAAATTATTGTATAATACCTAATTCACTTATAGTCTTCTTACAACATTCTACAAAATAGCTATTTCATATTTATTACATTCCATGGTGTACTCGGTATGGATAAATAAAATGCAAAAAATAATGCGCGATAGCGTTTTATTTTAAGAAATATTGGAGCGAATTTTATGTATGTATAAGTAGGTTGTACTTGGTAAAATATTTGACGCGAAAATAAAAAGATGTCGTTAACAGAATATTTCTTCCTCTAATACTTTCTAAAACTTACAGCAAAGTTCATAACTCTGGATCGAGGACATAAGCTGCTTCTGTTTAAAGGCTACAGTTTCTCAAAAGGCATGACTTCCAGAATCGGTGTTTCCAGATATAAGTGTTCCTTTGCTTACACCCAGAAATGCAAGGCCCACGTCTATGTTACCGCAAATGAGGAAATCGTCAAATATGATACCACGCATAATCACAAACCTATCCAATATGCACCTTTGGGTAATGGTCGGTACTTTAAAGTACCAAAAGATACGCAAATATCACAAAAATTTTTAAGCACTGACAATTTTCCGAATAATTTCGTTATTGATTGAAAAATTTCAATTTGAGGGGAAAAATATTTTTTATTTAAATGTGAACTTTAAATTTATTTTACATAAACTATTTTGTGATTTGTTATCACTGCTTAAATGTCAACAATAAAGCAAAATTAAAAGAAATCCATATATTTTATAATTGTCAATTTTTTTTTAATAATATTCTTGCGACCAGTATCTCACCTGATGGTAAGCGATGATGCGGTCGATGATAAAACACACTCGCCTTGAAATAACCTTTTTTTTTTTTTAAATAACGACTAGGATATAGTTTAGTCCTTGCTAGCTATTACAGTTCTAATAAAACAAACCTGTGACAGACAGAAAGCTGTCCATAAGTGTTGTAAAAGAGTTCCTTAAGACCAAATAAGGCCTCTATAAGGTGAGTACGTCCTTTTTTTTAATTAATAAAACTAGTTCTTGACTGGGATTCCACCTGATGATAGGCAGTGATGAAATCGTTGATGGTACGTTTAAGAACTGTACTATGCGTTCCAAATGAGAATAGGATCGATTGCGATGTTTTGACGTGACGTCGTACTGTCAAATCGAAGAAATTTTGTCAAAATTGAAGAACTCGGAGATGAGTAAAATTGAAGAACTGGATTGTGATTAAAGTTCGTAAATAAATTAAATTTTTCGAAAATTATTTAAAGTTTAAAAAAATCTTTCTTCGATTTGACAGTAAATCGTGACGTCACAACATGGCTATCGATCCTATTCTCATTTGGAACGCATTGTACGTATTCACTCATTCGACAAACAATTGAAAAAATATAATTATACTAGCGGTCATGACAGACGTTATTCAGTCTGGATAATGCGAATAACTCGTAGAAAATAAAGACGAAAACTCGATTGCAGCGCTACCTACCAGGTTGAACTTTATTTTCAAACAATCCAAAAACCTACTTAAATAGTTTCATCTAAATTGGTTGGGCCGTTTAGGAGGGGTTAGTTAGGTGACAAACACAACATACACATTTTATGTATGAATTATTATGGACTTAAAACTAATCCCCTTTAATGGTAGTATTAGCACATTGGTAATTTTGGTTGGATGGTAGTAAGGTTTTTGTGTAAAGGTGAAATTCATGACTGTATCAAATATTTTGTAGTAAAATCTGTGTTTACAAAATTCCAGCCCAGTATATAATTTTGGACCGTGGAAGCAAGCTGCTGTTGTACAACGGCTACAGTTTCTCGAAGGCTAGCACTAACAACCTCGGTGTCACCAGATATGCCTGTTCCTGCGCTTCCACCAAACGGTGCAGAGCATACGTCCACGTCTCCGCTGATGATGTGGTCATCAAACATGTTGCCAATCATGATCACGAACCTCTTCGGTATACGCGGTTGCCTAATGGTCTTTATTGCAGATTAAAAATGTGAATATTTCTCTGTCTGTACGCCCGTTTTAATATACGGAAGATTAAGTATGTGAATGTTACTTGTAAGCATTATAATATCAAATAAAATCAAATAGTTTTATTGACACATACAATTGTAAAATAATTGTTACAGCATTTGAAGCCCTGACTTCTGAGATAGGAAAAAACTAGTATGACAGAAGTAAGTGTCTTCTCATATAAGCTTAAAAATGTAGTCGAAATAACTTGTCTTTAAATATATACTTTTTTAAGTGAGAATAAAATACATGCTTAAAAATAAACAGTAAAATATTAATAAAAAAATACTAAAAAGAATAGAAAATAACAAAATATCCAGCCAGAGCTACAACCTCATATTTCTGTAACGAAGATTTGTAAAAGAACTGTGAATAAATTAAATTGGAAATGCTTTTGTGTAATCACAGGAAAAACATATATTTCTAAGAAAGGAAAAGTTGTTCCAGTTCCAGGAAAAGTTGAAAGGAAGAGTTTGTATTGTAACGTATATCGGGCTTTATCCGCAACTCCACGACTAAAGCGCGTATTTTGCTTGCTGGTGAGACAAATGAATCATTCGATCCACCCCAGCTTCTAAGACAAAGCCAGCAGCGCCTTGATGTTACTGACCATTTCACGGAGGGAACCTGGGTTTACGAAGTACTTTGCCCTGTATCCAACGACCACAGGGCAGCTTAGAAACAGATGAGCTGCTGTCTCGTCCTCCTCCATGCAGCAGACTCTATAGAGTGGACTGTCTGTAACTTGTATGACACCTAGTCACTTTGCACAACAGACTGAGTTTCAGTCCGCTGCAGTCAGGCGACGGGAGTTATAGGACGCAAGTAATTCCAGTATAAAAGCGCACATAATCCCGTCATCCTATTCAAAAAAACTTTTGGTTCCTTTCATTTTTTTTTTGGTACAATTTTTTCCATGTATTGTTTTTATACTTATGGATTGAAGCGATTTCTTTAAATTGTTTTTCTTCCAACCTTTTACGTTTCAGTGAAATTCGTAAAAACTAGTGAGGGGAAAGAACATGTGCTCATCGACGGGTTCATCTTTAGCAAGAACACGAAGATCCAGAAAGGCGGTCACAAGTATATTTGCGGGAACCGAACGTCGAAGAAGTGCAACGCTTATGCCCATATATCGGATGATAAAAAACTGATCAAGTACCGTAAGACCCACTCACATGACCCACCAGCTTTTGCCTTTACGACTAGTGGGTATTTTGTCAAGTGAAACTTGTTACGACCAGTTTTGTTTCACGTATAGTTGTTTCGTTTTAACCTGGGAATCTTTAAGTCGAGAGTGAATAGGTTTCTTCTAGGTAAGCGCGTTCCATCGTCGACCGCATCGTCGCTTTCCATCAGGTGAGATAGCGGTCAAGCGCAAACCTATCAATAATAATAAAAAAAACATGCCATCAGCGTCCATTGCATCTTCGTAAGAACCCAAATAATGATCCAAGTAGGTGTAACAAATAAAATAAAGTATTTTTATTTCAGATACATTTGATTCGTACTTTTGTTAGTTACATTTCCATTATTATATTATTAATTTAATATATTATGCCAATACTTTATATTATTATTGTATTGGTATAGCTACAATTACAATAAAATAAAATAAAATTAGGGTAGTGTAGGGTAGAATAGTGTGGAGTAGAGTTGAATAAGGTATTGTAGGGTGGAGTAGAGTAGAGCGGGAGCGAAGCCGCGTGGTTACAGCTAGTCAATAAAATACCTAATGTAATTATGCATTTTAATGTTTATTTTTAGATTTTACTTTATCGAATTCCATATGCAAGATTTAGTCGGTGTCTGTACTTTGTGTATTTTTTAAATTGGGTCTTCGTGTCTAATAAATAAAAATAGTTATTTTTCATGTCTTTATATATCTCTGGACCCAGCCTCAGGCAACGCATGTCTGTCAACACATATGACTTATAGATCTGATGTCTCAACCAATCAGAATGCAATATTCCGCCCCTGTATCTCGGCTAGTTGAGAGAATTGTTTTGGCGCGCTAGTTCTAGCATGAGGTGTCTAGTGGCTGCAAGGTCGTTGCGTACGAGGGACTGATGCCAACCTTCAGAAACCCTTTAAATGACATTTCATTAACCGATGATTATTTATCAATCTATGCGCTAAGCCAGTGTAACCGATGAAAAAGGCAGGAGTTGACTTGCTCAGTTCAGAAATGGGTCCAAAGAAAACGGTTGACAGCAGTGTCATTGCAACAAGGGGGCAACGTATCATCAAGTGGAGTGATATACCCCGGCTCTGGACAATCCCGGAAGTAGGGTTTACTTGATTATACGTCCTTCTTCCGAGCACGTTTGCTCTTTCATAAAACAGCCCAGTTAGCCAATAAAAGCAAGCTTGAGCACTATAGCCGACCGATGAGGAACGAGAATTCTTCCATTGGTTTGTGGCTACTGTCCAACAGTTCTTCACAAAACGGTTCAGCAAATTGCATCTCTCTTAGTCTGACTTTCGGTATATTGTACGTATTTCAAAAGGTGTATTGGTTATGACGGCGAGCTATAGGTAGCTCGCTGTCTGACCGTCCGGCAACTGTCCGGACCGAGCCCAAGTCGTCGACGGCGCGCACTGTTTCCGCGCGCCTCAAGGAGTTGTCAGCAACAGCAGGGGCCCAGCCTGGTCGAAGCCTACTGGGGCCTGGGCTATCCGAAAGAGAGCTCCAGCCCCGGTATGAAGGCTAGAAGGAACGGGGTGGGTTTTTAGTCAGTAAGAGTCTGACACTATCTCCCGCCCCGGAAGAGCGGGGGTTGTCATTGGATGATTTTTCCCACCATAAAAAAGGTGTATTGGCTCTGTGGGTGGTTTCAAGCATATTGACATGAGGTTTTTGACACTAGTCTGTGGCGATCCATCGTTTGACTGCGGTTAGTTATGCCGTAAAAGGTCCAGTACACGGTACGATTTGTCTGTACGATCCGTCGCTTCAGACCGATCGTAACGACGAATCGATAATGTATCGAGTGTAGTGTGTGTGTGTATGTCGTCTGTGTAAGATCGTTAACGACTTTACTTGACAAACACTTTCGACAAATCATATGTATGGGACCTAATAAATATTGTGTCTGTCTATCTGTCCCATTGCCGGGCAACCGAGGAGACATTTATCTTTAAAATATCCCTGTTTTACAGACAGATATAATTATAAGGAAGTGAAAACCAAACGTTCCAGCTATAGAAGGCGCCCTGAAACCCGTCACTACATGGACTACACTAAGGAAACGTTGGAAGCATGTTTAAACGTTGTCAGGTCAAATCAAATGTCACAGCGAGTTGCAGCAAAGCGTTACGGTATACCGCGGAAAACTATAAGCAACAAATTGAAGAATTTGCATCCTCGTAAACCAGGCCATCAAAAAAAAACGTGATCGTTGTCCTTCTTAGGACCCCGAATAATAAACTAAATATTTTTTTTATTTTTTTTTATTTGCCCAAACTATTCTACCGCTGGGCAAAACCGGCGAGGCTTTTTCTCTCCTATTCTGTCCTATCAACCGTCACGTGATCACTAACTCCCTTCACTTCTTTCGTATCAGTCCTTACATAATCCATCCATCTACATGTATACTCGACTATGTATCAAGTGACCCATATCTTTTAAACCTTCTGGCAAACACTCTCGCGTTTATTCCGCCAGCGTCGCACATCTGCGACCAAATACTCAATCTCGTTAGCTCGTCTGTCACCTATGGAGATTGAAGAGCTAAATGAGATCGAGTACCCAGTTGCAAACACACGACCCTGTTGAATAGGACGTCAAAACACTCATCGACACGGGCGGTTAGAGGCATAAATCACCCTATCTGTTTTACAGGTAGTTATGATTATATGGAAGTAAAAACCACGACTTCCAAGAATAGAAGGCGTCCAGGAAGCCGTCGGTACATGAACTATTCTAAGGAAGCGTTAGAAGAATGCTTGGTAATGGTCAGGTCAAAGCAACTGTCAGTCCAACTCGCATCATTACGTTATGATATACCGCGGAGAACCTTATGCAACAAATTGAAAAATTTACATCCCCGTAAACCTGGCCATCCAAAACAACGGCTATAGCTATCATTGTGTTTCGTAGAATCCAAATAATAATATTTTTATGAGTCCACGTTGTCCTACTGCTGGGTAAAAGCAGAAAAACTTTAATAATAAAACAAATAAAATAAAAACCTTTCTTTCACAGCTATGTAAGAGAAAAAATAAAGAATAAAAAAATAAAAAAAAAAATTTTGGGGAGGTATTTAAAAACGAGCAGAAATTAATATAAAGATATCACCCGAGATTGATTTTATCGAGCCCGCATTTAGGACTTGTAGCTTGATAAAGCTATCCATGGTAGGGCAGCCGAATTTTATTAACCAAAACTGTCCCTTATCTCAGCAAAGATAAGAAAATAGCAAAGATAAAAGATTTAGGGAAGGTCCCTAAATCTTTTCAGAAATTCTTTACGCAAATATTTAGGGTGTAAATCGTCTCTTCTTTTTGGGTCAGCGGCCCCTTCATCGTCGGACACCCATTGTGTGGAGACTTACCCAGCAGTCACAATGCATGTGGTTGACGTGCCCCGCCCAACCCCATTTGTACATGGCAGCTTACCCACGTCAGTTATTCGCTTATCACTGGTAAAAAAATTATATAAAGCCATTCCTGAATTAGCGTTTTTTTTGGCTACTCTACGTTTTTGTGCAAACTGTGAGTACAGCAAGCAGTTATTATTATGTTGTGTCCCGCTGTAGGATAAAAGCCTCTCTTTCTTTCTTCAATCAATCTTTAAAATTTTCGACAATCATTCAAGTAAGAGTCTAAGTAGTCACATCATCTCTTCTACCTACCGTGTCACCGGTTCCTGTTGTTCGGGATGCAGTAATATCCAGTAATATATATTTTATTGTGACCTTCACAATCTTTATTTCCGTTTCTGAAATTAAAGAGCTATATTAACACTGACAAATAATTATAAAGGCAAGCCTTAGCACGTAAAAAAAAATCTATCAAAAAAAGTAACACCAATCGCGTTTCTGGTTTTATATTATTTAAGTTAGATCATAATCCTGAAGAAATAAGTCTGTATTATCAAGCTAAATACGTATTTTTGCCATTAATGTGAAAACCATGATCAATGAGGCGGAAGTCAAAATGTAACAATAAATGATTTATACGCCAGAATACATGTACAATTTCGAATGGTTTCACTGTATACGACTTTTAAGTCGTGCAAATATTTATATCAGAGGATCATTGGCCGCTATTTATTATTATATTCTTTATTGTACACCACATAAACAAAGAAAAATACAGGACAAACATTATTCAAAATAAGTGTACAATGGGCGGTCTTATCGCACAGGGCGATCTCTTACAGACAACCTTTACCGTGCTAAATTGCAAAACACACAAAACAAAATCTAGGTGTGATATTTTAATACAGCTACGTTTTTGCAATATAGTTTATCTGTAATTTTTCTTCTAAAACCACCTGAAACAAATTGTAATCTCATCCTTACCTAATAACTGTGCAAAACTTCTCTGCCTGCAGATCCCAAGTTCATCACGTTAGTATCAGGGAAAGTTCTTCTTATGGTGGACGGTTATACGTTTCACAAAGCAACAGGACTCAAGACTATAAAACATAACCGATGGCGCTGTTCCTCGCACCATAAAAAATGCAACGCTATCGTTGTGCTTAGTGATGACGAGAGCACGATTCTGAGGACCCAGTTACACCATAGTGGCCACGAACGACCTAACATTCAGCGTGTAGCAAACGGAATGTATTGCAGGTTTACTCAGACAAGCCTTGATTCATGACTACGAGATGATTTTTTGGTGTGGGATTTGGTGAAATATCTACACCCGTTCTGGGTAAATCAACAACAATGTGTAACAACAATAGGTATACTGTAAAATACCAATTTCCTTATTAATTAACGTGGAGTATAGTTACAACCAGTATAATAGCAGATTTTGCATCATCATCATCTTGCCCTTGTTCCTTTTTATTTAGGATCGGCGTGGCATGTTTTTTTTCTTCCATTCTGTCCTGTCACCCGTCATGCTATCACTAACACCCTTTTTATTCATATCACGTCTCACACAATCCATCCTTTTTTTCTTTGGCTTCCCGCAGATTTTTCACATATACAAAGTGTCTTAGACATCGACACACAAACGTGTACCACGGACTTGGTACCTAAATGATTCTTTATCCTCCAGTGATGAAATTTTGCGTCAGCGGTTTTCTGAAATAAATTTTGCACCTTTGGTTCCGATAAATTTTCATCGGATATTATATCGGAGGTTTATATTTGTCGTTCGGGAAACTCCTCTCCCCATGCGTTGTGTCGAATATTCTTTCACTTGTCCTTTTATTTTGTTTTTGGAACGTTCTGTCTGAGTTGATTCTTCATTTATACTTATCCGAAATTTTTAGTGATTTTAGTACCTACTTTCAATTTACGATTCTGTGTCCATTTCCGCTTTCGATTTCGGTTCCAATTCCGACAGAATAAATTTAGAAATCCGCTACCTAATTCGTTCCGATATAATCACTTATCACACGCATTATATCTCTACTGTATAGATCCGTTCTCTCTCGCACTGAACCAATGATAATTCTAATAGTATGGCTACAGGTACATAGATGTTTTACCTGTAAAGTGTCGAAAATAAATTTGTTTGTAACCAGATTTTTTTAATTCAACTGAAATGAATTTACTTGTATAAAAAAAAATTGTCTTCGGGTTGTTTGTTGTAACAGTTAAAATAAAACATTTAATTTGGTTTTTTTTATTTTTCAGCCATGAATGTGTTTTTATTTAATAGTGCACGAAATTTTTATAAATAGAGACTTAGAAGCAGGATACAAGAACAGGTACTTATTTGGTACTGCTCATTTTCAGGTCAACATTCTTTTCCTCCAGTCTTCCCACCACAATTCTATCGGCTAAGACGAAACACCACGGAACATGCTCCGGAACATCTGACGCCAGACAGTACATCGTCACCAGCAGAAGGTAAGTGTCAGCCCTTGGTGGCTGTATAGTGTCGAAAATCAGTTTGTAACTTTAGACTTTTTATTCAATTTTAATGACTTTTTTTGTAAAAAAAAATATGTATTTGGGTTGTCTGTTGTAACAGTTAAAATAAAAGGTGAAATTTGATTATTTTTATATTACAACCATGAATTTGATTTTAAATGTTTTATAAATAGAGATTTAGGAGCAGGATACAAGAACAGGTACTTCATTGGTACTGCTCAGTTTCAGTTCAACATTATTTTCCTCCAGTCTTCCCAGCACAAATTTATCAGCTAAGAGAGAACACCACGGAACATGCTCCGGAATATCTGACGCCAGACAGTACATCGTCACCAGCAGAAGGTAAGTGTCAGCCCTTGGTGTAATTCATAACGATAAACATTGACTTATGTATATGGTAGGGACATGGATAGGTGGGATTGCGCGTTATTCTGTCACCACAGTGGTCCACCGTAGGCTCCACTAGACCAAACCAAACCCGACACGGTCGGCTATCTTCGTGAGCGGTCGTGTGCGCAAAACTTTTCGGATGACCTTATTAATATAATAATAATAATATTCCACAACTATCACACAACGCCGTCTAGTCCCAAGCTAAGCAGAACTTGTGTTATGAGTACTAGACAAGTGATAAACATATTTATATATTTCTAAATACATACATATTATAGATAAATTACACCCAGCACAGAGCAAATGATGGTGCTTATCACAGAAACATTTGTTCTGGGTGGGAATCGAACCCACGACCTCCGGCATAGCAGTCAGGGCCACTAACCACTAGACAAACAGGCCAGTCCTGACCCTATTATCACTATTTATATGACATTAAAAGAGAAACCATCTTCGCCTTTCTATTGAAACTGGTTTGGGGTATATTTGTTGGATCGTTTCAAAGTTTGTCACTATTTGAAGATCTTTGTGCAGAGGCTTTATTCTTGTTCTGAAATAAAAATGTTTAAAATTACGTTTTTGCTATAGGCGTCGAATATAATTTAATAATCATTTTGCAAAAAAAATATATATAAATTGAAATTACAATCAGACACTTCAATTTTATTTATATGTATCTGAAATTTGTCTTTCTTTTCAGATACATTAGAAATTGGTGAATGGTATAATCTACCAAAAGACAATTGGGAGGTACGCCAGATTAGCGGTGGAAATGGAGGGACAGTTTTGAAAATTTACGATCATCTCTATAGTGAAGACAGTGTTGTTAGAGTCGATGTCTGTTGTTTTATACAGTGGAAGTGCTTGCGCGATAGCTGCCCTTCCCGTATAGCCGTGCCCTGTGACTTTTCAAACGAACATTTATTCTCAGAATTAACCCCCCATAATCATGGAACGCTGCTTACACCCAGATGTGTTCAAAAAATTATCTACTAGAAACAAATTGTGTCGGATCTTCTAGATGTATCGATTGAAACATCAGCAAGCCTAGTCAAGAAACGACCGTTTTGTTTCGAATCTCTATCGTCGCTTGCCTCGAGTCGTCCACGCCTCCGATTCCTTTGTTCTGTCCACATGAGTGAGCGTTGAGATGATGTCAACACCAAGGAATGGGAGGCGTGGCCGACTCCAGGCAATCGGAATAAAACGGTCGTAAATTCACTAGGCCTGAAGATGTTTTTTCCATAGATGCTTAACGAAATACTCTTTTTTTTAATCCCTAAACTAGGAAACACAAACTGTTCTCTTAATTACATTAGCGTAAAGTGTAATACGTAACATTACGCGTGATTAG
Organism: Mythimna lalbum; assembly: GCA_949319445.1. Taxonomy (NCBI): domain Eukaryota; kingdom Metazoa; phylum Arthropoda; class Insecta; order Lepidoptera; family Noctuidae; genus Mythimna; species Mythimna lalbum. The sequence continues at coordinate 18,673,766 of OX439356.1, read as the reverse complement.
TTAGAATGTGTGTCATTAAAAAAAAAAAGCAACGTATATGATCTAAATGTCTATATTCCTAGATATATATTCTCTTTTAGTATTTAGATTTGCGACGTTTTAGTGTTAAGTATATCTCAATAAAATGGATATAGGTTTGTGTGTTATTAAAAATATATATAAGAAAAAAAAACACCGTATTAAAGTTTTTAGGCGATCTCAATGTCTATATTCCTAGATATTAATTTACTTTTAGTATTTACATTTGCGAAGTTATAGGTTTAAATATATCTTAATAAAATTGATTCATTAGATATGTGTGTTATTAAAAAAAACTGGAAAAGAAAAAAACCGTGTAACCAAGTTTTTATGCGATCCCTATGTCTGTATTCCAACATATTTATTCTCTTTTAGTATTTAGATTTGTGAAGTTTATGGATTAAATATATCTTAATAAAATTGATTAATTAGGTTAGTGTGTTATTAAAAAAATGGAAAAGAAAAAAAACACCGTGTAACCAAGTTTCTATGCGATCTCAATTTCTGTATTCCTACATATTTATTCTCTTAGTATTTAGATTTGATAAGTTTTAGTTTTAAGTATATCTCAATTAAATTGAATAAATATTTATTTGATTTAAAAAATATTTAATGAACTTAGTAGAACATAACCATAAATATATTTACTTAGCAGTGCGATCTCAATATTTGTATTCCTACATATTTATTCTTAACGTAATTTTTATCTCAAATATTAAGTAAATGCTACATAATCATTGTAAGTAAGTTGGTTACCATGACTACAATTTTGGTGTGGGTAAGAGATGGCGCTAGGCAACCTGTAGAGTTCTGTCTCTTACCCACACTGGAATAAGAATAAAACAATCTAATTTTGACATGACCGATGGCGTTGTACTTCACACCATCAAAAAAAGCAACGCTATCGTTGTGCTTAATGATGACGAGAGCACGATTCTGAGGACCCAGTTACACCATAGTGGCCACGAACGGCCTAACATTCAACGTGTAGCAAACGGAATGTATTGCAGGTTTACTCAGACAAGCCTTGATCCATGACTACGAGGTGATTTTTTGGCGTGGGATTTGGTGAAATATATAGAAAGAAAGAAATGGAGAGTGTAACAACGATATCGTGTAAAATACCTATTACCTTATTAATTAACGTAGAGTATAGTTACAACCAGTATACTAGCAGATTTTGCATCATCATCATCATCTTGCCCTTATCCCATTTTATTTAGGATCGGCGTAACATGTTTATATTTGTCGTACGGAAAGCCTCTCTCCCCGTGCGTTCTGTCCATTACTCTTATACTTGCCCTTTCATTTAGTTTTTGGAACTTTCGAGTTTTTTCTTCATTTATACTATCTTTTTAACGATTTTAGTACCTACTTTCAATTTACGTTTCTGTGTCCATTTCCGCTTTCGATTTCGGTTCAAATTCCAACAAAATATATTTAGAATTCCCCTACCTAATTCGTTCCGATATAATCACTAGTCACACGCATTATATTTCTACTGTATAGATTTGATCTCTCTCTCACTGAACCAATGATAATTCTAATAGTATAGCTACAGGTACATAGATGTTTTACCTGTATAGTGTCGAAAATATGTTTGTTTGTAACTATATTTTTTTTAAATTCAATGTAAATGAATTAATTTGTATAAAAAAATTGTATCCGGGTTGTTTGTTGTAATAGTTAAAATAAAACATTTAATTTGATTATTTTTATTTTTCAGCCATGAATGTGTTTTTATTTAATAGTGCACGAAATTTTTATAAATAGAGACTTAGAAGCAGGATACAAGAACAGGTACTTATTTGGTACTGCTCATTTTCAGGTCAACATTCTTTTCCTCCAGTCTTCCCACCACAATTCTATCGGCTAAGACGAAACACCACGGAACATGGTCCGGAACATCTGAAGCCAGACAGTACATCGTCACCAGCAGAAGGTAAGTGTCAGCCCTTGGTGTCTGTATAGTGTTGAAAATCAGTTTGTAACTTTAGACTTGTTATGGATTGTCTGTTGTAACAGTTAAAATAAATAGTTAAATTTGATTATTTTTATATTACAGCCATGAATTTGATTTTAAATGTGTTATAAATAGAGATTTAGGAGCAGGATACAAGAACAGGTACTTAATTGGTACTGCTCAGTTTCAGTTCAACATTATTTTCCTCCAGTCTTCCCAGCACAAATTTATCAGCTAAGAGAGAACACCACGGAACATGCTCCGGAATATCTGACGCCAGACAGTACATCGTCACCAGCAGAAGGTAAGTGTCAGCCCTTGGTGTAATTCGTAACGATAAACATTGACTTATGTATACGGTAGGGACATGGATAGGTGGGACCGCGCGTTATTCTGACACCACAGTTTGGCCCACCGGAGACTTTTTTTTTTATTATTGATAGGCTCGCGTTTGACCACCATCTCACCTGATGGTAAGCGATGATGTGGCCGACGATGATGTGACCCCCAAGTTGTAGCTATCAGGAAACACAGACTCTGGCAGGGAATTCCACTCCTTGGCTGTACGCACAATAAATGTATTCCCAAAACGTTTGGACGGTGGGATGTCAACCATGTACCGGTGACGCAACGCCGTACGTCTTGTGGTCCGATGATGGAATGGACTTGGCGGTATTAGATTGTGCAATTCCAGTGCACACTCCCCGAAATGTAAACGATAGAAAACCGACAGACTAGCAACTCGGTGGCGATGCTCAAGGCTTTGGAGCTTCGACTCCACGGGTGCATCATGGCCGATGATCCTCTTGGCTCGCCTCTCAATCGACTCAAGCGCATCAAGCTGGTATTTGGCAGATCCATCCCAAAGATGAGAACAGTACTCCATACACGATCGAACTTGGGCTTGATAAAGATTGAGCAGCTGTTCCGGCGTGAAGTACCGTCTCACCTTTGCTAAGATCCCCTATTTTTTGGCAGCCAGTTGAGCCTTCGCCTCGATGTATGAGCCGAAATTGAGGGTAGATGATAACGTAACCCCAAGAAGCTCAAGGTGGTCGGTTATCGGCACGGACACACCACAGAAAGATGGAGCCGGGTAGAATTGACTCCGTTTAGCAGAAAAAAGACGCCTGGGTTTTAGATGCATTAAACTGGACCAGATTGGCATCGCCCGAATCGGAGACTGCCTTCAAGGACGAGTGCAAGCGTTCAACCATTGCCTCTCGGAATGACTGGATCTGTGACCCACCAGCTTGTGCGTTAGACACATATCTCTCAGCAACAGTGCTGTCGTCTGCATACCCAAAGATACCGGGTTTAAGTAAGTCATTCATGTGCAGCAAAAACAGTGTTGCCGAGAGCACTGACCCCTGAGGAACCCCGGCATTAATATCCATTTGATCGGACGAGCAACCATCAATAACCACTCGGATGGATCGATCACTCAAGAAGTCCGCAATCCAATCACACAGACCAGTAGATAGACCGAAGAAAGGAAGCTTAGCAATAAGACTTTCGTGCCAGACCCTATCAAAAGTCTTCGAGATATCAAGGGAGACGGCAAGCGCTTCCCCATGCTTCTCGTTGGCCTCGCTCCAGATGTGTATGGCATACGCTAGAAGATCCCCAGTAGACCGGTTGTGGCGAAAACCGTATTGCCGGTCACTGAGGATTTCGTTAGCTTCAAGATATGCCTAAAGCTTCCTGTTAAGCACCCGGTCCATACTCTTACAGAGGACGGACGTGACAGATATGGGTCGGTAGTTTGCCGGATCAGCTCGACTGCCCTTCTTGGGCACAGGCTGCACGTTAGCTTCCTTCCAAGCAATCGGCACCTTCTTGCAGGACTTGGCAGCCCTGTTGAAGGCCTTCTTTTGAGGCTCCACTAGACCAAACCGACACGGTCGGCTATCTTCGTGAGCGGTCGTGTGCGCAAAACTTTTCGGATGACCTTATTAATATAATAATAATAATATTCCACAACTATCACATAACGCCGTCTAGTCCCAAGCTAAGCAGAAGTTGTGTTATGGGTACTAGACAAGTGATAAACGTATTTATATATTTCTAAATACATACATATTATAGATAAATTACACCCAGCACAGAGCAAATGATGATGCTTATCACAGAAACATTTGTTCTGGGTGGGAATCGAACCCGACGACCTCCGGCATAGCAGTCAGGGCCACTAACCACTAGACGTACAGGCCAGTCCTGACCCTATTATCACTATTTTTATGACATTAAAAGAGAAACCATCTTCGCCTTTCTATTGAAACTGGTTTGGGGTATATTTGTTGGATCGTTTCAAAGTTTCTCACAATTTGAAGATCTTTGTGCAGAGGCCTTATTCTTGTTCTGAAATAAAAATGTTTTAAATTACGTTTTTGCTATAGGTGTCGAATATACTTTAATAAGCATTTTGCAAAAAAATATATAAATTGAAATTACAATCAAACACTTCAATTTTATTTACATGTATCTGAAATTTGTCGTTTCTTTTCAGATACATTAGAAATTGGTGAATGGTATAATCTACCAAAAGACAATTGGGAGGTACGCCAGATTAGCGGTGGAAATGGAGGGACAGTTTTGAAAATTTACGATCATCTCTATAGTGAAGACAGTGTTGTTAGGGTCGATGTCTGTTGTTTTATACAGTGGAAGTGCTTGCGCGATAGCTGCCCTTCCCGTATAGCCGTGCCCTGTGACTTTTCAAACGAACATTTATTCTCTGAATTAACCCCCCATAATCATGGAACGCTGCTTACACCCAGATGTGTTCAAAAAATTATCTACTAGAAACTAATTGTGTCGGATCTTATAGATGTATCGATTGGAACATCAGCAAGCCTAGCCAAGAAACGACCGTTTTGTTTCGAATATCTTTCGTCGATTGCCTCGAGTCGATTCCTTTGTTCTGACCACATGAGTGAGCGTTCTGATGACGTCAACACCAAGAAATGGGAGGCGTGGCCGACTCCAGCCAATCGAAATGAAATGGTCGTAAATTCACTAGGCCTGCAGATGTTTTTTCCACAGATGCTTAACGAAATACTCTTTTTTTAATCCCAAAACTAGGCAACACAAACTATTGTCTTAATAACATTAGTGTAAAGTCTAATACGTAACATTACGCGTGATTAGTTAGATTGTGTGTCATTAAAAAAAAAAACAAAAAAACAACAACGTGTAGTCGAATGTCTGTATTCCTAAATATTTATTCTTTTTATAATTAGATTATCAACATTTTCGTGTTAAGGATATCTTAATAAAATTGATTAAATGTTGATTACATTTTTTAAATATTAAATCAACGTAGTAAAAAAAATACACGGACACACAAGACACGCTCTAACCACAAATGAATTTGGTACAGAAGACAATCTACATACAAAGCGCGCACGAGCAACGCATACAGACACTGCTCACGGACGCGATATCTCGTCTCAATCGCCCGGTCGCACTCGTACAATTCGGCGCAACGCGCTGACCCTAACGCGATCGCAATGCAGTACATACATGAGATTGACTTCTGTAACTATCTATTTTGTGCTTTAACCGTGTACGGTGCTTAGTTACATTCAAATCCGTTCAGTCGTTCGTGCATGTAGAAGTACACATACCTACACACCCCCACCACCTCCCACCTTTTTATTATTAGTGTGAAGTGAGATAATGTGTTTAGTTAGTTTTGTGTGTTAATAATAGATTTTTTTTTAAAAAAAAACAACGTGTCAGATCTAAATGTCTATATTCCTAGATATTTATTCTCTTTTAGTATTTATATTTGAGACGTTTTAGTGTTAAGTATATCTCAATAAATTGGATTAATTAGGTTTGTGTGTTATTAAAAAATATATATTAAGAAAAAAAAACACTGTATTAAAGTTTTTATGCGATCTCAATGTCTATATTCCTAGATATTAATATACTATTAGTATTTACATTTGCGAAGTTTTAGAATTAAATATATCTTAATAAAATTGATAAACTACATAGGTTAGTGTGTTATTAAAAAAAATGGAAATAAAACACCGTGTAACCAAGTTTTTATGCGATCCCAATGTCTGTATTCCTACATATTTATTCTCTTTTAGTATTTAGATTTGATAAGTAGTATATCTCAATAAAATTGAATAAATATTGATTTCATTTTAAAAATATTTAATGACCTTAGTAGAACATAACCATATATTTACTTAGCAGTTTTTGTGCGATCTCAATGTCTGTATTCCTACATATTTATTCTTAATGTAATTTTTATCTTAATAGAATTAAGTAAATGCTACATAATCATTGTATTAGTTAACTAGTTTCGGTCAGCAGCTTCGCCTGCGTGTAAGTAGGTGGGTTACCATGACTACAATTTTAGTGTGGGTAAGAGATGGCGCTAGACAACCTGTAGAGCTCTGTCTCTTACCCACACTGGAATAAGAATAAAACAATCTAATTTTGACATAACCGATGGCGTTGTTCTTCGCACCATCAAAAAATGCAACGCTATCGTTGTGCTTAGTGATTATGAGAGCACGATTCTGAGGACCCAGTTACACCATAGTGGCCACGAACGACCTAAATTTCAGCGTGTAGCAAAGGGAACGTATTGCAGGTTTACTCAGACAAGCCTTGATTCATGACTACGAGATGATTTTTTGGCGTGGGTTTTGGTAAACTATATAGAAAGAAAGAAATCGAGAGTGTAACAACGATATCGTGTAAAATACCTAATACCTTATTAATTAACGTGGAGTATAGTTACAACCAGTATAATAGCAGATTTATCATCATCATCATGTTGCCCTTGTCCCATTTTATTTAGGATCGGCGTAACATGTATTTGTCGTACGGGAAACCTCTCTCCCCGTGCGTTTTGTCGATTACTCTTACACTTGCCCGTTTATTTAGTTTTTGGAACTTTCCGAGTTTGTTCTTCTTTCTCTTCATCTTTTTAGCGACTTTAGTAACTACTTTCAATTTACGTTTCTGTGTCCATTTTCGCTTTGGATTTCGGTTCCAACTCCAACAAAATATATTTAGAATTCCGCTACCTAATTCGTTTCGATAAAATCACTAATCACACGCATTATGTCACGAGCCATAAGGATGCTGTACATTATTGCTAATGACGTGGATCTATTTCACTGCAGCCTCCCGCGGTTCACGGAAGCAGCACAAAGGTGCATTGAAAGTATAACCTGCGCTACAGGTTAATTAATATATATTGTATGTTTGTGTTGTTTGTTATGTTTCTTTAAATGTTTTTTATACAATATAACTGGTGATAGCATCGCATTAGCGTTGGTTGCTGTAATGATGTTATCTACATAATTTTAAATAAATAAATTATATTTCTACTGTATAGATTCGTTCTCTCTCGCACTGAACCAATGATAATTTTAATAGTATGGCTACAGGTACATAGATGTTTTACCTGTATTGTGTCGAAAATAAGTTTGTTTGTAACTAGATTTTTTTTTAAATTAAATGTAAATGAATTTATTTGTATATAAAAAAATTGTCTTCGGGTTGTTTGTTGTAACAGTTAAAATAAAACATTTAATTTGATTATTTTTATTTTTCAGCCATGAATGTGTTTTTATTTAATAGTGCACGAAATTTTTATAAATAGAGACTTAGAAGCAGGATACAAGAACAGGTACTTATTTGGTACTGCTCATTTTCAGGTCAACATTCTTTTCCTCCAGTCTTCCCACCACAATTCTATCGGCTAAGACGAAACACCACGGAACATGCTCCGGAACATCTGACGCCAGACAGTACATCGTCACCAGCAGAAGGTAAGTGTCAGCCCTTGGTGTCTGTATAGTGTTGAAAATCAGTTCGTAACTTTAGACTTTTTATTCAATTTTAATGATATTTTTCGTAAAAAAAAAAAAATGTATTTGGGTTGTCTGTTGTAACAGTTAAAATAAAAAGTTAAATTTGATTATTTTTATATTACAGCCATGAATTCGATTTTAAATGTGTTTTAAATAGAGATTTAGGAGCAGGATACAAGAACAGGTACTTAATTGGTACTGCTCAGTTTCAGTTCAACATTATTTTCCTCCAGTCTTCCCAGCACAAATTTATCAGCTAAGAGAGAACACCACGGAAGATGCTCCGGAATATCTGACGCCAGACAGTACATCGTCACAAGCAGAAGGTAAATGTCAGCCGTTGGTGTAATTCGTAACGATAAACATTGACTTATGTATAGGGTAGGGATATGGATAGGTGGGACCGCGCGTTATTCTGACACCACAGTTTGGCCCACCGTAGGCTCCACTAGACCAAACCGAACCCGACACGGTTGGCTATCTTCGTGAGCGGTCGTGTGCGCAAAACTTTTCGGATAACCTTATTAATATAATAATAATAATATTCCACAACTATCACACAACGCCGTCTAGTCCCAAGCTAAGCAGAACTTGTGTTATGAGTAGGTACTAGACAAGTGATAAACATATTTATATATTTCTAAATACTATATTATAGATAAATTACACCCAGCACAGAGCAAGTGATAATGCTTATCACAGAAACATTTGTTCTGGGTGGGAATCGAACCCACGACCTCCGGCATAGCAGTCAGGGCCACTAACCACTAGACGTACAGGCCAGTCCTGACCCTATTATCACTATTTTTATGACATTAAAAGAGAAACCATCTTCGCCTTTCTATTGAAACTGGTTTGGGGTATATTTGTTGGATCGTTTCAAATTTTCTCACAATTTGAAGATCTTTGTGCATAAAAATGTTAAAAATTACGTTTTTGCTGTAGGTGTCGAATATACTTTAATGAGCATTTTGCAAAAAAATATATAAATTGAAATTACAATCAGACACTTTAATTTTATTTATATGTATCTGAAATTTGTCGTTTCTTTTCAGATACATTAGAAATTGGTGAATGGTATAATCTACCAAAAGACAATTGGGAGGTACGCCAGATTAGCGGTGGAAATGGAGGGACAGTTTTGAAAATTTACGATCATCTCTATAGTGAAGACAGTGTTGTTAGGGTCGATGTCTGTTGTTTTATACAGTGGAAGTGCTTGCGCGATAGCTGCCCTTCCCGTATAGCCGTGCCCTGTGACTTTTCAAACGAACATTTATTCTCTGAATTAACCCCCCATAATCATGGAACGCTGCTTACACCCAGATGTGTTCAAAAAATTATCTACTAGAAACAAATTGTGTCGGATCTTTTAGATGTATCGATTGGAACATCAGCAAGCCTAGCCAAGAAACGACCGTTTTGTTTCGAATCTCTATCATCGATTGCCTCGAGTCGGTCACGCCTCCGATTCCTTTGTTCTGTCCACATGAGTGAACGTTGAGATGATGTCAACACCAAGGAATGGGAGGCGTGGCCGACTCCAGCCAATCGAAATGAAACGGTCGTAAATTCACTAGGCCTACAGATGTTTTGTCCACACATGCTTAAAGAAATACTCTTTTTTTTATCTCAAAACTAGGAAACACAAACTTTTTTCTTAATTGCATTAGTGCAAAATGTAATACGTAACATTACGCGTGATTAGTTAGATTTTTTGTTATTAAAAAAAAAGAAAAAAAAAACAACGTGTAGTCGATGTATAAATATTTATTCTTTTTTATAGTAGTTTTAGAGTAAAGAATATCTTAATAAAATTGAGTAAATGTTGATTACATTTTTAAAATATTAAATCAACATAGTAAAAAAATTACACGAACACACCAGACGCGCTGTAACAACAAATTAAATTGGTACAGAAGACAATCTATGTATAAAGCGTGCTCGAGCAACGCATACAGACACTGCTCACGGTCACGATATCTCGTCTCAATCGCCCGGTCGCACTCGTACAATTCGGCGCAACGCGCTGACCCTAACGCGATCGCAATGCAGTACATACATGAGATTGACTTCTGTAACTATCTATTTTGTGCTTTAACCGTGTACGGTGCCTAGTTACATTCAAATTCGTTCAGTCGTTCGGGCATGTAGAAGTACACATACCCACGCACCCCTACCATCTTCCACCTTTTTATTATTAGTGTGAAGTGAGATCACGTGTTTAGTCAGTTTTGTGTGTAATTCATAGAAAAACTAAAATAAAAAAAAAAACAACGCATATGATCTAAATGTCTATATTCCTAGATATATATTCTCTTTTAGTATTTAGATTTGCGACGTTTTAGTGTTAAGTATATCTCAATAAAATGGATATAGGTTTGTGTGTTATTAAAAAAAAACATAAGAAAAAAAACACTGTATTAAAGTTTTTATGCGATCTCAATGTCTATATTCCTAGATATTAATATACTATTAGTATTTACATTTGCGAAGTTTTAGGATTAAATATATCTTAATAAAATTGATTAATTAGGTATGTGTGTTATTAAAACAAAATGGAAAAGAAAAAAAAACCGTGTAACCAAGTTTTTATGCGAACTCAATGTCTGTATTCCTACATATTTATTCTCTTTTAGTATTTAGATTTGTGAAGTTTCAGTTTTAAGTATATCTCAATACAATTGAATGAATATTGATTTCATTTCAAAAATATTTAATGAACTTAGTAGAACATAACCATATATTTACTTAGCAGTTTTTGTGCGATCTCAATATCTGTATTCCTACATATTTATTCTTAACGTAATTTTTAACTCAATAGAATTAAGTAAATGCTACATAATCATTGTATTAGTTAACTAGTTTCGGTCAGCAGCTTCGCCCGCGTGTAAGTAGGTGGGTTACCATGACTACAATTTTAGTGTGGGTAAGAGATGGCGCTAGACAACCTGTAGAGCTCTGTCTCTTACCCACACTGGAATAAGAATAAAACAATCTAATTTTGACATAAGCGATGGCGCTGTTCTTCGCACCATCAAAAAATTGCAACGCTATCGTTGTGCTTAGTGATGACGAGAGACCCAGTTACTTGATAGTGGCCACGAACGACCTAATATTCAGCGTGTACCAAACGGAATGTATTGCAGGTTTACTCAGACAAGCCTTAATTCATGACTACGAGATGATTTTTTGGCGTGGGATTTGGTGAAATATATAGAAAGAAAGAAATCGAGATTGTAACAACGATATCGTGTAAAATACCTATTCCCTTATTAATTAACGTGGAGTATAGTTACAACTAGTATAATAGCAGATTTTGCATCATCATCATCATGTTGCCCTAATCCTATTTTATTTGTCGTACGGGAAATCTCTCTCCCCGTGCGTTTTGTCGATTACTCTTACACTTGCCCGTTTATTTAGTTTTTGGAACTTTCCGAGTTTGTTCTTCTTTCTCTTCATCTTTTTAGCGACTTTAGTACCTACTTTCAATTTACGTTTCTGTGTCCATTTTCGCTTTGGATTTCGGTTCCAACTCCAACAAAATATGTTTTCAATTTCAATTCCGCTACCTAATTCATTCCGATATAATCACTAATCACACGCATTATGTCACGAGCCGTAAGGATGCTGAACATTATTGCTAATGACGTGGATCTATTTCACTGCAGCCTCCCGTGGTTCACGGAAGCAGCACAAAGGTGCATTGAAAGTATAACCTGCGCGACAGGTTAATTAATAAATATTGTATGTTTGTGTTGTTTGTTATGTTTCTTTAAATGTTTTTTATACAATATAACTGGTGATAGCATCGCATTAGCGTTGGTTGCTGTAATGATGTTATCTACATAATTTTAAATAAATAAATTATATTTCTACTGTATAGATTCGTTCTCTCTCGCACTGAACCAATGATAATTCTAATAGTATGGCTACAGGTACATAGATGTTTTACCTGTAGTGTCGAAAATAAGTTTGTTTGTAACTAGATTTTTTTTAAATTAAATGTAAATGAATTTATTTGTATATAAAAAAATTGTCTTCGGGTTGTTTGTTGTAACAGTTAAAATAAAACATTTAATTTGATTATTTTTATTTTTCAGCCATGAATGTGTTTTTATTTAATAGTGCACGAAATTTTTATAAATAGAGACTTAGAAGCAGGATACAAGAACAGGTACTTATTTGGTACTGCTCATTTTCAGGTCAACATTCTTTTCCTCCAGTCTTCCCACCACAATTCTATCGGCTAAGACGAAACACCACGGAACATGCTCCGGAACATCTGACGCCAGACAGTACATCGTCACCAGCAGAAGGTAAGTGTCAGCCCTTGGTGTCTGTATAGTGTTGAAAATCAGTTCGTAACTTTAGACTTTTTATTCAATTTTAATGATATTTTTCGTAAAAAAAAAAAAATGTATTTGGGTTGTCTGTTGTAACAGTTAAAATAAAAAGTTAAATTTGATTATTTTTATATTACAGCCATGAATTCGATTTTAAATGTGTTTTAAATAGAGATTTAGGAGCAGGATACAAGAACAGGTACTTAATTGGTACTGCTCAGTTTCAGTTCAACATTATTTTCCTCCAGTCTTCCCAGCACAAATTTATCAGCTAAGAGAGAACACCACGGAAGATGCTCCGGAATATCTGACGCCAGACAGTACATCGTCACAAGCAGAAGGTAAATGTCAGCCGTTGGTGTAATTCGTAACGATAAACATTGACTTATGTATAGGGTAGGGATATGGATAGGTGGGACCGCGCGTTATTCTGACACCACAGTTTGGCCCACCCTAGGCTCCACTAGACCAAACCGAACCCGACACGGTTGGCTATCTTCGTGAGCGGTCGTGTGCGCAAAACTTTTCGGATAACCTTATTAATATAATAATAATAATATTCCACAACTATCACACAACGCCGTCTAGTCCCAAGCTAAGCAGAACTTGTGTTATGAGTAGGTACTAGACAAGTGATAAACATATTTATAGATTTCTAAATACTATATTATAGATAAATTACACCCAGCACAGAGCAAGTGATAATGCTTATCACAGAAACATTTGTTCTGGGTGGGAATCGAACCCACGACCTCCGGCATAGCAGTCAGGGCCACTAACCACTAGACGTACAGGCCAGTCCTGACCATATTATCACTATTTTTATGACATTAAAAGAGAAACCATCTTCGCCTTTCTATTGAAACTGGTTTGGGGTATATTTGTTGGATCGTTTCAAAGTTTCTCACAATTTGAAGATCTTTGTGCAGAGGCCTTATTCTTGTTCTGAAATAAAAATGTTTAAAATTACGTTTTTGCTATAGGCGTCGAATATACTTTAATAAGCATTTTGCAAAAAAATAGGTATATAAATTGAAATTACAATCAGACACTTCAATTTTATTTATATGTATCTGAAATTTGTCGTTTCTTTTCAGATACATTAGAAATTGGTGAATGGTATTATCTACCAAAAGACAATTGGGAGGTACGCCAGATTAGCGGTGGAAATGGAGGGACAGTTTTGAAAATTTACGATCATCTCTATAGTGAAGACAGTGTTGTTAGGGTCGATGTCTGTTGTTTTATACAGTGGAAGTGCTTGCGCGATAGCTGCCCTTCCCGTATAGCCGTGCCCTGTGACTTTTCAAACGAACATTTATTCTCTGAATTAACCCCCCATAATCATGGAACGCTGCTTACACCCAGATGTGTTCAAAAAATTATCTACTAGAAACAAATTGTGTCGGATCTTCTAGATGTATCGATTGGAACATCAGCAAGCCTAGCCAAGAAACGACCGTTTTGTTTCGAATCTCTATCGTCGATTGCCTCGAGTCGATACCTGTATTCTGTCCACATGAGTGAGCGTTGAGATGATGTCAACACCAAGGAATGGGAGGCGTGGCCGACTCCAAGCAATCGAAATGAAACGGTCGTAAATTCACTAGGCCTGCAGATGTTTTTTCCTCCACAGACGCTTAACGAAATACTCTTTTTTTAATCCCAAAACTAGGAAACACAAACTATTCTCTTAATAACATTAGTGTAAAGTCTAATACGTAACATTACGCGTGATTAGTTAGATTGTGTGTCATTAAAAAAAAAAAAAAAAACAAAAAAACAACAACGTGTAGTCAATGTCTGTATTCCTAAATATTTATTCTTTTTATAATTAGATTATCAACATTTTCGTGTTAAGGATATCTTAATAAAATTGATTAAATGTTGATTACATTTTAAAAATATTAAATCAACGTAGTAAAAAAAATACACGGACACACACAAGACACGCTCTAACCACAAATGAATTTGGTACAGAAGACAATCTACATACAAAGCGCGCACGAGCAACGCATACAGACACTGCTCACGGACACGATATCTCGTCTCAATCGCCCGGTCGCACTCGTACAATTCGGCGCAACGCGCTGACCCTAACGCGATCGCCTAGCGTAGATATAAAAAGTGAAGTACATACATGAGATTGACTTCTGTAACTATCTATTTTGTGCTTTAACCGTGTACGGTGCTTAGTTACATTCAAATCCGTTCAGTCGTTCGTGCATGTAGAAGTACACATACCTACACACCCCCACCACCTCCCACCTTTTTATTATTAGTGTGAAGTGAGATAACGTGTTTAGTTAGTTTTGTGTGTTAATCATAGATTTAAAAAAAAAAAAAAAACAACGGGTATGATCTAAATGTCTATATTCCTAGATATTTATTCTCTTTTAGTATTTATATTTGTGACGTTTTAGTGTTAAGTATATCTCAATAAATTGGAATAATTAGGTTTGTGTGTTATTAAAAAATATATATAAGAAAAAAAAACACTGTATTAAAGTTTTTATGCGATCTCAATGTCTATATTCCTAGATATTTATATACTATTAGTATTTACATTTGCGAAGTTTTAGAATTAAATATATCTTAATAAAATTGATTAACTAGGTTTGTGTGTTATTACAAAAAAATGGAAAAGAAAAAAAACATCGTGTATTCAAGTTTCTATGCGATCTCAATGTCTGTATTCCTTTATATTTATTCTCTTTTAGTATTTAGATTTGATAAGTAGTATATCTCAATAAAATTGAATAAATATTGATATCATTTTAAAAATATTTAATGAACTTAGTAGAACATAACCATATATTTACTTGGCAGTTTTTGTGCGATCTCAATGTCTGTATTCCTACATATTTATTCTTAATGTAATTTTTATCTTAATAGAATTAAGTAAATGCTACATAATCATTGTATTAGTTAACTAGTTTCGGTCAGCAGCTTCGCCTGCGTGTAAGTAGGTGGGTTACCATGACTACAATTTTAGTGTGGGTAAGAGATGGCGCTAGACAACCTGTAGAGCTCTGTCTCTTACCCACACTGGAATAAGAATAAAACAATCTAATTTTGACATAACCGATGGCGTTGTTCTTCGCACCATCAAAAAATGCAACGCTATCGTTGTGCTTAGTGATTATGAGAGCACGATTCTGAGGACCCAGTTACACCATAGTTGCCACGAACGACCTAACATTCAGCGTGTAGCAAAGGGAACGTATTGCAGGTTTACTCAGACAAGCCTTGCTTCATGACTACGAGATGATTTTTTGGCGTGGGTTTTGGTAAAATATATAGAAAGAAAGAAATCGAGAGTGTAACAACGATATCGTGTAAAATACCTAATACCTTATTAATTAACGTGGAGTATAGTTACAACCAGTATAATAGCAGATTTTGCATCATCATCATCATGTTGCCCTTGTCCCATTTTATTTAGGATCGGCGTAACATGTATTTGTCGTACGGGAAACCTCTCTCCCCGTGCGTTCTGTCGATTACTCTTACACTTGCCCGTTTATTTAGTTTTTGGAACTTTTCGAGTTTGTTCTTCTTCTTTCTCTTCATCTTTTCAGCGATTTTAGTACCTACTTTCAATTTACGTTTCTGTGTCCATTTTCGCTTTCGATTTCGGTTCCAACTCCAACAAAATATATTTAGAATTCCGCTACCTAATTCGTTTCGATAAAATCACAAATCACACGCATTATGTCACGAGCCATAAGGATGCTGAACATTATTGCTAATGACGTGGATCTATTTCACTGCAGCCTCCCGCGGTTCACGGAAGCAGCACAAAGATGCATTGAAAGTATAACCTGCGCTACAGGTTAATTAATATATATTGTATATTTGTGTTGTTTGTTATGTTTCTTTAAATGTTTTTTATACAATATAACTGGTGATAGCATCGCATTAGCGTTGGTTGCTGTAATGATGTTATCTACATAATTTTAAATAAATAAATTATATTTCTACTGTATAGATTCGTTCTCTCTCGCACTGCACCAATGATAATTTTAATAGTATGGCTACAGGTACATAGATGTTTTACCTGTATAGTGTCGAAAATAAGTTTGTTTGTTACTAGATTTTTTTTTAAATTCAATGTAAATGAATTTATTTGTATATAAAAAAATTTTCTTTGGGTTGTTTGTTGTAACAGTTAAAATAAAACATTAAATTTGATTATTTTTATTTTTCAGCCATGAATGTGTTTTTATTTAATAGTGCACGAAATTTTTATAAATAGAAACTTAGAAGCAGGATACAAGAACAGGTACTTATTTGGTACTGCTCATTTTCAGGTCAATATTCTTTTCCTCCAGTCTTCCCACCACAATTCTATCGGCTAAGACGAAACACCACGGAACATGCTCCGGAACATCTGACGCCAGACAGTACATCGTCACCAGCAGAAGGTAAGTGTCAGCCCTTGGTGTCTGTATAGTGTTGAAAATCAGTTCGTAACTTTAGACTTTTTATTCAATTTTAATGATTTTTTTTTTGTAACAAAAAATTATGTATTTGGGTTGTCTGTTGTAACAGTTAAAATAAAAAGTTAAATTTGATTATTTTTATATTACAGCCATGAATTTGATTTTAAATATGTTATAAATAGAGATTTAGGAGCAGGATACAAGAACAGGTACTTATTTGGTACTGCTCAGTTTCAGTTCAACATTGTTTTCCTCCAGTCTTCCCAGCACAAATTTATCAGCTAAGAGAGAACACCACGGAACATGCTCCGGAATATCTGACGCCAGACAGTACATCGTCACCAGCAGAAGGTAAGTGTCAGCCCTTGGTGTAATTCGTAACGATAAACATTGACTTATGTATATGGTAGGGACATGGTTAGGTGGGACTGCGCGTTATTCTGTCACCACAGATTGGTCCACCGTAGGCTCCACTAGACCAAACCGAACCCGACACGGTTGGCTATCTTCGTGAGCGGTCGTGTGCGCAAAACTTTTCGGATGACCTTATTAATATAATAATAATAATATTCCACAACTATCACACAACGCCGTCTAGTCCCAAGCTAAGCAGAACTTGTGTTATAAGTACTAGACAAGTGATAAACATATTTATATATTTCTAAATACTATATTATAGATAAATTACACCCAGCACAGAGCAAATGATGATGCTTATCACAGAAACATTTGTTCTGGGTGGGAATCGAACCCACGACCTCCGGCATAGCAGTCAAGGCCACTAACCACTAGACATACAGGCCAGTCCTGACCCTATTATCACTATTTTTTTGACATTAAAAGAGAAACCATCTTCGCCTTTCTATTGAAACTGGTTTGGGGTATATTTGTTGGATCGTTTCAAAGTTTGTCACAATTTGAAGATCTTTGTGCAGAGGCCTTATTCTTGTTCTGAAATAAAAATGTTTAAAATTACGTTTTTGCTATAGGTGTCGAATATACTGTAATAAGCATTTTGCAAAAAAAATATATAAATTGAAATTACAATCAAACACTTCAATTTTATTTATATGTATCTGAAATTTGTCGTTTCTTTTCAGATACATTAGAAATTGGTGAATGGTATAATCTACCAAAAGACAATTGGGAGGTACGCCAGATTAGCGGTGGAAATGGAGGGACAGTTTTGAAAATTTACGATCATCTCTATAGTGAAGACAGTGTTGTTAGGGTCGATGTCTGTTGTTTTATACAGTGGAAGTGCTTGCGCGATAGCTGCCCTTCCCGTATAGCCGTGCCCTGTGACTTTTCAAACGAGCATTTATTCTCAGAATTAACCCCTCATAATCATGGAACGCTGCTTACACCCAGATGTGTTCAAAAAATTGTCTACTAGAAACAAATTGTGTCGGATCTTCTAGATGTATCGATTGGAACATCAGCAAGCCTAGCCAAGAAACGACCGTTTTGTTTCGAATATCTTTCGTCGATTGCCTCGAGTCGATACCTGTATTCTGTCCACATGAGTGAGCGTTGAGATGATGTCAACACCAAGGAATGGGAGGCGTGGCCGACTCCAAGCAATCGAAATGAAACGGTCGTAAATTCACTAGGCCTGCAGATGTTTTTTCCTCCACAGACGCTTAACGAAATACTCTTTTTTTTAATCCCAAAACTAGGAAACACAAACTATTCTCTTAATAACATTAGTGTAAAGTCTAATACGTAACATTACGCGTGATTAGTTAGATTGTGTCATTAAAAAAAAAAAAAAAAAACAACGTGTAGTCAATGTCTGTATTCCTAAATATTTATTCTTTTTTATAATTAGATTATCAAAATTTTAGTGTTAAGGATATCTTAATAAAATTGATTAAATGTTGATTACATTTTAAAAATATTAAATCAACGTAGTAAAAAAAATACACGGGGACACACAAGGCACGCTCTAACCACAAATGAATTTGGTACAGAAGACAATCTACATATAAAGCGCGCACGAGCAACGCATACAAGACACTGCTCACGGACACGATATCTCGTCTCAATCGCCCGGTCGCACTCGTACAATCCGGCGCAACGCGCTGACCCTAACGCGATCGCCTAGCGTAGATATAAAAAGTGAAGTACATACATGAGATTGACTTCTGTAACTATCTATTTTGTGCTGTAACCGTGTACGGTGCCTAGTTACATTCAAATCCGTTCAGTCGTTCGGGCATGTAGAAGTACACATACCCACGCACCCCTACCATCTTCCACCTTTTTATTATTAGTGTGAAGTGAGATCACGTGTTTAGTCAGTTTTGTGTGTTATTCATAGAAAAACTAAAATAAAAAAAAAACAACGTATATGATCTAAATGTCTATATTCCTAGATATATATTCTCTTTTAGTATTTAGATTTGCGACGTTTTAGTGTTAAGTATATCTCAATAAAATGGATATAGGTTTGTGTGTTATTAAAAAAAAATATAAGAAAAAAAACACTGTATTAAAGTTTTTATGCGATCTCAATGTCTATATTCCTAGATATTAATGTAGTATTAGAATTTACATTTGCGAAGTTTTAGAATTAAATATATCTTAATAAAATTGATTAATTAGGTATGTGTGTTATTAAAACAAAATGGAAAAAAAAGAAAAAAAAACCGTGTAACCAAGTTTTTATGCGATCTCAATGTCTGTATTCCTACATATTTATTCTCTTTTAGTATTTAGATTTGTAAAGTTTTAGTTTTAAGTATATCTCAATACAATTGAATGAATATTGATTTCATTTTAAAAATATTTAATGAACTTAGTAGAACATAACCATATATTTACTTAGCAGTTTTTGTGCGATCTCAATGTCTGTATTCCTACATATTTATTCTTAACGTAAATTTAATCTCAATAGAATTAAGTAAATGCTACATAATCATTGTATTAGTTAACTAGTTTCGGTCAGCAGCTTCGCCCGCGTGTAAGTAGGTGGGTTACCATGACTACAATTTTAGTGTGGGTAAGAGATGACGCTAGGCAACCTGTAGAGCTCTGTCTCTTACCCACACTGGAATAAGAATAAAACAATCTAATTTTTACATAACCGATGGCGTTGTTCTTCGCACCATCAAAAAATGCAACGCTATCTTTGTGCTTAGTGATGACGAGAGCACGATTCTGAGGACCCAGTTTCACCATAGTGGCCACGAACGACCTAACATTCAGCGTGTAGCAAACGGAATGTATTGCAGGTTTACTCAGACAAGCCTTGATTCATGACTACGAGATGATTTTTTGGCGTGGGATTTGGTGAAATATATAGAAAGAAAGAAATCGAGAGTGTAACAACGATATCGTGTAAAATACCCATTTCTTTATTAATTAACGTGGAGTATAGTTACAAGCAGTATAATAGCAGATTTTGCATCATCATCATCTTGCCCTTATCCCATTTTATTTAGGATCGGCGTAACATGTTTATATTTGTCGTGCGGGAAACCTCTCTCCCCGTGCGTTCTGTCGATTACTCTTATACTTGCCCGTTTATTTAGTTTTTGGAACTTTCTGAGTTTGTTCTTCATTTATACTATCTTTTTAGCGATTTTAGTACCTACTTTCAATTTACGTTTCTGTGTCCATTTTCACTTTCCATTTCGGTTCCAATTCCAACAAAATATATTTAGAATTCCGCTTCCTAATTCGTTTCTATATAATTACTAATCACACGCATTATATTTCTACTGTATAGATTTGTTCTCTCTCGCACTGAACCAATGATAATTCTTATAGTATGGCTACAGGTACATAGATGATTTACTTGTATAGTGTGGAAAATAAGTTTGTTTGTAATTTTTTTTTTTTATTGAATTGTTCAAAAAAAAATTGTATTCGGGTTGTTTGTTGTAACTGTGAAAATAAAACATTTAATTTGATTATTTTTATTTTTCAGCCATGAATGTGTTTTTATTTAATAGTGCACGAAATTTTTATAAATAGAGACTTAGAAGCAGGATACAAGAACAGGTACTTACTTGGTACTGCTCATTTTCAGGTCAACATTCTTTTCCTCCAGTCTTCCCACCACAATTTTATCGGCTAAGACGAAACACCACGGAACATGCTCCGGAACAGCTGACGCCAGACAGTACATCGTCACCAGCAGAAGGTAAGTGTCAGCCCTTAGTGTCTGTATAGTGTCGAAAATCAGTTTGTAACTTCAGATTTTTTATTTAATTTTAATGAATTTTTTCGTAAAAAAAAAAATGCATTTGGATTGTCTGTTGTAACAGTTAAAATAAATAGTTAAATTTGATTATTTTTATATTACAGCCATGAATTTGATTTTAAATGTTTATACAAAAAATGTTTATATATAAATAGAGATTTAGGAGCAGGATACAAGAACAGGTACTTATTTGGTACTGCTCAGTTTCAGTTCAACATTATTTTCCTCCAGTCTTCCCAGCACAAATTTATCAGCTAAGAGAGAACATCACGGAACATGCTCCGGAATATCTGACGCCAGACAGTACATCGTCACCAGCAGAAGGTAAGTGTCAGCCGTTGGTGTAATTCGTAACGATAAACATTGACTTATGTATAGGGTAGGGACATGTATAGGTGGGACCGCGCGTTATTCTGACACCACAGTTTGGCCCACCGTAGGCTGCACTAGACCAAACCGAACCCGACACGGTCGGCTATTTTCGTGAGTGGTCGTGTGCGCAAAACTTTTCGGATGACCTTATTAATATAAAAATAATATTCCACAACTATCACATAACGCCGTCTAGTCCCAAGCTAAGCAGAATTTGTGTTATGGGTACTAGACAACTGATAAACATATTTATATATTTCTAAATACATATATATTATAGATAAATTACACCCAGCACAGAGTAAATGATGATGCTAATCACAGAAACATTTGTTCTGGGTGGGAATCGAATCCACGACCTCCTGCATAGCAGTTAGGGCCACTAACCACTAGACATACAAGCCAGTCCTGACACTATCATTACTATTTATATAACATTAAAAGAGAAACCATCTTTGCCTTTCTATTGAAACTGGTTTGGGGTATATTTGTTGGATCGTTTCAAAGTTTGTCACAATTTGAAGATCTTTGTGCATAAAAATGTTTAAAATTACGTTTTTGCTGTAGGTGTCGAATATACTTTAATGAGCATTTTGCAAAAAAATACATAAATTGAAATTACAATCAGACACTTCAATTTTATTTATATGTATCTGAAATGTGTCGTTTCTTTTCAGATACATTAGAAATTGGTGAATGGTATAATCTACCAAAAGACAATTGGGAGGTACGCCAGATTAGCGGTGGAAATGGAGGGACAGTTTTGAAAATTTACGATCATCTCTATAATGAAGACAGTGTTGTTAGGGTCGATGTCTGTTGTTTTATACAGTGGAAGTGCTTGCGCGATAGCTGCCCTTCCCGTATAGCCGTGCCCTGTGACTTTTCAAACGAGCATTTATTCTCAGAATTAACCCCTCATAATCATGGAACGCTGCTTACACCCAGATGTGTTCAAAAAATTGTCTACTAGAAACAAATTGTGTCGGATCTTCTAGATGTATCGATTGGAACATCAGCAAGCCTAGCCAAGAAACGACCGTTTTGTTTCGAATATCTTTCGTCGATTGCCTCGAGTCGATTCCTTTGTTCTGACCACATGAGAGTGCGTTGAGATGACGTCAACACCAAGGAATGGGAGGCGTGGCCGAC
Source organism: Mythimna lalbum (assembly GCA_949319445.1). NCBI lineage: Eukaryota > Metazoa > Arthropoda > Insecta > Lepidoptera > Noctuidae > Mythimna > Mythimna lalbum. Next base: position 18,651,411 of record OX439356.1, on the reverse strand, counting down.
TCCAGGCAATCGAAATGAAACGGTCGTAAATTCACTAGGCCTGCAGATGTTTTTTCTACAGATGCTTAACGAAATACTCTTTTTTTTTAATCCCAAAACTAGGAAACACAAACTATTCTCTTAATAACATTAGTGTAAAGTGTAATACGTAACATTACGCGTGATTAGTTAGATTGTGCGTCATTAAAAAAAAAAAAAACAAAAAAAAAAACAATGTGTACTCAATGTCTGGATTCCTAAATATTTATTCTTTTTTTATAATTAGATTATCAAAATTTTAGTGGATTAATTAGTTTTGAGTGTTATTAAAAAAATATATATAAGAAAAAAAAAACCGGTATTAAAGTTTTTGTGCGATCTCAATGTCTGTATTCCTACATATTTATTCTTAACGTAATTTTTATCTCAATAGAATTAAGAAAATGCTACATATAATCATTGTATTAGTTAACTAGTTTCTGTCAGCAGCTTCGCCCGCGTGTAAGTAGGTGGGTTACCAATTTTAGTGTGGGTAAGAAATGGCGCTAGACAACCTGTAGAGCTCTTCTCTTACCGACACTGGAATAAGAATAAAACAATCTTTTGATATAACCGATGGCGTTGTTCTTCACACCATCACAAAATGCAACGCTATCGTTGTGCTAAGTGATGACGAGAGCACGATTCTGAGGACCCAGTTATACCATAGTAGCCACCACGGAATAAAGAAAACTAGAGGAAGTGCCTCTTAAATATGGCGCGTGTGTCAACAGTAGGCGCAATTCGCCTATTACATATTACATACTAGTGCAGGTGAATATGGCATCTATTTCAAAGGCACTAGCGTTCTGAATAGAATAAATTGGTTACAGCGCCATCTAGCGTTGAGTAGCCGAACTCGTTGTAAATTGGTTAAAACTTCTTTATTGTTCGTGTCATGTCAAATAATAACAACTTTCTTACGTTGTAATAAGACCTAATTTATGAAAGCAATAAGAATATGATTTGTAAAAGTTAAGTTTGTAATTCGTAGCTTCGTAGCCAATCATATTACTGTTTTTTATGTGTGTAACGTACAATTTGATACGGAAATGTGTGAGTTTGGCGACACTGGTTCCCGTGCTTAGCCACGTTAGGGGCACTTCTACCTATATTTTCTGTTCTGTGGTAGCCACGAACGACCTAACATTCAGCGTGTAGCAAATGGAATGTATTGCAGGTTTACTCAGACAAGCCTTGATTCATGACTACGAGATAATTTTTTGGCGTGGGATTTGGTGAAATATATAGAAAGAAAGAAATCGAGAGTGTAACAACGATATCGTGTAAAATACCTAATACCTTATTAATTAACGTGGATTATAGTTACAACCAGTATAATAGCAGATTTTGCATCATAATCATCATGTTGCCCTTGTCCCATTTTATTTAGGATTGGCGTATCATGTTTTTTTCCGATATAAGGTCCGATAAATTTTCATCGGACCTTATATCGGAGGTTTATATTTGTCGCACGGGAAACCTTTTCCCGTGCGTTCTGTCGATTACTCTTTCACTTGCCCATTCATCTAGTTTTTGGAACTTTCTGAGTTTGTTCTTCATTTATACTATCTTTTTAGCGATTTTAGTACCTACTTTCAATTTACGTTTCTGTGTCCATTTTCGCTTTCGATTTCGGTTCCAACTCCAACAAAATATATTTAAAATTCTGCTACCTAATTCGTTTCTATATAATCACTAATCACACGCATTATATTTCTACTGTATAGATTGGTTCTCTCTCGCACTTAACCAATGATAATTCTAATAGTATGGCTACAGGTACATAGATGTTTTACCTGTATAGTGTCGAAAATAAGTTTGTTTGTAACTATATTTTTTTTAATTCAATGTAAATGAATTTATTTGTTTAAAAAAAAATTGTATTCGGGTTGTTTGTTGTAACAGTTAAAATAAAATATTTAATTTGATTATTTTTATTTTTCAGCCATGAATGTGTTTTTATTTTATAGTGCACGATATTTTTATAAATAGAAACTTAGAAGCAGGATACAAGAACAGGTACTTATTTGGTACTGCTCATTTTCAGGTCAACATTCTTTTCCTCCAGTCTTCCCACCACAATTCTATCGGCTAAGACGAAACACCACGGAACATGCTCCGGAACATCTGACGCCAGACAGTACATCGTCACCAGCAGAAGGTAAGTGATAACTTTAGATTTTTTACTTAAATTTTAATGAATATTTTTGTAAAAAATAAAATTGTATTTGGGTTGTCTGTTTTAACAGTTAAAATAAAAAGATAAATTTGATTATTTTTATATCACAGCCATGATTTGATTTTAAATGTTTTTATAAATAGAGATTTAGGAGCAAGATACAAGAACAGGTACTTATTTGGTACTGCTCAGTTTCAGTTCAACATTATTTTCCTCCAGTCTTCCCAGCACAAATTTATCAGCTAAGAGAGAACACCACGGAACATGCTCCGGAATATCTGACGCCAGACAGTACATCGTCACAAGCAGAAGGTAAGAGTCAGCCCTTGGTGTAATTCGTAACGATAAACATTGGCTTATGTATAGGGTAGGGATATGGATAGGTGGGACCGCGCGTTATTCTGACACCACAGTTTGGCCCATCGTAGGCTCCACTAGTCCAAACCGATCCAGACACGGTCGGCTATCTTCGTGAGCGGTCGTGTGCGCAAAACTTTTCGGATGACCTTATTAAAAATTTTACCCAGCACAGAGCAAATGATGATGCTTATCACAGAAACACTTGATCTGGGTGGGAATCGAACCCACGACCTCTGGCATAGAAGTCAGGGCCACTAACCACTAGACATACACGTTTTTGCTATAGGTGTTGAATATACTCTAATAAGCATTTTGATAAAAATATATATTGAAGTTACAATCAGACACTTCAATTTTATTTATATGTATCTGAAATTTGTCGTTTCTTTTCAGATACATTAGAAATTGGTGAATGGTATAATCTACCAAAAGACAATTGGGAGGTACGCCAGATAAGCGGTGGAAATGGAGGGACAGTTTTGAAAATTTACGATCATCTCTATAGTGAAGACAGTGTTGTTAGGGTCGATGTCTGTTGTTTTATACAGTGGAAGTGCTTGCGCGATAGCTGCCCTTCCCGTATAGCCGTGCCCTGTGACTTTTCAAACGAACATTTATTCTCAGAACTAACCCCCCATAATCATGGAACGCTGCTTACACCCAGATGTGTTCAAAAAATTATCTACTAGAAACAAATTGTGTCGGATCTAATAGATGTATCGATTGGAACATCAGCAAGCCTAGCCAAGAAACGACCGTTTTGTTCCGAATTTCTATCGTCGATTGCCTCGAGTCGGTCACGTCTCCAATTCCTTTGTTCTGTCCACATGAGAGAGCGTTGAGATGATGTCAACACCAAGGAATGGGAGGCGTGGCCGACTGCAGGCAATCGAAATAAAACGGTCGTAAATTTACTAGGCCTGCAGATGTTTTTTCCACAGATGCTTAACGAAATACTAATTGTTTAAATCCCAAAACTAGGAAACACAAACTATTTTCTTAATAACTTTAGTGTAAAGTGTAATACGTAACATTACACGTGATTAGTTAGATTGTGTGTATTTAAAAAAAAAAACAACGTTTAGTCAATGTCTGTTAATTCAATTTCTAAATATTTTTTTTTTTTTATATAATTAGATTATCAAAATTTTAGTATTAAGAATATCTTAATAAAATTGATTAAATGTTAAATAACATTTTTAAAATATTAACTCAACGTAGTAAAAAAAGTACACGGACACACCAGACACGCTCTAACCACAAATTAAATTGGTACAGAAGACAATCTACATACAAAGCGACACTGCTCACGGACACGATATCTCGGCTCAACCGCCCGGTTGCACTCGTACAATTCGGCGCAACGTGCTGACCCTAACGCGATCGCCTAGCGTAGATATAAAAAATGAAGTACATACATGAGATTGACTTCTGTAACTATCTATTTTGTGCTTTAACCGTGTACGGTGCCTAGTTACATTCAAATCCGTTCAGTCGTTCGGGCATGTAGAAGTACACATACACACGCACCCCCACCGTCTTCCACAATTTTATTATTAGTGTGAAGTGAGATAACGTGTTTAGTTAGTTTTGTGTGTTAATCATAGAAAAAAAAAATTAATAAACAACGTGTATGATCTAAATGTCTATATTCCTAGATATATATTCTCTTTTAGTATTTAGATTTGCGACGTTTTAGTGTTAAGTATATCTCAATAAATTGGATTAATAAGGTTTGTGTGTTATTAAAATATATATACAATTTTTTATGCGATCTCAATGTCTATATTCCTAGATATTAATATACTATTAGTATTTACATTTGCGAAGTTTTAGGATTAAAGATATCGCAATAAAATTGATTAATTAGGTTAGTGTGTTATTAAAAAAATGGAAAAGAAAAAAACAGCGTGTATTCAATTTTCTATGCGATCTCAATGTCTTTGTTCGTACATATTTATTCTCTTTTAGTATTTAGATTTGTGAAGTTTTAGAATTAAATATATCTTAATAAAATTGATTAATTAGGTTAGTGTGTTATTAAAAAAAATGGAAAAAAAAACACCGTGTAACCAAGTTTTTATGCGATCCCAATGTCTGTATTCCTACATATTTATTCTCTTTTAGTATTTAGATTTGTGAAGTTTTAATTTCAAGTATATCTCAATACAATTGAATGAATATTGATGTCATTTTAAGAATATTTAATGAACTTAGTAGAACATAACCAAATATTTACTTAGCAGTTTTTGTGCGATCTCAATGTCTGTATTCCTACATATTTATTCTTAACGTAATTTTTATCTCAATAGAATTAAGTAACTGCTACATAATGATTGTATTAGTTAACTAGTTTCGGTCAGCAGCTTCGCCCGCGTGTAAGTAGGTGGGTTACCATGACTACAATTTTAGTGTGGGTAAGAGATGACGCTAGACAACCTGTAGAGCTCTGTCTCTTACCCACACTGGAATAATTATAAAACAATCTAATTTTGACATAACCGATGGCGTTGTTCTTCGCACCATCAAAAACTGCAACGCTATCGTTGTGCTTAGTGATGACGAGAGCACGATTCTGAGGACCCAGTTACACCATAGTGGCCACGAACTGCCTAACATTCAACGTGTAGCAAACGGAATGTATTGCAGGTTTACTCAGACAAGCCTGATGACTACGAGATGATTTTTTGGCGTGGGATTTGGTGAAATATATAGAAAGAAATCAAGATTGTAACAACGATATCGTGTAAAATACCTATTCCTTTATTAATAAACGTGGAGTATAGTTACAACCAGTATAATAGCAGATTTTGCATCATCATCGTCATCTTGCCCTTATACCATTTTATTTAGGATCGGCGTAACATGTTGTTTTCCGATATAAAGTCCGATAAATTTTCATCTGACCTTATATCGGAGGTTTATATTTGTCGTACGGGAAACCTCTCTCCCCGTGCGTTCTGTCGATTACTCTTTCACTTGCCCTTTTATTTAGTTTTCGAAACGTTCTGAGTTTGTTATTCATTTATACTATCCGAGTTTTTTTTTGCGATATTAGTACCTACTTTCAATTTACGTTTCTGTGTCCATGTTCGCTTTCGATTTCGGTTCCAATTCCAACAAAATACATTTAGAATTCCGCTTCCTAATTCGTTCGGATATAATAACTAATCACACGCATTTTATCTCTACTGTATAGATCCGTTCTCTCTCGCACTGAACCAATGATAATTCTAATAGTATGGCTACAGGTACATAGATGTTTTACCTGCATAGTATCGAAAATAAGTTTGTTTGTAACAAGTTTTTAATTCAATGTAAATGAATTTATTTGTATAAAAAAAATGTATTCGGGTTGTTTGTTGTAACAGTTAAAATAAAAAAAAAATAAAAAATTGATGTTTTTTATTTTTCAGCCATGAATGTGTTTTTATTTTATAGTGCACGAAACTTTTATAAATAGAGATTTAGGAGCAGGATACAAGAACAGGTACTTATTTGGTACTGCTCATTTTCAGGTCAACATTCTGTTCCTCCAGTCGTCCCACCACAAATTGATCGGCTAAGACAAAACACCACGGAACAAGCTCCGGAAAATCTGAGGTCAGACAGTACATCGTCACCAGCAGACGGTAAGTGTCAGCCCTTGGTGTCTGTATAGTGTTGAAAATCAGTTTGTAACTTTAGACTTTTTATTCAATTTTAATGTTTTTTTTTTTCTTTGTAAAAAAAAAATTTGTATTCGGGTTGTATGTTGTAACAGTTAAAATAAAAAGTGAAATTTGATTATTTTAATATTACACTCATGAATTTGATTTTAAATGTTTTATAAATAGAGATTTAGGAGCAGGATACAAGAACAGGTACTTATTTGGTACTGCTCATTTTCAGGTCAACATTCTGTTCCTCCAGTCGTCCCACCACAAATTGATCGGCTAAGACAAAACACCACGGAACATGCTCCGGAAAATCTGAGGTCAGACAGTACATCGTCACCAGCAGAAGGTAAGTGTCAGCCCTTGGTGTCTGTATAGTGTTGAAAATCAGTTTGTAACTTCAGATTTTTTATTCAATTTTAATGAATTTATTTGTTTAAAAAAAAATGTATTCGGGTTGTCTGTTGTAACAGTTAAAATAAAAAGTGTAATTTGTTTATTTTTATATTACAGTCATGAATTTGATTTTAAATGTTTTATAAATAGAGATTTAGGAGCAGGATGCAAGAACAGGTACTTATTTGGTACTGCTCAGTTTCAGGTCAACATTATTTTCCTCCAGTCGTCCCACCACAAATTGATCGGCTAAGACAAAACACCACGGAACAAGCTCCGGAAAATCTGAGGTCAGACAGTACATCGTCACCAGCAGAAGGTAAGTGTCAGCCCTTGGTGTCTGTATAGTAGAGATTTAGGAGCAGGATGCAAGAACAGGTACTTATTTGGTACTGCTCAGTTTCAGTTCGACATTATTTTTCTCCAGTTTTCCCAGCACAAATTTATCATCTAGTGTCAGCCCTTGGTCTAATTCGTAACGATAAACATTGACTTATGTATATGGTAGGGACATGGATAGGTGGAACTGCGCGGTATTCTGACACCACAGTTTGGCCCACCGTAGGCTCCACTAGACCAAACCGAACCCGACACGTTCGGCTATCTTCGTGAGCGATCGTGTGCGCAAAACTTTACGGATGACTTTATTAATATAATAATATTCCACAACTATCACACAACGCCGTCTAGTCCCAAGCTATGCAGAACTTGTGTTATGGGTACTAAACAACTGATAAACATATTTATATATTTCTGAATACATACATATTATAGATAAATTACATCCAGACACAGAGCAAATGATGATGCTCATCACATAAACATTTGTCCTGGGTGGGAATCGAACCCACGACCTCCGGCATAGCAGTCAAACCAACTGGCCAGTCTTGATCCTATTATTACTATTTATATGACAATAAAAAAGAAACCATCTTCGCCTTTCTATTGAACCTGGTTTGGGATACATTGGTTGGATCATTTCAAAGTTTGCCACAATTTGAAGATCTTTGTGCAGATGCCTTATTCATTTTCTGAAATAAAAATGTTTAATTTTACGTGTTTGCTGTAGGTGTCGAATGTACATAAGCATTTTGCAAAAAAGATATATAAATTGGAATTACAATCATTAGAATCACTACTTATTTTTAATCATTAAAATTACTACCTACTTATTAATTACTACTTTTTTTCCGGTGGGCAAAAATCATCTTATGACAGACAACCTCCGCTCTTGGGTGGAGCGGGATATAATGTCGACTCTAACTGACTAAAAACCCACCCGGTTCCTTCTAGCCTCTTCATACCGGGACACGAGCTTCCTTTCGGATAACCCTGGCCCCGGTAGGCTTCGATCCAGCTGCTGACAACTCCTTGAGACGCGCCGGAACAGTGTGCGCCGTCGACGTCTTGGGCTTGGTCCGGACAGTTACCGGACGATCGGACAAAGAGCTATCCATGGCTCGCCGTCCGCGAGCCCGCGTCTACGGTGGCCGGAAATCGGGATCGGAATCCCGGTGGCGGCGGCGAGGGCGCCGTTGCCTGATGCGGTCTGCCTCCTCCTTTGCTAGCATTACTGCTTCGCAGAAGGAGGCGACCGCCTGCCATTTCTCCTCGCTCCGGACCATGGCCTCGACCCAGGCCTGGCGTAAGAGGACTTCGCCGCCGATCGCCCCCACGAGGGCACGGCGATGCTTCGCCCAGGCAGGGCAAACCTCGACTGTGTGCTCCACCGTGTCCTCCGGGTGTTCCGCACAGTGGCGACACCCGGGTGAGACACCCGCTTCCGCTTTAATCTGAAACAGGTAACTCCCGAACGTGCCATGTCCGGTGAGGACCTGCGTCATGCGGAAGGTAAGGAGGCCGTGAGGTCTTTCCAGCCACGCCTCAAAGAGGGGACTTACCGCCATAATCGTGGCGTGCCCAGCACTAGGTTGCGATAGTCGCTGACGCCATATCACCATGAGATCCCGCCGGAGCTCTATCCGCCATGCCTTGACATGTCACGGCAGTGGACTTTCACCCCGGCGTTGCACGCGCATGTCGTGCATGTGTGCAAGGACTGTTGCCTCCAGATCCCATGGTGGTAGGCTAGCCAAAAGGCTCGCCGCTTCGCGGGAGATCGTGCGGTAACCCCGCACCATCCGTATTGCTATGACCCTCTGGCAGGCGTTCAGTATGGACGCCGGTCGCTTTTGCAGCGACGGTGCCTACACCGGCGCCCCGTAAAGGGCCATGGACCGAACGATCCCGGCGTAGAGCCTCCGGCAGGAAGCGTCTGGACCCCCTTAGTTGGGCAGGAGCCGCTTGAGAGCAGCCCCAGCCCGGATGAGTTTGGAAGCCAGACGTCAGGAAATGTTCTCCGAAATTCCACCAGCTGTCGAGGACGAGACCCAGGTACTTCATCGTCGACCCGACGCCGATGCGAACTCCTCCTACCGTAAGTTATTAATTACTACTTCAATTTTATTTACATCTATCTGAAATTTGTCGTTTCTTTTCAGATACATTAGAAATTGGGGAATGGTATTATCTACCAGAAGACAATTGGGAGGTACGCCAGGCTAGCGATGGAAATGGAGGGAAAGTTTTGAAAATTTACGATCATCTCTATAATGAAGGCAGTGTTGTTAAGGTCGATGACTGTTGTTTTATACAGTGGAAGTGCTTGCGCGATAGCTGCCCTTCCCGTGTAGCCATGCCCTGCGAAGTTTCAAACGAACCATTATTCACAGAATTAACTCCCCATAATCATGACAAGCTGCTTACACCCACATGTGTTCAAAAAAGTATCTACTAGAAACAAATTGTGTCTGATCTGATAGATGTATCGATTGGAACATCAGCAAGCCTAGCCAAGAAACGACCGTTTTGTTTCGAATCTCTTTCGTCGATTGTCTCGAGTCGATTCCTTTGTTCTGACCACATGAGAGTGCGTTGAGATGACGTCAACAGCAAGGAATGGGAGGCGTGGCCGACTCCAGGCAATCGAAATGAATCGGTCGTAAATTCACTAGGCCTGCAGATGTTTTTTCTACAGATGCTTAACGAAATACTCTTTTTTTTAATCTCAAAACTAGGAAACACGAACTTTTGTCTTAATAACATTAGTGTAAAGTGTAATACGTAACATTACGCGTAATTAGTTAGATTAGTGTGTTATTAAAAACAAAAACAAAAAAAAATGTGTAGTCAAGTTTTTATGCGATCTCAATGTCTATATTCCTAACTATTTATTCCCTTTTAGTATTTGGATTTGCAAAGTAAGATTAAATTTTAAGAATTAAGTATATCTTAATAAAAATTGATTAATTATGTTAGTATGTTATTAAAAATAAAATAAAAACACTGTATTCAAGTTTTTATGCGATCTCAATGTCTATATTCCTAGATATTTATTCTCTTTTAGTTTAGATTTAGGAAGTTTTAGTGTTAAGTTTATCTCAATAAAATTGAATAAATATTGATCTCATTTTTAAAATATTTAATCAACGTAGTAGAAATATAATCATATATTTAGTACGTTATGTTTAAGAAAAGAAAAAAAAAAACGCCGTATTTTCTAGTCTTTGTGCGATCTCAATATCTGTACTTTTAGTCTTTATAACATTAGTATAAATTGTGATACCTGAAGCTAAGGTTACATTACTGTGTTGTGTCGTGTCGTGGCGCCCTCTGACGTCGTTGATTGGCTAGAAAACTTGTTATGATGTCACGTAAGCTTAAACAGAATCGTTTGATTGGTGTATCTTACGCCACGACACACCCCGACACATTAATGTAAACCTAGCTTTACATTACACGTGGTTGTACTCTATTCACGTTAAGATTGGACATTTAAAGAAACCGATTTTAATTTCTATTTCGTCAGGAGGGCGTTAAAGCAAAAAAGTGGTTTCAGTACCCTATTAACTGCAGCCGCTGTCTGTCATGCCACCAATTGCAATGTAATAAAAGTCAAAATCGGTTGAACGGACAGTAATAAAAGGTTTTCATAAATGTCTCATGTTATTTTGAACAGAGTATAGTTAGTTTTAGTGTGTTATTCTTAGAAGAAAAAAAATACTTGTATTCAAGTTTTTATACGATCTCAATTTCTACATTCCTACATGTTTATTCTCTTTGTACTTAGATTTGCTAAGACTTTATATTAATTATATCTCAATAGAATTAAGTAAATACTGGTTTAGTAAGTAACATATTTAATCAACATAGTAGGATTTTTTAGAAAAACTATGGAGTTTCTTGCCGGTTCTTCTCCATAGGAAACCATCATTTTGAACCGTGCACTAGCTTCTGACATTTTATAAATACCCATTAGTTGATAGTATTTTGTGATCTCAATCTCTATGAAATAACCAAAAACATATGTAAGCGTTTGTACGCTACACTTACAATTAGAGAGAAAAAGAAAAAAAAAACAACTTACATATGTGTATTCATCCTTTATGCGATCTCAATGTCTATGTAAACCTAATATAAATGACGACTCTGTCCAAGTTTCTTTCATTTTTCAGATTTATTTTGTTGCGGAGTTTTTTTTTTGTTTTTGTACCCACTAGTCATCAAATAAAAAAAAATCCCCGCGGAAGTAACAATGCGACTTTGGTTGAAATTGTTCTACAGATAGAAACAACATTGGTCTATACATGACTTTGTCCTGGATCCTACTACTTGATGGGCGGCGAGCTACCCATTGCTTATTGATCCCAAGTCCTCGTCGACGGTGGCCGGGTATCTATCTGCGTCTCCTTACATCCGGGTAGTCATCGTCACGTGCGAGGGCCGGGGCGTGAGGATATCCGTTCCTTCACAATTGCGGCCATCCCCTTCGATTTCTGGAAGGTAACCATCCAATGGGTATTGTCAAGCTGTTGTAAGTATACTGCGGATAAAGGAGCTGACCGGACGGTTGCAAACTATCGTTCCAACCAAGGTCACCTTGGTTTGTGTTGCAGCTACACGCGCCAATACGTTCGGTGGTTGGGAAAACGCGCTTTCCAACCTTGAAGGTTATGGATTACAACTGCTCTCTACACGGATTGAAACTAGCAAGGTCACCTTGGTGGACCTTGGTTTGCAACCGAGTTGTCATCCCTTAATTTTTGCTTACACGAGGTAGCACGGTAGCAAAGGATATTGAGCAACACCACAGAATATTTTTGAAGTAAAAATTATTTTTTATCTTCACAGGTAAAACGGTCGTCGGTGGAATATTCCTGATCAACCGACACAAGAGGGTGTTAGTGTTTAGAGAATATGTCTACGAGGAAGAAAATATCGATCTAACTGAAGATGTAGTCAAGTGGAAGTGTAGGAGTCCGAACTGTACCGCTTACATACTCATAAATAAGTCACGACAAATGGTTGAAAAATCAACGGGTCATAACCATGACACTACTGCTATGTGGTCTAAAAATAAGATAAAGGTCAAAATGACAGGCCTTAACAGAGAGGGTTAAGGCCTGTGGGAAAGGAGTATTTGTATCAAAAAAAACATGATGACTTTATATTTATTGGCAATTTTTCAAGGGTGCCCAAGTCGTCGACGATGCGATACTGTTCACACGCGCTTCAAGGAGTTCTCAGCAACCGTAGTGACCCAGCAGGGTGTGTTAGACTTTTACTGACTAAAATCCACTCCTAGTTCCTCTGTTGCCTTCCATACCAGGGCAGTTGCCTTTCAGAGGCGCACTAGTTTATTATTATCCTACTTAAAAAACGAAGGGTTTGTCCAAAAATTAAAGTTCTTCATACCCATTCATGAAAGCCTATTGCCACCCCCTGAAAGATTGCTTATGAAGTAAAAGTTGCCTCGTATTGTGCCTTTATCACTAGATTTTATTACTTGTAATTAATGTTTAGTTGTTTTATTTGTCATTTTATTTAATTCTATGAATTATTTAGGTTTGTCCTTATTGTACACCATTTCTACGCCACGGATTTTTTTTTTTTAAAGTTCAAGTTCCACGACCAACATTTATATCGTTACTGCGTTCTCATCAAAAAATGAAATTTGTTTTTTAACACATTTATTGGTCTCGTATAGACTGTGGCTTTGATAGAGTTAAAAACTTACAAAGGAAACTTGCTGGTTAGTTTTAGTCAATAACTAAAGACAACAATTCTCATCCGGAAGGGTCTCATGTAAATATTTGTTTTCAATTCATGAAATTGTTTATTAACGTTAAGAGATTTTTAAATAGTTACCTAAACTTACATAATTGTTTTTTAAGTTACCTACTTACGTGTTTTGGAAATGTTTAAATTAGTTATTAAATGACTAAGTATTAAAATGTTAAAAATAGTCAAGTTGTATTTCTTTTTTACAAAATAATTTATTAGGTTACCTACATGCACAGCAATATTTTTTCCTGCACTCCAGCTGATTTAGATGAAAAAAATAACTGCCCGAATTAGAATTGTCTGAGGAAGAATATCACGATTGAAGTTGACCACTATGTAAGTATGAAGAATGGATCATACGAGATAACGCTTGATATGTAAATTTCAGGAAAGAAAACAGCACAATAACTGACTTAAAACTTCAACTTGGGGCCTTACCATGACATGTTAAAATGTAAGGCGTGCGAGTGAGAAAGATGTAATAATAATATTCCACAACTATCACACTACGGCATTTAGCCCCAAACTAAACTGATAAACATACTTCTATATTTCTAAATACATACATATTATAGATGAATTACACCCAGACACAGAACAAATGATCGCTCTCATCACACAAACGTTTGTCTTGGGTGGCAGTCGAACTCACGGCCTCCAGCATAGCAGCCAGGGACACTAACCACAGGGTTGATTTACCATTCAACCGCTTCCATCGAATTGGTCCGTCGAGTGTTTTCGCGTCCTATTCGCACGGGTCGTTTGTTTGCGACTGGGTACTCCATTTCGTTTAGCTCTTCAATACCCACAGGTGACAGAAGAGCTGACAAGATGATGTGCGATCCTGGCGGAGGAAACGCGACAGGCCACTCAAAACAACTTAAATAGCTCCATTGCTTGAAGTGTCGCATACATGGACCACCAGACACAACCACAAAACGCCGCCATCAGCATATTTCCTGTAGGTTTCATACATTTTATATGGATTCGCCGCACACGGTTGACGCCGGTGGCCGCTCCACGCTACAAATCGCCGCAGCTCGCTGCTTGTGGCCCAAAACTGGCGACTAAACGCCGTCACACGCCACGCGCGCATATACACCTTCGTCTGAGTCCATTATGATACGGCGCATTGGGATAAAAGAAAGTAGCAGCCACCGGCCACAAATGGCTTGTGGTCCCTTCTAGCTTCTCGTGGCGGCGTTTGTCTATAGCCACAAACGCCGCCACGAGAACATGTGACCCTAAGAGTTTTGGTCATCAAACGGATGGCGTTAAGATTTCGTGGTAGGTCTGAACCGCAGAAACCTCAAAACTAATCCTTATTCAAATTCCAGGTGAATTTCTAGAACTGATCAGTGGTGCTCAACTGTTTAAATACCACGGTTTCACCTACAGCTACCATTGGGTGTCCAAGAAAGGGATAACTCGTTACAAATGTTCCTCCAGAATGAAGCATAATTGTCGAGCCTTTGTTATTGCTGACCATCAAATGAATGTCGTCGGTGGGGACTTATCCCATATGCATCCAGCCCCTATCTACTTCAAGCATAATACTGGAAAATGGAGTTTGATTCAAGCGTTTAATAACAAACCTACTTATTCATAGTATGTGCACACTTTTACTGTTTAAAGGGTTGGCCACACGGTTGCAAACACAGAAAAGATGAAGGAGGTTAGAAAGGAAATACTTTCCAATTTATACCACAACGAGTGTCACCGCTTGTCTCAAACCCTTTAACTCCACTACACGCAATAAACCAATACAAACGCGCATTACGCAAGTAACAGACCACTTAGATCGCAAGTTTGCTATTGGTAGTTGAACTATGAGCATTGCCCTACTTTATGGCACGCTTGCTCCGCCCTCAAGGCCATTCTAACCTCTTTCATCTGTTCTGTGGTTGCAAATTAGCGTTCCAACCAAGGTGACCATGGTTTGAATGCTTGGTTTGTGTTGTGGCTACATGGATGTAAACCACGTGCCAACACGTTCGATGGTTGTGTGCCGTTGACTGGTCATGGATTACAACTGCTGTCTACACGGATTGCAACTAGTAAGACAACCTTGGTTGGGACGTTGGATTGAGTAATGATCAACAATCATTATCATTTTTCTGTCCTTATCCCTTGTTACTTGGGGTCGGCGCAACACGTTTTTTTCTTCCATTCTGTTCTGTCCCTTGTCACACTACCACTAACTTTCTTTTTTTTATTATTGATAGGCTTGCGTTTGACCACCATGGTCGACGATGGAACAAGCTTGCCTAGAAGTAACTTATACACTCTTTACTTAAAGACCCCTAAGTTGTAGCTTACTTTTTAGCTTAGCTTTCTGTTTTAAGTTATTAATGTTGTACATAAATAATTGTTTAAGACTTAGTTAATTATTTAATTATGTGAAATTAGTGGAATTATGTGTAGTTAAATATACGTCTATCTGATTTTGGTCGATACTCAAACTGATTATTATTTTACATGCAAGAAGAATCACTATATTATATCATTGATAGTCATCAGTAGTCAGTCTCACCATATTATTCTTTTAGAAGTTTTAAATGACATGTTACATTTTGATACAAGTGGAAAATGGTTTTCATTCCGACCGAAGTGGATTTCGCCCGTGCCGTAGGCGAGGGTGTCATGTAGTCCTGGCTCCATAACTCACTCAACTCTCAACTTGGTTCCAACCCTCGTATATCAAACAACGTTTTTCAATATACTTACGAAGAAAAAAAGAAACAGGGATTGACGCGCGCCTTGTGGCTCCCTTAGCGCCCAGCCTGATACGATCGATTGTGAAGAGGGCGAGCTCGCACACTTCCACACTAGAGCAGGAAAACGGCTGTACAGACTATGACTGAAATATGATTTCAGTCATAGATTTGATCCGGAATTTGGAATCTTTTGAACATGGTTTCGATATAATTATGTGTTTTTGACAAACAAACACATATCATAGGTAAATACGTCACTCGTTATTTTTCATTTATTTTTCCTTGTAGTGGAATACATAAGAGTGAAAGCAGGCGGCAATTTATATAAATATATAATGAAGAATGGCTATACATACTATAGGCATACAGTACTTAAATCTGGCATCAGATGGAGCTGTTCAAGAACATCAAAATGTCGGGCTTTCGTCTTAGTGTCTGAAGAAGGAGAATTACTGAAGACTTTGGAAGACCATAACCATGAGAGACTTCGGTATATCAAGATGAACGATGGCACTTATATAAAACTTAAACATTAAATAATACGTGTATGTGTATTTTTAATATATTTGTAATTAAATAGATTGATGTGTATGTGAAGTCGGCAATCCCGCGAATACCGCGGGATTTGCGGGATAGGGATTTTTAATTTCTTTTTTGTTTTAAGTACTAACAAATATGAAAACCGGTCAAGTACGAGTC
Organism: Mythimna lalbum; assembly: GCA_949319445.1. Taxonomy (NCBI): domain Eukaryota; kingdom Metazoa; phylum Arthropoda; class Insecta; order Lepidoptera; family Noctuidae; genus Mythimna; species Mythimna lalbum. The sequence goes on along the minus strand of OX439356.1, from coordinate 18,635,260 downwards.
GGACTTTCACACCAAGAGTTTCTTATTTTACCTAAGTTAGTTCAATTATCAAATCGAGTTTCGAAGATTTTCGTAAAGTTTTTTGATTTTCATAAAGAGAGGATGAGATGGGACTATAATCAAAACGGCGGCAGGTCGTCGGGATCCAATTTTCTTATAAAAAGCTTCAATCCCGCAGACGTGTGGGATCCCGCACGCATTTCCGACCCCACAGAAAAGGTGCGGGATCCCGCGCTTGTGGAATTGGATTCCCTAGATGCGCGTCTAGATCATCTCTACACCTCTTTCTAGGTTTACGTCTACGGTCGGCTCTTATCTTCAGCAGGAATCCATTGCATGGCGATCCAGGGGTCACACATACCTATTTTTTTAGATTCTTAAAAAAAATTGTTTAATTGATTCATTGATTTATTTGCAGGAAATGTATTTTAACTTATTATCCACCTGCGTCGATTTAGTCCGACGAGTGTTTTTGTGTTCTATTCGCCAGGGTCGTGTGTTCGCGACAGCATACTCTATCTCGTTTAGCTTTTCAATCTCCATAGGTGACATATGTCTGATATAGACTGTTAAAATGTTAATTAAAGTAGACTCTTGCTGGTCTACTAGACCAATACCAATTAAAAAGTACGTCTTTCTTTGCGACCGATGAATACCAGGTAATTAGGTATTTTACTGACATTGTAGCGACATCTATGGGGTCACATAAGAACTAACCCTGCATCGTGCAATCAAAGTTCTCCGCGCGTTTAGAACCTAAAAAACAGCCCAAAATCATCTATCGGGCAGGTGCCTACCAGACTATAACGCCTGTCTGGTCGGAGACTCCTCCCTTTTCAACGGAGGTACATATGTGAGACTTACCCCCAAAACATAATTATTTACTATACTCCTCTACTTTTTCAGCTTGCATAATCGACATGGCGAACGGCAGGACCTGGGTTCTCTTCCGCGGCTACACATTCTTCTATAGATACAAAATGAAGGTGGGGCACAAATGGGTCTGTACCAACTTCCCTCGTTGTAAGTCATACCTGTGTCTAGATGACCACAACAATATCATGAAATGTTTGGTGGAACATACTCATGAAATGCGACCAGTCCATAGATGTCCTGATGGGAAGTATGTCAAGACTTATTGATTAATGTTCAACGAAAATGGATATTGGTTTTAATGAAATTGTATCAAATAATTGTAAAGACAAACGTTCTGCGACAATTTCTGAACACGTTTGTATAAATTGTTTTACGAATTATGTACCGTAAAACGGGGTGAATAGAAACGCAGGGGTGAATAGAAACAGAATAGAAACTTTGGTTTTGTTTTTCACTTTGATACCATATGATCGGCTGTTAACAAAGCATCGACTGTTTAAAACATAAATAAATTAATTAATTGATATAGTTGAATGCTGCAAAAAATATTCAAATATCGTGAAAATACACTTTGAAGTTTTGTTTCTATTCACCCCCATTTCACTCTAGAAATTATTATTAAAGATAAGGATTGTCGCAACGTTGTCACAGTCGTAGAAAAAAATCTATAAAATAGTGTGGTCGCCCTGTATTGTTGAACCTGTGAGCGTGATACCTTACTCAATATGACTTTTTTATCTTGCTTCACTGTGTGAGACGACAAACTTAAAAGTTAATATTCAACGTCAGTCATATCTTTTGTTTCTGTGCCTTAAAATCAAAATTTATTACGAATTGTGAAAAAAAAATTACTAAACGGTAAGATGAATTGAAAGTTTAAAGCGATCATTTTATGTATTTGTATTTTATTATGAAGCGATCAATTAAAAATATATGTACATATAAAGAGTATACAGGGTGTAAGGGACAGGTCTCCGCAAACTTTAATGACTTGCTCAGTAGACAAAACTGAACAACCTTCCACAAACTTATTTTTTTTTCCGGAAACGAAAAAAAATATCGGCCTCCCCATACAAACTGTCAATCAAGTTTATAATTTTGTATGGAGAGGCTGTTTTATTTTTTCGGAAAAATATGTGGAAGTTAGTTCAGTTTCGACTACTGAGCAAGCCAAGCAAGTTCTAGGAGACCTGTCCCTTACACCCTGTATTATTATCTATCTATGGTTTTACAAGTTAACTCATATAGCGTAAAAGCCGAGTTAGTTGCACTTGTTTTTGAAATCATTTAACAACTCTTGTAACAAAAATATAAAGTTTTTAAAACAGGTTGACTGGAAAAAAAATGCCTAAGGCATTAAGTTCGCCTCTGAGTCTGTATATTTGTGCATAAAGTATTAAATAAATAAATTGAGGTACCTACTTTGTTTTTTTATAATAGGAATTTCTGTGGTTACTATTACGAATAGCAATCACAAACGAAAATAAAAGGAACTGAAAGAACTAATTGATTGAGAATAAAATCTGAAGATTTGTATATTTTTATAAATGGTCGTCATACCTAATTTAGTTTTAAAAAAATGTATTATAGTGGAGTAAAAGTCTACTTATCTTTAAAAAGAAAATAAAAGTTTATGCTACGAGTATGTAAAAAAACATATCTGAGTTATAAAAAATTAAAATACTTTTTTTAATTTTACAAAATTAACTTTTTATTGTAATATTATAAAGAGTTATTGTGTAACAGTCTCCTAAAAAATAAAATCAGACATCGATCAATTCTTTGCTTTAGATGTATGTTTTCTATTTTTAGTCTATGCTTAATTTTTTCGGCCAAGTCTCCTGCCTAAAGAAGCTCTGGAAGACACTAGAACTTCATGATGTCGGACTTGGAGGAGTCTTATCGTCCATAATTTTTTACTCAGCAGGTTTTAGCTTGTTTCAATTTATTGCGACGAGTTTTTGCTCGTTTACGCCACCTTTTTCGTAATACTTAGTGAATTTTTGGTGTACATTCGTTTATCGATTGTACCGCTCACGATCGCCATACCTATAAATAAAAACTTAAAATAGCCATGCAATCAACTATTGTAGAAAACCAGTCACTCTTATTAAATAGCGATACAATATAAATATTACAATTTTTATTTACAGGTATGAGGGGTAAAAAGCGCTCTGAAAAAGAAAAGAATGAACGATTAAGGGAGCGAAAGAGGGCATGGATGCAAAAGAAGAGGGAAAAAATGACTGAGCTTGAAATAGAAGAAAGACGTCAAAAAGATAGAGAACGATATATAAAAAAGAAAAAAGCTGGCAAAATAAAATCAATTAACGAATTTGCACCAAAAATGCAAAAAGCATTACGAAAAATGTGGCGTGAGCGAGCAAAAACTCGTCGCAATAAATTAAAACAAGCTGAAAGCAACTGAGCAAAGAATTATGGACGGTAAGACTCCTCCAAGTCCGACTTCACAAAGTTCACCAGTGTCTTCCAGAGCTGCTTTAGGCAGGAGACTTGGCCGAAAAAATTAAGCATAGGCTAAAAATAAAAAACATACATAAAGCAAAGAATTGATCGATCTCTGATTTCACATTTAAGGAGACAATTATATAATAACTTTATAATTATACAATAAAAAGTAGATTTTGTAAAATTAAAGAAGTATTTTATTTTTTTAACACTTGATAGAATGACCTTTATGATCGGCCGAGATACAGAATATATACCTGTAATACCTACAGGTTGTTGTACATACCTACATCAGGCACCAGTCCCTCACAAAGTTCTAAATTATAGGCAATGTTAAGTTCTAGAGTAAGATAACTGTGTGAAGAGAAAATAAATAAATAAATACCTATTCCGAAAAAAGAGAACTATTTCTCATATTTTACATTACCATACAATCGCACAGAGAATTGTTTTGAAGAGAAACTCGATAGACAAATAAAATATTCGATTTCTTAGCGAAAAACTAGGGTAATTACAATCAGAAGACACATATACCCCTCGGCCAACTAGCTTTTACCCTACTGGTATATGGATAATATAAATATCAGGTAGGTATAAAAATTAATTTTTAGAAGTGTCAATGTTGCTTTAGCTGAAAAGGAAGCGATTCAGGGTAACTTTTAAAACCTTTAGACTTTATTAATGAATTTGTACGACTTTTTATTTTAATTAAAATATTGTGCAAATGATAATTATAGTTGGGTATCCAAGAAATGTTCTAGACAATTAGTATAACTTCAAGTGTACCTACTCTAATTCAATAATATACACCATGAGTTTTTATTCATTTCGCTAGTGATGAACATGTAAAATTTTACTGGGGGCCCAAAAAACGCATAAAAGAAACAGATGTTGCCGACTTTTTATTGGGACTTGCAAACATAAATATAATATAGTTATTTTCATAGGTATTTCTTTCATCTCGTTGTTAGTTTATTTATGAGTTCGTTTACACCTTTTTTTGTTTGTTTTTTTTTTATGAATTAAAATTCACCTTGAGTGTTTAAATGACTGTTAATGAACTTTATTCATACAGTCACGAGCAATAAGATATGTACATAGTCATATTTTCAATTTATCTTAACTTCTGCTATTCTTACACACATAGTCAAATTTTCAATTTATATTAATACTTAGATATTTAAGAACTATTTCATCATCAAAAAGGTAGTTTAGAACTAATTTTATTAGTGTACAAAAAAGAGTGTATCTATCTAACTACCTATTTATCATATTTCTTGAATGGCAAAAGTTAAAATAGATAGAAAATGTGGCAATGAATATAATGTGCTCGTGACTGTACAGTGGAAGTTTTCCCCATCGGCATCGTTAACTCAAACATGTGAATAGGATAGGCATATCTTTTATGGTGTTTTTCTTTTGTATACTAGATCTAAAGCTAGACATAGTTTTGGTTAAAGTTTAAAATATTATTTTGTTATGTAATAAAATCTTTTTGACAATTTGTGCGTTTTTATTAAAATACTGAAAATTTTCTGCAGTTTAAACAGTGCTACAATTGGGTCTAAGATTTTTATAATGACTGGTTTATACACGTAACACTGGTAGCGTCGTCCATCCTCAATTCCTCAGGCATTTATCTATAATATGTATGTGTTTAGAAATATATAAATATGTTTATAGTTGTGGAATATAACATAACAATAACTTCGTAGAGACTCTTGCCTAACGGTATGTGCATACGTGTGACGCAACACTCCCTTACCTCATTTTAGCGTAGCAGCCTTTTCAGAATAAAAGAAGCTATTGTTATTTTTGTGATTGTGAAGAAATTTATGTTTTTTTTTTTCATATTTTCAGCTGAAATGATTACTATGCAAAATGGAAAAACTCTCCTTGCTTACGATGGCTACACCTTTTATAAAAGAAAAAAAACGAGAAAATGGGCTTGCACGAACTACCCCTGCAAGGCTTATGTTTTATTGAATGACAAGTTCATCGTGATTGAAAGTTCGATGGATCATAATCATATCAAGAAACAACTTTATAAAACTATGGATGGAAGTTATATTCGTCTATAAATGCAGTAAGTCAACAACCTTAGGGATTGGCCAAAGGTGGCCAAGGACAGAAAAGAATGGAATAAAGGAAGGGAGGCCTTTGCCCTGCAGTGGGACACAACGAGCTAATCTATACTAATATTATAAAGAGGTAAAATTTGTAAGTTTGTAAGTTTGTATGTTTGTATGTTTGTAAGTTTGTATGTAGGGGGTAATCTCTGGAAGTACTGTTCCGATTGCTAAAATTTTTTCACCGATAGAAAGCTGCTTTATTCCTGAGTGACATAGGCTATATTTTATGTACGCGGGCGAAGCCGCTGGCAAAAGCTAGTAATAAATAAATGCACTAAGTGACCCAAGCTGGTCGCTGTAAAAACGATCTGGTCAAATGGGGCTTCCATGACCCCAACATAATGTCAGTGTAGAGACGCTGCATAGAACATACGTCACCTGTGTTGTACGCCATATGCTGTCCATTCTGCCAAATCTGCACTTTTTAGGATTTATAAGAGGCTAATAATAGCTGTACAGGTTGCCAAAAGATGGAAGAAGGTTATTAGAAAAATAATAATTTGAGTCTATCGACAAGAAAAAAGGAAGCAGGCAAGACACATTGTTCATAGCATGGACGGTGGAAATGTTCTGGCCGTCCAGTTTATTTGAAAACGCAGCGTTGAAAAGAATAGAATAGAAATACTTTTATTCAGAACAGACACAGCATAACAATTGTAAACGTAAAATAACAAAAGAACCCGCACCGAAAGGTTGACCACCTCTGCATAAGGTGCAAAGCATAAGAGCATTAAGCATAAGGTGGACCAATGATTAAAGACACCAGAAGTCAGTTGGATGCGAGAAGTATGTGTCAGTCGATGTGATAAGATTTTGTAAAGGTTTATGCGCTGAAATATTGAAACACTTCGAGTCTAAAGCTGGAGTCTAAATGTAAACTGTGGTTGAAAACGCATTTAGTATTATCGCTATCTTTACCTAAACGAAAACAGTATTAGTTTAAACATTATTGGTATCAAACCAATTAACGATTAACTGTTTCTTTTTGAGTTGATTTTCATGCTTGTCTTCCCGCAAGTTATCCTAACCAATAAATCTCAAGTTTATAAAACAAGTCTCTGATTCGAACTCGAGAAATCTTAGCGTATGTAACATCAGTTATTGGTTGTGCAGTCAGCGGTGCTATTCTCTAAGAAAACAGCCTTGAACGCAGCGCTGGCCGCAGCGACGAATCGAGAGCGCAGTACATATAATTAACAACCCAATGCCAGCGCTGCGCTCAAGGCTGTTTTCTTTGGAGAATAGCACACCAGGTACCCCTAGCCAAGTTGCTAATCTGCAATAGTTAACGCTAGTAGAAAGCTTCAAATGTACTGGAATGACGTCGTCTCAACGCTCAGTCACGTGGGTAGAATAAAAAAATTGGCGGCAAGGTCAACTCGAAGCGTTCGACGCAAGCGAAACGGTTGTAACTTGTCTGGGGGGCTGGACTTCCAATTCGGATGAAATGCTTTGTCACGATATTCAAATTTCTTTTTTATATTTTCAGCTGAAATGATCAATATGATAAATGGTAAAACACTTCTATTGTACGATGGGTACACCTTCTATAAGAGACAAAACCAGACGAAATGGTTTTGTACGAGCTTTCCCTGCAAGTCTTACGTTATATTTGACCGAAATTTATGTGTTATTAAAAGTTTGATGGAGCATCATCACAGTAAGAAAAAACTTTTTAAAACAAAAAGTGGTAAATATATTCGTATGTAAACAAAAAATTAGTGATTATTTTATTTTTTCCTAATTAGTGTGTAATTTTCTTTCTTTTAACTCTGCATTATGGAATAATAAAGCATTTTTGATGAAAGCAGTAGATTTTTACAAGCTTTTATTTAGTTTCACCTGTCCTGATGTTTGTCTGTGATCAAATCTTGTAAATTAAATTTGACCCACTTTCCGGTTACCGATTGAGCTGAAATTTTGTATTCATGTGTAAATCAGATGACAATGCAAAATTATTATGACAAGGAGCTCATCTGATGATGGAACCGGAAGTTGGCTATAGACACAATTCCATCGAGTTTGGGCTCGTATGATTTTGCTTGATGAGTATTAATTATATAGGTATACCGAGCTATAAAAGCTTGCTATGAAATAGTACATTGTTACACTAGGGGTGAAAGTTACTTATTTCGTCCCGAGAAGAAGTTGGCGGCCGAGCGTAGCGAGGTCGCTAATTCTAGGGACTAAATAAGTAACTTTAACCCCGAGGTAAGCATTCTGCTTTTCATTACGAATACAAGAAGATAGACCTAGTTTTTTTTTAATAATTTGGCAGTTATTAGGTGAAAGTAAAACTCCCTAGGGATGAAAAGTGTTGTACTTTTCAGCCCGCTCCTCAGGCAACTTCACACCTACTTTCAGAGTATGAAAAATATATTTTCATTAAAAGCTTGTTCATTTTTTTAGCCATTAATAAAAAGGTTTAACTATTATTTCGACCTGACATTCAATTCTGTAATATTTTCAGCTGAAATGATTACTATGCAAAATGGTAAAACACTTTTGTTGTATGACGGGTATACCTTCTATAAGAGAAAAAGAGAGAAGAAATGGTTTTGCACGGGCAGCTATTGCAAATCGTATGTTATATTCGACGAAAAACTTCTTGTTACTGAATGTTACATGATGCATCATCATATTAAGAAAAAGCTCTTTAAAACACGGAATGGTGTTTATATCCGATTGTAAACTTTATAAGGTAAAAATGTTGACTGCTGTGCTGGCAATTATATCTCTAGGTACTTCAGTCACAGGTGGCTTGATATTTTTCACATTTTTAAGCTACTGGGTTACGGTCTTTCACATTTACCATCAAATATAAGTGTAAGTTAAGTTGCAAGCATGTATTACTATTTATATCTGTGATGTTTTTGAGCAAACGTCAGTCGAGAGTGTCTGTGATCGTACTCGTATACCTACTTAAAATAAATGTGTGCTAATCTAAATCATTCTAATTTGAACCAGACTCTTTATAGAGACATATAACATAATTATGTACCACAAAATAACCCAAATATATCTCCTTTCGTTCAGTCCATCTTAAGGTAGTCTGTAAGAGATTGCCCTGTGCGATAAGACCGCCATTTATGCGCTTTGTTTTAGTATATATTTATCCTGTCCATGTTTATGTGTACAATAAAGTATACCTATAATAAATAAATAAATAAAATAGTTTTTGTTATTTTTCTCACATTCCATCCGTAAACATGCATACTCATAGAATAGAATAAACTTTATTATACACTAAAAATAACATAGCTCACAATTCATTAATGGTAACATACGTTTCATCCATCCTCTTCACATGACCGTCACTGGCGCTACTTTCAAACTTCCCCTATTATATGCACTCACGTATTCCACGCATCCCTCTCAACATTGTCATCTACGCTACGTGCAATCATTTTCATTCATCTTTTTTTATAAATTAATATATAAAATGCCGTTCAAAGGGTTCTGTTTACTGGCCGCATTACCTAAGCAAAATTACTTTTGTTTGCTGAAGGTAATCGTCTAGTTATGTCACGTTAGCTTTTATATACATCAATATCTTGGTTTGCTTTCAGCTCAACTAATAACCATGGCAAATGGAGCCACTGTCCTACTGTACGACGGTTTCACATATAATAAAATGTATAACACGAGAGGTTTCGAAAAATGGCATTGTAGCAGTTTTCGCTTATGTAAATGTTTCCTAGTGACCGATCAGCATTATAGGATACACGAAAGTAAAGCCAACCACAATCATGAAAGAAGGAATTTGTTTAAAACTGCAGATGGTCGATATATTCGAGTGTAAATTAAGGGACTGGTAATGTGTGCACGTTACTTGAATATGTAAGAGATGCTACAAGCACAGAATAAACATCTACATTAAATACACAACGAAAATGTTAGATTTCATGTTCTTATAAAATGTAATAGATTAGTAAGTAAGCAAAATAGGTTAGTTTTCGCAAAATAATTACAATACAAGAAACTCATTAATATTTTTGGAACTATGTTATTCTAGTTCCTACTTTTAGGTTTTGTAATAAAATATGTGTTGTCAAATAAATTTAACCCTAGTTTCGTTTGTTTCATCACACCACCTTATATCATTGTCTAATTTTGGTCAAGTTATTTGGCCTAACTGCCAGTGTATACAGTTCTAATAAACAACGAATCGATCAGTGCAAGCTTGTTTGTGTAAGTATAGCCTTGCAATCCGACTTTGCATCAGTTTTTCGTCGGCATTTCAATGTGCTCATAACAACTATTATTCAAATAGATTAACCATTACATGATTATCTTCTCCGTCTTCAATTACACTGGTTTTTCATTTTAGATGTCGAATCCCGCACTTGCAAAACGAGATTACAGCGAATTCCTAAAGTTTGGCTGTCGTTAGAAGAAGAAGTTAATTTTAGTGATTCTGACGACCCTGTTGAGGATAATGAAGTAAACGATATGCAAGAAAGATTAAACAGTTCCGACAGTGAAGAACAACATGAGGGAAACAAAAAATCCCAGGAGTTTGAAGGAGAATCAAATGAAAGTGAAAATAATGGCGGTGAAGATGAAAGTGACGAAGATCAGCCACTGCGCACATGCACTAGTCGAGAATGTAGCCAAACTACTACACACTTTTATAGTAAAAATGGCTTTATTTGGTCCAAATATGAATTTGAAAAACCTAGTAAATCTCTTGTTTTTAACGTCAAACATGAATCTCAACCTACTAAAGCCAATACTTTACAAAGCAGTATAGACGTATGGTTAAAAATATTTGATAATGACATGATAGCGAGAATAGTTGCAAGCACCAATAAAAAAATGCAAGAACATCTAACGCAGTTTCAAACTACGAACAAAATTCAGTTCAAAGACACTGATGAAGCAGAAGTAAGAAGTTTGCTTGGACTACTCTATTACAGCGCAATATTTAAATGCAAAAATATTGACGTTAACAATTTGTTTGCTACTGACGGCACCTCACATGACATTTTTCGCATGGTAATGTGTAAAGAGAGATTCTCCACGTTACTGAACTATCTCCAATTTGACGACGAAGCCGAACGCCTGGACGGTGACCCCCTAGCAGCAGTGTCTTATATTTTTGAAAAGTTCATCACTAATTCTCAAAATAATTATACTCTGGGTCCTAACACCTGCATTAATGAGATGCTTTTACCATTCAGGGGTCGATGTAAATTCACAACTTACATGCCGAATAAGCCAGCGAGGTATGGAATCAAAATTAGTATTCTCAGTGATGCGGAAAAACCTTATGCCTATAATGCGTCTATATACACTGGAAATTCTGATGGAGAATTTCTGTCGAATGCTGAAAAAGAGCTTGAAGTTCCAACTAAAGCGGTATTAAGATTAATAAAGCCTATTGAACACACCAACAGAAATGTCACAGCTGACAGCCGGTTTAGTTCCATGGAACTAATGGAGGTTTTACATTCTAAGAATTTGACTTACTTAGGGACTCTTAAAAGAAAGAATCTCGAGATTCCGCGAAAGTTCCAACCAAATAATGAAAGAGAAGTGGGAAGCGATTTATATGGGTTTACTAACGACTACACCATATTATCTCACGTACCGAAAATTAATAAAGCTGTAATATTAATTTCATCTTTTCATCATGCACCAAGTACAGATGAGGTAACCAACAAACCGACCATGATCACTGATTACAATCGCAATATGTCAGGATTCGAAGAAATCGACCGACAATGTTCAATCTATTCATGCGTTCGAAGGACATGTCGTTGGTCCATGGCAGTATTTTACAGAATATTAGATCTAGCTGGTGTAAATGCATTTGTCTTGTACCAAGGTTGTCCTGATTCAAAATTGAAACGAAGAGACTTTTTGCTGTCTTTAGCAAGAGAGTTAGTTGTCCCTAATTTAAAAAAGCGCGTTTATAAAAATAAACTACCGAAAGAGCTCCAATTGACCATCAGAAGAGTTTTAGGTAAGGATCTGCCTCCCGCTGCGCTTCCACCTCCCCAACCTGAAACAGAACGGAAAAGAAGAACATGCAGCGTATGCCCGAGCCGACTTAGACGAATGACAAGACACACTTGTTGTGTGTGTAAAAAAGCGATCTGCCTACAATGTTCAACTCAAATTTGTGAAGAATGCAGATTTTTAAGATAACAAATAGAGTTCTTTAAAAGATGCTGATACCTGCATGCTTGCCCAAAAAAAATATTCAATATTGTTTATTGTCAACATTTAACCAAGGTTTCTCACTAGATGAGTACCTTAGTTACATGTGTAATAATGTAATAGTCTTTAAATCAAAGGAAGCCCCGTAATTTATTTGTCTGCACAGTGTCAAAGCTTAATCTTAATTTGCGAATTGGAAATACTCAACTGTATAAAAATAATGTTATCGTAAATCAGGTTTAATCGTAAAACCCCGAACAATTATTAAAAATGAAGTTGTTGCATATTGGTTTTATTTTTTACATCAACCTGATTCTTTTTTTACATCAATCCTAGCTCTTATATTCATTTTAACTTCGACCGTATCAAAAAGACAGCTATTCCATGTGTTTAACTTTAGGACTAGACTTGACTAAATGTTCTAGAACAAGCTAATTTCGATCATTAATTAGGATTGTCAAAAGTTTAATATATATGGGGTTGATAAGCACTGCCTAAATGTCACTTGGTCGGTTCCTCACGTTTTATTTACACATATTAAGGTGGTGGTTAGTGTAAATAAACATTTACAAATATTCGTTTACACTATCTTTCCAGGCCTAGTTTTATATTCCCTCCATGCATCACCACACGATTTCCGATTTTGGTCCCTACTTTACTCGAATCAAAATGCGAATGCCTTCATGGCTACAATGCTATAACTAACCATTGATTAAACCAACCGCACTCCCAATATTTTGTATAAATCTCACGAATTTCTTCAAATATGTCTGTTTATATACGAATAAATTTGTTTGCGGTGATGAGATACTTTGAGGCATTTTATTCCGGCTTTGCATGCGTGTTACGTCGGAGTTCAAATATTCGGAGACCTTGTTGTCTCCAGAGTACACTCTACATACATATATATCGGTACAGCATTGTATGTTAAAGCAACCGAAAACGCCTAAATCTATGTCCATATTTAGTCGTTAGGATCTAATCAGAAAAACTGCATATTATTAAATTAAATTGCATATCCAGTCAGTTGGCAATTTCATTGCAGCAACTTTAAAAAAATTGCATCTATTTGCAGCTTTGCTGCAGGAGTGCAGTTCATATGCAGTTCATCTGCTAAGAGACTGTTTGGCAGACCCTTAAGTTACTAATTGTATTTTTAGATGTGGCATCCCGACCTTTCAAGGCAGTGTTTCAACGAATTCCTAAAATTGAAGATTGTCTAATGTCAGAAGAAAAAAAAGAATTTAATGACTCCGATGAATCTTTAGAGGACTGTGAGGAAATAAATGAGCAAATAAGAATAAACAGCCCTGACAGTGAAGAAGAGTATGAAGAAAATAACGACAGTGGAGATGAAGATAGTGGAGACGATCCATTTACCACCCAGGAATGTAGTTTGACTGCTTCACACTTTGTTGGAAAAAATGGGTTTCTGTGGTCAAAATCTGAGTTTGGAAGGTCAAGTAAAACTCCAGCTCATAATATCAAACATGAATCTCGACCTTCTAAATCGAATACCGATCAAAGCTTTATAGACGTGTGGTCAAAACTTTTTGACACTGATATGATAGCGACAATTGTCACAAACACTAATATAAAATTACAAAAACATCGAGCAAAATATCAGAACAAAAACAAAATTGAAGTTAAAGATATTGATGATACAGAAGTACAGAGTCTGCTTGGACTGCTGTATTACAGCGCAGCATTTAAATGCGATAATACTGACGATAACAATTTGTTCGCAACTGACATTTTTCGCATGGTAATGTCTAACCGGCGGTTTTATCAATTACTGAGTTGCCTCCAATTTGACAATAGAGCCGATCGTCAAAAGCGCCTGAGGACTGACCCATTAGCACCTGTTTCTTATATTTTTGAAAAATTCGTTACTAACTCTCAAAATAATTATACTCTGGGCCCAAACACCAGCATTAATGAGATTCTTTTACCATTCAGAGGTCGATGTAAGTTTGCAACTTACATGCCAACAAAAACAAAGAAATATGGGATTAAAATCAGAATTCTCAGTGATGGGGAAACACCTTATGCTTATAATGCATATATATACTGTGGAAATTCTGATAGCGAGTTTCTGTCGGATGCAGAAAAAGAGCTTGAAGTTCCAACTCAAGCGGTTATAAGATTGACAAAACCTATTGAAAACACCAATAGAAATGTAACAGCTGACAGCCGGTTTAGTTCGATGCAACTGATGGAAGTTTTACATTCTAAGAGTTTGACTTACTTGGGTACTCTTAAAAAAAAGAATCCCGTGATACCGCGAAAGTTCCAACCAAAAAAAGAAAGAGAACTAGGAAGCTGTTTGTATGGGTTTACCAGCGATTACACCATATTATCCCACGTACCGGAAATAAATAAAGCTGTAATTTTGATTTCATCTTCTCATCATGAACCAAATACAGATGAGGCGACCAACAAACCGGTTATGCTTATTGATTATGATCGTAATAAATCTGGATTCGAAGAAATCGACAGACATTGTTTAATATATTCATGCGGTCGAAGGACACGTCGCTGGCCCACAGCAGTATTTTACAGAATTTTAGATCTTGCTGGTGTAAATGCCTATGTCTTGTACCAAAGTTGTTCAAGTGTCAAATTGACACAAAGAGACTTCTTGCTATCACTGGCAAGAGAATTAGTTCTTCCTAGTTTGAAACAGCGCGTTTATAACGAAAGACTACCTAGGGAGCTGCGACTAACTATTAGAAAAATGTTAGGTAAGAATTTGCCTCCCGCTGCTTTATCACCTGACCAACCTGATTCGGAAACTAAAAGAAAAACATGCTCTGTATGCCCAAGCCGAATTCGAAGAAAGACAAGATTCTCATGTTGGGTTTGTAAGAGGGCTATCTGCCTGCAGTGTTCAACTACAATTTGCGAAGAATGCAGATACTAGCTTCAAAAACTAAGGTAACTTAATATTTGAAGATGCTTTCACCTACACGCTACCTGACAAACAATCGAACAATATTTTCGAAAACAATAAATATCTTTAAGTGAAAGCTCAAGTGGTTATAAGAGACAAGCCTTTTGAAAATACGAGTAGAAGTGTGACGGATGGAGATTTAACAGCAGTCAGTGCTCAAGTTGAATGTAAAATTGCAAACAGATATATTATCCACTCACAGACTCATATAGACTAGCAGTGTCTTGCGGTTTCAGCTCTAAAGAAACACCGAGACATGAACTGTCAGAAATATAGCCTTTCTTGAGAAATTATCTAACACTACAATTTTTTTTTCAATTCGAACCAGTAGTTTCTGGGATTAGCGCGTTCAACCAAACGAGACTTCAGCTTTATAATATTAGGTATAGATAGTGTAGTATACTATATATATATTAATACTTTTTAAAATAAAATTACCTTTAGAGGATAAGAGATACTTTTGTATTGAGCGTTACCCGAAGCAAGCTGTGCAAATTCCAATTCTACATACACAAATACTAATTAAAAACCATGTATTATTTAAATTATTCTCTAATCTAACACAGCCTTTGTACATATTAAAAAAAAATATCCACTTCGAAGTTTGTTTTATTTTTTATCTGCAACTCATATTCACAAAACTACTTCAATCTTAATTTCAGCATCATACAAATATTTAGCAGTTAAAGGTTTTTATTAACGCAGTATCAATAGTTTCCTTGCTTAGCTGTTGTATCCTACTACAGAGGAGAAATATTCCTCTTTACTTTTCCATGTCTTTTTCATTACAGCCAAACTAATTACCATGAACAATGGGAAGACGCTGATTTTATATGAAGGGTACTGCTACTACAAGAAGTACAACAGTAAGACATTCAGCCGGTGGTACTGCACGAACTCGAACGTGTGTCAAGCTTACATTGTAACTGACAACCAATTGAAGATTAAAGATGGCACCAAGGCAATTCATAGCCATAGCAAAAGAATACTTGTGCAAAATCCTTGTGGCACTTATACGCGTGTAGGAAAATCATAAATATAAATTATACTTAAGGTGATAACTACGGCCATATTTTCACTAGATGGCGCTATTCTCAATATTTGTTTTTAGTGTATGGGAGCATAAAAGGTATCCGCGAAAAACGGATTTTCACCTTATTCCTAATGTTCATGTAGTGTAAAGTTATGGTGCTTAAGTATAGTGCTATACTTAAACACTATAGTTAAAATCATGAATGTAGCCTTGCCATGATGGATTAAAATGTCAATCATGCGAGAAAGTAAGAGGGATGGAGCTATACACACTATATCTATAGCTCCATCCCTTTAACAGTACAATTTAGGTAGGTCATCAATTGACGCTAAGAGCTCGTGGTAGAACCTCTGTGATGCTGCCATTAATTAAAAATAAAACAAACTAAAAACATTGAGTACAGTGCTAATTAGCGAGAACAAGGTCCGAACTACGCTCAGAAGCGATCGTCATAAATCGTGTGTTTTTAACAATCTCAAGAATTTAATTCTATATTCAGCTGTAATTACAACTTATTTAAAATTTGCTGTTTGATGTTACTCATAAAAAATAAAAGTTAATAAAAAATTGATAATACCATTATTTTGAGCTGTTTTATTTTATTGGAGGGTAAATCTATGTAAGCGTCCACCTGACAAATAAATGTAACCCTTAACTTCTCTCAATGAAGTAACAATTTTTACCTAGTCCCACACTTGAAATTTCGACTGTATCTTGGATGTTTACAAAAATTTAGAACTATTGTTTACAAGATACCTAGACTCGAAACAACTATCTTAAGGCCACACAAATCTTTGGTCTGTGCGGAAATCGGAACCGCAACACGGAGCACAGAAGTCAATAGCTAAACCACTGCCTAAATATTTTTTGTATAATATATGTAGGTACTTTAATATAAGTTATCAAGAAACTTAGCACTTAATTTTTGTAATAACTTTACGTTTTCAGCCAGGCTTATAACTATGGTCAATGACAAGCAGTTGGTTTTGTACCAGGGCTACACCTTCTACAAGCAGTATAACAGAAAAGTACTAGACAAATGGTACTGTACCAGTCAGCCGAGATGCAAGGCCTACCTAATGACTGATAAAGACATGAACATCCACAATTGCAATACTGAACATACTCATAAGAAAAAACAACTCCTCGTTAACAGTGACGGTAGATACATGAGAATTTAAAATACAATTGTTAGGAATAATTTTATTATAAATATATGTACATAATGTTATTTTGTAAACTATTTCTACCACACCACGGCAACGCAAAAACTAGGAGTTGTGATCATTTCCCAACTATCTTGGGGTCGGTTTCCAGGCTAACCGGATTTATGGATATAACCACGTAACTTGAGCACGCGGCGAAAGAGCGCTGATTGGCACATCGGCGAGGCAATCATTGTACAAGGATTGCACTCCCCGCCCCCGCGTCTCACTTCATACCACTAAAGAGACCCGATATTTCATTTCTGCGCAAGTGGAAGTCAGTGTTCAAAGCCCGTGCCGGTATCTGTAACTAGAAACCAGTATTTTACATAAAGTGACGGCTTATTTGACTTCCACAACCTAACATTTGGGTTGCAAGGTCGGTGTAGCGACATCTATTTTGCCACATAGGAACTAAAACTGCTTCTGCACTTGTGGCTTCTCGGGTATGTGTTTATGAGTTACCAGAGAGTCTATTAATGAGTATTAAATGCTCCAATTTTTTTGGGTCAATTATGTACAAACATATTTTTTTTCTTTACTTACATTTTTTATTTCTTTAAATTACATTGCTGTTGCAATATTTTTTATACTATTTATTTTGACTTTGATTCAGTCACCTTAACATCATTAGTGATAGGTTTATTTTTATTTAGACTGTTTTTATTAAGTGAATGTGAGAACACTGGAGACTCTACGGATTCATAGATTACTTTCTATTTAGATTCACTTTTTTATTACTTTTTGGTTGTACTTTTGGGTACATATAATATTGACTGGTCTACGCCACTGTCTTCTCATACCTTTTAATTTTATAATTTCTTGCCGGTTCTTCTCCGTGAGAAACGACCAATTGGAACCGTGCACTAGCTTTTTATGTTTTATAATTAGGACTATGTGAAATAAACATATTTTGAGTTTTTTTTTGTTTTTATTTTTTAATACTGCAATCACGGTATCAGAATTATTCGAGCGATTAGAACGTTACACAACAGTCTGCAATCAACTATCGGGCAGTTGCCTGGACCAGACGTAACACCCGTCTGGTCGGAAGATCCTTTTCAACGGAGGTTTGCGGAAATTTGCACCCTGTTCAGCATACTCCCAAACTAGTGTCAGTTTATTTGGCTTCTGATCCATGATTGTTAAAGATCTCCAAATGGCTAAATTTGTTTTCTGAAGAGGATTTTTTACAACCTCAGAATTTTTATACTCGGCTATACATACCAGCAAGAAACTCGTGTAAAATTCGCTAGTTAATGTAAGACAGAAAAATTTTTAATAAAAATTTGATAATACCGTTATCTTGAGCTGTTTCATTTATTGGAAGATAAATCTCTATAAGCCACCTGACAAATAAAAATGACTCTTTACTTTTATCTCTCAATGAAATAACCGTTGTGAAGTTGGTAGCCATTTTTATTTAGCATTTATGTTTGATCTTGGTATTATACTAGAAATGTCTCCTGTATCGTACTCGTAGTTACGTTTACAAACATTTAAATAAGTTTAAATGTTCACAAGACACCCAGTCTCGGAATTTACTCTATCTGTAGGTCATAAAAATATTTGTTCTTTGGGAAATAGGACACGAGTCACAAAGCGCAACAGCCAATCGCTCAAGCACTGCCAAAATATCATCATCATCATCATTTCTCCATCTTGGCCTGCACCAAGTGTCGCCATAATGACCGGTCGTTTGCGTCTCGCATCTACCGGATTCCCGCTACCCTCACCAGGTCATCGGTCCACCTTGTGGGTGGCATTTCAATGCTACGTCTACCGATACACGATCGGCACTACCTACCTTACCTCCTCCTTGCGTCGTATTCCTCAATGCTGAGGGACCTCCCTGCTTCATCACTTTAACCCTTATGATCTCGTTCCATCTGTTTCTGTCTCTGGCGATGTGAAGGGCACTGTACATCGTAGAGTCAAGAGCGGTGCGGATCTGGTCGGCCCAACCTACCTTACCTACCTTAATAAGGAATTCAGCACTTATTTTCTGTAATAACTTTATGTTTTCAGCCAAGCTCATAACGATGGTAAATGGCAAGCAGTTGGTTTTGTACCAGGGCTACACATTCTACAAGCAGTATAATAGAAAGGTTCGCGACAAATGGTACTGTACCACTCATCCAAGATGCAAGGCCTTCATCATAACTGACAAAGACTTGACTATCTACGAAGCAAATACTGAACACACTCATAAGAAAAAACAACTCATTGAAAGCAGTGATGGTAGATACATCAGAGTCTAAAATACTACTACCACAGGCTCTACTACTCTCGGATCGTAGGGTCCGAGTGCTCATTGACACTTCGCGTGACCCAAGGGCTGGCTTTTACTTCGGACAAAGGATAAGCATTACCATTCAGCGTGGCAATGCCGCTAGTCTTTTGGGTACATTCCCAGTCGACAGCGATGCGGAGGAATTTTTCGTTTCGAGGAAGTTTTTTTTTTTTAGTTTTTAGAGCTTTTATTTTTATGTTTTAAGTTAGTATCAATTAGATTAAGTTAAATTAATTGATAATATAATTTGGTTCGAGGAACTGCAAATACAACTCGCTCGGGTCTGGTCAGAGGTTCGTCTCTTCTTTGGATGTTCTAAACTAAAAATCTGCTAATGGTTTAACGTGCTATACGCATACATGGTTGCTTATGATTAGCAGTCTATGTAATGTATGTATGTTGTCACTAAATGATGTAAAGCTTAATTTTTATCTATTTACTTTATTTTTTCGGCCCACTTTAAAAAAAAAATGCACTAATTCAGAACACATTATGAACCAACAGAATAGGATAATACATTCTATAACAGACTGCATAAAGCGCCGGCCACACAGAACAGACGTAAGGCACGGACCCGTCGCAGTCGCGAAAAGATACATACAGAAAAGACGGGACGCCGTCTTTTCTGTATGTTTTACGTCGCGACGGCTGTATACATTTTATATGCAAGTAGATTAAACGGGCGCCGCGACTGCGACGGGTCCGTGCCTTGCGTCTGTTCTGTGTGGCCGGTGCTTTAGGGCTTCTTCACACGTACTACAACCACACTTCAACCATACCACGTGGTCGGGCGTATATTTCGTATTGAAAATAATTAGGACTATTCACACGTACCACATTTTGCAGTCGTTATCGACCGTGTGTGTGATACTGACCAACTCGCAACCACAACGCAACCATCAGCGACACTGCGAGCTAGTGGCCGACCACAACGCAACTACAAAAAGCTGCAGCGACACTGTTCACACATAACTACTGCTTGACAGCATTTTGTCGGTGTGACGTGGTGTGGTTGTGGTACGTGTGTAGAAGCCCTTAATCAAACAATGGACCGCCGACTACCCAAGGTACGGGTAATGCTCAGTTTGGGTGTCATTGACTCAGTTTTTGGAACTTACCAGTGTTATATGATGTTATCTTGTAGTTGAGTTTTTGTGTACTTTTTGGAAGAATAAAGAAAACAATATTATATATAGTAAATAATAAGTACTGCTTCTTAAGAACACATGATTGAAAGTGTATTTTACCCAATGTTAATAAAAGGTAAGACTAAATAACCGACTTCACTAAAAAAATTGAATTGAATTTGAGGAGTTCCCTCGATTTCGCCAAGATTCCATCATCAGATCCCAACTTGGTGACTATGGGACCATTTGGGAAGTATAACCTTTCCAATAAAAAAATATTTTTTCAAATCGGTTGGCAAGCGACGAAGTTATGCGCGAACAAACATAAAAAATAACATACAAACATCCGAATTGAGAACCTCCTCCTTTTTTAGAAGTCGGTTAAAAAAATTTTTTTTTTTATTATTATTACTACTTTTTAATATAATTATCAATAGTCAGTTTAGTATCGTTTTCTTCGTAGTCAGATTATAGTTTTTATCTCTAGTTATATTATAACTCTATAAAAACATAAACAAACCAAGATCGGTTTTTTAAGGTTTTTATATTGTTACATAGACCCTTTGTAAAACGGTTATGGTTACTTAATACGGTTATGGATTTTTAGAAAATAAATATTTCACTATTATTTTGTAGTTTTAATGGGTAATGGGTACTACACCGTTTTACTGGGCCTGCGTGGTGGACTACGGGCTATTCCCTCTCCTAGAAAGGAGGCCTGAGTCCCAACAGTGGGAACATTATAAGGCTGACTATGCTATGTATGGGTACTAAACTAATTAAACAAGCACACCTTTTTTTTTCGGTGGTCAAAAATCATCCTATGACAACCCCCGCTCTTGGGTGGAGCGGGAGATAGTGTCAGACTCTTACTGACTGAAAACCCACCCCGTTCCTTCTAACCTTCAAACCGGAGCTCGAGTTCCTTTCGGATAACCCTGGCCCCAGTAGCGTGGACAAGAATTTCAAAATAAAAAAAATACATTCAGCCGAACATAGAACCCTTCCTTTTCGAAGTCGGTTAAAAATAACAACAGGTCGACAGTAACAAAGGATAATGTTCCAAAAAAAAAAGAATAAATAATACCAAAATAATTGATTTTATAACAAACTTTAAGTAAGTAATAATGATGCTAATCTGTTAGTAGATCTTGTAGTTGTGAAATAGTTGTAAGTACTGTTTCGTAGTACCATTATTTAAGTTTAGTCTTGTAAGTAGGTACTAATAGTGTTAGTAGTCCTGTAGTTGTTGCAAGAAGTAATACTGCCCCTGATAGTTAAAAAGACGTTTCTAACAAAAACGAAAACGGATAAAAAAACGTTGAATTAATGAAACGGGAAATCAGGCCTTTTTTCCTTGTGTAAATATAAAAAATACAGGCAGATGCTCTCAATTATAGCTCTCCGTTGAAAACATGTCGCGGTCACGCTTACCTGCTGATGTAATATTTTATACAATTTTCCTTCGCGTAGCGCCGTCAGATTTTCAGTTACTTCTAGAGCTCATCAAAAAGCTGACTCAAGCTCTAGCTAGACTGATTAAGGCGTGTAGATAATTCGAGAGCTCTCCATTCATATCGCTGGTCTCGCTCTCGCACCTGCGTCCACGAAGCCTTCCGAGAGTAGCCGAGTGTGTCTACGTAGACTGCAGTGATACACTATCTAGGGTAGTCTCGCTAATGTGTACACGTTGCAGATTGCTCTATGAGACTCGCTCTACGTTATTTTAATCTACCGTGGACGAGGCGCCTTGGTCTGTAGTTGTATAGTACCATTCTTTTAGTAGTCTTTAAGTAAGTACTAATAGTGTTAGTCTGTAAGCAGTCTTGTAGTTGTGTAGTAGTAAACCAACATATTGAAAAATATGACCGGCCAAATCCGAATACCATTTGCGCACAAAGCTTTCCGTACCGTCCGTAGCAAAAAAAACACGTTTGTTGTTTGGGAGTTCCACTTAAATATATATTTTGTTCTGTTTTTAGTATTTGTTATTATAGCGGCAACAGAAATACATCATCTGTGAAAATTTGAAGTGTCTAGTTATCACGGTTCATGATATAGCAATATAGTACCGTTTTTACTCTTTGACGTATAGAATCCTAAAAATTATAAGTAATTTAAAAAAAATGAACTTGTCTTACAACTGAATTTTAAAACAGGTTAAACCCCAACCGATTTTTTTTTATTAGCTTGATTATAAATAAAAATTAAATGTAATTTAAAATACTTATAAATAAAAATAATAATTTAAAATAATTATAATTATTTTGACTATTTGTTTGAGGAGAAATATGGGTATGTGAGTCTGCCTTATAAATAAAGACCCCAAAACTTCTCACATTAATAAAAACTTGAAGATAAATTATATTATTTAACAACTACTTATTTTGAATTATGTTTTGAATGACGTTATGTTTTCAGCAAAGCTTATAACGATGGTAAATGGCAAGCAGCTAATCCTGTACCAGGGCTACACATTCTACCAGAGATACCAAACAAAGAAACCAATCGACAGGTGGCAGTGCACCAGTCAGCCGAGATGCAAGGCATTTCTCTTAACTGATAGGGACTTGAAGATCTACGGCGGTCAAACTGAACATAATCACAAAATGAAGCAACATATTCAAAGTCGTGCTGGATATATTCGAGTATAATTAATTCAATCCCAATCGAATGCCCACGTTCGTGCTGTCATTGTCTTTCTATTGAGTCTCTAATTGACACGATTGAAAGGTCAAAATACATTTTTTCTTTAACGTCGGATTAATCCGACAAATATTATCGTGTCTGTTTCAGCAGGGTCGTATATCTACGACCAAATACTCCATCTCGTTTAACTCTTAAATTCTCTTTGTCATTTGTAGGTGACAAGCTGACAAGATGAAACAAAAACGACAATATTGGTCGGATTAATCCGACATAAGTGGTTAAAGAACAAAGTCTTATTTTAATCTCGAATTTCAGGGTTGTATATTTATGACCCAAAATACTCCATCTTGTCAGCTCTTTTACTGTTGTAGCAGCCACTTACAAGTGACATTATGAATTGAAGAGTTAAATAAGATGAGATGGTTTGGTTGTAAATATACCCTGGCAAAACGGACACGACAATATTTGTCGGATTATTCCGACGTAAGCGGTCAAAAAGTTGAATAATTATTGTTTTTATGACTAACGAAAAAATTTTTTGTACAATATTCACTTTTGTTATCGGACGTGACAATAACATCCCCAGTATTATTAATATTAATAACTATAATAATTAAAAAATAATATTATAGTATAAACTATAATTATTTTTTATTATTATCATAGAAATATAGTATTAATTGACGAATTTTATTATTTTTTTTGGTGGGAAATCTCCAAACAACTCCAGAATATGTGAATAGCCTTTTTTCAGAATAGGTTTTAATTATGACATCTTCGGATAGAGTTGAGTTGTTGTGCTGTGGCATTTCTTGGTGGTTTTG
This sequence comes from Mythimna lalbum, assembly GCA_949319445.1. Taxonomy (NCBI): domain Eukaryota; kingdom Metazoa; phylum Arthropoda; class Insecta; order Lepidoptera; family Noctuidae; genus Mythimna; species Mythimna lalbum. Next base: position 18,611,534 of record OX439356.1, on the reverse strand, counting down.
CCACGGTGGGGTTTAAACATGACAGTGATAATTAATGAACTCATAGTAATTTTATAGACGAATATAATAGATATGTGAATCTTGCTTGACATACGTCATGACCACAGAACAGAAAATATAGGTAGAAGTGCCCCTAACGTGGCTAAGCACGGGAACCAGTGTCACCAAACTCACACATTTGCGTATCAAATTGTACATTACACACATAAAAAACAGTAATATGATTGGCTACGAAGCTACGAATTACAAACTTAACTTTTACAAATCATATTCTTATTGCTTTCATAAATTAGGTCTTATTGCAACGTAAGAAAGTTGTTATTATTTGACATGACACGAACAATAAAGAAGTTTTAACCAATTTACAACGAGTTCGGCTACTCAACGCTAGATGGCGCTGTAACCAATTTATTCTATTCAGAACGCTAGTGCCTTTGAAATAGATGCCATATTCACCTGCACTAGTATATAATATGTAATAGGCGAATTTCGCCTACTGTTGACACACGGGCGATATCTAAGAGGCACTTCCTCTACTTTTCTTTATTCCGTGGTCATGACTTAAGCTCACTCTCGCTCCTATGCATTCATTCCCTCCTATAGGTTGGATTGTCTTGCTTAGGTCAGGTTATACTTCTTTTGAATAGCAGTGCTTCGACTGCTCCGCGCGCCTTTTTCTAAGGGCCGTAACTCATGTGATATCTTAAAAGTTCGCTGGTTGTTGTTGAGGCACACTTTGAATATAGAGTATTTTAATTTCATAAATTAATAAAAATGTTAAAGTAACTCAGTTTGAAAATATAAGTATCAAAATATTGTTGTTATTTGTGTTTCTTTTCATACACACGTGGTGTCGACACCCCCAGTCTCTACATTATTTAGTATAAATAAGATCCAAAGTCCTGTATCGACTTATAATTTTGAACTTTGTAGCGGAGATTATATACACGGAAAATGGCGGCCGTCTTCTTCGCTACAAGGATTTCTGCTACACCAAGACTCCGAGGACTAAATGGACCTGGAGGTGCCTTCACACCAGACGTTGCTACACCACAATTTCTGTAGACCCGAACTTAAGAGTTTTTCGGCAGCCTAAGGAACACAATCACCCTCCTAAAAAGTTTGATATGAACTCTTCAGGGACATATAGCTCTAATGCTCGATTTTCTTGGAAGCACAAAGGGCAACGCCCACACATGAGTATTGCATTGGACCAGCATGGCCTTGGCTCGAGTGATTGAATATTTATTTTGTGAAAAACTGCGCCAACTCTGCTGATGTGCTGATTCGAACCGCTTTCGTGCTTAATTTTCTATTTTATAAACATTTTTTTATTCGTTTTGTTTATGCAGTTTTTTTTACTATTTTTTATTTATAACAATACTAAACATAAGAAAACTTTATTAATTGACAGTATTGAGTTTGCTAGCATATTCCGTCCTTTTATTAGCTGGTTCGACTGTACACGAAAACAAAGTGGTCTAGGTTTTTTTTAACGGAAATCTCTAACTAACTCCTCCCACTCTGGGTGGAGTGAGAGGTAATATCAGACTGATTAAGACTTAATTGTACTCCTTAATGCTCTTTCGGACAATCCAGCTCCCCTTACAAGCGTCGGCTTTGCAGAGCCCTAGCCCTCTTAGAGATATCTAAGCACTCAGTCAATGCTAATACCGACTTTACTTACGGAGTATTATCTTCGCAAAGGGCGTCTAGTTGACATCATTGGTTCACTTGATGTCTGTAACAGATATAGGAAGAAAAAATTTTTTGTGCTTTATGATTGAGATTGACACTTTATGATTTTATTTATTTATGTACACTTAAAAATGAAAAGAAAAACTACAGATAGAAGAGCACAAAGGAACTGCTTATTTCAAATGAAATTTCTTGCAGCTGACCTGCGACTGGAGAGTTGGATGAGAGATGTAGACATAATGTATCGATACAAATAAGTAGATAGAATGGAATGGTAGTGAGGATGTTTTTAATAGTTGGTTTTTAGATTTATGATCAACGTTTCGTGGCTATTCAAACTGTTCAGTTTTGTCTTTTTTTTTTGGCATGATATGCGTTTGGCATAATAACTGGACAGTTTAAATTAGTTTGATATCTAAACCTCTACCAGTAGATGATAATTATGACATCTTCGGATAGAGTCGAGTTTTTGTGCTGTGTCATTTCGTGATGGTTTTGCCACTGTGGGATTTAAGCATGAGAGTGTTTATTGATAAGCTTAGATTGGCACACAGTAATTTTGTAGATGATTTGTGAGTTTTGTTTATCAATCGTCATGACTTAAGCTCAATCTCCTTGCCTTGTGAATCCATACAGGACATTTTTGTTATGTTGCTTTCAAATGGAAATGCTTTAACTGCGTCCACTCATGTGATATCTAATTATGTACCTTTTTAGCATGCTGGCTGGTCGATCGAATATACTTTTGGGTTGTGCACATTTAGGATAATTAGAATTTGATAACAAAATAATGGAAATGTTTAAGTCAGTCAGTTTTTGATAGACGATGTAAGAGGAGTGTCCGAAAATATAAGTATCAAAATCTAATTGTTATTTGTGTTTCTCTTCATACACACGTGGAGTCCACACCCCCAGTCTCCACATTATTTAGTAAATAATAACGACTTATAATTTCTGAACTTTGTAGCGGAGATAATATACACGGAAAATGGCGGCCGGCTCCTTCGATACAAGGGTTTCTGCTACACCAAGACTCCGAAGAGTAGATGGAGCTGGAGGTGCCTCCACACCAGACGTTGCTTCACCACAATTTCTGTAGACCAGCATTTGACAGTATTTCGACAGCCTAAGGACCACGGTCACCCTCCTAAAGAGTTTTATTTGAACTCTTCAGGGACATATAGTTCTAATGCTCGATTATCTTGGGCGCATAAAGGGAAACACACACATATGAGTATTGGATTGGGCCAACAAGGCTTCGGTTGGGGCGATTGAACATTCTTTTATTAAACTTTGTGAAGTAATGCATGCTTATGAGCATCATAACAGCATCACCCAGATGTGAGCGCGGTGACAACTCTACTGATTGACTGATTCGATCTTTCGTGCTTATTTTTTTATTTAATTTACATTTGTTTATAAGAATTTAAGTGAGAAATTTGTATGATATTTGTGTATATGTTGTAGTTCAGAATTGTAGTATTTATATCTAGTTGGTAATACTACAATTGATTGAAAAAAAAATACTACGATTGATTAATCGTAGTATTTTTTTCAATCAATTGTAGTGTATTTTTGTTGATTTTATTTCTGGAAATAAAATCTTATTTCCAAGCTGGTATCTATTGTTCTGTAGTCCGTGGCTTTTCAGCCGACCCAATCAAAATACCAGGGGAGCGGTTTTTAATTATCGCATTATCGTATCGAGAGATTTGCCTTTTTCCGGGCTTTATTAATTTACTTACTTTTCTTTTTTTGTTTTATTCAGTTTATCTAAATTGTTGCCGTTTGAGATAGTTATTTTTGTTTTTTAACGTCTGTCATAGAACTGTGAGTTTATTTAGTTAGCGTTGGCCACTAGATTATTATTTTAGATAATGTAAATAAAGAGTGATCATATTTAGGTAGATTTATTTCAGTAGGTATTTAAACTTCATTTTTTATTAGTGGTGGTGGTGGTTGGTTAAATAAATATTCAGTTTTTTTTTTATAATGTAAATCCTAGTCCAAATATTTGTGTATGTTTATTTGTAACTAACATTAAAAGTGATCAGAAAATAACCCTAAATTTTATTTTAAATACTTTGAAAATATGTACGTTGATATGAAGTGTTGTTTTTAAAAACTAATAGTTTAGTACAAAAAGAAAAGATAATATGTACATATGCATATCCCTCATCCGGCCGTCCAAAGCTCGTGGACGGACGCATTGCATTCCACGCGCACCATAAAAAGATGCCAGCAAAACCGTAGGAGGACGAGGGAATGTTTGAAAAGAGTTACCGTGATCCTGGACCGGAAAGGACACAGGTTAGTTTCAGTCAGTAAAAGTCGAACAATCCCTCTTGCTACACCACCACTTTACGAACTTTAAAAAAAAGTATTTTTTGTTTTTTTTTTTGCGCTTGTTTTTGATCCAAAAAGCACTTGCATTTTTTTTACTGTAAATTTCTTTTATTAATAGGATCTAAATCATTTCAGGAGAATTAATAACTACATTGGGGAACAGAACATTCCTCCGATACAAAGGTTACTGTTACACAAAGAAAATCCATACTCAAAGAGTTTGGCGCTGCATAAATACTAACAATTGTTTTGCATCCGTGGTTGTGGATGACCAATTATATATATTGAAAGAGCCAAAGGAACATTTTCACCCACCGAAGGAATTCAAACAAATCCAAAATGGCAAATACATAAGGACACGAAATCCACGAACATATAATCCATACTCAAATTTGGGGTATTATTATGGGGAATAAATGTGATATAATATAATTTATTTCTCATAATAATATTTAAAAATGTAATTAGATTATTTATTAAGCACTCCTAATTTAATATTTATTAACTAAATTATACCTTACTATGTACATATATATAATACAAAAACACAAAGTACACTCAGGCATCGAAGTACTCCTCCACATCGCTGTCATCCGGAAATGTGAAATGTAATTTAATAATTTAAAAAAAATCGATTAAATAACAAATGAGGGTAAATTATGGCAACACTCCTATTTGTAACAAAAAAAGGAGGAAACATATAGTTTTTCAGTACCTTGGGGCACATTCTTTCAGCTGATGCTCGACTTTCCCAAGTATCACTTGGGAAAGTCGATTTTTGACATCAATTACCTCTCATTTATTAAATGAGAGGTAATTGATGTCAAAAATGTATTGCTTAACATTATTGGCGCCAGATTTAGCTAGGCAACCTATTCGGTCTTAATAAACGCATTATCTAGCACATAATATTTATCATAATCGAATGACAGATGAGGGAAGAGATTTCTTCTACGGATCTTAGGTCATTATATCTTAATTTTCCATATGTTGCCATATTTTTCCACCCGCTGAGAGTAGTGTCTTGGGTGCTCTAGCAATAGTGTTTTGGGATAATCGTCGGTTGGTATCTCATTCTATGAAAATTGTCTAAAGGGCGTCTACTCGACCTGGACCTTTGGAAGGTGTATGAGGGCTCTCATACACCTTCCAAAGGGCCAGGACTTCAGGGTCCGGAGAAATATAAATGCATAATCTTGTAAGTATACATGTATTTAGAAACATATAAGTATGTTTGTCAGTTGTCTATTAGTCGACTAGATAACGTTGTGTGAAAGTTGTGGAATATTTTTATTTTATTTGTGATTATTAGTTTTAATTAAATTAGGTATTTAAGCCTTAGGGCATTTTACTACCTCTTACTATTTAATGACTTTATAGAATAGTAAAAAACCAAGCAAAAGATTCGAAACAATTGTGAGCTGTTGTTGTGAGAAAATCTTAGAATTGGGGGTAACAGTCAGAAGGGGGTCTTTCTGACTGTCACCCCCAAATCCACCAGTGAGGTGTAGAAAAATATTAGAAATAGTTGAGCATCAAGTATATATTTCTCATATCTTTGTATACGTGTAGTCAATTGTTGGTGAGCCAAATAAATAATATTAGATTTCATAATTTTAAACATAATATACAAGCATATAAGCTTACAATACAATAAAGGTTTGATTGTGTACATCACATTTTGCATAATATAAATATTTTTGATAAAACTACATAAGGAGTTTAATTTTTTTGAGCCTTTAATTTTCTGATTTTTTAAATCCTAAATATTAGGTCGAAGAAAAATAAGTTATTTTTAGTTAAAAAAACAAAAAACATTTGAAACGAATATTACAACAGCACCTTTTCTTACAGTGCAACTCATAACCACGGTCCACGACAAATTGCTGCTGAAATACAAGGGTCACTATTACTCCAAGACACCTTACTTGAAAAAAAAATGGCGCTGCATCAACACCAACAACTGCTACGTCGGGGTCATCGTCAACAACGATTTTTCCATCATAAAGGAGCCAGGAGAACATTGTCATCCACCAAAAATCTATGCTGAAACTGAAGACGGGAAATACAAGCTTATTAAAAGTAATCCAAGCAAATCATGCGAGTATATTGTTTATGAATACTGATATTATTAAAGCAGTCTAATGGTTTTTTGTAGCAGTTTTTGATTTTTAACGTCGATCAATGCAAAGTGCGTAGCTTCATAGGCGCGTATTCGTCATTACCACTCCGTTGACAGCACAAATGGATAGGTAGAGATGTCAATCTTTTGTGTGTAAGCTGTGAGCAAGCATACCCCAAGCGTATAATGACGACTACGCGTCTATGAAGCTACGCGTCCGTGGACAGTAAGCCTTAGAGTTTCTGAAGTAAGCGATGCAGCCGGTTCCATAGCGAAGCATATACATTTTTGACATTGCAAATTAAATACCCTCTAATGAGATCGAGAAGATTCAGCGTGGGTATTTGATTTTTAGTGGGTTTTATAGATACCGTCAATCTTCGACCGTTATACCGAACCGGTTTCTCAGAACTCCAAACTTTGTATCGTCCTTGCGACTTTAAAACCTCTAATGTTGCACTTTTGACGTAATCAGTTTTTTGCGCCAGCCTTTTTTATTTTGAACCTCTTTTCGAGTGCAAAAACTCTCATGTATATACGACGATTTAATCGACATTTGTTTACCAATTTGAAGATCAATCATGTGCTTCCTAAAAAAATTTTGATACTTAAAATATCTTATGTGTTAACTGGAACTGTTTTTTTTTTCACTATCATACCACTTTTAATTTCAACTAACAAAAGGAAAAAAAGCTGAAAATTCGCTGATACCTTAAAAATTAAACCAACTTCAACAAAAAATATTTTTGTTGAAGTTGGTTTAATGTAGACACTTTTTATCCATTTTCTCATAAAGTTGAATTTTACACATAAGAGGTCTTAAAGTCGCAAAGAGGATATGCAGAACTGTATTGAAGAATTAAAAATCAATTAAGTACCTAAACGATAGTAATGGTGACTGACGGTGGTATGTCAGTGACGGTGATCAATATTACTACACCAATAGACTGCTCGTTATCACAATATAACTTAATGAATATAAACTTTATTAGATTACTGACTTGTGTTAGTGCTTAGTCTTCTAATATTTTCATATCTGTAGTGTAGATTGCTTTTTAAAGGTCTGACCAGAGAGTTGCAAACTAGCGTTCCAACTAAGGTGACCTCGGTTTATGTGTTTGATTTGTGACGCGGCTACATGGATGTAAACCACGCGCCAACACATTCGGTGCTTGTTTAAACGCACCTCCCAACCAAGGACGTTGAAGGTTACGGTTTACAACTTACTGCTGTAATGTGTCTGGACGGATTGAAACTAGCAAGGTCACCTTTTTTATGGTGGGGAAAATCATCCAATGTCAACCTCCGTTCTTGGGCGGAACGGGAGATGGTGTCAAACTCTTACTGACTAAAAACCTACCCCGTTCCTTCTTGCCTTCATATCGGGGCTCGAACCCCCTTTCGGATTACCCTGGCCCCAGTAGGCTTCGACCCGGCTGGGCCCCTGCTGTTGCAGCAAGCTCACCTTGGTTGGGACGTTGGTTTACAACCATCTGGTCACTCATTAAGTACATAAAATTTTGGTAAAGGGCTGAACATTTTTTTGAAATTGTAGTTGCTTTTTTTCTAATTTCTTTCTTTTGCTAAAATCTGTGTTTAGATTAGTGATTAATTAAGGTACTAAATATAGAAATATTGTCGATTAATTTGAATCAATTAATGTGTGAAATAATGTCTTATAATGTGTCACTTTTCATTTGTTGAGAGCTATTGGTATATCACAATGCCGTAACCGTGGATATGCTAACTGTAAAATGTATAGTTAGGGTCTACTTTATTTTTATTACCTATTCTTCTGATTGTGTACTCAATTAGCATCTGTCTTCTTAATTCTTCCCTCGTTGCTGAGCACTATGCGACTTTAAGCTATGCGGTCTTCTGCAGTGTTGATCGCTTTGTATATTACTGTCCAACTATTCTCTATCGTATCTGTCTTGTTATTGACAATTGTGAGATTACTCATACTTGTGTGATTAGTGCATTATTACAATAGTTTGACACTACCCTACTTGCTAAGATATCTCAACGGAGCCACGGTAATATTATCTATACAACGTGTAACGTTAAATGCGCAAAACCGCAGACACCCCAAATGTTTTTTAATTCGATTGACCTAATTATGTGAGAAAAAAAATCTTTTAAAAATAATAAAAGGTTTTGTGAGCAGTTTTAGTTTGTTTAAAATTCATATCTGTATTCAAAAAAGAACTTTTATTATCCCGTGTATGAAAAGAAAATTTGATTGGATTACAACTATTTGTATTTGTTTACCTTTGGGCGAGTTTGGGCACGTGATGGCTTGACCTATTCATAAATAGACCGGTAGAAATTTTTAATGAAGATTTTTTTGAAAACATGTAACCTATATTAAATAAAAGTGGTTTAATCGATTCTGCTCGTTATTCTAATCAAAATAATTTCAGGTTTTGCGCATTTAACGTTACACCTTGTACATTACCGTGACGGAACCCTCCCTACTTCTGAGTGGGTAAAAAAAATAAACACGAATGATATCGCGATTTTTTTCTGAGATTTAGAGATTCGATCTCAGTCTCTTTCGCACTGTTGGCAATTAATTCGTCGCATTCCTTTAAACTTTCTGTCTTATAAGAAATTCTTTCAAATGTGTAAAATTGGGTATACATACGTACCTAATTAAAACATGAATTCACAGGATAATAATGTCATTATATATACCAGTATAGTTAATTTAGATTAGTTTTATTTTTTCCTGTAAGTAATTTTTTCCGGCGTGTTTATTTTTTTAATAAAATTCTTGGAATTATGTTACTAACGTGTGTAATGGTTTACTGTAGTTTTAAGTTTTCATCATATTTACGCTGTTCAGAAAAAAAATTTGTACCTAATATGCTTTCTTTTATAATTTAACAAGATCACAAGATTGTATCTTCTTGGTTGAGAGAATTGAGGATATTTTTCCCAATGATATTAATAAAAAAAAAAATTCATCTTCAGCCTCTTCAGTCCATTCAAACTGTGCCTAGTTACCATTATCTTGATCTACTTCAATTTTTTTGTTATTGTGAGTACTGTCTTGATGGTTCAATATAAATATATATATATATATGTTAGATCGTTGCGTGTATCAAAAATGAATATAAAAACTACTTTATAAAATTACAGTAAACCGAAAATACTTATAATTGTGAAAGTAATCATATTAGTTTTTAATTATTAGAAGCTGTGTGACATATCGAAAAACATTTCATTAGTGTTTATAAGTTGCTTGGCGGTAATAAAGCAGTAATTAAGCTTTATTTTAACTAGTATTAAATATGTGCCGCTGTTACGGCCCGTTCACGACATTAACGCTGTGAGCGATAGCTAAGCGCGGGGCGGCGAGCGGTAAATCAAAAATGAAAATGTTTGAAGCACGCAACGTGACGTTATGAGAAACGTCTCGTTGCGCCGCGCGTCCGCTTATTGATGCCGCCCCGCTCGCCGCTACGCCTGGGCTCGTGAAGGGGTCGTTAATATAAAGAGTGACTTACTAGTTGTAGAATAACTTAATTTAATCTCGATATTTAAGGGCAGTCACGCAGTCTTCATTTATTGTATTTTAAGTTTTCACGTAATAAAGTGCTATGCAATCATTTCTGTTTTATTTGCCCAGTATACCGAATTTTATCATGTTGCAATTCAGTTATTGGTGTCTGTTCCTGCTCTCAAAAATGATGAAGGAAAACATCGTGAGGAATGTCTTAGAACCAAAAATTCGAAGATATGCTACATTCACCAACCCGCACTGGGCCCGCGTGGTAGATTACGGCCCTTTCCCTCTCCTAGAGAGGAGGCCTGAGTCCCAGTAATGGGAACATTAAAAGGCTAATTATGCATAATTATGTTAATTATCATTAGGCATTTAATGGTTTTACAACTAAGGAGAAGAATAAATCTAGAAATACATTGCGCACACGTGTGCCACATACGCCGATCTGGGCGCGTTGGTCTCCATACATTTTATATGGAAACTAGACTTCTAGAACCTCAATTGAACCTAGCCACGCGACGTCGTTCTACGTACAAATGGGAAAGTGTGTGTGTCTGTTTGTCCGTCTTTCACGGCAAAACAGAGTGACGAAATGACGTGATTTTTTAAATGGAGATATTTGAAGAGATGGAGAGTGACATAGACATACTTCTTGTCTCTCTCTAACCCCCCACTTCCCAGGGGAACCGTATTACTATGAATTTAACGCGAGCGAAGCCGCGGGCAAAAACTTGTAATATTATAAAGAGAGATCTTTTTATTTTGTGTGTATGTTTGTATAATGAATAAACTCAAAAACTACTATTCCAATTTAAAAAAAAATCTTACATCATTGGAAAGCTGCATTCACCCTGAGTAACATAGGGCATATTTATTGCCCGTGCGTAGCCGGAACGGGCCGCTAGTATAACATATAGATATAGATTAATCGAAGATTTTTTTCATATTCCAGAAACATACAAGGAGATAAATCTGAAAAATGGAAAGAAGTACTTGATGTATAAAAATTATACGTATACATTTGGGTTCAAGAAGAAACTCGGGTCCAGGTGGCGTTGCACCAGTACCGCGATATGCAAGGCCTTTTTAATGCTTTCGACCACTGGAGAGTTATTGGAAGTATCGCATGAGCATTATCATAAGCCTCCAAACTACCATCGTAATAGTGATGGGACTTACGTCAAGATTTAAGGCACGTCTTTTCACAAGTAGTAATAACTTTAAAAGAACACACTTATTATTTTTAATACTTTCTTGTTTTGAAAATCCGTAGATTTTTTTTTTTCAGTTAATTAGTCTAGTTTAGAAAAAAAAACTATTTTAACAAAGGAATCCAAGAAAAGCCATTTTGTGCCATAACAGTTTTTGCTTTTACTTTTAAAGAACATACTTTACTTTTTCTTTTTAATACTTTATTCTTTTTATTTTTTGAAAATCCGTAGATTTTTTTGCTATGTAATTATTTTGGTTTATAAAAAAATATTTTAACAAAAGAGTCCAAGAAAAGCCATTTTGTGCCATTGCCATCACAGTATTTGCTTTTACTTTTAAAGAACATACTGATACTTTACTTTTTCTTTTTAATACTTTATTCTTTTTGTTTTTTGAAAATCCGTAGATTTTTTTTGGCTATGTAATTATTTTGGTTCATAAAAAAAAAATATTTTAACTAAAGAGTCCAAGAAAAGCCATTTTGTGCCATCATAGTTTTTGCTTTGACTTTGACATTTATAATAATAAATTATTACGTGTTTTAATAATGTAAATTTGTTAAGAAAAAATTTCCCTTAAGGAAAGATTTGATAATATTCTGTACATCTTATCATTTCTGACTATGAATCAGAACCATACATTCCTTTTATAGTGTTAATTAAAGTTCATAATTAATTAAGTTGACTTTTTTTAATGATATAAGCTAGTAGGTACTTGGCCGCGATCTCACCTGATGTTTTGAATTTTTCGAAAATATTACGAAATATTTATTTTGATGATAGAATAGGATAAACTTTATTGTACACGAAAAAAGTAATACAACTTATAAACTCTCTCTCTCTCTCTTTATCGCTCGTTTGCTCAAATTTTTTATGTTCTTTTCATCTTGTCTATTTATATTCTGTGATTATCAAACATGGAGTTTATAAGTACTTAAACATTTAAACAAATAAATACTTACATTATTTTCCAGTACCAAAGGAAATGCTGTTAGAAAACGGTAAGAAATACTTCGTGATCAACAATTACACATACTCGTTTAGATATAAAGCTAAACAAGGGAACAGATGGAGGTGTACAAGCTCGTCTGAATGCAGCGCCTACATCATGCTCAATGATAGAAACCAGCTTTTGAAGGTATCCGGAACACATCACCATGAACCGCCGAGGTACCATGTCATGAAAGATGGAAGATATGTCAAATTAAATACCCGAAATGAATAATTTTATTATAATCTAACACTGTGATCGGGGGCACTAATGCAAGCGTAGTCGCGCGACAACGCGCGTCGCCATGTGGTGTACCCTTCGACTTAGCGACAGTAAGATTTGAGCCTAGGTGCCACGCAAATGATTATTTTCTGGTCGTCTATATTGTTAGATTAAAGGTAGAAGTATACTGCGTACATGTGTACTGATCTGGGCGCGCCGATATGGAGATCGGCGCGCCCTACACTAATACTACATACATCGCTAAATTTTGATCGTTTAATCCCGTAGAGGGTCGATCCGGTACATGGAACACTATCGATTTGTAATGATAAAAATAAAGTAAAAAGTAACCTTTTTTTAAATCTCGTATTAATTTACGCATGTATGAACATAATTTCTTTGAGAAAATGTCACCTGAGCGAGTCCAACGACCTGTAGGTAGTTAGTACGCAATTCCGACTACTACTACACTCCATGCGACGTCGTTCTACGTACAAATCAGGCGTATCACACGTGTGCGTCGGTCTTATATTTCTAGCTTTAAGTTTTCCAATAGTGTTAACGATGAAAGCTAATATCTATGGCGAGACATGTCAACCTCGCCTATTGCCAAAGATAATCAGTATTTTTTATTGATGACTCAACCGTTTGACCACTTAGCTATAGTTTGTTTTATCACCTTATACTCGTAAATCATCATCCAACATTGTTCTAACGTTCTTTAGCATATAAGCCCACAATCACGTAACGTTCTAGCCACAAAATAGATAGGTACAGAAGACAATCTCATGTATGTACTTCACGTTTTATACCTACGCTCGGTGGACGCACACTAATGAGCGTTTGAGCCGGAACTGTTCGACGAGAGGGCCGAGACGCTACCGAGAAATCGTGTCCGTGAGCGGTGTCTGTGTGCGTTGCTCGAGCGCGCATTGTATGTAGATTGACTTCTGTACCTATATATTGTGTTCTAGCTTTGTATAAGTTTATATCATTTAGCTATAGTTTGTTTTATCACCTTGTAAAATAATCATCATCCAGCATTGTTCTAACCTTCTTTAGCATATAAGCCCACGCTCACGTAAGTTTTAGCTTTGTATAAGTTTATCTCATTTCTTTCCATCGGGAGCATGTTCCATACAATCATTACGATCTAACACGTTTTGCTGATATGCAGCGCGGCATCAGTACACATTCGGACAGCAAACCGAGTGCTTTCGTACTCATTAGCATATTATATCATTTAGTGTAACATAGCATAAGTATATGTCGCAGCCATCTGCTTAAATTAGCCATCCAATTGGACGCCTTAGGCGTTCGTTAAACGCCGGCATCCAATGAAATGGCTGAAGAACAACTAGCCATATCGGTGACCGCAACGTTTAACCAAATAGCTGAACGTTGTGCAGGCATTTAATTCGGTAGGGTGACCATGTGTTTACAAATTATATAAAACTACTTTTTTAGTAATAGTGTCCACCAAGTAATAGTGAAATATTATTAAATCAATAAATAGCGGAACTAAATTTGAATCACTTGGCTGGGTCTTGATCAGTCATTTCGAATAGGCTAACTTTCATGCGCCAAGCTGTTAAACGTTGAGTGATATTAGTTAATAATAATAATAATATTCCACAACTACCACACAACGCCGTCTAGTTCCAAGCTAAGCAGAGCTTGTGTTATGGGTACTAGACAACTGATAAACATACTTATATATTTCTAAATACATACATATAGATAAATTACACCCAGACACAGAACAAATCATCATGCTCATCACATAAACATTTGTCCTGGATAGTTCAAACAACTATCGGCCTAGGCATCCAATTGGATGCCGGCGTTTAACGAACGCCCTAGGCGTCCAATTGAATGGCTGATTTAACCAGATGGCTGCGACATATTATCGTTTATAAATAAATCTTTAAAGTATTTAATTTAATAGGATAACAGTCCATACCAATTCTACTACAGTTTTCTAAATACATTTTTTTAAACTAATCTGAACTAGTACTTGACAGCTATCCCACGTGATGGTAAGCAGTGCAGCCCACGAGGCGCACCAGTTTATTAAGAGCCTATTCACTCTAGCCTTGAAGATCTTGACGATCAAGAGAATCTTAAGTTTTCCGTGTTTTTTTTTTAATATATAATAATAAGTACATAACATACATACTTATGTAATTATGTTATTAGACATAAGTGTGCACTGCCCACTAGAGGCGATCTGTCTTCATAAATATTTTAGTATTTTAAAAATAATTCATAATAATTTGTTTGCTATTCTAGTATCACGTGAACAATATTTCTTTACCATAGATTTAAGAGATGTGTAATTTTCAATTAAATCTTAATATACCATCAAGGACACTTCCGCCTGATCACTGTTAAGTTCATTTTTGCTTGCACTCGAAACGAAAACATCAAAGGGTTTGGTTTGACGCCGCGCCGCAGGATTCAAGCGAAAATTGTTGTTAAGTGATCAGACAGAAATGACTGATATCTACATATATAATGTGTTTGTATTGGAATGACTAATATATGTGAATCTAAACGTTGTTGTTTAACTAAATATTTTCAATTTGGAATGCGATAAATAATATACGATTAGTTTTTTGAGATAAAAATTGTTTTTTTATAATTCCCTATTAAAGAAGAAGAACATTTTATAAAATCTTATTTAATAGAAAGACTTTTTATTTGAAAAATTAAACCGACTTCAATATAAAAAATGGCACTGAAAAGTGCAAAATAACATTAATTACGGAAGTCAGTGTTCCTAGTTTTTTTTTTGTGATTTTTTTGTTTATATTAAGGTAAGTTTAATTTTTTTGTAAAAAAAATTCTTGTTTGCCAGAACAACTAATCTGCGAAACGGCTGCACCGATTTTAATCAGACTTATTAAATAACAGGTGTTATAAGGAAAAAAAGACGTGTGGCACTCGGAGACTGCCGCGGTAAAGCTATTGCATAGCATTGATCATTATTTGTGATTGAAGTTGACCAGTTGCCATGACAACCATTTAGTGGGGGGTGTTAGGTTTTTTTCGTTACGGAATTTCTGGATTCGGTCTCCACGCCCAAGGCCCGCGATAGAAGCTATGCGATAGCTTAAAAAAATAGGGTGAAGCCGCGCAGAAAAAAACAATTTATCTTGTACCTACTTAATGTACTTTTATATACAAATATATATTATTTTCCAGAACCAAAGGCAATGCTGTTAGGAAACGGTAGGCAATACTTCATGATGAAGAATTACACGTACTCGTTTAGATGTGTGACTAAACAGGGGTACAAGTGGAGGTGTACCAGCACGTCTGGATGCAATGCCTTCATCGTGATCAATGACAGAAACCAGCTTTTGAGGACAGCTGGTGCACACGCCCATGATCCACCGAAGTACCATGTCATGGAAGATGGCAGATATGTCAAAATAATCATTAAGAAGTGAATAGTTTTTTCTTATTATTATCTGCAAGTAAGGGATAGCCCTCCTCAAACGTTAAGGGCTTGCTCTATTGACGAAACTGAACAACCTGAACTGAAAAACTTGGGGTCTACTCGCTTTCTCCGAAAAACAAAGTATCGATTGAAATTTCGTGTGTTTCCTACGGTTCCTTTCGTTCTCGAAATTTCACACGAACGAAAATTGTTTGACGTACCGAATCTCTAAACCTACTCTAATTAGTTATGTTTCGGAAAAAAATATAATTATGACAGAGGATTGTTTGCAATTTTAACGTCAAATGAATATCGTTTGTTTACGAAAGTTTCGTTTCGGACAAAGCGAGTAGACCCCCTTGATCGGACAGTTTGTATGGAGAGGCTAATTTTTATTTTTCGTTTCCTGAAAAAAAATCTTGTGGCAGATTGTTCAGTTTTGTCTACTGAGCAAGCTCTTAAAGTGTGTGGAGGGCTGTCTCTTACAGCCTGTGTATCACCTTCTAAGGTAGGCGCCAAATAAACGTGGAATAACGGTCATTGACCCTATTGACCTAGTCATAATCTGTGGTCATAGAATTTGTCAAACTGTAATTCTGCATCTGTCTGTATCTGCGAAGAGAATAATGTGGTACAAAATAAAGAGTTCTTCTATTTTGTACCACTTTGTACTTTCATTTTATAGAAAGATATATTTTTTTTTAAATGTTAATTCACACTAAATACTCTCCAATGTTTGATATGGTTCATTAACAGTTCGCACGTGTTATTGGCAAAATTGTGGTGTCTCTTCCACAAAGGCCATTAATTAAGAGTTTAAGTTTGACCCTCCTACATAATTTCGAAAACGGAATTAAAGACATAAAGCTGTCTTGAATTGACATCTATCGTGATCCTTTACCTTTTCTGAAAAACAGTTCATTGATGGTTTTTCGGATACCTTCGATATATTGGAGATACCAAGAAAAGGTCAACGTACTTTATTTTAAGTTTATCTGGCGCCTTGTATAGCTGACCCGGCGACCTTCGTTCCGCCTAACAGTCAAAGAATGTAGCATATCTTTCGATATAATCAACCGATAAAAAAATAAAGCCTAAGTAACATCAAGTTACGCACAATTTTTATATATTAAAGTTATCTACATAGATTTCGTACTCTTTACATGATGCGCGCACAACTAAAAACTTCTACAGATTTATTATATGTAGGGTTGGTATTGTTGATCGAAGTTACTAACGCGTTATATCATCGCGACCGTATCGATGCGAACGCGCTAAGTCGCCGTGGGCAAGGGGCGTAAGACCCCGTGCCTCATTGGGATGAAATGGCGGAGCTGCCAGTTCATGCTGCCAAGAAAATTCAAGTACCCTACCTATTTCTATGGTGTCTCTGTCTACCTCACCTGGCCACTGTGGGCACGCTGCCAATCTATACATTTTTTGGCGTCTTGACCTGGCTGCGCTGCCATGGGGTCGTAGTGAAGCACGGCCCTTATTCGCACATTAAATTATTATTAGTGCATGGTTTCGTACGCAAATATTAAATATTTGCTCCGGGGCGACTGATTCCGCGACAAAAATACGACTAAAATACGATAACGTCATATTACATATGACGTATAATATAAGAATATATTGTACCTATATATAGGTATGTGCATATTACTGTTGATCCACTCCTGCAAGCCGAACTTTTCAAGGCCAACGGGTTGCATTTGATGATGAATCGATATTGTCTCGTTTATAGTTATTATCTAACACTCGAGAGTCGAAATAGAACGTTGAAAATTTCGCTTAATAAATCAAAGCGTTTTATTGTGTTTCAAATCAAATAGATTAAAAAAAGGAGAAGGTTCTGAATTCGACTGATTTTTTTGTGCTTTTGCAAAACGATATTTTTGTCGAATTATTTAATGATTTTGATGGCTTAGTATCTATTTAGTTTTAGCTCAGTAAGTATTTATTTACCAAAGGTAAAAAGAAAATTCTTTACATAAAAAAAAACAACCGACTTCCAAAAAAACGCAGTTATTTGTAGATATTTTTTGTAAACGTTTTTTATTCAACCTGGCCGAATCTCACGTTGCCTTTTTTCTACTATTTAAGCGGTATATTAAGTAACTTCTAAAGACGATCTTAGCCATAAATACTTTAATTATATTATTAAACATAGTACCTTGAAATAATAATATCTGTAACTGTCTGTATACCGACCACATAAGAATACAGGTTAGTGGACGTAAGTACGTTAAGGAGACGTTTACTTTTTATATAAAATCTAGTCATAGTGTCGGTAAAAATAAAGTGAATAATAATATCATTATTTTTTGTAGTGAATATCGTTATTTTAATTTGTTTATTTTATTTTTTTTGACTGTGATTTTAATTCCAATTTGTTTAATTTTATTTTAACTTATTTTATTTGATTTTAATTTATTTTGATTTTTTTTTGACTTTGATTTTAATTATAATTAATATTGACGTTAATTTTAAATTATTTTATTTTATTCTAATTTATTTAATCTGATTTTAATTGACTGACTTTGTTTTGATGCAATAATTTTAATGTGTATTATTTTGTGATGTACTTTTTGAGTGATGTAATTTTAATTTTATTTTTGTACGTGATTCATATTTGTAATCTATATGGGAATAATTTCCTGAAAAAATAAAAAAAAATAATAATAATTATCATCATCATCATCATCATCATCAGCCTTTTTAATGTTCCCACTGCTAGGACTCAGGCCTCCACTCTAGGAGAGGGAATGGGCCGTAATCCACCACGCGGGCCCAGTGCGTGTTGGTGGACCAACACGCACTGGGCCCACATGTCACATGTCTTCGAAGTTTTTGGTTCTAGGATATGCCGGTTTCCTCGTGATGTTTTCCTTCACCTTTTTGAGAGCAGTGGTGATGAAATAAATTACACAAAGTAATGCGCCTTGCTGGGTTCGAAACCGCGACCCTACATCTCGTAAGTCAGGGCCATTACCATTCGGCCACCACTGCTCTCAACAATAATAATATAAACTATGTAATATTATTGTTATAGTGATAATCCTCTTCTTTGGTGGGAACTCCTCCGGCTCTGGGTAGAGCGAGACGGAGTTTCAGATTTCTTCTTTCTTTCTTTCTTTCTGACAGTAACCTCCCTGTATTCCTTACGAAAAATCCCTAAGCCCAAAATTTTAAATGGCGAATCTTATAATAACTATTTTCCCATTCCATAATTTTTCAGTTCCAAGGGAGTTGAAGCTGGCAAACGGTAAAACATATTTAATGTACAAGGGCTACACATATTCCTTTATATATGAAAGTAAGAATGGATTCAAGTGGCGGTGTACTAGCACCTCCACATGCAACGCTTACATGATGGTGAATCAGCGACACGAGATCTTGACACTAGCTGGAGAACACAAGCACCTCCCTCGGAGGTACCACGCCGTAGCTGATGGAAAATTTGTCAGGCTTTAACATATTTTGACATCTCTTTAGATGTCAAAATCAAGTATCATGTTGCATATTCAGTATGCTACGTGAATTTGCTCGCTTACATGATGGTGAACCAGCGACACGAGATTTTGACACTAGCGGGAGAACACAAGCACCTCCCTCCGAGGTACCACGCCGTAGCTGATGGAAAATTTGTCAGGCTTTAACATATTTTGACATCTCTTTAGATGTCAAAATCAAGTATCATGTTGCATACTATAGCAGTATGCAACTTGATACTTGATTTTGCTCGCTTACACATGTTGGTGAATCAGCGACACGAGATCTTAACACTAGCTAGAGAACACATGCACCTCCTTCGAAGGTACCACGCCGTAGCTGATGGAAAATTTGTCAGGCTTTAACATATTTTGACATCTCTTTAGATGTCAAAATCAAGTATCATGTTGCATACTATAGCAGTATGCAACTTGATACTTGATTTTGCTCGCTTACATGTTGGTGAATCAGCGACACGAGACCTTGACACTAGCTGGAGAACACAAGCACCTCCCTCGGAGATACCACGCCGTAGCTGATGGAAAATTTGTCAGGCTTTAACATATTTTGACATCTCTTTAGACGTCAAAATCAAGTATCAAGTTGCATACTGCTATAGCTCTTATTAACTTACAAACTGGTAAGATAATGATTACCATTTATGATGTATATAGTATAAGTAAAGCATAAATATCGTATTTTGATAGGAACAAAAGGAGTTGATTATTTTTATTCTACTTTTGAGTACAATATTGACTGGTCTACACTGTCCTTTCATAATATCTACTAATACTGTTTATGGAAATATTGTAAGAACAAAATATTTTTTTAAAAGAGTAACCATGGAGTTTCTTACCGGTTCTTCTCCATAGAAAAGGAATACCTACTGTGCACTAGCTTCTGACGTTTTATAAGTGCATAAAACAATTGAATTTTAAATTTTTTAGATTGTTCTTTATGTCAGAAAAGTCAGGACGGCCGTCAAGTCGCTAGGCGGACGTAATTTTATGTAAAATACAAAAAAGTACTTCTTACAATATACCTAAACATATAATTGAAAAACACGAAACCTTTCATTACTTTTCCGCTTCCACAATATCGACCGCCATGTCTAAAAAAACAAGGCGTATTTTCTTTATAGTCACGACTGTGGCGTTCTGGATAAATGCTTTGTCATGTAAGTGTGGTTGTACTGGTAGTCTACAGGTGTAATCCTATTTTAACCGCAAAATGCAATGGTAAAACAATCCACTGTAGGCGCGGGCTTGCAGACGGCGAGCAATGGGTAGCTCACTGTCCGGTAACCGTCCGGACCGAGCCCAAGTCGTCGACGGCGCGTACTATTCTCGAGCGCCTCAAGAAGTCATCAAACCGTAGGGGCCCAGCAGGGCCGAAGCCTTGGACCGGTTTCTGAAAGGAAAGTCCGACCCGGGCATGAAGGGCTAAGAGAGAGAGATGTCATTGGAAAATTTAACCCACCAAAAAAAAAGGTAAAACAATGCAATGGTAAATTCAGGTTACTACATACTAGTTGCTCTCAAAACGGTGAAGGAAAACATCGTGAGGAAACCGGCATGTCCTAGAACCAAAAATTCGAAGACATGTGACATTCACCAACACGCACTGGGCCCGCGTGGTGGATTATGGCCCATTCCCTCTCCTAGAGAGGAGGCCTGAGTCCCAGCAGTGGGAACATTAAAAAGGCTGATGATGATGATGATGAGTTGGTGTGTTTGAGTCGACTAGAAAAAAGAAGAGTTGTATATTCCGTCGCCGTTCTCACTCCACCACTTTTTCTGTATAAACAATCATGGCACAGAAAAATGGATAAAGGGAAGAGTTTTGAAGAAGCCTTTACACAGCAAGTTAATGGAACAGTGCAGGTTAAAGCGGTAGCTACATTATACTTAGACCGACGCACAAATAGGCGACGTCCGAATTCAGGTCATAGCCCACTTACACAACTCTGTTCCCATCCGGCAAAAAGAATATTATTCGAATATGGGCTTTAAATATTGCTCTTTAGATATATTTTACATTGGCATCATAAATTAGCAGACAGCTCGCTATCAGCGAGCTTGCTGCCGTCAGACTGCTCGGTAGTTGATGCCTCGCTGGCCGCACGTTGTAGACGAGCGGTTGGCGCGGTGTCCGCGCGCTAACTGCTAGCAGTCGCCGCGCCGTCTCTGCTGTCGGTCAATAATAGTCAGTATCTACCAAAATTCTCCTTCTGCAAGTCTTGCTTTCAGCATTTTATGCACTCAAAATCTTCGTCTGTCATTTCTTGCGCTTCTCTCTTCATCCTCAAGTGAAATAGCAATAATTGCTAGTTCAGCGCGGCGCGTAGCGTAGGTTTATTGTAGCTCTACATTTCTAGTTGCTTCACAAACTGTATGGACACCGACGCACCCAGATCAGCGTACGTGGCCCACGTGGGCCCAATGTAGTACTACTAGTACTACCTTAACCCTTCAGATACCGTCAATTAGAGACACAATAGTAAGACAATAGATGCGCGGCCACCGGTGGTCGCTTGGGGATTCATGAATTAAGGCGCTGCGCAAATGTAGACTCTTTTAGTTTTCAGTTACCAATACCGAACACTTTTTGATCGTCATGAGTATGTGTTAAGTGGAAGACACCGGACACAATTTGTTTACGTATGCGCAGGGAGTGGATGATATCATACTAGTTCTATAGAAATCATACTGGTTCTGTAGAAATCAAATATTCATCGGTAGCTTGTGTCTGACACAAGACACACGTTTCCGCCCTACAATTAGTGCTGTTCTCGGTGTCAATTCAATTCATCAGGAGTTCGAATACATAGTTGGATATACGAGTATAACACAATTTCACTAAAAATGTGGGTTGGTTCTTGTTTGCATAACTACGTCCAATTGTAAATAGTTGCAGCGATCTGGTGGAAGTGCATATGTCGCAGGGAAATGACGATATCAGGGATTTCGCGAAATCCCTAGGGATATCACGAAATCCCGGTAGATGTTGAATATTCTTGTTTATTACGTCTTCTTACTAAAAGTATCTAGTGATATGACAAAACATCAATTTATCGTGATATGTCGTTTCACTAAACTAAATCTAGTAAAATGTCAGAAATGCGGATATTGCCGAATAAAAATCGAGCCATATGCATTTCTCTCGCTCGCTCTAGTAACCACAAAGGCACTAGTGGGAGCAAAACAAATGCGCCGCTAAAGCTGGCGCGGCTCGTGTGCAGATAACTCTCGCAATGTCAGTTTAATTAGTGGCACTGAATTTTTGAATGTTGTATCTGTTGAACTGAGTTTCGGGGTAACCAATCCTTTAATATACCAGTTCAGGCGGAAGTGTCTTTGATGATAGATACATTTAAGCATAAATGTGCTACTTACCTGTTAAAAATTGCGACACTAGTCTATATATATAAATAAACTATTTTATTAGTTTTAAGCGTTAGCGAGGCTAATAAATAAATAAAAAAACACAGGGATTCTTGTTGGTGTCGTCTGATATATGATATTTATATGATATGCATGTACCTTTAGTAATGTATATTATAGATAAAAACGTCTTTTTATTTTGTAAATAACTCACCTTTTAGTTCCTATTAACTTATATTTAAGTATTTGGAATAAAATTAAAATAATAAAATGTTTTGATATAAAATTGAGTTTTTATTTTAATTTCTGTCCTCTTGTGTTTTTAGAACTTTTCATATCAATATGATATGATTAAGGTTAATTTTTCTATAAGTAATTCCGATTTTGAAAGAGATGAGTCGTATAATAAAAATAAGACAAGAAAAGTTTTACGTAGCTATCGTCCTTTCCACAACAGGTGTTATCCCGCATCATCTCCTCCATGCTCTAAAGTTACTAAATCTAAAAGATAAACTTTATATATATATACTTTTACAACAAGATACCATCTTGAATACACGTCGAATCGTTAGAGTTCTTTGCAAATAAACGAATACAAGAGAAAACATACACGAAAGACATAGGTCCCCTTCAAACATCAAAGACAGACTTTTCTCCAATGAATTCAATATTAAAATACCCAGACCAGTGATGTAACGAATATTCAAATTCGCGTCAATATTCGCACATTTTTACATTCGCATTCGAATTCACAAGAAACATGCAAATATTTCGCAATTTTTCTTGACAAACAGCGAACAATATTCGCAAATATTATTTGCCAACGCGAATATGTTCGCGAATATTCGTCATAATATTAATATCGAATATTATCATTCTCTATCCGCTCAAAAAAAAAGTCAAAAGTACTTTATTTGCCAGAAACATGGTAATGAGGATGTTGAGTACAGTTTATAAGTTCTACATGTTCAATCAATACTTACCTTAAACCTTACTTACTTTAATACCTTTTTGTTTGTCAAATAAAATTGCTAAATGTTCGCATGTTCCCTGTCAATTCTGCGAATATTTGTTACATCACTAATCCAGACCTCTAAGAATATTCAACACCGTCTATCAAGCGGAATGTGTTGGCATTTGTCATCATTCTACCGACCATAGAAGCCAGGAGAGTCACATACTCCCATTCGCATGCTCTACAACAGCGCCTCAGCCCTTCAATCCCTGAAGAAAACCTTTATCACCTCGAAACACCTTGCAATTCCTGCAAGGTGTTGCCTCCACTGCTGTTGTTAACACCTCTACGGTTTGGACTAAGCGTCCCGCCTCGTCGTTTAAGCACTGATGGCCTGGTGAAGGTTTCGGGAATCTGACGGATGCGAGACGCACAAGATCGTTCGTTGTGGCAACGCTTGGGGGAGGCCTATGTCCAACAGTGGACGTATATCGCCTGAAATGATGATGATGATGAATTGGAATAAAAAGGGTCTCCGTTTGCGGAGCACCTTATACCGCTTACATCGGAGGACTGGAACAATTTGCCTGCAGTGGTCGTCCCGTCCGATTATAATTTCGGTGTCTTCAAGGCTAGAGTGAATAGGCTCTTAATAAACTAGTGAGATTCACTATTAACGATTGCATCACTGCTTACCATCAGGTGAGATCGCAGTCAAGCACTAGTTTATATAATTTACATACAGCCTATCAACACTAAGGTATAAATATGATACTAGATTTATTCATAACTAGCGACCCGCCCCGGCTTCGCTTGGGTAACAGTATTTCTCTACTATTTAATGGAAGTTATTATACATATAAACCTTCCTCTTGAATCACTCTATCTATTATAAAAACCGCATCAAAATCCGTTGCGTAGTTTTAAAGATTTAAACGTACATAGAGATATAGAGACAGAATATAGGGACAGAAAAAGCGACTTTGTTTTATACTATGTAGTGATAACTGAACAGTATTACACGAATTCACAACTGCACCCAAAGTCCCGAACGCAAATACTCACCTGTATGCGTTCGATCGATAACCCTCCGATAGTACACGTATAGCTGTTATATTTCATCTCACAAAAGAGGGTGAGCGTTCTTTGTGTGTGTGTGACCGACACACGTTCATATTACTCCATTGCTTTGTGAAAAACATCCATCCATCACTCATCTATAGATGTAAAACATATTTCGTTTGAATGCGGAAATGAATCGAGTAGCAATCAAAGGGAATGAATGTTGGTTTAACTACCTAGCTTTTTTTGAACACACACAATTCACACTAACAATGAAAGATGAGAGAATAGGGTAGGAAGATAATGATGGTGACACAACCACCTACACATGAGGAATAGATCATAGGTAGTCCGAAAGGGAACCCCGGGGCTCCTGAAACGTAAGGCTAAGAGAAACATAGGTGTGATTTTAGTTAGTAAAAGTCTGAACCGCTCTCCCGCTCCGCCCTAAAGCAGGAGAAGTCATCGGAAGATTTCCCGCCTTAAAAAAACAATAATAAAAATAATGTCGTCGTTGTTTATATCGCGTACATCAAAGGACTGGAACAATTTGCCTGCTGCGGTCTTCCCGTCCAATTATAATTTAAGTGTATTCAAGGCTAGAGTGAATAGGCTCTTAATAAACTAGTGCGCCTCACCATCAACGATTGCATCACTGCTTACCATGATCATGGTCAAGCACTACTTCATATCATTTTAAAAAAAATGTTTGGTCTTTCTGCAATGTTACGACTGGACGCTAATAGCAAACATTAAAAAGTACCCTTTTAATAAAGGCCAAGCTACAACTACTGTTGTACTCCTTGTGCCTATTGCTGATATCCGGCGTTTTATTAATATTTTTGTTTTGGGAAACCATCAAATAACTTCTCCCACCCTGGGCGGACCGAAAAAAAATGTCCGACTTTTATAGAAATAACTTGCTGACGAAAGCCTCAGATACACTAGGGGACTAGTGATGCGCAACGCTCAATCTATGTGACGTTGCAACGTTGCCCAGTGTCCCGCTACTTGGCCCCCAACATTTTACAACGCATTCACGTGACGCGAGACATTTTGGACAATTTGACAGCGTTACGCATCTTGGTGGGAGACATTTTGTTCTCTAATGTATCTGAGATTAAATTTTTCTAATATATCTAAAATATAACAAGACAACTCTGCATGTTGAAAGAAAGAAAAACAATTTATGTAAGTAACAATAACGACTTAAAACTATCAGCTAGATAGAATATGCGTCACATCCGCATTTTGTCGACGGGGAAAATCATCTTTGACAAAACCCGCTCTTGGGTGGACCGGGAGATAGTGTCAGACTCTTACTGACTAAAAACCCCGCGCCGTTCCTTCTAGCCTTCATACCGGGGCACGAGCTCCCTTTCGGACAACCCTGTCCCCAGTAGGCTTCGACCCAGCTGGGCCCCTCCTGCTGCTGACAACTCCTTGAGTAGTTCAGTTTAGGTCGTCAAATGGATCGCGTTAAGAGCTCGTGTTAGGCCCTCAGACTATAACAGTCGAGTAAACTATAGTATTCTCTTTCAACAGTTCCATAAAGTCAAATGTTACAGGGAGACAAACAAGATGTGTGATGAATACACATACAGCTGCCCGAAGACTGTTCATCCAGAAGTTATAATTATATATACCCAGGGCTGCAAAGCCCGGCTATATTATTATAATTATATATTCTTTATTGTACACCACACATACGAAAAAGTACAGGACAAACATTATTAAAAGTAAATGTACAATGGGCGGTCTTATCGCACAGGGCAATTTCTTCCAGACAACCTTTGGATGGATTGAAAGAAAGGAGAAAGATATATCTTTATCTGGACGGAAAATTCAGTAGGTGGTTGAACAAGCATACCCATAAAAAACCGAATTTCTTTGTAGCTGCTAATGGAACTACTATGAAATAGATTAGATTGAGCACACAAGAGTTTGTTGTGCTGGTAATACGAGTATATGCGAGTTCAAACAATGACGTAACACTTAGGTTGTAGACCAGAAAACATAAGTGCACACAAAAACATCTATAATTCTTATTACATCTTCTGTGTTAATTTTCTTTACCATGCAAACTGACTAATACGTAAGTGTGACCTGTTTGTTTAAACAAATCTTTAATCGAAATTTACAACTTTTTGATAGACTTTTTTAAATAAGCATTTCGATATGTAAAAAAAAATAACTATGATGGATCCAGTACCATTTTCCAACCTATCCAGGTTCCGGTAAAAACTCAAAAGAATGTCGGTAAAGCATTTTGGTCCAAAAGAGGAGTTACAATTATTACAAAACTCGAATATCGTTCGTTCAATGAGTGTAAACCACATTAAAATACGTGCTTTGATACTCGCAAACCAAGAAACAAGACAAAGACACAACATCTTTGTTTTATACTGCTTACTATACTACATGGTGGCTATCGATAACCCTCATTAATACCATTAAACTTGGGTTGGGTAAGATACACACACACACACACACACACCATCACAGATGATGTTTTACATATCTCACATCAGTAGACTACTTCACTTTTTTTTAATATAAATTTTGACCTACATTGGCCAATCCAATTTAAGTGATGATATTGATTAAATGAACGAATCTAAAGCATACATAATCAGGTCGAAACCGGTCTGGTCTGACCAGATTGATATGAGAAAATTCGGATTACAATCTCTATTTGTGGCGTGTAAATCATGTCTTAAAAACGTAAGCCGAAAATAAAAACAAAAGTAATGTAAACAAGTTTTTAATGAAAAAATTTTTTCATACTTACCAAGCTTTTATAGCACGGCACATAGCACTTTTATATACTTATATAATTAACTCGTCAAGACTTATCATACGCGCCCAAACTCGATGGTGTTGTGTCGTTTAACTACCAAGCACCTATAGCCACCTTCCGGTTCCATCATGAGATCAGCTCCATGTCATAATAATTTTGCATTGTCATCAGATTTACACATGCATGCAAAATATCAGCTCAATCGGTAGCCGGGAAGTGGATCAAATTTAATTTGCAAGATTTGATGACAGACAAACATCGGGACAGGTGAAACTAAATAAAAGCTTGTAAAATGAGAAGTTTTATTCTAGTCCTATATTAAAATGTGTAAATAGCACGCACACCAACATCGAAACAAGGCACTCCAATCATAAAGTCTAAAACGGTAATATCCCAATAATTTTCAGTATCATTTGCCCGTTCCCAAAGAGGGGGCCAACTTCTTGTCTTCAAAGGCTACTCCTACAGCTTGCAGAAATTTCGCAACGAAACTGCCCAGTGGAGGTGTACCATGGTGCAACCAGGGACGGCTAAGAGGTGTACCGCAAAACTGTTTACAAGCATACAGTATCATGTCCTAGATTATAGCGGAGATCATAACCATACCAAACCAAAGTTTGTTAAGAGAAATGATGTGTTAGTCAGGGCGTATTGAGAAATTTTTGAAAGCAGGTTCATGGTCCATAAAATTGTTTTCATTTTGGGATTTATTAGCATCATTTACCAGTGATACATTGTTATAAATGTGTATGGATATATTAATTTAAATAAATATATTTAAATCATCTTATACTCATGACAAACTTGGGGATTAACTGGACTTTTTTGTCTGAAACTCACTAGTTTTAGTCAGTTATTGTGCTGTTAGTAGGTTTCAAAGAATAGACAATTGCAAATATATTTAAGTAATTTGTCATCGTTACAGTATATCATAGTAACGAACAGACTGAATAGTGCCTTGACACTCCACTCAAATATTTGGTAGTTCATGTTTTATATATTAATAAAAAAACCTATTCTATGATAATTTAAATATAGATTTAAAAATGTTCCATATAATGGGCATGTTATATTAATTCACAGAACTGATTGTTATATTTTAAATCTAAAAGCATATAGATTTTGTTAAATTGTTACACATATTAATGATAAATATTGGTTAAGATGTTTGTACCTAAAATTGTTTATTACACGGTATAAGAAAACTTTATCATTGTTCATAATGCTTAGTGATAGGTATAACCAAACCCTATGTATATAATTATGTAATAAATTCTATAGCATTTTGAAGCATACTGATGCAAAATTTCTTCAACAGGCACATTTCTTTGGACGAAAAGAGGTGGTAAGCACCCTCTACTCGTCCTCTCAGGATACACCTATAGCTACCAGAAACAGAATGCTGATGGGAGAATATCGTGGTACTGCTCTCGAAGGCTGAAGGGCTGCAGAGCATCAGCCATTAGCTTTGGAACCAGAGCATTTGCACACAAACCACACGACCACCTCCCGCCGAAACTACCCCATCATGTGGGAAACCAAGCAAATTACTTTATATCTGAGGATATAACTATAGCATATTCAAAATATTAACAAACGATAACACTAACACAATATTTTGCAATGAACGTCATAAAATGCTCCTGTTTTTACGAAGTTTTTACAATCAACAATTTTAACATGTTCAAAGGAACTATTTTTTTTTGTATTTTTATTGTATCACAAATGAAGTTTTAGCGAAGGAATAATTTACCCTGTCGTGGCGTTCAAAGCTGTATGTAGGGGTAATAGACCTGAAATATAACTAATATTAATACGCATATTATAATTAATGCTTAAATAAACTCCTACGAAATAATTGTAGAGGAATTATAGCTAGACTAGCTGTAGAATAGTTATTTGAGTATTATTTTTTAGAGGCCTACTAAAGGTAGTATAGTTGACAAAAATTATACTGACACTGAGGAAAGTTATCATATTTTGCTTTGCAATTAATAAAATTCCTAGTGTTGAAGAAAGAGTACAAGATTTACGCCTTAATTGGAAATCATATATTTTTACATACATTAATAAAATTCTGAATAAAAATGTTGATGATCTGTTTTGCAACTGTGTACTGCAAATCGCAAATAATTCTTCTATTTACCTCTAACTTGGTAAAACATCCAAACATTGTCTTAAATAAGTGATTTGTTTTGGAACGCCTGATTAATAGCATTATATAAAAGCAACTATATTCCGCACGCATTATAAATGGAAGATGTGTGAACTATAGCATAGATCATGACAATATGTGTAGCTTCGTCTTAGAATAAAATCTTAAACTTGCTACCATTTAAATCTGTCACATTTTGTTAAGGTATATATTAGATACAATTTAAAAAAAAATAGATTTTCTTCTAAACCTTTCATTTTGTAAATCATGACTTTCGTATAACTGTAGTGACTAAGATTGCTTTACTCATTCAATTGTATGTTTCTTCCTAACTATAAGAAAATGCCTTTTGCCCGTAGCTTCGCCTGCGTACATAAAATATAGCCTATGTCAATTAACAATAAAGCAGCTTGCTATTTGTGAAAAAACTTTAGCAATCGGACCAGTACTTCCAGAGATGACCTCCTACAAACAAAAAAATAAAACGAAAAAAACAAACTTTACCTCTTTATTATATTAGTGTAGATGAATAATAATAATATAATATAATAATAGTCTAACTTAGTTATAAAACGAGACGGGAAACCTATAGCAATTTTTTTTAAATAAAGGTGTACTACAGGGGCCTATTATTGGTCCCCAACTGTTTAACAATGCGACCCGCTCAAGGTCAATTTATGTTGTTGAGCAGTTTTCCTACAAATCTAGTGTCTCCTCGAAGTAAAGATGTTGAATGAGTTTCATAGCGCATACCATGACGGATATTTTTTATCAATATTTTATTATAAATTGTTATTTGTTGGCTTTAATTTTACCGTCCTATATAAAGCGTAGATAGTTAAATTGAAAGGTAGAAAAAAAATGTATTCAGTTTTATTTATTAATATTTTTTATTTTCTTTTGTCTTATATCTCTGTCATAGAAAAAATTCACATAATTATGTTGTTTATTTTTCTATGATTCAGTCTTCCATTAATGAAGTTAGAGTACTACTCATTAGACGACCTACAAGAAAAATAAAAACCCTCAAAAAAATCCTATTACAGTACTAAACTAAATTAAGAGTAGATAATTATTAATAAACTAAATTTAGGCTTTCTAGTATTTTACGTTTTAACCTATTTATTATCTTATTAAGCATTTATTGGAGTGAGTTTTGATAATTCGCCTTATTGTATTCGTTCCTAGTACACATTATTTGTACATTACTTTTTAAATTCGTGGATATTATACTATCGCATGTTATATCTAATAAAATCTATAGAAAGACATAGTTTATTTTACTTAATAGCTTCCAATTTCGCTCTACCTCTGTGATATATTTTCCTAATATAATCTGTATTCAATTATTAAGTACCTATAGCTACCTGCATAGGTACCCCAGTTATATCTGTTGATTTAGAGTCAAAAACGTACCTCGTAGTCTAAATCAACAGGTATTTTACTAATCGTCATCATATCAAACGAAAGATGTCCACTGTTGAACAATGTCAAACTAAGTTTTCACGGTGAGTTTACAGAATACCACTACTGATTTTAAAGAGTGAGAAGACGCGCTATGAGAATTTTGCTCACACAAAAAACTTTGCGGTCGCAACCTTCCCAAATTTTTAATTCTTCCGTGATTCAACTATTGTGTCACTCAGTACCTACTACCACAGAATGAGTAATAGTACAAGTAGTACTACTGCCATCGCGTAGTGTATGGTTTGTGCAGACTGATATGTAAATAGCTTTTTTATTATCTAAGTATTTTTTTAAATAATTACATTTAAAAATATTGTGTAATTTTCAGCTTGGAAATATATATATAAGAAGGATGACCAGCACGATATTACAACTCGTTCATGGTTAGAAAAACCTGATTCTGATGGAGAATTGGAATCAGATCAGCATCGTGTAGACGATCTTGAAAGTGACGGCTCCAACATTGTTAGCCCTCATGAAAATTATACAGAACATTCTTCAGATGAAACAACAGATGACGAATCGCACACACCAAGCGATAAGTTACCATTCTATATTGGAAAAGACAAGTCAACAAAATGGCTCAAGCACAAAACTCAACGTACTAGGAATTGTAACACCGTGATCCATTTATCCAGTGTCAAACAAATAGCTAAAAATGCCACCACACCCTTGCAATGCTTCTCTTTGTTTTTGGACGATAGAATGATAGAAAAAATTGTCAATTACACAAATATTTGTATTACAAAATTACAAGAAAAATTTTCTCGAGAACAGGATTGTAAACCCACTGATTCAATTGAAATAAAAGCAGTGATCGGAGTATTGTATATGGCTGGGTTGCATAAAAAGTGTAAATCGAATGTGAAAGAAATGTGGCTTGGTGATGGTACAGCGTGTGATTTCTTTAGAGCAACGATGTCCAAAAAACGCTTTATCTTTTTATTACGAGTGCTTCGTTTCGATGATATCAATACAAGGAAAGAAAGAAAGCAATCAGACAACCTGGCATCTATTAGAGAAATATTTGAAGAATTTATTTCACATTGTAATGATAATTACACACCTGGACAGTATTGTACCATCGATGAAATTTTGGAATCATTCAGAGGGCGCTGTAAGTTTAGAGTTCACAACTCAAATAAATCGGCGAAATACGGCATAAAAATCTCCGCTCTTGTCGATGCCAATACTTTTTATACAAGTAATATGGAGGTATATGCTGGAAAACAACCAGCAGGGCCTTATAATTTGAGTAACGCAGCTGATGACGTTGTCAAGAGAGTAGCATCATCCATATTATATACGGGAAGAAATATAACAATGGATAATTATTTCACGTCTGTACCACTCTTCGACGAGTTAAAAAACAACTATAAGACAACAGCGGTTGGCAAATTACAAAAAAATAAACGAGAAATCCCGCCATTATTTCTATCAACTAAGAACAGAAAAATGCCTAGTTCTATTCTTGGTTTACGTAACAACAATGTACTAGTATCTTATGTACCAAAACAAAGAGAAAAGAAAGTTATTCTCATTTTATCTTCACTTCACGATTACGATAATATCGATCAAGAAACAGGTAATGAAGAAATCGTAACATTTTATAATTCCACCAAAAGCGGAGTGGAGGTTGTTGATCAAATCAAAGAGGAATATTCCGTTGCAAGAATCACTTCTAGATGGCCCATGCGATTGTGTTTTACAATTTTGAATCTAACTGGAATTAATGCGCAAATTATATACAAAGCAAACACAGAAACTTTGATAGATCGACGCGAGTTTCTAAAAACTTTAGCTCTAGAGCTGGTAAGACCACATATTTCGCGACGATGTTGTATGCAGAATATATCATTTGATCTCAAGTTTGTACTGAAGCGATTTGTATCCGTTCCTAAGGCCCTTGAAAATAAGTCTGAGGGCGGACCTACTGGGTACTGTGCGCTATGTCCCAGAAGAAAAAATAGACGCTCTAAAAAAGCGTGTATTTCGTGCAGAAAATCACTCTGCACCGAGCATGTGACATTTATCTGCAATATGTGTTATGAGAGACACACTTCTGAAGATCTCATGGAATAATTAATCTTAACTTAGGCTTCCACTCTTACAAATCAAAACCTAAAAGTATTTTATTTAAGCATAGCGATCCAGCGAGTCGCATGACACACTATGAGCACTTTCTGTCTCCTCCTTGTTCATGTACTATATGAATTAGCTTACCATAATTTGTAAAATAAACTATTTATGAAATTTAAAGAAAATATGATGTTCTTTTATTAACGTCACTAACATTTTTCTCTCTATCCTTAAACTATAAAACTGTAATTGTGTGAGCAATTTGCTCAAGCGCGCCTTCTCGAGGTTTCATTTCAAATAATCCGATGGTACATACTGCTTGTATTAATCTAGACATCTAAACAACTAATCAATTTCCAGGAAAACTCATCCCGTCCGGTAAAGGGAAGCACCCCTTACTGCTATACAACAAACACACATACACTTTCAAGGTACTGTCTGGTTCTGGAGTCCTCTGGCACTGTTCCCGAAGAACTAGGACTGGATGCAAAGCTTTTGTGAAGACATCACCAGACAAAATGAATTTTATCATGGCAGTTTATGATGATCATTGTCATCAACCGAGAATGGGGATTGTGATCCCGACTCCGAAAGTGAAACAGCGACATTAGCAGCTGATATACGCCATATTGGCAGAATGACAAAATGTTGTCGGACCGTATCAAGGCCAACTAGTTTCAACGCGAGATATTATAACGGCAAAAATTCGTGCGTGAAAAAACGCTGCTAAAGAACTTTATGGATTTATACAAAAACATACGCAAAAAATCAGTTCTGAAATATAATTTCACTGCGTAGTTCCGTTTGCAAGTTATCTACTCCACAGAAAGGATACTCTCTCAGCCTCTATGAGCGGGATATGGTACAGAGGTGTCTGTTTAAGACACGAAAATAATTTAGGTAACATTTAAGAATGCAGATATATTTTTGTTATAGTATTCTGTTTAAATTAATTTATGTTAAAACTAAGTACGCAGGTTCGTTTAATTTTAAATTTAATTACACTGTTGGATTACATATTGAAGAAGTGTTCTTGAACGGGGCAACTTACAGATTTATTCATA
This sequence comes from Mythimna lalbum, assembly GCA_949319445.1. Taxonomy (NCBI): domain Eukaryota; kingdom Metazoa; phylum Arthropoda; class Insecta; order Lepidoptera; family Noctuidae; genus Mythimna; species Mythimna lalbum. The sequence continues at coordinate 18,577,528 of OX439356.1, read as the reverse complement.
ACATATTAGTATACCGTCAATATATAACAGAAAGCTTAGTTCTGGCTGACTCACCAACGTCTAGCCGACATCCTTAGGGGCCGGCCACACAGAAAAGACGCAAGGCACGGACCCGTCGCAGTCGCGGCGCCCGTTTAATCTACTTGCATATAAAATGTAAACAGCCGTCGCGACGTAAAACATACAGAAAAGACGGGACGCCGTCTTTTCTGTATTGTTCGCGACGGGTCCGTGCCTTGTGTCTGTTCTGTGTGGCCGGTGCTTTAGACCTAAAAGGCAGAAAACAACGTCATTGATTTTGTGATGCTGAAAACTAATAAGGATATATTTCTCGCAGGATAGAGAATAAAAGGCATGTGAAATTGACAGTATAATACTAATAGACTGTTATATTAATTATAGAATTATTTTATTTTACGATAGCAACTAAAGGACTTTAAACTAGCATAAGACCGCCCATTGTACACTTTTTTTTAATAATGTTTGTCCTGTATTTTGTTTATGTGCTGTACAATGAAGAATATAATAAATAAAAAAATAGCAGAGAAACATCTGAGAAAAGATAAGTTTAAGTTTATTAATATTCTCGAAATATAGTTTTAAAAAAGATTGTACCTACGTTTCCTTTATGTTCGGTTTCAAGGAATCTACAAACAGGACATCGCGATATTACTACAAGGCCTATATACCTATATATATGTCGTGGCCAAATCTTAGAAAGTGGTCACTTCAAAATATGGCCAAGTAAAACTTGCCAGATTGTTGTTATTATATTATTTGTTTAAACGATCTGGCCAGTTTTACTTGGCTACATCATGAAGTGATCAATTTGTAAGATCTGACCACGACATTTTCTATTAATTTTTCTCATATAGAACATATATTCTTAGAACAAGCCTAGAAATTTATTTTGAAAAAAAAAAGGCAAATTCGCGTCGTGCGTGTTCTGTTATAAAATAAAACTGTTCATCTTATGGCTTCCATATTACTATTGGTTTAGAATTCTTTAATGATTATTCTTTAATTTTACTTTGTTAAAATGAATGTTACGATTACATATACAAGGGACAGCCCTCTGCAAACTTGAAGGGCTTCCTCGGTAGACGAAACTAAACAACCTACCACAATTTTTTTTTTTCAGGAAACGAAAAAAAATATCGGCCTCGCCATACAAAAGGCTGATTTTTTGTTTCAATTCTTGAAAAAAAAATATTATATACAAATAATATCAATATTGTTAAACTTAAAATTACTTTATTAAGTATTATTTAGTGACAAGCTTTGTTAATAACTAGGATGTAATGATTTATTATATCAGTTAGTTTATTAACATTTTATAAGTATCTAAAAGAAACAATAAAACAAAAGTACATATATAACCTGTTTTTTTTTTTTGTAAATATTACAAGTTTATAGTATTAACCATATTTAGAAGAAAATGATATTTGTAATTTCTTTTTTTAGGTATAAAATACATAAATACAGGGAAAAAGTACCCGGCAATGGTTCTAAAAAAGCATGTGTATAAAAGGGTTAAAGAAAATCGTTCTGGGAAGGTTTTTTACCGATGTGTACTGACCCATAGAGGATGCAAAGCAGGATGTCTTGTTGATGAACACGAGATAGAGCTCAAAGGAGATCATAATCACGAACCACCTAAAACTAAAACGCAGGGTGGAAGATGGATTATTGACGAGAAACCAAACGATAATTAATTTTATTCAAATAAATGCCAAATTAAACGTTATACTGTGTTCATGTAGCTTTCTTTTCAACAAATTTTCCTGTTACGTACCTTTTTTTTTTTCTTTTTTTTTTATGATGGGTAAAAATCATCCAATGACAACGCCCGCTGGGTGGCGCAGGAGATAGTGTCAGACTTTTACTGACTAAAAACCCGGCCCGTTCCTTCTAGCCTTCATACCGGGGCTCGAGCTCCCTTTCGGATAACCCTGACCCCAGTAGGCTTCGAGCCAGCTGGGCCCCTCCTGTTGCTGACAACTCCTTGAGGCGCGCGGGAACAGTGCGCGCCGTCGACGTCCTGTTACGTACCTATCGTTTTGTAGTCGCAACAAAATTGGTTTCGAAGGAGATTTAAATAGTTTATTGGATTATAGTAGACTAATACAACATCATGTTTACTATATTTATGACTAGCTTTTGCCCGCGGCTTCTCCCGTGTATATAAAATGTAGCCTATGTCACTCAGGAATAAAGCACCTTTCTATCGGTGAAAAAATATTTAGAAATCGGATTAGTAATTTCAAAGATTACTTCTTACAAACAAACTTTACCTCTTTATAATATTAGTGATAAATCAGAAATCAACCGTAACCGTAACGTTTTTATTACAATCATAATAGCACTGGATTATTTAGGAATTAATCAAAACATCAAGAAATAATGTTTCACCAACATTATTACCTACTGGTAAGTACCTACTTACCAATAAGAGAGGTGTTGCTTCGGCGACGGAGCGTAGTCAAGTTTCGCTGCTCAGTCGCGTTCAAAAATGAGCTGTCATGGCGCGCCCCTCCAACCTCCGATGACGTTTCTATTCACATTTGACAGAACCGGAACGGTCTGTTTACGACTTCGGTCCTATAGGTGAGCGGCGCGACGAGCGGAGCGGCATTGGTTAGCGGGCGCCGAGTGCTATGAGCGTCGTCTCGTGGCGTGCTTCAAACATTTTCATACTTTTGTTCCAACCGCTCGCCACCCCACGCTCAGCTACCGCTCACAAGTAACGGGCCGTAAGAGGTAAAATAAGCGACGACAGTTAAGTTTTTTTTTAATTATTATAATCAGTACAAAAAAAAAGAATAGTAGTAAAAAAAGTTATTTTTTATTTTATTTTTTATCTGATATAAACTAGTGCTTGACTGTGATCCCACCTGATGGTAGTCAGTAATGCAATCGTAGATAGTAAGGCTCACTATTTGTAGCTATGTATGTAGCTAGTAGGATAAATAGTCTTCTTTCAAACCTTAGTAATGAACTACATTATTTTCTTCACAGCCCGCTATATACCATCAAAAGGCAAGCATCCACTTCTAATGTATAATAACTATACGTACAACAGGTACTTTGAATCCAGGATCACAGGCACAATACTTTGGAAGTGTTCAAACCGGGGTAAGGGATGCAGGGCTACGATATACACCGGGAAGGAAGGAGGATACCAGCCAGGTCCAGGGAAGTACCAGCATGATCATGCCCCTCCACAATATATTGTTAACAGGAACGGTGAGTGGATTAGAGTTATGATGAGAAAAGGACCATAAACCCATATTCATAAAGGGTAAACCAGGGGTACGTGACCCAGTCGGTAACGGGCCCCACTTACAAAACTAAAGCTAGAACTACATTAGACCGACGCACACGTGCAACACGCCTGATTTAAACGACGACGTCGCGTGACGTGGATCAAATGTCGCTCTACAAATCTTGTTTCGCCCAGACCGGCGTGTGTGGCCCACGTGTGCGCAGTATAGTTCTAGCTTAAGACACGCATTTAAAATTACATAAACTATACAAGGCAACTTTAACTTGCATTTTTTTTATTGTAACAATGAACCATAAGCATTATTCTTATTGTGTAGTTTATATCGCCGTCATAACATAAAGAAACCAGATCGGCTCGAATAAGCACCAAACTTTAATTGCATGTCTTAGTTTTGCAAGTGGGGCACGTTACCGACTGGGGCATATATATATGTCTGGTTTACCATATTTTATAACAAAAACAAAATCCCCCACCGCGTATGTTTGTCTGTATAAATGCGATAAACTCAAAAACTACTCGACAGATTTTCATGTAGTTTTCACCAATAAACAGAATGATTCATGAGGAAGGTTTCGGTATATAATACATGCAAGTTTCAGTATAGAAAAGCCGAAATTTTCAATGATTTGTAACACCCCTGCAAAGCTAGGGTGGGTCGCTAGGATTGTTAATATACCCTATATGATCTCATTAGATTTAAGTGCGTCATAGATAAATTCTGCTTTAAATTATGTAACATTAAATAAGAATTATTGGAAGTATTTCAAATTAATTCAATAAAATTGCCTGGACAACGTAATAAGTACCAGAATAATGGCAAAGAGGCGAAATGATCTCATTTTTTATCATGGTATACTCTTGTGTAATAAATATTTGTTAAGATATTATGTAAATACATAAAGAACCAGAATAATAGCAAAGAGGCGAAATGATCTCATTTTTTATCATGCGTATACTCTCGTGTAATAAATATTTATTAAGATATTATGTAAATACATAAAAGTAAAATATTTTAGTTATATTAAACGTGTATGAATATTAAAAAAGTACATAAATCAATGTAAAATTAAACTTATTATTCGCCTTTGAAATAGTTTTATTTCCCATTTTCAATAAAGGCCTTTTGTTTTACAAATTCAAGACAAATCTTTATAAAAGAAAATTAAAACCATTTCTTTACAGTTTACTTCACGACTTCTACAAGAGGGACCAGACATCTCATGGTCAATGGGTATTCTTTTATTTGTCGAACATATTGCGTAAATCACGTGAAAAAAACTTGGAAGTGTGCTACACATAGCGGCTGCACGGCTAAAGTGCACACGATAGAGGACAAAATAGTAAATGTGTTGAATGACCACAATCATCCTGCGACCATCAAGACCTGGAATCTTCTTCATCTGCAGTCCTACCTTCTTCAATCATAACTAATGTTTTTTTGTTTTTTAATATACAACATGTAACTGGAATAATGCACTCCCTTATACACCCCAATAAGAAAATTAAGTTACAAATATAATTCAAGCACTAAAATTTTACTTAAATGCACTTAGATTGTGTTTTTTTAGTAAAGTTTTAGTTAGTTATCCGGATTGTAGGCATAATATAATAAATAATATGGGAATTAAGATCAACGCACTACACTAGTAGCGCATCGGTACTGATATAATATATTGGTACTGCACGCACACGGACTCAAGTGACGCAATCAGGATTTGTAGAATCAAAGTAATTTTTATTCCTAGAATAGCCAAAAATTATTTTAGGATAAATGCCTATAATAATAATATTTTTAAAATAGCTGAAATCGATTCAGTTCTCGATTTTGAACGCTACTTTCAGGATGTGCATTTACTGTGATACATGTTGTATACAGGTTTATTTGTAAAACACTGGTAACCTCTCAGCACTATGTTACTAACATCACAAACAACAGCTGTTGTTCTACGACTTTTAAAAATTTATCATATTTTAGTTCATTAGATTTTCATACAAAAATAAAAATATTTAAATTGAACGTTCTAAATATTACGAAGTCTAGGCGAAGAAAGCGATAGTACAATAGCTGAGGGGAGCACAATCGTGAAGCGAGGGTGCTTGATGCGCTTGCGTCGCTTTATACAGACGTAGGCAGGTATAGCAAAATATAGAGTTGAAATGTGTGAGATAGAACAACGAAATCTTCAAGATTTGTTTGTAAACGAATTAAGTTCTACAAGGTTGTTAGTGTTTTTCAAATCACCCTGTATAGAAATACTTTCGGATCCTGGATTCCGAGTGCTCTCAAAATATATAACCAACGGCTGACTTGTATCTGGCTCACAGGGTTAGCTTTGCCATACAACGTAATAGTGCATACGCCAGTGCTTTGAGCATATTACCAGTCTACAACGATGCGGAGTTTTTCGACGCCATATAGATTGTTTTTAATTAGTTTTAATTTAGTGTACATATTTTTATAGTTTGTTAAGTGTTTTTAAACATGTTAATAGTAGAAGAGATAAGATTTTAATATTAGTTAAGAAATATAAATAACTAGCTTTGCCCGCGCGGCTTCGCCCCCGGTCTTCCCTACTCCACCCTACTATATCCAACTCTACCCTACTCTACCCTACACTACCCTAATTTTTTTTTCCATAAGAACCTTCTCCTCACAATAACAATCACAACAAAAAAAACAACACAAAACAACACAACACAAAACAACGGAAAACGGGGGTCATTTTTATATATATAGATTATTTTATACTACCGTTTTTGTTAAGATGAGACCCTGTAGGTACTCTTTTTATGAATTGACTCAAAGTAAGTAAATATTGCTATAGCATTTTTCTAATGTCAAATTGAGAATCCAACTGTATTTTTATATTACTTATTATACAACTGACAACATATTTGGCTCCATGTAAAGATGCCAGGAACAACTTTTGATCAATGATTGATATATTTATTTTAAAAAGATACCGCATCAGTTACTATTTTTTTTTTTTCATTTAAGACTTAGTTTGTATGTCGGAGTTTTTTAAATTTCCAATTCAAATTAAATAAAGCTCGAGACCCACAATAATAAAAAAGTCGAAAGGTATTATTAGTATAGTAGTATAATATGTGTGTATTATAAGTATATTTATATTAGATTTATTGCATTTTATACCAATAATAAGAGGGTTCTTTCGGTTTAGATGGACAAGACTCAATTTCTTGGTACCTTAAAAGAAAATTCTTTAGAACGGATAAGACTGTCCTTCCTCTACCATCTGTCGGGTCCTAACTTTCTACCTCTTTAAGAAATTCAAAGGTTGTACTTAAAAGACTGCTTAGAAATGGTTTCTATAATTGTGTTCTGTAACTTATCGATACCTCTGGGCTCAAAGGCCGTATAGCACAATGCCAAAAATGTACTATACGTCCTTTGAGCCCAGAGGTATCGTTATATAGTTTAAAGAGTATTGCATATCTAACCTGCTGCCGCACTTCCAGAGACAATCCACTATACGGTATCTCAACGAGGTGGGATTCTAATGCACATGGGGAAATACAGTTACAATAAAAAGTCTACGTGTGGTGGTAGGGATACCTGGTATTGCACAGGCTACTACAACAATCCTTCTTGCAAAGCCAAGGTGCATACCCTGGGTAAAAGGATCCTAGCGATTTACGGACAACATACCCATTAATGTTGATCACGTTTCGTAAAAAAAATTGTTGAAATATGTATTTTATTTGGTGATATGTTAGATTTTTATATTATAGATGTTGTGTTTATGTTAAATAAATTGTATATTATGTCATAAAATGTCGCAGTCTATCTTTTACCACCTAAAAGTCTTATTAATAATAATAAATGAAGACTACACAAACATAATTTTCTGACTAAGATAAAATATAAAAAAATGCTTACAGAAAAAGCAAAAACCAATACGTATATAACATTCACTCTTGTGTCACATGAAGAGTTATGCAGAGATGTACCATTGAACCTACATGTATTAAGCCTACTTAATACCAATTATGCTTAAAGCCCATATTATCATTATTAAAGTCTGTTTCATATTTTTACAGGTTTTCGTCAGCCAACAGGCCGAATATACCTCACAGAGAAAGGTGGTCAAGTCTTGATACTCCAAGGCCACAGATTCTATCGAGAATACGGGAACGAAACGCGAAGCTACTGGCGGTGTTCCAAGAGAGCCTCCCTTGGTTGTAAAAGTAAAGTGAGGATCATCAACCAAAAGATTCTTCTCTCCAATGAACACAACCATGTCTATCAGAGGAATGTTTTTTTATGAATATTTAGTAGCAGCTCATCTTTATGGAACCTCATTTTCATATACTATGTAGAATATATTTTTAGATTATTTCTTTTTGACTTGAAAACTCTACATTTTATAAACTTAGCAGCTATTTGATTTGATACTCCTTGTATAGTTTAAGTTTCTCAATGCATTATCGTTTCGTTTCATACTTTACAAGTACCTACATAATAGATATGACCATGATATAATATTATATGGACAGAATACATTTTTGAGATTATATATTACGATTTTTACATACTTAGTTACTAATGGATCAATTAAAATATCAAACATAATAATTACGTCCGCTGAACCATTAATGTTGTTTGAATGATGATTTCAACTGAGTTCTCCAAGTACGGAGATTTCAGAAAACCAAGTGATTCTTAAAAAGACAATGTTAATACAAAGATATCTTTATTAGTTTTTCTTTAATCAATAAATCGTATTTTATATAATAACATTGGTCTATTTTATTTTAAACACTACCTAATAAATTTTTCCTCTTATATTTATTAAAAAATATGAGCCGTCATTTCAAAACTTTTCAGTTCAGAGAAGTTAAGGCATGAATTATTTAATCAGTAAAATAGTAGTTGTAAACGGTTTTCTGGAATTGTAACTAATAAAAAAATTGTTTCAGGTTCTACTGCTAGTAAAGGCCTAGAGAATCTTCTTATAAGCAATGTAATGACGAAAGTGCCGGACAACGAATCGGACGATGACGTCATCGAGGTAGTAAGAGATGATGCTCCAATAGAGATACTTTCTGACGGTGAAGAGTTGGAACTAGAAAAAATAAAACAAGCACAGAATAATGAAAATGTGATACAAAACCTCCAATGTACATCTGAACCCTCTGAAACCAAGATTGAGGAACCTAACATTGATGAACCCAAGGTAGAGATAGGGGTTGCATCACCGAAACCCAAAATTTCGATATTGAGTTCAACAGAACCCATTATTGATGAATCTAATATTGAAATCGATGTAAATCACTGCGAAGAAGATCATATAATCGATCCATTAACGGATACTGAAACTTTCACTACTGAAATTATTCCAAATTGTATATTTTTGCTTCCTTTAGAAAATCCAATGATCCTGGCATTGGACTCATCGGCTAATATTGTAAACGAAGAGGTTTCGAATCATGATGATAGTCAAAATAGTTCTAATCTTAATGACAACCATGATGAAGAAAACGTTTACGTAAACGTAACTGATGACATTACAATAAATGAAAATGATAATGATGAACAAAGTCAAGCTCCTGTCGAAAATAGCTGGCATACTATTAGTGACTCTAATGATGTTCCTGGAGAATTGCCTCTCAAACCAATCGACCCAGTTACTGATCGAAAGGAATAACTGCGTATTCTTAAATGTAGTCTTAAGTTTTTTTGCAATTAATTATTGTATTAACATAATTGTCCAATAGTATAATTTATTGTAGTACTATTACCAGCTTCAGTTTTTTTTAAGAAATTGTATTTATTTATTTTCAGAAATTTCCATTAATGTGTGTTGAATTATTTATAGAAATACGTGAAACAATCCCATCATGACTGGGTTCATTAAATAATAATCAATACATTATTTTATTACTAGATAAAATATATCGTTGTAGTGTTGCCGATTTAATAAACAGATGCATAAATACATTTTAAAATAAATTCAAATATTTTGCACATAGAGCAATAAAAAAAAACCTTTAAATGCAATAAATCTTGATGATGATGATGTACCTAAATGAAGCTAACCCAAAAACGTACGCAGTTGTGCGTTGTAACTAAAAACTTAGCTAGGAATTAGGAATTTCTGTTTATCTGAATATATTGTACTTAATGAACAACGTCGCTTTCTTTACATCTCCTATTCCAGTTATAATTTTATTTCTCTTTGTGATGGTTGCATTTTGGTTACAGAAAGTACGTTTTTATTGACTAGGAGCAGACGGGGAGCGATTATTTTGCTCCATGAAGGCTTTAAATATCGGCAGGACTATATGCACGGAGAGAGGACGTCTTGGCGATGTATTCGAAGACACCATGGTTGCAAAGGTTGCGCTGTTACTAAGGGGAACAAGCTAACGAAAGCTAGTGAACACACCCATGATGAAGAGGAAGTGGATTCTGACGAGAAAAGCTGAGACTGATGGATACTATTTAGAATATTGTTTCTTAACTTGTGGCAGACCATATTCTAGTTCTGGTGAAGAGCTAGAATATAGTCTGCCAAATTATTAAAATGTCAAATTTTTCAACTCAGAAAATATCACTGATGTAAATTGAATTTAAATTTCTATGAGAAATATTTTTGATTTTTAAAGAACAAGTACGCTTGCTTCAAGACTTAAATATATGATATAATACACTCACCGGCACGGAAACTTGGCCACCAATAACTTGCCGATAATTTCTATTTAAATATTTAATTTTCACTATTTTATGGGTTTATGCACTAAATTAGGGATTTTTTTATGGTTTTGTAACTCAGTTATTGAAAAATTGATGCACCAGCAGTAATCTTTTAAAACATAAACAGTTTCACAAAAATATTGGTTTTAACACTGTCAATTTAAAAAGAACACAAAATGAAAAATAACCAAAAAGTCTTCGTTGTGTTTGCATTTTAATATCGGGTGTTTCCTCCCCTAGCCCCGATAACAGCTTGCATTCGTTCTGGCATACTTTGGATGATGTTTCTGATCTCAACTTGTGGTATGCTTTCCCAAGCGGTCAGTGCTGCAATTTGAAGCTGGTTCAGAGTTTCAGGCGGGTTGGAGGAGGACTTTATTTTTCTTTTAAGCATGCCCCAGATATGCTCTATTGGATTTAAGTCTGGACTACGAGCTGGCCACTGCAATTTTTGAATACCAACCTCTGTAAGGTATTCCTCCACGCAATGTGCAACGTGTGGGCGCGCGTTATCGTGCATTAGGAGGAATTCGTCAAACCCAATAAACCCTGAATATGGTAACACGTGTTCCTGAAGAATCTCCTCGATGTATCGTGTTGCCGTTAGTTGGTTATCGACGATAACTAACTCCGTACGTGCATCGGAACTTATTCCTCCCCAAACCATTATAGAGCCTCCATGAAAACTAACAGTTTGTGTGGTGGTAATGGGTAAAAACCGCTCTCCTCTTCTTCTCCACACTCGCTCCCGACCATCTGGAGCTCGTAAAGCGATTCGACACTCATCTGTGAACAGTACTCGAGCCCACTGCTCATGGGTCCAGTTGACGTGTTCTCGTGCGAATCGAAGTCGAGCTACTCGGTGACTTCTGAGAAGTTCTGGGCCGCGTGCTGGTCTACGAGCATTTAAATTCACTTCCTCCATTCGTCTTCTCACTGTACGTTCACTAACATTGACACTTCTTGTGAACTGGAGTCGCTGGCGTATCTCAACAGCGGTGAGGTAGCGGTTTCTCAAAATTTCCAGGACAATAAAGCGGTCATCCCGGGCTGATGTGCATCTGACGCCTCCGCTGCCTGGTCTGCGGTAGTAGCGGCCTGTCTCCTGGTATCGTTTCAGCGCATACTGCATCGAAGAACGTGGTACATTCAGTATAACAGCAACTTCTCGCTGTGTCAGCCCTTGGTCGATCAATGCTACAGCTTGTGCAACCTGTGATGGTGTTAATGGCATTTTTATTGGAATTAAATCACCTTTAGTTATTGAAGTAACAGTACGATATCACAATAATTGAATAACCTAACAATAAACTTTCACAAAACACAAATTTAAAACAGCAACTTAGTCGCTCAGATGACCGGGTTCAACTAAAACTTAAAAATAACGTCATATTGCACTCAAACATGATAAATTACCCTCTTGAACTAAAGGTAAACATTTTTTAGACCAACCTTCATAACAAATAATCATAGGAAACACTTAAAGCCCTTGTTATCGCGAAATACGCGCTTGGCCAAGATTCCGTGCCGGTGAGTGTATAAGTTTATTTAACATAGATACAATTTCTTCTTTACATGTGGTTTCTGCTAACAATAAAGAAATTAAAGTTGTCCTATACATACAATTGCAGTGCATGTTTTACATGCGCATATTCACGTTTTACTTTCCCCTGGTTTTTTGGTATCTTCACAGATGAATTATTGTTAAAAAGAACACACACACACATGAATTTTACTTTATTATATTTATGCATATTATTGAGTAGTCGGTCCATCTACGATTGGTTATTGTTTTGGTGCCCGCTAATATTTTATTTTTTACTGTTATTTAGAATCGCTAGATGGTTTATCAGATTATTAGTTAAAGATACATGTTAAGTTGTTTATTATTTTATCATAATTTATCATTTTATTTTGTAAGGGCATATGATTGGGTATTTTTAAATATATAAATGAAGACTATTATGATTTTTGTTTTATTGGCAGTACTGCATCATATGAAAGTCAAACATTACTGACGCAATATACCTATGGATGCTACAAGTACCTACCTCTTGGGTTTAGCACTTGAGTAGTACTCACCTAAGTAATTGTTGGTGTGACACCAGCACAGCTGTATTCCTGTCACCACCAGTTTGGCGGTTGGCAAACTCTGTTCATAAAATTGTCAAAAACACATCCACATGAAACCGTAATATACAATACTATTTCCAGGGACTCGGCTCGGCTACCGGCTCGCGACCTTCACGGAGCTGAACGGGAGAAACGTTCTGATGATAGGAAGCAACCGATTTATGAGACACTACATCAGCAGACGAGGCAGGACTCGCTGGAGATGTTGCAAGTCCTTCAACAAATGCAGAGCCATAGCCATCACAGACGGAAACTATATCATGAAACTTAATGATCAACATAACCATTAATAATGAAATGTAGTCATAAGTTTCTGGAATAGTAGATAATATTACAAATTATATAGGCAAGTCGAGTCAATCATTCATTTACATTAGCTCTTTTTGAGGTGGTTTATCATCAAATAACTCCTCCAGCTCTGGGTGGACCGTCAGATTTTTACTGACGAAAACTCACCCGTGTTCCTATAATGTCCATTGCGTTTCAGCGTCGCGATGACTCTTTAAAAAATAGCAACACAGCAGCTAACATGCGTATTTATATTCGTGAGAATAAAATTGTGATAGTTTTCAATCCAGAAACTTGACCTAACAGAGCAGAAACCCAAACTTTAGTCAAAAATACTGACAATCTATAAGAAGTGTTTTAAACAACAAACACTGTGTGATACATAGTTTTTTATAGTTCTTTTTATTTTCAATGTTCGTCTATATTATACTTATTAGTTTATAAATAACAAACAACATTCAAGTATTACCACTGACATTTTTGCACCTTTTTTAAATATGATTATAAAATATACGTAAGAACATTTTTAAAATAAAATTAAGGAAAATGGTCTATATACCTTTTAACTTAGTATAAAGGTTTTTAGACATATTAATAATTTTAAAACAAAAAAAAATAGAAGTTATATTTTATAAGCCAACAAATACGTATATATTGCATATGTAGATAGTGTAATATTAGATATTAGCATAATGCTTAATTTTATAGATGACTGTAATACGTATAACAACATAGGTATGTTATAACATAGGTATGGTCTGTATGTAATAAAATAGAAATCATATGAAAATAAATGTATTTTACAGTCACATAAAATCTGTTGAAATAGTTTTAACAAGTTGCAATAATATAATAAGTTAACTTGATCTATCTTGGTTGCCTGAAATATACTGTTGAACATGCGGATAGAGAAAGATTTATGTTTTAGTATATTTTTGATAATGGTTTTTGATATTTGCCAGTTGAAATACCTGGTTTTTTTCTAGTCCTAAAATCCTTAGATCTCTTTATTATAATTTCAGCAGAACCTCGAATTATGTTGTACCATTTTAAGATCTATTTTTTTCTAAATTTTTTTCGACAATACTTATGTGAAGTAGGCTGTCATGGCAAGTTTTGCTAGAAATTCACAGATCACTAGTTTTTATGATGATATGTTTAAAGAGTAGCTCTACCTGCTGCTTTTTTCTTTTTTATTATTAAAATATTCAATCATTATGTTCTAACAAATGACGATGAGAAACCAGTAAATTAAAAATGTAAGGATATATAACTATACCTAAATAAACTGTGCGCTTTTTTTTATAATGCATCGTTCCTCTTTATTATTTTGATAACGTATTTAATATTTTATTATAACAATCTTGTTCGCACAATTAAAAATAAGAATTTAGTTTTGAGTACAGATCAAATGGTTTTCAACCCGTTTGATAATATTTGTGTACTAGCTTCTGACGATTTATGAGTGACCAAGTAGGGCTATGTAAAAAATTGTTTGAATTTTTATTTTTTGGAATGTGTGCTTTTTATTATGGTAATTTAGCAAGCTTTAGTTTTTTTACGTGGCAACTTTAAAAGGTAACTGCCAACGCCATCTATTACTGTTTTAATGTAATTTAAAAAAATAAGATTAGTTTTATAATTTTATTGTTCACATATGGCAACTATTTTACTAAGAATTGTAAATAAAAACCTGCTTAATAGAATTTAGCATTTGAACCCTGTACAAAGGACAAAAAGGTAGGCTTTTCTTAAAAGGGCTCATTGTAGGTACTCATAATTATGAACAACTTTTACTATGCAACTAACCATGAAAACAAAAAAAAATCTGCTGCTCCATATATTTTGTCGAGTTATGTGGACATAAATTCTATGGAGCAGCGGATTTTTTTTTTTAAGATTTCAGGTTTGGCGTTGTTCATATTGATGAGTACAATGACCCCTTTTAAGGAAACCCCTCCATCGTTGTTTTAAAGTTGTATAGTATATAACGGCAACGGTAATCACAATTGTATATAATATTATTATGTAGAAAGTTTTGTACGCAAATGTTAGTACTTTTGTTCAGCGTTTAATAAATAACTATACAATCATTTTAAAAGTATTATGTTATTTTCCCTGTCTAAGAAATCGTATGAGGCATAGGGCTTGTGGGAGGCAGAATGTTGTAGGATGAACAATGAAAACGACGGAAGGATTGAGGGAAAGATGATATGGCTGTAAAGTAGGTCAGTATTAGAGGTATGCTGAACAGGGTGTAGTTTAAAGTCCTGTAAACCTTCGTTAAAAGAGAGGATCTTCTAACCAGGCGGGTGTTGTGTCTGCTCTAGGCAACTGCCCGATATTTGATTTCGGACAGTTCCCTACGTTGTTGACCTACGTTCTAATTGTGCGGAGAACTCTAATAAGGCGACTTACTTTACTAATTAAAAGCCACGTTTGTTGCTTCATTTGCCCTTTGCATTCCAAGGCCACGGTAACTATCGAACCATTCTGCAACCTGGAGCACGCTTACCTAGAAGTAAGCTATTCCCTCGTCACCTAAAGATCCCCAAGTTTATATTTTATTTTTTTTATTTATTTATATATACTTTATTGTACACCAAGATAACAAATTACATATTTGAGCCTTATACTTAAAACATACAATTGGCGGCCTTATCGCATTCCGCGATCTCTTCCAGGCAACCAAGTTAATATTTATTAAAAGATATGAGAGTCTAGCAGGGAATGTTGCGGGCACCCGTACTACAAACCAGTCCACTTCACCGACGTCTGCGCTTGCGCGTTCCTTTAGAGCTCTTACACACGACCGGTATGATGCCAACTGCAGCCGAAGACACGGGGCGACAGCTGTTAAAGCAGGCTGTCGATATTCCAGCAAACGAAGAACGTACCACAACCACACCACATCGCAACGGCAAAATGCTGTCAAGCAGTGGTTACGTGTGAACAGTGTCGCTGCAGCTTTTTGTAGTTACGTTGTGGTACCGACAAAATTTAGATGTGGTTGCGTTGTGATCGGCCACTAGTTCGCAGTGCCGCTGGTGGTTACGTTGTGGTTGCGATGTGGTCGGTATCACACATAACGACTGCAAAATGTACGTGTGAATAGTCCTAATTATTTTTCGCGTTTCGTAAGCGCACGACAAAAACTGCCAACGCGCTACTAATGCGCTACAGCATCGCGACTATATCAATGCGAACGCGCGACATTATCGCTACAAAAAGTCGCCGTGGGCATGGGTCCTTAGACTTGTTATACGATACACTCAACTTTCATTCCCACCACGTACTATCGTGGCAATTTGTCTGTGCTTGAATATCCTTCATCACAAAATCTCCTAACAGACAAAACCCTTTTGTTTCAGATTACGACGCGAGGATATCAATTGACAGCAGGCCAAAGCTAATGTTTGACAATCACTGCTACTTCCGTCACCTGGTCAACAAGAGCGGCATGACAAGGTGGCGGTGTCAGAGAAACCGGTCCAACTGTAAAGCTGTTGTTTGGACTCACAATAATTCTATCATTAAGGCCAATAAAGATCATAACCATTGAACTTGCTTAACTATGTTGTTTTATTAGTGCGATGATTTTCCTTAACCGTACCTATTACTACTTGTTATAAATTCTTATCAATCAAATTATAATCGTTTACTATCAAATGCAAAGTATAAAATATAATTTGACCAATAAAAAAGAAAAAAATGTAGCAGGCTTCCGTCACGGGGAGCCGGTCCCCGCGCCCATTTTTTGCTGCGTAATAAATACTAAGTTCGACACAACTACATGCACACCGTTAAAATGAGTTAGCGGTAGCGACACTGCGCAGGTAATAATCTGGTTTCCGCAACGGGGACCGTCGCACACGTCGGCTTTGTCTCGCGACAGGTGTCCGTTGCGGGCGTCCGCTTAGCGCAGTTTCTGTCCTAATGAAATCCTGCTAAAAAAGGAATTCTACATAAACCTACAATATCAGAAATATTTATGCATAATGAAGTTATCCCTATAAAACAAATATCATGTGTATCAATTTTATTATATGAATAAATGCTCCAGTACATAAATAAATAGTAAGCCTCTATAGACCAGACCAACGTACTGGTTGGATTGAGAAGTATGCACTGAAGTTGAAATACCTGCAGGAAAGCAACAATAAATTGGGTCACAACTATTATTTGAAGTAGGATGTCCAAGATAAAATTTAGGCTCACTAGGATGCCAGTAGTGGTGGCACAGCTAGTCACGTCATCCACTAGTATACAGTTTTGCGCAACCAACCGCACTTCGAGTGAGCTACCCTCCATATATGACATCCAGGTGTCCACGTGAGGTCAGGCTAAGGCTATAATGTAGCCTTCTGGGTGTGATTTCAAGAATTCTTAATGTGATTCAATAAACAAAATTACGCTAAAAGATACCCATTATGATCTTTTGACTCACAATTTTATAAAGTTCCAGTAAAGGAACATCACCAGTACCACCACCAGAGCAGTAACGTAGCTAGGCGTGGGAAAAAGCAAGGTCTCTTTAATTGTAAAAAAAAAACTTTCGTTCTTAATTGATAGGCTCGCGTTGGACCACTATTCCACCTGTGGACAGTCGCTGTCTCATTTTCGAATTTATGACAGAAAAAGGCCCGGCGATGTGCCTTCGCCCACATCTAAATTAGTACAAGCTACCTACGCCTCTCTAAAGGACATTATCATGGTTTGTATGGAATTTGGACCAAACGCTGCCCCAGAATGAGTATACCTAAATACACTACACGATTTTTTGTATTTCTTTATATATAGCGTAGTTAAGAGGGCAGCATTTGGACCAAACCTTTTCACCACATCAAGGTAATGTACAATATAATATTTTTTAATCTTTAGTTAACCAAATCTGATCTACAGTGCATTAAATATGTTCATTGTTTTACCATCAGCACAAATAATAAGGAGCATCAATGGACATCCGAAACTGTTCTACCAAGGATACTTCTACAGGCCTCATAATGCGTACCGGAATAACAGAACACAGCTGTGGTACTGCAGGCATAGGAACGGCAGACAATGCAAGGCAATGATAAGAACGTTCGACGGAATTGTTGTCCGGACCCGGGACCGGTCCTTACACACATGTCGAACTCCTGCCGCAGTGTTTCATAGAAGACATTACTGATGTAGAGACTGAATTCCTACTTAAATAGCTTTGATATTATTAAGATTTAAATAACTGTAACGTATCTGCTTATTGATAGTCAAATAGAACATTCGTTTTAGTAAATGTGACACGTGTCTAGTATATTTATGTCAAGAATCTATGTACAAAATTTCATAACTGTATCATGAAAAATCACAAAGTTATAAGCTTGTTACGTCAGCAAAAATACATAGTCACCGGGCCATCTTGGCGACTGAGAGGTTATTTTGCACTTACACCCAGCTGTTTGGTACCTCATGCTCGCTATGACCTGCCGTGACCTGTGTTGTACTTAGTGTCGGTGGTGTTCAACTTGTGACCTATTTATATGATTTTGGGTAAATATTTAACATGATGTAAAAATGATTGGAATCGATTCAGTTACTGATTCTGTATAAACTATATTCAGGTTTCGTATAAACCAAAAAAAAATAATGTATAAGTAGTACCATCCTAGTAAAAATGTAAAGATTATTGTGTTTTACTTGGAATTTATTATGCTATATGTGAAATACAAACTTGTGATAGGAAATTGGTCTCATTGCCTAACTACGTAGTTGTAACATAACGGTAGATGTTTTGTAATTTAATTATGTATGTATATACAACTAGATCTAGTCATATGTGCAATTTTTGTTGACGATGTAATCGCGCCATCGTATGTATATATTTTTTTCAAAATTTTAATATTAAATTTGTATATTACAATAAAATTTTAGGTTCAATGAATTTCTTTACTTGTTACACACTGTTCTCAAAATGTAATACTCTTATAAATGATAGAAGTCACCTGTTCCTGAAGTAGGTACAGGTACCTAACTTAGCCCAGGAGTCGGGGTTTCACTATTTTCTTAACCAGTGTGGTACCACTAAAGAATTTATTATTACCTATTATTTTGTATGAAATTGTTAATCAGTTGATTATTTATAAGTTATTACTTGACACTTACCTACTCTCAATATATGTGTCAGAGAGACTTCAGGGATTGTGGTAGGTACCTATAGTGCGTTTCACATCAGAATTTTCTTCGCCGTAATGTTGGCTCCTCTGTCTGTCTAAAGAAAAAAGAAAAGTGTTGCCTACACTAGCAAAATTGTTGCACGAAATGCGAAACGAAATCGATTTTAACGGTAGTCGCACGACTTTATGGAGACTTATAAGAGATATGCGATTTTTTTTAAAAAGCGGGTTTCAAGGACAGGTGTATGAAGAAGTACGATACTGTGGCGTGGCGTTTTCGGTATTTGAAAGAATTGTAGGTCAAACGAAACGGAGCCCAACTTCGCCCTTTCATAAAAATATAGCCCATGTCACTCAGGAATAAAGCAGCTTTCTATGGGTGAAAAAAAATTAGCAATTGGACCAGTACTTTCAGAGATTACCTCCTACAAATAAAAAATAAAACAACTTTACCTCTTTATTATATTAGTGTAGATATTTTTTACAGTTTCCAAAAGAAAAAAGAAACAATTACTTATAAGGCAATTGTTAAAAGTAACGAAATATTAGTTAATCTCCTTAACATCAATTAATTTCATTGCTAAAAATATAGCAACCCTATTTTTCCGTATTGCCAACATTACGGCGAAGCTTAATATGTGAAACGCACTATACCAAACGTAATCGCTGAAAAACAAAAATATAAGAACTTAAGAAGTGATTTTGGATTAGGTAAAATGTGCCATATTCTCTTGCGATATTAAAGTTTGTCAATGTAACCGTGGGGATGTATTTTATTTAATTATATCATTCAAAACCAATCTTGGTGGGCACTAATCTGAAAAAACTTAGAAGTGAAGCTGGCAAACCCTTTTTTACGTGGGAATAGAATAAACTTTATTGTACACCAAAATAGTATGTAACAAATTAACAAAAACTTAAATCTATGGGTACAATGGCATGAAATGACTTCTTCTGCTCTGGGTTTGTAGCGAAAAGAATGTCAGACTTTTACTGCCTATAACCTAGTGTTTCTTCAATTGCCCTTTTTGGTGAAAGAATTTTTGAAATCGGCACAGTAGTTTTTGAGTTTATCACTACAAACATACACATAAAAACACAAATTTTCCTCCCTCTTTATTATGCTAGTATAGATGACAGTTCACTTCACGCCCACATATATTTTCAAGGTAGGATGTTTATAAAATAGGCTGTTTGCATACTAACCATTGTCACTGAAAAACCAAAGTTAAAAGAGAAATTTATTTAACCTATTAACTTACCGTTTTACTTTTGATTCAGTGTAAAACTAGGCTTTAATAAACTAGTGTGCTTCACCATCAAAGATTGCATAAGATAGGATCGCTGTCAAACACTAGTTTAGAAAACATATCCCAACATATTTTTTAAAACTGGTGCACTCTCAAGATCGAATCGAAATCGTTTTTTTTTTTTTAATTAATGGAAAAAGTTTTTTTGTATAATAAAATATTAATATGACAGTCTCTGTAATAACAAAATTCACCTACATCACTTTTTTATTCATTAATATTTCCAATACTTGTTTTTTTTTTGTTTGAACAAAAATAATAATAAGGATGAACAAAGCATTAAAGGCAGATATACTTACCTATTTATTAATCTTCTGTTTTAATAAACTTTTATTATTACTAACCAGTTGTATTATTACTAACCCTTTTTTTATTAAAAGAAGTCAAGGTGAAACCTGAATTATAAAAACTAGAAAACTAAACTAAAATGCATTTATTACCAAAAAGTGTCAACATTATACAAAAATAATGATTTACAAGGTGTGTACTTATGAGCTAAAGATTTATTACATAATAAAACTGTAAATTTATTATTTAAAGCTTATTTTTAAGCATGCATCAAATGCACGATGCTTGAAGACACACAACATGACAAGATCTCAAGGCACTTATTTTTATACAGAGATAAAGGTTTATCCGTCTTCACAAACTGTAAAAATACTTGCTTATATTCGATATAAAATTACAAATCAATAATATTCAACAATTAGACATGATATCAAACTTCAAATCGCAGAAATACCGGATTAATACAATAATAAAATTACAAATACAGGAATGATTGGAAATTCAATACTCACAATAGTCTTATGATCAAACTTAATACTACACATCAGATTTTCAACTATTATTAAATAAAAAAAAAACACTAAGATAACTTGACTAAGCTAAAAATAATCTCTAGTGCATGGCTTTAAGCTCAGCTTGACAAAAGAGAAAAAGTCAATAAGGCAAAATTAGATAGTAAAAAAAGTATTACAAAAAATTTGGAAAGAACAATTAATAGTCAGCTCGGCAGATTATTAAATTACTTAGAATCGTGAGTTTTTTTGGTTTCAAAAAATTACAATATGAGAAAAACTGACGATTTTTCGTCTTCAAATTGATAAAAAAAAAAAAAATAGGTACAAAATACCTGTCATAACACTATCTTAAAACCTAATAACATTCGACACAGATCTAAATAAATGAACGTGAAACAGAATACAAACTGAAATGTCAGATTCCACAGGGTTTTGACATCTTTCTTCACCAGCAATGCATCTTTGACACCAGTTTTTGAAAAATAACTTTGATAGTTATATTGAGTTATGTTTGAGCAATAACAATTCATTTTCACATTCAACCGTGTTTCAAACATCGACGCACAAACGAGTAAAAACCTATTCACCTAAGCATCTGCAATCATTAACTACAAACATCAACTGAAATCATCATTAAAAATACAAAGTTTATTTTTATTTTTGATCGGTTCGCGCTGGACCGCTATATAACCTGATAATTCACAATATCATACAATTATATGGTATGTATAAATAGCTTCAATTACTTTTTAACTTAAAATGTCATGAATTGATTAGGATAACGAATTTGGATTTTAGAATTAACCCTTCAGATACCGTCAATTAGAGACACAATAGTAAGACAATAGATGCGCGGCCACCGGGTGTCGCTTGGGGATTCATGAATTAAAAAAATAAACCACCACTGAGGAGTCCAGAAGCATAATTATACTGGATCTATATTATACATATGTGTGTCGATGTCTGATACACGGTGTATACATTTATACTGATATCTGTTAAAGCATAATTAACACGTACTTGACATTGGGATTTAAAAAAAAAAACCAGATTTTTATCATTTCGGTATCCCATGATTATGTTCTAAGAAAGACCTGACGATTGTGGATTCATGCGTAGTGATACTGGCTCGGCATCCCAGCTGAATCCGTTTACTGCAAGTCCATCTCACTTTCTTCCTGTAGCATTCATGTTTGATGAATTTGTGGTCTCCGACGTGGACCACGAGATGGCCACGGTTTGACAGCCCGAAGCGAACTGGAAAAGAAAATAAAGTTTAGTAAAAAAATTATAAGTTTGTCACAATATTAGATTTCTACCATTAGGATATGTAATCCCCAAATATCGACCTGCCACAAGGTCGACCGATGACCTGGTGAGGGTCATGGCAATCCGATGGATGCGAGACGCACAGGACCGTTCGTTGTGACGACACTTGGAGGAAGCCGTTGTCCAAAGTTGGATGTCTTTCGGCTGTAATGATGATAATGAAAATATCTAACAGAACAAAACGAATACGTAGGAATTTTAGCAAAACCTGAGCTTGTGTTTATACAAAGCAGACAACGCCGAGATGAGGAACGCATGGAACCAAGTATGGCATCAGAAAATTAGGAGGCCTGTAACCTGGAGGTAAGGGATTCCAGGCTGAAATGATCATCATGAAGTTATAGACAACTTTTTTTTTCAGCTTAGGCATTGTTTTAAAATTACAATTGCAGGTCTTATTTAGTTGTATAGTAATAAAACAAGTGTAGTAACGAAAACAGTCTGCAGTAAACATTTTGTACCAGATAATAACATCACAATTTGTTGCAGTTGGCTTGATCGGCACCGGCATCGACTCCTTTGCTTCATACTGTCTCAGTAAGCAAGGAAAGATGGGCATCAACGTGGGGGGCTACCGGTTCAGATTCAACGGATGCGCCAGGAACGGAAAGATCCGTTGGAGGTGCTCCCGGGGGCCTTGGTGCAAGGCAGCTCTACACACCTATAGGGGAAGGATCGTCTACATTCAAAGCACACATAACTGTGGGCCCAAACCGCCTGTATAAAATTTCATTGGAAATAATGTATACAAAATTATTTTTAGTATGTATATATTCTGTTGACATTCGAAACTTTAATGTGGCAGGCTTATTTTATAAAACATTAAAAAAAAACTGTTTTGTTTAATTGCCCCAAAAAAGTTGTAATAATATGTAGGTTCAACTATGTACAGGTACATTTTTGAAACTGTATTTTGAAATGTATTTTTCACTATGTATTTCTGTAACTAGGAACATTGGCAATATAAATTGTACAAAACCAATATAGCATTAAAATTATTTTTTTATTTAAAACGCAGAAAAGTATAGTACAAAAATCTAGACCGTATCAGCAAAACTTTTACAAAATACAACTCACTAAGATATCAGATGTATATTTAAAAATGAATGTATAGTAATTATATTTAGAAAAAGTCGTAAGGATAAGAATTAAATTAAGTGAATAAATGATAAATTGTACTAATAAAAAATCGAAACAAAAGCTCAAACTAACCGCAAAACATAAAAATTGTATAAATTGAAGTTTATAAACGATTTTGTAATTTTAATTTCACATTAACATTAGTAATTTATAGTTACCGTCCTCGGAAAAAATGGGTTATGTTTCATTAAGAATCATGTCGTACGTAAGTAGCCTAGTTAATTAAGAAAATTTTACCTCATAGTATAGTGTCAAAATATTCAGTAGGGCGAAAGAGCCAGTAAATGTCCTTATGCCTTTTATAAACATATACAATACAAAAAAAACTACACTTTTTAACTTTGAATAAAAGGCACAACAGTATTTTCACCCTAATTGTAATGTGAACAGTGTAAACACAAATGTAATATCAAAAAATATTTTTAAGCGATATATTTGATATCGGCAACCAATGTATGGAAATTTTACATATATCATCATCATCATATTCCTGTCCTTGTCCCATATTTCTTGAGGTCGACGCAACACTTTTTCCATTCTATCCTGTGACCCGTCAGACTATCACTGACTCCTATTTCTTCACACAACCCATCCATTTTTTCATTCCTTGGCAACCTCTCCTTTTCCATCCATCATCCACATGTATATTCATAACTGTTTAAGTAACATGCTAAATAAAAATTGTATTGTATAAGTGCAGAATTTATCAATGATCTACAAAGTACTTAAAAATATCAAATATATAATGAGCCAAATGATGAAAGTGACAAAAATATTGTAGAAAATTAAGTAAAATGTTAGTATTTCTTACTACGTACTAGTATTTTAAAGTGTTTAAAATGTAAGAAACGATCATGACATATTATACAAGATAGAAAAAGATTAGTTTAATGAGCATGTTACTCGTAGGATCATAATACAGGGTTCGTTGTCTAAGCAATTATCAATTTCACAGAAAAGTGTGTAAATATCTCAATCCTTGTGGATTTAAAGTTATTTATTAGGAGATATATTTTTATGCGCCTGTTTGTAAATTAGAAACTAAATTACAGAGAATTTCTTGTCGTTTTTCTATTTAATGTGAAAAACTTGCTGTACTTGCCAGCAAATTGATGATGCATCAAATTAAGAAATGTAATTGAATGAAGTTTTTATTCAACCATGTATATTATTTGATAGACCCTTTAACCGCCTCTCATAAGTCACAAATGGTAAGAAAAATATATCTTTATCATACAAAATATTTATAACGGTAAAACAATATTCTTAATATCTTCATCATCATATCAGACGAAAGACGTCCACTGTTGGACCTATGTCCAACTCTATGCCTCCCCCAAGCGTTGCCACATCGACCAAGTATACTTATTATAATTCGTAATAATTATATGTATTACATACAAAATTAAAACAATTTATGTTACACAATTTTGAAAAGACAATAATTATGATATTCAAATATTTTGTTTTAATTGAGTTTTTTATTTATTTTGGCGGTTGAAGGGTGAAAAATATCAGTAAAATAGTAAGTTGCAAAGAAATAACTGATAAAATCATTGCCTATATAATTGGCTACCTCTTATTAACTATATATAAAGTATTAAACGTTTAAGCGTGGTTGTGTGGGTTACATACCGGTAGTACTTGCCAAATTGTGTAGAAATAACTTGATGTAATTCGATGTTTGTATAAGAGAATAAAACTAGTCATAACTGTTATTTGTACTTTTATTTACCTTACCTTTACCTTAATACAGTATATTTTTTAAATGGAACAGTTTGGAATCGTTCGCAATCATGGATTTGAATTGAGAGAGACACCGGGAAATAATCTTAGAGCAGGTTTCTGAAATTAGTATTTTAAATAAGGCATGTCTAAAATACTCATGGCATGCATGAATTTTGATAGGTTTTCAGGCTTGAGATAGTTTGAGAAATACTCAACTTCAAATTCTTAAATCGGGGGATAGAATTTTTATTTTTATATATTACATCCATCCATCTCTCCTATGCATTATATTGTCTTCATATTGTCACAGTAACCGTGACCTTAGAAAGCAAGCGGCAACTGAAGGAGCATAGGCGGGTTTTCGTCAGTAAAAGTCTGTTTCCCTTTCGCTCCGTCCTGAGCGGGAGGAGTTATTCAATAATTTCACACTTAAAAAAAATTTAACCTTTACCAAGATACAAAAAAAATCAAAACATACATACCTGAGGAACCCGTCGTTATATTTTTCAAAAGATACCTGAAACTGATTTAAAAAAAAAAAACATAATAACAGAATAATACAGCAACAAAATAGGGTTTAAGCACAAAAAAAAAACTTAATTCAAATGAAACATAAAACTTATATCGTAAAATTACAAGTCTGAAATATTTCTTTCGCCCAAATTTATTTATAAGGTTTAAAATATTTACACAAACTATATATTAATTATGTAACCTAGAAAAGCCTGAACTACTTATGTATAACTATAAACAAAATATATTAAATTATGCATATAAAGAAATAAGGTAGATGCTCGATAAATTTGCCATAAAGTACATTGACCCACCCTCATACATTTTTTGATATTGGGCATTATCCTCTTCACTGTCCGGTTGACAATGTGCTTAAATTATTAAAAATTTATT
The DNA here is from genome assembly GCA_949319445.1 of Mythimna lalbum. Lineage (NCBI taxonomy): Eukaryota > Metazoa > Arthropoda > Insecta > Lepidoptera > Noctuidae > Mythimna > Mythimna lalbum. The sequence continues at coordinate 18,551,735 of OX439356.1, read as the reverse complement.
CAGCACCTACCGGTTTTGATCTGTTTTAGGAAATCGTGTTTGAATTTTACTGGGTTTAGGAAACGTTTTCCACAAAATCGCGGCTTTGTGGGTATCTGCGTTTACTTACAATAACTAAATCTACATCAATCCATTTAAAGCACACTGTTCTTCAAGATTGTTTCCTAATTTGGACAATAGTGGTCTTTTTTTATGGTGGGCAAAAATCATCTTATGACAACCCCCGCTTTTGGGTGCAGCGGGAGATAATGTCAGACTCTTACTGACTAAAAACCCACCACGTTCGTTCTAGCCTCTTCGTACCGGGGCTCGAATTTCCTTTCGGATAACCCTAGCCCCAGTAGGCTTCGACCCAGCTGAGCCCCTCCTGTTGCTGACAACTCCTTGAGGCGGGCGGGAACAGTGGTCTTATTTATGTGAAATGTCACTCTCATTTTAGGAGTTTCATCACCAATGTTTCATAAAAGGCTAATATTTTCGGACAATAAATGGTTCTTACTAACAAAACGTCAGATATCTTTTATCTGTCAGTACATCAGCGTAAATCCAATTAAGGTTCCCTAAAACAGACCAAACCGTGGCTTGTTTTTCGTTTGCAACCGGCTTAAACTAATTGATAAAATATTTATGTAAAAATAAAGTAGCTTTGCATTTATTCACAAGAAAGAACTATTTACTAACTATAAGTATAGAAAAATATTTACTTTATTTACTAGGATTTCTACAGAGTTTAGGAGAAAATTATGTATGAAGACCACCCTTGTAAGATAAAAGAGGCTAGCCATTGCAAGATATGCATCAAATTATATTGAACATTTATTGATCATGTTGCCATCGACATAGTTTTGAGGGCATACAGATAATTCTTAACAGAATACCTTCCATATTACAAAAAAACTATAAAATCACATATATATGTGTAATCACCATAACAGTGATGCCATTATAAACATTTGTATCATATGAGCGTTGTAACATCAAATCACAACGCCTGCTTCAGACAGAGACATAACTTCATAGCCGTGAATTCGTCACGATAACTTAGTTTACACCAATGGTTTACACCCAATAGTTGCGTATACACCACTAATTTTTTATTAGTACAAATACTTAATGGGCTTATTAGAAAAGAGCTTGTTATTATTTAGGTAAAGTCTCAATAAATAATATTCATAAACATCAAAGTTATTAGCGTTTGTTTTTATCCCAAAACGTCACTTAATTTGTGGAAATAGTGCGCAGGCTATTGATTTATGAAGGAATGAATGGCTATCAAAATGAATGAAAGACTGCGTGTAGTATTTTCTAGTAGCAATTGTTTTAATATGATTGATTCAATTATGAACTTACCAAATAAGTTTAACTTTCGTGGTCAATTTTGGATTTAATTTATTTTTACTTTTGACTACACAAACACGATCAGTAACGAGTACGAATAAAGCCTCGTTTTTTTTTTGTACAAAATAAAAATAGGGGTGTATACAAAACTGACCAATCGTAGCGCGTGCCGTCCTGAATGTCATACTGCACACACATTTTTGTATGCAAACAGCAAGCGGGCGAACACTAACGAATAGTGTCGAACCCTCAACGACGAATCTCTAAAGATACATCTCAGTGGTAAGCCTTATTCTCTGGTAAACGTGGGCATCGGTACAAGATATGTTACATACTGATTTGATTATGGTTCTCTATGTCCAGCCAGAACATAGTATCCTTAGATTCAATTTGTGGGAATGGCTACAACCTTATATTATATTTATATTATGGATACCGGATATATTTCGTAATGTAACATAGGTACTTTTGAATATACAACATTACTTTTTGTTTATGCGAAACCTGAATAGTATCTATAGTTTGTTCAGAATCAGTAACTGAATGGATTTCAATACTTTTTACACCATGTTATATTCTTTTCCAAAAATATTTAAAAACGTCACAAGTTGGACACCAACTGCACTAAGTAGAATACAGGACACGGCTGATCATAGCGGGCATTAGGTGTCAGCAAACAGCTGGGTGCAGGTGCAAAACAACCCTTCCAGTCGCCTGGATAACCCGCTGACATTACAAGCTTATAACTTTGTGACTTTTAAAACACTAGACACGTATTTCGGGTTTCGCATATAGTAAAACTAATGTTGTTTAACAAAAAATATGATTGTCTGAGTTAGGAATAGAGATGTGCCGTTGCCGGAAATCTGGGAATATTGCTGGCAATATTGCCACCAATATTCATACATCGGGCAATATTCCCGGCAATATTCCCACTTCACGTCAATATTGCTGGCAACGGCACATCTCTAGTTAGGAACAATTATTATCCTAATTAATATAAAAAAAAAACAATTGTGAATGTCTTTCATTTTCTAAGTAATTATCTAATATAGAATTTGCACGCTAAATTCAAATACATGGTATATTTATAAATATATAATAATATAGATAATAAATACACTTATGATTTCAAACAATGATAATATAATTAATAGTAAATACCTATACAATTCTCTAAAACTTTGTACACACTGACCCTACAGAATTAAAGATACCGTAATCATACAAACACCTATAATTACATTATTTACTAAAAATTAAACTGAACCGGTATTTTTAAAACACAAATATTTTACAGAAAAATATAGCATACAACGATATTTAGGTATGCTATATTAAAATAAACTAAAAAGGTAGATCAATACCACAGAGCAGATGAGAGGTTAGAATGGCCTTGTGGGCGGGGCAGGCGTGCCACAAAGTAGGGCAATGCTCATAGTTCAACTACCAACAGCAAACTTGCGATCTAAGTGTGCGTGGTGTGTTAGTTGCTTAATGCGCGTCTGGATTGGTTTATTGTCTGTCGTGGAGTTAAAGGGTGGGAGACAAGCGGCGACACTCGTTGTAGTACAGATCTGAAAGTATTTTCTTTGTAACCTCTATCTTTTCTGTTATCAATACTCTTTTTATGAAGAACACATCACAAAGCTGAAAAACATCCAATCTAATCACATTTCAAGGGTTTGGAAGTTTGTTAGTTATTTCTTATGGTATAGTTAATGGTTTTATCAAAGTCGGATAAAACAACGACTCAATAGAGATCAATGATTTAATCACCATTTCTGGTTGACAATTTAGAGCTACAAGCTCTAAATTGTCAACCAGAAATGGTTTGCTGGTAAACGGGAAGACAGGATTGTCAATTCCCATGTTAAGGCACCTTGATTTCTTTTTTTAAAATAACATAGAAATAAATTCTAATTATTGCATGTTTAAATAACACTTCAAAGTTAACTGTGGTTTTTTGGAGCAGTGCTAGCCCAGTGTTAATGATCCCGACTTAAGAGGTTTAAGTCGCGAGTTCAAACCCGGCCAGGCACTTTAATTTTTGTAATTTATTTCATTACCACTGCTCTCGAAACGATAAAGTAAAACATCGTGAGGGAACCGGCATGTCCTAGAACCAAAAATTCGAAGACATGTGACAACCATATAGCTGAACTAGGCCCGCGTGTGTGTGTCCCAGCAGTGGGAATATTATACGGCTGACTATGCTAACTGTGATTTAAGTAAGTATCCAAAATCCACTTTGTCAATAAATTCGTGAGGTACTTTGAACAAACACTAATGAAATGCCACTAGGTTTTTCTGTCTAGCTTGGGGAGCCCCGCTGCCGCTAGAAAAGCATGATTTAATCAACTATTTTCTGTAAAGCGTCAATATAATCGAATTCCATAAAAGTCTGAGATCCGGGTTATCGTCGAAGTAACGGTTAGGTTTAGTTAAACTTGAACAATGCGATAGTATTGCTGCTTACACCCATCACTCATCTACCGACTTTAATAAAACCTAAATTATATGCTGGTTCTGTATACTTTGGGCACTAAATTTATTACTTGATACAGCATGACCACAAACAGTTTTTGAAGCATCTATAAAAAATTTTGATGGTCCGTTTGTTATAAAAAGTTAACATAATCACTGAACCTTATTATTTTCATCATCATTTCCTATTTTAACCATTTTGGGATTACAGATCTGACCATTTTTTAATAAACTTGACAACCCACCCATATGCACAAAGCGTTTTGGGAACACATTTATTGCGTACAGCCAAGGAGTGGAATTCCCTGCCGGAGTCTGTTTCCTGATAACTACAACTTAGGATTCTTTAAGTCAAGAGTGAATAGGTTTCTTCTGGGCAAGCGTGCTCCATCGTCGACCACATCATCGCTTACCATCAGGTGAGATGGTGGTCAAACGCGAGCCTATCAATAATAAAAAAAAAAACGAATTTGATTTTAGTGATGACAAACGCATTTTCGGAAATTGATTCCTAGAGGATATTATGTCGTGGTTCAAACCCAGCCAGGCGCCCACTTTGTTTATTTTATTTCATCACCACTGGTCTCAGAACGGTGAAGCAAAACATCGCGAGGAAACCGGCATGTCTAGGACATGGAACCAAAAATTCGAGACATGTCACATTCACCAACCCGCACTGGGCCCGCGTGGTAGTTTACTGGCCATTCCCTCTCCTAGAGAGGAGGCCTGAGTCCCAGCAGGAACATTAAAAGGCTGAATATGCTAAAATTGGTGTACAGCTGGGCAATATGTGGATCATTGAAACAGACGCGATTTCTGTGAAATAAAGCTTTTGAGTACCTCAGCAAAACCGAGGACTCGAAGTATTTGCTACCAAATATATACAAACATTAGAATGTATTAAACTGAACTCAAAGTAACTCGAAGTGACTGTGAAAACTAAATACTTACTAAACCTGATGATGGCTTATGGGTTGGCCACACGGTTGCAAACTAGCGTTCCAACCAAGGTGACCTTGGTTTGTGTTGCGGCTACATGGATGTAAAACACGCGCCAACACGTTTAGTGGTTGGGAAAACGAGCCTCCCAACCAAGGGCGTTGAAGGTCAACTGCTGTCTACACAGATTGCAACTAGCAAGGTCACCTTGGTTGGGACGTCGGATGACAAGTATGTGGTCACCCCTTAAATGCATTGTTATTATGCGTTCGGAGACAACAAAAAAAACACATTTTCTGTTATTCCTTACTGAAAAAATGTGGCTTTGTGACCAAATGACCACAAAGCTGGTTCTGTCATTTTGTATAGTGCTGTTATCGGTAGTTTAACACTGTGTTAGCATTTTGAGATGTTGTGATGTAGTACAGTACTTATATCCACTTTTAAGCCTGTGGCTAACCTACAGCATCAACTAACAGGTCTCCTCATTCTCAACGTCAGCGCCCGTAATGATCTGATCACCAGAAATAACACCATGTTCTAACTTCAAATGGCTCAGAATAGCGTTCATGTCTTTGTCTACGTCACTACACTTTAAACACTTGTACTGGCAGATCTTGCAGCAGTAGAAGTCGTTGTCGACCGCCTCGAAGACCTTCCACACCCAGCTGATGTCTCCTGGAAATAAGATAATAATAATGTCAATTTTTGTCTCTCTAATGTCCAGAGGATTAGCATGGACTTTAGACGTGGGCGAAAGCATATCAGTTGATAGGTTGACGTCATGTTGTTAACCAGTACAGCATTGCGTTGTCCACAGATAGATGAGTAGTTTATCAAGGAATGACGGGAGAGGGAATGGTGTCGTCAATGCATCGTTTTCGCGCGTAAGTCACTTACAGACAGCACACCATCGAGTGGTCCACTCACCGTGCCCTCCGGACTGTAGGTTGTGAGCATATGTCTATAGTACTCTGTACAGAGAAAACTAACCGCTCGAGGTGAGGTGGTACTAGTCGGGTGTTGGGTGGCTCTAATGAGCTGTGACCTTAAGCAGCGTTTTCACTAGAAGGGATGTCACAGGTACATATCAGCGGATATTTACGTGGTTATGTCTCTGCGACTTTGTGAGACAATATCGCTCAACATTTGCCTTGGTTCGCATTACCCAGTGGTGATTAGCATGTAGCTCAAGGAAGCGCTCATTGGATCACACTACTTCGAGGAACACAAAGCGACACTCGGCCTCACTATTCTAAGCTCATCGGCTGACGGTCGAGGGTCTCGGAGGTTTAACAAGTCCGGTGACTAGTAGATATTGCAGGCGACTTCGGGCGTCTTCTCGTGGACCACGTTCGTGGCGAGCAACAGAGTTGTGGGACAAATATCTCTTAGCGAAAACACGGTTTAAGTTATAAGAGAAAGCGCTCGAATAGTTACGCCGAACACCGTAGGTTCATTAGCAATAGGTTCTATGTCTGAGTATGGTTTCAGCACTTAGTCCTATGCAGACCTTTGTACGTGGGCCAAGTAATAGGTACCTCGTGTTTTTGCGTTTGGGCTATGGAGATAGGCACTCGAAAGTTAAAGATAAGCTGTGGGATTTCAAAGCCACACTATTGCTTTAAGTAGGCTTATAATCCAGAACACAATACAAAACACCACCTCGTATTATATTCCGCCAGGCTATTTAATTCTATTGCAATGTGAGCCGAGCCTATTGCCATTTGTACAAACGCAGACTCCAAGAATCCAGGCCGCCACTGCAAAATACCTGATGGCAACTTCCAATAACACGTTGCTCGACATGGATTTTTGAACCCAGCAGTAGCAATGTATTCCAGAAGGTACTATATAACTAAGAATTAGTTGCAACTACCATATCCAATAATATACACAGCAATCATAGGTTGGTAAATCGTTTCAGAAACTACGGAAAACAGATACAAATAGAACGGCATACATATGTAAATATGTAGTTGAATTTTAGTTACATTCTCATATTGCTAATTTGAATTTCATGTCAGGAGCCCGCGCTAGCAGCTGAGAATAAATTTAGACTCAAAGCTGCTACAAAAAGTAAATGCGAGCGAAGAAGATTGCCGCAATCGCGATGAAACAGGGATCCTCCTGTCACGCCGAAGGAGGCGCCCCGGGCGTCTAGGCTCGCAGGTTGAGTTTCAGGCCACCATAGGCGCAGGCTTGCGGACGACGAGCAACCGATAGTTGGCGGTCCGGCCATCCGGTAAGGACGAGGCTCGAGTCGACGGCGCGTATAGGTCCATGTGCGCTTCAAAGAGATATCAGCCAAAATAACAGGGCGCAGTAGGACCGGTTCCTACTAGGGCTGCGGGAACGTTTGAAAGCTTGACCGTGACCCTAGACCAAGAAGGGCAACTAAAGGATGCAGGTGGGTTTTAGTCAGTGAAAATTTGGCACGCTCTCTCGTTCCACCCTAGAGTGAAGAAGCCATTTGTTGATTTCGCATCTCAAAATAAAAAGATTGGTACAGAGAAATTTGTACTTTGCTAGAGCAGTGGTGGCCCAGAGGTAGGCCTCGACTTACGAGTTGTAGGTCGCGGGTTCAAACTCAACCAGGCGCAATACTGTGTGTAGTTTGATTACATCACCACTGCTCATTCTCACCCATTCACTCTCAGGAGGTCTGAGTCCCAGCAGGTGGAACCGGTGCAGGTGAATCAGTCTTATAATGCGGGAGTTCAGTTGCACCTGCCATGTTATGTTTCTGCACCACCCTAAGGTCGACTGGCAGATAATGCCTAAGGCATTAAGTCCGCCTTTGTACAACTCTGTACATAAAGATTTAAATAAATAAATATTATATGCTATTATGTAGTGGGCGAAGTTGGGCTATAGATGATAATAAATAAGCCTATCGGTTCAGTAAGTTTCGGCATTTCGGGGAGTGTGCTTCGGATTTGCATAGCCTAATTCTGCCAAGCCCGTTCCATCTTCGGATCACCAGGCGTAAAGCAATACGCCACCGGTACATGGTCGACATCCCACCTATACACACAAAACGTTTCGGGAACACGTTTATTGTGCGTACAACTAAGGAGTGGAATTCCCTGTCGGAGTCTGTATTTCCTAATGACTACAATGATGATCCTTAAGTCGAGTGACTAGATTACTTCTAGGTAAGCGCGCTCGATCGTCGACCACATCGTCGCTTTCCATCAAGGGCCCAAGTCTGCTATTTTTATAAATTTGTCATTCCAACATGATTCCATTGACATTTTGCTAAAAGTTCGTAATCTGCTAATTCATAATGATCGATCATTGATCGGTCAATGGTCTCATACTAGAGTTGTGGTGCAAATAACTAGGCCTCCTCCTTTGCTAGCATTACTGCTTCGCAGAAGGAGACGACCGCCTGCCAATCCTCCTCGCTCCGGACCATGGCCTGAACCAAGGCCCGGAGCAAGAGGTCTCCGCCGCCGATCGCCTCCACAAGGGCACGGCGATGCTCCGCCCAGGCAGCTACACCTCAACTGTGTGCTGTGGCGGCACCCGGGCGTAGTAACAGATTACCGCATACGTCAGACATTCATTTGTCAATACGTACGAGATTATCATTCCATGCCACTACTTTCAATAAAGTGTCAGTGGTTGACCATTGGAAAGTAATAATGACGCCATTATATTAGTAGATTACCAAACTTGCCAAAATTAACAATTATGAAATCAATGATAGACCATTCTCACACTATTGTAAAAGCAGACTTGAGGCCCTGGTGAGATAGTGGTGAAGTGCGAGCCTATCAACAATAAAAAAAGAGTTATTGAACATACCAGGCATATTAACAGCAGTCTTGTGGTGTATCATCTTGAGGTGCCTGTTCATGTTGCCGGTGGCGTTGCCGCCGTGGCAGATGTGGCGCTCGCACAGCTTGCAGCGCGCCTGCGTCGTGGACACGCGGTCGAAGTACGACCAGATCCAGCTGCGACGGAGCTTCTGAGTTGGACTGTCGGCTGGAATTGTAAGATTTTAAGGTTAGTTATGTACGTAATAACTGATAATTTATTTGAGTTTAACTACATTAGCATCTAAAATATTTATTTTTGATTCAATTAATAATGTATTTTAATATAATTTAACTTAACAATGTGCTCGTTTAGTAGCACTCATTATCATTTTTTTTTGTTAAAACGAGGATAATGCAGTGGGCTGCAATATTGTTACTACTGACATAATTTATTGTTACTTTGCTAAGCACTGTATATTGTGGCTGTTAATTGTCCCTAATAAAAAAATAAATAAAAAAAAGACGGCAGTAATATAAATTTGCGGCGCCAAAAATGTTTTAAGGGTACAACTTCTGTAACAGGTGAAACAGGTCTCTGGAAAAAGCAAAGGAAAGCTCCTAGGCTCTGTAGTTACAGCTGTGAATTGATAATAATATTATCTTAGTAATTTTCTTCTTTTATACACAGGCTTATTTGTAAAACAACCTTGCAGGACTGTATTACTAACATCATAAACTACAACTTTTGTTCTATGATTTAAAAATTTTTATTTTTATTTTATTATTTTTTTTTTTTTTATTTTTTTCTTCATCTTACATCTATCTTTACAGGTTTTTTTTTTAATCCCCAATGCGATAAATGCGCTTATCCTAACTTATAAACTAACATCTATAACTAATTATAAATAATGCATTTCTTGTGAATTCACCCAGAGTACAACAAAATAAGTCCGTCTCATTAGCTATCTGGTTAAGCGTGTGAATTGCGCGCGTAAGTGGCGCCTCCCTTAATAGGTTGGTCCGGCCACGCGGCTCGACCAGCAAGCGCGGTCGTCGTCGTCGCCACACGTACCTGTCGGGAACACACAGGCTCAGCTGTCCTAAAACCGTTGGATTGTGAACCTTTCCTCTCAGTATTTTAAATATATATGAGGCAAGTGCTAGATTCCTCCTAACTCTTAATTCGTTGTATCCTACCATACCCAAGATAAATAGAGTAGGATACATCAACGGATACATTGGATAAACCCCGTAATACCTCATATATAAATATCTTATAAATTTATTTTGTACTTTCTCCAGCATGAGACTATGTTTAGCTTCATGCGGAGACCAGATGACTGCGTTACACTCTAGCTGGCTCCTCACCAGTGCGTTATATAATGTTACAATAGCTTTCAGATTCGTGAACCCTCGGACTGTACGAAGCATGAAACCCAGGTTCCTAAAGGCCCTTTTACAGCACCGCGTGACGTGATCCCGAAAAGTCAAGCCGGTGTTAAAACTTACCCCCAAGTCCTTGACTTCTGTGACCCGTACCATAGGCAACCCGTCAATATGGTAGCTGCTTAAGATGGGATTGTGTGCACGAGAAAAAGTGATTGTCACGCACTTCGAGCTATTAAATTGCAAGAGATTTTCTTTGCTCCAGCTCACGACCCTGTCAATGTCCCTCTGTAGCCTCACACAATCATCCTTGCTCCTTATTGTGAGAGATAGTTTGAGGTCGTCGGCAAACAACAAGCAGTTGGCGTCCTGGACTACTTCTGGTAGGTCGTTTACTACTAGGAGGAACCCCAAAGGTCCAAGGTTACTGCCCTGACTTACTCCTGACCTCGTGAAATATGGATCTGACACGTGTCCCGCATATTCCACATATTGCCGCCTATCTCTCAAATAACTGGCAAAAAACTGGAGCGAATGTGGGGTGAAACCAACACCAGCTAACTTTGTAAGCAACACGTCATTATCGACTAAGTCAAACGCTTTTCGGAAATCAAAGTAAGCAGCATCCGTTTGCCCCCCACTATCCACTGTAGGCACCAAATGAGTCATGTGACAGAGAAGATTACTGGTGGTACTTCTTCCCGGTCTAAAACCATGCTGAGCGTCTGAGAGCTGTGAGCTCACCTGTAGATATATACTCTTGTGAATAGCAGTTTCCAGTACTTTAGCCGGCGTCGACAACACTGCAACCGGCCTAAACCCATCTACAGATTCAGCTGACCCCCCCTTCGGAACTGGAACTACGCGAGTAACTTTCCACCTCTCCGGGAACCTGGCAGCTTTTAGACACTGGTTATAAATATGAAGCAGCGGCCGTGCTAGCACCGACCGACAATCTTTAAAAATGTAGGGTGGAATGCCGTCAGGGCCCGCCGACCGCTTTGGCTTTAGGTCTTGAAGCGCCTGACATACGTCTCCCAGCTTTAACTGGCCCAAGTGCACTCGCGCCGCTCCGTTTCCACTTCCAGCCTTAGAAACGGCTGCGTCCACATCCAGCACAGGTGGCTCTGCCCTGTAAACCGAGTAAAAATATCGCGCAAACTCTTCAACACACTGTTGACCAGACAATACCTCCCCATCTTTCAAAATTTCCTGCGGACTTCTCCGACTCCTCTTGGATTTGGCATAATTCCAAAACGATTTAGGTTCACTCAGCATTTGATTTTGGACGCGGTTACGATATTGTTCCTGTGCGACTACTATCATCTCTTTAACGCGCTTCCTACAGCAAGCGAACGCTTCGTAATCGACTCTCGACCCGCTGGCCTTGTACTTTTTATGTAGCAATGCCTTTAATTTTATGTCGCGAATTATTTCACTAGTGTACGAATCAGGATAAATGTATCTTGACTTTACACTACTTCGCTTTTTTTTCGGAACGCAGTCATCTATTATAGAATTAATAATACTATAAAAATAATCCAAACCTGCATCTAAGTCCATATTATATATAGGTGTCCAATCTACGGTTGACATTAAAGAGTATAACTTCACAAAGTCGGCTTTGTTGAAGTTCCAACATCTCAATTCAAACCCATTTACGTCGGGTGCAGCTGAGCCCGCTGAGCGAGGTGCAGCCGAGCCCGCCGAGCCAGGGTTCCGATGCTGACGCAAGCTTGTACCGACCGAGATTTCGAGTGGCGGGTGGTACGCGTCCACCGGGACGAGCGGAGCCTCCGACGCGCGCACACTCACACGCCCACCTCCAGCCAATGTACTCAACACTAAGTCCAAATGCCGACCATTACAATTTCCTACCGTGTTACTCTGAGTGAATCCACAAAATGTAAGAAAATATTCGTAATAACTACTCACGGCTAAAGAGCATGAATATAAGTTGAAATCCCCTATTACTATAACATCGTCGTACTTACTACAGCACTGTTCAATTATGTGAAATAATAACATGTACTCATTATCGTTACTATTAGGTGGTATATAAACAACACAAATTAAAAATATAAATCTGTTCCGTAGGTACACAGTAGCACAAACTAGTTCAAACACATGATTATCAACGTTCAAGCCATCGGGCAGCGACACACGCCGCAACTCGACGCGCGGTGTGGCCACGAGACACGCGCCGCCTTGTTTCCGCCCGTCCGCTCTGTCACACCGTAGCATTGTGTATCCCGGTGGAATGATTTCGGCGTCATAGATGGAGTCATTGCAGCCAGTTTCCGTTATGGCAAACAAGTCTGCACTTCCGGTTGAAATATTGGTGTGACATTCCTCCAACTTAGTTCGCAGCCCTCGCACGTTTTGATACAGTATTTCTACTGTGCTATATAGAATATTTGGGCTTGCTTGCTCTGCGAAACCACACCCATTCTGCAAATTCTATATTAACTGCCCAGCTTTCCGGTTGACACAGTTTTTCGTATTTGCTTTCTGGGACTCCAATTATAAAGGATGCATAATCTCTCTCAGTTTTGTGTTTTATTTGTTCAACTGTAATAGGTACTTCTTCCTCGTAAATTTTTTTAATATGTTTTTCCATATTTTCCGCTGTCGTTTCTTTATGCAACCGCCATACATGTAAATATTTTTTCTTTTCCATTCCCTGTATATCAATTGTTGCGCTCGTATTTCCGCCTTTTTTTACTTCGCTGGTTGAAAACCTGCTCCTTTTCCTGGTAACGGTAGTCCAATTTCCTTCTTTTTCCAACTGTTCCATTTGCACATTTACAACATTAATTGATTTCTTTTGACTAGTAGTTACTTGCATCTGTTTTTCATTCTCCACTGTTTTCGCTGATTTCGTGGCCATACATTCTTTCGCTAAATTATTTCGTACTACCTGCTTATCTTTTACAGCGTTTGCAAAAGATTGTACTAGTCCTTTAGAGCCTTGTTTTACCTGATTTGGCAACGGACTATTCTTAAGGCTAGCTTCTAGGTTCTCATTTTTTTCTATAAGTACTTTTATTCTTGTTTCTAGCATCTCAACTTTGTTAGCTTTTTCTTGTACTACCTTCAATGTCTGTTTCAAGTCTTTTAACTGGGTTTCCGTGTTAATAAATCTGTTTAGCAGTAAAATATACTCCTTTCGTTGCTCTTCTAACTGGGATTTAACTTCGAGCCGAAATTCACGTATCTCCTCTAGAAGTTGCGTCCCATCGCAGACTGTTATTTCCCCTGTATTACGGCGACTACCTCTGTCAGCGGTGTTTACAAAGCTGCTGGGTGTAAACGTCTTGCTGATGCTTGCTGTTCCTCGAACAGGCGTATTGGTATTGCAGCTTTTCGGCATTAGGCAAACACATTCTGGACAAATCCACTGATCCTTGTATTCCTGCGTTAACGCTTCAAATTTTTCTTTTGTTAAGGCCAGGCACTTGAAATGGAATTTCTTTTTGCATTTGACTTGCGAACACTCCATAATCAGTAAATCGTCAATAGCAGCATCACAGCCGCTACATTTTGGACCCATTTATAACTTAGGTACAAAAATAAAATTTAATAAAACACAAGATCCGAAAACACGTCCGTCCGCTCGCGAACGTTCGTTTATTTTAGTTCATCAGATTTTTATACAAAAATAAAAATATTTAAATTGAATGTTCCAAAAATTACGAATATTACGTCCTCAGAGGTAACCCTGTATATAAATTATTTCTATTACTATAATTTTTATTTTATTAATTCATCATCATCCTCCTGCCCTTATCCCGTTTAATTTGGGATTGGCGCAACACGTTTTCTTCTTCCATTCTGTCCTGCCACTCGTCACGCTATCACTAACTTCCTTTTCTTTCATATCACTTCTCACACAATCCATCCCTTCGCCTCCCCTCTCCCCCTCCATCCATCCACTTTATTTTATTAAGTGAACAACAAAAATTGTTATATAGCTTACCTGCAGTAATATCAAAATCTCGATCACTAGCATAAATCTCTTCTGTCTTAATAGCATATGGTGTGTCCGTTTCACTTGTTAATATATGAAGATTGTCCACTTTGTCTCTCTTTGCCACCTCACTCTTGAAGATGGTAGGATGCCTGGAGCGCACATGACGGTTCATGTTGTTGGAGTTGCAGCCCTTGATGGACAGCACCACATGGCATAGCTTGCAGCGGTAGATGATGTTGCTGAGCTTATCGAAGTATTTCCATACCCAGCTTCGTTTGCGTGGACCTGGAATTTGAGAAAAGAAGATTGAGAATGTGGTATATCTGGTTTTTTGTTTTCTGCACTTGATCCTTGGTGGACCATTGTACGTAGAAATGAGAATGTAGTTTTACACTGCACAGGTGTCACTGGAACATGCACACAACCCATAGGATCCCCAAACTTATACATTTATTGACAGCCTGAAAAACCTGAGAGGCCTTGTCTGTTTGTGGATAGAGGTGGGCTGGTTGGATTAAGCCCACCAAAGGTTATAGCTGCCATGGCCTACTTACAATGGTCTGCATAGGACGAAGTGCAGAAACGCACTCAGACATAACATAACATGTGATTTTAAAACTTGAAATAATTTGTTGCTGTGGAAGAAAACAGCATAAATATCATCATCATCATATCAGCCGAAAATCTTCATAAGCCTCCCCCAAGCGTCGCCACAACGACAGGTCCTGGGTCGCTGACCAAGCCCTAGACCATGACATTTAAAGCAAGATTGTTTTAATCTTGTTTTGGTGTGGGTAAGGGACAGAGTTATACAGGTTGTCTAGTGCCATCTCTTACCACGCAGGTCATAAGTCATAAATACAATACTATCAACTAAACAATACTATACAATCAACTAGTAGTTTCAAAAAATATACAGAATTAAAGAATATGTTACTATGTTGTACTCTTGTATAGTAGTACAACGTGATATTGTCTATCATTCATCATTCATATTTAATCATGTTTGATGATTTTTGGGTTTGTTTCACCTTTTCCAAGAAATAATATCTCCCTCCCTCTGAATAAAACCCCTCTTTATTTCTCTTTTATTCTTTGTATTTATAATAATATATATGCAGCATCCGCGTAACGCTGTAACGGGCTGTTATCCGCAACTCCACAACTAAAGTGCATATTTTGCGCACGGGTGGAACAAATGAGTCATTGAATTCAACCCAGCTCCTCAAGATTGCCCAGCGCCTTGGTGTTGCTGACCATTTCACGAAGGTTACTTGGGTTTCCGCTTATATGCAGCATTTAAGTAAATGACTAAAGCTGCGTGTTCAAATCTCATGCAAACAAATACTTGTATATACTATTGTATATACTTATAATACTTGTAGTGTTTTCAGGTCTGGGTGTCTTGTGTGTGTTAATTTACGTAATTGCTAACACACATACAAGAGTAATTACTAAAGTGGAATTATAAAAAAAAATACTAACCAGCACTCTCACGCCTAGATCTTTTTGTTGCCTTTCCATCCAGGAGCACAAAATGCAAGTTGGCATCATCAGATTTTACATTTGTTTCCTCTTCCTTCTCCGCAGTTTCTGTCGTAGTTTCACAAACTTCACCAAGTATTACAGGTTGTGCCTTTGCATCTTCATCATCCTTCAATACATTTAAATGCAGGAACTCTATGCGAAACCCCACCGTAGCCTCTGGATTGTCTTTATGTAGGTCATATATATCTTTATGCTCATTTTTCAAATGATCTAAAAGATCTAGTGATTTTTCGTCTGTTTTTAAATTTACTTCACAAAGATTGCACTTCATTTCACTGTCTGAAACTTTAATGAAATATATTGACGTCCATTCTGGTAGCTGCTCAATCTGTTCATCTGTAATTAATTATATATTTTGTTAATTTTAGTTTTTTTAGCTAAATTTGCTTTTAATAAACAGATATTTTTAATTTAACTACATTTGTTATTAACATAATATAATTACATCAATAGGCTCAATAAAACAAATAAAATTATTTTAAACAATTTAATTGTTATGCAATGTGTAAAAAAAAAATATGTTAATGTATGTTGTTAGAAATAAATACCACTTATTTGTCAATATAAACTGTCTTATTTATTTGTTGTTTAGTTTAATATGCTACCTTGCCTTCATACTGCTTTTACACAATAAATAAACCTAAGTTAAAAAAGAAAAACTAATTGAATAAGTACATAGAAGGATTTAAGATTTACAAACAGATAGCATTATAATACTGCCAGTATATTGTTAAAACTTTATTATGCAAACTCCAATAGCTTAATATTCTAATAACAATACCAAAATCTCAAACACAATGATACTGTTTACATTCTTTAAAAGTACACAAACAAAGTAAATGTTTGCTAATCAGAGAACATAGGTTTCTTGTGGTTATGGAAATCCCTGACCACTTCGACGCCGTATGTTTGCATATTAATGACAGATATGCAACCAGTTTTCTGTCGAAACGAACAGATCCACTGCTCAGCACCACACTGCAATCTACTTTTAAAAACGTAAGTGTAACCTTTAAACAAGATTTGGTGTCCCTTTTTCGTGGGCACACACTGCACAAAGTCATCACCTGCAATGTTTTAACACTATTAATCATAGCATCAACAAGTAATATGCTTCTATTTACAAAAATACTGATTATATGGGAATCAAAACAACTGAATATTATCACGATCTTTGTACTTGACAACCTGGACCTATACATAAAAAGACTACATAGACAAAGCTCTTAATGATTTGACATACAGAAAATAAATAAAAGTTTAAATTAGATTTATAGGAAGTTAATAAAATAATAAGTAAAAGATAAACGTGGGAAAACAGTAAAAATAAATTAAATGACGCAACAAAACTGTCATGTCACTGACGTTTAGTTTGACAAGACCAAAGACAAGACAAAGCTTGACGAATACGATTCGTTTCATGCCTACAGAATACCAAGTACTATTTTCTTAAAATTAATCGAAAAATATACCATTTTTCTATATTGTAAGAGGAATCAATTATTACATGTGGATATACATGTAATAATTGATTCCTCTTACTTACTTCAAGACATAATGAGCGAAAACATGATATTTTTTTTTAAATACGTTCGTTCGGATACACCTTTTCAGAGGGTTTGTTTAACATGCTTGACCAAAAGATGGCGCTACAAGTAGCGTATAAGCAAAAGAAAAAAAAAATATTCAAGTTTTTATTTTCAAAACAAACAATATTTTCACCACAATTTTTTTATCAATGAATTAATAATTCATATACCTAATACTAAAACCTTATACTGAATCCGAAATACAATTACCAACCAATTTATTGTACGATAAACCTTCGACAGATGGCGTTAATAATCTCATAAAATGAAATTAAAGATGACAAGAATGACCCCTAGAAGCTTCTTTGCGAATTTATCATCCAAGACATGCTTTTGCATGCTTTTTACTGGTAGTATTGAACCTGATGTCATACCCAATTAAATCTTTAACAAAAAATTAAATTGTTTTTTTTTTTTATAATTCTACAATTTTCTGTCTTCTACTACGAATTCCTAAGTATTCTATTAATCTATAATTCTAATAACTACGTATCTCAAAAACTTATCTAAAACGTTATGTTTTTTAAACATATTTTCCGATTCCGTTTCCATTAGTTCCGATAGTTTACAAACTCATTCTAAAAGATGGCGCTAGTAGTCTCGAAATAGCTCACTGCGTCATGTTTTCTATTTATATATCGGAGAAGCAGGTGTTTATGTACACAAGTTCACTAGTCCAGATTTCTATGTTTACACGTTCATATTCTACACGTGTTGTGATGTATATGAGTCGTTTTATCTAATATTGTAGTCGATATCGGATCACTTGGGAGTTCCTGGTTCTAATAAATATTTACGACGATAACCGTAAAAAAAGAAAATAATACTTCGTTATGATTTTTCTTTTTGTCCATGCTGGTTAAAACTGCTGCTAATCTGTTATCAGCTGAATGTTGGTCTGTTGCAGTCGGCCTCGACGCGATGTAGCTTATTATCATAAATAAATAACTATCTCCTGTCGGAGATAGTTATTTGTGTTTTCAAATTTTGTGTTTTTTTGCGGTGCGAAGTCATCCAATGACTTCTCCCGCGTGGAGCGGGAGGGCGTGTCAAACTTTTACTGTCTAAAACCACACCTGTTCCTTATTTGCCTTGCGTTCCAGAACCCTGGGATTCCCTTTCGGACTACCAATGAAGATTTTGTGGGTCAAGTTATAAAAAAAACAACTGTGTTATCATAAAATTTTAACTTTTATTATGAAAATTAAACAATATAGTCACAAACAATTTTGGGATTAATATTAATTATAATTTGCCTAATAATCACATTTTTATAGTATAACAATTACGGACGCTTGGTCAGAGGTTGAAATTGGAATAATGAATTTTTATATGGTGAACACTAAAGAGTAGGTATATCTTTCTATTTTCTAATAATAAAAAGCTTATGAGTTTGTTTCTTGGTTGAACGAATCTCAGGAACTACTGGATCGAATTGAAAAAGTATTTTAGTGTAAGATACCCCATTTATTGAGACAAGCTATAAAAACATCACGCTCCGACACACGGGTAGAAAACAGTATCCAAAGTCGTGGAGATCAGTTTGCGTCTCAAATATAGGTACCCAAAGTAGTATCAAATTAATAGGTAAAGGATTTAGAATGAAAGCAAGTAAATTAATCGGTAATTTCAATTTTATTCAATTGAACTATTTAAACGAGGAAGTGATGATTCTGGCACAAAATAGATAAGTACAGAAGTCAATCTACATACAAAGCGCTTTCAAGCAACGCACACATAGACACAGCTCACGGACACGATATGACGATATCTCGGCTCAATCGGGTCGCACTCATACAGTTTGGCACAAAGCGCTGACCCTAGCGCGAGACTTCGTAGATTGACTTCTTTACCTATTCGTATTGCGATTCTATGGTGTGGACAGCAACAGAGCAGCAGCTCTGTCTTCATCATTTCGTCCAGCATTTAATTTTGCAGCTCGACATTTAGATCTTATTGGAAGACGTTTACGAGTTGTTAAACGTTGTCTCTCTCGATCTTTTCTTCTATTCTCTGCTTCCTTTTCTGGATTATTTTTACGGCGTTCTCTGTATCGTCGCTGCCTTTCAGCATTTGTCTGTCTTGTTTTCTTTTTTGGTCCCTGTAATTCAATAAGAAACTCACGGTATCCTGTAACAATGTTTTGAAGTTTTAAAATACACGCCTTTTATTTATACTTACATCATCATCATCATTTCACCCGAAAGACGCTCCTCTGTTTCACACAGGCTCCCAAGCGTTGCCTTAACGATCGAGCCTGTGCGTCTCGCATCCATCGGATTCCCCCGATCCTCACCAGGTCATTGGTCCGCCTTGTGGGAGGCCTTCCAATGCTGCGTCTTCCGGTATATGGTCGCCACCGTAGAACCTTTCGTCTTTCGACCATCTGTTCTGCGAACAATGTGCCCCCTTGGTTACCTTGGTGCTGCTGTAGATATCTTCACTTCTGATGTGATCACGCAAGGATGCTCCGAGCATAGCCCTTTCCATCCTTTTAGATGACAACACACAATGGCCTCGATGGCTCGTCCACAATGAGCCTTCTGATTAAGCTCATTGTGGACGACTACGTTTCGGAGTTATATGTCATCAGCATCAGGGGTAACACGCACTATATGTCATAGATTTTCATCCCGAACACTGCCCAGCCAAGTTGGTGTCGACGGTTGACCTCTTTTTCAGTCAAAGTCAAAATATTTTATTTCACATAGGCCTACATGGGCACTTATAAAACGTCAGAAGCTAGTGCACGGTTCCAAATTGGTCGTTTCCTATGGAGAAGAACCGCCAAGAAACTCCATGGTCACTCTTTCGAGGCTCTTTCGTTTTGAGGTTAGATCTACACAACTGGACCGTCTGTTCCAGGTAAACGTAGTCGTCCACCACTTCGAGTGTAAAGTCTCCGGTCTTGATAGAAGTGGGATGGATGTTGACCATGACTTTGGTTTTATCCATGTTTATTTTAAGTCCCACTCTTTCTTTTTGTTTACTTACAGATCTTATGAATGACTTAGGAAGTATCTACCTGATTATTTAAAAAAAAATATAATTTCAAAAATTAAAGTGAGTGAGTAAGTGCCAATTAAAACCGACTTAGCAGCCGATTCTAAACATACTAATTTCTAGACGTGCCTTTACATGTAGTATAGGGTTGGGGAGCTTACTAGTAATAAAAATGACCACAATGATACTTTAAAAAAAAACTATATTTAAAAATCAAAACTAAGTCTACCAATCAACGTTTATGAAAGCGACAGATTGTATAGTTAAAGTCAAATTAGTAAGAGGTTGTGTGATAATCTATACTCATGTCAAAAGTCTGAAGTTATTTCACAATTTACAACACATCAAGTCTTACACATACCTATACTTTAAAATAGTAATATATCATCTTATTATCTACATTTTTACATTTCTTTTTAAAGTCAATAAAATACAAATTTTGCCTTGTGGAAGGTACTGCTACCTTTACTTTCTTTTTTGGCGTTCCTTTGTTTTTTCTTCTGTTCTCTCCAAAATTTTCTTTGCTCCTCCTTTTCCCAGTCGCTCAACTGCCAAATTTTTTTTCGCCCTTTATTTATCCTTTCTATTTGTTTTAATCTTTCTATCTCATATTTTTCTTTATTAAGTTTCAGTTTTTCCCGGTAACGTTTAGCTCGTTCAGCCGATGTCAGCGCCAACTTACAATAAACTAAAAGGACAAAAAAATCTTTATAAACTTCTGACTGTCATAAAGTCATACAGGGCTATGACTTTACAGCTTTCACAAATTAATCTATGCATTGACCAAAATAACAAATTGTCGTTGCGTCTTATAGTCCCCTTGTGTAACTATTTCTTCAAAATCATTCAAAAACTTAGAATTAAAAATAAATATGTTGATAAAAGTACCACTTATAACCATAATGTTACCAGAAATGAAAATCACCACAATGTTATTAAAAAAAAAAACTATAATTCAAAAATCAAAACTAAGTCTACTCAATATTCATGAATGTAATCAATGTTTATGAAAGCGACGGATTTTGTATTTAATGTAAAAGTAAGAAGAACGTTCGTTCGTTTCTTTGTTCATGTGTTGCAAGGCGCTAATCTTAGAAACTACTAATTCAAAGTGAAAAGATCTTATAATGTTTGATAGGTCATTTATGGAGAAAGTTATAGTATCATGCATCGACCTATGGGAGCGCAGCAGTGAAGAAAGGTGTAAACCGCGGAGGATAACTAATTACTAATAAAAAATAATATAGTTGAGCTAAAAATTTAACAACCCAACTGCATGTAGAATTGTAGAATCTAATTTAGGTATACGTTGTTTCTTACTTTGTTTAGACATCAAAATACAAAGTCAGCTTGACTGCATATGGTATTTTTTTTTTTTCAAAATATGGAATATATAAATAAACAGGGATAAAAATTAAACAAAATATTAATAGAGCAGTATTATAATGGAAATATAATTATTTTTATTTTATCATAATACAGAAACCAATACCTTTTTAATCTATATGTATATCTAAAATTTTAATAACATCATCCACATAGCTTGCATACCGACTAGTTGCCTAAAAATGCCGTAAAGCCTGCTAGGATTGCAGGATTATTTAAAAAAGTTAACGCGGCCGCGGCCCCTACAACGCAAAGGGCAACTAAGGAACAGGTGGTATTTCTTCAATAATGGTCTGACACTTCCTCTCGCTTTAACTAGAACGAGAGATGTTATTTGCTAATTTCCCAGCCCAAAATAAACCGGCTACCGATTAATGTTCTGTTTTATTCTTGGTCACCCGTCCTCGTTGCTCCTTTTGATGATATTTTAGAGACTAGTGATAGAAAAGGATATAGATGGGTAGACTGACAACGCGAACAAGATATTGTAGAATAAGGCATATACCTTTTACAAAATAAACAGCCACATTCTATTTACAGGCATTTTGATGGCTGAGTGTCAAAGGCTACTTATTATCATATGATAGAGATAGGACATCTTTCTATCAGTAAATCGTATCGGAACTTCTAATAACTTTTCTTTTAAGATCTTATAAACAATCCCAAGCATCATGCAAGCGTTTAGAACATCATTATTCTAGCTAATTACAACTTAAACTATTACAGGTGTCCAAGTCTTAAATAAAGTTAGTATCTTTGTAACAGACAATGCGTTCTTATCTTTATTAGAACAATAAGTGCAAAACTTACATCAATTTAATCCTACTTTAAATTTAACAAATATGAAAGTCAAATATACACATATTCATGATCATGATCTTGACTACTACTAAAGACTAGAGGTCTTCAGGGGAAGAACAAAGATAATGGAAAATATTTCCATAGACGCATAACATGTTATACAGCTTGAGCTGTATCAAATATCCTTGAGAAACGCCTAAAAAGCTATCTTTAATTTCTTAAAAGAAAATATTTAAAAATTTGTCACTCAGTTTATAGAAATATTATTAAGGCTATTTATTAATATTATGAATGACCGAATGGCGGTAAAAATGGAAAAACACTGCGCGTAGTATCTTCTAGTAGCAATTGTTATGAATGATTGATTAAATTGTGCAGGCCTATATTCAAGTCGCACAATCTATTGACGGTCCCGTGCATTTATATTTATGAAGTTGCCAGGTTTGTGAGGTCCAATCTTAAATTATTTGAACGGAAAGATAACACAAATAAAAGGAAACCTACACATTTAGATTTCGAGATGCCCGTCCCAAAATTAGAACTTTTTCGGCGGAGCTGCGTTTATATGGCTCCCCTAATCTACAATGCTTTGCCGAGGTCAATTACTCAACTACCCTTTAATAAGTTTTGTGTTGCGTTGCGGAAGTGGTTGTTGCAAGAGTGTTTTTATTCGTTAGATGATTTTTTTCAAAAGTGTCCATGTAAATTTTATACCATAAAGCACAGACATATTTGACTGTATAAATTGATGAACTGTCTTAACAACTTAGTTGCGTGCCTAATTAATAATATTATTGATACAGGACTCTAAATTTTAATTTGTGAATTTATGACTAATAGAGTAATGACAAGTGACTTATGGAAACTAATGATATTGTTATTATAAATGCATGTTAAATAAATGTTTGCACGACTGATAAGTCGAATATAGTGAATCTAAAACTATTTTACTATGTCATCATGTATGTACCTATATTCTGGCAAATAAATAAATAAATAAATAAATTATGAATTTACTAATTATGACAAATCGTGGACAATTTTAGGTTTTTTTTTTCTTTTGAATACACAAGTATGATCTGGTATGATACTAATCACAAAATAAGTGTGTATAGATTCCTTCATTTGCATCTAAATTATTTTGATTTGTGTCTTGATTTCCTTGATCCAAAACGCTTTTAGCCACATTCTCTTCTTCATCTTCTATGTCTATTTCAGTATTGTTTGTAGTGTTATCATCAATTATGCTTTTATGTTGTTTCGTGCCTTGATTTTTATTTTTAAATGCAACTACTTTGGTTCTTCTCCGTTGGGTTGAAGCTCTTTCATGCTTACTGAGGCTTCTTTTCATGGAATTTCTCAAAACAATTTTGAAAAAGTTTTCATTATCATCCATGGTAAAAGATTTATCCCAGACACGTATCAAATCATAGAAAAAACTGAGAATGTTTATATATTTCTTCATTCCAATTTTCACTTCGCCAGTCTTCCTGCTACCACCTGTCCAGGAACATTTGCATAGGAATTCCCGAGAAAAAAACATATCCAATACTTTGTACGCACATGTTGTACCGTTTCCATCGGATAGTGAACATACAAAAGAAAATTGCTTTAAGAGTTTAGATTTTTGCTTTTCGTCTGATAAAACTGACTCCAATGTCTCAAGCTCATTAGTAGAGTTAATAGGTTTCATAGTAAAACTTTCACTGTCAAATGGGTTAGAATCACTCAATGTAACCATATCCGCCTGTTTTTTTTGAATGCCTGCTAATATATTTATTGTATGTGCCATGCTATATTGATTCTCTAAAATCAGCTTCAGATATTTTTCAATCTGACTTGGATCAGTGATTTTCTGGATTTGTACAGAGGGTTGTATTTCAAACTCAATATGACGGGTGTCTGCTACAGTTTCTGCCTGTGCTGGGGGGGCTTTTGTGGCGATAGATGAGATGAATACTCTTTCTGGTTGACTAATAGCTAGAACCACAAAATAAAAATCCAATAAGTATCGTATCATAAATATTATATGTATTCGTATGTATACTAAGTAATTATGAACCATCTTAGTTACAGTGAACAACTTTTCCAAAGAAGCATAATTATGTCAGAATTCAACAAAAGGAGACGGCGCTTTCAAAAGTAAACAAGTTGAGATATAGTTTAAAAAGTTCGTTATATTTTTCTTAATAGTTACGTCGAATGTGCTGAGTTAGTTCAAATTTCAGAAGCTGATAATATATAGGTTTCTTCATTCGCATCCATATTATTTTGATCTGTGTCTTGGTTTCCTTGATCTAAAAGGGTTTTAGCTCCATTCTCTTCTTCATCTTCTATGTCTATTTCATTATCGTTCGTAGCGTTATCACCAATTGTACTATTATGTTGATTTATGCCTTGATTTTTATTTTTAAATGCAACTACTTTGGCTCGTCTCCGTTTGGTTGAAGCTCTTTCATGCTTACTGAGACTTCTTTTCATGGAATTTTTTAAGACAGTTTTAAAAAAGTTTTCATTATCATCCATGGTAAAAGTTTTATCCCAGACACGTATCAAATCGAAGAAAAAACTGAGAATGTTTATATATTTCTTCATTCCAATTTTCACTTCGCCAGTCTTCCTGCTACCACCTGTCCAGGAACATTTGCATAAGAATTCCCGAGAAAAAAACATATCCATTACTTTGTACGCACATGTTATACCGTTTCCATCGGATAGTGAACATACAAAAGAAAATTGCTTTAAGAGTTTAGATTTTTGCTTTTCGTCTGTTAAAACTGACTCCAATGTCTCAAGCTCATTAATAGAGTTAATAGGTTTCAAAGTAAAATATTCTCTGTTAAATGGGTTAGACTCACTCAATGTAACCACATCCGCCTGTTTTTTTTGAATGCCTGCTAATAAATTTATTGTATGAGCCATACTATATTGATTCTCTAAAATCAGTTTCAGATATTTTTCAATCTGACTTGCATCAGTGATTTTCTGGATTTGTACCGAGGGTTGTATTTCAAACTCAATATGAGGGGCGTCTGCTGAAGTTTCTGCCTGTGCTGGGGGGGTGGCTTTTGTGGCGATAGATGAGATGAATACTTTTTCTGGTTGACTGATAGCTAGAACCACAAAAAAAATGCTAATAAGTATCGTATCAAAAATATTAAATGTAGTCGTATGTATACTAAGTAATTATGAACCATCTTAATTACAGTGAATAATTCTTCTAAAGAAACATATGACAAAATACAACAAAAGGAGACGGCGCTTTCAAATGTAAATAAGTTGAGATATAGTTTAAAAAGTTCGTTATATTTTTCTTAATAGTTATGTCGAATGCGCTGAGTTAGTTTAAATTTCGGAAGCTAATATATAGGTTTCTTCATTTGCATCCAAATGATTTTGATCTGTGTCTTGATTTCCTTGATCCGAAACGGTTTTAGCTACATTCTCTTCTTCATCTTCTATGTCTATTTCAGTATTGTTTGTAGTAGCGTTATCACCAATTGTACTATTATGTTGATCTATGCCTTGATTTTTATTACTAAGCGCAAGTGCTTTGTTTCTTCTCCGTTTGGTTGAAGCTCTTTCATTCTTACTGAGTCTTCTTTGCGTTGAATTTTTCAACACAACTTTAAAAAAACTTTCATTGTCTTCCATGGTAAAAGTTTTATCCCAAACACGTATCAAATCATAGAAAAAGTTGAGAATGTTAATATATTTCTTCAGTCCAATTTTCACTTCGCTAGTCTTCCTGCTACCACCTGCCCAAGAACATTTGCATAGGAATTCCCGAGAAAAAAACATATCCAATATTTTATACGCACATGTTGTACCGTTTCCATCGGATAGTGAACATACAAATGAATATTGCTTTATGAGTTTAGATTTTCGCTTTTCGTCTGATAAAACTGACTCCAATGTCTCAAGCTCATTTATTGAGTTAATAGGTTTCATAGTAAAACCTTCGCTGTCAAATGGGTTAGGCTCACTCAATGTAACCACATCTGCCTGTATTTTTTTAATGCCTGCTAATAAATTTATTGTATGTGCCATGCTACATTGATTATCTAAAATCTGTTTCAGATATTTTTCAATCTGACTTGCATCAGTGATTTTCTGGATTTGTACAGAAGGTTGTATTTCAAACTCAATATTACGGGTGTCTGCTGAAATTTCTGCCTGTGTTGGGGTGGCTTTTGTGGCGATAGCTGAGGCGAATACTGTAACCATAAATAAAAAATATGGTAATAAGAACTGTATTAAATATACAAGGTGTAACGTTAAATGTGCAAAACCTGAAATTAGTTTGTTCAGAATAACGAGCAGAATCAATTAAGCCACTTTTTAATATAGGTTAATTTTTACAAAAAAATCTTCATTAAAAACTTCGACCTGTCTATTTATGAACAGGTCAAACCATCACGTGCGCAAACCTGTTGAAATAGGTAAACAAACACAAATAGTTGTAATCCAATCAAATTTTCTCATACACGGGATAATAAAAGTTCTTATTTCAATGCAGATATGAATTGTAACTATTTCAACAAATAAAACTGTTCATAAAACCTTTATTTTTAATGTTTTTTTTCTCACATAATTAGGTCAATCGAATTAAAAATCATTTGGGGTGTCTGAAGTTTTGCGCATTTAACATTACACGTTGTATATACCTAGTCAAGTCATAAGTATCGTCACACAGTAAAAACTTTTTTTTTATTAAAAAAAAAGTTTATTGAGTTCGAATTTCGATTTGTTCATGAAAATAAAAATGGGTACTTTTTAGAATGTTACTTATTTTCAAATATGGAGTGGACGCTTTAAGAAGATCGTGTTGCAGTTATTGCGTTGCATCGTTGCGGTTACGCGCCAATTCAAATTTTAGATATACTGAAAAATTTTAATTTAAACCAAAAGATTCGTTCGTCGTACCATCAAACCATACAATGAAGACTCTACTGTAGATGACACGATGACAGGTCAAGAAGTGGTCGCCCTCGCTCTGTTAGGACTCCAGCAGTGATAAAAGCTGTGAAGGCGCGAATTCAAAGAAATCCTAAACGTAAACAGAAACTGTTGGCCCTTCAGATGGGGTTAAGCAGACCCACGGTGAAAAGGGTGTTAAATGAAGACTAAGTAATGAATAATGATAAATTTAACATAAACTATTTAATGTCCCATTCTGTCGCACTGTAGCTAGATCCACATTCCCTATACAGCGTATGCTAACGATGCTCAACGCGCTCGTGGAGACCAACCCTGGATTGGATTTGTTTGCTGATGCATGGAAGGCGATATTATTAGAAAGTTTGCGATTCTATGAGAAGACAGAGTGAAAGGTTTTAACATAATTTTGTGTTAATGGCTATTTTGTTGTACTAAATAAGTAAATAAATGAATGAAACTAAACAACTTTTCCAAAGAAACATAAGTCGAAATACCTACAAAAAAAAAACATAAACCTACATAAAAGTATTAACTCTTATATAGTAAGTCTAGTAAATCTTTGGGAAGTTGTCCATCAAAGACTATTTATTTTATAATATATTTATTTAAACAAATGTGAAACAAGGATTATATCAGAATTCTTAGCATATTTAAATTAATATTGTCGGTTACTTAAAAAAATATATACTTTAACATGAACAGTGGAAGCATTGTATGTACCTAGTAGTGAATCAAATATTTTTAATAACAGGAATAACAACAAAGGTTGGAATGGATTTGAATTTGAAATAAAAAAGTTAATAAAGCTTTTTATGCTAAAATTTGATAATAATCTCGAATTCTAAATAAATAATTATCGACGTCGTCCTTCAGGTTTAACTTCTGGGTGTCGACTTAAAAACCCTTTGTACCAGTCGTTCCCAGCACGTCCCGTAGTTATATTAAAGTTATTTTTAATATTGTTTTCTAAACAAAAATCAAAAGCTTGAGTACAAATCAAATTCTGAGTAAGAGATATCCCTTTTTTTGTAAGTTCAAGTATTCTTTGCACAAGTTCTTTTTCTTGCTCTTCGTTGAGTGTTGAAATGCGTCCTGTTCGTTTTACTGAGCAAGCTGTTCTCAATTGATCGCTGAGAATCTGTAGAGGGATACCATAAAGATTTGATGCTGTATGTGTTGTTTCTCCATTTCTAACGGCTGCCACAGCAGCTTTCAAATCATCTTCTGTCCACGAATTTCCTTTTACTTGTTTTAAACTTGATTTCTTAGACCCTGTGAATAAAAATTTAGCAATAACATATTGACAATCAATGACATACTAAAATGCAAAGTTGTAATATTTGATTCGAATAATTTTCGGGGAGCGAAAAATTTTGACTTAGAGAAAAAGTTTTTGAGATAAGGTGTATTTTGGCGTCTGTAACTTAGGTAGGTATTTCTCTGTGTGACCCGTCCGAGAATACTGATATGAAATTGTGTTAAATACAGTACTGTAGCAGATATTATTTTCTTTGAAAGGTTTTTAAATAACCTTCTAACAAGTTCTTTTTCCTGCACTTTGTCGAATATAGTAACTCGCCCCGTACGTTTTACAACGCTGCCTGTTCTCAAATGATTTACAAGAGTTCGTCTAGGAATCCCATAGAGATCTGAAGCTGCTCTCTGCAGAATCTGTTTATTTTTAATAGCTACCATAGCAGCTCTTAAGTTTTTTTCTGACCATAAACCTCGTTTTCTGCGTTCAGAACGTCATTTTTTAGACCCTGTAAATAAAACTGTGTTTTTTTTTTGCAATTATTTACAATCTTTATCCTAAGAAACCAATGCTGTAAAAGTTTAATTAAAATAAATTTATAGAAATGTCTTAATATTATATTGGCAATCATTTAGCCTGTATTAATAGCAATTTTAACGAATGGCTCAATGGCGATGAAGGTTCTTCGTTTTAGATCATCAACATATTTGACGACTCTGGTGAGGCAGTTGCATATAATTATGTATAAATCGGTACTCATAAACATGAAAAGAAAGAAAGGAAGTGAAAGGATTAACAATAAAAGTTTACATAAAGATTTATTTAAAGTGTTAAATACTTAAATTAAAATATAATCAAAACTAAATCTCAGAACTCTCGCAGAGACATACATAGCTTTCGGAAATACAACGATGGACGGAATTGAACTTTATTATATGTACATCAAAATAGTTCCAAAACTACTGTGATACAGTCTACAGTGATGGGTGTAAAATAATTTAAGTCAAACATGTATAATTTAGGATAATTTAACGTCACCAACTCAAATATCAATTATATCGTTTTGCGTAACAAGTTGATTTTCAAGTGACTATTTTTATTGTTTTAAAGAAAAAAAGCATAGCTTGCAACAGCATTTGAACTTTAAAGTACACAAAATTTATTGTTCTAAGATTTGATAATAATCTCAAATTTTAAAACAAATATTAATTCTAATTATCGACGTCGTCCTTCAGATTTAACTTCTGGATGTCGTCTTAAAAACCCTTTGTACCAGTCGTTCCCAGCACGTCCCGTAGTTATGTTAAAGTTATTTTTAATATTATTTTCTAAACAAAAGTCAAAAGCTTGTGTACAAATAAGATTTCGAGTCAGAGATACTCCACTTTTTGTAAGGTCAAGTATTCTCTGTACAAGTTTCTTTTCTTGTTCTTCATTTAATGTTGAAGAGCGTCCTAAAGATTTTACTGTACACGCTGTTTTCAATTGATCGCAGAGAATCAGTAGAGGAATACCATAGATATTTGAAGCTGTATGTATTATTTGTCCATTTCTAACGGCTGTGACAGCAGCTTTTAAATCTTCTTCTGTCCACAAAGCTTGGTTTGCTTGCGTTGAACCCAATTGCTTAGACCCTGCTAATAAAATTTAGCAATTACTAACAATCACTGACAAAACTAAAACGCTAAATTATATAAAATTTGAATAACTTTCTGACCGCAAAAATTTTGACATTTGAGTGAGTGCAATAGTGAGAAACACTGGTGTAGCTACCGAAGGGCTAGATGGGGCAGTGTCCCGGTGCCCCCAAGCCCAGGGAGCCCCCAAAACCTGATTATTGAACTAGCGAAAAATTCTCTCACATCAGCCCCAGAGATTGTCGAACAGCTTTTAACTACCGATGATGTGATGATGATGACGTGATGCGGTATGGAACAAAATTTGTAGCCTATGGAAGGAGTTTGTAGCCTTTGAAGCCTATGGTTGCGGTGAAAGGACTCTCTCCTTTGTGAATGACTAACTACCACAACTTAAAAGTGAGAAGAAGGCCGCACTGCGCTTCATACTTTCTCTATCTAAGCCACAACAGCCCATAACCAGAACTGGAGACTTGAGAGTGAGAAACTATCCACAGCAGCAACTGATGTAGCGAAAACACGGCATTTTCCTAAACTAAGCGTAGAAACTTTTTCAATTTGAGCAGCGTTATGTCCTCAAAACAGTCCACAGCTACCAAACGTAACAACTTATATAGAATATATATACTTTTCTAACACTAAATTATTAAAAGACGTTGTCAAGATAGACAACAACGACGTTGTTGTTGTTGTTATGAGGTTTACAATAAAATATATATATAAAAAAAAAAAAAAATCAGGCAACCCTGCTCTTGACACCCACATAAGTAAGATAACTTAGTGATTTTTGTATCAAATCCTTAGCAATATAGGAATAAACAAAAAAATATGTTTACTTAAAAATAATATTTATTTTTGGTCAAAGTAAGTAAAGACAAAAAAAGATGTCGAAACCAGCCCAGACTTGATAATCCCAGACAGATCAGATCAGAATAATCTAGTAGATCGGATGAGAAATGAAGATATTCGCAGGAGACCCAAGGTAACGGAAATAACCCGAAGAATCGCCAAACTTAAGTGGCAGTGGGGAGGGCACATTGCTCGTAGAACAGATGGTCGACGGAGCCGAATGATTCTGGAGTCACGACCACGTAACGGAAGATCAAAAATAAACTAGTCATTTTATACGGTAAATTGCAATTGGTGTAATATCTGGGTGTCGTCTTATAAATCCTCGATACCAATCCTCTCCCGCAAGTCCCTTATTGATATTAAAATCATTTTTAATATTATTTTCTACACAAAAATCAAAAGCCTGCTTACAAATCATTTGTCTACTAAGACTTATTCCACTTTTTGAAAGTCTAAGTATTTTTTTCACGAGATTCTTTTCTTGTTCTTTGTTGAATGTTAAAAATCTTCCCGTACGTTTTTCTGATCTTCCCGTTTTTAAATGATCTCGCAATGTTTGTCTAGGGATTCCATAGGTAACTGCGGCGGCATACTCTGATAAGTTTCCTTTTCTACAAGCTTCCATAGCAGCTCTTAAGTTTTCTTCTGTCCACATCGCTCGTTTCTTGCGCTTTGATCTCAATCTATCAGAACCTGTGAGTACATATATTTATACATAAAAATCAAGTAAGACAATAAAAAACAGCTTGTCGCGTGTAACAAGAATTTTTTTTAATTGTTCAAATATATTTCTGGACGTTTAGTTTGATGTCAACAAATGTTTCACACATCAGCCCCAGAGATTGTTGAGCAGCTTTCAACTGCCGCCGGTGATGCAGTTATTTTTAAAACTTGTAGTTTACTCTCCCCTTCCAACTTTAAAGTAACGGTCACTGCTTGCTAGAAGGAGAGGGCACCACCCTTAATACTCTTTCCTACTATGACAAAACCATGACTGGAGACTTGAAAGTAAGAGACTATCCGCAACAGCAACTGATGTAGCGAAAGCAGCTCTCTCTGATAGCTAGAAAGAGTGGGCACCACCCTTTATACACTTTCTAACTATGACGAAACCATGACTGGGGAATTGAGAGTGAAAGACTATCTGCAGCAGCGTCTGATGTACTGAAAGCACGGCTCTTTACCTAGACTAAGCGTAGGAACGTATTCAATTTGAGCAGAGTCTCGTCCTCAAATCTATCCACATTGTGACAGTTACCAAAACATTACAACTCCTTACATAAATAGCATAGGTACTTCTATAATAATATTTTAAAATAAAGCATCAAGAGTGCACAATATCCAAAAGATCAGACACCATAAACCCTCTCTTAACACTCACAAATGAGGTAACTTAGCGATTTTTGCATCAAGACCTAAGCAATAAAGGAATTTACAAAAAAAAAGCCTGCTTAAAAACAATATTTATTTTTGGTTACAGTTTGTAAAGACAAAAAAAAGGTAGAGGCCAACCGCCAGATTTCATAACAGATCAAATCAGAAAAATATACGGAATCGGAACATAAATCAAGCCTGAAGAATCGCCAAACTTATGTAACAATGGGCAGGGTACATTACTCGTGGAACAGATGATTGATGGAGCTGATAGAAATCTGGAGGTATGACCACATACTGGGAGATATCCGCTCTATGGGTGGATTTCCAAATTGAGTATTTTTAGTCAAGAACGTCTTCAACCCTACTTGAATGCCAAATTTTGACAGAATTTAAGGCTAAAGTAGAGTTTGAGAAATTTTTAACTTTAAATGCTTAAATCAGGAACTCCCCCAATTACGTCAACTTAAAAATTAACTAATCATTTTTTACGGTGTATTGCAATAGGTGTAATATCTGGGTGTCGTCTTATAAACCCGCGATACCAATCCTCTCCCGCTAGGCCCGTATTGACATTAAAACCATTTTTAATATTATTTTCTACACAAAAATCGAAAGCCTGCTTACAAATCATTTGTCTACTAAGACACATTCCACTTTTTGAAAGTCTAAGTATTCTTTTCACAAGTTTATTTTCTTGTTCTTTGTCGAATGTTGAATATCTTCCCAAACGTTTTTCTGCTTTTCCCGTTTTTAAATGATATCCGAGTGTTCGTCTAGGAATTCCATAGGTAGCTGCGGCAGTACATTGTGATACATTCTCTTTGGTAACAGCTTCCATAGCAGCTCTTAAGCCTTCTTCTGTCCACGTCGCTCGTTTCTCATACTTCGATCCCAAACTAGCGGAACCTGTGAGCATATATTATATTAATCAAGTAATCTGTAATTGATCGATAATAACACTAGTCAACAAGATTTTTTTTAATTTGTTGTTAATTTTTAAATGTTGAGAACAAGGTTGATCATTGAATTGAAATTATTTTGAAAGGTTAGTATAGTTTTAGCTAGTTGTTTTTCTTATACATCGTTAACTGTTGGATCCACTTCCCATTGTCAAATGACATCTGAGAGTTGTATGCGGGATCTCACAAAAATATTCTGCAGCTAGCAGTGTCATATGCTTGTCTGTAACAGCTTCTATAGCAGCACGTAAGTCATCTTCCACCTACATTGCTCGTTTTGCACACTTTGAACCCAGCTTAGAAGGTCCTGTGGGCAAAACTATGCTACATTTAATAAAACGACACCTAGGGTCACTAGGACGTAGCATTGGAAGGCCTCCTACAAGGTGGACCGATGACCTGGTAATGGTTGCGGGAATCCGATAAATGCGAGCCGCATAGGACCGTTCATTGTGGTGACACTTGGGGTAGGCTCGATGATGATGATGATGAAAACAGTCAAAATTCCAACATGTTTCTGGACGTTTAGTTTGATGTCAACAAATGCTTCACATATCAGCCCCAGAGATTGATGAATAGCTTTCAACTTCCGCCAGTGATGCGGTTATTTTGGGACAAAATTTGTAGCTTTCTCTCCCCTTGCAACATTAAAGTTATGGTCACTGCTTGCTAGAAGGAGAGGGCACCACCCTTAATACTCTTTCCTACTATGACAAAACCATGACTGGAGACTTGAAAGTAAGAGACTATCCGCAACAGCAACTGATGTAGCGAAAGCAGCTCTCTTTGCCTAAGCGTAGAAACTTTTTTAATTTTTGCACCGTCTTGTTCTTAAATCTATCCACATGGTGACAGTTACCAAAATATTACAATTATTTCAATTTATTTTGAATAAAGCTTGGAGGTGAAAACTGTAGTTTTCAGATGGTTCTACTGTAGAGATATCACTGTGAAGGGTTGTTTTTTTGGCAAACTGCATGGCAGGAAGCTTTACTTTCTTTCATGTTTAAAAAAAAAACAAAATAAAGTACAAAATAAATAATT
The DNA here is from genome assembly GCA_949319445.1 of Mythimna lalbum. Classification (NCBI taxonomy): domain Eukaryota; kingdom Metazoa; phylum Arthropoda; class Insecta; order Lepidoptera; family Noctuidae; genus Mythimna; species Mythimna lalbum. Next base: position 18,517,453 of record OX439356.1, on the reverse strand, counting down.
TAAGTAATAATTTTAAATTTTAATTATATGATTCAATCACGGATATCGATTCAATATAATTTCGCGATAAATGTAACAAAACGTATCAGAACCATTTGTATACTTTTTAGACATTGTTTGGGAATCAATAAACTTATTAAACTTAAAACACAGCTCCTTTACTGAAAACAAATAAGAAACCACTATATGAATTATATTTGTTAAATTATTATAAGCGTGATCATAACAAAATAAAACAAATTTTGTGTTGCTAACCTAACCTCATTACAAATCTTTATGTAATGAGGATAAATTAGTAGCACAAAATTAGTAGCCACATTTCTTCTTGTTACATAATTTAGTTGACCAGTGTAATTTTTGTTTTTATTACTTTGCCAATATAATAATTTATCTTTCTTTTTGTTGTGTTAACGATTTAATTAAATTATATAATTTTATTTATTTTTATATCTGAATTTGCTCTGTAGTAGCGGTCCCGACTTAGAAAGAGAATTCCGAAAACATGTGACATTGGTGAATGTCACGTTATGTTAACCCACCCTGGACATCCTTCCAGGGTGGGTTAGCGGCACATTGTCCTAGAGAGGACTCGTCCCAGCGGTATTTCTTCCTTTCAATTATTTAAAAAATAATTGATTATAAAACTAGCTTTTGCCCGCGGATTCGCCCGCGTACATAAAATATAGCCTATGTCACTCAGGAATAAATCAGCTTTTTATAGGTGAAAAACTTTTAGCAATCGGACCAGTAGTCCAGACATTACCTCCTACAAACAAAAAAACATAAAAACAAAAAAAAAAATTTACCTCTTTATTATATTAGTGTAGGTATACCATTTACCGTTATTATTACACATTTTTTATTTCTAGCAAAACAATCTCGTACCGTATTATACCAATAATATATAAGTTAAAAAAAATACAAAATTTAAATTGTTTAAATATTTATTTTATTTACACACAATACATCATTTAAAAAAAAATGATTGGATTTTTTTTTTGTATGTAACTTCTTGATGAATATTAGTGTATTCAATTTAAAAATAAACCATCTTGGCACGCAAGGTCTGTAGTGACATTAAAAATTAAGCTAGATATCAATCTTTGAAACAAAAATAAAACTTCTTTGAGAAAAAATTTGGTGCAGATATACTCGTATGTCTTTTAGGAGATATATATTTTATGAATTTGCTGTCTTGTCTTTCGTCCAAATCGTTTTTTTATGCTTCCTGTACTTAAATGATTTCTGAGAGTTGTTCTGGGAATTCCGTACCGTCGTGCTGCAGCATGTCGGGATAAGGTTCCTTGTCGAACATCTGCCATAGCAGATTGCAAGTCTTTTTCTGTCCACATCGCTCTTGTTGATCGCCCTGATCCTGTAAGTAATATGAACTATATTCAATATTACATTATTCTACAATATATCCAACTACCCAACAAACCAAAACCGAGATTAGGTACATCAAAAAAGTTTGCATGTATTTGGCTAATGATTAGAATTTTTGGATGGTATAATGTTTATTTTTTTTAGTGTGGGGAAAAATCATGAGTGTCTTCCACCTTTTAGTAGGTACGTATAGTGGATACCTGTGTAATACCCACGGTTATACCACACAAACCCTCACACGTTCTACTTCATGCTTTTAGAAGCTATATTTAGTTATATGGATGGTATTTATTTATTTAATCTTCATGCAATACAAAGTGCAAATACAGCAAACTAGCTAGGGTGATGACGAGACAGATAGTGAGAGAGTGGTATTTCATCTCGCTTCTAGAAAGAAGGTCACTACTTCAAAAGTTTGAGAGCCATTGCACCAAAGTTATTCACAATACAAGCAGTGTTACCAACCAAAAACTATAAAACCAACCACAACCAATATAACCAATAATAACCAATATAACCAATTTTGGACTATAGTCGGCCACTAGGACTGAATAAAAAACACAATAAAAAAACAATGTTTAATAAAGAACACACATGAGACAAAATTTACAACACTCATACACTGGAATGATCTATTGAGTTGTAGATTGAAAGGATTATAACATTTTCAAACAGAGGTTATTCGTCAAAATCTTCACCAGTGGAAAATTCCACAAGAAATCTTATGGAGGTCTGAGATATCTACCATTTCGAAGAGTCGAGTTTTAGCTTTAGTGGAGCCAGCATTAAGAAATTGCCTTGAAGTTGACAAACGGCAATAGATAATTAAGTTAAGGAAGAAGTTTTTATGACTTCAACTTCTTGAGAATATTCGATTTTCTCATTTCGTGGAAAAAATTGTTAGCTAATCAATATTTTCTTCTTTCAACCACCTCCGGAGACCAAAGAAACTCCGTTAACTGATACTTTAATCCATCGGCGTCGTACAAGTGGTAGTTCTGGGTGGCGATTGATAAATCCATTGAGCCAATCGGTACCTGCTAGGCCCGTATTGACGTTAAAATTATGTCTGACATCATTTTCTTCACAAAACTTGAAAGCTTGGCTGCGTATAAATTTTGGAGTAAGAGAAAACCCACTGCCTTCTTCACAAAGGCTGAGTAAACTTTTCACGAGTTCTTTTTCTTGTTCCTCGTTCAATATTCGGTTTCGTCCTGTACGTTTTACTGTGCTTCCCGTTCTTAAATGGTGGCTGAGAGCTGGTATAGAGATTCCATAATAATCTGATGCAGCTTTCTTTGTCATAGTTCCCTGCTGAACTGCTGACATTGCCTCGCGAAGATCTTGTTCAGTCCACATTGGTAGTTTTGCAAGCTTCGAACCTGTAAAAAACGTAGTTTCAGGTGTGTATGTGCCATTGTCATGATGGCAAGACGTCATTGACGGTCAAAAAGTGTGGCCAGTGTCCTATAGCTTACACAAAACTATATTTTATGACATGTACTGATAGATGAGATGTCTATGTTTCACCTCTCATAAAAATGATAAAATTAACCAACTGATGTGTGTTGTGATCAGTCACCAAAATCGCCGAAATATAAGTGAAAGAGTAAGTACAATCGAATAAGTTATTTAATATTACTTCAATCACAGTTATAAGCATGCTAAGGAGCCAACTGTGTAAAATTATTCTTCAAAAGCTTAAAAGCTATTGTGTTCTCTCATTCTCTGCCGGTCTACCTTTGGGTGGCTAAGTACTTTGTGATCTAAATTATTTTTCATGAATTTGAAAGTTTGCATCTTAATAGAATCTGCGAGCAATACCCCGTTTAATATATCATCATTTCAGCAGAAAGACGTCCATTGCTAGACATAAACCTTCCCTAACAGTCCTCAAAGCAGCCGGTCTTGTACTGTTTAATACAAACGCAACACTTGCACAAAATAGCTTATAGCAGTCACAGCAATGATGAAAGACCAAACATTTTAGGCTTCGTAGAATATGCATCTAGAAGACAACATTGATGTCCTCAAAATAATTCGAGCTACAATAACAATCAAGGACTGAATTAAAACATACAGACGAGCTTATGCAAACATTCAGTAAAATGCTTTATTATGATTTTTTCCTTACGAGATACTTAACAATAGAGTGTAAATTTACTCAGAGTCCGAATCAGTATTAGTTTTTTTTTTATCGTCGACGAACAGGACTCATTTCTGGATGGCGTTTTATAAATCCATGATACCAATCCAAGCCTGCAAGGCCCGTGGTGATGTTAAAAGTATGTTTCATATTGTTTTCAAGACAAAAGTCAAAAGCTTGTTTGCGAATTAATTTTGAAGTGAAAGATGCACCTGACTTTATAAGATTTTGTATCTTTTTCACAAGCTGTTGTTCTTGTACGTTATCGAAAACAGATTTTCGTCCCAATTGTTTCACCTTGCTTCCCGACTTCAAATGATGCCAGAGGGTAGTCAGTGGGATTCCATATCTTTTTGATGCGGGGATTAGCTTAATATGTTTTTCAGTAACGAATGTCATAGCAGCTCGTAGGTCTTCTTCTGACCATTTTGCATAACCCTTGCTAAATTTAAAATAACCTGTGAGAAAGATTTATAATTTTGATAAATAAAAAGAAAAAATAATGACATACCCTCAATCGAAAAGACATCAATATCTAAATGGGTTTTATTGCTGTCTTTTCGTTTGAAGTTTGATTAAGAGCCCTCGCACATTGAGCCAGCAAGAGTGGTGGACCGGTTGGTATCCAGGAATCGCACGACCGTGTCGCGGCAGACTAAGAAGGAGATAGCGAGACTACATAGATGTCTGAAGGAATTGGCTACAAGTGGCTCAGAGCCGAGAACAATGGAAGGAATGGAGGGTGGCCTTTGCCCAGCAGTGGAACAGTATAGGCTAGATATAATAATAATAATTTAGCACTTTTCATCTAGCTTCCAAACACCTTAGTAGATTGTCGCTTCACCAAGCCTGGCCTCCTTAATTTTTGTTTTTTTTTTTAGAGTGAACTAACTTCTCCCGTTCTACCAGTGTCCCTTCAGTTGCCTTTTGCGTTCGAGAGCCTGCGGTGACTCTTTCCAACAATCTCGCAACCCAGTCTGATGATACCCTCCTATGCCTTTTTTGCACTAAGATCACTGCTTCACCAGTTTGTTTCTGTTTGATCATCTCATCCCCAATCCCTTAGAAAGGTTTCCGCAGTATTTTCCTTAAACCCACTTAGCAACCCCAAAACTGACTGCACTTAAGGTGGTGCATCATGACTCACATTTTCACTGTTTTTCATACAACCGCTCATAACTGATTATGACGTTATTACACATTTTTCATTAGATATTTTGGAAACACAGTATTTTATGGATATTATCTAGGTTTCTAAAGAAACCAATTTCTAAATTTGTGTAAAACTAATCCAGTAAAAACCTCTGAAAATGTCCTATTTTGTATGAACTTTGACACTTCATAATTTGCCTAAAAATTAAAAAAGTCAAAAAAAGTAATTATTGAGGGACCTTGCAAATTTTATGAAGATTCTAAATGATGACAACTTTTTCCAAAAACTTTTAAGGGTTTGTGAAATTTTCGAGTAAATCTCGGAATTACCGAACACTGACAGAGTTTCCAGGCGTTATCTCTCTTTTTTTGCGTTGCCTTTAAGCGAGTGGAGAAGGACCCTCTTAAGGTAGAACTACACTGCGCACACGTGTGCTCTTCTATCTGGACGAGTTGGTCTCCATACATTTTATATGGAAACTAGACTTGTAGAGCTACACTAGATCCACGCCACGCGACGTCATTCTACGTACAAATCAGGCGTGGTCCACGTGTGCGTCCGTCGGTCTAAAGTAGTTCTAGCTTTACTGTAAATTAGGCTCCATCAGTCGTAACTGATGAAAGACTTAAGATGGTAGGTTCTATAGAACAATTATATTTGAGAAGACAACATAATGGCACTCAAGATAATAACTATTAAGACCTGAATTAAATACATATGAGCTTACAAAAACGTTTATTAAAAATCTCTTATAACACAATATAATCTTGATTCGATTCTTGAGTAAGTAAAGCTACTAAGAATCCAAATCAGAATTCGTCTTCATTTTTAATCGTTGTCCAACAGGATGCATCTCAGGATGTCGTTTTAAAAACCCTTGATACCAATCGAAGCCTGCAAGGCCCGTGGTGATGTTAAAAGTATGATTAATATTATTTTCTATACAAAACTCAAAGGCTTGTTTCCGAATTAATTTCGAGGTAAAAGATATGCCTTTGTTCGAAAGATTTTTTATTCTTTCCACGAGTTGTTTTTCTTGTACATTGTTAAATACTGATTTTCGCCCAAATCGCTTCACTAAGCTCCCTGACCTCAGATGACGGCAGAGCGTTTGTCTTGGAATCCCGTGCTTTTTCGCTGCAGCAGCCTTTGACATTTGTCTCTTAGTAACAGCACTCATGGCAGCTCGCAGGTTTTCTTCTGTCCACTTAGGACCTTTTGAATGTGTCTCATCGTGCTGGTAATCTGCATGCTGTCTGTTTTTTGCTCTATTTAAGTGTTGCTGCAACTCTTTTACTAAAAATAAAATATAATATATATTTTTTTATTATCATCGTTACATTCATGGTCTGGTGTGCTATTCTCTAAAGAAAACAGCCTTGAGCGCAGCGCTGGCAGTGTCGAAATCCAAATAGGTACGTTGGATTAACAAGGGCTTGATTAAGAAAACGGTACTTCTGGCCACGGCTCGTATAGTTAGGAGGTTCCCCTCTCTGGAGCCCTGACCGCCGGTAGCTTGGACTCTGTACCCGATACCGGTAGGCTACTATTTTTAACATTTTTTAAAATTTTGTAATACTTAAAAATATAATTTATATGTGTTTACGGAAAATAAAGGAAATAATAATAATAACCCCATCGCCATATCTCTACGTTGAAGTCGTGGTGGGGCTTGTGTGCTCCAATAAACCCTAAATCTGTGTCATGCCTAGGGTGATGGGCCGGATCAAGAGAGATACAATCCGCAGTTTTGTGGCGAACTGTTGGGCATTAGCGACCTCACGGACCCAATCTCCCGGGAGATTTATTGTTCTTCATCTCCGGCTTGCCTTTATTAGCCGGCCGAAGTGAATACTGACGAGGAACAGAGCTCCTACCTCTCTCTTGCCTTTATTGTCTGACTTGAGTGGAGATTCGCAAGAGCAAACACGCTCGGGAGAAGGTTGTATAATCCAGTAAGGTGCTAGTAGAGATCTTGACCTTACTTTCGGGATTGTCCTGACAGCCGTGGTATACCTCTCCACTCCTAAAGCACATCAGGATATGTTGCCCTCTGGTTGCTACATCACTTCACGCTAGCGACTGTTTTTGGAGTTTTAGTTTTAGTTTAGATTTTTTGAGTGTGCAAGTCACCCCCTGCCTTTTTATCGATGGAAATTAAAAACATTGTTCAGGCAGGGGCCATAGTCTTAACATAGTTCCTGGTAACCAATTCACTTAAGACTCCAAAAACCCCAGCCTTATATTATTTTCCACATGTTACAATAGTTTCCCTTCAACCGAGGGTTGTCCTTGGATAGTATAGCGCATACAGGGATAATCATCGGTTGGTACCACGTTCCATTAAAAATGTCTAAAAGGGCCTCTGCGAGTTGATTTCGGCTCCCCGTATGTCTTCCAAAGGTCCAGGACCTCTGGGTCCTGAGATAAATAAATATACAAAAAATAATAATAATGACGTTTATTGTGTCCAAAAGTTATGTACACAAACAATTTTGGGTTTGGAGTATTTATTTGAGCAAGTAATGCTTGCGTTTAAAGACCCCGCTCCTTCACAACAGTAGGTACTTACTTAAAACACAATAAAAACAGTGCATTGGTGGAGTAAAACCAAAAATAATAGCTGTGTCAACACTTTCTTTGCCAGATGACGTAATCTCGGATTAGAACAGTTCTAAGACTCATCTGATAATAAAGAACAGCGACTGAACTAAAACATACATATGAGCACATTAAAACATTTATTTAAATCTTCTTGACTCTCAATAGGCTTTTACAGAATATATATCACAACAGAATACTAGCGTAACTCTACTCAGAATCTGAATCAAATTTCTTTACTTTTGCAATTCGTCGTGAAGCAGGATCCATCTCTGGATGTCGTTTTACAAACCCCTTATACCAATCAAAACCAGCAAGGCCCGTGGTAATGTTAAAATTGTGTTTAATATTATTTTCTAGGCCAAACTCAAAGGCTTGTCTGCGGATTAGTTTTGAGGTAAGAGATATCCCTTTGTCTACAAGATTTTCTATTCTTTTCACGAGTTCTTTTTCTTGGACGTTGCTGAATATTGATTTCGGTCCTGATCGTCCTTTGACTAAACTTCCAGACCTCAAATGTTTTAAGAGGGTTGTTTTTGGAACCCCATGCAGTTTCCCTGCAGCTCTCTGTGACATACGTCCCTCAGTAACGGCTCTCATAGCAGCTCGTAAGTCTTCTACTGACCACTTAGGAACTCCTGTGTGCGACCAATTGAGTGTAATAGAATCTGCAAAAAAGACTTCGTTTATTTAAAGCCTTAAGATGCGAAATACGAACTATAGCTTTACCCCAAAAGTAAACTTAAGTTTAGCCAGCTAATCTAAAATTTATTTATACGCCTATCAAAAAATATACACAAATAGAAGGAAATCGGATAGCCGTACACAGTTGGACATACCCCTTTAAAGATAGTAGCTTTAGCAAGCCTGAAAGCGCCCTCTACAACGGTATAGAGGGCTTCTAAAACTCTGTTTTGCAAAGATACACACGTTTGCAACACAAAATTTCAGACTATATCTATTGCAACTGTATAACGTTATTCAAAATTAAGCTCTCCGTGCCATATTTTTTACCAGTCAAAACAGATCGTGGGTCTTCTTCTGTAAACTTAAGACCTTTTGCATGTCTTACACCATGCTGCATGTTATCTCATGTTGGCTACATTTAAGTGTTGCTGTTTACTTGTTTACTGATATGACAATAGAAATAATACACAATCAAATATAATATTTTTAATGTTATCACCATTATCGTCTTCATGCCCTTATCCGACATTACTTGGAGCCGTTAATTCACTTTTTTTTGTTTTCTACACTCTCAACTGTCACATTATCACCGACACCCTTTTCTTTAAAAACATTCCTCACAAGAATTAAGGCGTGATCAAACATTGCTAACCTTTAAAAATTATGTGAAGGAGCATTACCTTTCATCATCTCGCCTTTTTAATATTCCCACTGCTGGGACGCAAGTCTCCACTCTAGGAGAGGGAATAGGCCGTAATCCACCACGGGGGCCCAGTGCAGAATGGAATGGAATTACCTCTCACTGTTTCTTTATGCTTCTTTCTCAGCTTTATATTTGATATTTATTAGTATGTTAATTGGTAGATATTGTATTTTTATAGATATTATATTATTATGTCTAATTAATATTATTTATGATTCTTGATCTATGTCCTCTGGTTTAGTCCATCCAAAGGTTGTCTATAAGAGATTACCTAGTGCGATAAAACCGCCCATTGTACACTTGTTTTTCTATTCTATTTTTTTTTAAATGATAAATGTTAAATAATCTTTATTTTGTAAATAGGTTTTCATAAAACACTTTTACACATCAATTTTGTTTTCGGCCTCATCTCTTGGCCGGTGCTTCCTAGCTGACTACCCTAAGAAGAAACACCGAAACAAACTCAGGGGTCAAAGTCTCTTTTAAAGTCTATACAGTAAAGAACATGTAATGGTCAAATCATATGAGAACCATGCAGACCAGTGTCTCAGATGGTTTTTTGAGGAAAGAACCACACAGATTCGAGTGGACCTGTCCAGTCAGTGCAAGCATTTGTCAGTACTCGTGTAGCTCAAACTTAGGACTACCAAGGAGCTCAACGACTTGACGAACAATACCAAAGATAGGACATTTGGGTAGGCCGCATCAAATACTCAAAACTGCCAGACATCATGTTAAAATACAGAAAAGAAAAACGTAATCCACATAGTTCCCACATTCACAATAATAAAATAGTATTTACAAAATGTAACACTTTACATATATAAAAAAATATATATATTATTAGATATTATCAATATTTATCAAATTAAAATAAAATAAAGAACCTTCTAAGTTCTAAGTTCTAAGTCAAATTGTAAAATAAAGTTTTAAACAAGAATCATCAAATGTCAAAATTTAAAATAAAAAAATCATTAATGTCAAGTTCCAAAAAAAAGAAGAAAATATATATATATATAGTAGTAAAAGAAAACACATATAACAACTAATATAGACAGTACATTTACATTATGAATTGTACAATAAAGTACTATAATATATATTTTAGAATATGCATCGCTAAGACATGCATAGTAAGGACTGAACTAATAATAATAATAATAACACCTGAGGAGGTTCTCGTTAGGCAGCTGGATCAAGGGCTTGATCCAGAAAGCAGTACTCCTGGACACGGCGCGCATTGTTAGGAGATTCCTCTCTCAGGAGCCCTGACCCGGTAGCTTGGACCCTGTTCCCGATGCCGGTGGACTACTATTTTTTATATTTTTAAATGTTTTTTATTTTTTTATTGAATATTTAAAAATATAATTTATATGTATATAATAATAAATAAAATGAAATAATAATAATATTCCACAACTATCACACAACGCTGTCTAGTCCCAAGCTAAGCAGAGCTAGACAACTGATAAACATACTTATATATTTCTAAATACATACATAATATAGATAAATTACACCCAGAGACAGAACAAATGATTATGCTCATCACACAAACATTTGTCCTGGGTGGGAATCGAACCCACGACCTCCGTCATAGCAGTGAGGGTCACTAACCACTAGACCAACAGGCCAGTCTAACTAACCAGTGAACTAAAACATACATACGAGTTTATTTTAAACATTTATTTAAATCTTCTTAATTTTAAATTAGTCATTAAGTGATGAGCGTAATTTTACTTAAGACTAGTTTGATTTTTGACACATTTTTTAGGATTTATCTCAGGATGCCGTTCTATAAACTTTTGGTACCAACAGGGGCCTGCCAAGCCCGTAGTGATATCAAACTTGTGTTTCAAATTATTTTCTATACAAAACTCAAAGGCCTGTTTGCGAATAAATTTCGAAGTTAAAGAAAATCCTTTATTTGAAAGATTTTGTATTCTTTCCACGAGTTCTTTTTCTTGGACGACGCTGAATGTTGGTCTTTGTCCTCGTCCTTTGACGAAGCTTCCCGATCTCACATGGTTACGAAGAGATGTTCTTGGAATGCAATATCTTCTTGCTGCAGCTTTTAAATTCATGCGTCCCTCAGTAAATGCTGCCATAGCAGCTCGTAAGGCTTCTTCTGACCATTTAGGACTTTTTGCTTGTTTCGAACGAAATTTAACAGGACCTGTGAATATAATAATGTCTAATGTTAGATACCTGAATACAACATGATATTGTGGGCTACTACAAAAATAACTTTCACACAAATCCATTCAGATAAGGCGTCATAAATTAACAAACTATCAAATAGTGAATTTATAAATTTTATAGGTACTGCAGTTGAAAAAAAAGAAAAAAGTTAGTGATAGCATGACGAGTGACAAGGCAGAATAATAAAAAGAAAAAACGTGTTGCGTCGACCCCAGATAAGATGGGACAAAGGTTCCTGCCTTGGAAGGATGATGATGATGACTGCAAATAATTTGGGCTGCAGGATTGTTCGAAAGAGATACCGTGGCTCTGTAACGCAAAAGGCAACTGAAGGAACACAGGTGTGTTTTAGTCAGTAAAAGTATCAAACGCCAGCGAGAGGGCATCTCAGAGCAGAAGAAGTTATTTGATGGTTCCCATCTCAAAAAAAAAGATCCTGGAAAGAAGGGGCTGTAAAAAAACATATCGATATATATTCGAAATATATTTTATCTGCTTAATTATGAAGTTAAATTTTAATACAACTTTAATTAACTTTTCACAATTTGACGTTGGTAGATTTATATGAATGTTTGCACCACATAGCAAAACATCGCGATTTCTTTGCGATGTCTAATTTAAATTAAGGATAAATGTAAATATCACAAAAAAGAACTTTGTAACTATAATCTCTATTATCTAATAAAAGTAAAATCTTGTTATTTGTATTTTAGTTTTACAATTTTTACAAGTATTATATCTGTAGCGGATTATCTTAAATTATTTCATATTCGTAAGCGAATCCGAAACCATGATAATATTATATGAGAGATATAGTTCATATCTCTATTCAGTAGCCTGATTCACGTAAAATCAAACAAGCCAAATATCGTTGAAGTTTTATAGTCGTTCGATCGAAGTCCTGTTCAAAATCGGTATTCACGTGTTCTATAATCGGGATTGGATAGAACGACAATTGAACTGAATCGAAACTAAACGATCTATCAACGACTTGTTGCCAGATACCGATTGAATGAGGATTCACATAGCTGAATACGCTTCAACGACACCTCGATCGAACGATTTCAAAATCGGTGTCGTTCAAACTCGATTGATGATGTGAATACGAAAATGACGAAAACGACTAAGTCGCTACGATATCGTTATGGTTTCGATTACGTGAATCGGGCTACTGATTCTTTTCATATCTATCACATCCTTGGTTTTAAACTATTGAAATTGATTAAACCAAATCTTTAATTCCTCTAAACTAAAATCAAACTTACTTTTTTCTATTAAAGTTTTCAGGATTCATCTCGGGGTGTCGTTTAAGAAAATGAGCAACCCAAGTTTTTCCAGCAAGACCCGAAGTGATATTAAAATTATGTTTGATACTGTTTTCTATACAGTACGTAAAGCCTTGTTGCCGAATCAACTTGATGGTGAGATCCATCCCTCTTTTTGAAAGGTCTACCAGTCTATTGACGAGTTGTTTTTCTTGCTCTTCATTCATTATTGTCAATCGTCCCCGTCGTTTTACATAGCTTCCTGATCTCAGATGATCGCTGAGAGTTTGAACAGGGATTCCATGCCGAACGGCTGCAGCACTCATTTTCATACTTCCATTCCTTACGGCAGACATAGCAGATCGTAAGGCTTCTTCAGTCCACGGGGCTCGTTTTGCACTTCTTTCACGTCTTGTACGTTTATTGAGCTTAGAACCAAAAATTGGACCTGTGAGATAAACTACGTTTAATACTCAAAAACGAGTTATATTTTTTATTATGTGTTTTATAATATAGGGATGACAAAAAAATAAATAAATGAGAAAAGCAATTGAAAATTAAAAGTTATAATCCTCTATGACAAGTACCTATATTGGATACATCATCAATCATCACAGCTTTCACCAATAAACAATTTTTATTTATTTATTTATTAGGAGGACCAACGGTTATAACAAGAGGATCACAATAGTATAAGAAACATACAGCCAATTACAGGTTCTCATGGGTAGAAATAGACAAATGTTTCAGAAGACAAGATAATACCTCGCAGTTTCCCTAATTATGGAAACCTGCGCAGTTGTGCAACATACACGCTAGGGTACACCTGACAGGTTTGCCTGTACAGTTGAGTTGTACAGGTAAACCGGAGCGTGTATGTTGCACAACTGCAACATACAAGCTCCTGTGTCCTTTTTTAGTAATATTTATTAACTAACACTCAACATTTATTTATGATATATAATTTTGTACACATTTAAATATACATATACACTTTTATATAGATAATTCGGATATTGTATTAAAGCGGATTTTCATACGTGACTCACCCACACTTAAAGGTTCAGTTGAAAACCAGCGTCAGGCAACTACTACGGTTGTCTGGCAGTATGCTGAACTGAACCTATTTGGCACTACCGTGAGACACATTCTTGCTGTTGTTTTTTTTATTATTATTTCTTCTATTTTTTAAGTTTTTTTTTAAATATTATTTAAGCTTTAATTTTTTTTATTTTTTTTTTGTAAATAGTTGTTTTGTTCATTGTGTGCCAAATAAACATGTTTTCTTTCTTTCTTTCTTTCTTCACAACTATGCAGGTTTCCATACAAGCTTCCCTGACAGATGGTAACTGTGCAGGCAAACGCTAGGATGTACCTGGCAAGGTACATAATCGGTCGCTTGTATGCAATAATATACATAATGCCTAACTAGGTAATAGAGTAGTTTCCTGGGTCAGAATAACTACACTTTATTCAGTCCGTATTTTAGATTATAAAAAAATATTGGACACGTATTTTTCCTTATTTCGATTAAACAAAAAATAACAAAGATATAGCCCATTAAACTTACGTGTGACGTCACCCCGAGCGAAAAAATGTAGCACGGCTTGACGTTACACGTAACTTTATTGGGCTATATCTTTGTCAATTTTTACTTCAATTTACAAATAAAAAAATTCATGCCCCTTATTTTTGAATAATCTAAAAGACGGACTAATTAAATTTTTTACGGCAACTAGCCTATTTAATCATACAAAGATTTATCAGTAATGTCAAGTTCGTGGGCGTTTACTTGGTTCGTATTTCCCTCACTACCTCGTACGATAGAGGTAACTGCGTCATTGATAATAGTAACGAACAAAGTCCAACTAAATACAGCTGGGAGTAAACTAAAGACGTAAGCGGAAATAGTATTGTTTTAGTCTGTGTAAACACCTGTATATCTTTAATGCCCGATAGCCTACCAAATCACGATGTAAATCTCGGTGATAGTGAGCCCGTGCATGAATGTTTATCATTTTTCAAGGTCGCCGCTAAGGTTTAACAAAACGTTTTGCAGTTGAAGGCACGGTTGGCGTTGTGGTTCAGCAATTGGAGCCTACACAGCGTGTCATGAATTCGATTCCCACAGAGAACAAAGTTTGTATAATATACAGATCGTTGTTTCGGATCTGGGTACTCGGAGTTCCTAGTGAGGTCACGTTGAGTAATTTTCAAAAGCAGAAATATCTCTATTGTTAGACAGAATTCTGGTCGAAAATAAAAAGTTATCGTTAGCATCTAATTTAATGTTTTGTCCATAAAATTCAAAATAAAGAATCTTTTTATATTTAATAGCACGTTCTCATATAAGCTCACCATCCTTGAACCATAACCGTTTTGACGACTGAAATCTAAAATATAAAAATTTCGTGTCACAATGTTATAGAACCTCCCCGAAATGGTAGTCGACGGCGCGTACTGTTCCCGCACGGCTCAAAGAGTTGCCAGCAACCGTATGGGCCCAGCAGGGTCGAAGCTTACTGGGGCCAAGCGTCTGCTTCTGAAAGGAAGGCTCAGCCCTGGTATGAAAGGCAACGACGGAACAGGGTGCGTTTTTTAGTCAGTAAAAGTCTGACACAGTGACTCTATCTCCTCTCTCTCTTTTTGTGTAAATTTAGTATGTCTGAAAATAGGTCGTTAGCTGTTTTTTTCTTTGATCTATTATCTATTAATATTATAAAGAGGTAAAATTCGTAAGTTTGTATGTAGGGGGTTATCTCTGGAAGTACTGGTCCGATTGCTGGTTGATTGGCTGGTTGGTTGGGATTAGAATAGAATAGAATAAAACTTTATTGTACACCAAAAAGTAACACAGCTTATACATAAAATTAAACGGATTGTTGGTTTGATTGATTTTTTACTGATAGAAAGCTGCTTTATTCCTGAGTGACATAGACTATATTATTTTATGTACGCGGGCGAAGCCGTGGGCAAAAGGTAGTAGTTTATATGGCAGAACAATGTTTGTCCAGTCAGCTAGTAGTTTTATATTTTGTCATATTGACTGTATTCTATTGTAGTAGGAATTACTATGTAAATGTAAGTTGGCGTCACTACTTAGCATTCGTACTTTGTGCCGGACTGCCGGTCGAGCGTCGCGGTCATGTGTGGGCGCAGCATTTAATATCTATAGACCTAATTGTTCTAAATTTGCATATTAATTGTGTCATACAATCTGTTCTGTATATACTTAGTCATGAAGATAATATAAATAAATTCCGACGAGCTTTTGTAAATAATCCATTGGAGATTTCATTTTATTCGTGTTCTCAATTATTCTCAATGTTATCAGTTATTCTTTCAATTCAATCTTATTTATTTATAATCTTTTAATTTTATTCATAACTTTAATTAATCAATCATTTAATCAATTATAATTAATCAGCCAACGTTTTTTTTTTTATTGTCTTTTAATTTTCTTAATTCTTTTTTTAAGTATAATAATTTTTAATTATATATATGTCATATAAACCTGGTTTTTATGCATGAGGTGTTAATCTTTAATTAATTGTTGCACTTGTAAATTTTACCATAGTCATTAAGTTAGAAAGGCCTAAATAAATAAATATCATCCTGACGTAAAATTATACCTCCTCTTTGCGTCGTATTCCTCCATGCGGACTGAGAGTCGTGAATTCGTGATCTCCCCCCTTCATCACTTTCACTCGTATGATATTCCTCCAACTGTTTCTGTCCCTAGCAGTGTGATGGCATTGCATACCGTAGAGTCAAGAACGGCGTGCATCTAGTCGAGACCAACGTATTGGGCAGCGTCCACGAGGCCTTTTTACATCTACTTTACCGCTCAGGATGAGCCTTTCGAGGTTGCCATCGTCTTTTCTTGCAATGTGACTGAAGTGTTGCAGACGAAAATGCAGATTTTTAGTCAATAGTGTATACTATTGACTAAAAATCGAGGTACTCTTAATTTTTTTGGTTTTTGCTGGTTAGTGTCAAGGTTTACTATTTCACGAAAAAGTCATTTAATATGATATGGTGAAACGAGAGGGTTTTATTGACGATTTTAATGATTATTATAATCATCTTTAATGAACCTGACACATCTCAGGCTATCCTGCAGCATATTAACTTTAAGACTATCTGGGTGAAATACAGAAAAATTCATATGGTAAAGAAACAGAAAAAACGATAGAAAGAAAGAAAGAAAACTATTTTATTTGGCATACACACTAGTAGATACAATACACACAATGTAGTAACAACATTTAGACACTAATTATATAATATAAAAAAAAGAAACAACTAACAATGTGTTGAGACAGCTATACTGATAAAATAAATACCGAAACTAATAATACAAAGATGAGATCACACAATTTATTTCTAAAATAAGTAAATACTTTTAACATAATTAAAAGAAAATAGAATTGGTTGATTTTAAGTCATTTATTAGCTAATGCCTGCTTCACCAAGCAGCTATACTCTAGTATATCAATAACTAGCGATCCGCCCCGGCTTCGCTCGGGTAACAGTATTTCTCCACTATTTAATGGATGTTATTATACATCTAAACCTTCTTCTTGAATCACTCTATCTATTAAAAAAAACCGCATCAAATTCCATTGCATAGTTTTAAAGATTTAAGCGTACATAGGGATATAGGGACAGAAAAAGCGACTTTGTTTTATACTATGTAGTGATATTACACTTTTCTTCGCTCATACTTGCAACTTTCTGGTTTAGCCGATATATTGCTTTTTCACGCTTTGAATTATCTTTGTTTATCGGTCTAACGGTTTTTTTTTTGTATTTTAACTTGACTGAGTTTTTTTGCATTTAATCTTAGTTTTTTTTAATATACTGATCAGAATGACTTGTATCAACTGGTGCAGTGGTAGGTTTATAGGTAATTTTCTTATAATATCTAGGCGTGTATACTCTCTCTACTTTTCTTATATGTTCCTTTACTTTATTATTATCTTTATCACTTAAATCTTTTTTTCTGGCTCTTCGCTTCGCTTTAGATCTTTCAAGATTTGTTTTTCTCCACTCTTCAAATTTGCGTGGCTTCAATTTTAGACGCTCACGGAACCTTTTTTGCCTTTCCGCATTAGACAATGGCACCTTCCCTGCAATATATTTTAGTTTAGAAATAGACCGATTCAATATGTAATGTACGTAAACCAGTGTTGACATTAAAAGATAATTTTTTCAATCGATTGCTTAATTTGTTTATAATAATAATCGTAATCACGATTATTAAAATAATAATTAATCGTTAATTTGATCACGCAACTTAATAGTAGATTTTTGCACCGAGCAGAAAGTGACTTTCTCAAGCCTAGCTTTACATAGGAGCCCGAGCGTGAGCGATGACTCTAAAAACATGAGTGCAACAAGAAGACATACCGTCCGAGGTAATAATAATAATAACATCGTTCAGGCAGGTGCCATAGTCTTAATATAGTTCCTGGTAACCAGGAACTATATTAAGGGCCCCTGCGAGTTGGTTTCGGCTCCTTGTAGACCCAGAAGAACCTCAGGGTTCTGAGATATTTTGATACATAATAATAATAATAATATTTATTAAAGAAAAAGATGTTACAGGGTGTGGGTATTGCTACAACATTTTCTTTTCATTATTTAATTAACATAATATGAATTTCCGAAGTCCTTGCCTAGGCAACGCCGGTCCCGCAGGAAGCTTACAAGTTTTCTTTGGAGTTACAAATTATAAGTATGTATGCGTATAATAACAAGATGAAACAGTGATGTAATATGTCTATTATACCTGATATTGCAAAGATACTAATTAGACTAGATACAAGCTAAATTATTGAAATACCACTTTAAAGGATTTTTATACATAACAAATTACTAACATTAAAGAATATCATCATCATTTCAGCCGACAGACGTCCACTGCTGGACATAGGCATCCCCCAAGTGTGGCCACAATGATCGATCCTGTGCGTCCCGCATCCATCGGATTCCCGCAACCTTCACCAGGTCATCGGTCCACCTTGTAGGAGGCCTCTAGAGGCTGCGTCTTCCAGTACGCGGTCGCCAGTCCAGAACCTTTCGGCCCCAATGGCCATCTGTTCCGCAAGCAATGTGCTCTGCCCATTGCCACAGTTTGGCGATTCTTCGTGCTATGTCGGCAACCTTGCTTCTCATGCGGATATCTTCATTTCTGATTCGATCACGCATGGAAATCCGAGCATAGCTCTTTCCATAGAATATAGATGTGTAGATAATATATAAAATATAGATAACGAAACCTTAGAACTAATGGCATTCATTCAATGCCTATTATTTATTTAAAACTTTGAGGATGATTTCTTGTTACAACTGTAATATAATAAAATTAAAGTTCTATGCTATCATACGTCCAATCAATAAATTCTTTGGTTATTTTAGTTTTTTGGTACAACATACCATTTATACATACATGCAGTCACCCATACATCCATCCATACTTTCATCTGCAGATCGATCCATTCAAATACAAAACTTTAGTTAAAAATTGGTAGGAACTAAATTAATCATACATTTTAATCATGATTAACAATTAATGGTTACGATTAATACATCGTTGATGATTATGAATTTTAATGGTAAAAAGTCACGATTAACTTTTTATAGTAAATCAGATTAACTTTTTGCTAACACTGGTGTAAAAACAGCCTTACTTTTACCTCAGTTTCGTTACGTAACGAAATAACAACGAAATTGATATGAAAATCTGAGATATTTTGACCCCGGACGGTGAGCTATGGGTAGCTCGCTGTCCGATCGTCCGGTAATGGACCGAGTCTAAGACGTCGACGGCGCGCACTGTTCCCGCGTGCCTCAGGGATTTGTCAGCAGCAGGAGGGGCCCAGCTGGGTCGAAGCCTACTGGGGACAGGGTTGTCCGAAAGGGAGCTCGTGCCCCGGTATGAAGGCTAGAAGGAACGGCGCAAGGTTTTTAGTCAGTAAGAGTCTGACACTATCTCCCGCTCCACCCAAGAGCGGGTTTTGTCAAAGATAATTTTCCCCGTCGACAAAAAAAAAAAGATATTGTGACCCATTTTTTTTAATAACTAACAGCGTTTGAAACGCAACCAATTACACAACGGAATACAATATCTTTAGCAACATGTAAACAATACAATGTGTGAGTTTCCTATACTTACAGAAAACATAACTCATATTGATTGCGAAATGTCTGATCTATGAAAAAAGGTAAAAAAATATAAATTATGTAAAGTGAAACGAAAAGGACAGCTACAGAAATATACAAAATATTTAAAAAAAAAATTTCAAAACCCATTTAAAAAACTTTTGAATTTTAAAGATTGTATTTAATCATTTCAATTTTATTTTATTTTATTAATCGTGTAATATACGATTATAATATAATAATTATTTAAACATTATAAATGTTTCAATTTATCTATTTATTATATGATTATATTTTACAAATTGTGATTTTAATTGTGACTGTTTTGATTATTATTTTTATTTATAGATGAGTCAACGGTACTTGCAACAAATGAACTGTTATAATAAGACTAGCTTCTGCCCGCGACTTCGTCCGCGGAAAATTTCTTGTTTTAAAATAAGATTACACTCGATTAGACACTGCGCACGTTCAGCGCTAGATTCCTGAGCACGGGCCTGCTATGTTATGGCATTCTGCCTAGCGAGCCGCTGCGAGCGCTCAGCGCTAGTCTCCCTATCCCTTGTTTCAGAGACATGCTGCCTTAAATGAGATAGACGCTGCGCACGTTTAGCGCTAGATTCTCGAGCACGGGCCTGCGATGTTATGACATTTTGCCTACCAAGCCGCTGCGAGCGCTCAGCGCTAGTCTCCCTATCCCTTGTCTCAGAGACATGCTGCCTTAACTCAGATAGACGGTGCGCACGTTCAGCGCTAGTTTCTCGAGCACGGGCCCGCGACGTCCTCACATTTTGGCTAGCGAGGCGCTGTGAGCGCTCAGAGCTAGATTCTCTAGCGCGTGCTTGCGAAATATATTCTCTATTTCTCGAGAGGCGCTGCTCATTTTCAGGGGCAGATTCTTCCGTACGGCGTACTCGAGCGGCTCTTGTCTGTGATGACCGACGGGACAGTTGAGATTTCCTTTTAGACATGCTCTCAACAAACTACGCACAGACTTGAAAACAATTATGAACAAAGGGAGAGCGACTCGAACACCGTCCGCCTTTACAAAACAAAACAATCGTAATATCGAATAACTCGTATCGATTATTACGATAGAACGAAGTACGAAACAATGAACATACAAAACAAACGTACAACGAAATTACGATATTTTCGATTATGAGGTATCTATCAATAACAACAACCATACGAACGAAACAACCGAAACCAATAAGCAACTGACAGAAGAACTCCAACTAACGACAACGTGGGCATAATAATTCGAGAGGGTCATCAATCCACTTTCTGTGGATTACCACCGCGATTACCACTTAACACCGCGATTCAGAAAATTACGTAATTGCAGAACGCCATCTACAGGCAAATAGGTAAAACGTTGGGCACGCCACAATTATGGCGGTAAGTCCCCTCTTTGAGGCGTGGCTGGAAAGGCCTCACGGCATCCTTACCTTCCGCATGACACAGGTCCTCACCGGACATGGCAAGTTCGGGAGGTTCCTGCACCGAATTAAAGCGGAAGAGAAGCCCGGGTGTCACCACTGTGCGGAACACCCGGAGGACACGGTGGAGCACACAGTCGAGGTGTGCCCTCCCTGGGCAGAGCATCACCGTGCCCTCGTGGGGGCGATCGGCGGCGGAGACCTCTCGCGCCGGGCTCTGGTTGAGGCCATAGTCTTTAGCGAGGAGGAATGGCAGGCGGTCGCCTCCTTCTGCGAAGCAGTAATGCTAGCAAAGGAGAAGGCAGACCGCATCAGGCAACGGCGCCCCCGCCGCCGCCGCCGGGATTCCGATCCCGATTTCCGGCCACCGTAGACGCGGGCTCGCGGACGGCGAGCCATGGGTAGCTTGCTGTCCGATCGTCCGGTAATGGACCGAGCCAAAGACGTCGACGGCGCGCACTGTTCCCGCGCGCCTCAAGAAGTTGTCAGCAACAGCAGTAGCCCAGCTGGGTCAAAGCCTACCGGGTCCAGGGTTATCCGAAAGGGAACTCGTGCCCTGGTTTGAAGGCTAGAAGGAACGGGGTGGGTTTTTAGTCAGTAAGAGTCTGACACTATCTCCCGCTCCACCCAAGGGCGGGGGTTGTCATAAGATGATTTTTGCCCAGCATAAAAAAAAAAATTAAAAAAAATAGGTAAAACGTCTGCACAATGAAAGTTATGCTATTTAGTATGCATTTTGCGTTTTAGTCATTTTAAATTATCTCCGAAACTGTATGACCAATTGATATGCTGTAAATGGCAAATCTTATCTATATGATGTTCTTGTGATACTGAAATAATTTAATGTCATAAGAATTAATATTTTGTTGCTCAAATAATCAGCCAAACGTAAGTATGCCGAAAAAAAATATTTTTAATGCAATAAAAGAAGTATAAAAGAAAAAATATAAAAGATAGAGATATGGTATCGCGGACTTTTTTGTAGAAATAATTAAGACGAACCAGGTAGCCATACATTGTTTTTAATTTTAAGCAACTGTTTAGGCAGCGCACGCAAATAATTCGGTTTTATGAGGTATTTTTTTCCGACTTGCTAGACAAAAGTTGTGATAGCTCGGTTAATATACATGCTATAGAAACAATTTATAGCCTATAGCAATCAGGAATAATGTAGCTTTCTGCCAGTTAAAATTTTTTTACGATTGGATTATGAGTTCCAGAGATTACCCCCTACATACAAACTTACAAACTTACAAACTTACAAATTTTACCTCTTTATAATATTAGTATAGATTTTATAAATAGATGTTTACTGTGTTTATTATGAGGTATATTATTGTAAAATAAAATAATGTTGGTTGCACATTATTTATACAGGTTATTGACCGAAAGAATCACAAAACCATAGAATATGAACAAAATCATAAGTTACTTGTTTTTAGCATTTCACCCATCTACCTATTCAATTGGATATTTGCTGTGCTTAGTTACATAATTTTTGTACAGCGGTTATATTTTTGAGCCGTTTGGGGGTTGAAACTCTTGGACCGTGGGGTCCGAGTGCTCATGCGCTTTTTAAACAATTATCCAAACGCCTTGTTGACACTTCGCGTGACCCAAGGGCTGGCTTTTACTTTGGTCAGAGATTGCATCATATCATATCGATCATAAGCATTGCCATACAACGTGGCAAAGCCGGCAGTCTTTAGGGCAAACTTCCAGTCGACAGCGATGCGGAGGAATTTCTGACGCCATAGTTTAGGTTAGAGTTATTGTGTATATATGTATATAGTTTTAATTAGTTAAGTGTTTTTGATGTTTAAATAAAAAAAATCGGTTGAATAAAAGACAAAAAAATAAAGTAATAAAAAATAAACATCTCGACAAGTTATGCCTTGATCACACGTACCAAGTAAACGGGCGAGAGAATGCCTTCGGCCGAGTACTCGGTACGTGTAAAAACAGCGCCGAGTGCTCGGCCGAGCGCTTATCTCTACAACTCGCTTACACCACTGTCTCGGCCGAGTAAAATTTTACTGTCTCGCCCTTTTACTCGTTACGTGTGATCAAGGCATTAGGATCACCTGCTAGTAGATTCATAAACATTATTATCACCAACAAGTATATTTACACTCAGCTATTGCGTGCTGATAGCGATAAAAATATAATCTTCTATCGTAATAGTTGAACTTCGGACAGTAACAGAGGTCCAAGGACGCGCATTTTACGTCAAAGTTACCTTGAACTTTGTACAAAAATAAACGCCATTCTTACGAAATATGAGAGATATGCTTCATTGTTTCTTTTTAAGTGGGAAATCATCATTATGGAAAAGAGTGTCCATGGAATAAATAATAGATAGTAATATTGGACGTAATCATCATCATCTTCCTGCCCTCGTCCCGTGTTATTTGGGGTCGGCGCAACACATTTTTTTTTCCATTCTATCCTGTCACCCGTCATGCTATCACTAACTTCCTTTTCTTTCATATCACTCTTCACACAATCCATCCATCTTTTCTTTAGCCTCCCTCTTCACCCATCCACATGTATACTCATAACTCTTTTAGTAACATGCGTTTCATCCCTCCTCTTTACATGACCATATGAAGACAAACAATTCCCCTTCAACTTTTCCGTCACTGGCGCCACTTTAAAATTTCCTCTGATATACTCATTTCTTACTTTAACTTTTCTCGTCACACCACACATTACTCAGCATTCTCACATCTACTACATGCAATATTTTTTCATCTGTCTTTTTCACAGCCCAATCAATCTTTTTACATATGTAATAATACACCAAATAAACTTTTTTTTAAATTGATAAAAACTAGTGCATGACTGCGATTCCACCTGATCATAAGCAGTGATGCAATCTCTGAAAGTGGGGCGCAAATTAGATCTACAATAATTATTGTAGAGCTAATCTTCGTCGTTGTTAGATACATGCAGCAAACGCAGGGAACGAATCACGAGTATCGTCTATGACGCGATGGCACGGCGAGCCAATCACTGACGCTCCCCGCCCCCATGTCTCACTTCGTACCACTAAAGAGACCGAATATTTGACTTCTGCGCAACTTGAAGCCAGCGCTCAATATCCGTGCCGGTAGTTCGGTAGTAGGTATTCTTCTGTAATTATCGTATTTCTTAATTTATATTTTTAATATGTGTGAGGTTCAAATAAACGTTTTTCTTTCTTTCTTTTTTTTTTAGTTATACTCAGTTTGACAGTCATTCGGTCACCAACAAATACCTTCAACCGCAGACCAAAATTCCCCGCAGTATTGTATTTCGATAACAAAACTCTCATTATCAAAATATTGAATTGAATTAGAGCATAACAAAATGGAAACTCCAAATTTGTATTGATATAAACCGAAGTTCAAGAGATCGAGTGATAAAAATAGTGTTTGAAATATAAATGAAGTATTTTATTCGATCTACTTATTAACATTGAATAGATATTTCAACCTCTTTATTTTGTTATTTAAGATTTAAAAAAATGTTTGTTTCAAGTAAACATGACACCTTGAGTCCATGACTATGACGCACGGTTACAAAACCCTATTTGACAGAATTTCGTGTTAATTAATGTGATAATAGGGATTTTCCCTATACATTATCAGCTTTAGAAAAAGAGTTTGTTTGTACGGCGTCCCTCCGCAGACCATGTTCCTCCTTCCATCTCCTTCCATTTTACATGACGTACTCTGTTACCTGTTGATTTAGTGCCAAGGGCATCAATAGAGTAGGGTAGACTAGTGTAGAGTAGGGTAGAGTATAGTAGGGTAGAGTAGGGTAGAGTAGGGTAGAGTAGGGTAGAGTAGGGTAGAGTGGGGTAGAGTAGGATAGAGTAGGGTAGAGTAGGGTATAGGGAACAGCGAGAGCGGATTCGCGCGGGCTAGTTAAACAATATAATCGATCAATTAATTTATTGCTACACGAAAAGCACATGTTTACTTTATGTTCCCCGCAAACAGTTTTAGAACATTTATAACAAACTGTCTTACTCATCCTTCGGATTGAAGAAGGACAGAAACTACAGTACCTGCGTTTTCTATTCACATTTTTCCAGGCAGCAGACCCTGATGCATTCCGAGTAGATTTGGATTTCATAGTGCAACGACGTTTCTTTCGGCACGAGGTTTCTGAGAAACGATGATCTCATGTAATTTGTACAGTATGGTCAAAATACGTCGGCCACTCCGAAGTTGGTGTTCCGAACTTGTAATATGCATACGCTATATGATTCTTAAAAAGAATTACTGTGCAGACAAAGGTTCGAAGTTCGGAGCGGTCACGATATTTCGACTAGTAGGTACAACCAATAAAATAAGAAATATTACCTATATTTAAAAAAACTATGATAGTCCATATCGTTTGGATAAAGGAGATAAAATAAATACGCTTTGTTGACATCCGATCGGAATTTAATTAATTAATAAATGTATCGTAACACATAAAGCACTAGTCACGGCGTCCTCACCTTCGGCATGACGCAGGTCCTCGCCGGACATGATAAGTTCGAGAGGTTCCTTCACCGGATTTGTGCGGAAGAAACGCTCGGGTGTCACCATTTTGTGGACCGCCACGAAGACACGGTGGAACATACGGTAGAGGACAAAGCCCCGCTTGGAAAGAGCTCCGCCGTGTTTTCGAGGGGATGATCGAAAAAAGAACCGTTTAATATGAATAATTTTATTCTACAATTATAGTACAGGGCCCTTACCATAAGGTGTTAAAATGTCAAACGTGAGAGCGAGAAAGAGGAATGAAGCTATACACCCTATATAGCTTTATTCCTTTCACCTTTCAGTTTAGGTCGTCAAATGGATCGCGTTAAGAGCTCGTGGTAGGGCCTCAGATAACATTTAAAACAACACAATCAATTTAACTTAAAATGTTTATTTTTATAAGTTTGCCCTGTACGGAGTTGGGATGTCTGGTTCAATGAAAACAGAATATCTTTCTGTTTTTGGAAGAAGGACACTACGAGCAACTCCTTTCACTAGAAGTTTTTTAGAAGGTTGCTATTTCCCTACAATAGTATCTTCTTTTTTCTTCTGACGATATCTGTGGAAGTGTAGACATTATGCGAGATTATTCACACCAAATCACAATAAAAAAGACTACCCACTTCAATATAATATCAAACTACCCTACCTTTTAGAATTTTCGCGCCATCTTTTTCTTTGTTCAATTAGGTCACAAGTGTGCACTTTGTGTATTTTTTTCTGTTTTAGGTATTTTTGTCTCCATTTCTCTCTTTCTTTTTCCATTAACTGTGGGTTGTTTTTTATTTCATCATATCGTAGCTTTTGACGCATTCTATTAGCCAGTCTTCTTTTAGCCAGGGTATCTTCATTTTGATTCAACTCCGACCTCGATTTTAGAATAGTAATTTTTTTGCTTTGTCTTGTTTCATGAAATATATATTTAGGATCTAAAAAGTCAAAGGTGAAAGTCATTTCTTTTAAATAGTTCTAGGCTGTGTGTAGCGTAAACATTACTAGGGTTTTATTTAACTAAACATTTAAAAAACCACATTGTCATATCAAAAACTTTATTAGAACTGTCACTTTCAATTAAGTTTTTTAAAAGAAAAACATGATTCCCTTCCTCATTATTTATTGATTCCTAGTAAGAATACTTAGGTATTTACACACAATTCCACGAATTCTTGTCAGTCAGTTATTTAGTCAGACATAGTCGCTTAATCAGTCACCTTAATTTACATAGTGCGCTTATTACAAATATTTATTGCTACATTGGAAGTTTCATGCATTATTCTCTTTTTGACAAAGACTTTCTTCACTAAAGTCATTGTAACTAATTTGCTACAAGTAATATTTCATCATATTAGCCAGGTGTACCGGTGTATCTTCCAGGCAAGTGTGTTTCTTTTCTTGAATTATGTCAGTGCCCTAAAACATAGTCGTATTTTTCATAATTAACAATTATTTCCTGGTCGGAAAATAGTGATATTTTTTTAACACAATGTCTGTTAAAAATACTCACGTGCAGAGTAAGTTTGCCGGCACATTTCTTTTTTCTTCTGTTAACACATTCCCAGCACTCCGATCCATTTTTATTTTTCTTTTTTAATACGAATTGGTAGCTTGTATGCAAGAGAACCGTGCCACCACCTCTCTTGATGTACGTTAATTGTGGTGTGTTTTTATAAGGCCAATGAGGAGCTTCTTCATCTGCGTTCGATCCTGGAAACAATCAATTTTAAAAGTTATTTACTAAAAAAAATAGTCGACTTGAAAGCCTCCTTATTCATAATATACAGTGTGAACTCTATATATTGAAACGATACTTACGGACTGAGTATTTTTCGACGTTATAAAGAGTGGTCGTTAAACGGAGAGAAGTGAAAGATTTTATTTTACAATACTATATTAAATCATATTTAAATATTATAATAAAAAAGTTATTACGTATAGTCTGTTATCCTTGTCTGATGTTTCTTGCTGCTCCAATATTTTAATTGAATTTTCGTTTGTATTTTACTCATAACTTGAGATACTGCTGGAACAACATGATATAAAAAGTATTTTTCTATGAGTTTCGCTACATCAAGTGCTTGTCTAATGCTTGATCATCTGTTTCAGTTTCTTCATCCACTTGTTGTTCTTCAGTATTTCTCACGGAAACTAGAATTTCTTTATTCTATCAATGTAACTGTTGTAGACATCAACTTCTATGTAGGATTGTAGATTTTCAGTCAAATTGTTTGGCATGCTGAACTGCTTAACCCACTCAGTTAATGGAAGGTCAGCTTTACCGCCAAACTATGGTTAATTTTCTACTTCGTCACTCGTAGAACAGATACTAAGTCTAGCATGACAAAAAGAGTGCTCGATAGCTGTTGCTGATACTTCATGCCAGGCTTATTGCATGCAGTATATTAATAGAAGTTATTCCCTCAGATTCGAAAAGTTCCACCAAGAGTTTCTTTCTGTAGTGACTTTTCAGATTTTCTATCACGCTATGATCCATAAGTTGTAAAACACTTGTCGTGTTTGGTGAAAAAAAACACTAACTCTATATTTCAAAGATTAGATACAAGAGTGTGAGTATGACAATTTTATTGTCAACGAGAAGTAAGATTTTTCGTCCCTTTAATTCTGCATTTCAGTTCGAAATTCTTCTTCAAGACGTGTCATCCAAGCTGATTACTTTAAAGGTTTAATGGCAATTGTTTGATGATTTTAAAATAACGCAGATTTCTGGATTTACTTATCACCAACAGCTTTCTTTTATTTATATATACTTTATTGTACACCAAGATAATAAATTAGATACATTTGAGCCTTATATTTAAAACATACAATTGGCGGCCTTATCGCTTTCCGCGATCTCTTCCAGACAACCTGGCATGGAAAGAGATTACCTGGACACAAAATGGGGTTGCACAAGGTGCATTACAAAACTTTGGTGAAGAGAGAGAAAAAAGAAAAAACAAAGTACACACTTAACACTAAAATACATACTAAATAATTAAACAGGCAAAAAAACAAGTGACAACTACAATTAATACAGCTAAGCTAAAAACTAAACAAAACTACAAGGACAAGTACATAATATTCCTCCACAATTGTTTTGAATACATGAAGTTTTCTCTATGCCACTTATATTAGCAGTAACAACCACTGTGATAAACTTTTGGAGAGCTTTCCTCCCACATATATTTCTGCTTTAATTTTCAGTTTTTTATCTGATTTCTGATGTAGAAAATTCCAGTTTCATCGGCGTCATTCGGAGCATAATTTTCTTTCAACTTCGGCAGCACTCTATAAATCTAGTCGGAGTCACATTCGTATCAACACTTTGGGCTTCACCATTAATTTTTTTTAAACCTAATGTGGTGGCGTTGTTTGAATTTCCTGAGCCATAGTTCTGATGCTTTGAAAGAAGTTATTCCTAGTTCTTCAGCAACTTTTTTCGCTTCGGCTTGTATGATCGGCCCAGAAACAGGCCTATTATTCCGGCGTTGGCTATTCAACCATGCTAGCATCGCTTCCTCCAGAGTTTCGTATTGAGGTTTCTTTAATCTTTTAACAGATTTCTCATCCTCCTCTGCTTGCAGAAATGTTTCTTTGTTTTTCCATATTGTAGCCACGGTTGAGTGGCTAATTCCAAAGCTTCTTCCAACATCACTTTCATTTTTTCTCGCTTCTATTGAGTGTATCAATAAAGCATCTTCTTTTATAGACAAAGATTTTCGTTTACTGGCCATGTCTATATTTTGAAAGTCTGTAAGCAATTGCGATTATGATAAAGTGTAACAAATTGACAAAGAAAGAAAAAGTGTTTTGATTGAGGTAAACATGTACCTACAAACAAATAGCATGCAAGTTTCATTTGTAATGTAAATATAACTTGTGAACTACTGAGGTATGATGTGATCAAGCGGTTGTTCTTACTACGCATTATGATTTGACTTGCATGCAACTTAAAAGTGGACACGTCAGTCAAAGTAAACACGTGCAAGATAATAAAACAACAAAAACAATGATTTAGAATTGTTGTCGTTCCAGAAGACGCAGCGTTGGATGCCCCCTGTGGCAAAGGATCGCCGAGAATCTTATGGAAAGTGAGACGAACAAGACCGGTCGTTGTGGCGACACTTGGGGGAGGCCTATGTCTAACAACGGACTTCTTTCGGCTGAAATGATGATGATGATGATGATTTTGTCGTTAAATAGAGTGCTCGTAGCGCTGTACAAAATATATTATTGTATAGAAAACAAGATAAACCAACCAAAGTCAAGCAATTTCGACTGATGGAGTTTGTCGTTAAATCAAGTGACATTATAGAGTTTACACTGTATAATAATAATAATATTCCACAACTTTCACACAAGTCACACAACGCCATCTAGTCCCATACTAAGCAGAGTATTTGCTATGAGTAGATATTAGAGGACTGATAATCATATTCAGATATATTTTTAAATACATAGATAAATTACACCCAGGTGCAGCACAAATGTTCGCGCTTATCACACAAATTGTTGTCTTGGGTGGGAATCGAACCCACGACCTTCGGCATCTGGGCCACTAACCACTAGACCAGCAGGCCAGGCATTTATATCATCGTCAGTTTGAATAAAAATGTGCTATCTACCAAACTGAACTGGGCCCACGTGGGTAGTTACCGCGAATATCTTCTAATGTAGGAGAGTTAGTTCCTACTTAGGTACATCACTACTGTTACACAGAACAGTAGTGATGTACCATCTCGGTCATTTCTGCCTGACCACTTTAAAAAAAATGTCCTTTGACGTTTGAGTTTGGAGTTCAAGCAAAAATGAACTTAACGGTGGTCAGGTGGAAGTGTCTTTGATGGTACCTAAGTAGGAAGTAAGTTGACGCTAAATTCTTTACTTACGATTTATGTCCTTATGGTCATCACGCATGTACCTATTCCATGAAGGATTAAGTGTTACTGACCCCAGCCTCTAGGAAATTCTATCAAAGGGGTCCCCCCGTAGCATAGCATAGTCGGCCTTAAAATGTTCCCACTGCTGAGACTCAGGCCTTCTCTCTAGGAGAGGGAATTGGCTGTAATCCACCACACAAGCCCAGTGCGGGTTGGTTATAACTTTTTTTGTAAGCTTACAAAACTTTCTTCGCAGCAGGAATCGAACCCGATTAATTAAAAATTACAGAAATATTATAAAGGCAACAATTTGTAAGGCCATTTGTCCACCACCGCCGTCACCGAGAACGAGATGACGGCGCCGATTTAGCGATACATAAATTTTTATGGCCATGTTTCCACCGCACGCCCGTCACACGAGCGCATCTTAAACTTAAACTCGACCCGAAATAATTTCGTTCTCGGTGACGTCCCGGTGGCGGTGGACAGACGGCCTAAGTGTGTATATTTGTTACTTCTTCACGCCCGAACGGCTGAACGGCTTTCGATGAGACTTGATACACAGGTAGACCATGTTCTGGAATAGCACATAAGTTACTTTTTATCCCGAGAGTATATTAACTTGGGATGATTGCCTACTTTCAGTTTCTTTTTTCGGCAGTAGCAAGTAGGCCAGTACTTTTTTTTTTGACACGGATTTATTAGCTTCACCTGTATGTTTGCTTGTAACCACTCTCTCTCCTTTGAGCTCGATTTTACCCAACTTTGGACAATCAGATTTTCTTCAAACTTTGCAGACTCCTCAAAGACCGATGACAATGCAATAATCCTATTTTTTTTTACTATTTATCGCCTTAATATTTTTATCACATTCGGTGGCTATTCACTAAAAAGTGTAAAATAATTTTTCAATATTGGTAGAAAGTAATAATAATGAACGAAAAATATTAATATTATTGTGGAAAAAGCTTGGGGTACTCGATTTTTAAAAATACGGTACAAAGCGCAACACGCTTTATCACAATAATCTACTTTCAGTTTACTACAGACAATCTACTTTCAGACAATTTTCTACTTTCAGTTTACTACAGACAATCTACTTTCAGACAATTTTCTACTTTCAGTTTTTTTTTTGGCAGTAGCAAGTTGGCCAGCACTTTTTTTTTTTGAAGTAGGATATGCTCAAAAACTTCTCCTGCTCTAGGGTGAAGCGAGAGGGCTTATCAAACATTTATACACATTATAGACAAAAACCCACATGATATATGTCCTTCAGACGGATGTCGCCGGGCCGTGTTGATTTGATTTGAGTGTTAGTTAGTAAAATTCTACAACTCCCTCTTTCTTCGACCTGCTTCAGCCCAGCTGGGCCCCTGCTGTTGCTGACAACTCCTTGAGGCGCGCGGGAACAGTGCGCGCCGTCGACGTCTTGGGCTTGGTCCGGGCAGTTACCAGACGGTTGGACAGCGAGCTACCCATGGCCCGCCATCCGCAAGCCCATGTCTACGGTGGCCGGAAGTCGGAGGGGCGAGAGCGCCGTTGCCTAATACGGTCGGCCTCCTCCCTTGCTAGTGTTACTGCTTCGCAGGAGGAGGCGACCGACTGCCACTCCTCCTCGCTCCGAACCATGGCCTGAACATGGCTACGCATGGTTTCCAGACTTTTTCTGTTTATAGGTATCTTTTAGCTCAATAGTCGTAAGTAAGTGAAGAACCTGACTATAAGTGATAAAAATCCTAAATCCCTTAAGTTCCGATTTGTCTAAGTTTCGCTACAGTTATAAGCAAAGGTCGGAATTAGGTAGATCCCGTGACCAACAATATTACAAATAAATAATAATACAAACAGATAAAACAGTTTTATTAGTATTTTTCATTGAAAATGATCTCTTTACGTCAACTGAGGCGAGGTTAAAAATTTATACACATTCTCCTCCTCCTCCGTCCTAAATGCAGAAAGATTTGTTTTTCTGCTGTATTTCTGGTAGTGCCATAAAAATTTCTGCACTTTAATTTCAGGATCTGAGGCATATCTACTTTATTCTTTCGCTGTATGAAATTGGTATAAGTACTAAAATAACTCTACCTATTTTCATGCTCTGGTTATAAGTAACGACTACTGTTTGGCTATACGGAGTCTCCCCGTATAAAAGCACTAATCAATTCAATGTAGTGACTCGGACATGCACGTATGCCCAAATTCCATCAATCCTTTTGTTGTTTATAGATAAGAATACGTCACAATATTTATCTCTAGATTTATCAAATAACCTACCTCGATAAATTAATCACGCAATCTTGGTAACTTATAATTAAACTAGTGACTCTCCCCAGCTTCGCACAGGTACAAAATACAAGGTGTAAAGGACAGCCCAAAAAAAATCGTACTCGCCACTACACAAAATCTTCCTCTTTTAAGCCTAGCGTCCACGGCGTCGTAGTCGGAGCGCTACGCAGTATAACGGGCCGTCGGTATTTACAAAATGCCGATAGGGTGCATCTACTGCATTCGGATTTTTCATCGGCAATTTCCGATCCAGTGCACGCTATAGGTACCATATAAATTAATACGAAGCAACGAATTCCTCCACGCCTATCTATACGCAGTGGATGCTTAGCTTTAGGGCCAAGTCACATCAGATTGTGACTCTAAAAAATCGGACCGGGTCTGCTGCGGCCCTGAAGACACCTAAACTATAATCGGACGAGAAGTCCAATTATAATTTAGGTGTCTTCAAGGCTAAAGACGTCCAGCAGTAGACGTCTTTCGGCTGATATGATGATGAAGGCTAGAGAAAAAAAAAAAAAAAAGTAATCAAATGATTTCATTTCAGCTCTCCATCAGGTGCGATCGCAGTCAACCATATATTGAACTAGAATAATGCACACCCAGCAAGTTATGAGATAGAAGTTATAAGAGGTTTTTTTTCGTTGGGCAAAAATCATCCAAAACACATCCCCCGCTCTTGGGCGGAGCGAATAGTGTCGGACCCTTACTGACTAAAAAACTCACCCCGCTCCTTCTTGTCTTTCATACCGGGGCCGAACCTCCCTTTCGGAAACAGACCCTGGCCCCAGTAGGCTTCGACCCAGCTGGGCCCCGACGAAGTTATACGAGGCACAACACATTCGATTGACACGAGGAATTACTCAGATACTCATCACTATAAAAAAATATCGATCAGACACTTAACATTACCGTATTAAAAATCTGCATGAATCACAACTACAACAGTATTCTCATTGATATCATCCGAAACGTGGTCACCAGTTTCTTACACCTCTTCATGAAATATTGATCTTTATTCCTGATAGTTAAGGTTTAAACTCGATTCTTTATTAAGATTCAACATCCTAATTGTTCCTATATTTGCGGCAGCGTGACGATATGGTATCAATTGCTTTTGATCTCTTTTTATTAATCAATCGTTCGTCCCGTCTGGCTTTATTGGAAGATATTTTAAATCTTTATTTATGAGATTCCGATCAACGGATAGGTGTATTTTCGTTCTCATAAGAAGACATAGGTTTATGGTACCTACAATTTCGATTGGGTATCTATTCCTGTGATTGGACCTAGGTCGAATAAGTTAGTTAATCTTCTTCGTCCATCCCTGCTCCCATTACCTATATGGGGTCGGGTTTCCACACAATTCTGCGCCAGGGCAGTCTGTCCTGGGTTGTCAATTTTGGCAATTTTCTTGAGGTCTCTCTTGATGTTAGACCACTAAGTGAGGTATAAATTAAAGTATCCTTACACTTTTTCTTCTTTAACTGCAATGCAATGGCGTCGTCGAGCAACTCAGTTGACTACCTAACCCATTAACCCACTACGAGCTCTTAACGCGATCCATTTTACGACCTAGAACAGTAAAAGGGAGGATGCGTATAACTCCATTCCTTTCTCTCGTTCACACTTCTGACGTTTAGATCCATCATGGCAAGGCCACTAGACTGGCGTGTTATCTTTTTATGTCAATTTTAAATCGTCTTTTAAGACTTACATACGAATACAAGTAAGTACTTACTACGATTTTTTAATTATACAAGGTGATTGGAAGATGGGTGCAAAGCTTTGAACATGTGATACTTACCCACCACACCACAATCTGCACTGGGCCCGCCTTGTAGATTATGGCCCATTCTTCTCCTAGAGAGGAGGCCAGAGTCCCAGTAGTAAAATAAGCATCAATAAATTACTAAATTCTCCCTTTTGGGCCATGCCTCACTGGGTCGCCATAGCTGTGTAGCCAGGTAAAAAGGGACCCATAGTTGAATACGTGGCCAACGGTGGCCAGGTGAAGTACATACCACAGAGCTGCATACATTTTCCCGATTGCGTAAACTGGCAGCACCATCACATGGCATCTCAGTGAGACACAGGCTTTTAGTCCGAGGTGTGAGTACAATGAAAACAAGAGACGACGATTCAATATAATATTATTTTATTTTTGGTTTACATAAAACTCCTGAAAGGCACAATCATTATTATTATTATAATACAAAATGGAACTTTGATTTTTATAAACTAATTTCTTAACATTTTATTTCATTACAAGGATTTTTATCATTAAGTGGCACATTTATGCAGTGTTTTACTTTACTGGGTCATTTTCAATCACTAAACTATTGTCAAAAAATGCTTTACTTTCATTTAACCAGATAAGCACGACATTATACCGTAGACCTATTTATTTTACTGATAAACATAGGCATCATTACTTACATTACTGATAAACAAAGGTTCAGTGTCCAGTGGTAAAAAAAAATCTGCACTCCTGGCAGACATCGACTTTAATTGGCTCCGTCAAATTTCCTTACATATATTTGAGGCACACTTGCAACACACACTGTTATCCATACCATTATGTCGAACTTGATAAGTTCTATTTCAAATAAACGTTACAAGCTGACCAAAAAAAGTTAGGCGGACATACCGATTTCTCCTATAACCTCTTTCGTTTTGATTTCCCTTGATAGTCCAAGTTAAATAAAACACTGCACATAGATATATGATGAGTGTGGTCCAGTCAATACAATACAGCGTTGAGCAATCAATCCATTAAACTTTTTTTACCTGACTAGTTTTGTTATCTCCTATAGACGCTTATATTTTTGTTGTAGATCTTTTCTCGGTTGGACTATATATATGTAACGGAGCTCGTAAAGAAAAAAAACTTCTGAAAAAAGTATCTGACGTTTTTTATACATTTAACCTTGAGCTCAAGGTCACAGTTAGTACCATCGATGTTTCCCCACCCTTCTACTCCACATCCTCACCGAATCCTAAAGGCTTGATTAAGCGTTATTTTTGGATGAATTTTTTAAAGTCTTTTTTTGTAGTGCAATTTCTTTTTAAGTCTTTTTTCTTCAGTGTCCCGGCTCGTAACATAATATTGACCCTCTTTTAATAACTGTTCTATCAAAAAGGCATCCAACACTGTCGACAAGTCATATTAATGGCTGTTGAAATTTGATTCTACAGACAAATGACGTGACAGTTAATGACGTCACTGCCGTACATTTTGTACCTTATCAGCGTTTGGCGGGAACGCTAAAAAAGTCATTGTCTAAGCCTCCGGATCACACGATTGGCCAACAACAACATTCGATTTTCGATAATTTTAATTTCACAAATCGGTCATAAGCATATCGCAGAAATATTTTGTCGTATTAAGATAATATAATCATCGCGTGAATTCGTTAATTGTGATTAACGAACATGGTATTTCCCACAGTACGATAATTTCGTTATTTTACAAACTGATATCGAGAATTTGTTTGACTTGTCCATGATAAATAGTGTCCGATTAAAGTATAAACGTCTACGATCACAGTTCGCTAATAGGTAGGGGTTTTTTTAAGACGAGATCAATGACATCTTCGATTTAGGGTGGCGGAGAGGGCGTGTCAAACTTTTACTGACTGTATCCACACCTATTTTCTTCAGTTGCCATTTCCGTTCTAGGATCACAAGTTTATTTTTTAGAAAATCTCCGCGGCCATGACGACCTGCGTCAAGCACGAACCAACGAGGGTGAGGACACCGTGACGCCTTTCCAACCAGTCCTTAAAGAGGGGACTCTCCGCCATGATTATGGGGTTCCTAGTTAATAGGTAAGTTTGTACGATAGTCGGTTACGAAGACTAGGTGAGGCCAAACGAAGTTCTGTGACTTACGTCACGACACTCTCTTGTTGTAAGTCACAGAATATCGGTCGCGTAATTTCTAACGTAATGAAACCAAATGCAGCAGAAATTACGCGACCGAAATTCAGCGACTCACGACTCACAAAATTACGCTCGTTTGGCCTCACCTTTAAAAATCACGCTTAAAAAACCGTGATTTGTCTGATATCAGTAGGTGTAGGTATTCATATGACATTTCCTCATCAAATATCTACGTTTGCCACAAAAAGGAACAATCAAATACAGACGCAGGACATCACATCACAAAAGCTTAATCACCGCATCACCTTGACTTAAACACTTAATAAGTCAACGTAAGCGTAACAATAGGTTTATTTATGGTCGGAACTATGTAGGTCATGACGGACAGACAAACAGACAAGACACTAAAAACGTGTCAATATTACATTGTATTTTATTCATATCTATACAATAAAAACATCACTTTTGAAAATGCATGATAAATATACAATAGAGAATGTACCAGCAATAGGTATTAAACATTCAGATATTGCTTTGGCGTATGACATACTTACATTTTGATCAGCGCCATAATACTTTTGTGGTCTGTTGAAAGTGATCGACTAACTTATTATTATAACTTTAATTTAGGTCAAATAGTGTCAGCATATCGATACCGGACATTCAGAGGCGAAAATTCAAGGCTATTAGGCAAAAATAGCGTTATCAAAATGACGCTGACCAAAACATAAAAAGAACTGGACGCCATCTTAACAAATGAAAAAATATTACGAAAACAAATCGTATTTATTAAATATATTAAACTCTAGAAGAGAACATGTTTGCATTGCAATAAACTCTCCAACGTTTGTACATAGTCTAAAACATAAGTATACACATTGAATACTTAAACTAAGTTATAGATATTCTATTTCACGAAGACGGCTTGGTAATGGTTGTGTATGTAGATTCACGTGCACATTGTTTCTGTATACGTCTAGATATTTTTAATAACATTGAAAACTTCGAGGATACACACGCAGAAAAAGTGTATGTAAACCAACACACACATGCAAGACCAAACCGCCTTCGTGAGATAAAACAGCTAGACAAACTAAACTTTCGACGTAAACTTAACATTCCATAGAATACAAATTAAAATCTCATCTTGTTTGAAATAGAGGCAGTTTGTTCATTTCACAACAAAATAAAGGCAGTAAAACAAATTGTTTCCAAATACTTTTATTGTAATCATACATTGTTTGGGGTGTTTGGAGGTGTCTTATCAGGTAAGGGAGGCAAGCTATAAGATTTACCATCAGGAGTCATCCAACAGGTTGGAGGATCGTGGTTGTGTCTGCCGATGCTTTCCGTCACCTTCCCAGCGTTGTTGATCCGTAACTTAGCAGGACAACACCTACTGAAGAAGTACCAACAGTACCACAGCTGACTGCCATAAGCCTTCTTATACATGAACCGGAACGTGTGATTCTGATATATGAACAGTTTGGAGTTTCCTCTCGTGTTTATGAATATACCTGAAAACGAAAAAGGAATTGTAACACAAATAAAGGTTCCGTCACTTAAGTTAACAGGAAGGTAAATGAAACACACAATATTGTTAATTACTATAATTGCAGTAAACAAATCGATAAAATTAGTGGAAATTTTCCGAGAAATAAAATTAAATTGTTACCTCAATAATACTAATATGGTATAATACCTATACTAGCTAATATGTCAAATTAAAAGACTATTGCTTCTAAATGTCTGTCAAAAAATGTTCTGAACTTGACATGGCATCTATCAATATTTTTTAATCAATACAAACCCTTCCTAAAAACACTTCTTACAAATAGTCCAGACATTTATGAATTTTGAATACTAACTTTGGATTTGTGTGCCCAACATTATATTATATCATAGATTGTAATTGTGACTATTGATCATATCCACAGCGATGCTTGGACTTATCTTGGGACCTAGAGGTACCCCTGTGATTTTAAATGAAGTAGTTGAAAATTTTGAGATAAGTTGGGTTTTCGCAATGTTATTTTTTACAAATACGTGCTTCATGTCGATTCAAAATAAATTATTTAATTTAAGGATGTCATAATAATGATATGATGCAACATATTAGAGGACAAAGTCCACAATAGTTTGTATGATTTTGTTTGGGTGATCCCATAAAATCAGAGCAAATTAAGGAAATAATGTCCTCATTATTGTAGGTATATAATGATGATAAATTAATGGCACGTCATGCTTAAAAGGACTGGCAATATACTAAGGGACTGAAGAAAAATATTGTTATTTTAATAAAATGAGTTTACATTACGTTTCACTTTTATTTATATCAAATAGTTTTACAATCGCTATTAAATTACATATTTAATAACAAAAATATTTTGTAACATTTACTAACTTAATATAATCATTAATTTATGGTCCTATTGGCCCTTGATTTAATATGTTTTCAGACTTCAGGCAAAAAGTTACAAAGGGAGATCAGATATCTTAGAACCTTACCACACGTCCACAGTACGGCGTCGTCAGTATGAAATGGCGCGGTTTCGGACCACGACACTTCTGTGTGCTGCAAATATACTGTGCTGTGTCGTGCCGTGTCGACCAGCTGCACGGCACGGTACCACATCGTATATTTACACGACAAGGCAACGTCGCAAAACCATCGGTTGCAGACTAATCGCGCAATTTTGACAAAGCATCGGTTTGACAACACGGTGCCGTGGTATGACAGGACCCCGTACACCGTGTATTTGAAAGACACAGCAACGTGTACTGGTCAGACACCGCACCATGGACATGTGGTGAGGCTCGTTGATATTATCTACAAATCCAACCCAGTGTGGTGAAGTGATTACTTAAATAAACAAATTTCAAACACATAACATAATTTTAAAAACTAGGTAGGTAGTCACTGTGGTGGTTAAAAAAGACACAAAACAGAAGTACATTTAACTATACTAATATTATTTATAATATTAGTATAGTTAAATGTACTTCTGTTCACATTTATAAATGTGAAAGTAATTCAGTCTGTTACTCTTTCATGGTTTAACTACTGAACCGATTTTGATAATATTTGGTATGGAGTTAGCTTGAATCCTAATGAAGGATATAGGCAAATTTTTATCTGGCTTCGACTTCTCAATAACCGACATTACATGGACGAAACCGCTTATGGAATTTCCGCTTGAATGCGTAACGACTGGTGGCCGTCCGGATTTCCAGAGAAAGCTCTTTCCAAATAAGAATTTACTGCATACAATAGAAGAAATTATAAGAATTTGAAGGACAAAGAGGAGATTATTGGATGAACGCAGATTCCTAGCGTATGAAGAAGAGTGAAGTATGGGGAAAAGCGTGGTTTATGTACCCGTACTTATCTGGCGAATGGGCAAACATTTTAGCTTATTTGGTTACACTCGAGGTTAAATATGAACCAAATAAAGTTATAGAAGACTTTAGCATATCCAGCAAGACCGCGTTTACATCTAAAGTAGCAGACGTCACGTCACATTTGCCAACCAAGTGTCAAATCCAGATGCAAAGTGAGATCTTCAACACTAGGGCTGATGGGTACGACGGTACTATTGAAACTAATCGGAGGACAAAGATAACCACCACTCAACCCATCATGCGTACAACCAAAATTAAGTAGGTAGGGCTTTTTATTTATTGTATAAGTATACAACTACACCACGACTACACTAACAATTAAAAACCAATTTATACGACGTAAAAATTAACCGTGCAAGATGAAAAATAAATTCTAGCTTCATCAACGTTCAGATTTTTATCACTTTTTAGCATATTCTAAGCAGCAGGCAGGGTAATAAATATTTTATTATAAATAACCTTCATCTGCTAAACTGTTCCATTCGTTTTCCAATAGTGGCCACTAATATCCAGAGTTCGTTGGAGATCGATTTTACACCCTTCTATCCTTTTTCTGCTATCTTCGACTTCACTCTCTAGAAGTATGTCATTATTAGATTGCGAGGTGGATGGTTTCAGTGGATCATGAGTCTCTTGATTAATCGACTGTCGTGTCAAATCAAGAAAAACCTTTTTTCTGCTCTTTTTATTTGAACTACGTAAAGCCAAAAGAGGTTCTGAATCTGATAGATAAAATTAAATTTTCTGTTTTTCTGTAGATCGTAAAATTAAAATATTCATCTCTTCCAGATTACACCAGAATTAGAAAAATGTACACATACTATCAGAATCGCTATGACTGTCCTAATTCTCACTAGAATCACTCACTCTCTCTCCACATCCCAAGAGTCTAAAGCCGAATGTGTCTCTCTTCTTCAAACGCTCGGTACTCCTATTGCACTTTTTGTACTTCAAAAATGCGAAGGAAACGTAAAATTAAAGCGAACAGTAAATACGTCGTTACTTTGATAAGAACACAGGAACACTGCAAGATCTCTTGGGAGTTGAAATTACTTCTAACTTTAATTTTGAGTGGTTCATTGAGTCCAAACCCAAGAATAGGGAACTCGACATTCTTGTAATGGTCCGGCGATCGGTAAAGCACAGATCCGATCGTGTGTGAAGTACTGCAGCCATATATGGACTGGTGCTGCAAAATGCCATCTAGCGGCTTATGTCTCAGTGGAGAGACGTGCGAAGACGCTAATTGGTGATCACACAGCACAGCCTTAGTATAGTCAGCCTTTCTTTATTTTATACGATAGACTTTGTATAGTGTGCGCGCGAATTATATGACTTGATTCCATTATCCCTTTTCTACCATCGGACAACCCAACGTACGTAGTGTCCATCGTAACATTGCTGACACTTCTACGACCTGGACTCTTATTGTCTTCAAGGCTACAGTGAATAGGCTATTAATAAACTACACTGCACTGCTAATGCAATGATCTGTATTGCAATATGCTAATATGTTCTGGAAATATGCTACATCATAAATGTGATTGTGGTCATTTGACCGCTTTGGTCTTTCTAGTGTTAATTCCTTCAAATCAACAACCTTTTTAAAGTTGTAAAACATAATATTGTACTAACTTAGAAATTAGCATCTTTGAAAGATATGTCAGCGACATCATTATAAATCAATTTGTTTAACTTTTGTTAACAGTTCAAAGTCCAACGGGCATGTTGGACTTGTTCAGGGTTGCAGAATTGCTCAAGAGTCACTATAACCCTGGAACAGGGCAACTAAAGGACCATGAGTGGGTTTTAGTCAGTAAAAATCTGACACTCCCTGTCACTACACC
Source organism: Mythimna lalbum (assembly GCA_949319445.1). Lineage (NCBI taxonomy): Eukaryota > Metazoa > Arthropoda > Insecta > Lepidoptera > Noctuidae > Mythimna > Mythimna lalbum. The sequence goes on along the minus strand of OX439356.1, from coordinate 18,475,885 downwards.
CAGAAAGGGAGAACTTATTTAACGATTTCTCACCTCGAAAGAGTATAACACGTGTTAAATGAGTAATGAAAATGGTACGGTCAATTTTGTTACACAACTTGTACTTTATTGGTACAAAATGCCAGTGTACCTTGAGCTCTAGTGGTATGGAACTTTGAGATTAGCTGGTTTTTAATGATGGAACTGATACCCTAGTATTTCTACTATTCAATATTGTAATAATAAAATAAAATTATAAATAATATTCCCTCATTGAACGCACACATAATGCCACGAATAAAGAGAGATGAAGAAAACTTGCAAAAGTCGTGACCAAACTACCAGAAGATCCATGAACACAACCACTCGGCCAAGAGTGTTCAAACTTGCAAAAGTCGTGAGCAAACTACCAGAAGATCCATGATCACAACCGCTCAGCCAAGAGTGTTCAACTGAGATGATGATGAAATTTTAATAATAATAATGAAAAAAACATTTCTTATAGGCCTAAATAGGCACTTATAAAATGTTAGAAGCCTACAATAATAGAATACATTGTGCTAAAACATATTTGTTAAATCCGATTAAAAAGATTACTAGTGTCCTTCATTTACAACAATAGTGTCTATTGACGAGCGTTGCAGGAATATGTTATTCAAACAATCTAGTTTATATTCTGTATATGTTTCATATCCTAATGTTGTATTTGTTTCGGGTTAAAGTCTGCAACTCCGCGACCAACGCAACTCCACGAATAAAGCGCATATTTTGTGTATGGGTGGGACAAATGTGTCAATATGTGTGTGAAATTATATGCAAAAAATACATATATTAAATGGCAGATTAGATGACAATTATTATAATAGTTTTTAGATTATACGCTACGTTTTTTTTATAATTGTTATAGATGGAAACATGCAATACATAGAGATGTTTATTTAGCTTATATTAACTTATTTTATTAGCCCAGGATTAAGCTTAGTTTCAGTTTAGTAATCTTGAACTGTTTTTCCTCAATGACTCACAAAAGTGATATTACCAAATTGAGGGAAATAATTCCCAGCATGTAAATAACTAAAGTTTTAAGGAAAACTTTATAATTTCCTTTGTTACACTTTCTATGCTTAAATCATTATTAGCAAAGCTACTAAAAATATGCTATCTATAAAATGTTTTATAGATAGCTGAAATTTACTGAAAATATCTTTAGACAGTCTACGATAAATCTGATTTTATTTAATCTCGGTGTTATGCATTTCTGAATGGACAATCATTGATAACAAAATATTTTTTTTAAATGTACAAATGTTATGCCTAGACAGTAATCTGAGAGATAATAGTCATCAACAAACTCATCAATTACTGACAAAAAGCCAAGGCCATTTCTAAATGATAAGTAAAATAATAAGGAAACTTTTTAATAAGTATTTATCCAACAAAAAGTTTTTAAGATAATGTTTAACCTTTTCGTATGCCGTAATTAGAGACACAATGAAAAAGCCATTGTGTCCCGCGTAGACCTGCACTCCGTCATACAACGGGTTAGTACCTTGAAATTAAGAATATTGTTTGTGACTTGATTGTTAACATTTTTAAATTTATTAAACCCCAAACGAATGCTGGTGTTCACTGTCTCCTTGCCTTTCTGTTTTGTCTTTAAATACGGTTCTTATTTAAAACATTAATGAATAATATTACTTAGTTGTACAGCTCAGTGAAAACTAGTTACATTATTAAAATCTACATAATAGTTTACATAGTATAAATAATAACTATATTATGTAATGCTTACTGGAACCTAATTGAATTTTATATTACTTTTTTTAATTTTTTCTAGGTTATTGACCATTTTGAGTCAATCACAAAAAGTTTGTAGTTAAACAACTATTGTTGGGCAATTAAGAAGTGCTATAATTGAACTAACATAAATAAAATTTAAGCAATCCAAGCAGAATCCTGGTTAAAAACTTATCAAAACCATTTATGTTGAAATCTGATGGTAACTTCACTATTTCTGATCATATATTGTAATAAAGAGTTCTAAAACAAACTTAATACTATACACAACACAGTTTATAACTACACAAGGGCACTATTTTTTACTAATCACTGAACACAAAACTTAAAACTTTGTTTTTAAGTTCACAAACTTCATAACTTTTTTCGTGCACTGCAAATTGTCAGGTCGTTAGTACACCGTACAAGTAATGAAAGATACATTCTGCAAACTAAACATAATTCGATATTCATAACCAAAATCAGATAACATAACGAGCTAATTCTATGTTTTCTTTGCTTGGATATTAATTTACGAAACGAAACACGTTTGTCAGATTGTCACTATTTGACAGTGACGTTTATTACTTTTTAACTGGCGCGTATTTCCATTTGAAGGGATCGGATATTTATTTTCATAACTTATGCGGTTTATATTTCTGAAAGTACTGAATTTTATACATTAACTTTAACGAACAGGTATTCCTGGACCTCGTAGGTACGTAACATCATCCTATTTTACTGAGCGCGCGAAACTTTACTTGAAACGAAACGTTTTAATCAGTGTTGCTAGTTGCAAAGACACGACCAAACTGGGTTTTAAATACTACTGGCTACATTTTGAAAAAAAAAAAAAAAACAAAATGACAGCGTGACAGCGTCATTAAAGCATAGCGTACCTACTATGGCGTGTTATGTTTTTGTGTTTTTAAGTATATCTATATTATGTCTTGTTTTGTATAAAATCCACAGTTTATGTTATATTTCCATTCATTAAATAAACTGAATAAAAGTGTTTATGTGGTTTGAAAGTTGTGACTTTATCGAAACTTCCATAGGTTACTTTTAGTGCGCGCGAATAACTTCTGTATGTAGTTAATTAAAGTTTTGACTTGAGTGTGCATGTTAATGTTATAATTACTGTATATTGGTGTATTCAAACGTGATTCTGAAATAAACTACAATTTACAGACGACCATCGTAGATTTAATAAATGTAAACATGCTCTCAAAAAGTTACAGGTTTTGTTATTATCAGTACCTACTTGACATCCAAATGTGTTTAAAACAAACTTTATGATGTATATAAAATGATTAATAAAATATAAATTTCTGTTGCAGATAAAACTGTGTTTCATTTTAATATCTTACTCCTTTAATAGATTTAGTTCATAGTTTCATTAAGTAATAACAATATTGATACCATCCATGACCATTTACTAACATAATTTGTATTTTTCAGTTGCAAATTTCATACCAACACGAAAAGGGAGCTTATTACTGGTTAATAAAGGCTATGCATTCCGTCTGAAGAATAAGCTGGCTTATGGAAAGAAACAGTGGTACTGTACGTCACGCACAAAGACTGGATGCAACGTGGACATAACAACAGTGGTTCATCGGCTCGGGCAAGTCATCAAGCGAGTGCGGAACAATCATAATCACCCACCACATGGTTTTTACCGTCGTAATGATGGCTCGTTTAAAGTTGTTTAAAATACCACACTCGAATTTATTATAAAGACTGTTTTGTATAATAAATAGTGCATAAGAAACTGACAAGAAATTGACTGATAAAAATGAAACCGTACTGAATAAATTTTATGCAAATCCAAGGTATTAATAACCTCTATGCAAGACTGAAATTTTACCTTTTATTACTTTTTTATTATTATTTTAGTTGTGCATGCAAACTATGTATCTTTTACTGTAGTTCTCTAGTAGGCATCTAACAATATAAGTCTGATGATGTATTATTATATACTACCTCAAATTAATAACGTACCTTAAGTTTTAATGTTTAATTTTTTTTAACAGTTTTTGTATTAATAAACCATGGTATAATATTCAGCATGGAAAGAAAGAAATAAATGTAGTTGTAAGTAGTTTAAGTGAACTGTCTCATTTGCATTATATTTGAAACAATTTTAATTTGTATGTACATTCTACTTCCTACCCTTGTCCCATATTACTTGGGTTTGCCGCAACACATTTTTTTCCATTCTGTCCTCCCATCCGTCACACTATCATAACTCCCCTTTCTGTTTATTAACCTGAGTATAGGTAGGTACCTCTTTTTTACTAGATAATCACAATCATGTTGTAATCTATAAAATTACTTTGGCTAATGGGTACTTATTGTATTTTTACTTTTTAGATTATAATTTTTTATTAAATATGACTTATGACTGATCAATGCTAAATTAAGACTGATTGTAATACTCACTACCTCAATGTATTTTGTATGATTTTATAATAATTTATGTCTAAATAAAATAATTTTTAAGAATGGGATTATGATTTTTATTTATATACTAGCTCCTGTACACCTCCACCACGTGCCCGGTTACCTGCTTACGTAAGAACCTAATGACAGCATCAGCGGACGGCATTGCAGTGGCCGATTTCTGGGCTGGCCAAAGAATTTGACTGATTTTGCCATCGATACGCTAAGAAGAAGCTCCTGGCAGTGCGCGTGATAGTAGAAAATTACGCTAAAGAAACATACTCCCCGGTTAATAAACTAGGGTGTTATTTGCGTCGTATCGCCTATCAAGAAAGAAATGTATACTAATATTATAAAGAGATAAAGTTTGTAAGTTTGTGTGTAGAGGGTAATCTCTGGAAGTACTGGTCCGATTGCTAATTTATTTTTGATTTCATGAACGCGGGCAAAAGCTAGTGCCAATAAAAAAAACGTAGGTACCTAGGCCGTCGATGTGCACCTATAAGTGACCCCGCACAAGGGACACGAAAAAAAAGCCGCCAAAAAAAAAAATTGAAGTGGCTTTTTTTGTGGCCCGTGTGTGGGGACACTAATATTCCAGAACTATCACACAACGCCATATAGTCCAAAACTAAGAGCACCAGCGCAGCAGTCAGGGCCACTGACCAACAGGCCTATTATGCAGGTCTGTATGCTTGGCTGGTGACGATTAGAGCCTGATAAAGCGGACCTGGTTCTGCGACCAACTCAATTCCACCATTGCCAGTACTTATTAAACATTATGTCTCATTTCTTGGCAACATCGAGTTCAGTGTGGCTGTGCTACACTTGATATCAGTTACTATACCTGAAAAGCACGTGGCTAAATGATAACAGCCGCAAGGGTCGTGCATCGAGCGGTTAAGGCACACTTGCCGAAGTCTGTTTAAGGATGGTGGACTTTCCACCGTGACTCAAAAATTACATTAAATCGTTGGCTCAGCTGCTATCGGAACAAAAAGATGCGTCCAGATCTGGTGAACGCGCCGAATCTCGAGCCGCTTGCGAACTGCGCGCGTGCAGTTCATGTTCCTACGAAGCGCGCGCGGCGCAAGAGCTTGTTGCCTGGCGTATTCGCCAACTCTGGACACACCATTACAGTCGTTAAAGATAGTCAGAAAATCTGAGAAGAGACTGGTCTCAGATTTTCTGACTATCTCTGACGAAAGTGTATTACCTAGGTCTATATCTCTGCCAACGACTATACAGCTCCTCTGCATTGCTCAGTAATTAGGTCACGGTCACACAGCGCCGCTATGCATTTACGCACCGCCAAGCTTCCTCGCACATAACTTATGAAAAAGCAATCAAATTTGATGATAAAAATTAAACACAACAGTTCAATCATTATTTTATTTAGGCATTATAAATTATAACAATAGGTAAATGATTTTATTAAAATATTCATTAGAAATCTACTCTATACAAGTTAACTTTTATGAAAGGCACACACTTTAGTACATAAAGCAAAAAATAATAAAAGAGCTTCAACTCTTTAGTCTACTGTCGATATCTCGACACCTACCTTATACCTATGAACTCATTGAATACACATTAAATTTTTTCTTTATTACCACATTTTTATAGTATTTATTCCATACAGGGTCAAATTAAATCGTCTAGAGAAACTTTACAGAAGGTATCGATATCTAATGACGGCAACTGGTTTGCATCACTGCTTACCATCAGGTGGGATCGCAGTCAAGCAATGGTTTATAACATTTTAAAAAAGAAACTTGTTTTGTTTTTCTAAATGTATAATTTTTTATATTTTTTTTTTGTCATTTGATATCGATTCCCAGCACTTGTGCGGAGTTTCGTTTACGTAACATAAATCCCTATATAACACTAACGCGTCGGCAAATGGTTATGGTAACCCAAAGCCGTGATAATGACATTGTCGAGCGTAGTGAGAATATATGCCCTGCAGTTTCTCACCCTGGAGCAATACCATCGCCAACCATTTCTAAGAGGATATGGATACTTCGAATAAGTATAGTTATTGTAAAGAATCAGGGGCTTCCCTCGTTTCGATCTAATTTCGTATGCTGAAAGGTTAATACACATTGAATTATTTCCGGAAAAAAAACGAATAAATAAAAATTAAATAAATAACCACTAAAATAGACAAACAAACCATTAAAAAAGCAATTTTATTAAATAAACAGTAAAAGATACACAATTATCATTAGATTAGATTAAAGAACTACATAGATGAGTTAATATAATATCAATCGGTTTCAATGATGAGAGGTTCCCTCAAGGCGCCAAGCACATGATCAGGTTTGAGGTAATACTTTGGAGGGTCATGGCAGTGTTCTTCGAACGCAGAGATGATGTAATTGTTACTGTCAGTGAAGACGCAACCACGGCAGTTCTTCAGAGTGGAGCAAATCCAACGAGACTTGTTCCCTTTGTCGTACTGCTTACGATAAGTGAACTTACGAAAAAGCAGCATTTCCTTGCCTTTGCGCGATGTGATGACCACAGCTGTATCTGAAAGAATAATGATGATAAAAGATAATTTTCTGACGCAGCTGAGACTGAAGCCTTTCATCCTTTAACCGTCCGGATTGGTCCGACAAGTATTTTTGCGTCCTATTCGCTAGAATCGTGTGTTTGCGACTGTTTACTTCATCTCGTTTAGCTCTTCTATCCACCATGGTGACAGAAGAAATGACGAGATGGAGTATTTGGTCGTGGATGTGCGACCCTGGCGGAATAACCGCGAGAGTGCTTATCGGATATATCCGGGTAGTCGGTTAAAAGGTTAAAACAAGACCTACCATTTTGATCTGTGTCTATATTCTCCAGTCTCGATGGTTGAGGATGATCATGTTCTTCGTGGGACATCAAAATCTCATCCTGATCATTTAGGAACAGGAACGCAGCACAGTGCTTATTCAGAGAACAGTTCCAACGTGTTCCGTTCCTGGATTTGTATGCCTTGCGATACCTGTGACCGTTGTATTGAAGAACTGTTTTTCCTCTGCGTGACTCTACAAAGAGAGCTACATTACTTTGATCGGTCAATTCGTCTAATTCTTCGTATTCCAACTGATCTTCGTACTGTGGTTCTTTTGTCAATTCCTCATTCTCATTGGTGGTCGATACTGGAATATTAGGGCACAAGCTATGAATATTTTTCAAAAAGTGTAAGGCTTAATTATATCATATTGAATTATATTAGTGCATTCCGCAAATCGTTTGTGGTAATCATTAAACCTTAAGTATAGAGGAAAATTCGATCACACTATTATAAATACCTCACGGCAGGAACTTAAGCATAGAACAGGATTTCAAAAGAAACAATTTAAAATCACAATTTATTCAAAATGTATTTAGTAAGTATACTAATCATAAAACCACAACAACAAAAAAACAACACTTTAATGAGATCTTCGTATGATATACGACAAAATAAAAAAAAAAATAATTGTGGACGTTACATAATTCGATCTTGAAAAACGCGACAAAAAATAGGATCGTGAGTGTGAGCATTCGCCATGAGAATCACTTCGTACTTCTCATTGACATGGACGTAAACATCGCATTTGCTGTTCGTAGGCTCGTTGCAGACCCATCGCGGCCATCTCGTAGCTTCTTCCGCTCTGTACTCTTCTTTAAAAGTATACCCGTTAATAATGAGCAAGGTTCTGCCCGTAGACAACGTGACTACTGTAACTGAACAAAAAGATGGTGGCAACAAAATCGAAAATAATAAGTATTATGAACTGTAAAAGGTGGACCAGACGGTTGTAAACCAGCGCAGTTGTAATCTATGACCTTCAACGCCCTTGGTTGGGACTTGGGAGGTTCGTTTTCTCTACCACAGTGACTGATCTGCAAACCTGTTGGCGAACACACAAACCGAGCTCCAACCAAGGTGACCGTGGAACGCTAGATTACAACCGTCTAGTCCACCTTTAAGGAGGTAGCGAGGGCTGGTGAAAAATGGACGCAGTGGAGGGAGGCCATTGTCCGAGAGTAGGACAGAACATGTTAGCCTAAAAAAATAATAAAGCATCCAATGACTCTACAATCTATATGAAAAAAAATAATACAAGTCTGACTACAATTGCTCATCTAACTACTTTTACAGTAATATATATCCTCCCTAATTAATTTACAGCATATAAAATTCTAACAAGGTTACGGTTAAGGTACACTGGAGTCTAAGATATTTAAATGTGTCTTTATTGAGAAAATTGTTTATAATTTTGCCAAAAATTTAGACAGCGAATGAAGATACAGCAATTACCTCGGTGAAATTAATTGGCAATAAGTTCACCTGCGTCACACTTATCAAATTCAAAGCATTTATTTATTGTATATTGCCAAAAAATCGGTCATTTAGAAGACAAAAATTTAGAAGGCGCTTTCAATTTATGCGTTTTTCGACGGCTTGCTGCGGTGCGAATGCGGTGCGTAAGTCGTATTGCGTACGGACGATCGTATTTTTCATACAAATAGCACGTTGCGGCAACCGTGTAGCTAACGGTCGGCAACAGAACGGCAATAGCGCATCACTTGCATACAAACGCACGGCAGCCAGATCCGTTTTCAATTTAAGCGCTTGTTGTCGAACTGCTAACGTACTGCATCTGACGGCAGCCGACCGGTTGCAGTACGCATAAATTGAAAGCGCCCCAAATAGTTGCCTATAACAAACGATCACAAATCTAAAAATAGATACAAAAATTGAAACAGTGAAAATGGAGATTCAATTTAATTCAGCTGTGCCTTTGGACTAGGATTGATGAAGCACACTTTATTATGTTTAGGAGGCAACCTTATCATAGTCCCATCCAATCCCACCGTATACGGTGGAGGACTGTGGTTATGGTCTCTGACATAAGCAGTGATGTTGTGATAACTGTCAAAGTGGACCTTAGCTTTACAACCCTTGGTGGTCCTTTTAGAGCAATGCCAGTATCTAATGTCTTTCTTAGCTTGGCTAAATGTATGGTTCTCCATCATTAGCAGACTCTTCCCCCGTCCTGATGGTATGAATTTGTAGCTAATTCCTGAAAACATATTCGTTGTAAAAATGGTCTAAGTAAAGTCTTGAAAAAATTATAGTGGGTAGTTAAAAAAACAATCTTCAGATTCAGATAAGAAGACGCGTGATGATTTATCAAAAATATAAAAGCAACAAATTTTTAATTTTGTCGCTTTGACTCAAAACTAAAAAAAAATATATAAAAATAACAGGTCCAATTAATTTTGCAAACCAAAATATTCACGTATCATTAACATTTATTTTTTTCTACAGATAACATTCAAAAAGATATAAGTAATTCGGAACTACTACAACATTCATTACAATAAAATTTTATTTACTAATATCCGTAATCCAAAAATATTAATTTACGCAGTACCTAATTTCTTAACACTATAATGTCTAAACAAAAGTGATGTTTCGTTACTAATTTGATCTTCTGATATCTTCGTATATATTTCGTATCATTTCACGACATACATATTCTGACTTTCAATACAAATATTCAATTTCCGTGGTGAAAACAGATTTACTCCGATCGTACATTAAAACCAGAATGATATTACCACAGAACAGAAAATATAGGTAGAAGTGCCTCTGGCGTGGCTAAGCATGGGAACCAGTGTCGCCAAACTCACACATTTGCGTATCAAATTGTACATTACACACATAAAAGACAGTAATATGATTGGCTACGAAGCTACGAATTACAAACTTCACTTTTTCAAATCATATTCTTATTGCTTTCTTTCAGAACGCTAGTGCCTTTGAAATAGATGCCATATTCACCTGCACATGTAATAGGCGAATCGCGCCTGATGTTGATAAACGCGCGATATCTAAGAGACACTTCCTCTACTTTTCTTTATTCCGTGGATATTACTATACATAATAGCTATAACTTAAGAACTACATGTTCATTTTTTATTTCCTGAGTTGAGTAAACATATATTTCGCAAATGTGAATATTAAACATACACTTATACTGACACGGAACATCTTATCAATATCTACTGAATAATACATTTATGTTTTTGACATACATTTAATATCTGTAGAATAAGCTCTGAAAAATTACCTTATTTAAATATAGTAGTTTTTGAAACTATTGGTTAACAGGGGTCATTAAAATACGAGTGGGGTTTCCTAATTAATGACATATCTTAAAGATTCAAATGCAAACATCTATGAAAGTTGAACTACCGAACACAAATTGACTTTTTATATCAGTTTAAAAATACACGCAAACTTGCCACAATATTTGCTATCGCATCAATAAAGGTAGTAATAAACGCACCAGAACACCAGACCATGATTTCCAAAAAGACTACGAACTCGGTCCCTAGTCCACTACCATGATAGTAGTTAATTTATCACAATTTCGAAACATTTCATCTTCATCAAATCTAAAGGTAATCTAAAGTAGACATTCACGCTAGGGTATACCTGATAAGTTTGCCTGTACAGTTATACCTGTCAGGTAAGCTTGTGTGGAAGCCTGCACAGTTGTGCAACATATACGCGTAAAACTTAACTATACTTACAGGCAAACCTAGCGAGTATGGCTACCTTAAATCATAAATCACCAGGGAGTTCAACCACTGGCAAAATAACAGTCTTAGGGAATTTTAAAGCTTATTGATACTACAAATTAAATGCGGGATTTCAGACTAGAACAAATAAAAACACAACCTAATACAGTCAATACTTCGTCGATTTACATTTTTTTTTAAGTTACCGGTTAAAAAAATCTCCTTGTAACCAATTAAACTCACGTATAACTACCATTATTTTTTTTTCTACGAATAACATTCAAAAAGATCTAAGTAATTCGGAACCACTACAACATTCATAACATTAAAATTTTATTTACTAATATTCGTAATCCAAAAATACCTAATTTCTTAACCCTATAATGTCTAAACAAAAGTGATGTTTCGTTCCTAATTTGATCTTCCGATATCTTCGTACATTTTTCGTATCATTTCACGACATACATATTCTGACTTCCGATACAAATATTCAATTTCAGTGGTGAAGACAGATTTACAACGATCGTACATTAAAACCAGAATGATATTACTATACATAATACTACTAGACTTAAGAACTGCATGTTCATTTTTTATTTCCTAAGTTGAGTAAACATATATTTCGCAAATGTGAATATTAAACATACATTTATACTGATACAGAACATCTTATCAATATCTACTGAACAATACATTTATGTTTTTGACATACGTTTAATATCAGTAGAATAAGCTCTGAAATATTACCACCATATTTAAATATAATACTTTCTGAAATTGTTGGTTAACAGGAGTCATTTAAATACGAGTGGGGTTTCCTAATTAATGACATATCTTAAAGATTCAAATGCAAACATCTATGAAAGCTGAACTACCGAACACAAATTGACTTTTATATCAGTTTAAAAATACACGCAAACTTGCCACAATATTTGCTATCGCATCAATAAAGGGGGTAAAAACGCACCAGAAGATCAGACCATTATTTCCAAAAAGACTACGAACTCGGTCCCTAGTCCACTACCATAATAGTAGTTAATTTATCACAATTTCGAAACATTTCATCTTACATAAAATAAATCTAAAGGTAATCTAAAGTAGACATTCACGCTAGGGTATACCTGATAAGTTTGCCTGTACAGTTATACCTGTCAGGTAAGCTTGTGTGGAAGCCTGCCAAGTGTTGTGCAACATATACGCTCCGGGTTTACCTGTAACACTCAACTATACTTACAGGCAAACCTAGCGAGTATGGCTACCTTAAATCATAAATCACCAGGGAGTTCAACCATTGGCAAAAAAACAGTCTTAGGGAATTTTAAAGCTTATTGATACTATAAATAAATGAGGGATTTCAGACTAGAACAAATAAAAACACAACCTAATACAGTCAATACTTAGTCAATTTGTAGAATTTTTAAATAGACATCTCTTAGCCTAACAGCACAAATAACAGTAAAGCTTGAACTACATTAGAACGACGCACACGTGTAACGCTCCTGATTTGAATGTATTACGACGTCGCATGGCGTCGATCTCGTGTAGCTCTACAAGTCTAGTATCCATATAAAATGTATGGAGACCGACGCGTCTAGATCGGCGTGTGTGGTAAGTACACGTGTGCGCAGTGTAGTTCTACCTTTACTTTCAAAATACGCGTGGCGTAACCGCCTTAGGCGCACCACCGCTATACCTCATCCTTCTTACATATGCGAATGTTTCATAATAAAACAACAATAACAAAGATATGGTTTCTTCGGGCATTGATCACAGAACGTGGTGACTTTTGAAACCCTTTTCTTTACTCTTTCAGTGCCCCAGAACAGTGCCCAAAGCTTCAAGCAACTGACGCAAGGCTGGCGTCGGCACCCAGTTCCGATAAGATTCGTCAGTTTATGTCCCTTGTGCTTTTTCTTATTTCTCCTTTCTGTTGGTTAAAATAAATTATAAGTTTAAAGCATTTATCGTCTAGGAAACCTTAACTTTAGCTTGCACTTATAAAAGAGAATCTTACAGTTAGCATCAAGTTCATTTCAGCATCCCAGGTTTCAATCAAGTAGGTTTGATAAAGAAATAACAAAGCAGTTTTTAAAAAGCAACTCAAAATGAATAAAAAAATAACAATAAACTTACACAGTGAATGAGTAAAATTTAATTTAAAAAAGTCACTCCAATGATGTCAGATTCTGCTGCTAAATATAATACTTTCTGAAATTGTTGGTTAACAGGAGTCATTTAAATACGAGTGGGGTTTCCTAATTAATGACATATCTTAAAGATTCAAATGCAAACATCTATGAAAGCTGAACTACCGAACACAATTTGAATTCTTATATCAGTTTAAAAATACACGCAAATTTGCCACATGATTTGTTATCGCATCAATAAAGGTGGTAAAAACGCACCAGAAGATCAGACCATTATTTCCAAAAAAGACTACGAACTCGATCCCTAGTCCATTACCATAAAAGTAGATAATTTATCACAATTTCGAAATATTTCGTCTTACTTAAAATAAATCTAAAGCCTACACGCTAGGGCTAGGTTTGCCTGTACGGTTATACCTGTAAGGTAAGCTTGTGTGGAAGCCTGCACAGTTGTGCAACAAATACGCTTTACCTGTAAAACTCAACTATACTTACAGGCAAACCTAGCGAGTATGGCTACCTTAAATCATAAATCACCAGGGAGTTCAACCACTGGCAAAATAACAGTCTTAGGAAATTTTAAAGCTTATTGATACTTTATAAAATGCGAGATTTCAGACTAAAACAAATATAAACACTACCTAATACAGTTAATACTTTGTCGATTAATATAACAAAAAAAAAGTTACCGGTTAAAAAAATCTCCTTGTAACCAATCAAACTCACGTTTAATTAACATTTATTTTTTTCTACAGATAACATTCAAAAAGATCTAAGTAATTCGGAACTACTACAACATTCATTACATTAAAATTTTATTCGTAATCCAAAAATACCTAATTTCTTAACCCTATAATGTCTAAACAAAAGTGATGTTTCGTTACTAATTTGATCTTTCGATATCTTCGTACATTTTTTGTATCATTTCACGACATATATATTTTGACTTCCAATACAAATATTCAATTTCAATGGTGAAGACAGATTTACTCCGATCGTATATTAAAATCAGAATGATATTACTATACATAATAGCTATGACTTAAGACTTGCATGTTCATTTTTTACTTCCTAAGTTGAGTAAATATATATTTCGCAAATGTGAATATTAAACATACACTTATACTGACACGGAACATCTTATCAATATCTACTGAATAATACATTTATGTTTTTGACATACATTTAATATCTGTAGAATAAGCTCTGAAAAATTACCACCTTATTTAAATATAGTAGTTTTTGAAATTGTTGGTTAAAATACGAGTGGGGTTTCCTAACGCTATAAACATATCTTAGAAGAAGAAAAAATTCAAATGCAAACATCTATGAAAGCTAAACTACATAACACAAATTGACTTTTTATATCAGTTTAAAAATACACGCAAACTTGCCACATTATTTGTTATCGCATCAATAAAGGTGGTAAAAACGGACCAGAAGACCAGACCATGATTTCCAAAAAGACTACGAACTCGGTCCCTAGTCCATTATCATAAAAGTAGGTAATTTATCACAATTTCGAAATATTTCGTCTTACTTAAAATAAATCTAAAGGCTACACGCTAGGGCTAGGCTTGCCTGTACGGTTATACCTGTAAGGTAAGCTTGTGTGGAAGCCTGCACAGTTGTGCAACATATACGCGTAAAACTCAACTATACTTACAGGCAATCCTAGTGAGTATGGCTACCTTAAATCATAAATCACCAGGGAGTTCAACCACTGGCAAAATAACAGTCTTAGGGAATTTTAAAGCTTATTGATACTACAAATTAAATGCGGGATTTCAGACTAGAACAAATAAAAACACAACCTACAGTCAATACTTCGTCGATTTACATTTTTTTTTAACTTACCGGTTAAAAAAAATCTCCTTCTAACCAATTAAACTCACGTATAACTACCGTTTATTTTTTTCTACAGATAACATTCAAAAAGATCGAAGTAATTCGGAACCACTACAACATTTATTACATTAAAATTTTATTTCCTAATAATCTTAATCCAAAAATATTAATTTACGACCGTATTTCTTAGCACTATAATGTGATGTAGTGATGTTTTGTTACTAATTTGATCTTCCGATGTCTTCCGTACATTTTTCGTATCATTTCACGACATACATATTCTGACTTCCGATACAAATATTGAATTTCAGTCGTGAAGATTCGATCCGATCGTACATTAAAACCAGAATGATATTACTATACATAATAGCTAATACTCAAGAACTGCATGTTTATTTTTTATTTCCTAAGTTGAGTAAACATATATTTCGCAAATGTGAATATTAAACATACATTTATACTGACACATCTACTGAATAATACATTTATGTTTTTGACATACATTTAATATCAGTAGAATAAGCTCTGAAAAATTACCACTATATTTAAGTAAAATAGTTTTTGAAATTGTTGGTTAACAGGGGTCATTCAAATACGAGTGGGGTTTCCTAATTAATGACATATCTTAAAGATTCAAATGCAAACATCTATGAAAGCTGAACTACTTAACATAAATTGACTTTTATATCAGTTTAAAAATACACGCAAATTTGTCACATTACTTGCTATCGCATCAATAAACGCACCAGAAGACCAGACCATGATTTCCAAAAAGACTAAGAACTCGGTCCCTAGTCCACTACCATAATAGTAGTTAATTTATCACAATTTCGAAACATTTCATCGTACATAAAATAAATCTAAAGGTAATCTAAAGTAGCCATTCACGCTAGGGTATATCTGACAAGTTTGCCTGTACAGTTATACCTGTCAGGTAAGCTTGTGTGGAAGCCTGCCAAGTGTTGTGCAACATATACGCTCCGGGTTTACCTGTAACACTCAACTATACTTACAGGCAAACCTAGCGAGTATGGCTACCTTAAATCATAAATCACCAGGGAGTTCAACCATTGGCAAAAAAACTGTCTTAGGGAATTTTAAAGCTTATAGATACTATAAATAAATGAGGGATTTCAGACTAGAACAAATAAAAACACAACCTAATACAGTCTATACTTAGTCAATTTGTAGAATTTTTAAATATCTTAGCCTAACAGCACAAATAACAGTAAAGCTTGAACTACATTAGAACGACGCACACGTGTAACGCGCCTGATTTGAATGTATTACGACGTAGCATGGCGTGGATCTCGTGTAGCTCTACAAGTCTAGTTTCCATATGTATGGAGACTGACGCGCCTAGATCGGCTTGTGTGGTAAGTACACGTGTGCGCAGTGTAGTTCTACGTTTACTTTCAAAATACGCGTGGCGTAACCGCCTTAGGCGCACCACCGCTATACCTCATCCTTCTTACATATGCGAATGTTTCACAATAAAACAAACATAACAAAGATATGGTTTCTTCGGGCATTGATCACAGAACGTGGTGACTTTTGAAACCCTTTTCTTGACTCTTTCAGTGCCCCAGAACAGTGCCCAAAGCTTCAAGCAACTGACGCAAGGCTGGCGTCGGCACCCAGTTCCGATAAGATTCGTCAGTTTATGTCCCTTGTGCTTTTTCTTATTTCTCCTTTCTGTTGGTTAAAATAAATTATATCTTTAAAGCATTTATCGTCTAGGAAACCTTAATTTTAGCTTGCACTTATAAAAGAGAATCTCACAGTTAGCATCAAGTTCATTTCAGCATTCCAGGTTTCAATCAAGTAGGTTTGATAACGAAAAAACAAAGCGTTTTTTAAATAGCAACGTAAAATGAATAAAAAAATAACATTAAACTTACACAGTAAATAAGTAAAATTTAATAAAAAATAGTCACTCCAATGATGTCAGATCCTGCAAGCTTAAAAAAAATTAACAGATGATACCACTCGTTAATTACTAGTGTATTTATTTTATTTACAGGTACATAGATTAATTTTAAAATAATGCGAATGACACTCTAAGGCTTGTCGTTATCAATATTTTAGGAACTAAAACAGGTCAAAGTAAAATAAGACAAGTCCAAGAACATTTCCGTCACATGGTATCTGAAAGTCAACGCGTATTTGGTACACATACTAAAATCCTAACACACAAAATATGTTTGAGTAGCCTCATCTCGGCATTATTTACTAGCCTATTTAGATACAAATACCCTGAACATTATATTACTTTTACACAAAATACAAGTAAAATGAAATATCTTTGACATAATCATCGACAACCTTCATTGTATACTATGTTACTGCAATTTAAAAAAAAAATCGATGTTTGAGTTTGTAAAAAGTAATTGCCAACCAAAATGAAGCCTTATCGATAACAACTCAAGGAATAGTTTCCACATAAAGTCCATCAGGGGTCTTCTCATACACAGGGGGTGTGTGCGTATGTTCGTTAGATATGCATACGAGCTCGTAGTCATCGTTGACACAGAGGCAGACGCTACATTTCCATCTTATTCGTCCAGAACAGTACCACCTTTCACCTCCAGTCATCGGCGCAGGATTTGTGAAGGAATACCCGTTCAGCATCAGCAATGTGGCGCCGTTTACCGCTGTCACAACTGACACTGGAATGTGATGGGAATTTGAATAGAGTCTGGATAAGTTTTACATTGCATTGATCAGGTGCAATTTTATTGTTGACATCAATCGGTTAAAAAATAGTGGAAAATAAACACGATTTATGGCAATCGCTAACAATAAAAGAACATCCGTAATGTCGATTTGGTTGTAGTGGCGTGGAAATAAAATTAAAATTTTGTGAACCTTGATCTATCAAGATTATCTAGATTATCTAGGTATTGTGATTGAAAAGCTGGCAAAATCATTAAGACTATCACTAATTATAATTTAGGTGTCTTTAAGACTAGAGTGAATAGGCTCTTAATAAACTAGTGCGCCTCACCATCAACGATTGCATCACTGCTTACCATCAGGAGGGATCTAAGAAAAACGACGACGATTGGCTCGCCAATGTATGAAAGGCGCAAAGCGATCCCCACTCTGACGCCGAGCGCTCAAGATCCATGCTGATACCTAAACCTAAAGCGCGAACTTCACTAGACCGACGCACACATAGACCACGCCTGATTTGTACGTTGCGGCGCATTGCGTAGCTTGGATATAATGTAGCTCTGCAAGTCTTGTTGCAAAATGTATGCAAACCGACGCGCCTAGATCGTACGTGGCCCACGTACGTGAGCAATGTAAAGCATTATTTAAGATGACCTGTCAACTGTGCACTGAGTGCCAGTTGTTTTTACGTTAACACGATAGAACGTTTGTCTGACTCTCTGATTGGTCGAGAGCTTGGAGCGTGCCAATCGGAGCGCCGAACGTCATAAACATGGCGATCGGGTTAACGTCAAAAAAACTTGAACTTGTGAAGTCCGATGGCTCAAAGGGAGTACGCTCCACTACATAATAAATCAAATCCAATATGGAATAAATGAAAAAGTTAATACATAAGCAAAACTATATTTATTCTAAAAAAAAAATGGATTTCTATAATTTAAATTGTTTATTTAAAACACATTGTTGCGTTATTTTCTTTTAGAGTTCAAGATTAAAATAAAATACTCAAGTAGGACACGCCTTTGCATAACTTACTTTCCAGCAATAGGTCAGTACTTTTAAAAAATATGTATGTGCAATACAGGTATTATAAGTCTAAAACAAACTGCGCGGTTCGAAATAGCAGGTCCAATGGAGAAGAACCGGCAAGAAACTCCATAGATACTTTCAAAAAAACATATTTTAATGACACCCCTTTGTTGGGGCAGTCAGACCTAATTAACATTATATGAACGACACGAAGTTTTTTTTTAACATTTTTTCTTTTGTTTTTTTTTTTTATAAAAAAAAACCTAAAAATACAACAATGATAAGAAAAAAATAACTGAAGCAAATTTTAACAAATATAATAAAATTCTAAAACGTTGAGTTATTTCGTCTAGTTACCTAACTTTAAAAAGAGGAACACATTTTTCCACTAAAAAATAATAATAAGTAAAATATAGATACCTACGTATTACCTACGCTTATGTTTCATTAATAAAAAATATTATATGTATTACTAAGGATGCGCGAAAATAGGCTTATTTGTCAGAACTTAATTAAGTATTATAAGTACATATTTCTAAAAAAAATACCATTCTTGTAAATAAATCGGTTCTGAGGTAGATATGTAAAGTTATACCTACTTAAATTGACTACTTACCTAAAAATATTTAGCCACCGTTTATAGAATTGCTTAATATCTAAATACATATAGATGTAGAGATGTTATTTTTTGCAAAATAAAAATAAAAACTGCCACTAGTTATTTTAACACAACGTGACCCACTACATTAATTATAGGTACTTACTATAACTGTAATAAATATAAGTTTACCTCAAAATTATGCGATCAAAACGAATTATTTCCTTACCTATACTATGTTTAGTTAAAATCCCTTTAATTTCACCATTTAATTTATTGTTCCAAGACGATACTAATTTTTAATATTTATCAACTAATTGTACTTCAATCAATGACATTGTAATAAAACTTTAATCGTAAACTTAATTCGCCTATTTTATTTTTACAAGATTACCGTTTTATGTATTAATAAATTGTGAATATACATTTATGTCAATACAATAAATATTAACGAATTAACCATACAACACACTGTGCAGATTGATGTATCCCATTTTTAGTTTCTGAGTATAAAACACACAAAGTGCCCGAAAAATCGTTGACTATGCTGTATAGAATTGATAAAAAGTCGAATTTTTCGAACCGTAGCGTTGCCAATAGTTACCTATCTCTAAATACAACTATAGTCGCTGCCTTATGAACTGAGTCGTCGGGTCATAAATCGAGACAAACTAATTACATTGATTACATACGTAACGCTAGATATAAGTCAATCAACAACCTATGACAGGGGATCGTAACTGTCTCTTTGACACTGCCGGCCTCATCTAGTTTAAAATGACGAAAAAATAAAATTTGACGTACAAAAGTGCTACGCTAGTACTTACTATATTAGTGTATTACATTGCAATGAGTCACACATAAAGTTGTAAATAAGTACAACTTAATCATAAGACATATATTTGTGTAAATAATAAATTTTCTATCTTAAAATTAAAAATAGCAATACTTAGAGCCAAAGCTAAGTAAAGCGCGCGAGCACACGCGCGGGGCACCCGTCACGTGACATCGCGCGTGTGTCCATGTGCGATGGTCCCCGTCAAAGTGGCTGTATAGTCTTTGATCCCCGTAGTGGAAACCGGATCATTACCTGTAGCTATTTCAATTTAACGGTGTGCATGTAGTCGTGTCGATGGAGAACTATAATGTATTATAACGTAGCAAAACAGACGGTGATGGGACCCCCACGGAAACTTACGCCCACAGGCTACAATCCTTACTTACAAAAAAAAAACTTATGTGCTAAAATAAACATGCTTCGGCTTCTCCTCTCCCTCCGGCGGTTTGTGGCAATGTGTCTCCTTCCGCGAGACTACATTCAGGTTATCATCTGTGGTCATACGTGCTTTACAATCCTCACTCTTGCTCGATGTACACTTCCAAACGGTGCCCTTCTTCGATTTTGCACTTCGGGAGTACGTGTAAGATTTGTAAAAAAGAACATATTGCCCCTTTCTTTTTGTCTTTATTAGTACGGGACCTGAATAAGAGAGAAAACATTAATGTAACTACTAAGTGGTTACGTGTTTTTGTTTGCAAATAAAATCAAATAAAATTAAAAAAAAAAACTCAAGAAACACAAGATTGTTTTTGTTAAGTACTTTTTCTCTAACATTATAATACCATTCTGCGTACTCGTATTTTTACCTTAAAACTTTGTTTACGCTGTTTTACCATTTTTTGTTTTTAACTCGAACCTGGTTGGGTGCAATAAAACTCCAAGCTTAGGAATCATGATTCATTTAATTCGTTTAGTAAGTACTATGTTATTATTCATTTATTAAGTAATATTCGATACATTTTGGGTAATTTTTGTCCTACTTATTACTACTTTTTTTAATATAACAACATCCCTTATTTTTTAAGAAAATCATCAAACCATCATAAGACTCTCTGTGTCCTTTGAGTTCAAGGACTATGGTATGGTGCTTTTATCTGACAATAGATGCTATTAAAAAATAATTTTCAAATATATAAAAAATAAGTCATATAATTAATAATTATTTACACATCACACCTTAATATCTACTGACTGACATCATATATCTACAGCTGCCGATTCTTATAAAAAAGCATGATTACATATTTTATTACTTATTTTTACTTTTACTTTTTACCTTGAATCGGGTGGGTGCAATGAAACTCCAAGCATAGGAATCATAATTCATTTAATTCGTTTAGTAAGTACTATGTTATTATTCATTTAATTTATAATAATAATATTGTAATTGTTTTGTAATTTTCGATACATTTAAGGTAATTTTTGTCCTACTTATTACTACTTTTTTTAAATTATATATTAAAAAAAAATTAAGGGATGTTCCCTTAATTTTTTTTTTTTTTTTTTGATAA
Organism: Mythimna lalbum; assembly: GCA_949319445.1. NCBI lineage: Eukaryota > Metazoa > Arthropoda > Insecta > Lepidoptera > Noctuidae > Mythimna > Mythimna lalbum. The sequence continues at coordinate 18,454,462 of OX439356.1, read as the reverse complement.
AATCATCAAACCATCATAAGACTAAGACTCGCCTGCGTCCTTTGAGTTCAAGGACTGTGGTCACTTTTTAAAATACTGCTTTTAATCTGACAATAAATGCAATTAAAGATTTATTTTAAAATAAATAAAAAATAAGTTATATAATTAAAAATTATTTACAGAAAACACCTTAATATCTACTGACTGACATCATATATCTACTGATGCCGATTCTTATAAAAAAAAAAACATGATTAGTTATTCGATTTTTAGAATACCTTTTCGGATATGATCGTATTCATAATATATAATTATCTCAATTTATAATGTTTTTATTTTAAGTTAAAGCTGTCATGAAAACAAATTTAATTGCGAAGTAAAAAGCATTCTAATTTTGTGTTAAATACTTTTCTTTTTACTAATTGTTATAGTTTTTAGTTGTACCTTACTAACATGTACACAACATCAATATTATATAAACAAATAAAAACTGACATCTAGTCTTGATCCATCTAAAAATAAACGTCCTTCAAATTTTTATTTTTAATTTAATAAAAATAAAACCTGTAAGTGACCTCACCATGAATTCCGTGCAAATGCTCAATTCCGTTTTATATTATGTATCTCTTTCTAGGGATCTATAGGGATCTTGATAGATAAGCGAAATTAAACATCGTAATTTTGGAAGACTTTCGATGTCCCTGCCACCCTGTATGTGATTTATAAGTAAACAGACGACTGCGTTTTAAATTAATTACATATATACCTTTAAATTATTTCAAACAATGATTAGACAGGCACAAACTTAAAATTAATAAATTGTATTTAAAAAATATAATACTAGGTACTAGCTGACTCGGTAAAAGTTGTTCTGCTATATGTATAAATTATTCAAAGAAAAATAGGGGGTAGAAAAATAGCCTACGACCTATTCTCAGACCTACCAAATATACACAAAAAAAAAACATAAAAATCGGGCAAGCCATTTCGGAGTAGGATAACAAACACTGCGACACGAGATTTTTATACATATTCGATTTAAAATAAATTATATTAAAAAATATATAATAAATTGTACTACAATAAACGTAAATACCACATACAAGTGCTAATGTTGCCAGTTGTCAACATGACTTTAAACATTGTATGTAACGTTGAGATCATTTTTATCTAGTAAAATCATTTTTTTTAATAATACAAACTAGCTTTTGACTGCGATCCCACTTAATTGTATAAGCAGTGATGCTATCGTTGATAGTGGGGCGCACTAGTTTATTGAGAGCCCCTATTCACTCCAGCCTTGAAGACGCTCTTTCATACTCTTGTCTACGTGATACCGTAATGGCGAAAATATTTCGAGCCATGATTGTGATCATGGTATACCTGCAGGACTCTATTATCGTAGTCAGTTACAACGTTAACTTTGCACTTCCTGGAGTTTCTTGACGAGCAGTACCATTTAATATGAGTATCTTTTCTTGATAAATAACTCTTGTTATATGTGTAACCCCGGTATACCAATTTAGGCTCACCACGTGTTGATTTGACCACAAATGCTGGAAACCGAAAGTAATTTTATAATATTGGGTCTTTTCATATAACCGCCCATGTCGGATTGGTCCCGAGCACAAAAAAGATGAAAGAGGCTACAATGGCCTTGTAGGCAGGGCAGACGTGCCTCTAAATATGATCATACTCATAATTGACACAACCAATAGCAAACTTGCGATCTAAGTGTGCGTGGTCTGGTAGTTGCGTAATGCGCGTTCGTGTTGGTTTATTGCCTGTAGTGGAAGTTAAAGGGTGGGAGACAAGCGGCGACACTCATAGTACAAATCGGAAAGTATTTCCTTTCTAACCTCTTTCATCTTTTCTGTTGTCCCAAGAGTGTTTTCGCGTCCTATTCGTCAGGGTCATGTTTACGACTGGACACTTCATCTCATTTATCGCTTTTTAATCCCCTTAGGTGACAGAAGAGCTGATGAGCTGCATAAACTGGTCGCGGATGTGCGACCCTGGCGGATTAAACGCGAGTGTTTGTCTGATATATCCGACGTGGACGGTTAATAGGTGCAATGCAGCGTCTATTAATTCATGAATCCCCAAGCGACCACCGGTGGCCGCGCATCTATTGTCTTACTATTGTGTCTCTAATTGACGGTATCTGAAGGGTTAATGAATGTTAGGTTTAATTTAAACAAGCTATTTAAGCAGGTTTTTATTTATTTACTTTTATATACGAGTAGGTATATCTATTAGCTTAAGGTATTGCGGAATTATATAATAAGCCATAACAATGTTAGCGATAAACTTATTATAGTCAGTCTATAAAGCCTAACGACTTGGGAAATTCGTATAAAATTTAATTATTTAAAAAATACTTGTATTCGATATTTCTTATAAGGTTCTTGTATTAGTAAACAATGATCAAGATCTCTTAATCAGCCTTGATTATTGAACCAGTGTTGACTACATCAGATTTCATTTTGCCCTAATAATAACCCAAGTTGTTTGACTTTTTAGACAGATTTTGGCTGGGAACTAAGTCCTCAAACGTAGTATCCAAGCCAAAATCTTATTCCATGTCTTCGTATGAATACAGTTTCTTTTTTACCATTAAAACACGAATTTAACACTTTCTGTTTTAATATTTGGTGCAAATGTAGGTGCAAAATAGTTAGTTCTCGGCAAGTATCGCCGAGTTAGTTCTACACTACAATAAAATTCTCAGCTCCATTTTAATGAGATCGCGCCTATTGTTATGATTTTAGATATTGTCCAGTTGTGCAAAATAACACCAATGGTACATCACAATATCCACTAGGAATAAGGCCAGTAAACTTTATTAAAAAAAATTACGCCAAAAACTTCTTTGCGATAAACTGCTTCCTTCTTTTTGTCTACATAAAAAAACTGAGTATTTTTTTTTTTGTAGGTTACATACAGCTGCAAGCGTTTTCATCATCTTCCTGCCCTTGTCCCGTTTTATTTGGGGTCGGCGCAACACGTTTTTTTCTTCCATTCTGTCCTGTCACTCGTCATGCTATCACTAACTCCCTTTTCTTTCATATCACTTCTCACACAATCCATCCATCTTTTCTTTGGCCTCCCTCTCCCCTTCCATCCATCCACATGTAAACTCATAACTTTTTTAGCAACATGCGTTTCGTCCCTCCTTTTCACATGACCATACCAAGACAAACGATTTCCTTTCAGCTTTTCAGTCACTGGCGCCACTTTCAAACTTCCCCTAATATACTCATTTCTCACTTTATCCATTCTTGTCACACCACACATCCATCTTAACATTCTCATCTCTGCTACATGCAATCTTTTTTCATCCTTCTTTTTCACAGCCCAACATTCTGATCCATACAGTACGACAGGCCTTATCACGGACTTGTAGATTTTACCCTTCAACTTGAGGGGCATCCGTGGGTCGCAAGTGGTTCCCGTGACCTGTCGCCATTTCATCCATCCTGCATTGATCCGATGTGTTACGTCCCAGTCTACCTCACCATCCCCTTGGACGAGCGACCCTAGGTACCTAAAGTCGGAACAGATCGGTATGGGCGTTCCGGCGAGAGCTAAAGGCACAGGATTGGAGAGACCGCCGAAATCGCAGAACAAGTACTCGGTTTTGGTTCTGCTCAATTTCAGGCCAACACTCTCCAGTCTGTGCCACCACACCTCCAATCTGTTCTGGACCTCTAGGCCACTCTCGTAAGTAAGTAAGTAAGTAAGTAAGTAAAACTTTATTTGTTTAAACATGGTGTACATGATACATTGCATGCAAGATAGTAGGTAATGAAGTATAAGTTCTAGCATGTTCAGCCGCATATCGTGGCGTACAAATATTTAGGAAGAGATGGTGCATAAACCGTGATCATCAAAATTTCATAGGTACTTGTTAAATTTAGTTTAGGTATGATTACATTTCAATAGCATAGTTCTAGATATAATTCAATTTCAAATAGTCATTATACAAATTAGATAGTACAATTATCATTAAAATGTCAATTTTTTTTTTCAAATAAAAAATAATAATAATAATAATAATACAATACACATGTCAACAGCATAATTTTAAATAAATTTGAATGTCAAAAGTAGTCAATAAGATAATAATTTGCTGTCATTAAAATTACAATTATTCTAGATAAAAAAAAAAAAAGTATAATAATAGTAAAACAATACAATACATGTCGACAGCATTTTAAATTAAATTCAATGTCGAAGCAGTCAATAAAATTACGAATTACTGTCATTATTAAAATTACAATTATTTAGTATCAATTATTCAAACAAAAAAAAAAAAAAAATTATACAAAACAATATTAAAAATGTAATATTGTCATCTCAAAAACGAAGAAAATTGTCCTCTCGGCAACCAGAACAATGTCATCGGCAAACAACATACACCAGGGAGCCTCTTCCTGGATGTCCGACGTCAGAGCGTCCATTATCATCAGGAAGAGCTGCAAGCGTTTTGAAGAAAATTATTTAAGTACATAAGTCTTTTAATTATTTAAGTAAGAGTTTAATTTAATTTTTCTTACTTTCTCCACTTGGCTAGCTGTTCTAAGAATTCTGTTATATTGAATTCTTCTAAAAGCTTTTCGTGTTTTGTTTTTGTTCGCTCATTGTTTAATCTTTTCTTTTTTTCATAATGCACAGGGCGTTCGATTTTTAAATTTTCTTTTCTTCTTGCTCTTTTCGGATTCAGTTTTTCTTTCAAACCTAAAAGTTGTTTTATATTTTTAATAATTTTAGGTCCTGGTAAACAAAAATTAATGCAAGTTTTATTGAGGACGTAGTTTTAAAACTTCACAATTTAACTATTAGGTATTCTGTAGGTGATTTAGTTTAAATAATACACTTAAATATTATTGGAATCAAGTCATTTAATGAATTTTTAACATAAACAGTCTTCTAAAAAAAATTTGGTAAATTATAATCACAGATAATCACAACACGTCTAAAAAAACATCTCAAATCGTTTTAGATACGCAAAATGCAGTCTTTAAAAAACGTTAAATAAAATAACTAAAAACTTATGGAACGCACATACCGGTCATCACATAAATTAAGTAAAAAAAAAACAATCTTAAACATAAATACAAAAATGAGATCTTTTTATAACATGCCAAAATAACATGGGTATCTTTAGATTATGTTTTTTTGACTTTAATTAATTTAAACAAAATTTAATCAAATTTAAAACTCCATTTTTAACAATATTGAACGTTACTTTGGCAAAAATTTGATAAAGAAAGTTAGCAAAATAAACTTTTGTAAAGTTTACGCTAGGAGTAACCTTATAACCATATATCTAATGAAAAAATTTGTTTTTTTTTTTTAAGTACAAGACCCTACAATTATTGTTAGGTACATAAGGTGAAAGCTAGGGGCCCGAGCATGGCAATATCCTCGCTTGATTGCGCTAAAATTTTTCGCTTATTTAAATTTTACATTAACACTGCGAATTAAATGGATTTTGAGGCAATACTTTGACTAAGTCCAATAGTGTGAAATTTCCGATTTCAGCAAATACCATTTCGTTGACTTTATAAAGGTTTTACACAATAAAAACAGAATAAACTAAAAAAAAATTGAGCTTCACCTTCGGACCTGTAGTTTTCAAAAATAAATTTAAAACAGACTTCAAAAATAAGGGGCGGCTCTACAAATACAAATTACAGTTTAATATAAGCCATGTAAATGTAACTCTGCTAATCAATCTTTTCGATATACTCTTCATCATCATCTTCTTCCGAATTGGTTGCTTCAATCAACTGTCTTTTCGACAGCCTTTGGTATTTACCCTCTTTATTGACACAAAACACTGGAGGGGGATGAGTATGATTACCCTTCAACACATGAAACTTTCCAGTGTTACTAAGAGTTACCTGAGCTTTACACTTCTTAGAGCATCGAGAAGAACAAGCCCAAGTAACCCTGTGTTTGCTTGTACAATTCTTCGCGAAAGTATACTTTTCGAACACCAGTAATTCATTGCCTTTTTTCGACGCTATAAAGTGTATCTCTGGAACAATACATCATTTGTCATTGTTTCAATACTAAGGTCTTTTTTACGTGGGTAGGATGACAGCAGGACAAAAATATGCATCTTTAAGATGGGAGAAAAGGATAGGTAGCTACATTGTATGAATCTGACAGCTGTCACCCCCACCATCCTAGAGCAATTGTTGTGTTTAATTAGCGGATAGGAACAAACGTTGAATAAAAGGCTTGTTTAAAACATTTTAATATAATATATTAAAGAGTCAATTTACAAAAACCAACACCATCATTCTAAGAAAGTAAAAATAAAATAGCATCAAATATACTCTATATCCGTTGGCAGTTTAATTTTAGGGGGAGGGTGAGTATGTCTGTCGTTATATTTCGTAACCCTGAAAGGTTGTTTGTCTTCATTCGTGGAGATGTTTGCTTTGCAGCCCTTTTTGTGGTGACTGGAACATGTCCAGTAATTACCGTATTTTTTATAGTTTCGCCAGGAGTACGTGTAGCCACGAAAAAACAGCATACCTTGGCCTCTTCGGTTTCTTGAAGGTATGATCAATGCATCTACAAATTATAAATATACTTAACGTGAAGTTTAGCTGTTGTGAGATACGCTGAACTTCAATATACTATCTCTAAATTGTTTTATGAAGATAACCGCATGAAGTTTCTCTTAAATAGGTGTGATTCCCCCTAAATTCTTAAACTGTTTTCAAGGACCTTGGAATAGACCAAGGATACTAAAAGTAAGTCAAGAGAAATCAATCATCTTCTATGTCTTGATTTTTGCATACGTGTAGGGTAGGTCTTCTAGCTTCTAGTTTGAACAGATACAATAGAATATCATGTTTTTACTCCGAGTGGATATCACCTGATTACCAGAACATAAGAAAGACTAACTTAGAATTAGCCAACCTACGGAGAGATTTTTGGGTTTAAAGCGTCCTACTGCTACCAGTCCCAGGACCTCAAATCCTCAGTCCTCGGACAGACGTGACGTCCTCGTTGTTTGGGAGATAAACAGTTAGCAGTGTAGCAGTTGATGTTATGCCAATGGGATATTAATATGTGCGTATTATTATTATGTCCTTCATTTGTAGTATTTCATAGGTATAGTACGGTCGAAATATTATGACCACTCCGAACTGCGAATTAATTGGCTGCACAGTAATTATTTTTAAGTATCATAATGTTGAATGCGTATTTTTTCAGTGGGTGCAATAGTTCGAAGCGCCGATATATTTTGACCATACTGTATTTAATATCTATTAAGAAGTAGTATATACTTATACATGCTACTATATATTTATGATTTTTGTGGTTATAACATCAAGAATACTCCTACAAATAATTTAAAGGTTGAATAAAAGAATTTGATCATTAATAATATTTTAATGGCACAATTAGTATTTCAAAATGTTCTAAACGACTACACAGTAAAATACAATTGTAGGTACATTTTCATTCATACATTGTACCACTTTCACAAATATTAAAGGAAGACCACGTTAAAACACGAATATAGTAACAACAACTTGTTTAATTCATGAATCCCCAAGCGACCACCGGTGGCCGCGCATCTATTGTCTTACTATTGTGTCTCTAATTGACGGTATCTGAAGGGTTAAAGACTACAACTTCAAAATATACATTATTATTATTATTGTACTATTTTTTTATTTGGTATAAACTAGTGCTTGACTGCGATCCCACCTGATGGTAAGCAGTGATGCAATCGTTGATAGTTAGGCGCACTAGTTTATTAAGAGCCCATTCACTCTAGCGTTGAAAACAATTATAATCGGATGGGAAGACTGCAGCGTGTAGACTGTTTAACATATTTATATCCGTACTTTTTATCTAGGTATGCATAGTTTGAAAAAAAAAAAATAACATAATATATCATTAAATAAAAAAAAAAACAAATTTAGCAGTCAATACTGATATTACCATCGAGATCAAGTTTGTTTAAACTATCAATACAAAACCAAGTGTCATAGTATGTAGTTCGTTTACAACTTTACTACAAGTAAACTCCAAATAAGAAGGCCATGCTACTTATTATTTATAACTTTGTTTTAATAATTACAAAATAACTCAAAGCCTATACTCGCACACGAATAGGAACATATATTCATATAAAATATCACATTTTCATTATATATTGCACTAAAACTTACTAAAAACATAGTTGTAATAAATCAAGGCAGAATTGCATTGCGTGCACTAATCCTTGGTCTTTCTTTTTGCCTGGAATGTTTGTGGATGATACCACCTGGGGTTTGGATGATCACCGGCTCCGGATGGTTGTGGAGGCCTCTAATTTGCGTTATGTTGTGAGACCTATCAGTCGTGATGATTGAGGGGCACTGGCTCCTTCCGTACATGACACAGTACCAAGTCCTAACACCGTCCCTATTAGCCTTACACTGCTGACGGTACAGAAGACCGTTTAGGAATATCAGCTGAGCACCTCGAGTCGTTCTCATGTATCTAGCTGTAAATTATTTTAAAATAAATTACCTAGGTAGTCTTCATCGACAAAACAGGGTTTACAGATGGAATAAATACTGAAATCTAGTGCATGCAACAAATTACGCTCGACTTTTTTTGGTACACAACTTTCAACCGCTTGCTCAATATAAATACTACATGAATACTCACTTTTTTGATGCTATACCACGGCTTTCGTTAGTTTTTTTTTGTAAGCACGGTCAATAACTATTAAAAAACAATACCTGTACTTTCTCAGATCAAATATTTATTATTTTAGCGTACACATTACGGTCGAAATATCTTGACAGCTCTGAACTTCGAACAATTGGGTGCGCAGTAATTGTTTGAATCACCTGGCGAATGTGTATTGCGTATTTTTACGAGTAAGTGCAATTGCGCATAGTTCGGAGTGGCCAACATATATTAACCGTACCCTGTGAACTTCAGTGCTGGAGTTCCGGATTTTTTTTTTTCGCGATGAGGCATTTTTGGACGTCAACTTCGTAGGATCAAAGGTGATGGATAAGGCTTACGTTGGAACAAGAACCACCACTTTTATGGAAGGAAGTAGGCTTTATGTATTATATATGGCCATTTATTTGTAGGCAGTCCAGATGGGCATAAAACTGTAAACCTTGCAAGGAAATTCTTCATTATTATTACTTACCTTTGTTAAAGCAGATTTTTTTTATTTAGCTTTTATTTAGCCACTTTGTTAACCTACATTATACTGTTGATGTTTTAATTAAAAAAAAAAACAAGTACTTAGATCAGCACAAATTGTACTTTTAATAAGCGATAAAATAAATAGAAAACATTTTTGCAAAAAACAAAATCTTATTTAATATTATATAAATTTTAAACCTTTTTTTATTTGATATAAGCCAGAGCTTGACTTAAATCTTTATAGTTTGACCAGATCAGTTTTACTTTTCAAAACTTATATTTAATATCTAAGTACCTACTTAATAATTTAATTAATCAATTTGATAATACACATTATAAAATAACATTATAACACAAAACCATTATTATGTAAAGTATTATAAATGTATGTAATAAATAAAAAAGATATTGAATACCAACCAATAATTTAAAATGTATATTGCAAAAAAAAAAATACTTATCTCGCTAAAACCACTTAAACCTGTGGTTCAAATGAAATCAAGCCTCATCACAAACTAGAAAATTATTCAGTTCATTGTCACTAGTACCATTAACAGTTCCATAATGGAACTAGTAATGTTTTTTTGAATCACTAGTTTTATTATAAAATAATCTGGAAAGAATGGAACTTATGTTGATTTTTATTATCACTAGTTCCACATTATTTTTTTATTTTTTAAGGCACTTGATCTTTTTTTAAAGGGTGAAAAACAAAATACATCATATTACACGAAAAACAATGATCAGCATCATTCTAGATAATATTTATAAAAAAAAAAGGAAACAAAAAAATTGTGGCTGATCAAAAAATCACAAAGTACTTACCAATTCCACAGGTCACTGATTCGGCTATTACTGCTTTGCTTTGAAGCATGCAAAACTTACCTGAAAATAAATAAATGCTTTTAAGATAACAATAATCACATTTGTCTGCCTAGTCATCCCCTGACTATGTTGGAGTATTTTATTTGGAGCAACTGTCCAACTGAGCTGAACCTTCCTGGATTCTGGCTCTAACAACTGTCACAGATTTACAAATACAATCGAAAACAACAGTTTATCATCTTGAGCGTCTATCTTCTTATCCTAAAATATCTTAAGTGTCAATATATTTTGGACCTAGTGCATATGAACCTACACCACCTTATTAAAAGTTTTAGACTATCTATGGTAGTAAAGATAGACTGCCGAAACATAAAATTTTAAGGCATAATATAGTTTAGCATAACTTTTATTAGCATAATAATACTTTGGCATAATGCAAAGGTTAGGTAAGGTTTATAACGGCTTTGCATGCTTTGTGAAGCACGGGGAAACAGTAATGTCCTAGATAAACTAAGAAGGAAAGGATTAAAAAGTGCAAATTAGCAGTATTTATGGCAACAAGCATTATGGCAAAACATTAATGCCAAATAATATTATGCGTAATGATCATTATGCTGAATTTCATTATGCCAATGTAAATTATGACAATATATTTTATGTTTATCATTAATAATCCGAAAAGATCTACCTATGTAGGCACTATTTGGTGACAAGCATGTCTGTTTCATTACAGTAATGCATGTCTGTAATGAACCTAGGAGCTACAAATATAATTACATAAATTATAAATATATTCTTTTTTTGAGTGAAATAATGTGTTATAAAGATAAAAGTACATTTTTCAATAAAAAGATATTGTTTATGACTGCAGGATTGTTTGAAATAGATACCATGGCATATTGTAGTCTGACACTACATCTCGCTCTAACTCCAGGAGTTGTTTAATGATTTCTCATGTAAGTACAAAAATAGTTTATCCTTGAAAGTTGTGCATTGTATGAAAAAAGACATTTATTTAATAGCAAACATCATCTCCCATCTACAAATCAACTCTTCTACCCTTTTCCACAATATGTTTAGGTTGGTTTCCCGCCAACCATTACTATAAAATTGTATCACTATCTTCAGATAAAATGTAATCAATTGATTCCTTTGAACACAATACTCTTTTATAACTATATCTATAACTTATCTTTTATATTGTTGGCTAGAAATACCCATTTTTCAGTTTTACACTTTTTGGAGGGCTTTTTTAAAGATAAATGCCACTGTTTAGAAGATCTCAAAACTGATAGCATACTATCAATTGTATGACATACGATGTTTGTTTAACAATTACAATACGTTTTAAAACTATGGTGAAATAAAATGTACCTGATGTTAACAATGTTTTGCTGGATATATTCAACACATAACACATAACGCACTTAATTCACTATAAACGAATTTATCAACGACACTACACACTTGCAAATCACTCGTATTTGTTGTGAAATCACATGAAAGCTGACATTTTCAAAACAATAACAAGAAAACTGAATAAAATCTAGTCAACAAATTGGTCCAATTCAGATTTTTATGTAACGGCAATTCACAGAAATAAGCACACACATTTGTGTCCTGTACTACTGAATTTTTATCATTTGTGTACATAAACATTTTCAATTGGTCAAGCAACATCGTCAATTCAACATACAAGAAACTTATTATAAAACAAAATAAACAAGAAAACTTTTAGGTTATATCGGAGCGTCGAACAAATGTCAAACGTCACTGGTGGTTCAAGAAAAGGAAACAATCAGATAGCAAAGACGTGACTGGCGGGCGGCATGACGAAATAAAAAATAATATGGATGGAGTCTTTTGAAAATGATTATATTCGCATAAGAGCCCTGCAGGGTAAATCCCTGCAGGGAAATATTAAGCTGATTTTTTTTTATATCATGATTATGTTCATAAAATATGAAAACTACATTATTACTTACTTATCTTTCTACTGTTCTACTGCTGGTAAAGGCCTCCCTCCATTCCTTATAATTATTATTTCCGCCGCTAATCCAGTTCCTGCCAATTACCAAGGAAAACATATGTAAGGCTCTCTTACGTGGTTTGCCGTAACCGTAACCACGACGTGCGATTTCAGGGCACCAATTAGTGTTCCTACTGACCGGCCCAACGCTTAAAGCTCTTAATTAAATGAAATAAAGTTGAGAAGAAGACATGCAGCGTCAATGAATGCAATGTCTCAGTGGTTTAATTCTCTTTGTGTTGCACAGTTGCACCGTCCCTAAAAATGGTCATCAGTGTAAGTAAAAAGATGATGAAGTGAGTAATATATGTGGGCATGAAGATTTTTTTTCTGCCTACCTACAGGATAGGTGCCTACCTTAAAAAGCGAGCAGAATTTTATACTACTTACTGATAACGAAATAAATAACTGATAAGCGATATACTCGTTTCGTCGAGAGTTTAATACCGACTCCCGACTATCAACCGACTGACTCTGGAAAGATTCATAAAGGTATGGCAATATCTAGTGTTATCTGATTTTATTACTTATTTTGACTGAAAAAGCGTTTTAGGCAGAACAGACGATCAAATCGATTACCTACTCTGAAAATGTAAATTGCATGTGGGACGTAGGTACTCGTCGTATTTTTTTATTTTTTTTCTGTAAGAACATGTAATACCTTTTTTTTCTTTATAAATGTTTTCGTATACAACATTACCAATTTAATCGATATCTCTCTTCAAATACCGTCAATTAGAGACACAATAGTAAGACAATAGATGCGCGAACGCCGGCATTCGCTTGGGGATTCATGAAATTAATAGCGCAGTGGTATACCTTAATTCATGAATCCTCAAGCGACCACCGGTGGCCGCGCATCTATTGTCTTACTATTGTGTCTCTAATTGACGGTATCTGAAGGGTTAAGCCTGCAATACACGTTGGCCGAGCGTTGTCGAGTGAAGACCCATACCAACATCTGGAAAGTATATTTGCCTTGTCTTGCTATCGCTCGGTGTCGCTGGCTTAGTTAGTTGAGCAAAGATATGTGCCAACGTCAGCCAACGTGTATAGACCACATTTGGCGTAGCTTGTCACGACTCGCAACCCGTCGCATTCACTTGCCTCACTTCGGAGCGGTTTCGGTTTTTCTGCACAAATCAAAAGCGCTCGCGCGCACTCTCCCAACTTGTGGGCGTCTCCTCAAAACTCGTTTATGTTGGACATTTGCATTGGTTTCCTTCAAGCTTGCCGAACGTGTAGAGAGAAGCGCTTGCCTTGTGTCAATTTGCCTTTATTTGCCTAGGCTCGCATTGGTCTAAGCTGGGCCAACGTGTATTGCAGGCTATATAAGTAGATAAAGTATGAAATGTTGTCCTACTCCTGTTTATCTTTAATAAAAAAAGACATCAAAATCGTTTCAGTAGTACCTATAATAGTGAAAGCATTACAGACTGTCAGAGTTACTTTCACATTTATATTTATAGATAAGCTCTATTTTTTATAGTTTTATAGTCACACAAAATGTACTTTGTATCTCAACCCGGTCCTCAAGATACAGGCACCGCCGAGTTTGGGGACCACCGTATAAACTACTCAATGAAGATTGTCAATAGTTACATTTCTGCAATAAGTTACGATTATCATAATTTAAGGCAACTCTCTGTAACAATGGTTCAATAAATTTATTATTATTTTTATCTTTTTATTAATCTCAGGACCCTGAGGTCCTGAGCCTTTGAGAGGCGTACAAGGGGCCGAAGCCAACTCGTAGAGGCCCTTTTGGTTACTATAATGGAACGTGATACCAACCGACGATTATCCCTGTACGCGCTATATTAGTGTACGGCTTTGTTTATAAATTCGAATTGATGTTCATAGACTTTCGTTTGTTCAAACGTGTTTTTTTGATAAGTATCTATTATACCTACTTCGTGAAGACTCTTGCCTAACGGCAAAGGTCAGAGTGCATGCGACTAATGTGACCCGATCCCATTTTAGCCTGGCAGCCTTTTTTCCTATGTCTATTATCTCGTCTTTAACCCTTCAGATACCGTCAATTAGAGACACAATAGTAAGACAATAGATGCGCGGCCACCGGGTGTCGCTTGGGGATTCATGAATTAAGCGCAGCGTGGGTGTTCCTGATCCCGTCGGCTCTTTTTACACCCAGAACGCTGCGTTCCATTGCTTTGGAGACTCCAACGAGCAATAGATGGAGCGCAGCAGTGTCTTCAGTCGAAATCGATTTCCCTCTCCTGCCTGTTTTCGAAAGCAACTAACGAGCCCAAGTAGATATATTCTACTCATCGACATAATCTATATCATGGTCACCCTACGTTTAGTGTTGTTGGTCATACTTATAATTTTGGACCGAATCATCGCGAGCCCCTCCTTGTGGATTCCGGTGCTAGCATGTACTATGGTTCCAAAGCAGTAGGGGCAAAAAGTACAATAAAGCCTATTTTTATTTTTCTAATGATTGAACTTCTACTAGAAAGAAATATTAGACACTAGCACTCGTAGAAAGCAACTGCACTTTTGACCCCTGAGGCCCTGGTCCTGTACACGACATTCAGGACTGCAGGTTCCCTCAGGATAATCTTTTGAATTGTTTTTTTTTTCAGTTCGACGTTTTCGTCAATTACCTACCTAGGTAAAATCTTTTATTATAAGTGGATTAAATATCCAATCCTTGCCTCAGAAAAGTGGATTTTCTGTTTGAAAATTATGCAGCATTTTCTTGGGATACAGATGGTGTAAATATGAAAAAAAGTTTATCTAGGAAAAGTTAACCGAATGCTTACTCAAACTATGAATGATTGATGGTGTGGATAACATTATAAAAATCCGGGATACGAAACGCGCCTCGCGTAATAAACTCGCGTTCTTTCGTAAACATTTTGCTACTGTCAAATGTCAAAACAAATATAAAGGGATCATTTATTTTTACCGCGATTTTGATGTTTTACGATTCCTAAATTATTTTTTTATGTCGCAAATAATATTATATGGACACTATAAAGACTATATGTGCAAAAGTGAGTGTTTGATTATTGTTCTCAGTGATTATAACCTCAAAATGTTTTATGTTATTTCATGGGTATTTGTGCATTTTAATGGAAATTAAGTGAGTGTAGTGATAGTGTCGTGATGCAGCAGTGAATATAGTGATTTTGTGATGTTCTGACTGTCGCTGGAGTATGCTGGAGGCGGTAAGTACCTAGTAATAAGGTTTGAAAGTTGTCATAAAACTTCTAGCTGTAAATACCTCTCTAAATAATCACTTATGTACAGTTCAAGTGTAAAACAACAATATTTATGATGATTTGAAACTTGCATACAAGTTTCTTATGAGAATATGTGGGTATAATCTAGTTACAATGCTTAGAGAAAACAAAGTAATATTTTGCCTCTCAAACTTTTACTTATTGATTGAAGATGGATAGTAGTGCCTTTTTATGGCTTTATTGACGTTTTTGTGTATGTTTTGTAACGGTTTTTCTTGTTATTTAGGTACAGGACTTAAAATTTGTAAGTTTTTATAATATTTTTTTGCTGCGGTGAACATTTTGTTTTGTTTTTTTTTCCAGTTTGCAAACAGGATTTTTGCTTTGGTATATTTTAAGGTAAGTGAAACGAATTTAGTTTCCATACAAAAGTACTAGATGTTGTAAAGAAGTGAATAAAATAAGGAATATAGATACTTTTATAATACTGACATAGAATTGGTTGGTTGATTCTATTAAATTTTATTTCTTCTGGCTATTTTTTGCTTCCTGCAGAAATTGTGTTAAATATAATGTGTACCTAGATAAATATTTGTTAGGTTATGTATTCTTTTATATTATAGATACTGCAGACTACCCTTTTTTTTATTTTAAATTTTTACAAACATCCACAGGTGATCAGGTTGTTATCTCCACAGATCTAACAGCGATGAGACCATCGTTGTACTCATTAAAATTTATGTATAAATATAATATAGTATATTAGTTCACTAAACCCGAAGCGAATGTCGTTGCTCGCACTGTCATTGTCGTACTATTGTGTCTCTAATTGACAGTATCTGAAGAGTTATTGTGTTCTATTATAAATGGTTTTGTATAATTTGAAATAAAATTGATTATTTTTGTGTTGTTTTTATAATTTTATTTAGGTATTGGGGTGCTGGAACGGGATTCTATAGTTTATATGGAGAAAACTACTTTCACGTAGGTGAAGCCACTCGCAAAAGCTAGTATTGACATAATACTGTAGTCTTCTGGGCAAGCAAAACCTATAGATGTGTGGAAACTATTGTACACACTTAAACTCTCATCAGGTTGGTTGAGAATGAAGGTTCTAGTTCATGTAGACAGCCTAGCTTCAACCGGTAACTCAAAAGCTTGTTGGGAACTTGCCAGGCTTCGCCGAATGACCTCTAAGTTTGGAAGAATTTTGTAAGTTGAGAAGCTACAGCCTCGCATCTATGGCTGATTTTCTGGCGCAACAATAATAAACAAATACAACCATGTTTTTAATTGTAGTTTATTTTCTAACATCAAAAACAAAAATTAAAATTACTTTTGAATTAACAGGTATCTTTTTAATAAAACTTAGAATAAATATCAAGTTTTTTTTAATTGTGTACCAAGATTTTATCTTACCTGATAGTAGCTAAAAAGTTTAACAGCGAAATAAACAACCTTTTTTTTCTTTCAGTTGTTGTTTACCACCCATCTCAAAAAGGTGTGTATCGCAGATTTATTTTAAATCACATCAACCCTTTTTAGGAAGATTGTTGTAAAAGATAGTATTGCGTTTATGCAGGAATGGGTTTTCTCCTTTTCTCTTCCCTATTATTAAAAAGTATTTTTGATAATATTCATCTTCATCATCATTTCAGCCGACACACGTCCACTGTTGGACATAGGCCTACCCCAAATGTCGCCATAACGAATTTGATAATATTATTAATTAAAAAAATATTTATTATTAGCATTTATCTTTATAGTTTTTAATGATGGAAGAGAAAACCAATGTCGCTTACGATGTTTTTCCTAAAAATGTTCGATGTTTGGGGACATTCTTCCTTTTTACAGACAATCGCTTGTCCCCTCGAAAAATAATGTTAGTTTTACCATAAGCTTGAAACTTTTACTTTAATTCTCAGTTTTCTTTTATTTTACGTTTTTTAGTAAAATACCTAAGTAATTACACTTATTCTAGGGCTTTAAATTAATTAATAATTTTGCATTTTTTTTCCATCTGAGTGTGAACGAAATATGTCTCCGTCACACTTTTTTATATTGATTGATCGTCGGTAAAAATGAAAGATCGACGTCTCATTTAAATATGAAATTTTATTTTGCGAATTCATTTTTTAAATATTTTTCTACTGTCTGCAATGATACTGACTGTCATTTGGTTGACCCGAAATTAAAATAGTACCTACTAACTACATCACAGTTCAACCAAATTGCTGAAATCTTGACAAAGAAAAGAAAATTAAAAAAAAAACTGGTTGCTTTGCAATTACACCACTCGATATTCAGACAGTCTTAGTCGATGTTGCTTAGTGTAATAAGGGCCAGACTGTATTACTCGGTATGAAATATAAGACAGTCTGAATATCGTGTGCTTAATTATGCCCCACGCCCCGCGCATGCGCGCGGCGTGTGCCGCGCCGCGTAGGCCTTTTAGAATATTTTTCCAATCATATTTTCATCTTCATTTTCTTTCAGTCCGGCCAACATTCGTGAACTACCGTCACGGAATTGTAATGCTGCTAGATGGTTTCACCTATAACAAATCCAGCAGGCGGAACTGGTACTGTTCTCGCAGAATTTCCTGCGAATGCAAAGCCAAGGTCAAGCTTACAGCAGACGAGAAGTACGTGGAGAGGTTGGTGTATACCCACGACCATTCGAGAGATAAATATGTAGTGTCCAACGGCGGGAATTTGATCAAGCTGAATTAGGATTTAAGACTAGTGGATTAAGGTTTCAATTTCTCTATCTGTACCTATGGCATTAATTTGATTAATTCTTTAAACTCCAAGACAACGCCGACCTCTCATTTTCTTTCTATTGTGTCTCTAATTACGGTATAATAGTGCAATGCGTAGATTTTGTCTTGATGAGTTGAGCGATATATCTATTATACCTGGTCAGCTCATCTATTCTGTATAAAAATTAATTTAATAAGTGACACACTTTTTCATCATTATGTAGAAATTGTATATAATATAATGAAGTAAAGTTATTAAATGTACAGTACAATTTTAGTGTTCATTATTTGTTGCACCCTCCTCACCCTTATTGAATACATGCCCCTCATTGAAAGGGTGCGGCCAGTTATCGATCGCAGTACGCTCCACATTAATTATGCCGGTTGCAGACTGAAAACTAAGCTAAGTTAGTTTAGCTTAGCTCGCATAGCCGACGCAGATTTTCATGTGTGCAGACCGCAAGTTATGCGAACTAAACTATGTAAGCTAACTAAAATATGCGAAGCTAAGTTAGTTGTGTAGGCCGATGCGTAGCTTGAAAACTGCGTCAGCTATTTTTTTTTTATGGTGGGCAAAATTGTCCAGCTATGCGAGCTAAGCTAAACTTACTTAGCTTAGCTCTTGGTCTGCATCCGGCTTTAATATTGCTGCCGCTGCTTTAACCAGAGATGCTCGGAGGGACTGCAAAATCTGTTGGTTTAAGACACTTTCTGCTCCACATGTTACCATAATTATCTTTTACTCCTGTGGGCTTAAGGCGTATAGTCCCTTAAACATCTGGCCGGAGTCAAATGCAAACTTACCACCGTCTGCGCCCGCATATAGCACCGTTGACGCTTAAAACCATTCTTTGCGAAATATTGATCGATTTCTACTATGTACATTCTGAAAGACACTTAAACAACTATATAGTGTGTGAATATATTAAAAAAAATAACTAAAGCTGTTTGAAAGGAGTAGGGGAAACAAACGAAAAAACACCATGTTGATAAACATTTTATTTTTGGCAAAAGTATTACTCATACGAAAAAATCATATGTAAGTTAGTGGAATATGAAACTAATAAAAATATTTTTTTTTCAAACCAGTTTTTTTTTCAAACAATCCGGTTATCGAGGAGTAGGCTTCAGAAAGTCATCGTTTTATGGCACTGCTCGGGACCAAGAGCCTTAAATCTGGTCTAGAAGAGGGCCAGTCTTCATGCCCGATAAAGTCCATTCCAAGGCCGATCAACCAGTTTTACGTGCTTCGTGTTTTATAAGCTGCTGCTGAGTCCTCTTGGTGAAGAAAAGAAAGAAAGAGGTTCCACTTTGTTCGTTAGTTTGGTTTTTTGGTTCACTACGGCACTGGTTTTTACACTTTATTTTGAGCTAAACCCTGCATGATGGAGGAATGCCCTCGCTGGTCCTACGGAATACGAGCGCTCGCTTCATCACTGCTGTGGGTATATTTATAACCTTCTTTCTTCTTTTTTTTTCTTCTTCTCTTTATAACCTTCTTCGATGTCACGCCGATGATTTTTTTTTTATTTCATCCTAATGCAAAACTTTGTGGTATGAATTTTTTTTCTGCGTAGCACCGCACCTTAATAAAGCGCGAAAATCATATGTATATTATTTCATTTACTCTATTTATTTTTTGATAACATTATTTATCTATTCTGCACCTACCTTCTATTATTAACCCCGCAAGATGAAGCTATTCAAGATGAATACCGCTTTCTTTTTCTCACCTCACATGGCTATGGCGCGTGCTAGTACATAATATGGTAAGTCTCTTTTTAATATTTTTCACGCTTTACTTTTTCCAGACCTTCACTACAAATTTATACTAACCAATCGTTGCAAAGAAAAATTGTTAATGCTAAATGGCTTCACATTTTATCGAAAAAATCAAAGCAATCGGTACTATTGTTCGAGAAAACCAACGGGTGACAACTGTCCAGCTAAACTAAGGCTGGATGATGATAGATCAATTATTTATGGTTACTACATTCACACGCACTCTCCTCCTATTTACTGTAGGAATTCTTCTGGTATTTATATTAAAGTTCCAAAACCTTAGATCTGTATCTCTACTATGACATGCTACGTGATTCCGCTGTGAGTAGGATTACCAGATGAAAAAATCAAAAGTCCGAAAAAAAGGCCTGATTTACATTGAAAAATCCTGAGATTTTATAGTTTGGAAATTTTCTCTCAAACGTGCTTAACAATAAAAAAAAAAGATTTCATGACATTTGCAAAATCCAATCGCAATTCTGAGATGAGTCCGAAAATTCTGAAATCTCATGGCAAGTCCTGAGATATAATGGTAAAGAGACAGACGAATAGCACATTCAATCCCAAACATTTTCAAATAAAATCGAAGCGATGGTAGTAATGTCGCAGCCATCTGATTAAATTAGCCATCCAATTGGACGCCTAGGGCGTTCGTTAAACGCCGGCAACCAACTGGATGCCTAGGCCGATAGTTGTTTGAACTAAAATCACTCAACGTTTAACAGCTTGGCGTATTAAAAGTTAGCCCTTTCGAAATGTCTGATCAAGACTCAGCCAAGTGATTCAAATTTAGTTCCGCTATTTATTGATTTAATAATATTTCACTATTACTTGGTGGACACTATTAGTAAAG
This sequence comes from Mythimna lalbum, assembly GCA_949319445.1. Classification (NCBI taxonomy): domain Eukaryota; kingdom Metazoa; phylum Arthropoda; class Insecta; order Lepidoptera; family Noctuidae; genus Mythimna; species Mythimna lalbum. Next base: position 18,433,832 of record OX439356.1, on the reverse strand, counting down.
TAGTTTTATATAATTTATAAACTCATGTCCACCTTATTAAACTAAATGACAACAACGTTTAGCCATCTGGTTAAACGTTGCAGTCAACGACATGGCTAGTTGTTCTTCAGCCATTTCATTTTATGCCGGTGTTTAACGAACGCCCTAGGCTTCCAATTGGATGACTAATTTAACCAGATGGCTGCGACAGTAACACTTCATAGTAAGGGCCGGGCTGTACTTTTTAAGGTCTTGATACTATAGATCTCTTATATTACCAACTGTACTGTACGAGTAGATTTGATAAACTATATTTGCATGTGTTTTCTTTATATTTTCGTATCGATATTTTTTTTTAAAGTACGGGCTCGATCGTGTAACATCTAACTATGATTATAGTGCTTGGTATAGTCGGATGTTAGTTTAGGTGTTATTGGCGAACTAAGTGTATTTTGAGGCAATAAAATGACTAATTTGAATGAACTGGAATATCCGATTTTAGCGAATCCTATTTTCTTGACTTAATAATGCTTGCCATACCCTAAAAACAAAATAAAATAAAAAAAATGAGTTCAGCGCCATCTAGCGATAACATGACCACGATTGGACCCGTAACTTTTACCATATGTAAGATTTACATACTTAGCTAAAAAGGTTTGAATAAAATATTTATTGAACCTAATACAAACCTGGTTTTGAATTTATACAATTTCTGTCTACCGTTCTATTATTTGTTCCAAATAGAGTCATTTAGAATCGGTATTTTTTGGTGGTCCTGCCTAGCTCTATTCAACTTTAAGTGATTTTGTAAAGTATTTTAAAAATAATATTCTTCTGTTCATTTCGTTTATTTCCAGATTTACAATACGAATTTATACAAACCAATCGAGGCAAAGGGAACAATTTATTATTGCTAAATGGTTACACATTCTCCCGAGACAATCGAAGTAATCGATACTATTGTTCAAAAAGGCAGTCAACTTTCAACTGTCGGGCTAAAGTCAAGCTGGGTCAAGATGGCAGAATACGGAGTGGCGACTACACTCACACACATCCTCCTACAAAGCTATATAAGACTTCTAAGGGTTTTTATGTTAATATTTCATAGAAAAATCAACTCACGTCAATGAACTGGCATCATAATTAGTAGGCACAGGAAGTGTTGATTAGTGTCCCTAAGCTTACCGAGAGCTTTGGTTTAAATGGTTACACGTTTTCTCGAAAGTATCCAAGCAATCGGTTCTATTGTTCAAAAGTGCAATCACGTGACAGCTGTCAGGCTAAAGCCAAGTGCTGATGGCGCTATAATGAGTAATGACTACACTCACAAACATCCTCCCCCTAAAACTATAGGGATTCTCTTGGTTCTTATTGTGAAATACCAAAATATGAATGGTTCAAATTTTTTGTAGTCCCGAAAGATCCGACTGCGTCCGGCGTTTCTTGGACGCAGTCAGGTTTTTTGGGACCGTATACGGCAAAATTGGATGGTGTCCGGCCTGTCCAGTTGTTTAGGCTGTTTTAAATTTAGGCTAACCAATTAAGTCTTGTTTTACTTTAAAAATAAATTGTTGCATTAAACTAAGACTAAGTCTGTTTGGTGTTTGTAATTGGTTTGTTTTTTTTTTGTGCGATCTTTTTCTACTTATAATTTTTTCTTTTTTACTAATATTGACATTTAAGTTAATTTATGGTTTTTAATGGATTCGATGAATCTTTTTTAATTTAATTTATATAAAATATGTGATTTTGCCTTTAATTAATTTGTTTACACGGAACCAAACTCTGAATACTCACTCTAGAATTTTATTTTGTGAACAAATTGAAATTAAAATAAAGGGTGTTCGGCATTTTTACCCAAATGTCCGGCTAAACTGTCTGGTTGATCGGACTTTTCGGTTTTTTGACCTGACAACCCTAATTCAGTGTGAGCTAACCTTTTAGCATGTATCTACAAAATTATGGCACACGATTAGAATAGAATAGTATTTATTCGGCGCATTAAACTGCTTAAAACTAAATGTACATTGTTTTATTATTGATAGGGTCGTTAGACCGTTATCTCACCTGATGGCAAGCTTTGATGTGGTTGAGGATGAAACATGCAGAAATAACCTGTTCACTCTTGACTTATAGACTTCTAGGTTGCTACTTTAAATAACAAAAAGTGTTCTGACTCTTGAGATATACGACGCTTTAGCGTTACCAAGATGATAATGAAGTATTTAAAATTGTCATATATTGTGATCTGCCTCCAAATATCTTGACTATGGGGCAATTTAGATGGTGAGAATCGTAGAATATTTTTTGTTTGTTTCCACCTATACGTGGTAGTTTCTTTGTGAGCCACAGCTCTGAAGAAAAATCAAAATGGTAAAAGATTTGCATACTCAGTCTTTAGGGTTTTGTTATCTACACTGAAGATAAATAGGTAAAGTTTGTTTTTTTGTTTTTCTGATTGTACGAGATAATCTCTGAAAGTACTGGTCTGATTGTGAAAATTTTTTCACCGATAGAAACTGCTTTATTCCTGAGTGACATAGGCTATATTTTATGCACACGGGCGAAGCTGCGGGAAAAAGCTAGTTCAAATATATAACGGTGTTTGGTATTGCTGCTACAGACTAATAGCTATATTACACTACAGCTGGGGTTTTTTTCGTATTGTAAATATTATTTCCGTTTTCTTTTCAGAGATAAAATATTAATTAATACTAACTTATCAAAGCAGAGGGATCAGGGAATTATAATTTACTACTGCTGAATGGCTACACTTATTCTCGAGATAACCAAAGCAACCGCTACCATTGTTCAAAGAAACAATCAGGCATCAATTGTCGGGCTAAAGTCAAGCTTGGTCCTAATGGCAAAATAGTGTGTGGCGACTACACCCACAATCATCCTCCTCCTAAGTTACATGAAAATTCACAGGGTATATATCTTCACATTTGAGAAATTAAAAAGACACCACTAATGCCAAATATACTAATGTTCTGTTTCTGAGGTTTTAAGACTCGCTCTCTGACTTTTGTTTCTGGAGACTGCTTTTTTTTATTATTTGATTGTAGAGCTATGTCGCATAGCGACCACGCCACATCTTCATATTTGAGAAATTAATCAGACATCACCAAAGCCAAATATACTAATGTTTCGTTTCTGAGGTTGCTCTCCGACTTATGTTTCTGAGGGCTTTGTCACTTAGTGACCACGCCCAGTACAGAAAACAAAAACTTACAATCTACCTTAAGGCTAACTCAAACAATTGTTTAGTTTTATCGGACGTTGGAGAAGAGAGGTTTGTATTGCAAATGCCAATATCATACGTTTTACAGAGTCCAAAAACATTGATCCCTGTATTTTCATTATGGACACACTCCATCAAGATGTGGAAAACATCATCACAGTCAGTTCGCATGGTTACTGAATGTTTTTTTTTTAAACTTTACTGTAGAGGAAAAAGTTGGAAAACTATGAATCAACATTTACTTTGTTGTAATACATTAATTTTTACAACTTACCGACCGAAGCGTTGGATGCTAATACGCAGCTCAAGGTACGCTTTGCGATTTTCACAGATTTTTTACGGTCACCTGAAATTAATATAAAAATATTCCAAATCTGGAATGTATTTTACAGTTCAAAATTTAATTGAAAGTTCAAAAAACATCACTGACCAGTGACCACTGCTACTTAATATGGACTGGAGGCCGTCAAAGCGCCTTTCTGCCCGTTCGATATTCGCCATTTTGGCGCTGTCGGCCGTAGTGAGTGGCTGCAGTACTAAAACTAATAATCTCGTGGCACTTACAATATTCACATAACCTCACTATTCATAGGTTTTGCATAATTCGTGAAACAAGAATAACACAGAAATGGAACAAAAATAATTCAAAATGCAAAAATACTTCAGCGTACTGTACACTGCTAAGTGATATTATTTTGTAAGTAGGTTTAAAAAACACTTACACGTCAATTTTTTTTTTCGTCAGTTTAAACGAGATGAGGCCGGTGTTTCTTATCTGACTACCCTGAGAAGAAACACCGAAAAAAACTCAGGAGTCAGTCTCTTTTAAAGTCCATACAGTAAATATGTAATGGTCAAATCACATGAGAACCATGCTAATTTGTCTGAGATGGTCTTTTGAAGAAAGAACCATGCCGATTTGAGTGGACCTGTCCAGTCAGTGTAAGCATTTGTCATTATTCGCAAAGCTCAACTTATTACTACTAAGGAGCTCAACGACTTGACGAACAATTCCAAAGAAAGGACATTTGGGTAGGCCGCAAAAAATACTCAAATTGCCAGACACTTACGTTAAAATTACTAAAAAGAGAAAAAAAAAAGCAATCAACATAGTCCTCACATTTACAATAATAGAATGAAATATATAGTTTACAAAATATTTAGCAAAGTAAATATTTATGTCAAAAAATTATAAAAACAAGTATACATGTCAAAATGTAAAATAAAAATAATCTCCAATGTCAAATTGTAAAAAAAATATCAAAATAAAAAAGCACATTTGAAAATAAAAACACCACAAAAGAAGAAAAATAACTATGACAACAGTTGTATTGGGTACTGGAGCAGGTCAATCCCAAGCCTTTTCGTCCTGAAGATAGTCCTTTACAGTGTAAAAAGCCTTTTGGCAAAGTTATCGTTTCACAAATGATTTGAATTTATTAAGGCTTAGATGACTAGGAAGTTTATTATAGAAGTGTATACATTGGCATCTGAATGAGCCCCTTATTTTTTTGAGCCTAGTTGTAGGATTTTTTTATAATGTATAGGCTCACGTTTGACCACTATCTCACCTGATGGTAAGCGATGATGTTTGTTCCTAGTATTAATTCATGAATCCCCAAGCGACCACCGGTGGCCGCGCATCTATTGTCTTACTATTGTGTCTCTAATTGACGGTATCTGAAGGGTTAAAATTATGAATATCACTGTATTTTTAAACATGTCTATATTTTTATGGGCATACAAAATATTCTCGTGTATGTACAGTGAAGGCACAGTCACTACATTAATTTCTTTAAATTTATCTCTGAGGGGAGTATTTGGGACTTAATTTATAAATTGAACGAATAGCCCTTTTCTGCAAAACGAAAATTGTCTGGATATCGGCGGCATTTCCCCATAGTAGAATACCGTACGACATGACATTATGAAAATAGGTAAAGTAAACTAAACAGGCTGTCTCTAAATCAGTTAAATTTCGAATTGGTCTTACAGCGTATGCTGCTGAGCTAAGTTTTTTCGACAATCCTACTAATATTATAAATGCGAAAGTTTGTATGTATGGATGGATGTATGGATGTTTGTTACTCTTTCACGCAAAAACTGCTGAACGGATCTCGATGAAACTTGGTACACGAGTAGACCATATCCCAGAATAACACATAGGATACTTTTTATCCTGGGATTATGTACGCGGGTGAAGCCGCGGGCATAAGCTAGTTTGTCTATATGTGGGCGCCACTGAAGCTTAGCATGTATCTTCACTACTCTGCAGTCATTTGCATTAGAAATCACAATTTAGTTCTCTGGACGCGAGTGGTCGCGAGTGGTGCTTCAAATAGCCACAATTTAGCTATCAAACATAATGGAACAGCCTGTCCAGTGGTATATAGTATTGGTTAGAGATTGTCATGCTTCATTTTTTGGATATTGCTTTGCAGATTCAAAAGTGCCTGCTCAGTACTATTATTAATATTGGTGTTAGTGTTAGTGTTGTGTGTATTTATTTTTTTAGTTTTATTATTTTTTATTTATTTTTGTTGCTGTTGTTGTTTTTTTTTATTTATTTATTTTGTTTAAAGAATATAATAATAATATTCTTTTTCGGAAAAACTAGAGCTAAAAGCTGACATGTTAAAACTGAATGGGATTGACGTGCCTATATTGGTTATGTAGTTCAAACGTAAGACGTCAGTGCGTCTGTATATTATATGTCGGAAAATTTGTTAAAAAATTGTTTTTGTCGTAATATTAAATATACATATGTCTGATGTGGCAATACTCAATAATCATAAAGATCTGTCGGATTCCTAACATTCAACGGTATTTTCAAAATAGGTACTAATTTCTGTATACATATATGTATCTTAGACTATTTTATTGTTTGTAAATCTGCAAATATGTTCGGTAGAGTGGTTTTTTCCATATTTTTTATTGTTGTGTCTTGAGCTGCGTTACTGCGCGTTACTTGTTAGTTACTTGAACTCCTAAGTTTAATAAGATGTATGTTAACAAAGATATAGAATGTAATAATTGAGTTTTAATCATTCTTTTCTTTTCACCACTACTTCGTATTTATTTGTTTGCTGTTACGATTTTTTTTCTTACCCTTTTTGATATTGTTCAATTCATCTTATTGCTTTATTTTTCTATTCAATTTAGTCTGTTTATTGATACGTTGTTATTTAAGTATCACTTCCTAACCTCCAATTGTGTTTTTTTATTATGAACATTAAAGGCCAAAGGCCATTCTTCTCCATAGGAAACGACCAATTTGGAACCGTGCACTAGCTTCTGACGTTTTATAAGTGCCCATGTAGGTCTATGTGAAAAAAAATATTTTGACTTTGACTTTTGACTTAGACTTTAAAGATTTTATCTATATATCAGTATTTTTTTTTGCATTAATGTCTGGACTTTATTGGACTTCATTGATTAAGCTAATATTATAGATCTTCCTTTCGTAATAAGCCCCTTAGCCTAATAATTAACTTTTGTTAGAAAGCCAAAAAGTTAACAAAAAATTAGAATGATTAAGTATCATCATTAGAAGATTTTTTTTTTTAGATTGATTATGTATTTCCCTATAAACGATTATGACTTGTTCAATTTCTGAGTTGTTACCATTAATAAGGTACGTACAATCATATTGACTTTATTATTTTACTGTTGCTTGCCCATATACGAGTATATATATGTATTGTATTGGAAGAGTTTGTCGCGTCGTTGAGCTGCACCATGAGTGACTCATCATCATCATCATTTCAATCGAAAGACAGCCACTGATTTATGTACTCCTCAATATGTCACCACAACGAACGCTTTGGTGCGTCTCACATCTATCGCATTCTCGCGTCTCTCACCAGATCATCTGTCCACCTGGTGGAATGTCCTCCGACGCTGTGTCTTCAGATGAGCGGTCGCTACTCTTGAACCTTTCGTCCCCATCGACCATCTGTCCAAATGTGCCCTGACTATTGCCACTTAAGGGGCGTTTATTCGGGCTAGGTCGGGGACCTTAGTTCTCTTGAGGGTATCTTCATTTCTGATTACATGATGAGTGACTAACTAATGCATGGTATTAGTAAGAAAAGGTCCATTCACATCCAAACCTCTTAGGAGACTATCTCAACCTAAGCGACAAGATACTTTTTATGCTTTCCATACTGTTAGAATATAGCGCCATAATGATATGCGCTTATACTCGGTTCAAAATAACATTGGAAGTGTATGAAAACCTTTTCATTAGTGTCCGGTCAATCGATTTTGGCTGCAGTAAATAGTTCGAATTGTAACCACTTTCTTGCTTTTAACGACATCCTTATGCATACGAAATAGAAGTTAAAATCGGTTGAACAGACAGTATAAAGGGTTTCTTTAAATTTGTATTCTAACGCGAATAAGGTATAGGTACCAAAGAAAAGGTCGTTGCTGAAGTTGTAGATATTCTTACGTATAATGGTGGAATTCAGCTTTATTTTTATAAAAAGGTCTTGATAATATGTTCTGAGTTACAATAATTGTAAGCTATAAAATAATAAGCAACTTATATCCTTACAGGACTTCAATATGACTGGATTCCTACGATGAAGGGCAAAAATTTATTAATGCTGAACAAGTTTACGTATTCACAACATCATTCAAGCAACAGTTACTACTGCTCAAGTAAAATGAAGGGATGTAAAGCCATGGTGAAACTAGACAAGTATGGGAATGTCGAGAAAGTTAGGAATACACACGTGCATGAACCACCGCGGTACTTGAAAACGGCTACTGGGGACTATGTAAAGTTTTAAGCTGGAACTACACTGCGCACACGTGTGCCACACACGCCGAACTGTGCGCGTCGATCTCCATACATTTTATATGGATGCTAGACTTGTAGAGCTACACTTGATCCACGCCACGCGTTCTACGTACAAATCAGGCGTGCATAAATAATTGAAACTTTTATCCGCCTACATTGGATATATCCGACAAACACCCTTGCGTTTATCCGCCAGGAACGCTAATCCACGACCGAATACTCCATCTCGTCAGTCAGCCCTTATGTCTCCTATGGGGATTGTAGAGCTAAACGAGATGGAGTACCCAGTCGTAATCACACGGCCTTGGCGAATAGGTCGCGAAAGCACCTGTCGGATGGTTTTAAAGCGTTAAAATATACCAATTTGTATTTACCAAATAAATCAATGAATGAATAAATCGTTTTTTTTTTAAGAATCCTAAAAAGATGGGCTTGCGTACCTTTAGTGCCCGTAAAGAGGTCGGCCTAGAGAGGTGTCGAGATGATCTAGACACGTATCACGCGGACTGATTCGAAACGGTGGCGCGGCGCGGGAAAAGACTGTTTGGAAGGATTTGGTTTGCTTTTGCCCTTTGTCCAACTGTGGGACAGTAATGGCTAAGAAAAAAATGGGTAATAAATATACGTTTAATTGTGACTCAGAAGTACACACGTTTGTAGACACAAGTTTGTCTCCAAAAACCGTCTTCACTAAACTCAACTACATACCTAAACGATAGCCAGCCTTTCGGTATTTTAGGATGCATTTTGGAGAGTGTGCGCAGGAATCACATGTCTTAATTCCGCCATCACCTTTTTGTCATTGGACAGCCCCACGTATTGCGAGTGTCCACCCTTAGATTGTTATCACCTCTGCGGTCCAGATTAAACTCTTCACTTCTTCGTTTATACCACGTACATCGAAGGATTGGAACAATTTACTTGCTGCGGTCTTCCCGTCCTATTATAATTCAGGTGTCTTCAAGGCTAGAGTGAATAGGCTCGTAATAATCTAGTCCACCAACAATTGCATCACTGCTTACCATCAGGTGGGCGTCAAGCACCATTTTATGTCATTAAAAAAACACCAAGGTTAAATCACAAAATATATAAGTACAGAAGTCAACCTACATACTCGTACAAACCGCGCTCGAGCAACGCACACGTAGACACCGCTCATGGACACGATATTTCGGAGCTCCTCGGTCCGCTCGTCGAACAGTTCCGGCTCAAACGCTCATTAGTGTGCGTCCACCGAGCGTAGGTATAAAAAGTGAAGTACATGAGATTGTCTTCTGTAACTATCTATTTTGTAGTTAAATGCTTCAATTTAGCTGATTTTTTACAATAAAAGGTTAGTTATTTTCTAAGTCAAGCTTTGTTATATCATCCATATCCAATTTAACTCCTTTCTATTACAATTTACAGGATTTCAATATGACTGGATCCCTACTCAGAGAGGCAAGAAATTATTGATGCTCAACAAGTACACATATTCGCAACATAACTTAAGCAGCACATATTACTGTTCGAGTAAGCTGAGGGGATGCAAAGCCTCGGTGAAACTGGAAAAGAGTGGACGTGTGGAAAAAGTGCGAGGTGAACACTTGCATGCACCGCCATTCTACATGAAAGCTTCTTCAGGAGAATATATTAAAGTATAATGTTAGAATAGGTTAAGGAGCAGTAGTGGCCGATCGCGGGTTCAAACTCAGCCAGGCGCATTACTCTGTGTAATTTATTTCATCACCACTGCTCTCAAAACGGTGAAGGAAAACATCGTGAGGAAACCGGCATGTCCTAGAATCAAAAATTCGAAGACATGTGACATTCACCAACCCGCACTGGGCCCGCGTGGTGGATTACGGCTCATTCCCTAGAGGGGAGACCTGAGTCCCATTAGTGGGAACATTAAAAAGGCTGATGATGATGAATGTTAGAACTGCACTGCGTACACGTGTGACACACTCGCTGATCTGGGTGCGTCGGTCTCCGTACATTTTATATGGAAACTAGAGTTGTAAGCTACACTTGATCAACCCATGCGACGTCGTTCTACGTATTTGCAAATCAGGCGTGTTACACGTGTCTAATGTAGTTCTAGGATAAAATTAGTCATAGTCTTAAAGAATCCTTACTCCCTTTAAAGAAATAACTAAACCTAGACTTACTGACTAAAAACCCGTTCCGTTCCTTCTAGCCTTCATATCGGGGCTCGAGCTCTCTTTCGGATAACCCTGGCCCCAGTAGGCTTCGACCCGGCTGGGCCCCTGATGTTGCTGACAACTCCTAAAATCTGGCTCAGGATTATAGTCATTGGTTCAGTAAATTTGTTACCTAACCCTGCCTAAACCATATTATCTTTCAAGAGACCTTGTCCTGTGACACAGGGTATCCTAGTGCTGGCCTTAGTGCTCATACTCACGGATGGCGGCGTGTGTGTTGGATCATTCGGTTCCTTTCAAAATGATTGAGCTAAAGTGGTGCTGATATACGCTTCTTGTCCGTGAACGGATGCTGTCAGTTGAGATTGGTCATCTCTTAGCTGCCAGTGGTTTATTAATATAGCTATTTTTAGAATAGATTTTTTTTACATTCATCATCATCATCGTTTCAGCTGAAAGATGTCCACTGTTGGACATAGGCCTCCCTCAAATGTCGCCACAATGACCGGTCATTATTTACATGTAACGATAAGAAACATGTAAGTAAGATATTTGTAATAGGTACCATCAAAGACACTTCCGCCTAACCACCGCTAAGTTCATTTTTGCTTGCTTTCGAAATGAAAACTTCAAAAGGCTGGATTCAAGCAAACATTTTTTTAAGTGATCAGGCAAAAATGACCGCGATGGTACATAACATGACTGAAAATAGTGTCATGGAGTTTCTTGCTCGTTCTTCTCTATAGAAATCTACGCTCTGGAATTTGTAATAAGCATATTTTTTTCTGACTGACTTCATGACGTTTCAAAAGTATTTTTAGAAATAAAAGGTTTTGAATCTTTGACACCTTTGTATTGTAGAACTTTGAAAGAATAAATAAATCTAAATCAAAAAAATTCCCTTTTATCTGTACACTACGTATGAATAAATTAATGAAATAGGAACTGAAAAAGGTTTTAATAATATCCGCAAAAGGATACAAGTGCAGTCAGTAAAGGACTGACGCGTCTTCTCGCTTCACCCAAGAGTGGGAGAAGTCATTGGATGATACCCCACCTCAAAAAAAGAGACAACTAAGTACTGTCTGCAAGAGATTGTTTTATAATCTTAGTTCAATGGGTCGAGGGTTTTTTTTGTTTTGTTTTTTTCTTCGGTGGGTAAATATCATCTAAATGATATTTACCCGCCCTTGGGCGGAGCGAAACATAGTGTCAGACTAAAAAACCCACCCCGTTCCTTCTTGCCTTCTTTCCGGAAACTGACCAGTAAGAACAGTAAGCTTAGACCCAGCTGGGTCCCTACAATGAGTCGTGGAGTTCTTTGGGCCAAAACCGCAGTCCTAAAATCAATATATAATATATAGACCTATGAATGTTTTTTTTAAGTAGTTCTGCGATCACAAGGAAAAAGGCATTAAAGAACAGTTACCCAAATTGTGGTCTCAAAATACTACTCGAAAAGAAAAAATATTTTTATTGGTAGAAATTCGGACCTCGGTCCTGGTCCAAACAACCCCACGTCCCAGTTGAACAACGGCAATCAGTAGATTTAATGCTTCATCTATGTTTTATATCCATAAAAATAGGTCTTGATATAAAATTATCTACATAATAAGTAATGTGAAAATCTCCTTAATATTATAGGACATCAGTATGAATGGATTTCTACTCCCAGGGGAAGAAAATTACTAATGCTGAACAAGTATACGTATTCGCAACATCTTTCCAGCAACAGTTTTTACTGCTCGGGTAAAATGAAGGGCTGTAAAGCTATGGTGAAACTTGATAAGCAAGGATATTTGCAAAAAGTCAGAAATGTACACGATCATGAACCGCCAAACTATTTGAGAACGGCTTCTGGACAATACTTCAAGATTTAGGTGTAACGACTTTAAACATGGATCTCCAAACTTCCCGCAGGCAAAATCCAGCCCGGCAAATCAAATAGAATAGAATAGAACACAATGAACATAACATTTATTCGGAGCAAGCAACACTAAATACCACAATATAAAAAATAATAAAAACAACAAGAAAAATAAAAAAAAATTAAGAGTACAGAAATACAATACAGTTGCTTTAAATGTGCCTGAACCGAAAGGGCCACCAACTCAGCAACTGCTGGGCGTCAAACACCCAGTGCTGATTTTTAGTTGGCACCCCGCGGTCACGCACGGATTAATGGTAAATAAAATATACTTAATTTATACATACGACCTATCTAAATATAACCCATATTTAAAATAAATATTGATGTTAGTGTATTTGTGTTAATTTTGTTATAATATGTACCTAAATATTATATAAAATGTGCCATGGTAGTTGCAAACCAATTTTGCTCACTATACCCACAATATTTCAAACAATAATTACCGCGCGAAAAAAAGTGCATCGCGAAATTCAAATCATCTTTATTGTGGATCATAGGTAATTGTACATAATACAGATGGTGTTAGTTAAATATTTTGCAAACAGCTACATATGTCCTACCCTTAGGGCGTACAATAAAATGTAGGAACATAATTATAGTGAATTTACTTTAATTAATAATTAAAATACATTGCAAAATTATTAGATCTCTAAATATTAGTTGTAGTTACAAATTTCAGTAGTCAAAAACTTCATCATGTCTCTATATTGTAAATTAAATACACAATAAATCATTGGTAAATTGTATTTTAATAATGATTTATCGTCAAAGAAGTCTTTCATAGAATAATAGCATTTATTTACTAACAGTTCATGGAGTTTCTTTTTAAATGCTTTTATTTCAGTAATTGCTCTTAAGTACATATATATTTATTGCGGAGCAGTGCAGAAAATACTTTTGTGCAAGCAATGCGTATTACTAGGAAGTCAGTGCCATCAATCCGGCCCGCGACTGTCCTAAGACTAGTGTCATCTATCTGGCTCGCGACAGCCAAAGGCAATCGTCTTCTTTCAGCGTTTTTCCCATGTTTCTTTGGGTCGATGCAATGCGTTCAGTTTCTTCTTTTCTGATTGTATTGTTAATTCATCCATTCCCTTTCAAATGGTTAACATATTTATATGTATTGAACCTATAACAACCCTGTATTAATATCTTTTGTATTATATTCACATTAACCTGTATTATTACAGGGTTGATGAGTCCTGGTAATATTTATAAGTAGTAGCCTGGTAGTGTTTAGATTAATGCATGAAGTTTTCTTAAATACTCGTAAATAAATTAGTCCATGAAACATGTGAGTATTTTTTTATAAGGTTTCTCCTCATTCATCACTTTTATTAATCAAAACAATTAGAAACATGTCTTTAATTGTGTGACTCAAAAATAATGAACTCAAAATTAGTTACACATGTCTTTTGCTTCAAACATTTTCTAATTTTGTTCTTTCCGCTCGCCGCCCCGCGCTTAGCTACCGCTCACAACGGCAAAGTCGTGAACGGACCGGAAATCTCGCAGGCTCCAATGTATGATAATGTTATTTAAATATTTAGTAAGTAATAGGTATTTATTTTCTTGGCACATTTGCAGGTCGTGGGTATGTCTGGATTCCTACCCAAAGGGGCAGAAATTTATTGATGTTGAACAAATTTACGTATTCGCAAGATCATTCAAGCTCAACCTTTTACTGTTCGAGCAAGCTAAGGGGGGGATGCAGGGCGTCAGTCAAACTTGACAAGCATGGGAATATCGAGAAGATCAAAGATGTACACTTGCATGAACCGCCGAATTATTTGAAAACGACTGCTGGTACCTATGTAAAACTCTAAGTACTCATTTATGTTGACTCGCGAGCGCGGTCACGAAATATCAAACTTATTGCGTAATATCGACGTGTTACCGTAAAATACGCACGTGCGGTCTCAGGCTGTGTTCAAACCAAACTGACTGTCAGCCGCCGACTGTGAGCCCCAGTTTAAACATGAAAATAAACGGTATTTTTCGTTCACAGTAGAATAGAATAGAATAAACTTTATTGTACACCAAAATAGTAATACGCTATCGCAGAGCGTAGTGACACGCTATATAACCGGCTGCCGAAAATCAGCGTCTACGCATAGCGTAATAACGTATCGTCGGTTAGATGTGAACGAAAAAGTGAAATGTATGGAAATACAATAAACTGCGTAACGTTCGCTCCCTTTCGGCGGCTGACAGTCAGTTTGGTTTGAACACAGCCTAAGTAGTGGGCTAGCTAGCGACAGACGCGCGGCTATATTGATATAGCCGCGCGCGTCTTGCGTTTGAACGCTTGAGATGTTTGTGTGTGTTCACGTCGAATTAGCGGTGGCGCGCGATCCACCCGCGACGTCAGTAAGTTCAAATGGTTTAAACTTGTCGCCAGGCGTTTGCACGTCACACCCGCGCATTCGCCTGGCGGCCAATATGAACACGAACTTGCCACGTCTTCGTGACCACACCCGCCACCGCGCACGCGCTTTTTAACGCGTACAAGTATATATATAGATTACTAGAAATTATATTTACGTAGAGTTGTGATACTGTACGGTTTTTTGTATATCAATGGTACTGAACTATATTGAGCTAAGACTAAGACTGGCTGTCCGAAAAATGTAATAGCTCAAACAATAATCTTAAGGTTTATTAAAGTGTGGCAAATCATTCTTGTTGTATTATTTATTAGGATGTGGAGTACAAGTTTTTTTCTTTGTGTAAGTTTCTTTTTTTACATTGTTTCCTTGTAACTCTACACACTTCTCCCAGCTTTGCTTCCATGTGTCTTACCCTTTTAAATAGTAGTTAGCGTTTTTTTCTGCAAAATATTCTTTCTGGAAATCTCTATCCTCCGTTCGCAATTATTAGATGAGGGAACAAAAAGAAGTTGCTTGGGGCTAGTTCTGGTGAGTATGGTGACGGATCAAGCACTTCAAACCGTAATTCGTAGATTTTCGCCGTGACAACCGCTGAGGTGTGAGAGGGCGCGTTGTCTTGGTGACTATAAGTTCTTTTTCTGCATCTCACATCGACTCACTCAAGTGACTGTCAAATGACAACTACGCGTCCAAAATGGCTGAGCTTTTGGTGAGTAACTGGCCCCGCACACGAGCCTCAAAAAAACGCCGCCACAAAAAGCGCTAGAAGCCGCCGCCGTATAAAACAGCTAAAGCGCGCGACAGCGGAGTAGCGGAGAGGCTTGAAGCGGCACAGCCGCACACGAGCCACAAAAAAGGCCGCCTCAAAATGAAGCTTGAAGCGGCGTTTTTTTCAAGCCCGTGTGCGTAGACAGTAACAGTTAAAAAATGCTTAATTACATTTACTAGCTTTTATTGACGAGTGCTGCTATCTTCACATTGAGGTCGGAAACTTTTCAGACCACCACGTATACTTAGCTAGGGTATACCTGTCAGGTAAGCTTGTGTGGAAACCTGCACAGTTGTGCAACATACACGCTCCGGTTTACCTGCACCACTCATCTTTACAGGCAAATCTGTCAGTTATACCCTAGCGTGTACGGCGGGCATAATAAGAAATAATTTATGACTAATATTTTTAAATTTGCACTATTACAGGATTTGAGTATGCTTGGATTCCTACTCTGAGGGGCAAGCGTTTATTGATGCTGAACAAATTTACATTTTCACAACACCGATTGGGTAGGACTTATTACTGTTCCAGTAAAATGAAGGGGTGCAAAGCTATGGTGAAAGTTGATGAGTATGGGCAGGTGGAAAAAGTCAGAGGCATACATTTGCATGAACCGCCACTCTACAAGATAACGACTTCTGGAGATTATATTAAAATTAAGCTGTAACCATTAACATGGCTGGAGAAAGCAATATATGTATGTGGATATGTTAAAAAAAATGAAATAGGTAGGTAGGTACATATCAGCAGGCCTAGCCAAGTTATGACCGTTTCGTTTTTCTTTCGTCAATCGTTTCTAGTCGACTACGCCCTCGATTCCTTTGTTCTGACCACGTGACTGAGCGCTGTGATGGCGTCAGAACAAAGGCATCGGAGGTGAGGCCGATTCGAGGCGATTGACGAAAGAGAAATGAAACGGTCGTAACTTGGCTTGCTAAGAAGCGTACAATCACAAAGAATTGTTTTACCAAAGAAGTAGTATATTATTATATTGAAATGTGCCTGAAAAATAGCTTAGTATTTTAGTAATAAACTCCGTGCTGTCAAAGAAAATTGTGTTAAATTTAAAAATCTTTAGTTAACGTCAAAACGCAAATGATTAGATTAATTTTGTGTTTAAGTTAATTAAATAGGATTTTGTGTAATAATAACCATAAAAATATATTGGTTGTTATTGCTATTGTGCCCTTTCCTCTCGTTTCTCCCAAAATATCTTGCGCTGCATGTATACAGTTTATTGTCTTATGTATTAAATTATGTAAATAAAGCATTAATGTACATTAGTAAAGTATTTTTATTATTTACCTTCACAAAAAATCTCAAATAACAAATTTAATAAAATAAAGTATTTATGACCGCGCTTGTAGGGCGCTTGAACCACCGTGCAGCGCTATGACATAGTTACAGCCGTGTTTAATATAATATCATCATCAACTAGACTTCGTCTAAGTATCGCCATATAGACCGATCCTCTCGCGTCCAGCAGATTCCCATGGTCTTCACCAGGTCACAGACATGTTTTTTTGAAGGTTTGCGGAACAGAGAGTAAAGTCCCACATACCTCCTTTGTAAAGGGAGGATCCTCCGATCAAACAGGTGTTATAGTCTTGTGGGCGACTGCCATAGTTGATTTCGGGCTGTCGTATATATTCAAATCGCGCGGAGAACTTTGATTGCGCGATGCAGGATTTCGTATTTTCTTCGTAGTTCTTATGTGGCATCATAGATGTCGCTACAGTTTAATGGATAGATACGGTAAAACAATATCTCAGAATAGTGGTTTTCACATCTTTGTTGCCCTGTTGCCTTACGTCTGTTTGCTGAGCCTGAAAGTATATATTCCAGTTGATCCTTTAAAACCACAGAAAAGATGAAAGAGGTTAGAAAGAAAATACTTTCTGATTTTTACTAGAACAAGTCTCACCGCTTGTCTCCCACCCTTTAACTCCACTACCGGCAATAAATGCATTACGTAACCAACAGACCACGGACACTTAGATCGCAAGTTTGCTATTGGTTGTATCAACTATGAGCATGATTATGTTTTGAGGCACGCCTGCCCCGCCTACAACGCTTTTCTAACCTCTTTCATTTTTTTCTGTGTTTAAAACCGTGCCGTTACGTACCTACCTATTATATATCTGGAGACTAAAAACTCTAGCTACCATATTAAACTTTTTATATCAATTCCAATTTTCTTTTCACAGGCTATCGGTTCATTCCCACTCAAAAGGGAAAAAATCTACTTATGTATCAGGGCTATACATATTCACAAGATCACTACAGTATGACTTACTACTGTTCGAAGAGAAGCACGGGATGCAAGGCCACCATCAAGCTGGACAAATCGGGGACCATCAAAAGTGCGAAAACCGTACATGGTCACCAACCGCCAAAATACATGCAACTGAAGAACGGAGAGTACGTTCGAGTAGCTTAAATTTATAACTCTGTTCAAAATAACATTAGAACATGGAGGAGAGATGGTACAAGAAAAAAACCCTTTTTATTAAAAAAATAAATAACCGACTTCACAAAAAAAATGAATTGAATTTGAGGATTTCCCACAATTTCGCCAAGATTTCATCATCAGATCCCAACATGGTGACTATGGGACCATTTGGGAAGTATACCCTTTCTAACAAAAAAATAATTTTTCAAATCGGTTAGCAAGTGACAAAGTTATGCGCGAACAAACAAAAAAAAAAACATACAAACATCCGAATTGAGAACCTCCTCCTTTTTTAGAAGTCGGTTTTTTTTTTTTTTTTTTAATTCGTATAAACTAGTGCTTGACTGCGATCCCACCTGATGGTAAGCAGTGATGCAATCTCTGATGGTGAGGCGCACTAGTTTATTAAAAGCCTATTCACTGTAGCCTTGAAGATACCCAAATTATAATCGGACGGGAAGACCACAGCAGGCAAATTGTTCCATTCCTTCGACGTACGCGGTATAAACGACGAGGCGAAACGCTTAGTCCGGACCGTAGAGGTTTCAACAACGTATGGGTGGATACTCATTGTACGTCGGGTTGTCCGATGGTAGAATTGAGATGGCGGAATCAAGTCATGCAATTCCTGCGCACACTCTCCAAAAAGCATCCTGTAAAACACCGAAAGGCTGGCTACCCTACGCCTGTGCTCAAGGCTTTGAAGGTTGGACTTAACCAAGTCTGGATCACCAATTAGCCTTTTCGCACGCCTTTCCACCGAGTCCAAAGCTGCCAGGTGGCATTTTGCAGCACCAGCCCATATGTGGCTGCAGTACTCCACACACGAACGGACCTGCGCTTTGTATAACATT
The DNA here is from genome assembly GCA_949319445.1 of Mythimna lalbum. Taxonomy (NCBI): domain Eukaryota; kingdom Metazoa; phylum Arthropoda; class Insecta; order Lepidoptera; family Noctuidae; genus Mythimna; species Mythimna lalbum. The sequence continues at coordinate 18,415,260 of OX439356.1, read as the reverse complement.
AAAAGCTGTTCCGGTGTGAAGTACCGCCGGACTTTTGCAAGAATGCCAAGTTTTCTAGCAGCTACTTTGGCTTTGGACTCAATGAACCGCCCAAAGTTAAGGTCTGAGTAAAATTTCGACTCCCAAAAGCTGAAGACGGTCGGTACACTCCAGGGAAACATTCCGAAAAGCAGGAGCTAAGGTGAACGGGCTCCTTTTAGCGGTAAACAGACACGCTTGCGTTTTGGAGGCGTTGAATCCCACAAGATTGTTAGTTAAAAAAACCAGAATCGATTAGGACTAAATAGGTATCAGGAGGTTCATTATAATGCACAATTTACTCTACCGTAATGTAATGAAACTACTGATACCCATTCTCAATCGATTCTGGGTTTTTGACCCATACATTATGGACCATCTCCTTTATGAAAACCCTTTTATTACTGTTCGTTCAACTGATTTTGACTTTTATTACGTTGGTGGCCTGACAAATGGCGGCTGTAGTAAATAGTTGGTATTGTAACCATTTTTTTTTGCTCTTAACGCCTATGAAATAAAACTTAAAATCGGTTGAACAGACGGTAAAAAAGGTTTCTTTAAATTTCTATTCATAACGCGAGTAGGGTATAGAGTATTATAGAAGCTAAGTCTTTTTTTGAGGTGGGAAATCATCAATTTACATTTGCCCACGCTCATCCATGAAGCAAGAGAGACTTTTTCTGGCTAAAACCCACCTGTGTTCCTTCAGTTGCTCATTACGTTCCAGGGCAATAAACTCTTTCGAACATTCCCGCAGCCCAACTGGCCTGAAGTTTATTTTTTGAGGTGGGAAATCATCAATTAGCTCGCCCACGCCCACGCTCACCTATGGAGTGAGAGTGACTTTTCTAGCTAAAATCCACCTGTGTTCTCTCAGTTGCTCATTGCGTTCTTGGGCATCATAACTCCTAGCATTCCCGCAGCCCAGCTGACCCAAAGATTTTTTTTGACGTGAGAAATCATCTGACTGTCTCACTGATTAAAACTGGCCTCATTTAGTTGCCCTTCGCGTTCTTGAGCCACGGTCACTCTTTCAAATGTACCCGCAAAGACACTTGCGCCTGACCACCGCTAAGTTCATTTTTGCTTGCATTCAAAACGAAAATTGCAAAAGGTTTTGTTTGGCGCCGCGCCGCAGGATTCAAGTGATTTTTTTTTCAAGTGATCAGGTAGAAACGACTGCGATGGTTCCTCTAGGCCTAGTAATTCAGCGGTCACGAAACGAGCGGGGCGATAGTGACGACATAATTTTGTACCATCCCCGCCTGGTCATGGTCCTTTACAACCTCAAACCAAAACTTCTAAGCATTCCTTTCCTTAAATAAATCTTTTAAGTTTTAGAATAGGCAAAAAAATACTCATCAAGTAACGTTTAAGTTATTTGAAATTGTTAAATGATAGTCAATCAGTACTTAGTAAGCGTTCTACACATGTATATATACAACATGTAACATATAAATGCACATTCTTAAAAGAAGTATGTTCAGAATCGGCTATTGAATCTATTTCAGATATTTATAAAGTAGCTATTTTCAATACTAAAATAATTCTGGATTAATGATAAATTCTTTACAAATCTTGGTGACGTCACTAGTGTGTTTTGTATGTGCATACGTGGATAATAATATTAGAAAAACTACCTTACATTTAAGTAAGATATCAGTGCTTTAATCAATGATATTATAGGTAAAAAAGTGCCTTTTTACACATAATAATTACACACTAATTACATAATAATTACACTTATAATAATTAATATTACACCTTTTTACTTATAATATCATTGGCTTTAATTATGATTGTAATTTTTTTTTTTAATGCTGTGAGTTGTGTGTTATAAGGATGTGCATTATTTCTGTTACTTGTTGTAAAGTAATTTTACAATGAGCGACAGTTAAATATTACTTCAAAAACGGTTATAGCTGTGTATTATGTTGTGTCTAGATATAAGAACCTTTTTGTATTTAATAAATGTTATAATACATGGCAACTCGTAAGTTATTCAGGTATATTATTAAATCAAACATGTTGAATTACGACGTTGTATTACTTAAAATCTAGTATTATATAGCACATTAAATCGAATTGTTACTTATAGTAAATTACACAGTAAGGCTTACTGTCCAGAGACGCGTAGCTTTCTAGACGCGTATTCATCATTATACGCTTGGGGTACGCCTGAAACTGAACAAAGCGGCAACGAAATGACGGCACGATGTTGCCGCTCCGTCGAATACGCGTCTTTGAAGCTACGCGTCCGTGGACAGTAGGCCATAGTATTAAATATCAAGCGTTAGGGTAAATTGGTTTTTTTGACCATTTTTAGAATCTACCTCGTATCTTAAGTATTATTTTCGTAGACTGCGTTTTGGTTACTAAATAAGTAATCAAATTGAAATACCTTTGGTTGAGTTACGGCAGTAAAATTTGGTTCAACCAAATTGATCCATTATGAAAAGAATAAAACTTGTTTCAAGTACACCAAAATAGTAACAAAACTTAAATCTATGGTTACAAAGGCGGTCTATGATTGAAAGACAACAAATTGAACCAATTGGATTGAACCGTCTACTTTAGCCATTAATAAATTTACTGTCCTGTATTGTCATTTGTATTTAAAACAATAAATGTATATTTTGTATATGATTTAGTGAAAAATCACATTTTCTCTATTAAATATCGTGTTTAAACAAAAATTTATTTTGAAATAAATTAGATGTAATTTGAAATGTAGCTTAGGTAATGTTTGTTACGTCTTATGTATTATATTGGCATACCTACTTCGATTATTTATTTTCTTTGAGTAGATAGCCTAATTTAAATAATGTGTGTTTTTATATGATTTTTTTAACATGATTTTTTGATTTCATGATGTGAAATATTTTTTTTTTTAAATCATGAAATGAAGTAACATTTTGGTTCGATTGACAAGAAGTCAATATTTTATTAAAAATATTGCAATCATTTTGTGTTTTTTTTTTAACTCCCCATGGACAAAGAGTTGGGCATGCTCCATTATTATATTAATATTTATAAAATATACAATTATTTAAATTCAATAATTGAGATTAAAAATCTGTGCTCCCAAGCATTTGATGCTTCTAATTTGACAAAGGCGGACATACAACAAATTTCTAATTACTTTGATGATTTGTAATTGACTAACAACTAAGTACTTCGCCCCCAGCTTTATATTACAAAAAATATGTTACCGCAAAATAAATGTCTTAAATTATTCGCTTACCATCAGTGAGATAGTGGTCAAACGCGAGCCTATTACGATAAATAAACGATTTATTATTATTATTTTCTATTATTATTAATTTTTATTATTCATCATAATAAAAAATGTGCATAAATGGCTGTGATTAGCTGTTGACATTTCATTCGACCAATGACAGCAGGTTATACGCTTTGACAGTTAGTCGCGTGTGTGATGGAATGCGAATTTTGCCTTTTAAAAATAATAAGTTTTAATTTCGTTACAGTTTCCGCAAAGCTCATAGAAACAAGCAAAGGATTTAAATTGTTAATGGTCAACGGATTTACATATTGGAAAAACAACAAATCTCAATTGAATTACTATTGTTCAAGAAAGTCTCATATGTCTTGTAAGAGCAGCGTTCGCTTGAATAAAGATGGAGAAATCATTTTTTTGAGAGAGGAACACAATCACGAAAGACCTTTGTTTAAGAAAAGAATGGACGGGAAATACATTAAAATAAAACGATAATTTATTTACTTATTTAATCAGACATCCAAAGGGTCTATTATTTTTGTAGTTGTAATTAAAACGAAAAGTGACAGTGCTCTGGGTTTCACGCAAGATAGCTGTCAAACTTAAAAGCCTTTTTTTTTGCGGTGGGGAAAATCATCGTATGACAAAACCCGCTCTTGGGTGGAGCAGGAAATAGTGTCAGACTCTTACTGACTAAAAACCCCACCCCGTTCCTTCTAGCCTTCATACCGGGGCACGAGCTCCCTTTCGGACAACCCTGTCCCCAGTAGGCTTCGACCCAGCTGGGCCCTTCCTGCTGCTGACAACTCCTTGAGGCGCGCGGGAACAGTGCGCGCCGTCGACGTCTTGGACTCGGTCCATTACCAGACGATCAGACAGCGAGCTACCCATGACTCGCCGTCCGCGAGCCCGCGTCTACGGTGGCCGGAAATCGGGATCGGAATCCTGGCGACGGCGGCGAGGGCGCCGTTGCCTGATGCGGTCGGCCTCCTCCTTTGCAAGCATTACTGCTTCGCAGAAGGAGGCGACCGCCTGCCATTCCTCCTCGCTCCGGACCATGGCCTCGACCAGGGCCCGGCGCGAGAGGTCTCCGCCGCCGATCGCCCCCACGAGGGCACGGCGATGCTCCGCCCAGGCAGGGCACACCTCGACGGTGTGCTCCACCGTGTCCTCCGGGCGTTGCGCACAGTGGCGACACCCGGGCGTCTCTTCCGCTTGAATCCGATGCAGGAACCTCCCGAACTTGCCATGTCCGGTGAGGACCTGCGTCATGCGGAAGGTAAGGACGCCGTGAGGTCTTTCTAGCCACGCCTCAAAGAGGGGACTTACCGCCATAATCGTGGCGTGCCCAAAACTTAAAGGTCTAGCCACACTTGGCGGAATTTCCGTCAAGTGTGGCAAAGCTCAGGTCAGCGACGGAACGACACGACGATGTCATATTTCCATGAACTTGCACGAATTTATTTGTACAATGCATTCCAAGTGAGAACAGGATCGATTGCCATGACGATTTACTGTCAAATCGAGGAAAGAAATTTTTAAACTTTAATAAATTTACGAAAACTTTAACTTTTTTACGAACTGTAACGAAATAAGTGTAATCAGAATTCAGTCTTCAATTTTACTCATCTCTGATTTCTTGAATTTTACCAAAATTTCTTCGAATTGACAGTACGACGTGACGTCACAACATGGCAGTCGATACTATTCTCATTTGGAACGCATACATAGTACTGTCTTCTTTTTTAGTCAGTACTCTGTTAATGTTCGGTGTTTCAGTTTTTTTCACAAGTTGCTTACTACACAATGTGTGTAATTTTCAGAGTTTATTTATAAAAGTTATTTTAATTTTGGGTAAGTTTAATGGATATATGAATTTGACTTGCATGTTGTTTACAGCGAAAAATCGAATTATTAATTATAAATCGCTCATGCAACAGAACAATATCGGAAGTTCATTTTAACTATTTATTAGAAGTTTAACTAAGTATTAAGGTTTAACAAAATTTTTAACACAGTATGTTTATATTGTACACCCCATGTATGTATGTTTAAAGTGATATATTATAACAAATATTTATAAGAACTGACCATACACCATATTAAGCGATAAATGAATTTTGGATTTTGATGGTTTGGAAAAATTTATGTATTTAATGTTAATTTTATCTTTTCTTCTTGTTTTGTAATGTAAATTGTTTTGGATTTTCTGCAGTAACGTTGTTGTTCTATGTTGTAATGAGCGAAATGTAATTAAGGTATGATTTTGTAAAATTCTTGAGAGAGTTTATCTGTAGTATATACTATGTGTACATGATGTTTGTAAGAGATGAAATAAACGTAGTCTTCACTACAATATAATGTCATTTATATAATTTGTATGTCTACTACCACAGAATAGATGAAAGAAGTTACAAAGGCCTTGTGGGCGGGGCAGGCGTGCCTCAAAATATGATCATGCTCATAATTGACACAGCCAATAGCAAACTTGTGATTTAAGTGTGCGTGGTCTGGTAGTTGCGAAATGCGTGTTCGTATTGGTTTATTGTCTGTAGTGGAGTTAAAGGGTGGGAGACAAGCGGCGACACTTGTTTTGTAGTATAAATCGGAAAGTATTTCCTTTTTAATCTCTTTCACCTTTCCTGTGGTAAAAGCCATGAATTTCAAAGATTTGTATCAAATATGTAGATCGCAAGTTTGCTGTTGGTTTTGTCAATTATGATCATGATCGTATTTTGTGGCACGCCTGCTCCGCCTACAAAGGCCATTCTACCCTCTTTCATCTGTTCTGTTGTTTTTACATTATAATAAACATGCATTATATCACTTGAATCACTCAGACAATAGGTGAAATCTATATGAAAATTCGTTTTGTAGTATTTGATCTTTTTATCTGGACTTTGTTTTATTATATCGGAGAATATTCTATGCTATAAACATAAGGCATCTTTTTAAGGCAAAAAAACCAGGCACCTTTTTCTCTATCAATAAAAAGAAATATGGTGTCTGAAATTTTACACTGACTTAAAGCAAAAGTTTTTCTAGATGACAGTGATCGAAGATCAAGAATATCAGGAGCACAAGAAATACAGACTACAGTCGGGGAAATTACAGAAAATAACATTCTAATTGAAGTACAGGAAACAGAAGCAAATGAAAAAGACGATCAACCGGCGAGGATTAAAAATCACTTGGCTCGAATTATTCCGGATAAATTTGGACGTATTAAAAAAAAATCGTGCCAGCTTTGTGATCAATTTAGTACAAAACCAACCAGCACTATTTATACATGTAAAGATTGCCCCGGTTCACCTGCTATATGCCTTGCTTGTTTTCGCAGACGTCATTAATTATAGGATGAGAATAAGAAGTGTCATGTATAACATTAAAAAATAAATAATCATTTGAAAGTATATCGTGGTTTTTATTATGCTGTAAGTACTCTATTCAAACTTGGTTTTCAAATTATATCAATTTTTATATTAAAAACGAACATATTGGCCATACATGATTTCTTTTTTGTTTTTATATGTTTGTCGCTAAATTTATTTCGTCTATACTAATATCTACCTATATAAAGCTGAAGAGTTTCCAGTTTAAGCACCGTAGGATTTCACCAACTGAAAAAAGATCAATTTCATATCTGTGTAGCGACATCTATGACGCCACATAAGAACTACGAAGAAAACACGAAATCCTGCATCGCGTAATCAGAGTTCTCCGCGCAATTTGAACATATACGACAGCCCGACATCAACTATCGGGCAGTCGCCCACCAGACTATAACATCCTGTCTGGTCGGAGGATCCTCCCTTTTCAACGGAGGTATGTGGGGCTTTACTCTCTGTTCTACATACCACCAAATCTGTCATAGTTGTACGAGTAATCACAGTACAAGACGCCAGAAATAAATTACAACTTTGTCAATTTGCACATTGGCCCTTAGGCCTTAGGCCATTTCTAATAACGATATTTTTTTGCGCTTAATGAGTGACCCACAGAATGAATGACAAGTTTATTCTTTTATTTGTACCATGAAGTTAGCAGCAAAAAACTTTTGTCAGGATATTTTGTTTCACATTGTTTACGCGGCGACTTTAATGCGTGCACGTGTAATTACCTAGATTTTTTAAAGTCACTTTCAATAGAAAATGATAAGGCTATTTAAAATAAGCTGGTGAATTCTTTTTTTTTTCTTTCCTTTCAATTGTCAGTCCCTAGTGGGTACGTCAGTAGTATGAAAGTGACTAGAGACTGATAAAGAAACTAGGGACTAATGAATTAGTAGTTCTAACTGATGTTTAAGTACGTTTGTTTGTTATGGTATTGTGCCAATAAGTGATTATTAATTTGATATTTCAGAACTGCCTTCTAAAACGAAGCCGAAATTGTCTAAAGAAGAAATAGCTTTAAAGAAATCAATTGCTGCAAAGGTTCGATTAATGAAGATTAAAAGTGATCCGGTTTTGTTAGCTCAAGAAAAAGAAAAAGAAAGACTGAAATATTTGAAAAAGAAAGAAAAAGGACAGCGAAAATGTATTAAAGATATGACTTCAAGAGAGCAAGAAAAGATTAGAAATAAGTGGAAAAAATACACTTCTGATTATAAAGTAAAAAACCACTACTTATAAAAAATAGTAAGATATGCGAAAAGATTAATACTTAGAACGGAAATAAATGTAGCTCGGAATTCTGGTAAAGTTATTTGAAAAACTTACTTTAGAAATAGACTTCTTCCTCCTCATTGAGGACGTGTTCCTCAATGCTGAGGGTCGTGACGTCCCTGCTTCATCACTTTCTCTCGTATGTTGCTCCATCTGGTTGGTGTGATGTGTATTTACACTTTAAGAGTCAAGAGGTGCGCCCACCACGAGGCTCTTTCCCGGCTACGTTGAGTCCTTCAAAGTTGCTACCGTCTTTCCTTGCAATTTGATACTTATGGGCAATAATAAAATAGTTAATAATCCCTCAGAAGTTGCAAATTTTCTATTGGAAAAGTTGTGCTGTTTCGAATTTAATCATAAGTGACATTAATAAAACAAAAGAATCTTTAAAAAAGCGATAGGACCAGAGAATATTAGAAAAGAGTAGAAAATTTAAGGTTCTGGAGTTTCGAAACTGAGGTGAATAGGTAAATTTTTTGTTATAACGTTTAATTAAACAATTTTTGAAGTTACGATAAAAAAGAAAAAAAATCCGTGACGTTCATAACAATCCCTTTTACTTGCTATTTCACATGTTTGAAAAACTTACTTTCTTTTTCAATAATGAGTTTACTTCATTTGTGTTAAATTTCAACTGAATTGGTTTCGTTTTTGGAGAATTTTAGTTGTGAATGACGGTTAGACAGACACATAAGTGATCATATAAGGCCAATTTTAATTTTTTTAAATAAATTAATAGATCCGACAAGAAAACAAAGCCATGTTGCACAGACTAGAACACGATGATAATTCCAAAACTAGATTAGACCGTAGTAAAAAAAAAACCTAAAGAAATAATTTAAAGCACTCACAAATTAAAATATCAATACTTTCAGGTGTCTCCAACTACAAGTTTATACAGACGATTCGCGGTCAAACCTTGCTGATGGTCAACGGCTACACGTATACTGAAAACAATAGAGCCAAGAACACTTACTACTGCTCCAGAAAGTACAAATGCTGCAAGTCGAGCATAAAGTTCGATGTCTACGGCAGAATAAAAAGTGTCAGAATGGATCACAATCATTCTCCACCGATCTACCGCCCAACCCAAAATGGACTCTATGTCAAATTCAGCACTGATCAGAATCCTTCGTCGTTGTATAGTTATAACCGCCAGCTAAAACGATTTGTAAAATAATTGTAGAAACTCAACTTCTGATGCAAAGGTCCTAAGCATGGTTTAACAATTTTATGGTCGCCTAATACCGGAATGGCTTTGTGATCAAAAATAGACACCATAAAAAAATAACTTTTAGTATGTAAGTTTCGATAATTGGCAAGTCTAGTCGACTCCGTAATAGCGATGGTCTCTGGTTATTAAAATGACCAGTGGACTGGGGACATTGATAATCGATGTGGCGACCTAGTAGGCGCAGCGTTGGAAAGCAACATACAACTAGTTAGGCTGATGACCTAGTGAGGGTTATAGGAATCCGATGGATGCAAGACGGACAGGACCAGTCAATGTGGTGATGCCTGAAGGAGGCCATGTGAACGTCCTTCGGCAGAATAATTAACATTGATGATAATAACCATCTTACATGGTGAGAATTTTGTGAAAACTGAGTACAAATATCTCGACTTAGTACTCGAAGTGGTCGACATGTGGAATGTGAACTCGGCAGTCATAGCGCCGATAGTCGTGACCGCCAACGGCCTGATGACTAAAAGCTCAGACGTCCATCTGTCGAAGCTTTCCTTGCGAGGTTGGATCGAGGGTTTTATTCAGGAAGCGGTGCTTCTGGATACGGCTCGTATTGTGAGGAGGTTCCTCTGTTTGAAGTCATGACCACCCACCGGTATTTCGGTCCCGGTTCCCAATTCCGGTAATTTTCTATTTTTATATGTTTTTGTATAAGAACTATTTAAAAATACAAACCATATGTTAAGAAAATGAAAAACGGCACATTATAAATGATAGAAGGATAAACATTTCCTCCTCAGGTACAATATAAAATATCGTTTTTATTATTGATATACTCACACTTAACTTATTTATAAACAATTCAGTATAATCTCCATATTTATAAAACTTTTCGAATAAGGCTGTATAAGCTTAGCATCGAGTATTAGATTAGTTTTTCATTATTAAATAATACTTATTAATATTCTTCTCTCGTGAATTATTGTGATTTACTGTTGTTTAGAAGAGTATTGAGGATTTACAAATGATTATGTTATCGATTATTTTTAGTTTAAATAATTACGTAGTACAAGATATTAAAATATCAACATGATGTTGAAGATGGAGACACATTTTTACTAAGAAAATATACCTTAGGAAGTAAATTTTCTCACTTTAAAATATGGTATTGGTAATACTCGTAAAATATGTAAGCATATGAGGTGATGTGAGTGGTTTTGATGATACCGATGACTTGTATGCTTTTGTAGACGACTGATAAATTTGAAATTATGAAGAAGTATCTCATTTCTCGTTGCGAGAATCCTAATAAATAGTTTTCGTAGTATTATTATTGTACAGGTTGGCTACACAATGGACATATTTATTCGGTGTTCGAGACAAATCTTTCGATGTGTATTCAAAGCCACATAAACCACACCTTTATTAATTTAGGGTAACTTAGGTACTATATGACGTTATAATACTACATCATTGTATCGTATATTTCTCATAGAAATTCTGCTTATAAAACTTCTTATATCACAAGTACAATAATTTTAGCGCAGCTATCCGTATCTTTGAACGGTTTTATGTACCTACAGCACAAAATACTATCTACTTGTTCAGAAGTCAATCTCATACAGTATGTACTTTTTTTATACCTACGCTAGGCGATCGCGCTAGAGTCAGCACGTTGCGCCGGATTGTACGAGTGCGACCGGGCTGTACCTATATATTTTAGGTTAGGTTTTTGTACACGTTTGAAAATGGCACCAATGACTGAAGAGTTGAAAGGGAATCGTTGACCTTGCTATGGTCCTGTGAAAAGAAGTGATAACACGCATGTTACTATAAGAGTTATTAGTATACATGTGGATGCATGCAGAGAGAGAGAAAGACCAAAGAAAAAATTGATGGATTGTGTAAATATTGATATGAAAGAAAAGAAAGTCCAGTCCTGCAGTTTTTAGGATCTAGAGACGAGGCCATCAATAGAGCTGTACAGGCCAAATATTGGTTAGAAAAACCATAGTTTGAGAACAGCGACACTAAAAGAAGAAGAAGATAGCGTGACGGTTGACGAGACAGAATGGAAGATAGAATATTGTGCACAGAGCCCAAATAAAATGGGGCAAGGGCAGAAAGATGACAATTAAGTAAGCTTTTTTGTAAATACTTATGTCCATTGCTTCGCCAGTCCTACTTATCTACTGTATATCATGATGTTTATATACTATTTTAGCTAAAAGCATTTTATAGTACCTATCTTAGTTAAAAATATAGTGGAAATTAATATTCTTTATTGTTTTTTTATTCAATATTGGATTAGTACAAGTACCGGCACGAATCTTCAGCGCTCGGCGTCAGAGTGGGGATCGCTTTGCGCATTCCATACATTGGCGAGCCAATCGTCGTCGTTGTTAGATACATGCAGCAAGCGCAGGAACGAATCACGAGTGATGTTTATGACGCGATTGCGCGCGGCGAGCCAATCAATGACGCTCCCCGCCCCGCGTCTCACTTCATACCACTGAACAGGCCCGATATTTGACTTCTGGGCAAGTGAAGGTCAGCGTTAAAGATTCGTGCCGGTACTTATAAGAGTAGAAATTGTCAATTGAACAAAAGAGGCATAAAAACATGTTTCTTTAAAAAATTACGTATTCAAAATATTACCTTGATAGTTAAGTTAACTTAATAGTTACCTTGATAGTTAGTTAAAAATTACTTGGATAGGTATATTTAGATGGAAAGAAAACAATAAGTATAAGAAAATATAAATATTTCCATCGTCGATAACAGTTGATTTATATGCTTTATTTTTTTGAAGTGGGATTTCATTAAATCATTCTTTCCTTCTCTGGGTGAAATGAGAGGGAGTGTCATACTTTTACCGACTAAAATCCACCCGTGTTCCTTCATTTACCCTTTCCTTAGTAACATTTAGATGCTTAAAATGTGCTTCGTTAGTATTCGTATTTTATAATATCGCGACAAAACTTGGACCTAGTGATACTACGAGTAATGTTGTCAAGCTGAGTAGAGTTGGTTTGTTTGAATGCGCTAATTTCAGAAACTACTAGATCGAATTGAAAATAATTTTATTGTTGGATAGTCATTCATGAAGAAGACTATATAGGCTACAGTCAACAGGAACAGAGCTGCAGTAATCAAAGAATTTTAATACAAGTTACAAAGCGCTAAGTCGCCTCGAGCAAGAGTGGTGTTTAATGTTCATACCTCCTCTAATGATGATGACCCCCTCTGTAGAGACGACATATTTACCCTGTGGTAGTATCGTTACAGGCTGGAATCAATCATAAACACTCCAAGTGAAATAACCAGACCTGAGAGATTGTTCGAAAGAGTACAGTGGCCTTAAGGTAGCCATACTCGCTAGGGTGTACCTGACAGGTTTGCCTGTACAGTTATACCCGTCAGGTAAGCTTCTGTGGACACCTGCACAGTTTTCGAACATACACGCTCCGGTTTACCTGTAAAACTCAACTGTACCGGCGAACCTGTCAGGTATACCCTAGCGTATATGGCTACCTTTAGAACGCAGAGGACAACTGATTGAACACAGGTAAGTTTTAGTCAGTAAAAGTATGACCTGGGGCCAGAGTTATCCGAAAGGAACTCGAGCCCCGGTTTATAGGCTAGAAGGAACGGGGTGGGTTTTTAGTCAGTAAGAGTCTGACACTATCTCCCGTTCCACCCTAGACCGCGGGTTGTCATAAGATGATATTTGCCCACCGAAAAAAAAAAATTTGGAAAAGTATGACACGCTCACGAAGCGAGAGGAGTTATTTGAAAAAAAAACCTAAAATAACCTAAATTGAATATAAATTTCTCTTCCAGAATCTTACAAGATGATCCCGACGAAAAGGGGCAAGCATTTGCTGATGTATAAAGGCTACACGTACTCCCAACAGCATCGGTCGTTAAACTTCTACTGTTCCAAGAAAGACGCTGGATGCAAGGGTCGTATCAAACTGGACATGCATGGGAGGATACTGTCGACTTCGCTCCCCATCCACGGTCATCCACCGCCAAAGTACATGGTCATGGCTAAAGGAGAATATGTCAAACTGTCTTAGAAATGCAACTGTAGTGGATATTTTTTCTGATCTGTCTTATTTGGTGAACAAATCTCTTGATTACTTTATAGTCTTTAAGGCTGGTACATATCAAAATGGCAGCGATGCGGTGAATTATTTTGTATCTTATCTACCAGTATTAATATCGTTTGAAAAGTAGGTACTCCTGCCTGCAAATCCCCATGGCGACGCGAGGCCACTGGCGACGCTTTTTTCTTTTTTCCCTTTGTTTGTTTTTTCTTCTTCTTCTGAAATAAGTATTTTCAAGGCGGAAGCGTAGTAAAAGACGTTTGTGGTCTAAAATAATACGTAGGTATATTGTTAGAAGCACTACATGTCATTATTTTATAAAATTATTTAGTGAGCCTAGCGGCTTAGCAGCCGTCCTGATTTTTGTGACATTACGAAACAATCTCCTTTTTTCCTCTCAAATTCGAATACACACTTCCTCTTTCTAGTTCCTATTATTTGGGGTCGGGACACCAAAGTATTACAATAAATAATTCCATAATTTTACACAAATTTCCTTGTCCAATGCGGAAACTAGACTAGTCAAGAGGACAATAGGCGCGTGTAGGTAGGCCGTACGCCGGCCGGTACGCCGCTCGTACGTCGGCTCGTACGCCGCTCGTACGTCGGCTCGTATGGCGCTAGTACGTCGGCTCGTATGGCGCTAGTACGTCGGCTCGTATGGCGCTCGTACGTCGGCTCGTATGGCGCTCGTACGTCGGCTCGTATGGCGCTCGTACGTCGGCTTTGTCGCGTCGCTTTCAGTGGCTACCATACGGTGTGATTCTGTCCTTATGTTTGAACTTCACTTGTCTCTCTATCAATTAATGATTATTATACTATTTTTATTTAAAAGATCAATGCTATTGTATGTGTGATTTTACCATGTCATATCAATTCTTAGTTCTCCATTTCATTAAAATAATACACTACTGTGACTAATTTTGTATTATTTTTTCTTAAACAAAACTTGTCTAAAAGAAGTACAGCGTAGATGTGTTGAAACTTTTCATGGTAATGTTTTTTACTGTATAGTTTATATTATTTTTATTTTTAAATGCAGTTCTAGTGTTATTAAAAACTCCATTAAAGGCAGCTATACCGCACTCAAAGGAATTTCATACGATTCTACATCTGGACATTTATAGACATTTATACATAGTACGTACTTAATACAATAATCATAAGTTTTTAATGACCATTTGCGTAGTAAAATATGACTACTTAGTAATAGTAGTAGTAGTATTATTAGGTGATATTTTGTATATGCATTATGAAATTGTAAAAACATTAAAACATGTTTTAAGAAAATAAATTGTCGTTTATTTTCCTTACAACAGCCGGTCTGGTCTATTCTGTAATAATCTCAGCGTGAAGACTAAAGAACCTACCACCCGCACAAGCTACACCACAGTTTTGCCTGTGCAGGCAGGTTTGTACACGAAACTCCGTGTAAAACTGTACTAGTTTTGCCAACCACGCGTCCTATTCGTTTGATGTATTAAATCTGTAATTTTATTCTAGGCTCAAAATATCCGTACAAATTCGTGAGATCACAAAAGGGCAACACTTTGATACTCATCGGTGGTTACTCCTTTACGAAGTCCATTAAAGGAGCTATAAGTACTTGGGTCTGTTCTACGAAGAAGCCAGGATGCAGAGCGAGACTCAGGCTGGATGAGCGACAGAACATCATCAGCCTGAACAATGAACATCCTCATCCACCCAGGGAATATCGGCTTGTTGATGGGGAATACTATTTTATTTAAGACCGGCTTCAATCAGCGACGTCGCCGTAAAAGTAGAAAATACTATGTATAAGCCTATATTATTCAGTGACAAAGTAGCACTCTACTGGCATAAAAATTTTGAAAATCAGTCTAGTAGTTTTTGAGTTTATTCATAGGCGCGTATTGCTCCGTCAGCACACCGTAGTGGCCCAGTCCACGGGGGCCAAGGGACTCCTTCTAAAAAGAAGATTCAGCCCCGGTGTGAAAGGTAACGAAGAAACAGGAGTTGGGTTTTCTTGTCAGCAAAGTCTGACACTATCTCCCGCTCCGACTAATAGCTCGGAGATGTCATTGGATGTTTTTTTAGGTGCTATTAGCTGATTTGATCACCGTCACTACCATTGCTGCCAAGTAGCTTGAGCTAAAGTGGCAACAGCATCCTGAATAATGTCAAGCTGGTCAAGTTTAGAATGTCACCTATGGAAATAAAGACTCTCTTAGTTATTAAATGTTTCTAATTAAAATAATCAGTTGTATAAATACAGTATCTAGTAGAACAAGTCAGTGTCTATAATAGCCGATAATATACGTTAAGGGATAAAATATCAAAAAACATGACGCGCAACGGTCAACCTACGTGACACTGTAGCGTTGTCCAGTGTCCCGCAACTTGCCATTCATTTTACGATGTGTTCACGTGACGAGGCACATGTTTTTGGACAATTTGACGACATTACGCGTCATGTAGAGGGACATTTTGTCACCTAGTGTATCCGTATCTTTAGTGGGTGTAAAAATGACGGAAATGGTTGTTTATTGGTTGTGATTCGACAAAAAAAAATAGTAGCTTCGGATATCAAAAGAAAAATACACATTTCGGCAATCATCTTTTATCTCTGATGATCGTGCGTGGAAAATATAAAGATTAACGAAGCGAACCTATTCCGGTTGAAATGTCTATTCGATCTCAAGAATATTAAATTTGATCTCAGTCAAGAAATTTCGTTGAAATCTTAATGTTGTTTTAAATAATAATGTACTTACTCATTTAAAAACTGTATTTTTTTTAATTCATGAATCCCCAAGCGACCACCGGTGGCCGCGCATCTATTGTCTTACTATTGTGTCTCTAATTGACGGTATCTGAAGGGTTAATCCACCAATTTCAATTAGGTTGGTAAAAAGGTAGCTGCTGTGATGCTGATATGCTTCATCAAGATCGTACTCAGTAAATAATGCAGATTTATGCTGAAATATAATGTTTTTTCTTTATAGATTTATTCATTTTATAGATTTACTTTAATTAAATAATAAACTGTAAACATGCAGCTGGCTGTCGTCTACTCATAATATGAATATAATGCTTCAGGTACGATAGGGGACAAACTGTCCCCCAACATAACTCGCAACGCTCAATCTACGTGACTATGAAACTCTCGACGAAGCAGCAACGACACGACGACACTATGTTGCAGCTTCGTCGACCGAGTCTTATAACTGTATGTCAGCTTTACGCAGGCGTACACCAAGCATATAATGACGAATGCGCGTCTATGGGTTTTTTCATAATTAGCAAATAATATATACTTAATTTACTTTGCACCAAATAGGTTTAACTTTAGATTTATATTTTCCTTACTTTATTATCTCTTATTGCAAGAAATAAAAGGCATTTTTATTTTATTTTATTACGCGTCCGTGGACAGTAGGCCTTGGATTTTGATTATTTTTATTCACGGTTATTGGCCTTCTGTTTTTTTGCACAGGTTACAATTACGAATTCGTGAGGTCACAAAAGGATAAACAATTGGTTCTCATTGATGGGTATACCTTCTCAAAAGGCGGCATTGGTTTCTGGCGCTGTTCTACGAAGAATCCTACCTGCAAAGCAAAATTGAAGATGGACCGTAATAATAAAATTATAAGGCTCGTTAACATACATTCTCACCCACCGAGACACTATCGTATGATCAATGGAGAGTATTTTCGATTTTAATTAAGCCTTATAAGAATCCTTTGAAATATTTATTTATTTATTAAAACTTCATGCAACACAAAGGTACAAAGGCGGGCTTACTGCCTTAGAGCCTGCGCAAATTTGAGACAAAACTGTCTTAGACAGACTTGTCTACGACGTCTGCGCCAGCGCGCACAAAGGTTTGGTTTTGAGCTTTGTGTTCCGCGTTGTAGACAAAACCGTCTTGTCGGAGACGTCGTAGACAAGTCTGTCTAAGACATTCTTGTCTTAAATGTACGGAGGTCTTTAGGCATTCTCTATTCTCTCTCTATTTTAATCTCTAAATATTTTTATTAATAAACAAATATGTGAAAAACAGCTTGTATTTTTTTTTACCCTTTAAAAGCGTCAGTTTGGTCAGACGAGTGTTTTCGTGTCCTATTCGCCAGGATAGTATTTGCAACTGGGTACTCCATCTTGTCCTATCAATTCTTCAAGAAATGGTGTATTTGGTCGTAGAATAAACGCGAGAGTTTGAAGGATATATCTGAAGTCGGCGTATAAAGGTTTTGTTTGGAACTTTTCGATCCTAAACACTCCAATTATGATAACATCCTAGTAGGACATTATCTTGAAGATGAATAAACTTCCTGGAATGCTACATGAGGTGATAATTATAACTTGGACAGCAATAGACCAGGATCTATGGAAAGAGAGAGAGAGGCAGGCTTCATGGTGGTTAAAGATCGAACATCTCATCTTCAGTAGATAGAGTGAAAATGTAAGGTTGGAGACGCAATAAAACGCTTCTATTTTCTCCAATTACTATGTTATATTGTTAGACGTAATATAACTTTTATAAAAATATCAGCTTTTGCTTGTAGTTTCATCCGCGTACATAAAATATAGCCTATGTCATTCAGGAATAAAGCAGCTCTCTATCGGTGAAAAAATTTTAGCAATCGGACCGTACTGGTCAGATCCAGAGATTACGTCCTATTAACAAAAACACAAAAAAAAGAAACTACCTCTTTATTATATTAGTGTAGATTTAATCTGCTTTGTATCTTCACTTATTTAGACATCTTAAAACAATCTCCTGACAAAATAAGAACACCTTTTTAGCCTGTTCTGCTCTCTCCAATCCTTCCATCTTACACGCGCCCGGATTTCCTCTTGCCAGTTCTAGATAGATTCCCTATCTAGTTTGTCACGCCATCTCCTGCGTGGTCTGCCGCGACCCCGTCGCACTGTTTCAGGGCATCAAGTAAATCAATCTAAACAGACTCCGCGCCCAGGTTGGGCGCAGCAAAGATAATCTCCATAGGTTCACAGATGGGTCCGATCTTCAGTGTTTGTGCGGCGTCACTCCGCAGTCGATGTCTCACCTTCCGTCCTGCACCACGTGCCCAGTTACCTGCTTACGTAGGGACCTAATGACAGCATCAGCGGAAGGCATTGCCGTGGCCGATTTCTGGGCTGGGCAAGGAATTTGACTGGTTTTCCCATCGATACGCTAAGAAGAAGAAGGGCATGAAGTTTGTGCTACTCTGGTCCACAGTTTTAACACCTATGGTATTTAAACGCTTAAAAAGTATCATAATCTTGCTAGTTTGCAAGTTAATAAGAGTCATAGCACCATGCGACCTCTTTAAACGCCACAATAACATCAATATTCGCTTTTTTATATCCGGCTGGTATCTGCAACTCCACGACTGTCACATGCCAGTTATTGAAAAGGTAAGGTGAACTGTGAGGGTTGTATGCATTGACTTATATTCTAGTACATATATAATATCGCTGGTTGTATGTATTGATGATTTTAATGATGATAATTCCGTAAATAAATACGTAACCCTTTTTTTATGATGGGCAAAAATCATCTTATGACAACCCCCGGTCTTGGGTGCAGCGGGAGATAGTGTCAGACTCTTACTGACTAAAAACCCACCCCGTTCCTTCTAGCCTCTTCATACCGGGGCTCCAGTTTCCTTGCGGATGAACCTGGCGGTGGCCTCAGTAGGCTTTGACCGAGCTGGGTCCCTCCTGTTGCTGACAACTCCTTGAGGCGCGCGGGAACAGTGCGCGCCGTCGCCGTCTTAGGCTCGGTCCGGACAGTCGGACAGCGAGCTACCCATGACTCGCCGTCCGCGAGCCCGCGTGTACGGTGGTCAGAAGTCGGGATCGGAATCCTGGCGGCGGCGGCGGCGAGAGCGCCGTTGCCTGATGCGGTCGGCCTTCTCCTTTTCTAGCATTACTGGGTCCTAGGTCTCCGCCGCCGATCGCCTTCACGAGGGCAAGGCGATGCTCTGCCCAAGCAGGGCACACCTCAACTGTGTGCTCCACCGTGTCCTCCGGGCGTTCGACCTGGAAAACTCTTAAATATAAGAAAATTTGAATTTTGCCGTTTATCCTGGGGCTTTCACCATATCACAAAAATACTTTGCGTAAATTTGTAAACTAGATTCACAATTTTTTACAGGTAAGCCGCCTGTTTTCGTTTCGAAGAATTTGTGTCCAACCAACCAGCTGCATGCTGCCGCAAGGGAGTTCGCCGAGGACATGAGCTATGAGTTTGTGTGGGTTCGAAATGGACGAGTGTATGTTCGTAAAAATATTTCTCATGGCGCTATTCCTATTCGTGACCTGGAAAGCTTAGCTTTTCTCAGGATTAAAGAATTACATAACAATTCAAAGTCAAAGTCAAAGTCAAAGTCAAAGTAATTTATTTGTTAAACATAGGTAATATGGTACATGGTATAAAAAATTGTGTTGTATCACTATGTTTTACCTTGCAAGGCGTACAAATTAGGCGTAAAAAATACATGCTGAACAAGTCTATTTCAAAACAATTAAAGTCGCAAATAAGATAGAATAATAAGTGAATCGGACATTTTTATTTTATGCTTCTATCATCTAAAAACTCATTGATCGAGTAGTAAGCCTTTTCAACCAGGAGTTTCTTAAGCTGCGATTTAAAATGGCTTATGTTGGTCATGCTTTTTAAAGTTCTTGGTAATTTGTTATAAATCTTTGGACCCATGCCTAGACAGCTTTTTGAGAAAAGTGCAGTACTGTGTTTTTTTGACTTTAGTGTGCTTTGGTGACGTCTAGTATTAAGTTTTTCAAATTTAAATAGATTCTCCTTAACAAATATTGAGATTTCATAAATATAGAGCGATGGAAGCGTGAGTATTTTTAAATTAACGAAAAATGGTTTGCAACTTTCGGTGGTTTTTAACAAACATATGGCTCGAAGACATTGTTTTTGGGCTTTAAATGCCATTTCTCTGTTGGTAGAGTTGCCCCAAAATATTATGCCGTAACGAAGAGTTGTGGAGACATATGCATGATATGCAGTAAGGACAGTATTACGATTTGCAACCTTATTCAAATTGTGCAAAGCATAGCAAAATTGATGAATTTTTTTTATCATTAACTCTATGTGTGTTTTCCATGTCATGTTTTCGTCTAGCCAAATTCCTAGAAATTTGGTGCGTTCCGTTTTAATAATCTTATTTTGGTCATACTTAATGTCAAGAATTTTAGGATTAGTTCTCTGCTTAAATGTCATTATTTGTGTTTTATTAAAATTAATCTGTAAATTGTTATTATTTAGCCATTGAATAATTAGACTTAAGCTACTGTTTATGTCATTTTCATATGAGTCACTATTTTTACCAGAAAATACGATAGTACAATCATCAGCAAATAGGGTCATTGGATGTGGTATGGTTTTTGTAACACAAAAATAATAAAGGGCCAAGCACACTTCCCTGAGGCACACCATAGTAAATTTGTCTCTCTCTCGATTGATAATTAATTTCAGTTTTAGTTTGAACATCGATTGCCGTAATACTAGTTACCTGTTTTCTGCCAGTAAGGTATGACTTTATTAAGTTTAAAACTTTGCCTCTAATGCCATATTTATACAGTTTATTTAAAAGGATTCCATGGTCAACAAAATCGAAAGCTTTAGTCATGTCCATAAATAAGGCCGTTACAGGTATTTTATGGTCCATATTTGTAACAATTTCATTGATCAATTCATAAATGGCCATGTTTATATTTTTACACTTTCTAAAACCATACTGCTCTTTAGTTAAAATGCCATTTTTTTCAAGAAACATGTATATACTGTTATAAATAACCTTTTCAATTATTTTGGAAAATATTGAAAGAAGAGCAATGGGTCTGTAGTTGTGTATAATTTGAGGATCATCCTTTTTATGTAAAGGTTTTATTACGGAGAGTTTTAAGTCTTCGGGAAAAACGCCATGTTCTACACATAGGTTAGTAATAAAGCTAAAAACCGGTGAAATTTCAACAGCTACGCTTTTTATTATCTTAGTCTCAATGTCGTCAAAGCCAGAGCTATTCGTATTTTTCAGAGTCATAATTATTTTGTAAATGTCAATTGGTGCCGTAGGCGATAAAAATACTGAATTTATGTTTGAATTTGTTATTGTTATTTTATGGTCAGAATTTTTTGTTGGCTGTATTTGGTCAATAAAATGATTATTAAATAGTTCTACAATGTCAGTTGGATTTGTAACATATTTATTGTCAATAAAGAGTTTGTAAGGACTGTTCCTTGGAATGTTATTTTTAGATGAGTTTATAACCCTCCAGGTTGCTTTGGTTTTATTTACAGCGTTATTGATAAAATGGCTATTTTGCGTTTTTTGGGTCAATTTTATAATGGTTTTCAAACGTTTGGAATAGGAATTATATTTTTGTTTATTGACTACATTTGGATGATGTCTGAAGGTCCATAGCATCTCACGTTTACGTTTGGAGCACAATTTAATACCTTTTGTGATCCATTTCTGTGGTTTAGTAGTTACATTTTTAATTTTCTTTAAAGGGAAACACAGATCGTAAAATAATTTGAATAAATTATGAAATTCTTTAAAGGCATTGTTTGGATCTTCGCAGCTATATACACTATTAAAACTAAGACTTTGGAGAGCTTCTTTAAATTTTTTGACATTTTCCTGGCAAAAATCACGTTTATACGAGAACCAGTGTGAGATCGTGCAAGTCTTTTTGACGGGACATTTTATAATTTGAGCTGTATGGTCAGAGACAGCTAGTTCCAATACCTCACATTCACTTCCTCTTACATTGTGTATAATATTGTCGATGCATGTACCGCTATCAAGCCTGGTTGGTTCATGCACACCTACTTTCAAATTGAAGCTACGTAGGAGATTTTGAAATTGCGTTGACATTATAGTGTTTTTTAAGATGTCGATGTTAAAGTCTCCGCAAATCAGCACCTTCTTTTTGGAATTGAGACATATTTTCCTCAAGATTCCATCAAAGTTATAGAAAAATGATGTTAAAGAGTCGATATTATTCTTAGGAGATCTATAAATACAAACGATAATTATTTGATGTTCGATTAATTCAATTGCACAAGATTCCAAGATACAAGAACTGCAATATTCTTTTAAATCGAGAATTTTATACTGATGTTTATTATTTACTAAGATGCATGAGCCCCCTCTCCGGGACTTTCTTGCATACAAGGTGGCAAGAGTATAATTTGGAATACAGAGATTGCAATGGTCCTCTTCTGTCATATTGTGTTCTGTAATACAAAGTACATCCACATGTTTACCAAGGCTAGCAAGTTCATTTATATGTAAGCTTAATAAGTCCGATTTACTTATTAAACCATTAGTGTTTTGATGAATAACATGAATATGGTTATACAAGAAAAAAATTTTCACTGTTCATAGTTTCAGGAGTATCTATTTTATGAGAGATATTATTCATATTATTAGGATTGGAAAAATAATTATGAGAGATCATGTCAATATCATATTTTACATTGCAGAAAATATTATTCATACCAGTATCATTAATCACACCATTTAACTTAGAAAACACTGTATAATCACAAGGTAGATCGTAATTAGAGTCATATAGAAATGCATAATTATGAATCTGAATGTCATTGTATAACAGGTTATTGAACAATTCTACTCTTTTATGTTGTACATATTAGAGTAATAGCTGTATTTATACGTAGGTAAACATATTATAATATTTGTTTTGTTCACAGCTACAAGTGTTTCACGCAAGTTAAGAATTAGATCATGATAGTTGTTTGTTGTGCTAAAGTCCTCTTCACCAATGAGAATTATGCAGTGATCATCAGTCGTAAAAGTAGCCAATTTTTTATCGATGTCGCTGACGAGATGCCTTATTCCACAAGATGGTTTGAGGTAGTGACATATATTATAGTTCGGAAATGTTGCTTCTGCTATTGATAGGATCTTGTTTGTCTTATTAGAACTCAGAATACATAATTTATGTTTTTGCTGTTGTGGTATATTGTTAACTTTCTTTATATTTGGGTTAACAGTGAGCGGTGGACTATTTTGTATTGTATTAATTTGTTTTGTAACTAAAGTATTTACATGTTTTGGAGTTGAAGTTTTTGTAGAATTTTCCAGTTTCTTGTTATGTGGATTTGGATTTCGAGTAGGAGTGGCTTGCTCCTTATTAGGTGTCCCAATGTCACTAATTAGCTTCTTAGTAACTTTTTTTACAAGTTTATGTTTGTTATTTAGCGATTCAATAGTTCTCTTTAGCTCAGTGTTTTCACATGATAAATTATTTATTTCTTCATGGGCCGTCAATAATTCTGAGTTAAGTTGGTCAATTTGCTGTTTTAATTGCGTGACTTCGTCGCTTTCATCATCCGATATTACGGGTAAACTGTGTGTGATGCCATCTATGGACGAATCATTGGAATTATTACATGGTTCCACTATACTGTCATTGAGCGATTGAGTACGGGTACGCATCTGGCGAAGAGTTATATTTTCGAAGTCCATATTTACGTCTCGTTAGTGTTATTTTAGAAAATTAATATAACACAAAAAGTATCTCACTCTGTGAGATTTGAACCAGCGACACGTCGAGTAAATCAAACCGGCCACAGAAACCACTCCGCCAGCCAGACTTAATATTCAGCAACGAAATCTTTGATCCGAATGCGTTGAGTGATGTAGCGCAGGCGACAGCGGGGGTAGCCGCGGTCAACGCGGGAGGTATCGAGCACTTTGCGGGTTGTCGTAGGTCAAGGATAAAGATCGTTAACACTGATTTAAAATTTAAAGTTTTTTCCACAGTTTTATTTTCATTATTACTTTATATAACTTAAGCCGACTATCATAAAAATTACATAGGTTAATAGGTCACTTTACTGGCTTTAAGTTAATAGTATAATATTGCTACAATATCCACTTTTTACCACTAAACTTATTTAAAAACTGAGGAGCAAAAATAACAACGTCTTGTTTCGTCATCTAGCGACGGTAGTCTTCAATAATTCAACATAGCTTCCTGTACTTGTTGTTTTTTTAACACAACAAAGAAGCAGTAGAACAGTTAATAGTAGATTATGTGACTAGGGGATAAAGCAGTGTCTTTAAGTCGCGGGCTAGGTTGAATTCAGAACGAAACGAAGGTTGCTAAGTTTAATCCCGAACGAAAGTGAGGGATTAACACAATTAACTCCCGAGCATTGCGAGGGAGTTAATAAGTAACCTGAGCGAAGTGAGGAATTCAAGCCGCTCAAGACAAAGACAGCTTTATCCCCGTGTTGGATACTCTACTTTTTACACCATCTGTGAGATAATTAAAAGACAATTTAATCATCATATAAGTTAAAGAAATATTTACTTAAGTATATATTATTTACAAAACATCTTTTGAGATTTGGAACAAATAAAATTACTATTTATAATACTAACTACTCTAAGATTCTATAGTTTTAATTTTGTTTATCGCTCCCGCTTTTTCATTCCTTTTTTTTTAAAAGTCAGTAGTTTACCACGGCTACGTTTTGTTCTATTTTTTTTGTTACTGGCCAGTTTGGATTTTGAATAATCTTGTTTGATGCACGTACATTTTAGTTCACATGTTAACGATTTTTTGAGTTCCCAATTCAAATCTCATTATTCCCTAGGGGTCGGCCATACGAGTACTGCATTATCTCCCTGGGGAGATGTTGACTTGCTTTAAGTGATGGTTGTATAACATATAAAAGGCCATTATCGAGAAAAAACATTTAAAAAGACATTTTTATTTATATAAACTAGTGCTTAACTGCGATCCCACCACAAGGTAAGCAGTGATGTAATCGTTGGTGGTGTTTTTTTATACAAAAAACAATAATGTTGGTAGGCGATCACCAAATGTTGGTCACCAACCGAGTGAGCACAAATATAACGACAAAGTACAAACTAGTCAGATAATATTCTATAATACTATCCGCCAATCTATGGACACTATCATACTACATACTCTACTAAAAAAAATTAAAGCTTTCCACCGAGCAATAGAGAGGAGTATGCTAGGAATTAAACAACAAGAGAGAAGCCAAGACATAAGAATGTACTTAAAAATAATAATAGTTGATATTGTGATAGGCAAAACACGTAGCCAGGGCCACAGATGGTCTCTGGAGTGAGAGAGCTCTTCACTAGTACCCTCGCGATGTACTTACCAGGCTCTTGGGGGGCCTTAGCGTGCCTTAGGGCAAATCCAGGCGCCGGTGATGACTAAATTGTGGCGGCAGTCAGCCCCACTCGGACTAGAGTAGCATAAGACAGAAAGAAATGGCGAAATATGGAAGACGCCTTCGCCCTTGAATGGGTACCTAATACCTCAAGAGTAACCAAAACATTAATAATCCTATGATTTGTATTTCTTAGGTTTAGGTATAAGGTCTTATCTTAGGTTTAGGTTTTAATTAATCATAAAAATAATATATATTTTTAAATGTATGAAGGTAGGTTTAATTTTCTTTAGTGATTTATGCTGTGTATCTCTTTAAATTTTAAAACATCGACCTCGTAGTTACAAGTGTGTACAAATCTACATAGGTATATAATGATACATAATATATTTTTTCTATCTTTAGGGCACATTTCTAGTCGACAGCGATGCGAAATATTTTTTTGACGCCATATTTTTGATACGAATATTTTAGTGTGTATTATAGTTTTAATTAGTTTAAGTGTTTTTGTATTTACTTAATTAGTTACAAAAGATACAGTATTAGCAATTTTTCTGTCTCCAATTTAATTTACGTACATTAAAGCTAGAACTACATTAGATCGACCAGTGGCGTAGCTAGGCCCTCAGGGGCCCCGTATCAAATATATTTGAAAGTTTGTTTTTTTGTACGAAATAGCTTCTACTTACCTATATAGAAATTGTGCCTTAAAATTGAAAATGAGCTCATTTTATGGATCACTTAGTAGGACGTACTAAAATTGGTTGAGTTTTTATCGTCGTCTTGTATGTAGAAAATGCTAAAAAGAAAGGATCGTGCTAAAAGCTATTTACAGAGTATCATATTATGAGTAGTCAATATTCTAAGAATTTAAGATTATAGACAACATGTTACAAATTTTGTCCTAAGTCGGGGCCCCTGTAGCTTGGGGGCCCCGTATAATTGATACGGCAGATACGGCGGTAGCTACGCCCCTGAGACCGACGCACACGTGTAACACGCCTGCTTTGTATGTAGAACGACGTCGCGTGGCGAGTATCAAGTGTAGCTCAACAATTCTTGTTTCCATGTATGGAGACAGACGCGTCTAGATCGGCGTGTGTGGCACACGTGTGAGCAGTGTAGTTCTACCTTTATTTTCATTATGTGTTCAATTTTTGTAAAATATTAATTAAAGTTATTATTTAATCGTGTGAGTTGTATTTAAAATGTATATAGTGTAGTGTTCTGATAAGTACATGATGATGATATGTATGTGTGGTAGGCAAACATACTAACAATCAAATTATAATATAATACTATCATTTTAATTTATTGGTTAAATCATTTTTATTATTTAACTGACATTTGTAACTGTAATTTATGACATTTTGATACAGTGTAATTTTTTTTTTTTTTGTAAATTCTGAAAATCTGAACTAACATAGACATAAGTGTTACTAACACACCATGTGGACCAAAAGTTGTCTTTTTAAATAAATTTATTATTATATTAAGTATTATATTTTATTATTGATTAATTGTATTATTATAATTTTATAGTTTCTTTCTAATTGCTATGTTAGTGTTGCTGGTGGTGTACTAGTCTACTTTATAAATTTAAATAAAATGTTTTTGGAACGCATTGGACCTTTTTTTGGAACGCATCCGATAAAAAATATCCAATTTAAAATAATTTTAATATTACTTCTCCAAATAATAAGATTGCCGTTGTGTCCAATTTTTATTTTTAAATTAATATAATCTAGGGCTTGTCTGCGATCCCAACTGATGGTAAGCAGTGATACAATCGTTGATGACGAGTCGCACTAGTTTATTAAGAGCAAGAGCCTATTCATATTAGTATGTACTTAAATGGTTTTTTAAATTGTGATACAATAATACATGTTCTGTTTATCTACATGTTGGTCCAGACTATAAATATGATATCGTGAAGTCAAGAAAAGGGAGGCCGTTGATTCTTATCGGAGGGTTTACCTTCTCGAAGTGTGGTGTGAATACTTGGATCTGTTCTACAAAGAACCCTCAGTGTAAGGCGAAATTGAAGTTGGATAGACACCAGAATATCATCTCTCTGTGTAACGAGCATCCTCACGCACCAAAGAAATATATATTTATTAATGGGGAATATGTTATAGTGTGAATGTAATTTAAGTTTTTTTTTGTACTAGATGTAAAGCTCTAAACTTCAATTTGTAAATAAATTAAAAATATTATATCTTTAATAAAATGTGTCTGTTTTCTTCTGGTTTTTAGCGACCGGCACGGCGAGCGGGGCGGCATCGGTAAGCGAGCGCTCGCAGTTATGAGCGGTATCTTGTGGCGTATGTCAAACATTTTCATATTTTTGTTCTTACCGCTCGCCGCCCCGGGCTTAGCTACCGCTCACTATGTTAGGTGCTCAGGCAAGTCTAAAACGCAGTGAGAAAATGGTTTCTAAGAAAGCGCTAATGGAGATTTTAAAAATAATATTGTTGCTCTTCAAAGCCAATATCATCCTCAATAGCATTATAAGAAAAGTGACCATAATATTACGGAGCTACGTAGCAATAATAATAAAGAAAAATCAAAATACTGTTCCTCGTTTAATTTCCTTGTTTAGGCTTCTACTGGCAGATTAAAAGTAGCCTCTTCCGATTTGTTATTTCCGGCTATTATTGTTGAATTTTACTGTGTGTCTCTCTGGCGCCCGAATTTACTATGATCTATTACTTCATTATAGGTGTCGTGACAGATCTTAGAATTGATTACTACATTTGATGATATGTCGATCCTCGTTTGGCCACATCATTAATGAAGCATTTCAATGACAATAAAATATCTAAACAAAGGAGGCCAAACAAAGATTGAAATTTAATCAACCTGACGTTTAAAACGATCTGGCCAGTTTTACTTGGACATATCATGTAGTGATCAGTTCTAAGATCTGGCCACTACATATATACTAGCTTCTTCCAGCGGCTTCGCTCATGTAATAGTAGAATAGGTCCTCAGTGCTCGCCTACATCGTGAAGGGAACCTTGTGCACAATTTGACGTTCCATGTCAGTTTTTCCCTTTATATACATATCCAATAGAAAGCTGCTTTATTCCTGAGTGACATAGGCAATATTTTATGTACGCGGCCGAAACCGCGGGTAACAGCTAGTTATACAACGTGTAACGTTAAATGCGCATAACCTGAAAATAGTTTAATCAGAATAACGAGTAGAATCAATTAAACCACTTTTTAGTATAGGTTTCATTTTTCAAAAAAATCTTCATTAAAAATGTTGCCCCGTCTATTTATTAAGAGTTCAAGCCATCACGTGCGCAAACTCGCCCAAATAGGTAAACAAACCCAAATGGTTGTAGTCCATTAAAATTTTTTCATATGCGGGATGATAAAAGTTCTTATTTCGATGCAGATACGAATTTTAAACAAACTAAAACTACACATAAAACCTTTTTAATTCATGAATCCCCAAGCGACCACCGGTGGCCGCGCATCTATTGTCTTACTATTGTGTCTCTAATTGACGGTATCTGAAGGGTAGTTAGGTCGTCAAATGGATTGCGTTAAGGGCCTCTGAACTTATGTGCCACAACGCACCGTCACGACGTTCGCCGGCTAGATTGCATAAGAATATGCTCTTAGGCGATGCAGGAAGAAGCATCCAAATTAAAACGGTTAGGCAGAAAGAGTGCACTTGTGGGCAACGCGGGGTTTTTTTTTTGTCGACGGGGAAAATCATCATTGACGAAACCCGCTCTTGGGTGGAGCGGGAGACAGTGTCAGAGTCTTACTGACTAAAAACCCCGCGCCGTTCCTTCTAGCCTTCATACCGGGGCTCTAGTTTCCTTTCGGATGTCTAGTAAAGTTCACACACATACTCATTAATTTAATACTAAAATTGAGAATCTATGTTTTTTTTTTATTAAAACTAACTATTGCTTGACTGCGATACCGTCTGATGGTAAGCAGAGAAGCAATCGTTGATGGTGATGCGCACTAGTTTATTAAGAGGGCTATTTTAGGCCTGTTTACAATTATTATGTACTTAAATGTTTTGTAAATTTTGATACAATAAAACATATTATTTTTATGTATATGTTGATGCAGATTACAAATATGAAATCGTGAAGTCAACAAAAGGGAGGCCGTTGATTTTTATCGGAGGGTTTACCTTCGCGAAGAGCGGTATGTATACTTGGATCTGTTCGACGAGGCACCCGAAGTGTAAGGCGAAATTGAAGTTGGATCGAGACCAGAATATCATCTCTCTGTGTAACGAACATCCTCACGCACCAAAGAAATATATATTTATTAATGGGGAATATGTTCTTCTGTAAATGTAATTTACGTTTTTTTATTGCACTCAACGTAAATTGAGAACTTGAATTTGTAAATAAATTAAAAATATTAATTCATGAATCCCCAAGCGACACCCGGTGGCCGCGCATCTATTGTCTTACTATTGTGTCTCTAATTGACGGTATCTGAAGGGTTAAGTATATCTTTAATCTAATGTGTTTGTTTTCTTCTGGTTTTTAGCATGCTAAAAATTGTGTCTGTCTTAGCAGCGAGCGGGGCGGCATCGGAAGGCGGGTGCGCGCCGCTATGAGCGTCGTCTCGTGGCGTGTTTTAAACATTTTCATACTTTTGATGTTACCGCTCGCCGCCCCGCGCTTAGCTACCGCTCACAGCGTTAGGCGCTCTGGCAAGTTTAAAAAGCAGTGAGAAATTGGTTTCTAAGAAAGCGCTAATGGAGATTTTTAAAATAATATTATTGCTCTTCAAAGCCAATATCATCCTTAATAGCATTATTAAATAAGTGATCATAATATGATGGAGCTGCGTAGCAATAATAATAAAGAAAAAACAAAAGACTTTTTCGTTTAATTTCCTTGTTTAGCCTCCTACCGGCAGATTAAAAGTAACCTCTTCCGATTTGTTATTTTCGGCTATTATTGTTAAATTTTACTGTGTGTATTATTGTTAAATCTCGCTGGCGCCCGAATTTACTTATAGTAAATTTATTATTATGTACTTAAATGGTTTTGTAAATTGTGATACAATAATACATGTTCTGTTTATCTACATGTTGGTCCAGACTATAAATATGATATCGTGAAGTCAAGAAAAGGGAGGCCGCTGATTCTTATCGGAGGGTTTACCTTCTCGAAGAGCGGTGTGTATACTTGGATCTGTTCGACGAGGCACCCGAAGTGTAAGGCGAAACTGAAGATGGATCGAGACCAGAATATCATCTATCTGTGTAACGAACATCCTCACGTACCAAAGAAATATATATTTTTTAATGGGCAGTATGTTCTTATGTAGATGTAATTTAAGTATTGTTTTATTGCACTAACGTAAATAGAGAACTTGAATTTGTAAATAAATTAAAAATATTATATTTGTAATCGAATGTGTCTATTTTCTTCTGGTTTTTAGTATGAGCGTCGTCTCGTGGCGTGTTTTAAACATTTTCATACTATTGTTCTTACCGCTCGCCGCCCCGCGCTTAGCTACCGCTCACCGCGTTAGGCGCTTCAGCAAGTCTGAAAAGCAGTGAGAAATTGGTTAATACGAAAGCGTTATCAGAGAATTTTTATACATATTAATTTTTGGTTGTTTTTCAAATTCAGAGCTAATATAAGCTGCGGACAATAATAATAAAGAAAAGTCACAAATACTACTTCTCTGATTTAATTTATTTGTCCTCCTACCGACAGAGTAAAAGTCTGACCTCTTCCTACGGAAAAGAGGGGTTCTCACACAATCCATCCATCTTTTCTTTGGCCACCCTCTCCCTCTACCCTACTCTACCCTACTCTACCCTACTCTACCCTACTCTACCCTACTCTACCCTACTCTATCCTACTCTATCCTACTCTACCCTACTCTACCCTACTCTACCCTACTCTACCCTAATCTACCCTACTCTACCCTACTCTACTGTACCCTAATTTTATTTTTTTTCCCTTGAACCCTTTCCTCACCATAACAATCACAACAAAAAAGAATTAGCGAAATCGGTCCAGGCGTTGTTGAGTTATGCGCTTACCAACACATTTTATATTATAGATTGTAAAGATGAGCGTCACTGAGTCGGAGAACTCCTTAGTCGAAGGTTAAAATTTTATTTTTATAGTTGAATGTTACTTTACTATGTATTATAGTGTAGATTTTTTAGGATAGCACGTAGTTTAAAATAAAGTTCACACATACACTCATTACATTTTACGCTCCAACTAGGAACAATATTTTTTTAACTTTATATTTGGCTTTTTAACAATACGTATTTTTAATTATTATAATTTTTTATTTTTTTTATTATTAAGATAGGCTTGCGTTTGACCATCATCTCACTTGATGATAAGCGACGATGTGGTCGACGATGGAACACGCTTGCTTAGCAGTAGGTAACCCATTCACTCTTGATTTAAAGACCCCTAAGTTGTAGCTATCAGGAAACACAGATTATTTAGATTAGTTTAATTAAGTATATATTACTTTTCTCTCTTAAAAAACTTACTACTTATCCTTAATGCATGGGGAGTTGATCTATCAGTGATAATTACACCTTTGTTCTCTATTTATTACATATTATCCTAAGCGTAATATTAGTATAAACAATTTTATTGTTGGTGAACTAATAAAAGCATTATCATCATCATTTCAGCTGAAGGACGTCCACTGTTAGACACAAACCTCCCCCCAGTGTCGTCACAACGAACGGTCCTGTGCGTTTCGCATCCATCGCATTCCCGTCCACCTAGTGGGAGGCCTTTCAATGCTGCGTCTTCCGGTGTGCGGTCGCCACTCCAGAACCTTTCAGCCCCTTCGACCATCCGTTCCACGAGCAATGTGCTCTTTAAAGCAAATCTTCGTAATTTTTAATTAGTTTTAAGTATACTTGGCGCCTATTAGATATATGTTATATTATACATTATACACAGGAGGCCTTTTTTCGCTATTTTACATATATTTTTATATCGTAATGGTCCAATTGTATTTATGAATTTATGTTATGTTTTCTTTAATTTTTTAATTTAATTTTTGATTTTATAAATTAATTCTATTCTACATGATTTAAATCAATTAATGATATTGTAATTTTATTTCTAAAATGTAAATAATCTGATTTTAATGTTATTTTTTTTTTGATATTGTTAATTTCTTTGACATATGATTTTTAGTTTTACCACAAAGGCTTGTGTTATAGCGAATGCTATCTCTAAAATATTGTATAGACTTAAGGGAGAGCGCTGATGTCTGAAATACAGATTTTTTATCTAGTTTA
This sequence comes from Mythimna lalbum, assembly GCA_949319445.1. Taxonomy (NCBI): domain Eukaryota; kingdom Metazoa; phylum Arthropoda; class Insecta; order Lepidoptera; family Noctuidae; genus Mythimna; species Mythimna lalbum. Next base: position 18,382,549 of record OX439356.1, on the reverse strand, counting down.
GATGATCCTCACTAGATTTAATGCAACTCAAATGTCTTCAATAATTTTAAGGTGTAGTATTATTTTTTGGAATCAATAAATTATTATTAATTATAGGATAAAATTTTCATTGAATAAGTTTAGTTTCCAAATCTGCGTTTGATGAATGAACCACATTCATATTCCACAACTTTCACACAACGCCATCTAGTCCAAAACTAAGAAGAGTTGGTGTATGAGTGATATATAATTTGATGATAATAATTTGATGGATTGGTTGGATTGGATGGTATTAATAATTGGAGTAGTATATTTAATTTTTTTTTTTGAATGTAATACTTGCCACCAATAATGCATGTATTTTTTTGTAGAATTTAATTTGTAATCCTTAGCGACAATTGCACTCCATATTTGTACGCCTCCAGGAATAACATAATGTTCTGTTCAGTGAAAATAAGGTCTGTATTTAATTCACCTATGTTAACAAATAAACGATTATTGTTATAATATAAACATATTTTCAACCTTATCGGCCTTTTAAATTCACCAAAGACATTTTATTACGAGTATCTACGTAAAACACTTGAGAACCTAGTTAAAAGTGTGAAAAGTGTGTGAACGTGAAATTGTAAATTGAAAGGCATTAAAATAAATGTAATTTAAAAATAAAAACTGCAATTTGTCTCATTTTTTTTTCTAAATCTAATCAACAAATATCTAAATTGTCTGTTAATCTGTACCCTATTCGCTTTAAGAATAGTAATTTAAAGAAACCTTTTTTTGCTGTCTGTTCAACCGATTTTAACTTTTATTTCGTCGGCGTAAGGAATGCAAAAAAAAGCAAAAAAGTAGTTACAATACGAACTATTTACTGCAGCCGCCATTTGTCATACCACCAACGTAATAAAAGTCAAAATCGGTTGAACGGACAGTAATGAAAGGGTTTCATTATTATTATTATTATTATTATTATTTCGAACAGTTTAAGTACCCTTTATTATTATTAATACCAACATTTATTTCTTCACACAGATTACAAATACGAGATCATAAAGTCACAAAAAGGCCATGATGTGATCCTCATCGGAGGTTACACTTTTTCAAGGACTCCTCGAGGTAAAACTTGGATATGTTCGACGAAGACACCAGGATGCAGAGCGAAGCTCAGGCTGGATGACAAGAAGAAAATCATTAGACTTAATAATGAACATCCTCACCCACCTAAGAAATATTATTTTGTTAAAGGAAAAACTGTTCGTTCGTAACTAAAATCGTTTCAGCCGAAAGATGTCCACTATTGGACTTAGGCCTTCCCCAAGTGTTGCTACAATCAACGGTCCTGTGCGTCTCGCATTTAACCGATTCCCGCAACCCTTACCAGGTTATCGTAACTCAAATGTATGAATATAATGTATCATCATCATCATATCAGCCGAAAGACGTCCACTGCTGGACATAGGCCTTCGGCGTTAGAAGGCCTCCGACAAGGTGGACCGATAATCTGGTCAGGGTCGCGGGAATCCGATGGATGCGTGACGCACAGGACCGGTCGCTGTGGCGACGCTGAGGGGCGGCCTATGAATATTATGCAAGTTTAAATAATTTTTGAGAACAAAAAAAACGTTAAGATTTTTATTGTAAAGGGAAACAATGTTGTATTTCATTTAGGGAACAATTTTTACTGTAATTATAGTAAGTCAAGTATTTTTAGTTTAATATACATAACATAAGAAGTTTTTAAACTGATATTTGTTTGTTGTAATAACTAAATAGTTATTACATTCAGTTGAAAAAAATATTTTGTTGTTATTGTTAATTATTATTAAATATTAGAGTTAACCTAGTTTCTTATTGTTATGAGATATAATATAATTATTGATAGTCAATATCGAGCACATCGCAAATAAATAAGTCTGTAGTACTATTGCTTTAATCGGAAGTGTAATAGACAACCTTTTAATACATGAATCCCCAAGCGACCACCGGTGGCCGCGCATCTATTGTCTTACTATTGTGTCTCTAATTGACGGTATCTGAAGGGTTAATAAATTACAATATAAGGCTGGTCGCCCACGTCCGATAATAGGTGACCGATTTTTTGTAGGAGAAAAATAAAACACTAATAGCAATAGTGCAACGCACACGTCCTACAAAAAGTCGGTCAGAAATACAGAACAGTGTTACAAATATACAAAATCGGACCGATTATCTGTCCTACAAAAAGTCTGACGTGGGCGAGCAGCGTTAACGAGAATAAATACTCCAAGAGCAAGCGAAGTGAGAGAATTTTAGGGCACTCGACACATGCAGGTTAGCTTAAAAGAGGAATACCTACTCTTCCTCTTGGGTTACTTTAAACCTTGCGAACAGAAATATCGAATAATTACCGATTAATTTCGATTGGTTAACTGCATACAAGCAACAGCCCATTTAGTTATTTTATAGCTCAATATTTATCCAATGATCCATTTCATTATTTTTGCATGTGTGCACACTCTTGCGCCATCTCATCTTCTGAATACGACGGACTGCACTGGGGCTGCTGCTGCAGGTCCAGAAAACCTCAAATGGCGTATACATTGTAATACCCTTATCGGAATTTATTGGATTGGGCCGTCTGGGGTTCAAACAATAGGGCCATGGTCTATAGAGTCCGAGCGCTCATCAAGTTTGTCGAGGCACAAAATAGATAGGTACAGAAGTCAATCTACATACAAAGCGCGCTCTCACAAAGCACACATAGACAAAGCTCACGGACACGATATCTGGGTAGCGTTTCGGCCCACTCGAACAGTTCCGGCTTAAACGCTCATTAGTGTGCGTCCACTGATCGTAGGTATAAAAAGTGAAGTACATACATGAGATTGTCTTCTGTACCTATCTTTTTTGTTGGCGAGGTTTCAGCAAACAACTGGCCGTCTTTTTGCGTAATAAGAGGGCTCGGCTTTTCTCCGATTTACGAACCAGCTATCTATATTGCTATTTAAAACGGCAATGCTGTCAATGTTCTGGGCACTTTTACAATTGACATCGATGTGGATGAATTTTGATACCCAATTTTTTTTTTTTGCTTTTGTTGTATATATTTATTAATTTCAGTTTGTACCTACCTTTGTTAAGCTATAGGTTAGTATTAGTTTATAAGTAGTTAATAATCTGAATAAAAGTCAGTGCTGATAATAATTTAATAAAATTTTCACGGAAATTGTAAGGTAGCTTTTTTTTCCTAGCCATTGGTGATAAGGTGCCCCACTATTGGGCAAAGACCTCCTCCAAGTGCTTTCAGGTATTCTTCTTTTGTGCTTTCCCAAACTATTCCCCGTGGCACGCTTCTGGATCATCACGCCACCCACGTTCTCGCTACAGGATACTTACTTGCAATTTTTGCAAAATGAATGTTCATGAGCTAGTTTCAAATTAGGTGATAATATTATACTTGAAACAAAGCCGTTTGCATATTTTTTTGTGTATTCTCTTTATTCTTCTTATCGAAACATAATTTTAAGTGGTTTACAGAATTCTAGAGTTTTTATAGCAAAATAGGAGTATAACATCGAATTTGGAAAGCCAAAGCTCCACCACTAATTCACAAATTAGGTTAAAAATATTTTTGTTACTCGCACAGATTACGAATACGTTTTCACAAAGTCACGAAAAGGCCGCATATTGATACTCATTGGAGGATACACTTTTACGAAGGCCATTCGAGGTAGAAGTTGGGTGTGTTCCATGAAGAAGCCAGGGTGTAGAGCGAGACTCAAAATGGATGAACATTTGAACATCATCAGCCTTAATAACGAACATAATCATCCACCTAGAAAATATTGTGTTGTTAATGGAAAACATATTCTCGTTGCCTAAACAAACTTATGTATAATGTTAAATAATAAGTTTTGAAATAAATGAGATATATATTTTTATGTTAAAAAAACATCTTTTTATTCAGACCAACGACATTACAGCCACTAGACGCCTCAAGCTTGAACTAGCACACCAAAATAATTCTGTCAACTAGGCGATGTACGCGGGAGCGGGCTTCAGATCTATAAGTCATATATGTTAACAGACATGCATCGCCGGGTTTTAGACGTTTAGTGGCTGTGTAGTCGTTGATCAGACATAGTCCATAGTTGGTTATTAGGTTACACATCTTAAATACTTAGTTTTATTGGCCAGATTTTTTTTAATTTTATTGAACGATTGCATGTAGGCTTCAGTATGGGGCTGTCCGACCTGCCAGCTATAGTTTTCAAGATGCTGTTGGGGTTTAAGCGTGCTCTGCGGATGATGCTATGAAAGCCATCAATTTCTGCCATTGTGGACGTTCCGAATGCACTGCAACCAAAAACACCTTGAAAGCATAATTGTATCGAACATGCAGAGCGCTGAAAGAATAGAATAGAATGGTATATTCTGTAGTCTTATTAAAAATCTTAAATCTTTAAGAGATAAGGCGGTGTTCTATCCTTTACATTTCGGAAAAGTGTGCATAGGAATAGCGCAATTTAATTCCGCCAAACTCGTTCCATCATCAGACCACTAGAAGTACAGCGTTGCGCTACTGATATGTACATGGTGGATATCCTACCTATACGTACAAAACGTTTTGGGAACTTATGTATTGTGCGTACAGCTAAGGAGTGGAATTCCTAGCCGGAGTCTGTATTTCCTGGTAACTAGGCAAGAATCATCGCTCATTATCAGGTTAGGTAAGTTATTGGTCTAACGCGAGCCTATCTAAAATAATAATACAAAAGTCAAAGTTTTGACGCAGCAGGCAGTACATAAATTCACAATTTTTTCGCAGGCCTTTCATGTTCCGTTTGTTTTGTTTTTATAAATATAATAATAAAAACTTCTTCACACAGATGGATATGAGTTCGTAAAGTCACAAAAGGGCAAACATTTGGTTCTCATCGGAGGATACACCTTCTCGCAAGTCGGTGTCTCGCCTAAATGGGTATGTTCTACAAAGAGTCCGATGTGTAAAGCTAAATTGAAAATGGATCTAGAACATAACATCGTCAGCCTTTGTAACGAACATCCTCACCCACCAAAATATTGTAAGATAGGCGGGAAGAATGTTCTTATTTAAATAATAAAAACTTTTTTTTATTAAATGATGTGTTTTTATGTACGTAATTCTATTAATGTTATAAATACTTTAGACTATATGTCTGTGAATGTGTTCCTTTAGTTTTTCACGATTTTCACCATCATCTAGATATTTTTGCTTAAGAATTTAAAACGGGAATTTAGGAAGTCAGAGTTAAAAGTACCTATTATATTACATTTTTGAATTCCAATCTGATTCATACCGACCTAATTTTGAGGTCCCTTAAAATTATTTTTCTGTTTTCGTGCATGACGTAATCAGTCAATCGTATTATTCTGGCTGACTAACGCAATGAATCAGTGAATTATGTGAGTCACTACTACTACCACTACTACTGTTATGTGTATTACTTCTATCTGTCATATATAGCAGGCAAAGTATCAAAATGTTAGCTATATATCGTTATATATCGTCGATATTGATATATCGACGCAGTTAACGTTTTGACTTGGCCTTCATTGTCCAATTTAATTGACAGCGAGACTACTTATCTGTGTTTGAACTCAAGTTTAAACTAGAACACATCTACTGAAATCTTAACGTACTTTAGCTATCAAAATTAAATCAAATATGTTATTTATCTTTACAGGTTTCAAATATGAATTTATTACGTCAAAATTAGGCAGGCCATTGATTCTCATCGGAGGATACACTTTCTCGAGAAAGAAGGCTCAGCGGTCATTGTCAGCAACTTGGGTCTGTTCAACAAGAAATCCTAAGTGTAAGGCAAAACTTAGATTGGATGCACAACAAAATATCGTCAGCCTTTTTAACGAACATCCTCACCCAAGTAAATACATGACCTAAGAAATGTGAAGCGTATCTGATGTGCATGTGTGAAACAACATGTCTTGTGCGAACAGTAAAGGACTGGAATTGACTGCCGGATTTATGATCCCTGATAGCTACAACCTGGGGGCGTTCAAGTCAATAATAAGTAGGTGACTTCTAGGCAAGTTTGAGTGTTCAACGTCGACCACCTCATCACTTACCATTAACCCTTCAGATACCGTCAATTAGAGACACAATAGTAAGACAATAGATGCGCGGCCACCGGTGGTCGCTTGGGGATTCATGAATTAAATAAGACAGAGCTCAAACGCGAGCGTAAAAAGACTCAACGTTTTACAATCACAGTTAAATAATGTAATACTGTTTTGATGCCGCTTGTTTTTGTACTAATATATATTTTTGAACGCAGATTTATGATCTTTTCTATTTGAAATCCCGCCCGATATAACCATAAAAATGTGCTGCAGACATCTGTTTTTCATCCTAAATCTGACATTGTTTTTTTTCGCATGTTATCCGAATTATAATAAAGACATAATATCTACGTTTTTTGTTTTACGTGGGAATTCCTCAAATGACTCGTGCTACTCCTAGTGGAGAAGAAAGAGTGTCAGATTCTGATTGTGTTCCTTCAGTTACCCTTTGCCGTGAAATTAAGTATCTGGTAAAATGTGATTTCGTAATAAGTAAATCAAAAAATGATCAAAATCGATTGCGGTTCGTACTAAAATTTCTGTAGGAATATAGCTGAATGCTAAGGACTGGAATTTCCTGCTGGAGTTCGTGTTTCCTGGTAGCTACAACCTAAGGGTCTTTTTAAGTCAAGAGTATAGGTTACTTCAAGGCAAGCGTACTCCATCGTCCACCACATCATCGCTTACCATCAAAGGCAGTGGTCAATCAGGAGCCAACCAAAATAAAAAAAGTCGTAATAACAAATCCAAATTTTATTCACACAGATATCCAATACGAGTTTGTACAGTCACAAATGGGCAAGCAGTTGATGCTCATCGATGGGTACACCTTCTCAAAGAACACTCCTAGTTGTTGGGTCTGCTCTACGAGGAACCCGAAGTGTAAGGCGAAACTCAAAGTGGACCGAGATCATAATATAATTAGCCTATATAACGAACATCCTCATCCGCCTAGGTATTGTAAAATAGATGGAATTAATGTTCGTATGTAAGGTTTAAATTTAAATATGTACTAATTACTTTTGTATCTTCGTTATGTACTATGTAGTTAGTGAAAATTATAGATTACTTTCCCAGTTTGGCACGAATGTTTCAGATCTCTGAAATGTGTAATTTTTTCCATTAGGTATATATGTATTATAGACCTAAACCACAAAATAGATAGGTAAGTACAGAATACAATCTCATGTATGTTCACTTTACATACCTACCTACGCTCGGTGGACGCATACTAATGAGCATTTAAGCCGGAACTGTTCGAGGAGCGAGCCAAGGCGCTCCGAGATATCGTGACCGTGAGCGGTGTCTGTAGTGTGCGTTGCTTGAGCGAGTTTAGTATGTAGATTGATTTCTGTACCTATATTTATTTTGTGCATAAAAAATACAGTGAATCATTCTGTCTATTGGTAGAATCCGTTCAGTATTTTTTTTTATCGTTATCATACAGATAGACAAGGGCTGTGGGGAACTTAGTTTTTTTAATATCCACTCTTTTTTTAGGAAGAACACCGTAAGTGACAGTTAGCGTTGTTTGCATCAATAGGTTTTCTCTTTCATAATTAAAAAGAATGTATGATATTATTATTCTGAAAAGAATTTTGAACTTTTTGATCATGTAACTACTGATTTAATAGAATAATAGATATTGATATAGTTTCATAAATACTTTTTAGTTAGGTATTGAAAATAAAACCCATCCCTGCAAAAAACGTAAATTGTCGTTTACGGTGTTCTTCCTGAAAAAGCTCTGCTCGTAATAAGGATTTTTTTTATTATTTATTAAAATGTGACTATGTAAAGAATAATAATAAAATTATATTTAAAACATTAAGTTGATCTACAACTACAATTCTGTTTATATATTTTTTTGATATTTTGGAATTTATTAAATTTATAAATGTGATTTTATCTGTTTATTTTTCCTTCTAAAAATATAAGTTCATTTACAAGTAAATTTAAGGTTTTCAAGATGGCGATACATCAGTATTTTTGTTAATATTAAACATTTTTGGCAATTTAAAGGTATAAAAGTCTTGCATTTGCTAGATATACTCTCTTTACATGGACTTAATAGACTTATTATCCATAAATTAAATCATGCGAATTTAATGTTTTGACTGGCCTGTTGGTTTATGCTATGCCGGAGGTCGTGAGTTTGAATGCCTCCGCACGATCATTTGTTCTGTGTTTGGGTGTAATTTATCTATAATATTTATGTATTTAGAAATATGTGAGTTTTTTAATCAGTTGTCTAGTACTGCTGTATGGAATATTATTACTAATTTTTTTTGCAATATTCGTCCTTCTTTCTTATAACAAGGTAAGACGGTACTTATAGGTATATAGATAAGACTATGGTAATGAAAGTGCTTTTCTTTTACAGAGTATCAGATAGTAACGTCACAACGAGGAAAAGATTTGATACTATTTCAAGGTTACACGTTTGCTAAAGCGACTCCTTTTAGGTGGAGATGCTCAACTCATTATCCGGACTGTAAAGCGATCCTGAAATTGAATAAAGATGGCAGAATCCGTCATGTCACTGATCACATGCATCCTGCTAAGAAATATGTTATGACAAGTCGAGGACAGTATATTAGACTTTAAGTTACATTGTTAAAACCTCTACGACCCGGACTAAGCGTTCCGCCTCATCTTCGAAGGACTGGAACAATTTGCCTGCTGCGGTCTTCCCTTCAGATTTTAATTTAGGTGTCTTCAAGGCTAGAGTGATTAATTAATAAACTAGTTCGCTTCACCATCAATGATTGCATCACTGCTTGCCATCAAGTGGGATCGCAGTCAAGCACTAGTTTACAAAGTAAAGTCAGTGTAAATCATGAGCCTTTTATCAAATTCGTTGAGGTAATTTTCTTATATAACAAGATGGATCTGAATATAAGTATTTTATAAACAGCGATTACAATGTCATCGAGACTTTTCAGGAAGAACAGCGTAAGTGTCATTTACGCTTTTGTGCTTTTTGCAAAAAATTGTTTTCTCTTCCATATACGTACTTAATTAAAAAATATTTATGAAATATATTATTAATAATTACAGATATTGTATTCACGGAATAGAAAAAAAATAGTTAAAATGTATGTAAAAAAAATAGATTAAAATGACGTAAGTAATGTACCTACTAAACGCCACAAAATAATTCGGTAGGGTTTAAGTACTAATTATTACACCGACACATCAGAAAAAAAATCGTATCGTATTCTTAGTAAATATATATACCTAAATAGAATGTTGCGGGAGTTTGACTGTTGATTAAAATTTCGCGAGACTCACGATATATTTTTTTTCTTCTATGCCCTATATTGATGAAGAGAGTGGTGTTATTACTAGTACTTAAAACCTGCCGGAATATTTTGTTGCATTTATTACATTATCTACTTACATTATTATTATCGTTACTTTCAATAGGAAATCGTTTAACGTAATTTTTCCTGCTTGTTTTATTTTTAAGTTTTACTAATCTAATATTTGTTAAAGTGTACAGTATTCTACTAGTCAAACCCTTTCGTTGGGTACCTTATATATTACTGGTTTTAAAAGTATAATGTATTCCGCTGTTTTGTTAGCGGCTAAGTTTATTTTCAAAGTGTTCTCTATTCTACTAGTCAAGACCTTTTCAATCAATACCCATATCGAGAGAGTTGTGAAAAAAAAAAATCCACCGTTTTTTTTAAAAGTGTACTCTATTATTGATCAACCCCTACCATTTGATATCTATATGCTTCCACTATGTGGCGGCAGCTATCTTGAATTTACAATGATACTGAAAATTTTAAGTCGCATTGCAAGAGAACTAAAGAGGTGTACCAAATATGAGATCAATCTGTTAACAGAAAGAGGGTACAATTTTGATTATAAAATTCGACCCCAACAAACAAAAATCAATAACATCAATAACAAGCCGGTTAAGCTAAATAAAACTCAAAAAAAAACAGTGATATATTTGGCTACAAGTTACAAAATGCAACTTTGAAAAATCATCTTATTGCTGTCAAAAATTATATATTATTAGAACGACTGAAAGTTGTTATTATTTGACATGACTATAAAGCCATTTGTGGTCTAAATCATCTAGAACATCTAAACACTAGAGGGCGCTGTAGCAAAATTATTCTATTCAAAACGCTAACAATATAGATGTCTTAAAAATGTATGTTCTATGTTCATTTAATCTATTATAAACTCATAGTTAGAGATGATATCGATATGTGTTATGTGTGTTGTGAAATCAATATTGATGTTATAATTTTATTCGGGTAAGATTAATTTTATATAATTTATTAAAGCCATAGCCGCCGTTTGGATTTACCATCGTGGTGAAGGGATAAGGCAGCTAGACTCTGCGTAACCGAGTGCTAGCTGTCCAGGGTGCGCCGGGCGTTTGGAATCGCGAGACGATTTGAGATTAACGCCACTCGGGGAGGCTCCTTCCTTGCACCCCAAATGTATGTATATCATAGAAATATTGTATTTGATCACATAGTCCCTCCCTCCATTTTTAACAAGACATGGCAGTATTTTATAAGGAAACTGTAAATAAGTGTATGGTAATGGCAGTGCGTTTCTTTCACAGAGTATCAGATAGTAAAGTCACAACGAGGAAGAGACTTGATATTATATCAAGGTTACACATTTGCTAGAGCTACTCCCTCCAGATGGACATGCTCTACTCACTATCCGGATTGTAAAGCAATTCTCAAATTGAATACAAATGGCAAAATTCGTCATGTCACCGAGCATAAACATCCAGCTAAGAAATATGTTATAACCAGTGAAGGACATTATATTAGATTTTAAGTAAAGTTTGAAATCGTGCGGAGAACTTTGATTGCGCGATGCAGGATTTCGTATTTTCTTCGTAGTTCTTATGTGGCGTCATAGATGTCGCTACATTAGTATTAATGGGTCGGCTTTGTGTCAGATCAGGTACTGCTGTGACAAAACATACTCATAGTAGCCTTTTCAGGAAAAAAGGCGTAACCGACAATTTTAGATTTATTTTGCAGGAATGAGTTTTCTGACATACATGTAAAGCTGGGTACTCACTCAGCAGTGTAGCACGTAACGTATCAGATACCGTATCAACCTGCAAGTGGGTACGGCTCGTCCACGGTCCTCCGCGTATCTAGCTACGAGCTGCCGGATCCGCAGTGCTCGCAACGACGTCACGCCGACAACATGTCTCAAATGGTGGCTAGTGTAATAGTAATAGTTTCCCAAGCATCCACTTTTAGATGTTTTTTGTAATAATTCTTATTTTTAGGGTCCCACAGTACTGGAGTATTCTGGTAAACCTCAATTACATTCAACACTTTTTCTTCAGTCCACTCCATAATGAATAATTGAATACGTAAGTTCGTTTGAAGCTCGCGCGTACGTACTCACTATACAAGCGATCGTGACGCCGTCCACGAGCACACTGCGAGCCGCCTTTGTGTTCGCAGTGAAACCGCCACTCGGCGGGTCACTGCGAGCTTACAGCGCTCCACGCGCTTGCAGCGGGCTCGTGCCTACGTACTCGCTTGATACCGTATCTGATACATTACGTGCTACACTGCTAAGTTAGTACCCAGCTTTAAAAGATACCCTATTTCCTTTGGTCGCGTTATCATGTGGGAGCGGCTGGATCAGTTTCGCTTATTCTTTATTTTGTTCTTCTTTTCGTGTCGATGCTCTCAAACCATATTTTTTCTGACCAATATTTGGCAACCTGTACAGAGTGTACAGCTTTATTGTTGGCCTCGTATAGATCTTGAAAACTGCAGGTGGTAATGCAGAATTGGCAGCATAGCAGATGGCGCATGTCCTGTGGAGAGGCTCCACTGTGTTAGAGATGGGTCGAGGAAGCCCCATTTGGCCAGGTTTTTTTTTGGTTTATTATTGTCAAAAGGTTTATTTATAATTTTTTACATAGAAAGGAAAACTGAAAGAAAAAACTGGAAGGTTCTTTTGAAAAAAAATATTTAAGAATGTTCTGTAGAAAATGATGAAAATATTTCGTAGTTGGTAGTGTGTGTTACTAAAATTTAATATAAAATGAAATTGGATCTTTGTTAATACATATAATGCATCTTAATGTAAGTAAAACAATATAGTAGGTATATTATTTATAAAATCTGTGAAAACTTCTGTTTTATAAAATACATTCTAGTACACCTCCATGTTTTTTATTATTATTCTGCATTTGAGCTGACTGGACATTTTCTATTTACCAAAGTAGGTATTTATGTGTGAGATATCGTGATAGGTATCTAATAATTTCACGCAGACAACCGTCTTTTTTTCTGGACTTGTCCACGACTGGTTTTCCTCGACAGCTTGTTATTTACTGCCGTCTTGATTCGAAACAAAATTCCTAGATTGCAACTGGGTCGAGTAGAGTGGAGGAAGTTTGCTTAGAATATAGAAATTCAGCTTTAGATGAGTTATTTCAAGGCTTAAGTGAACAAGCGCTTAATAAACTAGTGCGATTCACTATCAACGTTTGCATTACTTCTTACTATCAGGTGGGATCGCAGTCACGCACTGGTTCATATCATTTAAAAAACAAAAATTCGTCCGAGATAGACTATGACGTCATTTGTGATGTTTCACAGAGAGTGCTCGCAAATCCTCGTCGCTCAATACACGTTCTCTAAGAAGAAAAGTAGCTTTTGGGCTTGTTATACCAGATTTGTTATAATTAGGTGTCAATTACCAGGTCCAAATTTAACATCTTCAGAAATCGACAAGGTCGACAATAATCACACTGATCGACCAGTTAGAGATCGGGTCTGGCCTTGCAGGGAGAGAACCTACCTCTTTGAGGCGTGAGTTGGACACAACTCACCGTCAACTCAAGCATGGTCCTTACCGGAGGGTCGGACGGCGAGCTACAATTTTAAATCTAAGGTGTTTTTTTTTTTTTATTTAGTTTTAAATGATCCTTTTCCTTACAGTTGCGAATTACAGATGGGTGAAATCTCAAAGAGGAGGAGATCTAATACTAGTAGAAGGATATACGTTCAGAAGAAATGGCATACATGCGTGGTGTTGCTCTTCTGGAAACAGACGCTGCAAAGCTAAATTAAAACTAAGCCCGGATGGTGTCATCGAAACAATTTATAATGTTCACTGTCATAACCGTAGAGATGTTCATTATATAAGTTGATGAAAGCATTTTAATGAGGTACTATTGGTACCTCATTAAAATGCTTTCATCATCATCCTGCCCTTTTCCCCGTGTTATCGGCTCAACACATTTTTTTTTTCTTCCATTCTGTGCCGTTACCCTGCAAGACGTAGCAAACTCACGTAGAAAACTTGTGGGCAAAGAACTGTGTTCTGAAATAGGATCCTGCCTAGTCTGGCAGGATTCTTTTGAATTTAATATGTAGAATGGACACTTATATTTTTTTGTATTTAAAATGATACACGGTAAATAAATATTATTAGTTTTTTATCACTTACCTTTTTCATTTGAGATAATAGTTAGACAAAATTGAATCCACGTGTACCATGTATGCTACGTATTATGACATTTTATTCTTGAATTTGGTTGAAAACAGATGACTTAAAAACTTACTTAGTATAGGTACACTGGCACGTTATCACACGAGTCCACCAGATCACGAAGAGGGTGACGAGAGAACCTGGATGCCTTCCTCAGGTATTGGAAAGAGAAAACGAGGAATCGTGATCATTGGAAAAAATAGAGAGAGGTTTTTGCCCAGTGATAGGGCAATGCGAGCCAGCTATAATAATAATAATCATGTATAAAATAAAATCGAGATTGCGTTTTCTCTACCTGACTGTAGAGAACACGCAATAGCGTACCCTATTATCGACTCCGTCACACAATAATCATATTTACAGACGTCCACTCTTCGCTATGGTCGCAGCTCGACTGACTTAGCAAGAGGCGCCCCCTATGTAGCGTGTGCGCCGACACAAGAGTAATATAGCCTTCTCTTTCTCACATATACTATTAAAGTCATAGTTAATACAAGAACTTTGCTTTCAGGTATTCCGTACGAAATTACAAAGTCACAAAGAGGGAGGGACCTGATCTTAGTCAACGGGTTTACGTATACAAAAATGAGCTTGAATTATTGGGGGTGTTCTTCCAACAAGACTGAATGTCGAGCCAAACTCAGGAGGAGATCCTCTGGTACCCTGGAGATTGTAAACGATGAACATTGCCACCCGCCAAGACAGTTTTATAAAAATATTAATGGTTCTATTATATTGCAAAAGAGAACTAAGATTAAATCATATCCGTTTTCCAACTAGTTTGTGAAAGCCATTCACACTGGAATATCAAAGTTTTTAATGGAGCGACTGCCATTAATGCTAGAACTACATTAGACCGAAACGCACACGTATAACGCACCTGATTTGTACGAAGAACGACGGCGCATTGAGTAGAGTAGATCATGTGTACCTCTACAAGTCTAGTTTCCATATAAAATGTATGGAGACCGACGCGCCCAGATCGGCGTGTGTGGCCCACGTGTGTGAAGTGTTCTACCTAAATGCGATTACGAAGCGATCTGATGCAGTTCTTTTTTAAAGCGGACAAAGATTATTGAAACGCGATTTTACGCCACGGGTCGACACCAAAACGCGTTATACAATAGGCTAGTTGCCGTAAAAAATTCAATTAGTCCGTCTTTTAGATTATTCAAAAATAAGGGACACGTTTCACATTTCACATTTATTCGCACGGGGTGACGTCACACGTAACTTTCTTCTCTTAATCTTTGTTATTTTTAGATTAATCGAGGAAATATGTGTCCAATATTTTTTATAATCTAAAATACGGACTAAATAAAATGTAGTTCTTTTGACCCTGGAAACTACCATATTGTCTAGCAGGACTCTTCTTTGTATGTTTGTGTAAAAGCTCTCATGATACAGGTCAGGATACAGTGAATCCTAGTGTGGGGAAAAGAAACTTAAATGTCTGAAGCGTTCCTAACCCGATGATAGTATGATATGGACGGATTTCTTACACTGCCAAACTTAATTAATTAGATCTTTTGAATAGTCTTAGGGCGCTTTCAATTTAGACGTTTCATGTGGGACCGCTGCTGTAAGTTTACTGTGCCGCAGCCGGTCGGTTACAGTACGTTAGCAGTCTGGCAACAAGCGCCTAAAATGAAAACGCATCTGGCTGCTGTGCGTTTGTACGCCAGTGATGCGCTATTTAATGCCGTCCTGGGGGCCGATTCTCGATTTTAGAGATGGTGTCGAACTCGACAAAAATTTCTAATGACGTAATTTTTTCGACAAATTTTAAAAGTCGCTATTCTGGGGATGTCGAATTCGACATTTGTCGAAGGATAACGTTAGAGTTCATGACGAGTGCTTCTGAGCAGTAGAGATGTCATGTCGATTGTAGAGATATGTCATTTCAGAGTAAATTCGTTGAGTTTTGTTAGATTTTTAGTGCATTACACTGTGTTTTCTTTGTTTTAAAATACGGCTTGGGTCTTCATATAATAATTTCGATTTGCTTTGTGATTTGTGGATCGTGTATTTTCTTGGAACAATGACCTTCGCGTACAATAACGGACTTGTAATTTGTATATCCACGATTGGACTCGAAACCACAGAAAAATTATCACGAGTTTATTAACATATTTATCTCGGTGTTGTTGGAAAGTAGTGAGCAACTGGCACATACACGGCGACAACAGTCCACTTATCACGCCGTCGATGTTTACGACTTGAGCGAAATAGAAGTCAAGTATTTTTTCCCCTGCATGTTTTTTAAAGTATAAAACACAGTATTTATTCTTATGGTATAAAACGCACAACAATAAACAGCACAGTTCACAAAATCAAAAGTTTTGACCCGCGAATTCTGACAATCAACTGTCAAACTAATTATTTTTACACGAAACGTTTCGTTTTACACATAAAGAATTAGATCTAGTCAGCGTTTTAAAACCAAATCATTCATTCATTCATAACTACATAAAACGGAACGTCCGATTACACGAACTTAGTCTATGGTTCTTCCTAATGGTAACATTATCTTCACTCGACTCGACATTTTCGTGAAATTTATTTCTATTCTGACTGAGAATACGGAATTCTGCTCAATTCGACATTTTTTGGTAGAGATAGAGATATTTTTGATAGACATAGAGATAGACTTGCAATCTCGAACTCGAGATAAATGGCGAATATCGAGAATTGGCCCCCTGTTGTCGACCGTTCGCCGCACGGTTCCCGGACCGCGCGTTTTTTATGAAAAGTACGATCGTCCGTACGCTGTAAGAGTAACGCAGCAAGCTGTCAAAAAACGCATAAATTGAAAGTGTCCTTACCATTTTCTAAGGTAACAAATCATTATTCCTCTATAATAGTTATATCAAATAGTTATTTATTCAATTTTATAAATTTCTATGTAGTAAGTAAAACGTGTGCTGTGCTATATTCTAATATTATTACTACGTATAATCAATACATCGATCTTAATTTTCTTGTAAAATCTCTAGTCATTGATTTGTGATTTTAAATAAATTCTTAAGATTTTCGTCTTTGGTCTTTTGGATTTTTATTGTTATCACCTGTTCAAAGCCTTCTAAGGGCGCTTATGTTACGCCGCTGGGATTCCGATCCCGATTTCCGGCCACCGTAGACGCGGGGTCGGGGACGATGAGCCACGGGTAGCTCGCTGTCCTACCGTCCGGTAACTGTCCGGACCTAGTCCAAGACGTCAACGACGCGCACTATTTCCGCGCGCCTCTAGGAGTTATCAGCAACAGGACAGAGCCCAGCTGCGTCGAAGCCTACTGGGGCCAGGATAATCCGAAAGGAAACTCGAGCCCCGGTATGAAGAGGCTAGAAGCAATGGGGTCGGTTTTTAGTCAGTAAGAGTCTGACACTATCTCTCGCTCCACCCAAGAGCGGGGGTTGTCATTGGATGCTTTTTCCCTACCGTAAAAAAGGGCGCTTATGTTATTATTCGTTAGAAACATATTGCGTGATTATGTTCAAGGCGAAGGTGAAGAGATGAGCTTGACTTACCTTAGGGATTGCTCGCAATGTCCGGGTATAGACGTGTCTTTGCCCAGCAGTAGGACATAAGTAGTGGGCTAACTACTACTACATACAAAATCACAATTACGAATCAAATAACAGTGAGTGACAGTAAACAGACATCTCGTGAAGAATAAGAATAAAAAACAATGTTTGCGCACAAACATTGTTTTTTTTTTAATTACATATATTTGGGGCTAGCAGTTAAAGGGGAATCGTTTGTCTTGATAAATAGTCATATATAGAGGAGTGATGAAACGGATGTTACTAAAAGAGTACATGTGAATGGGTGGAGAGGGAGAGGGATATGAAAGAAAAGGAAGTAAGTGAAAGCATGACGAGTGACAGTGTATAATGGAAGCCGACCCCAAATAAGATGGGACAAGAGCAGGAAGATGATGATGATCTTTTTGGGACTGGCAAGTGGCTCTAAAGGTAGGTAACTAAGGCATACTAAATAGATCTCTACAGTAATCTAGATAGCCAAAGCATATTCGAAAATAGTTCCCTTGGTAATATCGCTTCAAATTTCAGGTAGACCGTATGAAATCACCAGATCCCAAAGAGGAAAGGCACTAATTCTTATTGATGGCTACACGTATACCCAAGTGAGTACCATTGGCTGGGGTTGTTCGACCCACAAGCCACTATGCAAAGCCAGGCTGAAGGTAGACCCTGACTCAGGACATCTTTCTTGCGTTATCAACGACCACTGTCATCCTCCTAGGGAAGTTTTTAGGAAGATTACCGGAGAAGTCATCGTGAAAAGTAAGAGGAATGGACCGAAGTTTTACTAGGGTTTATACTTGGTTCAAAATAACATTAGACATTTATGAAAACCTTTTATTACTGGCCGTTGAACCGATTTTGACTTTTATTACGTTGGTGGCTTGACAAATGGCGGCTGCAGTAAATAGTTGGTATTGTTACCACTTTTTTGCTTTTAATGCTATCTTTATGTCTATGAAATAGAAGTTAATATCGGTTGAACAGACAGTAAAAATTGATTTAAGTTTCCGCCATTGTACCCATAGATTTAAGTTTCTGTGAAATTGTTACTATTTTGGTGTACAATAATGTTTATTACAAAAATGTTTCTTTAAATGTCTAATCTTAACGCAAATAGGGTATAGAGGAGTGCGGATCATGGTGTAAAGTCCTGTAAACCTCCTTTGATAAGGGAGGACCCTACGACCAGTGCTGTGTTGTGTCTAGTCCAAGCAACTGCCAGATAGTTGATTGAAAAAAAAGAAAACACGTTTATTCCGCCCAAACAGACGCACAGAACATCATGAAAATACAGAAACAACCCTGCAGAATGCAGAATGTTGTATGTATATGTATGTTCTAATCGCGCGGAAAATTCTAAAGCCTGACTGCCCAGTCATCTACGAACCATAACTGTAACTGTAATCATTGCAGATACAGTAACATAGTTCATTTGTAGACGTTTCCTCGTTGCGAGGTCCTTTGTGTACGCGGAAAAAGTTTCGGCTCGCTGCGACTGGCTCGCGTCAAACCACAACGGGCTCGCGAACTACGTACTTACTTATAATATTTGGTTACTGTATCTGCAACGGTTACAGTTACAGCTCGTAGGTGAGTTGCAGGATTTGGGATTTTAGTTTCTATGTAGCGTTACAGATGTCGCTACAAAGGTTTTTTATTTAGACATTATCTTATGTGATTTATTTTTTAAACATGATAGATTTATTATATAAATTTATGTAGTAAATAATTGTTAAATTACGCTTAAGCACCTGTACATTTTCTTCTGTCTTGAATTCTAATGATACTTATTTGAACATTCGTCAAACTAATAATTCATTG
The DNA here is from genome assembly GCA_949319445.1 of Mythimna lalbum. NCBI lineage: Eukaryota > Metazoa > Arthropoda > Insecta > Lepidoptera > Noctuidae > Mythimna > Mythimna lalbum. The sequence goes on along the minus strand of OX439356.1, from coordinate 18,363,586 downwards.
ATGCGGGATTGATCGAAAGGGTTACCGCGGCCCTGGTACCAGAGCAACTGAAGGATCAGAGGTGGTCAGTAAAGGTTTGACACTCCCTCTCACCCCACTGAGAGGAGTCATATGATTTCCCAAAAAAAAAAAAAACAAATTGAGGATTCTGCTAGGTAAGGCGCGTTCAATCGTCGACCTCAACGTCGCTTTCCATCAGGTGCGATAGCGGTCAAGCGCGATCCTATCAACAATAAAAAAATAACGATACATTTTGCGGAAACTTAACAATTAGTATCTACTTAACTGCTTTTAACTCTAGGATAATTAACTAATTAATTTTAATTAGAAATACTAGCTCTATGTTACCTAACATTTTGATGAACTGATATTGTTCATGACAGACTTTTATTTAATTTAAGTTATTTTACTAACAAAGTATATTTAGATGCGTGACAAATTGTTATTTGAACTCGTTAACGCTGAAATGAAGAAACGAAACGAAACGCTTAGTTCACTTCGCGTGACCCAAGGACTGGTTTTTACCTCTATCAAAGATTACCTAAGTATTGCCATTCAACGTGGCAATGCCGCCAGCTTTTTGGGCACACTTCCAGTCGACAGCAATACGGAGGAGTTTTTGAAGCCATATTTTAGTAGGGAGTAGCCTTTAGTGTATATAGTTAGGTTAAGCATAAATATTTTTTTGTAATATTTAACTTTATTATGTATATATTTTGTGAATATTCTGTTCAGAAATTAAGTAAAATATGATAAACGTAAGAGTAGTTTTATTATTAAATGTTGGTCTCATTAAAACTGTGCGATAAGAAGTGATTAAGCATAAACAATGTTCCCACTGCTGGGACCCAGGTCTCCTCTCTAGTGGTAATGGGCCGTCATCCACCACTCGGGCCCGGTGTGGATTGGTAGTATAACATATCTTCGTTGGTAAAAACACAAATAAGATAAAAATACGATTATAACTTTAGGAATAACGAGAGAATTCTTTAAGGTTTTTCGTTGAACAATCAGTATTTATATATTCTAGTGTAATAATATTTATTTAACAAAAAGTAAATTCTACATCTCTATTTTCTCCAACTCTCCTTTCACAGGTATGCTGGAAGAGTTTTTTTGAGAAATAAGCTTCACCTTTTTACTATTCTTCTGTTTCCTTCTTCTTCTTTTTTTATTATTGTAGGTACCAATGCGGTCATTTCTGCCTGACCACTTAAACATTTTTTCGCTTAAAACATGCGGTGCGGCGCCAAACCAAACTCTTTGAAATTTTTGTTTCGGGTGCAAGCAAAAATGAACTTAGCGGTGGTCAGGTGGAAGTGTTTTTGATGCTACATAAATTATTAAAAAAAATGTAATAACTTAAAATTAAAACCCAAACATCATTTACAGGTTTTAATTACGAAATGATAACATCACAAAGAGGTAAGGACCTCATTTTGATAGACGGTTATACCTTTACCAGGCTTCGGTTGACATACTGGATATGCTCGTCCAGAGCCCACGATTGCAAAGCGAAGCTACGGCTGGACTCTGAAGGATATATCTTAGACTGTTACAATGTCCATAGCCATCCGCCAAGGGAATTCTTCCAAAGCACGAATGGGAGAAGAGTACGAGTACCGCAGACACGGAAAAATAAACCTTGGCTGGATTGCTTGAATAATGTGTAATTAAATAGCTGAAAGTTCGTCACCGTTCTCATTTTCTCCATCTCCCTGTGTGGTGCAGAGACCTGGACCCTTAAAAAGCTGACCGTTGCCGGATTGCTGCTTTTGAGATGTGGTGTTGGAGAAAAATGCTTGGAATCCACTGGTCAGAGCATCGGACCAACGACTCCATAATAGGCGAACTCAGGTCACCCATGAGACTTACTTAGATCAGATGGCAAAGAAGAATCTTTGATTTCTTTGGCCATATTACTAGAAAGATAGTTGATAACCTGGAATAGTTGCTTCTGACTGGAAAAGTACAAGTACACAAGTTGTCCGATGACTTGAAGATAGGTGTCCGTTGGATCCTACGAAATGTGAATCGATAGATGTGACGACACTTGAGGGATATATGACTCCTATTGTCGGCTGTGTACCAGGGGTTGCGCTGGCTGGCGGTAGACACCGTCATTCTAGATATGTTAAGTAGGTGATTTTTCTCATGATCTCTCTATGGACTGAAGATAAAGTTTATTATTATAATTAAGAGGAATCCGATTCTGTCTGTGTTATCGGATTTACGTTAGCTTACATACATATACATATATACATTACATATACGATGCATATTCAGTGCATCTTGAGGTGTGTTTTTCCAAAGACACCTCAAAATTATTACCGTGTTCTAAAACCCGGTAAAGATTTTTTGTGTCATTACATTCTTCAGTTACAAAATAACCCGGTATTGTGCAATTATGAATTTATGTAGAATTTAAAAATAAAATTATACTATTTTTTCAAGTTAGTCTTTTCCTTAGTACCTAATGCTTTGATAATAAAAAAATATACCTCCAGATTAGATGATGATGTTCGGAGACCAAAAGATACACTATCGGCTGACTTAGCAAGGCAGAAAACAGGGAAAAATTGGCACTGTAGTACAAATCACAAATAAAGATTTGTTAATACACTTTGTACCTTAAGAAATCAAAAAAAAAAATACAATAGGTAGTGTATCTAACATAATGCTCATGAAAAATATTCCCAACAGACAATAGTATAAAAGAAGCATGAATGGTTTATTTAATTTTACAGACTTCATCGACCATGGAGGTTCCTATGTAACTATTAAATCGCAAAGAGGCAAAACGCTCATCGTTTACGGAAACTACACATTCTCGAGAACTTCTACTAACCAATTGTCCTGGGTTTGCTCGACGAGGGCACGGGAGTGCAGGGCGAGGATGAAACTGGACCAGTTCGGAAACATTATCAGCGTAAACAATGAACATACTCATCCTCCTAACAAGAAATTAAAAGATGGAGTGTACACCAGGAAACTATGTTTAGGAAATTAGTTTTTTTCGCATCTAACTCGTTATCTAACCTTTCCCAATTTATTTGGCGGCTAGCTACAGACCTATCGTAACGTCCATCCTCTGTAAGAATATCATATGTGTACTCATTCGTGCTTCTAGGTATGCCAGGGGCTTAATGAGTATACATATGATACTCTTACAGAGGATCATACCTAGAAGCACGACATTGTAAGTGACTGTCAATCCGGCTTTTGCTAAAACCGGTCACCTGGGGATGTTCCAGCGTAGGTAAGCCATCAGCAACATTCGGAGTGAGGCCATCGAGAGGTACGGGCAAACTTTCCAGAGTGTATCCATGCTGATAACCGACGCATCTTGATCTGCTTGCTACTATGTTATCATCTATTCTCAATTTTGGGCCTTACGTCGAGGCAAAGGTTCACCTAGCTGCTAAAAAGTTGAGAATCCTAGCAAAGGTGAGATAATATTTTCGCCAGAACAGCTGCTCAAACTTTACCAAGTGCAAGTTCGCTCGTGTATAGATGACTGATCTCATCCTTGGGACGGATTAGCCAGATAACAGCTTAGTGCGCTTGAGTCAATTGAGAATCGAGTCAAGAGAATCATTGCTGCATCATGCACTTGTAAAGTCGAAGCTTCAAAGCCTTGAGTTGCTAGCCTGTCGGTTTTCAATCGATTGCATTTCGGGAAGTGTGCATCGGAATTCCATAATTCCACAAAGCCCGTTCCATCATCCGAACTCCAGACGTACGGCGTTACTTCACTGGTACATGGTGGACATCTCACTCATAAGTACAAAACGTTTTTGGAAGACATTCAGTGTGTGTACTGCTAAGAGGTTGAATTCCTTGCTGGAGTCTCTTATGTATCCTGATAGGTACAACTTGGGGGTATTTCGGTCAAGGTTAATTCTAGGCAAGCGTGCTCCATCTTCGACTACATTGTCGCTTACCATCAGGTCAGATAGTGGTCAAGCGCGAGTCTATCAATAATAAAACGATTGAGGTAAACGGCTTCTTGTTGCTCAGATCACAATTTTGGTATTGTGAAGGCATTTTAATGTCTTATAAAGTATCATTATCATTATTTCAGCAGAAATACGTCCACCACTGGACATAGGCTTCCTCCAAGTATCGTTATAAAGTGTAAATAGATATAAATAAAAATATTTAAAAAAAATATGGGGTTTTAGTATCGAACCTTTAGTATGTGTTGTGTACTTTCTTAAAGGTACTCATTTATGCATGGCTGATGGCTGAAAAAGTTGAAGAAATGAAGATTGATACCGCGGTGACTTAAATAGTAATAACGGTTAGGTTTGTGACTCTCAGTTCTGACTAATTTACTTGTCGGCGTATGAGGCCGATCAGCATCGAAGGTCTGTCCAGGAACTCGGTTTTGTATCTTATGGCTGGGTATCGAGCAATAAACAAACTATTCCAGATCACACAACTGATTTATTATGATGCAAACTTTAGGTTTTCACTTCACACAACAAGCTGTGATACAGTCCTCGAGACTAGAAGTTGTTCGCACGGCTGCCGGTAGAAGAAAGAGCACCGCACCTCTGCGGTCGGAACTTTTATCTGCTCGGTTCGTGCAAACGTCACCTCGGATTCTGTCAAAGTGACATTTGTCACTTTTCACTTGGCTCGTTCATTCGTTCTCAAGCTTTCGTACTATTGACTTCACCGATAGATATGACAAGACGACACATCAAAATTTTCCGTATATTTCAATTTATATCAATTTCTTTTAAAAACTCATCAAAAAGAGCTTTAACATTTTAAAAATGTGTTCGACATGGGATTTTGTACATGTGAAATCCTGGAGCAGCGCTGGCCTGATGCTGCGGAAGCGAGCGTACGTGGCCCACCGCCGCGCCTCTCCTGCGATGACTACCACTCCACTGCGGGAGCCGATTCTGAATTAAGTGCTCCATTGGTGTAATTGTTGCAAGGCGTTCCGATGCGAGGATAAATAAATAAATAAATAAATATGTTTTTATAATTATAAACGATTCAAAGACGGACGTTATGCCGCCGAGGCTTTCTTTACCAATCAACCAAGAATAATCAAGAGATATATATGGCCGATGCCAAGTAAGGTTGAAAGTGACAAAACTATTTTCGTAATGAAGTATACAGCACATTATACACACAGTATACATTATGTACATAGATGATGTTTTGTAGTGGTCTTTTAAGAGTTAACATGAAACTTCCATGTGCTGATAATGTTCACCTGTGTATTTTTTGAGGTGGGATATTATCCAGTAACTTCTCTCGCTCTAGTTTGGAGCCGGATGGCGGACTTTTACTGACTTCACAACCAATCAACCACTTCATTTAGTAGCTATAAAGTACAGAAAAGTCACAGAAATAAGTATTTCTCAACATGATTTTATCCTTTGACAAGTGAGCGATTTAACGTGTGTGAGTATATGAAAAACTTGACTTCTCCCACTCTAGCATAGAGCGAGAGGGGCATATCAGGTTTTACTGACTAAAACCGACTCCTATGTTCCTTATTTGCCTTCAGGAAGCCGGGATTCCTTTTCGGATGACTCATGGAGATCTACTTCAGCTGCTACTCAAAGACAAGAGAGTAATTCTCAAATAAGTAAACGACGTACTAAAAATAATAAGAGGCGGCAATGTCAAGTCAATCACAATTGTAAAAAAAATTGAACACGTGAAAACTGCACAATCTGTCTGTAAAATATAATGTGTAAAAGATTTACAAAAATATATTATGTGTTTCAAATGTTACTCAGTTTAGGTAGGTACTAAAATTGTTTATTATTAATAAAAGAATAATTTGATATTACATTTATTTAATTTTAAACCAAAATACGCAATAATTTCATTAGTATTCTGACAGGATCTCTAGTACCGTCGAATTGACTGCAGCAGTATTCGAAGTTTTATTATAAAGCCTGGCACTTCTGCTGCTACGAGTGTATTTAATTTTAAATCAAAATACGCAATCATTTCATGAGTATTCTTACTGAATCTCTAGTACCGTCAAATTGACTGCAGCGGTATTTGACGGTACTGTATAAAGCCTGGCACTTCTGCGGCTACGAGTAACATAAATAAATACAGAACCATATCACACATTTGGATTAATACTTTTTTTTTATGTCTATGCAGTTTTTATTAACATACATATATACATCTTCATTATTAAATATTATAAACTAATAGGTATATATACAAACTTAAAGAAAAAATATATACAAACGAGTAAAAAACAAAAGGAACTTATAGGGCATCAAAAAATTCGTCCACATCGATGTCAATGGGAAACGTGCCCAGAACGCTGGCAGCATTGCCACGCTGGATGGCAATGCTGATTCGTTGACCGAAGAAAAGCCCAGCCCTCTGGTCACGCGAAGAGTCGACCAATTGTTTGCTAATATCTCGAACAACTCGATGAGCGCTCGGACCCCATGGCCCTAGTGTTTCAACCCCAAACGGCTCAAACATATAACTTCCGATGAGGTTATTATATTTACGCCGTTTGAGGTTTTCTGCACCTGCAGCAGCCGCACCAGCACAGCCCGCCGTACTAAGAAGATGGGATGGCGCAAGGGTGTCGACACATGTTGCATCCCACACCAAAAGCCTACCCAACTTCCAAGGCATTATGGTCATCCCGTCTGGCCTCTTCCCATCGTCGCGTGCCAAGCCATTGGGTTCTAAAACAGCTGGCACCCCGGCGGCGACAAGAGCTCGACTTATAATACTTATCTACACTAATATAATAAAGAGGTACTTAATTGTAGTTTTTTTTTGTTTATATGTTTGTAGGAGATACTGGTTTGATTTGAAAGTTTTTGCACCAGTAGAAAGCTGCTTTATACCTGAGTGACATAGACTACATTTTATAGTATACGCGAGCGAAGCCGCTGGCAAAAGCTAGTTTTTTTTTTTTTTATATACAACGTGTTTTTTTATATCCCATAGCTCTAGGGTATGAATGATCAAAGAATCAACTGGTATATGAAATATTTTTCAATTATCTTTTTTTTTTGTTTTCATTTTATTTCGACAGAATGTTCCGGTTTTTATTCAAAACTACCCTTTCCGATTGTTAAATCCCAAACAGGCAAAGATCTTATTCTGGTTGGCGACTACACATACGGAAAAATTTCAAGTTACATTTGGACGTGTTCATCGAGAGTTCGAGGCTGTAAAGCAAAGGTCAAACTGGACGAATTTGGGAACTTGATCGAAGTCACTAATGACCACTCTCATCCACCTAGAAAATATATGAAATTAAAAAATGGACAGTGGATAAGGGTCTAAGGCTGTCTGTCTACCGCCACCGTCACCGGGACGTCACCGAGAACGAGATTTTCGGGCCGAGTTTAAGTTTAAGATGCGCTCGGGTGACGGGCGTGCGGTGGACACACGGCCATAAAAATGTATGTATCGCTAAATCGGCGCCGTCATCTCGTTCTCGGTGACGTCCCGGTGACGGCGGCGGTGGACAAACGGCCTAAGAATGTTTTAAAAAAGAGAAAAAGCAAATTGATTTGACGATTGGTAAATGCTTATTATGCTACTAGGTTTTAAAAAACACCACCACCACTAGTGCGCCTCACCATTAACGATTGCATCACTGCTTACCAACAGGTGGGATCGCAGTCAAGTACTAGTTTATATCAGATAAAAAAAAAACACTTTCACACGTAAATTTTTTTTTTCGTCAGTTTAAACTAAATGAGGTCGGTATTTTCTACTACTGGCTTGGTTTTTCATTGACATTGAAAGGCGTAACTAAGCCAAACGCTTTACCAAATGGTGTCCGAGTCCATGTTTGTATTTTTTTCTGTTCTTCGATTGTGGTCGTCAAGTAAGAAGTTAAGTTTTTTTTAAATTAAAATACAAGATAAGTAGTCGATAGCCCTAAGAAATTGTATAGGTAACCAAAGTGCACCAAAGTTTAAAAAAAAAAATATATATTTGTTTTTTTATTAACATTTTGATTTTACAGTTAATTTTAATTTTCAATCCTTTAAAAAATGGGATGGCTCTTTTGGGTCAGAATCCACTCCTGCGCAAAGAGCCTTCGTTCCATTTCCTTCGTTGTTCTAATTGCTTCGTGTACTTCATTTTGTAAATTCTCCAGAAACTCATTAAATATTTTGTTTACAGCCGATGTAAAATTCATAAACTTGAGTGAAAATAAGAGGTTGCTGATGGCCGAAGGTTACACATTTGCTCAAGCTAATCCGAAGCACTGGTACTGCTCCAAAAAGCAAAAAGGCTGCAAAGCAAGAATCTTCCTGTCGCCTGATGGCAATGAAGTGACTTTCATATACAACAAACATAATCATGATCCGCCAATTTATAAGAAAGTAAACGAATATTATATCAAAATTAGTGGGTGAATGTATAATCGACCCTATTTAGGAATAACGTTGTATGCGACAGTTAACGTTTTTTTGACGGAAGGTTTTTTTTTTACTTTCCTAATCAAAAAGTATCTTTAATCTCTTCCTAAAAAATAAAATTACTAGTTAGTCATACAACTATTAATATATTACAATAGTTCCCATTAACATATTGTCTTAAATTATATATATTTTTTTTTTAATTTGGAAGAAAAGTATCGACAGTGTGCAGAAGAGATTTTATTTTTTCCCAATCAAAAAGTACATTGTGAGATCTTTCTAAAAAAAAATACCTATTACTTTTTATACAACTCATCATCTTCCTGCCCTTATCCAGTTTTATTTGGGGTCGGCGCAACACGTTTTTTTCTTCCATTCTGTCCTGTTGCTCGTCACGCTATCACTAACTCCCTTTTCATTCATATCACTTCTCACACCATCCATCCATCTTTTCTTTGGCCTCCCTCTTACTTTTTATACATCTACTGATCAATAGTTTTTGTTAACATAAATACTATTAAATCATTTTAATTTGGAAAAGAAAAATCTCTGTAATAACGTAATCTGTTTCTTACGAAGTTATTCCTGAAAATTCTTGATATAAAAATAAAGAAAGATGAAGAATGAAAAACATTTATTTGTGACAAAGACAAACAATAACAAAATAAAAAATGTGATCTTTAAAGAACTTAAAATTAATATAATATCTTTTACATACAATATTAAAAAAAAGAAACCTGTGCGAGACTAAAAAGGCCCTATCTCAGCATATGATGCTGTTGAGGAAAATGGAAATAAACCCGTTGATTAGCTTTTATTAGTAAGCGTAGAGTAGTATATATTTTAATATTATTTTACCTCTGATTGGTTTGACGATGAGTGTTATTTATAGTCAACACTATTTTGCAGTCTGTCATAAAAAAGAAACCATAAATTTTGGTAACACATAAATAAGTGTTAGCTAGTTATTTTAAATACAATATGTTAAGTAGATTTAACTTCAGATCTTATAAATCATAAATCTGTTATAAGGTATGTGTAATATTATGAAGCTCAAGAGTTTTGACATCTCTGGAACTGCTATTTAGAATTGAAAGAATATTTTAGTGTTATTTTAGTTTGTGCCTGAGCCAAACGTCTTACCAAATTGTGTGCATACATTATTTTATTGTGTTTTTTGGTTGAGGTTATTTACAAGCAAGATGGTTTTGATATTATTAAAATAAAAGATAAGTAATCAATAGGCGTAAAATAGGATAGATAGATTGTATTCTGTAAACCTAAGTTAAAAAATAAATGTATTTGTTTTTATTATTATTTTGATTAAGCAGTCAATTAATATTTTCAATCCTTAATAAAAAGCCCTTTTTTCGGCTAGTTTGTACTTATCTATCTACTCTTGCGCAAAAACGCCTTCCTTCCAATTGTTTCGTTGTTGTGTTTCATGTCGTTAATACTCAAGGAACTTAATATTTTATTTACAGCCGAAGTAAAGTTCATAAAATTGAGTGATAATAAAAAGTTGTTGATGGCGGAAGGTTACACGTTTGCTGAAGCTAATCCAAAGCACTGGGATTGTTCCAAAAAGCAAAAAGGCTGCAAAGCAAGAATATTCCTGTTGCCTGATGGCAATCGAGTGACTTTCATATACAACAGACATAATCATGATCCGCCAATTTATAAGAAAGTAAAGGGGTATTATGTCAAAATTAGTGGGTGAATTTATAATCGGCCCTATTTAGGAATAACGTTGTATGCGACAGTTAACGTTTTTTTGACGGAAGGTTTTTTTTTTACTTTCCTAATCAAAAAGTATCTTTAATCTCTTCCTAAAAAATAAAATTACTAGTTAGTCATACAACTATTAATATATTACAATAGTTCCCATTAACATATTGTCTTAAATTGTTTTTTTTTTGGGTGAATGCTCGACGAACGTTGTATGCGACAGTTAGCGTTTTTTTGCAGGATAGGTTTAGGTTTCTTTCCTATTAAAAAAGTATTTTGTAATCTCTTTCTAAAAAATAAATACTAACCTATTATAATAGTTCCTATTAACATATTGTCATAAATACTTTTTTAATTTAGAAGGAAAACATTGTAGGCATCGACAGTTTGCGTTTTTTGCAGGAAGGGTTTTTTTTGTTTCATAATCAAAAAGTATATTGAGATATCTTTCTGAAAACACAATTACTTTTTATTCATACAACTACTAATCAATAGTTTCTATTAAGAGGGTCCTTCTCCACTCGCTTATCGTAAATATCGAAAATGGTTTAAAAGCTTGTTACTTCATTTAATGCAATCCAAAGCGATGTTTGACGAAAACGCAACGCAAAAAAAGAGAGATAACGCCTGGAAACTCTGTTAGTATTCGGTAATTCCGAGATTTACTCGAAAATTTCACAAAACTTGCTCCAGGAAATAGCTGTTTTTTTTAAACCCTTAAAAGCTTTTGGTAAAAGTTGTCGTCATTTAGAATCTTAATAAAATTTGCAAGGTCTCTAGAGAATTACTTTTTTGACTATTTTAATTTTTAGGCAAATTATGAAGTGTCAAAATTCATACAAAATAGGACATTTTCAGAAGTTTTTACTGGATTAGTTTTACACAAATTTAGAAATTGGTTTCTTTAGAAACCTAGATAATATCCACAAGATACTGTGTTTCCAAAATATCTAATGAAAAATGTGTAATAACATCATAATCAGTTATGAGCGGTTGTATGAAAAATAGTGAAAATGTGTGTCGAGATGCACCACCTTAACGTAAATATTGTTAAATACAAATGCTGTTAAATAGTTCTTATTAAAAAGGCTCGATATAGAGATAGAGAAGAAAAAAAGAAAATATTTAATTTACGACTTACATAGGACAAACAACAATAAAATAGAAAATGTAAAAAAACTCAAAAAATACAACATTAAAAAGAAAAAACGAGACCTGTGCGAGGCTTTTTTTATGTTGGGCAAATATCATCCAATGAGGTTGTAAAAACAAGAACTTAGGTACTCACAAGCAATAAAATAAAACATTCCAATCAGTAGTTTTTTTTTTTATGGTGGGGAAAAATCGTCTAATGACAACCCCCGCTCTTGAGCTGAGCGGGAGATAGTAATAAATAATAATAATAATGTTTATTTAATGTACATTTAATGTCGTCTTACATGGGCTATGAATCAAATAACGAATAACTGTAAATATTTTCTTTCGGTTTTTGCCTAGTTTGGGAGACAGCAGGCTATGTTTTGTTAAATTAATTGTTCCTGTTCTAGTTACTAAGACCCAATTTATGGTTGTGTTCCAAATAAATTATTATTATTATTATTTGCCAAAAAATAGTGTCAGACTCTTCCGATAGTGTCTTCTGTTCGTGTGTTCTTGTGTCTTGTGTGTGTGTTTTTTGACTAAAAACCCATCCCGTTCCTTCTACCCTTCATACCGGGGCTCGACCTCCCTTTCGGATAACCCTGGCCCCAGTAGGCTTCGACCCAGCTGGGCCCCTGCTGACCTGTGCGGGGCTGAAAAAGCCTTATCTCAGCACAATGCTTGTGTTGAGCCAGAGCTGGGATTAGCATTTACTAGTGTAAGAGAAGAGTAATATTTATTCTACTATTGTTTTAACTCTGTCGGTTTCATGTATTTCGGCTGAAACTATGATTGATGATGAATTATATTTATACTAGCAAGGCAAAATAACTGCAATTTTAGCGCCTTCTAACAATATTTTGCCGTCTGTCACAAACAAATCATTATTTATACATTTTGTTAACTAGTTATTTTAAATGCATTTTGTAAATAAAGTAGATGTAGCTTCAGATCTCATAAATCTGTTGTAAGGTATTTTTACTATTAAATATTTTGAAGCTGAATAGTTCTTTTGGTTGAGTTCTCAGAAGCTGGTATTTGTTGTATACATGTAGGTATATGTATTTATTTATTTATTCATTTATGTACACACAAACACTTAAAAAAATGAAATTAACAAATACAGAAAGAAGAGTATAAAGGTACTGCTTATTTAAAATGAAATTTCTTCCAGCAGACCTGCGACAGTACAGTACAGTTGGATGTATATTGTCATATATGACGTAGATTCGTCAGTTTTCTGAAAAATTGGTTTGAACGTACCAACTTAATTTTCACAAAAAAAAAAATCTTTTTAAGTATTATACGACGACGTTGTTATAGAAAGATACGATATTGTGGCATGGCATTTTCGGTATTTGAAAGAATTGCAAAACAATCGGAATGGAGCCCAGCGCCCCATACTTTATTCAAAAATAGTAAAAAAAAATTAAAAAAAAAAACGCAATTGTTAAAAGTAACGAAATATAAGTTAATCTCCCTAATATTAAGTAATTTAATTGCTAAAAATATTGCAACACTGTTTTTCCGTATTGCCAACATTACGGCAAAGGAACGTCTTAAGTGAAACGCACTGTAGTTGATATTTGCTCCGAATGGAAAATAATTATGATTTCAAACTAATACAATTGGTTTATTTATTTGGTATTAGAATGGAATTAATCATTTTAAGAATTGTAGAATCATTTAATTTGTAATTGTAATTAATATTTTTTTCTAAAAATGCATGTCATAAATGTGTGTCATATCGCGTTACGATACATCCAAGTTTCTCAACATAAATTCATATTAAAAACAGATATGATCAATTTGGCATTTTATTACTATTATCGTTCGTGTTTTTTTCGTCAAATAACTCCTCCCACTCTGGGTGGAGTGAGTGTCTTTTACTCTCCTGTGTTCCTTCAGTTGCTTTCTGCGTTCCAGGGCCACGATAACTCTTTAGAGCAATTTCGCAGCCCTAGTAGGTCTTAACGTACCCCGTCACGACGTGTTGATCCTATCTTGCATAACTTTGATAATATGGTAAAGGATTGTGACAGAGTTCGGTTCACGTACTACCAAGAACAGTAGTTACATACGTTGCAATCGTTGTTACTCCAAATACTATCGAAAACATTGCTAAGGGTAGTCGATGTTATGGTTATTTTTACAGTCTACATTACGGGTCCGAAATACCTAAGTGTCCCATATTTTTTATAATGGTATACTTAGGTATTTCGGAACTATTTGATAGGTTCCAATTGAGGTTGAATGTCATGAGGTACACATCTTTTATTATTCAGCAAACTACATGATATAGGTCGGTATTATACCGGTATACCTTTTTATAATTAGATATCACCGTGAATACTTGTAAGAGGTTGATTAAGAGTATCATTTATATTCACAGGAGCACCTATGTTTATAAATCTACAAGGCAATAAGAGATTGCTCATGGTCAACGGATACACTTTCGGTCAATATTCACCAAGATACTATTACTGTTCTAAAAAAAGTAAAGGTTGCAAAGCCAGCGTTGTCCTGAACCGTGATGGATCTAAAATGGTTTCCGTCAAAAATGAGCATAACCATGAACCACCTGTATATGGACAGATTCAAAATGGTCTCTATATTAAATATAGCGGATGAAGACAGTTGAATACGAGTATAATATTAATTAAGGTTGAGAGTACATAACAGAGCAGCAGATCTGAGCTCACCACCACCATGAAGAGCCAAGAAATGCGGTCGCTGTGGCCGAAATCGGCTAGATGGCATCATCATCAATTAAGGTTACAGAAGTGTAAAGAGAATAGACCGAAAACGATTACTTAGCGTTCCAATTCGGCAACTAACTTCTGTATAAGGCTGCGAGGCTGAAATCAAATTTGGCATGCATAACGACCGCTGAGCAAGTCTCCATGTAATATGGGTCTCAAGATGAAAGGCGCTGCAGAGGCTGTCTCAGAATGAGGTGGAAAGATGATTTGAATGCGTACGTATACGTGTGGGATTGACCTGCTCTAGTCCTGTCTATAATAGTGGTACTTAATATGTGTATATTATATGCTTTTTTTTAATTGTCCTTTCTATTGCTATAATTATTTTGTTTTTTTTTGTCGAATTTGACATTATTGTTTATTTTAATTTTATATTTTGACGTCGATGATTATTGTTTTTAACTTTATTATACAACTTGGCCTAGAGCTTGAAGGTTCTTTGTTTTATTTTACCATTTGACAATGATATTTATTTTTTATTTTACGACTTGCTATAGATACTGTGTAAAGTGTTTCATTAGGTAAATTTTATTTTATTATTGTAAATGTGGGGACAATGTGGATTACTTTTTCCTTTTCTTTAATATTAATATGATGTCTGGTAGTTTTGAGTATTAGATGCGGCCTACCCGAATATCCTTTCTTTGGTATTGTTCGTCAAGTCGTTGAGCTCCTTAGTAGTCCTAAGTTTGAGCTAAACGAATACGACAAATGCTTGCACTGACTGGACAGGTCCACTCAAATCTGTGTCGTTCTTTCTTCAAAAGACCATCTGAGACACTAATCTGCATGGTTCTCATATATTTTATTGATTACTAATTTAATTAGAAATTGTAATTTAAACTTAACCTTCAATCAACTTAATTTAGTATTAAAATAAGACCTTAGAGTTTAATTTTTAACTTTGTACTTACATTTTACTACTTAATCACTGATTACTGTAAAAAGGCTTAATTAGTTTTTCATGAAATTTGTTTTAAAAGAAAACAATGATTCTACAATATGTTGTAATATTCTAGAAGATGTTCTACCCGTCTGTCTCATCTGTTCAGCAGTTAGAGCATGTGGGAGTAATAAACATATATCAAACATACAACTTTTTGTTTTTAGAATATTAGTGTGATAATCTAAATGCGTGTTCCGGAAGACGCTGCGTTTGTGTGGCTTCCCACACATTGACTTGATGAACTGTCTAGAACCCCTGGAAGTGGATGCAAGCCGCATTAGACCAGTCTATGGGGCAACGCTTGGACATCCTGCACGTATTACAGCTGAAGTGATAAACATAATGTTAAAAAATAACAATTACCAAGTAGTTCCTATTTCATTTCAGATCAAGCGAAGTTTATAGACGTGGGAGGAACCAAAAAGTTAATAATGGTGAACAATTATACGTTTTCCGAGTACAAACCACGCTACTATTACTGTTCTAAAAAGAAAGTAAAAGGGTGTAAAGCCAAGATTGTGCTAAGCCAAGATCAATCTGAAATTGTGTTTATTGAAAATAAACATGATCACGACCCTCCTGTGTATAAACAGACGGAAACTGGTTTATATGTTAAAGTATTCGATTCATAATATCGCTACCTCGGAATACGAGGTGAGTTATTGTCATCATCATTATCATCTTCCTGCCCTTGTCCCGTTTTATTTGGGGTCGGCGCAACACGTTTTTTCTTCCATTCTGTCCTGTCACACGTCACGCTATCACTAACTCCCTTTTCTTTCATATCACTTCTCACACAATCATTAAGTCATTGTATAGGATTGTAAAGTGATGTAACTTTGGTCCTGGGGTATAATTTTGGCTCAAGCGCTTTAAATAATAAGAACACAGTATAGACACAGATCGATAGTGTTGTGTATGGTGTGCAATTAAGTAATAAATACATATAGTGTCCCATTATCGGTTAATACGCTTCGGCCAAAATTATACGACTTTACTGTAAGTTCTTATTTTTTTCATAATGTCAATGTGATAACATTGACTCATAGATTCTTTGCTATGTTTACTGTTGCGGTATTCTTTTTACATATCTATATCATCCTTTATGTCTGATATAAGAATAATGTGGAAACATTGTGAATATTAAATTATTATTTTTAAAGAGTAACCGTGGACTTTATTGGCGATTTTTTCAGTTATCACCTTTTTTGGCTAGCCATTACACTCCCATTGCAGATGTAAGTATACGTAATTTATTGTTATTATTGTGAGTCCGTTGCGTCCCACTGCGAGGCAAAGGCCTCCCTTCCGTTATTCCACTCTTCACTGGAACCACTTTTGGTCAATCCGTAAGGTAGGAGCCCAAATCATCACGCCATCTCCTTCTGGGCCTACCGCGTCGCCGGCTCCTGTTGCTCGGTAGTAATAATGTAAATTTATTTTAATTAGTCCATGTAACAGTGGGGCGTAGTGCGTAGCTGCTGAATCTCCCGTTTAAGGCTTCAATGTGGCTGGGTCATTGAAGCTGGAAGGATAATGGTATTCGTGATATTCTTCACATTTAGAGTTCCTGATTTTGTAGTAGAAGGTCTTAAAATGTATATTAGTTTGACACTAGTAGGTATTCTAGGAGACCAAAGGGAATGAATTAAAAAAACATCAATACAACTGTGCCTGTTTTTTTATGTCGATATAACTTTTTTTTGTAGATATTTCAGTTTCACTGTCAAAGAAAAAGTGATAAGATGGCTATGGCCCTTCGGTTAACATAGGTTTTAAAGTGCTAGAATGGTGGGGACGTTTTGAGCATTACTCTTTATGTTTGTGGATATCCGCATGTCCATAAATTCTGTTTTCTTAAAAGTATTCCTACATTATTCAAAATAATTTATCGATAGCTGATGTAATTAGAAATTCTATAAATTTAAACTTAAAAGTATTAGAAATAAAATAAATTTATTGAACATCTCAGAGATCAATTTATATGTATTACTTTATTGACAATATGGAACGCAAAATTACTTACATTTGACTACAAAAAGACTGATATACATTTTTGCTGAAAACTAAAAAAGCTTAATTTATTTTTTTACAAGCATGGTCGGTACAGTTTAGCATACATCATGATAATGTTATTATTTATCCCAAGATATTTAAAATGTCGTTGAAATGAGGTGTCAAAATATTAATATTAATTAATAGATGGATATCAAATAAAATAAAATTTTGTCTCATACAGGTTTGAAATATGTTAAAAATTCATATATTGACTGGCCTGTGTAGTGGTTACTGGCCCTGACTGATATGCCGGAGGTACCTAGGTTATGGGTTCGATTCCCACCAAGAACAAATGTTTATGTGATGAGCATGATCACATAAACATTTGTTTTTTTTTTTTTGGTGATTTGTTCTGTGTCTGGGTGTAATTTATCTATAATATGTATGTATTTAGAAATATATAAGTATGTTTATCAGTTGACTAGTACCCATAACACAAGCTCTGCTTAGCTTGGCACTAGACGGCGTTGTGTGATAGTTGTGGAATATTATTATTTCATTATATTATTATTAATAAAGCTTTTTACAATTGCAGGTCAAGCGGAGTTTATAACTTTAGTAAACAACAAAAAGTTATTAATGTACAACAATTACACGTTCGCCCAGAAAAAGACACGTTACTTCTATTGTTCGCAAATTTTAAAAGGATGCAAAGCAAAAATTATTCTGAATCAGGACTTGACTGAAATGGCGATCATTGAAAATGAACACAATCATAATCCTCCGGTGTATAAGCAATTAGGAAATGGACGCTACCTTAAAATCTAAATAGGTTAACACTCAAGAGTAGTAATAGTAATGATCTTTATTTATACAAAAAACAGACTAGTAAGCTTAAATTTTTCGCAAAGTGGGTAGTATTATATTTCTGACAATCAAGTGGGTGTGTTACTGTTCTCCTTGCTAGGCTATTAAGAAGTAACAAAGCCTATCCCCTCGAGCTGTATTACTACAATTTTAATTTAACAACTTAAATTCAAGTAACTTGTTTAACAGATTAGTGCGCGAGCGCAGCTGTGTGATTATATGTGTGTGGGTGTGCGTGAGTTGGGTGTGTCGTGTAATTTATGTCTGTAAATGTGTGTGAGTGCTTGAATGAGTGTATATACGTAAGCAAGAGTAAGCTTGCTGTAAGAGCGTGTGTGGCTGTGTAAACGTGTGCTCAAGTCAGTGGATTTGATTAGTGTGTGTCTATGTTTTGGGGTGTACTTAAATAGTATTTAAGTTTAGTACTATAAGAATGCACTGTTGTCTCGCCCCTCTTCTACCTCTACAGTAACATACATTATGTCTGCTGGTACATAGGGTATATTGTATTTTTATATATAAAAATAATCATTATTATTAAATAAAATTAAAATGTAATCGAATATGTAGAGATGACAGTTCTTAACTTATTTGTGTGTAATGACAATGTTAGCACGGGAGCTACGTCTGCCAACAAACTGCTATGCAGTTTGGCAGAAGTATATAATTGTAAAATTTTACTAAAATACAAATAAATTATTTTATTTTATTATTAATTAATAAACATTTTGATTTAATTTGTTTCTTTCATCGCCTTCTTTTTTGATTTTCATAGGCTTACATTATACAACGTGTAACGTTTAATGCGCAAAACCTGAAATTAGTTTGATCAGAATAACGAGCAAAATCAATTACTTATACCACTTTTTAATATAGATTACATTTTACAAAAAAAAAACTTCATTAAAAACTTCGACCTGTCTATTTATGAATAGGTAGAGCCATCACGTGCGCAAACCCCGAAATAGGTAAACAAACACACACAGTTGTAATCCAATCAAATTTTCTCATACACGGGATAATAAAAGTTCTTATTTCAATGCAGATATGAGTTTTAAACAAACTAAAACTGCTCATAAATCCTTTTTTTTTCTCATGTAATTAGGTCAATCGAATTAAAAATCATTTGGGGTGTCTGAGGTTTTGCGCATTTAACGTTACACGTTGTATAACTATGCGTTTAAATATGAAATATAAACGCATAAGACACAGTCCGATATGTGGCTTTCCAGATAATATGGGTAACTAACTATGTATAACTATGCTTGCTAGGGCTGCGGATTTGTTGAGTCACTGTGACCCTAGATCGTAAAGGACTAAATCGATAGATCGTAAGGTAACTGAAGGAACACGCCACCTGAAGCGGAAGAAGAAATAAATGATCCATCTTATAAAAGACTAGATTTAAGCCGCGGCGAACCGCGGCTTAACCCGTGTATTAAGGTTTGAAGGAACGGGGTGGGTTTTTAGTCAGTAAGAGTCTGACACTATCTCCCGCTCCGCTGAAGAGCGGGGGTTGTCATAAGATGATTTTCGCCCCATAAAAAAAAACCCGTGTACATAAAATGTAGCCTATGTCATCACTCAAGAATAGAGCAGCTTCCTATCGTTAAAAAAAATTTTGCAATCGGAAAAGTACTTCAGAGATAGGTACTAGTCGGTACTAGTCGAAAAAAAAAAAAAAATTTACCACTTCATAATATTAGTGTCAACCATATCTATATCTACTATGTATAATTGTTTCAGTGCTAGCTCTAAATATTTCTTTATAAACTCCAAAATTTTCCACAGGTAACGTCAAATTCATTCAACTGTCAAATAGCAAGAGACTGTTGATGGCAGAAGGGTTTACCTTCGCACAGACAACCCCACGGCACTGGTATTGCTCCAAGAAGGGCAAGGGATGCAAGGCGAGGATCTTCTTGAATAAGGAAGAAACAGAAGTGGTATTCTTCAACAATGACCACGAGCATGAACCACCGGTGTATAGGAAATTCGATAGTGGATTTTACGTTAAGATTAGTGGTTAGGTGGTACTTGTTTAGTCACAAATTTTAAACGCTTTTAGCTATACAAACTACCCGACCCCAGATCACCCGACTTGTATCTAGACACAAGGGACGGGACGGGACGGGACGGGACGGGACGGGACGGGACGGGACGGGTGTCGGGTGGGTGAGACATGTTTGCTTTTTAAATTCGTATAAACTATTGCTTGACTGCGATCCCACCTGATGGTAAGCAGTGATGTAATCTCTGACGGTGAGGCGCATTAGTGATGACAAGTAAGTTAAACAAACGTAATTGTTTTGAATTGTTATTAATAATGATAATAGTAAAATGGTAGAAAAATATGGGTTGCGCCGATCCCAAGTTATTATATGTGAAACGGGCAGGAAGAAAAATGATATTAGTAGAATTTAGAAAAAGCATGAGACTACTCGTATAGTTGCTCAGAGTAAAGACTTTCCCCTTGAACAAAGAAGATATAAATTAAATTGGACGGATACTTTGTTCATTGTTACTAATTGAGATATAATAGTTCTTTGTCAGCTTGCTACTTTTCATAAAAAGCCCATGCAATGTTAATATATCCCTTCATTTGTTTGTCGGTGGAAATTCTCGGCATCCGAGTGACAGAAAAGGTTTTTATTAACCGACTTCTAAAAAAGGAGGAGGTTCTCAATTCGGATGCTTGTATTTTTTTTAATGTTTGCGCATAACTTCGTCGCTTGCCAACCGATTTGAAAAATTCTTTTTTTGCTGGAAAGGGTATTCTTCCCTATTGGTCCCATAGTCACCAAGTTGGGATCTGAAGACGGAATCTTGGCGAGGGGACTCCTCAAATTCAATTCAATTTTGTTGTGAATTTTTGTTTTATAAAAAGGTTTATTTTGATGCTCAATTCGTTGGTTGGATGCTTCCGTATGAGGTTTCTGTGAACTTAAGTTATTGACTGACAAAAGGAGGATATTATACATGTTAGAATATAACTTTCTACCTTATTAAACAGTGCCAGTGCTAGGCACTGCTGTTAAAAAGGTGAAGGATGAATTTGAAAAAAAAAACATGAGTAGTATGCTTTATCAACGATCACGACTACCTCTAGTCATCATCATCA
Source organism: Mythimna lalbum (assembly GCA_949319445.1). NCBI lineage: Eukaryota > Metazoa > Arthropoda > Insecta > Lepidoptera > Noctuidae > Mythimna > Mythimna lalbum. The sequence continues at coordinate 18,342,628 of OX439356.1, read as the reverse complement.
TCAATCAGTCGAAAGACGTCCACCGGTCCTGTGAGTCACGCATCCATCGGATTTCCGCGACCCTGACCAGGTCATCGGTCCACCTCGTTAAAGGCCTTCCAACTCTGCCTCTTTCGGTACGTGGTCGCCACTCCAGAACCTTTCGTCGTTTTCGACAATCTGTTCTGCGTGCAATGTACCCTGCCCATTGCCACTTAAGTTTGGCGATTCTCCGAGCTATTGCGGTAACCTTGGTTCTCCTGCGGATATCTTCATTTCTGATGTGATCAGGCAAGGAAATTCCGAGCATAGTCCTTTCCAACCTACCTCCCTCTAGTGTATAAGAAATATTTTGATGGAATAATGTTAGCTTTCATGACTAGGCAATACTATTCGTTTTTATTTACATACTAGATTCTACATTAGTTTCGGTATATTCCCAGTCGCCCCCATATGGATTGGTTGCGGGATGTTATTGCATCCACTACAAATCGCTGTACATTTAGATGTGGATCGGAAATGTCTGACCGCTAATCGAAAAATTGCCATTGCGGCCGAAAAACAGACATCGATGATGAGTCCACCCAGACGGCGATTCATGTGGGGTGACTGTGACCAGGCTTCGCTCATGTAGTATAGTCGGCTTTATAATGTTCCCAGTCCACTTTAAGGGTTCAGGCCTTCTTTCTAGGGAATGGGCCGTCAATTCACCACTCGGGCCCAGTGAGGGTTGGAGGATGTCACATGTCTTCGAATTTTTTTTGTCTTCGGTTACCTCACGATGTTTTCCTTCACCGTTTTGAGAGCAATGGTCATGATATAAATCACACAAAGTAGTGCGCCTCACGGGGGACTTGAGAATTATCCAAAACGGACTGCCGGGCTAAGAATTTCAATTAGAACTTCGTCTAAATGCGTTTAGTCGTCCAGTCAATAACGTTGAGGTTTGCTTATAAGTAATACCCTACTTATAAGCAAACCTCAACGTTTGATAGGTGTAGGTGAATTTTTTGGTGGTCCTAAAGATGTTCTTGAATTTTTGACACTATATTTTTTGGGAGGCTTTTTGTATATTTGCTTGATGTACATGTAAATTTAATGGGTTTAATTTTAACAGTATTTTTCATTGATAAATCAAATATACTTTTACGTACTACACTGTTATACTTTCTGAGGTCTACCTCATACTAATGAAAAACAAGAGTTCTCAAAAACACTGAAAAGTATCAAATAACTTTAATTTTGGAAGTCGGTGTTTCTTTAATAGTTTAGTCTCTTCGTTATTTAACACCGACTTCCAAAATTAAAGTTATTTGATACTTTTCAGTGTTTTTTATCATTGAAGTCGGTTATATTTTTTTTGTAAAAAGTTTTTTTATTTTACACTTTTTAGTTACGGTACCACCACTAAAAAGTACCCCTCAGTCAAACTTAAATACCTTATAGTCAGAGCGCATCTCATAACGGTTCTAATAATCCCAAACACGGTTAGATTACATTAATTTACCTTTCGGCTTCATCATCAGATCAGTTCGATATATCCTCTCCCCCTCTTCTTTCAAACAGTCATTAAACTAGATGCTGATAATCCCGGCTGTAGCATCAGGCCAGATTTATGTCAACATTGCAATGAACTTAAAATTTAGTCCTGTTTAAAATGAGCCCAAACACGACTACGGTGCTGTAATTTCAAGGTTTGTACTTTTCCTGATGCTCCTGGCTTCAGCATCAGGTCTCTATGTACTTCGGTGTTCTTTATTAGCAGTACGTTTATCCACACATCGAGCCGTTTTCAATGAGCCTAAACTCGATATATCTGCTGTTTGTTGTCGAGGACTTAGGTACTCTGCAGACTATCCTGACTGCAGCATCAGGTCATGACTTGATGATCATGAGACCAAATGTGGCAAATGCCCTATCAAACATCAAAACAATTTACTAAAACAGTCCTTGCCTGTTCGAGTAACTTCTTACTGTTAAGGAGTTGTACCTTCCATCATCAGCCCAGCTACCTGAGATGGTGACGACCATACGCAAATACACAAGATACTTCATAAAATATGCGAAAATCAATAAGTGAGCCTATAAAATTTGAAGGTTGCCCTCGATTTCTCCAAGATCCCATCATCAGATCCTAATTTGGTGATAATGGGACCACCTCAGAGCTATCTACTTTCGAACAAAAAAAGAATTTTGAAAATCCGTCCACATTTGGGGGAGTATTCGACGAACAAACATACAAAAAAAAAAAAAAAAAAACATACAAACAGCCGAACGTAGTACCTCCTCCTTTTTGGGAAGTCGGTAAAAAATCAAAATAATATGTTATTATTTTTCTCTTTAGAGATGAAATGAAGAGTCCTTTGGATGTAGATCAGTCAGCTTTTTTTAGCTGTAATAATAGTGAATGTTTTCGATGTGAAACATCTGTTGAGGCGGCTTAGCAGTAAAACCGACTTAAAAGACGTGACGGCAACGTGCATGATACCCTTATACTCGAATGCCGTGACGGAAAACGGCATGATGCCCTTATACTCGAATGCCGTGACGGAAAACGGCGTGATGCCCCCGCTACACCATCGCTCTCGACTTGCTTGTGTGTGCGCGTTTACTAACTTAGATCTCTCACATTTGCTAGATTTACTGTGACTGCCAATGTTTTTTTCTATGTACTTAATCCTAATTATGAATTTATTTTTATATACCTTAAGATTGTAATTTAATTTTTAATCATAATTACCAATATTAAACGTTTCCATAATAATTATTTTTAGATAGTCATGAACAATTACATTAGGAGCTTCTAAATGAATTAGCGTGTAAAAATGGGCGGTATTATCGCTGTGTGATTTTTACAGACAACCTTTGGTTGGGTTTTTTTAATACAGTTTTTTTTTTTAATATAAATTGCCTTTTTATTACTTTGTTCAAAATATAAGAAAGGATTTTATCCTTTACCCTCTACCCGATTTTTTCCCTTTACGCGACGGGGGAAAGGGGTTTTATTATTACGTAATTGCACGTTTTCACGTAAGTCACCAAAAAATAAATAAAAAAACTTTTTCTGGATTTTTCTAGAAAAAACAAAGCAAAATTTTCGGCCAAAATAATTTCGTACAAACGTGTGTACAAAACAATAATTGAGCTTTTTTCAAGGTCATTCAAATTACAGACGTGTGTATAATCGGCCATCGAGGGGTTAAGTTACAAAAGCAAAGCTTCGTTCTCTTAACTACTCAATAGACTTTATTTTAAAACTTGATGTACAGTAGTGGTACTCTACCAATTAACCTTTAAGTTAAATAAAAACTACGCTGTAGTAGGTGTGTACCACAGAACAGAAGAATGATTCCTGTGTTCTGTGGTGTGTACATTAAATAAGTAATTTAATTGTGATGTTCACCACCATTTAGAGATTTTTCACAAAAGTTTATTTATTCGAGACACCAGCACAGATCTATTTTGTGGCATAGACAATTCAATATTTTAACAAAATGCCAAATCAGAACACGTTCAAATAATCAGACAAAACACATCTAATTTTCGAGATGTCTACTGGAATTTGAGCGTTTTTTAAATAATACCTCAGATGTATTATTTAAAAACAAACTAGCTAACTAGCTTTTACCCGCGGCTTCACCTGCGTACATAATCCCGGGATAAAAAGTATCCTATGTGTTATTCTGGGATATGGTCTACTCGTGTACCAAGTTTCATTCAGATCCGTTCAGTGGTTTTTTGCGTGAAAGAGTAACAAACATCCATACATCCATGCATACATCCATCCATACATCCATTCATACATCCATCCATACATACAAACTTTCGCATTTATAATATTAGTAGGATTATGAAGATTTTTCTTTTTAATTCCAGATATTCCACATTTCAAGTTCATACCAACTGGCAAGAAAAACGATTTGTTGATGGTTGAAGGATACACGTTCTCGCAAATGAATTATGGAAGGAACTGGTACTGTTCGCAGAGAAAAGAAGCAGGTTGTAAGGCTCGTATCAAGAGGAACACAAGGACTGGTAATCTGCAGTTTGAGTATAGTATACATGGTCATGCGCCGCGGAGGTGCCACGTGACTCCAGAAGGAAAATACGTATTTTTTAAAATGTAGTCTTGACAAGTAAATTTTCCCATTAGGACAGGAGAAACAGCCCTATGTAGGGATATGAATGGATAAACCGGTTTACACAAGTCAACTATGGCATAAAATAAAATATGTACTATCAAAGACACTTCCGCCTGACCACCGCTAAGTTCATTTTGCTTGTATTCGAAACGAAAACTTCAAAGAGTTTGTTTTGGCGGCGCGCCGTATGATTTAAGCGAAATTTTGTTTTTAGTGATCAGGCAGAAATGATCGCGATGATACCTACTATACTCTATTCGGGTTAAGATTAGACATTAAAACAAACATTTGTTTTACTGTCTGTTTAACTGATTTTGAATTTTATTGCGTTGTTAGCTTGATAATAGATGCCTACAGTAGGTTTTTTTTGCTTTTATAGTCATCCTTATGCCTACGGAATAGAAGTCAAAATAGGTTAAATGTATAGTAAAAAAGATTGGTTTATTTGTCTAATCATAACGCGAATGGAGTATAGTTTCTAAGTTAAGTACACTTACCAAGTGGACTTTCTGAAATATAAGTTTGTTTTTGTAATAAAATATTTAATCAAAGGTTGTGATGGGTGTCTGCATGGGCACTGATAAATCAGTTAACTAAAATTGTTTATTAATTAACATGTAATATAGTCTAAATAATTATTTTTGTACTATAGTTAGTGAGTACTAAGTAAGCATGGAGCGTTACCAAGCGTTACTATATGAGTATTATAAAAGCGAAAGTGAGTTTGTTTGTTTGTTACGTCTTCACGCCTAAATGGCAAAACCGATTTTGATGAATTTTTACTAAAGAGATAGTTGGAACCCTGGAGACGGATATAGGCAATTTTTTTTTTAAGTGAGAAAATGGGGGGAATGAGGGAAGAAAATGGAGAGGAATTAAAGTATATTAATAAACGCAGGCGAAGCTGGGGGTAAAAGTTAGTATGAGTATAAAGTTAGTATCTCCGTGCTTTGTTTTATTTGTTAATCGGCGACTCGTTGTAAAAGTGCTTTCTATGTGCTGGGCCAGACCATAGATGCGGGCACAGCGCGGTGGTGGCTATCAGGCATACCACTTTTTTGTCGAGTGCCATTTTTTAAAATGTCTGTTCTATGAAAGAATTAAAATTGTTATGGGAAATAAAAACATAATTTTTCTATGAAGTATTTTTTTTGTCGACGGGGAAAATCATCTTATGACAAAACCCGCTCTTGGGTGGAACGGGAGATAGTGTCAGACTCTTACTGACTAAAAACCCGCGCCGTTCCTTCTAGCCTTCATACCGGGGCACGAGCTCCCTTTCCGACAACCCTGTCCCCAGTATGCTTCGACCCAGCTGAGCCCCTCCTGCTGCTGACAACTCCTTGAGGCGCGTGAGAACAGTGCGCGCCGTCGACGTCTTGGACTCGGTCCATTACCGGACGATCGGACAGCTAACTAGGAAATCGGGAAATCTAAACTTTCTTCTCCTGCGCCGTTTCTAACCAGTCCTCGCGGTACGCGTCCAAATCATCCCGCTACCTCTTTCTAGGCCGGCCTCGGCGGCGCTTTCCTTCAGTAGAAACCCACTGTGTGGCGACGCTCGCCTAGCGGTCCCTGTGCAGTGTGCATGCGGCTAACATAACCCGCTCAATCCCATTTGAGCCTGGCAGCCTTTTTGCCCACGTCTATTATACCTGTTATGGAGCGCAGCGTGTCGTTCCGTATTCGGTCTGTTCTTTTTACACCTAGAATGCTGTGCTCCATAGCTCCCTGGCAAACCCCAAGGCGAAACTTTTGCGACTCGGTGAGCGACCATGTCTGGGCAACTGTTTAATTGAACATTTAATTTAATTTTCACTTCCCTGTCACTATTCCCACTTCTCTGATGGTCGAATTTCCTGGTCAAGTAAATAATAATTATAACTGACTAATAAAATCTAAGTAGCTAAAAGATCTGACAATAGAAATTATATAGCATAAGTATTCATTTTTGTTTTTAGAATAAGATGACTACGAATTAAATAAAGTTGCAATAAAAATAATTATTCCTATTTTATTTCGTTATGATTTGAATATATTATCGTAAAATTAATTACCGGCTTTAGCATTGTTTATTTTAATTTTAATTGAATGTATTGAAAAGGCCCTAAAAATATGGATGGCAAAAAATTAACTTTGTTTTGTATGACATAAAGTTAGTTATTCCAAAGTTTTTGATGCTATGTGATGCAATTTATTTATTTATTTATATATTCTTTCTTGCACATCAAGAATAAAAATTTACAAAAATCAAATCAAATCAAATCAAAAATTTTATTTGCTAGAAATACATGGTTTAGAAGGAAAGATCTTATAACCTAAAAGTCACTGTAAGAAACCATACAATAGAAAACACACAATTGGCGGCTTTATCGCACCAGGCAATTTCGTCCAGGCAACTTAGAATGGACAGAGATTGCCTGGTTTACAGTTGCAATTTTAAATTAAAAAATTTTTTTTAGCTCAAATCAAAATTAAAATACAAAATATTTAAATAAGCTTCACCTTTGCACTTATTGTTCTATTTCCTTCATTTTGTCTTTTTTTTTAATTTGTATAAACTAGTGCTTGACTGCGATCCCACCTGATGGTAAGCAGTGATGCAATCTCTGATGGTGAGGCGCACTAGTTTATTAAAAGCCTATTCACTCTAGCCTTGAAGATACCCAAATTATAATCGGACGGGAAGACCACAGCAGGCAAATTGTTCCATTCCTTTCCTTCGACGTACGTGGTATAAACGACGAGGCGAAACGCTTAGTCCGGACCGTAGAGGTTTCAACAACGTATGGGTGGATACTCATTGTACGTCGGGTTGTCCGATGGTAGAATTGAGATGGCGGAATCAAGTCATGCAATTCCTGGGCACACTCTCCAAAAAGCATCCTGTAAAACACCGAAAGGCTGGCTACCCTACGCCTGTGCTCAAGGCTTTGAAGGTTGGCCTTAACCAAATCTGGATCACCAATTAGCCTTTTCGCACGCCTTTCCACCGAGTCCAAAGCTGCCAGGTGGCATTTTGCAGCACCAGCCCATATGTGGCTGCAGTACTCCACACACGAACGGACCTGTGCTTTGTATAACATTAAAAGCTGTTCCGGTGTGAAGTACCGCCGGACTTTTGCAAGAATGCCAAGTTTTCTAGCAGCTACTTTGGCTTTGGACTCAATGAACCGCCCAAAGTTAAGGTCTGAGGAAATTTCGACTCCCTCGAGGGAAACATTCCGAAAAGCAGGAGCTAAGGTGAACGGGCTCCTTTTAGCGGTAAACAGACACGCTTGCGTTTTGGAGGCGTTGAATCCCACAAGATTGGCTTCACCCCACTTGAAGTCCGCCTTTGTACAACTCTGTGCATAAAGATTTAAATAAATAAATAAATATTCGTACGCTCTACCATAGCCTCTTTTTCGGACCGTATTAGCTCCTTACTAGCCCGAGCACCGGGCAAGTATCTCTCTACAACTGTGCTATCATCTGCATACCCATAGATACCGGGTACCAGCAGATCGTTGATATGCAACAGGAAGAGAGTTGCAGAGAGAATAGACCCCTGAGGAACTCCGGCATTAGTCGTCATCGGCTCTGATGAGCATCCGTCGACAAGTACTCGTAGAGACCGTTCACTCAGGAAGTCTTTTACCCAGTTGATCAGACCAGGGGAAATGCCGTACGCTGGAAGCTTACTCAATAGGCAAGCGTGCCATACCCTGTCAAAGGCCTTCGAGACGTCTAAGGATACGGCAATCGCTTCCCCATTCTTCTCGAGGGCCTCGCCCCACAAGTGGGTGGCATACGCTAGTAATTCCCCAGTAGACCGCTTGCGGCGAAACCCGTACTGCCGGTCACTGAGGAGATCGTTACCTTTCAGATATGCCATGAGGCGCGAGTTCAATACACGCTCCATAATCTTGCAGAGTATGGAGGTTACCGAAATCGGCCGTCTTTTTTATTATACAATGACATGATGTTTAAAAATAGGCAAACAAATTGATGGAGGCTTAATTGAGAAGTAAAAAAAATAATTAATCCTTATTTGAATCACAAGAATTTGAATCGAAGAGTCGCCAAACTTAAGAGGGTCCTTCTCCACTCGCTTATCGTAAACATCGAAAATGGTTTAAAAGCTTGTTACTTCATTTAATGCAATCCAACGCGATGTTTGACGAAAAGGCAACGCAAAAAAAGAGAGATAATGCCTGGAAACTCTGTTAGTATTCGGTAATTCCGAGATTTACTCGAAAATTTCACAAAACTTGCTCCAGGAAATAGCTGTTTTTTTTTAAACCCTTAAAAGTTTTTGGAAAAAGTTGTCGTCATTTAGAATCTTAATAAAATTTGCAAAGTCTCTAGAGGATTACTTTTTTGACTTTTTTAATTCTTAGGCAAATTATGAAGTGTCAAAGTTCATACAAAATAGGACATTTTCAGAGGTTTTTACTGGATTAGTTTTACACAAATTTGGAAATTGGTTTCTTTAGAAACCTAGATAATATCCACAAGATACTGTGTTTCCAAAATATCTAATGAAAAATGTGTAATAACGTCATAATCAGTTATGAGCGGTTGTATGAAAAACAGTGAAAATGTGAGTCATGATGCACCACAGATGGTCGATGGGATGAAAGGTTCTGGAGTGGCAACCACGTACCGGGAGACGCAGCGTTGGAAGGCCTCTAACAAGATGGATCCACGACCTGATCAGGGTCGCGGGAATCCGATGGATGCGTGACGCACAGGACCGGTCGTTGTGGCGACGCTTGGGGGAGGCCTATGTCCAGCAGTGGACGTCTTTCGGCTGATATGATGATGATTTGAATCACATGCATATTCCCTATTCTTCATCTACTTTCTTGTAAAATATTTATCGTACTAATAAAGACAATTTTTTTTCCAGAATTCATATTTGTACCAAACACAAATAAAAAGAAAAATAGTTTAATGATGCTCGATGGGTATACATTCTCACAGAAGAGTAGTCTTCGCATTTGGTACTGCTCTCAATGTAAGAACGGTTGCAAAGCCAAGGTCCACATAGACGCTGAGGGCAAGACTATTGTAAGAGGATACAGAGTTCACACTCATGCTCCACCATTATACCATATTACTCCTAGTGGACAGTATGTGTTTATTAGGAACAGATCGAATTTAGATCTAAAATGATCGCACTAGTATTGTAAAGAAAAAAGTTATAATATAATAATAATATTCCACAACTATCACACAACGCCGACTAGTCCCAAGCTAAGCAGAGCTTGTGTTATGGGTACTAGACAACTGATAAACATACTTGTATATTTCTAAATACATACTTATTATAGATAAATTACACCCAGACACAGAACTAATGATTATGCTCATCACACAAACATTTGTCCTGGGTGGGAATCGAACCCACGACCGGCATAGCAGTCAGGGTCACTAACCACTAGACCAACAGGCCAGTCAAAAAAGTTTGAACCATGGATTTGAATGTTTGAACCATTTCCTGAAGTATAAGACAAAGGGTACTTTATATACCCGGTGTATGGATACAATACAGTTTTGAACCTGTACAAAAATTCAGGAGATTGTTATAAAATTCATAAATAATCATATAAAAAACGCTACCTGGTCGTTGACTTAATAAACCTGTTCCAAAAAACATAATCAACCGTTGTGTTTCTTTTTCATTAGTATGTAAGTATTCAGTTTGTTACAAGTAATTTCTGGCATATCTCTGATCCGATTACAAAAATTCTTACACTGATACGAAAGTAGGTACAAGGGTTTTAAACTTGAAAAGCTTAAAACACAATTTTTTAATTTAATTATTAAAGATCGGAATAGGTAGGGCTATTTAGGTTCATTGACCACAAACATTGATATTAATATGGATATTCCATGGGATTCCGGCTGATATTACGGGATTTATTTGAATTTAATTATTTTTGTCAATAAGTATTTTAAAAAAATGTAAACCAATAAGCGCATGATATACGACGTTGTAAATTTAACGTTAACAGCAGAATCAAGTTTATCTATTTATTATACTGTGCTTAATCCTGTCCTTCTTATATTTACCTGTCTGGAAGGAAGTGTAATCTTTCATTAGTCCCGAAGGCAAGAATAGTTTTTTTTTTATAAATTTACTACCTTTAAACCGAATCCGGGACTCGTGGAATATCCATATTATTCTAACCTATGATAAGTACATAAAACAGCCCTACCTATTCCGATCTCTGTTCTTTTCTTTTCGATTCTCTCTTCGCCTTCATAAAATAATATTTATAAATAAAAAAAAAATAAAAAAACATAATTGATCATTAAGACTGGTACAAAACATTTCATGAAATAAGTATACTTACTTCATCAATTCAATAATTAAAATTACGTAGCTATAATGTATTTTAAAATAAATATTTTTAGATTTTTATTTGTACTTGTGTTACAAACCTACCCATCCCAAGGCTACTAAATTGGAAAACAAGAACTCGTTTCTTAAAATCTATAATCCCGTTATCCCCTTCAGATTAAATCCTCATACCATCAAGGCAGTAGAACCATTTGTTAATAAAATAATACATGTTAGATTTTTCTATTTATTATGAACCTACCTATCCCATTACTTCCTAACTGAAAAACAGGAACTCGTATCTTAAAAATCTATAATCCCGTAATCCCTTTCAGATTAGGTACATCCTCATACCAACAGGGCAGAAGAACAATTTTTTTAATAATAGGTACATTTTTAGATTTTAATTTCTACTTGTTTAATTATAAACCTACCCATCCCATTACTACCTAACTGGAATATAGGAACTCGTTTTTTTTAATCTATAATCCCGTTGTCCCTTTCAGGTTACATCCTCATACCATCAGGGCAGAAGAACCAATTGTTAATGCTTGATGGTTTTACGTTCGCTCAGATGCATAGCAAACGTCACTGGTATTGCTCCAGGAAGAAAGCTGGTTGCAAGGCCAGGATCAAGATGGCGACGGACTTGGAAACCATAATCGAAGCCGTCAGGATACATACCCATGATCCACCGGAGTATCATATAGCTGATACAGGAGAATATGTTTTTGTTAGAAGTTCTGGACGGCGCGCACTGTTCCCAGGCGCCTCAAGGAGTTTTCAGTTACAGCATGGGCCCAGCCGGGTCAAAGCCTACTGGGACCAGGGTAGGGAATGCAAACCAGTTAACCCGAAAATCGAAAAACCGGGTTTTCGGCATAATTTTAATGATTAAAAAACCCTTTTTTTTTAAAGTAACCGGTTTTTTTTAGTTTTTTTATTACTTTCAAATGACACTTTTTTTTTGCAAACATTGTTTTAAAACGCTGTTGAGACTTGATATCAATCGTAGGTTTATTTATATATGTGTATCATAGTGATAGCTACACCAACTGTACAGTTCTTCTGTTTACGATCATTAAAAAATCCAGGTTGGCCGTGTGTTATGAGAACAGGCAGTGAATGCTGTCGGGGCCAGAATTAAATTCTCGTAAGGACACAAAAATTCTTAATCGTTCACAACCCGAGGTTCATTTACGTGAAAATCCGCTACTCTAACTTCAGCTAAGAGTATCAAGATACTACCCTTAACTTCCTCTAATATACTCATTTCTCACTTTATCCATTCTCGTCACACCAACATTCTCATCTCAGCTATCTTTTTTCATCCATCTTTTTCACAGCCCAATATTCTGATCTGGATTTTCGCAGGGAGTATTATTTAAAAAAATATGGTCTCTGAGAAAAAAGGCTTCAATGATTGAAAAAATAGGATATTACTTAGTATTAAAATGTAAATATTAAATATTATTAGTAGATACTCATACCATTATTAATCAATTAAATATAGCCTTTTTAAGGTACAGATATCGGCACGGATCTTGAGCGCTCGTCGTCAGAGTGGGGATCGCTTTGCGCATTCCATAAATTGGCGGGCCAATCGTCTTCGTTGTTAGATACGTGCAGCAAACGCAGGGAACGTATCACGAGTGACTTCTATGACGCGATGGCGCGGCGAGCCAATCACTGACGCTCCCCGCCCCTGCGTCTCACTTCGTACCACTAAAGAGATCAAAATTTTACTTTTGCGCAACTTGAAACTAGCGATCAAGATCCGTGGCGGTATTTATATGAGTTTTGATAAGTATTTTCTAAGTCTTCAAAAGTACCTTTTACTAGATTTCTTAATATATTTTAGTCATAAAAGTTAAGATATACATATTTAATGAAATTTTAATCTTCTGAGCAACTATTAGAGGGCACGGCAGGTCTCCGCCAAGGCAAGTAAAAATTGGTTAAATTATCTTGCATCGTGAAGTAACAATATGGTTACAAACTACATAAATGCTATGCCGATATCTTGCAAAAGGGCTTACTGTCGTTTGTGACGATTCGGACATCGATAAAAAATAACTGGTTTTTACATTCAGATGAAAAATGATAAATATTAATTTATACAACCTAATCTTAGTGAAAACTAATATTTATCAAACAATTTTTTTTCATCTGACTGTACAAATAGTTTTTTTTTTATCGGTGTCCGAATCGTCAGCTAAAAAAATATTAAAATTAAAAAATGACAATTGGGACACTGTCCGAACATGACGTGTCCCAAACGACAGTAACCCTGCAAAAGTGGTGCACCACTAACTCCCTATCTATTTATTCCCTTTAATCGTAATAAACTCTTTACTCTTTATCTGTTTTTGTTTAAAATGTATTATTTTATACCTAATTCTCTTTCCTAATTTAGAAATCATACTAATATTTATAATTCTACTACCATGTTTAATTTTAAAATGTTTGATATTACAATGCAATGAAGTGGTATTAAATCATATCTGTATTAAACTATGTACTTTAATTGCCACATAAGTGTGATAAGATTTCCTATCGGCAAAAATGGTGAGTTTTTATACAAAATTTCGTCCCCTCATCGAACTTTTCGGGGTATAAATACCCAGAAATCCTTTTGAATCATCTAGCAGTTTGGTATAGTGTATGAGAAACGCTTGTGTGAAGTTCCTTTGTGTTTATGCAGTGCTTTAATAATAATATAGTAATAAATGCGTACTATTGTTTTTCTAGGAAAATTTTAACAGTTTAATTTTTTTCTCAGAAGAGGGGTAAAAGTATTCCATTCGCAATATGAGTAGACATTTATCCAAATGTTTTTTACTGTCCGTTCAACTGATTTTAACTTTTATTCCGTAGACATAAGGATGCATTGAAAGGAAAAAGTGGTTGCAATACCAACTATTTAATGCAGCCGCCATTTGTCATGCCACCAACGCCATAAAAGTCAAAATCAGTTGAACGGACGGTAAATAAAAGTTTTTTAAATGCCTGATGTTGTTGCTAATGGAGTATACTTGTCTTTTTTTTTATTATGTATAGGCTCACGTTTGACCACTATCTCACCTGATGGTAAGTGATGATGTGGCCGACGATGGAACACGCTTGCCTAGAAGCAATCTATACGACTTGTCATGATGTCTAGAAAAACCGTTTTAATTCTGCTCACCAAATATTTCACAATTTAATTTTCCAGATTACGTCCTAATACCAAGTGGTCAGAAGAACAAAATTCTCATGCTTGGAGGGTACACCTTCGCCCAGGTCCACAGCAAACGACGTTGGTACTGCTCTAAGAAAAAAACCGGTTGCAAAGCCAAAATTAAAATGGGTGTAGATGAAGTGACGATAGTAGAAGTATTTAATGTACATACTCATGATCCTCCACAGTATTATGTGACAGAAGAAGGGAAATATGTGTTTCTTAGAACACGTGACAAACAGTCTTACGGTGGAAGCTCTAGGGTAGCTGGCAAAATTAAAATTTTTAATAGTCCCTTGCCTGGGGCGTTAAATCATTAAAACCTAGGATTTTTTTTTACTGTGAATATAATTTAAAAAGAAAATATGATACGTGTAAATTCCTTTAATTAAAATTGTGATCTTGAATCGATCACAACAGGGTTTTTTTATTGTAATGTGGAAAATCATCCAATCCCCATCCAAAAACCGATGTATTAGCATCATTTTATCAATAAATCATCAGGTCAGGTAGGCCTTTGTCCAACCGTGTAAATCTTTTGGCTGAAATGATAATGATGATGAATCAATAATCAGTTTAAGATCACAGTATTAGACGCTAGATGTAATTAGAAACAATAATATTTATTTATAATACTTAATACAAGTTTACTTACAAAAAATATAACGACTTTATGCGTTGGAGGTATCGTTTGAAAGATTTTTAATATTAAAAGTGGTAAAATAGTCAGAAGATTGAATAAGTAGTCACAAAATTTATTATAGTCACTAAATTTAATGAGTAGTCACATCATTTAATAAATAAATATGTTAGACTAGTTTATGAAGTCATGTGCGAAATCTTGTTCTTAAATTTTTTAAATAAAACAAGACATTTATTTTTTGAAATTGAATGGCAGTTATTGTTATACAGGGTAAAACTAACAACCTTGCAGGACTTTATTCGTTATACCATAAACAACAGCTTTTGTTCTATGACTTTTTACAAAACATAATTAATTTACCAAAAACAAACCTTCAAGAATTCTTTGTTCTATCTAACATAACAACACATTTCAACACTGTATTTTGCTATACCCACCTACGACCCTCGCGCACGCTCACCACTCCCCTCCGCCATTGTACTATCGCTTGCTTGTTAGACTTCGTAACATTTAGAACGTTCGTTTTCAATATTTTTAATTTTATATAAAAATTTGATGAAGCAATATATTATGATAAATTTTTCAGTCGTAGAACAAAAGTTGTTGTAAGTAATTATGTTGTTCTTAAAATAGACCTGTGAGGTTGCCAGTGTTTTACAAATAACCCTGTATAAGCATAATTACCTTTATAATTTTGAGTCGCACTCAGGCCTTCTCTGCAGGAGACTGAATGGGCTATATTCAACCACGTGAACTCAGTGCGGAATGTCTTTGAATTTGAGGTTCTAGGACATACGAGTTTCCTCACGATGTTTTATTAGCATGTTCCTATTTATTAAAGGTGTACTTTGTTTTTTAATTTATCATAAATCTGACAAAAAAACGTATAAATGACTATTTTTGTTATTTTGTTTTTTTTTAGTGTTGTATTTATAATTCTAGACATCAAGAAAATAAAACTGTTTACGATTGTCTTCTTAGTTTGTTTGTTCCCACCATTCTTTACATTAATAAATAATTAGCTAAGTGTGTCACAAGTTTTTTTTTACCTTATTCGTATTTAATAAAGGTATAGATTACTTTCAAATTTTAAAATACCGGTTCTACTAATGAAATTGTTTTTAAACTGTGTATTTGTATTCTAAAGATAAAATATATAAAATTGACTTATAACAAGTCAGTGTACGAGTATATGTACAGAAACTACCTATAGATACTTAAGCGGGAACTACATTAGACCGGCGCACACGTAGGCGATGACTGCCAACTTCTACGATGTAACGCGTCGCGTGGCGTGGGTCTAACGTAGCTCCACAAGTCTAGTTGACTTGCAATATAAAATGTATGGAGATCGACGCGCCCAGATCGGCGTACGTGGCCCACGTGGGCGCAATGTAATTCTACCTTTATTATTATTTCATTTTCTGATAAAACGAAGTGACTTGAGGCAGTCTTTGAAATGTGAAGCCAAACTGATTCTGAACCAAAACGCCATGCTGGTACCTACTAGCCGTCAGTGACATCAAACACTTCACCCAAAGCTGAAAAATCACACGGATAGTATCTGAAATTATGTTCAACCTGACTGCCAACCGTTCAAACGTGCTATGCAAACGAGAGAGACAGTTTCAAATATAAATCAAACGTTTCTATTTCAGATTACATTCTGATACCAAGTGGTCTAAAGAAAAAGCTGCTAATGCTTGGAGGTTTCACATTCGCGCAGAGAACCAACCGGCTCTGGTACTGCTCCAAGAATAAAATCGGCTGCAAGGCCAGAATCAAGATGGACACCGATGAAGTCACCATAATGAAGGCTGATAACGTGCATATTCATAATCCACCACAATACCATGTGACAGAAAAAGGCGAATATGTAATGATCAGATCACGAGAAAAGAATTCCTAAAATGAAAAAGGGTTCTGTATCATTATCTATGTCATGGCCAGATCTTGATCATTTCATGAAATGGCCAACTAAAAGTGACCAGACCGTTTAAACTGTCAATCTTCGTTTGGCCATAGCAATGATGTAGGATTTCTATGATAATAAAAGATCTAAACAAGGTAGACCAAATAAGGACTGACATATCATCAAAATTTGACGTTTAAAACGATCTGACTAGTTTTAGTTGGCCATCATAGAATTTGAAACGACCTATTTGGAACTATGCACTAGCTTCTGACGTTTTATAAGTGCCCATGTAGGCCTACGTGTAATAAAAAGAGTTTTGATCATTATTGATTCCATGAAGTGATCAATTTGGAGATCTGGCCACGACATCTACATATACAACATTTTTTTCTTAGAATTGAAGTGACGTCAATCTAAATGAAGCCACTTAAATTATATTTATAAGATTATTACTTTTTAAGAAACACATAAGTAAATTACAAATAATCGATTTCTGTGTCTTGTCCACAATCATTTTCATACAAAACCTCTCAGAAAGATAATCTCCAATATATATACGAAAAAGCATTTTGATTACGTTAAGTAATAATTGACTTACAAAAATTAAATTATTTTTGAATGTTTAGACTCATAGTCAATGAGTGCATGTCAAAGGTAGTTTAGTCCGAGCGAATTTACTAATTTCTATGGTCATTTTGTTTCGTCGTCCTGAGCTATCAATGAGTTAAAACGAACAATAAATCCTTGCCCGGCAAGAGACAGTCGAGCTCTTTCGCGCAGTGAGAACTGTGGTGCATCATTTCGCTACGTCTTCATCATCACATCACCTCAGCAATATACGTCCACTGTTGGACATAGGTGTGTTGGAGAGGGAGCGGAGGGCACTGTCAGTGCGAGCCAATATGATAGCCCGCCGGTTTGCACGATGTTCTAGGGCGGTAAAGATCACGCTCTTCAGAGCGTACTGCACATCCCTGTACTCATGCAGCCTGTGAGTTGACTATACTGAAAGGGCATACAGTGGCCTCCGTGTCCAGTATAATAACGCGTTCCGGGTGGTAGTGTTCCGCTTCTGTAGCGCATCAGGGATGTTCGCTGAGGCGCGTACCGATTGTTTTCACACTACTATGTGCAAGCGGTGGGCGTCCCTGGTGCGCCGGGTATGGGCCAGCCCCAATGCCGTCCTGGTAATGATCGCGGACAGGCTAGACTGTCCTTATATCCGACATGGCTGTGACAGACATGTTACTATTACAATGCCTGTTAGGAAATTGTAATCTGGTGACTAATTAAATGGTAATTTATTTTTAATATAATAATGACGATGATGAATGACATGCAGTTGAAATTTAATTTTATACAGATTCTTACACATTGACATTTAATTAATTGACGATCTAATTATGAAATTCAATTTAATTTAATGATAATTAATTTAATTTGTGTGTTGACATTGATTTCAATTTTATGTAATTTTATTATGAATATTGTCTGTATGTGTATGATTATTTAACTGGAATGAGTCTTTGGTACTTGAAATAAATAAAATAATAATAATAGGCCTCTTCTAAGCGTCGCCACAATGAACGATCCTGTGCGTCTCGCGTCCATCGGTTTCCCGCAACGTCTTGCCGCCAAAAATTTAAGTACGTGATTTCAGCTTACTCGGAATGAAATTTCGCAATTGCGGTGATCAGGATTTAAAAGGATTTTTGCAAGAAATAAAGGTATCACTTTTATGCATGCTAAGTAGCTTTTGGTACACATTTAAGATTATAGAAACCAATATTCATAGCTTTGGTAGTTTCTTGTAATAAAAAAAAAAAATAGCCTTGTTTCCATTTTCTGTGGACCAATTTCTGTGGTTTCTATGGCATCTGGATGCCCACGGAAATTATACGACTCCACAGCAATTGGACCAATCAATTATTGTATTAATGTTAATGAAGATTTAAAAAAAAAAAACAATGTTTGTAATGCCCAAAATAACTTTGACAGAATATTATAAGAATCCAAAAAAGAAAAAAGATAGCCGAGAAGAAAGATTACAAAAGAAGAGGATTGCAGAGAGAAAAAGAAAAGCAAAAATTAAAAGCGACCTTGTCAAAGCTGAGGAGTTTCGTAGGAAAAATCAAGAACGTTATCATAGAAATAAAGCAGAAGGAAAAATTTTACCAATAAGTGAGATGCCAGCTCAAGCTCGTAGACATGCACAAGAAAGAAACAAACTTCATTCCAGGAATTACTATAGAAGACTACAACAAAAAAAGAGATTACTAAAACTACAGGAAAATGGGAATAGTGGAGATATATCGCCTTCTATTTTGAATATTGATGCAACCTAAAAGCCCTTTACCATGTTCATCTCAAGCCAAGTCACAACATATTACTCCACATACTCATGAACAGGTCCCACGACACATTTTTTTCAATTCAGCAATACTGGTTTGGTCCACGTCCATGCACATCACCTGTTTCACTTTTATCTTAGTGTAGAGCCTACTGACATTACATGTAGCAGAGATGAGAATGTTAAGATGGATGTGTGGTGTGACAAGAATGGATAAAGTGAGAAATGAGTATATTAGGGGACGTTTGAAAGTGGCGCCAGTGACTGAAAAGTTGAAAGGAAATCGTTTGTCTTGGTATGGTCATGTGAAAAGGAGGGACGAAACGCATGTTGCTAAAAAAGTTATGAGTTTACATGTGGATGGACGGCGGGGGAGAGGGAGGCCAAAGAAAAGATGGATGGATTGTGTGAGAAGTGATATGAAAGAAAAGGGAGTTAGTGATAGCGTGACGAGTGACAGGACAGAATGGAAGAAAAAAACGTGTTGCGCCGACCCCAAATAAAACGGGACAAGGGCAGGAAGATGATGATGAGAGCCTACTGACTTTTAAATCCATTTTCTTTGCGAAACATTGATTGATTTACATATGCTATGCTCACTTTGAAGAATATTTAACCACCAATTTGTATGTGTAAAAATGTTTCTAAAGATCCAAGGGATTTCGAAGGAGTAGGAAAAAGTTGCGAATGTGAATTGTCGAATGAAATATTTTTTTAGACAAAACTATTAATCGCACGAAAAAAATCAATAGTTGATAATGTTGGTCATGGCCGTGACCAAGGAGTAGGCTTCAGAAAGTCACTGTTTTATGCCACTTTTCGGGCGCTTGGGCCTTAAAACCTTTTTGGATCGTACAAACGTAAGTAGACACCCGATACACTTGGTTATACTTACAAACCACTCGCAAATATGGTTTTATTGATCAACTCTTTGAGAAAGAATAAGATTATCAATGAGAATTCTATAACAAAAGTCTTGAATAGCTTCACCTGTAAAAATGCTGTTTGAATGGATACCTACAAGGTATCAACATTAATGCCATCTAATTCTCGGTGTATAGCAATTATTACTTATTTAGTTTTAAGACTGATAATAAGAAAATGTAAAAAGCTTTGTTTGATTTTGAGAAGTAAATTGTACCTATTATGTCCAAAAATATTTAAGTAGTTTGTTTAGTATTTTTTTTAGTTTCAAATTAATATGATTAATTTAAATCAGAATTTGTTATTTTATTCCTAGGATTTGACATTATTTCTGTTATTAATATTATTAAGTTAAAACAATAAAACTGTACGGTTTTTGCGGAGATAATAATTTATTTTTTAGTTTGGTTACCATTTGTGTTAGTCGTTAGTATAAGTTTTATAGATAAATTATAAGTAAATTCTGGCTTATCATAGGAGTAAAAAACATAATCAATTCCTTGATTGTTAATTATGTCAGACTGATCTAAGCAACAGTACACCACATAAAAAAATCACATAATACGAATCATTTTAATGAGCATTTAAAATGATTCGTATTGTATGATTTTTTTCATTATATTTTATCTTTCTTTACATATGTATTAACAACATAGTTTTTAGTCATTCACAATTTTAGTGCACACGCACAATTTCTGTGTCACCAATACAATTTCGGTGTAAATAATAAAATTTCTGTGGCTCGCCAATTTCGGTGGCCCAAATAATTTTCTATGTAATCTAGTCTAATATATGAGACATACAATGTAGATGTATTCTAGGTTTAAGTTTGTATACCATAATTATAGTGTTATCTCATTGTGTGTACCTGTGTGCCAAATAAACGTGTTTACTTTCTTTCTTTCTTTCTATATAAAATTTCCATGTCACAATGTTAGTTACCGTACTCCTCCGAAACGGCTTTACCGATTTTTACCAAATTTAATATGCGTATTCAGTAGGTCCGAGAATAGGCTACTATCTATTTTCCATACCCCTAAGTGATAAGGGTTGTTCACCCTTAATTTTTTAATTTTTATTTTAGGACAATTTTTTTGTTTTTATTTTTTTATAATGTGGCATTAAAAATACATACAACCCTAAATTTTTACTTTTTTATCACCAACCCCTATTTTTTATAGCAAAAAATAATTTATATGGCAAAACAACGTTTGCCGGGTCAGCTAGTTTAATTATATAATCCCCTTTTAGGAAATTTATATGTCGCAGCCATCTGTTTATATTAGCCATCCAATTGGACGCCTAGAGCGTTCGTTAAACACCGGCATCCAATGAAATGGCTGAAGAACAACTAGCCATGTCCCAGATGGCTGAACGATGTGTACTCTTTGGTAGTTATTTAGTTTAGTAGGGTTGCACACACAACAATGAGTTTATAAATTATAGAAAACTTCTTTTAGTAATAGTATCCACCAATTAATAGTGAAATATTATTAAATCAATAAATAGCGGAACTAAATTTGAATCACTTGGCTGAGTATTGATCAGTCATTTTGAAAAGGCTAACTTTCAATACGCCAAGCTGTTAAACGTTGAGTGACTTTAGTTCAAACAACTATCGGCCTAGGCGTCCAATTGGATGGCTAATTTAACCAGATGGCTGCGACATATACATTATGTGGATATGTTGCGCTTTATTATTAAAGTTTTTTATTAAACCTCAGAATGAAAATGTCCATGGAAATTAGGTAAAAAATCGAGTTGTTGAAATTTACTCAAATAGATTTGCCAATAGTTTCACCGCGAGATATTTGTGAACCTATACTTAATTTGGAAAAAAATCATATCTCTCAAAAGCAGCTCAATCGACATTTTCTATTTGCAGGATTTACTACATTTTAAATTGTCACATCTATTTACAGTGCATTTCTCTTAAGAAGTTCCTTTGGCGTAATGTTGGCTCCCCTGGCTGTCTACACAAAAAAGAAGGGAAATAAGGAAAGAGTGGCCAACTCTACCAAAATTATTCCACGAAATCCGAAACGAAATCAATTTTAACGGTAGTTGCAACTCTTTTTGGAGAATTATGAGGGGAATGGGATTTTATTTAAAAAAGCAGGTCTAAAAGGAAGTTGTTAATAGAGAGGTACGATATTGTGGCGTGGCGTTTTTGGTATTTGAAAGAATTGCAAGACAATCGGAATGGAGTCCAGCGTCCTATACTTTATTCAAAAATAGTTATAAAAAAAAACAAAAAAAGGCAATTGTTAAGTGACGTAGTATCAGTTAATCTCCCTAATATTAAGTAATTTATTTGCTATAAATATTGCAACACTGTTTTTCCACATTGCCAACTTTACGGCAAAGGAACTTCTTAAGTGAAACGCACTGTAGGTTCTTTATTCTGTTTTTTTGTGTAATTTAGTGCGGTGTATTTAGAGGATTTTTTATAACTACTACTGTGTTTCAACTGAACCTTACGGATATAAATCAGTTTTGTTAGGTGTAAGGTACATTAATAATGTAAATATATAATAATAAATTAGTGTGCTGTAACTGATAAAATACAAATAGGTGTTTATTGATAGATGTGTGAGCAACAGGAAAATACTGACACTACAACAATAAAAGTCATCATCAAAAAATAAAAATATCGTCTTTCTTTTTCTTTTCTATTTAAAAAAAACCTGTGTAATCAGTCTAACTCTAAAATTCTAAAAGTAAAACTACATCGAGCACACGTGGGTCACGTATCTGGACGCGTCGGTCTCCATACATTTTATATGGCAATTAGACTTGTGAGCATTAGGTCCACGCCACGCAACGTCATGCGACGCGCCGCTACGAACAAACAAATCAGACGTGGCCCACGTGTGCGTCGGTCTAATGTAGTTCTCGCTTTACTCAACAAGTATATAATGTTGCAAAAGTTCCTTAGATAAGTTATTTTTGTGTCTATAGTTGCTTGTTTAACCCTTCAGATACCGTCAATTAGAGACACAATAGTAAGACAATAGATGCGCGGCCACCGGGTGTCGCTTGGGGATTCATGAATTAATTCCTTTACAGATTACAATTTAACAACATCTAGCTATAAAAATAATCTGGTAATGCTTGAGGGTTTCACATTTGCGCAGACTGTGTAGTATAAAGTACTATTTTCTACATGCATTTATTTCACCATAACCATGTTATCCGATATCTATACGGTTCCTTTATCATTTAGAAAAAATATTTTGGAATTTTTTATGTGTTCCACCCATGCCACGCCGAAATGGATCACTAATAATTTTTTTTATTGATATAAACTAGTGCTTGATTGCGATCCTCACTTGGTGCAGTTTTACAATCGTTGATGGCGCCCTAGTTTATTAGGAGTTTATAAAGAAAGACTATATGTCATTTTTACAATTAAAAAAAAGACATTATAGTAGAGATAGCTCCTAAAAATATAATCCCTTATCAAGTACCTATTAACCTTGTCTAATAACAACAGTAGGTACTTTTTTGCGGACTTTTCTAGAACAGTCCCCCTAGCCAAGTTACAACCATCGCTTGCGTCGAACGCTTAGAGTTGACCTTGCCGCCAATTCTTTTGTTCTGACCACGTGACTGAGTGTTGAGGCGACGTCGTTCCCGTACATTTGAAGCTTTCTACTAGCGTAAGCTATCGCAGATTAGCAAATTAGCTAGGGGTACTAGCCAGGTCTTGGTACGTACTGCCATTCTCAGACTTCGCTCAGCAATGCGTTTTAATAATTTGATGCTTCTCTCGATTTCTGCGGAGATATGACGTGTTAAAGTTTCAGGGTGTAATAATAATATTTAAAACGTTTCCATTTCAGATTACATCCTTATACCAAGTCGTCAAAAAAATAAGCTACTAATGCTTGGAGGTTTTACATTTTCGCAGAATAGTAACAAACGATTCTGGTACTGTTCCAAGAAGAAACTGGGCTGCAAGGCCAAAATCAAAATGGCTGTCGATGAAGTTACAATAGAAAAAGCAACTAATGTGCATACTCATGATCCTCCTGAATATTATGTGACAGAAAAAGGCGAATATACCTTGATTCAATCACGATCGTAGATCCTTAGACTTTAATGCACGACTGGATTGTCCCGGCGGCGTTGCCTGCATGAAAATCGGATCCCCTTTCAATCCCTTAAGGGATGAATCGATTCGAGAGAAGAGGATGAATTTTTGGAAATCCTCTCTTAGTGTTCGTCTTAAAAGAAAACTTCTTGCAAAATTCCACGATCCTAGGTCCTGTAGTTTTGACTGTGCGTTGATATGCCAGTCAGTTTCTCATTTTGTGTGATTACTTGAAACCCAGAGAATGTCTCATTCATCTGGCCTAGTTTTCGTACCTATCTATTTTGTGTCGCCAGCCACTGGGCCTTTGCTACATTTAATGATCGGAGAAAACTAATATGTAAATAAAAATATCAAATTGAAAAGAAAAATCTAGGTTAGATGAATGAGACATACTCTCGTTTTCAAGGAATCCCCCTTTTGTAAATATAGAGGTTAGTTTTTCGCTTATCACTTGATTGGACTAAATAAAGTCATTATTTTTTGTGTGTCTTTTGTTTTTGTATTTTGCATTTTTTTATGTGTTCCATCCATGCCAAACCGAAACAGATCGCTTTTAAAAAAAATAATAATGCTATAATTTATTGTTTGACTGCGAACCCAGCTGATAGTTTTTTTTTTGGTCATATTTTAGTTTGTTTTTAGTTAGTTGTAATCAGTGTAGGTTTAATTTTAATTCTACTGTAGTTAAGGCTGCGGTCTTTTAAAAATTCATCCGCGGCAAATTATTAGCGCATCTTTTTATGCTTTTTTTGAACAAAATAATGAAACAACTTGAAATATTATTATAGCACATATTTAACCATAGTATGAGTAGTAGACAGTTATTTTTTTTAAGTCAATTTGGGTGTATTATGTTTGGTAAATCAAGCGTTAAACATAGCTCTTTCGTGCCAACATCATTTCGACATATGTTTGATATAACGAATTTACAAATCTTACGAATGGAAACTAAGCGCAACATTATCATCTTTGAAATGCATTCATGGCTATTTCTAATTATGTTTCATTTTCTTATTTCAGAAGTCACTATTTCATCAAAATTCTCAACATTTGGCTCTTATTAAATGTTTTTTTTTCACAATAACTAAGCATCGTAGTTACATCATAATTAGATTATTTTGACGCTAAAAGTTCAATAAAGCAAATAACAAAAAAAAAAAAACTAAATCACCATAATTTATCCAAAATAATGATTTTAAAATATGTCCAAAAAATGTGTACAAATACTAATAAATTATACACATTTTTTGGACATCTTTTCATCATCTCGGCGTACGTAGCGCACGTGTGTTTAATATAGTTCTACCTTAAATTGGTCTTAAAGTTATCTCGACATCAAACTAATCACCAGTCAGGTGAGGCCATATCATGACGTGTTAAAATGTCAAGCGTGTGAGCGAGAAAGAGGATTGGATACACTACAACAACCCATTACGTCCCACTGCTGGGCTTCGGTCTCTCCTTAATAAGGAGGATATAACCTACTGATACCACATTGTCAAGATAGGTTAGTACAGGGTTTTGTTTCGAGTTTTTGTTCTCTTTCACTGTTTGTATAGTAAATGTTTCCAGATTCGCCTCTTACGAAATCCTGGGAGGAAAAGGAGTGGTGTCATATTGTATTCTTACTCCGTCGCCTCACAGATTATGAATGGATGTATACACCCTGTACACAAAATAGATAGGTACAGAAGACAATCTTATGTATGTAATTCACTTTTTATAATAATAACTAATATAAATAATAACCCGTTGCTTTGAAACGCAAAGGGTAACTGATGGAACTTCGGTTGGTTATAAGATAGTTTTTTTTTTTTAATTTGTTAAAGGCAGTAAAAGACTGATACGCCCTCTCTCCCCATCCATTGCGAGAGACAGCTAAATTTGTACGTTATTTGTATGCGTCAAGTACTAGTGCCTTATTTGTTTTTTGTTATATTAGTTTTAATTTTTTCTTTAATTTTTAACTAAACTGTTTGTTTAAAATAAAGTCACTAGTTTATTATGTTTGTTGTTTGTTGTTTGTATGTTTGTTTGTTTGTTGTGTTGTTTGTGTTGTGTGTATTTTTCTGATACATAATTTTGTTTTCACTAAATGCGCGCACAACTATTACAATTGCCCCACACTAGGGATTTTTTTTTTTTGTCGACGGGGAAAATCATCTTTGACGAAACCCGCTCTTGGGTGGAGCGGGAGACAGTGTCAGACTCTTACTGACTAAAAACCCCGCGCCGTTCCTTCTAGCCTTCATACCGGGGCACGAGTTCCCTTTCGGACAACCCTGTCCCCAGTAGGCTTCGACCCAGCTGGGCCCCTCCTGCTGCTGACAACTCCTTGAGGCGCGCGGGAACAGTGCGCGCCGTCGACGTCTTGGACTCGGTCTATTACCGGACGATCGGACAGCGAGCTACCCATGGCTCGCCTTCCGCGAGCCCGCGTCTACGGTGGCCGGAAATCGGGATCGGAATCCCGGCGACGGCGGCGAGGGCGCCGTTGCCTGATGCGGTCGGCCTCCTCCTTTGCAAGCATTACTGCTTCGCAGAAGGAGGCGACCGCCTGCCATTCCTCCTCGCTCCGGACCATGGCCTCGACCAGGGCCCGGCGCGAGAGGTCTCCGCCGCCGATCGCCCCCACGAGGGCACGGCGATGCTCCGCCCAGGCAGGGCACACCTCGACGGTGTGCTCCACCGTGTCCTCCGGGCGTTGCGCACAGTGGCGACACCCGGGCGTCTCTTCCGCTTGAATCCGATGCAGGAACCTCCCGAACTTGCCATGTCCGGTGAGGACCTGCGTCATGCGGAAGGTAAGGACGCCGTGAGGTCTTTCCAGCCACGCCTCAAAGAGGGGACTTACCGCCATAATCGTGGCGTGCCCAGCACTGGGTTGCGATAGCCGTTGACGCCATTTCACCATGAGATCCCGCCGGAGCTCTGTCCGCCATGCCTTGACATGTTGCGGCAGTGGACTTTCACCCCGGCGTTGCATCTCCACGCGCATGTCGTGCATGTGTGCAAGGACTGTTGCCTCCAGATCCCACGGTGGTAGGCCAGCCAGAAGGCTCGCCGCTTCGCGGGAGATCGTGCGGTAACCCCGCACCATCCGTATTGCCATGACCCTCTGGCAGGCGTTCAGTATGGACGCCGGTCGCTTTGCCAACGACGGCGCCCACACCGGCGCCCCGTAGAGGGCCATGGACCGAACGATCCCCGCGTAGAGCCTCCGGCAGGAGGCGTCTGGACCCCAAGGTTGGGCAGGAGCCGCTTGAGAGCAGCTCCGGCCCGCAGAAGCTTGGGAGCCAGACGTCGGAAATGTTCTACGAAATTCCACCGGCTGTCGAGGACGAGTCCCAGATACTTCATCGTCGACCCGACGCCGATGCGAACTCCTCCTACCGTAAGCTGGGAGTCCGATGGTGGCGCGTTCCGAGGGCCGTGGAAGCACATTGCCTCGGATTTATGCAGCGCCACCTCGAGTCCCAGCTCCTGGATCCTACCAACGGCTATCGCAACCCCGCGTGTCGCTAGAGCGACCGCCGCCTGGTGCGACTCTCCCTGCGCTAGGATCAGCGTGTCGTCTGCGTAGCAAACCACGCTGACCCCGTCAGGGAAGTCGCCGCGCAGCACGTAATCGTATCCGATGTTCCACAAGGGTGGGCCCAGAACCGACCCCTGCGGAACACCGCACGACATCTCTCGACGTTTCCAGTCTCCTTGGTGACCGGGGTAGACAATGTACCTATCTGACAGGTACGCCTCGACCACAAGACAGAGGTATTCGGGCACCCGGTGGTACCGGAGTGCCCTCCGGATCGTACTCCAGGGCAGGGAGTTGAAAGCGTTGGCAATGTCCAAGGACACTGCCACGACACACCTACCCTGGGACACCGCTTCCCCTGTCGTGAGGGCTCGCACGCGCATGATGGCGTCTATAGTAGAGCGCGCCCTGCGAAAGCCGAACTGTCCGTCCGACAAGTCCGGCCCCACCCGTGTTAGCCGCACGACGAGGCGGTTTGCAATTACTCTTTCAAAGAGCTTGCCCACCTCGTCGAGCAGCACAATGGGCCGGTATGCGGACGGAGAGTCCGCAGGGCGCCCTGGCTTCGCTACGAGGACCAGTTTCCCCGTCTTCCAGCGAAGTGGGAACTGGCCCCTCTCCAGGCATGCGCTGAAGAGCCCTCTCAGTCGAGGCCCGAGAGCCTCCATGGCCAGGACCCAGGCTTTCCCTGGCAAGCCGTCGGGTCCTGGGGCGGTGTTTTTGGCACTCAGCCTTCGCACCGCCACTCTCAACTCTACCTCGGTCACTTCTGGAGCATTGTCATCGTCGTCGCTGTTGCGGTCCGCGTCAGACACCGCTGGCGGAGGCGGAGCCATGGGCGGGGGGGAGTGTTCCCCCTGCGCAGGGAACAGAGTGCCAACAACACCCTCCACGAGTTGGGGCCGGAGACTCTGAGTCAGCGGCGGAGCCCAGGGGCGGAGCTTGTCCCGTACCAATTTGTACGGGTGCCCCCATGGGTCCGCGTTCAGAGACCCCAGCCACACGTTGCGGGCCTCGAGTTTGGCCCGCTTTATCTCCGTTCGGAGGGTGCGTTTTGCCTCTCTGTATTCCTCATACAGCTCCGCCTCTCTGGCCTCCGCATCCGGCGGGCGGATGCGGCGCCTGCAGTGTCTGGCGTACCGGCGTCGCGCGTGATTGCATGCGTTGCGCAGGGCGCCGATCTCCGGCGACCACCAGTACACCTGGCGCTTAGCTCGTCCTGGACGGACACGGGGCCACACTAGGGATTAGTTTTGTGTCGCAAGTGGTTTCACAAACACGTATTCATCTTCACAAGACGTAATACTCGGAACATGTATCTGCAGGCTATACTAATAATTGTTCTACGCGGGAATCGAACTCGTGACACGCAGTGCCAATTGCTCAACTACTGCGCCAACCGGGCCGTCAAATGTATGTGATGTCTAATGATAAATTTAGACACTATGAGAGGATGAGAATGTGTACGATCTGAAAGAAAAGAAATTAGGGAGCTTGTTTCATAGGAAGGTTTATATGTCAATTTGATGCGATCTGACGAGATGCATTTTGGAGAGGGTGCGCAGGAATTGCATGACTTGATTCTGCCATCTCCTTTCCATCATCGGACAACCCGTCGTACTGCGATTATCCACCCTCACATTGTTGAAACTTCTACCGTTCGGACTAAGCGTTTCGCTTCGTCATTTATACCGCGTATATCGGCGGACTGTAACAATATGCCTGCTGCTGTCTTCCCGTTCAATAATAATTCAGGTTTTAAGGCTAATGTGAATGGGCTTTTAATAAACTAGTGCGCCTCACCATTAACGATTGCATCACTGCTTACCGTCAGGTGGGATCGCAGTCAAGCACTGGTTTAAGTCATTTAAAAAAAAACTTGTATATGAAATAAAAGCGTTTTTTTTCCGAATTTCACTTTATTAACGATAGGTCCTGTGTGTCTCATATACATTGAATAATTGTGACTCTTACCACCTCATCGGTCCACCTTGATAAAGGACCTAATTAATTTTAATCTAAAAAAAAAGTTTTAAATTACTTTAGTAGAGACAATTACTAAATTATTTTTTTTCAGATTACATTCTAATACCAAGTGGCCAGAAAAAAAATAAACTGCTGATGCTTGGAGGTTTTACATTCGCTCAAAGCAGCAAACGGTACTGGTACTGTTCCAAGAAGAGACTCGGTTGCAAGGCTAAAATCAAGATGGCCGCCGATGAAGTTACAATACTAGAAGCTGTTAATGTACATGCTCATGAACCTCCACAATACCATGTGACAGAAAAAGGCGACTATGTAATGATTAGATCACGAGATAACAATACCTAAAAAGGGCGGTATTTACCAACGTGAGATATGTTTATTCGTAAAATGAATTAATTCATGAATCCCCAAGCGACCACCGGTGGCCGCGCATCTATTGTCTTACTATTGTGTCTCTAATTGACGGTATCTGAAGGGTTAATGAAATGAATAATGAAATTTTTTTTTGTGTAACTTATTATCTTCTGTTTCGTTCTCGTTTTGAATGTCGGTGTAACATAGCAGTCGTTTATATAAAAAAAAAATTGAATCAAAACTTTACGTATATAGTAATACGTAAAGTTTTGATTCAATTTTTGTGTGTGTTTTTCACGATGTATACTTACATAGATTACATACCATACATCTTACATATTCGAGGTTCTTATTATGGCTTTTTTAGCATAAACTTTTTTTTTTCTAATTAACGCTTTTGAGCACTGAATAGGTATTAGTTTAACACATAATATGACAATTTGTAATTCTATAGTATTAAAACATACCTTAGCTTTTTCATTTATTCTGAACCAATTAAATTGATAATTTTCTCAGCTTTTCTTTACATATTATATGCATGTATTACAAACTTGAACTCTCCTTATGAATTGCTCTATCTATTGGGGAAAACCGCATTAAAACATATTTTAATGCGGTTTTCCCCTACCTACAATATTTTCTGAGATTATGGTTAACATACAGACAGACGCAGTGGAAAACTTTGTTTTAGGCCAGCTAAATCCTTGGGACCCAGAATATTGAAATTTTGCATAGAAGTTACGATTGTAAACAGAATGAGAAAAGATTTTCCAATATTTACCCCCTAAGGGGTTTTTATGCATAACAGCTATTTGAAGCCGGAGTGGATCGCTAATACAGAATATTGTGATATCAAAAGGAGATCGCATTATTATTATTATTATTATAATTAGCCAATATTGTCCCACTGCTGGGCAAAGGCCTCCCTCCACTCCTTCCAACGATCACGGTTCCTCGATCGCATGGGTTATTTTTTTATATAGCTGACAGACGGCTTGTAAAATATACTTTTAAGGATTTTGTATTTCTAGAATAGGTTTCATTTGTAAGAAGAAAAGAAGTGTGTTGTATTTTTATTGTTGAATTGACTCTTGTAATGAAATGTTGTTTTGCAAAATTTGAGTCTTTTGTAATGAAATGTTGTATTAAGAAAAATATAGAAGTATCCCGTCCCGAGTGTTTTCTTTATAGATAGATCCCAAAACGAAACCTAGCATAAGCTGAGCTACAGCAATAATATCGAATATAATATTTTTTATCTTTTTAATATAGAATAATCATCATTCATCATTTCAGCCGATATGCGTCTACTGTTGGACAAAAGCCTCCTCCAAGCGTTGCCACTAGAATAATAAAAAGTTTAAAATTACACAAGTAAAAATAATTACTAACAAATATTTAAATTGTTTTTCAGAGTACATTCTGATACCAAGTGGCCAGAAAAAAAATATGCTGTTGATGCTTAGAGGTTTCACATTCGTGCAAAGCAGCAAACGGTTCTGGCACTGCACAATGAAGAAGAAACTCGGCTGCAAGGCTAGAATCAAAATGGCCTTCGATGAAGTTACAATACAAAATGCTGTTAATGTGCATACTCATGAACCACAGTACCATAAGACAGAAACAGGCGAATATGTAATGAATAAAGATTAGAGGTACATGGTTAATTTAAATCTTATTTAAGCGATAGAAAGCCAAAAGCAGAAATCACTAGAATTAATCTAGTTATGATTAATCCTAATGATTTCTGTTTTTTGTTTTTGTTTAGTGAACTAATTTTTGTTTTGTTTTTTTTTTTAATTATTTGTGTGTCTATTTGAGCAGATTCTTTCTTTCTTTCTTACAACTACTTAAAAAAAGAATATATAAAATTATTTCACATAGGTCTATATGGGCACTTATAAAACGTCACAAGCTAGTGCACGGTTCCATATTGGTCGTTTCCTATGAAATGAAGTCTTCTCAACCTTAGTTCGGTCTTCGTCAGAATTTTTATTAAGTTCTCTTATTGATTTAATATTTTTCATAGTATTTATTAGTTTATTATTTTAGTATATATATGTCCTTTATTATTATAAATTACTTTTTTTTTAGTTTGTAGTATCTGTTATTTGTTTATTGTGAAAGCGTAAGTGTAATTTTTCCCAAAGCTCACATAAAGCTCCAGCTATGCTAACTCTAACTACTTAAGTTAGAGTTAACGAGACATTTCCACTAGCACATAGCGTAGAGTAGGGCACAGTAAGATAGAATGAGGTAGAGTAGGGTTAAGTAGGGAGTACCGTAGTTAAGGGTAGAGTAGGGTGGAGTAGGGTAGAGTAGAGTAGTGTAGAGTAGAGAGTAATAAGGTGATGGGAGCGAAGCCGTGGGAAAAACCTATGTTTTTAATGAATTGTCTAAAAGTTCAAAAGAGCTAAATAGTAATGCATTCATGCGTAAACTAAGAACGTTCCTTTTGCAAAAAGCATATTACTGTATCTCCGAATTCCTAGCCGATAAAGTTGTTTGACTGAGTTATTTTTTTTTATGCGTATATTTTAACTTTATTTTTGACATAAATTGTGTAATTTTGATATTCATCTTGTCATTTTGACATTCATCTTGTAATTTTGACATAAATTGTATAATTTTGACATCAATGCAGTTTGATAAAATCTTGACGTACCCTATGTAATTTTGACATATCTTTAATAGATTAATGCTTTGAGTAAAAAAAAGAAATGAATAATGAATGAATGAAAAGAATAATGACAAGATAAGATAAGCTGATTGTGATGATGATAGGCTCTAGGCGATTATCACATTGCCACGCACCACGCAATCTCCGTTTGTATAGAAAACACGAACAGTCCAAAACACCGAAAATGCATCCATGCGCGTTGATGCAGATCAAGTGCCTACATACGGAGAAATATGCACACACGCGCGTGGTTGCGGGGTGACACGCAAGGTATGGCACAATGAATCTCGTCGTGATTTCGTATGAAATTAGTCAGAGCCCGCGTCAATTAGTCGCGTAGAATTAGAGCCGACAGTTGTTACACCACGCAACTACACGCGTGAGTGCGTAAAAAATGCACACGATAGTACAGATCTGCAGTTCCGCAACTGACACGCAACATGCAGCGTGATGCGTGTCAGTGTGATAATTACCTTAATAAACTAGTGGGATTTACCATTAACGATTGCAGCACTACTTGCCATCAGGTGGGATCGCAGTCAAGCACTATTTTGTATCAATTAAATAATAATAATTTACATCCTTATTTTGATTGTCAATGTAAGATAAAACTGATTCAAGACTTACGCACGTACAAAATAGTATTACTATATGTACATTTATTTTAAAATATAGGTGTTCTTTATTTTCCAACTTCTTATTATGATTTTTTAGCATAAACGTTTTTTTCTCATTAACGGTATTGACCACTTAGTATAACTTTTACACATAATAAGATTTTTTTTTATTATATAATAATATTTTAAAACCTACTTTGGCTTTTTCATTTATTCAATCTGACTGACCCTATTAAGTTTATAATTTTATACCCACCCCAACTTTGCAATGGTTCAACGCCCCGAGTTGTCGTATATCGTGCGGTGTTCCGCAGAGATTGGTACTGGGGCCGCCCTTGTAAAACATCGGGTACGACTACATAGTGCACGGCATTAGTATAAGTTTAACAATTTGACTGCTTTTATATAAAATTGTATAATAATAAACATATATTATATCATACTACCATATTTATTCATTCGAGATAAATGCTAGATGCTGCTCATGTCGATGATGTGTCATTTATCATACAAATAATAATAATTTCATTCGATAAAAATGTTGAAAATCACACGCATGACTAATATAATCAATACGTAGCAATCTATGAAGTATCTGTTTAATTCACATTCTTTCTGTTTTTAGGTTTAAGAATGATGTCATTGGCCAACGGCAAGACTGTGGTTATGTATCAAAACTACACGTTTTCCTACTGTGATAAATCAAAACGGTACCTTAGGTGCTCAGCGCGGCTCTCCGGGTGTACAGCTAAACTTAGATTAGACAAAGTAGGACATGTAGTATACACTGAAACAGACCATAATCACGTAGCTCCAACGTATTTGCAAATGGAAAGTGGTATATATGTTAAAATTTAAAAAGGATGCCCTAATACCTTGATAACACGTACCGAGTAAAAGGGCGAGATAGTAAAATGTTGCACAGTGACGTAAGCGAGTTGTAGAGAAAAGCGCTCGGCCGAGCACTCGGCGCTTTGTTTATACGTACCGAGTATTCGGCCGAGAGCACAGTCTCGCCCGTTTACTCGGTACGTGTGATCAAGGCATTAAGGCTTTCATATTTCACCGAGACACCATGCCAGCGCGACCAGTCGCAGGTTCAAACAAAATGTATAGAGCTCTATAGAGAGTTACTCACCTTGTGTCTGTTTGGTTGGCCACCAATTTGGTGTCGCGACCAGCTTGGACATGTGGCGACTCTGGTGTCTGTATGGGGTCAAGTTTGATAGCGCAACTGGTCATGCCGCCATGGTGTCACGGTGAAATTTGTCGTGTCAGCTTCCAATCTAACCGGGTACAACAAAATATCAGTGTTTTATATACATTGACTGCCTGTCTGACCTTCTTACTAGTCTAACGATTGTCTTCTACAGGTACTGTATTACTAACATCATAAACAATAACTTTACTAAGACACACTTACTGACTTACTGAGACTTTACTTTTTTTACTTTATTAAGTCCGCCTCTGTACTTTTGTGTGCATAAAGCATTACATAAATAAATAAATAAACTTTTGTTCTAAGACTTTTTACAAAACAATTCGTTTACCAAAAATCAACCTTCAAGATTTCGTTGTTCCATGTAACATATTTTATTTAACTCTGTATTATGCTATGCCTACCTACGTCTGTAGGAGACGACGCAAGCACATCAAGCATTCCGCCGCCAGATCCGCGCTCCTCTCTTATCGCTTGTTTCACATAGTCTTTATAATATTTAGAACATCCAATTTAAATATTTTTATTACAAGATTTATTTAGTTTCACCTGTCCCGATGTTTGTTTGTAATGATCTTGTAAATTAAATTTGACCCGGTTACCGATTGAGCTGAAATTTTGCATGCATGTGTAAATCAGATGACAATGCAACATTATTTTGACAAGGAGCTGATCTGATGATGGATCCGTAGGTGGCTATAGGAACTTGGTAGTTAAACGACACAACCCCATCGAGTTTGGACTCGTATGATTCGTCTTGACGAGTATTAATTATAGGTATAAAAGCTTGCTATGAAAAAATGATTTTCATTAAAGCTTGTTTTTGTATTTTTGTACACTCTGTTTTTGCTTTTTATATTTGATCTCGATGTATATTTTACATTAAGAGTACTGAGTACCTATTGTAATAAAAAAACACAATGAAATAATTTAGTACGGTTTTTTTACTTATTTACTATCTAATTTAAAAGTGAAATCTGAATTAATTTTTTATACTTAGCATAAAATTTTCAGTAAAGTTAATGTGCAAATTATTCTGATATTTTTATTACTTTCTTTGAATGTTTTTGGGTACCTTATTGAGAAATTACACGTAATTTCATAAACACGTACATCATCTGGGGTTTTACTTCGGAGAACTTTGAATTTAGATATTTCGTCCTTATTTTCTTTTATCAACTGAAATTTCAGAGTTTAATTCATGAATCCCCAAGCGACCACCGGTGGCCGCGCATCTATTGTCTTACTATTGTGTCTCTAATTGACGGTATCTGAAGGGTTAAGTTCTCATAACAGTCTTTGAGGATTCTAGGTCAACGGGAAATACCTTATAGGTTTTGGTTTCCTTGCTTTACTCGTAATATGCGTCATAAACGGAGCATCATCATCATCATATCAGCCAAAACACGTCCACTGTTGGACATAGGCCTCCCCAAGCGTCGCCACAACGACCGATCCTGTGCGTCTCTCATCCACTGCATTCCCGCGGCTCTCACCAGGTCGTCTGTCCACCTTGTGAGCGGCCTTCCCACGCTGCGTTTTCCAGTGCGCGGTCGCCACTCCTTCCGGCCTCATCGACCATCCCTTCTACGAGCAATGTACCCTGCCCACTGCTACTTTACTTTGGCGTTTCTTCAATCGGATCATATACGGCCTAATCTTTAGATTGCGTTGACTTAGAAGTTTGATTTTTTCACTGCTCCAAGGGGTAACAGATCTGAATATATCCAGGGTTATTTGTAAAACACTAACAACTTTGCAGGACTGTATTACTAACATTATAAACAACAACTTTTCTTCTATGACTTTTTACAAATCATAACACATTTACCAAAAACAAACCTTCAAGATTTCGTTGTTTTATCTAACACATTTCAACTCTCTGTATTTTGCTGTACTAACAAACGGCTCCCGCGCACTGTTCTCGTAAGAATAGTGAGCAGGCTTCCGCAACATTGTGATTACACCTAGCAAGCATTCGCAACATTTCTGTGTACTTGACATGAGAATATTGATAAACCATCATGTAAAAGATCCGAACTGCCGAATTTCGCTGCAAGAACACGTATGACGCGACGCAAGCGCGTCAATGCGACTGTCCGACTAGTAAGGGCTGCCCGTAAATAGGTCAAATTTATGTTGAGCTACCCTCCGCTATTGTACTATCAATTGCTTCGCATAGACTTCGTAATATTAAGAACGTTCAATTTAAATATTTTTATTTTTGTATGAAAATTAGATGAACCAAGATATGATACATTTTTAAAAGTCAACGAACAAAAGTTGCTGTTTATGATGTTTTAACTAGCACCTTAGAGGTTGCTAGTGCTCTACAAATAACCCTGTATATTCTTATTATCTTATTAATACATATTCTTATTATTTATTACTAGCTTTTGCCGCGCGGCTTCGCTCCCGCTCTTCCCTACTCCACCCTACAATACCCTACTCTACACTACTCTACCCTATTCTACCCTACTCTACCCTACTCTACCCTACTCTACCCTACTCTACCCTACTCTACCCTACTCTACCCTACTCTACCATACTCTACCCTACTCTACCATACTCTACTCTACCCTACACTACCCTAATTTTATTTTTTTCCATAAGAACCTTATCCTCACAATAACAATCACAACAAAAAAAAAATCAGCCAAATCGGTCAAGCCGTTTTCATGCTATGTCGTGAAACCGGAAAACGGGTTTCATTTTTATATATATAGACTAGCTTTGCCCGCGCGGCTTCGCTCCCGCTCTTCCCTACTCCACCCTACTATACCCAACTCTATCCTACTCTATCCTACTCTACCCTACTCTACCCTACTCTACCCTACTCTACCCTACTCTACCCTACTCTACCCTACTCTACCCTACTCTACCCTACTCTACCCTACTCTACCCTACTCTACCCTACTCTACCCTACTCTACCCTACTCTACCCTACTCTACCCTACTCTACCCTACTCTACCCTACTCTACCCTACTCTACCCTACTCTACCCTACTCTACCCTACTCTACCGTACTCTACCCTACTCTACCCTACTCTACCGAGTCGCACGGTGCCCTTCAGCGCGAACAGATCATTTTTTACTCGCTCCGCGCTCGAAAAATCGTAAAATTGGCAAAAATCACGCTAGAAAGTCGGAAAAAGTGTCATTGTGCTTTTGTCAACGCGCGCTAAACGGTGGAGTGTTTCCTGAAAGATTTGTGAAAGTTTGGTGAAAGTGACCTAGTTTTAACCTCAAAAAGTGGAAATTTTTCGAGGGTTTTTGAGTATAACTCCTTTTTTGTCGCGACAACATATACTTTTTTAACTGTACGAGTACGCGCCTAGATAAGACGCGTCGATTGACGTCCTTCTCCGATTTTTCCGGAAAGAAAAGCCGGAAATACAGTGGTTTTTCCGAAAACCACATGGCCACATGGTAATAGAACAGCTGACTTTTTCGAGAAGCTGTACGTGCAGCAGCTAGGAGAACTTCGGATGCGGCAGGGTGGCATTTTCAGGACTTCTGAAAGTTAAGTGGATTCTGAGTTATGGACTTTTAAAAATACTCAAAATTTGTGACAGCCCTAGATCCGTAACCATCGCGACAACCTATATTTTTTATAATTTTAAAGTTTAATTTTAAGCTATTGTAACATACCCAGAAAATTTCAGATTTTTCGGTTGAGTAGTTTCTCTTATATAAAACTGTGAAACCTTGAGTAAAACCTGAAAACTAGGAAAAACGCTCCTGAAAAATCTGAAAAAATTCAGCGTGGTTTCGAATCAGATTTAAAGTGTATTTCCATTTTTTAAATTTTTTTATTTGCTAAAACTCGATTTTTAAAGGGTGCTTTTTGGACTTACAAAATTTATTTTGTGTTTGTGACAGCCCTAATTTTTGTACCTTAGATGTCGCGAGGAGATTATTAATTATGTAAGATTGCCTGTTTATTCTTTTTTGATAAACAGAAAACCGGGACCTTGCGACTTTTGTAGAACGGGAGTTATTTAAATTCCCGTGAAAGTAGGTAAAAACTACCCCAAGTGTAAGTGAATTAAAAAAGATAGATTAAAAATAGCCTGGTACCTGAAAATACTGTAGTTAAACCAGCAGTTTCAGATGCAATAATTTGGAAATAAATAACTTGATAAAAGTACATATATTAAGGATATTTTAGACAAAATCCATAAAATCTTGGAAGAATTTAAACAATTTTTTTCGAAATTAAATTTATATATTTAAATATTAACATTTCTTAAAAATTAAAAATCGAGGAATTAAGAAATTTAGTAAAGAATACGTAACAAGCATTTTTTGATTTTCAGGTCTTATACATAAAAACTTATTCACATATTTTGGTACGAGGGGAAATTAAAAATTGTTTAATTTCAGGGGGTAGTTTCTCAAGAAATAAGGGTGCTGTTGTATTTTTCTCACCGCAGAACCTATTTTTTAGACGATATCTGTCAGAGTTTTGAATCTCAAAATTTTACCTTCAAAATTCGGGGGGGTCATTTTCGGTTTCAAATTACGTAAAGTAAAATTCATAAAAATTTTGTAAATTCATTATCTCGGTAACCACTAGGCCAATTTTGTCGGGGTTTTTACTAAATAGCGTGGAGTGCCGAGCTCTACAACTCTTG
Source organism: Mythimna lalbum (assembly GCA_949319445.1). Taxonomy (NCBI): domain Eukaryota; kingdom Metazoa; phylum Arthropoda; class Insecta; order Lepidoptera; family Noctuidae; genus Mythimna; species Mythimna lalbum. The sequence goes on along the minus strand of OX439356.1, from coordinate 18,303,997 downwards.
CATACATCTCTCTTCTCTACATAGAGCAGAAAAAATATAGAGTTCTGGGGAGAGAAACTGACGGAGGGGAGAGGGTCGGTAAGTTGCACAGCTGGACCTGAGCTCTTTGAGAGGGACTAGATTTGGGTAGAGTTCCAAAATTAAATTCTAACTCTACATAAAATATCTGAATACACAATTGTAAAGAGCTTGGAAAACCGAGTGCAGCGAGCCCTCGCACTCTTTTCTACGACTAATAGATCGGGAGATATAAAGGATCAAAATTACGGCCGCCATATTGGTCCGCCATCTTGTTTTTAGTAAAACGGCCGTATCTTCCGATATAATTGACGTAGAGCGACCGCGTTACCATTATTAGCTTCGGACGGACCGGCTCTTTCCGATAGAGTAGACATTTTTTGACATTTGAGAGTGACTCTATTTTGTAGAGTCACCCAGATACCTTGATAGAGCTGGTTGCAAGCGTTACTCTGGCCCGAATCGCGTTTCTTTAGGGCGACGAATAGTGGAGCTGGAATTTTTAAAGTTTTGGTCGGCCATATTGGCCGCCATCTTGAAAAGTGTTGAACCGTTATATCTCCGCTTCTACTCGTCTTGGCGGGACGGGATTTTGGCTGAAGTTATTAGCTGAAAAGGAGCTATTAGCGGAGAGGGTACAGGAGGCAGTGACTCTACATAGAGCAAAGTTGGAAAGTAATAGCTTCTTTAAAGAGTATATTGACAGATTTAAACACACTTGACCCTTTTGGCACCACTAACTGGTTAACGATAGCCTAGCTCTACATAGAGCGAAGTAAAAATAGTAAAGTAACTTACCCGTACTGTCGTTGACCGCTAACGGCTTAGTACACCTTCTCGCTGACTCCTGGACCTGAAAAAGGAAGCTAGATTAGTGACAAATAGACAACTGTATAATTTCAGACTTGGGGTTTATTGACTCCAATATTAGGAATAATAAATACGTTTGTGTGCATACCCTTGCTTGTGACAAGGACGCTATCCCCCTTTACAGAGATAGCACAATTACTACAGATTTTTACTAACTAAGACTGTCTACTATCCCTCCTTTACAGGGCTAGTAGAATCACTATTTTATCAACTGACTTACCTACTGACGCTTTTCCCCATATGCCGATCACACATACACCCCGTAAGATGTCTGCTGCGAACTCAAAGTCCAATTCCCCGATTGATACGGAGAAGGCAGGACCTTCTTCCAAACATCTGACGCAAGCTCACAACGTTCGCAAGAGTATTGGGGAGTGGGAGAGCAGCAAAAGTGATGGAATGACAGCTTCCTCAATCTCTGCCACTGTAAAAGTCTCACCGAAAAAGCTGGCACAGGCACCGATGACCAATCCAGCACATAAAGCCACCTTGTCTTCAGATAAGATGGTAAAGCGTGGAGGACCCGTGGAGGCCGCGGGTGGGTCGCCAAAGCTGGTTCCTACAGTATCTACTGACAGAGTGAAGGAGGCTCGAATTTGGTTGCAGAGGGCGAAGACACATTTGAATGAATCGCGCAACTTAAAGTCGGATTTAAAGGCGGGCATCACTCTGGCTGTGGAACAACTCTACCAGCTTGTAAAAGATAGTACAGCAGAGGCTGTAAACAAAATACCAGCCATTGGCATACAAGGAAAAGGGGATAAAAGTACACAATTTGGGGATACGGGGGAAAAAGGGATATTAACAGGAAAGGAGGGGGAGGAATTACTTAATATGATACGGGAACAAAGTCTTAAAATTGATAAAACTACAGATGAATTAAAAAAGTTAAAGGAAGCCGTCGCGTCTCACGCAACTTCACAAGCCGTCACTTACGCGAGTGTGGCAGCGGTTCCGTCCAGAAGGTACGTATCCGATAAGAGCTCTTTACACTCAGTCGTGATCACGTCTAAAGATGACAGCCACACTAGCGATCAGGTGATGAGTGAGGTTAGAAAAGCGGTAAACGCCAAAGACGGCTGGGTGACAGTGGAGAGAGTGAGAAAGATTAAGGATAGGAAGGTCTTAATAGGATGCAGAACAGAGGAAGAAAGGAGGAAAGTAAAGGAGCGACTTGAAAGTGCAGAAGGTGGACTTATTGTCGAGGACATGAAGAACCAGGACCCCATGCTGGTTCTCAAGGACGTGTTATCATATAACACTAACGAGGATGTACTCTTAGCCTTGAGGAACCAGAATGCGGAGGTGTTTCGTGACCTCGACAAGAAGGACGACCGAGTCGAAGTTAAGTTTAGAAAACGTGCCAGAAACCCACTTACGAATCATATAGCGCTGAGGGTGTCTCCACATATTTATAACCGCATAATGGATAGGGAGTTCGTGCATATAGATATGCAGAGAATTCAGGTTGCAGACCAGTCTCCGCTCGTACAGTGTTCCATGTGCCTAGCATATGGACATGGTAGGCGGTTCTGCAAGGACACCCTCCCAAAGTGCAGTCATTGCGGTGGCCCGCACATAAGAGCGCAGTGTGCCGATTATCTGGCAGCAGCACCTCCAACTTGCTGCAACTGCACAGCCGCGAAAGCAGAAAACGTACAGCATAATGCTTTTAGCTCTGAATGCCCAGTGCGAAGGAGGTGGGAAGCACTGGCGAGAGCAAAAGTTGCGTACTGCTAAGGTGGTCACAAGTCGTTCCGGGGCAGGCAGCCCCACCAGTAAATATGCAGTAGCCCAGGCGAACCTCCAGAGGAAAGAACTGGCGACCACGGAACTCGTCATAGAGGCCAGTAAGCGAAAACTCGCATTTGCGCTGATACAGGAGCCCTATGTGGGTGGGGTGAGGAGGATGAAGGATTACCGTGGGGCGAGAGTTTTCCAGTGTGCAGCAGTAGGAGATGGGACTGTGAAGGCGGCTATAGTCGTCTTTGACGATGATCTCGACGTCATCCAGTGCCCGAAACTCACGACCAACAATATCGTTGTAGTGAGGATCCGAACCTCCGCCTGGGAAATCGCGGCGGTATCTTTCTACTTTGAGCCAGACCAACCCATAGGGCCATACCTGGATCAGATTAGAAACATCAGAGAGGAGCTGGGCCCAAGAGGACTGCTCATTGGAGGCGATAGCAACGCCAAGAGTAGCTGGTGGGGAAGCACCATTGAAGACCTCAGGGGAGTTGAGATGTCCGGTACCCTGGAAGAGTCTGGTCTGCAGGTACTCAATAGAGGTGATACGCCAACTTTTGACACCATGAGAGGTAACAGAGCGTACACCAGTTTTGTAGACATAACAGCCTGTTCAGAAGATCTACTGGAATTGGTGGACAACTGGAGGGTAGACCAGGAGATGACGAGCTCGGACCACAACGCTATCCTACTCGATATTAAACTCCGCAAGAGTAGAGGCCTAAAGGTTCAGAGAACAACAAGGCTTTACAACACCAAGAAGGCAAAATGGGACCTCTTTAGTAGCACACTTTTGGAACAAAATTTGATTAACAATTTTAACGTAGAGTCAATAGTAAACATCCATTCAAAATCAGAATTAGAAGATACCATTACAAAATTTACAGAATCCATTACCGAAGCATGCAAAACCAGTATGCCTATCAAGAAGAGTACAGAAGTACTCGAGGTTCCATGGTGGAATGATGAGCTCGCAAGGCTGAAGAAAGTTGCCACTACCTTCAGGCGTAAGATTAAGAACGCGGCACCGTACCGCAAAGAAATAGTGGTAACTGAGTACCTGAAAAAGAAAGAAGAATATGAGTGCCAAGCCAAGAAAGCCCAAATAGAAAGTTGGAAGAAGTTCTGTACAAGACAGGACAAGGAGGGAGTATGGGACGGTATTTACCGTGTCATAAGAAGGACCACCAGGAGACAGGAAGACTTGACCCTAACCAAGGAAGGTGCATTTCTGAACCCAAGAGAGTCGGCGATCTTACTTGCGGAGACGTTCTACCCACAAGACCTGGAGGAAACTGACAATGAAGACCATCGCCGCACTAGAGAAGCGGCAACGCGGGTAAACGAGTGGCAGCATGATGAAATTCATGATCCACCGTTTACACTGCTAGAGCTGAAGACCGCGGCGGGCAGTTTCAATCCCAAGAAGGCCCCGGGAGCGGATGGCTTCACAGCAGATATCTGCAGCAGAGCTCTCTACCAGGACCTGGACGCATCTCTTGCCCTATTCAACAAGTGCCTAGAGATAGGTCACTTTCCGGACATCTGGAAGCAGGCAACCGTGGTAGTCCTGAGAAAACCGGGCAAGGACGATTACACGAACCCCAAAGCTTACAGGCCTATTGGTCTGTTGCCGGTTTTGGGGAAGGTCCTGGAGAAGATGACAGTAGCAAGGATTAAATGGCATATTGTACCGAGGATTAGTACTCGTCAGTTTGGTTTCATGCCCCAAAAGAGCACCGAGGACGCCCTCTATACTCTAATACACCGAATCAAGGGTCTGATTAAGCAGAAAAAGCTGGTTACTCTAGTGTCATTGGATATAGAGGGGGCCTTCGATAGCGCTTGGTGGCCGACCATCCGAAACCGTCTGGCTGAGGAAAAGTGTCCGGTTAACATCAGGAGGCTACTGGACAGCTATCTCGACTGCAGAAAAGTCAGTGTAAGATACGCCGGGGAAGAATGCACGAGGAGCACCAACAAAGGTTGCGTGCAGGGGTCAATCGGTGGTCCGATCCTATGGGACCTTCTTTTGGATCCTCTGCTGCGTGAATTGGAGGGAATGGGAGTGTATGTGCAGGCCTTCGCGGATGACGTCGTCATGGTCTTCGACGGAGACACTGGTCTTGACGTCTCGAGGCGTGCGAACGCAGCGCTCGCCTACGTTCAGCAGTGGGGTGTCAGAAATAAGTTGAAGTTTGCGCCGCATAAGACTTGCGCAATGGTTCTAACCAAAAAACTTAAGTACGACACCCCACAGCTGAGCATGGGGGGGGTCAGCGTTGGCATGTCGCGGGAAGTCAAGATTTTAGGACTGACTATCGATGACCGACTAACTTTTAACACTCACGTAGCGTTACAGTGCCGGAAAGCCCTGGATATCTATAAACGGCTATCCAGGGCTGCCAAGGTAGACTGGGGTTTGCACACTGACGTCATTAGAATAATTTATACGGCTACTATAGAGCCGATAATCATGTACGCGTCTGCTGTGTGGGCTCCCGCAGCTAGAAAGATTGGGGTGCGTAAGTTGCTCGACACGGTTCAGAGAGGTTTCGCTCAGAAGCTCTGCAAATCTTACCGAACGGTCTCCCTACATTCTGCTCTGATTTTGGCGGGGATACTACCTCTCGACCTTAGGATACAAGAAGCAGCTGCTTTGTACGAGGCAAAGAGAGGGTCGCCCCCGCTAGAGCTAAAAGATAGAGAAACGGAGCGTCCGGTAAGGTTTGCAGAAACTCCTCACCCGGCAGAGCATATGGCCTTGGAACTTACTCAACTGGTGGACCAAAGCCTTGTGGACAGGTACAATGTGCAGCAGGTGCGAATCTTCACCGACGGCAGTAAAATTGAGGGGAAGGTCGGGGCCGCGCTATCCTTATGGAATAGCGAGGCCGAAGTCCGGAATCTCAAGCTTAGTCTGTCCGCGTACTGCACAGTCTACCAGGCGGAGCTCCTTGCTATATGTAAAGCCACGAGCGTCATCCTCAAGGGTAAGGAGGTCACCTATGGTCTGTACAGCGACTCGAGAGCCGCTTTGGAGACGGTCGTTAACCATTGGTCCCTCCACCCACTGGCCGTGGAGACGAGGGAGAACCTGCGGAAGGCTGTGGTCCAGGGCAAAGTTGTATCTTTGTTCTGGGTCAAGGCCCATGCAGGACTGCCCGGGAATGAGCGCGCCGATGATCTGGCTAAGCAGGCGGCTCTGACGTCGAAAAGGAAACCTGACTACGACCAGTGTCCCATTTCATACGTAAAGCGGCTAATACGTCAGTCATCGCTAGAGACATGGAACAGTCGATATGTAGCCGGAGACACTGCGTCGGTCACTAAGATGTTCCTTCCCGACGCCAGAGTGGCTTACCGCTTTGTTCGCAAGGCCAAGCCCGAGGGCAAGCTCACCCAGATGCTGACGGGGCATGGTGGATTCTCCCAGTATTTGAACCGGTTCAAGTTAAAGGAGAGTCCATCATGCATCTGTGAGCCAGACGCTATTGAGGACGTCTTGCACGTGCTCGCGGACTGCCCGGTTCATGCAGTACAAAGGTACAATTTAGAGATCGGATTGGGACTGACACTGAGCAGGCAGAATTTGTGTGAAGTACTGACAGATAGAAAAAGCTCACAGCAATTTATAAATTACTGCACGGAAATATGCACTTTAGTAAATAATAGAAATAAAACTAGATAAATAAGTTTGTTAAATTATATATTTAAGTATATATTAATGTTAACAAAATGTAAATTTAGATAAGTAATATCAGGTAATTAGTGTAGTAAATTAAATTTAAAATAAGACTAAAATCGACTGTATGTTGAAAAAAAAAAAAAAAAAAAAAAAAAGCTACAAAAAACAAGATGAAAAAAAAAAAAAAAAAAAAAAATTATAATAAGTATATGCATAAAAGAAAGAGAGTGATATAGATATAGAGTAAGTAAACATTTATTATTATTAGGTAAGAAATAGTGATAAGTAATATGCTTTGCTATGGTCGTAGTTCCATTGAGAAATTATAAAATATATTGAATTAAATAGGTAAATGTTGTTATGTAATAATAAGAAGTGTATGTAATAGTTAAGTTTTGGAAATAAAATAAACTAGGCATTAAGCCATAAGTAGACTAAAAAAAATAAAAAAAAAATAAAACCCCCCTCCCGTAATATAATCCTGGACATTATCCAGGGAAAAGGTACAGTATAGAGCAGGAGTGGTTTTTAGCCGGTAAGAGTCCGACACTGCCGCGACTGTCCTATTCGTGGGACAGTCGCGGCGTCCATGAGGATTTTCCACCCTGCTCCAATAACAAAAAAAAAAAAAAAAAAACCCTACTCTACCCTACTCTACCCTACTCTACCCTACTCTACCCTACTCTACCCTACTCTACCCTACTCTACCCTACTCTACCCTACTCTACCCTACTCTACCCTACTCTACCCTACTCTACCCTACTCTACCCTACACTACCCTAATTTTTTTTCCATAAGAACCTTATCCTCACAATAACAATCACAACAAAAAAAAAAATCAGCCAAATCGGTCAAGCCGTTTTCATGCTATGTCGTGACAACGGAAAACGGGTTTCATTTTTATATATATAGATTAAGTTGAGGGTGTACAACAACAACAACAAGTTCAACAGCCGTCCGCCTTGTCTGACAACAAGGGGATCCATGGACCATGGGGGACCATTTCGGTTTCGTTTTTTCGACTTAACGGACATACATTTCGGATGGAACCGAAACTTGCTGTAGAATTGGTGAATGCGGGCGGCAATCTATGAGGTCTTCAAGGTCGGTTCTTGACTGGTTTTCAGACATGTCGTAACGAAAACTTCAGTATAAAGTTGATAACTGATTTATTGTATCGAAATCGCAATCAAATAATAACTGGTTAATTTAACTATTTACTTCATTAAATAAATAAATTTAGTTTAAAAATAAATCACAAATATATCACAATTCAGAGGTGTTGACGCTGCGACTGCTTCGGTTAAAGTGAACCGAGCCGGCTAGCGCGCCGCCTTATAATAGCTCGCCCCCACCTCTCCTGACTCATAGGGTGGTACGATGATGTCACGTTGCGCACGTGCAGCTTTCTACGTATTTTTCTTACTAAACGCCGACATACAACAAAGTGATCCTATTAGGGTTTCGTTGTTTCATTCTTCTTAAGCTTAACTTAACTTGAGCATTGGTGGCCGAGTGGTGACGGCCCCGACTTACGTGTTGTAGGTCACGGGTTCAAACCCAGTTAGGCGCATTACTTTGTGTAATTTATTTCATCACCACTGCTCTCGAAACGGTGAAAGAAAACATCGTGAGGAAACCGGCATGTCTTAGAACCAAAAATTCGAAGACATGTGTGACATTCACCAACCCGCACTGGGTCAGCGTGGTGAATTACGGCCCGTTCTCTCTCCTAGAGAGGAGGCCTGAGTGCCAGCTGTGGGAACATTATAAGGCTGACTATGCTATGCTTAACTATCCACATTTTTACTCCAAACTTCAGTTTTTCAAATACCTGTAGATATCACAGGTACCAACATCATGAAGAAGGTCAGGTATTTACTGATAGAAGTTCACCCGAGAACCTGCATCAGGTACGTAGATTTTTCATACACCTGGTTAACAAGTATAATTTCTTCCTTTTACTAATTTTTAATTCATGTTCCAGATTACTGCGTTCCATTGCTACGAAGACGCAAAACAGATCTGGATTGCTGGCATCAATCTAATGAGTTGACTTCGTCGACATCGGCAGTAGTACCTCTCCATCAGGATCGATTCAAAGATAATGCACCTGTTCGGACTGAAGAAGAAGTATGCGAATGTGATTGTGGACATGAACGATTTAAAAGGTAAATATTTTTATGAAATACCTACGTACAGCATCATTTTAGTATACTTATGTGAAACTGGAATATAGTTGGTTCAGAATCAGGAACTTTTTTTTATTTTTTTTTATTATTATTGATAGGTTTGCGCTTGACCGTTATCTCACCTGATGGAAAGCGACGATGCGGTCGACGATGGAACGCGCTTACCTAGAAGAAACCTATTCAAGATTCCCAGGTTGTAGCTATCAGGAAACACAGACCCCGGCAAGGAATTCCATTCCTAAGCTGCACGCACAATGAATGAACTGAATTGATTCTAATGATTTTCACATACGTTACATTTTTTTTTCCAAAAATATTCAAAAAACGTCATAAGTTGGACTTCACCGACATACACTCGGGTGGTCCGGTGACCATGTATTTATGTCGCCAACCAAGTACCATAACTGGCTTATAACTTTGTTTTTCCATGCCTTTTTTAACTATTTTTGGGAAAAAATTGAACATGGTGTAAAAATTATTGGAATCGATTCAGTTACTGATTCTGAACAAACTATATTCAGGTCTCGCATATACTGAAAATAATGTTGTAATAGTCAAATCTTGTTAGCCATAGAAATAGTATCTGAGATAGTTTATTGAGGAAAGAACCACATAGATTTGAGTGGACCAGTTCAGTCCGTGCAAGTATTTGTCAATATTCGTGTAGCTCAACTCAGGATCTGAGACGGTTTTGATCCAAGAAGCTCGAGCCCCATTATGAAGAGGCTAGAAGGAACGAGGAGGATTTATAGTCAGTACGTTATCTCCCGCTCCATCCAAGAGCAGGGTGGAAGTGCTGAACTTGTTATGTGTGCAATTTACAGAAAGTTGTATCTATTTTACTGTATATTATATCTACTATCATTAAACACAATTTATTTTCAGAATACAGCTTGAGAGTGAAAAGAAGACAAACTATATAGACGAAAAATTTTTCCTGTTTGGTTATATTTTTGTAGTCTATTTCTTTTATGTAGTTATTGTTTGGTTCATCAAATTGTAATGATGGGATAGGATAAGACTGTCCGAATGGGGATTGTATAATTTTGTAAAAAAAGATCGAACTGCGGATAACCTTAGACTAAGTTGTACTGCTAAGTCAAAACTAAACTGATTTTACTAGTACGCCTCTGAACGTTTGTGTGTATAAAATAAAAGTTAAAATACTTAATCATAACTATTGCATTATTAAAGGTAAAACTACATTGGGGTCACGTGGGCCACGTACGGCGATCTAGGCGCGTCGGTCCCTATACATTTTATATGGCAACTAGACCGCCACGCGACGCAACTCTACGTACAAATCAGGCGTGGCCCACGTGTGCAACGGTCTGATGTGGTTCCCGCTTAAGAGGAATCTAAAGTATGGTGGGTCAAAAAACTTCTCCGCATACTTTAGATTACTTTTAATTAGTTCTTAATGTATAATTTTTCAATATTCTCCCGATAATTGCCATACGATACGTACGAATCTCTAAAAAGGTTATGACATTGATATTACAAATGTATAGTCAATCTACTTATTTATAAAATTAGTTTAGAATAGTTTTTAATTTAAATATGTTTTATAATATTATAATCTACAATAAATGAATTTCGTAAAAACTTTTTTTTCTATATTATGCATGCAATCAGCCTGTTGATTAGAAGCATGCAGGTGGATGGTTTTTGGTGATCGGGATCTAGATTATTTAGTTCCTTTCCCTTCTTATGTGAAAACTGAAGATTTCTAACTAAACCCTCCTTGATCACCTCCTCTTCTTTATTTTTTTTCAGATTATCAACTAGTGCCAGCTAGAAAACACAAAATACTGCTATATAAAGGTTTTTCCTTTAATATACTAAATAACAAAGCAGGTCGTACGGCTGGACCTTGGTGCTGTTCTCAGAGAAGGCATGGCTGTAAGGCAAAAGTGAGACTTGATAAGAAAGGAGTTCTAACTGTCGTGAACGTTGACCACGATCATGAACGGCCTCATTACCGAATCTCAGAAGCTGGGAAATATGTCTTTAATGGAAATCGAATGTGGGTTAAAACCGATAAAAACTAACCCCTGGTTTTTAAATTGAAATTCCTAAGGGACTGGAGGATGTGATGCGACATCATCGCTACTACTAAGGGCCTATGCACACCAAGTTTTTTAAACGCGCCGTCGACGCGTGTTTGTAGCGATACAGACGCGATACGCACGCAAGTCAGACGCAGCCTGTAGACCTTTGCACACCTGTATAAATACAGACGCGCGTGTGTATCGATACAAACGACAACAAACTGCTCTGCAGGATAAAAACGCGCCGGCGACGCGCGTTCTCAAAACGCGCGTCGACGGCGCGTTTAAGAAACGTGGTGTGCATAGGCCCTAACGCGTATTAGTCCCTTTTGCAAGCGCTATAAAAAAAATGACAACGTGCTACACCATCGCAACTGTATCGATGCGAACGAGCTACAGCATCGCAACTGTATCGATGCGAACGCGCTACAGCATCGCTACAAAAAGTCGCGGGGGACGAGGGGCCTAGACTCACTGTTCACGGACGCGTAGCTTTATAGAAGTGAAGCTTACATACAAACCTATGGCCTACTGTCTACGGACGCGTAGCACGCCGCTGCCGCTTCTTGCCGTTTCGACAGAGGTTCATAGTTTTGTATATAAGCTTCACGCAAGCGTATAAATGACGAATATGCGTCTATGAAGCTACGCGTCCAAGACCTAAGTGACAAACTTTTGCATTAGGTTTGACAAGTTTTTAAGTTCAAAATCTCAATTCAGAAACCGAGGGGTATAATGATCGTGTTGTTTAAGCTTATTTTTATATTTTGTTTGTGCCTTTTTAACATGTATTGGTTGCTTATTTTAATCTCTGTCGCAAAAAGAGGGCTGTTATAAATTGGCGGCTACTTATATGTATGTTTATCTTTGCACTATAGCTCTTAAACGGGTGAACTGGTTTGGATGCGATTTTGTAAAATAAGTTTTTTCAGGGTTTTTAATAAGGTCTTAGACATGTTAGATTAAAAACGATTCAGCCATTTAATTAACTATCGAATGTGATGTATTAAGTGAAAGGATATTAGATTTATAATACACAACTTTATGTTTAATGAAAATCGGTTTGACTGTTTAACCCTTCAGATACCGTCAATTAGAGACACAATAGTAAGACAATAGATGCGCGGCCACCGGTGGTCGCTTGGGGATTCATGAATTAACTGCCGCACTCAGAGACGTCATTTAACTTTAATGTCAATTAAAGCAAAACCTAAGGTACTTAACGTCATAAAGATATAGACTATTATTCAATGACAAAATTAGTAAATCAGAGATTAGCGTTAATGGGCGTCTCTGAGTGCGGCAGTAAAAGTTATAGGAATACATTAGGAGAAAAAATCAATGGCATGTTTTTTTTTTAAGTTTTTTTTTCCATATTGTCTAGTTTTTTAGAAAATTCACGGTCCAACTAAATTGATTTGTGTTGGTTGGAAACCACAAAAATAAATTGTTTTGTTGAAGTAATATTTGCTGCCTGTGGGTCAGTGACGGCTAAATTCACATAGTATAAAATAAAGCCGCTTACCGAGTTTGTCTTTTAAATTGTTGCTGCCTTTAGTTAGGGAACTTCTTTTAGATCACGCAACATATTTTCGATACATTTTTCACAATTTTAAAGAGTAGTAACCAAGGCGGGTTCATAATATGTTTATAATTTGCGCCCGTGCGAAACTTAAAATTGGTCACTGTCAGGTAGGATCACAGTCAAGCACTAGTTTATAGAAATAATAAAAAATTAACTATAGTATATTCGCGTTAAGAAGATAGTGACTCATCGTCGTCACTCAGCATAGCCACGCCTTTTGACCAATGAAATCACATATTAAATTAGAAAGCCGTGTTCACATTGACTAATTAAAATAAGACCTTCAGAAAGTAGGTATGGATGCGTGAAAATTCTTAAGATTATGATTAAATTTTAAAATAATTCATCTGTGCAAGAAAAAGTTTGCTTTAACATTAATAATAAATTTTTTATCCCAGCATGAATACGTCTTTACTTAGCAGTTGCACTGATGAGTCACTATTTTTTTTTCTATTATTGGCTACTAGTGACCTACTCCGGCTTTGCACGGAAGTTCTATACAAAACCCTTTCTCGTTTATTATTCTTTTTATACTAATAGAAATACGTATAGAATTTTGGAAGACTTAGCGAATAAACAGATTGAAGCAGCAAGCGACTTTGTTACTATATCTACATCATTTACATATATTTAAGATAAAGATTTTGTCTCTTATCGGTGCCGTGATACCGTGCTTTATGTTTGTTATTAAGTTCATCAATTTAACGCAGTTGTGCATCCAACCTTTAGTCATGTTTTAAAATGAAACCATCAGAACGACCCACGTTAGTCAAATTTTGGATTTTCCAGGTCAGTGACTGTTCATTAAAATATGATCTGCGGTCGTAGTAAATGTGGCTTTACTAAGTTATAATCATTAAAATTATCGATATAAACCTCTCAGTACGTCTAGAACCCCGTCCTATTTCATAAAAAGTCATTCAATATTATTACTATTTTTCCTTTTTTTTAAATAAAGAAAGAAAAAAGTATTATGTCTAAGAGTCTTGTATTGATAAGTTTTATGATTATAATTCCGTAAATAAATACACGTTACGGCCGCCAATCAAAAACAACATACAAATTGACATTGCCTTGCAAAAAACTTAAAAAGTCTCTTTTATAAATGTGTTTGCTATAAAATAAAGGTTGGGTTTCAACGCCGGAATTTAAGATATCTTGATTGTTTTATGTCGTCTCGTGTTTTTTGTAATTACATTTTCCTAGATGTTAACGAATTAAACTTTTCAGTTTAATCTTGTTGTTTTACTAAGTGAACTATCATTTTACCACAAAATAAAAATTGTGATAATTTCATCATTTACTTCACATCCTCCTATAGGTACTTACAGAGCATTTTTGCTTATTATAATTTATATCCTTGAATTTACTTTAGTATTTATTAGTTTAAACAATGGTATCAGTTCAAACAGTTTCAAACAAATACCAATGGTGTTAGTTGTTGGCAGGAATCTATAAGTCAAGACTGAATAGGTTACTTCTAGGTAAGGGCGTTTGTTTTTTTGTTTGTAGGAGGTAATCTCTGCAAGTACTGGTCTGATTGCAAAATTTTTTTCAACGATAGAAAGCTGCTTTATTCTTGAGTGACATAGGCTATATTTTATGTACGCAAGCGAATTCGCGGAAAAAAGATAGTCAACAATAAAAAAAGTAGAAGTTACCTTTTTACTATTAGTCTGACTCTGCTTTAGTTTCTAAATACTTACATATCCACTGCTGGGTCACAGGCCTCTCTAGGAGCGGGAATAGGCTGTAATCCAGGTTCGTGGTGCAGGATGTCACATGTCTTCGAATTTTTCTAGGACATGCCGTTTCCTCACGATATTTTCCTTCACCGTTTTTGAGAGCAGTGGTGACGAAATGCACTCGGCCACCGCTGCTCTTATTTCCTAAGAAAATCTAATATTTTAAAATGAAATAATTACCAACCGAAAGATTATTTTACAAGTTGACAAACTTAACCAACTGAAGGGAAATTCTGTCCGCTATTAAAGACAACTTATCATCATTGTCATCTTCCTGCCCTTATCCCGTTTTATTTGGGGTCGGCACAACACGTTTTTTCTTTCATTCTGTCTTGTCGCTCATCACGCTATCACTAACTCCCATTTCATTCATATCACTTCTTACACAATCCATTCGTCTTTTCTTTGGCCTCCCTCTCCATCCATCTATCATCCGCTATTAAAGACAACTAAATGATTTTATTTCTGATTACAGATGAAAGTTTCTTCTTCACAACAGACCAAGGGACAACATTGCTCATGTACCAAGGATACACATTTTCTTTCGTGAGAGCAAACGGACGTATATTGAAATGTTCCAAGAGGTTTAGAGGCAAATGTGACGCTCAGATAAACTTAGATGAAAACGGTAAAGTCGTGGTCATAAAGGCGGAGCACCATCATCCTGCACCAGTTTATAAGAAAATGCAAAATGGGACTTATACGAAATTGTATTAAGGGAATGCAACTCAACACACATTTTCACTGTTTTTCATACAACCGCTCTTACGCGATTATGACGTTATTACACATTTTTAATTAGATATTTTGGAAACAGTATCTTGTGGATATTATCTAGGCTTCTATTGAAATCAATTTATAAATTCGTGTAAAACTAATCCAGTAAAGACCTCTGAAAGTCTGCTATTTTGCATGAACTTTGATACTTCATAATTTATTTAAAAATTAAAAAGTCAATAATGTATGACAATAGAAGTCTTGCAAATTTTAGCAAGGTTCTAATTTTCAATTTTTTTTAAGTCCGATTGCCAAGTCAATCTAGGTCATCAAGATCCCTTAAGTACGGACGGAATAATTTATCCGACTTGGTATTATATGGATCTGACAACTTTTTACGGTAAGAGAACTGAGTTTCAATCCTTGGATTTTTTTACTAGTAGATTTTTGATGCCAGCTAAGTTATGCTAGAACTACATTAGACTACGCACACGTGTAACACGCCTGATTTGTACGTATTACGACGCAACGTCGCGTGGCGTTCATCAAATACACTTGTAAACATCTTATATTGAAACAAGACTTGTCTACAACTACATTAGACTACGTACACGTGTAACACGCCTGATTTGTGCGTATTACGACGCAACGTCGCGTGGCGTTCATCAAATACACTTGTAAACATCTTATATTGAAACAAGACTTGTCTACAACTACATTAGACTACGCACACGTGTAACACGCCTGATTTGTACGTATTACGACGCAACGTCGCGTGGCGTTCATCAAATACACTTGTAAACATCTTATATTGAAACAAGACTTGTCTACAACTACATTAGACTACGTACACGTGTAACACGCCTGATTTGTGCGTAGAACGACGCGACGTCGCGTGGCGTACATCATGTACACTTGTAAACATCTTATATTGAAACAAGACTTATCTACAACTACATTAGACTACGCACACGTGTAATACGCCTGATTTGTGCGTAGAACGACGCGACGTCGCGTGGCGTACATCATGTACACTTGTAAACATCTTATATTGAAACAAGACTTATCTACAACTACATTAGACTACGCACACGTGTAATACGCCTGATTTGTACGTAGAACGACGCGACGTCGCGTGGCGTACATCATGTACACTTGTAAACATCTTATATTGAAACAAGACTTATCTACAACTACATTAGACTACGCACACGTGTAATACGCCTGATTTGTGCGTAGAACGACGCGACGTCGCGTGGCGTACATCATGTACACTTGTAAACATCTTATATTGAAACAAGACTTATCTACAACTACATTAGACTACGCACACGTGTAATACGCCTGATTTGTACGTAGAACGACGCGACGTCGCGTGGCGTACATCAAGTACACTTGTAAAAATCTTATATGGAAACAAGACTTGTCTACAGCTCTACATGACTTGTTTCCATATAATTTTTTTATAAATGTCTAAACCTATTGCGAATGGAGTATAAAAAGAAAAGAAAGAAAGGATGTTTATTCTGCCTGAATTACCGCACAATTCAAAGATTCAACTATTGCATCACCGCTTACCATCAGGTGGGATTGCAGTCAAGTACTAGTTTATATCAGATAAAAAAAAAACAAATACCAGTTTTCCTGTCAGAAAACATAAAAGGAGTATATAGTCTAGTCTACTACAGTGTCATTGAAAAGATAAAATATGATTAAATAGTGAATTAATTGACGAATCCGAGTCTGTATAAATCGTATGACAATCAATAATTTTATTTAAATTTTATAAATTAATTTATTAAACAGATTATAATCTTATAATTAGTTTACTAATTAATTGTTATAAATATTTGTATGCTATCATTAGCTTACATAGCTTCAAAACTTGTTATTAGACTTTCATGTTACCTGATGTTCACTAATTAATAAATGATTTGATTTGAATAATGCACAATTCTTGTAGACAGCGGGTTCTTCTTATATTTAATAATACTATCATATATTTTTTTCGCTTTATTCCGTTATCTCATTTCTACCATCGAACAGTGTACGATGAGTATTCACCCATAGGCCATACGTTGTTGAAACCTCTATGGTCCGAACTAAGCGTTTTGTCTCGTCGTTTATACCGCGTACGTTGAAGGACTGGAACAATCTTCCTGCTGCAGCCTTCCCGTCCGATTATAACTTGAATGTCTTCAAAGCTAGAGTGAATAGGCTCATAAACTAGTGCGCCTCACCATCAGAGATTGCATCGCTGCTTATCATCAGGTGGAATCAGCAGTCAAGCACTAGTTTATATCAATAAAAAAAAAAAATATATATATAAATATTCACACAACTATCACACCACTCTGTCTAAGCCTAAGCTAAGCAGAGCTTGTGTTATGAGTACTAGACAAACTTATATATTTCTAAATACATACTTACACAAGGTGGTCTTACAAACTGATGAGTATCGCGGGAATGCGGTGAAAGCGACACGCACAGGATCGATCGTTGAGGCGACGCTTGGTGTATTGACTTGAAATTTAAAACCATATACCCAGGTCTGCTGATCTTTGAAATTGTGAAAAAATCAAACTAGCAAATCATAGATACTTATAATTCAATGTAGCAAATAAAAAAAAACGTGTACTGTCACATAAGGTACTTTTCATTTACCTAGAATCCTGAAAGACATGAAGCAAGGTCTTATAGCACAAGTATAGGAAAAAGTCTGATAACTGTGTAGTTACCTACTTAACAAAAAAAATTCGTCGAGACTTTAATCGGGAATCGCCGTTCCCTGATGAGGTCGGCCTCCTCCTTTGCTAGCATTACTGCTTCGCAGAAGGAGACGACCGCCTGCCACTCCTCCTCGTTCCGGACCATGGCCGCCGTCGATCGCCCCCACGAAGGCACGGCGATGCTCCGCCCACTGAAATGATGATGATGATGGAAATTGATAATATGCTCTTCTACTTCCAGGATACAAGCTGATCACATTAACGACAGGAAAACAATTGGTAATGTACAAGGATCACACGTTTTCGTTCAGAGGTCAGAAGACCCAGGCGTACTGTTCGAGGTATGTTCAGAAGAAGTGCCAGGCCAAACTTAAACTGGATCGAGCTGGTGCCATCATTGCTGCCATAACTGTGCATAATCATCCTCCTCCCAAGTATTTTATAAATGGTCAGGGATTGTATGCAAAGATTATGTAATAAGGGAATCGTGGAAGGCAGCTAATTCGATATATTAAAAACAAAATCGTACAAAATGGTTTTTTTTTAGTATCTCGTACCCCAGTCGGCAAAAACGAAACCCTAGACCTTTAGACTGTCGCAGAAGATCAGCGACATTCACAACACACATACACACACACACAACACACATACACACACACACAATACACACACACAACGCACATACATTTTATTGCATAAATAATAACTGACTTTTTGACTGGTTTAGTGGTTAGTTACCCTGACTGCTATGCCGGAGGTCGTGGGTTCGATTCCCACCCAGGAGAAATGTCTGTGTGATGAGCATGGTCATTTGCTTAAGATTGTGTCTTAGAAATATATAAGTGTGTTTATCAGTTGTCTAGTACCCACAACACAAGCTCTGCTTAGCTTTGGACTAGATGACGTTGTGTAATAGTTGTGGAAAATTATAATTTTTTTTTTTTTTTAAATAGCAGGCAAACTACGCGGAAGATCGATCGCTCCGTCACGAACGATCGGTAAATGTGCAGCAAGAAATAAGAAGAAAATAAGAATGAGATGAGATGTGAAGATAATAAGATCATTTTGGTTTTCGTCTGTCCGTCTTTTAAGACTTTTTTTTTCAGGAAAAATTAATACGGGTATCGTATATTCAACCCGAGTGCTGCCTTTAGAAACAGTGAAAAAATCAAACTCTTAAATCAACGCAATTTTTTTAAATTTGATATAATATTGTGCTTAACCCTTCAGATACCGTCAATTAGAGACACAATAGTAAGACAATAGATGCGCGGCCACCGGTGGTCGCTTGGGGATTCATGAATTAACTGCGATTCCACCTGATGGTAAGAAGTGATGCAATCATTGATGGTGAAGCGCACGTTATTAAGAGCCTATTCACTCTAGCCTTGCCTTGAAGACACCCAATTATAATCTGGGAAGGCAGCAGGCAAATTGTTTTAGTCCTTTGATGTACGCGGTATAAAAGGTACCGCGTACATCGAAGGTAGTTGCAGTTATTATGGACTCAGTCGAAGCAGTTTAAATGCGCGAGTGGCGTGTGACAGCGTTTTGTGTCGGCATTTAGTGGCCAGTGCGGGCCACAAGAAGCAAGAAGAGACGCTTTGTAGCGTGTGGCCACTTTCGGCGTCAACCGTGTGCGTCGAGTCCATCGAAAATGTATGTTACCTACAGGAAATATGCCGGTGGCGGCGTTTTGTGGTTCTGGCCAGTGGCTCGTGTATGACGACCCTAAACTTCACAGTTATTGTTGATTTTTTGCCCGTCCGCCCCTTTTACTCCTCCTAGAAGAGAATAGAAGAAACCATGGAATTATTTATTTTAAGTTCCCTTGAAATAATTTCCTATTTACACGCGAACGAAGCCACTGGTATTGGGTGTTTAATAAAAGCTGGCTCCACTCTGCCCTATGTGTTTACAAAAACTTCAACTCATTAGCTTGACTACAGCTTTATCAAAATCATCTATACCCTAATCGCGTTAAGATTAGACATTTAAAGCAACCTTTTTTACTGTTTGTTACATGTTCAACCGTTTTTAACTTCTGTTTGAGGTAATGATGACATTAAAAGTAAACAAGTAATTACAATACCAACTACTTACTGCAGCCGCCATTTGTCATGCCACCAAAGTAATAAAAGTCAAAATCGATTGAACGGACAGTAATAAAAGGTTTTAATAAATGTCTAATGTTACTTTAAACAGTCTCTCCCTCTTTTGCTTAGCCTTGTCCCTTTATTTGGGATCGGCTCTTCTCGTACCGCGGCGCCAGGACGCTCGGTCCCGGTTTGTCTGTATATCTAGTTGTGCCCGTTTGGTATCCCTATTTATGGTTGTCCACCATATAGAAAGTGGTCTCCCTTTGCCTCTCTTTTTATTAGGAATGACTAAAGCCTTTTGAACGCAATAGTCCTTGTCTCGCCTCATCACCCTGCGCCTGCTACCTTGAAGAGCCGCTTATGTACTCATTTCTGACTTTATCGAGTCTTGTAACTCTTGATGACCACCCGAGCATCTTCATCTCGGCTGTGTGCATTCTTTGTTCCTGTTTCTGTAGGGCAGCCCAGCACACATCCATACATCATAGCAGGCCTCACCGTGGTTTTGTATACCCTACCTTTGAATTTTTGTTATTTTGTATAGTGCATAACAGTGTATAGTTTCTGTACTAACCTCTTTTTTTTAGTTTCAGATTACGAGATAATCACAGTATCTACCGGCAAAACTGTGGTTTTATACCAGAACTACACATATTCATTTAAGGGAATGAAAAAGACGAACGCGTATTGTTCCAAGTATGTGAAGCTGAAGTGTCAGGCAAGACTTAAGCTGAGTAAGATGGGTCAAATAATTTTCGCCTCTACCGAGCATAATCATCCCCCTCCTATGTTTTATAAACATCCTAATGGACAGTTTATGAAGATAGACTAAGAGAAATGTAATATTTATGCGTACTGTAGTACAAGCAATAGCACGGAAGTTGAGCACGTTGGCTTGCTACGTAACCAGCAGCTAAGCTGAACACGTGCACCTCTACCAACCGACGGCGTGCAACTATCAACTCAGGGCCGAGTCCAACCCAGCCAACGCCTGTGTGTGACATCTATGGAGCGCTTCCTTTTTTTTTGGTTTTTTTTTTTATGTGGACACAGTGGGTCAATTCTAGTAGTGTAAACAGTATTAATTTGTCTTAGGAGATTTTACAGATGTAATTATCTTAATTCAAGTATAAAGAATTTGTTGTTCTGTGACAAAAATATTTAAAAAATGGCCGCTGGCATCTCATCCGGCGCCCCTTATGCCTTGGCGCCTGTGTGCCCCGCACAGTTCCCACATATGGGCAGCTCGGCCCACGAACTGTCACTACCCGTGCACTCGAGACGAGTATTCAAACACTACATATACTGGCTTGATTCGATTCTCGAATTAAGGGCGCCACAGGCAAGTCAGGTTAATCCAATCAAGCCTGCACGGAGGGGACAAAGCAGAGTGAGACATCGGTAGATTCAGCATAGTTAATATCTACATGGAGAATATACAAAAAACTAAATCACAAGCGATCTTCAACTTGCGGGATAGTTCGATAGACTTATAGTTCAAATTAATATTTTGATCATTAAATTAAAAAGTAAGTACTCAGTAGATATAAATGACGTTACGAAGTAGTGGCTCCACACAGGCTGCGTTAACGTTCTTTGTCGAGGGTCACCAGTTTGTTGGAGGTATCCGGAACAAAGAGTAAAGTCCCACATACCTCCATTGAAGAGGGAGGATCCTCCGACCAGATGAGTGTCTGATGGGCAACTGCTTGTAGATGATTTTCGGGCAGTTCTAGTTCAAATCGCGCGAAGAACTTTAGGTAATTGCGCGATGCAGGATTAGTTCTTATGTGACACCATAGACACGAAATAGATAGTTGCAGAAGACAATCTACATACAAATACGCTCGAGCAACGCACACATTGACACCGCTCACGGACACGATATTTCAGCTCGCGCTCATACAGTTTAGATCAACGCGCTGACGTGTGTGCGATCGGCTTGCGTAGGTATAAAAAGTGAAGTACATACATGAGATTGACTTCTGTACCTATCTATTTTGTGCCATAGATACGAGTACAAAGGTATTGTAATATTTAAGTATAAGACGTATTATAAGATTATATTCCTGTTAAGAGGTACGGTTTTTTTTAAATTACTTATTGTTTCCTTTCGTTTGTTTTCTGTTTTACGAATACTTAACACGTTGGCTGCCAAACAAGTATTTTATTCTTTTGACGAATGTATGATTTAATTTAACTTTGACGTGAATTAAATTTGTTGAATTTATTATTATAAAATTTATTACATATATACATTAAAAAAAAACTTAAATACTAAATAAACTATTTAAACTTTGACGCGAATAATAATTTTGACAGAAAATGATTGTGAATTTTATTTTAATTTTAATTTGTGATTAAACTTCGATTTATATGTTTTCTTGTATTTTTTTTTATTTGTTTGACATTTTTTACTTAGTTGGTTGACTAAGTCTAATGTAACATTCTGTATAAGACATGGAAGAATCCCTTACCAATAAACTACTATGACTATACTCGTAACATTTTTAAATGCCCATTGCAACCATAGAAAATTGTAAGTACGAGAATACTCGTATTTCGCAGTGGTACCTAGTTCAAACTTCAAGGTTACTCGAAATTCTACTATGAGATAGGGTATCTATTAGCTATTGCCAATGTACGAGTAGAAATAGTCGTCAATAGTTCGGCGCAAAAATGTATGCACTCCCTTTCTCTGTCAAAATGCGAGCGCTGCACGATGGCTCCGGCTTTACGTTTGCAGCACTTCGGTTACATTCGTCAAGCATCGGTAAAGTTCGTGTAGCACAACATAAAACAAAAAGGGTCGTTTTTTTTAAGTTGATATAAACTAGTGCTTTACTGCGATCCCATCTGATGGTAAGCAGTGATGCATTCTCTGATGGTGAAGCGCGTTTAGTTCGGACCGTAGAGGTTTCAACAACGTATGGGTGGACTCGCCGTACGTCGGATTGTCCGATGGTAAAAATAAGATGGCGGAATCAAGCCACGCAATTCCTGCGCACACTCTCTAAAATACATCCTATAAAACACCGAAAGGCTAGCCAGCCTTTGGCGGCTGGGTAGTTAAGTTAGATTACAATAACCGAATATCCAGCCCCAGGGATATATAAGTTAACTCCTATATTTAAAAAAGCATTAAATTACAGTCAGACATGTCTAAATATATTTCTTCATTGTCACTTTCTTCCTTTCAGATTACGAGATAATCAGAGTACCTAACGGCAAACGTTTGATTATGTACCAGAACTACACATTTTTCTACCATAGTGTAAAGAAGAGGTACGCATACTGTTCCAAGTATGGTAAACCGGAGAATAAGTGCAGAGCAAGTCTTAAGTTCAATGACAAGGGCTGCATAATTTGGGCCCAACCGGTGCATAATCATAATCCTCCTCAGTACTATAGGCATTCTAGTGGTTTGTGTATGAAGCTTAGTTCGTAGGACAATGTAGGATTGGCATTGTATATTATTCATCATCATATCAGCCGAAAGACTTCCACTGTTGGACATAGGCCTCCCCCAAGAATCGCCACAATGACCAGTCCTGTGCGTCACGCATCCATCGGATTCCCGCGACCCTGAACAGGTCATCGGTCCACCTAGTTGGAAGCCTTCTAACGCTGCGTCTTCCGGTACGTGGTCGCTTCTCCAGAACCTTTCGCCCCAACGACCATCCGTTCTGCGTGCAATGTGCCCTGCCCATTGCTACTTAAGTTCGGCGATTCTCGGAGGTATGTCGGTAACCTTGGTTCTCCTGCGGATATCTTCATTTCTGATGTGATCACGCCAGGAAACTCCGAGCATAGCCCTTTCCATCGCCCTTTGGGTGACTTTGAGTCTTCTTATGAGGCCCATTGTAAGTGACTAGGTTTCGGAGCCATAAGTCATCACTGGCAACACGCACTGGTTGTATAAATTATTATTTCTAATTAATATTATGTTTGAATTTTTGTACACTGACATTCCTAAATCTATCTCCTTTCGTTCAGTCCATCCAAAGTTTGTCGGTATGATATTGCCATGTGCGATAAGACCGCCCGTTTTACACTGTTTTTTGTAAACGTTTATCCGGTTCACATTCCTCCTCCTCCTCGAGTCGTATTCCTCATTACTGAGGGTCGTGAAGTTACCGCTGGATTAGCTTCTTGTTAATGGTATCTCGCCATCTGTGACGGTTCTTAGCGTCATGAAGTGCGACGTGCAATTGGGTGTCCAGTGTGGGGCGGACCTGATCTGTCCATCTTATTGGGCTACGGCCCCTTGGTCGTTTGCCATCAACCATGCCAGTTACGATGAGCAGTTCAAGGTTGTGGCCATTTTTCCTGGCAATGTGGCCAAAGAACTCCAGTACTCTGCGCATGCAGGTAGTCGACAGTCTGATCTTGATGTTCAGTTCGCGTCAGATAGAGCGGTTTGGTTCACATTATCAGTGTGTATTATAATATTGCATTATGATAATAATAGTACTAAGTACATTATGTTGGTGATTACTGCCGAGGCGGTAGTTAGACCAAACCGAAGGCGAGGGTCTTAAGTAAGAGAGCCCAGGACGGTAATCATCAATACTTATGTGTATCACATGACGTTTTTCAGTATACTTTTTAAGAAAAATATTTTAATTAATACTTCAATAGTAATACTAGCAGAACTGGTGATTTATTTTGTGATGTAACGGTAAAAATTCTGTTATCTTATGCGCACTTATCTAAAATGGCGGCCATAGATTAGCTATACTGTAACCATAGATTAAATAGTGCGAGTCAGATTTGAGCGCAGACGCAGAGTCTAAACGAATTCTTTTGAAATGTTTTTTTTTTTATAAAATATAATTACGTGTAATTATGTAAATTGTAATTTATAATTTGACTCTGTCGTGCCAAGATAAATATTATGAACTTATAGAGTGGGCAGTTTATTTATTAAAAACTTTATGCACTTGTAAAAATACGGCATAAAGGCGCATCTAATGTCTTAGGCATTGTTAACCATACATACATACATGACATAGGCACGGTAATGTCAGTTGCGACGGCCGCGACTGTCTACATGCCGAGCCCATGCTACAACCGAGGCGCATAGGTATAGGCGCGGTTCATCCGTTTGTATGAAGTTGGAATACTGTATGATATTATTACCGTGACATAGGTACCTTAAATAGTTTTTAAGTAAATAATTTTAAGATATAATAAGATAATTTATCATACCAAATAAGCGTGTAAATCTTCTTCCAAGAATCCAACACAAAACTACCTTCGCAACACACCAGTTCTACACACTAAGTACACACATATACCAAAAAATTAACTCACAAATAAATATTATAAATCTAAACATACACAAACTTAAACCTGTGGTAACAGAGTGGCTATTACAAAAGGACTATGCCTACACAGAGTCTTTACTCACATACATTGTCTAATAACACAAGTACTCATTCTCTAACACATACCAACAACTAAAGGACACATACGCCTATATTCCCTAACCATCAACTCATACTCGCACTACACTTCATCTATCATACACATACGCACGCACACACACACCGACACACATTCACGCTCACACGCAATGTACTCACCTCCTATCACATACACATATACACACTTCTCTATCACACTTCACACAAAAAAAATCTACAACACAAATCCTAATTTACTTGTACCGTCCACCTATTGTAATAAATTATGTTTAAGGAACTGCTCGGCCGAACACTGTCTCTTAAAATACAGGTAATAATAATAATAATAATAATAATAATCGTTTATTGTTCAAGAAAAAGTACACTTTTACATCCAATACTTCACTGGTCTCCACACTAGGATTCCCTGTGTCGTGGAGACCAGTCTCTTTCATCATAGATCAAGAAGAATTTAAATGTTAAAATAATACATCAATATATAGAGAGTAGTAAGTTGTATGGTGATGGAGCGTGTATGTTTGTATATGATGGTGTGTGTGTGTATGGTTGGTTATGTGCGATGGTGTGGGTGCGTGTGTGTGAGGTGAGTGGGTGCATGTGTGTACATGTGTTATGTCTCTAAGATCTAATAGAATCATCATGACAGAGTATAATGACTTTTAATAATAATAAGAAGTGTAATAATCATGTTAATGAATAGTTAATAATTTCTCAGTTTCAACGTAATTCAGATCTTTAAGGTAAGTTTTGATAAGAGATTTGCATTTTGATTTTGTCATAAATAATATATTCGAGTTCTTGTTCAGTTTACTGTAAAGAAATGGTCCCATATAGTGAAAACACCTTTTTCCAAAGTCAAGTCGTCGCTTTGGTTTGTGCCACTCAGGCCCCCTCCGGGAATGTGATTTGGATTTAACTAGGACTAAAGCAACTTTATGGAACTTTAAAACAACGGCCAGTATATATATTTGTCGCACGCTCAGTACGCCCGTTTCTCGATATAAGGTGTCAGTTGAGAAACGCCTTGGTTTTTTATAAGCCACCTTGAGAACAGCCCGTTGTGCGCGTTCCGCCTTTAACATATGAGTTTTTAGTGCAACACCCCATGCGACTATACAATAATTAAGAATAGATTCGCACAGAGTGCAATAAATCATCTTCATAATCATCGTGTTTGCGATCTGACCCATTCTCTTAAACACATGCAGTAGTTTTCTAACACGTGCACTCACTTGGTCTATTTGCTTTGTCCAAGTGAGGTTTTTGTCAATGTAGACCCCAAGGTATTTTATAAATGGTACCTGTTCAAAGCACGGGCATGGACAATTAGTGTTAGAGCCACTCACGCAGCTATGTAATTTAATATTCAGATGATATGGGAAAGTATTTTTTGCACTGGCACTAAAATTGACTACTTTCGTTTTGTCCACATTAAGTGTCAATAAATTGTAATTCAGCCATTGTACAACCTGCCCTACGCCAGACTCAGCCGCTTCGTAAACAGACTCCCACGTCTTATCATAAAATACTATGGCTGTGTCATCAGCGTAAGCGAAAATTTTTGCTTTACAGAGTGTTAATGAGCACAGGCTGTTGACATATATAATAAAAAGAGTAGGCCCCAGTACGCTGCCTTGCGGCACACCGTAGTTTAGACTAGCATAGGAACTGAAATTATTTCCTAGGGCTAACCTCTGTGTGCGATTGCTAAGGTAGGACTGGAACCACTCAAGAGCAATGCCACGCACACCAATGCCTTCAAGTTTACTTAAGAGGATGCTTCTAGAGACAGTGTCGAAAGCTTTCGCAAGGTCAAGGAAGACGCCGGTACATTTATTGCCATCATCTAGTTGGGAGACCACAAAGTCCACTATATCCGTAACTGCATCCTCCGTTGACTTGTTCTTGCGAAAAACCATATTGATTGTTTGATAGAATGCCGTTCTTTTCAAGGTAGCCCAATAGTCTGGTATTCATTATCTTCTCGAGGATTTTGGACAGCGATGTGAGAAGAGAAATGGGACGATAATTCGATGCCTCAGTCTTGTCACCAGACTTGTAAATTGGACAGACATTTGCCATTTTGAGGGTTGTTGGTACTATTCCAGAGGAAATACTCAAATTGCACAAAAAAACGATCGGCGGGATTAGGTGGAGCTTGTTTAGTCTGAGAAATTTGTTTGGAATGCCATCCCATCCAGGTGCTGAAGCGTCTTTGAGACCTGAGATAATTTTGTCGACTTCATAAGTATCAGTTGGGCTTGCATAAAAGGAGTTGATTGGTGATGAGTTGACATATAAACTACTATTTAAATGAGCCAGTTCGGATTCGCTTTTATTTAATTTTGTAAGAGTTTTTGCAGCAAGTTTCTCTCCAACAGATGTGAAAAAACAGTTTGCTCGATCTAGAGAATCTTGAGAGTTGGGACAAGCGTGTAATAGTTCTAAGTTAGAAGACATATCCTTTTTTATATTACATATACTTTTTATAGCAGACCACGTCTTTTTGCTGTCACCTTTAGATTCTTCTAGGGTCTTTCTGTCATACTCATTTTTTAGATTTTGTATTAGGTTATTGCAAAGATTCCTATAGTTTTTATAGCGCTGTTGTATTTTGAGATTTTCTTTATTTTTAATTTTACTTGCTTCCATGTGTAAAAGATCCCTATTTCTGATGCATTTGATCAATCCTTTAGTCATCCAAGGTTTCCTTATAGACTTTGAGTTACGGCTATTCACTCTAGTAGTGTGATTTTGTATTATTGTATTCAAAGTATCAGTAAAATCATCATATGCTTTATTGACATCATTTTGTTTATATATAAAATCCCAATTTATATTTTCTACAGCTTTTGACAAATTAGTGTAGTCAATTTTTATTTGAGATTTTGAGTTAGGCGGAGAGCTTGAAATATCCTTAACAATTCCTGTAATAATCGTATCATGATCAGTTATACCCGAGCTACATATGACAACCTTTACTATATTTTTTGATTTAATTAAGACGTGATCTAAGCACGTACGGTCATGAGTAGGAAAAAGATGTCCTGGATAAAAGCCATAATGACCAGTTACATCTAAAAACTCGTTTGCACGTCTGTCTTTGGAGTCAGGGGAGATATCAATATTGATATCCCCCATTATAATACAGTTGGGACTTTTGCACCCTTGCATAATTTTTTCCAACGACTCACAAAAATTACCAATGTTATAGAAAGATGGAGACCTATATATAGCGCAGATTGTATATGCTTTAGCGATGTGGATAAGCAGACAGTTTGCCTGCTGAAAAGGAGGTTCCTCAATAGTCACCTGGAGGTTATTTTTGTATAAAACAGCAATCCCATCATTTTGATTAATGTAGTTTCTAGAGTAGTGACATACATAATTATTTAGATGTACTCGAGGTGTCGTCTCAGTTAACCGACACTCAGTTAAAACAATTATGTCTGGTAAGAAATCTAGTTCACTCAAAAATAGTGAAAAGTTGTCAAAATTTTTATGTATACTACGAATGTTTTGGCATACTACTGTGAGTTGTGATTTAGCGTCACCAATATCCAGTGAGCATTCCTTTGGGGTATTACGTTTGAAGCTCAAGTAGAGATCAGTCTTATCGAGGTCATTGATCATATTATATTTATTAGCCATAGTTAAAAGTATTGAGAAAAGGTTGGTATGTGACAGTGCGAGTGATTTCAATTAGTTGAAAATCATAAAAGATCCTAAAAAGCAAGAATGAATTGATTTTATCATACAGTATCAGAGAAACGTATGTGTAGTGTGTGTAAGGCGTTGTGTAGTGTTGTGTTAGATAAATACCTGAAATGGGACGTGGTACGTGAGAAGTTTTGTAGCAATTTGCCATGACAATAAACCAGTGTGAAGACATATTATAAAAAATTTTATAAACTGAAACAGATTCACTAAATTGAAAATTAGTTGTTAACTTTGTATAATTCCCGCAGTTGCTGAAAGGAGTTTTCGTTTCTGACAACCGAGTACTTGTCGCCTTCCTTTTTACGCAGAAAAACGCGGCCGTTTGCAATCCAGCAATATTGATAGTTCTCTGATCGAGCGAAATCACGCGCGAGAAAAAGAAGTCTCTTTGCCTTTGAGGTTAAGTGTTCCGACACAAAAAGAGGGGTTTCAGGGCCTTCAAGACCAATGTGCTTTGTGCTTAACTGACTGTCAGGATGGGTGATGTTATATTGCTTAATAACTTTTAAAAGTTTATCTTTCGCAAAGGTGTTGGTAAACTCAGTGACTACTGCTGACGTTGATGCATTTGCCTTCGATGGGAGTCTGTAGATATCTTTAATCTCATTATAAGAGCAATCACTCCCTACGCATTTGATCAGGGTGATCACCATTGTCAGCAGGTCTTCCTTTTTTTCCTTTTTCTTTTTCGGTACACCCCTGATCTCAAGACTTGTTTTTCTAATCACTCGTTCTAAGCCCTCAAATCTTTCTTCCAATTCTTCGACTTTAGCACGTGTATTAATCCATACCCGGTCTAAGCTGTCAATCTTTTTATCTAAGTCCTTTATTTGAGCCGACAAATCTCCCATAAATTTTTCAATTTCAATATTTGATGATTTTATGCCAGTCTTTATTTCAGATATACCCTTTTCTAGATTTTGTAACTTTGCAAGACCCTTATCAAGTTTCTCTAGCTTTTTATCTTGTTGCTTCATCCAGTTTGAGAGCATATCCATTATCTCGCCTTTAAACATATCGAAGACATTGCACTCGTTGCCGTCGTCGCCAACATTGCCATCGCCAGCCTCTAATCGTAGACGTTTGGGGTTTGGTCTTAATGTGACGTTAGAGGTTGGGCGATTTAAGTTCGAGTCTGAGAACGACAATCCTTTCGGCGGAGTCCCAATCGGATTCATAATGTAATGCACTAAAACTCACGTTTTGCAGCTATTTATCTTTAGAATCAGGCGCGTAGCACTAGTAGCCGGTTACGGCCGGGCGTAGCGGTTGTAGCTGATTGTTCGTAGCACGTTAGCCGCGTAGCAGATGCCTACGTTGCTGTCGTCAGTTGAATGTGGCGAGACAGGGATGGCAATTATGACCACTGCACTCCTCGCACAGGCACTCTGCGTTCGCCAAGGCCGCCACGGGTCGGGCGATCCTTTCACTTTTGCAACGATGACTATTCCAATTGAGAGTTTATAGCTTTCGTATAAGAAATACTTTTCAATAACTGCAGATTAATTATATGACAAAATTTAAAATAAAAATCGGTCACACGTCTGCTTAGAAGGACAGCATGGACGAAAGAGAGTGATCCTGAGGGTGGTTTAAGAGGCAGGGTTATATAAATTATTGTACTGATTTTGCAACATTTGTATTGTTATATGTATATCTGTGGCTTTTGATGGTTAATAAACAATTTATTATTATTATTATTATTATTATTATTTGATCATTTTTTTCCATTCACATATTAAGCATTGTAAATATATGAATGCAAAAATGAATTTGGTTTTTAATTTATTTTACCTTATACCCAAAAAATGTAACTTATCTAACTGACCTATAGTCTGTCTAAAAAGTCAAACGACTTGGGAATTTTGTATAATATTTAATAATTTAAAAAATACATATATTTGGTACTTTTATGAGGTTCTTCTATTAGTAAACAATGATCAAGATCTCTTAATCAACCTTGATTATTGAAACAATGTTACAACACATCAAATTTCATTTTGCCCTAATAATTACCCAAGTCGTTTGACTTTTTAGACAGACTGTTCTCATTATATTATTTGCAACAAGAGGAGGTTACCGTACAATTCTTGCCGCTCAATAGGTTCACTTATTACCATAATATGTATAACAAGATCAGATGGTACTGTTCAAAGAACAAGCCTGTATGTGATACACTATAAAGTACGTTGGGGTAAGATCGGCATTGGGGTATGAACGTCTAAATATAAATTATACCACTTATTTAGCTTAATTTTTAATACTAGTCATATTACTGAATAAGTGGTATAATTTATTTATACGGTCTTACCCTAATGCCGATCTTACCCCAACCAACCTTAGCTCGTGGAAAGAAATAGGAATCCATAACCGTCTGTTCATGTGCGTGACGCATGAATCATACGCATCAACTGATGAGCAAACATGGGTACAACAAGGACTGCGGAATGCAGACCACTAGGACTTCGAACCCCGCTGCGGTCACGACACTGCATCGTCAGCGCGTCCCATAGCTGTAGAAGGTGCCAGATAAATTGAGAATAAAGTACATTGACCATTTATTTAATATCTCTTAGTAGCTCCCCAACAAATACATAAAAGTATAAGAATATCATAAATGTACACTTAAATAAATGGCACCTACCTTAGTTATGTTATTGTAACTCATTAATCTTATTATTGTAATTTAGACCAACCTGTACAGGTTGCCAAATATTGGTCAGAAAAAGTTTGAGAGCATCGACACGAGAAGAAGAAGAAGAATTTAGATCAGATTTATTGTAATAAATTTATCATGACGAGTTCCTAACCCAATATGAAAGAAAAAAGAAAGAAAGAAAAAAACTTTTATTTCTACCTCACACATACATTTTAACTTAAAACAGCAGTTCAATATGCATATCAACACACATAAAAATTATTAAAAAAAAAAATCGGAGGAGTTCATTAACAAACATTATTTTTATATATTAGATATACTCTTTACAAGCTTTTATTTAGTTTCACCTGTCCCGATGTTTGTCTGTCATCAAATCTTGTAAATTAAATTTGACCCGCTTCCCGGTTACCGAATGAGTTGAAATTATGCATGCATGTGTAAATCAGATTATTATTATTATATCTAGCCCATATTGTTCCATTGCTGGGCAAAGGCCTCCTTCCACTCCTTCCAATGTTCCCGGTTTTGAGCCACTTCTTTCCAATTCCCAAGGAAGACATCCAAGTCGTCCCGCCATCTCCTTCTTGGTCTGCCGCGACCCCGACGTGCGATTTTTGCGTTTTCCTGGCCCACCGCTCGGTCGGCATGCGACAGACATGTCCAGCCCAGTCCCACTTAAGCTGTAAATCAGATGAAAATGCAAAATTATTCTGACATGGAGCTGATCTAATGATGGAACTGGAAGGTGGCTATAAGAACTTGGTAGTTAAACAACAAAAACCCATCGAGTTTGGGCTCGTATGATTCGTCTTGACGAGTATTAATTATAGGTATTCAGAGCTATAAAAGCTTGCCATCAAAAATGATTTTCATTAAAAGCATTGTACTTGTGAAAGAAAACGTATTTATGTTAAGTTCATTAATTATCATTTGTTTTTATACACAGGATATGGAGCTTTACAATATTTGCCAAGCAGTCGCGGAAAAGGCACCACTCTCCTCTACAAGAGATTCACCTTCTATCACATGCATAACAAAAACAGATGGTACTGTTCCAAGAGATTGTCTGGTTGTGATGCCCGAGTCGTCACTAATATGGGTCATCTGCTCTATGAAATGGGGAGCCACAACCATGGACCACCTAATATACATTTGTCTTCTGATGGAAAAATTTATCGTTTTAAGTCCTAATTTTTATTGCAGTTTGACACTTTGTAGTGAGTGTTTGAGTGTTTCTATTAACATAATTATGTAGATATGTCAACATATTTTTGAAGTGTATATATAGATTTTTGCATCTTTATACGGTCTTTCATTTTTTTATAAAATAAATAGTTCTTGCAATCCATCCTAAGGTGGTCTGGTAGATATATATCGCTGACCACCATTGTACCCGTAGATGAAAGTTATTTTAAGAGTTTTGTCACTGTTTTTGTGTACAATAAAGTTTATTCTATTCTATTCTATAATCAGTGAAGTGAGTACTTTTAAAACGGAACTAAATTACGTAAGATGGTTGATTACTAAATAGAAAAGTTCATAATCATGGTTTTTTTTAGATGGGAAATCATCTAAAGAAATCTCCCGCCCTTGCGCGGAGAGAAGCGTGTCAGGCATTTACTGACTAAAACCCACTCCTGTCCCTTCTTTTCCTACGTAAGTACTAAGGCCCCGGGGTTCACTTTCGCACAACCCATCGCTCATAATTATAGTCGGTTAAATACCTTGAGAAATCGGATGAGCGGTAGAACCTCTTAAAGTCCGCAGGAATTATTCTAAGGAAATATATTTCAACTATAAAAAAACCTGCTATTCTAGGACGTGGTCTACCTTTGTACCGAATTTCATCCAAATCTGTTGAACCGATTGAGCATGACGCAATCACAAACATGTGTGTATGTGTATACAAACATACAAACTTCCTCATTAGTGTGATTTGTAGCATGTATATTAACCGTTCTTTATTTCCAGAGGTGCAGTTTCTTCCCAGCTGCCGTGGTGGTACTATCCTGCTCTACAAAGGAAACAGATTTGGTCGCAAGTCTAGTAAGAATAGGTGGTACTGCTGCCAAACCAGGTGGGGCTGCAAAGCGAAGTTACTACTCCCAGAAGGTGGGGTATTTCTCGAAGAATTATGTGAGCACAATCATGCACCTATGATAAACTTTTAAAAGAACTGCTAAAATATGGATAAGGTTTTTTCCCAGCGGTGGGACAGCAAAAGTTATAAAGAAAGCTGTCGCTGCCGGGGAAAGTAACCAAAGTAGTTCTTCATCAAATTTATTTTAACGTCACTTATCTTCTCCATCACGCTGTTTCTGCAGCGATGCTACGGAAGTAATTATATCGGAATTGAATTTGGAAACGAAGTTTTCAAATATGGATAATCGGAACCGAAATCGGAGGCGGACCTAGTGACATTTTGGGATATAAAAAAAGAAACGCTAATAACTTGGCTGTTTATGACTATTATTTATTGAGACTTTACTGAAATAATAGCTATACCTTTTTCTAATAAGCTCTTTAAGACAAGTATTTGTACTAATTAAAAAACATTATATATACATTTTACATATATACCACTAGGTATATATGTAAAATGTATCTTGGTTTCGTTACGGAACGCTAACATTATATGTTTTATTTCATACAATCAATTATATTAACGTAAACTAATTTGATGTTCTCTTTACATGAATGTTATTAATGTATTTTTAAGATCTGTGTTATAGAAATAATCTGTATTACGAATTTGTCACCGGAGAATTGCAGATTCCGTACGATTGTAATAAATCTTTATCAGATTATAATTTCTCCAATATATTATGAAGAAATCGTTTTGTATAGGTACTATACAGGGTTATTAATTTGTAAAACACTAACAACCTTGCAGAACTACATAACTAACATCATAAACAACTACTTTTGTTCTATGACTTTTTACAAAACATAATACATTTACTAAAAACAAACATTCAAGATTTCGTTGTTCTATCTAACAACATTGCAACTCTGTATTGCTGTAGCTATCTACGCCTCCCGCGCACTGTTTCGGTATTGCCCGCTCCCCTCCACTATTGTACTTCGCTTATTCGCATAGACTTTTTAACATTTAGAACGTTCAATTTAAATATTTTTATTTTTTTATGAAATACTGATGAACTAAAATATGATACATTTTTAAAAGTCATTTAACAAAAGTCGTTGTTTATGATGTTCTTAATATAGTCCTAAGAGGTTGCTAGTGTTTTACAAATAACCCTGTTTATATCACATTCAAAGTTTTTTTTTAAATAAAATTTTGTGCTCGTCTAGGATTCCACCTGATGGTAAGTAATGATGCAATCGTTGGTGGTGAGGCGCACGCACTACTAAATGCATAAAATTCCAACACTACTGTGTCTTATTAAAAAAAAAATAGTCCACAATTTTTCGCGATATTTTACAATGTTACGGCGTTTACAATTTTCCGGTTTCCAATAATCATAGTTTATATTTAATGTACGTCATCTTTGTCTATATAATAGGTGTATTGTAATCTTGACGTAAAAGTTGACTTTATCAAATAAATGAATTTTATCTTAATTGTGGTAACTGCAGCGTTATATGTGCTGCATCATTCTTCTTTCAGTCTTCATCCAGAGGAAAATGGCGCCGAGCGAGATTTTACGAGAATTTTCTTCTGTTTTGTCGTTTAAAAAGTACTGATTTTAGCCTAATGGGTATGATGTGGGAGCAATCTCAAACTGCTTACAATATTTGAACTTCTTACTTATTTCGGATTATTAATATCTAACAAGTTTTTTCTGAAAAAATATTTTTTCATAGCAAGGTTTTTATAGCGCAGTATACCTGTATAATTAATACTCGTCAAGACGAATCATACGAGCCCAAACTCGATGTGATAGTGTCATTTAACTACCGAGTTCCTACGGCCACCTTCCGGTTCCATCAACAGATCAGCTCCATGTCATAATAATTTTGTATTGTCATCTGATTCACACATGCATGCAAAACTTTCAGCTCAATCGGTAATCCGAAAGTGGATCAAATTTAATTTGCAAGATTTGATTACAGACTTAATTATTACAAGTATCGGGACAGGTGAAACTAAATAAAAGCTTGTAAAAAGTAATGCGCAGCATAAACCCTTTTTTTGAGGTGGGAAGTCATCCAATTACTTCGCCCGATTTAGGGTGAAGCAAAAGGTCAGACTAGCCGTCGACGAGTCGGGTTTAATCCAGACGGTTACCGGATGACCTAACTGCGAGCTATAAATTGCTCGTCGTCTGTAAACCATTTTTACGTTCTCGGCTAATTATTACTTGTTACCTTTTAGAGATGCCAATACTGCAATTTCAAACTAGCCAACGAGGAGGTACGATCCTCGTGTACAATGGCAAAAGATACAACAATATGGGCAGCCAGACGAGGTGGTACTGTTGCAAGAACAGCCAAGGATGCAGGGCCAGGGTGATAGTTACAATGGATAGGCAATTTGTTAAGGAATTTGGTGAACATAACCATTATTAAACGTTGTTGACATTTTGACATAAGGACATTATCATCATCATCATATCAGCTGAAAGACGTCGATTGCTGACATTATGACATATTATGGATATTATGACATATAGACATTATGATTATAATATACTTAGCTATGTTTAATTTTATTTAGGTTGCTTAGGGCTAATTTTTCAATAGCTAGATTTTTTTTTCTAGGAATTAAAATGGTAGTTTAAGGTGAATGCTCCAACCAGCCTGCGAAATTTAAATTTTCTTACGTTTTTTGCAATTTGCAGGCCAGTGACATGTTGTAACTTTACCAAAAATGATTTGCGGCAATAACAAGTATAATTTTAAATACAAGAATGATCAAAACATTCGCTCCATCAGCTTTCACATAGAAAAGTTGCATGTAAGTTAGATTTCGGAGATTTTAACAATTTACACCTTTTCTATGTGGAGTGAATGTTTTGATCATTTTTATATTTAAAATTATACTTGTTATGTATTGCCGCGAATCATTTATATATAACAGTTTTTGTATAGAAAGTATATCAAACCGCCATATTTAATCTTTGGGTAACAGATATCTGACTATTGAGAGATATAGATCAGTTTAGTTTTTGTACTAAATATTATATTTTTACATAAACTTTATTAATTATAAATCATAATTATAAAAAAGTCTTTTAGGTACAATAAAATGGTAATTGAAATAGAATATTCAATTTGTTTTAGTTGTTTTATGTCAGTTTGTTTAGTTTACCTGGACTTGTTTAGTTCTAGAACTAAATTATATTTTTAATTGATGTTTATTGAATACAAAAATATTATAATTATTTCCTTTATTTTTTTGTATACATAAGAGTTAAATTTTTTTTTTTTTTTTTTTAACAAAAGTGTATAAAAATGTTTTAAAAAAATTAAAAAAAAGTAGTTCACCGTTTGGTTGGTGAGAAGCTATTGTGACATATGGAAAATAAAAATATAATCTATATATATAAAAATCAATGCCACTTTTCGTTGTTATTTTATAACTCAAGAACGGGCTCGCCTATCTAAACCAAATTTTTAGGCTTTGTTCGGACTATTTAGTAGATGGTTTATGTGAAGTTTGGTAGGGTAGAGTAGGGTAGAGTAGTGTAGTGTAGAGTAGTGTAGAGTAGTGTAGGGTAGAGTAGGGTAGAGTAGTGTAGTGTAGAGTAGTGTAGAGTAGTGTAGGGTAGAGTAGGGTAGAGTAGGGTAGAGTAGGGTAGAGTAGAGTAGTATAGTGTAGGGTAGATTAGGATAGAGTAGGGTAGAGTAGGTTAGAGTAGGGTAGAGTAGGTTAGAGTAGGGTAGAGAAGGGTAGAGTAGGGTATAGTAGGGTAGAGTAGGGTGGAGTAGGGTAGAGTAGGTTAGAGTAGGGTAGAGAAGGGTAGAGTAGGGTAGAGTAGGGCAGAGCGGGAGCGAAGCCGTGCGGGCAAAAGCTAGTATAATATAATACAATTGAAGTGACGTAGCAACAAGAAGGCAACATATCCTGAGGTGTTTGAGCAGTAGAAAGTGAACAGTATAGACAAGGTCTAAAATTAATTCAGTTTTTATTTTTCCAGGGGAGGAGCCAATGGTGCAGTTCCAAACTAGCCAGCGAGGAGGAACAGTCATCGTGTACGAGGGTCACCGATACAACAATACGGGCAGTCCGACTCGATGGTACTGTGTCAAGTACTGCCAGGGCTGCAGATCCAGTATAATAGTCTCGGATGGGAAGTTCATCCAGGCGATCGGTGAACATAACCACCCGAAGAAATAGGTTGGCTGAAAGTAGCAGCTACGATTATCTTCTAACTTTGAGCGAGTTATGCGATAGATATGTAATTTTAATCTATATCTAAATACATTTCATTCTTCTGGAAGTGTGTTTTTCACTTAACTCCTAAATGGCTTGACCGATTTGGATGGAATTTTGGGTGTATAATTATATGGATACCTGGAAGGGTTAAAATACCATCGGACCCACTAGGTAGCGCTACAATCGGGTTCTCTAGTCTATTATAACTTAAGCTCTGCTTAGTTTGATACTAGATGATGTCGTGTAAGGTTATTATTTTTTTATTATTTTATTATGAGCCCGTTTTGTCCCACTGCAGGGCAAAGGCCTCCCTTCCGTTTTTCCAATCTTTTCTGTCCGTAGCCACTTCTGGCCAATCCTTAAGGTAGGAGTCCAAATCGTCACGCCATCTCCTTCTGAGCCTACCGCGTCGCCGGCTCCTGCTGTTCGGAATCCAGTCAGTAGTTACTTTCGCCCAATTCTGTTGCGACATGCGGCAGATGTGACCTGCCCAGTTCCACATGGTTAAGGAATATTATTTATTCGACATCCTTGATTCAATATTTTTCATAGATAAACACAAACAGTATTAACACAATGTAAAAAAAGTCGTTCAAAATTACATAATAAATTGCACAAAACTCATTGTAAGTTCAAATATAACAATCTAAACTGCATTTAATGAAGAAGAAGAGAGAAGTTGGTTTTATTATCTTACTCTTTTGTAGTGACCTTATCCAGTTATAGTCGACATTTGCCTGATTCAAAAAAGTCTGACATCATCGAAATGATTTATTTCCTACATAATGCAGGTCATCTAAACGTTCACCAATTTCGAACATTAGTAACGTTGGAATGTTATAAAATGTAAATTTAATATCAATAAATATAAATATTTATCCAAAAAAAATGAATTTAAACTGCAATAAATAAAGCTTTATTTTTAAAACATAACATTATTTTCCAATTTGCTTATTTTGTGTTTCTTAACTTTTTTATTTAGGATTACAAATGCTGCAGTTTGTACCTAGCCAGCGTGGAGGTACGATCCTGGTCTACAAGGGTCACAGGTATCACCAGACAAGACTGGCGACCAGATGGTACTGCGTCAAAAATGCTCATGGCTGCAAAAAGAAGATAATACTTTCAGAAGACAGAAAGTTTATTAAGGAAATTGGTGAACATGTACATCTAGACAAAAGGGAATCAATAGCGAAAAGACAGTAAACTGAAACTTAGGGCGTTATCACACTAGCGGTTTGCAAGCGATTGCGGGGCGTGGCGGGCACGCGTACAGCGAATGCGTCGCGTATACGCCGCGGCTGCACAATGAAGACGTCGCGGACGCGTGGAAATTCGCAAAGCTTTTAACTCGTGTTTGTAGCAAGTTAACGATACACTCAGTAACAAAATGAATTCCAACGAGGAGACACTGCTGTTGGTTTTGTTACTTGAAGGGAGACGCGGCCATCTTGTTGCCGGATCTCGCGCGCGTCTGCAACAAATTCGCTACGCCTGCGCAGCGTGTTCGTTGCACGCCCGTAACGTATTCGCTGTGAACCCGCTCCGCTTTGAGTACGCTAGTAATCTGCTAATATGACAAAGTCCTTATGTATCTATAATGACCGTTCTAGTGGTTAATAGCCCCAATAGCTATACTAGTGGTCGTGGGTTTGATTCCTTCCCAAGACAAATGTTTGTGTGATGCGCACGATCTCGTTTTGTGTCTGGGTGTAATTTATCTCTTATATGTAAGTATTTAGAAATAAATTAGTATGTTTATCAGTTGTTTTGTACTCGTAGCACAAGCTCTGCTTAGTTTGGGACTAGATGGCGCTGTGTTACAAGTTGTGAAATATATTATTATCTCACTACCTGTACTTATACTACGTTTGACAGTACGGTTGGCGCAGTGGTTGATGCTGGGCTTAGTGTCGCAGGTTTGACTCCCGCATGGAACAAATATTAGTATGGCCTACAGATAGAGGTTCCGGCTCTGAGTGTCTTCTGTATTTAAATGCACCCACGATACAGGAGAAACTTCTAGTTAATAAAAAAAGAAGATAAATTGGAAAAGTACTCTATAGTGTAATGTTTTAACTGTATTTACTATTATTATATTTATTATAGCACTATTTTTATGTTGAAATACAATTTTAATTCTATTAAAGTAGACTAACGTAGTTTTTTTTAAACGACATAAACTAGTGGTTCACTCCAATTCCCTGATGGTTAGCAGAGATGCTATATTAAACAATAACCGTAGGCTAACCGACAGGTTTGTAAAACGGGTTGTGGGGCTCTGTGGACTGGGACTGCGGTCCCAACTTCATACCTATAAAAATAATTAGTTTTTTTTAGTAGTATTTTGGGACCACAAAGAATAAAACATTAAAGTACAGTTACCAAAAAACAATGTATTTTATTTCTGGTCCCAAAAAAAATCATAGATGGAAATTGGGACCGCGGTTCCGGTCCAAAAAACCCTACGATCCGCAAAAATAAGTAATAATATTTTTTCTTTAAATACTATAAATTCTGTTGGAAACTCGATGCCTACCTTGGCCATAAGATTTGTTGAATGTGAATCAGCTCAAATATTAAAAATAAAACTTCATGATACTTTGAAACCACTTGTTTTGTGTTTCAAGAAGTGCCGGTCCTGCAATTTGTGCCCAGCAAGCGCGGAGGCAAGATCCTCATCTACAAGAACAACAGCTACGTCCAGACTTCCAGCAGAATCCGATGGTACTGCTCCAAGAAGTTCCGTGGTTGCAAGAAGCGTGTTGTTGTGACAGAAGAAGGCCACTTTGTCACAGAAATAGGCGAACACAATCATTTACCCGCGATAATATAGTCTAGAAATATTCGCCTCTTTTTTCTATGTTCTAGTCGGCTATCAGCAGCTAGTCAAAAATATTTTTCCTTCCATAAAAACGAAACATTGTAATTGGTGTAATTTATCTATAATATGTATGTATTTAGAAATATATAAGTATGTTTATCAGTTGACTAGTACTCATAACACAAGCTCTGCTTAGCATGGGACTGGACGGCGTTGTGTGAATATTATATTATTTATTTATTTATATTATTGTAGGTATTGTGTGAATATTATATCATTTATTTATTTATATTATTGTATTTTAGATCAAAATTTAGTTTTTTAAAACAATAGATATTCATCCTAGTTGTGATTTTTTTACGAATGCTTTTGTAAATGTCTCCAACTTTACACGTCATGTTTAACGCAGACAAGACGAAGCCTACTGGGGCCAGGGTTATCCGAAAGGGATGTTCGGTCCCGGTACAAAAGGCAAGAAGAAACAGGAGTGGGTTTACACTATCTCCTGCTCAGGCCAAGAGTGGGAATATCATTAGATGATTATCCCACCACGAAAAAAAAGGGACTTTTTTCTTGGTCAGCGCCAAAGCAGAGTTCACAGTTACGTAGAAACGACTCAAATTCTTGCTTAGGGCCGGTGACTTGTTTTTAACGTGAACTAGCGAGTATAGATGGGTATTATAGTTTATGTAATGTTCTTACAAAAACTAATTATTGTAAAAGTAGCAAATAAATGAATCCTAACTGTATTAGCTGAAGCTTATTTTACACACAGTACCTGTAATTTATTAGGGGGCATAGCAGTGCCCCTACCAAGGCATGCAAAAAAGTGGCACGGCCGTACTGTAACATCCTTTTCTCGAAACAGTTCAGACCATTTTCGATCCCCTATAACTTCGTTGTGTATTAAACTAGAAGCCTGAATTTTCAGTAAACAAGCGGGCAATGTATAAACACGGTATATTTAAAATTTCATTTAATTTGAACCGGCACTTAAATACTTACTGAATAAATTATAAGTTTTTTTTATATAATGTATATCTAAGTTTTTGATAGGCTCACGTTTGACCACTATCTCACCTGATGGTAAGCGATGTTGTGGCCGACGATCACGCTTGCATAGAAGCAATCTTTTCACTCTTGACTTAAAGAATTGGTATTACATTGATGTCACATTTTTTTACGGTAGAAGAACTGAGTTGAGGGCCTTGATTTGTTTACAAGTTATGTTTTTTCATAGCTTTTTTATTTACCTGTAGAATCTTAAAGTAAGTTGCATATAGCTATTATATCTCATTTCATTTTTTTTTTAAATAGTGGAGCCGTTTCTGCAGTTTGTACCCAGCAACCGTGGAGGCACAATCCTCATCTACAACGATAACAGCTATGTGCAGATGAACAGCAAACTTCGGTGGTACTGCTCCAAGAAGTTCCGTGGCTGCAAGAC
This sequence comes from Mythimna lalbum, assembly GCA_949319445.1. Classification (NCBI taxonomy): domain Eukaryota; kingdom Metazoa; phylum Arthropoda; class Insecta; order Lepidoptera; family Noctuidae; genus Mythimna; species Mythimna lalbum. Next base: position 18,262,132 of record OX439356.1, on the reverse strand, counting down.
ACGCGTGGTTGTGACTGAAGAAGGACAGTTCGTCACAGAAATAGGCGAACACAATCATCTACCCGCGATAATTTAGCACTAGTTAAAAAATATCGGCCGCTTTTTTTTCTATACATTCGATAGATGCAAAACACTAGGGAAATCAATTTTTTTTCGTCCCGACAAACAAAACAATGTATTTATTTTTAAATCATAATTAATTATTTTTAATCTATAGTTATTCAATACTCAATACTTTATTACATTCCATATTGTGTACATAGGTGGTATACAATATTTTGAAAATCAATATGGACCTTGTCGGGCACAGCAAAGTTAGGAGAGGGGATGAAGGCTAAATTACAATTCATGGAATTTATTATTATTTGCAGATCTAATAGATGTAATTATGTATGTATATGTTCATTCATCCAGCAGTAAAATTCTTTTGTACATAAAAAAAAATCTATAAATAATTTATAGGTAAGTATTATATTAGGTAGTATTTTTACAAAAACTGATTGATGTAAACGTAACAAATAAATGTATTTAAACTGCATTAAGTGAAGCTTATTCAACACACAATAACTGTAAAATCTTAAAGTAATATTCTCTACTTACACAGGCCGTTAAACGCCATAAGGACACCATATGTCCGACAGTACACTCTTCCGGGGCCGCACTAATAAATTACGAATCATTTTTTAAATATTTTTTTACGAATCTTGTTAGGAAATAATTTAAAAAATAATGGGCGTCGTGTGATGAGATGTTCTGCTGTTATCTACAAAGCACTCATAGATTACAAAGCGTAGAAAGCTTGTGAAGAAGAAGCGTCAAATCGTTTTAGTATATAATAAGGCTAAAGGAGATTTTTTTTTCTTTTGTCAACGGGGAAAATCATCTTTGACGAAACCCGCTCTTGGGTGGGGCGGGAGACAGTGTCAGACTCTTACTGACTAAAAACCCCGCGCCATTCCTTCTAGCCTTCATACCGGGGCACGAGCTCCCTTTCGGACAACCCTGTCCCCAGTAGGCTTCGACCCAGCTGACAACTCCTTGAGGCGCGCGGGAAAAGTGCGCGCCGTCGACGTCTTGGGCTCGGTCCATTACCGGACGATCGGACAGCGAGCTACCCATGGCTCGCCGTCCACGAGCCCGCGTCTACGGTGGCCGGAAATCGGGATCGGAATCCCGGCGACGGCGGCGGCGAGGGCGCCGTTGCCTGATGCGGTCGGCCTCCTCCTTTGCAAGCATTACTGTTTCGCAGAAGGAGGCGATCGCCTGCCATTCCTCCTCGCTCCGGACCATGGCCTCGACCAGGGCCCGGCGCGAGAGGTCTCCGCCGCCGATCGCCCCCATGAGAGCACGGCGATGCTCCGCCCAGGCAGGGCACACCTCGACGGTGTGCTCCACCGTGTCCTCCGGGCATTGCGCACAGTGGCGACACCCGGGCGTCTCTTCCGCTTGAATCCGATGCAGGAACCTCCCGAACTTGCCATGTCCGGTGAGGACCTGCGTCATGCGGAAGGTAAGGACGCCGTGAGGTCTTTCCAGCCACGCCTCAAAGAGGGGCCTTACCGCGAAGGAGGTATTGATTTAGGAGACCAGATGGCGTCTTTTCCAACTCCACTTCGCAAATCCATCCGATGGTATAAAAAGATTGCGATAGATTTGCTTCTGAAAATAGCTCTTATCAATGCTCATGTTTTGTACCAGTCACCAAACGTTATGAGTAAAAGTTATGAGTATACACGTGGATGGGTGGAGAGGGAGGCCAAAGAAAAGATGGATGAATTGTGTGAGATAGCATGACGGGTGACAGGAAAGAATGTTTGTTTGTTATTTGTTGTTGGCATCTTGATGAAGATGATGAGTGAACAGAACAAAAATAAAAGTAACAGATTTTAGAATTGTAATTTTGAATTCTTTTCTAGATAACCAACAAGTAGATGAATCAGCTCCATCAATATCAAAAAGTCAGAAACATATTTTGGTAAAGTTGGACGGTCCATCAAGTAAGACTAGACGAAATTGTGGGGAATGCTACAAAACAAACGTCAAAAACCTAGGTCGCCTACAAGCAAGAAACAAGACGAAAAAAGTGAACACTTTTTGCAATGATTGTCCTGAAAAGCCAATTTTGTGCCTCGATTGTTTCTTTAAAATACATACCTACATCTATTTATCTTTTTAAAAATATTCTAAGGGGCTTATTACACTACGCGTTATTCAGACTCGTTTTTATTTTAACGTAAGAAAGTTGTTATTATTTGACATGACACGAACAATAAAGAAGTTTTAACCAATTTACAACGAGTTCGGCTACTCAACGCTAGATGGCGCTGTAACCAATTTATTCTATTCAGAACGCTAGTGCCTTTGAAATAGATGCCATATTCACCTGCACATGTAATAGGCGAATCTCGCCTGCTGTTGACACACGCGCGATATCTAAGAGGCACTTCCTCTACTTTTCTTTATTCCGTGTGGTCGACGATGGAGCACGCTTGCCTAGAAGTACCTAACCTATTCACCACTTCATATTTGATGATTGTAGGTTTTAAAGACTGATTTCAAGATTTTTATATTTTTTTTTAAGTTTAAAAAGTTGTTGAAATGCCAAACATGTTTGTAATAAATAAGATATCTTGTTAATCTCTTAAATGTTTTATTTTTAAGAGATCAAAATGATTATCTTCCTGCCCTTGTCCCATATTACCTAGTTGTGTTCGGCGCTTCCTTTTATATCTTATTCATAAAATCCATCCATCTTACTTTGGCCAGCCTCACCCTCTTCATCCATCCACATGTATACTCAGAAGAGAGCAATATAACAAAAATAATTCATTATAATCAACGTAAGAACATCCATTTTTAAAAAACCTAGAGCTAAGATGTATAATTTAACTACAACTTTCAAACTAAAATCACGAAAATACTGCAAGCAACCAAGTTTAGACACCAGGGTGTGCATGTCTAGCGTTCTTTTCTGGTTCAGACCGTGAACTTTTTAATTCTTCTTACGCAGCCCTCTCACGTCAGAATTTTTGTAGGACCCATTTTGTATATTTGTAACATTGTTCTGTATTTCTGACCAACTTTTCCTAGGACATTTTTTTTACGGTGGGCAAAAATCATCTTATGACAACCCCCGCCCTTAGGTGGAGCGGGAGATAGTGTCAGACTCTTACTGACTAAAAACCCACCCCGTTCTTTCTAGCCTTCAAACCAAGGCACGAGTTCCCTTTCGGATAACCCTGGCCCCGGTAGGCTTCGACCCAGCTGGGCCTCTGCAGTTGCTGACAACTCCTTGAGGCGCGCGGGAACAGTGCGCGCCGTCGACGTCTTGGGCTCTAGGATATGTGCGTTGCACTATTTATAAATACAAAATATTTTTTTTTATCACTATGTTCTATTTTTCTCCTACAAAAAATCTGCCACCGATTATCGGACGTAGGCGAGCAGCCTTAGTCTGAAGGCAAAAGGTATATTAAGATGAGTATTATAGTTTATGTAATATTCTTACAAAAACTAATTGTGTTAATAAAGCAAATAAATGTATCCAAACTGCATTAACTGAAGCTTATTTTACACACCTCTATATAATCTTTGCATATAGTGACCATCTCATTTCTTTTTTTAAATAGAGGAGCCGTTACTGCAGTTTATGCCCAGCAACCGTGGAGGCACAATCCTCATATACAAAGATAACTCCTATGTGCAGATGAACAGCAAACTCCGATGGTACTGCTCCAAGAAAGCCGCAGGATGCAAGTCGCGTGTGGTGGTGACAGAAGAGGGAGAGTTTGTTACAGAACTGGGGGAACACAATCACTCGCCTATTATGCAGAACTTGTAATTGTACATAAATCTGTATACATACACCCGATTTTTTAAAAAGCTAGTTACATATATATATATCGAACCGTTTTAGAAAGAAAGTCTAAAACGTCTACGTACGTGTCTAAAGGTCTGCTGGAAGAAATTTCGTTTGAAATAAGCAGTACCTTTGTACTCTTCTTTCTGTATTTGTTAATTTAATTTTTTAAGTGTTTGTGTGTACATAAATGAATAAATAAATAAATAAATAAATAAAGTCATAAACGATAGTTTGTGTAAAAAAGCGAAAAGGTGGATTGGGATTGAATTTTCTTCCTTTGATATCATTCTAAAAAAATATGTAACTAATTCATATGACTACAGATCCAATAGAATAGCTATTAAGTAACTTATTTTCATAAATTATTTTTGATTATGGACTTTAGTTTTTTTTTTTAATCCAAAATAAGGATATTATAAGTTTAACCTCGAGGTGGGTGTATCTTTCTAAAAAGCCAAAAGACTTGGGAATTTTGTGTAATATTTAATAATTAAAAATATACTTTGATACTTTTTATAAGGTTCTTCTATTTGTAAACAATGATCAAGATCTCCTAATCAACCTTGATTATTGAACTAGTGTTGACTACATCAGATTAAATTTTACTCTAATTATAATTACCCAAGTCGTTTGCCTTTTTAGACAGACTACGGCATCGTAGTTCTTAACCGAGTGAACCGATTTAAATGCGGTGTTTTTATTATTGAAAAGTAGGTATAGTTAATAAGTATGTAGTAATGAAGTATGTTAGTAAGTTTAGCAAGTAAGTAATGTGTAAGTAGTTTGTAAGCTTAGGGTTGTTCCCTAAGGCGGTTATCACACTGCCACGCAATACGCAGCGTAACGCGTGCACAGTGCAGGTTTTTTTATGCATTCACGCGCGTAGGTCCGTTTTATAAATTCACGCAGGCACGCACTCATTTCATACAAAATCAGGCCCGGTACTACGAGACTCAGTGTGCCATACCTCGGCCCGCACTCATGCGCGTGATTGCGTCTTTCTCCGCATGTAGGCGCGTGGATACAGTTTCGACTGTGCGTGTTTTCTATACTAACGGAGATACTTACAAGCAACGTTAAGACAAGCATTCACGCACTACGCTGTGGGGTGCGTGGCAGTGTGATAACCGCCTAAGTAAATTTGTTTGCAATTTATATAACACTGACTGCAGCAATAGAAGGTCTTCATCTGTGAAAAAAAGACAAATCAAATAAAATAAAGACAAATTAGAAATAAAAATGATACTTGACTAATTTTTTTTAAATGTTATTATAATGGGAAACAAAGGCTTTTTATTTCATTATTGCTTGACTGCGATCCCACCTGATGGTAAGCAGTGATGCAATAATTGATATTGAATCTCAAGTTGTTTTTGAATGTTCATTTATAAGTTTAACAGTTTTATTATACTATATAGTAGGTATTAGACTATATAAAACCTGAACAAATTTTACATTACGTTATGTATGGTTTTTTTGTATTGTTTTACTTTTCATATTTTATCGATTCTTCACATAACCGGCGGGTGGTCTGGGCTTTGGCCAACGGGTCGGTCATCATTTTCATCATTTCAGCCGATACACGTCCACTGCTGGACATAGGCCTCCCCCAAGCGTCGCCACAACGAACGCTCCTGCGCGTCTCGCATCCATCGGCTTCCCGCAACCTTCACCAGGTCATCAGACCACCTTGTTGGAGGCCTTCCAACGTTGCGTCTTCCGGTACGCGGTCGCCACTCCAGAACCTTTCGGCCCCAACGGCCATCTGTTCTGCGAGCAATGTGCCCTGCCTATTGCCACTTAAGTTTGGCAATTCTTTGCGCTATGTCGGCAACCTTAGTTCTCCTGCGGAAGTCTTCATTTTTTATTCGATCACGCAAGGTAACCCCGAGCATAGCCCTTTCCATTGCCCTTTGGGTGACTTTAAGCCTTCTGATGAGGCCCATTGTGAGCGACCACGTTTCGGAACCATATGTCATCACTGGCAGGTCGGTGGCAGGTCGGGTCGGTGTCGGTCAATAAAGTAGTAGTTTAGTTAGTATATTGTAACTTTGACGATACAAATTGGGAATAAATAAATTATTAATAATTTTAGATTTAAATAAAGATTATGAGTAAATATTGGTTTTTTAATAGAAAAGCTTTCCGTGAAATCATTTTTCTGTCGCATATCTTAGTCATAACCTTACTAAACAGACGTCGCCTAAGCAATCGTGATTGAAATTTATCAATCATCCAAAGATCATTGATCAAGGTGTCCACTTCAGGTGTCATGTCTTACCATTTGCTTTGAGGTGGAATATATCATCAAATAATTTATTTCGCTTTCGGTGAAAAGAGAGAGAGAGGGTCTGACACTCTCTCTCTTTTCTTCTCTTTCTTCTCTTTTACTAACTAATACCCATTTGTGAACCTTTAGTTGCCCTTTGCGTTTTAGGACCACGAAAACATTTTCAAACAATCCTGCAACCGTAATTTCATACCTGGCGCAAAGCTCTTTGTCTTTCTTTATTAAATCGTTTTTTTTTTTATATTTCAGAAAATGTTCCCGAGTTCCTGCGTTATTACCGACAGTACCGCAAAGCCAATCCTGAGCGTTTCCCGACAAAAAAGGAACAAAAGGCTCCTGCGAATCCTGTAGGCAGAGTCAGCGATATTCTTAAGTCAATAATTAATAGTAAAAAGAAGGGAGGTTAATGCAAGTACCCGGAACTATGATAGGCGTCAGATAGGTTTAGACCACTGTCGTTACTATCCTTTTATTGGCCAAGTGTGAGCTTCTATAACTGCACCCCTAGAAACTAGATACCTATAAGTTTTGCGCCCCTCCAGGGACTGCGCTCCTTGCCTGGGCACCGCTGGCACCATTTCATTTCATTTGTTCGTAAACAATTTGTATTGTGTTGAATCGAAGAACAAATATGCAAGCAAAAAAAACATACAATATAAAAAAAAAACAAAAATAAGATACAATTCTGAAAAACATTCAAATAAGGTGTCAAGCGGTTCCAAATAATATATAATGTCAAGCGATCTATTATAATGTAATACAGTTTTAATTATAATGTCAATAAATATAAAATATCGAAGCATGATTCTAAAAGTATACGATGTCAAAAGATAAGTTAATTAAAAATATAGTAATTATATAAGTTATTTAAAATTCTAAATTATATAATGTCAAATGATTATACAATTAATTTATTATTGTGAGTCATTAATTCTGATATGTTATAAAGACATTTTTCTAATAAAAAAGTAAATAATTTAGCCTTAAATAATTAGGTGTTATAAATCAATGCCAATGTCAGACGGAAATTTATTGAATATTTCTACAGCTTTATACTTATTGCAATGTTCTACTACGTTAAGTTTAGGTACTATTTGTGGTTTACATTTTTTCTTCATGTGATCTCTCTAAGGGTGTTACCACACCAATCGATCGATCATCGTTCGATACTCTCTATCGACGTCGTTCGACGTTGATTGATTGGTGTGGTAGCTTTAATTGATCGATGGATACCGGTCGATAAACCAATCGATCGATTTCCGGTCGATGGCATCGGTCGACGTTGATCGATTAACCCCGGCTATATTCCATCAGTTTCTTTCGAAATGTATTCACAAGTGGACGCATTCTACCATCGATCGACAATCGATCGGTTGGTCTGGTAGAAACTATCGATTTACGTCGACTAATCCATTCTACCATCGATAGATGGCATCTATCGAAGATCGATCGACTGGTGTGGTAACACCCTAATCTCCCGTTCCTCTTGTGATTCGAACTGATGTATATACTTGGCAAAATGACTTAGAGGAACTACGTATAGACTAGGAACTGTTAATATTGCTATCTTTTAAAGTAATCTCTGCATTTTGTGAAATTTTGACTAGCTCTTATGGCACGTTTCTGGAGGATGAAAGCTTTCTGCCTGTTGTAAGTATAAGTATTTCCCCATAGTATGATGCTATTCCTTATCCCAGACTCGACTAGCGCATAATATACGGTCTTAAACTGTTCTTTCTATATTTAATTCTTCTCTAAGGCTCCTAAGTGCGTGACATGCTGACGATATTGATGATTCAATAACAGTAAGCTCCGGTTTCCGATTTAAAAGCGAATGTTTGATTGCCGCTAAGAACTTAACCCTGTGTACCAATTCAATGTAGTCACTATTTATTTGTATATATAGTTTATAATTATATTTAATACTAGCTTTGCCCGCGCGGCTTCGCTCCCGCTCTTCCCTACTCCACCCTACTATACCCAACTCTACCCTACTCTACCCTACTCTACCCTACTCTACCCTACTCTACCCTACTCTACCCTACTCTACCCTACTCTACCCTACTCTACCCTACACTACCCTATTTTTTTTTCCATAAGAACCTTCTCCTCACAATAACAATCACAACAAAAAAAAATCAGCCAAATCGGTCAAGCCGTTTTCATGCCAAGTCGTGACAACGGAAAACGGGGGTCATTTTTATATATATAGATTATATAATAAAGATTTTAATTTTTATTCAAATTGTAATTATGTTGTTTATATGATTTTTTTTATTTTTATTGTAATGAAGTGTTTTGACTGATTTAATATTTATTTTTATTCAAATTGTAATAAATTATGTTGTTAATATTATTTTATAATTATAATGAATTGTTTTGACTATAATTATGGATCAATGTTATCTGAATTAAATGTTTTATTTTTTATTATTATTACGAGCCGTAGTCTTAAATAACATAGGGTTAGTTTTGCTTGTATTTAATATTAAGTAGTTGTAGCTATAAACCACTAGCAAACCTTTTCGCTTATAATGTTTGTATTTAAAGTCTATTCTACCATAATCATCCTAGTTACGGCAGTGAATTTGCCATAAATTACATTGACCTAACAATTTTTATTTAAAAAAACGGAAATAAAGACCTAAGGCTGTTCTTAATCGACATCTATCTTGATCATTTACATCTGGTAAAAAAGAGTCACTATTGTTCAGGATATCCACAACGAACGGCCCGGTGCGTCTTGCATCCATCGGATTCCTGCGACCCTCAGTAGGTCATGAGTCCACATTGTGACAGGCTTTTTTATACTGCGTCTTATGATACGCGATCGGTACTCCAGTACCTTTCAGCTCCATTGAACATATGTTCTGCGAGCAATGTGCCTTGTCCAGTGTCCACTGCCACTTAAGTTGGGTGATTCTTCGGGCTTTGTCGGTCACCTTGGTACTCCTGTTGATATCTTCATTCCTGATTTGATCATGTAAGAAAACTGTGAGCGTAGCCCTTTCCGTTGCCCTTTGAATGATTTTAAGCCTTCTGATGAGGCACATTGTGAGCGACCACGTTTCAGAGCCATATGTCATCACTGGCAACACGCACTGGTCAATGTACTTTATGGCAAATTCATCTGTCGCCTACCATAATATGAAGGTGAAAGCCAATTTTCAAAGGAACTGTAGAATGTTTTTCCTTCGACATCTATCTTTAACAAAAATAAATAAAAATACTTCTGATTTACTATTTGCCATTATACAATAAAAATACATAAGTATTCTATTTGTTTCATTCTTTAGCAATGTATTAGTCCAAAGTATTTTGTATAAAAAAAAAAAGATTTTAAATTTTGTTCCGATTTTTCAGAAAAATACGTCGGTTACGACGTCATTCACCTCGCGGGCGGAAAATCTCTTATAATGTACCAAGATTACACGTTCTCTTATCAAGGACCTAAACATGTAAAGCTGTATCTCTACTGCTCCAAGAGACTTTCTGCAAAGTGCGCTGCGAGGTTGAAACTGGATAAGGAAGGCCATCTGGTGGAAGCATATACAGATCATAATCATCTACCCCCAAAATATAGGAAATTGAACAATGGAATGTTTTTTAAAATCAATTAAAAGGTTCCTTTTCTACACACCTATCGTCAACATCGAGCATGGTTTAAAAGCTTGTTGCGTCATCTAACGAAATCTAACGCGATGTTTGATGTAGAGGCAATGCTAAAAAAGAGTGATAACGCCTGAAAACGGTAGTTAGTACGCAACACCGACTACTACCTACAGGTCATTGGACTCGCTCAGCTGACGTTTTTTTTTTTTAATTTCGTACATGCGTAAATTAATACGAGTTTAAAAAAAAAGGTACTTTATTTTTTAATTTTATCGTTACTAATCGATAGTGTTCCATGTACCGGATCGACCCTCCACGGGTTTAAAACGATCAAAATTTTGCGAAGAATAGAATGTGATTTTTCAATCCCTCTGGTAGTTCCAGAGATTAGAGCGTTTAAGCCAACAAAAAACTCTTTCACTTTATTGTATTAATAATAGAATAATGTTTATTGTACCTTAAAACTATTCATCATCACATCATATCAGCCGAAAGACGTCCACTGCTGGACATAGGCCTCCCCCAAGCGTCGCCACAACGACCGGTCCTGTGCGTCACGCATCCATCGGATTCCCGCGACCCTGACCAGGTCGTCGGTCCACCTTGTTGGAGGCCTTCCAACGCTGCGTCTTCCGGTACGTGGTCGCCACTCCAGAACCTTTCGTCCCTATCGACCATGTGTTCTGCGTGCAATGTGCCCTGCCCATTGCCACTTAAAACTATTATATAATCATTAATATTGTCTGTCAAACTAGATAGAACCTGTATCTTGTATTAGTATAGATGTAATGTAGAATTAAAGTATAGAAAGAAAGTATGTTTGTCTATTTATTACTTCATCGCGGCTCAACAGCTGAGTGGATCGGGATGAAATAATCTCGTCCTGAAATAGGATAGAATATTTTTTTCTTTGGGATTATTTACATAAAAATATCATGCGGTCGAAACTATTAACAGAATCTAGTCTAACATAATGTAATTCATTACCAACCAGTGGCCATTTTCTTGTTAGATGGCGCTGAAGTTGAAATATATATATAATATTTTTTTATATTTTATTGATTTATTAATGCAATTTAATTCTTTATAATAATTTACATTATAATAATTTACAATTATGAATGTATTAATATATATTTCAATAATTTACAATATCTAATTAATTAATTTATTAATGTAATTCAATAATTTTAGCAATGTTTTAATAATTTCTATAATCTCAATATATCTTAAAATTTTCAAGTCTGATTTTGTGTATTTGTTTTTTAAATCTTTATTGTAGTTCATCACCACCAATATTATTAAGAGGTAAAGTTCGTTTTTTTACGAGGTGAAGCACCTACTGGTTGTTAAAACTTTTGCACCGATAGAAAGTTGCTTTATTTACGAGGGACATAGGCTATATTTTATGTATATGCGGCTGAAGCCGCGGGCAAAAGCTAGTATGTGGTAAATATTAATAATGTAAAAAATATGGATACTGTCAGCTGTCAGGCACAGAAATACTAACTTGATGTATCAATGTTAACTTGTAACTTGTGCATATGATAGAACCTGTAAATATGAATTGATAATAAATAAAGAATTACTTTTCCCTGGGGTATAACTTTAGCCCTAGTTTATTACACGGAATATTAGTAAACAAGTTTGTATCGATGTTATTATTCAGGCAAAAATGTACGCGTAATAATTGTTTTTATGTATTTTTATTTAAATGTGTCACATTTTTATTAAATAAACTATATTCTATTCTATTCTATAGGTACCTCAGGGTCAAATTAACCCACTTTTACGATACGTGTTTTTTTGGCAGTATGTTAGTAAGACGTATTGTATTGTACTGCGAGTAATTTAAAAGTATAATGTAGGTAAACTTCTTCGTACAAGATTTTTGTTTAAACCTAGAATAAGGTGTAAAATGTACATACCTACTACTACTTACTTATTAATTAGGTTCATACATGTGTTACGATCTGATCATGTTTGTGGGTCCAACTTGTTCAGTTATCGCACAGGTTTGGAAGAGGAAAAGGGAGGCTTTTGCGCAGCACTTGGACACAAATTAGGCCAGTAAAAGGTAAAAAAGTATCATTATAGTTTTATTTTGATTATCTTACCTTCTTTTGTGAACTTCCCATGTTATTTTTTCAAATTGTTTAGACTCTAACCCATATTCCTTTATATTATTATACATGCAGTATTAACAGAAATTTTTAAAACTGAGTTTTTTTTTATATAAATGCCCCGCTCGCCACGCCGCTCGCCACTAAAACCAATGTCGTGACCATACCGTAAGTGATCCCGCACACGGACCACAAAAAAGTTAGAAGCTGCTACAAAAAAAAAACTAGAAGCGGCCACAAAAAAAAGCTGAAGCGCGCGACAGCTTGTGGCCGGAGAAGCTAGAAGCAGCTTCTAGCTTTTTTGTTGTGACGGCACCATCGCACACGGGTTACAAAAAAAGACCACCTAAAGATAAAAAAAAGAAACTAATTGTCTCCCGCCAAAGGTCTCAACTCTTTCAAGGTGGTGTTATCATGACATGGACTCACGCTTGTGTTTCGTTGAAAAAAAGAAACTACCTTTGAATCGTGGGCACCTATCGTCTCGCCCACTTTATTATTTCATGTTGCTTTTTAGATTTAAAAGCTCACTGTTCTTAGGTTGAATAACTTACTCAAAATAAAATATTTTTGCTTACAGATTACATTGAAAAGCTGCCAACCTCCCGCGGCCATATTTACATGTACAAAAACTTTTCTTTCTCAAATCGAAATGGAAATGTTTTGTATTGTTCGAAGTATAAGCGACGTGGCTGCCCAGCTAGAGTGAAGGTTGATAAATATGGAAATATCTTGCAAGCGAACACAGACCATAATCATGCTCCTCCAACGTATCAAGAGATTGGTGGACTGTACGTTTGTGTTACATGATGAAGCATGAGGAATGATCTTTGGCTCTAAAATCACCTCTTTCAAGTGTGTTAAAACCAGACTTATTTACCTTTTTTTCTGCTTTGCATGAGTGTGATTAGGTCTGCCATCTGTACCACAAGTCAGATGAGAAATGGGCTAAATAAACCACGAAATGGGTCCCATTGAACGCCAGGTGACAACGCGACAGACTGAGGTGAAGACAATGGGTCGAGTTCGACTCCTGATGAAAGATCTGGTCCGCAATTACAGAAACTGTGTAATTTAGAAGAGGGGGGAGAGAAGATTTCATCTAACTAGCCTATACTCATTAGCACAAAATATATAGGTACAGAAGTCAATCTACATACAAAGCGCTCTCGAGGAACGCACACATAGACACCGCTCACGGACACGATATCTCGGTAGCGTCTCGGCCCACTCGTCGAATAGTTCCGGCTTAAACGCTCATTAGTGTGCGTCCACCGAGCATAGGTATAAAAAGTGAAGTACATACTTGAGATTGACTTCTGTACCCACTATAATGTATGTTGGTTCTAATATGCCAATAGAGTAGTTAATGGCCTGGCTTCTATCAACAATTTTCTTTTGTTTTATTTTTATTTTGTTGAAGCTTAAAATGGGTCAAGAGAAAATGCGGTTACATTACACTGTGTTCCAAATTAGAATAGGATCGATTGCCATTTGTGACGTCACGTCATACTGTCAAATTGAACAATTAATAGAGTGAGCGAAACAAGTCATTTTTTATTAAATTTAATTTATTTACGATAAAGTTGAATCAGAATCCAGTTATTCAATTGTGCTCATCTCTGAATTCTTCAACTTTGCCAAATTTCTTGCGATTTGACATTATGGCGTTATGTTGTAATATTCCCACTGCTGCACTGCTGGGACTCAGGCCTCCTCACTAGGAGAGGGAATAGGCCGTAATCCACCACGCGGGCCCAGTGCGGCTTGGTGAATGTCACGTCTTCGAATTTTTGGTTCTAGGACATGCCGGTTTCCTCACGTTTTCCATTTCCATGTTTTCCTATACGGTGATGAAATAAGTTACTCTTAAGACGGGATAGTTACCACTCGGCCACCACTGCTCCCATGGGATGATCAATGTGGCTTCGTAAATTGCAATATGTGTAAGCGTTCCTAGGTATTATATCTAGTAAAGACTAGACTTATAAATACTCGTACTAATAAAAAAGTACAGCAGTGAACATTAATAACCATCGATTTATGTTTGTGTCAATGTAAATAACATGTTTGTGTTTCAACATATTCTGTCTGTCATTTAAGAACCTAAACCTACAGAACCTGGTATTTTATATTTTATTTTAAGTGGAGAAAACTTTTCATTGCAATCCAGGCGGAATTTTCCCGAGCTGCAGGCGAGGGTGTTATGGACCCGAGTGCTGCAGTGAGTGAATTTCCATCTGTATCAACCGCCGTTTTTCAACACACGAAGAAATAAATAATCGGGGTTCGACTTGCGACTCGTGGTCGCTTAGCAATAAATACAACCTATTGTGGCGGAGGCGAGCTCGTGCACTTTTTTTCACTAGTGCGCATAACAGTAAATTGCAAGCCTAAAAGCGGTGTAAGAGCGGGATTTCGAATAAGTGTATTATTAGAAAAGATTTTTTTATGTGATGCCATAGAGTAGGGTCACCTGATAGTAGTGAAATTGATTAGTACCCCGTCTTTATATTATCTGTAACGCAATTTTTATGTCATACTAAAACCGCTGAAAATATATTAAAAAAAAAATTACAGTAATTTACAAAAGAAAAAACTTTTTCTTACAGATCGAATTGAACGTATCCTAACTAACAAAGGCGAAGTCATAATCTTTGGAAACCATTCATTCTCATATAAGCATGGCACAAGTACCACGAGTACCCTCTATTGTTCCAAATATGTCAAAGGAAGATGTCCGGCGAAACTGAAGATTGATAAATTTGGAAATGTCTTGATGGTGCACGCTGATCATAATCATGCGCCTCCGAAGCAACAAATAGATTGGTACAGAACACATTCTACAGATAAAACTGACTAATTGAGAACTGGGTAAGCCAGAATACTCTATTTCCTTAGTCCTTTTTGACCTTGGTAAAATAGGGTAGTTTCCAGGGTCAAAATAACTACTTTTTCTTTAGTCCGTATTTTAGATTATAAAAAAATATTGAACACGTATTTTTCTTTTTTTGATTTAACAAAAAATAACAAAGTTACGTGTAACGTCACCCCGTGCGAAAAGATGCGGCACGGCGTGACGTTACACGTAATTTTAATGGGCTATATCTTCATGACATTGGTCAGTTTTGGTTTAATTTACAAATAAACAAATACGTGTCCTTTATTTTTGAATAACCTAAAAAACGGAATAATAAATTTTTTTACGGCAACTAGCCTATTAAGGCAGAGCAAAGCACACAGACACCGCTCACGGACACGATATCTCGGCTCAATCGCTTGCTCGCACTCGTACAGTTCGGCACAATGCGCTGAAGCTAGCGCGACTGTAGAGTGTAAATATAAAAAGTGAAGTACATACATGAGATTGACTTCTGTACCTATCCATTTTGTGCCCGAAGTATCAGAAAGCAGGTGGAATGTATATTTTTGTAACTAGATGAGTCGAAGTCGTAAAGTAATTTTTTGGCTTATTAATTTGAGTTGTGCGTGTGTTTCAGAATTCTCGGTAACATGTATATTTGAACTCAAATTCAAATGTACATGTTACCGGAAAATTTTAAATAATATTTTTTTAAATAATTTACTGTTTTTTTTTAATTTTGGAAAATTAATAAGATGAACATAACAAGTAATTTTACAAGCTTTTATTTAGTCACCTGTCCCGAGGTTTGTCTGTAATCAAATCTTGCAAATTAAATTTGACCCGCTTTCCGGCTACCGATTGAGTTGAAGTTTTGCATGTATGTGTAAATTAGATGACAATGCAAAATTATTATAACATGGAGCTGATCTGATGATGGAATCGGAGGGTGGTTATAGGAACTTGGTAGTTAAATGACACAACCCTATCGAGTTTGGGCTCGCATAATTCGTCTTGACGAGTATTAATTAAGTATATAGATATACTGAGGTATAAAAGCCTGCTATGAAAAAAATATTTTCATTAAAAACTTGTTTTAAATTTAATTTATTTACAAAAAAAGTTTTATCAGAATCCAGTTCTTTAATTTTGCTCATCTCTGAGTTCTTAAATGTTGTCCAATTTCTTGCGATTTGACAGTATGGCGTGATGTCACATCATGGCAATCGATCCTATTCTCATTTGGAAAGCATTTTAAGTAGAGGAAAAGGTGGTAATGTGGCCCTTGCAGATATTTTGGCCCTCTGACGTATTTATAATTTAGAAATACGCTATCTAGTACAGTGCCGTTACTAGCTTTTTATACGCCCGGTGCGAGCTTCAATAACTGACAAAAGTGACCCTAGACAAAAGTGCAATATGCACAAAAAAGGTTAGATATAAAAATTTTGCGCCCCTCTAGGGACTGCGCCCTGTGCCCGAGCACCGCGTGCACCGCCCTAGTTACGGCACTGATCTAGTATAAAGTCCATGGACTGCGGAGCTCTTGTGATAGCTATCGAATAAAACCAACAAAATCCTTGAGATGGTACCGTACTAACAAAAAAGTACAGTAGTGAACATTAATAACCATCGATTTATGTATGTGTCAATGTTAATAACATGTTTGTTTTTCAACATATTTTGTCTGTCATTTAAGAACTTTAACCTACAGAACCTGGTATTGTATATTTTATTATTATCATCATCATCATCATCATATCAGCCGAAAGACGTCCACTGCTGGACATAGGCCTCCCCCAAGCGTCGCCACAATATTTTATTATAAGTGGAGAAAATTTGTCATAGCAACCCAGGTGGAATTTGCCCGAGCCGCAGGTGAGGGTGTTATGAAGTCGAGCGTCAAATTTCGGAAGAAGAAATAAATAATCGGGGGTTGACGCGCAACTTGTATCCAGCCTGATACGACAGATACATAATTGTGGCGGAGGCAAGCTCGTGCACTTTTCTTCACAAGTGCGCAGAACAGTAAATTGTGTGCCTAAAAGCGGGATTTCGAGTATGTGTAGACCTGATGGTAGATAGGTAATTCATCACCACCACGTCTATCTGGAATGCAATTTTTACGTCATAATAAAAGCGCTGAAAATATATTAAAAATAAAACAATCATTTACAAAAAAAAAATCTTACAGATCGAATTGAACATCTCCAAACTCACAATGGCCGAATCATAATGTACAAAAACCACACTTTCTCATTTAGAAATGGCACAAGTACCCTCTATTGTTCCAAATATGTCCGAGGAAGATGTCCGGCGAAACTGAAGGTTGATAAACTTGGAAATGTCTTGACGGCGAAGTCTGATCATAATCACGCGCCCCCAAAGTATCAGAAAGCAGGCGGAATGTATATTTGTGTAACTAGATGAGTTGATACTGTAAAGTAATTTTTTTGGCTTACTAGTATATATTCTACAGAATAGTTGTTCCGGGTTTGGGAGTATTGTGTATGTGATTTCAAATGTATATATCAGCGGAAAATTGCTGACTCTGTATGATTTTTTTAAAATAAATTACTAGCTGTACCCCCGCGGCTTCGCTCCCGCGGTATAAGTGATAATTGTAACCATTTCACTGTATAAACGACATTTATCAGCATTTAATCAATGTAAATTTTGTCAAATTTCTTGCGATTTGATATGTGACGTCACATCATGGCAATCGATCCTATTCTCATTTGGAATGCATTGTAAGTAGAGGAAAAGGTGGTAATGTGGCTCTTGCAGATATTTTGGCCCTCTGACGTATTTATAATTTAGAAATACGCTATCTAGTATGAAGTCCACGGACTGCGGAGCTCTTGTGATAGCTATCGAATAAAATCAACAAAATCCTTGAGATGGTACCGTACTAACAAAAAAGTACCGTAGTGAACATTAATAACCATCGATTTATGTATGTGTCAATGTTAATAACATGTTTGTTTTTCAACATATTTTGTCTGTCATTTAAGAACCTAAACTTACAGAACCTGGTATTGTATATTTTATTATAAGTGGAGAAAATTTGTCATTCCAACCCAGGTGGAATTTGCCCGAGCCGCAGGCGAGGGTGTTATGAAGTCGAGTGCTGCAGTGTCAAATTTCGGAAGAAAAAATAATAACCGGGGGTTGACGCGCAACTCGTGTCCAGCCTGATACGACAGATACATAATTGTGGCGGAGGCAAGCTCGTGCACTTTTCTTCACTAGTGCGCAGAACAGTAAATTGTGTGCCTAAAAGCGGGATTTCGATTAAGTGTAGACCTGATGGTAGATAGGTAATTCATCACCACCACGTCTATCTGGAATGCAATTTTTACGTCATAATAAAACCGCTGAAAATATATTAAAACCAAAACAATTATTTACAAAAAAAAATTCTTACAGATCGAATTGAACATCTCCTAACTCACCATGGCCGAATCATAATGTACAAAAACCACACTTTCTCATTTAGAAATGGCACAAGTACCCTCTATTGTTCCAAGTATGCCCGAGGAAGATGTCCGGCGAAACTGAAGGTTGATAAATTTGGAAATGTCTTGACTGTGAAGTCTGATCATAATCACGCGCCCCCGAAGTATCAGAAAGCGGGCGGAATGTATATTTGTATAACTAGATGAGTTGATATCGTAAAGTATTTTTTTTGGTTTATTTATTCTACAGAATAGTTGTTCCGGGTTTGGGAGTATTGTGTATGTGAGTTCAAATGTATATATCACCGGAAAATTGCAGACTGTGTATGATTTTTTATTAAATACATTACTAGCTGTACCCCCGCGGCTTCGCTCCCGCGGTATAAATGATAATTGTAACCATTTCACTGTATAAACGATATTTATCAGCATTTAATCAATGTAAATATGTTATTTGAACGTCATTTTAGTAATGTGTAGTTAAATGTGTATTTATTACTAAGTTATAGTTAATATATTATTTAATTTTGAATAGTATGTATGTAATAATGTGGCTGTAAACTTTAGCTATAAACCTTGTGGACTTACAATAAAATATCTGTAAAATATTTGTTCATAATTATTATTAATACTAGGTGTTAAAATAACGGATCGCGTTCGAAACACTACTGCCTGCTCTCCAAAACGCAGATCATTGACGTGGCTCAGAAGGCTGCCCAGATTAAGTGGGGCTGGGCTGGCAATGTTCGCGACATGCTCATCGATGGTGAGCCAGTAAAACCCAAAGTTGATGCCCTGAAATCTTAAGACGGCGTCGCGGCAGACCAATAAGTAGATGGCGGATGGATTTAGATGTCTCTCTTAGGAATTGGCAATAAGTGGCTCAGAGCCGAGACCAATGGAAGGAGACCTTTGCTCAGCAGTGGGACAGCATAGCCTAGATATAATAATAATACAATTAATACCTATTTACAGACTATGATACACTAAGATACATCGAAACTTCTCAAAACATTGGCCTAGTGATGTATCAAAACTACACGTTTTCATTCATCGACAGGACTAAGAAATACCTCCGATGTTCTAAGAGGACTCGGGGGAAATGCGAAGCGAGGATACAGTTGAACGAGGATGGAGACATCATATTAGCTGAAACTACCCACAACCATCCGCCCCCTAAATATGTTAAGATGAACGGACTGTACTTGAAAATTGGTTGAAAGTTCGTACAAGTAATTAAATGTACTTATCGACGGTGAGGTGCCAATAAGGTTTCAAATGTTGGAGTCAAGAATCCACAAAAACAGAAAAATTCGTTTAATTTATTGGGGAGCCAAAAATTAGTACTTTAGTAACCCCCGACAAAATAGAAGGATTTATAAGTTTGAGGTGCCAGTGTATCTGTGTGTCTGTATGTCTGCCTATGGCATCGTAGCGCCTAAGCGAATGGATCGATTTTGATGCAGTTTTATTTTAAAATGAGGCAGACGTTAACGAGATGGTTCTTAGATCTGTTCAGGTATTCGAGGCCGAATGTTCTAATAATAATAATTGCGTTCATGTCAAAAAGAAAGATTGAAAAAATAATAATAACAAGTATTTCCGCATTTTAATGTAATGATTAATGAAGTTACAACAAAAATCTACTTCGGAAATTTTACTAAAACATCCGGAAAAATACCTTTCGAATACCGTAATTAGAGATAATAGAAAGACAATGAGAGAGCGAACGCGCCCGCGTTCGCTTGGGGTTAAGAATCAAAGCGATAAACAGTGATTTCTTGCAAAATACCACTTAGCCGGTATTGGCACTTCACCGTATATGTAAACTAGGTGCATTATTATATTGAAAAAATTCGAGAGTGCATTTTACTACAGTAAAATTGTAATTTTTTAGTTTAGATCATTCGTGTTGTCTATGTCGTTTTTTTAGATCATTCGTGTTGTCTATGTCGTTTTTTTAGTGTGAGAATTGATGTTGTGATAAACCTAATAGTCCAAGATCCTAAAGCTGTCTGACGTAACTTATTTTCACATAGATGAAACCCTAGTTTTTCAGTAGTGTCTTTTTTTCGCGATGGGAAAATCATCTAATGACATCAATCGCTCTTGGGCGGAGCTCCTTCTTGCCTTTCGCACCGGGCCCGAGCTTCCCTTTCGGATAACCCTGGCCCCAGTAGGCTTCGACCCAGCTGGGTGTTGGTGCCGACAGCTCTTTGAGACGCGCGGGGATCGGAATCTTGGCGGCGGCGCTGCGAGCGCCGCCGTTGCCTGATGCGGTCGGCCTCCTCTTTTGCTAGCATTACTGCTTCACAGAACGAGGCGAGCGCCTGCCACTCCTCCTCGCTCCGGACCATGGCCTGCATCAAGTTCCGGCGCGAGAGATCGTCGTCGCCGATCGCCCTCACGAGGGCACGGCGATGTTCTGCCCAAGCGGGGCAGACCTCTACTGTGTGCTCCACCGTGTCTCAGTAGCGTCTCATGTGCTCCACAAGCACACAGGTATTCAAAGTAAATAACGCCACTAAAAACATAAGGTTTCATCCATGTGAAAACAAGTTATGTAAAAGGCAGGGATCGTAGTATATAAAGCTCTGGACAAAGTGGCATCTATCAGCGATAACGATTTTGTCGAAAGTGTAAATTTACATAAACAGTTTACAAAGTCACTTTGTAATACGCGGGGATCGTTCGGTCCATGGCCCTCTACGGGGCGCCGGTGTGGGCGCCGTCGCTGGCAAAGCGACCGGCGTCCATACTGAACGCCTGCCAGAGGGTCATGGCAATACGGATGGTGCGGGGTTACCGCACGATCTCCCGCGAAGCGGCGAGCCTTCTGGCTGGCCTACCACCGTGGGATCTGGAGGCAACAGTCCTTGCACACATGCACGACATGCGCGTGGAGATGCAACGCCGGGGTGAAAGTCCACTGCCGCAACATGTCAAGGCATGGCGGACAGAGCTCCGGCGGGATCTCATGGTGAAATGGCGTCAACGGCTATCGCAACCCAGTGCTGGGCACGCCACGATTATGGCGGTAAGTACCCTCTTTGAGGCGTGGCTGGAAAGACCTCACGGCGTCCTTACCTTCCGCATGACGCAGGTCCTCACCGGACATGGCAAGTTCGGGAGGTTCCTGCATCGGATTCAAGCGGAAGAGACGCCCGGGTGTCGCCACTGTGCGCAACGCCCGGAGGACACGGTGGAGCACACTGTCGAGGTGTGCCCTGCCTGGGCGGAGCATCGCCGTGCCCTCGTGGGGGCGATCGGCGGCGGAGACCTCTCGCGCCGGGCCCTGGTCGAAGCCATGGTCCGGAGCGAGGAGGAATGGCAGGCGGTCGCCTCCTTCTGCGAAGCAGTAATGCTACCAAAGGAGGAGGCCGACCGCATCAGGCAACGGCGCCCTCGCCGCCGTCGCCGGGATTCCGATCCCGATTTCCGGCCACCGTAGACGCGGGCTCGCGGACGGCGAGCCATGGGTAGCTCGCTGTCCGATCACCCGGTAATGGACCGAGTCCAAGACGTCGACGGCACGCACTGTTCCCGCGCGCCTCAAGGAGTTGTCAGCAACAGGAGGGGCCCAGCTGGGTCGAAGCCTACTGGGGACAGGGTTGTCCGAAAGGGAGCTCGCGCCCCGGTATGAAGGCTAGAAGGAACGGCGCGGGGTTTTTAGTCAGTAAGAGTCTGACACTGTCTCCCGCTCCACCCAAGAGCGGGTTTCGTCAAAGATGATTTTCCCCGTCGACAAAAAAAAAAAGTCACTTTGTAAAGGAGTTTTTAATTTATGAACAAGATAATGTTAGTATATTCATGAGTGCTTTTCAGTAGCATAGGTATTTAGGTTTTTTTTAAAACCAGTCATTTTGTCTATGTCAAAATATTTTTATAAGTGTTTTAGAGTAAGTGAATATAAATATGTAAACAATACCTCAATTAGTGGAACATCTAAGCATTGTGATCGAAAACACCCGAAGATATGCCCAACCTGACAAGGGAGGAGTTTTAATTTTATTAGTAATTTATTACGAATAAATTAACAAAGATATGAAAGAAGCATTAAAATATCAACAAGGCAGAAAGTTAAAGAACTCGAAAGTTGCGCTTCCAAGAATAATTTCTTTTTACGTGTCGCGTCGCCCCAATGTGACGTCACGCGACTCTTTACCATTGATTTCATCGAATTTTTAGTCTAGATTGACTGAAGTGCAACGATCTCATTTAGATCCAATGACAACATTTCATTTATCATTCCAAGACTGCAATCGTTGTGTCCGTAAAGTTACATGCATAATTTTTCAGGAATATATTGATGGATTGAAAAAATCTTTTCACTAATTTTTTCGTTTTGGTTTATATTTTAACTAGCTTTTGCCCGCGGCTTCACCCGCGTACATAATCCCAGGATAAAAAGTATCCTATGTGTTATTCTGGGATATGGTCTACTCGTGTACCAAGTTTCATCGAGACCCGTTCAGTAGTTTTTGCATGTAAGAGTAACAAACATCCATACATCCATCCATACATACAAACTTTCGCATTTATAATATTAGCAGGATATTAGTAGGATTTCATTTCTTTAGATAAGAAATAAACAAAGTCATGAAACTAGTCCGTCCCATAAGGATACAACCTTCTTTCATAGAGATTGTTCCGAGCAATTTGTATGATAACAAGACAGACCGACTGTGGTCTTGACTATACATGTGGACAGATACAAATATCTGTCAACACGTCATTCAATACATAATACAATTACAATATATATACCGTTTTCTAAAGGAAATATCATCGCAAATTAATGTTACCAACCTGTGTCGTGTTTAGATTTAATTAGATTTTAATATCAAACAGATAATATATTACATATTATATAATATTATATCGCTTTATAGTCATATAAATGTTGTGCTTTTTTAACAAAATGTAATAATTATTTAACACAAATTATACAAAAAAAAAATTAACAAAAAGGGCTAGTCTTTTTTTCGTTCTTTTCTTTATTTAGAACTGTTAATAATATCATCATCTTGGTGTAGATCTTTAGAAAATATTATAAAATACTAGCTTTTGCCCGCACGGCTTCGCTCACACTCTTCCCTACTCTACCATACTTTACCCTAGACTACTCTACACTATTCTATACTCTACCCTACTCTACTCTACCCTACCAAACTTCACATAAACCATCTACTAAATAGTCCAAACAAAGCCTAAAAAATTGGTTTGGATAGGTGAGCCCGTTCTTGAGTTATAAAATAACAACGAAAAGTGGCATTGATTTTTATATATATAGATTGGAAATATGGTTAAAATTTTGTGAACATTCCCAAAGAATTGTGAAAGTTAGAGTCAGAATTTGTGAAAGTCAAAATAGTGAGTTTATGGACTGCTAAGTTGGGCCCTTAGTTTCAATTAGAAGATTGAAAGTCCACCTATATCGGGTATAGTAGTAGTTTCATCCAGTGCAAAATGATCTAGTTAAACTACTGTTTTATTTCTTTGGTAATAAATGGTTTAATAAGTCTACTTAATGACATTTGTATTAGTACTAATACTTTTTTTTTCTTTTTAGTGTTACTCCTATCAACCAATTTCGACGAATCTGATTGGGATAATACAAATGAGTTGGTCGGTGAAGAACTTAATTCAGCCAGTAATTTGACGTCAGAATATGACTCTCCAAGTTGTAGTGTAAGAAAAAAAAGGAAGCGAATATTGAAAAAAAGGAAAAAGTGCACTGAAAATTGGCTTGATAACAGAAGAAAAGCTTTATGTAACTCTGGCCAGGAATACATCAGTCGAAATGGCAAAGTTCACAGTAAAAGAGAACTACGCCCTTGTTGTAACCCCTCTTGCAAATTAAAATGTCCTGAGAAATTTGACCTAGAAACACGCCAAAATATACATCAAAATTTCTGGAAACTAGCGGATCATTGCAAACAATGGGAGTATATCAATAAGTTTACTAAAAAACAAAATAAAAGACGTATCACAACGGACGGACCTTCTAGAAGACAATTCACCATCAAATATTTTTTACCGCTACAAACAGATAACATATCCAAAACGCAACAGGTTTGTCTCAAAACCTTTATAAATACCTTGTCTATTACTGATCGATTTGTACGCACAGCTCATAGTAAAATTAGTCAAGAAGGGACTACGTTACCGGATAATAGGGGCAGACGAAAAAAAATAATAAATAGAACAATAAATTAAAAACAAAATAAACTTATAATAATAAACGGGCTGATAACAGATGATGCCATCAGTGCCACATCTAATAAAATTTTAATTCGTACATCCATGTTGTTTGGTTAACGTGCGATTGAGTGCTGTTTAGGATTACTCATTTTGTTTTATTTTTTTTATTTTGTTTTGTATACGTTTATCTGTGCCCTCTAATTAGTTTAGACAGTGTTTCTCAGTAAGTGAATTATGTATGCAATTCTTTATGAGAAATAAAGTTATTCTTAAACCTTAATTATTATGGTGGTTTAATGTATAAGCACTTTTTTTTTAATTTTGTAAATACCTAATAACTTTGTATAAATTTTGTAACATGTAGCTATGTAGGTTTGTAGGGTACTACATGACTAATTTAACAATTTTTATTCAGTATATATTATTGCGATATTGATTCTACTATGTGTATGTATATAGGAAGACTGGTAATTAGTGACCGATAATTATACACGTGATTGTACTCATGTATAACTTTCCCAAATTAACTTTTTTCTTTTATATATAGGCTTTTATATATACCTAGTACCTACACTGATTACATACACCGATGGGTTTGCAAGCGGCGCAGGTGCACTCTTACTGTTGTAGGTAAGGTACATGAGACAAAGGCGTTATGTGGCTAACAGCTGAGAGGACGCAGGCGCACGCGCGAATTTGGTCGAACAGCTGTTTTGTTATTCTGATAAAACCAAAGAGTATAAAAATAAAGTTTCTTTGGGAAAGTTGTTTGTAATCATGAGTACAATCACGTGTCTAAGTATCAGTCACTAATTACCAGTCACCCTATATATATTTATGATAGTATAATTTCATATTGTAGATTTTATTGATAATTGTTTTATTTGTAGGTACTCTTCTTTTTTCCTTTCAAGTTTAGGCGTGGTGTCTACATCACTTTTTTTCCAATTCTCCTTTCGTAGAGTATAAGTAATGTAAGCTATTTCTGTAGAATTAAGCATCATTTGTTTGCCTATATTTCTGCTTCTGTCTTCTTTTCTTTTATTATATAAGTATGTACATAAATTTTTAAATAAATAAATGAGCATGGCAGTTGAGTTTGTTATGCTCACTGGGGTTTCATACTGATGGTGGCGCGTGGGTTCGATCATTCGGTTCCCTTTAAATTTGTTGAGCTGGGTGGTGCTGAGGTAAGCATCATGTCCGCGAATGCGTGCTGTCAGTTAAGACTGGTCATCTCTTAACTGCAAGAGGCTCATTTTTATTTCATAATACAAGAGACAAGAAAATTAAATATCTAACTGAGATATTTGTAATATATTTATATCATGTTTTAAAAGAGTGTTCATGGTGTATCTTGGACTGTATAGATTTACGCTTTGGAATGTGAGACCTGTCTCGTACAACCCATAACCCCATCTTTTCTTAGACTATTTTCTTGGAAGATATTTACTTTCTTAGCAGCCTATTCAAATATCAACATAGCAATTGTATACTTCGCTCTATCTGTGTTAGGATTATGTGTGAATAAATAATAATTATTATTATAGCCTATTCAAATTATATCTCTGTATTATTTAAATATTAATCAATTCATTAAAATATTCTGCTTTTCATTTGCCAATTATTGCTCTTGATCTACAACTGTGAATCATAAAGCTTTGATTTCGTAAATTCGATGACAATATAAAAGTACTTTCTCATTTCCAGATCGCCCGAAAATAATTCCACTGACCCGTTCAAAATCTACTGTTATGTATAAGAATTTTACTTTCTCTGCTGTCCAAGGTAAGGGTAACCTGGCGTGCTCCAAGAAACGCAGGGGGAAATGCCAAGCTAAGATAAAAGTCGACGACGATTGGAACGTAGTATCTGAGTACAACGTCCATAACCATCGTCCCCCTGTGTACCGTAAGACTACTGCAGGTGTATATATTCGAGTAGAATAGATTACCAAGTGGATACCAAAAACGGGAACAATGCGTTTTTCGAGTAGAATAGATTATCGAGTGGATATCAAAAATGTGAACAATGCGTTCCGAATAAGAAAAAAGATCGATTTACGCTCTGTTGGGACGTCATGACGTCATTGCTGTCAAATTGTAAAATTAGGTAGGGTGAGCAGAACAACCCAATGGTAAATGAAAAAAAATGCGAATTGTTCCTAACAATGAAAATAAGATAGAAAATAGTCTTTTTTTAAACTTATTATGACTTGATCATCATTATCATCATCTTCCTGCCCTTGAACCGTTTTATTTGTGGTCGGCGCAATTTTTTTCTTCCATTCTGTCCGGTCACTAGTCACACTATCACTAAGTCCCTTTTCTTTCATATCACTTCTCACACAATCCATCCATCTCTTCTTTATTATAACTTAATATATCTAGCTAATTTAGATTTAACAATAATATTTTTATTTTACCTAAATTTAACTAAGACTCAGTGATACAAAGCAAAAAAATATCTGTTAGGTACTAATACGCAAATAATGTTTCTTTGCGAACCGTACTTTTCAATCAGCATTTGACAGATCGAGGTTATTGGCTTTCCTATTCTTATTTGGACCGCGTAGTATTTAGATGACTAAGAATGTAGAAAAAATTAGATTTTCTATACAACAATTATCTTTTACATGATACTCGTACCTGTTAGTTCTTCTTTATACTATCAAAATCTGTGGATAATCTGTTTTTCATATCTTAAAAGTGGTTGTGTCAGTTATTCAAAGTATTGTGATCGAATCTCGTGTATTGTACGCTTTCCATTTATGGGGTGACCACATGGTTGTAATCCAACGTCCCAACCAAGGTGACCTTCCTAGTTGCAATCCGTGTAGACAGCAGTTGTAATCCATGACCTTCAACGTCCTTGGTTGGGAGGCGCGTTTTCTCAACCACCGAACGTGTTGGCGCGTGGTTTACGTTCATGTAGCCGCAACACAAACCAATGTCACCTTGGTTGGAACGCTAGTTTGTAACCGTGTGGCCAACCCATTATTTATATCTTCTTATTACTGTGACAGGTCCTCAGATAACTCTGATCAGATTGTTATTATAATTAAATGTGTTTCTGTCTATTCTGTTTTATTTAAAATAATCTTAGTAATCTTTCTGCTGCTATTCCTCTGTTATATGGAAAACCATTAACCCTTTAGGCCGGACGCACACATTCGGTTTCCGGATTACTTTTTCCGGTAACCGAACCGAACCGGTCCGGCTTTAATCGCTGGCATCGAATCGGTCTGACGAGTGTTTTCATGTCTTATTCGTCAGAGTCGTGTATTTGTGACTGGATCCTTAATCTTGTTTAGCTCTTCAATCCCCATAGTAGGTGGCAGAAGAGCTGACATATGCGACGTATGTGTTTAAAAGGTTAATATGGCAAAACTCATAAACATTTTTGTTATTGCTTCGTAAGCTTTAATCTTATAATCTAAGCCATTTTTGTAATCGGTTGAAACAAAATTAACTCGCTGGTTGTTACAGCTAATATTAAATTTTATGAAGACAATATGGATAAATGTAGTTTGGCTTATTTACATCACAGAGAAAAATATATTAAAAGAAGAAAACGAGGTAAACTTACACCTGAAGAAAAAGGAACAAGAGTGAAAGATAAGGAATATCAACATTATTCAACATAGATAGAGCAGATAAAAGAATCAAATCTGACTGAAAACAATGGAGGGGGAAATCTAAGCGTACCTTTTAGTGCACGGGCCTCAAAAAAACGCTAGAAACGGCCACCAAACAAAAGCTAAAAGCCGCTGCAAAAAACAGCTGAAGCGCGCGGCAGCTTGTGGCCAGAGAAGCTTCAAGCGTTTTTTTGTGGCGGAACCGCCGCACACGAGCCACAAAAAAAGCCGCCCCAAAAAGAAGCTTGAAGCGGCGTTTTTTGAGGCCCGTGTGCCGACACTTAGGAGTTGTAACGTAAAGAAGTGAGATACTTCTTTATCTGTTTTTCATGTTTAAGTGGTTGTGCCAGTTTTTCAAAGTATTGTGATATAACTCATGTATTGTATAAATTATAAGCTTTCAGTGTATTGGATACAATTTTGTATTCTTATTACTGTGATACGTCTTCAGATAACCTTTTAAGAGTTGTAACATAAAGAAGTCTCTCTTCCAATATGGTTATAATTTACATAATTGAAAAACTTGACTGGTTGACTAAGTGGTCTGATAAAAATGAACTTGATGATGGATCTGAGGTTCTACCACGAGGTCTTAACGCGATCTATTTGACAACCTAAAATGATCTGTTAAAGGGATGGAGCTATATAGGGTGTATAGTTCCAATCCTGTTACTTTTTCGCTCGCTTGACATTTTAAAACGTGATGGTAAGGCCCCAGAAATGGCTCCAGGTTTGATAACCAACTATCAGAACGTGTTTTCGTGTCTAAACCTATATCTATATACAAGGTGTAAGGGACAGCCCTCCGAAAACTTTAAGGGCTTGCTCAGTAGACGAAACTGAACAAAATTCAATTTTTTTTTCTCGACAATCTGTCCAGTCAAGTTTATAATTTTTGAGGCTGATTATTTATTTCGTTTCTTAAAAAAAAAATCTTGTGGAAGCTTGTTCAGTTTCGTCTACCGAGTAAGCCCTTAAAGTTTGCGGAAGGCTCTCCCTTACAACTTGTATACAACATGTAACTGGAATGATGCACACTCTTAAACACCACAGTTAGAAAATTAAGATATAATCATAATATATTAAAAGCGCTGAAATTTTACTTAAATGCACTTAGGTAGTATTTTCTTAAGAAATTTGTTATCCTAATTATAGGCAAATAAGTCATTATTAGAAATAAAGCACACATACACACAACCCGCTGATGACGCAATCAAGATTTATAAAAACTGGTATTTTTATCATCCTAAAATAATTCTTGATTGTTTTAGAATAAAAAATGTCCTGTTTTGTAAATAACTGTAATCGATTCCATAACCAATTATATACTATATATATACATACTATTCTCAAGGTGTAGAAAGTTTGAATAAGTTACGTGTTGTATAAAAAAAACTCACTTAAAAAAAAAGCATTCTAAAAAAAAAATTGTAGCACTGTGTAATTATGTAACATTATGTGTACTTATCTATGTCTACGCTACCCTTTTAGTGCAATATAAATGTTTACAATATTTAAAAACTATACACTGTTAATGATTCTTTTTGATTATGTTATTTATTATTGAAAATTTAACCTTGTTATTTTTGAGAATTGGATTTTTAACGAACTGAAAAGTTCTCTTATTTTGTTTTGTCATTTTATTTTCTACCCTTATCAGTATACAATCACAAAATAGATAGGTATAGAAGACAATCTCATATATATGCTTCACTTTTTATACCTACCCTCGGTGGACACACACTAAGCCGGAACTGTTCGACGAGTGGGCGGAGACGCTCCCGAGATATCGTGTCCGTGAGCGGTGTCTATGTGTGCGTTGCTCGAGCGCGCTTTGTATGTACATTGACTTATGTACCTATATATTTTGTGATACAATGCTAGTTAGTTGTCCTGATTCTTAAAGACATTGCTTTTATTTTGACAAAGGAACAATATCTTTGATAACCACTTCAACACAATGTATGCGTGTAGTGTTATGCCGAATTAAGGGATTATGCATTCAGCGAATTTTATTATTTATTACAATGTAAATAGTTTCTGAAGAAACAGTAAATTACGTCATAATAATCGTCATACTAATATCCTTTTCTTTCCCACAGCATTTGTCATGTCAGTCTACGGAAAAGATCGGAAGAAAACCGTTTGGTACAAAGAAAATTTGAGGATTGCAGTGGAAAAAATATTTTACAAGGAAATCAGCTTGAGACAAGCTTCAATTTTGTATGACATCCCAAAGAGTACATTATTTGACAGGCTGAAAGCCTTGAAGGGTAAACGGCAAAAACACAAGTAGCTAATAACTTATAAATTGGGTATTTTATCTGATTTATCATCCTTCTGTCTTTATCTTGATTTATTAGATGTCTCTGCAGCATATTTTCTTTTTCCGAGCTATCTTTTAGCTGTCATATCTGCTGTCGCTTGTTTTGCACATTCTATTTTACACTATGCTTACATTCATTGTGTATATCTTTATCTTTTATTGTTCTAACAAGCATGTCTTATTCTAAAAAAATATATATTACAGAAACTTGACTCTGATACAATCTTTATTAATAGCGAAATAGTGGTTAAATGATAAGATAATATTAAGGTTAATGAAGAAAAAAAGGGTTTTGAGCGCCTAAAACCAACTTAAATGAACCATAAATAATAATCTGTGTGCCTAACTCAGCTTAAGCTGCTATATTTAAAGTAATAAATGACGCATGCTGATGTCACGGATACACTCAAGAAATTTAAAAATATTTATCGAAATTTATAATAATTGTTTATTGTGCAAACCTTAAAACCAGTTTTAACCCAAAGG
Source organism: Mythimna lalbum (assembly GCA_949319445.1). Classification (NCBI taxonomy): domain Eukaryota; kingdom Metazoa; phylum Arthropoda; class Insecta; order Lepidoptera; family Noctuidae; genus Mythimna; species Mythimna lalbum. Next base: position 18,231,271 of record OX439356.1, on the reverse strand, counting down.
TGATTGGGAGACAGTGCCTTGTTGCATTAAGTCCGACTATGTACCACTACTGTACATGAAGTTTAAATAAATTATAAAAATAAATAAATAAGTAATAAGAAAGAAATAGATAAAATCAAATGAAATACACTGAGTATAAAAAGGTATGAATTTATTTCAATGAGCGAATAACTCAAAAATAGGGTCTGCCCTAGATAAGATGACAGAGATGAATAAAAAAAATACAAAAATGTAAAGCCGTAAATAAAGATAGACAGAAGGATGACGAAGAAAATCATGTTATTATTAATACAAACTAAAATTATACTAACTAACGCACTTTTCTGGTAGAGTTTTCACGTTTTCCAAAGACTGCATTAGTTTTTCAAACTAAATGTAAAATTTAAACAAAGTTTTAATTCAATCATATATTTTTGTATTAACCAACAAATTGTTAGTAGTCAAATATTGGAAATATATTAGTTTTAATTATTTGAATTATAGATTTTTAAGCTTTGTGTTATTATTACTGTTCATAAATTACAAATACTAATAACTATTAAGATTTCATTAATGTATATTTTGTTTGCAATTTAAAGTTTGATAAAATATATTGTTGATCTACGGTTGTTTTTTATTTTTCTTACAATTTCCTTGTCTATCATCTATTTATGTTCACCCAAAAAACTGAAAAGATATCACGTAATAGACATTAATACAAAGGTACTGCTTATTTCCAAAGAAATTTCTTCCAGCAGACCTTGCGAAAGATTTAGACAATCATCTAGACAAAACGTTTTTGGTAACTTTATAAATTTATGTTTTCAGCTACTTACCAAATACTGCCACTAGCTGGAGGAAAAGAAGTTATCTTGTTCCAAAACTATACATTTTCTTATCATATGCGAGGAAAGCCCCGGCTCCAATGCTCCCAGAAACTCAGTGAAAAGTGCAAAGCGTTTTTAAGAATGGACAAATATGGGAATATCGTATATTACGATGCGATGCACAATCATCTGCCACCAAGATGTATTTTGACACCGAGGGGTTTTTACGCAGTTTCTAAAGCAATGAACAATATACTGTACTAATATGGCAGAAACTTAACAGCAATGTTATGAGGCATCTCCAGATATGCTCTGCGAAATGACCTGTCAAGTTGAGGAGGGCTAAAGGAATAGAGGAACGACTGCATGGGGATTTATTGATCCATCTCAAACACAGTACCAGAGTGAAGAACCTTCACAGGACATGCGTCACGTGCTTAACTGCTCGTCGTTCACAAACAACCAATCAACAAAAGTCATTGTAGAGCTGTACAGGTTGCTATGTATGTGTCGATAAACTCAAAAATTATCCTCACCAGAACGATCAAGTTTGATTTAACAGTATGCATAGCAGCAGAAGATGAAATAAATATATTTGAGATATCCTTTAAGAATAAAGAAGCATATTTCGAAATTTAGTCCTAAGAGGTTGAGTTAATTAGCCCTACGTGATTTATTTTACGCAAAGGGAAACTGAAAGATCACAGAAGGGACAGAAAAAGATTTTTCTTTTTGTTCCAACCAGAATGGGATAAGTTACTTCTTTTAGATAATTTCAGTGTGGAAAGCCAAGAAAAGGGTGGCAAAGTTTATACGGAATTTGAATATTTGTGATTGTATTTTCCACTTATTACGCGGGCGAAAGTGAGAACAAAAGTCAACTATCCCTCTCGGGACGATGGCAAATACAAATACTAATAATTTATTTGTTTGAGTATGTACACATATATTTGTATACATATTGTAGTAACACTCGTTCTTTTGACTTTAGAGGTGTACAAATATTACGGCTGTAATGTAAATGTATTTTGTGTTGTTTGTTGTTTTGTGTTTGTTTGTGCGTTTGTTCCACTCGGGCCTAAAAGAGATGTCAGCAAAATTCGTTTTTGTACGTGTACTAGTGTACGTAGGACCCGTCGTTATGCAGTAAGAGACTGCCGCACTCAGAGACGTCATTTAACTTTAATGTCAATTATAGCAAAACCTAAGGTACTTAACGTCATAAAGATATAGACTATTATTCAATGACAAAATTAGTAAATCAGAGATTAGCGTTAATGGGCGTCTCTGAGTGCGGCAGTTAGTATTACAATAATCGTAAGATGGTTTCATGTTTCCCTTTGTGAAATCATTTTTAATTTTTTAAATAAAAAATATCATTTTGAGAAAACGTTTTTAATTATAGCTTGCTGAATTCCAATGCGAATGAATTAACCACTTCAAAAAAAAATTATCTTTATTGATTTTCATGGTATTTTTTTTACATGTTCTTCTAACTTTAAAAATTGTTTTTTTTTTTCAGCTAACTACCATGTACTCCCATTGGGAAGGGGCAAGTCAGTAATACTATACAATAACTACACATACTCTTATCACGTGAAAGGCAAGTCGTTGCTCCGATGTTCCCAGAAGGTAAGTGAAAAATGCCGTGCGTTCATAAAACTGGGTAAATGCGGTAATGTAGTGACAGCTGTGACGAATCACACGCACCTTCCGCCAAGATGTGAGAGGACCATCGACGGTACATACAAGTTTATGAAGTTGAGGAAGATATATGGCATGCTATGAAGAAATTCTCAGTCTCGTACCTTTTTTGGTCACGTATGCCGACGAGGGAAGGTGGCTATTGAGTGACTTGTGGTCTAGGGAAAGGTTGAGGGTACCAGGCCACGAGGAAGATCGCCTATGAGGTGGACTGACCAGATAAAAGCTGCTGTTGTATTATCTTCACACTTTTGCGATCTACACACAAGTTCGAAGAAGTACCTACCTCAGACATGCGAGTGTAACTTATTTCTTTATCTCTTATACTTGTATCTAATGAGTAGGTATAGAAAAATGTATATTGTTAGATTTCCTTTCAACTTTGTTAAAATGGTGCCAAATTACTGAATACCACGTAACTGACTATTTGTACCTTTTTTGAGGTGGGGATCATCAAATTGATGATTTCTTCCGCTCTAAGGTGGTGCGAGAGGGCGTGTCCGACATTTACTGACTACAACCTACTTATGTTCCTACATTAGTATTTTAATTGAAAACACAGGTGGGTTTTAATAAGTAAGAAGTTTGACAGTCCCTCTCGGTCCGCCGAGAACGAGAGAGGTTATTTTTCTCGAATCTTAAAAAGAAGTGTCACTATTTTAGGATTGTCGATGTTAATTGAATAATCTCTAGTGTAATAAATCTTAATCAAGTAGATAAATGTTTCGAAGTTAATGCGAATAGTACTTACTTACCTATTGTTTTTATTTAATATATTAATTATTTATTCTAGATAGCGTAGCATAAATTAAAGTAAAATTTAAAGAAATAATCGACATACTAATATTTTCAAGAAAACGAATAATAGGGATCTTATCTACATTAATATTATAAAGAGAAAAAAAATTGTATTTTTGTTTGTGTGTGTATATGTTTGTAATGAATAAACTCTTCAACTACTGTGCCAATTTCAAAAGTTCTTTCACCATTAGAAAGCTACATTCACCCATAGGCTTGCCTATATTTCTTGCCCGTGCGAAGCCGGGACGGGCCGCTAGTGGTATTATAATAATGAAAATTCTCCAATCAGTGCCAAGTTATTAAAAAAAAAATGTATATTGCCCTTTTCCCAAGTAATCGGCTAGAAATTAATGTTTATGTAATTTACAACAAATTTAGTTTCTTAAGCCAAAAAAGGCCGAAGAACCGTTGGTACTATGATGTATGATGACACGCCATGTTTGTTCCTGTGTAGGAGAGAGAGAGATGGACATATACAGAGCGAATATCACCATCTCTTTTTAGCCACTGTTTTTCTAGGGCAGTTAATACTACAGACATAGATTTATTTCAACAATTTATCTGTCAACTGTTCTATAATATTTTCTAAAATTATTTATTAATAAATGTGTAACCTCGTTCGTTTTTTATTGCATAGAATAAATTGAATTTATTTGAACCAAATTGTTTTAGTTTGTCTTTATTCGATTCCATCCTTTATTAGAAGAGCTTTAAAAAACATTGAGTACCTATCTTTTATACAGGGTGTATTTGACATCGACGCACAAATGATATATGTACAAGCACAAGTAATTTTTTTTTCACTAATAATGTTAGAATAACGGTTTTATGACACTTGACATAATCATACTCACCCTTAAAAAAAATACTACAGATTATTTCTTCAATTTACAGATAAAGGATACGAAGTAGTGGATGTGAATGGAAAAACTTTAGTCCTCTATCAGAATTATACATTTTCGAGACATGGGCCTTCATTTCGATACCAAGCGTGTTCCAGTAAGAGATCACTGAACTGTTCAGCTAAGCTAACTCTTAACGCGGATAAGACGATAAAGAAAGCGGTGACACAACATAATCACCCTCCTCCGAATCTCGCGAAAATGGCTGATGGAACCTATGTTAGGATATACCACCTGTAACGTTAAATGCGCAAAACTTCAGATACCCTAAATGATTTTTAATTCAATTGACCTAATTATGTGAAAAAAAAACGTTTAAAATATAATTAAAGGTTTTCTGTGCACTCTTAGCTTGTTTAAAATTCATATCTGCATTGAAATAAGAATAATAGAATAGAATAGAATCGATTATTTTGAGCACATGGTACATTAAGATCTTAATATTAAACAGAATCACATATACTATATTTGCTGGTGTAGAAATATTGAATGAGTATATAATTTACAAATTCACATCTTTAGAGATCATGCAATATTAAATAAGATTTAAAATTAAACAAAATAATAATAATAATATGCGTAACTTTATGGACTGCGTTATTTTTAAGCGTATATATTTAAAAATGAGATTTTAATATTTACTATTTTAAATAATGTCAATATGCAATAAAAAGTCATCTAACAATGTTATAATAATGTCAAAAAACATTCCGATAATGACAATATTTATTATTAATATAATGTCAATGTTTATTATTAATACAATGTCAATATTTATTACTAATACAATGTCATATTTGGTACTTCTACAATTTCAATATTGATTACTTATGCAATGTCATTATTTTCGATTTACAAATTCATTAACTGAATAGAAAAAGTTATCCAAAAGCCAATCGAAAATTATTTTCTTGAATATATTGGTAGGCAACACTCTAAAATAATATGCACTCTAAAATGTTTGCAGGTAGTTTATTAAAAAATTTAGATGGCATCTAAATTTTTTAATAAACTACCTGCAATAGGAATTTCTGCTGTATAAATGTAGTCTCTGTCTAGGTACCAGTAATTCGTTTTTATTCCTCTTCTGTACTCTTTTGAAAACGTGTTCATATAATGGGAATAAGTGAAAATGTTTCTTTACGAATAAGCTGTATAGCATAAATGTATAGACAAGGAAGTGGAAGAATTTTTAATGATTTAAATATGGGTTTGCAATGTCCCAAATAATCAGCTCCATAAACCGCTCTAACACATTTTTTTGTGCAGGGAAGGCTCTGTTTACGTCTACTGAGTTCCCCCATATCACTAGTCCATAACGTAGCACTGATGAGACATATCCGTGATATGCTTTAAGAGCTGTTTCTGTATCAGCTATGCGTCTTAGCTTTCGAAGAGCAAACACAAATTTATCCAGTCGTGTACAGACAGGACACGTGCTCTTTCCAACTCAATTTTTCATCGATAACGATTCCTAAAAATAAAGTTGATGGTACTGGGTCCAATATTGTATTGGAGTATTGTATAATGGCAGGTTTTATTGAGGAATTATTTGTTTGAAACTGTTACTTTGTTTTTTCAATGTTAACCTGTAAATTATTACATTCCAACCATTTTATAGCACATAATAGTGGTTTCCAGTGTCAGTTTCCAAGTCATTTCTATTTAAAGTTTTTATGGTTAGAGTAGAGCAGATGATACTGCAAATAGGGTACAATCTTGTTTTAGATTCATGCAAAGATCATTGATATATATAATAAATAATGGAGGACCTAATACGCTCCCCTGAGGAACACCGCGACCATTAATTTTTACTTCTGAACAAACTGAAACTATGAAAAGACAGAGAAATTTTCTCATATATGTATGAGAAAATTTGATTGGGTTACAACTATTTGTGTTTGTTAACTATTTCAGCGGGTTTGTGCACGTGATGATTTGAGTGTTTGGTAACCTCTACTCTAACTGTCACAAAGTTTGATCGAAATTTCACAATTATTTACTTTAAGTGCACGATTTTTAGACGAAATACACTCTCTACACTCTATTTACAATAGGCTGAGTCATTGAAAATAGGCTTTAAAAACATAGAAATTTAACAAATAAAATTAAAACTAAAAGGACTAATTTAAATCAGCTGTTAGCTGTAGTGTTGCCACAGAAAAAAAAAATAGACAAGTCGACGTTTTTAATGAAGATTTTTTTGAAAAATGTAACCTATACTAAAAAGTGGTTTAATTGATTCTTCTCCCTATTCTGATCAAACTAATTTAAGGTTTTGCACATTTAACGATACACGTTGTAGAAGTGAAAACGGTTTTTCTTCATTTTCCCGTTGCAAAGCAGAATCCGTGATCCAAGCATCAAGATGGAAGCATTTGTTTACACATAATTATAATAAGTACCTATGTAGAAGTTTTTAATTGTGTGCATATCACGTAAAATGTACGAAATTCGGCGAGTCAGCTGGTTTCAAATAAAACTATTCACTATGCATTTTTTTTTTTTATTTATCATAACAAGGGCTTTTTTCATTCCTCTTTGATCACGATCAACTGTGATTTTTTTTTTTAAAGCAAGGAGGTACAGATATTTAAGTAATGAAATTTTTTATTATGCTTATGAACAAAACGCGCTGATCTACCCTTTAAGGTAGTCAGCTTATCCCCTTCTCTGTATTCTGAGTCGGCTGAATACTTGTTTGTCGAAATTTCTGTCCATCATACTAAAGTGTTACTTGGTGTGCTTTACAGCCCTAATCTTCGAATTGATTACTTTGATTCACTCGATCGCACTCTCAGTAATCTCTGTCCCATGTATGAGCATGTTATTTTGATGGGTGACTTTAACACTTGCCTCATTAAAAATGACTACCGCTCCCTTAAACTCATTTCACTTCTATCTTCTTTTAATCTTCAAGTTCTGCCCCTTTCTGCTACTCACTTCTCTCCGAATTGCACACCATCTTTATTAGATCTCATGATTGTCTCCTCTCCCAGCAATGTCTCTAATCATGGTCAACTTACAGCTTCTTTCTCTTATCATGACCTAATCTATTTGTCCTATCGCATTCGTGTTCCCAAGCGTAAGTCTCAGTTCCTTTACCTTCGTAATTTCAAGGGCATGGACCTGGAAGCATTGCAGCGTGATGCCAATGATCTCGACTGGACCGCTCTCGTCGAAATCGACGACATCGATGGAAAGGTTAATTGCTTTAACAAGACCGTTCTCAACTTGTTTGACCAGCATGCCCCTTTGCGTCGTGTCAAAGTAAAATATAACCCTGCACCATGGATAACGCCTCAAATTAAAGAGCTTATGGCCCGCAGAGATAGAGCTAAGAGCAGATATAAGCGCAGACCTTCTGAGGTTAATCTCTCTTATTTCATATCTTTACGTAATTGCTGCAGGCGTCTGTGTCAAGATGCTAAGAGGCGCTACTTTCACGAACAACTCTATAATCGCAGTTCTTCCGATGTTTGGAGATTTCTCAAGTCCGTTGGTATAGGTAAATCATCCATCAACCAATGTAAGGATGTGGACCTCAATGACCTAAACAAGCACTTCTCTCACCTTCCCTTTTCTCTTGATCCTTGTACCAAAGCTGCAACACTGGAGAATCTTTCTGGTTTGCCGTTGCCACAGTATCCTCAGTTTAACCTAAGTGATGTTACTGTGGATGACGTTAGAAAATCTGTTCTCGCGATTACATCTTCTGCCGTAGGTTATGATAAGTTGTGCTCTAGAATGATTACTCTCATCCTTCCTTCTTTACTCCCTGTTCTCACTCATATTTTTAATCACTCTTTTACCTCCTGCTCCTTTCCGTCTGTCTGGAAACAGGCTCATATTATTCCTCTTCCTAAAAATAACAATCCAACTTTATTAACTCACTTTAGACCTATTTCTATTCTCCCTTTCCTTTCTAAAGTCTTTGAGCACATAGTTCATAAACAGCTATCCCTCTTCTTAACATCAAACTCGATTATATCTCCATTTCAATCAGGTTTTCGCTCGGGTCACAGTACTGTTACTGCGCTTCTAAAAGTAACTGACGATATCCGCTGGGCTATGGAGAACAAGTCTCTTACTGTTCTTGTATTACTCGATTTCAGTAGTGCCTTTAATTCGGTGGATTTCGACATCTTACTTGGTATTCTTAAATCTATTAATCTCTCTCCTTCCGCTTTAACCTGGTTCAACTCATATCTTCGGGGACGCTCTCAGTGTGTCCGCCTTGAAGAGTCGTTCTCTGATTGGTGTAGTCTCACTGAAGGTGTTCCTCAGGGTAGCGTTCTCTCTCCTCTTCTTTTTTCGATTTTTATTAACTTTGTTACCAGAGTAATATCTTCTAGTTTCCATCTTTACGCGGATGACTTGCAGCTTTACCGACACTTTACTGTTGCTGACGCAAATTCTGCTATTGCTGCTATGAATCGTGACCTGGATTGTGTCAGTGCTTGGGCTAAGTCATTTGGTTTGCAGATCAACCCAACAAAATCACAGGCCATGATCATAGGCAGTAGATTCGTTCGCAATGCGGCTGTGGTTTCTTCACTACCACCTTTATTTCTCGATGGCGTTCGTATTGAATATTCCGAAACTGCCAAAGATTTGGGTGTTATTATTGACTCCAATCTTTCGTGGCGTGCGCAGGTTAACGAGGTTAGTCGAAAAGTAAATTTTTCTTTTCACTCGCTTAAGTGCCTCCAGGGTCTACTGCCTTTGAAAACTAAAATCAGTTTAGCCCAAGCACTTATTCAGCCGATTATAGATTATGCCGACGCCTGCTACCTGGATGCTACTGAGGAGCTATTAAACAAGCTTGAGCGATTACAAAACTTATGCATTCGGTTTGTTTTTGGATTACGAAAATATGACCATGTTTCTCATCTTCGCAAAGAACTCAAGTGGCTCCCTATCCGTCTTCGCAGGAACACTCGGATTTTATGTCTCCTTTTTAACATTTTACACAACCCATCTTATCCTTCCTACCTTCGTGATCGTTTCTCCTATGCTCGTCCGAGTGACGCGCCGTGCAGATCGCACCTCAGAACCCTTCTTAAATCCCCTTCTCATAAATCCAGTTACTACTCCTATTCTTTCTGTGTCCATGCCGTGAGGTTGTGGAACTCACTTCCGCCTAGCATTCGAGATTTAAAATCGATCTCACTTTTTAAAAATCGAGTAAAAGAGCACTATCTTTCCTCTCAACCGTGATATTTATTTATATATTATATGTATTATGTATGTTATATATTTATATTAGAATTTATATATTATTATCATATTTAATTATATTTGGATTACGACTTCACACATTCTGTTTTTTTGCTTCCTACACACTATTGTCTACATTTCTTTTCATTTCTCCTTTCGCAGGTCTGCTGGAAGAAATTTCTTTGGAAATAAGCAGTACCTTTGTACTAATGTCTCTTATGTATTATCTTTTTTTGTTGTTTTGTGTGTACATAAATAGTAAAATAAATAAATAAATAAATAAATAAATAAAAATATATAAAAAAATATCATAAATAAAAAAGATTATTTACACAATATTTACACAATAATTCATTAATAACGACAAACTAACAATTATCTGTGTTCTAAATTCAAACATATTTAAATTTCCTTTTTTTTAATTAAGTAGGACTTCCTACTATAACGGTTTGATATAAATACCGGCACGGATCTTGAGCGCTGGCTTCAAGTTGCGCAGAAGTCAAGTATCGGGCCTATGAAGTGACACGCAGGGGCGGGGAGCGTCAGTGATTGGCTCGCCGTGCGCCATCGCGTCATAGACGTCACTCGTGATTCGTTTCCTGCGCTTGCTGCATGCATCTAACAACGACGAAGATTGGCTCGGCAATGTATGGAATGCGCAAAGCGATCCCCACGCTGACGCCGAGCGCTCAAGATCCATGCCGATACCTTTGCTTCTTCTTCAACCTGCAAAAATAATGATATGCTTACAAGAAATACCACTCACTGATTAATCCTTGAAATCTCAGAAACTATAAAACTTATAAACTTAAAACTTGGCAGGTAGGTTCCATAAAGGTTGTATACATCAGTTAAGAACGGGCTTTTACGAAATAGCACGCCTAAGGGGGTAGAACGGGGGATGAAAGTTTGTATGAAGAAATCTACTATCAAGCAGGTGAAGCTGCTGACAGAAGTTAGTGTCATATACATATAGTGAGGTGGAGTAAATCGTAGCACTAACTTGTTCTTCAATTTACAGATAAACCATATGAAATAATGAGTATAAACGGGAAATCTTTAATTCTTTACCAGAATTATACCTTTTCAAAGTATGGTCCGTCCAATCGCTATCAGGCCTGTTCAAAGAGAGCAAAGAATTGTCGAGCTAAGCTAATTTTCAAAGAAGATGGTACGATCAAGACTGCGGTAACTGAGCATAATCATCCTCCACCAAAGATCCTTGTGACTGCTGATGGCAGATATGTGAGAGTGTAGATATAGGCAGGGCACATTGCTCGTAGAACAGATGGCTGATGGGGATGAAAGGTTTTAGAGCGGCGACAACGTTTCGGAAGAAGCAGAGTTCGAAGACCTGATGAGAGTCGTGGGAATGCGGTGGATGCGAGACGCAGAGGATCGGTCGTTGTGGCGACGCTTGGGGGATGGGACGCTATGTCCAACAGTGGACGTGTTTCGGCTGATATGATGATGATGATGAAGCTTTTATAGCACGGTATAAAACTTATTTAATTAATACTTGTCAAGACGGATCATACGAGCCCAAACTCGATGGGGTTGTTTCGTCTATCTTCCGGTTCCATCATCAGATCAGTTCCATGTCATAATAATTTTGTATTGTCATCTGATTTATACATGCATGCAAAATTTCAGCTCAATCGGTAACCGGGAAGTGGGTCTAATTTACAAGATTTGATGACAGACAAACATCGGGACAGGTGAAACTTTGGTCAACAGAAAATCAATATTTTGTAATTCACTATGGCAGTCTCTCTGTATTTCTTAATAACTGCAACAATGAGATCTTGGGCTGGCAAACCTCAATACAGGTTACTGGGTAACCTTGCTTTAAAATTGGTCATATCTTTTATAAACTTTTAAAACCTCATTTTGTGAAATAAACATATTATTATTATATTTTTACTAAAACAAAACTTTTCTAGTTGAGACAAGTTAGATATTTTGGTTTAAAACATATTGATTTGATGAAAACACTCGTCTACTTTATTATAAGAAAACATTGTATCTACTACTTGTTTTGGTTTTATTTGTCTAGTTTTTTATCCTTATTTTAGCGACTGAAATTGGTTAACAGCGTTAAACTAAAGCTAGAACTACATTAGACCGACGCACATGTGTAACACGCCTGACTTGTACGTAGATCGACCTCGCGTGTCGTGGATCAAGTGGAGCTCTACAAGTTTCCATAAAAATGTATGGAGACCGACGCGCGCAGATCGGCGTGTGTGGCACACGCAAATGTGTGCGCAGGGTAGTTCTACCTTAACCTTTCTCCTGCAGCAATTTGAATTATCCAAAAACCTTTTTCCATTACTTTATATTTATCACACTAATATTATAAAGGAGTAAGTTTGTGAGTGTGTATGTATGCTTGTTACTTCTTCACATTCGAATGTGCATGAAACTTGGAGCACGGGTAGACCGTCATCAAAGATTGCCCACAAAGAGGTGGTGAGGTGATGCAATCAACGTTGATACTACAACAAGACACAGCCAGCGTTGTTTCTTTTAAACAAAATGAAAGAGCTTGAACTTTATAGAAAATTAACGCTAAATTTAAATTTAGTTGTGATTTTTTTTTAAGTTTTTATAATTTAGTAATTTGTTTCAGTATGTTTTCTTTTCATAATCTTACAGAAGGTGTAAAAAGTAGAGTATCCAAAAAGATTAAAGCCGTCTTTGTCTTGAGTGGCTTTCTCGAGGTGCTCGGGAGTTAATACTCTCACTTCGTTCGGGATTAAATCTTAGCAACCTTCGTTTCGTTCGGAATTCAACCTAGCACGCGCGGCTTAAAGACACCTTTTTATACCCTTATCACATAATTTATTATTATTTACAGAAATATAATCTTTAAAACCATCAATTCTCTCAGTTTGTTATTGGGTGAAAAAGCCATAAAACGTACAACTTCACACTGAAATGCAAAAAAATAAAAATAAAGTTTGAATTTTACGTTCTCCTCTCCTTAAACGTACAATATTTTTCTTATCTCTTTTAACTCTTTTTTTTTATTTGATTTTAACTAGAGCTTGACTGCGATCCCTCCTGATGGTAAGCAGTGATGCAATCGTTGATGGTGAAGCGCACTAATTTATTTTTAGTTTGTTTAGTTTAATTTATTCTCCAATTTACAGGTATGCCATACGAAGTAGTGAATTTAAACGGGAAGAATATTCTTTTATACCAGAATTATACATTTTCAAAGCAAGGCCGTACATTTCGTTACCAGTCATGTTCAAAGAAAGCGAAGAACTGCCCGGCTAAGCTCATTCTGAATGAGGATGGGACAATCAAGAATGCAGTAACAGAGCACAATCATCCACCTCCGAATATCGTCAGAACTCCTGGCGGGGTGTACGTTAAGTTATAGAATTTGATATAGAATTAAATAAGACAAAGAATCATGGCGAAGTTCCGAACTAAATTTGCTGGCATATTTTTTAGCGTACTAACATCATAAACAACAACTTTTGTTCTATGACTTTTAAAAATGTATCTATATTTTCATTAAATAAAAAATAACGTTCTAAATATTACGACGTCTATGCGAAGCAAGCGATAGTACAATAGCGGAAGGAAACGGGATCGGGCGGTGGGGGTGCTTGATGCGCTTGAGTTGCGACATACAGATGTAGGTAGAATTGTTTTGTAACAAGTTATAGAACAAAAGTTGCTGTTTATGATGTTAGTAATACAGTCCTGCAAAGTTGTAAGTGTTTTACAAAGAACTCTAACTCTGTATACACCCAAAAACTGTTTTATTCCTATTAGTGCTTCTCTAACAACTTAATCGGCTAACGTGACACCTTAAAATATTGTTTGAAGCACGTTTCTTTTCTGTAGCAGCCATGTTGTTTACGAAGCCGTGAGTGTATATTTTATTTGTGTTTTCTGTATGTTTGCTATAAGGGCGCCTGAAATAAACACTTAATTAATTTTTAACTATTTTTATTTTACTTTAGGTATCCGATAAATAAATATATTGAGTTAATGATAAAATGCCTTTATATTAAAAAAAAAATATGTTAATTTGTTTTTTTTTTTTCAATTTACAGATAAACCATACCAAGTAATGGAACTGGACGGAAAAAACGTTATTTTTTATCAAAATTATACTTTCTCGAGGCACGGTCCTTCATTCCGGTACCAACTCTGCTCTAGTAGAAAGAGGTACAACTGTCCAGCTAAGCTTACCATAAACAATGATGGGACTATAAAGAACGCGGTGACAGAACATAATCATCCCGCTCCAAAGATCATTCACATTGCTGATGGAAAGTACTTCAGACTAAGGACATAGATCGCCTCCGTGATCAGAGACCGATACATGAGACCGTATGAAATGTCGTGGTCTCTTATAAGGCGTTACCCGCCGCGACCGCGACTGGAGACCAAGACATGAGATAGTGACAAATGTCTCGATCTCTTAGATGGCATTACATAATCATGATGTCTTTCTATGCAAACTGCCTGTCTCATGATGATCTCTTGATTCAACCAAGGGTCCCGGTCCTGATGGGTTTCCTTCAGTTTATCTGAAAAATACATGTGAAACATTATGCCATCCTTTACTTATATTATTTAATAAATGTTTGTCATGTGGTATTTTTCCTGACGTTTGAAAACGTGCAAATATTGTACCAGTTCATAAGAGTGGTTCTAAGCATGACGTAGAGACCTATCGATACTATCTGCGTTTTCTAAACTTTTTGAGAGACTTGTACATGATACATGATATAGACAGATCTTGTATTAGTAATCTCCTTATTTTCACATCTCAATTGTTTGATAGTCTCGATAAACAGACAGTAGGTAGAGGCAGTTTATACTGATTTTCAGGAAGCCTTCGATAATCTTGACCACACTCTGCTACTAAATAAGATTGCTTATAATGGAATCAGAGGGGACCTTCTACGGTGGTTTATATCTTACATAATTAATAGAACACAAAAGATGGTTGTTAATGGCTTTGAATCTGGCACCTTTCGGGACACTTCCGGTGTACCTCAAGGTTCTATTTTAGGCCCTTTATTATTTATTTTATGCATTAATGACATAAATGATTGTTTTCAAAATTCTAAATTTCTACTATACACAGAGATTTAAATGTCTACAAAATTATTTCTGATAAAGTCAACTATTTTAACTTCCAGCAGGATTAGACCGGTTTTTTAATAATTCGGTGAGGACTTTTTAGATTTTATTTATGATGGTGTTTTGAACAATCCTACCAATTTTCAGCTGGGTGCGAATTATTGTAACCTAACCCCTATTAATTAGTCTACTTTGACTGTACTATAGTGTCACATTTGTTTGTTCTACGGATAATAACGTAATGTTTATTGCGTTATTGTCTGTTGCACGCAAATAAATTTAATTATACATATACATTATACTTAATGATCCCTGAGATGATCACTTATGTACTAAGGATTTACTTTTGTAGGTAAACTATACCTATATTTTTAGCTAGTTTTAAGTAGGTATTTGATATTGCAATCTGTGAAAAACGTAGTGGGTAACATGATTGTTTTATATTGTAATATTTAAGCTGTTATGTAAAGGTATATCTCTTATTATGCTACTGTTTGTTTTGCCTTAAATAAATAAAAATAAATAAAATAAAATTACGCGCCGAGACATGAGACGGCAACAGGAGAACCAACAAATGTTTTGGTCTAGATGGCGTTTCGCGCCGTCACCACCATTAGAGACCAAGACATGAGGCAGCGAAAAATGTCTTGGTCTCTGAGATGGCGATGCGCGCCGTGACTGCGACCGCAATCAAACATAACCGTGTCTCATGTCTCGGTTTCTGGTCACGGTCGGACATCGCTACCTACGTTTTGATATGATAGTGATCTATATATTATACGAGTATGTAGTATTCGCAGTAGGTAAAGATGCTTAAATAATCTCTATATAATTTTACTAGTAGGTACCTTTATAGAAGTTTTAAATAAATAGTATTGAAGTGAATCTTATTATTTTATTATATATTTTGAGATATATATATTGTTTTTAACCCTTTAAAATAATGCTTAAGAATTGTTCAATGCGTTGTTCATTGACCATCGCGCTATGGTTTCGTTACCGACGTTTCTACAAGTAAGGTTGCTACACATTTGCTCATTATATTCACGTGATTAAAGATCTTAAAGCAAATCGTCAAACTGCTTGCTTTTCTTGCGTTTGTTTGCTCTAATTTTATTATATTTTTTGTTTTTAGGTAATATATCTTAAAATATTTTTGTTGTTTTCCGATTAGAATTAATAGTTAGAAGCTGTAAGATTTATGTTTGGTTTTTTCTGGTCTTAGTCTGTAGGTTTTATATATTGCTTGGCACCGACTCCAAAAAAATGTTAAATTTTATGATAGGTTAATCGTAGGTTAGGTTAGGTTTATTAATATAGATAGGTTATAGTTTTATTTTTAAATTTTTAGTGCTTTTAGGGTTTTTTGAAGTCGGTTTTGTTTTTTTGCAAACATTTTTTTATCAAAATTATACTTTTTCGAGGCACGGTCCGTCATTTCAGTACCAATCCTGCTCTAATGTAAAGGGAAAAAACTGAGCTAAGCTTATCCTAAACAAGGATCACCAGGCTGAATCTCATGAACTCTGATAGCTAGACAGTAGAAATTTTCTTATAAATTTATTATCTAATCAGTTTATTAATAATTCAGTTAGAAAATTGTCTAATGACATCTCCCGCCCTTGGGCGGAGTGGGAGATAGTGTCAGACTTTTACTGACTAAAAACCCACTCCAGTTCCTTCGTTGACTTTCGTACCGGGACTGAGCCACCTTTCGGAGCCTGGCCCCAGTAGGCTTCAACCCAGCTGGGCCCCTGCCGTTGCTGACAACTCCTTGAGGCGTGCGGGAACAGTACACGCCGTCGACGACTTGGGCTTGGTCCGGACAGTTACCGGACGATCGGCCATCAAGCTACCCATAAGCAAATGAGATATAACAATTTTAAATACATAATCTGTTCTTGAAAGGAAACCGTTTGTCTTGGTATGGTCATGTGAAAAGGAGGGACGAAACGCATGTTGCTAAAAAAGTTATGAGTTTACATGTGGATGGACGGCGGGGGAGAGGGAGGCCAAAGAAAAGATGGATGGATTGTGTGAGAAGTGATATGAAAGAAAAGGGAGTTAGTGATAGCGTGACGAGTGACAGGACAGAATGGAAGAAAAAAACGTGTTGCGCCGACCCCAAATAAAACGGGACAAGGGCAGGAAGATGATGATGAATCTGTTCTTCTCGTCAAAACGTCGTTTTCTATAGCAGCTGATGGCGTCATGAACTATATTATAGACCAATATCTGTGCTTCCAGCATTGAGTAAAATTTATGAAAAAATCATGCTTGACCAGATGTTGTCTCACTTTAATTCCAATAGGATTTTGGCACAGTCATCAGTTTGGTTTCACGAAAGGAAGGTCAACGACGGATGCAGGAGTGAAACTCATCAGTCACATTTTGGAATCCTGGGAGAAATCCCAGGATGCCATTGGCATATTCTGTGACCTCTCTAAAGCATTTGACTGTGTTGACCATAATACTCTAATCTGTAAATTACATCACTACGGAATTCGTGGACGAGCTGCTGATCTTGTTTTTTCCTATTTATCTTACAGGCAGCAAAAAGTATCCATTAATGGGGCGACGTCCTCGGGATCTCTAGTAAAGATGGGCGTGCCTCAGGGTTCAATTCTTGGCCCTTTCCTTTTTCTAGTTCACATTAATGACCTTCCTTACATGATGGCTAATTTATCCGATATAATTCTATTTGCTGATGACACCTCTCTTATTTTTAAAGTAGATAGAAAAGATGGGGATGTTTTGCATTTTAATGAAAGTCTGGCAGTTCTTTCGAAATGGTTCGAAGCTAATAATCTCCTATTAAATGCCAATAAAACTAAATGTATAAAGTTTTCATTACCTAGTGTCCCCCAAGTTGGCGTCAGTCTAATTCTTGATGACAAAAAACTTGATGTTATTGCGGACACTGTGTTCTTGGGTATGACTATCGATTCTAAACTGCAGTGGGGCGCTCATATTAGAACTCTCTCGGGAAGATTAAGCTCAGCTGCATATGCAGTTAGAAAAATAAGGCAATTGACAGATGTAGCTACGGCTAGGTTGGTTTACTATGCTTATTTCCACAGTATTATGTCTTATGGCATTTTATTGTGGGGATCTGCAGCTGATGTGGACTCAATTTTCATATTGCAAAAGAGAGCTATCCGGGCTATTTATAGGATAGGTCCTCGCGAGTCCCTCAGAAATAAATTCAAAGAAATCGATATTCTGACTCTGCCTTCTCTTTATATCTTGGAATGCATTTTGTATGTTCGTAAAAACTTAGGACTCTTTAAAATTAGAAGCGATTTCCACAACAAAAATACACGTAGTAAACACGAAATTGTATTACCCAAATGGAGATTAGCTGAGACCAGCAAGTCATTCCTAGTAAACAGCATACGTTTTTACAACAAGCTACCAAAGGCGGTAACTGAACTTAGTGAGGGAAAATTCAAAACGCATATTAAGCGTGTCTTAACCAAAAAAGCATATTACAAGGTTAAAGACTATGTCGAAGACACGCTTGTTTGGCAATGACTACCTCTGCACATGTGGCTCCCTGGTAACTCACCAATATTGTGTCTGTTAACTGCTCCACCTCTGTTTTAATATATATACATTTTTTATTTGTATTTTTTTTTCTATAGGACATTGCTTTTGCAATAAGTACTTTTTTTTTAATTTTTGAGACTTCAACTACCTTAAACTCGTTGATAATTTATTTTGTTAACAATTTATTGATAGTTGCAATTATCTATATTTCTATTGCTTTTTTTTTATATAGCCTCTTTTTCGTTTTGTAATGTGAATGTGAGAACACTGTATACCTTACAAACCTTTAGATTACTTCCTATTTAAATTACTTTTTTATTTGAATTACTTTTTTTATTTTGTGCTTTTGTGTACAGTATTCACACACACACACTACACACACACACACTGTTCTTACATACTATCATATTGTAACACCTACCACTTTTTTTAAAAAGAGTAACCATGGAGTTTCTTGCCGGTTCTTCTCCATAGGAAACGACCAATTTGGAACCGTGCACTAGCTTCTGACGTTTTATAAGTGCCCATGTAGGCCTATGTGAAATAAAATATTTTGACTTTGACTTTGACTTTGACTTTGACTTTTGACTTTGACTTTGACGTCCAAGCCCACGTAGGACTTCTCCTTCTTATTAGCAGCTTTATGAAGGCTTATTTCTTGTTTATGGTGAAGATATTTTAAAAAGTCAAAAAAATTAACATAATTGAATTCAGCAAATTAAAAAAAGGCGTACATAATTTCATATTTCTTTAACATTTTTGTATCCACCTGCTTTTCTATTTACAGATAAACCATATCAAATAATAAAACTGAACGAAAAAAACGTTATTCTTTATCAAAATTATACTTTTTCGAGGCAAGGTCTCTGCTCTAGTAGAAAGGGGAAAAACTGTCGAGCTAAGCTTATCCTAAACAAGGATGGGACTATAAAGAACGCGGTGACAGAACATAATCATCCCGCTCCAAATATCATTCAATCTGTTGGTGGAAAGTACTCAAGAGTGAGGTGGTAGATCGCCACCGTGACCAGAGACCCAGACACACAGCAACAAATGTATTGGTCTCTTAGGTGGCGTTACGCGCCGCGGCCGTGACTAGAGACTAAGACACTCATGTCTTAGGCCCGTATTAATAAACGTTCCTCAGCCCAAGATCTCGTACTTGATATCAAGCTTGAGGTCAAGCATGAAGGTTTTCAAAGCAAGGCCGTACATTTCGTTACCTGCCCGGCTAAGCTCATTCTGAACGAGGATGGGACAATCAAGAATGCAGTAACAGAGCACAATCATCCACCTCCGAATATCGTCAAAACTCCTGACGGGGTGTATGTTAAGCTATAGAAATTAATATAGAATTAAATAAGACAAAGAATCATGGCGAAGTTCCGAACTAAATTTTGCTGGCATATTTTTTTAGCGTACTAACATCATAAACAACTTTTGTTCTATGACTTTTAAAAATGTATCTATATTTTCATTAAATAAAAAATAACGTTCTAAATATTACGAAGTCTATGCGAAGTAAGCGATAGTAGAATAGCGGAAGGAAACGGGATCGGGCGGCGGGGGTGCTTGATGCGCTTGAGTTGCGACATACAGACGTAGGTTGTATGTCGCAAAGTTGCTGTTTATGATGTTAGTAATACAGTCCTACAAAGTTGTAAGTGTTTTACAAAGAACTCTAACTCTGTATACACCCAAAAACTGTTTTATTCCTACTAGTACTTCTCTAACAACTTTATCGGCTAACGTGACACCTTAAAATATTGTTTGAAGCACGTTTCTTTTCTGTATCAGCCATGTTGTTGGTGATGTCGATAGTATATATTTTATTTGTGTTTTCTGTATGTGTTTGCTATAAGGGCGCTATTGGTTGCCTGAAATAAACACTTAATTAATTTTTAACTATTTTTATTTTACTTTAGGTACCCGATAAATAAACATATCGAGTTAATGATAAAACAACTTTTTTTTATACTAGCCATTACTGTCCCACTGCTGGGCAAAAGCCACCCCCAAGTCCTTCCAAAATTTATTTTCTTGAAAACATCTATATAATAAAAAAAATATATGTTAATTTGTTTTTTCAATTTACAGAATTAATAGAACTGGACGGGAAAAACGTTGTTCTTTATCAAAATTATACTTTTTCGAGACAAGGTCCTTTATTCCGGTACCAACTCTGCTCTAGTAGAAAGAGGTACAACTGTCCAGCTAAGCTTACCATAAACAATGATGGGACTATAAAGAACGCGGTGACAGAACATAATCATCCCGCTCCAAAGATCATTCACATTGCTGATGGAAAGTACTTCAGACTAAGGACATAGATCGCCACCGTGATCAGAGACCGATACATGAGACCGTAAGAAATGTCATGGTCTCTCTCTCTCTCTCGCACCTTTTGGGTCACGTCCGGTGTACCACAAGGTTCTGTCTTAGGCTCTGTATTATTTATTTTATACTTTAATGTCATAAAAGATTATTTTCAAAATTCTAAATTTCTACTCTACGCGGATCACTTGAAGGTCTAAAAATTTATTTCTAATTGAGTCGACTATTTTACGGTTCTCTAATTACTCGGTGTGGTCTTTTTTGATTTTATTTATGATCCTACCAATTTTCAGCTGGGTGCGAATTATTGTAACCCCTATGTGTTGTTGGTCTTATTTGACTGGACTATAGTGTTACATTGATTTGTTTTACGTAGAATAACGTAATGTTTATTGCGTTATTGTCTATTGTTCGCACATTAGTTTAATTATACATATACATTATATTTAATGATCCTTGAGATGATCACTTATGTATTAGGGTTTTATTTTTATTAATAAACTATATTACTAGCTAGTTTTAAATAGGTATTCGATATTGTAATCTGTGGAAACCGTAGTGGGTAGCATGATTGTTTTATATTGTAATATTTAAGCTGTTATGTAAAGGTATATCTCTTATTATGCTACTGTTTGTTTTGCCTTAAATAAATAAAAATAAATAAAATAAAATTACGCGCCACGATCGTGACTGCAGACACCGAGACATGAGACGGCAACAGGAGAACCAACAAATGTTTTGGTCTCCTAGATGGCGTTTCGCGCCGTCACCGCCATTAGAGACCAAGACATGAGGGAGCGAAAAATGTCTTGGTCTCTGAGATGGCGATGCGCGCCGTGACTGCGACCGCAATCAAACATAACCGTGTCTCATGTCTCGGTTTCTGGTCACGGTCGGACATCGCTACCTACGTTTTGATATGGTAGTGATCTATATATTATACGAGTATGTCGTATTCGCAGTAGGTAAAGATGCTTAAATAATCTCTATATAATTTTACTAGTAGGTACCTTTATAGAAGTTTTAAATAAACAGTATTGAAGTGAATCTTATTATTTTATTATAAATTTGTATTGTTTTTCCCTTTAAAATAATGCTTAACAATTATGGACGAAAACTCTCAAAATTAACCTTTGCTGATCATGATACTAATAAATGAATTATATTTATTTATTTAGAATAAAACATGTTAGTGATGAAACACCTTAATATTCATACATTTTGTACCCATTTGTTTTCAATTTACAGATAAACCATATCAAGTAATAGAACTGGACGGGAAAAACGTTGTTTTTTATCAAAATTATACTTTTTCGAGGCACGGTCCGTCGTTTCGGTACCAATCCTGCTCTAGTGTAAAGGGGAAAAACTGTCGAGCTAAGCTTATCCTAAACAAGGATGGGACTATAAAGAACGCGGTGACAGAACATAATCATCCCGCTCCAAAAATCATTCAAACTGCTGGTGGAAAGTACTTAAGAGTAAGGTGGTAGATCGCCACCGTGACCAGAGACCCAGACACACAGCAACAAATTGGTCTCTTAGGTGGCGTTACGCGCCGCGGCCTTGACTAGAGACTAAACGAGATTTACAATCAAGATGCCAGATCATCAGTGTAGACATGCAAAAATGTATGTAAGAAACGCTTCAGGTTCTTTTGGTTTGCCAAGTAAATATTTCAAAAAAACGATTCAGATTTGTTCAAGATTGATATTTTAATATTCTTATTAATAAAATTTTTAAATATTAATTATATTTTAATTTAAACTTCGGTCAATGTGACGTAATCATTTACGTAAGCTCAGCTTGAGTACAGCGCATTGAGGAGCTGATCTGGTAACTGAGATTCTGTACTCATGTGTTTATTAATTAGCAATGATCTTGAGCTTCTGATGTCATATAATCGGGGATCAAATGATTTCGCATTTGAGGACGGAGTTGAGCAACGTATATTAATATCGGCCTACGTGTCTCCATTCATGGTCACTATCTCAATAGCGACAAATATTTCGGTCTCTTAGGTGGCGATAACCGCCACGATCGTGACTGAAGACACCGAAATATGAAACAGTGACAAATGTCTTTGTCTTTTAGATACGCGCTGCGACCGTGATCAGGGACACCGCAATTCGTCGTATCTCGTCTTGGTCTCTGGTCATGGTCGCGGTTAACCCGCCTTCTGTTATGATAGCAAGAAAGATAAACAGTTTATTAACGCAAAATTACGCATCTTAAAATTTGCTAATAAATACAATTACTTTACCGGTAGACATTTGTGCAAAACAGCAAAAATATTACATGTCGTCTTCGCAGTAGATTTACAGATGTAGAAATAATCTTAAATATAATTTTTCTTGTAATTTTTTTGTAGAAGTGTTACATAAACAGTATTGAATCTTATTGTTTTATTTGATGTCAACGAGAAAAAACGGGACCATATGGCTAAGACTCTGCTGTCCATCACCAGGCTGAATCTCATGAACTGTGATTGCTAAACAGTTGAAATTTTATTTAAATATTTACGGGGAGATAGTGTCAGACTTTTACTGACTAAAAACCCACTCCAGTTCCTTCGTTGCCTTTCGTACTGGGATTGAGCCACCTTTCGAAGCCTGGCCCCAGTAAGCTTCAACCCAGCTGGGACCCTGCCGTTGCTGACAACTCCTTGAGGCGCGCGGGAACAGTGCACGGCGTCGACTACTTGGACTTGGTCCGGACAGTTACCGGACGGTCGGATATCGCATTCATAAGCAAATGAGATATAACAATTTTAAATACATAATATGTTCTTCTCGTCAAAACGTCGTTTTCTATAGCAGCTGATGGCGTGATGAACTTTGACGTCCAAGCCCACGTCGGACTTCTTCTTATTAGCAGCTTTATGAAGGCTTATTTCTTGTTTATGATGAAGATATTTGAATAAATCTAAAAAATTAATATAATTGAATTCAGCAAATTAAAAAAAGGCGTACATAATTTCATATTCCCTTAACATTTTTGTATCCATTTGTTTTTCTATTTACAGATAAACCATATCAAATAATTAAACTGAACGAGAAAAACGTTGTTCTTTATCAAAATTATACTTTTTCGAGACAAGGTCCTTCATTTCGGTACCAACTCTGCTCTAGTAGAAAGGCGAAAAACTGTCCAGCTAAGCTTATTCTAAAAAAGGATGGTACTATAAAGAGTGCGGTGATAGAACACAATCATCCTGCTCCAAAAATCATTAAAATTGCTAGTGGAAAGTACATAAGACTATAATGATAGTTCGCGACCGGAGACCGAGACATGAGACAAGGACAAATGTCTTGGTCTCTTAAATGGCGATTAGAGACTAAGATATATGGTAGCGATAAATGACTCGTTCTTTTAGATGGCGATATCCCCTATTAATTTTAAGTTTCTTATGTAATTTTTTATTTTTGGTGTACAATAAAGAATTTATCTATCTATCTATCCGCCGCGATTGTGACTGGTGACACCGAGACATGAGACAGCGAGAAATGTTTTGGTCTCTTAGTTGGCGATACACGCTGGGCCCCGACCAGGGATACCGAGACAGCGACCGCGTCTCGGTCTCCGGTCACGATCGCCGCGCCGACCGCCGCCTTCCTACATGATACTGATTATTACATGTCGTCTTCGCAGTAGGTTTAAAGATGCTAAAATAACCTCTACATTATTTTACTTGTACTTATAGAGAAGTGTTGAATAAACAGTTGGTGTTGGATAAAATCTTCATGTTTTATTTGATATCTACATTTTGTTTTTACCCTTTAAAAATAATGGCAAGAAGTATGCACGAAAACCCTTAAAATTAATCGTTACCGATTAAGATGCCAATAAATGAATAATATTCATGTACAGTGGTGGTACATAGGTGGACTAAATGCAATAGGCATTCTTTACCAGCCAACTTTTGAGTTGAAGAAGACCATAATTGTGGTGCGTACTGAATAAATAAAATAATAAGAAATAGATTTTTAAATAATATAAAGGATTAGGAACTTGTAATAATAAAATACGTAAACTAGGGTACATAATGTACAATAATGGTACATAATGATTGTGGATATCAGGGCTCTCATAATGAGAACCTCGTGAAAGCTGAGACAGTTAAACAAACTAAGTATCTTGAGTTGGCTCACGAGCTGGTCATATTGGAAGTGGACACAGCAGTCATTGTGCTGATAGTCTTGACGGCCAAGGCATAGCAGAGAACCTCGACAAACATCTGAGGAAGCTCTCGTTGGGCAGTAGGATCTGGATCTAAGTGCCCAATGAGAGCTTGGGCTTAATCCAGAAAACAGTACTCCTGGACACATTTCAAAAGTTTGATGTAACATTTTTGGTGTGCAAAGAATGTATATTTTATCATTGAATATTTCTTTTACCTATTAAATCAATAACCTATTCTTCTTTTACAGATTACTCGTATAAAATATTGAATTTGAACGGGAGAAATATTGTCTTTTATCAGAATTATACCTTTACGAAATACGGTCGTTCATTTCGGTATCAAGTCTGTTCCAAGAAATCGAAGAACTGTCGAGCGAAACTCATTTTAACAGAGGATGGAACCATCAAGAGTGCGGTGACTGAACATAATCACCCTCCTCCGAAAATCATTCAAACTTCTGCTGGACATTACATTCGGATTCAGAAATAGATATGGAACTAAGTTGCTATCATCTTCTCCCTGCCCTTATCCCGTTATATTTAGGGTCGGCGCAACACGTTTTTTTCTTCTACCTTTTACTGTCACCCATCACGCTATCACTAATTCCCTTTTCTTTCATATTACTTCTCACACAATCCATCCATCTTTTCTTTGCCTCCCTATCTTTCTCTATCCATAACTCTTTTAGCAACATGCGTTTCATCCTTATATGCATGGCCATACCAAGTTTGGAACTAAGTTTCTATATTGATAAGATATTGTTCGGGATATCAGTAAATGCTGGTCGACTCTTCGCGTGACCCGTTTGTACAAATTATTATTTTAAATTGCCTACTATACTATAATATTCATTAGTTAAGATGCACATAAATGGAAGATAATAGTGTTTTATAAATAATATATTCCAATATTGATAAGATAGCAAATATAGTCTTGTAATCGCAGTAGGTTTATAAATGCAGATTTTTTTTGCTTAGATGTGTTAAATAAACAGTATTCAAGTAAATCTAATTGTTTAATTTTGTATCTATGGCTCGATTTAATTTTAGTTTTTTTTTTTAATGACCTTAAACCGTGATCTGGCTCGTATATGTGACTGGAGCAAGAGGTATGGACTCACGGTGAATCCCCTAAAGACGCAGGTTATTGTAGTGGGCAGTTCTAGGACTATCTCAAAGATTGATTGGACCACTCTTCCCCAAGTTTCTTTTGACAATTCCATAATTCCCATCAGTGAGAAAGTTAAGAACTTGGGGATATTTATCGATAGGAATTTCTCGTGGACTGCCCAGCTACAGGAAGTTAGTCGCAAATTATTCGCATCTGCTTCATCTTTGCGAAGACTGCGTAATTTTCTACCGGCTGCCACCAAGATTGCGCTAGCTCAATCTCTTCTTCTTCCCATCCTTGATTATGCTGATGCCAGCTATCTTGACCTCACTGAAGTACAACTAGATAAACTTGAGCTCTATGTGAGAGCTTGAAACTCTATGTATTTATTTATTTTCTTGATGTACAATAAAGTGTATATAAATAAATAAATTAATAAGCATGTTCCATGTTGGTGTTTCCTTTAATTAGTTTTTTACTAGCTTTTGCCCGCGGCTTCATCTGCGTACATAAGATATAGCCTCACTCAGGAATAAAGCAACTTTGCAATGGTATAACTTCAGCGATCGGACCAGTACTTTCAGAGATTATCTCCTACAAACAAACAAACAAACATAAAAACAAACTTTACCTTTATATAATATTAGTGTTGATATAAATAGATCTTCAGAATCTAAGAGCAGTAGTGGCCCAGTGGTGACGGCCCCGACTTTGAAGTTGTAGGTAAGCAAACTAGTATATTAAGAGCCGGGAAGCCACCTGAATTATATTCGAACGGGAAGACCGCATCAGACGACATATTCGACAAGGCAAAACGCTTGGTTCGGACCGTAGATGTGTTAACAATCTAAGAATGGACACTCAACGGAGGTCGGTTGTGCGATGGTAGAAAGGTAATGGCGGAATCAAGTTATGTAATTCCCGCGCACACTCCAAAGATTACCTCTTTATAATATTATAAGTGTAGATATATTTCATCACTAATTTATTCATTAATTAACAGGTAAACCATACGAAATAGTGAATCTGAACGGGAAAACTGTTCTTCTGTACCAGAATTATACCTTTTCGAAACAAGGACCTTCATTCCGGTACCAGGCCTGTTCCAAGAAAATGAAGAACTGTAAAGCTAAACTCATTTTAAACGTGGATGGGACCATAAAGAGTGCGGTGACGGAACATAATCATCCCCCTCCAAGACTCATGCAAACTAAAGATGGAAAATATTTCAAGATAATATAGAGAAGGAAGGATGGCACCAAAAATATAGCTATTTTTACAAGCTTTTGTTTAGTTTCACCCGTCTCGATGTTCAGCAGAGGCCCAGCTGGGTCGAAGCCTACCGGGGCCAGAGTTATCCGAAAGGAAACTCGTGCCTTAGTTTGAAGGCTAGAAGGAATGGGGTGGGTTTTTAGTCAGTATCACACTATCTCCCGCTCCACCCAAGGAGGGGGGGATGTCATAAGATGATTTTTGCTCACCGTAAAAAAAAACCCCTCCCGATGTTTGTCAGAAATCAAATCTTGCAAACTAAATTTGATCCACTGCCCGGCTTTCTGAAACTATGTATGCACGTGTAAATCAGATAACAATGCAAAATTATTATAACATGGAGCTGATCTGACGATGGAACCGGAATGTGGCTAGAGAAACTTGGAAGTTAAACGACACAACCCCATCGAGCTTTGGGCTCGTATGGTTCGACGATTTTATTTAAAAGCTTGTTTTAAATATGATCAAATATTTTCGTAATGCATTGTAGCACTTTTATGCTTTTGTAATAAAATAATTTGTACGGAATCTTTTTTATTTTTAAATAAACGTAGAATTTAATACACATGGTATATAGTACAGGTAATAGGTACCTTCTGTACGGGTTCCGGATTGAGAATTAACAGTAAAGAATCTGTCAAGCTCTACTGTTAGTCCAAAAAACTTCAAAAACTACATTTAAAATGCCGTTTTTTTTAAAACTAGTAAACTAGTGCTTGACTGCGATCTCACCTGATGGTAAGCAGCGATGCAATCGTGGATGGTCAGGCGCCCTAGTTTATACTAGACTGGCCGGTTGGTGTAGTGGTTAGCAGTGGCGAAGCGTGAAATATTGAGAGAGGTAAGCCGGAGCAAAAAAAAAAATGCTTGCCTAGCCTACTCCGAGCGCGGGCACGCAGTCTTGAGTCCTTACCGAAAATCTGTGATTGGCATCCTGGCTTCAGTCTTGTATAGGCAGATGTATCTTCAGTCCACTTTTACTATACGTGTAAGCACTGAGATATTGAAACAGTGTCTTGCAAGTAGGGTTGCCAGGTCTTGGAACTGAAAAGCCGGACAATCTATCCTATTTAGCCGGACGTTTGGTCAAAAAGGCCGACATTTTTTTTAAGTCTAATAAAATTCATGAAATCTTTTTAAATTCTAATGAAAAAACCATAAGATTAAGTGATATTATTGTTATACTATTACATGTCCACTTTGCTTGTGCTAGCGATACAAGGTAAGGCAAAACTCTAATGACAATTCTAAACAAAATGGTCTTTAAAAAGCCTAACAAAAGCCAAAAATGCTCAAATTTGGCCGGACACGCCCGACCCTACCGGACCGCCTGACTATGTCCGGCTTTATCCGGACGCCTGGCAACGCTACTTGCAAGCATAATAGAAGTGGCTTTGATAAAAGCCGTTTGTGGTGAAATGATGATATGATGTAAATTAAACAAAACTTAATCGACTAAGTACTAATAATACTACTTATACTCTAAAGCTATTCGTCTATTCTTTCTTACAAAGTGCGCTAAGACATAAAAGCCGGGAAGATGCTTAATTTTTAGTAAAGAACGTTTTTCTATAGAAATAATTGCTAGGTCAGATAATCGTTCTTGTTTTTGAATTACGCATGTTGATATTTATTGTAAAGGGATATATGAAAATGTTTAAAAAAACCAGCTCTGAGAAGAACTTTTGCGTAGGTGTAGTTTTAAGAACAAAATCTAAAAAAAATCGCACGAAAATTATCAGACTTCGCGCACGACCTTACTCATAGATCTAAACTCACCTCCCGCACGCGCACCCCCGAGCCCCGCCTTGGTGACGCTTGGGCCGTCCAGCATAAATCGTAATATTTTAATTTCGCCATAACTTCAAAACCAAACGTCCAATTTTAATCATTCAAAGACCAAATATTATCTACATAAACTGTACTTAGTGATGAAATAATTTATTTTGATAAGGGTCAATAGCATGAGTAAAATAAATGCGTTCAAATGTAATCCAAAAAAAAATCAAGATGATTAGATAAAAAAATGGTTGTTGTGCCTCACTCGACATAGATAGGTATACTGTTTTGCTGACTTTTTTGTAGATATTTATAAGATCTACAATTAATTAGAACATTTTACGGTTCTATCTTTAATAGTTCAGGCAGCGTACGCAAAATAAGTAATGTTTCTGGTTGATTTTTTACACCTTGTGTCCGAAAAACCCAAATATCTTACGGAACCCTATTTTTTTCCAAAATAAAATTTAGCCTATGTTACTCGTGGATAATGTAGCTTTCGAGTGGTGAAAGAATTTTTAAAAACAGTCTAGTAGTTTTTAAGCCGATTCAATAAAACTCTATCAAATAACTCGAAAAAAAACCGGCTTGCCGGAGCGCTTTAGAGCGCGCAGGTTCATCGACCTTTGTGTGACGTCATGACGTATTCTTGTATAGAAATTTAAACGCTAAAAAGCCGATTGCGCCTGCGGCTTATTTTAAAGCAACATGTTGTTGAAAAGCAAATTTTGTTGATTTAATGTCCATAGTGTATACTTAGTGTAGGCGTTTTGTAATGTTTCTTTGTAGTTTTATAATTACTGATTGTGCCATTTCTCAATTACGATAGAGAGTGGTTGTGTTCTAAACTTCTGAAGGGAAGCCGGTGGGAATCGAGTTGTATGGAACCTTCGTCACTGGTGGTTAGTGACCCTGACTGCATTGACTTTGTGTGGTCGTGGGTTCGATTCCCACCCAGGACAAATGTTTGTGTGATGAGCATGATAATTTGTTCTGTGCCTGGATGTAATTTATGTATGTTATATGTATGTATGTATTCAGAAATATATAAGTATGTTTATCAGTTGTCTAGTACTCATAACACAAGCTCTGCTTAGCATGGGACTAGACGGCGTTGTGTGATAGTTGTGGAATATTATTATTATTACAAAAAAAATATAGTAAAAATTATTCTTCTATTTTCAGATAAATCATATGAAATAGTGAATCTAAACGGAAAAACTATTGTTCTCTATCAGAATTATACCTTTTCGAAGCATGGCCGATCGTTTTGTCATCAAGCCTGTTCGAAGAAAATGAAGAACTGTAAAGCTAGACTCACTTTGAACACGGATGGGACCATAAAGAAAGCGGTGACTGATCATAATCATCCCCCACCAAATATAATTCGAACTGCTGATGGAAAATACTTTAGAGTTTAGTTGAAGATCTGTAGGCTATGGATATATACCAATATGATAGCAAAAAAATCTATATTTATTTTTATTGAATAAATTATATGCTCGCGTATTAATAATTTTATTGCATGTTTCATGTTGGTGTTTCCTTTAATAAATTTTTTATTAGCTTTTGCCCGCGGCTTCACCCGCGTACATAAAATATAGCCTCACTCAGGAATAGAGCAGCTTTCTATCTGTATTTCAGGCAAAACGCTTGGTTCGGACCGTAGATGTGTTAACAATGTAAAATGGACACTTGCCGTAAGTCTCACCTGATGGTAAGCAGTGATGCAATCGTTGATGGTCAGGCGCCCTAGTTAAAAGGCTATTCACTCTAGCCTTGAAGACACTTAAATATAATCAAAATAATGCGGTATGAACGTATTTTTTTTATAAATGATATAAACCAGTGGTTGGTCCCACCTGGTGTTAAGCAATGATGCAATCATTGATAGTGAAGTGCACTAGTTTATTTAAAGCCTATTCACTCTAGCCTTGAAGACACCTAAATTATAATCGTACTGGAAGACCGCAGCAGCAAAAAATATATAGGTACAGAAGTAAATCTACACACAAAGCGTGCTCGAGCAACGCACACATAGACACCTTCACGGACACGATATCTCGGAGCGTCTTGGCCCGCTCGTCGAACAGTACCGGTTCAAACGCTCATTAGTGTGCGTCCACCGAGCGTAGGTATAAAAAGTGAAGTATATACATGAGATTGTCTTCGGTACCTATCTATTTTTTAGGTAAATTGTTCTAGTCCTTCGATATAGACGGTATGAACGTAAAAAAATATTAGTAAGTTTAAATAGTAAGTGTACCTATAGTATTCAAAACAAACCAATAATTTCACTTGCAGGTAGACCGTATAAGAAGATAGTTCTCAATGGCAGAACCGTGCTTCTTTATAAGCAACACACATTTTCCAAGCGCGGGCCTACGTTCCGTCTCCACTTCTGTTCAAAGAGAGTTACCAATAATTGTCAAGCTAAACTGGTTCTTGATGTAAATGGAGAAATAGAATTTGAGAATATCAATCACAACCATCCTCCTCCGCGACTTCTATGTACGGCTGACGGGAGATACTGCAAAGTCTAAAACCGAAATAATCCTAGACATTACGTTCACCACAATTGTGGCGACACTTGGGGCAGGCCTATCTCCAACAGTGGACGTCTGTCGGCTGAAATGATAATGATGATGATGATTACGTTCACGGGCTTTAGAAAAAATATATTTAAGTACCTTTCTACAAAACTTAAGTTAGGTTGATGATGGGACTTGAAAAAAAGAAACAGAAAGGCTTTATTGAGAAAGGAAATGGATTTACATTGGAATTTTAAAAGAAGCAAGTGACTGGGCTTACCTGACTGATGACCAAATATGTAACCATGGGGAATAGCGAAAAAGTTACATTTTGATACTTAAACTGCATCTTGAAAGTGTTTATCAAAAGAACCAATTTCTCTAAATTACCGATCACCTTGTATATTCCGTAATTTCATAATCACGATTTTATGGTAAAATCTGATGTTGAATTAAGAATTCATTCAATTGACCCAGCAACCAATGTTTTGTCATATAAATTTCCGGAAAAGGCTACAATTATCACTTAGAGGTATAAAAAATAGCTTACGACCTTTTCTCAGAACTAATATGTACGAACAATTTTATAAAAATCGGTCAAACCACTTCGGAGGAGTTCAATAACAAACACTGTGTCATAGATTTTTATATATTAGATTAACAGATAGGCGATCAATAACATTATCGTGTGTAGTGCAAAATAATCATCTTAGTATTTATTGATAATGATTACAGAAATCTCAAACCAATATAAATGCTTCTAGATTTGTGTTTTATGCAATATAGTGTACATAATAAAAAAATGTCTATCCATTTGTCTATCTTATACAAATTTAGCTTATAGTTTGGTCAATAATAAAACTTGTATTCAAATATGTCTTTTATGTATACTCGAAATACAATTTTTCATTTAAATTATTTTATTTTATTCCAGATAATTTAAGTTCGGACTACCTGTTTTCTTTGCCTAAATCAGCCTATAAAGATATCGATAGGAACTCGATATATCTGTTAGAAGTTGATTCATTTTCTAACGAAGACCAAACTGACGAAAATCATCAAGGCATCTGTTCAGACGATGAACAGGTTCTTAATGCAGGTTATGATAAAATAGCTGCAACAAGTAATTTGATTTCCAATGCGTATAAACGAAAAAAACCATATATAAAAAAATCGTACAAAAGACCAGTAATTGTCCCAAAAAAGACAATAAAACCTGTGTGCAACTGCTGCAAGTTTAAATGCTCTGAAAATGTAAATGAAGAA
The DNA here is from genome assembly GCA_949319445.1 of Mythimna lalbum. Taxonomy (NCBI): domain Eukaryota; kingdom Metazoa; phylum Arthropoda; class Insecta; order Lepidoptera; family Noctuidae; genus Mythimna; species Mythimna lalbum. The sequence goes on along the minus strand of OX439356.1, from coordinate 18,198,696 downwards.
ACTAGGGTGGATATCTTTAATAAATATTATGGGGAAGACATGACAAGGCAATTACAGAAACAATTCATTATTTCTAGAGTGACTGAAAAACCAGTGGCAAGGCGGTATGCAACCGGAAAACAACACAGAATGGTTACTTTGGAATACACATTTTTGGTGAACAATATTCCTGTCAAAGTCTGCAAACCCTTCTTCTTGAATACCCTGGCTATATCTGCAAACGTTGTACGAAGAGCACTTACAAAGGCTAGAAATGGTATGTCACAAGACGACAGACGAGGGAGGCGGCCGGCGGTCAACAAAACACCAGAGGAAATGAAAGACACTGTTCGGAAACATATTGACAAAATTAGTAAGCAAATTCTACAACGGAAAACAGGCATCAGCAGTCTCCCTGGAATCACAAAATTGTACTCTAAGTATCTTAAGTTTTGTGAGAAAGAATATATACCTAAGAATGTTGTTGCGAAGTACTGGCTGTACCGAAGAATCATAAGAACAGAGTATGATTCATTGTTCGAACCGCCAACAAATGCTTAAGTCCTTCCCGACCCATCTATCGTCTACTTGAGCAATTCTGAGCATGGTTTAAAAGCTTGTTGGTAAATCCAACACAATCCGACGCAATCTATATCTATACTTATATTATAAAGAGGTGAAATTTGTAAGTTTGTATGTAGGGGGTAATCTCTGGAAGTACTGATCCGATTGCTATAATTAAATATTCTTTTTCGAGATGACTTGTCAGACCCAATTTTATGAATTATGTACATAATGGTCACATTATTGTTTAGATATTATCGACATATCTGAATTCATAACTTAAAAAAATAAAATAGTAAAGAAAATATGATTTATAGAAACTGCACATTTAATCAAAATACGTGATTTGTTTTCTAGAAACTTTTAAGTTTTCAAATAACACGTTTTGTGAAATATACACGTATTGTGAATGACGGAATTACCGAAAACCGAGTATTCAGGTGCTTTCTCTCTTTTTTCGTTATGCCTCTTTACCCGCGACTTCATCCGCGTACATAAAATATACCTTATGTCACTCAGGAATGAAGCAGCTTTCGATCAGTCCTAAAATTTTGGCATTCGGACCAGTAGTTTCAGAGATTACCTCCTACAAATAAAAAAACAAACTTTACCTCTTTATCATATTAGTCTAGATTTAGACAAGGGACAAACGAGTGTTGGGAGTATATTATTGTGAATACAGATATGACCTAACAATGTGATCATTATGTAATTCATAAAACGATTTTAAGCAAGTATCTAAATGAATCTGATTTTAGAAAATAAATATTTTTATTATAAAAGTGCCTACTGTCTATTTTTTACGCGGTGTTACTTTGATAATGCAGATCTATAAGCATTTGCCCACTGTACCCAAAGATTTAAATTTATGTAAAAAAATTGTTACTATTTTTGTATTCCTACTTATCCACACAATAATGTTCTCTGGAGATATTGATATGAATAAAGGATATAATAAGTGATGAATCTTTTGCTTAAATTTTAGATTCTTCAAGATCTTTTGAGCAGAATTTCATATTCACTTCAGTTTCTGAACAAGATTTTGATGATGATCAAAGCAGTTACGAAGTTCCAGAAGGCAAACATTCAGACAGTAAACACGATACCACACACGCCTCACAAGTCAACAGAAAAACAAATTTACTGGAACCTATACTCTGTGAATCACCGACAGCTTGTAATAGAAATGAAAACGAAAAAACTTATTATAAAGAACAAATGGAATTGTTTTGCAACAACACTTGTAAGCTCGAGTGTTATAAACATGTAAATGAAGAAATCAGAAAGAACATATTTAAACAGTATAACGCTATGAGCAGGACTGCACAGAGGCAGTTTATCATATCAAGAGTTTCTGAAGGGCCAGTGTGTAGACATATTGGGTCTGACAGTTCATCTCGAAAAAGAGTACTAGTGACCCATACATTTATGGTAAACGATATTCCTGTTAAAGTTTGTAAACCCTTCTTCTTGAGTACCCTGGCTATATCCAGAGACGTTGTACGGGGAGCACTTATAAAAGCAAGAAAAGGTATGTCACAAGACGACAGACGAGGGAGACGGCCAAAGTTTAACAAAACACCTGAAGAAATAAAAGATACTGTTCCTAAACATATTGACAAAATACGTAAACAAAATCTACAACGGAAAACACACAAGAGAAAATGAAATGAAATGGTTGCGAAGTACTGGTTGTACCGGAATATCATAAAAACAGAGTTTGATTCACTGCTTAAACCCCTTAAGTGTCGAAAATCTGTAATAGTACATTATGATATAAGTGTGTAATGTAAGTGATTACCGTCGAGGCGTTATTTAGACCCGAGCCATAGCGAGGGTCTTAAGAGAGCCGAGAACGGCAATCCCTAATTACTCACGTGTATCATACGACGTTTTTCAATACACTTGTGAATAAAATAACTGTAAAACTAGTAAACTTTTGTGGCAGTAAAAATCTGTTTTCAATTGCGTGGCCATTTTGTTTTTCTCGTGGGGGACGACCTGCGCCCATTCTGATACGATAATATAATAATGTCATAAAATGATGGCGGTGGAGAGGTTGAACAATGAGGTTTTAACCACATTATAGCACTAGTGCGTAATGATGATAATGGACGCTCTGACGTCGGACATCCAGGAAGAGGCTCCCTGGTGTATGTTGTTTGCCAATGACATTGTTCTGGTTGCCGAGAGTGGCCTAGAGGTCCAGAACAGATTGGAGGTGTGGTGGCACAGACTGGAGAGTGTTGGCCTGAAATTGAGCAGAACCAAAACAGAGTACTTGTTCTGCGATTTCGGCGGTCTCTCCAATCCTGTGCCATTAGCTCTCGCCCATACCGATCTGTTCCGACTTTAGGTACCTAGGGTCGCTCGTCCAAGGGGATGGTGAGGTAGACCGGGACGTAACACATCGGATCAACGCAGGATGGATGAAATGGCGACAGGTCACGGGAACCACTTGCGACCCACGGATGCCCCTCAAGTTGAAGGGTAAAATCTACAAGTCCGTGATAAGGCCTGTCGTACTGTATGGATCAGAATGTTGGGCTTTGAAAAAGAAGGATGAAAAAAGATTGCATGTAGCAGAGATGAGAATGTTAAGATGGATGTGTGGTGTGAATGGATAAAGTGAGAAATGAGTATATTAGGGGAAGTTTGAAAGTGGCGCCAGTGACTGAAAAGCTGAAAGAAAATCGTTTGTCTTGGTATGATCATGTGAAAAAGAGGGACGAAACGCATATTGCTAAAAAAGTTATGAGTTTACATGTGGATGGATGGAGGGGGAGAGGGAGGCCAAAGAAAAGATGGATGGATTGTGTGAGAAGTGATATGAAAGAAAAGGGAGTTAGTGATAGCATGACGAGTGACAGGACAGAATGGAAGAAAAAAACGTGTTGCGCCGACCCCAAATAAAACGGGACAAGGGCAGGAAGATGATGATGATGATGATGATGATAGCACTAGTGCGTAATGTAATCAAAATGTCACAGCTTGGTAACAAGTGTCATTATATACCTAAGTGCAATGGAATAAGAGTCATTTTATGAGCAAGTGTATTGAAAAATAATATTACTAGTCTCTTATAGGTAAATATTTAGTATAAGTAGGTTAGCTGTGTTCCATCAGTGACCTATTTCGTTTCAGGGCCGAGTTAACTCTTTCGAGCAATTCCGCAGCCCAGACAGGAATCGGCCATGGCGAACTCCATCAATTTTGCTATCAGTTTATTTAGGCGCTCATGAAACACCACGTGCCGTTAATCGAGGTTTGGTCTACTCTTTATCGAACGATGAGCTAAGCGTACTAAGCTTTTCCTGGCTAAGTCATAGAATAGAATAAATTGTATAATTATGGAATACGGACATGATTTTATTTCTAAATAATAATGTTATCATTGTCATAATAATATTTTATTAATAAAAGAATAAATATTTTAAAATAAAATGTAACGTCATATGTCCATAAATACCCCGCCTCTGATCGTATATTTTATTTAGTTTATACAACGATTTTACGTAGGTTTCGAAACTTAAAAAGTAAACAACTCTCATTATAATTTATTGTCTTTTATTTATTTTTTTGTGCTATATGATTTTGACGAGCGCGCATAAATATCTATAGGCATTTCGTAAATACGGATATTCAGTTGCATTCGATTAGATCGACACCCTATTGCTACTTAATCCAGAAAAGGATAGTAACATATGATCTATTGAATCATAATAAATCAGTTCCGTGGTCAAAAATACTTTGTTTATTGTTTAGAACCCACTTATCACTCACACAATATTGTCTTTGGAGAAAATCTGCACTCTGACTGGCATCCTGAATCGGTATATTTATGTATTTTGAAATGAACAAAGAATATAATAATAGTTATTTAATAATAAGTGATGAATCTTTTGCTTGAATTTTAAGTTCTTCAAGATCTTTTCAGCGGAATTTCATATTCTCTTCACATCATTCATTATTGTATGTTGTTGTAAATAACGATAAGAAAGCGGATAATGACGTCACACTGCTTCTACTAAGTCTAGATTGAAGTTTGCGAGAGCTGAGCAGATAAAAGTTCCAACCACATGAACGTGGTCTACTTTTCTCTAGTAGCAGCCGAATGAGCAATAATACTATCTTACGACACGTTGTGAATTGAAAACTTAAAGCCATCATAATAAAACAGTTGCGTGGTCAGGAATACTTTTTTATTGTCCGTAACGCACTTGTCTCTCACACAACATGTGGTGTTGAGGATATTCCCACTTTGATGGGTATCCTGAGCCAATATATTTACTTAAATATTTTGCAATGAATAAAGGATATAATATTTTTTTTCTATTGAAATATTTAAAAATACATTTTTATATTTAAATGTTATTGAATAAACAGAATAATTTAATAGTACGAGTAACTAATGATTTTTTTGATTCAATTTCAGGTTCTTCACAATCTTTTTATCGCGTTTCATTGCACAACTCAGATATTAAAAATGAAACGGAATCCCATCAAATTAATGATAATTCAATGTTCACTGAACAGGATTTTGGTGACAATAAAAATAGTTACGAAGTTCCAATAGTCCAATCTTCAGACGATGAATATGTTATTGATGCTGGTTTAGCACACAGCACACAAGCTCACAGCAGAGAAACAAAAGACTGTGAATCAACAACAGCTTCCAATAAAAAATATTACAAAAAGAGGAAAATAAATAAAAAAATGGGACCGATTTGCACTTGTAAGCTTGAGTGCTATAAATCTGTAAACGATGAAATCAGGACGACTATCTTTAATCAGTTTTACGCAATGACCAAGGTTTCACAGAAGCAGTTTATTGTGTCAAGAGTTTCTGAAGGGCCCGTGCGTAGACGTCGTGTGTTTGGAAGGCCGTCTAAAAGAGATGCTACATTTACCTATACATTTTTGGTGAACGGAGAACCTGTCATAGTTTGCAAGGTCTTCTTTTGTAATACCCTTGCTCTATCTGGGAACACCGTTTTAAAAATTTTTAAAAACTCTAAATTGGGGATATCGCTTAAAGACAGACGGGGACAATTTCCGCCGACTAACAAAACACCAAAAGAAAAAAAAGATACGGTTCGAAAACATCTCGATGTTATGTTTAATTATGTGACTCACTCTGAGCAAAATATTGAGCGGGAACTATACACCGGTAGTAATTTGAAAGTAGGCAAATTTTACTCTTCGTATCTAGAATACTGTAACAAGGAGGGTATACCGAAACAGAACGTTGCGAAGAAGTGGTTATACCGTCGTATTTTGAAAACCGAGTATAATTCACAGTTCAAACCGCTAGAATCTGGCTCAAGCGACGAAAATTTGTAAATTCCTTGTGGCGGTTGCAAATGATTCTCACAGAAACCTTGCATTTCTTTAGCATACAAAGTATGTCGTTCGACATTTGTGTGCGTTAATCCAGTGATAACGTTATTTTATTAGGTATTACAGCATAACATTAAACACGAACAAATAACAGCAAACAATTATCTTTAAAAAAAAGAAAGAAATTAGTACATTTAAACGTAGGCAGATGATAGGTTGTAAATGTGTGATAAGTGTGTAAATAAATTCATTTCGTTGAAAATTTTGTTTTATTTTAACCAGACTTGCTACTGAAGAAATTTTTGGTGGATTTATACCATAATTGAATACGACTGATTAATATGTGCACGTCTCTTTTGATATATTGATCAGTTTATGTCTGTATAGAGGCCATGGTTTGACAATCATGGTTTGGTAGGAATGATCACATTTACTGCAATTTATAATAGAGTCAAAATTTGAATCGAACCACAAGCTTTTCTTTCTAGTTCTTTCGTCTTCGGGAAATTATATTTTTAATTTATGAACCTATAAAGCGACTGTATGGCTAAAGTAATCTTGAAACATCTTTCTGGGATATACCAGGTTCAGAATAAAAGATAGGAGCAGTACCCCAACTGAAGACGGGATTGTTGTGTTTTGATAGCTATACTAGTGGGTACTGTGATAAGTTTTATGTACTATAGTGATATTCTCTAACAACCTGTGCGAAAGTTAGGTAATTTCGCTCACTCTTGTGTGTACCAATTTTATAATAAAGTCGTGTGTGTGTGTGTGTCGTGGTCGCGTTAAATTCGTTTTTGTACGTTTTTATTTATCTTTATAGATATCGCAGCATATGCTGAGTTAGGTGCCTTTTTGACCTTGCACAAATTGTTCTGTATTTATCGTATTTCTACTGTTTTTTTTTATTTGTGTGAAGTTCAAATAAACGTTTTCCTTTCTTTTCTTTCTTTCTTTTTTGTTGCATGAATATTATATATATAAATAAATAAATAAACAGGTATTAGATTACCTACGTTCTATCAGTCATCATCATCATCATCATCGTCAGGTTCTTTTTTAATGTACCACGTTTATAATGACACATGTATTGTTTTACAGCTGAATATGAAATAATCAAGTTTCGCAACAAGGAACTTATATTTTACCAATCGCAAACATATTCAAAATCAGGCACGAATGAAAAGCGTCGGTACTGTTCTAAAAAAATCCAGGGTTGTAAAGCAAAGCTCATATTAGACAACAATGGCAGTATTGTAGCTGCTCTTGGAGACCATAATCATGCGCCACCAATTTTGTACAAAGCCCCCGATGGCAACTATCACAAACTATTAAATTAAATGTAAATATATTGAAGTAATTTAATCATTAAACAACTACATTAAAAATAATAATAATAAACCCCTACGCTACTTACTACTAACTAAAATCAAACTAAAATATGGCGTCGAAAAACTCTTTCACATCGCTGTCGACTGGTAATGTGCCCAAAAGGCTGGCGGCATGTAAATGTTAATAATTATAAAACGTAAATTATGTGTAATTGTGTGTGTGTTATGTGTAATTGTGCGTAAATTGTGTGTGTTGTGTATTTCTGTGTTAATTTATTGCGTTTTTTACGTTGTATATTTAAGATTTCACAAACTGTTCTTTATTCTTCACGCTAGTGTCTACATTTCTTCTGATCTCTGCTATCGCAGGTCTGCTGGAAGGAATTTCTTTTTTGTAATAAACAGTACCTTTGTACAATTTTTTATAACGTCGTATTTTTTTTTATAATAGTGTGTGTTGTCAAAGACATTTATTTCATTTTTGCGTGCACTTGAAACGAAAACTTCAAAGGGTTTGTTCGGCGACGCGCTGCAGGGTTCAAGTGATTTTTTTTTCAAGTGATCAGGCAAAAATTATCGCGATGGTACATAAATGATAAAATAAATGAATACTTTTTCAGGTACATATATTGTTTTACAGTTCCAATATGATAACTCTTTTAAATACTGGCTATTCCCTGTTGTGCAGATCTATTTCTAATTTATTTTGTGTTACTAGTTTATTCATTTGAAATGTTATATATTTTAAAATATTTGTACTGCCGTGTATCTTGTTTATAAATACTCATGACAGTAACATATTTTCTCTTATTTATTAACAAATCCTTTTTAAATACGAGCTTTCATCCTATAATTCTAACAATAACATTTACTTATTTATTGCATGTATGCAATAAGTATTAAATTTATGATTGTACGGTCTCCAACAGGAACTCTAATAGGGCACAGCAAAATATTCTTAGCATTGCATGAATTATACTCTACATTACATATTTAGTACAATTGCATACAATTATTATGTTCAGTCACAAAAAAGTCTTATTTATCTTTTGCTTTAATTCTAGGTTCTTCAAGATCATATCAGCGATTTGAACAGGATTTTGATGATGATCAAAACAGTTATTACGAAGTTTCAATAGACCAATCTTCAAACGATGAATACGATGTTGATGCTGGTTTTGCAGACAGTTCACGAGCTCACAACAGCAAAACAAAATCCTGTGAATCATCAACTGCTAATGAAAAATATGCAAAACGAAGACAAAAAAGTAAAAAATTGGGACCGATTTGCACTTGTAAGCTCGATTGCTACAAAACTGTAAACGAAGAAATCAGGATGAATATCTTTAATCAGTTTTGCGCTATGAGCAGGACTTCACAGAGGCAGTTTATTGTATCAAGAGTTCATGAAGAGCCAGTGCGTAGAAGTCGTGTGTATGGGCGGATATCTCGAAGAGGTGCTACATTTACCTATACATTTTTGGTGAACGGAGAAGCCGTCGCAGTTTGCAAAACCTTCTTTTGCAACACTCTTGCTTTATGTGGAAATACTGTTTTAAGAACTCTAAAACACGCTAAAATGGGCATACCGCATAAAGACAAACGAGGACAATTTCCACCGCCTAAAAAAACATCAAAAGAAAAAAAAAGATACGGTTCGAAGGCACCTTGATGTTATGTGACTCGTGTAAGCAAATTTTACTCTTTGTATCTAGAATACTGTACGAAGGAGAGAATACCGAAACACAACGTTGCTAAAATGTGGTTATATCGTCGTATTTTAAAAACCGAGTATAATTCATAGTTCAAACCGCTAGAATTGGACTCAAGCGACGATTTGTAAATAATTGAATTATTTGCGGTGGTTATGTTGTAATTGTTTCTTAGTGAATAATTGTCATAAAAAAACATCACAATAATCAGTAATAATTTTCATAAATTTTATTTGGTTAAGTCTTTTCACAAATTAACTTGTACAGCATATAAAAGTACCTCTTTTAAAAAATAGAAATTTACGAATAGTGCAGTATGATACAAGTGTGTGAGTTGGTGATTATTTTCTTATTCTCGCGGATTTCAGAATGGCAGCCATTTTAATAAAATTAAGAGCCAAGAAGTTTTGTTTTAATTTTTCAGTATTTTATTTATCACTGGCACATAAGTTGATGGTATTGCTACATATGTGCCAACTTTTCATATGATTCTCTTCTAATCTACCACAGTTATAATGATACATATTATTATTTTACAGATGAATATGAAATAATCAAATATCGCAGCAAGGAACTTATACTTTACCAATCGCAAACATATTCAAAATCGGGCCAGAATGGAAAACATCGGTTTTGTTCGAAGAAAGCCAAGGGTTGTAAAGCAAAGCTTATATTAGATGACAATGACAGCATTTTAAAGGCTTATACCAACCATAACCATTCGCCACCAATTCTCTACAAAGATTCGAGAGGAACATTTTACAAAATGTGAATCAATACAAAACTACGTGTCCAATTTTCAATAGAAAATATTCTCTATGCATGAATGAATATTGCATGAAAAATAATTTGTTTTTTTTTGTTTTTACGTTTTTTTTTTTGTCTGTGTTTTTGTCTCTGAAAGTACTTGTCCGACTGCGAAAATTTTTTCACCGTTAGAAAGTTGCTATATTCCTAAGTGACATAGGCTATATCTTATGTATCCGGCAAAGCCCCGGGCAAAAGCTAGTTTGTTATATAACCAATTTATAAATATATGAAAATAGAATACTGTCTAAGAAAAAAATGTTTGGAAATTTAATCTATATACTTCTGTATATTTTTCATCATTTGACGCTAAAAAAATATGTCAGCAAAATTTTGTTCGGGACTTTGCCGTGATCCTTTTTTGCAGAAACAAAACTACCTTGTATCTATCCATCTCTCTCTGGCCAAGATGCCGTTTTTTGACGGTTGGACGGGCGTAATGAAATATGACGTCACACGACTATGTTGGACCTCTCCTACTTATCAGTAGCTTTATACTCATAACTTCGTTATTGATGAGGATATTAAAAAAAAACTTTCATATTTGTTTTTTTAGAGTTAAAATTATTTAATTCATGAAATAAAAAACAATCTCTTGCATATTTCCTATTGATTGAGATGTTAACTAAACTGGTTAAGTAAAAAAGGCGCCAGATAACTGTGAAATAAAGTACATTGACTTTTTTCTAATAACTCTTCCGCTGCTAGATCTATCTACTAGATCATATAAAGGATCACGATACAAGTCAATTCAAGACACCTTTATGTCATTATTTCCGTTTTTAGAATTAAGAATGTCAACAAATGTAGGGTCAACGACCGTTATTCCACGTTTATCTAGCGCCTACTTTAGGTAGTAAAAAGTGCCTTACGATGCCTGATAGTGATCAAGTTGTTAGTGACGCGACAAGTCCGGTCTAGAGTCTGTGTGTATACGTATTTTGCGGTCAGATTTGGTTGAAATTTGGCACACAGATATGCCATGTTCTGGAATAAATATACAATTTTAATCTCGAGGGTATGTTACATTGAAATGTTAAAGAGAATACGTACAATAAAATGTTAGTGTGATTACGTTCCGTTTTATTTGCCTGCCTTTGCTACACACTATTGAAAGTACTTTTATCAACAGTTTGCAGTATTTCATTCCACATTTATATACGCTGATTTCCTGTCTACAACCACTTGAGCATTGGCAATGGTGCAGTCGTCAGGTCGAGACTTCAAAGTCTTTAGCGTAGACGTAGAGTTGCTAGCCTGTTGATTTTCTACCGGTTGAATTTCGGGGAGTGTGCGTCGGAATTGCATGGCATAATTCCGCCAAACCCTTTCCATCATTGGGTCACGAGCGGTGGCGATGCTTCACCGGTACATGGTGATTGGTGGACGTATACGCACAAATGTTTTGGGAAGACATTCATTGTGCGGTCAGCTAAGGAGTGGAATTTCCTGTCGGAGTCTGTATATCCTGCTACAACCTCCAGTCAAGAGAGAATAGGTTACTTCTAGGCTAGCGTGCTCCATCGTCGCCCATATCTTTACTTTCCATCAGGTGAGATAGAGGTCAAGCGTGAAATTATCGACAATAAAAAAAAACATGCCTAGATCTTCGAGAAAGCTGGCAAGAGGAATATGGGCTTGGTTATCATTGAGCCGATTGTTGTTATCAACGGCCCGATGGCAAAAAACCTGTCGAAGCCGTCGTTACACGGTCGTATCAAGAGCCTAATAGAGCTTGCATTGTGAGGAGTTTCCTGTCTCTGTAGCCCTAACTACGTATCTACTAATCTCTTTGCCTGTAAGTCTTCTGTAAAATAAAACAAAGCTTTTATGGTGCAAACCACACCTCTAACTGAACATAGGTAAGCCTAGCTTCTCGTAGCGTAAGTAGCTTAACCATGGGAAAAACTATACGGTACAAAAAAAAATTGAACTAAAACAAGCCTAACTTACAGGGCAATATACAATCATTACAATAAACGGGAAGAAGTTAATTTTATATGAAAACTACACCTTCTCTCAACAAGGTGGGTCGTGGTGGAACCAGTACTGTTCGCAGAAGTTAAGCCAGGATTGTACAGCTAAACTCAAGCTGAACAAAGATGGCAGTATCCAGCGCGTCTCTTCGGTCCACAGCCATCCACCGGCTAAAATATTTATGTCTTCAGATGGGCAATATCATAGAGAAAAATTGCTGAACAAAGATGGCAGTGTTAGGGCTGCCAACTGTTTTTACAAGAAATAAAGTATTTTTAAAAAGTTTTATTTAGTTTCACCTCTCCCGATGTTTGTCTGTCATCACATCTTGTAAATTAAATTTGACCCACTTCCAAGTTACCGATTGTGCTGAAATTTTGCATGCATGTGTAAAAATAGTAAATCAGATGACAATGCAAACTTATTATGACATGGAGCTGATCTGATGATGGAACTGGAAGGTGGCTTTAGGAAGTTGTTAGTTAAACGACACAAACCCATCGAGTTTAGGCTCGTATGATTCGTTTTGATGAGTATTAATTGTATAGGTATACCGAGTTATAAAAGCTTGTTATGAAAAAAATATTTTCATTAAAAGCTTGTTTTTATCTGAAAAGAATAATAAACAGCATTTTAGAAAAATTAACAGTCTAACAGTCACTCGTATACTTTATTTTTGTTCAACAGTAAAAAAAAATAATGTATTGGAAAACAGTATAATACTGCTTTTTAAAGTAGTGTGACATTCACCAATCCGCACTGTTCCCGCGTGGTGGATTACGGCCAATTCCTTCTCCTAGAAAGGAGGCTTGAGTCCCAGCAGTGGGAATATCAAAAAGGCTGATGATGATGATGAGATGTTCAAGGGACCATATGAACAAGTCATAATCAGCTGTAGCTTTTTCCAAAGTACAAGTTGTATTCCTAATACCATTTCATATTTTCAGGCAAAATCATACAAGTAAACGGAAAAACATTATTTCTATACCAGAACTATACGTTTTCGAAGCAAGGTTCATCTACCCGCCATAGGTACTGTTCGCAAAGATGGAGTAAGCAATGTACAGCCAAGATGATTCTAAATGCGGATGGAACTGTTGCGGTACCTGCCACTCCTCATAATCACCCCCCTCCGAGAATAATACTGTCTGGTGGAAAATACTGTAAATTAGGGTAGATGATAACACAGGCTGTTTTGTAAAAAGTCATAGATACACAGGTTCTGTAAAGAATCTAGTCCAGGCAAACAAATTAACAGAAAACAAAAATTATTAACAATTAACAAATTAATTTTAACCCTTCAGATACCGTCAATTAGAGACACATTGTCTTACAATAGTAAGACAATAGATGCGCGGCCACCAGTGGTCGCTTGGGGATTCATGAATTAATATTGTATTTGTAGACTTTTAATTACTTTCACTGTAATTTGTGGCAAGAAAATAAATAAAAATAAATTATTATTATTATGGAACAAAAGTGGTTGTTTATGATATTAGTACCTAGTTTGCCAGTGTTTTACAAATAATCTGTATAAATAAAACTAGTGGTCCCGAGTTCCCGATAGACGATGTCATGTTCGTATGCTAGCTTTTCGTCAGAATAAAAAATTGAGGACCTGATTGCAGCGCCACCTACCGGGTTTATTTGCCGAAATTCTATAACTATTGCTGAAGAAGCGCTTTTAGTTGTGTAGGTACTTTTTTGTGTACAGCTATAAAATCTAATAATAAAAAAAATTGATTGAGAGATATAGTTTTTTTTTTATTATTGATAGTCTCGTGCTTGACCACTATCTGCAATTTTTGTGTTTGTTTGAAAGGAGTAAGTAAATCAAGCAAAAACAATATCACGTTGTTAATACAGTTTTTTGGCAAAAGTATATTATTAGTCATAAGAAAAAATCATAATATTGGTAATGAATCATGAATCTATAATAATACTAGCTGACCCGGCAAACGTTGTTTTGCCTTATAAATTATTTTTTGCTATAAAAAAATAGGGGTTGGTGATAAAAAAGTAAAAATTTAGGGTTGTATGTATTTTTTAATGCCACATTATAAAAAAATAAAAACAAAAATATTTCGTCCAAAAATAAAAATAAAAAATTTAAGGGTAAACAACCCTTATCACTTGGGGGTATGGAAAATAGATAGTAGCCGATTCTCAGACCTACTGAATACGCATATAAAATTTGGTAAAAATCGGTAAAGCCGTTTCGGAGGAGTACGGTAACTAACATTGTGACATGGAAATTTTATATATTAGATATATCTTTTTTAAACGTATTGACCTAGCCGTTACTGAGGAGTAGGCTTCAGAAATTCACAATTTTAAAGCACTGTGTGGGACACACGCTACACTTTATATATTTACTACGGTGTCCGGAACTCGGTCTGACACGCCCGACTCATTCGGTGGCTAGCTCACAACTGCGGGTCGCCTACCCCACCACCTAGCGGCCTATCTACGCACTATACTTGACAAGCATACTGTACACCACACACGGCTTGGGAGTTATGGCCTAATGAGCATATTTACTCTAGCTTTGTAGACACTTAAATTATAATTGGACGAGAAGACTGCAGCAGGCAAATTGCAACAATCATAATGAAGGGGTGGCTAGACAGTTGCAAACTAGCATTGCTACCAAGATCACCTTGGTTTGTGTATTTTGTTTGTGTTGCGGCTAAATGAATGTTTGCCACACGCCATCACGTTCCGTGACTGGGAAAATCTGGACCATGGATTACAACTGCTGTCTACACGATTGAAACTAGCAAAGTCACCTTGGTTGGGACGTTGGTTTGCAATCATCTGGTCCCCCTTTATCATCCATGCTGATTACTGAAAACGTAGTATAGACAGTAGGTATACATAGATTTAGTTGGTCTTTAGAATACTGTGTGCTGCAAGCTACAAACAATTTAAAGTACTTTTTTTTTCAGAGCAACATTATGAAATCATTGAAATAAATAAGAAAAGGATGCTCTTATACGAAAACTTTACGTTTTCGCGCCAAGGAGGTTCGTTTCGTAACCTGTACTGCTCACAGAAGATAAGCAGGGATTGTAAAGCAAGGCTCAAGCTGAACAAAGATGGAAGTCTTGCGACTGTTTATAACATCCACACTCACCCACCACCGACACTTTTTAAGGGGACCACTGGGGAATATTTTAGGGTAGGTAAAATTTGCTCTCGGAAGCTAAAAAGCGATTACTGAATTAAGTAATAAAGTAATTGTCGAATTACTACTTACTACTAAGTTTTATTTAATACTCAAGGCTTTGACAGTAGCGGCAACGTCGCCTTCAGGCCAGACCATTTTTCAGTTTGGGCTCCTTCAAATTAGCCGTTACTACTGCGTTATTGACTATGGAAAATGGATGGTTGTGGAACCTTTCATGCGCCAGTTCGAATCGCACTTGGCCGAATTTATTAAAGTTTTAATTCATTTCCGATACAATTTTTTTAGCATAATCAGCCTTTAATGTTCTCATTGCTGAGACTAGGGCCTCCTCTCTAGGAGAGGGAATGGATCGTAATCCACTACGTGGGCCCAGTGCGTGTTGGTGAATGATTTTTTTTTATTATTAATAATATAAATTCTAAGATCATATTTTTGACATTACAGATGAATATGAAATCATTAAAGTAAAGGGAAGATCGGTAACTTTGTACCGAGGCTACACATTCTCCAGGCGGGGCGCATCGGGGCGCAATCTATATTGTTCAAAAAAGGATAAACTGTTATGTAATGCTAAATTGATCTTGAAGGACGATGGAAGCATTTTACACCATAAGGACTATCACAATCATCCGCCACCGAACATATACAGGGCTCCCGATGGCACGTGTTTCTTGGTACCCTAAAACAAGACTGGAAGGAGGAAACGTGGGTTCGCGAGAGATGGAAGGTGGAGGTTTTACCCCGGAGTGGGATAAAACTACTAAGCCAGGCCAGCTAGTTTTGAAAAAAATAGTTTATTTCATATGTTATTATTATTATTATATCTAGCCCATATTGTCCCACTACTGGGCAAAGGCCTCCCTCCGCTCCTTCCAATGTTCCCGGTTTTGAGCTACTTCTTTCCAATTCCCAAGGAAGACATCCAAGTCGTCTCGCCATCTCCTTCTTGGTCTGCCGCGACCCCGACGTGCGATTTCAGGGCACCAATTTTGCGTTTTCCTGGCCCACCGCTCGATCGGCATGCGAAAGACATGTCCAGCCCAGTCCCACTTAAGCTGGTCAGCCTTCTGAACTACGTCAATGATTTGCGTTTTGGAGCGCAGTGTAGTGTTTCGAACGCGATTCGTTATTTCAACACCTAGTATGCTGCGCTCCATAGCACGTTGGCAAACCTTGAGTTAGGACCTTTGCATGTTAGTCAAAGACCAAGTCTGTGCGCCATAGGTTAGAATGAGGTCAGAAATTTCATATGTTATAAAAAAAAAAATAGTTTATTTCTCACCATTACATATTTTAGTGTGCATATTTTTTTTTTTTTCGTTGACTGAAATCATCTTATGACAACCCCCGCTCTTGGGTGGAGCGAGAGATAGTGTCAGACTCTTACTGAATAAAAACCCACCCCGTTCCTTCCAGCCTCTTTATACCGAGGCTCGAGCTTCCTTTAGGATAACCCTGGCCCCAGAAAAAAAAGGGTACATAAATTTTCAATTTTCTATGGTGGACATAAAATGCACACCTAACCTAACCCAACCCCCTGAACTAGGCGGGAACCTGTGTTTTAAGGGATATGGATTCAGCTAAGTATGTCACTGTTGTACAAATAAGGTACCATAAAAAGTGAATGGATTTGTTGGTGAGCTTTAAAATAAGGAATGGATGTGTGTTAATATGTAAGTGAAGAGATAGTAAAAGTGTGAGTAATGTTAGGGTGAGTATGTAATGTTGTGGGGGTGTGTGTGGTGTAGTGAGTGAGGAAAGTGTATAATTATGTTACCGTGGAAGAGAGTATTATACCTAAGGTGTCAGTAGGTTTTTGGTATCTTCGTAGTCTAACTGTAGCAAGTACATCTTTAATTTTAATATTGTACTAATTTTTTTTTCCAATTCGCAATTTCCTTTAAAAAAAAAACACTATTTCTGTTTTTCAGTAGTGTTATCTATTCATTTTATATGGCTTCAATAATGATGTGTGACTTCGACATCTCATGTAAAGTTAAAGACCATTAAAAAGATTTTTATTGAAAAAGATATTTCTTTCATTTATATGCAAAATAATTTAATATGCATGTAGGTATTCAGGTATTAAATACATAACATGGGTAGGATGACAGCAGGACGAATCTATGCATCTTTATGATGAGAGAAAAGGATAGGTAGCTACATTGTATGAATCTGACAGCTGTCACCCTCACCATTCTATAGCAATTTTAGTGTAGTTTTACTTTCAAAGATACGTTAATACCGTGATTCTAATTAAATCTTTACAGTTTTAGTTCCTCCGCCTGAAATCCCTTTACCAGAAGAGGAAAAAGCTGAAGAATACAGTAGTGTAGTCCCCATACTGCACGAGCGCGTCCTACCTCTCCGCATAAAGAACAAGAAGATAATTGAAGTCGACGGATTCAGGTTTTCAAGAAGTTCAAGAGTGTCTTTAACGTTTTACTGCTCGGAGAAGACCAGGTGCTGGTGTAGAGCAACTCTATGCCTGGATGAACATAATTATTTGGTTTCTGTAGACCTAACTCACAATCACCCACCACCACCGCCGATACCAATGTACCTTGATATTTCAAAGAAGATTTTAAAGACCAACAGTATAAGCCTGCTAGCCGCTTCGCTGTCGAATCCAAAAAACTTCCTTTTTGTAAATAAGCGGCCAAGTGCGAGTATTACTGGCGAAGTCATCAACTATTAAACTGTATCAAAAGATGTAAACGTTAAGTCAAGTAAAATATTTAAAAAAAAAGTGCGTGTGTTGCCTAATTGCTTTTTTTTCATATTTTATTTTACACAAGCTTACATGGGCTCTTATAATAAGTCAGTAACTTGTGTATAGTTCCAATTGATCGTTTCCTATAGAGAAAAACCAGCAGAAGCCAGTTACTCTTGTAAAAGCGATTGGTTTAGCCCAAAGACCTAACAGCCTCTAGACGCCTCAAGCTTGACCTAGCGCACAAAAACAATTCTGTCAACGAGGTACGGGGAAGTGGGGTACTGCGCTTTGATTGGTCGAGACTATTTAGACATTATTCTGTGGCGACCTACAACAGATCTATAAGTCATATGTGTTGACAGACATGCGTCGCCTGTTATTAGACGTCTAGTGGCTGTATGGTCGTTGGTTTTTCCAATTTATATTGATCTCATACATATTAATGTAGAACAGTAGACAGTAGACTAGTCAATATAGTATTAAATAAGCAATTAAAAACATACAATTTAATTTTAAATTTACAATTAAGTTAAATTGTTTCAATTTAATTGAAAAATTTGTAAAATCTGAAAGATTTTGGATTGGCTTCGCTTTGTTATAACGACAATACCTTTAGGTGAATTGCATTGACTTATATTCTAGCTAGTAAATTATATCGATGGTGAATTTTATTGTCATTATCACATTGGTTTTGAAATTATTCAGTCTGATTCTTCTTCTTCTTCCTGCCCTTATCCCTTATTACTTGCGGTAGGCGCAACACCTTTTTTTCTTCCATTCACCTGTCACACTATCAGTAACTCTCTCTTTGGCCTCCCTCTCCCTCTCCATCCATCTACATGTAAATTTATCAGTCTGATTGTTTCGTACAAATTAAAAGTCATAAGTTAACTTGTTAACATTGCTGCTAAGAAAAACAAAACTAATTTTTATAAATTTTATAATATTTTTTTTAATAAAAACCTCTGTTTACTTAAAAAAATAATTGCATTTTAAGTAAAACGCGCTGTACAAATTTATTGCCTTGTATTTTTAATATTTAAATGACAGTAATAATTGTTGTTGTAATTAATCATTTATTAGGATTTTTCTCTAGTCACTTGTTGTAGATTTGAATGTATGTGATTTCTCACTAAAGCAATTATACGTATTACGCTTTTATTAATAAATAAAAATGTTGTTACTATACAGGGTGACTGGTAATTAGTGATCGATATTTAAACACGTGATTGTACTCTTCACACGTTGTTCTTACAAACAACTTTCCCAAAGAAACTTTTGTATTGTACTCATTTTTTTTTTTGACATTTAAAATGTTTGTAATAGTAGTCTTAAGTTTGCGCCTTTTCCGGCAAATAAAAAGCTGTTTTTCTTCCTGTCTTTTCATTCGTTTTATCACAATAACAAAACAGCTGATTGAAATTCGCGTGCGCACGCGCCTTCGACCGATCAACTGTTAGCCGCGTTTTGTCATTGCGATAACACGAATGAGTAAAAAAAATTGTTTCTTTGGGAAAGTTGTTTGTAATCATAAGTACAATCACGTGTATAATTATCGGTCACTAATTACCAGTCACCCTATATATTCATATTGTAGTATTATAACATTTTATATTCATAAAAATCTCTCAACCGCGTAGCATATTATAAAAAAACGAATGAGCAATATTTTCGGCTTGTTATAAAATTTTGAGATTTTTATGAATATGACATTCAATGTGTTTTTAACCACTCTAAATGTTTTGTGTAATATCTATTATTAATTAAATGTGCGTATTAATTAACTGATTGTCTTAATGTAGGTAATATTCATATCTGGCATTAAGAGGTGGTCAAGTCGACATGTACAATTTTTTACACGAATCTAGATCATTGGTTACCTACTATTTATCCTGAATATAATATTGCATTCCTCTGCAAGAAAAAATGCTTTTCCCAACAGATACATAACTATAACCCCGTTGCCACTAATCCAATCTGGTTTCTGATACATTTTTACATTCCTCGTACGCATTATTCGCACACATTTCTGTACCGCTAGCCAAGTTGCTAATCTGCAATAGTTAACGTTAGTAAAAAGCTGCAAATGTACGGGAATGACGTCATTTCAAAGCTCAGTCACGTGGTCGCAACAAAAGAATTGGCGGCAAGGTCAACTCGAAGCGTTCGACGCAAGCGAAACGGTTGTAACTTGGCTAGGGGGGCTGGAGTCATTTATTTTGTATATACAAGAAATCACATTCTCAAAGCTTTCCTCCATCAAAAAAATACCTAGGTAATAGATATCGCACGCATCCCTCGCTTTATAATCTTGCACATGTCTGCTGGAGACGCTTATTCTGTAATCTGTGGGTAAGAATGGAAAGTGAAATGGTTTAAATGACTTTTTCCAGGTTGCAGAATAGTCCAGTCATCCCGAGGCTGCCAATTACTGTTGTTTGACAATCACACCTTCTCCCGAAACAATAAAGCCTCATACGTCTGGTACTGTTCAAGTAGACTGTCAAAGAAATGTCAAGCCAAATTGATTTATAAAAAGGACAATGTAATTATACCTCACAATTTGAGACACAATCATTCTTCGCCTAAATTTTTTTGAACAAAAAAGAAAAGATTGAACAAGGAAACGGCATAGTTAAAATAAATGAGTAGTGTACAAAATGGTTTTTTTATATCATCTCTTATGAATTTAAAACAAAATTCCATTAAAAATATTGAGTACTTATCTATTAAATAGCTAGAGTTTATGTAATTTTGATCCTTGGCATGCATTCGCGAGTACCGTATGTATATCTATTGTCATCTATTTCTTGTTTAATAGAAAATATGTTTATTAACAATGTTGGTCTAGATAGCTAGCAAAATGTATAGCGCATATTTGTTATTGCAAATAAATTAAAACTCGCCAAAAACTAAATTCTTTTAGTACTGTACCCAAAACTAACACTACTAAAATCAGTTTCAAAACTTATTATATAGGGTTATTTTTAAAACACTGGCAACCTCTCAGGACCATGTTACTAACATCATAAACAACAACTTTTACTAAAACTCAATTCATTTACTAAAAACAAACCTTCAAGATTTCGTTGTCCTATCCAACACATTTTAAACTCTGTATTTTGCTATACCTACTTACGCCCTCCGCTATTGTACTATCGCTTGCTTCGCATAGACTTCGTAATATTTCGAACGTTTAATTGAAATAATTTTATTTTTGAATGAAAATCTGATGAACTAAAATATGATACATTTTTAAAACTCGTAGAACAAAAGTTGTTGTTATTGATGTTAGTAATATAGTCCTGAGAGGTTGCGTTTGTTTTATAAATAACCCTGTATAGGTATAATACATATATTGAGTCACTAAGTGTGTTGTCCTCTATGTAACTTGTGCCGGTTCTCAAAAGCGCTGCTTGAGACTGACCATCGATATTTATTATGTATGTATGTTGCTACTCTAATCGATATCTGATTAGTTTGTGGGTGGCGTCTCTGAGTGCTAGGCTATTTTGCGACTACATTTGTTACCTTGGGTATAAACTTGTAAAAACAATTGTATGTGTTAATAATAATAAATAAAGAATTAAAGGTGCTCATATGAGCCTTAAATGGTTTAACCACTAATATCTCTTCTTGCTTATCGTTGCTTCCAGGCGTACTTGTAACATCTGCGAGAGGATCCAATTTGCTGGTACACCAGAAGTACACGTTCTCAAGATCCAACAGGTATTCATACGTTTGGAACTGTTCCAGTCGAAATTCAAAAAAATGCCCAGCTAAATTGACTTATAAGTTAGGCCTAGTATTTCCTCATGGTGCTGGCCACAGCCATCCTCCGCCGTCAATGTTTGCTGAATCAAACCAAACTAACTAGCGGGACTGCGCAGAATTCACTGTGAACTGAGGTGTCAATGGCCGCTTGTACTTGCAGTACGGTCAAAATAACTTGGCCACCCTGAAGTTAGGCGTTCCGAACTATCCGCATAGGTACTCAATGAAATACGCAATACACATTCGCCATCATCATCTTCCTGCCCTTGTCCTGTTTTATTTGGGGTCGGCGCAACACGCACACGTTTTTTTCTTCCATTCTGTCTTGTCACCTGTCACGCTAATCACTAACTCTTTTTTCTTTCATATCATTTCTCACACAATCCATCCATCTTTCCTTTGGCTTCCCACTCCCTCTCCATCCACCCACATGTATAATCTTTTAGTAACCTGCGTGTGATTCCTCTTCTTTACATTGCTATACCAAGACAAACGATTCCCTATCAACTTGTCAGTCACTGGCGCCACTTTCAAAGTTCCTTTAATATATTAAAATTTCACTTTATCCATCTCGTTACACCACACATTCATCTCAAAATTTTCATCTCTGTTACATGCAATCTTTTTTCATCCTTCTTTTTCACAGCCCAATATTCTGTTACACATTCGCCATATGATTCTTAAAAAAAAAGATACTGCGCAGCCAATTGTGCGAAGTTCAGAACAGTCAAGATATTTCAACCAAACAGTAGTATAGGTACTTATAATATATTAGTATAGTCTAACGAAGAGTTAGTTATATTGGAAGGCAGAACGATTGTAGTTTTGTAAAAATACCTACTTAACGTTTTACTAATACAACATTTTACCCTTATTTTGGTTACTAGTTGATATTTTTACAAAACGATGTTACAATAGACATTCCTTAGTTGCAGATTTTCTACATGTTTATTAAATTAAATAAACTCAAGAAACTTTTTGTTCTTTTTTTTAATCCAATAAGATCATTAAATTATATGTTGTCCTTCCAGCGGTAATTCTCAAACAAATAGACAAACCAGACGACAATAGCTTAGTAAAAGTTTGTAAATGAGGTACTCACAAAAATGACGCTGCTTTTTTACAAACTCTATGACTTCAAAATAGAGTTTGTTCTAAATTTTATATTTCGCTATTCATTTATAATACGTCAGAAGCTAGTGCACGGTTCCAATCGGTCGTTTCCTATGGAGAAGAACCGACAAAAAAACTCCATTGTTACTATTAAGGCCACTAATATTTCTTCTTACTTATCTTTACTTCCAGCCAGAATAGTAACATCTGCGCGAGGAGCCCAGCTGCTAATGTTTCAGAACCACACTTTCTCAAGATCGAACAGGAGCTCATACATCTGGACTTGTTCGAGTCGATCGTCTAGAAAATGTCCAGCCAAAGTGACGTATAAAATGGACACACTGATTCCTCATGATTATGAACACAATCACCCTGCGCCAATATTAGAAAAATAGTAAAAGCGTCTAAGTATCGGTATATACGCAAGACGTACACACTCTATGAGTTATGGTAAAAAACAACTTGTGTAGATACACTTGCGCATATCTTTGTCCAGCCAAAGTGACGTATAAAATGGACACACTAATTCCTCATGAACATGAACACAATCATCCTCCGCCAATATTAGAAATGAATTGTCTATATGTATAGGATTATTTGTAAAACATTAACAACCTTGCAGAACTGTATTACTTACACCATTAACGACAACTTTTGCTCTATGACTTAATTCAAAACATAATTCATTTACCAAAAACAAACCTTCAGAATTTAATTTTTCTGTTTAACACATTTTAACTCTGTATTTTGCTGTACTTACCTACGTTTGTACACACCCACCACCCGATCCCCAGTCCCTTCCGCTATTGTACTATCACTTACTTCCCATAGTCTTAGGAATATTTAGAACGTTCAACTTAAATTATTTTTGTATGAAAATCTGATGAACTAAAATATGATAAATTTAAGTCATTTTGTTCAATGACTTAAATTTATAATAGTTCAGTTGTGGTTTATGGTGTTAGTAAAAGTCCTGAGAGGTTGCCAGTGTTTTAAAAATAATCCTGTATAAGTACATAGGGAAACGTACGCTGTAGACTCTACGAGTTACGGTAAAGGTAGATTTGTGTAGATACCTGAAGCCCTACCTGAGCTCTTAACGCGATCCATTTGACGACCTAAACTGAACCGTTAAAGTGAGTAATATAGGGTGTATAGCACCAATCCCCTATCTCGTTCGCACGCTTAACATTTTGACACGTTATGTCAAGACCCCAGCAAAAAAAGAAAAATTTTCTAATGGACTATTCCTTATGGAACTACTATTTTTTTCTTTAGTTCATATCTTTATAAGAGGGAGGTCAATTAAAAGATGGATTTGTGTGAAGAGTGATATGAAAGAAAAGGGAGTTAGTGATGGTGTGATGGGTGACAGGAAAAAACGTGTTGCGCCGACCCCAAGTGATATTTAACAGGGGCAGGAAGATGATGAGTTCGTATTTTATAACCTAACAAAAAATTGTACCAAAAATATTTTGTTAGTAGGTAATAGGTAAAACGGGCTGTTATCCGCAACTCCACGACTAAGGCGCGTATTTTGCGTATGATATAGGTATGTATATGGTATATTTTGTTAGTAGGTAATAGCGATTCTAATAATGCTGCTGTGATAGCATTCCTAATTTTTTGAATCGGTTGTAAATAAAGAAATAAGTAAAATCGTATTGTCTTTTTTTAATTCCTGGAAGAATATACTCCTAAGATATTGGTACAAATATTATTATCGCAGATTTTATATACAGGGTAGGTATATAAAATCTTTAATACTAATATTTGTTATATTGGATACGGATTAGAATATGACTCGAGTCTGTGCAATTTATCTTTTATGGCTTAACGCTGCTCGCTCACGTCAGACTTTTTGTAGGACAGACAATCGGGCCGATTTTCTATATTTATGACATTGTTCTGTATTTCTGACCGACTTTTTGTAGGACGTGTGCGTTGCACTATTGCTATCAGCGTGTTCTATTTTTCTTCTACAAAAACTCGGCCCGATTATCGGACGTGGGCGAGCAGCTTTCATTAAAAGCTTTCATTAAATAAACCTACTTAGGTTTGGTTTTTTTTGTTTCGACCTCTTTTTAGTAAACTGAAAACCTCGCACGAGCTGTTTAAGAACGAAGCTCGCGGTTGACCATTATTTCACCTGATGGTAAGCGACGATGTGGTCTTACAAAGGGTTTGAGCCAGTCGCCTAGGCAGCGAATCAAAATTAATCCATGCTGCACCTTTGCACTTGTTGTTTTTTTTTCTTCCATTTTAACTGAAAAATACTTGCCCAAAATTTGTGTTCCAAAATCATAACCAAGTTCTAAGTTTACGTCATTTCCAGGGTTCCACATCGAAAGGATCCAAGTTGGCAAACGAAAGCGAACGTTACTCATGATCCAGGATTTTACCTTCGCCCAGACCACGAGTGACCATAGATACTGGAACTGCAGCAGTAAGTATTCAGCCAAGTGTCCTGCGAAGCTACGGTTCAACGACTCCGGGCAGCTGATCTTCCACGAGTTGGTGCACAACCATGACGCGCCATCTTTTTTTAGGACTAAAGATGGAAGTTACGTGAAACTGTAGGGTCATAACTGTTACCTCTGTTTTTACCTTTTTACTTTAAACTCCTTTTTACTGTGGCAACTGACATACTTTGCCATCGCCATTACGATTTTTCTTTATAGTTGCGGCGCACAATGAAATCCGAAAAATGGTACAAAGGGATCGATAACATCTAAATGTCCGGAGTCTTGTGCAAGATATTTAGATGATAAATTAATATTATAAAGAGAGTCTTTTGTATTTTTGTTTGTAAATTCACTGATTTCCTAATTTTTTTCACCAGTCGAATGCTACTTTAATAATTACTGAGTGACATATGGTATAGGTATATTTTGTATTTTGATACGGATAAATTGCTGGCAAAAACTGGATATAAGAAAACTGTTATTCGTAATTACGTCTGGTCGTTTTTTGTTTGTTTATATTCACATTTATCTATGGCAGTATAACTAATTATGCATAGAACCAATGTGGCGATGGATCGTAAACCATCGCCACTTTGGTTCTATGTCCGAATCACGCCAAATGATGCTAATTTTTCTGTTTTTTTGTTCATGTTTAGTGATACTACAACTAAAAAAAAACATTATTTAAATCTGTTCAGTTTATAATATGACGTACTTAAATATTTAATGTGTGTTATTTTAAGTAAGTACTTAATGTATTTTCTCGATTTATTTTTTAATGTAAAAATGGTATAGATATATTTTTTTGTGAGTGTCTTACAAATCCTCTCAGAATGGACGAACATTATTTTTTTTTGTTTGTGGGTAGGTAGGTATATGTGGTAAATACATAAACTTAGAAAATCCAATGACTATAGTAAGATCTAGTAGGAATTTAATAGCAATCTAGTGGGTAAGTTTTTATTTTAACTAGCATAAAGATATATAGAAGTATTTACAATAGTTTAAATGTTATTAGATATTAGGTACTATTCGTAATAAACAGACGCATGTTTTGTTTTAGTTCCTACGATGTATTATTGTCTATATTAAATTCATGCCTGTTAGAACTGAAATCGTCTTTTTTTTAACTTTCCTTTTCTTTAAATTAATATTTTCATTTATTGGTCTTTCTATAAATGGAAATCAACCATAATTCATTGCGTTGGTTTAGGAGATGTTAGTGGATGATACAAACGCAGAAAGCGACTTTATTTTAAATTATTTACAGAATAACCGCTACTTTAACCTTTCGGAGAATTACAAGACGTGATGTTATGTGTTGTGATGTGTTCATCATCATCATTATCATCATTATTTTAGGCGATATAAGTCCACTGTTGGACATAGGTCTCTCCCTGATGTGTATACATAAAGTTTTTTTTTTTTTAATTAATCCTTTTCTCTTTCAGATTTACATTACGAGATCGTTCATATGTCCAGCGGTAGACAAGTAATGGTCTTCCGAGGCCACACATTCTCAAACAGCTGGAGGTCCAGATGTTGGTACTGTTCTAAACGGAGGACGCTCAAATGTACTGCAAGTGTCTTCATTGACATGTACGGCAATATCAGTAAATATAATATCGACCATAATCATTAGGGAGAAAAGTGTGGACTTGCATCTTATAGACTCCATCTGTTTAGGTAGTTAACTAAACGTAAACAATCTTGATACTTATGCCTTTTTTTATTTAAAATAAATCGTATAGAAGACATACTTACAAAGATTATCTAAATTTAGTTAATTACCTAACATCGGTTTAGCTAAATAGATACCTAATTGTAAAGATTTTTAGACAATTTTACGACTTACGGCACTGGCATCCGGTACCTGAATTGTAAATTTTGAGCTGAGGTGTTGACAGTCTTTAGTTTATTCTGAAAACTTACAAAAAAAAAAAAAAATCTATCGGTGTTTGAAAGTTCAAATTTTTCATCTTCTTAATTCGAAAACTGTTCATGTTGTTGTTACACACTAGGATTAACTTGGTAGCAAACCAACGTCCCAACCAAGGTGACCTCGCTTGTTTCAATCCGTGTAAACAGCAGTTGTAATCCATGACCTTCAACGTCCTTGGTTGGGAGACACGTTTTCCAACCTCCGCACGTGTTGGTGCGTGGTTTACATCCATGTAGCCGCAACACAAGCCAAACACAAAAGCCAAGGTCACCTTGGTTGGAACGCTAGTTAGCAACCGTCTGGTCAATCCTTAAAAGAACATGAATACGTGATCATTGCGAGTCCAGCAGGCACTTACATATTCCAATTAGCCACCTACATAACCATGTATGTAAAGTCCGCTTACTATGGCCAAAGTTTATTGGTTGCTAATGGTCAACGAGCTTGGGCCAAAGTTATACTTCAGGGCCACAGTAATTCGACTTTGCGGTAGGTACATTTCACGTACATTTAATCTCGAGTTTGTACAAATATAATTGGCGCTAACTTTGGTCACGGATTGGTGTTTTATTGTGACTAAGAATTTATTACGTTGGTGTTATTAATATTTTAATTTCCTTAGTGGGTAGGTAGGTATAGCATGTCTGTCTTTACGATAGGTGCTGTACTACTACTAGGTACACTTACGGTGCTACATAATTTTAAATAAGTAGGTATATAACAAATAAATTATTAAACGCATTGCTCAATGACAACAGAAGATAAAATGTTATTATTACTCTTTATCTTTTATCCACCTGATTTCTTTATGTGCATACAGTCTTCATTAGGCCTGAGTTTGCTTAAGTAAAAAAGCAGTAAATAAGTCAAATAGCTGTAGCATTCAATCCACAAAAGTTTAATTACACATACACACCGACTCACTGTCGTTTATTCGGGGTGGCGCTACTGGCAACTCGATAAAAAGAAAGTTGTCAAAACTAAGGTTTGCGTGAATCGAAACGCAACACAATGACAGTGATGTCAGATTGACGGATGACGGATGTAATTACTAACAAATATAAACACTGGGATTGATTGTAAATCCCAAATGGACCTTATTTTAGGGACGTTTGCGTTATATTTCTGAACATTCATTCATTGAATAAGTGAGAACTAGATATAAGTGCAAGTGAATATAACATAACCTAAAATTGTGCGCGGAGTTTCAAGTGGTTGAATTTATAGTGTTTTTTAGTCCTATTTTATCAAAATAATACTAGTTTTCTTTAACAAAAATGTGCACCTTTATTTTTTTACTTAATACTCCTCTTGTGTCAATGGAACATTGCTGTTAAAACATGTTTTGGTGAGTCCACTAGTAATAATTTCTCTAGTATACTTTCTGTGTTTAATTACGATTTAAAAGGAATCATTCGAATGTATCAAGCTCTGTTTAATACTCATGTCTACGGCCGATAATTTTTTTCATAAAATTCTGTGTTTTGTTCAGAAAATATCAAGTAGATCAGCAATGACCTACTTTTTTTGTAACTGGTAGGTAAATTATTGGTTTTTGCAAAGGTTTCTTTATTTAAAACACTAAAATGAACATTGAAATATAAGGAAGATTCAGACGATTTGTTGTGTTGATTTGATAGATCAAATATCTCTATTGTAAAATAAATAATGAGTGATAAAAGATGTATCTCGACTTGTCTACAAAAAATTACCAGGTCTGTCAAGGGAGCATCCTATATTATGCCTGTATAATTATATACTATACAACATTCTATGGTAGGCACCAGATAAAGCCATAGCTCTTACATTAGTTCAATAAAACCCCAAGGGAATGCCGGCGTTTGTTCACCTATTGTCTTTCTATTGCGTCTCTATTTATCACGATTGAAGAGTTAAACCCCAAGCGAACGCCGGCTTTCGCATTGTCATTGTCTTACTATTGTGTCTGTAATTGATGGTATCTGAAGAGGTAAGGCTTACTTTCCACAGGCACATTTTTGACATTATACACTTAGCCTGCTCATAGTGTACAAAATTATAAAACGTTGTCACCGAAGTGACATCTACACAACTGAGTGACATTGCCCTGAGTTTGTTTAGACGTGTCTTCTCACGGTAGTCAGCTAGGAAACACCGGCCTCATCTAGTTTAAACTGACAAAAAATGCATGTGTATGTGTTTTTAAACCTATTTGCAAAATAAATATCAATTATTATTTGGTCTTAGGCCTTATCTTATTGGAATTGCTTTTGTTGTGATCCTTTACATTATTTGGTTACCTATTGCACTAATATTATGCGAAAGTTTGTAGCTAAGCTAGTGTAGAGTTATTAGAAATAAGTCAATTTATAGCATAGCATAGTCGGCCTTATAATGTTCCCACTGCTGGGACTCAGGCCTTCTCTCTAGGAGAGAGAATGGGCCGTAATCCACCACGCGGGCCCAGTGCGGTTTGGTGGATGTCACATGTCTTCGAATTTTTTGGTTCTAGGACATGCCGGTTTCCTCACGATGTTTTCCTTTACCGTTTTGAGAGCAGTGGTGATGAAATAAATTACACAAAGTAATGCGCCTGGCTGGGTTTGAACCCACGACCTACAACTCGTAAGTCGCAGCCGTTACCACTCGGCCACCACTGCTCAGTCAATGTACTTTATTATAACTTTATCTGGCGTCTACGATGAGATTATATCGAGCCTTTTTAGGAAGAACATCGTAAGCGACAGTGAGCGTTTTTGCAGTACTAGTAAGTTTGCTCTTCCATAATTATAAAGTATTTACGAAAATATGTAGTAGCAACAATTCTATTAGATCTATTATTTATTATATATTAGTTATATGAAGTTATATTTTTTTTCTTATTTATTATCATAAATTAATACTTTTTAATTATGGAAGAGAAAATGTACTAGTACTGCAAAAACGCTCACTGTCGCTTACGATGTTCTTCCTAAAAAGGCTCGATGTGATGTTTAGGTAAGTAATAATAATGTGTGTAATAAAAATATTTATGACAGCAACTGTATGTGCCTTCTAAATATGCAATATTCTTTAACACTTTTAATTAATTAATTATTAGGTAATGATTTAGTGAAAATTTGTTTTTTTGTATAGAGATGAGATGTTTCAAAATAAATATTTTATAATGTATTGTTCAAATATGATTGATGACCATAGATTTATAAATTTATTAAAAACTAGCATGTTTTACTGTGTTGTTTAAATAAAATAAAATATGAATTGGAGTTTCAATGTTTCATTTACCCCTCTTTTGTTATACTGTATCTGCTCAAGCTAAAGTAATTTTGCATTAATTATAATCTCCTTCCTTAATATAAAATATTCTTTAACACTTATAATTAATTAATTATTAGGTAATGAATTAGTGAATTTTTTTTTTTTTTTTATAGAGATGTTTCAAAATAAATGTTTTAAAATGTTTTGCGCAAATATGACCATAGATTTATAAATTTATTCAAAACTATCCTGTTTTACTGTGTTGTTTAAATAAAATAAAATATAAAATGGATTTGCAATGTTTTATTTACCCCCTTTTGTTATACTGTATCTGCTCAAGCTAAGGTAATTTTGCATTAATTGTAATTTAGTCATAAAAATAAACGTGTTTTAATTACAGTACTTCAAAATTTTTCTCCAAACTATGTAACACCAATGAAGACAGAATTCAATGAAAAACTAAACAAACTGGTTGGACGCAAGAAAAGTAACAGCGTGTACCTGATTAACATGGCTAGGTACCAGGACTTCATAAAAGAGGTGAAAGAAATAAAAAGCAAATGGAAAAAAGACTTTGAAGATTACAAAATGTTAGCTAGCTATGACGTATTAGATGTTAATGGTAGAGAACGGATGATACAACCTCGGAATGAAGTAAATTCTAGTATTAAGTTCTATGTGCCTATAGAAGAATTATTTGGTGTTTTACACACCATACATTTACTGTTCAAACATGCCAATAAAGATGTAATGGAAGCCGAAATAAAAACCAAGTTTTGTAATGTTTCCAAAGAAGTTATCAAAATATATTTGACCTGTTGTAAAACTTGTCAGGAGAAAAAATGACGTGATTATTTTTTGTAATCGTAGTAAAAATCTATTTCTTTCTTTCTTTAGTATTAAGGAATTCACTTATAAATTATATTTTGTATTTAATTGGGAAAATTGAGTTTTATTTTGTTAGCATTAAGACTATTTGTTTGTACAGTTTTTCAGAATGATTGTACAGTTTTTATTAATAGAAATATTGGATAGTTAAATACAAGATTTAGTTGGTAATTTCAATCAATTCCATAAAAACTTATATCTCGAGGATATTTCATCTTCTTGATGATCTCTTTGAACTCTAACTAGTTAATTTCGACATAAAACTAACTTAAGACTTTTAAAAAATTATGTTTTGACTTTTGAAATTTGTGTAAAAGGTACAATTCCACTACTGTATGGGTAGTGCATGTAGAGGTTACTAACGTTAGGCGTCCAGTACACGGTCATGCAAGCGTCAATCAATTCCATCAATCATGAATGATGGTTTTCATCAGTCATCATCGCCTTAGACGGCAGGTTTTTCGTCAATCAAAACATTGACTGTGGTAAAACTGACAGTAAAACCTACCGTGTAATGGGCGCCTTACATCCGTGAGTTCATTTGTTACTATAAATAGAGAAGCATAGATAAGCACATTAGCGTAGCATAGATGTCAGCAGCAACGGATTGGCGCCTTTATTGGTCGCCTATTTCGATTGAAAGATTCCTAATCGCTTTGTAAAAAAAAGGAAGGTAACATAACTATTTTAAATTTTCTATATGTTTCTTTATTAATATAGAAAGCCCTAAAGGAGTAAAAATTGTCGAAACACAAACTGAAGAAGATGATTTTAAATCAAAAGGTAAAAACAGGAAATCTTCAGAATTTTCACTGGGGAGACGACGTGAAGAAGCCATGCATTTGCCTTCTTTTGATGGTAGGCAAAGGAGATGTCGCCACTGCCACAATAAGACTACTGCTAAATGTAGCACGTGTGATATTAGTCTGTGCTTGATGAAGAACAGAAACTGCTTTAAAGTCTTTCATCAAATATGAAAGTCTTTGATCAGTTCGGGGGAAGGTAGTGTCATGATGATCTCATTTTACTGGTATCTGATCTAACTATGATTAAAATAT
Source organism: Mythimna lalbum (assembly GCA_949319445.1). Classification (NCBI taxonomy): domain Eukaryota; kingdom Metazoa; phylum Arthropoda; class Insecta; order Lepidoptera; family Noctuidae; genus Mythimna; species Mythimna lalbum. Next base: position 18,166,600 of record OX439356.1, on the reverse strand, counting down.
ACATTTGAAAACTGTGAATCGTTGTTTTTATTATGATTGGTTTTTAGTAATAATTCATTTATTATTAGTTCCTTTAGGTGAATGCTCTAGAGTAGTTTGTAGTTCAGTATCGTATAGTAAGGTAAAAAAATATATATTTGCGGTAATGGCATGTATGTATTTACGCAAATATACTCATTAAAACCATTAACATAACTCTCTAACTTAGAGAAGAGCTAAAATGTGATGTCATTTTAATAAAAACGTTTTACCTTGTCACTAAGTTAGAGAGTTATGATGATGATTTACATGAGTACAGTTGTATAAATACTTACATGTTGTTACCGCAAATATAGTTTATGTTACCATACTATCCGATATTAAGCTGCTAATTGCAAAAAAACTTTCGAAAAGTATTATTTTTCTGTGTTTGGCTTCTTGGTGCAGGTACCAAGAGGTCAGTCCAAGGAACTACCACAATTTTGTTTTGCTGCCGCCAAGCAGCGTTGCTGTGTTCTTGTTTCACATGCAAATATGATATATGAGTTTGGTCTCTCCTGTGCCAACGCATTTGCGATGCTACTGCTGTTGCAAATGTCTTTATTGGTCGTTATCAAATTGAAACCGGTACATACATACACAGCTTCATCATCATCATCATTTCAGCCGAAAGACGTTCACTATTGGACATAGACCTTCCCAAGTGTTGCCACAATGAACGGTCCTGTACGTCTCGCATCAATCAGATTTTCTGCCAACACTGCGTCTACGGTACACTTTGCTTGCTATACACTGAATTGGTGAAGTGGTATTTGATCGAGAGCAGTGATGGACCAAACAGTCTGATAGGTAAACTGTCGATAAAATATCCTCATTACTACGTTTACTTTCCAGTAAAGTTTATGATCTCAAGAGGAGGGGACCGGCTGATGAAGCTAGGAGACTTCACATTCACCAGGGTGCAGTATCAAGGAGACCATTGCTATTGGTCGTGTTACACCCATAACACGCACGGTTGTCCTGCCAAAGTATATACGGAACGAAATAGACTGATGTATGCGAAAAATCTTCACAATCATCCACCCACTGAATTTTTTGTTTGACATTGTCCTTGATTTAGGATCAGCATAATAACATTTACTTACAGTGTTGCTATCTTTTTTGACCATCTGCGTCTCTATCATCACATAACACCCATTTCGATCGCAGAGTCAGTCTAGATGGCAGCACTATAGTATGTCTTCCTCATTTTCTTAGTGTCATATTAAGTGATTCATGTCTTGTCCATTTTGCCTTAAAATAAAGTTTATTATATTTTTTTATTAGATTAGACTCTATCGTGTAACATGTGTATGACTGACTGCTACTGAATGAATGGCTCAATACAGACAAGGGGATTTTCGCCCGATATGTCAAATTTTCAGTCAGGCATTTGCCAAAGAGAACAAATCTCGCCATTGCTCTTCTTTTATGATTATTCTTGAGGCTCTGGACAGATTCCACTGGATTAAACAAGGTGCTCAAATATAATAATAGTCTATAAGTAAAAGTCTATATTAAGGAATTGTCATATCTTATGGTTTTCTCATGTATTTATATGTCTTTGTCCATGAATGATAGTTCGTTTTAGATTCTGTAGTTATAGTATTTTTTTTACTAAAATAATCTTGTACTATAAGGTGCTAATTTGTGATAAAACTCGACTTTGTGATCTCTGCGTATTATTGTAAATTCTTGCCTATTTTTCACTGAATGCTGTTGTACAAACGTGGTAGCATAATCGATGTATTTTCAGTATTAGTGCACTTGTGTTCCGTTGCTCTCTATTTTTGTATCAAAATATATTAAAAATGAATTACTAGCTTTGTTTTTTCAGTAATCCAAATTTTGCAGCAATTTAAATATACCCTGAATTGATAAGCTTATATAGCCTATCTTCAATTGAACACATCAAGTCTCTCCTTAAAAGTCCACAAGTTAAACCTGATTGGTTTCCAGAACCCACAAACCTGCTTGCTACAATACAAATATAAAGAATAAAAGTTGCCTAAACCAAAATAAAATAACTAAATTTGAAAGCAATTTTATTCAATAAACGACGCTTATTTAACTCCAAAATGTTACGTTATCGCTTGAATAATGCTATACATAATATTTTTATGAAATTACAGAAACCATCAGAAATGGCCATGAAGCAGCATACATGATCACATCTTTAAGAGGAAAACCTCTAATAGCATTTCAAAATTATACTTACTGCCGGCATTCTCATCGGAACGGTGTGGTACGATGGACTTGCTCCACACACTCCTACAGATGCTGCAAAGGTGTTCTGAAGACTCGAGGGAAACGCATCATTGAAGTTAAAGGAACTCATAATCACGACGCAGCTGAACTGCTGATTAATCGCTCTAAACTTGGCTTAGAATGGGCATGGCCGTAGAACAGAAATATTGGATAGAAAAGGCAGTCTAAAGTCTGTCCAAAATTTGCAGTCTAAACATATAGAATAAGATGTTTGGAACTTTGGAGTAGCATAGTCGTTGGTGGGAACTATGTCATTTTAGTTCCGCTAACAAATCCATCCTTCTAGTCTAATTATCTAGTAGTATACTTAATCTATTTATATTGTTTAAAAATATGGTGTTATTTTACTAGAGAACGGCTGGACCGATTTCGCTAATTTAATTTAATTATTATTGTATCTGTATGGTTCTTAGACAAATTAGAAAAACCCGAACAATTTAAAATTAAATGATTTTTTTTCTATGGGATTTTTGTAAGATTCATTATATTTAGATAGGGCGACTGTCGAGTCAGCAATAAAGCCAAAAGTCTTGAAATAACTTCTTATTTCTATAATAGTAAAGAATTTATATCACTAGTCAAATTATTAGATAGTATTTGAGTCGGTAGTTTAACACGTAAATTATGCAATAACGGTCTAATCGTTGGTATCCTCAGTAACCTACTCGTATAAAGTTCGGTTCGGTTTACCTGTAAAGGTTGAGTTGTACAGGTAAACCGTAGCGTGTATGTTGTATAACTGTGCAGGTTTCCATACAAGCTTACCTGAAAGGTTTAACTATACAAGAAAAACTGTCAGGTCACTACACCCTATCATGTATGTGCATTGCTACGTATTAATTTAAAGCTCCTACTGTATTTTTTTTACGGATAAAGAGCATAATAGGTTTATCTATCTATTTATCTATCTTCATGTAATTGATCAAACCTCGCTATACAGCGAATTGTCTAACAATAGCAATGTATTTATTAATTTGATAAAACTTCATTGAACTCGAAAGTACATACAAGAGCGGATTTATTGCATTAGGCTAGGGGTGGCGAACCTTTATTGGTGAAAGTGCCACAAAATTATGATAAAATTATATGCTGCCAAAGAATGATTTTTTGAATTTTGCGATTTAATGTTCCCACTGCTGGGACTCAGGCCCCCTCTCTAAGAGAGGGAATGAGCCGCAATCCAACTTTCGGGCCCAGTGCGGGTAGGTGAATGCACCATGTCTTCGAGTTTTTGGTTCAAGGACATGCCAGTTTCCTCACGATGTTTTCCTTTACCATTTTGAGAGCAGTGGTGATGAAATAAATTACACAAAATAATGCGCCTGGTTTGAAACCGCGACCTACAACTCTGTAGCCGGTAACGAACGCCTACAAACTTCCATATTTCGTTACCCGTTAGGAGATAAGTATTACATTGTAAGAAAATTACTCTTTAGTAATATCTTTTTTAGACCGGTCGTTGTGACGATGCTTGGGGGAGGCCTATGTCCAACTGTGGACGTATTTCGGCTTATAGGATGAAGATGATGATGAATATCTTTTTTTTGTATATTATTTATAATGATTTAGCAACTAAAATGAAACTACAATACTTTATTTAATATGCATTTATGATTTTTGTCAGTACTTCTGTACGTTTTTATGGGAATGTTCGTAGTCAAACAATTTTCATACTTTGCTAATAAGTGCGAAAAATCGACGATTGCGAACTTCCACTAAGTCAATTTTCTAAGTCTGGAATGTTCGATCTCGTTACATTTTTTCTGTTGAAATTTTTTTGTGAAATATTCTTTACATTAGGTTACTTAAATATACAATTTTAGTGAGAATTGATAAGTAGTTTTATTCAAACTGACAGTTTCCTGCTAAACCTTTGTGTTGCAGAACTTTTCGGGTAACTTGTATGTTATATTTATCTCTATAGATATATATGCTGAGTTAGGTGCTTTTTTGACCTTACACAAATTTTAAAGTTATTTTTTGTTTTCATACTAAATTGTATGGTATTGTCTGTATTGTATCGTATTCTACTGCTTTTTAATTTAAATGTATGTGTGAGGTACGAATAAACGTTTTTCTTTCTTTTCTTTCTTTCTTTCTTTCATGTCGGGTAATATGTATGTATTTAAAAATATATAAGTATGTTTATCAGTTGTCTAGTACTCATAACTCAACCTCTGCTTAACTTGGGAACATACGACATTGTGTTATAATTGTGGAATATTATTTTTATTTGAAGGTACATCTAATTATATATTTTACAGCACAGTACAGATGAAAGAGGTTAGAATGGGCGTATTGGCGGGGCAGGCGTGCCACAAAGTAGGGCAATGCTCATAGTTCAACTACCAAAAGCAAACTTGCGATCTAAGTGTGCGTGGTCTGTTAGTTGCGTAATGCGCGTTGGTGTTGGTTTATTGCCTGTAGTGGAATTAAAGGGTGTGATTCAAGCGGCGACACTCGTTTAGTACAAATCGGAAAGTATTTCCTTTCTAACCTCTTTCATCTTTTCTGCGTTTTACAGTACATTACCAGCTGTCTAGAAACAATAGAAAGTTGTTGATTGTGGACGGTTACAAGTTTTCATTGCATTACTCAAGAAATTGCAAGGAGAGGTGGCAGTGTACGAGAAGAAGTTATTTTGGTTGCAAAGCTGTCGTACATAAAGTGGAGGGATTTATAACTTATCAGAATACTTCTCATAATCATGAGCCATGATAATTTTTATCATTAGAGAAATGATGATTTATTCAGTTCAAATACTAACAACTAATATCACTGGTGTTTGTTTGAAATCATGTACCTATATGTATTTTCCATTTTGAACAATATACCTACCAACATTTATACAACTTTTTTTATTTTTACGTGTTTTTTGGTACTATAATGGAATAAATCTTAATTTTGGGTGTATCTGTATAAAGATGTTGTACATGTTGTAGATAATTAAAATGAAAAAAAAAAAACTCTAATTATAAATAATATCAATGTATTTTTTTAAATATAGTCCTTAATATAAGTCCTTCCAGACATTATAGATCCTTCCATGCCGTCTTGGACCAATCTTCGTGGTACGCATCTACAATATTAAAAATTGTTCATTTCACTCAAAAACAGCTAGATCGACCATTTCTGTTTTCAGGATTTACTACATTTTAAACCCTTTTATTTTTCTAACAACAGTCTTGTTAGCCTTTTTGGTGTTTCTTAAATACATAGATAGGTACAGAAGACAATCTACATACAAAGCGCGCTCGGGCAACGCACACATAGACACCGCTCACGGACACGATATCTCTGATCAATCGCCCGGTCGCACTCGTACAGTTCGGAGCAATGCGCTGACGTGTGTACACGTACACCTAGCTTTAGTAGGTATACACAATGGAGTACATACATGACATTGACTTCTGTCTTCTTCTCTTCTATTTTATCTATTTTGTGGCGACAGCCTCTACGAGGCTCCGCCCACTTACTCTTCGCAACACTTACCGATTTCCGCAAATGAGAATAAAAGTAAAAATAAATACTACATAATTTGCCTCCTGAATTTTTCTAGCAAAACGTCGTAAATTACATTTGAAGTCGTGAAATGTCAAATTTAATGAACATTGCTCAACTACAATTTCTCAATTCAGGAACCGGGTGTCTTGCCAAATAAAACTAAATTATTAATAATACTTACCTACATTTTCAATTTCTAGTTCTCGACTGTTGTCTGGTCTGTGGCGATGTTCCATCGGCTGTACGCTACGGTGCTAGGACCTGTGAGTCTTGTAGAGAGAACCGTTCAGTCAACGAGAGTCCATTTCATCACTTGTTCGTGGAGTAATCAATGTGTGGTCAATGTGCAGACCAGGGTTATGTGCAAACTGTGTAGATTAAATAAGTGTTTAAGTGCAGGCATGAAAGTCGGTATGGTTCTCAAAGTGAAGAATTGATAGTACCTAGAACTTTGATTGGCTACGACTAGATTTTGCCTGGTGCAGACAACTATTCTTTTCGAAGTTCGATGTAACATAATAAGTAGGTACATACATTTTCAAGTAGGCATACTCTACTTCACCACAGAAAATAGACAATGTCAATTGAAACAAAAAACACACATAATGAATAAAGGACTATAAGCATTGGTGTTTTTTCTATTTATTTATTTTTAATCTTAATAAACTTAAGTGGCATTGGTCAGGGCACATTGCTCGCTGAATGATAAGACGATGTGGCCGAAAGGTTCTGGGGTGACGAACGCGTGCCTTAGAAGGTGGACCTATGACCTGGTGAGGGTTGCAGGAATCTGTAATGCGTGACGTACAGAACAGGTTGATATGTCGAGATTAGAGGGAGACCATTATGATCAACATATGTATTTTTTTTTTCTAGATAAACACATCAGCGCATATAAAGAAATATTTATACACTTATATAAAACACCTATTTCTCCTGGTCACGCTATAACTTAAAAACGGCTGGACCATTTTCAATAATTCCTTTTTTGTTTTATTCACCAGAATACAGCGAAGGTTTACAAGCAAAAAAAAAAAATATAAACAAAAAGTGAAAAATACCTTCTTTTATTTTATTTCATACAACTGCTTTGTTACACCTTTTACTTAAATTAAACAATGGTCAAAATTACTTGCGTATTTATTCTTCTTTTCTTTATCAGGGCAAACTTCTATGGCTATGCTGTGTCCAGTTTGTGGTGACTTTGTCAGCGGCATACACTACGGAATCCATACTTGCGAATCATGCAAGTCATTCTTCAAGAGAGCTATCAGTTTCGACAAGTCTCTCACTTTCCAATGTGACATGCGGAGTGGTAAATGTAACCTAACTCCTTACAAAAGATCCTGCAAGTTTTGCAGGTATCACAAATGTATTCAAGTAGGTATGTTGCCAACCCTGGTGAGACTGAAGAAGGAGCGAGGTGGCAGAGCCTCAATATATAGGAAGAAATATTTGACTTAAAAAAATATTGTTTAATAAATTAAACAAGCAACTAAAATAATAAATAATACCAACTCATTTTCGTAAATCACTGCCATTAGTTTTAATTTATAATCAATTAAAAGTGATATTGAGAATGTTACGCTTTTGTCAAAAAGTGAAATAAAATAGTATAATGAAGAATTTAATGTAACCGTAATAATAAAAAGCAGGTACGTAATAATATTGTTGTTGGTTTGTAAAACGATTAAGAAAATGTATACATATTAATATATTTATAAAATTTCTAAAGACTTATAAAAAGGAATGAAAGGGTCGGAAGTAAGTGTAGAACTTGTATTGTATTGTACTGTATTGTAAGTTTTGTGAGACTAAGAAAGTGCCAGTGTAACGCTAATTGTGAAAGTGCCTTGAGCCTAAAATACTGGAGGGTATTTTCACGTTTGTTTTATTCCAATCAACAAAATTTTCAATCGTACAGCACCGTAAAATACATATTAATAGATCGTATTTAAATATGATATTTATAATAAATGAATATCTCCAAAATAATAGAAGAGAATCGAGTTAAATGAACGCTTCGTCTTCTTATTGAGAAGAGTTAACTCACAAATTCAGCATGAAACAATGGATACATTTTTCAGTGTCATTGGTTCATGGAATATGACAACTTAAAATAAGTCTTTCGACGTAAATGGGAAAATCTACCGATTGAAAACTTTGCCTACCAATAATTTCTACATACTTAAAATACTTTTTGTTGTTTGTTTATGACGGAAGGGTTATTCTCGTATTTTTAACGAATGTTTAAATTCTTATATCAGTCAATGTTCAGCTTAAATGTATCACTGGCAAAAACTGGTTAACATTTAGGAAAATTAGACATAATACAAATTAATTTAAACTTTTTAAAGTACGATAATTTACCTTTTGATCTCAGAAATGAAATCTAGTAATAGGCAGCACTGATGAGGCCAAGAAGTAAAAAATAAGTTTAAAAATATATTTTTAAACTAAATAGGTATATGCGAAAGATTGATGACATCTTAGATAAATATGAGATATTGTTTGATGGTGACCGAGTTGAGGACGGCTGGACCGATTAGACTTTTTTAACGTTTAGAAAAAAAAAAATGACCAGACTGTTGAAAAATAGGCAAATTTTACTAATAATGCTTTTCATGGCATATTTATGTCAATTACTTGGACAGGATGAGTCTAGAACTTGTATATTAATTATAATTTGTGATAGAAATAATATATTATTACCAAACAATATATTATTACCAAACAATATATTATTTGTAGCATAAATTTATGGCAGCATGCATTTAAAATTTGTAAGGTGTGTTGACTTATTACGTATGACTATTGTTTTTATATTTTGATAAATTTTCTTAATTTGTGATTTTTATCAACACATTGAATTTACTGCTTGAATATTATTACGTAAGAAAAGCAGTTGTACTTTATTTACATGTAATTAGCTCTATTGTCTATAATACCCCCGGTGTTCATAGAAGTAGGATTTGTATTTTTTATTTTATTTTGGTGAATGTGTATTTTTGCAATTATGTAATGTAATTTTTTCTTATTTAGCTAGATAATTAAAAAAATGGACTGTACGTAGTATAAACGATTGTTCCGAAACTTAATACTACAAAATAGATAGGTACTGAAGACAATCTCATGTATGTACTTCACTTTTTATACCTACGCTCGGTGGACGCATACTAATGAGCGTTTGAGCCGAAACTGTTCGACGAGCTGGCCGAGGTGCTCCGAGATATCGTGTCCGTGTGCGGTGTCTATGTGTGCGTTGCTCGAGCGCGCTTTGTATTTAGATTGACTTCTGTACCTACTTATATATTTTGTGTTAATACAGAGCAGCTAATTAAATTGACTTTTAATTGAAAAGGTGTTCATAATTTAAGACTCTCGTTAGTACAATAATAGTTTTTCGATGGTACCTTTATGTTTACAAGCATTGTATTATAATTATCATTATAATACTTAACAAATAAATATATTGACAGCTCCAGAATTGTGTTTAAATGTACTGATCGCGTTCAATTTCTTTGGAATAATTAGACCTTAATAACTGTACGTAAAATAAATAGTTCTTTTTTATTCTGTTCTATTTATTAGCTATGTTTTGTACGGATAAATAATAAAAATGTTGTATTAGGCATACTAATTAAATGATCTGTTATACAGTATGATTATTATTTACTGTCACATGTACTGGTATATATATAAGTTATACAAAAAGCTGAGAAACCTTTGGTCGAAGGATCCTGCCTCCTTTGATCCGACCTGTTGCCCGGATTCTGGTCCGGGTGACTGCCAGATCGTTGCTGTCAGACTTTTGTATATGTTCCAATCGCTCGGAGAACTCTAATACCGCGATGCAGAATTTTAAATTTTAGTTCCCATGATGGCGCTACAGGTACGTTCTCTTGGTCAGATAGGCAGTCGCTCCATGTCAAATTATGGTATCCATTTGCGTCAGGGTAGACTTTAAGCTGACTCCAATGTAGATGGGAAATGGTTAGACATACAGGTACGTTCCCTTGCGTTATTCCGGTTGTGTTTCTATTGGGCTTTTCATGCGCGCGATGCTGATGGCAGCATTTAGTATGCTTGGCGAAAAGGTCGAATAAGTATGTATTATGTAAGGTTTGTAGCAGGTGACTTTCTTTACACTTGGCAAAAGGTGTAAGTTTATGTGTATGCTCAGTACTATAGTATATACCTACCCAACGGTCAGTAATGTCACCACAATAGGACGGTTAATGTGGTTAATCCCATTGAATGCTGAAATTGGCTACACGACCAAACTCAGTTGCCACCATAAATTTGTCTATTTACGGATATATCCGTGTATGGTATCAGCGGAAAAAGACTTACCCTGGGTTGGTATACGGATAAGATTACGTACGCTCCGCACATTTCCTCGTCTCGTTCAACAATCCGTAATCGGTATCCTGCATATAAACCAAATACGGATACATCCATAGGCTTTCAATGTGTTTGATAGGGCTACTTAGATATCTCTTTTCATAAATATCACGATACTCTAATATTCGAATATTTAGGTTCTACATTTAATACCTAAACGTAGATCCTAAATATTTGAATTTACTGTAATTTCTGTTTTCACCGCCATAATGTTGAAAACATAAATTACAGTATATACCAACACTTGTTTTCTGAATTGAGAATTTGAAATCGAGCAATATCAAACACTATTGACAAGTTTTCAACTACAATTTCTCAATTCAAAAAAACGGGTGTAATGTCCAATAAAACAAAAACATTAATTATACATTTTGAATTTCCAGTTTACCACTTTTGTCCGGTCTGTGGCGATGTTACATCGGGTCTACACTACGGAGCCAGGACCTGTGAGTCTTGCAAGCTCTTCTTCAAGAGAACCATCCAGCTACAGAGGGAGAATTCTTACACCTGTTCTGGGCGTAGACAATGTGTGGTCAATGTGCAGACCAGGGCTTGGTGCAAACTGTGTAGGTTTAATAAGTGTTTAAGTTCAGGCATGAAAGTTGGTATGGTTCACAAAATAAAGAATCGTTTTCCACATTTGTATAACATCTAATTGGCCACGGTCAGTTTCTGCCTGGCGCAGACAATTATTATTTTCAAAGTTCGATGTAAAAATAATAAGTACCTACGATTTCATCTCGAATGTAGGCATGTTCTGCATGATCTAAGAAAGTATTGCCAATTGAACAAAATTAATGATAAATGTAGCACTGCAATACCAACTTAAAAAAAAAAAAACTTATCAATCTTGTGGCAGTAGGTCATTGCTCGCAGAACGGTTGGTTCTCCCAAAGGTTCTGACCGCATGCCGAAAGACGTAGCGTTTGAGGGCGTCCCACAAGGTGATCAATGATCTGGTGAGGGTCGCGGGAATCGGTGGATATGATATGTACAGCACCGGTAGTTTGTTTGAATTATTTGATGTACCAACAAAGACACTTCCGCCTGACCACCGCTAAGTTCGTTTTTGCTTGCACTCGAAACGAAAACTTCAAAGAGTTTGGTTTGGAGCAGCGCCGCAGGATTCAAGCGAAAATGTTTTAAGTGATCAGGCAGAAATTAACGTGTTGTTTTTTTGCAGAGACGTCTAGATTTCTTGATGGGGTTGTATGTGTCAGGTACCTATATTTTTTTTCGAATTCGCGTTTATCGTGACGTAGACAGCGACTGGATTTAAGAACAATATTAAGTAGGTAACCCTAATGTACATGATGTTTTTATAAAGGTTTTTATACTTTTTTAGTAAAATATTAAAAGTAATAATAATTGTAACGTAAATAATACTATACCGACCTAAATACTTAGTAATACTTATTAGAAAGAAAAGAAAAAGCTGAAGAAATCGTCTCGCTAAAGGCATACTTAAGTGCAATGTTTGAAATATAATTGTTATATTTCTGATTATATTTACCTTACTAAATATTTTTAATATTTCTGCCGTTGTGTTTAAATCATGGCAATGTTAAGTTTAAGAAGACTTTTATGACATTTGTGAAATTATTATTAATATTAGAAAAAATGCCTGTTTTCGGTAGGTACTACTTCTGAAGCGAGACCTAAATGAGTGATCGAATAGCATTGAATTTTTTTTCAACTTTCACCTCTGAGGTGATAGTTGAAAGTCGTTGTTACTTAAAGGGTGACCAGATGGTTGCAAACTAGCGTTCCAACCAAGGTGACCTTGGTTTATGTATTTGACCATGTGCTAACAGTTTGGGTGGTTAGGTAAGCGCACCTCCCAACCAAGGGCGTTGAATGTCATGGATTACAACTGCTGTCTACATGGATTGAAACTAGCAAAGTCACCTTGGTTGGGACGTTGGTTTGCAACCTGATCACCTCTTTAGTGTAAGTGAAAATGGGCAAATAAAATTTAATAAATCCAGCCATTGCAATCATCTTATCGCTAAAATATTAATTTCAAGCATCCTTCATAATAAATAGAAGCGGTTTTGACATAAATATTCAACTATTAAATCAGCAAATTGTTCTGATTGGTGGAATATTTTGGGGCTCGTAGCTACTGTTGTACTGTGTGTTGTTTTTGTGACTAGTTGAAACAAATATTCCAATTTTACCCTTTTTCCTCTTTAATTTGTCCCAATTTGTCCTCATTAAAGTTGACTATACCTACTAAAAATTTGGCCTTGTGTAGGCCAAATTTGTTGATGCTGATTATTATTATTCATTTTAATTATACCTTCAGAAGACTAATAAATAAATACTTATTGTATTCTTTTTTTTTATTGTATTATAATTATAGTGTAATTTGGTGACAGCTCTTATTTAAGGCGTAAACGCAACTAATTCAGTGCAATCTATTTCATAGATTTTTTTTTTTATATACAAAAAGACAAGTGTACATATTTATTGTAATAGTTAGATTTATTAAATTTTTTACACCTGACTGTAGTTATTTTATTTCGGTAACAAGATAAGTAAAATTTTTAAATCCCAATTTCAGTATAAGAACAACAATACAAGATCATAATAATAATATTTTTTTTATTTATAAAAGAAGGAAGAGTAATCACGCAACTAAATAATTAATGATGGGATATGCAATTAATATATTGCCTGGAAAATATGTGCAAGAATGTTCGAAATGGACACCCACATCAATTTCATAAATACCTACACCTAAAAAGTAGGTATATTATATTGATGCTTTCCTAGTTCCCAATAACTCCTTAAACCGATTTTATTTATTGTTTTCAGAAGGAATCACTCCACGATACAGCTGGTCGAGGCAAGGCAACGCCATCATTATATTAGGAGAGCATAGGTTTAAGAAGCGCTCAAAGCATATAAACCAGAAACATGAAACGCATTGGGTTTGCAACAAATGCGATAAAGGATGTAAGGCGAAACTGACGACGCTGAAAGACGCCATCATCAAAATGTACAATATACATGATCATAGAGGCAGAAAAGCCAAATGATATTTAGCTTTGTTTTTTTATTTTTAAGACGCCTTAGAAAATATTTTTACTATGTTAAAAGAAACGAGTTTATTCTAAAATTGTTTACTACGAATATTTCGTGAGACTTATATGTACAGATTTTGGAACACAAATTATCACAGTAGTGTGATTGGTCAATGACAACAGCCAATAGCATCGAGGGACTTAAGTTACTAAAGTTAAGTTCTAAAGCTGTGAGTCGACGATTTTGTTTAAGAAACCAGGTGTTTATGTTAACATTTAATTTAGCAAATTTTGTCCATATTTATTTTTTAATTGTGGCCTTAAATAAGTGCCTTAAAATAAAAATAGGACCACAAGCCTCTGAGAAGCTCAAAATTACGTTGATATTGTTCTTAGCGTTAGTTACAATAATAAATATTTAAGTTATTTACATACTCGTATAAATATAAGAATATTTTTTAGAGTTTGTCTGTCAAGTTCTTTTATGACTTTTTCAATAGGCATTCAAGACAATTGCAAACCTACCAAGTTTAGCTTAACTCCTATAGCTAAATTGTTTATTTTTTTTGAAAAATCTGTCCAAATTCGGTCTTCCTATCTTATTACCCAGTTAGGTACTGGGTTGTGGAAATCAGACAGATATTTGCTCCTTGTAAAACAGTCATCGTCATCATCATTCCAGCCGAAAGAGGTCCACTGTTGGACATATGCCTCTCCCAATGTCGCCACAGTGAACGGGTCTTGTTTCTTGCTTCCATCGGATTCCATAACCCTCACCAGGTCATCAGTTCACCTTGTGGCAGGCCTATGTAAAGCAGTTGGTAGTCGACTATATTTGGTGAGACAGCAATGTCGGGAAAAATATCATGATATAATCTTGTATAGCATCATCATCTCATAACACCATTTCATGAAAGGCTGGTCTCATCATGAAGTAATCTGGCTACGATCTGGTCACGATCTAGACATTGTAGTATGTACCTAGTTTTATTTAACCGCTATGTAAGTAGGTAATGCATAAGTAAATAAATGGAAAGGGTTTTGAAATCAAAGACATTTTACATTCTCAATTTATTTATTGAAGCATCAGTTTCATAAGTAGCTTTTAGTATAACGACCAAATATAAAGTTAGAAAATCATAATTAACATTTTAATATTAAGAACTGTTGAATATTTTATTTTTGTAGATTTAGTTTTGAATTGTTTTTATTACGTTTTAATAGTAGGTACATAAATAATTGTTGTACTAACAATGTTTAATATTATAAACATTATTAAAAAAATCGAGCTCTTTATTCTGTACATTTAGGAACATAATTTTGCTAAATTATAGGTATTTCTAATCGATCTCCATTTTCATAAAAAAATTAATATAATTACTGTACCTACCTTAAAAAATGCTATACTCCATTTACAGTAAGATGAGATATTTAAACAAACCTTTTTTACTGTCCGTTCTATCGATTTTGAATTCTATTCTGTAGGCATAAGCAAAACATCAAAAGCAAAAACAGTTGTTACAATACTAATGATTTACTGCAGCCGCCATTTATCATACTACTAACGCAGTAGAAGTCAAAATCGGTTGAACGGACTGTAAAAAAGGGTTTGTTTAAATGTCTAACTTTATTTAAAAATATAGTAGTACCAAACTAGTCTGGCTTCAAATATCAAAATTTTGCTGAATAAACCATTCTTTATGAATATTTTTTAAATTGTGTACACGATTAAATTGCCGATTAGTTGACACTATTACAAGAAAAAATTGATCATTTTTTATTTTTAACTTTGGTTCTGAATTGAGAAAATGAAGTTAAAAAACTGTCAGATTCTACTGTTAAAGTTTGACAAGTTCTCATGCTAAAAAAGAAATTTAGGAGATCTCAATTTCATATCCTCCAATCAGAAAATAGGAGTAGGTAAGCTCGATATTAGTCAATTGACATATTGACGACATATAGAATAATATTAGAATGATTTACTATTTACAGTACACCTCAGTCTACCAGTTTTTCAAATTTCGAACAGTCCATCCAATAGTTGTCTATAGAAGGTGCCAGATGTGTGAACCGTGGAATAAAGTATATTGATCTTTTCCTTTTTTTTTATTCTTTTATAAATTTAGGGACTTTTGGTCACAGAAAGACCACGCCAGCCCCATCGTAACCTAATACAAGTAAAGCTACCTTGACTCTTATTTACTTCTAGGGCTCTAAAACCTTACTGAATATCGAAAAACAAACCATGAACTGCTTTTCATGACTAGATCATGTAGTCGTAAAGGGTCACGGTACATGTCCATTCAGGACAGCTGTATGTTTTTATTTCTGTTTTTGAAATTAAGAATGTCTACAAATGTAGGAGGGTCAATGACCGTTATTCCACAGTTATCTGGCGCCTACCTTAGTTGTTTTTCTACTTAAGATTACTACTTCATTCATTCATTGTTACATTGTGCAAAAATATTCTATCGACAATCACATCAATACATGACATATTTTTTAAAGGTTTGAAGTTATATAAAACTTAAGCTAATAATATAAATAAAACGAATTTTTTGTACAACAGGAATGTTATGAAATATTAAATTTCTATCCAGATCGATATAGGAATAATATCATAGTAGTTTCGTGTAATTTCGATTACGGATATGAGAATTATAAAAGTAAAATAGATACAAATAGTAAGATTTGACTTTTATTTCTAGTCTTGATTATCATTTGTGTGGTCGTTCAAAGGAAAAAAACATAAAAGTGTCATTTAGGCTCTTTAATATCGGTTTCGGTTAGTGTTACGGATACTCTTTTATTTCGGATATCCGATAGTTTCGAACCCTGGTGTACAGTAAAGTTCATTCTACTCAATTCTTATGATCATCGAAGATCTTTTCGCCCTGTATTGACGACGAGTCGGGAGTTTGAATAAAACCAAACCACGTACTCAGAACGAAGACATTTTCGATGATCATAAGGACCTATGATTTCTCAATGGTACAGAATTTTTGGGTTCAATCACGTTACATTTATTGTCAAATACTATTGGTTGTTATGTAGGTACATTATTTGGTGATTCTAGGCTAGAGGAGCCGAGTACGAGCCGAGCACAAATTCGTGTAGTGTGGACTGACTTACAAGCATTAACGTATACATATAAAAAATGTAATTTTGTTTCGATTTTGAGTTAGATTCATGATAGCAGAAGTTTAAACCTTAGTGGTTTTTAGTTGCTATTTACGTTAGACAATTCTGTATTATTTTCTTTATGTGATAAATAAATGAAAAAAAAAGCCTCGAATGAGCGCGTTTCGAGCGTTGTGTTCGTGCTCGACTGTGCTCCACCTATTGTCGGATATTGACACCCTGAGTAGAGCGGCTCGGCTTGTGCTCGGCTCGTGCTCGGTTTGTGCTCCGCTCATGCTCGGCTCGTGCTGGGCTCGTGTTTGGTTACTCTAGCGTAGACTCCACCTTTGGTGAAAAAGAATTTTCGTAGTTTGACTGTACATTGTTATTGTTAATTACATTCCTGATTGTTACTGTTGTAATTACACTTCACACTATCATTATAAAGGCGAAAGTTTTTATGTATGTTTGTTACTTCATGCTTAAATGGCTCAACAAATTTGGATGAAATTTGGCAGACAATGTTTTTTTCCTTTGAGATAACTGTGTACTTTCATGCGGACGCAGCCGCTTGTAGAAGCTAGTTAACAAATAAAACTCAGTAAATGTTAAAGTATATTGTTTATACATTTATACTCGTATTTATGGTTATTCTTCTTCTTTCTAGATGACAATTCTGTAAAATTGGTACTGGTTTAGTACTTACTTACATATGTAAAGAGTTATGTAAATAAATTGATATATGTATACGAAGTTAATCTACAGTAGTTATCGTATTTGCTATGTTCGTAAGAAAATAAATAACAACATAGGAATATTAAATATACAACTCAAAATAAATTTATTTATTTACCAACCGAACTTACGATTTGCATATTTATAAAGTCTTTTTCTTCTTTTTCCTGCCCTTATCCCACATTACTTGGGGGGCTTATATTACTTACATATATAAAAGTGCAACTTAGAAATATTCGCATATAAGTTACAGGTCTAATTTATTCTAAAACGTACATTTACGTTCAAAACGTATTAAATATATATATATACTTATATTCCTATTACATATATAGAGCAAAGTTTATTTCTTTGGAATTTTTTTTCGGAATGACAATATATCCTATATTGTTGGAATAAGTTTTAATATCGAATGAATTTTAAAATATAAAAAATATATTTTTACTAAATCACACTATGATTAATATGACAAAATGTAGAGATTACAAGTAGGTACATTCCTCCAAACCGTTACCAAAAAAAACACAGAGCACTGTAATAATGACCCTGATTTTTCATCAGATGATGCAGTTGCTGATCCTTTTCTTGTCGACCTTTCGGAGGTAAAAAATTTGAAGCCATTACCGGCAGAAAATATGGAGTGGTTTCCAGAAAGAGAAATACAAGAAAAGTCGAAGCAATCTATTACAAAAAAGCGAAAAGGAAATCCAAACAATTGGAAAAGAATGAAAAATATGAGACAGAGAATGACAGGAGAGGAGTATATTGGATTTAAAAAAGATGGGGCCAAATATGTTCAAAATGATATCAAACCAGCTAGAGTGATGGGTCCTATTTGTAAGTCTAGACGATGTTTTAGTAGCAAAGCTATGTATTGTTCAAAATTAACAGAAGAAATGCGATCAGAAATCTTCAAATCCTATTGGAAAATGAGTTGGCAAGATAAGAAAATGTTTATATCTTCAATGGTAGATAAGAAACCTACGAGAACTAAGAACTCAAATTCAAGACGAAGTGATACTAAAATTTACTATTTAAAAGTTAATGATAAAAAAGAAAGAGTTTGTTTAAAAACATTTTTAGATACGTTAGGAATTAAACAGTGGACTGTACGTTATTGGCTAGGGGAGAAGACTTATAATATTATGAATAACTAGTTTTTGTTCACGGCTTCGCACGCGTACATAAAATATAGCACACACACATCATCTCTATGTGATGTGATGAGTCTTACAAACAACATATTTATACCTAATACATATATAATTAAGGGGAAAGTTGTTTTTTTTTTATTGTTGATAGGTGCGTGTTCGCCGCTATCTCACTTGATGGAAAGCGACGATGCGGCCGACGATGGAGCGCGCTTACTGAAAAGTAACCTATTCGCTCTTTGAACACGAATGCTGGTGATGCCTGATCTAAATTCGTGTCGATAGATCATAAATAACACATTATACAAATAATGTATCGACATCATAAATACTATATCACTTTTGCGTGGAAAATCATCAAATAACGCCTCCCACTCTGGTTAGAGAGGCAAGGAGTGTCAGACTTTTACTCAATAAAACCTACAGTGGTCCCTACGATATAAGCGACATTTATTTGAGGCGCGAAGAACAATAACGCGCCGTCTAGTTCGTCACTCTAATGTGAAAGTTTTGTGATGTGTATGTAAAAAAATGCACATCACAAAACTACAAGAAGCTCCGATCAAATCGACATCCTATAATGGTGTGTCCAGATCTGGCGAATCCGCCGGTCGCGTGCATTTTGCGCACGACTCTTACGAAACCTCTGTGCCGCGCGCGCTACATACGAGCATAGAATGAAACGCCTCGAGTTGGCCACGCCTCTCATTCCTTTGTTCTGACCACGTGACTGAGCGTTGAGATGACGTCAAAATAAAGGAATCAGAGGTGTGGCCAACTCGAGGCGTTCGACATAAAAGAAAAGAAAGGAACGGTTGTAACTTGGCTAGGGGGGCTGGATGCACCATTAGCGGTTTAATTTGTCAAAAAATGTATAAAAAATATATAATTGATTAGTTTTACTAGAATGTTACATGTCTTGAAGTTTTTGGGTGAGAAAACATCAAAAGACTTCGTTTTTTTTTAGACGGAGTGACAAAATATCAAGTTTGCTGATACATTACGGAAGTTTGCTCTTACAGCTTCAAGACGCCAAAGTATCAGCAGCCCATCAGTCATCTATAGACCAGCTCCTAAATTTATACGCAATGGCAAACCCTGCCAAACTTTGCCACCAATTGAAGTAAGATTGGACAAATTGGATCACTACCAAATCAGGACGGAATCTCGTGGAAGATGCATGATGCCCTCTTGCAAATTGCGGAGCATTATAAAATGTATCAAATGTAACGTGCATTTATGCTCAAAAAAGTCTAAAGACTGTTATACCATATTTCATAAGTCAGTCCATATCTAATAACAAAAATGAGACATTTTTTTGAGAATAAATGCTTAAAGTATCAGAAATGATACAAAGACAAAACTTCAAAACTAGAAAAAAAAATCTATAAAACAGGCTAAAGTTTGGAGTTACATTAGTTTTTTAGACTTATCTTCCATCTAGAATTTTAATTGTTGCAAAATATCTCTGAAAATCACAAGTAGCGCGAAATATAAAGAACCGTCAGTGAAAACGAATCAACAAATTTTGACGTCAATACTGTAATCTGTATATAACGTATTTGTTGTATCTGTTAATACAAACGAACGCCGGTATTCACACTGTCATTGTCTCTCTATTGTGTCTCTAATTGATGGTATTTGAAAGATCAATAATAATAATAATGTTTGTTTATTTTTCCACCACAAAGTATTACAGTTTTTTTGCATATACAAAATTTTAGTTCAATATAGGGATGGACTGGAGCCTAAACTAGGGAACCCTGTATTTCAGGTTTTCAGGACATTGCCTATTAACTAATCAATGGTTATGACTGTTCTTAACGCTTACAATAGTGTTGTCATACGTAATGATGACCGCTCTGCAGCCCTTCCTCTGTTTGACACATCGCCATCTCCCACGCCTTAGCTTCATCGACAGGAGGCTGTATTTGTACCCATCTAAATGGATTTGCTGAGTTCCCGACTGTGTTACGATGACTAGAAAAAGAAACAAAAATATATTCTTAACTAACTTTTGCACGCGGTTCCACACGTACATAAAATACATGTTACATAATGTTACTTAGGAATAAAACAGCTTTCTATCGGTGATAGATTTTAGAAATCGGACCAGTATTTTCAGAGATTACCTCCTACAAACCAAAAAACTAACTTTTTTTTATCTATTTTTTCAATTTAACATAAGTCATTATTAGAATTGCGCACTGGTTAGTTTCATTCAAACTTAAAATATGGTCTTTTAACAGAATTTATTGAAAAATATAACAATTTACAATTAGATACTACATTTTTTTAACAATTACGCAATAATGTAATTAACATAAAATACATGGATGTTTATATCATTTGAGAATTTTATTCTTACTATTAAAGATAAACGTAATTTTAACACTTATTTAATTTGTTTTAATGTACATTAAAAAAACTTAAATACTAAATAAACTATTTATACTAAAACCTAACTATGTACATAAATATAATACAAAAAGACAAAGCACGCTCAGGCGTCAAAGTACTCCTCCACATCGCTGTCATCCGGAAATTTGCCCAGAAGACTGGCAGCATTGCCATTTTAACATATAATACGTTTAATTATTACTCAAAAAGACTATATATAATAACATCGTGAAAAGGGCGCGCAACTCTCTGATCTCATGTCAAACATGCTAGTGTGTGGACGATCACGCGTGACGCCATTATATTTGACCGAGACATCATGGCGGCGCGACCAGTACCAGTACCAACAAATTGTATACAGCTCTATAGAGTTACTCACCTGGTGTCCGTTTGGTTGGGCAACCAATTTGGTGGCGTGACCAGCTCGGACGTGTGGCGACTCTGGTGTCTGTATGGTGTCGAGTTTGGTAGCTTAAGGCTATATTTCACCGAGATGCCAGGTCCCGGGTCCTTCCAGACATTAGTATTTTGCACTGTAGTAATTATTCAATATACAATAGACATCATTGTAGGAGGATGGCTGTGAGCATGTTTAAAACCAATAATCACATTTTCAACTGTAAACACAGTTGCGTTACAATTCTGAGATCTTTGTCTCGAACAGCGCCATCTTTTTTTTGCCATCAATTTTCGGCCTTTGTTACATACGAGTATGTATTTATAGCCGTTCAGAATAAGGTTCTCTTTACCTTGCGATGACATTAAGAACATTGGTCGATCTGTGAAATAAACATTGTAATGTAAGAATATATTGTCTGTGATTAAAGATAGTGACATTTCAATATTTTTGTTTTTATTTTTAGAGACACAATCTCTAGGTACATTATTTTGTATATCTCTATTTTTTTTAACAGTGCTCTTATGTTTTTCAGTCTGTTAAAGTCCATGCCTGGTCAAAAACCATTATCAATAAAAATCAATAAGAAACCAAAGCTTTTGTAATTTTTCACACAAAGCTCGATAGATGGCGTGATCGTCAAATTTGAAGTCGCTATGGTTTCTTTACTGCTATTTGGTTAGGCCTGGTGACTATACAACGTGTAACAAAAAGGGGGTATACATACCAAGTGCACGGCCTCTTGATAAGATAACAAACGATACGGAAAGGGTTTTCTAACCTTATGTTTACATGGTAGGAAGTTGTGAATTATTCCATACATACGATACCAGAAACCGAACATTTCAAACTGAAACCAATACATCACTAGCAAAAAGTCAGCTGATCGGTGTTATTGAACTGTTTATGACTAAAAACAAACCTCTTACTCCTGGTATTTCTCCAAACAGTGGATAAAGGGTTCCGCATGTTTATTTTTTCTAACATTTTTTTTAAGAAAAATTGTTTTAAGAAGAAATAAGTTTTTCCTACAAAGACTAAGATTATGTTTGTGTACAACAAACCAAGCCAAAAACTAGAGCGAGTGCGTGCGTTGGACATCGAAAAACCTGCGCGCCGCGTAGGGCCGTGTTCGTTAGCGCGCAGCGCATATTATTTTTCGTGCGACTCACGCCGCTTTTAGAGGAGACTAAGTAGATAACGGTATTCGATATTCGATAAGGATATGGAATAATTAGGTACCTATTTGGTGTTTACATGAAACAATAAGAAATATCTACATACTTTTTTATTGTTTTACGTAGATAGGATAGTAACAAATACTTAGTTTACGAAAAATTTTAACGAAGTAGGTACCTACATAAAATCTAAACGAACGTTGTACTCGGCGTTAGACGCTGCGAATAAGGATTTCATATCTGTTAAAATGAACCCAAATATCATCTCTAAGCAACTTATGTGCCTCCTGGTACAAATAAACTCCCAGTGGGTTCCGTTCTTGAATTTAATTTAATTAGAGGACTTCAATAAGTTGTCACTTTTTGCAGGGTCGAGATGAATTTTCTTACGTACCTAATTCTTTTTATGTCGGTTGCTATACATAGGATATGTACCTACTTAGTTAACAAGAAATTAATTATTTAGATGTAGTGTGCACATTCACGATGCCGCGTGAATGCGTGTGAGTTTAATTTTACCCCGAGATTATAAACAAATCAACAAATCTTTCGCGCTTATTTCTAAAAAAAAACTACGTTTGCGCACAATTAGGTCTTTGCGTACCTTTTTGCCTTTTCTACAAAAACATTACCAGTAGTAGCACAGTTTAGTCTTAATTTATCATTTTAAAATAAATGAAAAACATGCGAAAGTACTAGGAGTCCATAAGAAACGAGAATTGTTATTGATAATTTTAAAAAACGGTTCACAGATCCCTAAAAAAATTCCTTTGAGAAACTCAAATGTTATTGAACACGATAAAATAGTTTTGTCCCATTCGCACGCGCCGCCTGCGTGTTTAATGTGAGAGAGATGGCAATGTTGTCGTCGTCCGTTCGGCTACTCTCTTTGGCGGTATTGGCGGCATCTTTGTACGCGCCGAAAGTCAAATTTAGGTAAATAAATAAATATAATTTTGCATTAGTGGATGACCAATAATCATACGATGCAGTCGCATGCCGTTCCGGTGTTTGTGATTTGGATTTTAAACATTATTTTATTGCAGTTGTGATAATCGTGTGTGATGGCATTTCTATGGTGATGGTGTTAAGTAATAGTGAATATTATGAGATGATGTTGTGTGTCGGAAGAGAGGACGGCCGGTAATGTGCGAGCTGCTCGCGAACTTTATCGTCCTCGATTTATCGCGGGTACCTAGAAGGAGCTGAGCGCCGACAGTTTCTACGGTGGCGGGCTTCCATCGGATAGTAGGTAGGTTCACATTCACAGAGTACTTTGTAACATAGACCAGCTACTGAAAGGTACATCGTCTGCAACAAACTGGTTCCACGCTTCTGGTTTAGGGGGTCGCCCAAACACTAGAGCTACTGGAGCATTTTGAAAATAACCCACGTAGGTACTAGCGCACTCGGCGAGCTGCATAAGCGCTGTAGGTATACCTCTAACCATATGCAAGTAGGTATGGCGAGTGTTGCAGAATGAAGTCTTCCGTCGCATCCAGGAACTGACACCTGCAGATATTTTGCCTCGCGTGACCTTCTGCTTTTTTGAGGCAAAATTTTAAGTAGGCAGGTACTAGGCAAACAGAGCGTTTCATTCACACACGCGCCGCGCGTATCGAAATTAGGTAGAATTAGGAAGAGAGGTACTAGGCGATCAGATTTACAGAAGAAGTCTTTATTAGTATTAGCAAGTGACGTGGAATGTTATTGACCCTCGTAGTGTTGTAACACGTTTGTTATGATTTGAATTCGAGAATCATACGATACCAAGGATACCAAGAATTTGGTATCAATTCTTTGAGTAATTTATTTTGAGCTGAAACTTTGTGTAGAGATTCTATACCACCAGCAAACTTCAGGGCTTTTTGATGTATATACCCTTTTTGTTACACGTAAAAATATGAAATTGAATTGCTATAGAACAGTGTATGGTGGTTTTATTCCGCAGCCCTACCTGTATATTCACATATACACCAAACAATAGTAGGTACTACCTACTGAGTTCTACCGCGGCGCTAGGTACAGAAATGAAAAATAGTCGAATTAAAATTAAATGGACTTTATTTGAACTTCATAAGCATTTACAATTTACATACATTTACATACAAGTTAACATTACAGTGAGATCTTAACAGTTATTCAATATTATACATTTAATCACTAGCCAAATATACCTTTAACATACATAGTCAGGATATATAAACATTTGGACCTGAATTTCCACAACCATTTATATCTATTTAGTTTTGTACAGGATATAATTTTACATAATATGATTGTCTGGAATAAATGCTCTCTAAGGCCGGACGCACACATTCGATTTCCGGATTAAGTTTTCCGATCAGGAATTCAGATTCAGGATTCCGTGAGAGACGCACGGAGAAAACTTCGAAACGGATGTCGGGTTTTTTTCCGTTCGGAAAAAGTAAAAACGTGTAATAAGAGCATTTAGGTTTCCGAATCTGAATTCCTGATCGGGAAACCGAATCCGGAAACTGAATGTGTGCGTCCGGCCTAAGGCATACTGTCCACAAACGCATAGCTTCATAGACGCGTAGGTATTCGTCAATATAAGCTTGGTGTACGATTGACGGCACGACGCGGCGTTGCCGCTTCGTCAACCGAGTTTCATAGTTTTGTATGTATGCTGTGCTGAACACGCGTCTATGAAGCTATTCGTCCGTGGACATACGATGCCACAGTTATAATCTAATAGGATTTCATATATCACCTCCAATAACCATATTTTATTCAGTTTCTAAATTGATTATATCAATAAAATAACGGATGTGATATTTTTTGTTACCTTCTACAATTTTGTTATAGGCACAATAAAATATATTCTGTCCTGCCTTGATTATAAACAAACTCTGATACAGCCTAAATTGAAAAAAATATTAAGCAACAAATTCCTTTGATTTCTATTTATCACCGGCTAATTGCAAGAACTCATTAACTTATAAAACCACTTTAATAAAGATTACTTATGCCACTTTTAATAAAGCTTACTTAAGCCACTTTTACTTTGTAGCCACTTTTAGTAACTAAAACAGGCTTTTACTAACTAAAAGTGGCTTTATTCAAAGTTTTGTATTTGTCAGTTAATGAGTTCTTGCTGTAAAATGACGTTATTAAAAAATAGAACAGGGCACTAGTAGCGTTGGATCAATTGAACGGCCCGGTAGTGTTAGTTACCACATTCTAAGAATGGTCAAGTCATTCCAGAGTTTACAAGACAAGTAGCTTTTAAAAACCACCCTGTACATACCATAATAGGTTTCACTTCAGTGGTCACATTTTGACCTTGAGCTGCCATAGTATGGAGTCTTATTAAAGTAAGAGGCCAGCTTATACTGGTGTTGTTTCCACTGAGGTATGTCCAATGTTACATCTATACCTACAATATCTGTTTTATACATTTATGATAACAGTGATAAATGTCGTGTAATCTAATTTGTTCAGGGTGATTTAATTTGTTGGCATTTTATAAATTTCAAATTCATGAGGAATTTCATCCCTTGGAATTATGCCACCAAATTAATAATCACCTTGTAGCCTGTAATTACTTTTATAAAGGTATTAGCAGCCGAGGCAGTGTGCGCCTGACATTTTTACATATTTAGCATAAAAATAAAGGGTATCTAACTGTTCCTCAATTTATTCCTGTTTCCTACTACAAAATATGCCTTTGATCCACCAAAAATACTAATTATGCACAACAATATGCTCTTCTTGGTGGTTTCAAAAAAAATAACCACGAAGGGGATGGCTGGACTGCGGGCGCAAGGGGATGGCCGCCATCCCCTATTAACTTAACCTGCCCGAGTCGTATTGCCCCAAATCCTTTAATAATTGTAAAAGGTCTATTAATATTTGGTGTATAATTAGTATTTTTAGTAAATAATAACATTGATAATGCACAGCTACATTATCCTTTAAATAAAGGAATAAGTCTTACAAATTAGACCCAAACAATTAATTTTAGAAGTAATTAACTGTAAGCAGAGGATACCATTTTCAATTACCCATGGATTCTATAAATTGATGTTTTGATACATTTTTGTTCTATACTGAGATTCACAACATAGGAACATGTCACTTATTTATTTAAATATTTATTACTAAAGAATAATGTATTGAAGGAATAAATCAAAGATCTCAGATCGTAGACAAATGGAAGTTCATGAAATTAATATAACTTATATATTAGTATAATCATTGTAATTATTTTCTGAATTGAGAATTCGAATTAAGAGTTGAATTTCTGATTGGAGATCTTATTAACCTATACTTATCACTGAGAACCTTGATAGATTTAATTTAGGATTTAAATATTTTTTGAGATGTTCTTTCATTTAAATTCTTTATTCAGAAAATTCGACTAAATACCAATATGTTTTACTTATTTCCAAACTAAATGGAGAATAGATAATAATGTTAATGTTATTTTAAAACATTGTTTTTGCTAACCCAATAAATAAATGTGTTGAAATAAAAGTTCTATTTTTTTACGGTATAAGTAATACCCATAACATTTAAGGCAGTAGTAATAAGGCATGAATTTAAAATGTCCCCAACAAGTTCTATAAAAAATGCTTGTTTTCAGAAATATCTTCTGCGGGTGAAAACAAAAAAGAAGGGAAGACTAACGATAAAAGTAGAACTACAGATGAAGTGGAAAATAAGAAGACAAAAAATACAGCACAAAAACAGAATGAAGTTGAGAAGGTAGGAGAGATCGGCAGAGAGGGTATCAATGAGGAACTAGAGCAGAATGTAGATCAGGAGGAAGGCGACTCAAATCAGGAAGATGAGAGTGAGGGAGAGGAACAATCCCAAGACGGGTCTGAGGATTCCAGAGAAGCACCTTCTTTCCCTGTAAATAATACAACCCCATTGACATTGACCAATTATCTAAATAATTTACGACCTGTTTATGACAGTCAATATATGTCTTCTCTTCTCGTAACCAATGTATCTAGTTTGGGGACGAGTTATAGACCTATTAACAATCCCCTAAAATACTTTGACTTAACGTCTCCGTTTGACGTAAAAACTACACCTAATTATCAATTTGTAAACAGTCTTTCTGCTGTTCCGACAACCGATAGACCTAGTTATGGAACAGAAAATCTATTTCCTTCTTTACCTGATCAACTTAATCATGGAGCAGTAAATCTACTTCCTTCTACTTTAACTAGTCGACTTAATTATGGAGCAGACAGTCGACTTTCTTCTTCATTAAGCGATCATACTACTTCTGAAGCAGAAAATCGGCAGCCATCTTTAATCGATCCACTTAATCATGGAGTAGTAAATCTACTTCGTTCTCCTTTAACAGAACGACTTAATTGTGGAACAGGTAATCGACTTCCTTCATCGTTAAGCGATCAACCTAATACTGGAGTAAGCAATCAACTCCTTGCTTCTTTAACAGACCGGCCTAATTATGGAGCAGAAAATCGCCTTCCACCTTTAGCAGAGCGATCTAATAATGCAGCAGAAAAACGTCTTCCATCTTCTTTAGCAGATGGACCTAATAATGCAACCGAAGGTCGGCTTCCGACTTTAATAAATCAACCTAATCATAGCGTAAACAATCAATTTCTTGCTTCTTTAACAGATCGGCCAAATTATGAAGTAGAAAATCAACTTCAATGTTCTTTAACAGATCGACCTAACAATGCAGTAGAAAATCTGCTCCCTTCTTCGATAATAGATCAATCTAATTACATACCAGAAAATTTTGACTTGGTAAGCAATCGAGTCACGCAAAGACCAGAAAGTCGTGATACCTCAAGCAGTCGATCGACTTACAGCCCAGAAAATCCTGACCCCTCAGGCAATCTACAAGGTTACATACCAGTAAATCCGGTCCTCTCAGGCAATCTACCAATTTACAGACCAGAAAATCCAGTCCCTTCAGGCAATCTACCTAGTAACAGACCAGAAAATCCTGACCCCTCAGGCAATCTACAAGCTTACAGACCAGTAAATCCGATCCTCTCAGGCAATATACCAACTTACAGACCCGAAAATCTTGATCCATCAGGCAATCGACCTAGTCACGGACCTAGTCACCCACCAGTCGTTGACTCTATAAGCAATAGTTCTGCTTCTAGACCGAAAACTGAAAGTCCTGAGGTGGTTTTTGTCCCCTTGACTAATGAAACTTGTCACAGACCTGAAGTTCGACCTTCTTTATCTAATTACAGGCCAGCAGACGAAAATCGTCTAGACGATTCGGATATGGGATCCGTTACCTTAACTAATCGTACTGTTTATTCACCTATAAGTGAAAACCTTGAAATTCCACCTTCTGTACCTATAGATGTGTCACTTATTCCCTTACCCAAAAGCCCTTATCGCCCACCTTTAAGTGAAAACCGAAATGTGGGCTCTGTCCCTTTAACAAACAGACCTCAAATTCGACCTGTATCTAATTACAAACCAGCAAATGAAAATCGCCTTGAAAATTCGAATGTGGCACCTATTCCCTTAACCTCAACTTTAAGTGAAAACCAAAATGTGGGTTCTCTCCCTTTAACAAACAGACCTCAAATTCGACCTGTATCTAATTACAAACCAGCAAATGAAAATCGCCTTGAAAATTCGAATGTGGCACCTATTATTCCCTTAACCTCACTTTCAAGTGAAAACCGAAACGTGGGTTCTCTACCTTTAACAAATAGACCGGAAATTCGACCTTCTGTATCTATGAATGTGGCACGTATACCCTTAACCAACCGGCCAGTTTACCCACATTTAAGTGAAAACCGAAATATGGGTTTTCGCCCTTTAACCAATCGACCTAATTACCCACCAGTAATTGAAAACCGAACTTTAGCTCATGCCAATTCTGTCTATCGACCGATCATGGGACTAATAAACGATGACGAAAATTTGGCCGCTGTCCCGTTAATTAAACGACCTACGAATGTTAACCCTACTTCGCCACTTTTCCGCTTAGCCAATCCATCGCCAATTAATATACATGATATCACACACCGATATGTGAAAAGAAGGGGTTACATACTTAAGTTCAGGTCTTTATGGAATAATGGAAATATATTCTGGCAATGTGCTAAACATGAACTATGTGACGGAATATTGCGTACTGATGAAAAAGGTTTTATTATAGATGAACGACCACACACGTGCATGTTCCTTGAACAGAGAAACGTAGAACGACTGAAACAAAGATGGCTGCCATTTATGCAAGTGATGTCGATAATGTAAATGACTAATACAGGGATAAATTAAATTAACTAAGCTAAAATCTAATGACGACAACAGAAAAGAAAACTTAACTTTAACTTTCAAATAACTATCGTTCTCGAATAGAGGTCAATGCGTTTTGTAGCTCAGTATCAGATGATATAGTAACTCATGCTCTGAAAGTAGGTCTGAAGTTGCCTGAGGAGCGGGCTGAAAAGTATCACACTTTTCATCCCTAGGGAGTTTTACTTTCACCTAACAGCTGTCAAATTATTAAAAAAAAAACTAGATCTATCTTCTTGTATTCGTCATGAAAAGCACAATGCTTACCTCGGGGTTAAAGTTACTTATTTAGTCCCTCGAATTGAAAATGTACTATTGCGATATGTATTTATATCATGGTCAGATCGTTTTAAACGTTAAAGTTTGATGATATGTCATTCCTCGGTTGTCTTACTTTCTTTTATTATCGTAGAAATCTTACACCAATGATATGGCCAAACGAGGATAGACATGTCATCGAATGTTAACGGTTGTCGAATGTTAATTATCTGGCCAGTTTTAATTTGCCACGACATTTACACGACTATACTTATTAAAACCACCATCATACCTCTCTTACTTATAGACAAGGTAAAAGTCATTTTTTTTATTAAAATTACACAATTTGATCTTTTCTAAGTTAGAGGGTTATGTTGATGGTTTTAATGAGTATAATTGTGTAAATATTAACATACATGTCATTACCACAAATGACATTATTAGCCGTGCTATCTGATACCGCAAATTAAAAAAAAGGTGCAAACATTTGAATTTTCCGGGAGTATTACTCGTAAAACCTAACGACTTGAAATTGGAAGATACGTTTACTTTTGTCGTCAATATGGTTTGAGAAATTTTACCTTGTATTTTTGATAAATGTTTAAATCTTGATATTATGTCTAAGTGTTAGTATTGTAACTTGTATGTGCTTTATCGAATTCCTTTGCTGTAGATGTGTGTGTATGTGGACGATGGTTTTAAATTTACCAATTACCGCTTGAATGTTACCCGTAGCGTCCTTAATTATTGCTGTAAACAATCGTATTAGTTTGTATGTTCGTAACTTATAAAATTATACACATAAAATATAATTTTCATATTTGTAGTAATAAATTGACAATTACCGATATTGGTGTATTTTAATATAAATTAGGTATTATTCATTTAATTAGATTTGAGTATATTGGATATTATGGGTATATATTCTACTAATGATTTGTAAAATTATAAGTAGGTATTTCAAATAAAAAGTTGTATTATTGTATTAATAAACGTACGTCTCCCGGTATTGGTGTAAATTAATATAAATTATTTATTTAATCAGATACTTGATTATATTGGACATTATGGGTATGTATTCTACTAATGATTTGTAAAATTATAATTTTGTCAGATAAGAAATTGAAATATTAGAAATATTTTTATTTATAATAATTTATAAAATTATTATTAGGAAAATTCGCACTTTACAGCTTTAAGTATTCCATTTTTCTATGATCTGAGCATTTAGAAACTATATTTTAAATATTATGTAGTGTTTATATAAAAAAAAACTTAAATTAATGAAAAATACACTACACTCATATTAAAATGTAAATAGACATTCATTATTAAATATTTAAGGAACATAACTGATAGTATTTTTACCTGTATTTAAATATAAGTTTCAAAATTTTGCTGTCAAAATGTTTGAATACGGGTTTTCATAGGAACAATTTAGCTAGGAGGATGTGTATGCTTATTCTGCTTGTCGACCATTGTGTGTCCGATGGTGACCACGATGGCATGACAGTCCCGGGACCTGCTGTCTGCACACAACCACCTCACGCGAGACGAGCAGACGGAATGTCGAGTATATCTGTACCCGCGTATCTTCATAATTTTCGCGCCAATCTCCGATGTGTAGAAAATCGGGCGATCCGCTAAAACAAAAAAATATAATTAAGTATTGACATAGAGCTTAAGGCCTGATTCACAGTGTCGTAAAATTTTCAATTTCAGTATACGAATTTATCTCTTAAGTAAGTTATCCAGACATTGTGAGTCTGATAGTAATTAGCTATTTTTAATTCTAGTCTCAACTTATAATGGTAGACGATATTATTAATTAACCATCTCGATGTTTATAATGTCATTTTGTGTTTTGTTGTTTGGTGTTTTTGTTTTGTGTGTTTTTGTGTTTGTGTATTTTGTGTTTTGAGTATCAATGTGCAATTTTCTTAAATGTTTAATATTTAGTCAGAACTACGTTCAAATAATCTAGTCATTATGTTTTAATGTAAGGACGGTACTGTAATCACCCACCGTTTAGAAATAAAAAATCATGTAATCCAGAATAAGCTTTTTATTTTATTTCCAAAAATTGTATAAAGAACATAATTGTCTTGTTAGTAAGATTCCGTTGCCCGACAGTGGGAAACAAAAGCTAATTAAAAATATTATTTAGATACATTTTAGTTCTTTATTAAGTGACACACTAAAGAACTATGAGATCAATCTGATGAACAAGTAGGTACAAAATTTTAAATTAATATTATTTCAATTTTTGTACAAACATTGTTGAAGAGCCAAATAAATAAATAAACAAAGCACGTAAAATTTGGGCGAAGTAATTTGATAAATTTTATCGACAAATCCACCTTCGTAAGGAATTTTGCCCCTCATGTTTTGAAATATTAATTTTCTAGTAAATGATTAAAAACAAATCTCACACAAAGTAAATGACAGTGCTTACCATCAGGTGGAATCGCAATCAAGCATTGCAAATATTATTAAATATATATATACTGGAAGCAATAATATCAAGTATAGAAGCTTTTGTCAGTGAAGTTCTAGAAGACAAGAACCGCCTAGCCTTTTCGCAAACTACGATAGGGTTGGTTTTGAGTTTTTCTCGAGTTTTACCACTAACTCATGAACTCAGCTGATGGTAAGCGATGATAGAAGCTGTTCTCGGTGAAGTTTCTAGAAAACAAGAACCTAGGATAAAAGGCTAGGCTTTTCGCAAACTACGATGGGGTTAGCTTTTTAGGTTTTTTTACCACTAACTCACCTGATGGTAAGCGATAATACGGTTGACGATGGAGCACGCTTGGTTAGAAATAACAAATAGGGGAACACAACCTGGGAATCTTTAAGTTAAAAGTGAATAGGCTAACCACCCAATACCCAATATTACCCAATTATTGATACCCCTAGGTAAGACAGGTCAACTTCTGACAAAGATCTACGTTTGACAACTACAAGTGACAAGCATTACGGGCTTTTCGTGGCAGAGGAACTGTAAAATAAGGATTGTTGCCATGTAAATTTCTGTGTATTGGTCCTCTTTCCACCCTATTCTCCACATTATAGAAAACGGTGGTCGTAGGTGGGTGGTTGTGGTGGTTGTTGCTCTTGACGACCACGCCGTCGATAGTGAAGGTGACGGCGGAGCAGCCTGGTCGCCAGCAGCGCCATCTAGTTTTACTGCTCATTGTTCTGTGTTTGACCAGTCTGTAGCCACCGACGAAGATGGCTGGGCCTCCTCGGCAGGACGATGTGAATATTGGAGCTGAAATTGAACAGCAGTTTACAGATTTACTCGATTTATTTTCCATGTCCATTACTACTAAAGGTTCTTAAACAGTGAAAATTCGAAGTGGTGAGTGGTCCAATAAAAGAAATTATACACAGTTAAATTTTTTATTGAATAAATACACAAAATAGCCTGCAATACAATACATACATACGGTAGCACAATACACGTATGTTGACGGATAACTCTTATTTTAACTCCCTCACTCTTCCTCATGCTAATATTTAAAATTTTAATTGCTACCTAAATTTATGACCAATTTTGGTTTTGTTTTCAGAAAAACATTTCTTATTATATTGCTTGGTATTTAATACAAAATATTATACAAAAACTAAAAACACATGAAAATACCTAATTGTAAATACTAGATGTAATGAAAAAAAATCTATTTTTTTCATGGGCACTTTCAGCTTTTTGTGCCAATAATTTTAAATTTATGTTACCATAACCAACAGTATTTAGGTATGAACTACACAAAGTCCTTGTCCTTGTGGGGCTGATTGGCGGCAACGAGTTCTTGCGCCTGGCCCTGGTACAGGCCATAGTCCGGAGCGAGGAGGAAAGAAAGGCGGTCGCCTCCTTCTGCGAGGCAGTCATACAAGCCGTGCAAAACCGACCGCACGCTCCAACAGCCAGGATCCCGACCCCTATTTCCAGCCACAATAGAAGACAATCATGCTTTATTTAAATATTTTTTTAGTTGATGACCAAGGTCAGAAATTGCTTGACTTTGGAATTGAGTTCCGTGCGAATTACAACATACAACAGTTTTATTACTAAATTAAAATCAAACTTTTCGACGCCCATCTATGTTAAACTAACTAACAAATGTTTCTATTGAATATAAAACAAACTTATTATGTGTGAAAAAGTTAACAATATGGCTTATAACAAGGCAATTTTCCATAAAAACAAAATAAACGGTCTTGTAAATTATTACTTCTAATCAAGTAGTGGCGCTGAGGGCACGAAAATCTCGAACTTGTATACAAGTGATTGGCGTTCAATAGGTTAAAGAGCTCATTTGACGGGAAGATAACCAGCTTAAAAATCAGGAGGTTTTTTTATTGTATATCTATTATGCGCTGGTGTCCTCAACTCCACATCTAAAGTGCGTATTTTGCGCAGAGGAACATCTGGAACATGATTATGCTCATCTTTGTATTTCACGATAACTTCATCGATACTGAAGGCCGCGGCCGTGCAAGCTGGTCTCCGGCAAACCCATCTCGTTTTGCCATTAATAACGCTTTGTTTTGACAACTTATAACCGTTAATGGTAATAGCTGGACGCCCTCGAGATGTTTGAGTGTACTCGTATTGCACTGAAATTGAAAAAAGTCTTTTGTCAATAGATACATCACTATATCCCAAAACACTCTACTCTCTCTCTCTCTCTCTCACACTACATCACTGTCGTCACTCCGATATGAGTGTCACATGATGGGCCTTATTTGGGCTAGAAAAACTTCACATAGTTTTATTGCTTAAGCTTTTATTTCCGAAATCAAGTAGAAAAAATATAGATCATAGTTTACAACCAACTCGGCTATTTTTTTATTACTAATTATAAATCACGTAGGTAGTATTATTTATTTTATATAAACAGAAAAACACAGTGCACTATCTTCTGACGTTTTATAGGTGCCCATGTAGACCTATGTGAAATAAAAACTTTTGACTTTGACTTTGAAGACCTGCTTATATGTATAAACTAGTTTTTGTTTCGAACACAAGGATCAGATGGTTGCTTTGATGAAATATTTTTATTGGTCCTCTTAAGGTGAGTATAGACTACAACATTTTCTGGAGCATTTCTGTGTAATGTAACGTTCTTACGAATGGTACAATACAGGCATAAGCTCAGTTACCAAAGCATTTCCATGTAATGTAACGTTCCTGCGAATGCTCGGCGTTATTTTACGGATAAATGCTCACAGCGAGTGTGCATTTACCAACATTTCGTTGTACCTTGCGTTCATTTTTTTTAAATGTCACCCCGCAACCGCGCATCGCCCGCACTCGTGGCTCGACGAAATGCTACACCAATACGCTCGACGAAATGTTACACCAATATGCTCATTGGTTTGTAACAAAGAAGCGAGCATGCTCGACGTTTATTTGGTAAAGGATGATACACTAGAACATATCATAGAGCGGCTCGTTGTTCTGTTACAAGTAAATGTTGTAGTCTATACCCACCTTTAAGTACCTTAAGCGAAATAGTAGGTATTATTATGATTGTTATAGAGATATCTTGAATGACACGTAGCAGAGGTGAATCCGGCTCTTCGACAGCGCCATCTTGTTTCATCGTTGGAATTTGAAGACAAGGACATAGTCAGGTATTGGTTACTTTTATCAAATATTTTTTTAAATCTTTCTCTAAAGTTCCTTAAGTGGAATGCTTGGGTGATTGTTATTGCACTCCACAATGATACCATGAAAGGTATACGCAAAAGCGGTGCATCCGGCTTTGCGGCAGCGCCATCTTATTTTACCATAGCGATTCGACCTATGCTTACATAAGTAATAGCCATCGATATCAATTGCTGGGGCTCCTCTGACTGAAGTTACATGTCTTGGCACTGTAATGATCAATTAATAGTTAAGTACTAAGTGGTTTCGAACAAAGGTTTCCATTATCGAGGAACTGGGCGATGTAGGAGAGCAGTCGTATTTTTAAATACTTGGGCCATATTCTTCGACATGCAAATGATTATATCGAACGCCTTGTTACACAAGGAAAGGTAGACGGGACGAAGCCAGATCATCGAAGCGATGGAACCACCAGATTAAAGTAGTTGATGGACTACTGAACGAGTGCACCTGAATGACTGCCAGCAGGTAGAAGTGGCGGAAAATCGTGCGGTGTACCCTGACAGCTTCCAGGGAGCTACCTTCATGATAACCACAACCACTCTGGCAAAAGTGAAATGACCAAGAAGAAGTACTAAGTTTGTCAAAAAGAAATATTAATTTCAGCGACCAAATATGTAATAATGCGATACGCTCCAAAACAGGAATTGTCGATGTGGGCAGCAAATCTGCTTAGCGGGAGTAGGTGGGTGGGTCATATAATTCAGGTCCAGGCCTACCGTCTACGGACGCGTAACTTCATAGATGCTTCAAATTACGTCAGGTAGCTTGACCATTACGACGTACCGAACCACAGGGTTACATAGGGGAACTCAGCTGGGTCGAAGCCTACTGGGGCTAGGGTTATCCGAAAGGAAACTCGAGCCCCGGTACGAAGAGGCTAGAAGGAACGGAGTGGGTTTTTAATCAGTAAGAGTCTCATACTATCTCCCGCTCCACCCAAGAGCGGGGGTTGTCATTGGATGATTTTTTCCAACCGTAAAAAAAAAAACGTATCCGCATTTTTCAAAAATTAAAACGTGCTTTCGCTCAATGTACGCTTTGACAATTGACGAAAGCCTGTCCTGTGTGTCTAGGACTATGAGGATAGAGTTATTGATACAGAATACTGTCCAGAGCATTTTTAGCACCACATTTTCAAGGCTATAATTTTTCGACGATCTTTTAGCTATAACGCCCGCATTTCGGCCTCGTAGAGAACGATTGAATGAAAGATAAAATTATTTTCCTCGTCTTTGATTCGTAAGTCTTGGTATGAAATACTTCAATGAAAATTAAAACAATAAACATTCCTTTTAAAATTATTATTTTTAATCAATACAATTTACCGTAAATCGTGGATCTCAATTAATTTATACAAAAAAAGTTCTATTTAGTATTTTTTTACTCTACTACGAACTTACTATACTTGGACATTGTCAAGCTTGTCTGTTGAGAGAACTGCATTTTCCCTTCGTCACATATTTTGTAGCAATTCAACTTAACAACATAACTCATAATACTAAACTACCTTAAAATAAGCACATTATTCATAATTTTCTAAAATTTTTGAAATAAAATTAAGAGGGCGTGAAACGTTTGCCACCAACCCTTTCCTAATTACTTAATCTGTGATGAGAAGTTAGTTTCTGTAGTGAAAATATTAAAATAAGAATTCGTAGCCAACGATATATTCCAGTTAGTTTTGAATGTTCCGTGGGGATAAACATGGTTATTTTGTAAAACACCGGCAACCTCTCAGGACTATGGTACTAAGGACATCATAAACAACAACTTTTGTTCTAAAAAATTAACGTATTTTATTATGATAAATTTTTAATGCCATCAGATTTTCATACAAAACTAAAGATATTTAAATTGAACGTTCTATATATTACGAAATCTATGCGAAGCAAGCGATAGTACAATAGCGGAGGACGTAGGTAGGTATAGCAAAATATAGATTTGAAAACGAAAACGAAAACTTGAAGGTTTGTTTTTGGTAAATGTATTATACATTTACCAAATACCTTTGTTTCGTAAAAAATGATAGAACAAAAGTTGTTGTTTATGATGTCAGTAATATAGTCCAGCATGGTTTTTAATTTTACAAGTAACCCTATAAACATAGGTACTGTTTTACTGTCGTCACTCTAGTGTCACACTTGTGGGCATTAAGTCTGATCTGCGGTCGAATGACATCTCATCTGTGGTCAAGCGACATGTAGTCGGGCGATGAACGACGTATCGCCAGCTGCGAAATGTACTATTTCATTGAAATACCGAGAGATCAGAAGTGTCAAAGCGAAATTCTGTCTGCAGTCGGCTAAAAACTTGTACTTTTATATCGTCAATTTGCTTTAAGGCCATACACGTTAGGGTATACCTGACAGGTTTGCCTGCACAGTTATACCTGTCAGGTAAGCTTGTGTGGAAACAGGAGCGTGTATGTTATACAACTGTTCAGACAGTTGTATAACATACACGCTAACTATAACTCAACTATACAGGTAAACTTGTCAGGTATACCCTAGGGTGTATTGCTACCTTTATATTAGAGTATTAAGGTTCATGGTTATGATAGTTATTACACTTAATAATGACATTTTGGTACGTATACGCGACGGCAGTACAACCTGGTTTCCAGCACCACCAGCGAGTTTTACCATTCAAATGTAATTGTTTGTATAACTTGTATCCACCAATTACCAGTGCTTGACCTCCTCGAGATGTTGCTGTGAAAACTGGCACTGTAAAAAAAAACATCTTGAAGAAATTGTTTAGATACCAAGAGTTATTAACTTCTTTTACAAGCTTATACTTAGTTTCACCTGTCCCGATGTTTGTCTGTAATCAAATCTTGCAAATTAAATTTGACCCACTTCCCGGTTACCGATTGAGCTGAAATGCATGTGCACCTAAATCGGATGACAGTGCAAAATTATTATGACAAGAAGCTGATCTGATGATGGAACCGGAAGGTGGTTATAGGAACTTAGGAGTTAAACGACACAACCCCATCGAGTTTGGGCTCGTATGACTCTTCTTGACGAGTATTAAATATATAGGTATACCAACTGCGCTATAAAAACATGCTATGAAAAAATGATTTTCATTAAAAACTTATTTCACATAGTTCTTTGGTAATAACAAAAATGTCGCCGACTGTCCATAGGAAGATAGTATTAAAATGTACTTAAAAATCTACGATACTATCTAGAACAATACAACCTCAGATAAATAAGGAGACAAAGTGTCCCCCAACATGTTGCGCAACACTGTCATTGCAAAATGTTGGGAAACAAGCAGCGAGACACGAGGCAACATTGTAGAGTCATGTAGATTGAGCGTTTCACGTTCATTTTAGGGGGCATTTTGTCCCTTAATATTTCTAGGACTTTAAGCGCACTCACACAATAATAAAAACAAGCACATCACAATATTGCAAAAATATATTTTTTAAAGCCACTCTGACTTCCACAGATATTGTAAGCAAACAGATCTTCTTAAAAAAATATTTATTGCGGCTTCGCAAAATCACTAACTAAAAAAGTTCCTTAAAAGTAAAATTATGGCTTTTTGTTGTATTATGTACATATTTAGCGAAAACGAAACAATGCCTACTGTCCATAGACGCGTAGCTTCACAGACGCGTATTCGTCACTATGCGCTGGGTGGCAACAAAACGATAGCACGTTGTTGCCGCTTCGTCGTATGTAATGCTACGCGTCCTTGGACAGTTGGC
Source organism: Mythimna lalbum (assembly GCA_949319445.1). Classification (NCBI taxonomy): domain Eukaryota; kingdom Metazoa; phylum Arthropoda; class Insecta; order Lepidoptera; family Noctuidae; genus Mythimna; species Mythimna lalbum. The sequence continues at coordinate 18,127,453 of OX439356.1, read as the reverse complement.
GTTTACACTATCAGCACATCGGATACGCATCAACAGCTTTTGAACGCTATTGAACGCGGGAAATATCTCAATACTCAGTGTATTGAGATATTTCCCGCGTCCAATGCCTATGACCACTTTTTTAATACGAGAAACCAACCATTCAATTCCTTCTTCTATGCTAGGTGGAGCGAGAAGGTGTTTCAATATGTTACTGACTTAAACTCATTTGTGTTCCTTCAGTTGCCATTTGTAGTCCAAGATCACCGCCATTTAACAACATTTTAACAAGCCGCAACTAGGTTTGGTTGCGGCTTGTTTTATGTATATACGCCAAGAATTCGCGCGAAAATATCAAACCAACATAACGCGTACCGTTCGCTTTGCACCGCACCCACGTGTGGTTAGTCCCTTAGGCTACCGCAATAGAGTGTGCATTGTTTGTTTCTATTCGCTTCGCGTTCGACGTCGCGTTAAAATATCCTACATAAAGCCGTGTACAGACAGCTGTAACGTAACATGCAATGTAACACGCAATAAAAAAATTTACTGTCCACATTGTCGTAATGTATCATGCAATATAACAGAAATGTGTACACTACACACGCGAACCGAGCATTTTAAATATGTGAGTAGGTACATGCTCAGTTCTTGCGAGCGCTGCGTTTACACTTTTGCAATGCTCGTGTTACCTTGCCTGTCAGAGTACAGACTGTTGTATGTTACGCTACAACAGTTTGTACCTGGCTCAAGACACCACGGAGGACTATTCAGGCGGGTGGTTATGATGGTTATTGCACTTGACTATAACATTATCAACGGTGAAGATGACAGCAGTACATCCGCGGTTCACGTTCCGGCACCACCACCGCGTTTTACCACCAAACGACCTTTGCTTGTAGAACTTGTTACCACCTATCGATAAAACCGTTGCTCCCCTAGAAGTTTTTATGAATACTGGCACTGAAATATAAAAAAAAAAAACAATGTAGTAAGTAGGTATTTTTGGCTTGTTGTGTCACCTCTGCCTTGACGAAATACTAGGATATGGTGAAAGCTGGTTTAGTCAGGTTAATTTGGTATTTGCAAGCCCAAGAAAAACATTTTTTTTCTTATAAGATTTATTACAATTTAAACCTGTCATGTATTCATGACCCTGGCGTAGTGGACACATACTTAATTATTACTGTCTTTTAAGTTTTTTGCCACCTGTACATAAATAATAAAATAAATAAATCAGAACAAAGATCAATATTTGCACTATTCCATTTATTAATTTAGACTAATTTATTGATTTAACTTTTGTTCAGTACCTATCAAGGAAATACCATATTTTTTTTATCATCTAAGTTTTTATTGAGACCAATCAACCCGAGATTCATTTCTATGTAACCGCTCTTTTAAGTACATAATAAAATTACGAAGTTGTTACACATTTTTCTCCAGATATTTTGAAAATACAAGACACAAACAACCAGATATCTGGTGGATATTATGTAGGTGTCTAAAACCTCTGAAAATCTGCTATTTTGCGTAAACATTGGTCCTTCATAATTATTGTACTGATACATTAAAAAGTAAAGAAAATATATCCATACAAATTTAAACGAGATTGTGAATGATAAAAAAAGTTATTTTAACAACTTAGTCTTTAAAAAATCACTTATTTCCTGGAACAAGTTTTGTAAAAATATTCGAGTAAATCACGGAATCACTGAATGCTATCATTGTTTTCAGGCGTTATATCTCTTTTTTTTGCGTTGCCTTTTCGTCTAACATCGCGTAGGATTGCGTTCGATAAATTAACAAGCTTTTAAACCATGCTCAATGCTGACGATAGCAGAGTAGAAAAGCAGCCTCTTAAAGAATTAAACCATTAACAATAATTATCATACTCTACACCAACATTCACAGGAGGAGGGTCATGTCCATGTATATTTCTGACCTTCGTAATTATGTCCCCACAAGTATAGACTACGGCATTACATCCCTTGTTTCGGTAACTCTCACAGAACCACCGGACTTTCTTTCCCACTAAACTGTGCTTTAAGAACCTGTATCCACTTAGTATGATCATCCGAGCTCCTCTTTGAGACGTTGCGAATACTGCAGCTGAAAAAATAGGCATCTGATTAATTTTTGAACAGTATGTTATGGGAAGATGAATATGGTGATGTGCATAGAACTCTAGGAGGAAGTATCGGATTTTTATTGACCAAAATACCGTGACAGAACAGATATTCTCAGGCCTCAATTCACCACACGAGAAGCTTCGGGCATCAGGAGTCGCAGGGCGATCTGCAGTAAGCGAGGGCTTGCGGAGGATGAGCAATGGGTAACCTCTAAAAAAAACCTGTCTTCCTTTAGTTTTTCTTTGAGTTCCATGGTCACGGTAAGAGTTGCCGTACCTTTATCATAAAAAAATGGTGGGGTGTGATTATGTGTATTATTAACATACTTGATCTTGCCATTTTCAATGATGATCGATGCGCTGCACCCTTTCTTCCTAAGGCTACCCACACCACCACCTATTACCATTTTTGCCTGATCGACACTGTTTGAGAAACTTATAACCTTTCAGAACTATCATCTAGACAAAATAATAATTAATTCACTACCTTTTTGTTTCGGTGGGCAAAAATCATCTAATGACAACCCCCGCTCTTGGGTGGAGCGGAAGATAGTGTCAGACTCTTACTGACTAAAAACTCACCCCGTTGCTTCTAGCCTCTTCATACCGGGGCTCGAGTTTCCTTTCGGATACCCCTAGCCTCAGTAGGCTTCGACCCAGCTGGGCCCCGCCTGTTGCTGACAACTCCTTGAGGCGCGCGGGAACAGTGCGCGCCGTCGACGTCTTGGCTTGATCCGGACAGTTACCGGACTTCTACTATCACGCTGTCTATTGACTTAAAGTACTCCAGATTGTAGGCTCTATCAGGATATAGAGACTCCGATAGGGAATTTTACTCCTTGGCTGTACACAGAATGAGAAAATAATAAATAAATAAATTCGTTTATTTCAGGCTTGGAGTGCCCATAGTAAAATAAAATTTAATTACATTTAGTTTCGATTACAATTAAATTAAAATTACATCTACGAATAAATACAATAACAATGAAAGCATAACGTTTTGTGCGTAAGGGTGGGATGTCCACTTTGTAGGTACCATCAAAGACACTTCCGCCTGACTACCTCTAAGATCATTTTTGCTTGTACTCGAAAGGAAAATTTCAAAGGGTTTGCAAAAAAATTGCTTGAATCCTGCGGCGCGGCGCCAAACGCCGCGCCGCAGGATTCAAGCAATTTTTTTTTAAGTGATCAGACAGAAATGACCGTGATGGTACCGATTGTTTTTTGAGGTGGGAAATCATTCAATGATTTCTTCCGCTCTGAGGTGGAACGAGAAGGCGTGTCAGACTTTTTCTAACACCACACCTGTGTCCCTCAGTAGCGCTTCGCGTTGGACCACGAGTTTTCTTTAAAAAAATCCCCGTGACTCCAGCGGGTATCGGCTCTGCTGGGAATTTACGGTTTGCTGACATTTCTTGGAGTTTAATAAATACTTAGAGCTAATATGACACTTAGTGCTAGCAACTGTTTATGGGGGTGACCTTTATTAGGTGGGCAAGTAATTTCCTGTCTTTTTTACAAGCTTTTATTTAGTTTCACCTGTCCCGATGTTTGTCTGTCATCAAATCTTGTAAATTAAATTTGATCAACTTCCCGGTTACCAATTGAGCTGAAATTTTGCATGCATTTGTAATCAGATGACAATGCAAAATTATTATAACATGGAGCTGATCTAATTATGGAACCGGAAGGTGGCTATAGGAATTTGGTAGTTAAACGACACAGCCCCATCGAGATTGGGCTCGTACAAATACATCTTGACGAGTATTAATTATATAGGTATACCCAGCTATAAAAAAAATAATTTTCATTCAAAGCTTGTTATCGATGTAGGTACATAGGTACATATATAATAACATTTTTAGACAGGGGATGACCCTGCCAGAAAAATCATCATCTTCCTGCCCTTATCCCGTTTTATTTGGGGTCGGCGCAACACGTTTTTTTCTTCCATTCTGTCCTGTCGCTCGTCACGCTATCACTAACTCCCTTTTCATTCATATCACTTCTCACACAATCCATCCATCTTTTCTTTGGCCTCCCTCTCCCTCTCCATCCATCCACGTGTAAATTCATAACTCTTTTAGCAATGTGCGTTTCATCTCTCCTTTTTACATGACCATACCAAGACAAACGATTCCCTTTCAACGCTGCCAGAAAAATGCTCCTACAAAAATTATCTTATTATTTCATAATCTTCGTAAGCAGTCCACTTAAGCCCCCTAAAACCATAGCCTTTGTTATTCATATGTGGGAATAGTTTCCTACCAACAGGGATTGTCCTTAGGTTCTTTTATTATTCTTATTTATTTATTTATTTATTTTTTTAAGTACCAAAGACTCATTCCAATTAAACAATCAAGTGTCTAAGGGGCTTCGCTAGGCTTGGGCCCTGGTACGCCTTCCGAAGGTCCAGGACTTCAGGGTTCAGATATACAGCTAATACAAGGCATTGGGCGGTGGATGCCAGTGGACATTGTCACAGCGAACAATCTCCTCCTCTGCTATAGTGTACACCACGGCCTTGCACCCTCCAGAAGTGGCGCACGCCCACCTGATCTTGCATCCTGAGATGCGGTGCCGGTAGAACTTAAATCCTCCTATGAAGAGTACCCTGGCTCCTCTGGGTGTAGTAGAAAATACTGGAGCTGGGGAGCAGACAAAAAAATAAATAAATGAGAAATTCTGTCTATTTTTTGCATAAACTTGGAAGTAACTAAAACAGTTTCTTATAACTACTCTATATAATTAAAGGTAGTTTTTGACAATTAAAAGAATTGAAAGGATAATATGTGAAAAAAAAAAACAATCTTGTACTAGGAAAGAAAGGAAAAACATTTTATTTGCCGGAAAAGGCGCAAACTTAAGACTAACATATTTTCAACCATTTTTCATGACAAAATAAATTTAAAAAAATGCGCCACGTCCTCCGAGCAAAACGACCGAACGCTCAGCATAATGCTGTATTCACACGCAAAATGCGACGAGTCCACAGCGCTGGTCTTCAGCGTGGGCCGGTGACGGTATCGACAAACAGTAGTCGGGAAACGTGTTAATTTAACAAAATAAGTAGTACTGTAGTAAGTTTTAAATTTGACCAAAATAGTTTTGTTTAATTTTACGCCACCACTACAAGTTTTGAGGTTGTCTGGTAGATATCGCTGGATATCGCTGTCAACGATAAGACCGCTATTGTACCCATAGTTTTTTTTTTTTGTGGTATTGTTACTATTTTAGGGTACAATAAAGTTTATTCTACACACATGATGTTTACAAAAAATATACGATTACCTGTAAGAAGCTATTCCAATTATGGACAATCCTCTTTTTAAATTTTTGCAAAGTTAGGGTTTAAAATAAAAATGCAAATAAAACATTATTTACTTGTAAATAATACGAATAAAATTCACTGTATTTCCAAATCAATAACATCATTATTTTTTATGATCAAATCACATAACGAGAACATTTTTAAATTGACAGGACTTTATTTCTTTGAACTCTACTTCCTTATTATAAAAACTAAAATTAAGTTTCAGATAAAAGGTGTATAGTGGTTTAGTTTTTATAATCAGATTAGGTTAGGTTTATGGAAAGAAAATTATCGCAAAATGTATTGCACCCTGTCCCAGATTTATTTTCTTTATTTTTCTTACAACTGCTCTTACGTGATTACGACATTATTACACATCTGACTCTAGATTTTCTGAAAACACATAATTATCTTGGGGATATTATCGAGGTTTCAATTGAAAACAAAACATAAGTTCCTGTAATACTAATCGAGTAAAAACCTCTGAAAATTGCTATTTTTCGTGAATTTTGCTTTCGCCCTTCATAATGTATTCATAAAACTCGTATACATATAGATACACTAAAAAATACACTTATTTCCTGGAAAAAGTTTTGTGACATTTTCAAGTAAATGACGAAATCATTGAATGCCAACATAGTTCAGGTGGTATCTCTCTTTTTTCGCGTTGACTATTTATCAAACATGGGGTTGGATGAAACAACAAGCTTTTAAACCATTCTTACGTTGACGAAAGACAGCTCGGAAAAGACTTTCTTAAAGTAAAGAGTACAAGCCCAAACGCGGTCATCTCTCTTAAATTTACACAGCTCAAATCTGTGTAAATTTAAGAAATATTTAAAGTTTTTAATCCAAACATTGACATAATTTTATCTGTAGGCACGAACGAGCTTAGTACATACAAGTTTCAAATCGTAATACAACAGTTTGTCGAAACAAAAAAACTGACAACAGATCCTTTAAAATAATTGGTACAATTCCAATTTGTTCGAAAGTACATATAATCTAAACAATAACACACAGGATAAATACAAAAAAAGAAATCAAATCTTCACGTTTCAATAATACAAACTTCAGCAAAATAAAGCACCACAGTAACAGATATCAAATTAGCTAATCATACAAAATACTTTAAGTATCCAAAAATATTTCAATATTAACTAAATAAAGCTATAATAGGGATTCCTCTCATATATTGAGGACCCCACAAATTCAGAAATAGGTGTAAACTTCAGTAGGTACGATGCCGCAAAAATCTCTTCGTCAAAACTAAAACTACAACTAGGTCAAGTCATGTCAACTGGTACGCAATTTTCTGTCCATATACTGAACCTTTACCATAACATTCAAAGTAAGATTGTTGTATTCTTATCCCAGTGTGGATAAGAGACAGCTATACAGGTTGTCTAGCGCCATCTCTTACCCACACTGGAATAGAAACAATCTTACTTTAAACGTCATGGTAACCTGGACTTATTAACAGCAGTGGTGACCAAGTGGTAACGCTCTCGACTTACGATTTAAGTCGCGGGTTCAAACGCCAGCCAGGCTCATAACTTTTGTGTAAGTCCCAGCAGTGGGAACATTATAAGGCTGAGAATGTATGTATGACCCTATTTGGCGTAGCCGTGAGACATAAATAGGTGTTGTTATTTTTATAATCAATTTTATATTCTACTTGTTTCTTTATTGTGTGTTTTTGTACCAAATAATATTTTTCTTTGTTTTTCTTTTGTCTAGCAAGACAGCTCAGATCATCAAATTTTTCACAGTTTCCGTTTTTACAAAACAGTTCAGTTGGCCAGTCAATCCAACTACCGACATTACTGACTGGCCTGAATGAAAATTTGCGCCTGCACAAGCGGCTAATATGTAAAAAAAAGTATCTACAGATTCAACAAAACCGGTATCGGATGGGAATGCTCATTGAAACAGCTGATGATCTCGTTGGTTCCAGTGATAGTGTACACGAAGGCTCTGCATCCCTTCGTCCCATGGGTTCCGCAGTACCACCGCACTTTGAGCCCCGTGGTTCTATGGCGAAGGAACTTGTAGCCCCCTATCAGGATCGTTAGAGCCCCTCGGGTCGTTGTGATGAACTGGGGTGCTGAAAGATAACAAGACATAGGTTTAAAGAATTTATTTATCATAAAAAACAAGGCCCACTTAAAATGAAAAAAAGAAATAACAAAGGTTGGTGTTAATAAAATAATGGTGAAATTGTTTATTTCAATACCTGATGCAGGATATAATCCTCTGCATCAAAAGCCAGATACAAATAATTGATTGTGTAAAAAATTATACAAAAGAAAAAGAAGTAACTGATAGCTTGACGATTGATGAAAGAGAAAGGGAGAAAAATAAAAAAGAAGAGCAAGGAGATGAAATAAAAATCGTAATTTTAAGACTGATTTATTTGTAAATCACAATCATGTAGAACACGATAATTTGGTATGCCACTTAACACTTTAAAACATCGAACAAATGATTCCATAATCAGACAAAAATATCCTTAACACATAAACCCAAAAGTAAGTATGCAAGTAAATTGCATGCTATATTGACATAGACAACATTTAGAACTTTTTTTGGCACAATGACAAGCAAGATAGGTACGAGAATACTTATAAGTAAGTTACAGGCACGTGTAAGGATTTTCACAATTACGTCAAAAATAATTTTCAATTTTTTAAAATTAAACTTGAATGGAACACATAACATATTGATTACATTACACCAGAGGCGTAGCTACCGCCGTATCTGCCGTATCAATTATACGGGGCCCCCAAGCTACTGGGGCCCCGACTTAGGCCATTTGTAACATGTTGTCCATAATCTCAAATTCTCATGGACAGGAATGAATGAATATTGACCACTCATAATATGATACTCTGTAAAAAGTTTTTAGCACGCTCCTTTTTTTTAGCATTTTCTACATACAAAACGATAATAAAAACTCAACCAATTTTAGTACGTCCTACTAAGTGATCCATAAAATGAGCTCATTTTCAATTTTAAAGCCTCTGAAGGCACTATTTCTATATTAGCAGAAGCTATTTCGTACAAAAAAACAAACTGTCAAATATATTTGATACGGGGCCCCTGAGAGCTTAGCTACGCCACTGCATTACACTTACCCCAACAATAGACGTTTTTGGCTTAATCATATGCTATTAATAATAATTGTGTTTCAATTAATTTTAAAATGTACAGAATTCTCAACATGAATCGGTTTTGAGATCATTTCGATAACAATAAAACAGCAGATAGAATAAAGGTACTAGGTAGAACTACACTACACACACGTATGCCACACACGCCGATCTAGGTGCAAGCTACCTCTACAAGCCTAGTTTCCATATAAAATGTATTGAGATCGATTCGGTCAAGTGTAGACTTGACCCATGCCGCGCGACGCCACGCGACGTCATTCTCCGTACAAATCAAGCGTGGTCCACGTGTGCGTCGGTTTAATGTAGTTCTAGCTTTATTTTGGAAGATTTTTTGTAAAGTAACGGATTCAGTGAGAAATACATCATAATAGCCATCTAATAACCATTTATTTATTTATTCATTTATGTACACACAAACACTTAAAAAATGAAATGAACAAATACAGAAAGAAGAGTACAAAGGTACTGCTTATTTTAAATGAAATTTCTTCCAGCAGACCTGCGACAGGAGAGTTGGATGAGAGATGTAGACACAGTGTATATAAATAAATCGGAAACAAAAGATTACTATAACTATCTAAATAAAATCATATAATTCATATATAAATATATCAAAATAGATACAATACATAAATTAAATTATAAGTATATATACAAAATACTATCTTCATAATAGCTATCTTTTTTTTTAACAATTTATTTTCACTGATCCAAGTTCAAATATCTTTCATGTGTTTAAATAGTCATCATTTTTTTTTTATACCGATAGAGAGTACTCTTTTTGCTATCAAATGAAGGAAGTGTAATAACTTTGTCCAGTCCCAAGTCCTTTAAGTCTGATATAGTGTTGTTAAAAACGGTTGTTACGTCAGGTACATCCGCTTTGACGATTTTTTTCTTGCAACTGTCCATGTAACATTCAAGCAGGTTTTTATTAAAATCCGGTGTACATGCGTGGGCAGTCTCCTTTACAATCTGGCCATTCTGCAAATAAATAAAATCTGTATTAAAAAACCGGCTAAGTGCGAATCGGATTAATTTTTGTATCCGTCTATAAATTGATATCAATTCTTAATTCTTAAAATACTAACTCTAATCGTCATTGTACCGGTACATTTATTTTTCTTTCGTAAGCAACATTCCCATACTTTAGCTCCATTTTTATAAGTCGATTTTTTTATGAACTGGTATCCTGCATATAATAATACTGTGCCGCCCATTCTATTTATATATGCGAAATCGTTTCTTCCTCCGGATGATCCTGGCAGCGATTCATCTGATGTGTTATCTGCGGAGAACAACGGAATGTTTTAAAATAGATTTATAACATACATTATTGGTATGAAAAGTTTTGTATCTTAATTCATGAATCCCCAAGCGACCACCGGTGGCCGCGCATCTATTGTCTTACTATTGTGTCTCTAATTGACGGTATCTGAAGGGTTAAACACCTATATTTTTTTTCATGCGGGTTTTTACAACAATTTTTTTTTTAATTATTTAACAATTTTGAAATAGTCCTTTCTTTTATTTTAATAACCTACAGAACTATGATATGAAAATGCATATTATCTGAGACGTCTGGCGCAGAAAATCAGCGCTGTGGCTCTGTCTTGTACATGAGCCCCAGCCTTTTGCTGAGCGCTGGACGTTTTCTGCAGATGCGCATATCTTCGTAATACGTAAAGTTTTTATTGTTATTATTTTTTTAAGGTAAGCGCAAATTTTGACATTTATTAAATAAACTCTTTTTCTTTCTTTCTTTCTATAATTTGGCTCCAAAAAATTTACAGTGTCGGTGGTGTCCAATTTGTGATCTTTTCTAAATATTGTTGGAAAAAAAATATAACATGGTGTAAAAATTATTGAAATCGATTCTGTAAAAACTAAATTTAGGTTTTGCATATACTAAACATAAGGTTGTATAGACACAGCCTCGTGTCTAGAATTCTAGATGAGCTGCTATAATTACAGAATTTATTTGCTAAGGTTTTGTGGTTTCTACTGTTTCAAGTTCAGATTTCCTCGTCCAGTATCTCTCTTTTGCTCTCTGTTTCCATTTCTCTCGCATTATTTTTTGTTCTCGAGGCGTACAATTCTTAATTAACTTAATAATTCCTCTTTCTTTTTTCCTATGGTATCTTTCTCTTTCTTTTCTTCTTGCTTCTTCCAGAGCTACAGGATCTTTTTTAAGTTTGTCTCGATTGCTTTGCAGGTGTCGTTTTTTTGTTTCCTTTTGTCTAGCTATTTTAGTTTCTTCTGAATTTAAGCTTGGGCCTGTAGAAAAAAATAAATATATTATTGTAATGCCCATACCTTCCAAAAGGCTCTAGTTCTCCACAAATATAGTCATGCTTCTTTTTCATGGATGTAGGTAGAAACTAGTTATCACCTGAGTTTTTGTTTTAGGTTGAGTAATCAATCTCTTCTCCCGCTCCATGGAGTGAAGGGAAGTGTCAGAATTTTATAGACTAAGGCCCTTTTGGGATCCTGCAGTTGCCCTATCATGTTGTGCTTACTTGTAATGTAATTGCATAGTAGGCGTAGGCACAATTTCGCTAAGTTGTACTTGTTATGCCATAAAACTTTGAAATAAAATGAAATCTTCTATAATATAAAAATGAATCGCAAAATGTGTTAGTAAGCGCATAACTCAACAACGCCTGGACCGATTTCGCTAATTCTTTTTTTGTTGTGATTGTTATTGTGAGGAAAAGGTTCTTATGGGAAAAAAATAAAATTAGGGTAATGTAGGGTAGAGTAGTGTAGAGTAGGGTAGAGTAGGGTAGAGTAGGGTAGGGTAGAGTAGGGTAGGGTAGAGTAGGGTAGAGTAGAGTAGGGTAGAGTAGGGTAGAGTAAGGTAGAGTAGGGTAGAGTAGGGTAGAGTAGGGTGGAGTAGGCAAGAGCGGGAGCGAAGCCGCGCGGGCAAAAGCTAGTTATGAATAAAAATGGTTTTATTGAACCTTTAGCTGTGACTGTGATAACCACATTAATATAAAAATAAGAGTTTGTGGACGTGTGTGTTGATACTTCTTCATCCACAAACCCTTTCCGTGTACAAGTTTTATCGAACGGATTTCGATAAAACTTGGCACACGAGTAGTCCACTTCCATATTTTTTTTTTTTTCCACATTTTTACTCTTACATACGTCCGAAGAAAAGGGAGAATACTCCGATCAGACGGGTGTTTTGTCTGATCTGGGCAACTGCCAGAAAGATAATTTTGGGCTATTGTATAGTTCAAATCGCGCGGAGAACTCTAGTTGCGCGATGCAGGAGGTCGTAGTGTAGTTCATATGTTGTGCCATAGATGTCGCTATACTTTTATATCCTGGGAGTATATTCCCTTGGGAGAAGTTTCTATTTATACGCAAACAAAGCCGGCAGCAGCTAGTTTCTAATATTTACTCACTAAACATTATTTCTTTTCTAGTGATGTGGGCAAAGAAACAGAACGGTAAAGATCTTGTAATTGTAAATGGCTACTCGTTCTACTGTCACGCGCGATGTCGGCTCACCAACGTATGGAGGTGTTCCTCCGGACGGTCCTGCAAGGCTCAGATTGTCATCACCAACGATGGCTCAAGGATCCCCGTCAAGGCGAAGTTGGAACACACTCATCCACCTCCAAACTTTTTCATCAAAAATGGCTGCTATATTAAGCTGTAAAGGGAAGCGATTGAGAGCAGTAGTAGCTCAGTGTTGACGGCCCCGACTTGATAGTTGTACATTGTTACATTTTCAATCTAAACTATCAAATAGACGGGGCCCAGCAGGGTCGAAGCCTACTGGTGCAATATTTTTTACATAGCAGACGTCAAGATGTATTGAAAAGGTGACCTTGTATATACAGGGTGTAAGGGACAGCCCTCCACAAATTTTAAGGGCTTGATCAGTAGCCAAAACTGAATAACATTCCACAAGACTTTTTTTCAGGAAACTTAAAAAATAATCAGCCTCACCATACAAAATTAAAAACTTGATAAAACAGTTTTTGAGGTCTATTTTTTTTTCGTTTCTGAGCAAGGCCTTAAAGTTTATGAAGGTCTGTCCCTTACACCCTGTATCTTATTGCTTGTCACTGTACGAGCTTATACACAGGAGTGGTATGTTGCCAACGGCAGAGGGAAGCCGTCGACCTGTAGTGACACTTGATACACGATGGCTGCCGCTTATCTTCATTTGTTGAATGTCGACGGCCGCCGTCAAGCGTCAACAGCTGCCACCGACGCTTCGACAGCTGGAAAGACCTCACGGCGTCCTTACCTTCCGCATGACGCAGGTCCTCACCGGACATGGCAAGTTCGGGAGGTTCCTGCATCGGATTCGAGCGGAAGAGACGCCCGGGTGTCGCCACTGTGCGGAACGCCCGGAGGACACGGTGGAGCACACAGTTGAGGTGTGCCCTGCTTGGGCGGAGCAACGCCGTGCCCTCGTGGGGGCGATCGGCGGCGGAGACCTCTCGCGCCGGGCCTTGGTTCAGGCCATGGTCCGGAGCGAGGAGGAGTGGCAGGCGGTCGCCTCCTTCTGCGAAGCAGTAATGCTAACAAAGGAGGAGGCAGACCGTATCAGGCAATGGCGCCCCCGCCGCCGCCGCCGGGATTCCGATCCCGATTTCCGGCCACCGTAGACGCGGGCTCGCGGACGGCGAGCCATGGGTAGCTCGCTGTCTGATCGTCCGGTGACTGTCCGGACCGAGCCAAGGCGTCGACGGCGCGTACTGTTCCCGCGCGCCTCAAGGAGTTGTCAGCAACAGGAGGGGCCCATCTGGGTCGAAGCCTACCGGGGTCGGGGTTATCCGAAAGGAAACTAGAGCCCCGGTATGAAGGCTAGAAGGAACGGCGCGGGGTTTTTAGTCAGTAAGACTCTGACACTGTCTCCCGCTCCACCCAAGAGCGGGTTTCGTCAATGATGATTTTCCCCGTCGACAGAAAAAAACCGACGCTTCGACGGCTGCAGTTACAGTGCGTTTCATTTATGAAGTTCCTTTGCCGTAATGTTGGCAATACGGAAAAACAATGTTGCAATATTTTTAGCAATTAAATCACTTAATATTAGGGAGATTAACTGATACTTCATTACTTTTAACAATTGCATTTTTTTTAAATTATTTTTGAATAAAGTTTAGGACGCTGGGCTCCATTCCGATTGTCCTGCATTTTTTTCAAATACAGAAAACGCCACGCCACAATATCGTACCTCTCTATTAACAACTTCCTTTTATACCTGCTTTTTTTAATTCATGAATCCCCAAGCGACCACCGGTGGCCGCGCATCTATTGTCTTACTATTGTGTCTCTAATTGACGGTATCTGAAGGGTTAAACACAATCTCATTCCCCTCATAATTCTCCAAAAAGTTTTGCATTTCGGGAAACAATTTTGGTAGAGTAGGCAACTCTTCCATATTTTTCCTTCTTTTTTGTATAGACAGACAGAGGAGCCAACATTACGCCGAAGGAACTTCTTAAGTGAAACGCACTGTACCTCTGCAGATGGCAACGTAGGTACCACTCCTGTGTATGAACTCGGAGTCGTGGGTTCTATTTTTTTTTAAATAATTTATTACATCACCGCTGCAGCCAAAATGGTCAAGGAATGTTGAGAGGAAATGTGTTATAGAACTAAAAATTCGGAGACATGTGACCTGCACTGGGTTCGCTTGGTAGATTAAAGAGGAGCCCTGCCCTAGTGGGAACATTATAAGGCTGATTTTTATTGAATATTATGTCGGTTTTAGATACGATTAGGTACAGGGGGTCTACTCGCTTTCTCCAAAACGAAACTTTCGTAAACGAACGATATTCATTTGACGTTAAAATTGCAAACAATCCTCTGTCATAATAATTTTTTTTTTCGAAACATAACTAATTAGAGTAGGTTTAGGGATTCGGTACGTCAAACAGTTTTCGTTCGTGCAAAATTTCGGGAACGAAAGGAACTGTGGCTAGGAAACACGCGAAATTTCAATCGAAACTTCGTTTTTCGGAGAAAGCGAGTAGACCCTCTGGTATAAAATTAAGTCGGATTATCCGATTACCTGGTGTTTTTTTTTTTTTTTTGACTAGAAATAAAAGTCAAATCTTTATTTTATTTGCATTTAAGCTATTTAAAACTAGCAAATAATCCGAAATAATTTCATGGACATTTATAGACTAGAAAATTAATTAATGAAAATAATACGTTACTGGTATATACTTCCGCTATAACAGTCAGAGCCATTAGCCACTAGACCAACAGGCAACAGGCAAGTTAACAAAAAATTAAAAAATAAACTGTCAATAAGCAAACCAGAATTGCATCCACTCTAGTAGAAGTACCTGAAAAAGATAAACATCTTTTATATTTAACTAAAATATTCTACACAGTCAAAATGTTACAATTATTATAACCATGGTGCCATTACGATGTTGTCATTATTTTAGAAATAAATTTAAGGTTAGAATGAACAAAACTAAAAAAAAATGGTATCAGTATATATTTTTCATACACATATACGCGAATTCATGAGAGAGTTTTTGTCAGATATATCGAACTTAGGCAGGTTAAAAGGTATGTCAATAACTAAAAGATTCTAAAAATACGTTTATTAAAATGAGTTATCATATAGTTGCCCACGGATATTAGGAACTTATTCTAAACTTATTATTACACAAATCTTATATCAGCCCCCCTAGCCAAGTTACCACCGTTTTATTTCGATTCTCTTGCGTCGAACGCCTCGAGTTGGCCACGCCTCGGATTAATTTGTTCTGACGTCATCTCAACGCTTAGTCACGTGGTCAGAACAAAGGGTTCGGAGGTGTAGCCTACAAGAGGCGTTCGACGCAAGAGAATCAAAACGAAACGGTCGTAACTTGGCTGGTTTTTGAAACAAAAATTAACGACGTATCAGAAGTCCAGAACGTTAAAATGATGCCGATTCCAGCACTTGACGTGTGGATGACGATATACCTATGTCACATTATGCTTATTGTGCACGGACGCGTAGCTTCATAGAAGCGTGTTCGTCATTATACAAAACTATGAAACTATGTCGAAGGGGCGACAATATGACAACATGACCTCCTAAGGTTGTCTGGAAGATATCGCTTTCAGCGATAAGACCGCCATTGTACCCATAAATTTAATTTTATGTTTAAGCTGTGTTACTTTTTGGTGTACAATAAAGTTTTATTCTATTCTATTCCATGACATTACCGCTTCATCGACTGTCATGGTTTTATACGTAAGCTTCACGCAGGCGTACACCAAGCGTATAATGACGAATACGCGTCTATGAAGCTACGCGTCCGTAAAAGTAGGTCCTAATTTTGCTGTAATTCTCGTTTCAGAAACCAAGGCATTGTGCTTACATTATTTTTGACACATTATACGTTATTATCTACTATTTTATTATGCATTATGTAATAAATATGCTTTGTGTGGTCAGCGGCCATGTTTGATTACAGACATGAAATATTAAGACTATACTACTGAAAAGTAGTTTTATTTTATAAGTTATAGTAATAAATAATTGCATTCTATAAGGTTAATGTTAGTTTTACAAAAGTCTTCATTATTCATATAAATACGCACCTAGATATGAATAAGTTGAGGAAGGAAACAAATAATAATATATGTTAAAATATTGCCACACTGTTTGTTATCAAAATCCTCGAAAATAGCTTGACCGATTTCTATGATTTTTTTTGTGGATATTTAGTAGGTCTGAGAATATTTTTAGTCTCATATCTTCACGATATTTTTTTTATAATTTATAAGCGAGTGGCCTATAGTTTTGTTTTATAAGCGAGCGGCCTATAGTTTTGTTTTATAAGCGAGCGGCCTATAGTTTTGTTTTATAAGTAAGCGGCCTTTAGTTTTGTTTTATAAGCGAACGGCCTATAGTTTTGTTTTATAAGCGAGCGGCCTATAGTTTTGTTTTATAAGCGAGCGGCCTATAGTTTTGTTTTATAAGCGAGCGGCCTATAGTTTTGTTTTATAAGCGAGCGGCCTATAGTTTGGTTTTATAAGCGAGCGGCCTATAGTTTTGTTTTATAAGCGAGCGGCCTATAGTTTTGTTTTATAAGCGAGCGGCCTATAATTTTGTTTTATAAGCGAGCGGCCTATAGTTTTGTTTTATAAGCGAGCGGCCTATAGTTTTGTTTTATAAGCGAGCGGCCTATAGTTTTGTTTTATAAGCGAGCGGCCTATAGTTTGGTTTTATAAGCGAGCGGCCTATAGTTTTGTTTTATAAGCGAGCGGCCTATAGTTTTGTTTTATAAGCGAGCGGCCTATAGTTTTGTTTTATAAGCGAGCGGCCTATAGTTTTGTTTTATAAGCGAGCGGCCTATAGTTTTGTTTTATAAGCGAGCGGCCTATAGTTTTGTTTTATAAGCGAGCGGCCTATAGTTTTGTTTTATAAGCGAGCGGCCTATAGTTTTGTTTTATAAGCGAGCGGCCTATAGTTTTATTTTATAAGCGAGAGGCCTAAAATTTTGTTTTATAAGCGAGCTGCCTATAGTTTTGTTTCTTAAGCGAGCGGCCTATAGTTTTGTTTTATAAGCGAGCGGCCTATAGTTTTATTTTAGAAGCGAGCGGCCTACTTTTTTGTTTTATAAGCGAGCGGCCTATAGTTTTGTTCTTACTAGCAATTAGTAATTTTGTAACCTAGCTATATAGGTAGATTATTTTTTACCTAGTCATCGTCAGTCTCAACTTGAGTTGTAGCTGCATACTAGACAATAAACACTTTCTAATTTATACAGTGTTTTTTTCTAAAAATCACCCAGTCTAGTCCACTTACTCATTCACCTCCACTGAAAAGTTCAGTTGAAAACTAGCGCCATGCAACTGTTACTTAATTGTCGGGCATTATGCTGAATTGAACTTTGGCACACATTTGACGCACAGGACCGGTCGTTGTGGCGACGCTTGGGGGAGGCCTATGCCCAACAGTGGACGTGTTTCGGCTGGTATGATGATGAACTTTGGCACTGCCGTGAGACACATTGTTCGTTCTTGTTTTTATTTTTTAATTTTCATCACCCATCATCATAATTTCAGCCGAAAGACGTCCGCTATTGGACATAGGCCTCCCCTAGTGTCGCCACAATGAACGGTCCCGTGCGACTCGCATCCATCGGATTCTCGCAACCCTTACTAGGTCATCGGTTCACCTTGTAGGAGGCCTGCCAACGCTATGCTGTTATAGCTATTTTTTATTTTACTTTTAAGTATTTTTCAATACTTGCTTAGTCATGTTTGCTATTTTTATAACAACGGCAAATGGGTATGTTGATGCGTACTCCTATATACCTCATTTAAATAAGTGTATATAGCTGCAGGACAGTGTTTTGTGTAGTGATGACTGCAGCGCCACCTGATCTTCGAGTCCCGAACTGTATGCTTGGTGAACCTGTAGCCATTAAAAATGACGACTGTAGACCCTTTGCTGGTTGTAGTGAATATTGGATCTGAAACAATAACTGGAGTAAGTATTTTGAAAAACAGATGAAGGTCGGTTTTTGAAAGTCATGGCTAGTTTACACAATGCAAGCTACTGACTAGACAGTACGCAACTCCTGGTATTGCCTAGTCATACGCCAGTAGCTCGGCTCGCTGTCCAGTCTTCTAGCGTTTATCGCGTCGCGATGTCCACTCGCTGTCCTGCTGGCACTGGTGAGCTACTGCCGAACGCGTCTAAACGATGCGAGCGACGGCCGAGCTGCTGCCATTTACGAGGTGCTGCCGGGCGAGCAGGCGAGTGAAAACAAAATGTTTTTGAAGAAACTCGGATGCGAGTTACTGCGCAACGCGCACGAGCGAGTTACTGCAGTGCAGCTACACGGTAGGCTGACTCATACGCTAGCTCGCACTGTGTAAACTAACCATCAAAAAAGAAAGAGCCAGTACAACACTAATTTTGTGATAAGTAAGGTCTACTGTCCACGGACGCGTAGCTTCATAGACGCGTATTTATCATTTTACGCTCTAATAAAAAAAATAAACTATGAAAAATTACCAGATTACAAGATTGTTCGTTGTGGCGACCCTTGGGGGAGGTTATTCATCAATAGTGGACGCGGATGGCCTTAAAACTAGTATTCGTTTTTGTGATCTTATGCAGTTAATAAATAGTAGGTAAATTGGGATGAAGAGGAGGGATGAAACGCATGTTGCTAAAAAAGTTATGAGTATACATGTGGATGGATAGAGAGGGACAGGAAGGCCAAAGATGGAAAAATTGTGAGAGAAGTGATATGAAAGAAAAGGGAGTTAGTGATAGCGTGACGAGTGACAGGACAGCATGGAAGAAAAATACGCGTTGCACCGACTCCAAATAAAACGAGACAAGGGCAGGAAGATGATGATGAAATTGGGATAAGTCTAGCCACATAATTAACAACAAAAGTAAGATAAACAAAAGACACCAATTATAAAATTTATTAGCGTTTAGTAATCTGTCATGTTTATTATTATTAAGAAGAAGAATAATGTGCAAAGTTTACAATAGTGTGGCCTTAAACTAGAACAGAAATGGTATAAAATAATAATTAATTATAATTAATTTAACCTGCCTCCCTAGCCAAGTTACAACCGTTTCGCTTGCGTCGAACGCCACGAGTTGGCCACGCCCCCAATTCTTTTGTGCTGACCACGTGACTGAGCGTTGATATGACGTCATTCCCGTACATTTGAAGCTTTCTACTAGCGTTAACAATTACAGATTAGCAACTTGGCTAGGGGTACTGAACTAAGATAAACCTGTACTTCTGGTGTATTGAAAGCTAATATGAGTAGTAAGAAGCTAGCGCACAGTTCCAATTGATTGTTTCCTATGGAGAAGAACCAGCAAGAAACTCCAAGGTAACTCTTTTTAAAAAATGATTGTTCCTCTAACATTTCCATATTACAATATTAATAGGTATAAATGGTCAGTGTAGACCAGTCGACTTTGTACCCAAAAGTACAATAAAAAATTTAATCTAAGAATCCATGGAGTCTACAGCGTTCTCACATTCACATAATAAAAAAGGGCTATTTAAAAATAAAAACTAACCTATCAATAAATGAGATGTACCTATACAATTTATACTTATTATAAGTATTTATAATAGAATAGAATAGAATAAACTTTATTGTACACTAAAAAGTAACATAACATAAACAACTTAAATCTATGGGTACAATGGCGGTCTTATCGCTGACAGAGATATCTACCAGACAACCTTAAGGCCTGTCCCCAATTCCCCATCACCATGGTGGGCGGTTGGTTGGGAAGGAGATTTATTTTAATATTAAAAATCTAACGAACTTAATTAAATTAATTATTTTATTCTAAAGTATTACTGGACGTGCCTCCATTAACGAAATAAAGAAGTCTGTATTGATATTTTCCAAGATTCTGTTTTACACACATGCGCGTACGGCAACTGCGAAATATCGACTGAGAAATCTGAGTATACGCGCGTAAAACGAGCGCACCGTTCGGTGGCGGCGCCGCGCCGTGGTGATGGGGACGGGCTCTTAGCCATACCTTTGTATTTATTTATATAATTAATATTAAAAAGAGATAGTTTGTTTTTTTGTTTTATTGTTCGTAGGAGGTAATCTCTGGTAGTACCTACTGGTTCGATTGTTTAATTAAAAAATAAAAATTAATCAGTCAATGTTTGCCTTGGAGCAATGCCATTCTTCGAAACATTCTGGGCAAAGTGGTGGTAGTTTTGGACAACCCTTGCACCTATAGCTAGTTTCACGACGAAGTTTTTTTGTCTGACAAACTCTACAAGGTAAAAAGGAATATTTCTTTGACGTGTTTTCTTTAGCTCGTAGACGCATTGGCCAATGTCCGATGCTTTCTGACCGAGGTGAAGAAGACGGTTGTAGTTCTCGTGAAGTCTCTTGATTAACTTTTAGCCAATCCAGTTCCGCCTCTTGAACGAAATCTTTGCCAATTACACCTGTTAGAAATTGCAATAGATTGTTTATTAATTGCGGTATACGTTCTACGTATTCGTGCTTTGGACCTTTTTGTATACCTATGAAGAAAGCATTGCAAACATAAACTTCTAACATACGAAACAAAACCTTACCATAGGGATTTTCGGACTTGCGGGCGGCGTGTAGCTCGCTGTCCGGCCGTCCTGTAAGGACTGAACCTGGATGGTTGACGGGACGTATAGTGTTTTACGCGCACCTTCAGAAGATATCAAGAGTTTACCGATAGAACCGATGCCCGCTAAGGCTACAAGAATTTCTGAAAGGAATACAGAGTTCCCAAAATGACAAAGGACAACTGAAGGACACAGGTAAGTTTTAGTCAGTGAAAGTCTACTACGCTCTCTCGCCCCACACTAAAGCGTCAGATGCCACTGGATAATTATCAACTCAAAAAAATCGAATCATTATGATTGTTTTGCGTGGTGAATTTGAATAGTTGACCATTTGAACAGTGCGATCAACTCCAGACATGTTATTATTATGATGTAGCATTTCTTTTAGCTTATTTTACTTCTGCCCGCACCTGTTAGTTATTTTAACCATACCTGGATATATTAGAGACATCACTTCAGCTGTTAGACGTCCAGTGTTGAACAAGGACCTCTTAAATGTCGCCACAACGATTCTTCCACGCGCGCCATCACATCGCAGTCGGTTAGATCTATTCTGTTCCACTCCTATCTTTCGCAGGCAAGCGCTTTTTCCTTCCACTTCTGACAAAATCTGTCTAATTCTTCCCGCCATCTTCTTTGTGTGATCTTCTCGCCATCTCTCTCCTCCTCTGTTGTTTCAGGATAAAAATTTTGTACAGAAAAATGTTGTACAAACAGTTTGTCGGGTTTGCGGCAGATATGTCTTGCCTCGTCTCATTTCAATTTACATCAGTTAGTGTTTCGAACTCAATCCATTAATTTAAACCTAGTACGAGTATACTACGTTCCATTACTCGTTGGCAAACCTTGATTTTGGTTGCTGGATGACTAAAGAAGAAATAAAAGATCCAGTCTGTGAGCTATAGAACAATACGGGGTGAATGCAACACAAACAAAAAGTTGAAGTTAGGAGATTTTAAAATAAAACAAAATAGTATAGTATAATTAGTTTTTTAATAACATAAATAAATTCCATCCGTACTAATTAAACAGTTCCTTTTTAACACGTTAACTATGTCGTATTATATGTTCGACACTTTTTGTTCCAGTCAGGCCTTGTCGGGCTATACGACCGACAACACAACAAATCTTAACGTCTACTTGGTCACTGGGGGTCATGTTTATTAGGCTTTCAGTTATACATTGTGTTTGGTTACCGGTGTCCGACCGATTAAAGCCAAGTAATATGTTTAATTTTATAGACAAATCAACCATGATAAAAAATTTTGCTCCTATTGTTTTGAAATAGAGATATTTTTTGTTTTTACAGTGATGTGTGGGTTCATCTGTTTTGTAATACCTCCCGATGTGGTCGATTTGTCGATAAAATTGATCATATTTCTTTGCTTTTGCGCGTCGGACACCAGTGACCCGACACATGGTATACAGTGACCCGCGCGGCCCCTTAGAGCAACAAAATGACTTTGTCAATATAACATTTGTTAATTATTACTCTTGTACATATTGTGGAAAGTAGAAAGTCAAAATATAAGTAAGGAATTAAATTATAATGGCGTATTAAACAAAAATAGTAAAAATGTAACATTGATGTTTTGTATTATTAACTGAGATTGGAATTGGTACTATATTTACCTAAAAGCGTATACACATGAGCGGCATGTTGCCAACGACAGAAGCAACTTGACACACACGACGGCTGTCGCTGATTTTCAAATTTGGAATGTCGACGGCCGCCGTCGACGTGTCGACTGCTGCCGCCGACGTGTCGACAGCTGCAGCCGACGTGTCGACTGCTGCCGCCGACGTATCGACTGCTGCAGTTACGTCTGCTGTTGGCTACATGCTGCTCATGTGTATAAGCTCTAAAGTACGAGAAATTAAGTAACATAGAGTTAATAATACCTAGTGCCTAATGTTTTGGACGGAAAGGGACAGAAAGTTCTGAAGTTAAATCTCAAGCGCACATTATTGGTGGCAGACACATTCTAAACCTATTAGGTAGCTAGTCGCGCCTACCAGTGGTTTTTTTTTTTTTTTTTTTTTTTTTTTTTTGTCGACGGGGAAAATCATCTTTGACGAAACCCGCTCTTGGGTGGAGCGGGAGACAGTGTCAGACTCTTACTGACTAAAAACCCCGCGCCGTTCCTTCTAGCCTTCATACCGGGGCACGAGCTCCCTTTCGGACAACCCTGTCCCCAGTAGGCTTCGACCCAGCTGGGCCCCTCCTGCTGCTGACAACTCCTTGAGGCGCGCGGGAACAGTGCGCGCCGTCGACGTCTTAGACTCGGTCCATTACCGGACGATCGGACAGCGAGCTACCCATAGCTCGCCGTCCGCGAGCCTGCGTCTACGGTGGCCGGAAATCGGGATCGGAATCCCGGCGACGGCGGCGAGGGCGCCGTTGCCTGATGCGGTCGGCCTCCTCCTTTGCAAGCATTACTGCTTCGCAGAAGGAGGCGACCGCCTGCCACGCGCCTACCAGTGGTGTATAATTACTTCGTAATATTTAGAACGTTCTATTTTAATATTTTTGTATGAAAACCTGAATTATGAAATACTAAAAAATAAAATTTATCATATTTTATATGAAAAATTTTTAAAAGTCATAAAACATAACTTGTTGATGTTAGTAACATAGTTCTAAGAGGTTGCCAGTGTTTTACAAATAACCCTGTATTAAGGACAAAAAATTCTGTAAACTATTGATGACAGATCTCATAACAGGTAGAGCAGAGATGAGGTCGAGATGGACAAGCAGGACAAAAAGTTGTAACTTTTTTGGATCTATTTTTTGCCTGTAACCTTCCCATTGTTTTGACATTGTTCTTATAACATTGTTGGCAAGTTCTACGCACATCCTTGACTTTCCCTTCCTTAAATGAAAGGTGATGTGTTTCTCTTTCTGGTCTTGGTGTACTGGCTGCGCTGACCTCATCTTCTTCTTTATACCCAAATATTTGGTAACTTGCAATTGCGGACCTGAAATCGACTGTAGATTTTTTTTTCTTTTTAGTAACCTGTTTGAATAACTACAATTTTACGAAACATTTCAATTTTACGAAATCTCAAATTCTCTTGACATTTGGTCAGAAAGATCTACAGTTGCATAGCATAGTCGGTTTTATAATTTTCCCACTGTTGGGACTCAGGCCTCCTGTATGGGAGAGGAAATGGACCTTATTCACCACGCGGGCCCAGTGCGGGTTGGTACTTTACAAACAGTTCTCAGGGGTATCTACAGTCTTTAGTCAGTAAAAGTCTGACACGCCCTCTCGCTCCACCCAGAGCGGGAGAAGTCATTGGATGATTTCCACCCTTAAAAAAAAGTGGTATCTACAGTTGACCTTTATTTTAATAATATAAGCTAGTGCTTAACTGCGATCCCACTTGATGGTAAGCAGTGATGCAATCAATGATAGTCAATCGCACTAGTTTATTAAGAGCCTATTATTTACTCCGTGACTTTGCTTGGATGTCCGAAATTATTTTTGTTTTTTTTTTTATAATACCTCATTTATTGCAATTTTCCCTTAGAGAAAAGTTTTACAAATCTCGGAAAATCTAGGAAATGTAAAGTTTTGAAGGTACATCATAAATGAATAATATTTTTTTACGTAGGTACAATCAAAAAATTTTTTTTTTTGGTTTTGTATATTTATTTTTAATGTACAAACCAATGTTTATTTTAAAATCAACATTTAAAGAAAACCTTTTCAGTTATTACTAGATATAAAACATACACAGTTGTGTATAGTATATAAGTACAGAAATCATTCTAAATTATACAAGAAATGCAAATAAAAGATTTGGACCCGTGTTCAGGGCAAGTCCACTTTGAACACTTTTCGCACTGTCTCCTGGTAGACTTATCTCGAGCTCTCCCGCATAAATAACAACGCCCTATAATTGTTTTCTTCTTTTCAGGACTAAAAGGCAACGGCTTTTCAAGTTCTAGAATCAAATATATACATAAAAAGATAACGTATAGTTTATTTAAAAAAAAAAGCAGCTGTATAATTAAACAGTTTGTGGGGTTTGTTTGTAGACCAACCCTATAAAAAGTATTCAAATACTTTATTTATACTTGATGATTTAAAATAGAATAAACTTTATTGTATACCAAAACAGTAACAAAACTTAAAAAAAAAAAATACAAAAAATCAAAATATGTAGGTACATTATTTTGAATATTATATCAAAACAGCGGACCGGTTGTTCTGCTCCAAAGTTATATTAAAAATAAAATGAAAGTGCCTCATAATTTTATTTATTTTCAATACCTTACAGCTAAACATCATAATACGTATTGGCACATTATTATTATTATATACATAATATTATATTATTGCATTGAGTACTGGCCTCTCTCTCTAGTTAAATCACACTAATATCTATACATATAATATATAAAAACGAAATACCACTCACTAATAAATCACGAAATCTAGAAACTAAAATACCTGCAAACTTAAAATTTAGCGGATTCTCCAAAATTCACCCCCTAAGGGGATGAAAGGGGGTTCAAAATTTGTATGGAGAAAACGAGTTTCACGCGGGCGAAGCAGCTGACAGAAGCTAGTACAAAATAAAAATAGAATCCCTATAGAGCTAAAAAAGTAATCTAAAGTACGGCGTCGAAAAACTTTGGTTTATGTTTTAAATTATTATTTAGTACGTAGTAGCGACATCTATGAAGCCACATATGAACTACAACTACGATTTAAGCCTACTACCCAAGAGATGATTTCGGGCTGTTGTATACAGGGTTATTTGTAAAACACTGGCAACTTCTCAGGACTATGTTATTAACATCATAAACAACAACTTTTGTTGTATGACTTAAAAATGAATCATATTTTAATTCATCAGAATTTCATACAAATATAAAATTTAAATTAAATGTTCTAAATATTACGAAGTCTATGTGAAACAAGCGATAGTACAATAGCGAAGGGGAGCGGGGATTGAGTGGCAGGGGTGCTTGATGGGAGCATCATAGAGACCTCGGTAGGCATAGCAAAATACAGAGTTGAAATGTGTTAGATGGAGCAATGAAATCTTGAAGGTGTGATTTTGGTAAATGAATGATGATTTGTAAAAAGTCATTCAACAAAAATTGTTGTTTAAGATGTTTCTAGTACAGTCCTGAAAGGTTGTTAGTGTTTTACAAATATCCCTGTATACAACAGCCCGAAATTATCTCTTGGGCAGTTGCCGAATCAGACATAACACCTGTCTGGTCGGAGGATCCTCCCTTTTCAACGGAGGTATGTGGGACTTTACACTATTCCACATACCCTTAAAGTATCTAACTTAATTTGAAATTGTAAGTTATGTTAGATATTTTCGTACATTATCCATGAACCCAGCCGGTTGCTTAGGCGCATGATTATGAGTATCATTTATCTTTATGATGTCGTTATAATATGTATGTATGTTCGCTCTGCAGCCTTTAGTGTGATGAGTAGAACAGTACCAGCGACATCGTTCGCCCTTCCTCAACTGCAGACAGTAGGTATACCCGCCACGGGATATCAATGTCCTTCCTTGATTTGAAGTGATGTACTTGAAGCCTGAAAGAAAGACTCATTTATAAACTATGGTAAAAAGACATTTTGAAATAGTCATAAAAATAGGAAGGACCACAGAACAGATGAAAGAGGTTAGAATGGCCTTGCGGGCGGGGCAGACGTGCCACAAAGTAGGGCAATGCTCATAGTTCAACTACCATTAGCAAACTTGCGATCTAAGTGTGCGTGGTCTGCTAAGTAGTTGGATAATGCGCGTTCGTATTGGTTTATTGTTTGCAGTGGAGTTAAAGGGTGGGGACAAGCGGCGACACTCGTTGTTGTACAAATCAGAAAGTATTTCGTTTCTAACCTCTTTCATCTTTTCTGTGGGGAGGTAACTGGCTTTCTATCTTTTGTATCTCAATCGACCAGTTTTATTTATCTGTGTCAAAGGGGGAGACGACTGGTGCGATCGGTACAAATTAGCGCAGAAATTTCCTGGAAGGACTTGTTAGGAGACCTTTGACCAGGAGTGGGACAGTATGGGTCACTAAAAAGAAAAGACCTTTTATATTTACCTTGACACTAGATAATACCCCCAAAAGTCTGATACGCTCTCACGTTCCACTCTAGAACAGGAGAAGCGATTTACCACCGCAAAAAGGTACTAAGTTTTGAAGACCAGTGTAACAGAGTACCGAACACCTTTTAGTAAAGTTATTGTGTCTAAAAGTAGATACACACAGTGTATACTCGTGGTTAATTCTTCAACTCGTCCCGCATATCTATGGCCCGTTTAGGACGACTTGCAGAAAATAAAAATTTTCACATAAAGAAAATAGGTAATATTTTCATTTTACAAGTTGTCCACGTTACTATGAAAATGGGAAAAGGTACAGTCAGAGGAAAAAGTGTTAGTGTGGAAATAAAAAAAACATTGTTATATATCTAAAATATATAATAAGTTAAACATTGTCAGTAACACTCAGAAAAAATTAAATCATTACAAAGGCACCTAATTAAACACACGAAAAAATAATTAACATTCATAAATGTCTATTAATAAATAAACCAAAATATTAAGCGATCTTTGTTTTCCGATACCTACAACTTATTTTTTGTATTTTTTTTTTAATTTGGTATCATTTTTTTTACTAAGCGGGAAAGCTCCGTACTAACGCGCAAATTATTATTTTTTAGCTGTAAATTGGAAAAAAAATTGTTTGAGACTTCTAAAAAAGACTCGACTACATTTTACGAAACTTCATCATCATCATATCAGCCGAAAGACGTCCACTGCTGGACATCTTGGGCCTCCCCCAAGCGTCGATACAACGACCGGTCCTGTACGTCACGCATCCATCGGATTCCCGCGACCCTGACCAGGTCATCGGTCCACCTTGTTAGAGGGCTTCCATCGCTTACGAAACCTAAGTCTGTCTTTTGTCTGTTAGAAGATTAGAGTTTCCATCGCCCGAGTCTTATTCTTTAGTAATAAGACTCAGGCGTTTTACTATAGGGCTAGAAGACTTAGGCGTCCATTACACGGTTTAGCTGTCAGTTTTAAAGACTAGTCGTGATTGCCCTCAAAAATGAGTCTTGTTTTAAAAGATGTTTAAATCTTTTAAAACTGAGCTTCTTAAATCAAGTCAACATCAAGATGTATGTTAATTAAAATATGATTGGCGGCTGTAATGCTAATTTGGATTATGGAATTATAATTCGTCTTACCCTGTTTTTTACTTTTTATTTTTTTATGGTGGGCAAAAATCATCCAATGAGAACCCCGCTCTTGGGCGGAGCGGGTGATAGTGTCAGACTCTTACTGACTAAAAACCCACCCCGTTCCGTCTAGCCTTCATACCGGGGCTCGAGCTCCCTTTCGGATAACCCTGGCCCCAGTAGGCTTCGACCCTGCTGGGCCCCTGCTGTTGCTGACAACTCCTTGAGGCGCGCGGGTACAGTGCGCGCCGTCGACGTCTTGGGCTCGGTCCGGACAGTTACCGGACGGTCGGACAGTTACCGGACGGTTGGACAGCGAGCCCGCGTCGTCTTACCCTGTTGAATAGCTACTTAATAAAAAAGAGCAAAATGCAAAAAAAAAACATTAAGAAAATTTTATATTTCACGGGCTACCGTGGCACTTTCACATCTAGCGTTTATCTTCTAGCTAGTACAGGGAAAACTACATCGGTAGGTATTTTTTTTTTCTTTTCATCCTTCTTTTAAAACATTTCCATCGCAATATCGCTGTCATTTTTGGCTTTATCCGGCTGACAAACATGACTGTCGTCTCTTTTAATAATGTTAGAATTAGTAATTATTAAAATCGCCTGACAGGTCTGTCGTTTCACACAACGCCACACAGTTGACTTATTCTTGTTTATCCTTTTGATGTCATATCTGTATCCACCTCGAAGAAGTAATGGATTTCCTCTTTGTGATGTAATTGTTTGAAAAGCTACGAGATTATCTGAAGTCCATGGCTCTTGAGGGTCCATAACAGCACCTATCAAACGTTAAACCAATTTTTATAAGTATTATTGACATAATATTAAGGCCAGGTTCTACTCATTTTGACCTTTTTTAAACCTTTGGAAATCCTCAAATGAAAAAAAGAACACTATGAAAAATTATTTTATTAAAATTGACCAACCGCCGACGAAAAATCAAAACATGATATAAATTAGTTGGCTCGATAAAAAAAATTGCAAATCGGACACTAACTTATAATTTCAAACGGGTATATTTGAAAGTTCCAAAAAATAATAAAGCTTGATTTTCAAAAGGGCGTAGAAAAAAAAATCTTGAAGAGGTTTTGTTTTTTTTTTTATAAAAATAAAATAGCTGTTACGAGGCCGTGAAATCGATATACCCGGGCGGAGTTCATACAATACAAATACTCAGTGACTACATCCGGCTCTTAAGATAGGAAGCTGTCTAGCCTTTGTGTTTTACATTCATCATCATCATTTCAGCCGACAGACGTCTACTGTTAGGCATAGGCCTCCCCCAAGTGTCGCCACAATGATCGATCCTGTGCGTCCCGCATCCATCGGATTCCCGCAACCTTCACCAGGTCATCGGTCCACCTTGTCGGAGGCCTTGCATTACCAACCATTTAATATATTTAAAAACAATATTGATACAAAGCTACATATATACAACGTGTAACGTAAAATGAGCAAAACCTGAAAATAGTTTGATCAGAATAAAGAGCAGAATCAATTAAACCATTTTTTTATATACACTTCTGGACACATCTATTGGCCCACCTTGTATTTTCAGTTTCGTTTGGTCCTAGCTAAAATTTTATATTAGGTCGAGCAAAAAGTTTTTATGCAGTTTTGAACCTGGCACATTCACAATTTCATTCAATAGTCTTTTTTTGAATTTCGAACACAGAATTTAAAGAAACAAAAGACAATTTGGAGCCTGTTTGTTGATATCAAACAATCGAATACGAAGAAAACTTGGTTTTATTGGTTTACTTGGATTTAATTCTTGAAAAAGTGATTGATATCTTTGGTTTTGCAACAAACATTACTTATTCTTAACATTAGGGTGAGGTTCTATCAATAATCTATGGATACTTAACCTGAAGTCGCCGCCCAAGCTGTGGCACTTATTCAGGCTGGACACAGCCAAAGAAACGTGAGTGCTCAACTTAATTTAAGTCGATCTGCGGTCCGAAATGTTTATCGGAGGTACCTAGAGACTGGCGGCTTTGTTCGTCGCCAAGGAAGGCCACGATCTCGGGTCACAACTGAAAGGCAGGATCGATTCATCGTGACGACCAGCTTGAGAAATCGTCAACTTACTTCCATTGAGATACAAAACCAACTTCGCGACTTCCACGGAGTATCTGTGAGCGCTCGAACTGTTCGGAGAAGGTTAAAAGAACGCGATATGGTACCACACCAGCCAGCTAATGGGCCCGAACTAACGCGAGCCCACCGAACAGCGCGCGTTCATTTCGCACGCAGTCATTTAAATTGGACACAGCAAGATTGGAGCCGTGTACTTTTTTCTGATGAGTCTAAAATTGTGTTACATGGCAACGATGGAAGAAAGAAGGTCTACCGACATAAGGGAGAGCGTTTCGCACAATGCTGCTTTGAAGAGAGGGTTGCTTATGGCGGTGGCTCATGGACTGTCTGGGGCGGTATATCCGCGAGCGGCAAAACTCAACTTGAGGTGGTTACAGGACCACGGCTACCAACATTAAATGCTGAAAGGTACATTCGTGAGTGCTTAGAATCTCACGTGATACCATACGTGGACTATGTAGGCCCAAATTTCCTTTTTATGCATGATAATGCAAGAGCCCATGCGGCCGGCATCGTCAGGGAATATCTTCGGGATGTGAACATCACAGTTATGGACTGGCCAGCCAGAAGCCCAGACATGAACCCTATTGAGCACATGTGGGACGAGCTAAAAAGACGTGTTAGGGCTCCTCAGACAGTTCCCAGACGATGCAGGAGTTGAAAACTGCCATAGAAGAGGAATAATAATAATAATAATAATAATAATATGTTTATTTCACAAAATGAGGTACAGTCTAAACAATTTACATAAGATAATATGACAATTTAAAAGTAGAAGAAGGGTGTCCTGGCATCCTAGCTAGGTTACACAGTAACCTGTATTAAGGTTTGCCAGCCCAAGATCCCAATAATACTTAAAAATACAGAGACCGCCTATGATATTGAAATTAAAAACTAAAAGTTTGCCATTAAATCGATAGTGTATATGTGTTTGTATGTATGTTTTATGTGTTTAGTGTAAGTGTGTATGTCTGTATGATGTGTGTTTAGTATGAAGTGTGTGTGTGCTTGACGATGTGTGTGTGTGTGGTTGTAAGAAATAGTTTGAATTTGGACACGGAGTGTTAATACGTAATTGCTAAGTTAGTGATGTAAGCAGAAGTTCAGTGTCGTCGTAATTTTTATTGGTTAAAAACACTGTTATCTGCTTTTTACAAATGTCATAAGAAGATTGATGAATGGGGGTAGTTTTACTTAATTTATTGTATAAGAAAGGACCTAGGTAATAAAAGAAACGTTTAGTAAAGGCAAAGCGTGTGGATGGTACCTTGCTGATTTCGCAAGTTCGTCTAGAGGAACATTGTGTTTGTGTAAAAGGAGTTTTGGTGTGTTGATGTAATATGGTGTAGAGAATGAATAGTTGACGAATCGTAAGGACCTTGCACTTTTGATAGAGGTCAAAAGTTGGGTAGAGCATTGGCCGGAAGGTAGCAACCTTAAGGATGGCTCTTTGTGCCACTTCCAGAGGTTTTAATATTGTTTTCGCTGCTCCACCCCAACTGGTAATGCAGTAAGAGAGGACTGACTGACACATGGCAAGATATACAGTGCGTATTACAGATGGATTGGCGATGTGTCTGAGTGTTTTAAATAAATAAATTAGTTTACGTACCCGGCTAGTGAGGTGAGTGATATGTGCTTTGAAATTGAGGTGTTTATCAAGAGTGATACCAAGGTATTTAGTCGTGTCAGTGGAGGTTATAGTAGGGCAGTTGCAGGAAGATGAATTAGTTTGACAGGTGTGAGCATTGAGATTAATAGGTATAGAAGGTTGTGTTGTAGAGTTTAGAGAGAAGGTAATGAATTTTGTTTTATTAGTGTTAAGGGTTAGAGAATGAGAGGTAAGCCAAGCAACTACGTGATTGAAACCAGTTTGAGCCGTTGCTTGTAATTTGTTCCAAGATTCTTCATAAAAAGTTATTGCAGTGTCATCGGCAAAAGACACTATGTTGCCAGAGCTCAATTGCAAGTTGCAAAGGTCGTTTATGAACACCAGGAACAATGTGGGCCCCAAAACACTGCCCTGTGGCACTCCGTATGAAATAGGTTGCTCGTCGCTCAGATAGTTGTCGATCCTAACCACCTGTCTACGGTCTGTAAGGTAAGATTTAAAGAGCTGGAGTTGGATGCCACGTATGCCTAGACATTCTAGCTTAGATAGGAGGCAGGGAATAGGGACAGTGTCAAATGCCTTTGCAAGGTCAATGAATAGTGTGAGACATTTTTTGTGTTGGTTAAGTTTATCAACAATTCCATTCAAAAGTTGCAAGGCTGCATCAGATGTAGATTTATTCTTCCTGAAACCAAATTGGTTGTTAGAAAATAAATTACTGGATTCAAGGTACCCAACAAGTCTGCTATTAATGAGACGTTCCAAGATCTTGGAAAGAGCTGGAAGTACTGCAATAGGGCGGTAATTAGTAAAAGATGAGCGGTCGCCTCCTTTAAAAATGGGATGAATTATAGCTTTTTTAAGTGAGGAAGGAAAGGTTCCATTGATAAAGCAAAGGTTAAAAATATGGCAAAGTATAGGGCTAAGAATTGAAGAGTACCTTTTTAAGATGGTGGTAGATATTCCGTCGGAACCTACTGCAGCATTGGCTTTTAAGGATCTAATGGTAGATGCTATCTCTTCGGGATTAGTTTCCAAAAGTACAAAGGAACTCAAGCAGTTGGTAGAATTAGGTGGAGAACATGGAGGGCAGGTATCATGTGTGTACCTAATACCTTCAGCAAGATTTTTGCCTATATTTACAAAGAAGGCGTTCACGTCGTTAACAGATTGGGATGGGGTTTCAGATAAGGAAAGAAGCTCCGTGGGAGGATGAGGAATTTTTGTTGTGTGTGTGACACGTTTGACTGTATCCCATAGTAGTTTTGTGTTACGACCGGCTTTGGAAATTTCATCAGAGTCATATTGTCTTTTGACTTTTTTAAGGATCTTAGTACAAAAATTTCTGTATCTAGAATAAGTTGCCTTGAGGACTTCATTGGCAGGAGATTGTTTGTGTTTTTTGTGCAAGGAGTCTCTATTTCTCATACATCGTAGTAGTCCTGGAGTTATCCAAGGTTTTAGGATTCGCTTGCGATTTGTTGTGCGCTTCAACACTGTGTGATTGCTTATCACAAGTGAAAGAGTTTGAATGAGACTCAGACTGACAGACTCAGAATGGGAGATGATCCCTCAAAATTTCACAGAGCGGTTGATAAACTCTATGGCTAATCGTATGAGAGCTGTGGTAGATGCCCATGGAGGCAACACGCGTTATTAAATTAAACCTTTATTTGATAAAACATGTTTTTTATTCAAAAATCAATTGCCTTTAACAGCGCATATCCGACTTGTTAGGCGTAGCTCCATGTCGTATGGTATTCTGAATTCAAATTTAAAACAATACGATCGAAAAAGATGGTAAAATGTATCAGGTTTAAAACTGCATCAACAGTTTTTGTTCAATCTAGCAATCATATTTCGGTAGGGGCCATCGAAACCTAAACTCTAAGGTGGGCCAATAGATGTGTCCAGAAGTGTATTTACATTTTTCAAAAAAATCTTCATTAAAAATGTTGCCCTGTCTATATATTAATTCATGAATCCCCAAGCGACCACCGGTGGCCGCGCATCTATTGTCTTACTATTGTGTCTCTAATTGACGGTATCTGAAGGGTTAATAGGTAAGCGATCATGTGCGCAAACCCGCCCAAATAGGTAAACAAACACAAATGATTGTAGTACAATCAAATTTTTTCATACGCGGGATAATAAAAGTTCTTATTTTAATGCAGATACGAATTTTAAACAAACTAAAACTGCACATAAAACCTTTAATTTTTTTTAAATGATTTTTTTTCTTCTCAAAGAATTAGGTTAATTAAATTAAAAATCAATTGGGGTGTCTGAGGTTTTGTGCATTTACTGTTACACGTTGTATAACAACTTTCTTTTCTTCTTTTTAAACATTTCCATCGCAATATCGCTGTCATTTTTGGCTTTGTCCGGCTGACAGACATGACTGTCGTCTCTTTTGATAATGTTACTATTAGTAATTATTAAAATCGCCTGACAGGCCGGTCTTCTCGCACAACGCCATACAGTTGACTTATTCTTATTTATTCTTTTGATGTCATATCTGTATCCAGCTCTCAGAAGTATTGGTTTTCCTCTTTTAGATATAATTGTTTCAAAAACTTGATTATGAGAAGTCGATGGTTCTTGCAAATCCATAACAGCATCTAAGAAACGTCAATATTTATAATTATTATTAATACAATATTAAGTAGGAAGGATCCTATTACATATTGCTGTATTTGTCGGATACTAGTAATGAGGACACTACTAGTGTCATACTTGCGCAAGCCAAATTTATACCTGATACAGAGATTTTGAAGTCGTTCAAGCTTATCCAATTGGTCTTGGTTGAAATTAAGATAGCTAGCATAGCATCAGCATAGTCCAAGATTGGGAGAAGAAATGATTGTGTTATAGCAATTTTAGTAGTGATGGTAAGAAAATTGCGAAGGCGCCTCAAGGAGCCCGCCAAAGCAAACAGTTTACGACTAACTTCCTGCAGTTGCTTAGTCCAGGAAAGAGTACTGTCGATATAAATCCCTAAGTTCTTCACCGTGTGAGTTAGAGGAATTATGATTTTATTGAAATAAACATGCACGTGTCACTTTCCTTTAATTTAAAATAAAAAATATAATTAATACTAAAATCTTTTTATTATTTCTTATACAATAAACTCCATTACAGCGTCAAAGGACTATTTTTAATATGTACCTTTTAATTAATAATAATAATGATTTAAATGAGATAATAAATAAATTAAAGCTAATGAAGCACCTCCTTGTAGGTTGCCTAAATACTCTTTTTTACACAGTGTTTATTTCTAGTGCTAGTCACACATATAATGTATACCTATTACCGTAATCAAAATAGTATGATAACGGTTTCTATGCTCGCCAAAGACATACCGACAAAATGAATTGCCAGTACGTATATTTTAACAAAAGAAAAAAAATCAGAATAACATTTTCTTTAGTATAAGATATACATAGCATAGCATAGTCGGCCTTATAATTTTCCCACTGTTGGGACTCAGGCCTCCTCTCTAGGAGAAGGAATGGGCCGTAATCCACCACGCGGGCCCAGTGCGGGTTGATGGATATCACATGTCTATGAATTTTTGGTTCTAGGACATGCCGGTTTCCTCACGATATTTTCCTTCACCGTTTTGAGAACAGTGCTGATGAAATAAATTATACAAATTAATGCGCCTGGTTGGGTTTGAACCCGCGACCTTGAACTCGTGAGTCGGGGCTGTTACCACTCGGCCACCACTGCTCTCTCTACTCTAAGATACGTATATAGTTAAATAAGTATTTACTACTTTAAAATTTCACAAACTTTTTTTCATTTCTACACACTATTGTCTACATTTCTTCTTATCTCTTCTTTCGCAGGCCTGCTAGAAATAATTTATTTAATAAATAATCAGTACCGTTGTACATTTTTCTATAATACTGGATCCTTTCTGCATGCATTTAACGTTACACCTTGAATACGATTATTCGTAAACGAAATTAACGTCAAACGCGCAAAACCTGAAATTAGTTTGATAAGAATAACGAGCAGAATCAAATAAACCACTTTTTAATATAGTCTACTTTTTTCCAAAAATTCTTAATTGAAATCTTCGACCTGTCTATTTATGAATAGGTCAAGCCATCACCTGCGCAAACCCGCTGAAATAGGTAAACAAACACAAATAGTTGTAATCCAATCAAATTTTGTTATACTCGGGATAATAAAAGTTCTTATTTCAATGCAGATATGAATTTTAAACAAACTAAAACTGCTCATAAAACCTTTAATTTTTTTTTTCACATCATTAGGTCGATCAAATTAAAAATAATTTGGGGTGTCTGAGGTTTTGCGCATTTAACGTTACACGTTGTATATGTGAGTAAAAAAATTATAAAACTAAAATAAATATTCAAGGAGCATGGCTAGCTTCAATTTGTTTGACAAATCAATGATTATGGTGATTATTCATTTTAATAATATTATTAGTGTGAGTGATAGTGATGATAGCTGCTCGGCATCCTTTGCCGTGGTTTGTGGCGCAGTACCAGCGGGTCTTGATTCCATAGTCACATTGTCGGTAGAAATTGTACCCCCCTAAGTTGATGACTCGGGCCCCTCTCTTTGATCTCGCGAACACAGCTCCTGAAAAGTAATTTACTCAAATTAAACAATGCTTTTTAAATATTATTAGGTTTTTTTTTCAAAAACAGTTACTTTTTTTATTTCCATTAATAAGTATAATAACGCAATCACATGCCACAGTAACAAAAATTCTATATACGTCTCAACTTAGAAGATGCTGAAAGGCAACAACTATAGACGACCGCGTACCGGAAGACGCAGCGTTGGAAGGCCTCCTACAAGGTGCACTGAAAACCTGGTAAAAGTTGCGGAATTCCAATGGATGCGAGACGCACAGGATCGCCACAATAAACATTGTAGCGACATTTGGGAGAGGCCTATGTCCAACAGGGGACTTCTATCGGCTGAAATGATGAAGATTGACTGTAAAATAAAATCACTAAGCAGATTTCAAAAGAATATATTTTGTTGTAACAGTATTTAGACATTTTACTTAAAACATTAAACTTTAAACTTAATGTATTATTTAGTAGGGTAGTATAAATAATTGTTCTATCTTTACAACTCTTAGAATTGTCTATTAGATTAAGTATCACAATACTATCCCAAGGGAAGGAACTACTTCATTATAAGTTATACTCGACTAGTCTGATGGTTAGTTGCCCTTTTTTATGGTGGGGAAAATCATCCAATGACAAACCCCGCTCTTGAGCGGAGCAGGAGATAGTGTCAGACTCTTACTGACTACAAACCCACCCCTTTCCTTCTAGTCTTCATACCGGGGCTCGAGCTCCCTTTCGGATAATACTGGCCCCAGTAGGCTTCGACCCGGCTGGGCCCCTACTGTTGCTGACGACTCCTTGAGGCGCGCGGGAACAGTGCGCGCCGTTGACTTCTTGGACTCGGTCCGGACAGTTACCGGAAGGTCAGACAGCGAGCTATGGGTAGCTCGCCGTCCGCAAACCCGCGTCTACGGTGGCCGGAAATTGGGATCGGAATCCCGGTGGTGGCGAGGGCGCCGTTGCCTGCTGCGGTCGGCTTCCTCCTTTGCTAGCATTACTGCTTTGCAGAAGGAGGCGACCGCCTGCCATTCCTCCTCGCTCCGGACCATGGCCTGAACCAAGGCCCGGCGCGAGAGGTCTCCGCCGCTGATCACCCCCACGAGGGCACGGCGATGCATCGCCCAAGCAGGGCACACCTCGACAGTGTGTTCCACCGTGTCATCCGGGCGTTCCGATGGTTAGTGGCCTGACTGCTATATCGGAGAACGTGGTTTCGATTCCCACTCAAAACATTTGAAGTAGAGATTTCAAACTCTCTACTCAAGTCTGAAAACTTGTCAAAGTATAGTTTAATTCATTCTTAAGTCCTAGTTCGTTATTTCAGAAACAGTCCCATATACGTCCCTTTTACGTTAAGACCTGGTTGTAGTCACTGAGTCATCATGGTCATCATCAGCATCGTCAGCCTTTTCAATGTTCCCACTGCTGGGACTCAGGCCTCCTCTCTAGGAGAGGGAATGGGCCGTAATTAAGCCCTGTATACACGGCCTGGCGGGGAATTTTTGTAATGATTTGTGCATTCAGGCAGAATAAACATGTTTTCTTTCCTTCTTTCTAATCCACCACGAGGGCCCAGAGCGAGTTGGTGAATCTCATGTCTTCGAATTTTTGGTTCTAGGACAGGCCGGTTTCCTCACGATGTTTTCCTTCACATATAGTCCAATGACAACCCCCTCACCCAAACCCACCCCGTTCCTTCTATCCATCATACCGGGGCTCGAGTTCCTTTCGGATAACTCTGGCCAAGTCAAGTGGAGCTGTCGTTACGGCG
The DNA here is from genome assembly GCA_949319445.1 of Mythimna lalbum. Taxonomy (NCBI): domain Eukaryota; kingdom Metazoa; phylum Arthropoda; class Insecta; order Lepidoptera; family Noctuidae; genus Mythimna; species Mythimna lalbum. Next base: position 18,089,414 of record OX439356.1, on the reverse strand, counting down.
ACGATTTAGATTTGGTTTGCTAGGATAGCGGTGCCGTCATATAACGGCTGTTTTCCGGAACAACGACTATTTTCCTCTTCTGATGATAGTTCATCCTCCAAGTAAATTACTAAAGCTTAATCAAGGTCGTCCATTTCCTATCTTGGATACTTTTCGTATGACGTTTGTTTTGAAAAGATGACTAACGATGTGTTAAAACGGCCGCTATATGACGGCACCGCTTTCCTAGGAAACCAAAGCTTTAGGGGAGGCCTATGTCCAACAGTAGACGTCTATTGGCTGAAATGATGATGAAACAAAATTCCTGTCAAAAATTTTCTTCAAAAGCACGATGATTATGTTCATTGTTGATACTAATAATCACGTCACCAATTGTAAATATCACCGCTTTGCACTTTTTGTTATGGTTCGTCGAACAATACCACCGGATCTTATGTCCTGTGATACGATGCTGAGAGAATCGGTACCCAGCAAATAATATTAAACGGGTACCTTTTTTGGATATGGCGAATACTGGTCCTGTAAAAAAACCATTATGTGAGATCACGTCAAAAAACCACTAACCACCACCAGTACCAGGCAGGACTGTATCTAGTTGTAGTATCTGTATACTTGTCTCGAGTGCATGTGCAGTGAAGCTAGAACTACATTAGACCGAAGCACACGTGAACCACGCCTGATTTGTATGTAGAACGACGTCGCGTGGCGTGAATCTAGTGTAGCTCTACAAGTCTAGTTGCCATATAAAATGTATGGAGACTAACGCGCCCGGATTGGCGTACGTGGCACTCTACATTAGACCGACGCACACGTGTAACACGCCTGATTGGTACGTAGAACTATGTCGCGTAGGATCGCGTGACGTGTATCAAGTATAGCTCTACAAATCTAGTTTCCATATAAAATGTATGGAAACATTCGCGGCCAGATCGGCGTGTGTGGCACACGTGTGTGCAGTGTAGTTTTACTTAGTACATTTATTCTATCTGCTGTTTTATTGTATTCGAAATGATCTCAAAACCGATTAATGTTGATAATTATGTACATTGTAAAGTTAATTAAAACACAATTATTATTATTAAGCTAATAAAATTAAAATAACTAACAAAGCTTATGATTAAGTCAAAAATATCTATTGCTAGAGTATGGCTGGAGTATAGGGTAATCAATATGTAATGTCTTTCATTCATTATTTTCATTTAAATAATGTATTTTGAATATTATTTTCGACTTAATTGTGAAAAGCCATGTGCCTGTAACTTACTTATAAGTATGTACAAACCTATCTTGCATGTCATTGTGCCACAAAACCTTTTACAGTTGACAGTTGCATGCCGTCGGTTGGTAAAAGTGCCCATGTTGACTTTATCTACAGGTGACGTGACGATCCAATGTGTTTACCCCTTTGCTAGTGCATGTAGCTAGTGTGTTCCAATACCTATTGTTTACCCATAGGAATTTCATGTTAGAGGCTGCCAGCGACTTCGCCCGTGTGATGGCAGAAAAATATCTCAAGTGAACTTACTCCCGGGATAGAAAGTATCTTATCTGATATTCCAAGACAAGATCTACCTGTGTATCAAGTTTCATCGATATCCATTCCGGCTGGACTGTGGTATGAAGAAATAAAAAATACCTATACACACAGACACACACACTCAAAAACCCACGTTAAAACTGGGGGTAGACTGACAATAAAACAATTGTTTTTTTAATAATTTAATTTCCAGTATCGACATACAAATACGTAATACCTATCTTTGTATACAAAATTACACTACAAAACCTAAAAAAGTTATCTGCAATGTTGTGAATTTCTGATGATTGCAGTCATGATCAACATCATCATTATTTCAACTGAAAGACGTCCACTGCTGGACATAGGTGTCTCCCAAGTGTTGCCACAATGATCAGTCCTGTGCTTCTCGCATCCATCGGATTTTGGCGACCCTCACCAGGTTGTTGGTTCACCTTGTGGAAGGCCTTTCAATGCTGCATCTTCCGGCTCGTGGTCGCCACTCTAGAATCTTTCGGCACTATCGACATAACGACACTAGTATTTTACTGTAAATAGCAGAAATTCTCAAAAAAGCAAATAACCTATTTACACTTTGCTTCCGTTGAAGCTTTGTGAATTTGTGAAGTAAGTTTGTGGTGCTGCTGGATGATTATGTGTGTTATCAACACTGACAATAGTATCACTGATGGTGATCACCCTCGCCCGACATCCCTTGTTATGGTGAGAGCCACAATGCCACCTTGCTCTTTCCCCTGAGATGTAGTGCCGCGAAAATCTGTACCCCTCTACAAGTATGATAGGGGCCCCTCTTTTAGAATTCGTAAAAATGGCTCCTGAAAAAAATAAAATAAAATGATTATGTAGCCGAATGTTCATTCCTGATCACAATGGCCAATTTCAACGGAGATTTAACCAAGTACTTACGCAGGATGCATTATGGCCTGGACATAGACCATGACGTTTAAAGTAAAATTGTTTTAATCTTGTTTCAGTGTGGGTAAGAGACAGAGCCATACAGGTTGTCTAGCTCGTCTCGTGGCGTTCTTCAAAGATTTCCATACTTTTGATATTACCGCTCGCCGCCCCGCACTTACAGCTACCGCTCACAGCGGCAAGGTCGTGAACGTTCCGTTATAGAGCACAAATATCTGCGTATAAACAGATGCACTTTTCCTTTTTCCTTCTAGTGCGATGGGACGGCACTCCAACTCGGTCGGTGAAAGATCAAGAGTAGAAGCCACGTCTTTACGTGCTTTCCGAGTCATGGCGGGCCACCACCAACTTCCAAATTTCGAGTAGCTACTAAGTCATTCCTTATGGATAAAAACCTTTTCGAGAAGAACACCGTAAGCAACAATAATAGCCACTGAAGCCTACTGGGGCTTTCGGGGTCCTGGAACACAAGGTAAAGAAGGAATATAGGAGTGGATTTTAGTTAGTAAAAATCTGACACGGCCTCTCGCTCTGCCCTTGAGCAGGAGAGATCATTGGATGATTTTCCATCTCAAAAAAAAACGTTAATTTGGGTTTTTTGCACTAATGGGTTATCTCTTCTAGTATTCAAAGAATATTTATGATAATATCATCTAAAAAAATAACTTATCTAGATATAAAATAAGAAACTGATATGCTGAAACTTCTGGGCCTAGGAACGTAAAAATGTGCACAAGATTTTTAGAAATCAAGATTCGTCAAGATTGCCCAAACCTGCTTATTATTGACCACATTATCGCTTACGATCAGTGGGCTTTGTCTACAATCGTTAACGCTAGAAGAAAACTTCAAATGTATGGGAATGACATGATCTCAACATTAAGTCACGTGGTTAGAATAAAGGAATCAGAGGCGTTACCGTCTGTAGACAGAGATTCGAATCGAAACGGTCGTAACTTGTCAAAACAAATAAAAAATAATGCCATTATTTCTATTTACTTTTATATTATCTATAAGAATGATCCAGTTTCTTGACATTTTATCACAGTCTAACTTGTATGCATATGAAAATTATGCATATGCATAATTTTACTCATAGCCATAATGGACAAAGGAACTAAGGTTGACGACATTCGATTGTAAAAAAATATATGGCAATCACAATAGGTACCTTATACAAATATTATTCGGTTGCAAAATTTTTAACAAAAAAATAAAAAATGGTATACAACTGAGTCTTAGTTAAGAAAAAGATAAAATGCCGTTAAGTAACAATTTTCAGGTTTTCGTTTTTTGACGTGGCGGTAAAATGAAGTAAAAAAGAAAAATACTATGGAATTATTACTTTAGGCAGAATTATTCTAAATCATCAATAGGTTCTGACATAAATAAAAAAATAACAACTTTACCCTCGAGATTATGCTAGGGTCGGCAGACTAAACCACGTAAGTCAAAATGTCATACTTTTCAGGAACAACAAAAAACTAAATTAAAAAATAATGTTAAACATTTTTTTACATTTTATTGATTTAATAAGGTTTACAAAATAATACTAACATGCAGTATAAACTTCAGTAAATAAAAAAATTATAAACAGTTTTTTTCGTGACTTATATTATTAAGAACAACTACGTTATTTCTATAACTAAATATTTAAGTATGACATATGTTTATAAGAACAGTGTAATTGTATGAAAAAACAAATAAAAAAGGTGTAAATTAATTTCTATCTTACAATACAATATCTAAGTAGTAACTAAGTATTCAACTTAAGTGATCTAAAAGAAATATATTATTCATCGTCTTCACTATCTACAATATCGGGGTCAGTGTTTCGTAAATCGTTCGCAGTAGGTAAATCTCTGTAAAAGCTATGGAAGACATCAGGTATTAAGGAAAATAAAGAAATTAAATTGTCTTTTTTTTCCTTGGTTATTGGTAATGGCTGTAACGATATTATGGGAATACTATCAGGTGCAACAGAACCTCTTCTTTTCAAGCTAAATTTAAAAAATGGTGTGTCTTCTTCTAAGTTGTTTTTGTAAGAAATTACTCCGAATTCATTGTCATAGCGCATCCATCTCTTATCGAGCCATTTAAATTGTTGACCATCTACGTCTTTGTGTCTTAATACTAACGGACCCTTTAGCAATGAAGAGAAGTCTAAAAAATCGGTGTTCTTCATTTCAACCACTTCAAACTTTTTACTGCTTGATCTTATCAATTGTATCCAATCATGCGGGTGAAAGATTTGTAGTTCGGTTTTTTTCTTTTTCTTTTCTATAATCCCATGGTCAGTATCAACTTCTAAATGGCTGTGACCGGGAATCATAAATTTGTGGTCAATAATGGCTATGTTATGTTTTTGCAAAGTCCAGGTAAACATTGAACTTACATGAGAATTTCTGTTCTGGCCTCCACATGTATCTGAATAAAATATGACATGTTTTGTGTTTTCGGGAAGATATGTTAGGAGGTGCTTATAAAGGCAAGAGGCTATCTGATTAGCTCCTCTTGCAGCAATGGTTTCATACCATATGTAGCACACAGCTTTGCCGGTTTTGTTATCATGGACTGTTAAATTAAACGTCCACAGCTGACGTTTGTAAAACGCTACAGACGAACTTAGAGCTGGAGTCGGTAAACATTGCTGCAAATCAAAAGTGTATACTTGAACAGACCTGTCAATCTTACACATTTGTGTATCAGCTTTTCTTGCGTTCGTAAGCTTGATCAGCAGCAGCCTTGTGCTCATTATGTTGAGCAACTAATTCAGCTGTGGCCTGACTATCCTGAGACAGCTGAATTTTCATTTTGAATTTATCACACGTATAACATGTATCGGCACGAGGTTTTTTGAAAGATAATCCTAATTTATGGAACTCTTGGCTGTAAATTTTTATTGACGGCGGGTCATCTCGATTTTCACAAAATAGGCTGTACATTTTATTAATACTTAAATGACAAGGCAAATATTTCTTCGATGTACTCTTCCTAGTGTAATGGCTTTCATAGGATGGAAATGACAAAATATGTTCCTTTATTACTTGCCTCTTTTCGTCTGAGATTTTGTGTTTTGGGATGCTTTTTCCGCGGTTATCATCCATTTGAGTGCCACCTAATGAGGAACGTTTTTTCAAAGCAACAGATTTTATGAAATTTTCGCTTTCACCCAAAGATTTCAGTAAACATCCCCGACAGATAGGCTCACGCTTTCCGTGAATTAATAAAAAATATTTATAGGTCTTTGTCCGACATTTTTGACGGTCTGGATCTAGTGTTCGCCGTCTTTGTGTAGTTTTTTCTTGTATCTCCATTAATGATGCCATATACGTGGACCTTTTTAGATAAGTCCCCATTCGCCAATATTCATTAAAAATAGCCTGCCTGTCTATTAACGATATACGCTCCTTGCATTTCATTCGACACATTGAAAGCTCTGTCATTTTGCGGCTAGCAATCACTTTTCCTTTTAATGTTTTATAAGAGAGACCTGCGTTTCGTTTCGTTTGCTTTTCTTGTTTCTTGACGCGGTTACTCTTTTTTGGAGAAACACAAATAGTTGATGTGGTACCGGAGCTTTGGGGAATGTCTTCGGATACGTCATCTTCAATAGTGGATTCGTTACTAGTACTCGATGAAACTGCTGCGGTGTCTGAGAGTACATAATGTGGATCCTGGACCGAGTCATCGCTTGAAAATTCCATTGGTTGAGTAACATACATGTTACCAGTATATCCTGACGATGTTGAAGGCATGGGCTCATCCTGCATTGTTGGGCTTCTTAGTCCCTGATCATTCTGATCATCTAAAAAATAACATTGTTTTAGAACGACATACGAATTCACAGGGGCATAACGAAGGGCAATGAAACATTAATATTGTACTTAGTTTCTAATGAAACTAAAAAAAATAGAAAATGCAAACATATTATCATCTGATGGTACTATTTTTGATTTCAAAAAGTTCTCAGACTTACCTTGAGTAGATGGAGATTTTAACACCATCTCGACTAATTTCTTTCCTCGGCGAGTATCCATATTGCGTATTAAAATTGTATTTTGTTTAAATAAGTCAAACCAAACCAAACTTTTGAACAAGCGTATCACTACTGACTGAAATTATGTCCCACGTTTCGAATGACTCGCACTTTAGTGTTTTTAGTCAATAAATTTTATTTTTAATGACCTACCCTCAAGCTAGCAATTCGATAACGTCACCCACTTAACATTCCTAATCACATAAGTCACTAGACATCGTCTTATCAAGTACAAAAATCGAATGCGACCGTTTGACATAAGTCGACTTATGTTGTTTATAATATCGTAAGATCTGAAGGGAATGATAAGGTTCAAAAGGTACGCATTAGAGTTTAAATTGTAATGACCGACTGTGACTTATATGCTTTAGTCCGTCGATGTATTAATTTTTTTTAACGTTGTTGGTATAATAACAACAAAAAGCATTTTTTTGACTTATGTGGTTTAGTCTGCCGACCCTAGTGTAATGCAACGCCGCTTTTTTCTGCGTAACTCCAAATAAAATTATGATTATGTCAGATAACATCATTTTAGCTCATGGACGGCACACCTAAGATTACTTACTTAATGGTTATGATTATTATTAATTTTAACGATAGAGTTTTCTATGGTAAAGATCACGGCTTTGCAGCCTTTGGAATGATGAGTAGCGCAAAACCATCTCGTCTTCAATCCATTGACCAATTGGCGGGAAAAATGGCGTCCATCAAACAGGAGTATTACAGCACCTCTCTTACTGCGGGTAAACACGGGCTGCAGACCTAAATAAATAATCAAATGTAATTAAAAAACCAACACCATTTGAAAAGCATCCAGAAGACAATATAAAAACCAACTATATACTGGTGGTCATAAAACTGCTTTATTAAAAAAGAGTGTTTTACACATGGGTCCCATTATTTATAACCATTGCCAAAAAATGTGAAGGAGTTACCCATACGAATGTTTAAAAAGCAATTGGGTAGATTTCTAATAGACAAGTGTTACTACTCAATTAAAGAATTTCTGTATGACAAGACAATCAAGTAAAATGTTGCTCCTATATTATGTCATTTTATCATTTATATGACATTATATTATTTGTATGACATTATATTGCTTGTAAGACATTTTATTACTTGTATGACATTTTATTACTTGTATGACATGGTAATATTTGTATGACATTGTATTATTTTTATGACATTGTATTAGATTTTTTTGTGACATTTTATTTGAATTTGTATAACAGTGTTTCTGAATTTGTATTATATAACATCTGAGTTGAACAATTAAGTTAATGAGCTGACAATTTTTAACTTCTTATTTACTTCATACATTATGAATATTTTGCATGCCGTAAGACAAAATGTATTGGGACAATCAACAATTATAACATCTTATCTGTATACCTACATTATTAGCAAATAAACGATTATTATTATTATTATTACAGAATTTTGGTTTGTTCGCGGTTCGACCCACTGAGTTTTTTCACACAAAAAGAATCCTGGTTCGTCCCTAACGCTTCTTTCACACGGCAGTCCAGTTTTGCAGGACCGGCTTTTTCTGTATCCTGCAAAACTGGACGCTGTGTTCACATGGCAGTTCAGTTTGGCAGGATCCAGTAAAATAGGACACCTATTATTAAAAACCGCATGCAGGAAGCCGTGTGAACACTGGTATTGAAATATATGTGTCATTAAACGGGATCCCGCTTTTTACTGGACGACGGATCCAGTTTCCGGTGACAAAACCGAACTGCACAAATCGACAGGATTAGCATTTTGCAGGATCCTGCATGCGGTTTGCTTGTGTGAACACTAGCATATAATCTCTTTTGCGATCAAACGGGATCCTGCAGAAAACGGGATCCAGCAAAAAACTGGACTGCCGTGTGAAAGGGCTGTTACTGTTCTTTTATCCTAAAATAATATTTTGATTATTTTGTAACCTACGTGTTCATAACATTATTTCGAATAAGTTCTCTCTAATCGTCGTATCTGTGTCGTTTAACGTTACAAGATAATCTCACTACCTTCGTACCTTAGGGTATTTATTCGTTACCTCCAAAATAAAGTAGGAAAAAGGATACAAACAACAAACAAAATTGTTTATACGTGTACAATTTAATATGCTGTTTTTTTTTTCATATTTTTTAATTTTTTTTATTGGCAAGTACTTACTCGATTTCTAAATTTAAATACATACATCAATGTATAATAAAGTTTAAAATGTAATTAACACAGTACATTACGGCATTACAAATAAACATGTGCGCCTTACCATCAGAGATTACATCACTGCTTACCATCAGGTGGGATTGCAGTCAAGCACTAGTTTATACCAATTTAAAAAGAAAAGGTACGGACATGAATTATATTTTTCATACGTTTTATTGATTTATTTTATTTACATCTTGTAGTAAATTATCAAACAACCAATATCGCCTTATGGGACGGGCGGACGGCGAGCTACCCATGGCTCGCCGTCCGCAGAGTCTAAACAAATGCAACTTAAATACCTAATTGTAAACATATAAAGATAATTGTTTTATGACAATTTTTTAGATAAAAGACATATTAAGATTGTTTACATTTAGTTAACTATCTGAACAGATGGGATATAGGTACAAAATAGATAGATACATAAGTACTACATACAAAGCGCGCTCGAGCAACGCACACATAGACACCGCTCACGGACAAGATATCTCGGTTCAATCACCCGGTCACACTCGTACAGTTCGGCGCAACGTGCTGAACCAAATGCGATCGCCTAGCGTAGGTATAAAAAGTGAATTACATACATGTGATTGACTTCTGTACCTATATATTTTGTGGTATAGGTACATTGGTCTAATACATATGTCACTAAACTTCACTAGCTGGATGATAATGTTCATTGTTAGCTTTGATAATTTCGTCGCAAACGGTAAATATGACGGCTTTGCATCCCTTGTTATGGTGGCTGGCACAGAACCAGCGAGCCTTAGGCCCTATGGTGCGATGGTGGTAGAAGGAGTACCCTTCTAGAATTATCACTCTGGCCCCTCTCTTAGATCTTGCGTAGACTGCACCTGTAAGAACCAATTGTATTATTTTTAGCGTATAAAAAAATGTTTTATATAGTATAGTCACAAAATATGTAGGTACAGAAGTCAATCTACATACAAAGCGCGCTCGAGCAACGCACACATAGACACCACTCACGGACACGATATCTCGGAGCGCCTTGACCCGCTCGTCTAACAGTTCCGGCTCAAACGCTCATTAGCGTGCGCCTCCGAGCGTAGGTATAAAAAGTGAAGTATCTTCTGTACCTATCTATTTTTTGGTATAGTTGAGAGCAGTTTCGGCCCAGTGGCAGACCAGGCAAGCGCATTGCGTTGTGTAATTTACTTCATCACCACTGCTCTCAAAACGGTGAAGGAAAACATCGCAAGGAAACAGGCAAGACCTAGGCTTAAAATTTCTAAATCATGTAGCTAAACTTTCTAAATTTCTAATTCACTAACCCGCACTTGGTCCGCATCATTTATCCTTTATGTTCTAGGGCCACAGTAACTCTTTCAAACGATTTCGTAGCCTTAGCAGGAAGTGGGCCAATTTCGCAACCAATTTACTTTTTTTTGAGTCACTTTAAAGGGACCGGGTTTTTTTCACGGGGACACCCTGGTGGCGCATCCAGTTGCGCCACCAGGGTGTATATATACCTAAGCTACCAAACTAGACACCAGAGTCGCCACACGTCCGAGCTGGTCGCGCCACCAAATTGGTAGCGCAACCAAATGGACACCAGGTGAGTAACTCTCTATAGAGCTGTATACATTTTGTTGGTAGCGGCCATGCGGCTATTGGTCGCGCCGCCATAGTGTGTCAATGAAATATAGCCCTAACTTTAAAGTCAATTGCAATAAGTGGCCGCAAACTAAAAGCTTATTGTTTTTTTTTTCATTGAGAGCTTTTTAATACAAATAATGAAAATAATTCGTGTGGGAATTGTTATTATTTTATTTATTTTGTCTATAATATGTATGTACTTTTGGGAAGAGTAAAAATAAAATATAAGCATTTTTCAAAATAGTTCGCTTTTTTACTCTAAAAATAAAATAATTTAACATTTTTTATTCAAAATAAATTTAATTCATCAAAAAATAGATCTACACTTTTTTTCGTGTACAATATCATGACTATGGTCACTATTAACCTTAATTATGTCTCGTCCGATAGTCATAATAACAGCTTTGCACCCCTTGTTGTGGTGCGTGGTGCAATACCAACGGGTTTTAAAACCTAAGGCGTAATGACGGCTGTATCTGTAACCCTGTAGCATTATTATTGGAGCTCCCTTTGCGGATGTTGTAAATATCGCTGAAAGAAAATAATTAATTAAATGTAAACTAAAATAATTAAATTATAATTATAATAACTAAATAATAATTATGGCAACTAAATAATAATTATGGTGATTAAACAATAATCATGGTAACTAAATAATAATTAAAATAATTCAGATAATAATATAACAAAAAATATTATAATTATTAAATTAAATATAATTTAATTTAATAATTATAATAAATCATAATTTAAGTTAAAGTTTTAAGACCGTTTGGACATTGTAGCTGTTCGAAAATTTTACAGCTGATTTTATTTTATTTTTTAATAAAATAAAATATATTAATTTCAGACTACATAAATCTTTTTTTGTAATCCCACTAATATTATAATAGTAATTTCGGTGTCTTCAAGCCTAGAATGAATAAGTTTTTAATAAACTAGTGCCCTTCACCATCAACGGTTGTACTAGTTTATATCATTAAAAAAGATGAAAGTTTGTCATAGGCAGTGTGTGTGTGTATGTTACTCCTCCACACACAAACGGCAAGGTTGAAAGGCACACTAGTAGGGCATGTCGTTGTTTAGGACTTAAGATAGATACTTTTTATATTGAGAGTATGGTCCCTTGGGATACTTTTCTACTTTCACGCAGGCGATGCCGCTGGCAGACATTAGTTAAAACGAATGTTAGTTTTCTGTTTAACTTCTTTTATCTTCTGTATAAGGTAATACAACAAATTAAATACACATATAAGGTTTACTTTGGAGAAATTACAACTTAAACCTAATTGAAAATAGATAAGAATAAATATTTCAATGCCCTCTACGCACAAATTCGTACCTAACATAATATATTTTTTGAGTGAAATAATTGTATTTTTGCTTTTACAAGTTACGACCGTATGCGTACGAGGCTTCGTTTTTATTGCACGAAGGGGCTTCGAATGTGTATGAACTTTGTTTGTATGTGTAAGCTATTTTCTATGACGCTGAGCAATCCGATATCACGCACACACAACTATGAGCAGGCCGTAATATCTTGATCGCTCTGAACTTCGAACAATTGCTTGCGCAGTAATTCTTTTTAAGAATCATAATCGTGAACGCGTATTGAGAGTGTGCGCAATAGTTTGGGACGCCAACTTCAGAGTGGCTAACATATTTGCAGGTACTGTACGTGAATCTACACACATATACATAGCCAACCGCATTTGTGAGATAGAACAACTATAATTACATAGGTACCATCTAAGACAGTTCCGCCTCACCACCACTAAGTTCATTTTTGCTTGCACTCGAAACGAAAACTTCAAAAGGTTTGGTTTGACGCTGCGCCGCAGGATTCAAGCGAAAATGTTTTTAAGTGATCAGGGACCGCAATGGCACATAGAATACAACACAAGGGAAAGTAAAGAAAGAAAATTACATTTACCTATAGGAACCGTTTTTTATTAACCCTCTAATAGGTAGATCAATTTAATAATTGAAAAAAAAGAACTACATAAACTTAAGTAGAAGGATTTATTTGGTAGACGACAATTTGCTTTTTTATTTCATAATCTTGAAGAATTAAATTAGCTTCAAACAATCACGGTAAAACAATTATAATATTTAATAGGAACACTATTTTTTAATTATGATCTGTAAATAAAATACGAAACCCTATTTAAATCGGAGATAAGTTTTTGGTAAAATCGCAGATATACAAACTGAAGGGTCGATAAAACCTTCTCTTTTGAAGTTATTTGTTTTCAAGTTATCAAACATTTACATATAAAAACACTTATTTTTATCAAAAAATGCAATAGAAAATTCTTAAGGACTAACTAAAAGCTACCTAAATTCTAAAGTATGGCGTCAAAAAAGTCCACCGCCTCGATGTCGACTGGGTAATATACCCAAAAGACTGGCGGCATTGCCACGTAGTACGCTGTATGGCAATGCTTATCCTCTGGCCAAGATAAAAGCTAATTCTTAGGTTACACGAAGTGTTTACAAGGCGTTTGGACAAGGTTTTTGACAATTGACCCCACTTTTGAAGTCGGTTAAAAAATCAGTGTCTTACAAAACAGAGATATGTTTCTATAGTCTTATTTTATGTGTATTTTGGCACATGGTTATGTTCATAGTTCACTTTTATGATCTTGTTATCAACAGTGAATAACACTGCCTTGCATCCTTTCTTATAACTCGAACAGTGCCAGCGAGTCTTGATCCCCGAGTCTAAATGCCGGGTATATGTATACCCATACAGTATGATTACCCGAGCTCCTCTTTGAGTTGTTGTGAAGACGGCATCAGCTGAAAATATAGCCCAGAAATTGTGAAAACATGTCTTGAAAAAAAAAAGTCTAAGTATATTGTGCTGTTTATTTGGATTATTTTATGGCTTACCAACACAGTGGCACTTCCCAGTAAGTTGACCTTACGTTCTGGGATCGTGAGTTTCCTTTACAAAATCTGACCGCGGCCCCAGTGACTATTGGCCCTGCTGGGTCCTTACGGTTTTCATGACATCTTTTTAAGGGATGAGTGGAACATTACACGCCGAAGACGACTAGGCTGTATCTGGTTACCGAAAGCCCGGACGGCGAATTACCAATACCTCGCTGTCCGCAAGCTCACGGCTGGTCAGTCAGTGACTGGGGCATGAGAAAGTCCGTTCCCTCACGTGTACGACCATCTCCTTCGCTAGCATTACTGGTTCGTAGAAGGAGGGGACCGCCGCCCATTCCTTCTCGCTCCGAACAATGGCCTGAACCAGGGCCCAGGAAATTGATTCAATGTATCAGTGCAATGATCTTGGAGCACCAGGACCGTGTTAGAGGTAATATAATAAAATACACATCTGTTGTTTTACAGTTTTTTTTTTTTCAATTTATTCAATAGTTATACATATAACATATAATATATCTATTGTAGCCAACATTCTCCAACTTATTCGATTTACTATAATGAGGACTAAAATCTAATTTAATCAGACTTCGTTACTATGGTACATAAAAAAAAGGATTGTGTCGATTTTGTTCTAATTTAGGCTGCTCGCCAACGTCCGATAATTGGTGAGCGTTTTTTGTAGGTAAAAAATAGAACACTCTGATAGCAATAGTGCAACGCACACGTCCTACAAAAAGTCTGTCAGAAATTCAGAACAATGTTACATATATACAAAATAGACCCGATTATTTGTCCTACAAAAAGTCTGACGTGGGCGGGCAGCGTTTAACCCCAACATAACATGGATATCAGTCTATGTTAGGTTTGGTTTAGATCATGCGAGTAAATTACACTTCTACACTAAATTATATAAAGGTAAAGTTTGTTTTTTTTTTTTTGTTTGTAGGAGGTAATCTCTGGAATCATCAATCATTTTTCATCAATAGAAAGCTGCTTTATTCCTGAGTGACAGGCGAGGTGAGGGGTTTTTATGTACACGGGCGAAGCCGCGGGCAAAAGCTAGTATATTATATTTTCAATCTCCTCTTTTTTCCTACAATAATAGAGAAATTAGCAGGCCCTAACTGGCGTCATCTATTTCGCTGTTACCTCTTTGAGGCCCATTTGGAACACAACGCGCTGTCGACCCGGGCTAGGTCCTTCTAAACGGCGAGCTACCTATTGCTCGCCCTCAGCAAACCTACGAGCATTTATGTTCTGTATTACAATTCTAGACTACTAGACGACAACTTCGTGATTATGTAGATTATGAATTTTAACAAAAGTTTCTTCAATAGTGAAAATCTTTGCTTTGCACCCATGCCTGTAGTGTGTTGCGCAGTACCATCGTGTCTTCAACCCCGTATCTCGATGCCGGTAGAACATGTAACCTTCCATCACCAAAACGCGAGCACCTCTCTTTGTTTCACAGAAAGTTCCTGGAAAGAACAAAGATTACTATAACAATATTTTTTAGTCATAAAAAACTAGTTCTCCCAAATACTCATATTATTTCACTTTAAAATTCTAAAATTCGTACAAACACAACGAAAAAATCGACTCCTTAGTTTTCGTTAAACATTGCCCTAAGGGCCTGCGAAAACTTGAGACAAGGCTGTCTTAGACAGACTTGTCTACGACGTCGCAGCCTTGTCTACGAGCGACGTCGTAAATTTATCTGCGACAAGACTGTTTTGTCTATGACATGGCGCCATCAAGACAAAACAGTCTAGTGGCGTAGGGCCAATGTTGCCAATTTAGTGAATTTTCCACTAAAACTGGTGTTTTTAACCCCCATTTAGTTACGAAATTTTACTGACTGACTTGTTGGTCTAGTGGTTAGTGGCCCTGACTGCTATGCTGGAGGTCGTGGTTTCGATTCCCACCCAGGACAAATGTTTATGTGATGAGCATCATCATTTGCTCTGTGTCTGGGTGTAATTTATCTATAATATGTATGTATTTAGAAATATATAAGTATGTTTATCAGTTGTCTAGTACCCATAACACCAGCTCTGCTTTGTTTGGGACTTGACGGCGTTGTGTGATGGTTGTGGATTATTATTATTATAGAGCAGTGGTGGCCGAGTAGTAATAGCTCCGACTTACGAGTTGCAGGTTGCGGGTTCAAACCCTGTCAGGCGCATTACTTTGTGTAATTTATTTCATTACCACTGCTCTCAAAACAGTGAAGGAAAACATCGTGAGGAAACTGGCATGTCCTAGAACCAAAAATTCGAAGACATGTGACATTCGCCAACCCGCACTGGGCCCGTGGTGGATTACGGCCCATTCCCTCTCCTAGAGAGGAAGCCTGAGTCCCAACAGTGGGAACATTAAAAAGGCTGATGATGATGATGATGCATGATTATGCCAATTCTTGTTTTTGACAATCTTATCATTATCATCATAATTAATGATTATCACACTGCCACGTACCAGCGTAGCGCTTAAATTGGGTATTTAACGTTACTTGTATCTCCGTTTGTATAGAAAGCACGCACATTCCAACACACAGAAAATGCATCCACGCGCGTTCATGCAGATCACGCGCCTACAAGTGGAGAAACATGCACATACGCGCGTGGGTGCGGGGCGAGACGCAAGGTATGGCACACTGAGTCTCGAAATGCTGAGTGTGATTTTGGATGAAATGAGTCAGAGCCTGCGTGAATCTACGAAACGCAACTACGCGTGTGAGTGCGTAAAAAACCCGCACGATGATGCAGATCTGCACTCCCGCAAGTACGCGCGTAGGTGCGTTGACGCGCAACGTGCAGCGTGATGCGTGGCGGCGTGATAATCCTCTAAAGAGCATTTTGCCCTACATCCCTGATTGGAATGGGTGCCGCACTGCCATCTTGTTCTACCTCTTCTTGAGTAATGCTTGCAGAATCTGTTCCCTGATAAATGCAGGATTCGCTTCGAGAGGATATTATGAACACCGGCTTAAGTTTAACAAGCTCAAATCATTTCTTATTCTAATTTCAACGACGCAAATTATGCTGCGTTTCGATTGTCTGGACTAAGCCTTAGGATTTCTTTAAATAAAAATACTAAGTTTTCAGATATCCATTTATTGATAGTTTCAAAATTAGTTCCTATATATTTTTTTTATGGATCTTTAAGGTCAGAAATGAAGGTTTATTATTATTCCGTTTATTTATTTCATTTACATAGACATTCAGATATTATATTTTTAAATACTTAAAAATTAAACATTATACAATATTAAACATCCAGTAAGTATCGGGAACAGGGTCAGGACTCCAGAGAAAGGAACCCATAAGCATTATGTAAATTTTTTTTTTTACTATCTACCTAATGATATATTTGCCAGGATAGGTATTACACTTATGCATGAACATTTAGACAAATCTTAAAAATTACTCTTCATATACGAGTAACTTTGAAAAATATTTAAAAACATTTTTTTTTTTATTAAAAATAGTATACCACTTGTATCGGGCATAGGGTCTAAGCTAAGTCAGGGCTCCAGAGAAAGAAACTTCTTGACTATACGAGCCGAGTCCAGAAGTACCTTTCTCTGGATCAAGCCCTTGATCCAGTCGCCCAAAGACCCTGTTAAGGTGTTATTATTAATATTTTAGACAGGTGGATGATTATGAAAACTCGAGCATTTGATGACCGTGTCATCACCAAGGGTGAACAGAGTAGCCCTGCATCCTTTATTGACGTTGGCACATTGCCACCTCGTTTTTCCGTTCCGTGTGTAATGCTGACCGTATCGATGACCACACCAGCGCAGAATTCGCCCACCTCTGGAGGATTTCTGGAACATTGGCCCTGAAAACGACGTAAAATTGTTTAAATCAATTCAATCAATAAACGTAACCGAGCAGAAAATTACGAGTATTTATTAGAAAGACATTTCTTTAAATCAAGTTTAAATTAAAGTCTTAGGTTAAAAACGCGTGCGGGGCAATCTCGCATGCGTAATTCTCGCAAATGTTCATTTCATACAAGTATTTATTGTATTGCCTGGAATACACACGCATGACCCGTTTTTTTGAGTGTTGAAATTTTCTGCTTGCGGGGCAATTCCGCATGCGTGATGAAATCCGCACGATAATAAATACACTGTTACATTCCTCGACTTTATTTTAGTGACGTTAATTTCGCTGGCTTAGGTACGCTACTCTGGCGGCAGCCTAAACAACATGATTTAAAATATAGGTAGTAAACTAGCTTTTGGCCGCGGTTTCACCCACGTACATAAACTATAGTCTATGTCACTTAGGAATAAAGCAGCGTTCTATCGGTGACAAATTTTAGCCACCGGACCAGTACTTCCAGAGATTACCTCCTACAAACAAACCTTCTTTATAATACTAGTGTAGATAAAACCAATGCGAAAATTCAGACCTTTTTATTGTTAGTTACATGAATTGCTCATAAATATTTTCGACTGGCAAATGGTTATGTGAATTCTTGCATTTAATAATTGAACCATCGTCAAGGGTGAAGAGAATGGCTCTGCATCCCTTATTCATGTGTGTGGAGCACTGCCATCTCGTTTTGCCTTGTTTTCTATAATGTTGACTGAACCGATGACCTGACAAACGAAGTATTCGCCCCCCTCGGGAGGACATCGTGTATATCGGTCCTGGAAAACGTAAATTTAATAAAATTAAATGTTTTCTTGATAGAATAGAATAGAATAGTAATATTTCTTTAGTTTATTATCACTTATTAATAGAATTTTTACAGGTGCATTTGTTGGCACAGTTTGCCTGGGGATCTTTTGCAGCCTATTGCCAAATTCTTTCCACACAAATTTATATAAAGCAAGGGTAAGAAGTACTGGATTTAGGATCCCATCAGGTCCTAGACCTGAAGCTACTTATTATCTAAGAGTGACTCTACGGCATCTAATGACATCTCTCGTTCTTGGGCGGAGGCTACGTGGCCTTCATACCAGGGCCGAGTCTTCTTTTCCGCAGCAGATTCTTGGCCCCAGTAGGCTTTTACCCTGTTGAGCCCTACGGTTTGCTGACATTTCCCGAGGCACTTTTATTGACTAAAACTCATTCCTGTTTCTTCTTTGCACCTTCTTTTCATCTTCTTTGGATGCAAAGAAGATGTTCTTTGCATCATCTTTGCATCTTCTTTGTTTCTTTAGTTTTTTTAGATATAAAGCATCCCTTTTTGGTTTATGTGGCTTTTATCTCTGCCAATAGATATTATATAGATAGCAAAAAATTGTTGTAGCAGAAGGTTTTCTATCAGTAGAATTAAAACACAATAAATTGACGCAAATTTTGTATTACACGTACCGTCAAATAGGGTGAATAGAAACTCAGGGGTGAATAGAAAAAAAACTTCTATATGATATTTTTTTAACTATATCAATTAATTGTTATTCTAAAAAGTCGATGCTTTGTTAGAAACCGATATTATAGTATAAAAGTGAAAATCCAAACTAGAGTTTTGTTTATATTCACCCCTGCGTTTCTATTCACCCCGTTTCACGATATGTCGTGTTTAGGCGAGAGAACATAATAGTACATTATGATAAAAGTGTGTAATGTTAGTGATTACCGTCGAGGCGGTATTTCGACCTGTGATGGCGAGGGTCTTAAGAGAGTCGAGAACGGTAATCATTAATTACTCACGTGTATTATACGACTTTTTCAATACACTTGTGCAGAAAATAACAGTAAAACTAGTTAACTTTTGAAGCGGTACTAATCTGTTTTCATATGCGCGCCCATTTTTTTCTTTCTTTTCCTCGTGGGGGACGACGCGCGCCCATCCTGATACGATAAATGTAATAAAATTATGGCAGAGGAGAGATTGAACAAAAAGGGTAATCACATTATAGCACTATTGCGTAATGGTAATCAAAATGTCACCGTTTGGTAACAAGTGCCTTTATATACATAAGCGCAGTGCAATAAGAGTTACTTTCTGAGCAAGTGTATTGAAAATAATAATAATAATAAATAGGTAGGTGAAGACGTTACAGTCAAATGGTGACAATAAGTAAATACAGAAGTAACATTGACGAGACTTCGAAGTGTCTCAAAAATCATCCTTTTCTTCGACAGGAAAATGATTATGCACATTCCTGTTTTTGATGATTGTACCATAATCGGTGGTAAAGACGATGGCCTTGCATCCTTTATTCATATGGGTGGAGCACTGCCATCTTGTCTTGCCATTCCTTGAGTATTGCTGCCTCAGTCTATGTCCTGATAGTCGGAGAATTCTTCCTCCCCTGGAGGATACTGTAAAAATTGGTCCTAAAAGAAACGGATATTTATTTATTTAAACTAAGAAGAACTTGAAAAATAAAAACAATTAATTAAAACTATGGTCCGAGTGCTCATGCGCTTTTCAAATGCGCAATTATCCAAACGCCTTGTTGACACTTCGCGTGGCCAAAGGCTGGCTTTTACCTTGGTCAGAGATTAAGCATTGCCATACAACGTGGCAATGCCGCCAGTCTTTTGGACACACTTCCAATCGACAGCGATGCAGAGGAATTTTTTGACGTCTATTTTAGGTAAGAAACAGATAATCAGAAATTGAGGGTCGTTGATGGCTTGGCTCGATTTCATTTGGGGCGTCTTGCCTTAAATAATATCCAACATATAATGACATGCGCGCGTGAGAACCTAATGACGGTGTCAGACGATAGAGTTGCTGTAGCTAAATATTATTTAAAATAAAAAAAATATATAAAGAAGAGGAATAAACGCACTTCGACTTTGCAATAAATAGTATTATCTCAAACGTTAATTAAACTTAATAAGTTAAACTAGTTTATATATTATTAAAAATCTTTATTTCTCATCACAATTACAAGTGGTACGAGTATATTCATGTATTTATCATAATTATTCTTTATTGCACACACAACTTTTTTAAAACTGTAGAGTGTGTATATACATACAACAATAATATAGTTTATTTATGTATATTGCCGTGTTTGTGTGTACTGCCGTGCGCGCCCTTGAATTATTTGATAAACCTCGTTTCGCTTGCTACGTTTTTGTGTAGTGTTTCTGAACTTTGTGACTGTACCTATATTGTGTGTCTCTTCTGTCCATTTACTCCTTCTGTGTTATATGTATTGTGCTGGACCTAGTGCAAGTAAACCGTGAGTAGGTACTAGTAACATAGTGACTTTTTATTTCCACGTACCCGCACTCACCGCTGACACATACAAAGACATCTAGCTAAAAAACAATAGAAATAGGGCTGATGACAGAAGCAACAACCAAAACAACCCAAAAGACGAGCTTGACCCAAAATTGGGTTCAATTGACTTGGGTAGATTATTTCCTTAAAAGTGAACCACCGCATCTATCTGTCTGTCTAAACGCGATAAACTCAAAAACCCCTGAACAGATTTACATGCAGTTTTCACCAACAGACAAGGTAACTCATGAGGAGGATTTGGGTGTATAAAACATCAGAATATGTTAAGTATTATACATACATATTTAAATTTTCAATCTTATAGTTTGAACATAAAATATATTTTATAATCGTTAATGTAAGATTGCAAGACTTGGATGTCTTCCTTGGGAATTGGAAAGAAGTGTCTCAAAAGGAAAAGAGTGGAGGAAGGCCTTTGCCCAGCAGTGGGACAGTATGGGCTAGATATAATACCAATAATAATGCAAGAGTAAAAAAATATACAACTAATTAAGGAGTTACAAAAATCAGAACTTTTCTATCTCAAACATCGTCCATGTTTGCGACAGGCGCATGATTATGAAAATTCTTGTTTATGACGATCGTATCGCCAACGGTAAAGATGGTGGCTTTGCATCCCTTATGCTTGTGGGTCGAACAGCGCCATCTTGTTTTACCACTTTTCGAGTATTGCTGTCCGAATCTGTAACCGGACAAACGGAGAATGCGTCTCCCTTGGGAAGATACTGTGAAAACTGGTTCTGAAAAAGATGTAAAACAAGTAAAGTTTAAAGCCTTTCGGTATTTACAAGCTTTTATTTAGTTTCACCTGTCCCAATGTTTGTCTGTAATAAAATGTTGCAAATTAAATTAGACCCATTTCCGGCTTACCGATTGAGCTGAAATTTTGCGTGTAGGTGTAAATCAGATGACAATACAAAATTATTATGACACGAAGCTAATCTGATGGTGGAAACGGAAAGTGGCCGTAGGAACTCGGTAGTTGAACGACACAACCCCATCGAGTTTGAGCTCGTATGATCCGTCCTGACGAGTATTAATTTTACAGGTATTCTGCTCTATAAAAGCTTGCTATAAAAAAAATATTTTCTTTAAAATTTGTTTTCTGAATGAAAATGTTGAAATCAAGGAATTACATGACTTGATTCCGCCATCACCTTTCTACCACCGGACAACCTGATGTACGGCGAAAGTCTACCTTTACGTTGTTAACACCTCTACGGTCCGGATTAAGCGTTTTACCTCGTCGTTTTAAATACCGTGTACATCGAAGGATTGGAACAATTTGCCTGCTGCAGTCTTCCCGTTCCATTAATATTTAGCAGTGAATAGGCTCTTAATAAACTAGTAGGTACAACTTACCATCAACGATTGCATTACTGCTTACCATTACGTGGGATTGCAGTCAAACACTGGTTTATATAGTTTAAAAAAAATACTCTTCGATTTTTGGCTCAATTTCAATGACGCAAAATATGCTAGGGTTTACAAATTTGGTCTTTTAACGCATTGTGAGCTAATACTGTGTTTTAAAGTTATATTAAATAAATTAAAAGAGCTTGTACTTCTTTTACTTTTACAATTCATCATTGAAGGTGTCATCGAAGTTTTCCTGACGCAAGTGAAACTCGTGAAATTACATTTAAAAAAACCAAAATCAGTAAAGAATAAAATTAAAAGTAAAAAGCACTAGTTCGAGTTGGTGAATTTTGTGATCACCAAACGACTTCGAAACCCTCACTCACCACATTTTGAGCAACTGTATTATGCGCATACTTACTTCGCAAACTATTAAGCTTCCTGTGGGACAGGCCTCGCCAAGTGCAGGGCCTTCAAAAACTGTGTTATCTAAATTAATTAATGAAAACAAAATGTTATAGCATCACCCACACTTTGTAACCTTTATTTTTTCTTTAATAAATTATTACTATTATTATAAAATTACATGAATAAAATTATAACACTATGTGCTTGGCCACGCTGGCAGCGAGGTGCGGTAGCGGGAAGGCGCACGATTTGCTTGACCACACTGACAGCGAGGTGCGGTAGCGGGAAGGCGCATAATTTGCTTGGCCACACTGGCAGCGAGGTGCGGGGAGCGGCGGTTGCCATAGCATGGGGTTTCTACTCGAACGCTCGCGCACTTATTGTGGCCACTTGTATGAATAAACAATGGTATGATTTGCCCACGCGCGCCCCGCGTTCAGCAGCCCACACCGCTTCCACTGTGGACTTAAAGTTTGCCCACAAATTTTTATATCAAATTTAATACAAAAAAAACTACCTACAATAAAGTCAAACAATTAAGTGTACTTATGGTTTCAAAAATCGTCCAAATATTCGACAGGCAAATGGTTATGAAAATTCTTATTTTTGATAATCGTATCATCAATAGTGAAGACGGTAGCTTTGCATCCCTTATTCATGTGGGTGGAGCACTGCCATCTGGTCTTACCCCTCTTCGAGTACTGTTGACCAAGTCGGTGACCTGATAATCGAAGAATCCGTCTTCCTCGGGAGGATATCGTAAAAACGGCTCCTGCAAAAAAAAAATCCTAGTGTGAAATGCGGAAACTCTTATTTCAGTGTATTAAACATCTTATCTGGGGTCTGTGCAACACGTTTTTTTCTCCCATTCTGTTCTGTCACTCGTCATGCTAGCACTAACTTCCTTTTCTTCACACCATTCATCTTTCCTTTGCCGGCCTTTCCCTCTCCATCCATCCACATGTATACTCATAACTCTTTTAGTAACATGCATTTAATTCCTCCTTCATTGAGCTATGTAGATATAGTGTCAAAATATATTTAAAATCTAAATAGACGCGCTGTGACAAATCAGGCTCGTAAGAAAAAACAAACTAGTGCGCCACACCATCAACGATTGCACCACTGCTTACTATCAGGTGGGATCGCGATAGTGTAAAGAGATATCAGCAAACCATAGCTGTCCAGTAGGGCTATAGGGATTTTCTAAAAAGGAAACCCGAAATTCTAAAGGGAAAATGAAGGAAAATATGTGTGGTTTTCGTCAGTAAAAGTCTGACACGCCTTTCCACTCCGTCCTGGAGCAAGAGAAGTCAGTAGATGATTTCCAATTTAAAAAAAATGTTCATAGAATTTTTAATTTTAACGTACGAAATTCTAAAAAAATACCATTGTTTTAGCCGAAAGACTTCCAATGCTGAATATAGGTCTCCCCTAAGTGTCGCCACAATAAACAGTCCTGTGTGTCTCGCATCTATCAAATTCTCGACATCGTTCCACCGTGTGGGAAGGAAAAATTAAAAGTTAAGGAGCAAAATAACTTGTTTTTAATAGTCAAAAATACAACACCTATAGGTACATACTTGTTTAGTATTTATAAAAGTGAACATTTAAATGTATTAATTTTTAATTATTATTGTATTAATTAGAAACAACAAACAGCTACATTATACGATATTAAAAATATTATTACAAAGATATCTTAAATAATAATATAGCCCACAGCGCTTTTCACGGATTACCATTAATGAATGGACTTAAAAAGGCTAGGATAAAAGCTGCATGCATGACAATTACATAACTTATTATAATAAATACAAAAACAGAATAAGTAAAGAGTTGCACTAATAAAAAACAAAATAAAACTTAAAATTATAAAACGTCAATGAAAGCGTTCGAGTGTCTCATACAAAAGTCTTCGAAACTGTTATATCATCATCATCAGCCTTTTTAATGTTTGGGAACATTAAAAAGGTTGATGGTGATGCTGCTGGGACTCAGGCCTCCTCTCTAGGAGAGGAAATAGGCCGATATCCACCATGCGGGCCCAGGGCGGATTGGTGGATTGTTAAACTGTTATATGATGTACTCGTATGTATATATTATTATTTATCAATGTGTTCAAACTCAATATTATATGGTAGTGCTCTTCGCCGGATTGATTAATGCTGGCCAGTATTAGATCAAAAGGTACCTGTTGAAAATTGGTTACTTCTAGGCAAGCATGCTCCATTGTCGGCCACATTATCGCTTACTATCAGGTAGATAGTGTTATATAGGGTTAGATGGTGGTCAAACGCGAGCCTATCAATAAATAAAAGAAAATAGAAAACCCGCACGCACCTGTCGTCTATGAACAGTTCTCGTTACACAGTACATTGTTCAGGTCGATACAGTCAAAATTTCTATCTCCAATATTATATAAGGTCATTGCTTTTAACTGTTTGGGTCAAAAGTTTGTATTTACTGAGCAACTGATCATACGGCAAACACGCCCTGTGACATATATAATGCATTGCACGAAGAAGTCTGCGCTGTACATTTTCAAACATATCAATATATTCTTTATAGTATGAGGTCCAAATGAGAACAGTGTATTCAAGCTGAGAGTGGACTAGCGTTTTATATAGGCAGAGGTGCGAAGAGGACTGTTTGAAATCATGAGTGGATCTCATTATAAACCCATACATCTTGTATGCCTTATTAATGATTTGCTCGATATGTTAGTCTAAGCAAAACTTCTAGAGCCAAGCATGTTGCTTAGGTCATGTGCCGAGTTTATTTTATTTAATACCACATAAAGAGTACGACAAAAAATAAAATATACATAGTTACACTTGGAAATGCTTAGAAAGAGCTTACTTCAAGAACAATAGTCCGTTAGTCTGTCCAAGTCCTCTTGGAGAAGATAAGCAATCCTGTACGTTTCGAATCGGTCTATATACCTTGAAATCATCCGCATAAAAGATGACCGAGAATAGAGCCTTGAGGGTCTCCAAAGGTAACATGAAAAGCATTAGAGTGGTAACCGTTGATTATAACCCATTGACAGCGATTAGTGATGTCAGAAACAAACCATCGCAATAAGTTACCACGAATAGCATTTCAGGTTATTCGGTTCAACAGTAATTCATGATACACCTTGTCGAAAGCTTGCTGACAGTGCGTGACTACTGCATCAACCTGTATACTTTTAACCATCTTTTAAATAAATCACTAGCGATCACCGATAAATCAGTTATAATTGCGCTTATTTTCAACAGGCAAATGGTTATGCGAATTGTGAGTTTTGATGATCATATGTTCATCACCAACGGTAAAGACATAAGCTCTGCATCCCTGACGCCTGTGTGTCGAACACCGCCATCTTGTTTTACCGTTCCTTGAGTATTGCTGTCCAAATCTGAAACCCGACAGCCGGAGAATCAATCCTCTTTGTATTGGCATTCCGAAAAATGCTCCTGAAAATAACGTAAAATAAGTAAATTTTATGTTTCGTGACTCGACTTCAGTGACGGAAATTACACTGCAACATGCTTTTAAACAAATGAAATTACAAAACTATAAGTTTAGATACAACTTGTTTTTAGGAGTTTTTCAAAACATGTTTTTTAATTTAGATGTCATAACAGGAAGAAGGATTGGCCGTGGAGTGGCGACCACGTACCGGAAGACGCAGCGTTGGAAGGCCTCCAACAAGGTGGACCGACGACCTGGTCAGGGTCGCGGGAATCCGATGGATGCGTGACGCACAGGACCGGTCGTTGTGGCGACGCTTGGGGGAGGCCTATGTCCAGCAGTGGACGTCTTTCGGCTGATATGATGAACAGGAAGAAATTCCGATGTCTTTAAAAACAAACACAAATTCGACATGCTAATGGTTATGAAAATTCATATTTTTGACGATTATATCATGATCAATGGTGAAAACGTTGGCTTTGCAATCCTTATGTGTCGAACACCGCCATCTTGTTTTTCCACCCCTTGCGTAATGCTGTCTGAATCTTTGTCCTGACAATATAAGAATCTGTCTACCTTTTCTGCTCCTCGTAATAACTGCACCTGAAAATGAGGTGAAATGTGCAAGATTTTATTTAAGGGTCATTCATTTTCTAGGTATCTTACTTTTAATTCGTTCGTCCGACCTCCTTATGTACCTACCCGTGGACTGAATTCTCTTATGGACGCGTCCGGAGGAGGCCCAGTCTCCGGGACAGTACATCTTGAGAAGCGGGTAAAGACTCTCCAATAGGTATTGTATGCCTAAAAGGGGTCTCGTTGTTCTCATGACAATATCCTTTTGGCAGAACGCACCGCCACGTGTCTCTCTGAATGTAGCAGAGGACAGTGTGTTTTGGGCGCGGTGTGCATTAAACCTGCCGCCGTACAGGCTTTTTATTCGTAATACTAGCTCATCATGCTGCTTGATGAGGTCGGCAAGTTCTTTGAAGGAGTAATTATAGATTGCCTTATGCGTCTGCTGAGGGTAAGGCCGAAAAGCCAGTGTGGCTTTCACAGTGTGGTTTCAATGGTGGAAGTCATCATGTGTATGCAAGCCTTTACGATGAGGGATGCGGTATCTCGGTGTCTACGTAGTGTCACTTGACACACTCTGGTACTACCGGACCTTACCTTTATCACGTAGTTTACAGGGACATCATCTACCCCTACCTACAACGACCGTCACCGAGGAGATCCCACAGGGGTCGATTCTGCTGGACATCAGTTACTATTTGGTGGTGTGCGGTGGAATGTCACATCAAGCGACGACTGAATCAGTAATACAGGGGATTACGCCAATCATTGAGAAGATTCGGCAATTGGGACTTTTGCAGTCTTAACGAAAAGTGCAATAACTAGGTTAAACCTGATTTCGAGAAAAACGCGGTTAAAGATTTTTATTTTGTTTTGTTTATATCGAGTTGAAACAATGTAGAGAATATTACGTGATACTTAATGTTTGTTCCCGCATTTATTTCCGCTATAATGTTAAGTATTACTACTATTTAGAAAAAATGATTACTAGTCATAACCGTAATAAGTAACCTATTTATTGCACTAATGGTTAGGAAACAGATATGACGCATTTTTACGTAGCAATGTTTTTTTTTTTTAATTTATTTTATTTATTTATTTATTTATTGCCAATTTACACTAGCAGTAAAGTAACCACACATATAAATTATAGGCACATAATAATAATTAAGATTAAATCACATAAAATTAATAATAATGATAATTAAAATGAAAAACATGTCACAAAAAAAACGAAAAAAAGTAAAAATAATTATGTCATAAATAATAATCATAAAAAAGTCAAAATGAACGATGTAAATAATAATAATTATTATTTTATCGACAATTATAATTGTAAAATATGGAAAAATGACATTTAGCTATTGAGCTGGGAGTGGCTATGGACTCCAGGTAACGAGTCGCAGTGTTCAGGAGTTCAATTTCAGCACTTGCGAAGATGTCCATAGTCGCGTCATACAATAAAGTGTTGTTGATGTGGGTAAGGGCTAGATACACGGGACTGGTTTTGCAGGTTATAGTACAGGCTCGTGGTATGAAAAATAGAGGGCGATGACGTGGGCGTAGCGTATGCCTGATGGGAAGTGGAATGTTAAAGGAGATGTATTCAAATAACGAAGAATTGAAGTGGGAACCCCGAATTAGGCGAATGAAATATTTAACCACATAAAGATTTCTTCTTACTTCCAAGCTTCACCATACCTAGCACGAATAGTGTCGGGTACATATATGGGTAGTAACCATATAATTTTAGGTAGAGGTACCGAACAAAAGACTTTTGAACTCTTTCAATGGCCAGTGTATAGCATTTTTCATGTGGGTTCCAAATTACACAATTGGTTTCAAGTAAGCTACGGATGTATGAGTTGTATAATATAGAGATAGCTTGTCGATTGTTGAAAATTTTTGCCTGGCGCAATACAAAACCCAAATTCTTACGGGATCTGTTACAGGTCTGTATGATGTGCTGGTTAAAGGAGAGGTGCGGATCAAAATTAGTACCCAGATCACGAACTGTTGAAACACGTTTCAAGGGCTCATTATTGAGAGTGTAGGTGTTGTTTATGGGATGTGTGGCCTTTGAAAATGTCATAACCGCACATTTTTGATGAACTGTTTCCTAACCAAAGATGCATTAACCCTTCAGATACCGTCAATTAGAGACACAATAGTAAGACAATAGATGCGCGGCCACCGGTGGTCGCTTGGGGATTCATGAATTAAGTTTCTTATTTATTGCGGTTTTCATTAGTAAGAGACAAGTTTAAAACGACATTGTTGTAATTTGTTACTATTAGAAAAACAGAGCATTTTATCTTAAATATGAATTAATAGAAGCTTTCAAAATTTTATTTTTCTTCCTCACACCAATCTAATATCTATTCGCATCAAGACACTTTTGAAACTAGACAACCGTTATTCATGCCAGATTTTTTGCAGACAACTCTATATCATCGTATTTGTAATGAAACAGCGTTTATTTTGATATACAATTTATTTATTGAAATGGAGATAATGAGTATTGACTACGTGTTTATACTTGGTAACTTACTTATGCTAGGAAATAAATAGGCAACCCAACGTTTTTATATACTTATGCTTAAATTATTATATATGTATTAAATTTATTCGTTAAACACACGGGTGCATTTAAAAAAAGTCAATTTTCAATTTTTTATTTATAATAGATTTGCCAGGAATTTCTTATTCAACCCTTACATTATTTAATATATTAGATTTGATATACAATACTTTTCATCCAATAAAGATCTCAAGAGTCTAAGATCCGATTAAGAACGACTTTGACCGATCTGGGTCAAGGTCTTAATTTATTAAAAAGTAACTAGTTTTTGCCAGCGGCTTCGCCAGCATACATAAAATATAGCCTATGCCACTCAAGAATAAAGCTGTCTATTGGTTTTGGTAAAATTTTTGCATTCTCAGAGATTACTTTCTACAAACAAAAAAAAAAACATACAAAATTTGCGTGAAAGGGTAACAAACATACATCCAGTCATACAAACTTTCGCCGTCTGTAAGAGCTTGCTCTTTGTCTTGTTGATATTCCTCTCTGGATTCCGTGTATCGTGACTTATGTTAATTTTTGAATAAATAGGTCACAGTTTTCCTGAGAACAACCAATATGTGATTTAAAGAGAGCACCTTATTCACGTTCTTCATGCCCGAGATGAGCAAAGGAAATATTCATTTCTTTAACAACCTTTCGATATGTTTCTAAAGAGATTTGCTTATTGGGATATTTATCAATGAAGCATTGATGCATCATTGTTACGTTGATGTCACTCGGCAAATAAAGTCTATTAGGGGCATGTTTCCCACTGCAATGTGAAATTGTTGGATTAAAACTTTGTATATGGTCTTTGATTACGTTTCTGTCTATGACCTTTTTGCGTTTGTATGATCCTCGTTTATCTTTTTGATTATCAACTTCCTTACTGAGTGCCGAGAGAATATGTCTGTCATTTTGTGGGTTGTAACCAAGTGTTGTTAGAAAAAAAGTTTTGCAAACATCAATTTTTTCGTCTTTGACTTGAAATTGATAGTAATACGAAACATTTCTTTTATTCCTATTTCGATCTTCCTTAGTGGTTCTTGTTTTAATTTGCTTCGGTTCAACTAGTCCTTTAATGAATATACCTCTAGACTCCCAATTTAAACTTACGTACTGATCATGTATCTCTCTTCTAATTTCTTCAGAAATCTTAGTTGTGCATTTTTTACGACATTTACTATCACACGGTGGTTTCAGTGACAGCTTTTCATCAGCATTTTCTTTTTTTTGTCTTTGTCGATCCGCAAAGGATACATCAAATCTACGTCTTTTCCTTGGCAAGCCTGATTTAGTCAGTCCTTTTTCATTCTCAGGTATTACGCATTCCTCTACTTCACTATTTTCACATTTAGTCTCCTCATGATCAATCTCTCCACGTTCAGTTTCCTCGCGTTCGATCCCCCCACAATCAGTCTCCTCACGTTCAATCTCCCCACGATCATGATCAACTTCCTCACGATCAGCCTTTTCACGTCTAGTCTCTTTATGTTCAAGTAAATTTCTTTTAATACAAATTGATGAATTAAGATCAAAATTTGAAAGTATAAATTCAGGACAGTAGTCTTTATCAATGACATTGTCGTCGAAATCTTCAAAATAATTTACAGCTCTGTTAATGTCGTCATATTCTTCATCAATCTTTGGAATCAGCTGGTGGTTGGTAAGTTCAAATGGTTCAAAAACATGTGGTTTTGGGGTTTGATGTTGCGGTATAGCCAAAAAAAGAATCTTGTCTCCTTTCGACATGATGGTGCCTGAAAAAAGAAATATTTTGCTTAGGGACAAAAAATCTCGTGGTAGAAGAACATACTGGTTATTTTATGTTTACATGTCACGGTTTATTACAAAAAGAATGGCTAGAACGTCAAGCGGAATGTGCATATAAGAAATAACTTGCTACGTCTCCTAACATCCACTAAATGGGGGGTGTCTCCCCAAGTTCTGCGAACAGCTGGGATGGCGCTCTCCTTCTCCGCTGGTGAATATGCCTGTCCAGTATGGTGTTGCTCCGCCCACTCGAACTTAGAGGATACAAGACTTAACGAGATATGCCGAATTACCACTGGTTGCTTTAAACCGACTCCGATACGAATGTTGTATCCACTAATCGGCGTTGCGCCCCCAGAAATTCTCAGGGCTGTGGCTAGCCGCATAGAATAGGCGAAAGCCTCGCCATCCAATGCACAATTATAGCTCGGTGCCTCTGAGACTTAAGTCGTAAAAGTTTTGTGCAAGCGTGAGCCCATCTCAAAGTAACACCATCTTGGAGAGATGCGACCTCTGGCGGACGAAGTTTAAACCTCCTGATGATTTTATCGAGCCGTCGCGTCGGAGAGCTTCTCTCATAGATACGTGTTGCTATGGCCAACCTGGAAAACTCTAAAGACTCCGCACCAGATTGGGCGCAGCAAAGACATCTGCACAAGTAGGGGTTCTCGGATGTTTCTAAATTTGTGTAACACTAATCCAGTAAAAACCTCTGAAAATCTGCTATTTTGCATGAAATTTAGCATGTCGTTAAATTTCATGCATTCATAATTTACTCAAAAATTTAAAAAGTCAAAAAAGTTAAACTATAGAAGCCTTGCAAATTTTATTAAGATTCTAAATGACGACAATTGTTTTTCAAAAACATTTCACACAAATCAGGGAATTACCGAATACTAACAGAGTTTTCAGTTGTTATCTCTCTTTTTTTACGTTGCCTTTTTATCAAACATCGCATTGGATTGCGTTAGATGAAGCAACAAGCTTCTAACCATGCTCGATGTTGACGATAAGCGAGTGGAAAAGCAGCCTCTTAATATGGTCCTCGGAACGCACCGCTATCCTCGACAGCCAGTGGAACTTCGATTAGACTAAAGTGGCTCCTGTACAATCTAGCGGGCTCAGATGCTTCATGCGTTCCAAGGCCCCTTACGGGGCTCCGGTGTGATTGAAATAGTTGCGGAACCGACCGGTCCGCCAGCTGAACGCTTCCAAACGCGTCATAGCCATACGGATGATACGGGGAATCCGCAAGTTCTTCTACAAGAGGTCGAACCGGAATCAAGATTACTCGTAGATACGATCTTATTTTTTTTTAAGATACCTTAAGGACATCAGCGAAAATAAAACATGAGTAAAATAACCTGTTTTAATAGTTAAAATTACAACGTATAAAGGTACTTGTTTAGAAAGAAGAAAGAAAAACAGTTTATTTATGCAAATAAAGATGCAATCTTAAAACTAGTTAACAAACATAACATAACATCAGTCGCTAGTGAAGATATGCGTCACATCCACGCAAAATGGTCGAACGCTCAGCATAACGCTGCGGCGTCACGCATAATACGATGAGCTCATAGCCGGCGCTGGTTTTCAACGTAGGCCGGTCGCTGTGTCGACATAAGGATGACGTTTAAGAATGATAGAAGTGAACCTCGACAAAATTCGACATGCTAATGGTTATGAAAATTCATATTTTTGACTATTACACCATCGTCAATGGTGAAAAGGTTAGCTCTACAACTCTTATGTGTCGAACACCGCCATCTTGTTTTTCCACCCCTCTCGTATTGCGGTCTGAACCTGTGTCCCGACAATATAAGAACCCGTCCACCTTGTCTGCCCATCGTAATAACTGCTTCTGCAAATGATGTGAAATGTGCAAGCTTTTATTTAAAGGTCATTCATTTTCAGTCTCACTTTTGTATCGTTTGTGCGGAAGCCATACACATTCATTGTGTGTACAGCTAAGGAGTGGAATTCCCTGCCGGAGTCTGTGTTTCCTGATGGCTACAACCCAGGATTTTTTAAATCACGTGTTCACGAGTGTCACGTGAATCACGAGTGAATAGGTTACTTCTAGGTAAGCGCGCTCCATCGTCGACCGCATCGTCGTTTTCCATCAGGTGAGATAGCGGTCAAGCACAAACCTATCAAAAATAAATAAAAATCTAAATAAGCCAAAACTGGATAGGTATTTTAATAGGCATTCTAAGGTTACGTCTCTGACCTCCGACCTCCATCATCAAACCAGCTTGATAACGTCGGCATGTATGTATGTGAGTATGTAAAACGATAGGTCACATATAAGTATGTATTAGTAAAGTATACATCCGTAAAGCGTTTAAGATCCCAGCCGCAGCCAAAAAATGTGCTGCTGACCTTGAACGCCTGAGCAGATCTCCATAAATTGTATCTAAGAACCATCTCGGTAACGTCAGCTTTCAAATAAAAAAAAACCGCATCCAAATCGGTCCATTCGCTTAGGCGCTATGATGCTACAGACAGACACACAGACACCCTAAAGTTATAACACCCTTCTTTTTTGTCGGGGGTTCTTTTATATCTGACGGATAGGGCCGTCATCTATCCAAGTCACCGAGGAGATTCCACAGGGATCACTTCTGTGGAATATCAGTTTCGACTAGGTGCTGTGCAGTGGAACGTTGCGTCAGGCGGCGGCTGAGGTGGTCCTGCATAAGTTTAAGCCTCAATGGAACGCGCTTTTAAACAAATAAAATTACGACACTATAAGTTTGCACACAACTTATTCTTAATAGTTATCATGTTTACTAATTTATAAGTCATAATAGGAAGAAATTCCAGTATCATTGAAAACGCCTTCGACTGGCGAATGGTTATGAAAATTCATATTTTTGACAATTGTATTGTCATCAATGGTGAAAACGTTGGCTTTGCATCCCTTATTCATATGCGTCGAACACCGCCATCTTGTTTTTCCGCCCCTCGAGTACTGCTGTCTGAGTCTGTGTCCTGACAATATAAGAATCCGTCCTCCTTGGGCAGACGTCGTAAAAACTGCTCCTGAAAATGATGTGAAAAGTACAAAATTCAATTTAAGGGTTATTTTCTGTCTCACTTTTGTTCCACTCGTCTGACCTTCTCGTGTGCCCGTTGACTAAAGTTCCCTAATGGACGCGTCTGGAGGAAGGATTAATCTTTGAGACTGTGAACCCAGAGAGGCGTGCAACGATTCTCCAGTAGTTTGTGTGCCTAAGACCCTCGTCTCGTTGTCTACATGTCAACATTTTGTCGGCAAAACGCTCCACCAAGTAATCCTCTGACTGTAGCAGAAGGCACTGTGGCGAGCTCGGTGAATTCTAAACCTGCCGCTAGGCAAGCATGAAGAAGTCTGGTCTCTGTTTGCATATCGGTCCATCGTTTTTGAAGAGTAATTGTAGACCGCCACTACAGGCAACTGTGTGGGCTCAACGGTGGCCACCAACATGCGCGTGCAAGCCCTCACGATAAGGAATGCTGTGTCTCGGGGTAGGGTCGTGTTAGCATTGGCGATATCAAGAGACACCGCTTGACATCACCAATGCTTTCAATACTCTGCCATAGAGTTGGATTGAGGAGACATTCCGCTATTATCAGATGCCTATGTTGCGTGGTTTAGGCTTATCTGACAGACAGGGCCGTCACCTACCGTGGTCATCGTCAAGATCCTACAGGAATCGAATCGAGGCTGTTTTTAAGGGACATCGGTTACGACTAAGCTAGGTCGCATCAGGCGGCCGGCGGCTGAATTAATGACATCTTGGGTTGCGACAGTCGTTTAGAAGATCCGGTAATTGGTCTTAAAGTGGCTCTGCGTAAGTCCGAGGCCAGGCGTCTCTTCACAGTCCTCGGAACGCGCTGCCATCACCGGGATCCCAAATAATGGAAGTACCTGGGACTAGTGGGACTCGTCCTCGACAGCTCCTTAAGCAGCTTCTGTCCTATCTAGCGGGCTCAGACGCCGCTTACCGGAGGCTCTTTTCGTACGGGATCGTACGTTCCATGACCCTTTACGAGGTCCAGTGTGGGTGTGGCCGTTGCGGAAGCGATTGGTCCGCATGCTGAGCGCTTTCAAACGGATCATGATTAATCAATGGCACGGGGGTATCGCATGGTCCAATGGTTTTTTGCAAGGCGACGACTTTAAGATTATAGAGAAACTTAAAATTGATTATTTTTATTTTTGAAATACGAGGAGCCCTAAAAAGGACAATTTAAAACTTGACTAAAATAACCAGCTGCATGTTAATTTGAATTTTTATATTAGACAATATTAATAATTATGATAGGTATACAGTAATAATTATGATAGGTATGACAGGTAAATAAATAAATAAATAAATAAATAAAAGGTTTTAATATTTAAAAATACAATTTGTAGAACTTGTTTAGAATTTATACAAATAAAAAAGTTTAAATGTCTCAATAACCGAGGTTATTTTCGACAGGTAAATGGTTATGGTTATTCTTGGCTTTGACGATCGTATGGTCATCGCCAACAGTAAAGACATATGCTCTGCATCCCTTGCGCGTGTGTGTCGAACAGCGCCATCTTGTTTTACCGCTTCTTGAGTATTGCTGGCCGAATCTGTAACCCGACAATTTAAGAATCCATCCTCCGTGGAGTGCCCTTTCAAAAATTGGTCCTAAAAACGACGTAAAATTAGCAAAATTTACGTTCTTTAATACAATTTCAGTGACGCAAATTACACTGGGTTATGCTCGTCTGGCCTCAACGCAACTACGCTTTTACATTTTGAGAAAGTTTGTCATTGCAGCCGAGGCGGAAATCAGCCGAGCTGTAGACGAGGGTGTTGTGGAGCCGAAGGCTGCAGTGACAAAATTCCACATAAATCAAACGACGTTTTTCAATATACTTACGAAGATATAAACAAATAAAAATATAAACCCAAGACGCGTGACTCGTAGGGGACTTGCCACGCCCATCCTGATACTATAAATGTATTGTGGCAGCGGCGAGCGCACGTATCTACTTTTCCGCAATAGTAAATTGCATGTCTGAAAGCGGTAGTGTATTGAAAATGAAATTACAACACTATAAGTTTCCACAAAGCATGTTCTTACAAAAAATAATTTTACAGTCATAATAGTGAAAAATTCAGCTGTCTTAATAATTGAACATGCTTTCGTCGACAGGCGAATGGTTATGAAAATTCATATTTTTGACAATTATATCGTTATCAATGGTGAAAACGTTGGCTCTGCATCCCTTATTCACATGCGTCGAACACCGCCATCTTGTTTTTCCGCCCCTCGAGTACTGCTGACTGAATCTGTGTCCTGACAATATAAGAATCCGTCCTCCTTGAGTAGACATCGTAAAAATTGCTCCTAGAAATGATGTGAAAAGTACAAAATTAAATTTAAAAAAAACTTAGACTGGTGTTTAACGGTGCCCTCGCCGCCGCCGCTGCGATTCCGATCCCGATTTCCGGCCTCCGTAGACGCGGGCTCGCGGGCTCGCTCGCGGACAGCGAGCCATGGGTAGCTCGCTGTCCGACCGTCCGGTAACTGTCCGGACCGAGCCAAAAACGTCGACGGCGCGCTCTGTTCCCGCGCGCCTCAATGAGTTGTCAGCAACAGGAGGGGCCCAGCTGGGTCGAAGCCTACTGGGGCCAGGGTTATCCGAAAGGAAGCTCGAGCCTTGGATCCTTCTAGCCTTCAAGGGTGAGAACGGGGTGGGTTTTTAATCAGTAAGAGTCTGACACTAACTCCCGCTCCACGAGCCAAGAGCGAGGGTTGTCATAAGATGATTTTTACCCACCGTAAAAAAAAAGATTGGTTTGGGACATCGAACCTAACAGACGAATGACGCGATCTGCATGCGAAGGCGGCGTGCCAATATAATTATGCCATCGGCAGCAGGAAGCGGAGACGCGGGCTTGGCTGTTCAGTGCATCGCGGACATTCGCTTCCACGGACACCGCCGCGACGGACGACACTCTCGAATCTTATACATTAATTAGTGTTTGTCTGGGACAGTTATATTTTTGAAATATTTGTTTAACGGCAACAGCACTTATAAAGGTACAGTTCACGTGTTTTCACCACCAACCCCAACAACTGGAGTTCCCAGTTCAGAGTGTGTTATGGGACACGTCCGGGGAAAAGGTAAATCTTTGGGATGGTGTACCCTGAGAGGTGGGCAGTAGTAGCAGTGTGTAAGTGGTCTCGTTGTCCACATGATAATATTTTATCGGCGGAACGCTCCACCACGTGTCCCTCTGAATGTGCAGAAAGCACTGTGGTGAGTTCGGAGTGCCAGTGTAACCCAGCCACCGAGCAGGCAGAAGGAAGCCTTATCGCCCTGCTGACTCTTTTTTTACAGATTGGCCCATCGTGCTGCTTGATGAGGTGGGCAAGCTCTTTGGAAGCGTAATTGCAGACCGTCTCGTCAATTCTCTCGTCAGACATCTATGTGGGTGGGCCGGATCTGGCGAAGAGCTAGTTTAGCATCCAGAAGAGACGCTCCAAGGAGGCGCCACCATGCGCGTGCAAGAACGCACGATGAGGGACGTGGTATCTCGGGGTAGGGTCGTCTTGGCGGTGTGTCTTGACATCGCTAATACCTTCAATACCCTGCCCTAGAATTATACTTATAAGCATTGGGGAGGCACTCCGGTATTGTACGAGTATATCTACCTCTGTTGCGTGGTCTACGCTTATCTGGCAGAGCCGTCACGTCATCTGGGTATCGGGAAGATTCCAATCAAGGCTGCTTGGCTGCTTCTGTGGGATATCGTTTTTTACTCTTTTTTTGTTGTTTTTATTATTATTTTATGTTGTGGTATATTGTATTGCTTGCTCTGAATAAATGCTATTCTATTCTTTTACGACTAGATGCTGCGTGATTCGACTCTTTAGTCGCTTCAGGCGGCGACTGAATTAGTAACACCCAGGGTTACGACAGTGGTTTAAAAAATTTGCCTATTAGAACTTATGGCGACCCTACACAAGTCTGAGGTCAGGTGTCTTTTCACGGTTCTCGGAACGTGCCGCCATTACAGGGATCCCAAATCCGTTATTTGGGATGATGGCAAGTACGTGCTCGAAAGCCGGTGGAACATTGCGAAGAATTTGCGACGTCTGGCTACTAGACTGGAGCGGCCTAGGGCCATCAAAAATCATCAAAATTTACGGTCCTTAATACAACTTCAGTGACGCAAATTACGCTGGTCTAGTCTCAACGCAACTGCGCTTTTAAAAAATAAGTACCTACTACATTGTGATACAAGAAGAGAAAGTTTGTCATTACGACCGAGGCGGAATTTAGCCGAGTCGTAGGCGAGAGTTACCGAGCCGAAGCCTGCAGTCATAAATTTCTACGTGTATCAAATGACGTTTTTCAACATACTTACGAAGATAAAAATAAATGGAGTTGGGGGTCGCGGCGCGCCTAGTCTGACATTAGAAAGTATTAGGGCGCGGGCAAGCACGCGTACTTTTTCGCACTAGTGCGAAAAACAATAAATTGCATACTTAAAAGCGGTAGTGTATTGAAAATTAAATTACAACACTAAGTTTTCACATAGCTTGTTCTAATAATAATTTAGTAGTTATCATCATCTTCCTGCCCTTATCCCGTTTTATTTGGGGTCGGCGCAACACGTTTTTTTCTTCCATTCTGTCCTGTCACTCGTTAGTCATAATAGCGAAATAATCAGCTGTCTTCAAAAATAGTACATGCTTTCTTCGACAGGCGAATGGTTATGAAAATTCATATGTTTGATAATTATATCATCATCACTAGTGAAAACGCTGGCTCTGCATCCCCTATTCTTGTGGGTCGAACACCGCCATCTTGTTTTACCGTTCATTGAGTAGTGCTGGCAGAACCTGTGTCCTGATAATCGAAGAATCCGTTTTCCTTTGACGTTCATCGCAAAAACTGCTTCTGAAAACAATGCAAAACGTGCAAACTCTTATTTGTGGAAACACTTTTGTTACGCTCATTAGACCAGAATCTTACCTGAAAAGTATACTACATAGACTTTTAAGTGTGCAGTATACTTATCGCTTATAACAGTGCTGGGGTTTTGAAAGCAGTGGTGGCCGAGTGGTAACGGAACTTACGAGTATTGTAGGTAGCGAGATCAAACCCAGCCAGGAGCATTACTTTGTGTAATTTATTTCATCACTCCCTAAACGGTGAAGGAAAACATCGTAAGGAAACCGGCACGTCTTAAAACCAAAAATTTGAGGACATGTGACACCCACCAACCCGCACTGGCCCGCGTGATGGATTACGGCCCATTCCCTCCACTAGAGAGAAGGCCTGACTCCCAACAGTGAGAACATTATAAGGCCGACTATCTGCTATGCTATAGATTTTAAGACGGGCCTGTAAGAACAGTAGCCCTAGCTCAGACAAATGACTTTGACTGTCGTGGCTACGAATGACTTTTCAAGCTAATTATAAAATAATACATTTTGTAATTAGCTACGTTGGTGGCAGATCATCCAACCCACCATCTGGAGACCTTTTTGAGAGAGGACTTTTGCCGAAAGGTGTCGTGTATCGACGTATCAGAGGACGGCTACGCGACACCACACATCGGAACAAGTTTTGTTGTCATGATATGTATTAGTTTATTATTTTATAAGATTACTAGCTATTCCGCCCGCGGCTTCGCCCGTGTGGACTACAGTTTATATCGCGCGGGCAGAGACTCGTGCTCAGCAGTGGAATTATAGGTAGCCTATGTGTTATTCCAGTGTCTCTTCTACCTACCTACCAAATTTGATCTAAATCCGTTCAGTAGTTTTTGCGTGAAAGCGTAACAGACAGACAGACAGAGTTACTTTCGCATTTATAATATTAGTAGGGATTTTATGTAGTTTTTCTATGGACCTCCGATGCCTGAAAATAAGTGGTGATTATTATTATTAATACGTTTGGTGTCAAAGATGCCTTTATGAAATAATAACACTTAGGTAAAGTTTGTACACGCATTGTTTTTGAAGCAAATTTACAGAGTAAAACAACTAAGTACATGATTAATTATTTTAGGACTTTGACTAGTAAAGAATCTTAAATGACTTAATAATCGCCAACATTAACAGGATAATGATTATGATAATTTTTGTTAATGACGATCGTATCGTCAACGTCATTGGTGAAGACGATGGCCTTGCATCCCTTGTTCATATGCGTTGAACATCTCCATCTTGTTTTACCGTTATTTGAATAATGCAATCCAAGTCTGTGGCCCGACAATCGAAGAATACGGCTCCCACGGGCGGAGAATGTGAAAACTGGATCTGAAAAAGACGTAAAATTCTTCTTAGCTCAATTTCAGTTACGCAAATAACGCTGTAACCCAGCTCACTCCAACTGACCTCAACGCCACTTGATTTGATATTAATGTTATTAACTTTCATATAATTGTAATATACTTTAATATGAACGATATTAAAGTATATTACAATTATATTAAAAGTTCATCTCAGCTATATGATGTACTGGTAAGAGACACAATTACTCATATTGAAAATGATTTTAATTAAAAAAAAAACTATAGTAAAATATAAAATAAAAAATAAATTACCTTCCTGGGACCGTCGAATAATAAATAAAATTAACATTGATTGATTAATTAAATAAAATTAAAACTCATAAAATTGCACGTAATTTATTTTTGGAGTAAAAAAAAAATCTAAATAAAAAAAATTAACAAGAATTTATAATACTTGGAATTATGTCAGAAAAATTGTTCTTATTTTCAGTAGGCGCATGATTATGCAAACGCTTTGTTTGCACAATCGTGTCATCATCTAGTGTAAAAACGATGGCCTTACATCCCTTATTCATGTGTGTGGAGCACTGCCATCTTGTCTTACCACTCTTGGAGTAATGCAGTCTGTACCTATATCCTGATAATACAAGAATCCTCCTACCACGAGAGGAAACTTCAAAGTTAACATCTGAAAACAACAGAAGGTATGTTAACTCTTTTTATAAGTTCAAGATCACATTATAAGAAAAAAAAATACATAATTATATAATAGCAAAATTAAAAATTTTAATACACCCCCTATGCATGACTATAAAAAGAAAAAGAACTGGTTAAGTCGGGTCTAATGAGCCCAAACTCGACGTGTTTACTAGAAGGCATTCCAGGATTCCATTAGCCACCTCCTACTTCTAGCATCAGGTTCTCGTCATCATGAAAAATGTTTAGAACTAGTTAAGACGAATCTAATGAGCCCAAACTTGATGTGTTTACTAGAAAGCATTCCAGGGTTCCATCAGCCACTTCCCAGTTCATCAGGTCATCAGGTCTTCGTCATCAGGTTTTCATCGTCATGAGGAAAGAACAGAACTGTTTTTAAGAGAATATTAATAGGCATTCTGAGGTTACGTCTCTGACCTCCGACCTCCATCATCAGACCAGCTTGCCGCAGTAGCCACATACATGCCGACGTTAATGTATGTATATGAGTATGTAAAACAATAGGTCACATATAAGTATTTATTAGTAAAGTATACATCCGTAAAGCGTTTAAGATCCCAGCCGCAGAAAATAAATGTGCTGCTGACCGTGAACGCCTGAGCAGATCTTCATAAATTGTATATAAGAACCATCTCGGTAGCGTCAGCTTTCAAATAAAAAAAACCGCATTCAAATCGGTCCATTCGCTTAGGCGCTATGATGCCACAGACAGACACACAGACACCCTAAAGTTAAAACACCCTTCTTTTTTGTCGGGGGTTAATAAAAAGATGGTTAGTTAAGGCCCCTAACGCACAGCGATTGTAGCGATGCTGTAGCGCATTGGCGCTACGGCTACGTTACCCTACTCTACCCTACCCTAATTTTTTTTTTCCATAAGAACCTTCTCCTCACAATAACAATCATAATAAAAAAAAAAACAGCCAAAACGGTCAAGCCGTTTTCATGCTAAGTCGTGACAACGGAAAACGGGTGTCATTTTTATATATATAGATAGATAGTCTTCGCGTTTCAGGCTATAGGGTTTAAATCCAATACAACTGAAACGCCGACTTGTCACCGATAAGCGCATTGGGTGATGTTTTTTTAATATTCGAGTGTTTCGTTGGGACCCGTGCTTTGACAGGCCATGTTGACGAGGCTGTTGACAACTTCTTCAGAGTAGAACTGATGAGGAGATCAGGGAATGTCTAGACGTAGAGAAGCAGCAAAGCGGAAAGTAATAGGTATATTCGACGAGGGTAGTGCGAATATTGTTGAATGTGAAACAAAAAAAAGAAAAGAATAAAACAATTTAGTTAACAAGCCATTTATTATCTTTTTATTTATCAAGGAAATTAGGTACATACTCACATGTTTAAACATTATTTAAACACATATTTTTAAATATACATTACATTACATTTACGTTAATATACATTTAATATTACAAATTATAAATTTTATTTATATTATTATAAATTTTATTTATTCCAATTACTTCACGAGAATTTAGTGTGTTTATTAGTGGATAACTTAGGTGTTTTTAAGATTCAGGACCAAAAGAAAAAACGGAGCCCTTACATATAGGATCAATTTATTGTCCGTCTGTCTGTCAACACCCTTTACCTCAGGAACGCGTGAATGTAAAACCATACAGTCTGCGGTTCTTTGAAGCTATGAAAAAATTAAACTTCTAAGTTAAAAAAAAAAGATACGGCGGTTTATGGGTCAAAATCATAATTGCTCTTTTCATAAATGTTACTTTTTTGTCACAATAACATAAAGGAAAATAAGGCCTGTATTCACAGTTGTAAATAAAAAATAGTTTTAGTCTTTTATATTTTAATAATCTCAATAAACATATGAACAGGAACTTAAACGTTTTAAACATTTTCTTTTAAATTTGTAAAAATTAGTTCAATAGTTTATAATCAGCACTTCGATCAAAAATAGCAATATTGTTATCATTTTACAATTTATATTAATAGCAGTTTCACAACGACAATGTGTCAGTCAACATACGACCACTTGTAATTGTCCAACAATACTTTCATAATTTTTGTTTTAGGATTAATCACAGTATTAAAAGATAGGTATATAAAACGTAAACACTTATACGTTGAAAAAAATATTAGTATAAAATTGCAAACTTCGAACATTCTCAATCACAAGCATGATAATACTATACCCTATTCATGTAGATATGAAACAACAATCAAACAATGAAACAATCTCCACATATCTTTTTATCTAAAGAAAATTGTATGTACATCATACCAAGATTATTTAAATGTAATCAACTTATGATTACATAACATAATTTTAGATAATAAACTAATTATAAACATTTTTAGATATATATTTTTTTGTCAAATTTAGTTATAAAAACATGTCAAGATTGTTTACCTTTAGCTATAAATGTATACGAATAAGATACAACGCTAAATAATATACCTACACTTATTAGTCACTATCGCTACTAAAAAGTTCCCGACTTTTGTTTTAAGCTCCTCCAATATTTTCGCCTTCTTTCTTTCTCTTTATCCGATAGCTCTCCTATCTTTCTATAGTTTTTTTTAGTTCTTTCTAAATTTTTTTCTTGTAATGCTTTCCATTTTTGGGGATTATTGAGTTTTAGTCGGTTTCTGTACCTTTTCTGCCTCTCTGCAGCAGACAAAGGCATATTGTCTGTAAACAATAAAAAAAAATATAATGCCATTAAAGAAGAAAATATATTAATTTTATAATTAACGATTAACAAAGAAACAAAAACAGTCCATTTTGAGCCATTCCTACATCCCTTCACACTTTCTTTTGCATCACAGAGATTCAATGGTAATTTTACGGTTAAAATTTGTAAAGGAAACTTGAATCTCGATATCATACGCCACATTCAGACGTTTAAGCCATTTTACGTATTAATTCTAAATTGATCAAACCGAGATACATGTCTTTCCAGAATACACAGCAATATGGGTTTCAAATTTGCGTCTCTAAAAACTGTAACTGTAAAACGCAAAACATTTTTAAGGGCGACGATACGTTGGGCACTATAGTAAAGTCTACAGTATGCGATCCATACTCGCAAAAATGCATGTATTCCACTTGTGACATTTGTAAAAATAAATCGGTCAGATATGACATATAATATATAAAATTAGACGAGACAGTATTATGGCAGGAATGGATAGTCAAACCCATAGAATATGAAAATAACCTTCTTCTTCTTCTTCTTCCGTCCCTGTTCCCGTTATCTGGGGTCGGGTCTCCTCACTTTACGGCGCCAGATTAATCTGTCCTGGGTTGTCGATAGAATATGAAAAGAATAATGAAAGAAAATTGACCAAAAAAACAGTTAAACAAATAATATCAGGTACGTTACAAACTTTAATATCAAAATTCGATACGGAATAGACTTTAAAATTCATATAAATTATAACATTTTACACCAATATAAAATTTACAAATCATTGAAGGAGAATTTGCAGAGAAATGAAATTTTGTTACACTGCGACTTCTCAGAGAATTATAATTGCAAATTTCATAATGAAATACAAGCGGTTCATTTTGAAGCCTCCTAATCACAAATCACATTGCACACCAGCAACTTTATATTTTGGAACAACAACAAACCATCAACATGACTCTAACAACAAATATGTCGAAAATGTTCCATTTTATCAAAAACTTAACTTAGTTTATATATTCTACGTTAGAAAGTTATGTTGATGGTTTCACTGGTATTATTATAGAAACACAAATATAAGTTTAAAATATTAAACATCGATTTTTATGGCTTTTTGGGTTTGTAGTGATGAAGGTTTCTAACCTAAGCTGCAAAAATGTTGTGCAAAAATCTTTTAAAGGTGGTAATGTACGATACCGAATTGACAAGGGTTTACTACTACGAACTACTACGGACTAGAGGGATTAGA
Source organism: Mythimna lalbum (assembly GCA_949319445.1). Taxonomy (NCBI): domain Eukaryota; kingdom Metazoa; phylum Arthropoda; class Insecta; order Lepidoptera; family Noctuidae; genus Mythimna; species Mythimna lalbum. The sequence goes on along the minus strand of OX439356.1, from coordinate 18,044,923 downwards.
GGTTTTTCTAGTTCGAAGGTTTGAAAGGTAGTCCGCAAACCCGCTCTCAAACTAACTGCATGACTTTAAAGATATAATGGTAAATATGTACGATACCGAATTAACAAATTGAAGGCTTTTGAACGTACGGCGCTGCGAGAAGTTTAGTCCTTGCGTGACAAATTGCAAGCACTTCATGATTCAAAATTTAGATATACGAACACGTATAGTTTCATAGAGAAAAGTTTTTTTTTGTTATTATTCACAATATTTTAACGTACTCGTCTGTTGAATCTAAAGGGTGTTTGCTTTATTATTTTCCTTTTCACCAAAATCATGTTTCGAAATGTGCGGGTAGAACGTACAATATCCTATAATGTTTGGTTTCCTCAGTCATGGATGAAAATAAAACTCATTCGAAAGAACAGCTCATCGATTAATAAAATGTTCGGTGAATCGTTTAGTCGAAGTAGCGTTTGTCGATAAAACGTTGTTTCGCAATAAGTTCTATTCAGTCAAACGTTCACTTCGTCGACTTTGCGTTAATAAACCATGTGACTTTCGAAGTATCGTTACGAACTCATTGTGAAAATGCCTTTATAAAATTTTATGTAACGTAACATAAAAAAAAAATTACATAAGCGTGACATAAAGGAAGAAGTAGGCATGTTATTCCAGATACTAATATTAATTCACAGAACAAAATTAACTTTGTCATTGCAGCTCATAAGCGACAGAATAGCACAAACATAATAGTTTCCAGACAAAAACAAATAGTTTAAATTTACTTACCAAACGTATTTCTTCCAATTTACCAAAAATAAACAAGTTTATGTTTTTTTTTTCTGCTCGCACACGTTACACTTGACTTTTTTGCCGAGAACAAAATGGCTGCTGACCTATGATTGATCGCCTGGGGCTCGGATAGTGACAGCTAATGCTGCCAGAATTAAACTTTAAAAACTACCTTTTTCGTTACTAAATAATGCATAACATAAATGAAATAAGTAACATCGATGAAGTAATTTTGAGACCATATTTCTTTTTTATTTAAAACTGTATAGTTATTTTCAAATGATTTTTCAATAATTTTACGCACATTTTACAATGCTATTTAAAAGAATAGCCACATTAGACTAAAAATAAATACAATACTTTTAAAGTTTTTCAAGCTAGAAATATCAGTGCTGGAAGTTGGACACACGTTTTTTGTATAGAGACCGACCATTTTTAAAGGCGTATAAGATACGCCTTTAAAAATGCCGGAATATATAAAAAACGAGTTACCAACTACTAAAAATTACACTTGTAATAGTATTTTAGAAGGTTTCCTTTGTAATATTTAGTATTCATTATTATTAACCTAACAGATTTTTAAGAGAAGTTAAAATTAGATGATGGACAAGTAAATTTTCTTAAATGAGCAATTATTTTGATTATGACCCTTATATCACAAAAAACGTATATTTCGACACTCTTAAGTGAACCAAAATTCACAAGAGACATTTTTTCTGGACTCTGGGCCAACAGAATCCAGAAAGAATGATGGTCAAAATGGGGGTAAGTATAACAGAATTGAAATATATCTCAAATTAAAGCTTTTTTCAGTCGTCGTTCGCGCGCGAAAGTGAGCGTACGTACTACTAGCGTACCTTTAATATCGGTGCAATGGCGTCAAATATTGTCAAATGTGCAAATTGTGATATAGTAATAAACGAGTTATTAGCGTTTATACAAAACAAGGCGGATGTTATGGATGAGGTTTCCCTCACTCGGATTTGCAGTGATAGTTTTGCAGACAGTGAAATTGTTGCGGCGAAGAAATTGCTTTTCGATTCAGTGCCGAATTCAAAAAGAAAAATTCGCAAAAGCAAAGGAAAGAGTGCTCGAGACATCGAGGATATCATTTGTCTTTTGAAGCTTACTGATCCAGAGTTAGTGCCCATATTTGTAGCGCGGGATCTACAAAAACTGCCACCGGTTACGTTTGATCACATAGACGTAACGACACTATTGAAGGACATTCTCGTGCTGAAATCGGATATCAAAGTCCTAAAAACTGACGGTGCAACAGCGTCTCAAATATTGGAGCTAAGAACAGAACTAGACAATCTGAAAAGCGCTTCAATTGTGCATAATAACTATGACTTTATCAATAGACGGCGAGGCGCTTTTATTGAAGCCTTGCATAACTTTGACAGTGGTCCAATGGCTTTACAACAGCATTCAAATTCAAATTCGAAGAGTAATGATAAATCACTGAAATCTAGGTCTCAATCAATTATTAGTGATTATTTTCCTAAATATGTGGGTATACAGAAAAAACTGATATCTACACCAGAAACCGTTACTGAGGTGAAGCGATCAGCTGACGGTGCGAGCGCGCCAGATGACGTAAACCTGTGCGACGCTGTCTCGCTCACACAGCGACTCGACAACTTTAGTGAGTCACAACAGCGAGCTACCGACGAAAGGCAGCCGAGTAAACAATTCATTACCCCTACCGCGAGTTCAAATCTCATTAACTCGAATGGTAACGTAGATAATACGTCGACCGCACCACTAAGTAATGAGCGTCAGTCGATGGCAGATGTATTGAAAGCGAGTGATCAATGTAAACAAATAGTAGGGGAAAAGTGGAACGTTATCACATACAAAAAGCATAAACAGAGTTCATCTCGTGGAAACATGGGAAAAGCGTTCGTAGCTCCTGATGGGAAATTTAAGGCCGCTATCGTCAAGGTACCGTTGTTTATCTCTAATGTGTAAAAACCACGAATGAAAATGATATAAAGGCGTACATCAAAACCAGCACACAAGAAGATGTAACTCTGTTTAAAATTAACAGGAAAACAGAAAAGCGGTACAACTCTTTTAAATTATATGTTCCCAAATCGAAGCTAGAACTATTTCTAGATAACAAGTTATGGCCCGACGGAATTACTTTTAGACGTTTTGTGAATGAAACTTACAAAACGAAGCCTGGCTTAATTAAGCAAACATTGACACAATAATAATGGATAGCAACGATTATAGAATAAGTAAGTTTGTAAGTTTTAACTGCAAATCGGTAAAGCGGTCGGTTGAAGCAGTTAATTTCCTGTGTCAGTCAGCGGATTTAGTGGCTCTGCAAGAAACATGGCTTCTTCCCCATGATATACCCTATCTTGGGCAAATTCATAAGGATTTCGAGTACACTGGAAAGTCAGCTGTTGATACTTCAGCAGGATTACTGAGAGGGCGCCCGTATGGTGGAGTTACGATCCTGTGGCGTAAGGGAGCCTTTGAATCAGTGACGGTGCTTAGCTGCGTTAGTACGCGTTTAACGGCGGTTAAAGTCTCGCTCGGAGGCAGATGCATAATAGTGTTCAGTGTCTATATGCCGACTGACTCGAGTGAAAATCTGGCAGAGTTCATAGAATGCTTAAGTGAAGTGAGTGCGATTGTCGAAGCTAATAACGTTGAAACGGTGTACGTACTTGGCGATTTCAACGCACACCCCGGTGAGTCTTTTTGTTGTGAACTGTTACAATTTTGTAATGAACAAAAGTGGAGGTGTGCGGACATTGAAAAATTGGGTTTAGAATCTGGTAGCTGTACCTTTGTCAGTGACGCGCACGGTGGTAGGCGATGGCTTGACCATTGTATAGTAACACAATCCGCTTGGTTAACGGTTACTGAGATAGGTATAGTGCAAGATGTTTTTTGGTCTGATCACTGCCCTATATTTGTTAAGTGTAGGTTGGATAGGATTGAACCTAAGTTATTCGAACATAAACCATCACAAAACAGAGTAATTTGGGGAGAGAGGGACAGCGATCAAATAAGCATATACTATGATTTATGTAATAGTAAATTGAAGTTAATTGATTACCCTCAGGAATTTGGTATGTGCAGTAATGGACACTGTAGCAATGCTGAACATAGGCAAATTCTTGACAAAATGTATGAAAGTATTGTCACTACTTTGTCAGAGGCTGCAGTACAGAGCCAAGTGGAAACTCGACCTCGTAGGCATGTTGGTCGTGTTGTCGGGTGGAATAAGCACGTGCGAGCCGCACACGCGATGGCCAGGCTTAAATATCAGCTTTGGGTGTGGCACAATAAACCGACTTCTGGTGATGTCTACAATGACATGTGTCTCACACGAAAGATATTTAAAAGCAGGTTGGTGTGGTGTCAGACTCATCAGGAACAAATTAAGCTTGATATTTTAACTACTCTCCGTAAAGCCAAAAATTTTCAACAGTTCTGGAAGGCCACTAAAAAACTAGATGTTGGGCCTGGCCTTCCCGTCAGTGTTAGTGGTGCTGATCAGCCGGACGGCATCGCCAGCATGTTTATGGACCATTTCAAAGTGGAGTCACCGCTGGGCTCATCGTTGCGAGTGCTCGATGACGGATGCTGTCGTGACTCTGATCTGGTACGATTTTCAGCCAAGCAAGTGTCAAGCACGATTAAAAATATGACAAGAGGGAAGTCCCCCGGTCACGACGGTTTAAGCATTGAGCACTTGCAACATGCTGGTCCTCACCTAGCTAGAGTGCTCGCTATGTTTTACTCGTTGTGTATGTGTCACTCATACCTCCCTTGTGATCTCATGCGAACTATTGTCGTTCCTATTATAAAGGATAAAACGGGTGACGTTGCTGATAAGTGTAACTATCGGCCCATCTCCCTGGCTACTATTATCGCAAAGGTACTCGACAGCCAACTGGATGCTCGGTTGGATGGCTTACTTAATTTACACGATGCACAGTTTGGGTTTCGTAATGATCTTGGTACTGAAAGTGCAATTCTCAGCCTCAAACATACGGTACAATATTATGCAAAACGTCAGACACCAGTTTATGCTTGCTTTTTAGATCTCTCCCGTGCTTTTGACCTTGTTTCTTACGATGCTATGTGGGAAAAGCTGCGGGAGAGAGGAGTGCCGGCGGAGTTGTTGCGTATCTTCCAGTACTGGTATTATAACCAGACAAATTGTGTAAGATGGGCTGATAGGCTGTCGGTGTCGTATGGACTGGAGTGCGGGGTTAGACAGGGGGGGATAACTTCACCAAAGCTGTTTAACCTTTATATTAACGATCTGATTGTTGAGCTCAGCAGCAAGAAAATCGGGTGTCGCATTGATGACGTGAGTGTTAATAACATCAGTTATGCTGACGATATGGTGTTGCTGAGCCCAACAGTTAGGGCGTTGAGAGAGCTGCTGAGTTGCTGCGAAAGCTATGCTCGGAAGCATGGCCTTATTTATAATGTTAAAAAGAGCGAGTTCTTGGTCTTTGGGGCTGTCGGTGGTAAATGTCCTGATTATGTTCCCCCCATTAAACTTAATGGGAAAGATATAGTGCAGGTGCGTAAGTTTAAGTACTTGGGGCATTACGTCAACGATGACCTTAATGATCAAGACGATATTGAAAGGGAACGTAGGGCGCTGGCAGTTCGATGTAATGTGTTGGCTCGCAGATTTGTACGGTGTAGCAGACCAGTTAAGATAACACTTTTTAAAGCCTACTGTCAAGTGTTTTACACGTGCAGCCTGTGGACCAACTATACTCAGCGAACTATCAGCGCCTTACGGGTCCAATATAATAACGGATTCAGGATGTTGATGGGGCTGCCCCGTTTCTGCAGCGCATCAGGTATGTTCGCAGAGGCACACGTCGATGGATTTCACGCCATCGTCAGACAAAAGTCTGCCTCTTTGCTCTGCAGAGTGCGGGCTAGCTCCAACTCCATCCTGAAGACCATAGCGGGGAGGTACGACTCTCCTCTGTTAGGTGATGTTGTTCATAGATGTATCATGAACAACCACCTTGTTTTAAAATAAATAAATAGGTAGTAGTAAGTTTACTAACATAGTTTTAAATTTTTTCTATATTGTTACTAACCCATATGGATGTCACTTATCCGAAATAAAGATTATTTTATTTTATTTTTTTTTATCTCCTACTATATAAAGCAAGGTCTTATAGCACAGCCCCCTAGCCAAGTTACAACCGTTTCGCTTGCATCGAACGCTTCGAATTGACCTTGCTGCCAATTCTTTTGTTCTGACCACGTAACTGTGCGTTGTGATGACGTCATTTCCGTACATTTGAAGCTTTCTACTAGCGTTAACTATTGCAGATTAGTAACTTGGCTAGGGGTACAGGTATAGGAATAAATCTGAAAACAGTAAATCTATTGGTACGTGACACCAAGTTTCTTTTGGCGATTCTGAAATATCGTTGAGACTTCATTCGGGAATTGATAAGTTTGTACGAAACCCTCAGTGCGCGAGACACATTCGCACTTGCCCAGTTTTTTGTTAAATAATCACATGAATTATCAATACTGAGACCAAAAATCCTAAATACAATTTAGCTGTTAGGATTTTCAATTTTATATTTGACCAAATTTCTGACGATACTGTTTCATCAGTTCGACTTTCCAGGGTTTAAGTCCAGGCTGCAGAATGTTGTAGGGAGGAGGATGATTATGACGAATAATTGTCTTAATAATTATATCTTGTTTGTTGGTGAAGACCGCTGATCTGCAGCCACCTTTGCTTCGTTTAGAACACTGCCATCTCGTAGTTGTGGCCGTTTCTCTTTGACGGGTGAACTTGAAGCCTTGGTACGTGAGGAAACGACGACCTTGGTAATTGATGATACAGCCTGAAAAGAAAGTAATCATAGGTTTAGAGCTTTTTTTTTCGGTGGGCAAAACTCATCCTATGACAACCCCCGCTCTTGAGTGGAGCGGGAGATAGTGTCAGACTCTTACTGACTATAAACCCCATCCCGTTCCTTTTAGCCTTCATACCGGGGCTCGAGTTCCTTTCGGATAACCCTGGCCCCAGTAGGCTTCGACCCAGCTGAGCTCCTCCTGCTGCTGACAACTCCTTGAGGCGCGCGGGAACAGTGCGCGCCGTCGACGTCTTGGGCTCGGTCGGGACAGTTACCAACCAACGTTGGTGTTATACCAACGACCTTACAGCCACTAGACGTCTAATAACAGGCGACGCATGTCTGTCAACACGTATGACTTATAGATATGATTTCTGGACCACACAGAACGCAGTACCTTCTCCCCAGTATCTATGTGAACCAATAAGAACTTAGTACCCCGCTCCCCGTACTTCGGCTAGTTGACAGCAGCCATATAACAGGTATTCGTGGTTCTCCTGTGGCTATCTTTTTCTTCTTCTCGGTCAAATCCATCCAAAGGTTGTCTGTAAAAAATCGCTTTTAGCGATAAGACCGCCTTTTAATTTATTGTGACACCCTATTAATTTTAAGTTTCTGATGTAATTTTTTATTTTTAGTGTATAATAAAGAATTTATCTATCTATCTTCATTTCTGATGCGATCACAAGCGGAAATTAACTCTGATATAAAATTGATTTTATGAATCCTTATTCCTTTACCTCGAGTAATTATGACAGAAGGTAGTGGGGGGGAGGAGCTAGTTACTACAGTAAAAACATTTTTTTTTTTAAGTTAATTTGTTTTTTATGTCAAATAGAAGACATATCGAGCCTTTTTAGAAAGAATATCATAATCGACAATTTAAGTTTTTTCAGGATGGGTTTTCTCTTCCTTTATTAAAAAATATTTATCAAAATATTTTAAAAGTGTGTCTATCATTTACAATGTTCCTTCTATAAAGAATGGATATGTTAATATAAAACCCATATATAACGTGTAACGTTAAATGCGCAAAACTTCAGACACCCCAAATGATTTTTAATTCGATTAACCTAATTAGGTACGTGAGAAAAAAAAACATTAAAAAAAAATTAAGGTTTTATGAGTAGTTTTAGTTTGTTTAAAATTTAATCTGTATTGAAAAAAGAACTTTTATTGTCCCGTGTATAAGAAAATTTGATTGGATTACAACTATTTGTGTTTATTTGCGCACGTGATGGCTCGACCTATTCATAAATAGACAGGTCGAAGTTTATAATGAAGATTTTTTTGAAAAATGTAACCTTAGAAGAAGAACCTATATTAAAAAGTAGTTTAATTGATTTTGCTTGTTATTCTGATCAAACTAATTTCAGGTTTTGCATATTTAACGTTACACCTTGTATATGTAGGTAGACCTAGCCATAAAATTACAATTCCATGCTTATCTATTAAAAACACAGAATATATGCGCTTTAAATATAATAAAAGAACATACCTACATTTATTTATACGAACTATTTTAAACAAAAATTACATAATATTTGTCAGCGTAGTATTTTGCTGAAATATAAATTACGTTTCGGTGGAAAAATCGAAGTCTATTGCACCTTGCATTTATAAAACGCAGCATATGCAGAAAAAATAATATGACTCAACTTCAACCTAGAAATACAGAAAAATCTCGTGATTATTGTGTTTGTTATCGAAATCCGCCGAAACGGCTAAATCGATTTTTGTGTAAATTTGATAGGTCTGAGGATAAGTCGTAGGGTATTTTTTACTCTCCTACCCCCACCCCCTCATTTTATTATTTGATCATTTTTATGGCAGAATAATGTTTGCTGGGTCAGCCAGTATACCACCCTCCTTCTGCGAAGCAGTAATGCTAGCAAAGGGGGAAGCCGACCGCATCAGGCAACGGCGCCCTCGCCGCCGTCGCTGGGATTCCGATCCCGATTTCCGGCCACCGTAGACGCGGGCTCGCGGACGGCGAGCCATGGGTAGCTCGCTGTCCGATCGTCCGGTAATGGGCCGAGTCCAAGACGTCGACGGCGCGCACTGTTCCCGCGCGCCTCAAGGAGTTGTCAGCAGCAGGAGGGGCCCAGCTGGGTCGAAGCCTACTGGGGTCAGGGTTGTCCGAAAGGGAGCTCGTGCCCCGGTATGAAGGCTAGAAGGAACGGCGCGGGGTTTTTAGTCAGTAAGAGTCTGACACTGTCTCCCGCTCCACCCAAGAGCGGGTTTCGTCAAAGATGATTTTCCCCGTCGACAAAAAAAAAGCCAGTATACCATAGGTAATAAGCAACATTTAAGCGGGAACTACATTACACCGACGACGCACACGTGTACCACGTCTGCGTACGTAGCGGCGCGTCGCTTGGCGTAGGTCTTACTTAAGAGGGTCCTTTTCCACTCGCCTATCGTAAACATCGAAAATGGTTTAAAATCTTATTACTTCATTTCATGCAATCCAACGCGATGTTTGACGAAAAGGCAACACAAAAAAAGAGAGATAACGCCTGAAAACTCTGTTAGTATGCGGTAATTACGAGATTTACTCGAAAATTTCACAAAACTTGCTCCAGGAAAAAGCTGTTTTTTTAAACCCTTAAAAGTTTTTGGTAAAAGTAGTCGTCATTTAGAATCTTAATAAAATTTGCAAGGTTTCTATAGTTTTACTTTTTTGACTTTTTTAATTTTTAGGAAAATTATGAAGTGTCAACGTTCATACAAAATAGGAGATTTTCAGAGGTCTATACTGGATTAGTTTTACACAAATTTAGAAATTAGTTTCTATAGAAACCTAGATAATATCCACAAGATACTGTGTTTCCAAAATATCTAATGAAAAATGTGTAATAACGTCATAATCAGTTATGAGCGGTTGTATGAAAAACAGTGAAAATGTGAGTCATGATGCACCACTTTAATGTAGTCTACAAGTCTATTTGCTATGAAAAATATATGGAGACCGACGCGCATTCCTTGTTGAATTAAGGCCGCATATGTACCACTATTGTAAATCCAATTTAAGATTAAATAAAATTATTAAAGCGGGAACTGCATTATCCGACGCACGCGTGGGCCACGCCTGATTTATACGCAAAGTCGCGTCGCGTGGCGTGGATCTAATGTAGCTCTACAAGTCTAGTGGTCATCAAAAATGTATCGAGACCGACGCACCCAGATCAACGTGACACACGTGCGTTCAATATAGTTCTATCTTTCCTATCTAACAGATCAGTTTGAACACTATCAATTTACTTATCTACTTAAGTCCTTGAATTTAAAATTTAAACTAGGAATCTAAATCTATGGGTCTCGCATCCATCGGATTACCAGGCCGCAACCTTTACCAGGTCATCGGTTCACCTTGTGGAAAGCCGTCCACCGCTACGTCCATTCCACGACCGTTCATTGTGGCGACACTTGGGCGAGCCTTATGTCCAGCAGTAGACGTCTTTCAGCTGAAAAGATGATGATGATGATGACCACACCTAGATATCTATTCTAGACCCTTTCGAACTTTTATTCAATTCACTCCTAGTTTACCTGTATTATTGTATATTTACAAACCTAACCTAACCCTTAGGTGGTTTAAAAACATTTTTTTCAATACATTCACTCGAAAACCCGCTCTTATTCCACCGCTTACAGGCTATTTATTTTTTAGGTTATTTCTAATTTAGTACAGTTCTATTAAGAGCAGTGGTGGCCGAGTGGTAACGGCCTCGACTTACGAGTTGTAGGTCGCGGGGGCAAACCCAGCCAGGCGCATTACTTTGTGTAATTTATTTCATCACCACTGCTCTCAAAACGGTGAAAGAAAACATCGTGAGGAAACCGGCATGTCCTAGAACCAAAAAATTCGAAGACATGTCGAGCCTTTTTAGGAAGAACATCGTAAGCGACAGTGAGCGTTTTTACAGTTAAAAAGTATTAATTCATGATAATACATAAAAATAAAAATATATAACTTCATATAACTACCGATCTAATAGAATTATTGCTACTACATATTTTCGTAAATACTTTATAATTATGGAAGAGAAAAGCTACTAGTACTGTTAAAACGCTCACTGTCGCTTACGAGATTCTTCCTAAAAAGCCTCGATGTGACATCTACCAACCCGCACTGGGCCCGCGTGGTGGATTACGGCCCATTCCCTCTCCTAGAGAGGAGGCCTGAGTCCCAACAGTGGGAACATTACAAGGCCGACTATGCTACTATACTATACAGTTCTATTTAGTTCTTGCAAATACTTAATTTCTACAACCTTCACCATTTAGTAGGTGGTGGATGGTTATGCTCAGTGTAACCCTTAATGATAATTTCGTTGAAGGTGGACACCGTAGCTCTACACCGCGCATGCCGCTGCCTAGAGCATTGCCATCGTATCTTCTGACCTTTTACTTTGTGTTTTGTGAACTTATAGCCCCTAAAAGACAGAAACCTGCCGTCTTCATATATAACTGAATCTGAAAACAAAAAAAAAGTAAAAGTAAGAATAAAACAAGCTTATAATGAAAATATTTTTATCATAGCAAGCTTTTATAGCTCGGTATACTTACATATATAATTAACTAGCTGCTCCCTGCGGCTTCGCCCGCATGATAGCAGAAAATTATTCCAAGGGAACCTACTTCCGGTATAAAAAGATTCTATGTCCTATTCCAGGACATGGTCTATCCGTGTACTAACTTTCATCAAAATCGGTTTTGCCATTTAGGTGTGAAGCCGTAACAAACAAATAAATAAACAAACAAACTCACTTGGCTTTTATAATATTAGTAAGGATACTCGTCAAGACGAATCATACGAGCCCAAACTCGATTGGGTTGTGTCGTTTAAGTACCAAGTTCCTATAGCCACCTTCCAGTTCCATCATCAGATCAGCTCTTTGTCACAATAATTCTGCATTATCATCTGATTTACACATGCTTGCAAAATTTCAATTCAATCGGTAACCGGGAAGTGGGTCAAATTTAATTTACAAGATTTGATTACAGACAAACATCGGGACAGGTTCAAAGCTTGTAATAAATACCACACCTGCTTAATTATAGCTTTATCCAGATCCGAATCTCACCTGATGTCTCGTGATGAGGAACAGGCCCCTCTATTTCACCAAGTGACATGTTTTTTTGTAAGAAACTGAAATCTGAAAAATCTGGGTTAAAATAGGTAAACTGTGTTTCTCTGCTAAAATATGGTTAAATCCATTTTTTTTTTCATTTAGCCGTTACTGACCCACTGCTGGGTAAAGGCCTCCCCAAGTTCTTCCAGACATTCTTCTCTCACCACCTCTTCCCAGAGCGACCTCGATGGCGTTTTCCCTTTGCAGGGACCCACTGCGTGGTGAAATTTGCCCAGTGGTCACTGCTCATATGGCTGTCGTGACCCGCCCAATCCCATTTGAGCCTGGCAGCCTTTTTGCCCACGTCTATTACGCTTGGGGTTTAATGAATTAACTAAGGTGGTCATAGTCACATAATTATTGAATATAAAAAACAACATTCAAAAGAAAGTCTGTTTATTTTTGTATATTCTAATTTAATGTTACAAAAATTGTAATAGGCAAAAAAAATACATTTTCTATCTAACCAGTTAATAAATAAATATTCAAAAATAGAATACTAACTATGAAAACAATATCATTAAAATTCTTTCATATTTGTTTACTAATAATATTTATTATTGAATTAATCAAATAAGTAAAAAAATATGCTTATTCTCTAATGAATCCTTAACACCTTGGCTGTGGCAGGTAAAATCATAAACCTAAGCTTCATCTGGTGCGGCGGCGGGTCAAAAGGCGCCCCCTTCGGCAGGTCTTTTTCAACCCACCACCACGAAGATAAATTAAAGTGCCATAAATTTGTAAAAATATTTTTTTTTAATATTTTATTTTGTACTGTTAGAACAACCTTGAACCCAACCTCCTTAGGTTCGATTCGCCTCGAGATCTACCGAATAGGAAATGAGAAATAAACGAGGGAAAGTGGCAGGATGATATCAACCTGAACCGTACTAAAAGTATTTTTGGTAGTGATGGGACAGAAAAAAAAGGAGATATCGAAATTAAAACAGAATTATCGTAAAAGAAATGAACAAACTTTTTTATTTCATATGCCTGTCTTTGAAACATCTCACGCATAGGTGTTGGTTGCATTTCCTGCAATATTTTTTTATTTTTTTTACTTTTTGTTTTGCTTGGATACTATTAAAGGTTCTCCGCAGTATCTCGTAGCACCCTGCACAATTCCTCCGCTTATCGCTTATCTCAAGGGCATGATAATTGTCCTTAGGGTTCACTTGATTTTCTGAAATGATTTATTTTTTTAATTCCTTATGATTACCATTACCTGTGGACTTACTTTTGAGAACTAATAAATAGGTTGTCAAATGAAATTAAAAAGTTAAGATAGGACGCTTAAGTGAGGCAGTTTTTGGTCACGTCGCCATAGTGTAAGATCGTAATTTGATTGCATGTGTGTGCATACTGTCCTGTCTATACACGGAAATCGTAGTTTATATTATGCCTCAGAGCTGCCTTGCCTGCCTTGTGCGCAGAGTTCCTACCTTAACTTTTTTTTCATCTGAGAATAGTGCAATTTAATAGTAAACTCCATTTTTTTTTATTGATATAAGCTAGTGCTTGCCTGCGATGGTTTTTTTTTCGGTGTGCAAAAATCATCTAATGACAACCCCCGCTCTTGGGTGGAGCGAGAGACAGTGTCAGACTCTTACTGACTAAAACCCTCGTTCCTACTAGCCTTCATACCAGGGCACGAGTTCCCTTTCGGATAACCCTGGCCCCAGTAGACTTCGACCCAGCTGGGCCCCTCCAGCTGCTGACAACTCCTTGAGGCGCGTGGGAACAGTGCGCGCCGTCGACGTCTTTTTTTTTTTTTTTTTTTTTTTTCTGTCGACGGGGAAAATCATCATTGACGAAACCCGCTCTTGGGTGGAGCGGGAGACAGTGTCAGAGTCTTACTGACTAAAAACCCCGCGCCGTTCCTTCTAGCCTTCATACCGGGGCTCTAGTTTCCTTTCGGATAACCCCGACCCCGGTAGGCTTCGACCCAGATGGGCCCCTCCTGTTGCTGACAACTCCTTGAGGCGCGCGGGAACAGTGCGCGCCGTCGACGCCTTGGCTCGGTCCGGTCAGTTACCGGACGATCGGACAGCGAGCTACCCATGGCTCACCGTCCGCGAGCCCGCGTCTACGGTGGCTGGAAATCGGGATCAGAATCCCGGCGGCGGCGGCGGGGGCGCCGTTGCCTGATGCGGTCTGCCTCCTCCTTTGCTAGCATCACTGCTTCGCAGAAGGAGGCGACCGCCTGCCACTCCTCCTCGCTCCGGACCATGGCCTGAACCAAGGCCCGGCGCGAGAGGTCTCCGCCGCCGATCGCCCCCACGAGGGCACGGCGTTGCTCCGCCCAAGCAGGGCACACCTCAATTGTGTGCTCCACCGTGTCCTCCGGGCGTTCCGCACAGTGGCGGCACCCGGGCGTCTCTTCCGCTCGAATCCGATGCAGGAACCTCCCGAACTTGCCATGTCCGGTGAGGACCTGCGTCATGCGGAAGGTAAGGACGCCGTGAGGTCTTCCCAGCCACGCCTCAAAGAGGGGACTTACCGCCATAATTGTGGCGTGCCCAGCACTGGGTTGCGATAGTCGCTGACGCCATTTCACCGTGAGATCCCGCCGGAGCTCTGTCCGCCATACCTCGACCTGTCGCGGTAGTGGACTTTCACCCCGACGTTGCATCTCCACGCGCTTATCGTGCATGTGTGCAAGGACTGTTGCCTCCAGATCCCACGGTGGTAGGCCAGCCAGAAGGCTCGCCGCTTCGCGGGAGATCGTGCGGTAACCCCGCACCATCCGTATTGCCATGACCCTCTGGCAGGCGTTCAGTATGGACGCCGGTCGCTTTGCCAGCGACGGCGCCCACACCGGCGCCCCGTAGAGGGCCATGGACCGAACGATCCCCGCGGCCGTCGACGTCTTGAGCTCGGTCCATTACCAGACGATCGGACAACGAGCTACCCATAGCTCGCCGTCCGCGAGCCCTGCCTGCGATGACTGCGATCCCACTTGATGGTAAGCAGTGATGTAATGGTTAATGGTGAGGCACACTAGTTTATTAAGAGCTTATTCACTCTAACCTGAAGACACCTAAATTATAATCGGACGGGAAGACCACAGCAGGCAAATTGTTCTAGGATAGATGTACGGAGTATAAACGACGAAACGAAACGTACCATAAAGGTTTTAACAATGTCCCTTACGTGGTTAAAACCACTATGGTACGTTTTAAGAGTGGATATTCGCCTTAAATCGGGTTATTGGGTGATAGAAAGTAGATTGCGGAATCAACTCACGCTATTCAGTCATTTATGTATATAAGGCACTTTGGTCAGACACATCGCCAGTAATATCCCCATAAAACTACGCATTTCTGAATCATTTGTAGCTTTTCATGATAATAAGCGAGATTTCCTTTTTATTTCATTATTTGTATTTTAACGCACATTAATTAGTTTTTGTAACAATTTCATCTATTACGTCATCTGTTACAAATAAGGAAAAAATTTCATCAGGAGATACTTGTATATTTTATAGGTATATTAAAAGAAAGAAATTATACGAAAGTATCTTTTAATCAAAGAGAAAGTTTGTCACTCTGGAACAATTTTTAACACAAAAAATGATCATTTCTTTTTAAACAAAAATATAGAGAAAATCATAGCACGGAACTTATTTTACCAACAAAATTTCTTAACATTTCTTAATTGTTTCTACAAAGGACAAAAAATAAATCAGCAAATCGAAACTGGAGAAGAGCGTCTCAATAATCATAATCAGGTTCTTGAGGCGGATGATCATGGAAATTATTCACAGAAACCACTTCTTGACCTTCTGTTAAAGTGTATACCACAGCTTTGCACCCATGGCGCTGCTCTGTACAGAACCATCGTGTCTTTTGACCCCAATCCCTGTGCTTCCGAAAATTGTAACCATTTATACGTATTATACGAGCTCCTTTCCTCGAATATGTATGAATTATTTTTTCTGAAAATGTGAAAAACTTATTTATTATACATATACAACATAATTTTTAGTTTATGTGAAACCTTAAAATCATTTGTTCAGAATCAGTAACAAAATGGATTACCATAGTTTTTACACCATGTTATATTTTTCCCAAAAATATTTTTAAAAGGTTGCAAATTGGACCCCATCGACACTAAGTACAGCACAGGTCATAGCATGCTTTAGGCGCCAGCAAACAGCGGGGTGCAAGTGCAAAACAAGCCCTCAGTCACCTTGATGGCCCGGCGACTATGTATTTTTGCTGTCATAATAAGCTTATAATTTTGTGATTTTTCATGATAGAGTCATGAAATTTTGTACATAGGCGCTTTACATAAAAATAGTAGATACGTGTTTCAGGTTTTGCATATACTAAAGCTAATATTGTGTACCTACAACAGTCAGAAATAAACGAGGATAATAGGTTGTAAAATAAACTCACGATACGTTTTTATTAAGCAAAGTTGTTTATTTAATTTAATTTTAAATAGAACGGCCGAAACCGATTACATTATTTAAACCCAAAGAAGTACAAAGAAGATAGAACAATAAAAAAAAATCTTAAAAAATACAACCGACTTCAATGTAAAAAAAACACTAAAAAGTGCAAAATATCTATAACTTCTGAACGTTCGTTTTGTTTCTTCGTTATTGAATACTGATTACGAAATTCTTCCTTTAAGGAGTTTGGTTCCAAATCTTCGAAGTTCATCATCTGATCATAACAATATTCGTATGGGATCAACTTGAAAGTATAACCTTTCAATCAAAAAATAATTTTTAAAATCTCGGTTCACAATTGACCGAGAAATTGGTGAACATACATAAAAAAAATATATACTGCCGTACTTTTTTCTTTTTGAAGTCGGTTAGTAAAACTACACAATAGGTAATAATAATAATTAAAATTAAATAAAGACTAGTTTACAAGCTGCACTGGACATTTAGGCCTATTTAATAAATATGATAGACCGCAGTCACATATTCCTCTCACAAAATGTCGTACGTTCTGACAGTATCGTCCTCTATTCTTCCTCAAATACATCAAAATGTGTTCTTGTCTAGGAGAGCTGCTACTAATAATAATAAAAAAATAAACACACACACAGTACCGCTATCCCTTAATATTATAAGCATTATTGTACATAATTATTTTTTATTTTATTGTGAGTTTTCGGTAATTACCTTATTTTTGTTATTATTATTACTTATGTAATTTATTATTCTAGTTTCTGGAACACTGTTTACATATTATTGTTCATTGTAATCGGAGATACCTCAACCCCTGTCATACAGATTGTACTAGTTCAGGGTTTGAGGCCACATTGATGTAATGTATTTTGAAGTTTTGTATAAAAATAATAATTATTATTATTATTATAACTTATACCAATGGTATTTGTTTAGATTTATGTTTAAAAACACATCCAAAGATACAAGATACTACCTAATTAAATTTGGTATTTGTTCGAAATTAAAAACAAAACAAGTGGCACTCAAACTCGTTTTTGGCACTAGAACGGAATAAATCCCCTCTCTTTACGCTCGGGGTATATATATGGAGGTGGATGATTATGTAAATTTTTGATAGTTATCACTTCTTCTGTGTTTGTTAATGTGTATATGACTGCTTTACACATATTTTTGTGCTCAAAACAGTACCATCTGACTTTAGGGCCCCACTCTGTATGTTTCCGAAACCTGTAGCCATCTACGATTATTATGCGGGCTCCTTTGCTCGTGTTTGTGAAAATTATTTTCCCTGAAATAGTGAAAAAGGCGTTTATTATTTTATAAGTTTGAAACATTGGAAATCATTATTTGAAATCCTACATCGCGGTGTTAGAGTTCTTTGAGCGATTAGAACATATCCAACAGCTCGAATTCAACTAGTAGGCAATTGCCCAGACCCGACAAAACACACGTCTGGTCGGAGGATCTTTTCTTTCCATGTAGGTGGAGCTTTATATCCTGTTATGCATATTTCTTCAAGTTTTCATCAGTTAGTGTTACCAAACGCAACTTTGACAAGTTGTTGAATAAAACAAGATACAAAAAACAGAAGAGAAGATCAAACCGACCAACCACAGATCCCATAGATTAAAGTTCTAAAAAAGTTGTTCTTCCCATACCTAGATGTAAGTTGTTCTTCCATATAGATAAAAGTTTTGTTACTATTTTTTTTTATTATTATTGATAGGCTCGCGTTTGACCACCATTTTTGGTGTACAATAAAGTTAATTCTATTTCTATTATAATTATAACAGCAGCTATTATTATTTAGCAGTTATTTATCAGCTTTACAATGTTTCCGCTGCGGGGCTCTCACTCTAGGAGAGGAAATGTGTCGTAATCCAATACGAAGGCCCGGTGCAGGTTGGTAGATGTTACATGTCTTCAAAGTTCTAGGAAATGCCAGTTTCTTCACGATGTTTTCTTTTATCGTTTTAGGAGCAGTGGTGAATGAAATAAATTACACAAGATAAAACGCCTGCCTAGGTTTGAACTTACGACGCATAATTCATAAGTCAGGGCCTTTATTAAAAACAGTGTTTTTAAATTCGATTTCTTGTCGAAATTGCTGTAATAGTAGATAATATCGAACAGGTTTACTTTGGTTATCAATACCCCAGAATTTAGGCATTACTGAGGATACTTCTTCATTGTAAGCAACCAATTCAAATCATGCACCTGCTTCTGTCCAGCCTTCCTAGACAAATGGGCTATTCAACACTAAAAAAATTTTTCAAATCGAATCAATGTTTGCTAAGATTAACGCCATTAAACCAATTAAACTCTTCAGATTTATAATATTAAGAATAGATTTCATAATTTTTGAGGGAAGCTTAAAGAAAAAAAGTATTGAGAAAAAAATATAATTTATTCAAAAGATTTGAGGCACTTTTACATTTAACTATTGTTTTAGGAATTTGGTACGACGGACCAAAATTGTAATACCTAGTTCAAGCGTGTGTTAATACCATAAGACCTCTTCATGGCTTAAGATAGCCATACACGCTAGGGTATGCCTGACAGGTTTGCCTGCACAGTTATGCTTGTCAGGTGAGCTTGTATGGAAACGTTCACAGATGTGCAACATGAACGCTCTGGTTGCAAACCTGTCAGGTATATGAACACGCCCTAAAGGTTCTCGCCTCAACATTTTGCGTTATTTATGCACTTATATCCTCAGGATTTGGAAGAAATGACGATGTCATCATTTCAAACCAGTTTCAGAAACCAACTTACCAATGTAGTCATAATTTCAGTGACTTTGTTCACAATATCAATGTAGTCATAATTTCAGTGATTTTGTTCACAATATCAATGTAGTCATAATTTCAGTGATTTTGTTTACAATATCAATGGCAAACATTAAAATTTGTGATGAAGGAAGATTTAACTTTAAAGTGTAATTAATTAGAGAAAATCAATATATTATATAATTAGTGCTAATTTACCTAATTTTTTTTTAAGTTCATTATGCTTATAAACCTAGTGTAAAAATTGTCAGTAAGGCCTCAATGTAAGGCAGTTTACTTACATACATTTACAATCTTATAAAAGTATTATGATACGGTCACATGTGGGCCAGCCAGCTAGCCATTGTATAAACGGGGAAACCCCATTAACAGAATGGCGATTGGCCAAGGCTATGCCCACATGTAAACGTAGCATTATATATAAAGTGAGATTTAAAATATATTATATTATTTAAATAATTAACATTTAAGGCATTTAATATAATTATTACATGTTTGTGTTTGACACAATATTAATCTCTTTTAAATTAATATACACCCCTATTTTTTAATTAGTACAAAAAAATGGTGCTCTATCTGTAGGTAAGTAAAAAAAAAATTAAATCATAAAATTGTCTACGAAAATTTGTCATAATTTGTAAATTCATAATAGAATCAATTATTCATAACAATTGCTACTAGATATTAGTTTTTTTCGGAGTTTCTCCATTTTGATCGTCATTTATTCATTTATAATATAGCCTGTACAATATCCCCATAAATTGAGTGACATTGTGGGATATAAACAAACGCTAATAACTTTGCTGTTTATGAATATTATTTATTGAGACTTTACTTAAATAATAACAAGACCTTTTCTGATAAGCCCTTTAAGTAATTATACTAATTAAAAATTAGTGGTGTATAACGACAATAATTTATACTAAATATGTTTTTTTCAACAAATGTTTTAATTTCTATTTAATGACTACCCAACACAATAATTATAACTATACTTGTATGTTTTATTAGTGTAAATTAAGTTAATTAACCAAAAAAAAAACCTTCGATGAAGTGAATGTAGGGGGCCAGACATAGCACTGTAAGGGGTGATAGCGATTGTCGAAATATGTAATTATCTTGATAAATATTTATTTCACCCTAAGAATCGCTCCTCTTCTTATCGAACGCCTTGTTATGCAAGGAAAGGTGGATGGAACTAGACCGCGTGGCAGATCAGCGATGCGATGGACTGACCAAATCAAAACGGTTGTTGGCGGCCTATTGCACGAGTGCGCCCGGATGACTGCCAGCAGGCAAATGTGGCGGATACTTGTGAAACGTACCCTGACGGCTTCCGGAGAGCTACCTTCATGATAACAAAGACCCTTCGGGCAAGAGTGAAATGACTGAGAAGAAGAAGACAAGAGAAGAATTGCTCCTGTATCGTGGATGCGTTCACAAAAAATTAAACTCACGTGCACAAGACACCATATTTGTTCCTTGTTCCTGCGACATGCAATGCAGCAGCCAATTGCTTAGCCACTACGGCAAACATAGTGCATAAAAAAAGAAGAAAAGAGAAAAAAAACCTACAGAAAAGAGTACAGAGAAAAGAGCATGTCAATAGCACAATTTCTTGATCATTGGACAATCGTTATCATTAACAAAATGTTACTTTTCTGGAACCTCTTGATTTCTAAAATCCCGTAAAATATGAGCTTGGATGATTGTGCTCGTTTTTCGCCTTACAAACTCGATTTTCTATCGTTGTAAGAGTTGCTCGACATCGGAACGAGCAATGTCTGGAACATCTCCAGGTTTTCTTCATATTCCTGGTGTATTTTAAATGGTAAGTATAACCGCGGTAAGTCAGCATGACATTCCCCTTTTTTGACATCATAAACATCAGTGCATCTGGGGAAAAGAAAAGAGAAATAGATAAAAAGAGTTTTTATAAAAAAATCTAGATGACACATAATATATAAAGAAGTCATTAAAATTATGAATATTTACAACCATATTAAAATGATTCATGTAAGTACATGAAATGAGCTGAAAAGGAAAAATATTTAAAAAAAACACATTTATGTCACCATTGCTAATTTATTTTATTAAAAAAAAGAACGCAATACATAATTGAAACAAACAATTATCTAGAATCAACATTTTAGCTGAAAAACGTCCACGGTTGAACATAGGCCTCTCTCAAGTGTCGCCACAAAGAACAGTACCTACCCCTAACCAAGTTGCTAATCTGCAATCGTTAACGCTTGTAGAAAGCTTCCAATGTACGGGAATGACGTCGCCGCGTCGTCTCAACGCTCAGTTACGTGATCAGAACAAAAGAATTGCGGGCGTGGCCAACTCAAAGCGTTCGACACAAGCGAAACGGTTCTAATTTGGGTAGGGAGGCTGTTCTGAGCGTCTCGCATCTATAGGTAGGAATCCCGTGACCCTCACCAGGTTCAATACTCAATACTCAATACTCAATACTTTATTGCATTCCATATGTGTTTATGATGGTATAAAAAAAAAGAATCAATATGGACCCTGTCGGGCACAGCAAAGCTAGGAGAGAGGACGAAGGCTAACTTGTCATCATTATTAAAATATATATATATATGTATCCTGTAACTTAATTACCTATCTATTTAAATTAAATTGTGGTCCACCATAGCAGAGATACCGAAAAAATCAAAGACAAACAATATTACCTCCTACACGTGCAATGCACCACCGAAAAAAGGGTCGGACTCAAGCTTGACAAAGATACGCTAGACACCGTAAAAGTAGTTTTTTACTTTTTTTTTATTGTTAAAAAAAATAAGAGTGTCAGGACAGAATGGGAGAAAAAATCGTGTTGCGCCGACCCCAAATAAAACGTGACAAGGGCAGGAAGATGATGATGATGATGATGAAAAAATAATAATAAGTTACCCCACACTAGGAATATTCCTGTGTCGTGAATGCGATCAAAAACATGTAAACTCACATGCACAAGATACCTAGACGAGGAACACCTATCTGTAGGCGATACAGAAAAGAAGGAGGTATAAGTCTGTAGGTCTGAATTTGTTCCATACGGGAAACTAACCCGCGATACGCAGCGCAGAAGCTGATCGCTCAACTACTGCACCAACCTTGCCATCAGTTCTGTGTTAAGTCTATCATCGCATCAGCTGGAGGTAAGAAAACCCAAATTAAATAATGCACTATTATGTTATTTACAAAAAAAAAAACATTTATTTATAAAAAAAAAAAATGGAAAGAGAAAATTAGTAATATAGGCAGTGTGATGTTGCCAAATGTTTTCGTAATCCCGTAGTGATGTTGTCGTTACATTTCAACACTCTACTACAAACTTTACATTTTGCTCGACATTTGTCTTTGCTTAAGAGAAAATGTTTCCAAAGTGTAGAAAGCTTTTCACTCCGCTTAGTGTCTGAAAACTCTTCCTTATCTGTAAATACATAACAAAAAAAATAATATAAAAACCAATTATTTTAACGTTATAATCGGTATTTAAGAGCCGGTTGTAGTCACTGAGTATTTTGTATGAACTCCAACCGCGACAAATTTTTTTTTCACTACTATCACACAACGCTGTCTAGTCCCAAGCTAAGCAGAGCTTGTGTTATAGGTACTAGACAGCTGATAAACATACTTATATATTTCTAAATACATACATATTATAGATAAATTACATCCAGACACATAACAAATGATTATGCTCATCACACACATTTGTCCTGGGTGGGAATCGAACCCACGACCTCCGGCATAGCAGTCAGAGCCACTAACCACTAGACGAACAGGCCAGTCATTCAAAAACTCAATGCGGGGCACACCTCTACCGTGTGCTCCACTGTGACCTCCGGGCGGTCCACACAGTGGCGACACCCCAGCACCACTTCCGCACGAATCTGGTGCAGGTACCTCCCGAACTTATCATGTCCGGTGAAAACCTTCGTCATGCGGAAGATGAGGACGCTGTGAGGTCTTTCCGGCAACGCCACAAAGAGGAGACTTACCGCCATTATTGTAGCGTGCCCAAACTTATAGAGGTTTATAGTTTTTTTAATAAACAAATATGAAAGCTTTTTATTAAATTGGGAAATCATAAAATGTTTTCTCGCGCACTACGGCTCCTCGCCCACGGCGACTTTTTGTAGTGATGCTGTAGCACGTTCGCATCTATACAGTCGCGATGCTGTAGCGCGTTAGTAACGCGTTGGCCTTTTTTTATAGCGCTCGCATATGCGACAAACGCGTTTCAGCGATGGGGTCGCGCTCTTACGAAACGCGCTTCAGCATCGCTACAAAAATCGTAGTCGATGAGGGCCTCAGGTCGATTTTTACTGACTAAAACTGACCTATGGTCTTTCATTTGCTCTTTATGTTATGGGGCCATGGTAACTATTCCAAACATGATGAAGAAATCATGGGATGATTTCCGATCTTAAAAAAAAATCCCGAAAGCTTGTTAGTATCTTTACTAAAAAGGCAGTTAGTTTTTTGGTTGTAGGAGGTAATCTCTGAAAGTACTGGTCCAATTGCTAAAAATTTTTCACCGATAGAAAGCTGCTTTATTCTTGAGTGACATAGGTTATATTTTATGTAGGTACGCGAGCAAACTTGCGGGTAAAAGCTACTCAATAAAATACTGGTCTTAGCTTACCTTCTGAGTCGTCTTTCTTCTTGGTTTTCACCTCGACAACACGACATTTATTCTTAGGCTCTGGATCATCTGCATGCTTTTGTGTATGTCTCAGTAGTCCGGAAGTGGACCCGTAAGCACATTTCATCACTTTGTGACATATTCTACATTTTGCCCGACACTTGTCTTTACTTCTGAGAAAATATTTCCAGGCAAGAGAAGGCTCCGTATTCGGATGATTTAGTACCGGATCTAAGAATTCCTCTTCATCTGAAAACAAAAGGTATAATCAGTATTTCAAAAAATTTTTTGTAAATCAATTTTTGTTGTAAAGAAAATAATCTAAAAAGCTTTTTACTCAGATTAGTGTTTGAAAATTCTTCCTCATCATCCTCATCTGTAAAAGAAAAAAACATTAAAAAATCAATTAATTTACTTTACAGCTAAAGTCAACCAAGATGACGCTAAAGAGGGTCATTTGTAAAGTTAAGCACTTATGTAGTTTGTAATATAGTCTTCCGGGGTTTCCAGTGTTTTACAAATAACCCTGTATAGGCGTTATGGGGCCATGGTAACTATTCCAAAAATGATGAAGAAGTCATTGAATGGTTTCCCATCTTAAAAATCAATCCGAAAGTTTGTTAGTATAGACAATAAAAATTCTGTTATAGCTTACATTGTGAGTCGTCTTTATTCTCGATTTTCGCTTCGACAAGTCGAGAGTGAATAGGTTACTTCTAGGCAAGCGTGTTCCAAATGATGTGTGTATCCAAATGATGATGTCATTTGGATAAAATAGATTCTGTCTTTTTATTTTTATTTTATAAAAAAAAACATTGCCCCGCACTAGGAATAACTCCTGTGTCGTGAATGCGATCAAAAACATGTAAACTCACATGCACAAGATACCCAGACCCGGAACACTTATCTGTAGGCGATACAGGAAAGCAGGAGGTATATGTCTGCAGGTCTGTATTTGTTCCATACGGGAAACGAACCCAATCGCTCAACTATTGCACCAACCGTGCCGTTTTTTCTGTGTTAAGTCTATCATTCTATCAGCCGGAGGTAAGAAAACCTAAATTCAATAATAAAACATATTTATGTTATAAAAAAAAAAAGGAAATATTTATAAATTTTATTAATAGAAAAAAATATTATTGATATGTATTATTAATATTAGTAATATAGGCAGTGTGATGTTGCTAAATGTTTTCGTAATCCCGTAGCGGAATTGTCGTCACATTTCAACACTTTGCTACAAATTTTACATTTTGCTCGACATTTGTCTTTGCGTAAGAGAAAATGTTTCCAAACTGTAGAAAGCTTTTCACTCAGATTAGTATCTGAAAACTCTTCCTCATCTGTAAATAAAAATAAAAAAACCATTAAAAATCAATTATTTTAATTTTATAATCGGTATTTAAGAGACAACCGGCTCTTAAATACCGATTATAAAATAAAAATATTGGCCAGTGCCTAACACTAACTATTTTGTATGAACTTTACCCGAGTCTAAATCGATTTTGCGGAAAAAACAAAACACAATAATTACCCAAGATTTCTGTTTTAGTGAGACGATTTTAAAAAACAAGGTTTTTTAATTTTTGTATCTTGTAAATGTTTCTGTGACGTAAACTAGTCATATAGTCATATGACTAACCATTAGCCATAATTATGACAACCAGTCAGTATTTTTTTCATGGTATTCTCTTTTGTTGATTTCTAGAGGTTAAAAAAAAGTTCAAAATGAGTAGAACTTGGCCTTAAGGTGGTGCATCACGACTCACATTTTCACTGTTTTTCATAGAACCGCTCATAACTGATCATGACGTTATTACACGCTTTTCATTAGATATTTTGGAAACACAGTATCTTGTGGATATTATCTAGGTTTCTAAAGAAACCAATTTCTAAATTTGTGTAAAACTAAGCCAGTAAAAACCTCTGAAAATGTCCTATTTTGTATGAACTTTGACACTTCATAATTTGCCTAAAAATTAAAAAAGTCAAAAAAGTAACCCTCTAGAGACCTTGCAAATTTTATTAAGATTCTAAATGACGACAACTTTTTCCAAAAACTTTTAAGGGTTTAAAAAAAAACAGCTATTTCCTGGAGCAAGTTTTGTGATTTCTTCGAGTAAATCTCGGAATTACAGAATACTAACAGAGTTTCCAGGCGTTATCTCTCTTTTTTTGCGTTGCCTTTTCGTCAAACATCGCGTTGGATTGCATTAAATGAAGTAACAAGCTTTTAAACCATTTTCGATGTTTACGATAAGCGAGTGGAGAAGGACCCTCTTAATATAGATACCTAATATTCGAAGGGAATTGCTCTAATAGCTAAAATACAGGTTTTGCCTAGATTGGATACAGACGCTACTATAATTTTCTTTACATAATTATTTACCGCAATATCATATTATGTATTTAAATGTCTGTACTTTGTTTTGACAAACTAAACATTATAATCGATATGCCCAAAATGGCAAAATGACACAAATGTTAAAACACTAACAAACTTATAGGGGTTTAACTTAAATCCCTACTTAATATCCCTACTAATATTATAAATGCGAAAGTAACTCTGTCTATCTGTCTGTCTGTCTGTTACGCTTTCACGCAAAAACTACTGAACGGATTTAGATCAAATTTGGTAGGTAGAAGAGACACTGGAATAACACATAGGCTACCTATAATTCCACTGCTGAGCACGGGTCTCTACCCGCGCGATATAAACTGTAGTCCACGCGGGCGAAGCCGCGGGCGGAAAGCTAGTTCACTTATAGTTTTTTAATAAACGAGTATGAAACATGTTTATTAAGGTGGGAATATCGTGAATGTCTGGAAGTACTTTCACTGATAGAAAGCTGCTTTATTCGTGAATGATATGTCACTCACGAATAAAGCAGCTACATAAATGCCTATGGGCCATATTTTATGTACGCGGGCGAAGCTGCGGGCAAAAGCTAGTAGACAATAAAAATACTGACTTTAGCTTACCTTCTAAGTCGTCTTTCTTCTTGATTTTAACCTCGACACCACGACATTTATTCTTAGCTTCTGAATCATTTAAATGTTTTGGTATATGTCTCAGTAGTCCTGAAGTGGAACCGTCAGTACATTTTATAACTTTGTGACATATTTTACATTCTGCCCGACGCCTGTCTTTACTTCTGAGAAAATGTTTCCAGACAGGAGAAAGCACAGTATTCGGATGATTTAGTACCGGATCTGAAAATTCCTTATCGTCTAAAAACAAAAGGTGAATTCAGTATTTAAAAAAAGTTTTTGTAAATAAATTTTATCTTGAAAATACATTGAAAAAATAAAACACATATTTACTCGAGTTAGTGTCTGAAAATTTTTCCTCATCATCCTCATCTGAAAAAAGAAAAATACATTAAAAAATCAATTAATTTACTGTACATTCTAAGTCATTACCAAGATGACGCTAAAGAGGACTATTTGTAAAGTTAAGCACTCATATACGTATATGGGTGATAACATTTTTTTTTAAACGACTCTGTAACCAACCCTTTTTCTTGAAGTGGGAAATTATCAAATGTTTTGTATTGCTCAATGCGAGGGCTGAAGGACACAGGTGTGGTTTAAGTCAGTAAAAGTCTGACACGCGCTTCCGCATCTCCCTAAAGGGTTAATAACAAAGTCATTGGACGATTTCCCACCTAAAAAAATACCCCAAAATCTTGTTAGTATAGACCATAATAAAGATGAAAGAGGTTAGAATGGCCTTGTGGGCGGAGCAAGCGTGCCTCAAAATATGATCATGCTCATAATTGACACAACCAATACCAAACTTGCAATCTAAGTGTGCGTGGTCTGTTAGTTGCGTAATGCGCGTTCGTATTGGTTTATTGCCTGTAGTGGAGTTAATGGGTGTGAGACAAGCGGCGACACTCGTTGTAGTACAAATCGGAAAGTATTTCCTTTCTAACCTTTTTCATCTTTTCTGTGGTATAGCCAATAAAAATACTGGTATTAGCTTACCTTCTGAGTCGTCTTTATTCTCGATTTTCGTCTCGGCAACACAACTTTTCGTCATAAACTCATCAATATCATCATCTGGATGGCTCGGTATATGTCTCAGTAGTCCTGAAGTGGAACCGTCAGTACATTTTATAACTTTGTGACATATTTTACATTTTGCCCGACGCCTGTCTTTACTTCTGAGAAAGTATTTCCAGACAGGAGAAATCACAGTATTCGGATGTTTTAGTACCGGATCTGAAAATTCCTCTTCATCTAAAAATAAAATGTATAATCAGTATTTGATGATAAAGAAATAAACTAACTAGAAAATAATTTTGTTATTTTTTTGTACAACTTAAAGGTGGATAAAAGAGTTCATGTGCATACAAATATCCTTTATTTCTGATAATACAATAAAATACAATCATAATTGGTAAATTGTTTCATAAACAATTAAAAAACATCGATGAAAGTCAAACAAGAAAAACCATAAACCTTGTTTTATTTATTTTGGGGGATATTTTATTTTAGTGATAATGTATATGTAATTTAGTACAACGCCTTAGATATTGTTATTTATATGCTTCAATATCATA
The DNA here is from genome assembly GCA_949319445.1 of Mythimna lalbum. NCBI lineage: Eukaryota > Metazoa > Arthropoda > Insecta > Lepidoptera > Noctuidae > Mythimna > Mythimna lalbum. Next base: position 18,016,680 of record OX439356.1, on the reverse strand, counting down.
AAATATGATTTCCAATATTGTCATGTAACTAATTTTATTCAGGTGGCGAGTTTTGCCTAAAGTTGAGTTTTCTTCCATCAAATCATTGAGTGATAGAGAGGAGAGAGGTCCATATATCACATAATAATAAGTTAAGATGCAGATTTAAGTAAAAGAAACTTAATAAAAATTATTATAATTATTATTTACAACATATATAGTAATTATATATTAGTACATCTGTCATTTTAACTGCTCAGTTGGTTACTCACTATTAATTGAAAACATATTTATACCAACAAAGTCGGAAACAAAAAAAAAACAGTTATGACAAGTTTGAATAACAGAATTAAACTTTTATTATTACATATTTTATTTTATTTTGTTTGGGTGGCTTACAGCTAACAATACAAGATAAACGACAAGATAGATCACGATGAATCATTTACAAGCCTCCACATATAGTACGGGAGTATTGTGGAAAGTTACAGTTACAGAAGTAATTGAGATATACAAAGTTTGGTAGTAAGATAATATAGAAGACAATAATGTAATGCAATCACAAAACATTGCCTATAGACATAACAATATTTATGAATGCTAAGCTGCTTGTAAAGAGATCAACTGAAGTGTGTTCTTTGATAAAATTGATAAATGCTTTTGCTGCGCGAATAAAGTAAGAGTTACTACGGTAGACTGTACGTGAATGAGGAGCGTGAAGAAGATTTCTAATCCGACAGTGCCCAGGGAGGACACTCAGAGATAGCTTTGACAATAATTCCGGGCAATCTATCATAGAGCGTGCCATTTTGATTAGAAAACGAATATCGGATATATTTCTGCGAGTTTCAAGGGGCAGCAAGTGGAGTCGAGTGCATCTTTCATTGTAACTCACATAAGGGATTTTGAGCTTGTACCCCAAGTACCAAACTGTCGGAGTGCGCAGCATAATTTGGGTTCCAAATTTGACTAACGTATTCAAGGTGGCTACGGACGTAAGTATCTGTACAGAATTTTTAGGGTCACATATTTTTAAACAAACTGGAATTACGGATAAGGAATCCCAAGACTTTGGCAGCTTTTGTGGCGATATGACATTCATAGCAGAGCTTATTGTCGATAAAAATACCGAGATCTCTGGTAACGTTAGTTCGCGACAACGGCTGATTCTCTTATTTGTAAACGTGATAGCTAAACATTTTGAAATATTAAGATCTAGTTTATTAATTTTACAATAGTTAACTTATCTGAATAAATCTTCCTGCAATAGACTAGTATCAGTTAAATTCGTACCTAACTGATTTGAATACTTTCATGTCATCTACAAACATTAGGTACTCAGAGTGCTGTGAACATTCACCGATATCATTAATAAACACTATAAATAATAATGGTCCAAGCAGGGAGCCTTGGGGTACACCAGAAGGAACATACGAAGCCACTCAGGACTACGTCTTGGGTTCTATTTTGCACATACGTAGAGAACCATCTGTTCAGATCTCCTCTGATGCCTAAGTTGAAAAGCTTCCTCAGTAGGATGTTATGGTCGATCCTATCGAATGCTTTGCTGTAGTCTGTATAGATTGCGTCAACCTGGGATCCCTTATCCATATTTCTAGTAACAAATTCTGTAAAGAGGACTAGGTTAGAAATATTCAACAACGATCTTCCCTTAAAAAACCCGTGTTATTGAGAGTTCAAACCAGAGGCCAGACTGCTGTACAACTGGTTATAAACTATGCGTTCCAGTACCTTGGCTAAAACACAGAGCTTAGATATTGACCTATAATTCTCAATCTTGTCTTTGGAGCCTTTTTTATGAATGGGAGATACAAATGCGAAATATTCAAGTTTCAATTCTTGTTTAAAATATCTATTAATTTTATTTTTACACTAGCTACTGTCAGCGGGTTTCTTTATACAAACTTTGGACCCTCATTTTATCCCCTCAGAGGATGAGTTTGAAAAATCCTTTCTTATTCTTTGTGTGCATCATAAAAGGAAAATTTCTGTAAAATTCGTGCGTTCTAGTTCTTGGCCCAAAGATTTTGTTTTTTTATTTATTATTATTGATAGGTTCGCGCTTGGACGCTATTTTAACTGATAGAAAGCGACGATGCGATCAACGATGGGACGCGCTAACCTAGAAAATATATCAAACCTCGTTTGGCTTACATTCTTTAGACATTTATTATCATAGAAATCTTACATCAATATGGCCAAACGAGGTTTGACGTAACATCAAATGTTTACGTTTGAATGATCTGGCCAGTTTTAGATCTAGCCAAGACGTATACAAATATATGGATTAATAATATAAGCAGTGTTTTGTTGCCAAATGTCTTCGTAACACTCCAGTGGCACCATCGTCACATTTAAATACTTTTCGACAAATTTTGCATTTTGCTCGGCATTGGTCTTTGCTGACGAGGAAATGTTTCCAGACAGGAATACTCTTAGTATCACAGGCATCCGGGTCGGAAAAATCTTTGTCATCTGTAAATAAAATATAATAATAATAAGATATCCCACAACGCCGTCAAGTCCCAAGCTAAGCAGAGCTTATGTTATGGGAACTAGACAACTGATAAACATACTTAAATATATCTAAATACATACATATTATAGATAAATTCCACCCAGACACATAGCAAATGATTATGCTCATCACACAATCATTTGTCCTGAGCGGGATTCAGGCAGTCAGGGTCACTAACCACTAGACCTACAGGCCAGTCAAATGTTTATTAACAAACTAGCTTTTGCCCACGACTTCACCCGCGTACTCAAGAATTAAGCAGATTTCAATCGGTGAAAACATTTAATTACCTCCTACATAAAACCACTTTATTATATTAGTGTAGATTAGTAATACCTATTTAAAATGTTTGTCGGCATCATTGATGATTGAAGAACAATTTGGAAGAAGCAGAAAGATTGGCTCTTGATAAACAAGTACGATTCACCATCAACGATTTCATTACTGCTTACCATCAGGTGGAATCGCAGTCAAGCACTAGTTTATATCAGTTGAAAAAAAGAAATCGAAATTACTGATATACAACATGCAACACGGCAAAACCGATTTTGGTACAGAGATAGTTGGGACCCTGGAGACGGACATAGGCTAAATTTAAAAAAAAAAGTGAGAAAAGGGGGAGAAAGAGGGAAGAAAAGGGGAGAGGAATTAAAGTATATTATAAACGCGGGCGAAGCCACTGGTAAAAGCTAGTGTTATGTATCTTGAAAATATTGTGTATTTCAATATTTATAATAAAAAATATAAAAGATTGTTTTGCGATTTTAAAAAGATACAGAAAAATAAAAAATAAAAAATAAATTACCTTTATTATTGACCTTGTTCTTATTTTCCAAAGATGAAGGATATTTGTCCTTAGCCTCTTGATATTTAAAATGTATCGGTATATGTCGTAATAATCCTGAAGTGGAGTATTTGCCACATTTTATTACTTTGTGACATATTTTACATTTTGCTGACAGTCTATCTTTACTTCTGAGAAAATATTTCCAGCCAGGAGAAGGCTCAGTATTCGGATGATTTAGTACTGGATCTAAAAATTCCTCTTCGTCTGAAAACAAAAGATATAATCAGTATTTCAAAAAAGTCTTTGTAAATAAATTTTATCTAGAAAATAAACTAAAAAAGCCTTTTACTCAGATTAGTGTCTGAAATACTTCCTCATCATCATCATCTGTAAAAGAAAAACATTAATCAATTAATTTACCTTACAGCAACTGACAGTCTATCTTTACATCTGAAAAAATATTTTCCAGCCAAGAGAAGGCTCAGTATTCGGATGACTAAGTACTGGGTCTGTAAACTCCATCTCGTCTGAAAATATAAGATTTTATCATATTTTATTAGTCCAAGAAGGTAAAAATTGCAAGGAATGTCAGAAGAGATTTTTTCCCAGCATTAGGACAGACAAGATACCTAAAAAATTTAATAATTACTCAAAAGCTAAGTTAAGCCTAAAAATACTTCCCGTTACGAAAATTGGCTTTCAAATAAGTAGGTACCTTTGTTATTATTTCATAAAATACAATTAAATTTTTTGCTCATCCAAAGTACCTACTAAAGTATCTTTTTAATTCATGAATCCCCAAGCGACCACCGATGGCCGCGCATCTATTGTCTTACTATTGTGTCTCTAATTGACAGTATCTGAAGGGTTAAGGTTTGAACCATCAAATACTTCACTTGTCATTTAATAATATTTTTAGTATATGCAGTGCTGTGTTCATATACGACCTCATACGACCCCAACTGAGAGCAGTGGTGGCCAAGTGGTAACGGCCCCAACTTACGAGTTGTAGGTCGCGGGCTCAAGCCCAGCCAGTCGCATTACTTTGTGTGATTTATTTCATTACCACTGCTCTCAAAACGGTGAAGGAAAAGATCGTGAGAAAACCGACATGCCCTAGAACCAAAATTCGAAGACCTCGGACATTCACCAACCCGCACTGAGCCCGCGTGGTGGATTATGGCCCATTCCCTAACCTAGAGAGGAGGCCTGAATCCCAGCAGTGGGAACATAAAAAGGCTAATTATGTATGTATGTATATGTCTCCGCATTATTGAAGTAGAGATTTTGTCATATTTTAAAACTTTCGAGAAAGTCCGGGTACTGCGGGTGGTTCAGATTAACATCTAAAAACTCGTCTTTAACTGAAAATTATTACGATTGAAGACTATCTTTTCATCGTATAGTTTTAATGGCTTTTACATTGAGCAACTTTATGCATTAGTACTTTCAACATGATTTATGCAATTATTATTTTGTAACTAGGTACCTAACTAGGTAAGGTAGGTTTAGACAACTTAAATTATACATGTTAAATTATTAAAACACACAACATTAAATGAATTTTTTATTGTAAATAATAAAACACAATGCCGTTATGTAACATATAGGTACAGACAATACCAAGCTGTCACGTCGTTAGACATTTTCATCCACACATAGATCGCAAATAAAAATTAATTTTAAAAAAATCTTTGCAGTGTTTACCATCTTAATTCATGAATCCCCAAGCGACACCCGGTGGCCGCGCATCTATTGTCTTACTATTGTGTCTCTAATTGACGGTATCTGAAGGGTTAATTGATAAAAACTTGTCCAGTGACGAAGTAATCTCGTACTCCAATAAAGACCGAGTATGTCTGACGTTCAAGCACTGAGGTTATCCTATCAGTATTTCGAAGAAACGGAACAGTACAGACAAAATGCTAAGGCCGATTGTACACGTTAAGAAAAGTCGCCAAGCCTATGCAAGAATTCGTGTCATTACTACAAACAATCTGTGTACCTACACTGCTTTGGCGCTGACCAATAATAAAACCTTGTCTGCGCTAGACATGACGCGTGAAGTTGCTATGGTCACAAAATATATAGGTACAGAAGTCAATCTCACACAACAAACAAACAGCACACAAAGCATACAAACAACAACACAAAGCACATACAAAGCACGCTCGAGCAACGCACACATAGACACCGCTCAAGGACACGATATCCCGGAGCGACTCGGCCCGCTCGTCGAACAGTTCCGACTCAAACGCTCATTAGTGTGCGTCCACCGAGCGTAGGTATAAAAAGTGGAGTACATACTTGAGATTGTCTTCTGTACCTATCTATTTTGTGCTATAGTGCGGTAGGGGGGCGCGGTAGGGGAGGAGCTGCTACATTAAACTGTGATGACTGGCCTATTGGTCTAGTGGTTAGTGACCCTGACTGCTATGCCGGAGGTCGTGGGTTCGATTCCCACCCAGGACAAATGTTTATGTGATGAGCATAATCATGTGTTCTGTGTCTGGGTGTAATTTATCTATAATATGTACTTATGAATTTAGAAATATATAAGTATATCAGTTGTCTAGTATCCATCACACAAGCTTTGCTTAGATTGGGACTAGACGGCGTTGTGTGATAGTTGTGGAATATTATTATTATTAAAGCTAGAACTACATTAGACCGACGCCCACGTGTAACACGCCTGATTTGTACGTAGAACGATGTCACGTGGCGTCGCGTGGCGTAGATCAAGTGTAGCTCTACAACTCTAGTTTCCATATAAAATGTATAGAGACCGACGCGCCCAGATCGGCGTGTGTGGCACACGTGTGCGCAGTGGAGTTCTAGCTTAAATATTCGTGCCTAGTTCCGAAAAATTTTTATCGTGTTCATGATGAATTGATCCTACCCGCCTCAACCACGGTGGAATTTTTTAGCGAGTACAAACGCCCTTAAAATACATCAAAATTCTTTTAGTCTATACACCAAAATTTTATGAAGTATTACCTATTTTTAGTATGTTTTAACAAAAAACATTTTGGTCCTTAATATAACTAGTAAAAAATAATAAAATCTTAAAACTATGTTGACAGAATTTTTACCAAAAATTACATTATCAAGGAAATTAATTAATAAAGAAACACGGACTTTTAATTTGGTATCCAAATAAACGTATTTATTATAAAAAAATATAATCGTTTTTTTTTAATTCACTTTTTCATTTATCTTAAGAAATACCTAGTTTTTGGTATCAAACTAAAAGTAAATTTAAGTAAACACGTATTTTGGATACTAAGGCACGTAAATTTCAAAATGACATACCTATACAGGGTTATTTGTAAAACATTGCAGGACTGTATTAATTATAAACAATAACTTTTGTTGCCACCCGATCCCACTCCCTTCCGCTATTGTAATTACTATCACTTGCTCTGCATAGACTTAGTAATATTTAGAACGTTAAATTTAAATATGTTTGTTTTTGTATGAAAATATGATGAAATAAAATATGGTATTTATTTAAGTCATAAAACAAAATTTTTTTTTTATGATGTCAGTACCATAGTCCAGAGAAGTCGGCAATGTTTTATAAGTAACCCTGTATATGTTTATTTTATTTTTTTAATCATGTCATAATCTAATTAATGTAGTGAATTGCTGATAAATGTTTTTTTAATGCTGAAGTTGAACCAAATTCGCATTTCAGCAATTTGTCGCATATTGTACATTTGGCGTAAGATTTTGATAAGTCTTCACTTCTAAGAAAATACTGCCAGACTATTGAATTGCCTTTCCATTTCGAAAAAGTCATACCTGGAAAAAAATAGAAATCAATTAAATACTTCAATTCATAAACCATAAATATTAGAAAAAAAAAATTGAAGGACTGGAACAGTTCGCCTGCTGCGCAGTCTTTCTGTCCCATAATAATTTAGGTATCTTCAAAGCTAGAGTAAATGGGCTCTTAAAACCGCGTAGGTACAGACATCGCAAGGCGTGTGCCGCGAATGGTTCGTCTTGCACGCCTCGGGCTGTATGGACGTGTGTGCTCACAGGGAACATACACGTTATACGATCGTTGCGAACGCCGCCTCACGACGAACAGGTGTTGTTTGCGTTTTCTACTGTCGAATATCGTGCGTGGTGGTTTGCGTGCTCAGCTTGAACATGTGTAGTTTGGGACGCACGCATAAATGTACCGTCGTATGCTTCAGGTTGATGCATGCTTGACGAACAATTCGCAACGAACGCCTCGCGATGTCTGTACGCGGCTTACTAACTAGTGCGATTCGCCATCAACGATTGCATCGCTGCTTATTTACTATCAGGTAGAATCGCAGCCAAGCATTAGCTTATAGTACAATTTAAAAAAATACTGGGTTATTTGTAAAACATTAACAATCTTGCAAGACTGTATTACGAACATCATAAACAACAACTTTTGTACTATGACTTTTCACAAAACATACTTAATACATTTATAAATGTATTATGTTTTGTGTATTTCAAGATTTCGTTGTTCTATCTAACACATTTCAACTACGTATTTAGTTGTACCCACCTACGCCTCCAGTGCACGATCCCTGCTCCCTTCCGCTATTGTACGTTCGCTTGTGTTCAATTTTAATATTTTTATCTTTGTATGAAAAATTGATGAACTAATGTATGGTAATTTCTTAAAAGTCATGCACAAAAGTTGTTATTTATGATGTTGAGAGATTGCTAGGGTTTACAAATAACCCTGTATAGAGACGATTGTAAGAACATAAAACATTACCTTCATTTTCATTGTCTGTGTCATTTTCGTCAATCTCAACAAAATACGTAACTTCAGTTGCGTTTTCGTGTTTTGCTTCTAAATGACGTTTTAGTGCCGAAGTGCCGTAAACTTTCATTTTTTTACCACATATTTTACATTTTGCAGACAATTTGTCTTGACTTTTGACGAACCAATCCCAGACTGAAGAGCGATATTTATTTTTATGTTTTGCGACGATTTCGGAAACCAAATCTGAAAAAAAAACTATATTAAGTAGCTGAGAGAGAAACTCCAAAACTATTGCTTACAGACTAAGCAATAGTTTTGGATCACCAAAAATAGTTTATTTTCTTCAGATAAGTAATTAGACAACAGGAGTAAGTACTTTTTTTTTGTTTTTTTTTTTTCAATTTCTTTTATATTACGTTTAAATTATCCTTGTACACTTGTGTGACTGTTGAAATGCTTCTTCTAACAAGACCATTTATATAAATAAATTATTATATTACAACTGGTATGCTACTTATGTACTTGCGCAAGTGTATACGTTTTACATACTATGAAAATGTAAGTAAAATTGTAAACGATTTAAAAAGAATATAATTAAATAAATTAAAAATAATATAGTCTTAGCCCGTTTATTACAAAAAATTTAACAATTGTTTTCCAAAATATATAAAACAATATTTTATTACAAGTGGTAGGTACCAGCAGCGCAGAAGTATTATTGCAAAAATGTTCCTTTCTCCAGGCTTATAATAATAATATACCTACATATCTTTATAACATAAAAAAAAACTGTATCAGATTCATAGAAAAAAAGAAAAGAATAATTAATTAAACATACCAAAGAAATAAATAACAATAAACCATTCGTATAAAGGGGTATCAAAAATAATAAATAAAAATAAAACACAATTGGCAATTATAATTATTATTATTTATATATAAAACTATTAAATTAAAATATAACAAATTGTCTCCATATTTACTATTAAAATTATGTGGTGGTGCGCGCTGAGACGTGGTGTCATGTAGCCTTTCGCAAAAGTTCAACACCGGTCGGCCAAAATTCATCCTTCATGAAAGTCTCCAGATCATGAGTCGGTATCCATCCAACAAAAGATTTGAAGTTAATCTTGTTGACTCCAACCTTTCAACTCTCAGAAAGAATTTCGGACCTGACAATGCACTGCACTGGTACCGTTTCGCTTGCGTCGAACGCTTCGAGTTGACCTTGCCGCCAATTCTTTTGTTCTAACCACGTGACTGAGCGTTGAGATGCCGTCATTCCCGTACATTTAAGGCTTTCTACTAGCGTTAACGATTGCAGATTAACAACTTGGCTAGGGGTACTGGCTCCTTCTTCTTCTTCTTCACCACACGAACAATGCTATATTTTGTGTATTAACCTTAAATGTGTCCTTAACGATGAAGTGGAATGTTTAACACATGCTAACACTCTTTTACATAACATACATTCAGCAGACTCGTCTTTTTTGACAAAATAATACCACACCATAGAAGCGTTTTTCCTGGTACTATTCTTTTGAAGTCCGTATATAACTGTCATCTCACTCGCCTGTTTATGGCATCGGTCTTCTGTAAAAAAAACAGCATAATCGTCAATGTTTTCGACGAAAGGAGTCAAAGGTAGGTGCCAGATGAATGTGGAATAACTGTCATTCATCCTTCTACATTTGTTGACATTCTTAATTTCAAAAACGGAAATAAAGGCGTCAAGCTGTCTTGAATCGACCTGTATCGCGATCCTTTACATTATCTAGTAATGAAAAGCAGTTCATTGTTTGTTTTTCGGGTACCTAAAGATATTAGGAAAAGGTCAATGTATTTTTTTCCACGGTTATCTGGCACCTTCTATAGTAGCGAACATTGGCCTCCACCAATCGCTCCTGAGGTTATCCAGGTGTTGCGTACGTCTTTTGCAGAACAGATGATCGATCAGGAGTAGAACCCTATGCTCAGCAGCCGCGCTTTCAACCACAAGACCAACTAAGCAGTCATTATAGAATAATACCTACTACTAGGTATAGAGTAGTACCAAATACTCGCTAAGTAGATTTATAAAATGTTGGAAATGTATGTGACAAGGGTTCTTTAGCCTCTTCTGCCGTTCACCATAACTATTAAATACTAGGTACTGAGTGTAGATTGCAATAAAATACTAGGTATTAAGTGTAGGAACGAAATAAAATACTAGGTACTAAGTGTAGAGCTGAAATAAAATACTAGGTTCTAAGTGTCAGAATGAAATAAAATACTAGGTACTAAGTGTCAGAATGAAATAAAATACTAGGTACTAAGTGTAAGAATGAAATAAAATACTAGGTACTAAGTGTAGAGCTGAAATAAAATACTAGGTTCTAAGTGTCAGAATGAAATAAAATACTAGGTACTAAGTGTAAGAATGAAATAAAATACTAGGTACTAAGTGTAAGAATGAAATAAAATACTAGGTACTAAGTGTAAGAATAAAATAAAATACTAGGTACTAAGTGTAAGAATAAAATAAAATACTAGGTACTAAGTGTAGAGCTGAAATAAAATACTAGGTACTAAGTGTAAGAATAAAATAAAATACTAGGTACTAAGTGTAGCAATGAAATAAATTACCAGACTAAGTACCTGGTATTTTATTTATTTAGGTAAAAATACTAGGTTCAATTGTTTTTACGACTTTCATACAGAGCCGTCTAGTCTCAAGCTAAGTAGAGCTTGTGTTATGAGTACCAGACAACTGATAAACATAATTATGTATTTCTAAATACATACTAGACAAATTACACTCGGACACAGAACAAATGATCATGCTCATTACACAAACATTTGTCCTGGATAGGAATCGGACTCGACGTCCGGCATAGCAGTCAGGGTCACTAACCGCTAGACCAAATAGGCCAGGCAAATTAAATGTAGGGCTGAAAAAAATGGCTATGTATTAAGTGTAGGAATGAAATAAAGATCTGGTGTTTGTTTAACAGACAATTTGTTTCGTAAATTAGAAAAAGGCATTTAATTTTATAATAATATTTTTATTATAAGCTTAAAGTATTAAACATGATTTACTTATGTAGGTAATAATGGTTAGTATGCCCAACATTCACAAGTATAAATAGTAAGAATTTTATTTTAAATTTTAGACTACGCAATTATTTTATGTCTGCATTTTAAATGATTCCGTAAGGGTGTCGTGCAAGCGTCGCGGCATTTTATACGATTGCGACATATTACGCACACGCCATAGCTTTTGTCTCTACTTTTGATAAAATATTTCCACACTCTAGAAGCATTTTTCCGCATTTTGGGTTTGACTTTTGTCACTTCTTCCACACTGTCTTTTTCCTCATCCTCTTGTCCATCTGCAGTAAACACAAAAAATACAATTTGTTATCAGCCACAAAAATATTGCACTAAGGTCTTTTTTCATAGCGTGGGTAAGATGACAGCAGGATGAAAATATGCATCTTTAAGATGAGAGAAAAGGATAGGTTACTTTTAGCAACATTGTATGAATCTGACAGCTGTCAGCCGCACCATCTTATAGCAAATTTAGTGTAGTGCAGTAGGAATTGTATCATTTGGAAAATTTAAAGACTCGTGGTGGGGCTCTTTGAATCGGGACCTCTGTCCCAACTTCTATCTTTTTTTTAAATTGATATAAACTCGTGCTTGACTGCGATCCCTGATGATGGTAAGTTGGGCGACAATCGTTGATGGTGAGGCCCACTAATTTATATATATATGTTTTTTTTAAGTTGTATTTTGGGACCACAAATAAAGTAAATACAGTTTTTTTTATAACTGTTCTTTAAATCCTTTTGCGTGTAGGTCCCAACTATACTAAGTTACTAAAAAAAAATAATTTATAAGTGGAAGTTGGGACCGTGGTTCTGGTTCAAAAAGCCCCACGACCCAATTTACCACCATGCTCGGGTTGGTTGGATACTCAGTATTGCACCTACATGGAGTGAATCTACATCTCTTAAAAAAAAAAACACTTGTTAGATAATAAAACTACATACTAATAAACATTTATTATACGTACAGCTAAGAAGTGGAATTCCCTGCCGGAGTCTGTGTTTCCTGATGGCTACAACCTAACCTAGGGGTCTTTAAGTCAAGAGTGAATAGATTGCTTCTAGGCAAGCGTGTGCCATCGTCGGCTACATCATCGCTTACCATCAGGTGAGATAGTGGTCAAACGTGAGCCTACACATTATAAAAAAAAAAAAAAACTTCTTAAAAACCAGCAACCAACCTCCAACTTCGACTTCGACGAAAATAACTTTCTTGATAGTGTCCAAAGTTATTTTATGTCTTGTTTCCAAGTGTTTCTTCAATTCTGTTGTATCAGCGTTATATTTAAACTCTTCATCGCATAGACTACATTCAGCAAACGATTTATCTTCGTTTTTAAGAAAATACTTCCAAACTTCTGAAACTTCTTTTCTCTTCAAATCTTTTACAAATTCTGATATCTCCTTATCTGTAAAAAAAAGAAGCATAAGTTATTTAGTTAATAGACATAATGGTAGTTCTTACTTATTCTAAGTTAAAGTTCTAAGTGTATAAATTTATTTTATTTTATTGCAAAATTTTTAAATTTAGAAGCATTTCTTCTCATTTTGTATTTACCATTTACCCTTTTTGGCTTTACCATTATTTTATTATTTTAAAATTTACCAGATATCACCACAACAGGAAAATTAAAAAGGATGCATCGTTTTTAACTTACTTTACTTATACGTATTAAATTACTTTTTATATTTTTTCTTTTCTTCTTTTTTTCTTCTTTTTTTTTCTTCTTTTTACCAATATCTTGAAGTGGAACGATTGTCACATGGTACGACTTCGTCACATAATTTACAAATGGCGTGATTCATCAATGCTAACAACACATTTAACAAAATATACTAATGAAAATAAATATTCAAGTGTTAAGCCGAATTTCAGGAAAAGAGAAGGATCTGAAGTCGTCTGAATGTTTTTTTTTTGTCTAGCGATATCTTTGCAACATTATCTTTTTAAAAGGTGTGGTATCAAGGCGTTCTTTCTTTTTTAAAAGATTTTTCTTGTGTGATTTTGCCATTAAGTGTCTCCGTAATCCAGTTGTGGATCCAGTCTCGCATTTGATCACTTTGAAACACACTTTACATCTGGCATAATTTTTATCTCTGCTTCTGAGAAAGGATTTCCAGACTGTAGAGACATCGTTTTTCTTTCGAATTAATTCATTTTCTGAAAATTCCATATCTGGAAATAAAAAGGACTTTATATATAATTCGGTCAATTTTTTTCAAATTCAGTCTTAGCGTTGTTGGTCGAATAATTCTGGATCACAACAACAACAACAACAACAATTTTTATGTAAATTACATACTATTACTTTCCCTTTGAAGATATAATATTAGAAGCAGTGTTGGCTCAGTGGTACCTGCCTCGACTTAAGACTTGAAGGTCGCGGGTTCAAACCCACCTAGGCGCATCATTTTAATTTATTTCATCACCACTACCTCTAAAACGGTGAAGGAAAACATTGTGAGGAAACCGGCCTGATCTAGAACTAAAAAATTCGAAGACATGCGACATCCACCAATCCGTACTAGGTCCGCGTGTTGGATTATTAATCGACCCATTCCCTCTCCCGGAGAGAAGGCCACAGTTCCAGCGATGGGACCATAGTAAGGCTGATTATGTTATGTTATTTCATAAGGATGTAAATAGGAATTCTTCCTCGCAGAACAGATGGCCGTTACGCCCGAAAGGTTCTAGAGTGGGGACTGCGTACCTAAGACGCAGCGTTGGAAGGCCTCCTACAAGACGGACCGATGACCTGGTGAAGGTCGCGGGAATCCGATAGATGCGGGACGCACAGGATCGTTCATTGTGGCGACACTTGAGGGAGGCTTATCGACGACGAGTGGACGTCTATCGGCTAATATGATGATGAAACAATTTGTACATTGGTAAATTTTTTAATTAAACTAAGTAATATGTTGTATACAGGTTTTTTAAATTTGTGTTAAGATAAAAACACAATCATTATTATATATCTATTTATTATTATCAATACTGTCCGCTAGGAGGATGATTGTGTCCTTTAGAGCAGACAATATGGTCTTCAATTGTATAGATAACAGCCTTGCACCCTTGCTTATAGTGCGTGGAACACATCCATCTTGTTTTACGATCTGAAGTCAGGTGCCGGTAATAAGTATATCCCGATAACAGGATTAGTTTAGAGCCTCGTTTTGAGTAGACGAAATTTGCAATACTCGTACCTGAAAAAAAAAAAAAAATCTGTTGATAATAATACTTTTTAAGTTAGTATAACTCTTTTAAGTGAAATGGCGATACGTCTCTGAAATAACTTGCGACCTACAGATGTCCCTCAAGTTAACAAATAAAGAATTCAACTACCTACGTAAAAAGATAACAACATCCAACACTACAATTAAAAACAAGTTTCAATTACTGACTGCACGCGCACGAATTATCACCGGCAAATAAACAAACAATAAAGAAAAAAAGGAAAAAAAAGAGCGTAAAAGAAAAAAAGAAAGATTACTGTTTCAAAGATCACGGCTGTTTATTGATTCACCGGAAGAATTAAAGAAGTGTGATAATATTAATATGCTTAAATCTAAATAAAAATTAAAAAAAAAAAACTCTTTGTATCTCATTTTAAGTATATAGTAATAACTGTTCTTAAGAGAAATAAAATTCTCTCTCTTTTGTTACGAATTTGCACCCAAATACGCGATAAAACTTGTAGCACTGTATGGATCAGAAGATTGACCTGTGAAAAAGATGGATGAAAAAAGATTGCATATAGCGGAGATGAGAATGTTGAAATGGATGTGTGGAGTGACAAGAATGGATTAGGTGGGCATGATTTATTAGAGGAAGTTTGTAAGAGGCGCCATAATTATGTTGAAAGGAAATCATTTGGCTTGGTATGGTCATGTGTAAAGGAGGAATAAAACGCATGTTACTAAAAGATTTATGAATGGATGGCTGCAGAAGGAGAGAGAGACCAAAGAAAAGATGGATGGATTGTGTGAGGAGTGATATAAAAGGGAGTTAGTGATAGCGTAAAGGCTGATGGGATAGGATGGGAAAACAAAACCTTTTGCGCAGACCCCAAGTAATAAGGGAAGCAGGAAAATGATGATGATTATGATTATAACTCTACTGATTTCTAAAATAAGAACATGGTAGAACTTATACTTCAGTTAAAAAAGACAAAGAAGAATTGATTTAAGTAATTTTTTATTATTTATTCATGTTTGAATTTGAAACAAACAAGCTGTGGTTATTTCTCTCATCTTTTTTTCGTATTGATTGCGAATTTTTTCGTGATGTCTTGGTTATGTTACATTGGAATACAAACTCAAATCGTTGATTTCAAATAAGCCATTTTGAATTGCCAAAAAGTTGGTCACTGTGAAAGTAGTGTGTAGAAAGTAGAGCTAAATGTCAATGGACACACAGTAACTACTGGTAACATCATTAACGTTAAAATTATACATACACACGCTAATTTTTAAATCACTATATAAAAAATTCGAGTCGTGGGGCTTTTTGAACCGGGACCACGGTCCCAACTTCCACCTATATTTTTTTTTGTAGTATTTTGGGACCACACAGGAAAAGGCTTTAAAGCAGTTACCAAAAGAACTGTATTTATTTTATTTAAGGTTCCAAAATACTACTAAAAATACTTTTTTTGATAGGTGGAAATTGGGACCGCAGTCCCGGTTCAAAGTGCCCCACGACCCAAAAATTCAGACACGATTTAAGCAAAATGTAACACTTAAAATCGATAAAGAAATCAGCGGTTCTGTACATTTTTGCTCGCATAACTTGACGTAAGATAAATAGATAGATAGATAGATAAAGCATTTCTTGTCCAGGCAATTACTGTCCATTCCAGGTTGCTTGGAAGAGATCGCGGAATGCGATAAGGCCGCCAATTGTATGTATGTGTTTTAGTTTTAAGTTTCCTTTTGTATGTGTAACGGTGTACAATAAAGTATATAATAAATAAATAATAAAGCATTTATTTAGATACTGAGATAGATAGATACATAATGCTGTCTGATTCTTCTTTCATTATGGTAAACCAGGCATAAGTGGTCGGTAACTTGCCCCACTTGCAAAACTAAGGGCCTTCGCCCGCGGCGACTTTTTGTATTTTTATTTGAGCCGATCTGGGTAGTTTTATAAGTACGACGGCGATGTAAACTATACAACGCAAGTTAATCTTGCGTTGTATAGTTTATAGTGCGTTGTATAGTTTTTTATACCCTAATAATAACTTTATAGAGATTCGATTTTTTGGTGCGTCACGAGTGGGATATAGTCAGATGCTTATCATCTAAATAAAACCCACTCGTGTTCCTTCATTTGCCCTTTGCGTTCCAGGACTGCGGTGACTCTTTCGAACCATTCCGCAACTCTGACAGGTATCAGCACTAGCAGGTCACGTCAAATCTGCTAGCATCTGTTTAGTCCTTACCGTACGGCGAGCTACCCATTGCTCGCCTTCGGTCCATGCCTGTGGCGGCCAGGAATCGCACTGCAACCCTGATGCCATGCCGTGGGCATCTCCTGTGGCGGTCAGGGCGTAAGGACTGCACCATCAGCGAGACTTTTGAGTGAATATGGCTTACCTACATAAATATTTCAACCACCAGGGTACATTCAAGTCCATTAGAGGTATATAATAGTAGATATTTTTATCCATAGCTGGTACATTGTACTCACATATATTCTATACAATTATATAAAACTATTATAATAAATAATTTATACAATCCCAAGATACAATCGTCAACAGATGCAATAATATTTTTTGAAACAATTATATATGCTAGATAGCTTCTGTCAGTGGCTTCGTTCGCATGATAGTATAAACATTAAATTAAAATACTTTTTATTCTATAAGCAGTGGATTTTTTTTGTCTTGAAGAAGAAGCAATAAAATTTGTGACATTTAATAAATAAAAGTAGTATAATTTGATTACAGTAAAACTCAATTTAGATGTCGCACTGAAACGGCTGTACTGCAACTTAGGGGTTAGTTCACACCGTAACGCCATGCGACGTGATGCTACGCGAATAGAGATTCAAAATATAACTTTATTGACTACACAATAAGATACACATTTAATTATGAGATTTCACCACGCAGCGCTGAGCCGTGAGGCATCTCAATCTGAAATGTGTATTTTTTCTTGTCTAGAAACTAATATTATAAAGACATTCCTCTTTTGTTTAAATATATTCTCATTAGATTTTTTGTTTCTTTGTACGTTACGATTTAACTCAAAAACTACTTGAATGATTTCATAAATTATTTCATCAATAGAAAGCTACGTTTTCACTGAGTAATATAAGCTGTTTATTTTCTACTTTCATGCGGGCGAAGACGCTGGGTGAAACTATGTAGTAGTAAATAAATTTACATTTTGAGTCGCTCTTCACGCAGCATTGCGTCGCATCGTGTTTCGGTGTGACCTCACCCGCTCGGCCATTCTAACCAATAATACCTTCGGCAAAATTCACATCTCCCATTCTATGATGTGCAGAAGCCAAGTAGTGCCACGTACAGTCAAGCTACGACCTTACGAAGACCAAAAGACCTTGTGTTTCACTTCTATATATATAAATTCTATTCCATATCTTGCCAATAATATCTTCTGATACGACTAGCAGGATGATTGTGGTCTTCTCTGCAGTAGACGACATGATCGTTGAATGTGTGGACAACAGCCTTGCATCCCTTCTTACGGTGTGTGGAACACATCCACAGTTTCTTCTGGTTAATAAATGTCTTTTGCTTATGATAAGTGTATCCGTTTAAAAGAATCAACTGATTACCCTGCCTTGAGAAAACGTAATTTGCACCACCTGTAAAAAAATATATATAATTTACTATTGTTTTATGGGAAGTAGGTATCTATATCCATATTTTATTTATTTGTTATTCCAAAGTTAAAGAAGAAATTGTAGCAAAAGCGTTAAAACAACTCCGACTCCCTTTAGGCACAGCAACATAATAGTGTTGTACATTCAAATGGGGTGAATAGAAACACAGGGGCGAATGGAAACAAAACTTTAAAGGGTATTTTCACGATATTTATATTATATTTTTTGCAGCATTTAATTAAATCAATTTATTATCTAATGAATTCTTATTCTAAATAGTCGATGCTTTGTTAGAAGGCGATAAAATGGTATCAAAATGAAAAACCAAACCAAAGTTTGTTTCTATTCACCCTACATTTCCATTCAACCCATTTTACGGTATTTCATTAGAAATTAATAAAACATACAAATGAATAATTGAAACGCAACATAAAAATAGGACAAATTTTATTAAAATATTATTAACAATATTTAGCATTATTAATATATATTTTTTTACTTATTATACTTCATTCGCAATAATATTAGACATTTAAACAAACTTTTGTACCATTCGTTCAAACGATTTTGACTTTTATTACGTTATAGACAAGACAAATGGCGGCTGCAGTAAATAGTTGCTATTATAATCATGCTTTTTGCCTTTATTTGCATCCTTGTCTACGGAATAGAAGTTACAACCGGATGAACTGACAGTAAAAAAGATACATATAATTATACTAAAAAGAAGTGTAGGTATCTACCTACGCTTTAAACACAACGTACTGAGCACGCTTTTTATAAGGAGTCCTCAACGCGACACACAATGTGCGCAAATTATATTATTACAAATAATCCTTAAAAAAATATTACATACTAATATTAATATTACAACAACACATTAAATCCATACTGGGTTATTTGTAAAACATTGACTATCTCTCAGGACTATGGTACTAACATCGTAACCAACAACTTTCGTTCTATAACTTTAAAAAATGTATTTTATTTTAGTTCAAATACAAAAATAATAACTAAATATTACGAAGTCTACGCATAGCAAGCGATAGTACAATAGCGGAAGGGAGTGGGGATCAGGTGGCGGGGTACTTGATGCGCTAGCGTCGCATCATATAGATGTAGGTAGAGGTAGATAGAACAACGAAATCTTTAAGGTTTGTTTTTGTGTGTGTATGTTTTGTAAAAAGTCATAGAACAAAAAATTGTTGTTTATGATGTTAGTAAAGTCTTGCAAGGTTGTTAATGTTTTACAAATAACTCTGTATCCACTTGAAATATTATACTGATTACATACAAAACATTCGTTCATGATAATATCTATATTTACTAACGGAAGAGTTGATTTAGTTTGTTTAGACGTGTTAATCTCTGGAACTTCAGGTTGGATTGGAAAAAATATTTCTATACAGGATAGTCATATTGTATACAGTCATGAATACAAAGATATTCACAAACATTGTAATGAAAACATAGGCTGTTGAAACCCCTCTTGTTAGACAATAAAAAAGGCTGCTGATAGCTGATGATACAGCGTCACCGACCGACTGGAGCCTTCAGAGAGATTCAGTCAGCGTTAGTTTGTTTTTTTTTTTTTTACAAAAGAAAGGTGACGTGGTGTGATGACACGTACGTCACATTAAAGGCCATATTTCACCAGTTCACAATGGCAGCGTAACCAGGCGCGCCACCGTAGTATCCGTAACCTACCAAACTAGACACCATACAGACATCAGAGTAGCCACACCACACTGAGATAGTATCTAAATTGATTTAGTGGGGATTTGGAGGTATGCGGAACACAGAGTAAAGTCCCGCAAACCTCCGTTGGAAAGGGAGGATCCGCCGACCAGACAGGTGTTATAGTCTGGTGGGCGACTGCCCGATAGTTGATTTCGGGCTGTCGTATATATTCAAATCACGCGGAGAACTTTGATTGCCCGATGCAGAATTTCGTATTTTCTTCGTTGTTCTTATGTGGCGTCATAGATGTCGCTACATCACTCCCCTCCGGAGATCGGAGATCGATGGTCGTTGATGCGTGCCAAGCCAGTGGTAGGTTGGTTCCAGTGAGTCGGAACCGATGCCACATAGTTCTTGATGAGTCGGAACTGTCTACGGTGATGCCCCAGTGAGTCGGGGTATTGCTATCCCAGTGAGTCGGGGTATTGCTATCCTCGTGAGTCGGATATTGCCATAGTGAGTCGGGATAATGCCCTAGTGAGTCGGGGTGATGATGTCCCAGTGAGTCGGGATGATGCCCCCAGTGAGTCGGGGTGGTGCTGTCTCAGTGAGTCGGGATGATGCCTCAGTGAATCGGGGTGATGCTGTCCCAGTGAGCACCACTGGCGGCTGAATTAGCGGCCAAGTGAGTAAGACACCATACAGCTCTATAGTAATCAGTGGTGGCGTGACCAGCATGACGGCACGACCAGTAACATTTTGAGCCTCCGCCTTAGTCGCGCTGCCAAATTGTTTGCGCAACTGAACGGACACCAGGTGAGTAACTCTCTATAGAGCTGTACACATTTTGTTGGTAACGGCGACTAGTTGCGCCGCCATGGTGTCTCGGTGAAATATGAACCATTCAGATAAGATGATTTTATTAGAATAGTATCACGCATGCACTTGTATATAAACCGTGGTTTAATTAGTAAAGGGATTATTAGTTAACTCATAGAGAAGCACGCTGCCCCCGTTAGTTAAAAAGACGTATCTAACATTTTTTCCAGAGTTGAATTATATACATTGCCGGAATCAGGACATAATGGCGTATCTGCCTGTATTTTTTATATTTTGCTAATTTTCTCCAGTGCGGTTTTAACACAAGGAAAAAAGCCATATCTGGCCTTTTTTCCTTGTGTCCCGTTTCATTCATTAAAACATTTTTTTATCCGTTTTCGTTTTTGTTAGATAAGTCTTTCTATCCGCTTTCGTTTTTGTTAGATACGTCTTTTTAACTATCAGGGGCAGCACGGGTCACGGTGTTTTACTCAACCCCTTCCATCTCCCCACATCATAATAGCACAGACACTTTTGTGAGCATATTTATATGTTATAAGCTCATTTTTTTTAATATTTGCTATAGTAGATATTATGTAATTTATTCATTGATATTTCCCAGAGGGAGGGTGATTATGTTCTGTCTTCAAAGAGACGATATTGTCCTCTAATGTATGAACAACTGCTCTGCACCCTTTCTTACGGTGCGTGGAACACATCCACAAAACCTTGTGGTTACTATATGCCTTAACCTTGTGGTAAGTGTATCCAAATAATAGAATAAGCTTCGCTCCTCGCCTTGAGTCTATGTAAGTTGCCATTCCTAAAAAAAAAAAAATAATATTACGATTATTTTATCTTAAAAACTGGTAACATCTTAGATTTTAATACACAATATCAATTTTAAAAAGGTCAGATTCGCGAGACCAAGGGTTCCGTACAACCTTACAAGAAAATAAAAAAGCAATAAAGAAAGAAATAATTTATTTGACACACACACACACACAGCACAAGACACACAAACGATAGTTACTTATGTAAACATGAAACCAAAAACGAATCAAAATACAATATTGTATCCCACAGCTGCACCAAAATAGGTCCAGTTCAGCATGAATGCCAGACAACTAGTGCCTGACGCTGGTTTTCAACTGAACCTGAGGTCGTGACGCAACGGACGAGATTGGAGACAATTTGGCTTAGATCAACAACTTTAAAGACTCTAGACGCCTCATGCTTGTACTAGCGCGCCAGAAATTCTGTCAACTAGCCGAGGTACGGGGAACGGTACTGCGTTCTGATTGGTCGAACGAGACTATTTGGAAATTATTCTGTGGCGACCTACATCAAATCTATAAGTCTACTCGAATAAATTAATGTAATGATAAGTACCGTATTTTTTTTTTAACTTTCTACATCAATTTTAAGTACATTTTTTTTTTCAAACTACTATCTTAGATTAATATATGTTTATCTACAGTAATATTTTAAAGAGGTAAAGTTTTTTTAATGATATAAACTAGTGCTTGACTGCGATCTCACCTGATGGTAAGCAGTGATGCGATCTGAGTTATAAAGTTTGTATATTTGTTTGTTGGAGGAATTTTCTGCCAGAACTGGTCCGATTGGTAAAATTTACCAAAAGGAAGCTGCTTTATTCCTAAGTGACATAGGCTATATTTTATGAACGCGGGTGAAGCCGCAGGCAAAAGCTTCTATAATAAAACGCAAAAAAATGCAGATAATGTGGTATCTACAATAACAATATTATAAAGAGATCTAGTTTGTTTTTTTAAGCTATTGCATAGCTTCTATCGCGGGCCTTCAGCGTGGAGACCGAATCCAGAAATTCCGTAACGAAAAAAACCTAACACCCCCCACTAAATGGTTGTCATGGCAACTTGTCAACTTCAATCACAAATAATGATCACCTAATAAAGAATTAACAATTAATATTGGAAGGCCTCCAACAAGGTGGACCGACGAACTGGTCAGGGTCGCGGGAATCCGATGGATGCGTGACGCATAGGACCGGTCGTTGTGGCGACGCTTGGGGGAGGCCTATGTCCAGCAGTGGACGTCTTTCGGCTGATATGATGATGATGATGATGATGATGAATTAATATTCATAAAAATTTGTAACTTGAATTAATATCAAAGAAAAAAAAACAAAGAAAAAAAATGTATAAATAAAATAAATATAAACTATAATTGAATAAGTTGATAAAAAATGCTATGCAATAGCTTTACCGCGGCAGTCTCCGAGTGCCACACGTCTTTTTTTTTGTTTGTAGGAGGTAATCTCTGAAAGTACTGGTCTGATTGCTATAATTTTTCTCACCAATAGAAAGCAGCTCTATTCCTGAGTGACATAGGCTTATTTATGTACGCAGCCGAAGCCGCGAGCAAAAGCTAGATATTTATAAAGCAACTAGTTCAATTTATACACTTATACACGCCATTTGAAGAGTGATTGTGGAATGTCTTCGATGAGATGATGTGGTCATCCACTGTATGGATCACAGCCTTGCATCCTTTCGTCCGGTGGGTAGAACACAACCAGAGACTCTTATGCTTGGCATTTGTCTGGTGCCTGTAATAAGTGTATCCTGCTATATGGATGAGCTTCCTGCCTCGCTTTGAGTAAACGTAATTTGGCACTCCTGAAAAATAAAAACAATTGTTAAGTATACAGAAATCAGAAACGTTTATTTGAAATACTTACAGGCACTTCTAAAGTCAAAATGTCAGTCAGTCAAAAAAGTTAAATTGCGCGTTCCAAAGCGTAGATCTCTATGGAGAAGAACGTGCAAGAAACTCTATGGAAACCGTACGTAATGGACCCATCCGAAAACCAACCTCGGTAAGCGTAGCTTAACTTTTAAATTTAACTCGTGCAGTTGTTCTTATGTTTTTTTTTTGTTTATATTTATTTAGCTCCAACGTTGTTTAGTGCAATTGAAACAGCAATAAAAAAATAATTGTTTATTTACCTTCATTTAGATATTCTGATCGATCGGTTCTGATCAATTCAAAAATCAAAATTTCTAATTAATCTAATTCGATAGTGTGGCTATCAGCTAAAACAAAATACATACATTAATAACAAATACCTGCTACATAAACAGAAATACAAAATTCTGCATAATAAAAACTATAGATAGTAAATTATTATGTTTGTACTTATGTATCTACAGGTTTTTTGCTGCCAGCTTTACCTGTTTTTAGAAAACACTTAGGTAAGTGCAGTCAGACAGAAACAACTGTAAGTAAAAGCCCCTCTTTAGTACGGAAAGGTACAATTCTTTATGGCAACAATTTTTTCATTAACTAAAATTATATTTTGTCATCAAAAGGTATCCCCAAACCGTAATAAAATAGATTATTACAGTTTGAGGAAAAAAAGAAAAAAACCGGCCAAATGCGAATCAGGCTCGCACACGAATGGTTCCGTACCACTATCTAGAAAAACAGCAAAATAAAAAATAAGTTAATCATGTCAGATAATGGTGACCACCAGTAAATGTTCCATTCAGTCACGTCGGACATCAGTGTCCGACACGACATCACTTACGTTTGCAGGTGATTGGAGTATGCGCATCACATGAAAAAAAAAAACGGGCTGTCAATTAAAAACACGAACGTGTCCGACAGAGTGACCTGCGCGGCGCTATTGAAATAATATGGTTTAGGCCACGGTGGACTCATGTGACCGACATTAGTAAATAACCACTTATAGACAAGTTAAAACTATTTAATAAGACGATTGCTCTTGTTTTGCCTTATCTCTACGTAATAAACAAAAAAAAGAACGCAGATTTTTTGACATTTTTAAAATTTTCCTTTGTTTTAAACACGTTGTTAAGGACAATGAAAAATGGAGGAAAGGGAGGGATGCGTTTACCCTTGAGTGATACACAGATTTTTTTTTTGGTGATTCCATTTTGGTAACAGATATAATTATTTGATCACGGTTATTATAATAGCCGTTTCCTATTGTACGGTATTATACTTCCCAGTGGAGGAATGATTGTGTTCTTTTTTCAAAAAGACGATTTGATCGTTCACTGTGTGGACGACAGCCTTGCATCCCTTTCTGTGGTGGGTAGAACACATCCATCTCGATTTCTGACTTAGAGAAATCTTGTGTAGACAATAGGTGTATCCTGATATTAGAATTAGCTTACTACCTCGATTTGTGTAGACGAAGTTCGCAAAACAACCTGTAAAAAATAAATACAATTTACTCGATACCAAATAATTAGCAGCACCAATAATTTTCTTTCGTTTTTTTCTTTATTAAGTACTTTTATTCTTTCTTTTTCATTATTAAGTACTTTTTTCTTTATTTCTTTCTTTTTCTTTATTTATTTTATTCGTTCTTTGTTTTTATTTCTTTTATTCTTGCTTTTATTAATTTATTCTTTCTTTTTTTCTTTCTTTACTAACGTTTCTCAGATAGATGTGGCCATTGAGGGTATCCCAATAAAAAGTGAAATTTCACACATATTTATTTGATTTTATTCAATTCAAGAAAACTTACAACTAATAGCATTTTAATAACACACACACACCTAAGGCACAAAATAGATAGGTACAGAAGACAATCGCATGTATGTCCTTCACTTTTTATACCTACGCTCGGTGGACGCACACTAATGACCGTTTGAGCCGGAACTGTTCGACGAGCGGGCCAAGGCGCTCCGAGATATTGTGTCCGTAAGCGGTGTCTATATGTGCGTTGCTCGAACGCGCTTTGTATGAAGATTGACTTCTGTTCGTATCTATATATTTTGTGCTTATACCTATAATACAATTGACAAATCAGGGTAACATAAAAAAATAAATGAATACTATTATGATAAAGTCGTGATAGTTACATAATTTATAACTCAAGAAAGGCTGGACCGATTTTAATGATCTTTGTTTTGTTAGATTCGTCTTTGCCTCGAATAGCACATACATTACGCATTACATTACAAGATGTATGTATCTATTTCTTTTCTTTTTCATGATGATGATTTCTTTTCTTTTTCTATTTCTTTTTTTTCCGTTTCTATTCTATATATCGGAAAATTACAGTAACTATAAAATACATTGGACTAGATAATTGCATCATTTAGTCTGTGGATTAATTGACTGTTAGGTTGTACGGTAAGTTCGGTGGATCTACTAATAATCTATACTAATATTAAAAAGAGGTAGTTTTTTTTTTGTTTATAGGATTTAATCTCTGGAAGTTCTGGTCCAATTGTGAAAATTTCTTCACCGACAGAAAGCTACTTTATTCCTGAGTGACATAGGTTACCTATATATTATATCTATGCGGGCGAAGCCGCAGACAAAGCTAGCAATTAATATAAGGTGCGTTGGGGTAAGATCGGCTTTGGGGTAAGAACGTATAAATATAAATTATACAACTTATTTAGCATTATTTTTAATGCCAGCCACATTGCTGGGCAAGGTGGAACATAATGACGCGGAATAAAGCTAAATAAGTGGTATAATTTATATTTATACGTTCTTACCCCAAAGCCGATCTTACCCCAACGTACTTTAAGTAAGTTTAGAAAAGAAGAAACGTGTTTTGTAGATAATTCTTTGTCAATTAAAAGAATTGTAGAAGTATCTCCCATTAGAAGGATGGTTATGTTCAGTCATCATGTGTACAATGCGACCCATAGCGATACGGACGAACGCTTTGCATCCTTTCTTGTGGTGTGTGGAACACATCCATCTCGACTTCTGATTCAGAGAAACCTTCTGCAGGCAAAAAGTGTACCCTGATATTAAGATTAGTTTACTGCCCCTGTTTGAATAGACGTATTGTGGAATAACTGTCGTAATTTCTGTGGACAAAGAAATTGATTTTATCATTATGACATGTAATATTTTCTTACATTATTTGTTTAAATTAATACCGTAGTACACAAAAAGTTATTTTATTATTATTATTATAGTTAGCTTATATTGTCCCACTGCTGGGCAAAGGCGTCCTTCCATTCTTTTCAACGATCACAGTTCCTCGCCTTCTCATTCCAGTTCTTAAGGAAACCATCCAGCCCCCCTAGCCAAGTTGCTAATTTGCAATAGTTAACGCTAGTAGAAAGCTTCAAAGGTACAGGAATGACGCTTAGTCACGTTGTCAGAACAAAAGAATTGGCGGCAAGGTCAACTCGAAGCGTTCGACGCAAGCGAAACGGTTGTAACTTTGATAGGGGGGCAGGTCGGTCCGCCATCTCCTTCGTGGTCTGCCTCGGTCCCGTATCGTTGTGTCCGGGCACCGATCCTGCGTTTTACTTACGGTCTTGCTGTTCGTTAGACTTGCAGCAAACATGTCCTGCCTAGTCTTTTTTAAGTTGGGCAGCCTTTTGCGCCACATCAACAGTGTTAACAATATTTTATTTGGCTTCCTCCATGCATCACTACGGGTAACCAACACGGTTGAAAATCGCCAATTGTCCGACACCCAGCAAACGTGGCGATGGTAAATGATTTCGATACACAAGTTTTTTTTTACGTTGCCCCACACTAAGAATACCACCTGTATCGTAGATGCATACAGTTTATGTATGTATAGTCTGCCTAAAATGTCAAACGACTTGGGTAATTATTAGGATTTAATTAAATCTGATGTAGTCAACACTGGTTCAATAATCAAGGTTGTTTAAGAGATATTGATCATTGTTTACTAACGGAAGAACCTTATAAAAAGTACTAAAAATAATTATTTTTTGAATGATTAAATATTATACAAAATTCCCAAGTCGGTTGACTTTTTAGACTATACCTACAGTTGATGTGTAAAGGTAAAGAAAAATACCATACTTGTCTTGGTATTTATTTATTCGAATAAAAACAGTAAACAAAAAGAGCTTCTAAACTTAAATCATCTTTGCCTCCAAATAGGTATATCTCAACAGCACCAATATTCTGATTTTTTTTGTTTGTTTAAGTATTCTATACACGGTATTGCCTACCTATAATGTTGTTTATCGCAACTTTGAAGACAATTCAAAATGGCGTGGGTCACCGACCGCCATTTTGATTTCTGTTTTTTGAACTGTGACTAGGTCACATTTTGTTTCAATGCCCTTTATTCGCATTAAATGTACTTTATTTGCTTACATAGGAACTTAGACAAGTCAGTTAACATTTTAAAAATTCATGTTTTATTTCCATTTGGTATGCAAAAACTAATACTTATAACACTAATAAGTAGATTCAATATCACATTGATGTTATAACTTTTTGGTATAAGTATATTAAAAAAGATATAAAGGTGGTTATTCAACTCAAATAACATATTTATAAAATATGTATCGTTTATTCGAATTATCTTTTGTGTGTGTAATTCTTACCAATTTTATTTATTTATTTAATATTCATGCAACACAAAGTACATAGGCGGACATAATGCCTTAGGCAGTCTCTACCAGTCTACCTATTGTAAATTACAGAGGCCTATATTGCGTCCGGAAAAAAGCTACGATTTTTTTTCGAACGTGTAATTAAATTATAAGTCATTATGTAAGAAATTACTTGAAATATAGGGAGACGTGAAATTAAGTTCCACCGGTAAATGGTGAACATCCCACCCATTCAAACAAAACGTTTTAAAGAACTCATTAATTGTGCGTACAGCTAAAGAGTGAAATTCCCTACCGGAGACTGTTACCTGATAGCTACAATCTCTGGATCTTTAAGTGAATAGGTTAATTCTAGGCAAGCGTGCTCTATCATCGACCGCCACTAGGTGCGTTGGTGGTCAAGTGTGAACCAACTAATCCATTGAGTACCAAGATTGCCTACACGCCCAGTCAGTTACCACCACTTTGTCTCTTTACGGATATATCCGTATATGGCATCAACGAAAAAAAAAACGCAACCCTTGATAAATACGTACACGTACCCACAGTTAGGTAGATTCAGTATCCTTGGTACCACCCCGCACACTTCTTCGCCGGATTATTATACACGGATATATTCGTAGTCGGCCTTATAATGTTCCCACTGTTGGGACTCAGGCCACCTCTCTTGGAGAGGGAAAGGGCCGAAATCCACCACGCTGGCTCAATGCGGGTTGGTGGATGTCACATGGCTTCGAATCTTTTGGTTCCAGGGCATGCCGGTTTCCTCACGATGTTTTCCTTCACCGTTTTGAGAGCAGTGATAATGAAATAAATTACAAAAAGTAATGCGTCTGGTTGGGTTTGAACCCGAGACCTACAACTCGTAAGTCGGGGCCGTTACCACTCTGCCACCACTGCTCTTATTAAATATTCGTAGTTGATGTACAAACTGTAAATAAATTGAACAAAAGATGCTGTTTTGTTTTACACACCATCATAACACCCATTAGAAGGATGATTGTGAACGGTCTTCGAATAGACTATGTGATCATCCACAGTATGGACAACAGCCTTGCATCCTTTCCTCCGGTGAGTGGAACACATCCACCTGGTCTTCCGATTACTGGCTGTCGTAAAGTGCCGGTAGAAAGTGTACCCTGATATCAACATAATTGGAGTACCTAGTCTTGACTTGATGTACTTGGCAATACCTGTAAATATTTCAAATTTTATGATTATTGTATACCAAGTGCATAAGCATAGCAATCGTTATCATATCAGCCGAGAGACGTCTAAGGTTGGACATATGCCTCCCCCAAGCGCCGCAACGATCGGTACTGTGCGTCTCGCATCCATCGGACCTATAATGGTCTAACCTAACCTATATCTAAAGAAGTAAATTTTAGAAACTAGACTTGTAGAGCTACACTTGATCCACGCCACGCGACGTCGTTCTACGTACAAATTAGATGTGTTACACGTGTGCGTCGGTCTTTTGTGGCGACACTTGGGGGAGGCCTATGTCCAACAGTAAACATCTTTCGGCTGAAATGATGATGATGATGATTATAGGTACCTACACAATGTGTGTAGCGTTGATACTATCAAAAAACCTCGGCTGGTTTACGTAGATACTCGTAAGCTGTAAAAAAAACTTGAATAAAACAAATAGGCACAAATACATAAGAAGCAGAATTTTATTGCAGTATGGAATGCACATTATTAATCTTAAAGAAACTTCCACGTAAAGGTTTTTCGTAAAACCAATTTACTCTTGGTGAATGTACATGGTGCAATTTGGCAGTTTCTGTTAGGATTTCATCTCCCACAGTAAAGACGGCAGCCTTGCATCCCTTGCTTAAATGTGTAGAGCAGGCCCATCTTGTCTTTTGATTGTGAGTGTATTGACGGTAAAAGGAATATCCTCCTACCACGATTAGCTTATTCCCTCGCTTGGAGAAGGCATAAGTTGCAAAGACTGTAAACAATAATCAACATTAATCACATGCAGAGAGGGTCTAAAATTGAGTGATGGTAACTAACACCAAAATACGGTCTATCAGCGATAACGCTCCCGAAATGTCACCTATACAAACCATTTCGACAATTGTTATTTCTGATGCATGCACATGCAATAATAAAACAATATTATAAATTCCCAACACCATTATGGGTTATATTTTTGACCCAAACATTCCCATTTATATTCCCAACCATCCGCATACATTTTTTTTATTTAATATAAAATTAACACAATACAAAATTTAAACTTACGTGAAGTAAATTACAGAAATATCTATAGTATGCCTTACGGCTGTGCCATAAGGGTTTTTTTCCAAAACATTGCGAGCCCTTTAAACAAAACAGTGACAGTTTATTTTGTGTAAAATTACCTTACCCAAGTCCTTTGACTTTTTAGACAGACTATACATAATTTTGTTTCAATAGAATAGTAACTTTAAGGTGATTATAAACTACAACATTTACTTGTAACAGAACAACAAGCCGCTCTATGATATGTTCTAGTGTATCATCCTTTTACGAACGAACCGTCAAGCACGCTCGCCTCTTTGTTACAAACCAACGAACATATTGGTGTAACATTTCGTCGAGCGTATTAGTGTAACATTTCGTCGAGCCACGAGTGCGGGCGATGCGCGGTTGCGGTGTGACATTTCAAAAACGAATGAACGCAAGGTACAACGAAATGCACACTCGCTGTGAGCATTTACCCGTAACATAACGCCGAGCATTCGCAGAAATGTTACATTACATGGAAATGTTTAGGAAACTGTGCTTTTGCCTGTATTGTACCATTCGTAAGAATGTTACATTATACAGAAATGCTCCAGAAAATGTTGTAGTCTATACTCACCTTTATGATGTGAATATATCGATCACGTTACTTGAAATAAATGAACAATAATAATACACAATATCACAAATAAATAAAACACCAAAAAAAGAAAGAAAACTATTTTATTTGGTATACACACACAATGTAGTAACAACTTGTAGACACTAATGATTATATAAAAAAAGAGACAAATAACAATGTGTGCCTCACGGCGGCGCCAAATAGGTCTAGTTCAGCAAAAAATGCCAGGCAACTACGTGGTAGTTGTCTGACGCTGGTTTTCAACTGAACCTACCTTTACCCTTTTTTAATACGAAAATAAAAGTTACAATAATTATATAATAATATAATAATCTTATAATAAGCTTAATACAAATACAGAAGAAAAAAATACAAAATTATTTATTTCTGTAATGACTTTTTACTAGTCTATGATTGAAGCCTCTTTTTAAGCATGATGATGCCTGTATTAGAAGATTACGCTCCTCCGTAGCATTGGCTGTTTACAAAACTTATGTATATTCTATATATCTAGTATCTAACAAATTTTTTTTTTTAATTATATGTTTCACTAGCTTCTGCCAGCGACTTCGTACGCGGATCCTGTTGCTTATGCCAGCGACATTCAAGTGTTATAAACGTAAGAGTAGACAAAAATAAACAGGAAGCTCAGAACTGCTAAGCTATCGGGAGTTACACGTGTTATTGTGAATTAACCATAAAAGATAGACGTATGCTGTCGTGGGATATTTTTTATATAATTTTGAGGAGAATATTTCCGTTTTACATGTTTTCTGTGTAGATTTAACCATTAAGGCTGCAAACGTGACGGAAGCTTAAAAAATGGAGTAATTTCTCCCGTTTTCCCAACATTTCCCTTCACTGCTCTGCTCCTATTGATCGTAGCGTGATGAAAAGTATACTATAACCTGCCCAGGAGTATGAAGAATGATTGTACCAAGTTTCGTTAAAATCCATCGAGTAGTTTTTGTTTCTATAAAGAACATACAGACAGACAGACAGACAGACAGACAGACAGACAGACAGACAGACAGACAGACAAAAATTTTACTGTTTGCATTTTTAGCATCAGTATCGATCACTAATCACCCCCTGATAGTTATTTTGGAAATATATTTCATGTACAGAATTGACCTCTCTACAGATTTATTATAAGTATAGATTAATACCATACTAACACAAAAAAAAGTTTAGTCTATTCTATTCTGTTCTATTCTACACTAATACTAATACACTTTTTTCGAGCGCTTCTGAATTGTGTGAGATATGTATATGTATGAGTGTGGGTGATGTGAATACACAATTTTTTTTGAAAAATATTGTCGTCATTCAGAATCTTGATTAAATTTGTAAGATTTCTATTGTTATATTTTTTGACTTTTTAGATTTTTGAGTAAATTATGAAATATCAAAGTTTATGTAAAATAGCAGGTTTTCAGAGGTCTTAACTGGATTAGTTTTACACAAATTTATAAATTGATTTCAATAGAAGCCTAGATAATATCCACAAGATACTGTTTCCAAAGTATCTAATGAAAAATGTGTAATAGTCGCGTAAGAGCGGTTGTATGAAAACAGTGAAATTGTATGTCGAATCGCATGGCCTTAATGCTGGCATTGGTATGAGAGACAGAGATACAACACCCGTTTCAGCATCAGCCGGTGCCGTTGACTGGATTATCTTCTTGAGCGATCTTGCTATCGAGGTGTGATGCTTCTCGTGGTTTGATTATTGTTGTTTTTTTAAAGAGTATATCTATCTATCTCGACATGGTTGTCGTTTATGAACCTATGAGTACCAAGTCTATTCGGTAACCTTCAGTATAGACCATTGATTAGGATCTCTTTCTGAGATGCATAAAACAATAGATTATAGGTTTATATACAGAAGTTCATACTGAGTCGGTAGAAAGTGTATGGGGATACAGCAGGAATTGCTTACAAACGAGCTAACCACTTAAATGGATCGCTTATAGCGATTAGTTATCTTTTCTGCTATTGATGTATTTAATGTGCCATACCTAGCACTGGCAGTCGCTTAAGTTTTGCGATTCTTCGCGTTCTCCTGCGGATGTCTTTATTCCTCTTTTGATTAGGAAAGAGGTAAAGTTATTTTTCATTACTCATACTCTGAAAGTAGGTCTGAAGTTGCCTGAAGAGCGGGCTGAAAAGTATCACACTTTTCATCCCTAGGGAGTTTTACTTTCAATTAACAGCTGCCAAATTATTAAAAAAAAAAACTAGGTCTATCTTCTTGTATTCGTAATGAAAAGCGCAGTGCTTACCTCGGGGTTAAAGTTACTTATTTAGTCCCTCGAATTAGCAACCTCGCTACGCTCGGCCGTCAACTCCTTCTCGGGACGAAATAAGTAACTTTCACCCCTAGTGTAACAATGTACTATTTTTGTTTTTTGATATCTTTGTTTGTAGGAAGTAATCTCTGGAAGTACTGGTCCGATTGCTAAAATTTTTTCACCTATAGTAAGCTGCTTTATACCTGAGTGACATGCTATATTTTACGCAAGCTGGTGAAGCTGCGGGCAAAAGCTAGTTTGTAATAATGATCGTGAAATGACCAAAATATTAAGAATTTATCAATTTGTCGGTATCGTAGGTATGTCAATACATCTTAGACTTTTTACAATAGTCAGCCCTGATAGAATGTTTATTTAAGCTCTTTTAAGTATTCATAATTATTGCACTACTAGCTTTCCGCCCGCGGCTTCGCCCGCGTGGACTACAGTTTATATCGCGCGGCCAGAGACCCGTGCTCAGCAGTGGAATTATAGGTAGCCTATGTGTTATTCCAGTGTCTCTTCTACCTACCTACCAAATTTGATCTAAATCCGTTCAGTAGTTTTTGCGTGAAAGCGTAACAGACAGACAGAGTTACTTTCGTATTTATAATATTAGTAGGAATAGTAGGGATTTGGTAGTTTTAAGACGGAAAAACATACATTTAATAAAGAAAGAAGCATGAAATAAAAATTACGAAAATAATATTTGAATTACTTATTTTATTACCCGACCCTTATTCGTACGGCTTTAACAACTTGACAATACATGAGATTTCTTTACTTTTTCAATAAAATATATTTACAGAACTACTGTCACATTATAAAACGTTTAGAACCAGGATAGCTTTTAATTTATATATTCATTTTAAATCACCTTATATTTAAGTGTACCCCACTAACCGTAAGTTACAAGTAAAAATAACAACTAAACTATGCGAAAATTATACAAAACTAATTAATAGAATCAAGTAAAAGTCACATAAAATTATTATATAAAGAAAAAAATTATTAAAATTATATCAACGAAATAATCTAAGTGTCGCCGCACATATGCCTCATGCGACAGCCACAAACGCCGCTACGAATAGCTAGAAGCGGCTACTAGCCATTTGTGGTTGGTAGCTACTGCTTTTTAACCGACTTCTAAAAAAGGAGGAGATTCTCAATTCGGATGTTTGTATGTTTTTTTTTGTCTGTTCGCGCATAACTTCGTCGCTTGTAAACCGATTTGAAAAAATATTTTTTTGATGGAAAGTGTATCTGATGATGGAATCTTGACGAAATCGAGGGAACTCCTCAAAATCAATTCAATTTGTTTGTGAAGTCAGTTATTTTTTTTTTTTATAAAAAGTAATTTTTTATTTTAACCTATGTGTATGCAGTGACTTTGTTGAAGAAGGTTTAAATACGCGAATGGCGTGTGACAGCGTTTTGTATCGGCGTTTAGTGGCCGGTGCGCGCCACAAGCGAGCAGCGGCGTTTTATAGCATGTGGCGGCTTCCGGCTTCAACTGTGTTTTTTTTTACGGTGGGCAAAAATCATCTTATCACAACCCCCGCTCTTGGGTGGAGCGGGAGATAGTGTCAGACTCTTACTGACTAAAAACCCACCCCGTTCCTTCTTGCCTCTTCACACCGGGCTCGAGCTTCCTTTCGGATAACCCTGGCCCAGTAGGCTTCGACCCGGCTGGGCCCCTCCTGCTGCTGACAACTGCTTGAGGCGCGCGGGAATAGTGCGCGCCGTCGACGTCTTGGGCTCGGTCCGGACAGTTACCGGACGGTTGGACAGCGAGCTACCCATGGCTCACCGTCCACGAGTCCGCGTCTACGGTGGCCCGAAATCGGGATTGGAATCCCGGCGGCGGCGGCGAGGCCGCCGTTGCCTGATGCGGCCTCCTCCTTTGCTAGCATTACTGCTTCGCAGAAGGAGGCGACCGCTTGCCGTATCTCCCGAACGAGCCATTTCCGGTGAAGACCTGCGTCATGCGGAAGGTAAGGACGCCGTGAGGTCTTTCCAGCCACTTTTCGTGAGAGCAGTGGTGATGAAATAAATTACACAAAGTAATGCGCCTAGCTGGGTTCGAACCCGAGACCTACAGCTCGTAAGTCGGGGCTATTACCACTCGGCCACCACTGCTCACTGCTTTGCGGTTGTTACTCTGTCTCTAAGAGAAACATTATACCTGGGGCCCGAATCAGCTATTTTTATAAATTCGTCATTTTGCTAAAAGTTCGAAATCTACTAAATCATAATGATCGGTCATTGATCGGTCAATGGTCTCGTAATAGAGTGTTGGTAGAATGACAATATCGAGCTTATTAAACCAATAACTGCACAATAACGTTCTAATGATAGGTCACTGATCAAAACAACTGTCAAAAGTTTTGCAAATTAAGTACCGCATACGTCAGATATTCATTTGTCATTATGTACGAGATTACCATTAAGCCACTTCTTTCAATGAAGTGTCAGTGGTTGACCATTAGAAAGTCATTTTGACGCCATTATATTAGTAGATTACTAAAAGTTGTCAAAATCAACAATTATGAAGTCAATGATAGACCATTCTGACACTATTGTAGTAGCAGACTTGAGGCCCTGGAGTCAAATATTTCGCCATCACTTATACTCTTATCTAACCAAGTCTCTGCCGATAATAACATCTTAGTCTCGCAATCGTGTGGGTAGTTCTACCTTTTTTAATTTCGTTTTCATACCCCTAAAGTTTTGGTAGTACTGTGCGTTCCAAATGAGAATAGGATCGATTTTTTGTTGTGACGTCACGATTTGCTGTCAAATCTAGGAAATTTGGTCAAAATTGAGGAACTTGGAGATGAGTAAAATTGAAGAACTGAATTCTGATTAAACTTTTTTCGTTCACAGTTCGTAAATAAATTAAATTTTTCGTAAAATAGTTAAAGTTTCAAAATCTTCTTCTTCTTTCCTCGATTTGACAGTAAATCGTGACATCATAACATGCCATCGATCCTATTCTCATTTGGAACGCATTGTAGATGTTGAATGTTGTTTTTTATATACAGTATTGTGGCAGGGTTTTTTTTTTTGGCAGGTTTTAGAGTAGCGCAACAGCTTCTAAGCTTCTTATGTGTATGGCTTCGTCTCCATCAGCCTTTCTTGTTAGGACTTTGCCAGCATGATACCAAACGTATTGGTATCCCTTTTCAGTAGCCGCTATTCTAGTTGCCTCATATATTTGCCTGTTTAAAGGTGACAAATGATCAAGTTTTATATGCTGACAATCGTCCACACAGGTGGTTGTGTGTTGTGTGGGGACTGGTTTCTCAGTCATCCAGTTAAGTTTAGGCTCATGGTCATGGTGTAGGTTGCTGCTTACTATTTCATCATA
Organism: Mythimna lalbum; assembly: GCA_949319445.1. Classification (NCBI taxonomy): domain Eukaryota; kingdom Metazoa; phylum Arthropoda; class Insecta; order Lepidoptera; family Noctuidae; genus Mythimna; species Mythimna lalbum. Next base: position 17,980,278 of record OX439356.1, on the reverse strand, counting down.
TACTGTGTACACCACAGCTCTGCAGCCATGTCGCTGGTGAGTAGAACAAAGCCATCTGGTTTTCTTTTGGCGGGATGTCCGATGACGGTAGAAGGAGTACCCAGATAATAGAATCAATTTGTTTCCCCGCTTTGAGTAGACGTAGTTTGCAAAACCTGGAAAAAATACATTTATGTTAACATCCTGAAATAATGTTAAAGTAGGTCTGTGTTGTGAGTTTTAGGCAGTAAACGGCGCGGGAATTGCATGATTTGATTCCACCATTTTTTTTTTCATTTCTACCATCGATAACCCGACGTATCGCTCGTACTCGCCATACGTCAACTACCTATCAACTAGTTTCCTATAACTTCTTTTTTTGCTCCATTATTTCACAAAAAAGCTCACAGACGCGTGTCTCAAGCGCGCTCGCAATGAGCAGAATTGCGCCGAGATATCATGTCCGTGAGCGATGTCTATAAGCGTTGCTTGAGCTCAAGCAACGCTTTGTATGTAGATCGACGTCTGTACTTATCTATTTTGTGGCATCCAACTGTGCCAATAAAATATAAAAAATGGTTCTAACATACTTGAACAAACAGTAGACTAGGTAAACGACAAAGCATATCAGAAGCCGTACCATGACCTCTTAACGATATCCAGTTGACAACCTGAACTGAACTGTTAAAGGGATGGAGCTAAAGGTATAGGATGCATAGCTCCATATTTCTTTCTCGCTCACACGCTGTATTTTTTTTCACGGTGGGAAAATCATCAAATGTCCGCTCTTGGGCGGAGCGAGAGATAGTGTCAGACTTTTACTGACTAAATACGCATTCCTGTTCCTTCGTCGCCTTTCGTACCGGGGGCTGTGCTACCTTTCGGACTAACCCTGGCTCCAGTAGGCTTCGACCCAGCTGGGTCCCTGCTGTTGCTGACAACTCCTTGAGGTGCGCGGGAACAGTGCGCGCCGTCGACAACTTGGGCTCGGTCCGAACAGTTACCAGACGGTCGGACAGCCAGTTACCCATTGCTCGCCGCCCGCAAGACCGCAACATAGGTACTTGAACAAAGGCCCTTACCACGAGCTCTTAACGCGATCCATTTGACGACCTGACTGAACTGTTAAAGAGATAGAGCTTTATAGGGTGTATAGCTCCATCCCTTTTCCTCACTCGCACGCTTAACATTTTAACACATCATGGTAAAACTTCTGTAATGTAGGACAGAAAAATAAAACACAAAATAAAGGAAAAAATCTATTTATCTAAACTATCCTAAAGACGGGATGAATATAAGATACATCCCTCGCTCACAACATTCGTTTTTTTGTGTAAGTACTGCTCTGTTAGCGACTTCACCCGCGTGAAAGTAGAAATATCTAAAGGGATAAAAAGCGTTAATAAGTAACAAACATACAGTATACACAAACACAAACTTACATCTTTATTTAAGTATGATTAAATTACAGGTTAAACATGGAGGCAACACAATAGGAAATATGCATGAATTATTTTTTTCAATACACTTACTCGAAAACCCCTTCCTATCCCGCTTTTAAGTTCGCAATCAACAGTTTTCTGTGCGGAAAAGTGCGCGAGATTGCTCACAACAATTTATTGTAGTATTTATCGTATCAGGCTGGACGCAGTCCAACCCCGTTTATTTCTTTGTAAGTGTATTGAAAAACGTCGTTTGATACACGTGCAAATTTGTCGGAATTCTCGCAGCTTTGAAGCTTTATAACTTCTTGATGAAGATATTTTAAAAGTTATTTCATATTTGTTTATAAAAGCAAAAATTTATTTAATTTAGGAAATAAAAAATTGCACGCATATTCCTCTTTATCTAGACCTTAATATAACACACAAATTGAGCCTAACAAGGATTACTATACGTACTTATACTTAACATAACATATTGTTACGCCGTTAAATTTAAACACGTCATATCTCCGACAATGTAAAGAGTAGCAACGAATAATTAAAACGCATTGCTGTTTGAAAGATCTAGAATGGAGGTATCTACCTAAACCTGGAAAAATCTACTATAAGTAGCTACCACTATTATTATTCAAATAATAATATTAGATAGGTATGTAGGTAGATAAGGGAAATGGTACTTTCCGCTATTAACAATAGAGTCAAAATTCGCGTGAAAGTGACTCGCGATGGTTTAAGCAATAAAAATGATTTATGGCCCCGCGACGCGACTCTATTGTTCTGGATTTATCCTGAGACGTCGGTATCTAGAATTTTCCTTGCTCCGCATATAAATACGAGCCCCCCGACCGGAAGCGAGTCAGTTCTGATTTCGACTGCAAACAAGAGCGATCTACCTAAGTGTGCGAAGTGATTTTACTAACGAACCAAGCGATAGTATAACGGTACTTTTGTTAATTGTGATTTGGATTATTGTTGACTGGACTAATTACTTATTGTTTGTGGTGAATAAAGTTCTCTATTGGTAAGTCGGCATTTGGTTACCCACGTACGTAACAATATGTATGATTGACACAGATAGCGCATTACAAACTAGTAATTTTTAATTTCCACATGTCAAATTAACGGCCATATGGAGAATGAAAAAATAAAAATCATCCATCATTGTACGGTGTACGTACATGGGAAAATAATTTAGTTAAATTAGCCGAATGTAAGACGTGTACTTTGAACGCGACCTACATGAGAAATTGCATTGACATGACAGATCAACGATTGCATGCATTTATGTAAAATATTTTACTTTAGTGTTCAATTAGACGTGGTTTGAGTCGGACTACTTGCATTTTTATTTAGACTCTTCCCGTTAGGCACTCAGTGACATTTCTGCATTTCTTACATTGCATTGACATCATACTTATGTTAGGATTGCACCCTACATAATTTTTTTGGTCCTTCGTAACCTTTGCAAGTATCATACAGTCCGATACATCGGTCGTTCGTCGCGCGGGATCTGTGTCGTATCGTCTTACCGTACCACGCGGGTAGCCGTGCAGGAGCATTCGGGGAGGTAGCAGCGATCCAGGTTCCAGAGCGTCGGAAGCATACAGGGAGAGTTCCTGATTTTCAAGTAAGATCGTTCATTTTTTATCTTACGGGTTTGTAATGGAGGGGTTAATCGTGCGTCAAGCTGAGATCCTTGAGGAGGTGAAAAAGATCCATTCTAATTTCAAGAAGGACTCGGCGAGCAGGAAGACCACTGATTACATCCGTAATAGGCTTGAGCGGTTAGATTTACTATGGAAGGAATGTGAAGAGAAGAACCGGGAGCTGAGCGCAGTAGAAGAGAAAGATCATCAGTACTTTACCAGCAATATCTATGAGGTCATGAAGAGCTGGTACAACGGAGCGCGTCAGGAAATTGCAGCGTTCGAGAAGAAGACACTTGCTGGACCCAGCAACGCCGGCCATAGTAAGTCAGATGTGGAGTTTGACAAGACCCTGTTCGAGACATTTTTAGGAGCAGAGGACAAGCTACTCGAGTTACAGCAGTTGCAACAAGCTAACTTTCGTGCATTCACTAGGTTAGTAAATCGAAGCTTAGATGAGGTTAAGGAAAAATGGGAGATTGAGGATACGCTCAAGACAGTAGAATTTCGGTGGACGGCAATTGACAAATTACACTTACAAATTGACGGCATATTAGACGGGAAACCTCATGATTATTATGATGATTTCAGTCGTTATGAGGATGCATTTATAAAAATAAAACGGGCGTTGAACACAAAATTAAACGCCTCTGTCCATCAACAACAAACATTGCCTAAAATTGACATTCCCACTTTTAACGGTAATTATGCATTATGGCCTACATTTATGGATTTATACGTAGAAGCGATTCATAATAACACAGCTATTGCAAAGACTCAGAAAATGCAGCATCTAAAGGGCAGACTTCGCGGGGAAGCGGAAAAGCTCGTACAACATTTACACATTGCACCCGAAAATTATGACACGTGTTGGGAAATTCTGAACCATAGGTACAATAATAAATTCTTGTTGTTCACCAGGAATTTCCAGGTATTCATGCGTCAACCTAATCTGCAAAAACAATCTGCATTCGACCTTAAGCGATTATATGACACTAGCAACGAAACCATAAACGCGATACACAATTTGGGAGTAGATACTAGCTCGTGGGATCCGGTCCTAGTTTACGTTCTATGCGAAAAATTAGACTCGGAAACGTACTCGGAATACATGCAGTCCAGGTCGGATCCGCGCGAGATACCAACATTCAATCATTTTATGGACTTTGTCGAAAATAAGTTCATGGCTCTAGAACCGCTGCATAGGAAAAAGACAGAAAACAGTAATAAACCTACATCAAAACCTCAACCCAACACGCCATACCCGTACAACAAAAATTACAAATCAGCAAATTTCCAAACAAATAAAAGTTCAACAAACTTTTCTCGTAATTACCATGCATCAAACGCTGGGCAAGTTAGCAAGATTAGCTGTCCATTGTGCAATAATAATCACGCGTTATTCCAATGCTCTAAATTCACTGACATGCTAAGTTCGGAAAAAATTGCATTTATTGAGAACAATAAAATATGCAAAAATTGTCTGTACGTGCATACTAAGGGTTACTGTGCGTCACAGAAAAGATGCAGAGACTGCAACGAACAACATAACACACTGTTGCACAACGATATTTCGAAGTCAGCACAAACGCCCTCAGCGACACAAACTGCGCCTAAACCGTCGTCATTGGCTTCAACTAGGTCAAACAAAAACCTACAAAACAACTTCGCATCAAACAATGATGATGAAATACTATTACCAACAGCGCTGGTACAAGTAGAGACAGCTGGAGGTGACTACATGACACTAAGGGCTTTAGTTGATCAAGGGTCACAAATCACACTGATCACGGAGAATGCAGCTCAAAGACTGGGCATACAGCGCCAACAACTGAGCGCAAACATAAGCGGGATCGGCACAGTATCTAATAAGAGCAAAGGAAAGATCCATTTGTCATGCAAGTCCCTGCACAATGACTTCCGCTTTACAACGGAAGCAGTAATCATGACACGAGTGGTGAACAATCTGCCTAACGTTACATTTGCAAAGAAATCTTGGACCCATGTGACAGACATTACGCTAGCCGACCCAGAATACAATATCTCAAGACCCATAGATATACTTCTGGATGCACATGTATTTTCAGAAATACTCATGAGTGGCTTAGTCAAAGGGGGGATTAACGAACCCATGGCACAACAAACAAGATTAGGGTGGATACTGTCAGGCAATGTCACAAAAACATTTAACTGTAACGTCGTAGTAAATGAAACTGCCGACTTGACAAAATATTGGGAAGTAGAAGACATCAGTGGGGATGCATGCAATTCCATGACGTCAGAGGAGCGATACTGTGAGGAGTTCTATTCGGAAACTACAAAACGATTATGCAACGGCAGATATCAAGTTCGTTTACCAATGAAGCCTAACTTTCATCAACTGCTGGGTAAATCTAAGTCGCGCGCTGTAGCACAATTCATGCAAATAGAAAAGCGATTAAGCAGGGATGAGAAACTATCGGATAGCTACATCAAATTTATGCAAGAATATCTGGACCTGGGACACATGAAGGAGAGTAAAGCTGACCTAAATGCGGCATGTTACCTACCACACCATGGGGTCCTTAAACAGGATTCCGTGACAACCAAACTCAGAGTGGTTTTTAACGCCTCCCAGAAAACTGACACAGGTTACAGCCTGAACGACTTGATGGAATGCGGTCCCAAGCTACATCAGGACTTACTGACATTACTACTTGGATGGCGACTATACAAGTACGTCTTTACTGCAGACTGTGAGAAGATGTATCGTATGATCTTGGTACAGGAAGAAGATCAACATTTGCAGAAGATCGTGTGGAGGGAAGGCAATCTAGATCCTTTAAAAGAGTACCAGCTATGCACAGTGACGTATGGTACCAAGGCAGCACCATTCCTAGCTCTTCGAACACTGAAACAGCTAGCAAACGATGACGCAGAAAAATACCCGTTAGCAGCCAAGGTCATCGCAAGCGAGATGTATGTTGATGATGTGGCAGCGACTCCATCGAACAAGCACAAGAAATTCAAGATCAACTTATCAACATGCTAGGAGGAGCTGGCCTGACACTACGGAAGTGGTCAAGCAATGACCCGACCCTGATTGAAAGATTATCGTCATCAGATCGTAATCAAACAACAATGCACTTTACAAACGATGGAATTACAAAAACTTTGGGGGTCCAGTGGAATCCTACAACTGACACTTTTTCGTTTACAAACAAAATAAAATTTGACAGCAAAAAACAAGTTACAAAAAGGAAACTACTATCGGAGATATCGAAAATATTCGACCCACTTGGCTGGCTGACACCTGTGACAGTAAAGGCAAAACTTCTGTTCCAAAGCGTCTGGTTATCAGGATGCGATTGGGATGAAACACTACCTGACAGCGTGCAAGAAGAATGGAAGCAGTTTACCGGCGACTTGCATCACATTGCCCAACACCAAATACCGAGATGGCTGGGAGATACAACAAAACCTTTCCAAATTCATGGGTTTTGCGACGCGTCAGAAAAGGCGTACGCATGTGCTATATACTTGCTGACAAAGAATAATAAAAACGAGCCACTGACTACACTTATCGCTGCAAAGTCAAGGCTATCACCCGTCAACAAAAAATTGACACTTCCACGGCTTGAACTATGCGGAGCGTTATTGCTATCACGGTTGATGAAAAAGGTTCTTAAGGCCTTTAAATGGGATACTTTGCACAGACATACATACGCTTGGACGGATTCAATGATTGTACTAGGCTGGCTGCACGGTGACGTTACAAAATGGAAGTCATTCGTCAGCAACAGAGTACAACAAGTGCATGACGTAATTCCAAAACAACATTGGAGTTATGTCAAATCGGAGGAGAACGCTGCAGACTGCGCATCACGCGGCATCAGTTGTTCCCAACTATTGCAACATCCGTTATGGTGGCAAGGGCCATGCTGGATGAAAGGTTACAGTTCCGAACAAGCATATGACAAAATTGTAATTACGCCGACGACATGTGAATCAAAACAAAAAGAAACGCAAACGTGTGTTGTGAAACTTGAACCGTCGTCTATTGTAATTGAATTATTAGACCGACACAGTGATATGACTCGCATTACAAGGGTCATAGCCTGGATAAAACGCTTCATAAACAGCTGTTTGACTAAGGACACTAATCATACCACCTATTTGACGACTGCAGAATTACAAAGTGCTGGAAAACTTGTAATGAAGCAGACTCAACTGCATGCCTTCAAGGACGAGATCACGAGACTGAAGGAAAACAAAAGTTTGTACACCAACAGTAACCTACTGAGTTTGAACCCATTTCTGGATAAAGATGATACTCTGCGAGTGGGAGGAAGGTTACAGTACTCAAACTTAAATGAAGACGCTAAGCATCCAATTCTACTACCACACGACCACAAACTAACAGAACTATTGATTTGGCAAGCGCACAGAAGAACACTACACGGGGGTCCCAAATTAACCCTGACGCATTTACGACAAAGAGTGTGGATCGTCGGAGGATATCGCGCCGTGAAAAAGGTCTTACACAAATGCGTAACATGTCGCCGATTTAATGCGAAACAAACAAACCAGATTATGGCTGACCTACCCGAGGCGAGAGTGACAGTATCTCGCCCGTTCACACATACAGGTGTCGATTTTACTGGCCACGTTGAGATCAAGGCAAGTAAAGGCCGAGGCGTCAGAACACTACTGGCGTACGTTGCGGTATTTGTTTGCTTGGCCACAAAAGCGATCCATCTAGAACTAGTATCAGAATTGTCTAGTACGGCGTTCCTAGCGGCTTTCAAGCGCTTTTGCGCACGGCGAGGCACGCCACGGGATATGTACAGCGACAATGGCACGAACTTCGTAGGCGCAAACCGGATCCTTTTGCAACAATACAAATGCATAGTACAGAACATTGACAAAGTCTTTTTGGGAAAAGTATCAGAGATGGGAGTTACGTGGCACTTCAATGCTCCTGTTTGGCCAAGCGCTGGCGGACTGTGGGAAGCCGCTGTGAAAAGCATGAAATATCATCTCAAACGGATCATTGGAGATCAACGCCTAACTTATGAAGAATTTACCACTCTGCTATGTCAGATTGAAGCTTGCTTGAACTCACGACCACTATGCACCGTTACAGAGAATGCCGAAGAACTAAACTGCCTAGCTCCAGGACATTTCTTAACTGGCACGTCACTGATGACAATTCCAGAACCAGACATTGACAGTAGCTACCATCCAAGCAAGAGATGGCAAATTGTGCAAAAACTTGGCAAGGACTTCTGGAAGAAATGGTCGCAAGAATACCTACAACAACTACAAGCAAGACTAAAATGGAAACGACAAAATACGGACACACAAATAAATGATATTGTATGCATTAAGGATGACAAATTACCTGCAGGAAGATGGGCACTAGGTCGAGTAACGGAGCTACACCCTGGAAAGGATGGCCACACTAGAGTTGTGACACTACAAACTGCAAAAGGCGTAACTAAACGACCTGTTACAAGATTGGTACCATTAGTTGAAGCTGAGAAACCAAATCCAACTAACACTGACAACCTACCGAAAAACAAACGAAACCGATCCAAAAAGCTTACCTGGAGCAGCTTGGTATGTTACACACTGATGCTGATTACGACATTAATATCACCCACTGTCCAGCAAGATATGAAACTTACCCAACTGACGAAAAATCAAACGATTTACTTTGACAAGATTGCAGACTTACAAGAAATTAGAGATGAATGGAAATTGGTCTTCTACTATAACATGACAAATTACTGGCGCAATGTAGACACTCTACAAGGATTCGTAGCTCACATAAAGCAAGCACGTTGCGATCAGTGGTTGATGCAATTTCACGTCTTAATCAACCAACTCGAACAAAGCACAAGTGAACTCAACTATTACAACGAACTACTCAAGTCTCAGCAAATAATTCAACATAGGTTCAAAAGAGGATTGATCGACGGAGTAGGTTATGTTGCAAACTCGTTGTTTGGAGTATTGGATCAACATTTTGCAGAACAATACGAGCAAGATATCGACACCATACAACACAATGAAAACCACCTGCTACAACTGCTTAAAAACCAGACCAGCATCCTAGAAACGGAAAATAATATTGTAAAGCGCAATGAAGCAACAATGGTAAAGCAATTTCAGTTAATAAATGACCACCTCACTTCTCTGCAAAACCAGACGATTAGAGATCAACTTGAGACGTCAAATGCGTTCTACATAGTCACATCGGCCATAGCTGCAGAAAGAATGGCTCAAAACTTAAAGGACGTCCAGGAGTCTCTCATCAACACCTTGACAAATATGTACCAAGGACATATGGACGTCCACCTACTATCGCCGACCCAAATGCAAAGTGAATTAGATAGAGTAGCTCGTCTACTACCTCGCGACTCTACACTACCGGAAGTTCGAAACGACGTAAGGGACATCTACAGGCTGTTCAGAATACATGCACGCATAACACAGAACTACTTGTTGATGGAAATAAAAGTACCGATTTTGAGTGATGCCCTATACGAGCTTAACAGACTGATTAGCATTCCTCAACGCATTGATATCAATCGGGTACTGTACGTTATTCCTAACTCTGAACTAATAGCGTTCAACGTTAACCAATACTCATTCATACCGTTAGAACAATATGACATCCATGAATGCCAAAAATTACATGACCAAATTCTAATGTGCAAATTAAATCAACCTATATACAATGCCGGCGATCGACATAAATCTATTTGCGATGTACAGCTGATCCGAGACAACGAGGAACACAGCGTTTATTGCCATACGGAAATAAAAATATGCACCGACAAATGGGTTAAATTACATAAACAAAACACCTGGTTTTATTATTGTTGTGACACGTGCGAAGTGCAATTAGTGTGCGACACTCAAATGACATCGGAGACGTTACGTCACCCGGGTCTCATAACACTAAAACAAGGATGCAACTTCCAAGGCGACTCATTTACACTACACGCTTATATGGAACATAGAAGTGACATTTTAGTCAAGGAACCATACGCGATGATTATGCCCACAATCTCTCCAATTAACAACATTATCAATACCTCGATTCGTAACTCATCATTGCACCTGGTAACTCACGAAGAGACGTTCAAGAAGATTGACTCACAACTAAAGTCAATTAAAGAACAGACCAACATAAAGACCTTATCCTCTCATGACGTCCATCACTACATTGCTATCTATGTGGCTGTTGCGATTAGCATTGCACTGCTTGTAACATCGGTGTACCTTTGGCGAAAGATGGCAACCCAAAGACAGGGGGAGGGTCCGCAAGTAGCGAGAAGCAGAAGGCAGGAAGAAGGAGACCGCAACGTCGAAGACGAATACAGCGAGATCGACAAACGGAACTCAAAACCAAAAGTGTCAGTGAATGTGAGTGCCAACCCTACCTCAAGTGAAGTGACATTTGACACTGAGAGACACAGTAATGTGTGCTAACTTAGTATTTAAGTAGTGACTAATAGATAACAATTTAGTGTACTCTTCTTTTAATTTACATTATTTATAATATAGTCGTAATCCATTTATAACCATCTACATTTTATAATTTTTACATTGTATCATTTACATGTTTACGTCCTTTTATCTTAAGGTTGTTATGGTTTATATAAATTGATATTAGTTTATTTGTTTTCTTGTTTTGTAGTGGCAATATGTACGGTGTACGTACATGGGAAAATAATTTAGTTAAATTAGCCGAATGTAAGACGTGTACTTTGAACGCGACCTACATGAGAAATTGCATTGACATGACAGATCAACGATTGCATGCATTTATGTAAAATATTTTACTTTAGTGTTCAATTATACGTGGTTTGAGTCGGACTACTTGCATTTTTATTTAGACTCTTCCCGTTAGGCACTCAGTGACATTTCTGCATTTCTTACATTGCATTGACATCATACTTATGTTAGGATTGCACCCTACATAATCATTTTTCTTATTTTTTTCCCACAGCTGGGAATCTGCTTTCCCATTCTGCGCAATCTAAGGCCAAAATTTGCTATTAAAAAAATAATGATAAAAAATTACTAAAATGTCAATGGCCCAATGCTATACAGTAAGGCAAAAATAATGTTATAATTCATTACTATTCATTACATAGCAAAGAAAACTAAGTTCGTAATTATGTGTCTTTTTATTATATTTATCAACTAGCCTCACTTAATTTAAATTAACGACAAAAATAACAGGATAAAGTGTAATTATTTAGAATCTTTTAGCACAATAAATATTATTTATCATAGCATAGCATAGTCGGCCTTATAATGTTCCCACTGTTGGGACTCAGGCCTCCTCTCAAGGAGAGGGAATGGGCCATAATCCACCACGCGGGCCCAGTGCAGGTTGGTGGATGTCACATGTCTTCGGATTTTTTGGTTCTAGGACTTGCCGGTTTCCTCACGATGTTTTCCTTCACCGTTTTTAAGAGCAGTGGTGATGAAATTAATTACACAAAGTAATGCGCCTGTCTGGGTTTGAACCCGCGACCTACAACTCGTAAGTCGGGGCTGTTAGCACTCGGCCACCACTGCTGTTACTGTTATTTATCACACACTGTTATTTATCATTTATCTATAAAAAGACACATATATGAACTTATACTCAATTCGCAATAAAATTCGATATTTAAACAAACCTTTCTTACTGTTCGTTCAACCGATTTTGACTTCTTTTCCGTAGGCATAAGGATGACTTAAAAGCAAAAAAAAAAGTGGTAACAATATTGTTTACTGTGGCTACTCTTTGTGATGATTCCAACGCAATAGAAGTCAAAATCGGTTGATGTAATCATATTGTGAATAGAGTATACATAGTTTTCTTTTATACATAGTTAGTTTAAGATTACAACTATTAACACATTGTACTTATCAAAAGACTAAAGCGGTAACCAGACAGCTGCAAATTAGCGTTCCAACCACTTTTTACACCAAGATTAGGTAGTATAAATTAATATTTATAACACAACTAGTTTTTACCCGCGGCTTCGCCCGCGTTTATTTATATACTTTACTCTTTCTCACCCTTTTCTCAATAAAAAAAAATAGCCTATATCCGTCTCCAGCGTCCCAAAATTTATCAAAATCGGTTTTGCCATTTAGGCGTGAAGACGTAACAAACAAACTCACTTTCGTTTTTAGTAAGGATTATTAAGGATTTTTTTTCATCTGACTGTACAAAACAGTTATTTTTTTATCGGTGTCCGAATCGTCACCCAAAAAAATTATTAAAATTTAAAAGTGTCAATTGGGACACGGTGTCCGAACATAACGTGTCCCAAACGACAGTAAGTCGGTGACCTTGGTATATGTGTTTGGTTTGTGATGCGGCTACATGGACGTAAACCACGCGCCAACACGTTTGGTGGTTGGGAAACGCGCCCCCCAACCAAGGGTGTTGATGGTCATGGATTACAACAGTAGTTGTAGTAGTAGTAGTTTCAATCCGTATAAACAGTAGTTTACACGGATTGAAACTTCATAGCAAGGTCACCTTGGTTGGTCGCTAGTTTGCAACCGTATGATCACCCTTTTAGTTAAAATCCGCTAAACTAATTTTATTCAGCAAAAAGCCTTTAATTAATAAGAAGCTAAGGTTACTATATTCCACGATGATTTCGGCTATGGCAACTATTTCTGTGCGACTGTCAAAGGAGATTTACTGATGTAAATGGTTTATAATTTTTATATATTACTAGCTGACCCGAACGTCATACTGGCGAATAATCAATGAATGTAGTATATCTTTCGATATAGTCAACCGATTGCAATGAAACAATCTAAATAATAGATCAAGTTACATAAAATTTTAATGTATAAAAGTTATCCACATCAATTTCGTACAAAAAGTTCTACAGATTTATTATAACCCACCATCTTTCATGATTATCTATAATATCTATGCATATTATGCGTAGATAATATTATGCATATTATGCATAGATAATCATGAAAGATGGTGGCACAATGATTACGTACGGCCGTGCACGAGGAGGCTCAGGGGAGACCCCTTTACAGACTCCTCATGCATATGTCCTACATGCATTGTATAGAGGTATTGAGGTTTTTTTATTATTATTATTATTAACAGGCTGGCGGTTGACCACCGGTTGGTCAATTTAGAGGTCAAAAGATCCATTGCATATGCCGATGGTGATAATCATCGGGGTGATTTTAGTAAGGTGTAAAAATCCTATACTCCCTGGTCTTTTCTCCAAAAGACCAGGTACCTTGAAGGTTTCCCCTTGACAGTAAAAAAATATGTATGTATTAGCAAAATCTTAGAGCTACGGAAACATTTTCAGTAAAAATATACTAAGGTGCTAGTTTTAAAACTTATTAAGACGTATTTTTAAGGTAGAACTATACTGCGCACATGTGCGCCACGTACGCCGATCTGGGCGCGTCGGTCTCTATGCAATTTATATGAAAACTAGACTTATAGAGCTGCACTTAATCGACGCCACGCGACGCCACGCCACGCCACGCGACTTCGTTCTACGCACAAATCAGGCGTGGTCCACGTGTGCGTCGGTCTAATGTAGTTCTAGCTTTAGTCAACAATAATGTAAGAACATCTACATTAAAATCTGTCAATTCAAAATCATAGTATCTGTGTCTGTTGACAGATATTTATTATAACACCTGGTCTGTGGTTTTTGATCAGTCCAATTCTTGACAGGCGGGTGGTGGTGGTCAAATTTTCTGTAGACTATGCGGTTCCCGGATGTGTGGACCTTCGCTTTGCAGCCTTCTTTGTAGTGAGAAGAGCAGGCCCATGAAGTCACCCTGGTGCTGTAAGTTCTCAATCGTTGGTAGGAATAGCCAGATACCAGGATATATTGCTCGCCTTGTGTTGAGAAGACATATTTTACCGCGACGGCCTGATCTATTATTCTTATAAAACGTGTACCTAAAAAAAATATGGTCATTAGTAAAATGGAATAAATGTACAATTTCAGTATTGCTAAAAAGCGTTCCGTGTAGGAGCCGTCTTTGCCGGTTTTTTTTACGTTTTCCAAATTATTTGTTCTAAAAACCTTGTTTTGTGGAAACAAACTTAGCATTTGAATTAATAATATATATAAAACTCCTTTAGACCATGACCATGAATAAAAAAAAAGTGTTGTAGTTGTTGAGTTATGAGTATACACGTGGATGGGTGGAGAGGCAGAGGGAGGCCAAAGAAAAGATGGATGGATTGTGTGAAGAGTGAGATGAAAGAAAAGGAAGTTTGTGATAGCATTACAGGTGACAGGATAGAATGGAAGAAAAAAACGTGTTGCGCCAACCCCAAATAACACGGGACAAGGGCAGAAAAATGATGAATTATAAACATAAATAAAACGCCTGGTTGTTTCTACATAATATATTTTATAAAAAGTTTTATTACAAAAAAATATCTGGACTAGCCAGTTGATGTTTTCATCGACGAAAGCTTGCGTCGAAGCGTTCGACGCAAGCGAAACGGTTGTAACTTGGCTAGGGGCGCTGATGGAAAACGGACATTGTGGCCGACGATGGAGCACGTTTACTTTGAAGTAACCTTGATTAGACCCGCCAGGTCAAAATAATAATGTTTTATTGACAAAAACATTAGACCGACGCACACGTGTAACACGCTTGATTTACGTACGTAGAACGACGTCGACGTGTAGCGTCGCGTGGCGTGTATCAAGTGTAGCTTTACAAGTCTAGTTTCCATATAAAATGCATGAAGACCGACGTGCCCTGTTCGGCGTAAGTGGCACACGTATTAACAGTGTAGTTCTACCTTAATAACTAAGTTACTTAGTTTATATCATAAAGATTATTAAATTACACTATTCACATTATTAAAGCACTTACAATGATTAATAAAAAATGAAATAAATGTATTTTAAAGCATTTTTTTGTCAAATGAATGAATACAAAATTAATTAATGACATGCACATTATTGCACGATATCTAGTAACTGGCGATACTTTTTAGGTTTTGCATATTTACGATTTAAAATTGTGTTTAATTAGATTAGAATATATAACTAATGCATCAATTGCATAATATTTATAAAATATTCGTGTAGTACTATTAAAAGACAAACTATATACAAATATTTTGTAAATAGATTACCTAAATAGGGCTCCGTCAGATCATCCATGTTCCTCAAGAGTTACTTTCATTTGCCGAAGGACAAAATATTAGAATATTGTTATTGTACTCAGTGCTATTGTTACCTGCACTCTTGTTCCACATTTTGGTCCTTTGTATTGCCACCCTATTTTTACGACCCTTGCACACCAAACCTTTTAAAAACTGGGCTCTTTTATTTGCTTCATCAATAGGTGCGTTTGGTACCAAGCACATATCGAAGAAATAGTCAGCCGTTTCACAAATTTTATACATCGAATTACTGAGCTGATTTTTACTTTATTTTCTTCGTTCTTTTGCATTAAATTTGTACAATAAAATAAGAATATCATATCATACGCTCATAAGTAGCTTACGTTATTTAACTTCAATTTTACATCATGCATTTGTTGGTAATTTCAGACACATGTGCAAATTACTAACCAAATTCTTTTAGTTATAATATAAATGTTTTTATAACTCTCATAATATAACCACCCTAGTGTTGACATCGAAACATAATGTATTAATTTATTTAATTGAGTATAGCAAAAAACCTTTTTATAAAAAAGAAAAACCGACTTCACTAAAAAAATTAATTGAATTTGAGGAGTTCACTCGATTTCGCCAAGATTCCATCATCAGATCCCAACTTGTTGACTATGGGACCATTTGGGAAGTATACCCTTTCCAACAAAAAAATAATTTTTCAAATCGGTTGGCAAGCGACGAAGTAAAAAAAACATACAAACATTCGAATTGAGAAACTCCTCCTTTTTTAGACGTCGGTTAAAAAAGCCATTAACACTTAAACACGTTAATACTTTCACCTGTCTTCTCATAGAACTATTAACTTTCTAATAATATCGTCTTCCATTCTTCAGCAAACAAATCCAATAATGTCACCAACTTAGTTTTCGCAATTAATATAATTTTGTACAACGTTGATACAATAACCACACGCCACACACGATCGTCTTCAGCAAAGAGCTGTCAACAACTGACCATTTGACGGTCCCTTATTTTGTCGTGCAACAAAAATCAAATAACATCTGGCGCATGATTCGTCAAGAAATGATTCTGAGATTTTAGAAGTATCTAATAAAGCTGACACATTTTTAAACGAATTTAATGTCTGGTGTATATTTTTTGCAATTTGCTTTTGTAAGGATTTGGCGTTTAAATATTTTCGGTTAACCGTTCGATAACCCGTAACCAAATGAATTTTGAATCACTCTGGTAAATCCCAAAGTGAAAGAATTTTGTTGGTGCTGAACACAATATTTATACGGCTAAACATTTTTACGGCTGAAATTCCAAATATAGTGAGACCCTTGTTGTTACCCCATACTTGTATTAGATACTATTTTCATGCAAATAAATATATCATTCATTCATTTTGAAATCCCAAATTGCCCAATCAAAAATTGAGCATTTTCACTACGAAAGAGGTTCAGGCAATATTTGGAACTGTTTCGTAGACTTGGTTCATTTCGAGGTCTGTCATGGTGTTGTCAGTTGGTAACCTAGTTACATGGCGTATTTATTTAAATTTTATATACAATAGTGTAATTATTGACCAGTCAACCTCTAGTTTGGAAGTAAACAATATTTTGGTTTCTATTCTCTTTACGATGTCTTCTGTTTCCTATCCCGAATCGATATAGGGATTTCGTGTGAACCAGTTCCTTTTAGGCTGATGATTATGGTTCAACTGTTTGAATACTATCACTTCGTTAATGGTATGGACATGAGCTCTGCATCCATTTCTATGATCTGTGGAACACGTCCATCTTGATTTCTTATTACCACATGAATCTTGACGGTAGAAAGAATAACCTTCGATTAAAATCAGCTTGCTACCACGCTTTGAGTAGACGTATGTGAGTTGACCTGCAAAGAAAGAATAGATTTTACGAAGATTCGTTTCAGCAAGCAGTAGTGGTCCAAACATGTTTCCTTGCGGCACTCTCAGAAATACACATTTCTATAGAAGTATACATACAATATCTTCAGCATATATCTTTCAATTAAAAAGGATTATGTTTGTAGCTCTACTACAAATCAATAATCTCGAAGAATAAATTTGACTTAGTTGGTTTATTATCTTAAATAGAAGTAACAGTTTTAATTCAAGCCACAGTCTACGATACAAAAGGGCATGTGGATGTTCCTGTCGACTGCAAAGCAAATATTACTTCGATTTTTAGTTAATCAAGCGTTGTACACAGTTTAAATAAAATTTGAAACCACGCGCCTCATTACTATCTCACTTGATGGTAAGTGATGATGTGGTCGACGATAGAGTAGGCCTAAAAGTAAACTATCCGTCTTGACTTAAACACCTCCAGATTGTATCTATCAGGAACCACTCTTTAACGTACGTACAACAAATATGTTCTCAAAATGTTTTTTTATGGGATGCCTATCATGTACCGATGGCTCATTGCCGTGATAATGGAACGAGTTTATCGGAATCAAACCGGCATGCTTACAACTCAGTTCGGTTGGTGACTCAACAAACAGTTTACAAGATTCAGTAAGGTAAGTCAACATGGCCGATTTTGTGAAAGTGAAAATGTTAATAAAATCACAACTATTATCAGAAGAAAGATTTATAAGTCATGGTGATACTTATAGAAACAATTTCTATGTTTGTTATCACAAAGTGCTACTTGACATTTTATACAAGTTTTATAAGAGAGTCGGCTGCAGTTAGGAAACTTGCATCGTTGTCGTTTGTCGGCCCACAAGCTCCAATGTGACATTTTATCCAGTCTTATTTCCTTTGCGGGGGCTACCTGTATCTTGTCCTCAATTATGGGTTCAGGGCTAGTTGTACCCGAACGAGCTCTATAGGAACAGCCGCACGTCTTAAACGCAATATGCTTCTGCAATTCTAAGGAAAATAAAAGTTTTAAGAAGTTTTTTTTTTTAAAGAGATAATGAAATGAGAGTTATAATGAAATGCTGTCATTTCAGTTTTCACCAAATTTACCGACATAGCCCGAAGATTCGCCAAACTTAAGTGGCAGTGGACAGGGCATAATGCTCGTATGACGGATGGTCGATAGAGCTGAAAGCTTCTGAAATCGCGAACGCGTACTATAAGTAAGGCCTCCTACAAGGTGGACCGATGACCTAGTGAGGATCGCGGGAAACCGATGGATGCGAGACGAAAGTCTCGCATCCATCGGTTGCACAGGATCATTTTTGATGGTGACACTTAGGGGAGGCCTATGTTCAACTGTGGGCATATTTTGGCTTAAATGTTGATGATAATGATTAATTTCAAAATTGTTTTAACAGAATCATTTAAGAATACAATCATTGTTAAGTAGGTGCTCGTTGTATTTAATTTTGTGCGTAAATTATTTAGACAACTGAGATGTGAGATGTCTAACGAAGGGCCTGTGCACACGCGCGTTTTGAAACGTGCGTTGACGGCGCGCTTTTGAAGATCTACGGGCTGCTTACTTTATATCGTGGTGATACTTGTACAAACAGTTTTTGCGTCTTCTATCACATAGTGACACTTGACACTTTATACACGTTTTGTATGAAAGTCCAGTGCAATCACTACTATCACACAACGCCGTCTAGTCCCAAGCTAAGCAGAGCTTGTGTTATGGGTACTAGACAACTGATAAACATACTTATATATTTCTAAATACATACATATTATAGATAAATTACACCCAGTCACAGAATAAATGATGCTCAACACATAAACATTTGTCCTGGGTGGGAATCGAACCCACGACCTCCGGCATAGCAGTCAGGGCCACTAACCACTAAACCAACAGGCCAATCAAAATCAATCTTTGTTTCTTGTCGGCCCATAGGCTCCAATGGGATATTTTATCCAGTCTTATTTCTTTCGCAGGGGCTACTTGCGTCTTTTTCTCAATAATAGGCTCTGGACTGGCTGCACCTAAAGTGGCCGTACTCTCATTATCCTCCTCCGAATCTAAAGAATAGATTGAATTTATTTTAGAAATAATTCCATATTTTTTAAGTATATAGTATATTGTTCAGGCAATCAGTATAATGCAGTATTCGTCAATGTTTAAGAGAACATTACCTTTCAGCCCTTGTGCCATGTTGCTTGCGGTCGGCTCCACACGTTTTTTCTTCCATTCTATCCTGTCAACTGTCACGCTATCATTGACTCTTTTCTCCCACATCACTCGTCACACAGTTCATACTTCTTTTCTTTGGCCTCCCTCGCTGTGTCCATATGTATTCTTATAACTCTTTTAGTAACACATTTCAACCATCTTCTTCACAGCCGCGACGCACAGGTTGAAAAGCACTGGACGTAATGTTCAAGTTATATTATTGTGGCAACACGACAACAATTCACTTTTTTAAATATACATTTACTTGTATTCTCTTCTTCATCGCTCCCTCACTGCTGGGGATCGCGACCACATAATATTATGTTTGCCGCGACAGGTCTTGGCATGGCAGAGAGAGACCGGCTGGATTTCATGGTGACCTGGCGTCAGCAACTATCGCGACTCAGTGCACGCCACAATTGTGACGGTAAGTCCCCTCTTTGAGGCGTGGCTGGAAAGACCTCAGGGCGTCCTTACCTTCCGCATGACGCAGGTCCTCACCGGACATGTCACGTTCGGAGTTCGAAGATAAATGCCCGGGTGTCGCCACTGTGCGGCACGGAGCTCTTTACATTTTGTTTTTTTTTTTTTTTACTATTGATAGGCTTGCGTTTGACCACCATCTCACCTGATGGTAAGCGACGATGTGGTCGACGATGGAACAGGCTTGCCTAGAAGTAACCTAATTTTTAATCATTAATAAAAAAAATATTTCATATTCATATCAAAATTTTGCACGGTAGTTCTTAAATAATAATAGTTTTTTTTTAATATAATTTAGTCGCACACAGTTTTAACCTAACCTAACTTATTATTTTTTAATTGAACATTTGATTTAAAAAAAAAACGGCTGTTTATGTATGGGTACGTTTTCAAAATTTGATCACTGGGTGCCATTTCTATTTGGCTCAAATAATTAATTTACAGGTAAGTACAGAAGTTCTTTAATAATACTAGTATAAAAACCCTACACAAACTACTAGTACAACTAACTTAAAACAAACTAAAATATCGAGCCTTTTTAGGAAGAACATCGTAAGCGACAGTGAGCGTTTTTGCTGTACTAGTAAATTTCTCTTCCATAATTATAAAGTATTTAAGAAAATATGTAGTAGCAACAGTTCTATTAGATCGGTAGTTATATGAAGTTATATTTTTTTAAATTTATTTATTATCATGAATCAATACTTTTTAATTATGGAAGAGAAAATCTACCAGTACTGCAAAAACGCTCACTGTCGCTTACGATGTTCTTCCTAAAAAGGCTCGATATGGCGTCAAAAACTCTTCCACGTCCTTATCGACTGGTAATGTACCCAAAAGACAGGCGGCATTTCATTAAAAAAAAAATTATTTACTTAATAATTTTTTAAATGCAAATTATTCGTATATAAAAATATAAATAACTGAAGTATATTTACTTATTTCTGGCACTTAAAAAATAAATCTTTTAAAACGTAAATTAATTATGATTATTGGTGAACTGTCAGGCCATCGGATTTTCATGATGCCAGTTCCTTTTCGGTGGGTGATTATGGTCTAATTTTGTCTTGAGTATAACATCTTCCATTGTATGCATGGTAGCTCTGCATCCCTTGGTATGGTGAGTGGAACACAGCCATCTTGCTTTTTGTCTGGAGTTAGTTTGTTGACGGTAGAAGGAATAACCTTGCAGCAAGATTAGCTTGCTACCTCGATTCGAATATACGTATAGAGGTTTAGGAGCTGAAAGGAAAAAATAATATAATTAGAAAGACGATTAAATACTCATTTCTGATACGTTTTTTAAATATTATTAACTAGCGACCCGCCCCGGCTTCGCTCGGGTGCAATATTATACATATAAACCTTTCTCTTGAATCACTCTATCTATTAAAAAAACCGCAACAAAATCCGTTGCGTAGTTTTAAAGAATTAAGCGTACATAGGGATATAGGGACAGAAAAAGCGACTTTGTTTTATACTAAGTATGTAGTGAAATATAGCAGCAGCCATTTTTTTTATATTGTTGGTAGGTTTGCGCTTTACTGCTATTGCATTAGAAAGAGATTTTTTTTTTAAAATTATGAATAATTTCGCGTTTGACCACTATCTCTCCTGATGGTAAGCAAAATGTGACCGACGAAGGAACACGCTTACCTAGAAGCAATATTAAAGACTTGTATACCCCTAGGTTATAGCTATCAGAAAACACAGACTCGACACGACGAAAAAAAAAATCGGCCTCGCCTTACAAAATTACAAACTTAATTGGACAGTTTGTATGGATAGGCCGATGTTATGACTGAATGAACTGAATGTGACTTCCGATACGAAAAACATTTCTCAGACTCCGCTTGGAGCATGACGCACCATTGACTCAGGTTTGTCCTTTACCGGATAGCCCATAGCTAACCAATGCATATGATGACTCCTGGACATCCTCTTGCAACTCCCGACTCTCGAGGCATCTTCTACGGCGGTGGCTGGGGCGCAAGGATAACCTAAATATTTCACCGAGACACCATGGCGGCGCACCCAGTCACCGTTACTCACAAAATGTATACAGCTCTATAGAGTGTTACTCACCTGGTGTCCGTTTGGTTGCGCGACAAATTTGGTAGCGCGACCAGCTCAGACGTGTGCGAATCTGATGTCTGTATGGTGTCAGGTTTGGCAGCTTGGGGCTATATTGCACCGGGACACCATAGCGGTATAGCTGGTCGCGCCACCATGGTGTCCCGGTGAAATATAGCCCTTAACCTCACGGTTTCAACCGTCTCTTACGCTCATGTAATAAACTGTCACAACTCAGTAAAAAAATCATTTATTAATTTAAAACCAAATACATCACAACGAGGTAAAATTGTTTGTGAAAAACTATTTTTTCAAATAAATTATTTCTTTCTAAATTATAATTATGTTACACGTATATCTGTGTACCATAAGGTTATTTTTGTCCCATAAAAGAGCATGCGCGTATTGTGGGATAGGTTTTAGAAGTAGTGCCACGAGAAAAAGCTACCTGCTCATGAAATTGAAAGTCATCCAATTTTTTTGAGGTTCATGATTGTGTATATTGGACACTTTTATTATGCAGTCTTGGTATGTGTGAATAATGGCGTTGCACCCGGATCTCTTCTGATGTGTCGCACACTGCCACCTTACTTTCTGATTAGGATAAGTCCTGTGTCGATGAAATGTGTATCCTGATAGTAATATCATTTTAGATCCTCGATACGAGTAGACGTACTTCACCGGAGTTGAATCTGAAAATACGTCAAATTTTATTTTATTCTAAACATATCATAAGACTCATTGGCCTTTCGACGTAATTTTTAAATTAATTTATTGCAATGCAGATCTTCAACAAGCTTTAATATAATTTAATTTAATTATTTTTACGTTATCACGACTTTTTTTATATAATTTACTGTACAAATATACCGTCGAGGAAAAGTGGCTACTGAGCGACTTGTGGTCCAGGGAAAGGTTGAGGGAAGCAGGCCATGAGAAAGATCGCCTATAAGATGGACTGACCAGATAAGAGCGGCAGTAAATGACTCATCATCAGTACTAGGAAGGTGGCCATCAGAGAGAAGTGGTGGCGTGTTGTGAAGCTTGCCACCAACACCTGAAGTGATGACCACGACCACTCTGTCAAGAGTGATACCGACAAGGAAGAAGAACTGTACAAGTGCTGAGCACGTCAGAAGTGACAAACTACTGCAATATTTTTTCTTCATTTGCATTTTTTTTTTGAGCAGTGGTGGCCGAGCGGTAATGGCCCCGACTTTGTAGGTCTCGGGTTCAAACCCAGCCAGGCGCATTACTTTGTGTAATTTATTTCATCACCACTGCTCTAAAACGGTGAAGGAAAACATGGTGAGGAAACCGGCATGTCCTAAGACTAAAAATTCGAAGACATTTGTGACATTCATCAACCCGCACTGAGCCCGCATGGTGGATTACGGCCCATTCCCTCTCGTAGAGATGAGGCCTGAGTCTCAGTTGTGGGAACATTGAAAAGGGCTGATGATGATGATGATTTTTTTTTGTATTTTAACCAGTAAATGAGTCGTTGGTGTGTCAATATATTATAAACAAAAAAAAACCGGTGGCTAAATATTGGTCGGACCAAAATTGAGTCAAATCGACACGCGAAGAAGAAAAAGAAGATAAACAAAAAAATAAGATTGGTTTTATAGAGTTGTTAAATTAATTACCACAATTGCATTAGAATAATTTATTCCTGTTTGTTGGTACGTAGCAAAAGTTTTTTTTGTTTAATTAGTTTGGCCAATTTAGACATCCGAGGTTACACTAATTCGCACCCAGCTGAAAATTGGTAGGATATAAGAGTTCCGTTTTTTCCTTTTGAGATACGGAACCCTAAAACCGCGCTAAGTACACTACCTCAAAGGTGGAGTGAAAACGTGTGCATATTATGACGATTACCTCTTACAACTTTTTGAATCATCTAATCTCAAAAACGGTTGCTCTTAGGAAAAAAGTTTTTAGACACTTTTCTAGATAATTATCTGATCTACAATTTTTGTCTTAGCTAATTTTATGGTAAAACTTACAGTTTTGCTGAAAATCACGAAAAACTCGTTTTTGTGACCTTTGATCTGGATTTTTTTTTTCCAGGTTTTGGATCGGTGAAGACTTTTTAGATTTTATTTATGATGGAGTTTTGAACAATCCTACCAATAAATTCAGCTAGGTGCGAATTATTGTAACCTAACCCCTATTAATTGATCTAATTTGATTGGACTATAATAACCAGTGATGCAATCGTTGATAGTGAATCGCACTAGTTTAAGTTAAGCGATCCAATTCTTTTGAGGTTCATGGTTGTGTACATTCTTTGCCTTTAAAATACTGTCATCATATGTATGGACGGTAGCTCTGCAGCCTTTCTTCTGATGGGTGGCACACTGCCACCTCACTTTGTGGCATCCAGAGTAAGTGATGTGCCGTTGAAAAGTATATCCAGATAGAAATATCATTTTAGAGCCTCGTTTTGAATGCACAAACGTAACCGGGGAAAACTCTAAAAAAAAAATTTAAAAAAATATTATATGTACTTACCTAAATATCTACATATTAATAAAATAACTTTCCACAACTATCACACAACGCCGTCTAGTCCCAAGCTAAGCAGAGCTTGTGTTATGAGTACTAGACAAGTCTAGACAAACATACTTATAAATTTCTAAACACATACTTATATAGATAATTACACCCAGACACAGAACAAGTGATCATGCTCATCACACAAACGTTTGTCTTGGGTGGGAATCGAACCCACGACCTCCGGCATAGTAGTCTGAGCCGCTAACCACTAAACCAATAGGCCAGTCTATAATAAAATTAATAGGTTTTAAATTGTTTAGGATTATGAAATAATTGCCACAGTTTCTTTAAAAAATATTTATTTCAGATAATTCATCTAAATGTACCTAATTAAAACACAAAAATTGTTTCTACCTACATGTCCGTTGTAGACATCGAAAACCAACCTAGCGATTTGCCCTAAACTAGTTTGATTTGAAAGGCAATAAGGCAAAGATGGTTAAAGACTATTAAAAATATTTTTAACTGTGCATCAAAATCTTATTATTCACTAAAAATGTTATTTGTACACCAAGGTTTGAAGAGGATGTCGGGATCTAGTGAGCAAGCGAAACGAGCGAACGCAGACCCCGTTATTCTCTTCGTGGTTATTTTTTAAAATCTCAGATGCACATATTATAGTGCACAATTAGTATTTTTGGTGAGATAAAAGCATATTTTGCAGTAGGAAACCGGTATAAATTGAGGTATAGTTAAATACTACGATTAAAATAATAAATTTAAAAAAAAATTGCTTAGTAGCACATGCTGAGCATTCGCTAGTTATAAATAAAAGTGCAAAATGTCTCAAGGGACCCAATTTTTTTGAGGGTCGTGATTGTGTATATTCGACGCTTTTACGATGTAGTCTCCAAATGTGTGGATAGAGGCGTTGCACTCGGTACTCTTCCGACGTGTTGCATGATGTGTTACAGTAGCACACCGCCACCGCGCCTTGTCGTTGCGGTAAGACTTGTGACGTTGGAATGTGTATCCTGATAGTAATATCATTCTAGATCCTCGTTTTGAGTACACGTACGTGACTGGGGTGAACACTGAAAAAATTAAATCATGTTAGGTACACTGAGTGGCAATTTTGGCTCAAGTTCTTGACGCCATTTTTCGTATAAATTAAACTTAATCTACGGTTTTTAAACTTTATGTACAGTCGTGGTGTATAAGCCGACTGAATGTCAAAATGCAAAATCAGTGATTGGCCAAGTAAAATCGGTATATTTGCACCACAAATCGGTATAGTGAAAAAAAAAAAACAATATTCAATCAAAGCGCTTTATTTAAAACTTTGGCATTATTATGTCACAATGGTATTAAAAACTAATATACTTACCGAAAAATCGGTAGATTCAAGACCACTGTCGACCCTCAGATTTAGGTTCTTACTTACAACAATAAAACACCTATAAATAATAATAATACGAAAATAATACTAAAAACATACTATGATAAACATGCACCATTATGATTAAGAAAATTCAAAATATAATAATTATGATTCAGACAGTAATTCTGAATATGAAATTGTTTTTATATGAATCAATGTTAAATCGCTTTTTCTGCTGTTTTAAAAAAAATAGAAAAAAATATAAATCTTAGTTATATCTTTTTTACATCTAAGTTTTGACTGAGCGTTGAGATGACGTCAGAACAAAGGAATCGGAGGCGTGGCAACTCGAGGCATTCGACGCAAGAGAATCGAAACGAAACAGTCATAATGGCTAGGCCTGCTGTTTACATAGTTGAAAATGTTGAAATTATATTCTGTTCGCGCGCACTATGTGAATTCTGTTACATTGCATGATACATTGCTACAATGTGGACGACAAATTCATTCTTTGCGTGTTACATTACATGTTATGTTACAGCAGTCTTAATCGACCCAATTCTTTTCAGGTTCGTGATTGTGTACATTCCACGCGCTCGCAATATAGTCTCCGTATGTATGGACGACGGCACTGCATTTTGTTTTTTGAAAATGTGTCGCACAGCGCCATCTTGCGTTCAACTTGAGATGCGCCTTTTGTTGATGGAACGCGTATCCTGATAGTAATAACATTCTAGAGCCTCGTTTCGAGTACACGTATGTTACAAGGGCACCAACTGTAAAAAATAATTTCATGTTATTTTTTAGATTTTTAGGTTTTCGTATCTAAAAGCTAAAAACCTATTGCATTGCACCCAGCTGTATTTATTTATTTATTATATATTTTATTGTACACCGTTACACATACAAAAGGAAACTTAAAACTAAAACACATACCTACAATGGGCGGCCTTATCGCATTCCGCGATCTCTTCCAGGCAAGCTCGAATGGACAGTAATTGCCTGGACAAGAAATGGGGCTGTCATAGGTGTGACAAAACAATTAAACATATTATAATAGGTACACAGATATATATATATGCTGTATAATAGATAGATAAATATATACATAAGCCTTATAATATATTTCATAGACGATGTATTTATGTTGTCATTATAACTACAAATACTAAAAACAGAATAAAATCAATATTTAAGTGTAGTCCCCATACTACAAACTTGATATTTTTGCAGTTTTTGCTACCTACGGTCGGTACGGAACCCTTCCTGCGCGAGTCCGACTCGCACTTGGCCGGCTTTTTTTTAATTTTGGTTTCCTCATTTTCTGTTGATTGTGGCAAAACGTAATTTAGAGCCCTTAAGTGATAAAATCTGCTTGAAACTCTACCATAATAAACTTAGATGCTAAAGTTGAATACAGGTTCGCCCACCGTTATGAGTTTTTAGTATTGAATAAAAAAAAAAATACCTATATATTTGACATCTGTTCTGCCTCACCCGCACTGAAGAAAGTTCGATTTGTGTCTCGACTAGGGGTAAGAATATAAGAGAGTAAATAATAACCTAAAAATATTTATTCATGAATGAGTTCGGTCAAAATGTATTTCATTAAAACAGGTCAAGCAGAAAGATTTCATACACTGGACGCAAAAAGTAACAATTTTTTTAGTTCTTCTCGCAGCCTCACTGCTGTTTAACGTTAGTCTTAGTTTTTCATAGCAACCTACGCAGCGTTTTCGTTGACCACCTCTTAGAAGCATATGATCAGCACATCTGCCAGGTGGAAATCCTGAAATAAACACTTAGATACATTAGGTGTCTATAGGCGGCATTTTTAGTTTTAAAATGATATTTATTTTGCAAATAGGTGTTGAAAACACTTTTACACGTCATTTTTTTTTCGTCATTTTACACTAGATCGGTAGAGACCGGTGGTGGCCGAGTGGTAACAGCCCCGACTTACAAGTAAGAGGTCGCGTGTTCAAACCCAACCAGGTGTATTACTTTGTGTAATTTATTTAATTACTATTGCTGTCAAAACGGTGAAGGAAAACATCGGTAGGAAACATGCATGTCCTAGAATCAAAAATTCGAAGACATGTGACATTCACCAACCCGCACTCGGCCTGCGTGGTGGATTACGGCCCATTCACTCTCCTAGACAGGAAGCCTGAGTCCCAGCAGTGGGAACATTAAAAAGGCTGATGATCATGATGATGATGAAACTAGATGAGGCCAGTGTTTCCTAGGGTAGTCACCCTGAGAAGAAACACAAAAACAAACTCAGAGGTCAAAGTCTCTTTTAAAGTCCATACAGTAAATGTACGAGTACCTAATGGTTTTGTGGTGTCTTGTTATTTGTGTTTATGTTTTGTTATGTGTTTTTGTTGTCTTGCAAACATAAAGTGAATTAAATATGAAAATATAAATTAAATTTTATTTTCAACTTCCAAAGTAAAGCAAATAATAATAATAAAAAACGCTGTTATTTTCACTGCGTGTGTTTTAATAATAACTAAAATATATTTTTAATTAGGCTATTTTTATTAAATGAAAGATAAGGTGCTCCCACATTGCCATTAGAAAATGTTTAGTAACGTTAGTAAACATTTGTTAGCAAACATTTAATCACGAATATAAAAAATCTTTTCATGTTAGAAATTGTTTAGTAACGTTAGTTAACAAATTATACCAAAACAAAATAAATGAAAGCTATTCCAATGAGCAAATCCTCTTCCATTTTCGTGTAGACGCCCTCAAAACGCAAACCAAACTGCGAACCAATACAAGATTTAAATGTTATAAAATGTTAGTAAACATTTTCTATTAGAGTCTGTCTAATGAAAGCGTAACCTGGAGTTTTTTTTTTTAAATTAAAGTGGCAACATTATTTTGCCGCCAAAATCACGTCTAAGTCTATGATTGCAATTGTCAGTTTTTTGAAACAGATATTTATTTAACAACAATAACTGCTTTATCATGGGTAAAACAATATAAAGTTATGTGCGAAAGCTGCTACACACTATCATCAGTGAGTTTAAACAATAACAAAAAGAGAAAGAAGTTGTTTTCTAAGAAAAACAACAATGTTTATACACGATCTTGGATTTTTAAGTTAGTGTGACACTATGATCTTGATCATTGTTGACTGACCACTAGATATTTTTACGGTATGAATGATGATGACTATTTTATTTGACTATCGCAGTTTTGTGCTTTTGGTATTCTTGTCGGAAGGCCAAAATGCCAAATTGTAAATAAAGAATATTATATACGGCATTTTAGAGAACAAATAAAATAAATTTGGAATAATAACTAACATTTTGTGTATTATTAACCTTTACCATACATCTACCAATAAATAAATCTACACAATTTTAAGTTCTTATACAACTATTGTACAATCGTCATATATAAAAAAATACTCAAGTACCAAAACTTTGTTCTCCTACTATTTCAATAATACCATATTCAAATTTTTGGGTTTCAACCTCCTTTTCTCAGGTCACGCTTTCAGTAGACGGACTCTAGTGTAGGAGCACTTATAACATGTAACAGTTCCTAATAAAATGTAACAATTGACGACATTTGTTAGTAAATGTTTTTATGTTAGAAAATGTTTACAAATATTTTCTAACGGCAATGTGGGAGCACCAATAGAGTGCTGTTGGACGCAGCATAAACAAGCTTTTAATGTAAATCATTTTGTCATAGCAAGCTTTCATAGCTCGGTTTACCTATATGATTAATACCTACTCGTCAAGACGAATTATACGAGCCCAAATTCGATGGGGTTGTGTCGTTTAACTACCAAGTTCCTATAGTCAGCTTCAGATTCCATCATCAGATCAGCTCCTTGTCATAATAATTTTGCACTGTCATCTGATTTACACATGCATGCAAAATTTCAGCTCAATCGGTAACCGAGAAGTGGGTCAAATTTAATTTACAAGATTTGATTACAGACATCGGGACAGGTGAAACTCATCATCATCATCATCATATCAGCCGAAAGACGTCCACTGCTGGACATAGGCCTCCCCCAAACGTCGCCACAACGATTGGTCCTGTGCGTCACGCATCTATCGGATTCCCGTGACCCTGACCAGGTCGTCGGTCCACCTTGTTGGAGGCCTTCCAACGCTGCGTCTTCCGGTACGTTTTGCCACTCCAGAACCTTGCGTCCCCATCGACCATCTGTTCTGCGTGCAATGTGCCCTGCCCATTGCCACTTAAGTTTGGCGACTCTTCGAGCTACGTCGGCAACCTTGGTTCTCCTGCGGATATCTTCATTTCTGATGCGAAACTAAATACAAATAATGATGTAAAAATAACGAATCGAAGCCAGCAAGAATGTCAAGTCATAACTTTGACCGAAATAAATAGGTACAATTAAAGATTATAATGTTTTAATAGGTTTATACATTATTTACTTTATTTGGCTACATATAATAACATTAATAAGAAGATATTATTAACATACCAAATGTATATAGGTATGATACCTAAATAATAAACCACTAACTTCTATAATAGCATAGACAAGCATCATTATGACATAAGCAATCTACTTTTTTATATATTATATGTATATAATATTTCTAACAATGTTAATTTGCTTTTAAAATAGTAGACAAAATAATTTAATTATCTCATGCCAGAACTACTCGTTTACTTAATTTAGGCGGGAAATCGTCAAATATTTTCTCCCGCTCTGTATGGAGCGGGAGGAAGCTTCACCATGAGTTCTTAACACGATCCAATTTACGACCTAAACTGAACTGTTAAATGGATGGAGCTATACAACATTATTTTTAGTATTTTACGAAACCTGATTATAGTTTGTTCAGAATCAGTAACTGAATAGATTCCAATAACTTTTACACCATGTTAAATTTACTCCAAAATATTTAAAAAAAGGTCACAAGTTGGACACGACCGACGACCACGGCAGGTCATAGCGGGTATTAGGCGAAAAGCTAGTTTCCGGAGCAAAATAACCCCTCAGTCGCCCGGAAGGCTCGGTGACCATGTATTTGTGCGGGCAATCAGGTAACATAACAAGCTTATAACTTTGTGATTTTTCATAATACAGTTATGAAATTGTGTACATAGATCCTTTAGTAGTCGGGTTTCGCATAAACTAAATGTTATACAGGGTGTAAGGGACAGCCTTTCTCAAACTTTAAGGGCTTGCTCAGTAGACGAAACAGAACAACAAGACTTTTTTTAGGAATTAAAAAAAAAACAACCTCAGCACATAAAATTAAAAACTTGATTGGACAGTTTGTATGGAGAGGCCGATTTTTTTTTTCGTTTCGTGAAAAAAAAAATCCTGTGGAAGGTTGTTCAGTTTTGTCTACCGAGCAAGCCCTTAAAATTTGTGAAGGGATGTCCCTTACACCTTGTATAGGGTGTATATCTCCATATTTCTTTCTCGCTCGCACGAATGACGTCACAACAAGACATGGTAAGATCCTCGGTATTTATAGACGCCTATAAAACATATCTTAACACTTAAACCTTTGCGAATGCATTCGAGACTTCCGTAAATACTTCGGAGGATGTGTATGGTTCTCATTAACATTTATTACATGATCATCGAATGTATGCACTGTAGCCTTGCATCCATTTTGGCTGGAACAACGCCAGCGAATCTTGGGGCCCATTGAAGTTGCGTAGTAAGTGTAATGGTTGAATTTCAGCATGCGCTTGCCTTTCATGGATAGTACGAAGACGGGTCCTATGTCGTCGTCTGGTACTAAAAAAAAATGAAATTATGTTTATGACAGTGAAAAAATACCGCTAATGTGTAGTTAAATTCAAATTAATCATAATTAAAATTGACATAGTCCATGCTCAGATGTGTATATTTTTATGTCGCCAGAATTAGTTGCCAATAAGTACTTCTAGTAAGTACCAATAAGCAACTGCACTTACCAGTGTACTTACTAGCGTTATTTAGCCATATAATATATTAATATTGCACAACTATCACACAACGCCGTCTAGCCCCAAGCTAAGCAGAGCTTGTTTTATGGGTACTAAACAACCGATTAACATACTTATATATTTCTAAATACATACATATTATAGATAAATTACACCCAGACACAGAACAAATGATCATGCTCATCACATAAACATTTGTCTTGGGTGGGAATCGAAGCCAGGACCTCAGGCATAGCAGTCAGGGCCATTAACCACAAGACAAACAGGCCAGTCAGTCAAATATCAAAGGAAAATTGGAGGTGTAGGTAGGAGGATAAAAAATAAGCTATGACCTATTTTCAGCCCTACCAAGGTGAAATTATTATTGAAGTTATTGCTAAATTGATTTGTGTAGACATCAGGTTGGGTTTTGTTTTTAAGAAAAAAATGATTATAAATAACAATGAATTTTATTCAAACTTCATATTTAAAGTTTGTGTAAATGTATGGCATGAAATTTTATAAACAAAGGAATGTATAAACTCCAATTACATTGTAATTTAGTATAGGTGGGTAAATGTATAACGATATATACATAACTACATAATAACTATGTAGACATAAAGTTAATGAGAAACATCTAAAAAAAGAGAGCAATTACCTATAACATAAAAAACTGAGAATTCCTCCAACTTAACTAATTATAGAGATAATGATACATGATTAGGCAGTAATGGCAATCTACAGTGGTTTTACCACAGTATTATAACAAATCAAGTCTTTTAAAACATATCAAAAACTTAAGAAAGAACTACACTGGGCACACGTGTGCCACGTACACTGGATTGGCTTCTCCATACATTTTATATGGCCACTAAAGTAGAACTACATACATTAGATCCAGGCCACGTGACGCACGCAACGCGACTCTGCTTATAAATCAAGCGTGGCCCACGTTTGCGTCGGTAAAATTATTGATATACAATAATGGTATATATGAGAACTTATTGCATTCTCTACGCGTCAACTTTTGGATTAAAGAGATTACTTTTGTTTCGAACAACGAAAAAATCAGGGGGCACGGCAGTGCCGACCAAGGCAAGCAAAAAAGTGGCACGGCCGTATCTTTTCTCTAAACAGGCGATTTTCAATCCCCTGTAACTTCATTGTGTATAAAACTAGAAGCCTGAATTTTCGAATTGACTATAGTAAAGATGACTTTAATTTAAAAAAAGTACATAGACTAATAAAATTATGCAGTGTTAAACAGGTACTCTCTGGCCAATTTGGATCTATTAAGAATGACAAACACACAAAGCATTGTAGCTTCTACTCTCTTCAGTTATTTCGACACCTTACCTTACGACGTGTGTCTGTCTGTATGTGTCACTATAGCTCTTAAACAAGTAAACCGATTCTGACGCCGTTAAAGTTTTCTAGCAATAGTTCTTAGACATGTTTGATCTAAATCGGTTCAGACATTTGCAAGATATGGGGGGATGAGATCGGGAACGAACAACTGAATGTTTGCAAAAATGATCTAGTGAGATATAAAATGAAAGGTTAGTTAGAAGATGTATTACACATCTGTAGGTCAGGGGTTTTTAAAATATAAATTTAAGTTTTACACAGATATACAATACAAAAATACCACAGATCGAATGGATCCATCACACTCACAAGCTTCACCACAGTTTTCCCTGCGCAGACAGATTTGTATAAAAAAATTGGTAAAATTGTATGAAGTTTTATCAACCACACGCACGGTATTCCGTGAACATACAAACTGGACTTCGCAGGCTTTGATAATTATGTAGTTGGAGTTGCGCTATAACATTAATATTATGATGTGAGTGCCGACTCATCACTTAAAAAGAAAAAGAGGCCTGCGTCCCTGCAGTGGGAACATTAAAAAGGCTGATTATGCCACTCGTGAGTGTGACCGTGGCATCACCACGGGCCATATCAGAATAGCAGCGCTGCGTTATTTATCTCTATAGATAATGCAGCATATGCTTTTGTTTGGCGCCTTTTTGACCTTACACAGAATTTAAAGTTATCTTTTTTTTCATACTAAATTTATGGTATTTTCTTTATTGTATTGTAATTCTACTGTTTTTAAATTTAAATGTATATAAGGTAGGTAAAAATAAACGTTTTTCTTTCTTTCTTTCGTGTATATGTATGTGTTTTGTTTCTCATTTTTGTTAATCTGGATGTTTATGTTCCCCTCTCTGCGCATACACTTTGTTCCCTAAAGTATAAACTAGTGCTTTGCAGTTACTTTGCGTGGAACATTTCCATAAGATCTTGTAGGAGTGCTTCAGTGTCGTGTAGTACGTATGCCCTTTGTATTTCATCACCTTTTTGCCTCTCATTGCTATTATGTATTCTGGTGCTGTAACAAATTACCAATACACTTATATTATATAGGTTAAAGTTGTACGTGTGTGTGTTTTTGTTTGTTATATCTTCATATTACTTCATTTTTAAGTATATTTATACAACATTATTTTTAAATTTTGCGAAACCTGTTCTGAATCAGTAACTGAATGGAAAATATTTAAAAGGTCACAAGTTGGACGTAGTGTCGGTGATACTACAACACAACACAAAACACAGGAAGCACAACACAGGTCACAACAGATCATAGCGGGCATTTGGGACCAGCAAACAGCTGTGTGCAAATGCACCACAACCTCTCAGTCGCCTGGATGACCCGGTGACTATATACATTTGCTAACATAACAAGCTTTAACTTTGTGATTTTCCATGATACAGTTATGAAATTTCATACCTACATACATTTTTTACAGTCAAACGGGGTTAATAGAAACGCAGGGGTGAAAAGAGACAAAAGTTTGAATGGGATTTTCGCGATAATTAACTATTTTTCCCAGCATTTAAGTATTTCGGTTTATTCTTTAATTGTAATAAAAATGGATGCTTTGATAGAAATCAATAATATAAATATGTACCAAAGTGAAAAACCTAACCAAAGTTTTGTTCCAATTCACCCCAGCGTTCCTATTTACCCCCTTTGACGGTACCTAAAATATTAGACACGTGTTTCGGGTTTCACATATACTAAAACTAAAGTTGTCACTTACCCGCCCGGTCAGCGCAACTAACTTTCTATCTATATGTATACTCAGAACTTCTAAGTAACATCATTTATCCCAAAAAAACTACAAACAATTTTTTATTATTATATTAGTAAAAGTTAGGACCGCGGTCCAGGTCTAAAGCGCCCCAAGACTCCAACATCAGGACCACAGTTCACATCAGCCAGATTTGGGTCATGGTAAACAGACACTAGAAGTCACTGCATGCATGTTTTAGAATTTGGCGCATGGTTGTGATCGTCATTTATTTTTACAATTTCTTCTTCAACAGTAATGATATTAGCTCGACATCCTCGAGCTCCATGGGTGGAACACCTCCATTGCTGCTTCGAAGATTTTGAAGGCCTTCCATAGTACGTGTACCCTTTAAGACTGATCAGACGATTCCCTTTCTGTGATTTTATAAACACTGCTGTAATGAGAAGTGCAGGATTATTATTGGTTGAAGGTAATAAGGTAATCCGTTGTCTTGGTATGGTCATGTGAAGAGGAAGGATGAAGCGCATATTACTAAAAGAGTTCTGAGTGTACATGTAGATGGATGGAGAGGGAGAGGAAGGCCGAAGAAAAGATGGATGGATTGTGTGAGGAGTGATATGAAAGAAAAGGGAGTTAGTGATAGTTTGACGGGTGACAGAAAAGAATGGAGGAAAAAAAGGTGTTGCGCCGACCCCAAGTAATATGGGATAAGGGTAAGAAGAAGGTTATTATTGATTGAAATCCAGTTAACAAGACCCAGTTTTTGAAAGTTGAGGAATACTTGATCGTAAAATCATATGACAAGTTAATAAACACGTCTTGGAGAGGATCCGGCAGTAGGCCTGCACAAGTCCAATGCCTCCATGACCATCGGAACGCGCTACAACCGATTTTCAAAATAAGGGTAAGAGGGTTTCATATTGGCGTCGAGTCGACAATGAAGTAGGACCACAATATCCGGTGGAATTTCGAGGAGCATTTCCGACGTCTGGCTCCCAAACTAGAAACTGGAGTATAGCCATGAGCCGGGGATACTGCACGGTCTCCCACAATCATACTATTCGTCCGTCGTTGTCGACTTGTCGGCACTAGTGCTCGGTATTGCAAAAAAATGTTGTGTGCCAGTTTTTTTTTTTCGTTGGGAGAATTGTCCATCCCCCGCTCTTGAGCGGAGCGGGAGATAGTGTCAGACTTTTACTGACTAAAAACCCTGGCCCATTTATTTGTACCCACGAAGCAAGTACAAAGAGGAGATGTTGTAATAAGATTTCCCTAAGTAAAAAAGTGTGACATTTTGCGGGGTGAGGGGTGTTAGACTCCGCCCATTTTTTTATTTGCCATCTGCCGGTCAATAGCAAAACTACTTGCTCGTTCTGATGATTTTATTTTGTAGTTACGTAACTATCTCACACTAGATGTCATTAAGTGCAGGATGCAACAGGGTCGCACTCAGAATTACCAGGGATATTTGTTTTTTAAATTAATTGTGTAAGTGTAAACCATCCGATACGTATATTTTTCATTGAAATAGTTATACTATTATTTGATGAATGACGAATGAAGATCATTCGAAATTCATCAAAAACCTTTTTATTGTAACATTTTTTTAAATTCTATTTTTATTAGGTTTTACTTTTTTAAAGGCTTATTTTTATAGAAAGAATGATCAAGATTGATTAAAAAGCTAGTTTAAAAAAATACTTTAAATTCCGAAACCATTCAATAATAGTAAATTATGTGACTAGGGGATAAAGCAGTGTCTTCAAGTCGCGGGCGGCATGTTGAATTCCGAACGAAACGAAGGTTGCTGATTTTAATCCCGAACGTTAGTGAGGGATTTATATAATTAACTCCCGAGCATTGAGAGGGAGATTATAAAGAAACCAGAGTGAAGTGAGGAATTCAAGCCGCCCAAGACAAAGACAGCGTTATCCCCGTGTTGCATACTCTACTTTTTACACCAAATGTGAGGTAATTAAAAAACAATTTGGTCGACCAAATCATATATTAAAGAAATATAAGTATTATACTCGTATTTACAAGTTCGGACATTTACAGCCGTGGGACATTCGGTAAAATAATTGGCTTCTAAATACTGCCCTGTATTTTTGCTATTTGACGATAGATGGCGACCTGTTTACAAAATTATATAAAAACTACAAAAATAATATTTTGGCGATTAAAGGACCTTTAGGAATGAATGTTGATCAAATTTCAGTACGTATAATTATTAAAATATATTAATACTGAGCTCTACGTGCCTAAATATATTTAGTTCCCATGACACAAAGTGTCGCCATCTAATGTCGAGTAGAATTATATTTGGAAATGCTGACTTTAAGAGATTGTTCTAGAAGTATTTTAATAAATTATGCCTAAAATTACTTACAAATGAAATGTGATGGCATCCATAGCATCAGAACGTCTATCCAAGTAGTTTTTACAAGATAAAATATAACATTTAATTTTTATGTTTTTCTATCGCGAATATGATGCCAAATAAGTAGGTTTACGAAGTTGTGCACAGGACGAACGCCAACAATACACTGATTTAAGCCACGCCCACCGTGATGACGTCAGGACTCAGTTGAGAGTCACAGTGCACAGTTGTTTAGGCCACCTCCTCTTCTATACTTACTCCGTGTTTGTACCTCACACATACATTAGAAACAAAATACAGTAGAATTATGTAAGTGTATGAAAAAAAAAACTTTAAAATCTGTGCAAGGCCAAAAAGGCCCCTAACTCAGTATATGCTGCGATATTTAAAACTAAATATATTCTAGAGAATATCAGTTCATGGGAGAAGTCCGAAATAAGAAAATTATAAGAAAAAGTCATGTACCAAATAGGTATACGTATATCTATCTATACTTATAATAAATCTGTAGAGAGGTCAATTCTGTACATGAAATATATTTCCAAAATAACTATCAGGGGGTGATTAGTGATCGATACTGATGCTAAAAATTCAAACAGTAAAATTTTTGTCTGTCTGTCTGTCTGTCTGTCTGTCTGTATGTTCTTTATAGAAACAAAAACTACGCGATGGATTTTAACGAAACTTGGTACAATCATTCTTCATACTCCTGGGCAGGTTATAGTATACTTTTCATCACGCTACGATCAATAGGAGCAGAGCAGTGAAGGGAAATGTTGGGGAAACGGGAGAAATTACTCAATTTTTTAAGCTTCCGTCGCGTTTGCAGCCTTAATGGTTAAAGCTACACAGAAATCATGTATTACGGAAATATTCTCCTCAAAATTATATAAAAAATATCCTACGACAGCATATGTCTATCTTTTATGGTTGACTCACAATAACACGTGTAACTCCCGATAGCTTAGCAGTTCGGAGCTTTCTGTTTATTTTTGTCAACTCTTACGTTTATAACCCTCTCACTCATCCCTAATTTAAAAAAGTTAACATTATTATCTATTCAATAAAAAAAGAATCATAGAAATCGGTATAGAAACACCAAAGTTATACATGAAATACGCTAATAAGCCATCGCGCGCGAATACTGAATCCAGTCCCCCGGCTCTTAGAATTCGATATCGGACGTTTCAGATCTTTGATTTTGACGACCCCGTTGTCGCTGGCATAAGCAACAGGATCCGCGTACGAAGTCGCTGGCAGAAGCTAGTATTGCAATAAAATAGTACATTTTGATACCAGTGCAGAAAATTTGTCATTGCGACCGAGACGGAATTTGCACGAGCCATAGGCGAGTGTGTTATGGAACCGAGGGCTACAGTGACCAACTTTCTGCATTTAATAGTCTTTTTTTCCACTCTTACCTTTGCAGGTTGAAGGAGAGACCAAGGTGTCAAACCGTTAGACATCCTACTTATTATTAAAAAAAGACATTCAAATATTTTTGAATTTAGAACACATAATTGTTAATTTGTTGATAATAACGAAGTATTGTGTAAAATAATTTAAAATACATTGAATTATGATATTCTGTTCATAAGCACAATTTAATTTTTTATTAAATATTAAAACCTTAAAAATCTGCACCTTTTTGCTTTAAAAAAAATCACCGTTGACCGTAACGAAATAAGAATGAAAAAAAGCCCTTGTCGTGGTAAATTAAACAGAAAATACGAGGGTAAACATAGCATGTTGAACCTATTCATAGTGCGATAAGAGCCTGTTTTCGAATAAGTGTATTGAAAAAGAACAATAGTCATTTTCTAGAAGACTCAAGACGTGGACAAAACGTCAGGAACTCAGGACTTCAATTCACAAAAGTTAAAGTAAGGTCCTGTTAAATAGACACTATGGATGAAATGGAATGAGAAATAAGGGTAGACAGACTACAAGATGGGAGGATGAACTTAAGCTCACAGCGGGACCTAACTGGAGAAGAGAAGCACTAGACAGACGGCAATGGAAGCAGCTAGAGGAGGCCTTTGCCACCAGACACACTAAAGTGAGAGACATTTTATTAAAAAAAAAAAACAGAAAAAAGGACAAAAAAATACCTTTTCAGAAAAAACAAAATAGGTAATATTACTTTTCAGGTCTACTGGATATACAGGCGTGAAAATGCAAAGAGTATGTATGATGTGTATTTTTATTTGTAAAGCTCCTTCAGCAAATAAAGGCTATTTTATTTTATTTTTTTATTTTTATTTTATTTAAATAGACACTCAGAGCAACAGGAATTCATGTTTTAGAATTCGGCGCATGGTTGTGATCTTCATTTATTTTTACAATTTTGTCATCAATAGTAAGGACGTTAGCTCGGCATCCTCGAGGTCCATGGGTGGAACACCTCCAAAGCTGCCTCGAAGATTTAGAAGGACTTCCATAGTACGTGTACTCTCTAAAACGTAGCAAACGATTTCCTTTCTTTGATCTTGTGTAGACCGCTGTAATAAGAAGTTCAGGATTATTATTGGTTGAAATTAAGACCCAGTTTTTGGAAAAAATTAGCAAGGCGTCGACTAGCTGCCGTTCAGTGCTGATGGGGGGGTTCCTAGACGGTTCCGACCTTCAGTGTTTGTGCGGCGTCTCTCCGCAGGCCATGTCCCACCTTCCATCCTGCATCACGTGCCCTGTTACCTGTTCACGTGGGGATCTAATGACAGCATCAGCAGACGGCATTGTCTTGGCTGAATACTGGGCCAGGCAAAGAATTTAATTAGTTTTGCCATCGGCAAGCTAAGAAGAAGTACTGATGGATTGTTCGAACAAGTCGACGCAGCACTGGAACGCAAAGGGCACAACTAAAGATGATTTTAACGTTCAAGACAAAGATGAAGACTCATGAGTGTGTAATTTATAAATTTATTGTGGTTAGCCAACAATTGATTACAGAGTACATTTACAATACAATTATATGTCTATATAATAAATTAGTTTTGGACACAAATAAAAAATAAGTAGGAATCAAATTAATTTCTTTTAATAACAATCTAGATCCTAACACATTAAATGTTAGATTACGTTTTACAAGGCAGGAATACTATTACAGTAAGCCTAAATTGATGTCAATTAAGAATTATATACCGCTCAATCAAAATCACAAAATTAAAAAAAAACTTTTTCCAAAAAAAAATTAAACCGACTTCAAAAAGTACAAAATAACTTTAATATCGGAAGTCGGTGTTTCTATAACAGATACCTAATCTTGTCTCTTCGTTATTTAACACCGACTTCCGAAATTAAAGTTATTTTGTACTTTTTGAAGTCGGTTTTTTTTTTGGAAAAAGTTTTTTATTTTTCACTTTTTAGTTATGGTAGCACCACTAAAAAGTACCTACCCTTCATTTAAACATAAATTACCTTATAGCCAGAGTGCATCTCATAACGATTCTAATAATCCCAAACACGGTTATATTACATGAAGTTCCGGCTTTATCACCAGATCATTTCGATACATCCCCTCCCCCTTTTCTTTCAGTCAGCCATCGACTACACGTATGAACAAAGCAATTTTACTTGTTACTTCAATTCTGCTATGATTCTATGAGGAGTTCTGTTCCATATCTTCTAAGTTCATGGTCAGATCATAACAATATTTCTATGGGACCAACTTGGAAGCATTACCTTCGGTTAATAAGACATCGATACAAATATCATATATTTATTAGATTATTACTTTATCAGATAAGTAAAATGTATTTTATTATTGTAAGCACCTAATCCTAATGATACCTCTTTCTTTATGAAATACAACACTGTAGTCGGTGTACACAATAAATAAATAACAAATATTATTATAAGTAATAAATAGTACCTAAATATTATAGCACAGTAGCATAGTCGGCCTTATAATCTTCTCACTGTTGGGACTCAGGCCTTCTCTCTAGGAAAGGGAATGGGCCGTAATTCGTACACGTAGCCCAGTGCGGGTTGGTGGATGTCACATGTTTTCGATTTTTTTCTTCTAGGACATGTCGGTTTCCTCGCGATGTTTTCTTTTCACTGTTTTGAGAGCAGTGGTGATGAAATAAATTACACAAAGTAATGCGCTTGGCTTGGTTTGAGCCCGCGACCTACAACTCATAAAGTTGGGGCCGTTATCACGGGGGCACCACTGCTCCCTCAAATAAATAGTAAATATTATTTGTTATTTATTTATTGTGTACACCTACTACAGTGTTGCCTTTTTTAGCCCAAAAGTTGAATGCTTTTTTGCATAATGTACCTACTGTAAATAAAATTATTAATATATTGCAAACATTACTTCTATGCTAAAGTAACTCAAACTCAAAATTATAGGCACTAAAATGTCAGAAGCTAGCGCATGCCACTTTGACACATACAATTACATTTTCGATTCTTTGAATTGGGTGGATGATTGTGTCCTTCTCGTATTCTTATAATTAAATCATTATCCGTTATGATGTCTGCTCGGCAACCTCGAGCCAAGTGTGTAGAACATCGCCATTGACGCCTACTAGTTTTCGAAGGCTTTTCAAAATACGTATAGCCTTTGAAACGTATTAAACGTTTCCCTTTTCTTGATTCTATAAATTCCGCTGTAAAAATAGATTTTAATATATTAGTAATATTAAACATTCTATAGATATTATACAGGGTGTAAGGGACAGCCCTCCACAAACTTTAAGGGCTTGCTCAGTAGACGAAACTGAACTACCTTCCACAAGACTTGTTAATAAAGACTTACACGAGGGTTGCGGGCATCGGGCGCGGGGGTGATTGATGCGCTTCGCTCCGTCATACAGACATAAGTAGGTATAGCAAAATACAGTGTTGAAATGTGGTATATAGAACAACGAAATTTTAGAGGTTTGTTTTTGGTAAATGAATCAAGTTTTATAAAAAGTCATAGAACAAAAGTTATTGTTTATGATCTTAGTAATGCAGTCCTCCAAGGTTGTTAGTGTTTTACAAATAACCCTGTATAGAAGATGGACTTATCGCACTAGCGCTCATTTTTGCGCTAGTTTGTCGTGTGGCAGTAGCGTCTTCTGTGATATATATTGAAAATTGAATTAAATACGGAAGCGCCATCAAGTTTATATTACAAATATCTCAATACATACCTACAATGAACATCATATACAGAAAATACATTAAGAAACAGTTCATCGAGTGACACAATGGGTGGCTTTATCGCTAAAGGGGAGATCAGATGGTTGCAAACTAGCATTCCAACCAAGGTGACTTTGGTGTGTTTGGTTTGTGTTGCGGCTACGTGGATGTAAACCACGCGCCAACACGTTCGGTGGTTGGGAAAACGCGCCTCCCAACCAAGGGCGTTGAAGGTCATGGATTACAAGTGCTGTCTACACGGATTGAAACTAGCAAGGTCACATTGGTTGGGACCTTGGTTTGCTATTCTCAGTTTTTAGACTCACAAGATGATAAGCTTCAGGAATTGAAGGTTTCTTTTCTCATTGCATTCAAACTGGGTGGGTGACAATGATCTTCAACTAATCTTACAATTTCTTCATTAAATGTGATGATTGCAGCTCGGCAGCCTTTAGATATGTGGGTAGAACATCGCCACTGTCGCTTACAACTTTTTGAGGGCCTTTCGTAGTAAGTATAACCTCTTAGACGTATCAAACGCTTTCCTTACCTCGATTTTATGAATTCAGCTGTAATAATAAATCTAGGATTATTTTTATCATGTTTTATACAGGGTCATTTGTAAAACACTGGCAACCTCTTATGTTAAAAGTATCATAAACAACAACTTTTTTTCTATGACTTTTAAAAATTTATCATATTCTAGTTCATCAGATTTTCATACAAAAATAAAAATAATTTAATTAATGCTCTAAAAATTACAAAGTTTATCATATTTTAGTTCATCAGATTTTCATACAAAAATAAAAATAATTTAATTAATGCTCTAAAAATTACAAAGTCTATGCCAAGCAAGCCATAGTAAGTACAATAGCGGAGGGGAGGTGGGTTAGTCGGCGAGGGTGCTTGATGTGCTAGCGTCACGTCAAGCACCCCCGCCGAATAGAACAAGGAAATATTGAAGGATTGTTTTTGGTAAATGTATTATGTTTCGTAAAAAGTTATAGAATAAAAGTTGTTGTTCATGGTGTTAGTAATACAGTCCTGCAAGGTTTAACAAATAACCCTTTATATATCGTGATATCAAAAGTGATCACATGAAAATATTTCTGCTAACTTACAGGCTTGAAGGACAGTTATACTTTTTGAACGATAGAATATAATTTTATAAATAAATGAGATGCGTTTTTAAGACAAATAAACTTCAGAACGACTATCCAACTAAATCTGCACTTGTGTTTTTCTTGTTTGTAGGAGGTAATCTCTGAAAGTACTGGTGCGATTGCAAAAAATTTTTCACCGATAGAAAGTCGCTTTGCTCCTTTGGCAACAAACAGGCACACCGAGTTATTTTCGCATTTATATTTAATAGATACTAGGTAGAAATCTGTCTAATCCAAATATAAAATAAAGGCTATAATAATATTTTTACATACTTTATTTTATAAATTAAGTAGTTATAAATAAATACAAACTTAAGGATAAAAATGGTTACAAACGATATAATGAAATCTTTACGTTTTTTACAAGTGTACAGTCAAATATATATAGGTAGATGATCTACTGCATTCAGAGCACATTTTACTTGACTATACAATATTATATACTTATTACACAGCAGAATTGTGTGAAAGTGGAAAGCGGCTTTGTTTTTAAAGTTCCTTACCTCAGTCGACCAAAACGGAAACTTATACGATCATTTTGTTGTTCGTCTGTCCGTCTGTTAAGATCTATTTCCTTAAAAACACGTGTTGCAACTAAGCTAAAATTGAAGACTAAACTATTGATTTGGTTCAGAAGCGAACCAAAATTGTGGTACGAAATTACGAAGTTTTACGTGAATAACATATTGCACCATGTGCACGGTATACAGTATGGTTTCACTAAAGGCCGCTGTACAACTGACGCTGCTATCTCATCACTAAAACTCACAGGAGGGGCCCATCTGGGTCGAAGCCTACCGGGGTCGGGGTTATCCGAAAGGAAACTAGAGTCCCGGTAAGTAGGCTAGAAGGAACGGCGCGGGGTTTTTAGTCAGTAAGAGTCTGACACTGTCTCCCGCTCCACCCAAGAGCGGGTTTCGTCAATGATGATTTTCCCCGTCGAAAGAAAAAAAAATCACTAAAACTCCGTACGAAGAGGCACGAGATACATATGTAGCGACATCTATGACGCCACATAAGAACTACGAAGAAAATACGAAATCCTGCATCGCGCAATCAAAGTTCTCCGCGCGATTTGAACATATATGACAGCCCTATATCAACTATCGGGCAGTAGCCCACCAAACTATAACACTTGTCTGGTCGGAGGATCCTCCCTGTCCAACGGAGGTTTGCGGGACTTTACTCTCTGTTCCGCCTACCTACAAATATGCTATAGTCATCTTCTGGGAATAGGTCGCGCCACCATAGTGTCCCGGTGAAATATAGGCCTAACCCTTAAGTGTTTGATTATAACTCTCACCACGAAACCTAATAAAGACTGTTTCGCTTTAAAATATCAATTCAAAGTAATCGTTCTACAAACTGCTTCAATACGATTTTCTAATTCAGTAAAGTTAACATTTTCTTTCGATAAAGTCTTCATGAGTTCTTCAAAAGGATGACTACGTTGTTCTGTCGTCTT
This sequence comes from Mythimna lalbum, assembly GCA_949319445.1. Classification (NCBI taxonomy): domain Eukaryota; kingdom Metazoa; phylum Arthropoda; class Insecta; order Lepidoptera; family Noctuidae; genus Mythimna; species Mythimna lalbum. The sequence goes on along the minus strand of OX439356.1, from coordinate 17,935,318 downwards.
GTGTTGGGCATCAAATGGTATCTTGGCTTTATAACTAGATTTGGGCAGAGGCACTGTAAAAGAAATGTTATGATAATATTACCGAGAAATCGGGTGTAAACCTAAATAAAATATCTGTTATTTATATATCATGCACACCTACCACAGTTTTATTTTTCCTTTAAAATATGACAGAAAGTTTTGCCAATATTAAAATAAAGTTTTATCTAAAACCTATTTGATTTTTTTATTTATCTATTATTTACATTTTATTGTACATCATGAGAGGGAGTCCTATAGAGGAGGCCTGAGTCCCAGAAGTGGGAACATTAAAAAAAAGGCTGACTATGACTATATGATGTACATCATAGTAATAAATAATACAAATAGAGCCTTAAATTTGAATACATACAAATAGTGACTTTCTCGCATTCCGCGATCATCGCAGATTTCAAGTTCCCGAGCCCTTAGTATTCTGGGTCAAGGAAATGAAAAAATACAAATTAATAAACAATATTTATTCTTATAATTTATTTCATGGCACATAAATTATAACAACAACAAAAACATACATAATTTGTAAATTGGTTGTATATAAATTTACCTTATTTTATTAGTTTTACAGAACGAAATGGCCCTACTAAGTTAGAGCCAGTGGAAATACAATTGTAGTTTGTTTAGCAAAAAGGACATAAAGAGAAATTTTTGATTCGCTTGAGCGATTTTTAGTTAATTTCAAACTTGTTTATAATTTACGTAATAGTAGTCATACCTAGTAGTTAATTATTTTTCGCTCTACTGAACAGTTAGTCACAAATATATACTAAGCAGCAAATTTCATAAATCAGTTCAACAAACATTATTATTTTGTTAAAGATTTTTGTACTAATATATTTTGTTATTAACTATACCTAATTTAATTTCAAACACAAAAAATACAACAGATACTTTTAATTTAATTGACATTTTAACAATACCACAACAAACTTATTTAAAATTATTGTTAAGTTAAATAAACCACATAATAAGAAATAAACATATAAAAATTTGACTTCTTTGATTGACTTTGAGATCGATTCATTAAAAAAACAAGTCAACCAAATTATATAAAAATAGCTTTTACCCACGGATTTACCTCAATGAAACCAAGTATAAAAAGAAAAAAATTTATAATCGACATTTAACGACAGATTTAACTTTCAGATCATCGTTAGATCAGCCCCTTAATATGACATGTCAATTTCATGTTTACGTTGTAAGAGGGAGACGGAGTCTAAGACGTCTCTTAATACGACTATCTCTTTCCCATTACGTATTTATGATAGCATCAACATGTGGTAGTAAGGAATTATGCTACTAACTCATAAATAACTAATAGTTTTTACTTATTTACAATATTCTGTATCTCAGCTCATAAAAATACAAAGAATACCTCGCAAATCATTGTTCAAAAGATTTACGGTGGCCATGGAACGCAAATGGCAACTGAAGAAACACAGGTGAGGTTTAGTCAGTAAAAGTCTGACACGTCTGCTCGCTCCACCCAGAGCGAGAGAAGTTATTTGAAGACTGATAGCGGCTTCACCCGTGTGAAAGTATATTTCTCCATACAACTTTGGACCCCTGGAGCCCTGTTTCATTTCCTGAATTTTGGAAAATACTTTTTTTATTCTTTGTACACATTATAAAAGGACTTTATGCAAAAGTTCAGAGTTTTAGGTTCGATGGTTTAAACTAGGCGTCGATGAAAGAGTGAGAACTTTGACGTATATAAAAGATTTCTCAGTACAAATAAACAAGTTTTTAATGAAAATCATTTTTTCATAGCAAACTTTTATAGCTGGGTAAGTGGGTATACCTATATAATTAATACTCGTTAAGACGAGTCATACGAGCCCAAACTCGATGGGGTTGTGTCTTTTAACTACGAAGTTCCTATAGCCACCTTCCAGTTCCATCATCAGATCAGCTCCATGTCATAATATTTTTGCATTGTCATCTGATTTACACATGCAAGCGAAATTTCAGGTTAATCTACTAAAAAAATTGACTACAGATAAACATCGAGACAGGTGAAACTAAGTAAAATTTTGTAATAATAAAATAGGGTTTTCAAACTGTGGCTACTGAAAAATTTCAGCACTAGTGGTAAAACGGATTCCTTAACCTATTACCGAAGAACACTCTTGTCGTCATTGAACAAGACTTTGGTCAAATTCTGCGGTCGATGCTCATGTATTCCATTCACAGCGATCACCAGGTCATCCAAAGTGAAGACGTGAGCGTGACATCCGTTTGGTGAATGAGTGGAACATCGCCATCTTTTTTTCTTAGACTTCGAAGGCAGTAATGAGTATGTGAACCCGTTTACCTGTATCATTCGTCTACCTCTCTGGGAAAGCACGTATCGTACTGAAAATTAAGTTAAAAAGGTTAGAAAAAAGCAGCCAGTAGAAAAATATTCATGAAAAAAATTTATTCAGTTGGGATTGTAGTCAAGCGCCAGTTTTTATTGTTAAAAAAAAAAAAAACAATTTATTTTTTACTCAAATTTCATACAACCCATTTTCCACCTGCAAAAAAAAACAACCCCACATATACGTTCAGACCTATTTGCAACAGTTACAAAAAATGCTTTTAGCGCTAAACAAAAAAAATATATTGTGTTACTAATATTTTTTTCTAAAAATTATTCGAATCCAACCAATTATTCCAATTCCAATTCTAATGGTTGTGGTACCTACGTGCCTTTTGTGGCTTATAACCTGCACCTAAAGGTATATACAGCTTCTGAAGATGACATAGAACTTGCAAATAATTAGGTAAATATTTAATTGAAATGTCGTTGCCCGCGACTTACACAAGATATAGCCTATATCACTCAGGAATAAAGCAGCTTTCTACCGGTGAAAAATTTTTGCAACCGGACCAGTACTTCCAGAGATTACCTCTTACAAAAAAAAAAAACAAAAAAACAATAAAAAAAACTACTTCTTTATTATATTAGTGTAGATATAATCGATGCTGATAAATTGATTTGAAATAAAGTATCAATAAACACTAAAAAGGAACTTTATTATATTTTAATACACATAAAATGACTCAAAAAATAACTTATGTATGTATTTGGTAAATCAATTCTTATATTAGTACTACTTTAAAATATATAGTTAAGGATCATAACAAAAACTAACGGTAACATTTTTTTTATCAATATTTTTGATTAGGAAGCAATAAATAACGGTTATGTCAATGAAGGCTCACAAGTATAACGGATGCTACAACACGGTCCAGTTAACCGTCCAGTCTGTAGCGCGCTTTAGGGCTATATTTCACCGAGACACCATGGCGGCGCGACCAGTTGCCGCTACCAACAAAATGTACACAGCTCTATAGAGAGTTACTCACCTGGTGTCTGTTTGGTTGCGCAACCAATTTGGTGGCGCGACCAGCTCGGACGTGCCACCACGAACCAAGTACAATGGTACTTGCTCCGTGGTGGCGACCCTGGTGTATGTATGGTGTCTAGTTTGGTAGCTAAGGTTTATATTTCCAGCGACCGGTAAACTTGAACGTGTGTGGCAAAAAAAAAAACAATTTATTTATTTAGGGTGTTTTTAATATCTTGCGTTTTGATTACACATGCGGACCGCACGCATAACCTCCGCAAATGTCCATTTCATATAAGTAATTATTGTAATGCGCGGAATACGCGAACGGAACGCATGCCGGGACCACAGAACACAGGAAATTCTCTTCTGTTCTGTGACGGGACGAAACCGCATGCGCGATGAAATCCGCACGATATTAAAAACACCCTCAATATTTATGCAATGTAAATGTACAAAGGCGGACTTTACGTCTTAGGAATTCTCTACCAGTCAATTTTTGGCAGTGGAGAAACAATTTGGCAGGTATGTTAAAAAAATACATAATTGCTGCCCATCAATCAAAATTCACAGTAGTTTAAATATTCTGATATCATTTTGCCTTAATTCATCAAATAGGCTTAAAAGTCAAAGATCTACGAGCATAAACGTGTTCATGATTTTCATTAATAGATACAATGATATCATCTATAGTTCTAATGGCAGCTTTGCAACCGAACCGATGGTGAGTGGAACAGGCCCATCTGATCTTGGTACCTTGGGCCCGCACTTGGTAGAAGTTGTGTCCTTTCAGCCTTATCATCTTCTTGCCACGACGTGAGGTGATGAACCTTGCTAGGAAGAGGAATATAATCATTTTTATTCTTGATGCTTTGTATATTTAAAAAGGGATTTATTGTTAAAAGTATTTTTCAGGTTTTAGGTGCATATATGCATAGCATATATTTCATTAAGTATGAAATTTTCACAAGCAAAAATAACTGAGTAAGCCTAGAGGATTATGTTAAATATGTGGCTTTGGCATTGGAATGCAAAGGGTGCCTGAACAAACATATACGCTCTACCCAGAACGCGAGGAGTTGATAATTTCAACAAGGCAATCATGTAAATTTTTGTCCACAAAAATTTACATTTTTACACACAAAAAATAAATAAAATACGTAATAAACTATAAAACTGAAAAGTCTTTGGTAATGAATTTAATATATTAAGTACCTACAAAGTTAACAAATAAAAATATTATCACGTTTCTTACATTTTTTAAACATGTACATATATAATTTAATAAAGATGAATATGGCAAACTTCGATCAATATTAATTTATTAAGTATTTTAATCAATTTAACAAAAACAACAGCAATACATTTTTCAAAACAATTTTTTTAAAAAGCTCATAACATATCTTTAAAAAATTAACAAAACAAAATCTAAAGTGTGCTTATGTCACCCATGAGCACATAAAACTTCATAAATAAATTTATAAAATAAGTTAAAGGCACTTGTAGACACTTCTTGCTGAATGCTTAGCATTGCAGTTTTATATTAATTACATTTTTAGTTCTTATATTTAATTCTTTCATTGATAAAATTTGGCACTAAACGTCTCAAAAAAAAAAAAATTTCACTTAGGCCTACAGTCCATGTAGGCCTATGTGAAATAATACACTTAGAAAACGTCAGAATCTAGTTCACAGTACCTTGGTTGTTTGCTATAGAGAAGAACCGGCAAGAAACTCCACAGATAGTATTTAAAAAAATATTGATTTTACAATAAATTATAATGTTATTTGATCATGACCAAACTTGTACTCGTATCTTGTTGATAGGTGTCATCTTGCGAATATATTGTAAACATCTGATATTTTTTATTTAGAAAATCTTTCAAAAATAAAAGAAAACAAAGAAGAAAGAAAGAAAGAGGAAGAGATTACATTTTTAAAGTCTAAAAATTTTATGTAAAAAAAAAATTACAAAATTAAAAGTAATCTGAGGATAAGACGAATTTTTGGTAGATTTCTTTCCTAGTTTTTTTAAATAATATTTACTCTCTTATCACCCTTTTATTATTGACATATAAATAGAAACATAGTAGGTAACATTATTAAGTTGCCGATTTTTCTTACAAAAATAGATATCTTCTATATTTTTTTTTTACATTAACAATAAATTAATGCTATCTCTCACTAGCGCACTCAATTTTATTTAAAATATATCATTTGTAATATCAACATATTATAATTTTTTACTAATCATCATCAAAATTTACGTTTATAGCTGGACACGGGCCCGTCTCAAGCTTGGCCACAATGACAACGATACTCACGAAGTCATCGGTTCTTCCAGAACACGGTCGCCACTCCAGAACCTTTCAGTCCCATCTGTTCTGCGAGCAATGTGTCTACTGTTTTAATTTCAACTATTAGTTTTTATCTATCCATTGTAAGGTAGGGTCATGGTTGTGTATTTCTGATAGGCTAACTATCTTATATTCTATAGTCCTTACTGATGCCCTGCAGCCTTTGGAATGGTGGGATGAGCAGTACCACCGGATATCTGACTTGCCTTCATAGCGATTACGACAAGAATACTTGAAGCCGTTGTAATACAGCTGACGCTTGCCTCGAGGAGTCCTGAACACCATAGGTCCTGTAATGAAGATGCAAGTAATTAAGAATAGATTTATAGAACTAGTAAAATAATCATCATCATCATCAGCCTTTTTAATGTTCCTCCTGTTAGGACTCGGGCCTCCTCTCTAGGAGAGAGAATGGGCCGTAATCCACCAGGCGGGGCCAGTGCGGGTTGGTGGATATGACATGTATTCGATTTTTTGGTTTTCGGACACGCCGGTTTCCTCACGATGTTTTCCTTCACCGTTTTGAGAGCAGTGGTGATGAAATAAATTACACAAAGTAATGCGCCTAGCTGGGTTCGAATCTACAACCTACAACTCGTAAGTCGGGGCCATTACCACTCGGCCATCACTGCTCTCAATAAAATAATACTGGAATCAAACAATATTGTTGGAGAAAAAATATTGCAAAGGGATTCTCATGAGGGAAGAAAGTCTACAGGCGATGAAATAAATGCAGCTATGAAAAGGACTACGACTAGTAAATGTGATTGTTGTCAAATAATGCAATTAATTAACAAATAGGCATAGGAAGTATACATATAGATGTGGAAAAAATAAACAAGAAAATAATAATAGGTTTTACCTATGAAATTGCCGTTTTTGAAAACCGGGTTGCTTTGAAGTGGGACGGTTCCGGAACACTATACATACAATAATACAACTGTTTTAAATCTTTGCATATATTTACAATGTTTGGCAGACTTAACAATTTGACATAAACAATTTTAACTTTCATACTGTCCCAACTATTCGTTGGTTTGATCTTGCCCTGCATCACAAGCATTTCACAAACCCTCACTTTCCAGTTGATATTTAATATCTTATAATTAGTAGTCACACGAATATATAAATTTTTAGAGGTTTCCCCACACTAGGAATTACTCTTGTATAGAGGGTGTGTCCAGAAACATGTAAATTCATATACAGTAACAATAAATCTACAGGATAAACAAATATTTATTTTCGGTGCGCAGCGCAGTAGTGAATCACGTCACACACAAAACCACTTGATTGCGCCAATCTTGTCGACAAATATAACACTGATACTTACTGTTTTTATTATTTTTTTAAATCACATAAAATTACTTGAAATAATCCATTATCAATATTTTATTAAGACTAAATTTTTAAGAAAACCTTCATCAGATACGGTTTTAGATCTCTAAGTATTAATTAGTTACAAATACACAATAACTTATTGAACATATTTTTAAGATATACAACATTGGTGAGACGGTGTAGTAAATATAATCAGAGTTCTGTAACAACATACAAACTAGCTGCATGTACACAACAGTGCAATTTTTTTAAAGAGATCATAATTATAATTATCATCTTAAAATTTTAATGAATAATTAAATTTTCTTAAAACTGTACTATTGTATGAATTAATTATACGTAATACATATTATTATCTTAAAAATAAATAATACAGGTGGTATATACATTTTTCTATTTATTTTCTGATATATGTTTACTACCTATGTCCATATAAATGTATTATATCTTACTTTTATTTATTTATTAAATTAGGTTCACCAACGATTATATACACTGAATACAGCAACATTACACATATATAAAATTAAAGTTCAGTTCTTACAATAACATTATATCCATATTTAGAATATTTTTGTAAGTTCTTACTTGTGATGTTTTAATAAATCAAATCTACGACATACACCTCATCAAGAACTGCCATTTATTTATCTTTATTTTTTATTTTTATAATTTTTTTCTCTGGGTATGCCAATTTTGACATTATTAGCTGGTACCAAATATATTTTAGTCACCGCATTTTTTCCGGAACTGTTGAAGGTAGAATTGATCAAACTGGAACTCGCAATACTAGATGTTTCTCTGGTGCTAGCTGCAGTGAAAACTGGACTGTTGCGTGCTGAACTAGTGGTTGCAGAGGAACTTGCAATAGCACCAGTAGAACCAATACTGGCAATTGCGGAATCTGAATTGATTCCCTTTTTAGCAGAACCTTTCTTTGCTTTTCTGGCAGTTGTTGTTGTATTGGACATTGATGACGGGCCATTACGGGTTGTAATAGCCCGTTTCAGTTTCTGTTGTATTGCAGTTTTAATTAATGCTTTTTTGTTGAAAGCCGTATCAGTCGTTGCTGAATCTGTACTGGAACTTGGGGCGGGATACGTACATGATATTGCGTTACCCATAGCGATCTTTCGTTCAGTGTTTCCCGGGTCAGTAATGGCCGAACCGTTATCTGTTTTTATCGTAGTCGATCCGATACCTGTTGCACAGATTGTTGCACTGTTTTTTACTGCAATAAAACTACCAGTATTCCCTGTCACATGAGAGGCTGCCATTTTCTCGCGTAATAGTTTGGCTGGTGGTAAAACTGGTACAGACGCATTAACCAAATATTTGCCTGTGCCAAGTAACTGCGATGTCCCTACCGTTTTAATTTTATTAGAAGTCATACCAATTAAGTCAGTGTTAGTCTCAGAATCTTTTTTGAGACTCGTTAGTATGGAACTCCATTCAATCCTTGGCCCAAAGGAAATCGTATTCATCACTTGTCCAGAAGAAGTCTTTGTGGTTTGTTCGGATTTACTAGGCCTAGCAGTGCTGGTTGTAGCTGATCTGGTCTTTGCACTAGTGAAAGCTACTCCAATCTGACTGCGCGTGTCTGGGTTTTGATTTGTATCGACTGTTTTATCTTCATCATCTTCCACAATTATTGGTTCCTGTGGTGGAACATGGACATATAAAATATCATCATCGTCTGCTTTTGTAGGTTCCTCTGGTGGTTGTGTGACGACACTAACTTTCTCATCTTTTATTCGTAACGGTTCCTCTAGAAGTCCTGTGAAGAAAGAAGTTTTATATGTTATTCTTCACAGAAATTATAAACTTTTTTGATGCTTTCTGGATATGTATGATAAGCAAAAAACTATAAAGTACTACATAATAATAAATTATGAGTTATCATTGACTACTTACTGACTACTTATTCTATTTTGGTTATGAGGTTAAGTAACAATAAAAAGTATAAATAATGATAGATTTATTATTATTTAAAAATTTTATTAGATTATTCTCGAAACAAGTAAAAGAATAAATCAATTTGGCAGTCATATAATTATCAAACATTAGTCGGATAAGAATATTTTTGGGATATTTCATGATTATGAAATTCTGAAGATGCTACTATGACATTATTTAAAGTCCTAATGTAGGCTTTACACCCTCTTGCATGATGCGAAGAACAGTACCATCGGTTGCGAGAGTTGTTGCTGATGTTTCCAGAGTATCTGAACCCACGATAAATGATCATGGGTTTGCCTCGGGCTGACACGAGGAATTGTAGTTCTGTGGATTAACTAAAAATGTTATTTTAGGCCTCAGTTGCATGTTCAACATTTTATCGAGATAGGTTCTAGATATTAATTTTCATGCAAATGCTTGTATTTACCATGTTAACACGTTCAGACCAGCGTGTACCACCGGTGGAACACGGAGTATTTACTGACATGGCGAAATGTACCACCGGTGGTCACGTCACACTCCGAACAGCAAGAGCCTAAATTCGATATACTAAGAAATTCGCGCCACTTTGAATGAAAGTGTCACTTTTACTAGTCGGGGACGGTAAGTATAATTACCGTCCCCGACTAGTAAAATTTACAAATTTTCATCAAGAGGTGGATATTATTTCAAGAAATAATCAAAAATCAATATTGATTTGTATTTATTTGAGAATAATTGACATATCACGACATAAATCGTACAAAATACAAATTATTTATGTTAAAATCGTAAATAATTTGTATTTTGTACGTTGAGAAAATTTTATCAAAAATGAAAAAAAAAAATGAAATGCCATTATGGATAGTATTAAAATGAACATTATTTTTATATATTAATATTTATTATCATAAATACAAGTTTGACACAAAAGTTAAGTAACAAAAACTGTATTACAATGGTCAACTTAAACATTTGAACCCTGACTCCTAAATTAGGAAGATCCTGTATCTTAGGAGACAGTATCTTCGCATAAATGGTGAACGAGAAGATTATAAGGACTAAGTGGATTAAAAAGGTAAGGACTATAAATAAATTAGATATATATATAGGATATAAGGTAATAGGTAAAACGGGCTGTTATCCGCAACTCCACGACTAAAGCGCGTATTTTGCGTATGGATATAATATATATTTTGTTTTAATGGATTGTATGTATGTGTGAGGGGTTTGTGTAGAGTATGAGTGTAATATACGTGTATGTATTTATTTGTGATGCCGTGTCATGAACAAATGTTGTGTGGGTACGTGTAAGTGAGAGGGGTGTGTGGTATGATATAGGTGGTTAGCAGATCCAAATGAATAATAGAAAGAAAAAGAAATAACGAAAGTAGTTTGAATACGCAAATTATTCTTCTAACTCTTTTACAAATAGTTTCCACGTGCGAGTAACACTTGAGATATATGAATCGTATTGAAACAATTCAAACACATTGGTTTTTCACACGCAGAGCAAAATGTATTTACGCGTTTCGATTTTCTTCTAGCTATATCCGCAGATTCGGTTGTTCTAAAATGGTTGTAACAAGGTCTGCATCTCTTTCGGGTAACGCTGAGCCTTCCTTCCGTTTTCTCTAACTTATGTTTTGTGTTTCTCTGTGCATGGGATCCACCATTTTCTGCAACTTTATAGGGTTGATATCAGTGTTGAGCTTTCTAATTTACTCTCTTATAATTTGTTTATTTATTTTTTTACACAAAATAAGGCGTTTTTACGTCAGCGCAACACGCGCAGTTCTGACTGATGAGACAAAACAATTTACCTTATATTACGATTTCTTGTTTATTAGAAAGAGAAAAAGCATGATTCCTGTCCGTGTCCAAAGGTGGCGCACCCCATTCGGCAAGACTTGGTTCATGGGGCGACAATGTACCACCTGCGCCGTAAGATACTAAGCACCTACTCAGGAGATCGGTCTTAGCGTGAACTGTTTGCTGTAAGTAAATCAGTTCACGTTCACTATAGTAAGAAATAAAACTACTTGTTAATTTTGTAATAGTTGCATTTATAACAGAGGTGGGACGCATTTTTTTTTTAATTCTGGTAAGTACCGCACACACATTTATATGGTTTTTTTTTTCATGCGTATCTTATTGGCTGACAATAAAACATCGTCTAAATAAGTCAAATTAAGCATGCAAGACACGTATGGCGTAGGTAAAAGAATGAATGATGGTCCCACAGTGACTGATCTAAAATAGTTCCCTTCTCCATGCTGATCAATTCATGTTTATATGTCCATGCAAGTTAACGGTTTATTAACATATTAAGTATGAAATAGTACTTGATAGAAGGTGATAACTATGTCTACGAGTGCGACATTTGAAGAGAATTTGCTATCGGTTAAACCACCTCAATTCACTGAATCTTGAATAGTGTAAATATATTATGTTACAAGTGTGGTTATAGGAACGCTTAGTAAGTTAGAAGTTTCCTATTTAACGAAATGTTATTTCAATTGCCACGAATGTTATAATCTGTCTTTATGATTGTGTGGTAAATACCTGTTATTATGTCTACCTGTGTCTTCTTGGTTGCTTCGATGTTGTATTTTAATGCAATTTTTTACCTGGAATAGAAATCACAGTCAGCTTTTACCTAAAGAGATTTAACATTATATTATTTCAATAACCATTTGCCATAAGTACCTCTTAAAGTGCAAAAATAAACAACCATAAACCTGAACTCATTAACAGTCTTATTTTTATACGTTTTGATCGTTGATATAGCAGTACAATTTCTTGGATGTTAAGTAAAAGAAATAAACATCAAATTACAATAATTAAATTCAAAAACATTTACAATATAGAACCATATTATTAATTATTATTATTCCGATTATTTATTATATATACATACTTATCACATTTATAATATTTATTTAAAAAATATCATAAAAGAAAATAAAAAAAACATAGTAGCCCACCGGCATCGGGAACAGAGTCCAAACTACCGGGGGTCAGGGCTCCTGAGAGAGGAACCTCCGGACAATACGCGCCGTGTCCAGGAGTACTGCCTTCTGAATAATTATTATTCTTAATATGAGCTCGTTGTGTCCCACTGCAGGACAAAGGCCCCTCTCCTCTCTTCCGTTATTCCACTCTTTTCTGTCCTTAGCCACTTCTGGCCAATCCTTAAGGAGTCCAAATCGTCACGCCATCTCTTTCTGGGCCTACCGCCAGCTCTTGCCGTTCGGAATCCAGTCAGTAGTTGGTTTCGTTCAATTTTGTTGCGAACAAACATATTATTACTAACATAGTTTTAAGAACATTGTTACTAATAATACTAACATAGATTTTAAGGCCTATCTTACTAATAATTCTATAGATATTATTTTTTATTTATATACATGGTTCTAGTAGATTGAAATAAAAAAAGGTATCAACTTAACCAAAACTAATTGTATTTAACTAATTAACCGAAATTACAAAAAATAACCGTAAAAGACACATAGTCATTAATGTTTTGATAACTTTGTACAGGATTAAAAAAAAAACATAATTGCACGTTTGACATCAACTAGCGAGACTACGGTTTTAGTGAAACTTAAACCGATATGTCTTTTATAAGCCTTAATATAATACGATTCTTTCATTTATATAATATGACTTATATAAGAAGCACCATATTTTTAACATTATCATCAGCCTTTTTTATTGTTCCCACTGCTGAGACTCAGGCCTTCTCTCTAGCAGAGGGGTGTTTTTACAAACTGTATTAATATTTGTGCGATACACAGGAGCTTTGAAACCCGCTAACTTATTTTAATACTCAGGCTGATGATTATGAATCGACATTTTATCGCAAATAATACCACCAATCATGTAAACAACACTTTTGCAGCCTTTCTTATGTTTAGTGCATCGCCATCTTGTTTTTTCCATTCCACATTCGAGGAGTCTCGTCAAATGAACGTTGTAAGCGAATCCGGCCAGAATCATTTGTTGCTTTCCTTTTCTGTTGACTTCGTATCTTGGTGTATGAAATATCTTTCCTGTAATAAAGAAAATAAGGTTTAATTTTGAATAGTAACAGTTATATTGTCTGATAGGAACAGTGAAGTGATGCAGTGGTAGAGCTAAAACATATTTATGAATTAAGACTAGGAAGGAAGTCGACGGCTGCTGAATTATTTAAAAGAGTTACCGAAGGGTGATTGAAGGAACACCGGTAGGTTTTAGACAGTAAAAGTTTGACACGTCCTATCGCTCACCACCCAAAGCTGGAGTAGCTATGTGATGATTTCTGAAAACAGGAGGGCAACCTTTCCAGTAGAAAAAAATGTTTATAGTTTCATATAGTACAATTTTGCTTCTATGATGCATTGCTCGTGACGCTGATTGACACCATAAAAGAAAATCTAAAGATCAAATGCATTACAGACGTTATATTGCTTAAAATTGAAAAAAAAAATGCAACTCATTATAGTTAGGATTATAATAAACATAATGACTCTTTACATCCATCGTTGTAATTATATTTTTTGGCAAATTAAAGAAAACATGGATATAGTGTGTGAGAAGAGATATGAAAGAAAAGAGAGACAATGATAAAGTAACGACTGATAGGACAGGAGATAAGGTCAGAAAGATTATGTTTTGAGGAAAAATAAAACAAGTTTTTAATGAAAATATTTTTTTCGTAGGAAGCTTTTATAACACTTATATAATAAATACTTGTCAAGACGAATCATACGAGCCCAAGCTCGATGGAGTCATGTCGTATAACTACCAAGCTCTTATAGCCACCTTCCGGTTTCATCATCAGATCAGCTCCTTGTCATAATAATTTTGCATTGTCATCAGATTTACACTTGCACGCAAAATTTCAGCTCATTCGGTGGCCGGGAAGTGGATCAAATTTAATTTGCAAGATTTGATTACAGACAAACATAGGGACAGGTGAAACTAAAAAAGAAGTTTGTAAAATCTCTAGTAAAATCCAAATCATAAAAAAAGATATCATTTTCTTAATAGTAATACATCTTGATGATAACTTTGGAAGCAATTATGGTTCCTATTCAGGCAAAAATCTATTAGACATGTTACACATGATATAAACGTTTTAGCCCCACAACCAGGATACTTGCAGCGTTTCCGACTTTTGTTCCAAACAGGATAATGGCCGAATCCATCAATTTTGATCTCAGCAGGAGATAGGACTTTCATGTTCGGGTGTTTTCTCTTTGTTTTAGTAGTATCAGACAAACGCACAAGACTACCTCTTTTGTTTATCGAATTTTCGAATTCTGCGGAATTTAATGGGTCTTTAACTTTACGTGACCCCACATCCCTGATTCTTCTGTTTCGCAACCAGATACCTATAAATCAGATACAGAGATACAAATGTTTATTATTTGTTGTTCCATAAATTTTGAGGTGCACTTTCGAATAACGCCTACAAGGCGTTATTCGAAAGTGCACCTCAAAATTTATTAAATAACAATTTCAAAATAAAAAAAGCATATATTTCAAATAGACCATTTAATAATAATAATAAACCGATGTAGACCATAGGCGTTATTCGAAAGTGCACCTCAAAATTTATTAAATAACAATTTCAAAATAAAAAAAGCATATATTTCAAATAGACCATTTAATAATAATAATAAACCGATGTAGACCAATTGGCGTCCGTAGTCTGGCTGCGTTTCGGTGACCTCTTTGGGGAAACCGAAGGTTTTGTCTGTGCAATTATGGACGAAGTTATCATGACGAATAACTACCGGAGATTTATTGTGAAGGACGGCACGGTTGACATCTGTCGGGCATGTCACCGTCCGGGAGAATCAACTCGTCACATTATCTCTGGTTGTTCTCGTTTAGCTAACGGAGAATACTTGCATAGGCACAACCTAGTAGCCAAGATTATACATCAACAACTTGCTCTGAAATACTCTCTTGTGGAATCGGAAGTGCCATACTACAGGTATGAGCCCGACCCAGTTCTTGATAATGGCCACATCACTTTGTACTGGGACCGGTTCATCATCACTGACAGAACTATTGTAGCAAATAAACCTGATATAGTGGTGGTGGACCAAAGCGAGAGGCGTGCAATGATTGTTAATATTTCCGTTCCACATGACGAGAACCTCGGAAAGCCGAGAAAGGTAAACAAATTATGTATATATATTATATATTTATATTGACTTGGCGCGCGAGGTTGTCGACATGTGGGATGTGGACTCGGCGATCATTGTACCCATAGTCGTGTCGGGCAATGGCTTAATAGCCAAGAGCCTCGACCAACACCTTAGGAGGCTGGCGTTAGGTGGCTGGATCAAGGGCTTGATTCAGAAAGCGGTACTTTTGGACACGGCTCGTATAGTTAGGAGGTTCCTCTCTCTGGAGCCCTGCCGTTTTATATTTAAAAATATAATTTATATGTGTGTACGGATAATAAAGGAAATAATAATAATAATTATATTAATTTATTTTTAGACTTCTCCATATAAATTGTTAGTAACACGAAAATACTTAAGGTGGTGCATCATGAGTCACATTTTCACTGTTTTTCATACAACCGCTCATAACTGATTATGGCGTTATTACACATTTTTCATTAGATATTTTGGAAACACAGTACCTTGTGGATATTATCTAGGTTTCTAAAGAAATCAATTTCTAAATTCGTGTAAAACTAATCCAGTAAAAACCTCTGAAAATGTCCTAATTTGGATGAACTTTGACACTTCATAATTTGATTAAAAATTTAAAAAGTCAAAAAAGTAATCCTCTAGAGACGTTGCAAATTTTATTAAGATTCTAAATAACGACAACTTTTTCCAAAAACTTTTAAGGGTTTAAAAAAAACAGCTATTTCCTGGAGCAAGTTTTGTGAAATTTTAGAGTAAATCTAACACTAACAGAGTTTCCAGGCGTTATCTCTCTTTTTTTGCGTTGCCTTTTCGTCAAACATCGCGTTGGATTGCATTAAATGAAGTAACAAACTTTTAAACCATTTTCGATGTTTACGATAAGCGAGTGGAAAAGGAGCCTCTTAAGAGCTAATGTTAGTAAACAAAACAAATGAAATAAGACAAAAATAACAAGACAACATAAAACACAGATTTTAGGATAATCCGACACCAGAACGCTTAAGTTATGCTATTTCACTGCGTGCAGTCTTATCCAGCGCTCAAGCATCGGAGAATCCCACCGGTCAGTCAATACGCTCAAGATGCTGTTGGAACTAGCTCGCATGCGAGTGAGCGTTTACGCATGATGGTCGCAAAAATGTCGACGTTGGCTTCGGCAAACATCCCGGAGGCACTGCAATACCGCGGCAGTCCCATCAGCATCCTGAACGCATTGTTATACTGTACCCGCAGGTCACTGTATGCCCTCTGCAAATAGCCAACCCACCGGCTGCACGTGTAAAAGGATTGACAGTATTGAGTAGTTGTGTGTTGATTGCAGTTGCAGGCACTTTTAAATTGTCAAATGTCGGTCAGTCCAAGAAAAGTGAAGCTAAATTGCACGTTCCAAAGCGTAGATCTCTATGGAGAAGAACGTGCAAGAAACTCCATGGACACTCTTTTAAATAATATTATGTGTTACATATAGTCCTTGGTTATATATTTCTTGTTGCTTCTATTATGTGAGCACAATGTAGGTAATAAAATTAAAATTAACAAATAATTAAAAGATAGAAACTGGATTAAGCCATTTTGGCGTCACTTTATTAGGTTCGAATAATATATTTAATAGACATATAGTTACAATTTTTATTTTATTTCTAACTAAGTTTTTGTTGTTATTTATTTTGACCAAATATTCGATACTTTTTATAAGGTTCTTCTATTAGATTTAAATTTATTTGCAAAATCACGTTAAATATAGTTTTAGATATAAACTTAAATTAATTAAAACTAAATTACAAAATAAAAATAAAACTCTAGAGATCTAAAAAAAAAATGCCAATTTAAAGTAAGGCGTCGAAAAATTCCTCCGCATCGCTGTCGACTGGTAATGTACCCAAAAGACTGGCGGCATTGCCACGCTGAATGGCAATGCTTATCATTTGACCGAAGTAAAAGCCAGCCTTTGGGTCACGCGAAGTGTCAATGAGGCGTTTCGAAAGTTCTTTAAATAATTTGTGAGCACTTGGACCCTACGATCCAAGAGTTTCAACCCCCAAACGGCAGCCACCGTAGACGCGGGCTCGTGGACAGCGAGCTATGGGTGGCTCGCTGTCCGATAGTCCGGTAACTGTCCGGACCGAGCCAAGGCGTCGACGGCGCGCACTGTTCCCGCGCGCCTCAAGGAGTTGTCAGCAACAGGAGGGGCCCATCTGGGTCGAAGCCTACCGGGGTCGGGGTTATCCGAAAGGAAACTAGAGCCCCGGTATGAACGGCGCGGGGTTTTTAGTCAGTAAGACTCTGACACTGTCTCCCGCTCCAACCAAGAGCGGGTTTCGTCAATGATGATTTTCCCCGTCGACAGAAAAAAAAACCCCAAACGGCTCAAATAAAATAGATTGTAGTAGTTGAAGTCCATTAATATATGACAGCCTTGTAGCTAGAAACAGGCCATTTTGTAAAATGGCATACAAGGTTACCATTTTTCCTGACCAACGTTGCCACCTGTTTACAGTAATGAGATGCTATTTATTTAATTTTAATTCCAAATGAAAACAGTTTATTATTCTCCCGATTGGATTTCAATCATCATCATCAATATTGCATACCGCTTGAGATAGAACTCATATTACAAAATAATGTGAGTTTTCTTAATTTTATACAAAAATAGTTAAATATAAATAGAAAGAAAGAAAGAAAACATGTTTATTCCGCCTAAATAGACGCACAAATCATTACAGAAAAAAAAATTAAAAAAAAATGCCCGCCAGGCCGTGTATACAGGGCTTAAATGTATTGAGTAACAATTTACTCTGTGATTGCACCTACAACATAGACAAAAGAGTTGTGCAGGTTATCTGTTGCAACTACTCTTTATTGTCTTTGGCATTTTGACGCTGGCTTCAACAACAGAGAGAAACATAGCAAAAAAAACATAAAATAAACCAAAAATAAACAATTTTAACATTAAAATCTAAGAATCCAAGTTGTGCGTCGAATCTTAGAAATACAGAAAATATTATTACATTATTAAATATTATATTATTACAGAAAATACGTAAACATAATGTTCGTATGGGAGGGATGTTCACCATGACCCGATGGCGCAACGACTTACATAGTTACGTCTAGTAGTCTGCTGATGGAATGGACTTCTCGTAACAGACAGACCAGACACCATTCTAGTCTGTGCTATTAGGACCATGGTTGTGTTCCGTCATCTCACTACTTATGTCCGCATTTATGGTGAAGAGGACACTCTTGCATCCTTTGTGATGTTTCATACAACGCCATCTTGTTTTTATATTGTTATGTTCAATTACCCTCGTGTAATGTGAGGTGTAGCGGTACCCAGCAAACGTCATTGACTTTTTACCATTTTTGTTCAGACTATAAACGGGTGATTCTGCAAAAAAAAAAAAGAAATTGGTTTAACAGTGATGTAATTACCTTATTATTAATTGTTTTTAAATAATTTTCTAAAATCTCTGGAGGTACTGGTCCGATTGGTAAAATTTTTTCATCGATAGAAAGCTGCTTTATTCCTGAGTGACAGGCTATATTTTATGTACGCGGGCGAAGCTATGGGCAAAAGCTAGTTATATACAACGTGTAACGTTAAATGCGCAAAACCCCAGACACCCCAAATGATTTTTAATTTAAAAGACTTCATTCTGCAAAAAAAAACGACATAAAAAAACATAAGGTTTACTAAATACTCTTACTTAGAACCGAAAGATAACTAAAATGAATCTATTATTTAGTTGAGTAAAAAAACAGATTCTTTTAATATTGCTACATACTCAAATTGTCAACTGTTTTGAAGGGAATCAAGTTTTAAGTTTACAATAAAACAGACAGGTAATTTTTGTAATTTTTTAATATATACTTTTTTAAATATAATTAATCAGAAAATAATAATATTCCACAACTATCACACAACGCCGTCTAGTCCCAAGCTAGGCAGACCTTGTGTTATGAGTACTAGACAACTCTATTTCTAAATACATACATTACATATTATAGACTATATATTACACCCAGACACAGAACAAATGACCACGACCTCCGGCACTTACCACTACCAACAGACTAGTCAAAATTAATAAGATTCCTTATTTAAAAATTGTTACAAGCGGCCTGCTGCTTTTTTAAGGTCCAAAAATATCTATTGACATCTACCGCTCTTGGGCGGAGCGAGAGGGCGTTTCCTCCTTTTTGAAGTCGGTTAAAAAAAAACTTGTTTTTAATTGATAAATATATTAAATTGATTGCGATACTGAATAACATTCGGGAGACTTAGACATTGCACTTTTTATATGGATCTCTTAAATGTTTTCCAATTTTACTAATTTCTGTTTTTGGTAGCAACGTCTGGAACTCTCTCTGTTCTTTTTTCTCTGAATTTTCTGTTCCCGAGGGCTCATTTCACCGAGTGGTTTGACTTTTCCTAATATCTTGTCCTTTATATATCGTTGTCTATTCCTTTCTTGAAGGCGGGCGAATAGTTCAGGATCATTCTTTATTTGTTCATGTCTCCGACGAGCAGCTAATCTTTTTTTTTCCAATTTATCTTCTCTTGTTTGTTTCTGACGTTTAATTGGTCCTGAAATATATGCAGTTATATCAATATGTAACATTAGCTTTTGCCCGCGGCGTCGCCCACGTACATAAAGTATAGCCAGGAATAAAGCAGGTTTTTATCGGTGAAAAAATTTTACCTACCGGACCAATAAGTACTTCCAGACTCGCTGTCCAACCGTCCGGTAATTGTCCGGACCGAGCCCAAGTCGTCGACGGCACGCACTGTTACCGCGCGCCTCAAGGAGTCATCAGCAAGAGGAGCCCAGCTGGGTCAAAGCCTTCTGAGGCCAGGGTTAGTTTCGAAAAAGTAGCTCGAGCCCCGGTATGAAGGCACGAAGGAACGGGGTGGATTTTTAGTCAGTAAGAGTCTGACATTATCTCCCACTCTGCACAAGATTTGAGACCCGCGGAGGTTGTCATTGATGATTTTCCCACCAATAAAAACCTCAAACAAAAAAAAAACAACACAACAAACTTTACCTCTTTATAATATAAACACATTCATTGCGTTACGGCAAGTATTTTGCCGTATTTGATGGTCAGGCAGTGCGGTCGCTCGTTGTCTTTATTTAGCGCGCGATGCGGGGGTGATCTAAGTCCCCGTATGCGTAAGAAAGAGCCGGTGATATTTCAATATTGTTGCTTTCGATATAATAATACTTTACCGGGACACCATGGGGGCCCAGTTGCCCCGCCATGACACCATACAGCCATACAGACACCAGAGTCGCCACTCGTCTGAGCTGGTAGCGCCACCAAATTGGTTGCGCAATCAAACAGACACCAGGTAAGTAACTCTCTATAGAGCTGTATACATTTTATTGGTAGCGGCGGGCCATGATGTCTCGGTGAAATATAGCCTTTATTTTTTGTGGGCAAAAATCATCCAATGACAACCCCTGCTCTTAGGTGGAGCGGGAGATAGTGTCAGACTCTTATTGACTAAAAAACCAATCCGTTCCTTCTAGCCTCTTTATACCGGGGATTGAGTTCCTTCCAACCCTGGCCCTAGTAAGCAAATATAGCCTTAAGGTATTAAGGCGCCTTTGTACCTTCAGTAACATGAATCAATAAAAACCATACTAGAAAGAAGTTATTTTATTGAGCAGGTCATAATATATTTTATTTTTTATTCTATAATGTAATTATTCACCTGGATGGGGAAACTTTACATTTAAAGTAATAATAATAATATTCCACAACTATCACACAACGTCGTCTAGTCCAAAGCTAAGCAGAGCTTGTGTTATGAGTACTAAACAACTGATAAACATACTTATATATTTTCTAAATACACACATATCTATTTATATAAAAATGACCCCCGTTTTCCGTTGTCACGACTTGGCATGAAAACGGCTTGACCGATTTGGCTGTTTTTTTTTTTGTTGTTATTGTTATTGTGAGGAGAAGGTTCTTATGGAAAAAAAAATTAGGGTAGTGTAGGGTAGTGTAGGGTAGAGTAGGGTAGAGTAGGGTAGAGTAGGGTAGAGTAGGGTAGAGTAGGGTAGAGTAGGGTAGAGTAGGGTAGAGTAGGGTAGAGTAGGGTAGAGTAGGGTAGAGTAGGGTAGATTAGGGTAGAGTAGGGTAGAGTAGGGTAGGGTAGAGTAGGGTAGAGTAGGGTAGAGTAGGGTAGAGTAGGGTAGAGTAGGGTAGTAGTGTAGTGTAGGGTAGAGTAGGGTAGAGTTGGGTATAGTAGGGTGGAGTAGGGAAGAGCGGGAGCGAAGCCGCGCGGGCAAAAGCTAGTTATAGATAAATTATACACCCAGTCACCGAACAAATGATCATGATCATCACATAAACATTTGTCCTAGGTGGGAATCGAACTTCCGCCGTCAGGGTTACTAACCACTAACCTAACAGGCCAGTAGATAGCTCCTTCAGCTCCTTGATAATAAATTTTGTTAGGGGATTTCATTTTACTTTCATTTTCAAAATATTGTAAAGATCCTTGTAAAGAAATAAGTTCACCTTTTTTATTGTTGATAGGTTCGGGCCTGACAGCCCATCTATCCATCAGGTATAGCGATACCTGATGGATAGCGACGATGCGGTCGACGATGAAGCGAGTTAACCTAGAAGTAACCTATTCACTCTTGACTTAAATATTCCTGGGTTGTAGCCATCAGGAAACACAGATTCCTTAGCTGTACGCACAATGAATGTGTTCCCAAAACGTTTTGTATAGGTTTGATGTCCACCATGTACCGGTGGCGTATCGCCGTACGCCTGGTGGTCCGATGATGGAACCGGCTAGGCGGAATTAGTTTATGCAATTCCGAGGCACACTCTCTGAAATGCAACCGGTAGAAAACCGACAGGCTAGCAACTGGGCGTCGATGCTCAAGACTTTGAAGCCTCGACTCGACGAGTGTATCATTGCCAGTTATCGTCCTGGCTTGTCTCTCAAATGCACATTTTAGAATTGTGCCCTTCTTGCACTGCAACGTTTAAAACCAACTTTTTGTTTTTGTCTTTTTTTCAGTATATCTTGAATCTTTCTTCTCCGTTTGTTTATGCTATCTAGATTCTTTTTCCGTATTTCTTCTTTTTTTTGTGGATTATTTTTTAATCTTTCCCTAAAGCGCCGTTGCCTTTCAGCATTTGTAAGAGGCCGGTGACGGAGAGTGAATTTATCTAAAAATTAAATTAACCTATTTATTGTGTGTTAAAATAAATTAACTGTGGAATCTCTTGGTATGAACTTTATAAAGCGGTCAACAAAAAAATAAATTTTATTTTAAAAATAATGGAGGAGGATTGATAAGGAGCATTTTTTTTCTTATCACACACTAAAAGTTTTAGTTTCCGACAATTTATAAAAGCATTTGTAGAGTTAAAGATATATTTTTTTTATTCAGTTAAAATAAATAATATAGTAAGTTACGAGTAAAGCAATTATTGCCCAAACAGCCTTTTTTGTACATTTTTATCGTTTTTTTTTTTTAATGTTTAAGCTATTATTTCTGAAATAAGCGCTAAAATAATTTTGAGTCTCAAATATAGGTACTTCTACTAATAAACTTTTATATGAGTATTAATTTATTTTGGCTCACTGTTCACGTCTGCACTATACAGAAAATATACACGTTCACGCTCACGGTGCACGCTACGCTACGTCAGAGTTTATTTTTGCATATTCACTATGAAACAAATAACAATTTAGAAAAAGCCAAATTTCTTTTATTTTAGATTTTTTTGAATAATAAGCGTAAATTGAAAGGACACGCCAAAACATGTGTTGACATATTTTTACGAAATAGCCATTAATTATTGATATCACCAGTGAACCGCACAGTAGTATCAAATAATTATTTTAAAAAATATCAATAATGATTATGCTCATTTTTTTCATATACTACATAGCCGTCAACAGTCATAACAGAAGCATTGCATCTCAAACCACTCTGTTTTGAGCATCTCCACGATTGTTTGGATCCTGAATCCCTTCTTAAGCAAAATGTATGTCCTTTATAACATAGTACTTTGCCGCCGCGTCGTGTCACGAAAGAAGCACTATGGTACACTGAAAAAAAAAAGAAATAAAAAAATAACAGATTAAAAATATACATTGTTTTTTTTCTTTTGGCTTGGATACTAAGTCCTTTAAACCATGACAGTTTTTTTTATTGCTTTTGGCTTGGATACTAAATCTTTTTAGCCAAGTCTCCGTATAGATTAGCTACTTCCCATTAGAATGTGGATGATTCTGTTTTTTTTTTTGTATTTGACAGCAAATATATCGAGTCAGCCTTTTCGGCAAGCTTTACTTAGTCATTACCTAATACAATACAGTTCGCAGACTTCGTTAAGGTAATCAGTACTACAATTAAATTCACAGCTTCATTTTACCAAGATTGCGCCTGTTTCAATGATTCTCCATGTTGTCCAAATTGTGTAGAAACTTGAAATATGAAACAACAATTTTACATCACAATATCTACTGAAAACCAATTTGTGAATAATTAGAACAGCCACTAAACAATATATTATTTACAGCACAGGATGAAAATTATATAAGTACATATTTTATTTAAAGGAAGTGTCTATCTGTATAATTATTATCGAATATTTACATAATGCATACAATTTCTTATAGCTCAAGCAATAATTTGATAATTAAATCATTTTTCGAAGTCCGGTGCGCACTTTACGTGAATTTCCTATGAATAACCTAAAGATGCTTTTTTTATGGTGGGGAAAATCGTCCAATGACAACCCCCGCTCTTGGGCGGAGCGAGAGATAGTGTCAGAATCTTACTATTTAACCATCTTTATTGCACCCTGGAAGGCGGCAATGTAAAGATGCTTAAAAGAAGAGATGTCAGCAAAATTTACGAGATTTTAGTCGGTAAAGTTTGATACTCCCTCTCACTCCACTCAAATTGAGAGAAGTTATTGAATAACTTCTCTTAAAAAAGATTGTTGAGGAAGTACACATATTGGGAAAATGAAAACCATTAAAATGAAGTAACCGTATAATTAAACAATCACGATATACAGAATAAGCAAGCCATAATTTCAATAACAAAAATTCTCAGGAAGAAAATTCCCACCACCAGTAATTATATTCCACAACTTTCACACCACGCCATCTAGTCCCAAACTAATCAGATCTTAAGCTATAGTACCTACTAGACAACTGATAAACATACATTGATAACTATTACGAGTAAGATTGTGTATTAGTAATGTATAAGTTTATTATTTTTATTACCTATAAATAAATTACACCCAGACAGAACAAATGATCATACTGATCACACAAAACCATTTGTCTTAGCTACATACCCTATACACCACTAATTTTTAATTAATACAAATACTTAAAGGGCTCACTAAAAAGATCATGTTATTATTTAAGTAACATCCAATAAATAAAAAACATTTCAAACAAAATTATTAATTATCATTTGTTTATATCCCTTAAATGTCACTCAATTTATGGAAATATTGTACAAATTATAAATATTTATCTGGCAATCAAAATGGAAAAACACTGCGCGTAATATTTTCTAATAATATGGGTTATGAATAATTGATTCAATTATGAGTTTTTCATAATTGAATCAATTATTAAACGAAAATTTGTCATAATTGGTAAAATTATGATAAATTTTCGTGAACAATAATGGAATTTCGTTTTTTTTACTTTTAACCTCTCAAATATATGGAAAAGCACTGAGCGTAGTATTTTCTTGTTATTCTGTATGATTGATTCAATTATGTATTTACCAATTAAGACAAATTATTGTGGACAATTTTGGAATTTAATTTCAAATGAACTCAGAGTTACTCTGGGACGGATAGAGCCCCATTTGGACGAATTATAAAATAATGTTTTTAGAAAACCCTCATTCAGCTATATATCAAACGATTACAAATGATTATGCTCATTTTTTTCATGTACTACACAGTCGTCAAAGGTGACCACAGAAGCGTTGCATCTTAAACCAGTACGTTTGGAGCACCGCCAAGTTTTCTTACTGCCCGTATTAGATCTTAAACTAAACGTGTGTCCTTTAAAGCTCAGCACTTGGCCACCACGTCGAATCTCATAAGAAAGTCCATGGTACACTGCAATAAATAAAATAAATAGGAATTAGGTAAGTACTAAAAAAAAAAAAAAAAATTATAACAAGCTGTATCCCGCAGTTTTACCCGCGTTTGTGGTTACTGCTTCGATTTCGTAGATTATACCGTGACATCATATTTGTTACTATTTTTTCTATAAAGAAATATTTATCCGACTAGTAGTTCTGTAATGCCATGTATACCAGCCACATAAGAACTGAAAACTACAAAATGCTTCATCGCGGTATTAAAGTTCTACGCGCGATTAAAACATATACGTCAGCCCGAAATCAATTGTCGGGCAGTTGCCCGGACCATAGATACAAAAACCCGTTTGGTCGGAGGATCCACCCTTTTTCATAGAGGTTTGTGGGACTTTACACTCTGCGCCCCTAACTTTTTTATTTTTTTTTATAAGAAAGTAGGAAACCGTACTAAGAAGGAGGAGGGGGGCTAATAATGCACTGAAAGTCAGTTGAGTAAAAAAAAAATTATGAATACATTGGAATTATTTTTAATCAATTCACATGGGTATAATAATTATAATTATTAATAGGAACATAGTTTTTGAACATTTTTACATAATTTACCTTAAATATTATCTACAAAAAAAAAAAATGAAAAGTAATAAAATAAGTTTCAATAACATTGAAAAAATATTTTTATTATTACCGTACTTAAGTAAATATGTAGTAGTTGATGTGACTAATGCAAAGCCAACCATAGAGTCCGGTGGCTAAATATTGGTTGGATCAGATTTCAGTCAGATAGATAAGAAAGAAGAAGAAGGACCAAAGACTTAAATACAGGTACATGTGTTTTTTTTTTTGAGCTTTGGTAATAATCTAATGACTTTTGACTGGCTAAGGCCACACATGTGTTATTCAGTTGCCCTTTGTGTTCTAGGACAGCGGGTTTCCTTTTCAAAAAATTCACGCAGCTTTAGCGGGCAGCTGGGCCCTTACGGATTGCTGACATCCCTTTCGAGTTGCGCGTGGAATACTTTGCACCGTCGACAACTCTGGTTTGGTCACAAAAAACCTGCCATCCTTACAGATCATTGATTATGCAATTGTAAAATAATTTTAACTACTGACCAATTTTTTTAGAACTTATAAGTTGTTTGTCCAATTATATATTATATTTTATTATATTATTACCAGTTTTGACAGTAAAAAATAAGTCCGGCCGTTTGAAACTTGCAACGACTACTCTATAACTTTGTACTTCATGACAAACATAAGTATACTTGTACTATCAAAGCAGATTTATTTGTTCTTTTTTGCAGTAACGTTGTCGCGCACTAGGAATAATTTCTGTAAGTACTCGTATCATGACCTAGACCTCGCTTAAAGTAAGATTGTTTTAATCTTGTTTCAGTGTGGGTAAGAGACAGAGCTGTACAGGTTGTCTAGCGCCATCTCTTACCCACACTGAAACAAGATTAAAACAATTTTCCTTTGAACGACATGATAACCCCGATGTGTGCGTTGACAAACATATATAAACTCCCAAATAGAAGACACCCAAACCCGGAGAGTCTATTCTAGACAATATAAACATTTGCGCAATTGCGGGAAATGAACATGCATCACTTATATTACTAGTACTAAGAAATTTCTTCTAGAAATACTACTCTGTCAAGAAAGTACCGGGAAAAGATCAATAATACACAAAATGTCTGTTATTCATCCAAATTTATTTTATCACCTTCAAAGTATGCTCCTTTAGAAACGATACACTTGCGCCAACGAATAATCCATTCATCAAAACATTTTTTAAACGCTGCTTCCTGAATTGAGTTCAGTTCTCGCCGCGAATTCTCTCCTTTATGTCTTCTATCGATTGAAAACGGGTGCCACGAAGTGATAATTTGAGTTTAGGAAAAAGAAAAAAGTCAGCAGGAGCCATATCTAGTGAATAAGAAGGCGAAGGCGCATTGTCGTGGTGCAAAATTCACGAATTTTCTTTCCACAAATCTGGCCTTTTTCGTCGAATTTGCTCTCTTAAACGCCGCATAACGCTCAAATAATATTTTTTATTTACCGTTAGACCGGTAAGAATTCAGGGTGCACAACACCGCGATAGTCAAAGAAAACAGTCAACATGACTTTGACTTTTGATCGACTTTGGCGTGGTTTTTTCGGTTTCGGATCAGTTGGAAGGCGCCACTCCGAAGCTTGTTGACTAGTTCTAGCATGTCCTCAGCGACTTTCATGCGATTGAGTTTTAGAAGAAAATTCAGATCTTTTGGGACTAGCCGAGCAGCAACATGTTTCATACCCAAATGATTAGTTAAAATGGTACGGATCGACTTGTGAGATACAGAAAGTTCGGCGGCTATCTCTCTCAGAGTTGAATGGGGATTTTCAGTCACTATTTCCTTCACTTTTGCGATGTTAACTTCAGTTGCAGACGTTGAAGGCCTACCAGAGCGAGGCAAATCTTCCATCACATCTCGACCGCTTTTGAACGCTTTGAACCACTCATAAGCACGAGTTTTTGATAAAGTCGATTCACCGTAAGCCTTCTGTAACATTTTCAGTGACTCCGAACACGAAATTCCATTGGCGATGCAAAATTTAAGACAAACTCTTTGTTCGATATTTTTGTCTATTATGAAATTCGCAATACACACTATATATGATATTACTAAAACCAGCACTGTATTTAATATAAATAACAGATGCAACTCAAACTCCGCGCCAAAATGGAAAACAGTTGTGCCAATCTAACAACTACAAAAAAACAAAAATTTGAATTTGGAACCATAAACAAATCATCCATTCCCGATACTTTTTTGACTGAATGTAAAGATTCTAATCTGATTGATTTTCATCAATAACAAATAGGTATATAATTCATAATTAATAAATTAAAATCTTGCCACCTTCAAAATAGAATATAATTATGAAAAACAAAATAACACTTTGGACCTTAAAATTAAATGAACAAAAAAAGCTTACACTAAATGAAGACATGACTTAGCCCTGATTTGCACAGGTTTACATAACGGTGCTCTATTAGATTTTTAATCGAACCGAACCGTTTTAAAGAACCGAGAGTTGAAAATCTAATAAATCGCAAAAACTGGCCTTTAATAATCACTTTAATTTCTCACGCGCGTTTAAATCGCGCGTCGAACAAACGTTCATGTTATTATATAATACAGTTTTACGTTAATATAGAAAGAAAGAAGAAAGAAAGAAAAATTATTTATTAGAGGACATTTACCAGGATCACACATTTAATAAAACGAAAAATATAAATAAAAACCATATTATTATGTGTGCATCATGGCCGCGCCAAAAAGGTTCATTTCAGCAATGTTGCCAGAAAGAAAAATACTGTCTATTTTTCTGGGGATAGGAAATCATCGAAGAACTCTTCTTTCGCTCTGGGTGGAGCAAGAAACTTACTGATTAAAACCACGTTCGTTCATTTAATCTTTGCGGTATATGATCATGGTGACTCTTTGGAATAGCCCTTGGCAGGGGGCCTCGTGGTTTCTGAATGGATTCAAAGTTGAGAATTTGTTAAATTTTTCTTTGGCAAAACAACATTAAAATTGAGTTTAACAACGCGCAACGTTCTAAATTGAAATTCAACTCAAATTCTCAATTCAAAATTCTTAATTCAAATTCTCAACTGAAATTTTCAATTCAAAAACTGGGAATGAATGAGTTTCGAGCTTGCATTTTTTTTTTCAATGATTATGATCATTTTTTAAAGCAACTACACTCTCGTTTAAGGTATACAGCACAGCTTTGCACCCATGATTGTGATGTGTTGAGCATCGCCACCGCTTTCTTGAAAACTCCGATCTGTGGTCTCGTATCTTGCAGTATCGATAGCCGTTATATAATATCAAAGGATTCCCTCTGAGAGTCGTACCGTATGAGAATTGCGAGCTATCTAAAAATTCTGAAAACAAAATAATGAACTTAAAATATGATAAACGATGTGCAAGATAAATCTTTCAGGTGTGTGTTTTCAGTGGCGTAACTAGGGCGATGCAAGGGATACCGAGGAATAGAGTGCCGTCTCTAGAGGAGCGCAAGTATTTTGTACCTACATTATTTAGTCATCTTTTTTTTGTATTGTACTTTTTACTAGGGGCAGGCACCGGGCGTAAAAAAAGGTTAGTTGCGGCATTAGTTATGGCACTGCGTACCTATAAGGTAGAAATATTTTTTTAAATAAGTATGAAAAAATAGAGGATTCACAGCTCAAACACAGAGTTCTATATATTTTAAGTGAATTTAAAGCATCATCAAATATAGTTTTAAACCAGTAGACTGGCTAAGAAATTAAAGCCTCACAAGGAAACGATATAAAAATAAATTTTCGAAAGTACCACAAATGATATTTAGAGAAATATTTAATATTATACAATAGAATTATCATAAATATTTGTTAAAAATGTAAAGTTTGGACATGGGATAAATCTCGATTGTGGAGGGAAAAAAATAACACAAATATTTTTTTATATTAATACGTAATTTAATCACAAAAAATCATGATACTTGTAAACCTCATTTGAAGTAACACAAAAACTTACTAAACTAATGGTTTTATTTTTGATTTAAACATTTTTCACGTAAACGTGACCCACTCGTCGATAGAAAGAAAAATAATTTCTTTGGAACTTATAAATATGTGGGTCTGAAAATTTTCCGACCTCAATGTGAAGATAGCAGGACTCGTCAATAAAAGCTAGTGAATATAGTGGTGCATCTTTTAACTGCTGCTCACCAAAATTTCATCCATTTTGGACGCGCAGTTATTACTTGACATTCATTTGAGTGAGTCGATGTGAAATGCAGAAAAAAAAAACCTTTTTCACTAAAACAACGCGCCCGCGACGGCGAAAATC
Source organism: Mythimna lalbum (assembly GCA_949319445.1). Classification (NCBI taxonomy): domain Eukaryota; kingdom Metazoa; phylum Arthropoda; class Insecta; order Lepidoptera; family Noctuidae; genus Mythimna; species Mythimna lalbum. Next base: position 17,905,140 of record OX439356.1, on the reverse strand, counting down.
AACGAATTACGGTTTATACTACTTGATCATCCGCCTTACCCACCAGATCTAGCCCCAAGCAACTTCTTTTTGTTCCCACATCTAATAATTGCGCTCGGAAGATAGAGATTATCGTCAAATGCGGAAAAAAAAATCGTGAAAAATTTTTTTGCAGGAAAAAACGCCAACTACTATTTGAACGGTTTAGAGAGATATCGCTGGGTGTGGCGAGTAGAATTACAAGGAGACAAAGTAAAAAAATAAAAATAAATTGTAAGAAAAAATATTTTGTATCTTTGTTAGGTTGGAAAAATTTCAGACCACCATCTACAACTACTGTATATACACATATACAGTGTAGATACAACATAGAGAAACTTAAGATTACAAAAAAAAAAAAACACATAAATGCATACAATTTAAACGGAAAAAATTGAAAAAAGAGATCAAAGTACCTACTTACGTACTAATTACTATTAAAAGCATAATTAAGAACCTACTAACAGCCAGTTTGTGACTAAAAAAATTACTTAAGTATTAGTCAAACTCTTCACTGGTATTCAAGCAATTTAGGCTAGCCCTAGCTGGCCTAGACATATCCTAATATATGGTCGTTGACGGTCGTCGACCATCCATGTATGCACAGTGTAGAAACAACATTGAAAAACTTAAGATTACAAAAAAAAGAAAACCACATAAATGCATACAATTTAAACGGAAAATTGAAAAAAGAGATCAAAATGCCTACTTACGGACTACTTACTATTAAAAGCATAATTAAGTACCTACTAACAGCCAGTTTGTGACTAAAAAAAAATTAGTTGAGCATTAGTCAAACTCGTCACTATTATTCAAGCAATTCACTTCACTTGTAAACAAGCAATTTAGACTTCGACCGTAAGATATACGGTCGTTATTAACCCCTCATTGAAACTGCTATTTGGGTGAGTTTGACAAAGTGATATTTACTTATAATTATAATTAACAGCCAATAGTCAATATTGACCTTAATAGCGAATTGTCAAAACTGACATGTCATTTACAGCAAATAGTCTAATTTTATGGCAAATAGTCAAAAGTGACAAGAGGTCAATAGTAAATCGATGGTTTATAGTGAATATCTCATGACTGAGAATCACGTACCTTTTCAGGAGATAAAACACTAATTAAAACCTTAAAAACTACTTCAAACCTCTATTATCAAGTAATGTAAAAGTGCTTCTACTTGTTTTATTCAACACTTAAAAATATTGATTTATTTCAAATACTTATTTCTTAAAAGAAAAAACAATTTTTTCGACAAATTTTGACGCCAATTTGACTCTAGCGAGGTATGCATTCAACGTCGTAGATATCGCTACAACTATGGAATAAAAATTTTGTATCTTCTATCCAAAGATTGTGCCCTACGACTTTTCTCTGTAGAAATATATTTCAGTTCAAGCCATCGAAATAGTCAAACATAAAGTAACATCTCGCTAGCACATTACAATTACATACATTTTGCACTCTATGACAATTGTTATCACTAATATAAGAGAAGATCTCTTATATTAGTGATAACAATTGTCATACTTTTATCTAACTTAACACTCTCTATTTTAACACTTTGTTATACTTAAACTGCTGATAATGGTTGTGTCCTTCAAAATAAGTAATCAAAGCTCCGTCAATGGTCATGGCAGTTGCTTTACAACCTTGGCTGTGGTTGGTACACCTCCAATATCTCCTACGTTGGTGACCATTGGCTTTCCGCGTACAATATCTATAATCATTGATCACCAATATTATGTTGCCTAAATGTGATTCCACAAAACAGTACCGCGGTGGAAATTCTGGAAAAAAAAGGCTGATTTTAATGTCTGGTTGTAATAGAAAAAATAACATTAAATAAATCAGAAATTAGAAACGTCTATTTCAATTTAAAGAAAGAAAGAGAAAAAGAGAGAAAGAGAAAGAAAAGGAAAGAGATAGAAAAAGAGAGTTTATTTGCTTAGAACATGGCGCATATTATAAAATAACAACAATAATGTATTGAGAAGATATGAGTCACATCAAAAGTGGTCATGCACACATCCATACACGTTTGAATTTTCAATAAAAAAAAGTGAAGCTAAATTTCACGTTCCAAGGCGAAGATCTCTATGGAGAAGAACGTGAAAGAAACTCTATGGGCACTCTTTTAAATCATGTTATAAGTTACAAAAATCTTGGCTACATATTTTTTGTCATTTTATGTGAGCACAATATAAATTATTATTATTATTTATTTATTTATTTCAAGTACCAAAGACTCATTTCAGTTAAACAATCATACACATACAGACAATATACATAATAAAATTACATAAAATTGAAATGTTAAATTAATTTAAATTACATTGAATAATTACTCGTATTTTATCATTAAATCGGATTATCACTATTTTGCATCGATCATTGGATTATCATTATATTAAATTGAATTTTATAATTATATCGTCAATTAGTTAAATGTTAAAAGAATTGCATTAAAATATTAAATAAACTGTTTAATTCATGAATCCCTAAGTTGGTCACTTGGGGATTCATGAATTAAAATGGCCGGTGGCCGCGCATCTATTGTCTTACTATTGTGTTTCTAATTGACGGTATCTGAAGGGTTAAAATAAAATTTCAACTGCATGTCATTAGTGATAGCGTGACGAGCGACAGGACAGAGTGGAAGAAAAAAACGTGTTGCGCCGACCCCAAATAAAACGGGATAAGGGCAGGAAGATGATGAGATGATGATGATGTCATTATTATATTAAAATAAATTACCATTAATTAGTTACCAAATTACAGTTTCTCTGGGCTCGCACTGACGACGCTTTCCGATCCCTCTCCATGTCAGCCTGATCCTTAAGGTCCTCGCTTAAACTGATCCACTCGCTGTATTGGTACACCATCAATATGAACAGTTGGTATGTTCATAGGGCTCAAAATAATGGGCTAAATAATAATGGAAAAATGAGCAAATATAAATTGAAAAAGTCACTAGCAGTTAAGAGATGACCAGTCTTAACTGACAGCGCCCGTCCACGAGAAAAGAAGAGAAGACAAATATTACGTAGATTCATCATCTATCTATTCGATTTCATAGATCATAGATGCAGGAGAACCAAGGTTACCGATTTAGCCAAAAAGAAACACTTAACTTAAACGGCAGCAGGCTGGGCACATTGCTCGCAGATTAGATGGTCGATGGAGCCAAAACGTTTTGTAGTAGCGACCACGCTTGTGTACTAGTTGTAGTGTTATTTATACTTACGTTTACATGACTTCACAATAATTACATCTCGTTTTTTAAGCTTTTATAATATTTCCTATATATTTAGTTTGTTGTTTTTCACCACACGTATCTTGCCAGGGCTACCCTGGAGGCACACTTACCTTACATACTCACTACTCTTTCCTCTCACTCCTCACCGCACGTACCTAGCAAGGGCTACTCCCTGGAGTCACTTCTACACGACTCACTCCTGCATTCTCGTTAACCTTCCTCTCCTAGTACTCATAACTTACTCTCTTATACTTACCTCTATTACTCTTACACTTCTATACTCAAATTCTTTCACACTACACTTTCTCTTTCATGTAATACTTCTTTTTTACGTTACATGGTTACACTCAGCGTTGGAAGATCTCTCACAAGGTGGGCCGATGATCTAGTAAGGGTTGACCATGCAATTTGATTGCTATCTATTTATTGCAAATTAATTCATTAAACCCCAAGCGAACGCCAGCATTCGCGCTGTCATTGGCTTTCTATTGTGTCTCTAAGGTTTATTTGTTATTTATGGTTTATGATTTCTTTTTGTTTGTATTCATAATTATTTTTATTAATTATTAATAGGCAATTAATGATTATGATAATAATAATGATAGTTATAATGATAATGACTGTGATAATAATAATGATAATTGATAATAATGGTAATTGATAAAGATTTGTATAAAGTTATTTATGTTATTTTTTTATTATATTTTAATATAATAATTATTTTCTGCACGTGTTGGTTTCGACTGTTAGTGCAGATACTGCCTGTAATAAAATAAATAAATAAATTTTATGATTATCAATCTTTCAACGGAACCCGTTTTTATCGTTCTACGTGAAACTTGTGTAAAATGGTTGTGCTCTCCAAAATAAGCTATCACGTCATTATCAACGGTCACGACTGCATCTCCAACGTTTTCTCCTCAGATGATCACGAGATTTCTGCTTCTTCTTCTTAGCGTATCGATGGCAAAATTAGTCAAATTCCTTGCCCAGCCCAGAAATCGGCCACTGCAATGCCGTCCGCTGATGTTGTCATTAGGTCCTTACGTAAGCAGGTAACCGGGCACGTGGTGCAGGACGGAAGGTGAGACATCGTCTGCGAAGTGACGCCGCACAGACACTGAAGACCGGAACCATCCGAGAACCCCCACCTGTGGAGATTGTCTTTGCTGCGCCCAACCTGGGTGCGGAGTCTGTTTAGGGTTTTCCAGGTTGCCCATGGCAACTCGTGTCCAGGAGGGAGGCTCTCCGATGGCTCGATATAATCTTCAGGAGGTTCAAACTTATTTCTGCTTGCAAAAGCTATATCCATTCACTTTTAAGATTGTGTTGCCCTTAACAGATTCAGCAAAATAGATATCTATCGGTAATCCTGGAAAAAGATTAAGTTATCATTATTTTCACATTCAAACTAGTACAAGTAACTAAACGCAGGATTACAGGATGCTTTTTTGATTCCGCCATCTCAATTCTACCATCGGACAACCCGACGTACGTTGTTGAAACCTCTACGGTCCGGACTAAGCGTTTCGACTCGTCGTTTATACCACGTACGTCGAATGGAACAATTTGCCTGCTGCGGTCTTCCCGTTCGATTATAATTTGGGTGTCTTCAATGCTAGAGTAAATAAAATAGGCTCTTAATTAACTAGTGTGCCTCACCGTCAGAGATTGCATCACTGCTTACTATCAGGTGGGATCGCAGTCAAGCACTAGTTTATATGAATTAAAAAAAAAAAAACACGCAAATCCGTAAGGGCCCAACAGGGCCGAAGCCATGGGTTGTCCGAAATGGAATCCCTAAGGGGTTCCATTTGGGACCGAAAGGGAAGGAGTCCGATCTGGAAGAGTCCTGGGACGCAAGGCAAAGAAGGAATATAGAAGTGGGTTTAAGTCGGTAAAAGTCTGACACGCCCTTACTCTCTGCCCTAGAGCGTGAGAAGTCATTGGATGGTTTCTCACCAAAAAACACATACCTATGACTAGGAGGCACTCCGTCAATGGACAGATCATTTGCCTTTCAGCCTTGATCATGATAGCTGGACCTCCAAGGAATTTTTTTGACATTATCACGGAATTATCACTTACAAAATCGATAACCATTGATAATTATCAATTAATATTTCCTATTCATAAAGGATCCCTTAAAACACTACTCTAGATCTGAAACACAAAATATATTTTTCCATACACATCGAATTAACGTATTTATAATCGGCGCTCAAGGGTTTAAAAACTAGAAGGAAAATAAAAAAATAAATAAAAAAAAATTGAAAAAGTTACTAAACATAAACACAGCGATCACAAATAATTTATTTAATGCCTCTAACATAAATCACACACAAACGACTAGAACATCAAAGTTAAAATTAAGTGCACATAATAAACACACACACATAGTCTTACCTACATTACTATGTTAAATGCCTTTATATTTTACTTGAGAAACCGAAGCATTAAGGAGGTTGCCCACTTCGCCTTTTGCATCGATCTAATAGCACGATTCGTGAACGCGCAACTGCATTGCTAGTTTAAAACGTTCGTTGCGTTCGCAACGTATAACTATGTTGATATAAACGAGCGACTGTATATGACGCGTGACTGTATCGATGCAAACTACAATGTTGATAGTTATTGACAAGTAGTCTCCACAACCTGCAATGTATGTGTGTCGTGAATGTCTAAGGTTTTGTGAGAGGATGGATGAAAAAAACAAGTAAACTTTGTCTTATTTGGTTTTGTAGGATATTTTATTTTATTTTAGTGGTAGTGAAGTGTATAGGTTTTCTTTTTTTCTTCTTTTATTTCTTAGTTTCTGTACAACGCTTTAATTTAGGCTGTGATGTTGTACAAGTAAATTGTAAATAAATATATCGTTGCTGCAACGCGCGTTTTTTGCGATGTAGAATTATGTTTACCTGGGCGAACTATAAACTGCGACGGCATTGCGATTATGTTAATACTGAATCGCTACAAAGTTGCCATGGGCGACCTCCTTTAAATTATTTTAACAAGTATATGATATAAATTTAACTTAGTAAACTATTTTACTATTTCTATTATGTGTATATAAGTATATAAATTCTTATAAATATCTATGTATTTTATTATTTGAATAATTTTTAATTATTATCGACATAGTTTAATTTTTTGTTACAGACTTAAAATTTGAGATCAATAAAACAAGTTTCAGGTACAATGCAGAAGAAGGGAGGTAGATAGTCATCAGAAAAACAAAATTTGTATAATATATCTAATCATAGTTAATACAGAATATTAGTTGCATTATCAGTTTGTATATGTAAATAATGTTTTGGATATAAGAAAATACTTTTACGTAGACTAAAATACTAGACATTACATTAAAAACCTACACGAAAAAATATTAATATTTAAAAGTGGTACAGTGACTAGATACGACAATAATTTTAATGATTAATATAATGTTTCTTATAAATTAAGTGGTTAAATAAGGTTTATAGTGTATGATATCTCTAATTAACCTGACAAAAACTATTGACTACAAACACACTTAACTACACACTAAAACATCTCTACGTTTAAGAAAGGTCAAGAAAGGAATGTTGGTATCATAGCATAGCATAGTCGGCCTTGTAATGTTCCCACTGTTGGGACTCAGACCTCCTCTCGAGGAGAGGGAATGGGCCGTAATCCACCACGCGGGCCCAGTGCGGGTTGGTGGATGTAACATGTCGTCGAATTTTTTGATTCTAGGACATGCCGGTTTCCTCACGATGTTTTCCTTCACCGTTTTGAGAGCAGTGGTGACGAAATAAACTACACAAAGTAATGCGCCTGGCTGGGTTTGAAACGAGTTATAGACTCGTAAGTCAGGGCCGTTACCGCTCGGCCACCACTGCTCTCTTTTGGTATCAAATAGCAAAGAACTACATTAAACCAACGCACACGTGTACCACGTCTGATTTGTACGTAGAACGCGTTACGTCACGTGCCGTCACGTGGCGTGGATCAAATGTAGCTCTACAAGTCCAGCTTCCGTACAAAATGTATCGTGACCGACGCGCCCAGATCGGCGAGTGTGGCACACGTGTGCGTTACCTTCAATCGCTTTTGCAACAGAACATCTTGTTGTTCTATAGTGTTAGTACACTTGTATCGGATAGTAAGGGAAGAGAAGACAGTCCCGTGCAAGCCTTTGACTAGAACGGACATATTGACCCTAGTTACTAGCGTTACCAGCTATAATAAATTAAGTGGTTACATAAGGTTTATAGGATAATGTATAATATCTCTAATTAAACTAGCAAAACTATCGATTACAAACACGCTTACCTACACACTAAAACATTTTTACGTTTAAGAAAGCTAAAGAAAGGAATTTAGGTATCAAATGGTGATAATAAAAGCCTGTGAAGCTAGAACTTCATTTGACCGACGCACACGATTTGTACGTAGAATAACGTCGCGTGACGTTACGTGACATCGCGTGGCGTGGATCAAATGTAGCTCTACAAAGTCCGGTTTCCGTACAAAATGTATGATGACCGACGCGCCCAGATCGGCGAATGTAGCACACGTGGGCGTTATCTTCAATCGCTTTTGCAACAGAACATCTTGTTGTTCTGTAGTACACTTGTCTCGTATACATGGGTAGGAGTGGAAAACCAGACAGTCCCGTGCGATCCTTTGACGAGAACGGACATATTACCCTAGCTGCTGGTAACGATTCCGTTCAGATTTATATTGTGTCCATCGATACACGGACAGTTACGATTACATCATCTTATATTCTGTCTGCTGCAATAAATTTCAGGTCTGTATCACTAAATTCCTTTCTTATCAATACTAGTTGAATATAATTATATTAAATGATAATCTACTTCTAAACAACCACGTACACAAACTAATTTGTTCTAAAATGACACCAAATAACTTTTTACGATCTTAAAATCTATTACATAAACAAATAATTCAAGTGAATATATTTCTACTTTTTAACTTAATTTTATTCTATATTTTATCTGTGCCTAATACTAAATGCTTTTACTTGACTAAATATCATGACTAGAATAGATTTAATGAGAAAATTATGAATATTTCATACATCGCTGTAGCTAAATCGATTTTACATCTTCGCCGAATTTTTTCGTTCAAGAATGTACACATAATACCAATTTACGAGCAAAGTTCTATTGTGTAACACGATTCAAAAGAGTGGGTTGTGTGACATCCCCGTGCACTCCGTGACTTCTGCCACGGATCACTCTTCAGTCGTGTCGAATTGCCGTCACAATGGACAATGATAGTAAAGGAACAGAACGCGCGCATGCACTTATGCTCTATATTACCACTTGACTAATCTCTATTGTGATTAGCCACCCTGATTAAAATTCGATCAGAGGATTATAATTTCTGGCACTGTCCTTTTGTTAAGTTACTTAGTTTAAAAATGTTGAGTTTAAGAATTAGAAATGTATGAAATCTACATAGACACACGTATATAGCTATATAAGAGGTTAATCATAACTTAAGTTTAGGTTACATTTATGGTAAACCAGACATACATGCCCCAGTCGGTAATGTGGGGTACATTTAAAATTTGGTGCTTATTTAAGCCAATATAGTTAGTTTATAAGTATGACGGCGATGTAAACAATACAAAGTTTAGCTAATTATAACTGTGCGTCTTAGTTGTGCAAATGGGGCACATTACCGACTGGGGCATGTGTGGCCCCTATGTGTTTTTTTTTCGCTTTTTAATGATTATGGTCTCCAAGCCGGGTCAGCACTGTCTCATCGACCGTGATCGCAGTAGCCTTGCAGCGTATATGTTGGCTGCTGCACCTCCATCTTTGTTTCCGAGCATCACTGCGGGATTTCTGCAAACAGTAACGGTATTTTCCAATCTGCAATATCGGATTCCCCACATTCGATTTCACGATGCTCCAAGTAGTTTCTGAAACAAAAGAGTTTTGTTAGTACCGTTCTAGTATTTTTGGATTATTTTCTTAAAAATTAATAAGATTACGTATCTACTTAAAATTAATAACTAAGTAAATAAGAGTACAGGAGATTAAAATAACACTGAATAAAAAGATCCCGGAACGTTTTTTTTTTAATTTATTGAATGATGTTGACAAGTACTTCATGACATACTTTCAATACTTTTCTTTTATTGATAAGCTCGCGTTTAACCACTATTTCACCTGATGGTAAGTGATGATGTGGTCGGCGATGGAGCACGCATGCCTAGGAGTAATCTATTCACTCTTGATTTTAAAACTTTTGGTAGGTACCTACGGAGTAAGCTTGATCCGAAACGAAAAACATCAATCAATGCTGAGACGACCAGCGGTTCTATTCTCTAAGAAAACAGCCTTGAGCGCAGCGCTGGTCGCAGCGGCGAGTCGAAAGAGCAGCACATTGAATTAACAAAACAATGTATAGGGTACACTGGATTGTTAATCCAATATACCTATTTGGATTTCGTCGCTGCGGCCAGCACTGCGCTCAAGGCTGTTTTTTTTGAAAATAGGACGCCTGGACGCAAGGCGTGAGGGATGGTAACCAAGTGGCTCAGGAAAATATTTCCTAGAAGGACATAAGTTGTAAGACAGTATAGGCTGATATTAAAAAAAAAAAACAGATTTTACAAAATACATTCAAAACACATATTACGCCAAATAATTTATTCATCGACTAGATAGTATAATCACTAGTATCTCAAGTGATCAGAATAACAGTAATTTTAATTTAAAACACAACATCGATTATACATCAATTTAATGCAATTCAATCTTTAAACTCCTTCGTTAATTCTAACAATTTAATCTTCCATTAGATATATGTTTTAATGAAAATTTTATTTCCACATTACAATATATTTTGTATTATCAAAACACAATTTCTTATCGGTATTACTAAATACATACCATCCACACCCTCTCCAACTCCAACACATCATCATCATCATCTTCTTGGCCTTGTCCCGTTTTATTTCGGGTCGGCGCAACACGTTTTTTACTCCCATTCTGTCCTTTCACTCGTCACGCCATCACTAAATTCCTTTTCTTTCATATCACTTCTCAAACAATCTATCCATCTTTTCTTTGGCCTCCCTCTCACTCCATTCACTCCAACACACACACAACATAATACTGATCTAATAATATCTAAGACCTGCTTTTCCGCTGGCGTAAGATATTAGAATTTTGAGAGCTGATATTTATTTGATACAACATATAGAATATATTTTTATTGAGAACAACATTTTCTTCAATTATCATCGTCTGACATTATGATGATAATAAAATCTTTGATAACATTTATTACATTTAATGTAAATAATCTACTGCAAAAAGTTATTTATATGGACACAAATATTTTTATTCAACATTTTTAAGGCTAAGCATAACCTGAGGTGTAGGCGTCCGACCCACGACTTAAAGTAAATATAATAAAATATAGATAAATAATACACTTTATTAGACATCATAAAAGATTACAATAGGAACTTAAAATTAATAGGGTGTAACAACGGGGGGTTTATCACTAAAAACAATATTTTACAGACATATAAGTGTTAACATTTCGTTCTACATCCCTATATTTTAATTACTCTATTTTTGTAGTTGAAAGTAAAAATAAAAATCACAAAATTGTCCACGAAAGTCATAATAGGTAAATTCATAATATAAATCAATCATTCATGACTATTACTACTAGAAAATACTTCGCGCAGTGTTTCTCCATTTTGATCGTCATTTATTCATTCATAATAAAATCAATAGCCTGTACAATATTTCTTTAAATTGAGTGACTTTTTGGTATATAACTGCTGTTTATGAATATTATTTATTGAGACTTTATACTTAAATACGTATAATAACAAAACCTATTCTAATAAGCCCTTTAAACATTTGTATTAATAAAAAATCAGTGGTGTATAAATATCGATAATAATAATCTTTGGCTGTATTTTCGACTGTGTCACCTTCACTTCAGCATTATGCTCAATTCAACTATAAATATTACGTGTATAATGGAATGTCTTCACACCAATAAATAGAATTACATTTCTAACATCAATAGATATTGTTACACTACTTAACACGAAATAAATATGTAGTTATATTTAATATACAGTACTGAAATCAGCATTGCTATCCAATGTAGCAATGCTACCAGCGTTCTGGGCACTTTTCCTATTGACATCGATGTGGACGAATTTTTGACGCCCATTACGTTCTTTTTCTATCCGCTTGTACATATTAATAATTTCAGCTTGTATGTAATATCTATTAATTTTATTATTTATTAGTTTACATGTTTAATAGTAAGATGGAAATATGAATTCAAATGTAGATTCTAAAACTTTTAGTACAGTTGCTCAAAAAACTGATAGGCAACTTTCGAAATCGTTTGGCAATCGTAAAATTCATTTTCCCGAACTTAGAGCTTTTTCATTTTTTTATTTGTTGTATTTTCTTTTATGTTAGATACCTATTTTTTTTTCTTTTCATCAAACTAGCTACGCCTACCTACACATAATACATTTAATATGCTAATATCAATGATTCATATACGGTACTTATGTACCGTATATGAATCATATTCATCTCATACTCATATCATATTCATCATAATCATCAATATTAGACAAACAACAACATAAACAATATGACTATTTAGTCACTAAAACAGCCAAAAAAAGATTGTAAGCCTCTGAAACATTTGATTAAATTTTACATGTAATACAGGAATTGATTACTGGACAACTTTAAAATATGTAGATTAAACATTTGATAGAATATAAGGATCGTAAACGTACTAACGTTATCTAGTGATAAAAGACGACAGTCATTTGTAACATCAACTTTATAACCATCAAATAAGACAGACTAATCAAAAATTCTATTCAATTAACAAAATGCTAACACATAAACATGTTACACGGTAAACCAGGAATACATGCCCCAGTCGGTAACGTGCCCCACTTGCAAAACTAAGCCACTCATTTAAAATCAGGTGTTTATTCGAGCCGATCTGGTTAGTTTATAAGTATGACTGCGGTTAAACTATACCTACAATGTAAATTTAACTAGGACTGCATAGTTTCTTCTTCTTCTCAGTCATACACTCCTGGCAGAGTGGTTGTGGTCATGGATCGTGTAGTAGGTTTGTTGAGACTTTTTCACCATTCTTTGTTCGTGGCATTCAATGAGGGAACACTTTGAAGATTATTTAACGATGTCTGTCCATCCGGTGGGTGGTCGTCTTCGAGAACGGTGACCCTTTACTCTTTCCTGTACCATCCTGTGTTGTATAGTTTATGTAATTTTAAACGCATTTCAGATCCTAGTTTTGCAAGAGGGGTACGTTATCAACTGGGGCACGTCACCAACTGGGGCACGTACGCCTAGTTTAGGCTACATCAATAAATAATACTGTTTAATTTCTTAATGGTTATGATTTCCTCCTTGCATCACCACTCGGTCATTCATAGTCATAGCAGTGGCCTTGCAACGCAAATGTTGGCAGCTGCACCGCCAACGTTGTTTGTAGATATCGCTTCGTTTCCTCTGCAAATTGAATCGGTATCCGTCGATCACCAACATTGGGTTACCAACGTTGGAATGAGCGTATTGGCACTTCGGAAATTGAACTGAAAAGAAAGTTTTGTTTTTAGTGATTGTCGCGATGAAACAAATGAACTTATTTATTACGTATTAGAAAATATTGAGATGCGTCGATTAAACTAAAAGAATTCCTGTTTCTGGCCGTGTATTTAGTAAAAAGATTTTGTAGATTTCACATAAGTCAATCAATCTATCAATTACTCAATCAATAATAATACACTTTTGTTCGTCGTTTTTTAGTCCTAAGTTATTTTCCGTATTGGAAAAGAAAAAAATTTGGGACACCACAAATAATTTATTCATTGACTAGATATATTTATTCTCAATCAAAATATACGAGTAATATATAATATATAGTATTAGTACCTATTTTGGAAGTGACTAGAATATTTAATTATAATTTATTAGTGAGTGCATGCATTCAATGCAAAATGCTACGTGACTTATACTGTATTATTGATGATTATATAAATACCTACTACATACAATATAGATCCCTAACTAAGAGTATAAATAAACACCCTGGAATTTTAAAATATCAAATGCAGTACTATGATGCTTAAAACTGTACTACTTTGAAATTACTTGGAAAATACATTTGGTTAAAGTTCATAAGTATGGAAAATTGCCGATTTTTTTGACCTAGAATGTTTTTACACAAATACACACTTGTTCAGCCAAACGTGCCGTCAAAGACTCCAAAAAAAGTTACAGAAACTTCTCCGAAGACGTTTGAATCGGGTAACTAACGAGTTACATAATACCAAGTATCATAATGTTATTGATGTGAAACATCTATTCGCTGGCGTTGACAGTAAAATAGACTCACATGCCGTGACAGCAAACGGCATGACACTGTCGTGGCATGACGGTAAACGACATGACGCTGTCATGCCTTGATATTCCCATTACGCCACTACTCTCGACTTGGTGATGTGTGCGCACCCTCATACTAATATAGATATTTCATATCTACTGGGTAATTGGGTATCCCATTTCGGGCAATTTTTTTTTGTTACATTATATCTTACTTCACCACGCCTTCTTCCATAAATTATTTGGTTACAGTCATTTAGATACCTATCTAACAACTAAAATTAACATCACAAATAATTTAGAATTTTCACATTTAACTTGAAACATGGTTTAAGCCTTATAGTTAGTGACTAGTTTAAATATTGCTTACATTAATTAAACCTAGTTTAATAAAGTGTATACTGGCGCTATTCCAAAAGGACTGACTTAACAAAGCTAATGATGAATAGCTTCTATATTACTACTAGTTAAAATAAAAATATATACTAAAAGTATAAGAGCAGTCAAATTATATCACATTTTTTAAGCGTAACCACATATCTAATTATTTTTTTCACATTTTTTTTTAGTAAATACGACACAATACAAATTTAATACAATTTAAATTTTCAAATAGCAAGTCAGTAAGTTCATTGCACCATTGATTATATTATTATCAATTTCAATTTTTAAAAACCGATTCGCAAAAAATTAGATTACTTCCTCCAAGGAAGCAATATTTTTAGTAAATTCGCAACTTAAATTAACAACTCAATTGAAGTCTCTTCCCTGCCTTTACTTTGTATTTACAAGAAAAAAATAAAGACCGCCTTTTTGAGAGTTTTCTTTAATTTATTGCTCCATGCGGCTCTTCAGTATCGCCTGTATGGGCATGCACCCTTATGTTTTGAAATCGTACAAGATAAGTAGGCGATAGTTAAAAAGTTATTTCACAAATTGATTCCCAGTGGATACTACGATGTAAAATTGATGTAGCTCAAGTATTTTCACAAATGGACAATATGTAATATTGGAACAGGTGCGATCGCAGTAAAAATGAAGTGCGGTTTTTATGGTATTTATATATCTAAATGAAGCATGCCGAGAAACAGACAATATATTTTTTGTGGCAAATACCTACTGCAAAAGGATTAGAATCTATTATATCTGCATTCTAATGGACAACAAGATGACAGAATTCTGTACTAACAATAAATTATCTACTAAACCTGACACTGAAGAAAAAAGAATAGTTAAGCAGACTTCAACTTCTTATGATTATGACATCCACTTGTGGGGTGAATGTTCCAGAAAACCCTCGTTCAGAAATATGTTAAGTACCGTTCAACGGGGTGAATAGGAACGCAGGGGTAAATAGAAATAAAAACTTTGAATTAGAATTTTCACGTTGGTACATATTTACATTATTGATTTCTATCAAATTACCTATTAGTGTATTTATTATTTTCACCATCAGCGATAAGACTATTGTATCCATAGATTTAAGTTTCTGTGCAATTGTTACTATTTTGGTGTACAATAAAGTTTATTATATCTATTCTATTTATCAGTTTTATTATACACTATTGATGAATAAATAGGACTACCTAAATGCTGAGAAAAAATATTAGATAACGTGAAAATCCACTTCAATTTTTTGTTTCTATTTACCCCTTTTTTAGGTGGGAAAATCATCTAAATGGCATACCCGCCCTTGAGCAGAGGAAGGCGTGTCAGACTTTTACTGACTAAAAACCCACTTCTGTTCGTTTTTGCCATTATTTCAGGGCCCGGGGGGTCTCTTTTGCCCTGGGATTCAATTTACCCCTGCGTTTCTATTTGCCCTTTTTACTAAAATTAATGGTAGAGATTCCTCTTATGATTATGGTCAGCACCCAATATGACCACGGTATCATTGACAGTCATTGCAGTAGCCTTGCAGCGTGCGTGTTGACTGCTGCATCTCCATCTCTTCTTTATTGCATCACTGCGTTTCTTCTGCAGACAGAATCGGTATCCATCTATCACCAACATTGGGTTACCCAAACTGGATTGCACGTAACGGCAACGCGAAGCTACTGAAAAATGTTCATGGTTAGTAACTATAGTGAATAGAATGTTGAAATATCTATAACATAGAGATGAGTACTAAGATTAGAGGACTTACCATGACGTGTGAATCGTGCTAGCGAGAAATAGTGCGTGTTGTATAGGGTATGTAAGGGTAGGGTTCATTAAACCCCAAGCGAACGCTGGCGTTCGCTCTCTCATTGTCTTTCTATTATATCTCTAATACGGTATTCGAAAGGCAGTTCTGACGCGATCCATTTTACGACCTATTGTAAAATGGATCGCGTTAAGAGCTTGTAGTAGTACTGCAGTCGATCCATATCGATCCTTTACAGGAAGAACATTGTAAGTGACAATATGCGTTTTTTGCAGAAATAGGTTTTCAAAGTATTTATAAAAATATGCTAATAGCAACCGTTCTATAAGATCGGTAGTTATAGGAATTATAAGTTGTATATTATTTTAGAACTATTACAAGTATTTTTGATGTATGTAAGTATGAAAGATAAAACGTATCCCTACAAAAAATGTAAACAGTTACTTACGATGCTTTTTCTAAAAAGGGCCGATATATTGTTGTTTGTTTAAAAAAAATAAAAATACAACAGTTTAAAAAAAATAATAAATCAAACAAAGTTACAAAAATTCTTCTATCTTTATTCATAAAATTGTTTTTTTTAGAAAGATATTATATAGGAATAGGAATATATAACTTGAATATTTTTATACAGGTTATATGTTGTAAGAAAAATTTAGATATACTCCCAGTTTCTGAATGAAGAATGCTCTTACTGAAGATACAATACTTGTTACACTTTGCCATTAGAGTTTGATACGTTCTCATAAACCCATAAATTCTCATTTCAGAAACCAGGTGATAGATAAGTACCTACTTAGAAGGGTTAGATATTACAGTTAACTAAGTACATTCGATTTATAGTTTATTAAAATACTTTTTTCCACTCTGAGAAATACTGTTGTATTGTGGGAGCGTTCAAAACAATAAAATCACGTACAAAAGACACCCAGACCCAAAACGCCTATCTGTAGGCCATACAAGTATTTGTTTCTTAAGGGAATCAATTCAATTCAATTCTTAATTAATGGCCTTTGTGGAAAAGACACCACAATTTTGCCAATAACACGTGCGAGCTGTTAATAAACCATCAAACATTGGAGAGAATCGAACCCGAGACGCTGCACAGCAACCAATCCTTCAACCACCGTGGCAACCAAAATAAATAACACATTTTGAAGACATGCTCACTGGTTGCTTTGCTGGTTAATATTAGCCTATTCCTTAGTACGAGTATTATTATTCTATTACATTTATTTATAACTAGCTTTTGCCCGCGGCTTCACCCGCGTACTTAAAATATATCTATGACACTCAGGCATAAAGCAGCATAAAGCTTTCTGTCGGTGAAAAAAAATATAGAAATGAGACCAGTACTTTCAGATCAGACCTCCTACAAAAAAAAAAAAAAAACATAAAAAACAAACTATCTCTTCATAAATAAATAAAAATTATGCTTGACTGCCTGCAAAATTCAAAACCTAAGAAAATTTGAATCTACCATGGGACATCCCTTAAAGTAAATTATTTTTAACCCTATAACGAATACATAGTTCTATAGCCTATTATAATAGTATACTAGAATGAATACAGGCATAGAGATTAAATATTAATATTACATTATAGTAGGTGGGATATTATTATTGCATTTTTTATACTAGTTTCTGCCAGCGACTTAACAGACAACTTAGGTTAGAAGGCGATGGCGGGGTCTAATGAGCGAACTAAGCGAGCGAACACAGACCCCACTATCCTCTTCGTAGTTATTCAACTCCCCAGTAGAGCATATTTTAATTGTTAATTAGTATTTCGGTGAAACAAATGCTTATTTTTTAGTAAAATAAATTGAGAAACAATCAAAACTACCCTTTACGAAAATTTCTGAACACCTGAGCGTTTCAAAAACTTCTTCGCGTTGATTGTATTCCTGACTTGCCTGTCGTGGTCATGCCAACGGTGCAACGACACTAATTTCTCGTCGACGGTTACTGCAGTAGCCTTGCAGCCAAGGCTATGGCGGCCACATCTCCATCGATTCTTAATAGTGTGACCAGCTTTCCGAATAAGAGTGTATCGAAACCCATCAATGACTAGCATTTGATTTCCCATGCACGATTTCTCGAAGTAAAACGAGTGTGTGACCACTGCAAAAAAAAAAACAATATTTTGGTAAATATATTGTTTTAATAAATCTGAACATGATAGTAAGCTAATTCCTGCAGAAAGCAAATTAGGTACAGTATAAAAAAACTAATAGTTTTCTAAACATATTTTAAAAATAAATTTAATGAATCTAAAAATCGTTATCAAATAATTAAAAAGTGGTAAAACAACAAAGTCATTTATTGATAATTACACTTTAATAGTGCGCTGCGCTGTTCTTTTTAAATATCGCAGCATAAAAAAAAACTATTTTTTTTTTTTTAATTTATTGAAACAAAAAAAAACGAGTCGTGGGGCGCTTTGGACTGGCCCGCGGTCCAAATATCCACTTATATAAATAATTATTTTGGGCAAGAAAAAGTAATAAAATATCGTTACAAAAAAAAATGTATTTGCTTTATTTGTGGTCCCAAAATACTTACTACTCAAAAACAAAATAGTTTTTATACGTGGAAGTTAGCACCGCGGTCCGAGTCCAAAGGGGCCCCATGACCCAAAAAAAAACAGGAAACTGACAGATATATTTTTTTTCAGGTTTTTTTTTCTTTTGAAATTTTGTTTATATTATTTTTTAAGTTACCTAGTTTGTTAACATATTTATTTTATTCTGTTGTTTGTCTTGTGCGGGTTTCAAATAAACGTTTTCTTGTCTCTCTTTGGTCCCTCGCCCACGACGATTTTTTGTAACAATGCTGTCGAGCGTTTTGTAAGCGTGCGACAGTATCGCTACTAACGCGCGTTAGTTGCATTTGCAAGCGGAGAAAAAAATCCGCCGTGGGCGTGGGACCTTTCTGTCGGTTTTGAGCGTCTGAGCGCTGGGGTATTAGGGTCCAAGTGACCGTTTCTTGTAATTAAGATGGCGTGCCATCCTGAAACCTTCAACAGTTTGCCACCAATTTTCTTTTACAAAAACTTTAAATCACTTCTGTAAAACTCGTTAATGGTTATGATAGTCATAAGAAAAAATGATTTTATTCTCAAGAGTCCGCAACTTGGCCAAACATCGGTACCTCATCCTCTTTGAACACGTCCACCTTCTGACCTTCGTTTTGTGACGTTTATCCTTCATCTCAGTAAATGTGAATCCGTTATAAAAAACCATTTTGTTGCCCCTGTTTGATATCACATATGTAACTGAAAGGAAAATTATTAAATTCAGTCATTATTCAAGAAAAAGAAACATTAGGGAAAAAATTGTGGTTTTTGCTCCACTCTAAAGTTTGTTTGTAATCTCTGAGCAGAGGTGGCCGAGTGGTAATGGCTCCGACTTACGAGTTGAAGGTCGCAGGTTCGAACCCAGCCAGGTGCATTACTTTGTGTAATTTATTTCATCACCACTGCTCTCAAGACGGTGAAGGAAAACTTCGTGAGGAAACCGGTATGTCCTAGAACCTAAAATTCGAAGACATGTGACATCCACTAACACGCACTGGGCCCGCGTGGTGGATTACGGCCCATTCCCTCTCCTAGAGAGAAGGCCTGAATCCCAGCAGTGGGAACATTAAAAAGGCTGCTGATGATGATGATGATGATGATGAATCTCTGAAAGTACTGGTCCGATTACTAAAACTTTTTTCATCGATAGAAAGCTGCTTTATTCCTGAGTGACATAGGCTATATTTTTATATATATTTTTTTTAATGATATAAACTAGTACTTGACTGCAATGCCATCTGATAGTAAGCAGCTAAGCAATCGTTGATGGTGAAACGCACCAGTTTATTCACTCTAGCCTTGAAGACACCTAAATTATAATCGGATGGAAAGACCGCAGCTGATTTTTTTTTAATATTCCACAACTATCACACAACGCCGTCTAGTCCCAAGCTAAGCAGAGCTTGTGTTATGGGTACTAGACAACTGATAAACCTACGTATATATTTGTAAATACAAACATATTATAGATAAATTACACCCAGACACAGAACAAATGATTATGCTCATCACACAAACATTTGACCTGGGTGGGAATCGAACCTACGACCTCCGGCATAGCAGTCAGGGTCACTAACCACTAGACCAACAGGCCAGTCGAGTCAAATTGTTCCAATCCTTCGATGTAAGCGGTATAAAATATATGTTAAATAAAAACTTTTGCCTTTGTCATACTAGTATGATGGCTTAAGTAACAATAGTTATACATATTCTATGCTCGCTTACGCCAGATTAATCTGACAAATATTGTCGTGCCCATTTCGCCAGGGTCGTTAATTTATGACCAAAAACTCCATCTGTTTTTTCTTTTGGGAATTATCATCTAATGGCTTTCCCGCCCTAGGATGGAGCGGTTGTGTTTTTTAAGGTTTTCTTTTTTTTTAAATTAAAGCTAGATAGATACTAAAAAAAATACACAAAAATTATCTAAAAATTAACTTAAGGTATTGTTGGTATTCCCTCTCCTAGAGGAGGCCAGAGTCCCAGCAGTGGGAACATTAAAAAGGCTGATGATGATGATGATGATGATGATTGGTGGTTCTAAAATAAGAGTAATTCGTATAAAATGAACTTTATTCGATATAGCTTACCATATTACAATTTTATTAAGGCAATGACCAGAAAACATTAATACAATTATTAGCGAATCAAAATTTTTTTTATATAAAATAAACGTGTCGTTAATGCGCATAAACAAGACCCCGAACAAATTATGTAAAGGCCAAACAAATATTTGTTTTATACGGTAATCGAACCCGCGACACGCAGCGTAGAAGCCAATCGCTCTACCACTGCGCCAAACGTGCCTGATAGGATACTTGGTTCTAAAGAAACCACAACACAAACCTGGCAATGTCTATTACACGGGGGTTGAAATAAATAATAATAATAAATCATTACGGGACGAAAGGTTCTGGAGTGGTGACTACGTAACGGAAGACGCAGCGTTGGAAGGCCTCCAAAAAAGTGGACCGATGACCTGGTCTGAGTCGCAGGAATTCGATGGATGCGTGACGCACAGGACCGGTCGATGTAGCGACGCTTGGAGGAGGCCTATGTCCAGCAGTGGACGTCTTTCGGCTGATGTGATGATGATGATTTTATTTTTATTACAGCTTATAAAAAAAGAAATAAAAAAAACAATCAAACGACAGCAAGTGAATTTTCAGTTTATATAATAATAAAAAAAGTATTTACAATTATAGAACTAGCAGAATATTATAATAATTAGATTAGATTATGGTGAGAGATTAGATTATGGTAATGAAGATTGGTTGATGCCTTAGTATTTTGAGAACAACCACCAACACCGAGTACCCCTACCCAAGTTACAACCATTTCTCTTGTGGCGAACGCCTTGAGTTGGCCACGCCCCCGATGCTTTTGTTCTGACCACGTGACTGAGCGATGAGATGACGTCATTCCCGTACATTTGATGATTTCTATTAGCGTTAACGATTGCAGATTACCAACTTGGCTAGGGGTACTGGTCTTATCTTTTTCTTTCTTTTTTTTTTTTTTTAAATCTTTGTACGAACTAACTAACTTAACTTTATCTTATATCGTTATTTAGTATTTGTTATTATAGCGGCAACAGAAATATGTAGGTACATAATTTGTAAAAATTTCAACTGTCTAACTATGATAAAATACAGCCTGCCCTGCGTTCAAAAATAACAAGAGTATGGTAGAGTGGCTACTCCAACCGTTCGAAAATGCTTCGAGTTGCAACCTAGGGTCACTAAATAGATAGGTACAGAAGACAATCTCACTTTTTATATCTACGCTCGGTGGACGCACACTAATGAGCGTTTGAGCTGGAACTGTTCGACGAGTGGTCCGAGACGCTACCGAGACATCATGTTCGTGAGTGGTGTCTATGTGTGCGTTGCCCAAGCGCGCTTTGTATGTAAATTGACTTCTGTACCTATATATTTTGTGCTAGGGTCGTTCCTTTTTTAACTACCAACCCCAACCCAACTAACTCTTACTCCGAGCAGTAAGTTGGTGTAAGTGGCCGAAAATGACACTTGCTTGACATTGACAGTTGAACTCTACGTTCGCGTTCAAAAATGCGAGTGTAGATTATCTACACTGAGGGGTCATTACAACCCTGATGACGTCAGTACGCATTAACATGGTACCTGATGAATGACGTTTGAAGTATTGAGTGCATTAAATTTTATTTTAGTTTTTTGAATATCAACATTTATTTTGCGCTGAATATAGTTCCTCATGACATAATACTTTACGAAAGTGACAATACAAACTATTTTCGAGTATTCAATGTGGCAACTGTTTCAGAGCCAACTGCCATGTTAATGCGCTCAGGTTGTAGAGTTAACTCTAACGTCAAAGAATGCAGGGCTGGTGACAGACTGATAGACAGCGGGGCCCCTAATAAACTAAACCCACTTTACAATTTCTCTAGTCGGTGTTCGCCGTGGGCAGGTGGACATGTTGTGACCAGTGTTTCGGCAGTATCCACACTTTCGCTGTTTTACACGTCGCGGCCGTGTTGTCTTAGGCTTGCTTCCTACCCATTTGATGTTTTCCTCAATAAGGTAATTTTCTGTAAAAAGTAATAAAGATGAATGAAAAAGGAGTAACTATATTTATTCTAGTTTTAAACGCTATGCCAAAAAGCAAAAAAAAATATATCTCAGAGTTCTAAAAATAAAATATGAACGCCAAATAATAAACGCAAAAAAAAGTGGTTGGAAAAAAAACATTTAACTAATCAAAAGAGCAAAGTGCTCTTGACTTGTGTGACACGCGCGTGTCGCATTCATCATCATCATCTTTCTGTCCTTGTCCCGTGTTATTTGGGGTCGGCGTAACACGTTTTTTTTTCCATTCTATCTTGACGTGTGTGAAACACGCGTGTTGCATTTATCTTGCAATAATATTTGTTTTAGTATTAGGCACTACTAGGCATTATCAGCTGGATTTTAAGCACTACTAGGCCTACTAGGCACTATATACTAAGTAGTTTAAAGTGTCTAGTAGTCTCAGTGCCAAGTGGCACTACTAGGTACTATGTGACCGAGGCGCACGCTCAGTAACATTGCGTTTTGGGAGTTCAATAAATTTAAAGAAGAAATAAAGAAAAATATTTTATTTGGCACGTACACTCTGTAAAAAAACAAAATTTAGAAAACTTAAGATGAGAAAAACCCCCACACATTTCACGGCTGCGCTAAATAGGCCCAAATATTTTTACGTTTTATTTTTAATTGCATCAAGCGCCGCTGTCCAAAAACGCATTTTTCCAAGCGAAGACACAAGATCATACAGGTAGCCAGTAATACATAAAAAAAAAACAGCTTTACTGAATATATGGTTCAAAAGTAACAACATAAATTCACATTGCGGCAGTAAGCTTGAAGATAAGCCATCAAGCCCGTTCCATCATTGGACCACCAGACGTACGGCGATACGCCGCTGGTACATGGTTGGTCATCTTATAGTCAAGCGTGCACCATCGTCGACCACAGCGTCGCTTTCCATCAGGTAAAATAGTGGTCAAGTGAGGGCTTATCATCGGTAAAAATGCGGTATTGCTTGTTCCGGTCACTAATAGGTTCCCGTTTTTTTTAAGTAAAGTTACTCTTCTTCAATCTTTTCTTCTACTTTTTCTGGACTATGATAACGATTAAGTCCGCCTCTGTACTTTTGTGGGCATAAGGTTGCTCGCCCACGTCTGATAATCGGTGGCCGATTTTTGGTAGGAAAAAAATAGAACACACTGATAGCAATAGTGCAAAGCACACGTCCTACAAAAAGTTGGCCATAAATACAGAACAATGTTACAAATATACCAAATCGGTCCAATTATCTGTCCTACAAGAAGTCTGACGTGGGCTTTAAGAATTAAATAAATAAGTAAATGACGTATGCTTCTTTGATGCCACTGAACTACTTGATAAGCTTAAACGTCTGCAAACATTTTTGTTTCCAACTCATTTTTAACTTTCAAAATAATTATAGCATTAAAAGTGGCAGCCTCTACAGCAGTGTCGGGATACTCATACGCTATCTTTTCTCTTGCTCATTATTATTCATTTAAACCTTGCAAGAGCAAGATTTCCAACACATCTACATCAAACATATCAACCTCCTTCCTTCTTTGGTTTCCTCCTTAGTCCTCAAGTCGTTATGCTGTTCCCTGAACTATTAGCGTTATACACCTTTAAAATTATCTCCCACAAACATTAAGGAATAGGATTTCTATCCTTACAAAATTAAGGAACATTTTCTGTCAATATTGTATTTAGTTTATTTAATGCTCGTTCAAGTTTTGTTGTGCTCTTATTGGTTATCCTCAGGCGCAAAATTTATATCGCTTTAAGGATTGTTAATAGAAAAACTAATTGTGGGTTAAGCTCGTCTTGTTCATCAGCAGGTTTTCGTGATGATGATGATGCCGACGAAGAAGAGACTTAGGGGTCCTTCTTGATCGCAAGTTTACATTTATTCCCCACATGGATAATATTATCAAAAAAGCTTCAAAAACTCTTGGCTTTGTACTACGGAACGCAAAATGTTTTCGCAATCCTCAAACCAAAATTTACCTCTTTAATTGCCTTGTTCGAACCATACTAGAGTATTGCTCAGTTGTGTGGCGCCCCCACTATGCAACACATAGTCTTAGGTTGGAGCGCATCCAGATAAGATTTTTGAACCATCTGACCTACTCGATGAAAATAGCCAAAAAAGTTCCAAGCTATGCAAAACGGCTACAGAAATTCAAGATGATTTCTCTCGAAGAACGCAGAGACAAAAACGATCTCATCTTCTTGTTTAAAGTTCTACACAGTATAACAGATTGTCCTCAGTTGTTATCCAAATTTAATTTTAACGTACCTCACAATTATCCGCGCCATCCAATCAAATTACTACGTCCCCCATTCCGAAAAACTATTTCAGGGTCTAACTCCCCAATCCCAAGACTTTGTAGGCTTCTTAATAACTGCGATGTAAGTCTGGATATTTTTTGCTCATCTATCCAGAAATTCAAGCACCAAGTCCACTTGAAATGATTAACTATTGACCAACTACTCTCTTTGTAGCAAGGTAACACTCAGAGTGTTGTACTTGCATTATTTTAATTTGTAATTTTTTTTTTTTATTACTGTTTTCTGCATGCTGTGTCTATCGTGATATATTGTACACTTGGTTTGTATAAGAGCAAGTACATTTTAATGCAATGTGTAACAATTGTTGATAGATCAATAAATAAATAAATAAATAAATGCCATCTAGCCGGTTTCGGCCACAGCGACTGCATTCTTTGGCCTGTCATAGTGGTTGTGAGCTCAGATCTGCTGCTCTTTTATGCGCCCTCATGTGGATTGCATATCCAACCTTGGCCGAAAAACTCCGAGCACAAAGCGGACACGTCAGGTTTTCGTATACAATGTATGAATATGGATATGGACATCTCATACCGACAATAGTGTACTGTGGGTGTATCGAGCGCTTAGTGTTTTGGTACAAATCTTGGTTCAAAATAAATTATATTTCTCACTATTCATTTCTTGATGATTATGTTCATTTTTTACCGAAACGATGATGTCATCGATCGTGTAGATGACAGCTTTGCATCCTCTACAGAAGTGAGTGGAACAGACCCACCGTTTTTTGACGCATGAACCATTGGGCGACTTCTTGTAGTAGAAGTTGAATCCGTTCAGTCGGATCATGGTGTTACCCCGCTGCGATGTTACGAATATTGCTGAAAAAAAAAAATGGTTTGATTATTTTTTATTAATTCTTCCCCTATAAAACAACCGCGATACAATAAGACGTATCGCGATTGTTTTTTTTTCTTCGTTGGACTTAATATAATTGCGAAGTCCAATCCAATTATGAATAAAAATTTACATAATTGGTAAACCAGATATATATACATGCCCCAGTCGGTAAAATGACCCACTAGTTAAAAAAGACACGCATTTATAAGAACGATGGTCTAATTTGTATGAGACCAATCCCCTCTATCCAACACATACCAACAGATTTGAAACAGGTGTCAGTTTTTCTAGGATTCCGTACTTCAAGAGGATATTCGGAACCCTATAGGATAACTTTGTAGTCTGCCTGCCTGTCTGCCAAGACTACTTATCTCGGGAACGCGTTCAGGTATCGAGTTGAAATCAAAACTAGATACTCAAATCTGCGATCCCTTAAAACTGTGAAAAATTACCGAAAAAAAAGATAGGGTCGTGTATGTATATCGACATTCTGGGGGAAGGGAATCACAATTCATAGAGTACTTTCCGTTGGCCCAGAATCCTAAATGAATATTTAGCTTAAAGCAAGATCTTATAAGCAGAGTTTCCTACAGGAATAAATCTGAAAACCATTTTTTGTTACATCATAATTATTTTTTGCGTGTCGGAAAAATCTTCGTGATTTCATTCGGGAATTGAACTATTTTTTACATAGGTAAGTTAGTAAGAAACCCCCAGCATATGCCTAGTTTTTTATGGAGCAATTGAGAAGAAGAAGAAGTGTTGTAGGTAGTAAATTTATTAGGAATGAGAGTGTTCATCATAGGCTAAAATAATAACATCATCGACCGTAGTCAGCCTAGCTCTGCAACGTTCCGTCATCCTCTTAGAACAAGCCCATCTGACTTTAACTGATTTTTCTCGTTCTTTTTTATTGCTGATCATAATAAATTTATTTTCTCCGTACAGTATCATTCTATTTCCGGTGCGTGTACGTCCGAAATTTGTCTCTGAAAAAAAAAATAGTTACTACTAAATATATATCAGATGTTTGGGAGCAGTGGTGGCCGAGTGGTAATAGCTCCGACTTACTTTGTGTAATTTATTTTATTACTACTGCTTTCAAAACAGTGAAAACCTGAAGCTGGCTTTTTCTAGAATAAAAATTCGAAGACATGTGAGATTCACCAACCCGCACTGGGCCCACGTGGTGGATTACGGCCCATTCCCTCTCCTAGAGAGGAGGCCCGAGTCCCAGAGTAGTGGGATTTAAAACAGATGATGATGAATGATCAGTTGTTTATTTGTTTGTTTTCTTTTCGCTCTTTAATGATTGAACAGATCCATATAGAACAATGAGTAGTCCATGAACTAAATTCAAACAGGTGGTAGCTGGGTTTGAACCTGCGACCTATGGGCCACCAATGCACTTGTATGGATATAGTATGGATTTAACAATATGGCTATATTTGTATCTACCTACACATCTTGCTAAGATGACAAGATGGATGATGGTTATTTTCTGTGTATCAAAGTTCCTATGACTGTGGTATGTAAGGGAAAGAGTTTTATGAAGAAAAGCACAGAAAGACAAGACTAAGTATTTATTTCAAACAGGCTTATATTACTAGTTGCTCGTTCCTAAACTAAGTTATCAAGCTCAATCTTAGTATTTTACATTTTAGAATATTTAGTTACTTTTAGTTTAATGAAATGAAAATTCATAATTTAATTACGTCATATTTTATGGAATATTTGGACTGAAATAAAAGACTTTATTTAATTTTTTATTATAATATCTATACTAATATTATAAAGAGGTAAAATTTGTAAGTTTGTATGTAAAATGATGTAATTGTTTCCATTTATAATGAACACCATCATGAGAAGAGATGAATGTTTATTTGTTATTTCTCTTTTGAAGAAGTTATTTATAAAAAAAATGAATATACACCCGAAATAAAAAAATCCTATGTTTTTTTTCTATACTAGCTTTTGCCAGCGGCTTCGCCCGCGTATATAAAATATAGCCTATGTCACTCAGAATAAAGCAGCTTTCTATCGGTGAAAAAATTTTAGCAATCGGACCAGTACTTCCAGAGATTACCTCCTACATACAAACTTACAAATTTACAAATTTTATCTCTTTATAATATTAGTATAGAAGTGTAGTGTAGATAACAAAAGGACAACGCCCAGAAGCGCCAATTCTTGCCAAAGCTACGAGTTTGTTTAAAAGAGTTACTGAGGTCCTGGAACGCGAAAACGAATATATGTATTTTTTTAATAATTTTGCCCCATAGTAAGAATTATTTCTAGTGGATGCATTCACAACCGTGAAAACTCACATACACGAGATACCCAGACCCGCACAACTATCAGTAAGCCAATCAAACATTTTTTTTCTGAGCGTCCTGAATTCAGACGGGTGTTAGTTTGAATCTGTGACCAACTCCATGACTAGAATTCAGACGGGTAGTAAGCTTGAAGGTTTGAACCCGCGATCTACTATTCGTAAGTTGAAACCATTACCACTGAGCCACCACTACTGTCAAAGACATAAAGGACACAGGATATTTTTGTCTCAGGAGTATATTCCCTTCAATTGATGAAGGATCAGTATGGTCAAAGATGAGAAGTAAAAAAATAAACATTTATTTCTTTTCATGATAATGTTCGTTATAAATGGCAATAATTTTATCGTCCACCATGTGAATACAAGCCCTACAATATCTATTTTGTGTACAGCTCCACCTCTTTTTGTTCTTCTTGTAGTTGCCAGGTTTCAAGTAGAATGTGTTATTTCCCACTTTTATATTTGTCTTTCCTTTCTTTGTTCTTATTAGAGTCACTGAAAAAATTAAAAAACAAGATGAGTTCAAACTCTATACATCGTCTCTCAGATGTCGATCCACAAAAGTTTACCATGTATTTGGTACCTACCTTAAACCTGGAGTGGCGACCACGTACCAGAAGACATTTTGTAAGGCCTCCCATAAGGTGGACTGGTCGTTATAACGACACTTAAGGAGGTCTGTGTTGAACAGTGGACTTTTGTCGGCTGAAATGATGATGAGGACCGGAACCCAGACCATGAACAATTATCTGTAACCACAAGAGTATTTGTTCTGAGCGGGATTCGGCCACGTGACAGTGCCGTAACCAAAACACTCAACTACTGTGCTAACCATCCAGACCAAATTGACACAGATGAGTTTTAATCGGTAAAATTATGACACGAGAGGAAATTCTTTGCATCCAGGGCGGGAGGAGCTTATTTGATTTCCCACCGAAAAAAAAACTCTATACAGGGTGTAAGAGTGTCGAACGCCTTAAGTTGACCTTGCCGCCAATTCTTTTGTTCTGACCACGTGACTGAGCGTTGACATGACGTCATTCCCGGACATTTGAAACTTATTGCAGATTATCACCTTGGCTAGGGGTGCAGGTCTTTGCAAACTTTAAGGGCTTGCTCAATAAACGAAAATCTTCCAAGCAATTTTTTTTCAAGAAATGAAAAAATAAATCGGACTCTCCTTCCATACAAAATTTTAAACTTACCTAATTGGACGGTATAAAAACGTAAGTTTGGATGTCCAAACGTATGCTTTTATAATTTTAAGTGTGATATCTTAGTCCATGAAAACTGAGGATGCAACACTCTAAAGAAGTGGTTCTAATTTACTGATAATTTTAAAGGCTAAATAAATATAGTTAAGATAAGTGTGCTTACTAACAAAAGGTTAGTTTAAAAGGTAAGTATCAAAAGATAACAGTAGCGGTAAATTGTTATTTATCTTTCTTAATAATTATTTATACGACAATAACATGATCACGTCTTACAAGCTAATCAACAACATTAAAGATAAAAAAAATCTAAAGCTAAACATCGAATATTTTCAGGAAGAACACCATAAGTGTCAGTTTGTGCATTTCGCGAATGGGCTTTTTCCTTTATTTAATCAAAAAGTATTAAAAATTACTTTAATAGAAACTATTCTAATAGATCAGTAGTTATATGAAAAACAAATCATTTTTTTTTGCAAAGATATTGTCATCCCTACTTTTTTATTAAAGAAGACAAAATGCATTCCTGCAAAAAACGCATATTGTCGCTTAAGTTGTTTTTCCTAAAAAGGTTGATATAAAGATTTTTTTTATATACACTTACTTTAAAAACTAAAATAAAATAATACCATCGTTTTAAGTCTTCAAGGATATTTACTTTTTAAGATTTTTAATAGGACCAAAATTAGCAAATACCAATTTTTTTTTTTCTACACAAACTAAATTTTGTACTAACCATAGAAAATCGTAAATATTTTCTACATAATTTTATAATTAATTTATTATGCATTTATTACTTATAATGGTCACATACATTTGTATTTAATTTACAATTACGTCGACTTTTTTCTAACCAGTAAAATAAATCTATTTAACATTTAAAAACATAATATACAAACTATCTTTAACATCGACCACATTATTACTGGTAGGGTTGTCAACTTTTATTTACAAGATTTTTTTTTTACCTCAGAAAAATATTAAACAGTATTTAAGAAAAATTACCTGAATTTTATTTGTTAAATGTTTTAAATATATTTTGGAGCTTCTCGCACACCTTATTAATTTACAGTCTTTTTTGAAAACTTCATACGCCTCACCACAATTTTAACTAAAATTAAAATAAATGAAAAGCTCCTTAAACTCTAATAATAGAGGTTTAATCACTTTCATGTGAATTGATGAAAAAAAAAATTGTGAACGTCTAAGGATCTCCCCGCATTTATCGACGCGGAATCGGCTTAAGCCGTGTGCGTATCACCACAGTACTCGACTTATCACCGATCAGCTTTAGTGAGGGCTCGTTTCGCCGTCGGCCGGCGTCGCGACGCGTCGTCCGAGCCGAGCTAATGCGAATAGTATTAGTAACACCCTTATTACGTGGACATAAAGGCTTTTTTGGCTCGGTTTAGCAGATTCCACGTCGATAAATGTGGGGAGACCCTAAATATAACACTTACGAGTATAGTGTTAAGCATTTTGATACTTGAAAACAGCATTTTGTAAACTTTATTTTTGTTCAACAGTAAAAAGTATAATGTAGTGAAAAACAGTATAATACTGTTTTTAACAGTATAGTTGATAGCCCTACCTGATGGTAAGATAGTGGTCAAACGCAAAGATAATAAAAACTAATAACGCAAAATTACATTTAGATATCCCGTCTGTCAATTTACTAATTCTATTTGAACCTCCAGGTTTTTTAACTTGATTTTTACCCCTCTCCCTTACGTAAGAATAATAAATTTATACTAATACTTTATAAAATATTAACAAAATGGTTGAATTCGAACTCTTGATC
Organism: Mythimna lalbum; assembly: GCA_949319445.1. Taxonomy (NCBI): domain Eukaryota; kingdom Metazoa; phylum Arthropoda; class Insecta; order Lepidoptera; family Noctuidae; genus Mythimna; species Mythimna lalbum. The sequence continues at coordinate 17,874,095 of OX439356.1, read as the reverse complement.
ACAAAAACATTTACCTAACGACTAGACCTTTTTTATTTATGAATCAGATTCTAAACTATGCTATTATTTTAACTATTAGAATTATATTTAGTACACTGACAAACATTAAAAAGTATAATTCTGTTTAATTTATTATTTATACACCGCAGAATACCTCCTTTTCATTAGTTAAAGTTCTTAAAGGCAATCCTAAGGTTATCTAGATATCGATAAGACCGCTATTGTACGAATGAATATGAATAAGTGGCAATTATTATTATTATTTAGTATTATGATGAATAATACCTATTTATACAGAGTTATTTGTAAAACACTGGCCACCTCTCAAGAATGACTTTTAAAAAATTATCATATTTTAGTACATCAGAATTTCATGCAAAAATAAAAATATTAAAATTTAGCGTTCTAAATATTTCGAAGTTTATGCGAAGCAAGCGGTAGTACGATAGCAGAGGGAATCGGGGGTGGGGTGGCGGGGGTGCTTGATTAGGTAGTTATAACAAAATACAGAGTTGAATTTTATTGTTTTATGATCTAAGCAATACAGTCCTGCAAGGTTATAAGTGTTTTACAAATAATTTTTTATGTTGTACCCATAGATTTAAATTTTTGTAAAATTATGTCACTGTTTTGGTGTACACATACAGATTTGTTATATTCTAAGACCTATTTGTCTATTATCTTAGCATACAGTTAACAATTATTATTGTTTTATAAACAAAAAACAAGATTTTATTGAAAGGAAAGGATAGTTTTAAGTTATTAATCATTTGAATATTTAATTTTTGACGATTGATCCCAAAGTTAAGACTACAAATATTTTTTTTTAAATAGCGGACTTTTTATCAATATAGGTATAATAAATACAATTTGCTAAATAATTACACCTACTAGTACAATAATTTGGTTCCAAAAATATTGGTTACCTGGAAAGATTTCCGGGAGTTTTAAAATTGGTAATTATATAGATTTCGATGTGTTCTTTCCGAATTTCGACTTTGCCACATTGAATTTTGCTGCTCTCGGCGCCATATTGGAAAAATGGCGCCTAAAAGCAGATTCTTTACAATATCTCCTTTTCGACTCATTATACAATAAATACTAGAAACTATTGCCTTTACTTGACCTTTTTTTACTAAGCCAATTGTTTTGATTTACCTACGAGTGCCGCAAAATCTACTCAACACTCATTTTAGCTAAAAAAACTCATTTCTACACATTCACTTTACGCAAAGATATCGCGATTAACTTTTTTTTTTAAATTGATATAAACTAGTGCTTGACTGCGATCCCACCTGAGTGATGCAATCGTTGATGGTGAGGCGCACTAGTTAATTAAGAGCCTATTCACTCTTTCCTTGAAGACACCTAAATTATAATCGGACGGGAAGACCGATGCAGGCAAACTTCTCATTATTATATCGTTTTCGACATCCATCATGAACCACTATCGATCTTAGTTCCACCAAAAGTTTATCCTTATTGACAATTTTTTTTATACTTGACTTACAAAAAGTCTCCAACTCCTTTTTCCTTCACTTCAATTACTGCACTTTCTTTTAATAGCTTTACACAAACAAAACAGATTACTTCATTAGAAGCCATGGTTTTATGGCGGCTGTACACTCTCGTCAGAGTGCACTCGCTATGTCTCGCCGAGGTCGAGACGTGTGCGTTCGGAATGACCGTGTACATTCTCGTCTGTTTAGTTGCGGTGTACAGCAATGCGCTCGGCGCTCCTCGCAAGACATACCGAGGCCCTTTGACTCGGGCGCAAAAAACACCCCGAGACATCACGAGGCGAGGCGAGCGCTATCATGTAGACTCTCTCCCGAGTGCACTCGGGCGAGAGTGTACAGCCGCCATTATTAATACAAACGACAGGGTGAATCGATAGACGTATACTGATGACTCAAACTTAACCCTTCAAATACCGTCAATTAGAGACACAATAGTAAGACAATAGATGCGCGGCCACCGGGTGTCGCTTGGGGATTCATGAATTAATATTTCTATTGAGCTCCACCGGCAGATGTTTCATTGAAAAGAAAGCTTTGCCCGACCCGGGAATTGAAACCAAGACCCCACGCTCAACAGTTGTGCTTGCTACCACGATAACAACGAGGGCAGAGGTCTATATATTATATAATATAGATACCTAATTACACTTTGCGGCGCTCGTACTCCAAAATTATTGACTTCATAAAATAAAAGTCAATACATAAATTGTAGGCAATTTTCTCTAGTTTCATTATGTTCATAACTGTTCTTATAGTAAACTGAGTCGGAAAGGAGATATAACAAAAAACATCTTTTAGGCGCCATTTTTTCAATATGGCGGCGCGAGCGGCAAAAAAAACGGAGCGCCAAAATTGAAATTCGGAAAGAACACTTAAAAATTTATAAAATTACTAATTTTCAAAACTCCCGGAAAACTTTCCAGATAAAAGTACCAAATCACTGTATTATACTGTTATTGTACTTACAAAATTTCTCTAATACGGCATTGACACCTTTGTGCTCGCCATCTGCCTCGCCACACGCACGAATGTGTAAAGTTAGATCTACATTGCGCAAAAGTGGGCCACGTACGCCGATCTGGGTGCGTCGGTCTCCATACATTTTATATGGAAACTAGACTTCTAGAGCTACATTAGATCTACGCCACGCAAACGCACCACTACGTACAAATCAGGCGTGGTCAACGTGTGCATCGGTCTAGAGTAGATCTCGCAAAAATGCGGATTAACAAAAATTAAGCCTAAAACAATCTCCTAAGGAAAAATTTATTTAGCTACGAGACTTTAAACCAATTTCTTTTTTGCATGATTATGAAAGTTGTTCATTTTGATGATGTTATTTTCAACTGTGTAGATTTGAGCTTTACATCCTCGAAAGCAGTGGCTGGAACAGACCCATCGGACCTTCAACCCTCTTGAAGACTTGTGTGTGAACAGGTAATCACCAACTCTTAGCATCGTTCGTCCAGTAGTGCTTGATTCCGTGAATTCGCAAAAATCTACAAAAGAAAGGTAGACAGAAGTTATTATTAAAATTACCTATTGCAGCAAAAAATTATTGCTAATTAGTTTGTTAAATGCCTATGAGCTACTTTAGGTACTCTTGAAATTAAGGCGTGTTTATTTCTTTCATATTTGTAGTTGCTGGTACATGATCTCCGCAGTCATGAGAAGGAATGCGATGCAGTCGCCTTCTTCTAAGATGCTGTAATACTTGCGAAAGAGATGACCGCAACAGTGACGGAACAAACATTATCACGCCCTAGTTGCCACCATAGGAGACGCCCCGGGCTTCAGGAGTCGCACGGCTATCCCCAGCCATCATAAGCGTAAGGTTGCGGACGACGAGCAGAGCGTAGTCTTCCACGCGCACCTCTAAAAACTGTCAGCAAAACCGTAGAGACTAGTAAAGGTAAACACACACTTATCCCAGCCGAACGCGTCGAATGAATCGAAAGAAAAGAATTTAAGGAGTCTTTATAAAGAATCCTATGAAACCCCGCTCAACTAACCGCGTTGAATCGTCCGAAGTTGGAAGAAATCTCGAAAAGAGTTCTGAAAGTTCGATTCATTTCGACGTGTTCGGCTCGGATTACATTATGGCTGATGCCCGTAAGGGCCATGGGTAATTTCTGAAAGTGATACTGTTATCCTAGAATGCAAAGGGCAACTAAAGGATAAGGATGCAGGAGGGTTTTATGTCAGTAAAAGTCGGATACGCCTTCTCACTCCACTCAAGAGAGAATACCTAGTCATTGGACGATTTTCAACTTCAAAAAAAAAAACATTATCTCAATTTCACCAGGTTATAAAAAGAATCTCATTGAGGAGGAATAGGATAGGAAAGGAGTTTATAAAAAAACAGTGAAACGACAATAAGTTAGATATTACAAAAATATTTTTAAGCTCTCAATTTATTTAACAATTAAGTTTTTACGTTCCTAATAATATAAGTGCAAATCACACACATCACGTCGGCCACATCATCGCTTACCATCAGGTGAGATGGTGGTCAAACGCGAGCCTACCAATAATAATAATAAAATAAACACATCACAATATCTACTAAGGAAGTTACATGAATTGGCCTGTATGGTAAATACAGCTATGCAATGCTGCTAGTCTTTTGAGCATAATACCAGTCGACAGTGCTGTAGAGCAGTTTATCTACGCCTTAATTAAAAATCTTTAGTTGTTTGGACTAGACAATGTTGGTGAAAAGGATAGCTCGGAGTTTTCTTACGTGATCACATCAAAGACATAGCCTGAAGGATCGCTAAACTTACGTAGTGACAGTGGGTAGAACGGAAGATGGTCGATGTGACCGAAAGGTTCTGGAGTGGCGACCACATACCCGAAAACGCAGATGTCTTGTATCATTATTTAAACAGGATTTAAATTTATGACATGCACGATTTATTTTTTATTTTTTAGACGCAGCTTCGGAAGGCCTCCTACGAGGTGGACCGATGACCTGGTGAAGGTTGCGGGAATCCGATGGATGCGAGACGCGCAGGATCAATCATTGTGGCGACGCTTGGGGGAGGCCTATGTCTAACAGTGGACGTCTGTCGGCTGAAATGATGATGATGATGATGACGATTTAGCATGGTTATGTTGGTTTCTGACTGACAAAATGTGGTCGTCAACAGACATGATGGTCGCAGTACACTTCTTGCTGTGGTGCGTCGAGCACTTCCATAGATCCTTGAAACCATTGCTGCGCTTCTTGAAAAATGTGTAGCCCTCGTAGTTCAATATTCGGTTACCTCTTATGGATTTTGTGAAAGTAACTGAAAAGTAAAAGATATATTTAAGAGAGTATGAATTTTTTTTTTACAGCACCATCAGTCGAAAAATTAAAATGTCAAAGTAAGGTACATGGCAGTTATTAGCAGGAAATAAATAAAGGATTTATTTTTAATTGTTACAAGTTTTCTCAAAGTAAATAATAAAAGAAACAGGTATATTATGTTTAAAATAGTGTAAAAATTTATTTAAATTGTAATACAATTTAAATAAATTATTACATATATCTAATAAATGAATTATTTTTAAAAATAACTATAAACAAGTACTTTAAGTTTATATTCTTATAACTTTTTAATGTTTATAAATAATAAAAAGTTGGTGTTTTTTGTTTAAGTTCATTTATTTTAAACAATTTTCAAATATGGGTTAAGATGGGTAACAGCATGTACAGCAAAGTACATGCTGTTACCCATCTTAATAATGAGATACAATTCACAATCAAGGTACCCGACCACGATGATTATGTTTCCCTTGGCCATTAGGTATAAAGAAATGGCCTTCACTGTAAAACACACCGGCTTTACAGTTTTTATTATGATGTGTTGAGCACATCCAACATTCGCCAGATTTTCGGCTATACTTCTTGAAATAGGAATACCCTCTGCAGATCTATAGCTTTTTGCCTTTTTGGGATGTCTCAAAGGAGACTGAAAAAAAAAATTGGAGCTGACAATAAAATCATTTGGATACATGCCAACAGAGGTTACTTCTGGAAAAGCGGCCACATCGCTTACCATCAGTTGTGATAATGGTCAAACGCGAGCTTATCTATACTAATATTATAAATAGGAAAGCGTGTTTGTCCATCTTTCACGGCATAACGAAGTGACCAATAGACCTGATTTTTTAATTGAAGATAGTTGAAGAGATGGAGAGTGACATAGGCTACTTTTTGTCTCTTTCTAACCCCCCACTTCCCAGGGGAACCGTGTTACCCCAAATTTAACGAAAGCGAAGCCGCAGGCAAAAGCTAGTCACTAATATTAAAAAAAAAAATCGGATACTGATCTGAAGACGATTTACTAACCTTACAAATAGGTACTGTAGTGTCATCGGTCAGTTACACATCTACACTAATATTATAAAGAGATAAAGTTTGTTTTATGATTGTTTGTTTGTGGGAGGTAATCTCTGAAAGTACTGGCCCGATCGCGAAAATTTTTTCACCGATAGAAAGCTGCTTTATTCCTGAGTGACATAGGCTATATTTTATGTATGGGCGAAGCCGCGCTCTGAAGTTTAAGTGCACCAGTGTGCGTTTGCGCGTTTGTGCGTTTTTAATTAATAGGTATTTATTTAGTAGTGGTGTAAAGAAAACACAAAGCAATTAGTGTAATGATTTATAATTTGTCAAAAACAAACACCTAATCTCATACTAAGTTAAGAACAATAGTCACAATAATTATTGCTAGAATTAAGTATTAACCCTTCAGATACCGTCAATTAGAGACACAATAGTAAGACAATAGATGCGCGGCCACCGGTGGTCGCATGAATTAAGGGTTCTGGGCCGTATTATGAAGTATTACCTAAAGCTATTTTTTTTTTTTCATGAATGTAAAGATTCTCTTTTCGTTTAGTTTATTTTAATATTTTCTGTAAAAAACTAAAAAAAAACCTGTTACGATAATATCGCTCTGTAGATTAGATTATATAAATGTTTGTCTGCTTATCACCACAACGTATACTTTATTTTATACACTATAGCATAGCATAGTCGGCCTTATAATGTTCCCACTGCTGGGACTCAAGCCTTCTCTCTATGAGAGGGAATGGGCCGTAATACACCACCACGCGGGCCCAGTGCGGGTTGGGGGATGTCACATATCTTCGAATTTTTGGTCCTAGGACATGCCGGTTTCCTCACGATGTTTTTTTCCTTCGCCGTTTTGAGAGCAATGGTGAAATAAATTACACAACGTAATGCGCTTGGCTGGGTTTGAACCGGTGAACCTACAACTCGTAAGTCGGGGCCGTTACCACTCGGCCACCACTACTCTCAATACAATTATAAAATACACCATGAGCTATAAAATAAAATATACATATAATTGATATAATAACTCCTATCAACCTATGAACTGACAAGAGTATAATTTATACAAGTTTTTAAAATGTATAGAAAAAAATAAAATAATGTTATGGACTAGAACGGTTGTCAAGCCCGTAGGCGAGTAAAATATTGTATAAATAATATGATATCATAAAAGTAATAATTTTAAGAATAAACCCGAAAAAAATATCGGCCTCTCTATACAAACTCCAATCAAGTTTATTATTTTGTATGGTGAGGCTGATTTTTTTTCCTTTCCTGGAAAAAAATCTTGTGGAAGGTTATTCAGTTTCGTCTACCCAGCAAACCCTTTAAGTTTGCGGAGCGCTGTCCCTTACATCTTGTATATTAATTGCTTTTTTATATAACTTATAATTTGATTTAAAATACGCCAACATCTTGACAATTTAAAAGTGCCTATAAATAGTCTATTTGAAATAAACGTTTCTGATTGGATAAATGAGGGCTATTTCATTAAATAATACTTTAATATACGGCCTTGGATCATAAAAGGGGCGGCCAGACGGATATAACCGACGTCGCAACCAAGGTTACCTTGCTGGTTTCAACCCGTGTAGACAGCAGTTGTAATCCATGACCTTCAACGCCCTTGGTTGGGAGGCGCGTCTTCCCAATCACCGAACGTGTTGGCGCGTGGTTTACATCAATTTAGCTGCAACACAAACCAAACACACAAACCTAGATAACCTTGGTTCAGACGTTGGTTTATAGTGCGTTGTGGTAAGATCGGCATGGGGGTAACATCGTATAAATATAAATTATACCACTTATTTAGCTTTATTTTTAATGCTAGTCATATTGCAGGCTGGCATTAAAAATAAAGCTAAATAAGTGGTATAATTTTTTTATACGTTCTTACCCCAATGCCGATCTTACCCCAACGTACCTTACATCTATCGGGCCGCCCCTTAAAGCCCAAGTTATCAGTGATTATGATTATGCACACAATACACGATTTCTCGGTCTATTGTGTGAACTCTAGCTTTACATCCCTTATTGCAGTGGGTTGAACATCGCCATATGCTTTTTCTGGATCCTGTCGAGTTCTTTTTCAAACAGTAACTGTAGCGCCCGACCCAAAGAATATGGTTTCCACGTTTTGACACGGTGAAGTAGTAATCTGAAAATATTTTTAAATATCTTTGAATGTATACAGAAGTAAAAGGAAATATTGAAGCAAAAAAAATCTTTAATCATTTTCGCTTAGGCTTTTTAATAAAAAATATTTCTTAAATATAAAAAGTTACTAAGAGAGTGTATATGTAAAAAGATGAAGAGGAAGAGGGAAGCCAAAAAAAAGATGTATTGTGTGAGGAGTGATATGAAAGAAAAGGGAGTTAATGATAGTGTGACGGGAGACAGGACAGAATAGGAGAAAAAAAAGTGTTGGGCCGACCCATCTAATATGAGATAAAGGCAGGAAGTAAAAGGAGATTTCTTAAACAAAAAAACTTTCGGTAAATATTTATTTTATTTATTTGTTCTTGGTATTTTGTTTATTTATTTGTTCATTACATATTAAAACGATACCCGCATAAACACAAAGATCATAATATCTGCCATAAGTCACTTGTGCACTACAGTCAGTTTTATAAATCGTCCGAAGTCATTGGACATAATTGAACAAAAAAAAAATCACATGCACAAATAGCGTTAGCCTCTCTTTTCACTTAGAATTAATGTAAAAATGAACCTATAAAAAAATAATAGTACTTAATATTTTTAAACTATACAATATTAATTTATATTATACAAAAACTTAATGCTTTATGCATTTCGCACCAATCGACCTTAGGAGTGGCACAGAAAATTTAACATGGCAGTGTAACTTAAGAAGACAAGAAGAAGACAAATAGAAAAGAACTGAGTACAATAAGTAATACATACTTAGATACATATGTACCTATGTACATACAACTAAAGAATATTATTGTAAAAAAACTAATCTTACCAATTAATTTTGTGTTGATGTTAAAACCAACAGCAACTTTTTTTTATTTATTTTTTTCAAAAATAACTTATAAAATCATAAATGATATATATGTATATAGTTTTTATTTTTGGTAATAGGGTGTGCGTTTGACCGCTCTCTCACCGAAAGAATCACCGATCGAAAGTGACGATGAAGCACGCTTACCCAGAAGTAACCTATTCACTCTTAACTTAAAGATTTCCGGGTAGCCATCGGGAATGTTTTAATTTTTTATTTTTATAATGGATACTGATTGCTGCGATGGCCTGCGTTTGACCACTATCTCACCTAATGGTAAGCGATGATGTGGCCGACGATGGAACACGCTTGCCTAGAAGTAATCTATTCACTCTTGACTTAAAGACCCCTAGGTTATAGCTATCAGGAAACACAGACTCCGGTAAGGGATTCCTCTCTTTAGCTGTATACACAATGATCCCAAACGTTTATAATTTCTTTATTTCCTCTATATTTTTTACAAACTTTTATTTACCTGTCTCGATATTAGTCTGTCATCAAATCTGGTAAATTAAATTTGACCCATTGATTACCGATTGAGCTGAAATTTTGCATACATGTGTAAATATGATGACAATGCAATATTATTATTATTTGGAGCTAATCTGATGATGGAATCGCAAGATGGCTGCCGGAACTCGGCAGTTAAAGGACACAACTCCGTCGAGTTTGGGCTCGTATGATTCGTCTTGACGAGTATTAATTATATAGGGACCGAGCTATAAAAGCTTGCTATGAAAAAATGATATTCAGTGAAAGCTTGTTTTTATTTTCTCTTCATTGGAACCTTCGTAACAATTTGAGCAAGGCAGTGGTTGTGTTCGTTTGTCACACCTATAATATCATCACCTATAGTCAGGATGCTTGCCTTACAACCTTTGGCATGATGGGTGGTACACTTCCAATAGCTCTTGAGCCCTGAACTGTGCTTCTTGAAAAACGTGTACCCGTTCCACTTCAAAACCGGTTTCCCTTTTTGAGATGTCGACTTGGTAACTGAAATTAAAATAGGATTTTGTAGATAAACAGACAGACACAGTATATAGCGACTTTGTTTGCCTATAGTCTAAAAAAATATTATCCTAGATACATATAGGTACCATCGTAGTCATTAAAAAAAACGTGTGAATCATGACACGCGTCGCCAAACCTTGAAAATTTAGTTTCGAGTGCAAGCAAAAATAAACTTAGCGGTGGTCGGGCGCAAGTGTCTTTGATGGTACTTGAGCAGTCGCGAGTTCCTAGTTGTACCAACAACTTACATCGAACAATAGAAAATGTTTGAAACTACCCGATCGTGACGTTATCGCCTAATATGTAAATGGTCTTAACTCTTCTTTCTCCTGCCCTTATCCCTTATTACTTGGGGTCGGCGCAACACGTTTCTTTCTTCCATTCTGTCCTGTCACTCGTCGCACTATCATTAACTCCCTTTCCTGTCAGATCACTCCTCACACAATCCATCCATCTTTGGCCTCCGTCTCCGAAAACGGTTTTAACTAAATAGTTAAAACCGTTACCGTCGTAACCGTTTAGTTACATAAAACTATAATTTTGAAGCCTGCAAAAAACGTTACAGTTGCTCGGTAGATGCTTTTTGTTCTCTCTACCTTAATATTTGCTCTTCTCTCCATCGTTGTGTCACTATCCCTCAATGGACAATGCCTCAAGTATTGGGCACGCCACAATTGCAGAGGTAAGGTTAGGTTAGGTTTTTGAGGAGAGGTTACAGAAGTGCCGCAGCCTCCTCTTTTTCCGCCTGACACAGGTCCTCGTGACGTGGGTGTTGTTATGGATTCATTGATCTGAGCATCAGATCAATTAATCCATAAGAATGCTTTCCATAAGAATGTTTTTCTTTTCAGCGTAGAGAGAGTTTTTCTTTATTCCCAATATTTAATAAACAAATATAAGTGTACAGGGAGCAAAAAAAAATGACGGATATTTATTAATGGAGACCTATTTATAGAGATTCTATGCTAAGAAAATCCTCTCAAAAGAGTCGGTTTCTACACATACCACCATTGTCTTCTTAGTGATTATGTTTGTCCATCACTTTAACAATGGAGTCATGAACTTTTATTATGTTGGCCTTACACCCTTTGGTGTGATGGGAGGAACACTTCCAATGTGTTTTGATCCCATAACTGTACTTATTGAAAAACTTATAACCTTTCCATTTCAAAGCTGGTTTTCCTTTTGCAGAAGTGGACATGATACCTGAAATTTAATTAAGATTTAACGATTTATATTAGTATACAAATGGTTAATTAAAATAAAATTAACAAACTTAAAATGTCTTGTGATTTATGATAGACCCTTCTAGTAACTAGCGAAGGAAAACGTTTAAAAATAAACTACTGAAACGAGTATTTTAATTCAGTACGTAATTATTATTTTTTAAATAGACAATTCTAAATACTCAAATGATTAAAGAACTATAGAAATTAATGAAAATACAGACTGAATGACTGTAAATATATTTTTAATCAAATAAGAAACAACTGTAAAACACAAACAATCCTTATACATATTGAGACTTTATATAAATATAAAGGCTAAATATTAGATAGTTGACCGAGACGCACTTTGACCTAGACTCACTTTGACCTTGAGACACTTTGACCTCGTGCTAGTCTAGTGGCTAGTACAAAGTCAAAGTCAATAAAATAAAGGCACTTGCCTACATTGGTTTCACTCAAATCTTTTTACGAATCAAACTTAAGTCGTTAATGACTATGACAATCGTTTATGTAAATGAATTTATCGTCAAAAGTAATAAGTTTAGCGCCACATCCTTTACTACAATGAGTTGAACATCGCCAGTAACATTTCCTTCCTTTGCTTATCCTCTTGCAATAACTGTAGTTCCCCATCTGAATTAGTATTTGACCTCGTCTTGAAGTCCTAAAGAAGCATCCTGAAAAATGGTTTCTCCTTGAATGAGTAAAAGTAGGTTACCGCCAGACCACGAAGAATAACCAAACTAAAATGGCAATGGGCAGGGTACATTGCTCGCAGAATAGATGGCCGTTGGGTCTGAAAGGTTCTGGAGTAGCGACCGCGTACCGGAAGATGTAGCGTTACAAGGCCTCGTACAAAGTGGACCGATAACCTGGTAAAGATTGCGGGAATCCGATGGATGCGCATAGGACCGAACGTCGTAGCGACACTTGGGGGAGGCCTATGGTGGACGTTTTTCCACTTATGATGATGATGATAAGTAAAAGCGTAATGAGTATCACTCTTTTCGAAAAAAAAAGGGTTTTTTTGTTTTTTTTTTTGGTCGCTGGGCAAAAATCATCTTTTAACAACCCCCGCTATTGGGTGGAGCGGGAGATAGTGTCAGACTCCTACTGACTAAAAACCCACCCCGTTCCTTCTAGCCTCTTCATACCGGGGCTCGAGTTTCCTTTCGGATTTCGGAAAATAAATGGCTTTAGATTTTTTTTTAAATTTAAATTTAAAAATTTAAATAAAATTGGGTTGTTCCCGTTCGTCCACACCCCGTCGTCCACACTGCGGACGACTGGGAAAGATGCGTTCTGTTCGTTCACAGTGTAGACGAACAGAACGCAACATTCCCAGTCGTCCGCACCTCGTTTCATGTCTAGTTTAAGAGTCAGTGTAAAGAAATTTTAAATTAAATGATTTAATGGTTTAATTAATTTAAAAAGAACATAACTATTAAGTTTTTTTTTAATTAAAATCATCAAATGTTAAAATAATTACCAACAATTATTCTAGTTTTTATCTCATATCATCTTATTTTACAATTATTTATTTTTATTTAGTATAAAATATATTTACATTTTGTATAAAATACGCAAAAAAGCTTTAGATTTACTAGGTAATTTACCAGGATTTTTGATAAAGCTAAGTACATAATATTTTAAAAGTATGTTTATTTTATAAGGAAATACTATCATCATATTTTCTTAATAACTCTTAGACTAGACGTGAGATGACGGGGTGTGGACGACTGGGAATAATGCGTTCTGTTCGTCCACAGTGTAGACGAAGTCGTCCGCAGTGTGGACGACGGGGTGTGGACGAGCGGGAATGACCCATAAAATTTAGATCTTGTATTAAACGCACACTATGCAGGCAGGCATATTATAAGTTGGAGGATTATATACAAGATAAAAATGCTTGGGTCAATGCTGGTCAAGCTCCACTACCACACTAGGGTGTATTGATTAGTTTGGAAACTATAATTATTTTTTATTTTTTTTGTAATTTGAAAATATAGTTTAAACTTGTGATCATTTATTACTTTTGTTTTTGAAAACCATAGCATTGTTTAATGTAGAAGCACTTTTTTTTTCCTATTTGTGAATGTGAGGTACCATGAAGCATTTTTATTGGGTTACGACTTTTTATTCTCTTTGTTTTTGACATTACGAGCATGGCAGTTAGGAGTTTGTCATGCTCACTTAAATGTCTCGCTGTTGGTGGCGCGTGTATTGGGTCATTCGGTTCCCTTGAAAATGGTTGAGCTGAGTGGGGCTGATGCACGCGTCATGCTCGTGAACGGGTGCCGTCAGTTGAGACTGGTCATCTCTTAGCTGCCAGTAGCTTAATTCAGTTTTTATCTTTTAATATATTTTTTATTTTTATTTTATTATCTATATTGTGCTCACATAATAGAAGCAACATGAAATAATGTAAACAAACATTATATGTAACACATAATATGATTTAAAAGAGTGTCCATGGAGTTTCTTGCACGTTCTTCTCCATAGAGATCTACGCTTTGGAACGTGCAATTTAGCTTCACTTTTCTTGGACTGACCGACATTTGACTATTCAAAAGTGCCTACATTTGGTCTATTTGAAATAAATGATTTTGAATTTTTGAATTTTTTTATTTTTTATTTTATTAAGTGTAATATTATTTGGATGGATTGTTTGAGGAAATAGAAAAGGAGGTAATAAGATAGCGTGACAATTGACAAAACAAAGTGATATTAATACACGTGTCGCGAAGGTCTGAAGTAAAATGGAACAAGGGAAGGAACATAATGATAATATTTATATCATATGGATATGTATAGGTACAGGAAAGATAAACTGCACTAATAATTTACAAAAAAAAAAATATGTAAAAAATAAAGACTCAGTTGTTAGCTGTGTAGTTGTTGTGTAGTTGTTAGATAATAACTTAATTTTCTAATTGGGGTGTATAAGGATATCATACGAGTAGCATAGCATAGTCGGCCTTATAATGTTCCCAATGTTGGGACTCAGGCCTCCTCTTTCGGAGAGGGAATGGGCCGTAATCCACCACGCAGGCCCAGTGCGGATTGGTGGATGTCGACATGCCGGTTTCCTCACGATGTTTTTCTTCACCATTTTGAGAGCGGTGGTAATGAAATAATTTACACAAAGTGATGCGCCTGGCTGGATTTGAACCCGCGACCTACAACTCGGAAGTCGGGGCCGTTACCATTTGGCCACCACTGCTATTAATCTAGTCATTATAGTTAATGGTTGTAATTATATATATGGATAACGATAACAATAATTTACTATTAATTTTTAAGGAAATAGGTAAGTAAAACCAAATACTATTATATACAAACACTGTTTTTAATTCTCATATGGTTAAAAATAAAAGGCTGCATTGTTAACTTTTACTAATTACTATTATTAACATTTCACAATTAATTATAGGTAAGCAGTCTTATTTCTGTAAAATAATATAGTTTAATTGCACATAAACTGCCAAATATTTTATAAAATCATGCTTATTTAACAATCGATCGACATAAAAAATACAACTCATGCTTTTAAAGGATTTTTTTTTTAATAGTTTATTTATTTGGATCTCCAACAAAGGATACACAGAAACCACATTAAAAACACAATTAGCACAATGGGTCCGTTAGCGTGTGCTCCTCCAATTACAGGAGACCACAACATGCACATATAACTAGGTGAAAAAATAATTTATTATACAATAAAAAAAAAATTGAGTGAATTATGAATGTTAATGTGTTTTATTAAACTACACTGATATTTCTTAGCAGCTAAGTAAAAATATTAAAATGCATAAGGCCTCGTTGACGTTTGTGTTCTAGATTAAACATAAATTACTAAATATGGATTTGTTATATTTATCACAATAATACAAACAAATCCGTACACATTATTTAATGTCATATACATAACTAAAATATAAAGAGAACACATTCACTCTTTAACCCTTCAGATACCGTCAATTAGAGACACAATAGTAAGACAATAGATGCGCGGCCACCGGTGGTCGCTTGGGGATTCATGAATTAAGACAGGAATGAATAGGTTACTTCTAGGCAAGCGTGCTCCATCGTCGGCGACATCCTCGCTTACCATCAGGTGAGATAGTGGTCAAACGCGACCCTAGCAATAATAAATGTTGACGTTTTAGAAGTGCCCATGTAGGCATATGTGAAATAAAAACATTTGATTTAAAAAAAATCCTTACTAATATTATAAAAGCGAAAGTGAGTTTGTTTGTTTGTTAGTTACGTCTTCACGCCTAAATGGCAAAACCGATTTTGATGAAACTTGGTACACGGATAGACCATGTCCTGTATTAAGACAAAGGATACTTTTTATTCCGGAAGTATGTTCCCTTGGGATGGTTTTCTGCCATCACGCGGGTTAAGCCGCTGGGAGCAGCTAGTAAAAGATAAAATATTTTTCTTGGGAATTTTAAAGCACATTTCAATTACCTACGTATGTATATGATTATTATTCACTCGTATAATTTCATTCCATATAGTATGTACAGTAGCCCGGCATCGCTTATGGTTATGTGTTGAGCACACCCATCTTGATTTTGGCCCTGACACGTGTTGCTTGCAAAATGTGAAGCCTCCGATCCGTAGAAGTGTACGACCACGACGCGACATCACGAATGTTGCTGAAAAAAAAACACAAAAATACATTATTATGTACTAGAGACCAGCTTAGTTCAAAGATAAACGTTTCTCTTCCAGTAAAAAACGCATAAAAATCAGAGCAGCAGTAGTCAAATGGTAACTTACGAGTTGTACTGGTTCAAACCCAACGCATTACTTTGAACAATTTATTTCATCACCACAACTCTCAAAACGGTGAAAGAAAACATTGTGAGGAAACCGGCATGTCCAACCCACCTGGGCCCGCGTGGTGGAATACGGCCCATTTCCTCGCCTAGAGAGGAGGCCTGAGTCTCAACAGTAGGAACATTAAAAAGGCTGATTATGCTATGCCATGCTTCTGCATAAAAATCCGTTGTGTGGTTAAAGATAACGGATCAACAGATAGACGCGAACAGTGACTTTGTTTTACACCAGTTAAATAATACATGTAGATGGATGAAGAGGGAGAGGAAGGCCGAAAAAAAGATAGATGGATTGTGTGAGGAGTGATATGAAAGAAAAGGGAGTTAGTGATAGTTTTACGGGTGACAGGACAGAATGGAAAAAAAAAGTGTTGCGCCGACCCCAAGTAAAATTGGATAAGGGCATCAGGAAGAAGAAGAAGAAAGAAGATAGAGAAACAACTCCATGGAAACACCCTACTAGCGCACGCTCTTAAAGTATACTGTAAATACCTGTACTCGAGCGCCCTAAGGATCAGCTATACGAAACAGGCCGCCACTGCGAGTACAGTATAACAACGCTTTCACAATGCTTCGGACATGTTTGCTCAAGCTGAGTCGACAGCTTCTCAGCTCTCATACGTAAAAAAAGTGTGTCTCTTCTCGGCAGATTGCGTGGCAGTAACAACAGCCTCCAGAAAGTGATTGCTGAAAGATAAGTATGATGAGAGCACCGTAGTGAGGCATTTTATCAAAGGTCTGGAAGACCATGATTGGCCGATATAGTAAGGTATGTCCAGCAGTGGACATATTTTGGACAAAGTAATAATAATAATAATATTCCACAACTATCACACAACGCCGTCTAGTCCCAAGCTAAGCAGAGCTTGTGTTATGGGTACTAGACAACTGATAAACATACTTATATATTTCTAAATACATACATATTATAGATAAATTACACCCAGACACAGAACAAATGATCATGCTCATCACATAAACATTTGTCCTGGGTGGGAATCGAAACCACGACCTCCGGCATAGCAGTAGGGCCACTAACCACTAGACCAACAGGCCAGTCAAGTCAAAGTGTTGACAAAACTAAAAAAAAAAACAAATCTTTAAAACATTTTATTCATATATATTTTTTTTTATAAAAGATACCAAACATACAATATCTTTAATCAAAACACTTACTGACAAAAAAGACAAAAATCATCAAATTGTAGTAGAATACAATATATTATTTTTATAATTATAAAAAAAAACTTTTTGTTACTTATAAATATTTAACTAAGAATTTTCTTAAATACAAATCAGATTGACATTCTCCTTCGTCATCATAATATGGTCCGATTAGAATTGTTCTGAATTGAAACGGGCAGAATTTGAAAGAATACAATTTTTTAAATTGAGTTTTAAACGATATAAAGCAGTACTTGACTGCAACCACCTGACGTTTAGGACTGATACAATCGTTGATGCTCAGGCACACTATAGAAGGCGCCACATAACCGTGGAATAAAGTACATTGACCTTTTCCTAATATCTCTGCGTAGGTACCCGAAAAACAAACAATGAATTGCTTTTCATTACTAGATCATGTTAAGGATCACGATACCTGTCGATTCGAGAAAGCGTTACGTGTTTATTTCGCTTTTTGAAATTAATTCATGAATCCCCAAGCGACCACCGGTGGCCGCGCATCTATTGTCTTACTATTGTGTCTCTAATTGACGGTATCTGAAGGGTTAAGAATGTCAACAGATGTAGGAGGGTCAATGACCGTTATTCCACGTTTATCTGCCATCTACTTTAGTTTATTAAGGGCCAATCCACTTTAGCCTTAAAGACACCTACATTAGTTT
This sequence comes from Mythimna lalbum, assembly GCA_949319445.1. Classification (NCBI taxonomy): domain Eukaryota; kingdom Metazoa; phylum Arthropoda; class Insecta; order Lepidoptera; family Noctuidae; genus Mythimna; species Mythimna lalbum. The sequence continues at coordinate 17,856,259 of OX439356.1, read as the reverse complement.
TTCCTTTTCGGATTCTGATTCAGTGCTAACAATAGGCTAGTTTGCGTAAAAAATGTCCGTGTTTTAGATTATTCAATAACGTATTTTTTTTATTTGTAAATTAGTCACTCCGTGACGCGCGTGCAGCACGGCGTGACGTTACACGTAACTTTAATTCATGAATCCCCAAGCGACCACCGGTGGCCGCGCATCTATTGTCTTACTATTGTGTCTCTAATTGACGGTATCTGAAGGGTTAATGGGCTATATCTTTGTTATTTTTTGTTTAAACGAAAAATATGTGTCTTTGGAGAAATGTCTATGTAGGTAGGCGGTGAATGCGGGTGATCGAAAATAAAAGTCACTGTGTAAGTGATTACTTACAGTTTACTGAACTAGTTCCATACATATATAATACGAAGAAGGAGTACATGAGCAGACAGAAGAGATACACAACACAAAGTTTTACAGTCACAAAGTTCAAGAACACAACACACAAAAATCGACTAGCGAGACGAGGTATCTCAGACGGAAGAAAAAAAATCAATCGTGCGCACGGCAGTTCGTAGCGGACTGAAGGTCAGCGTAGATCACTGCGTGCACGCACACCTGCGTCGACATCCCTTGACACCACCGATGCGTTCCGAAATATGATCGTTTTTGTGTATGAAAATAAATATTAATAAATGTGATTAGTTAATTGTGTTGCTGTTATTGTGTTTTGTGATTTTATTGTAAACGTAAATAAACTTATAATATGGTAGGGGCGAACCCTACATGTCCAATATTTTTTTATAATCTAAAATACGGACTAAATAAAATGACGTTATTTTGACCCTGGAAACTACCCTACTCTTTTTTTTTTCAAAAATTTTGAGTTTATTCATTTTTTAATCGTGTAAGTATTCACTGTCATAAGGAACGTGACAATCAGCATAACGCACTATTATATCGTCCACAGTGTGTACTACGGCTCTACACTTCAATCTCTCGTGTGTCGCACACCGCCATCTTACTTTGCTGCCCGCAAAACCATTGTATCTGAATTTTATGTTGTTTAACACCAAAACTTTGTTGCCTCGAGATGTATATTCAAAATGTGCTGCCATTCCTGAAGAAAGAAGTGAAAGAAATTATATATATTATGTTATTTGGAGGGCAATGAAAATCTCACTCGGCTTTAGGGTGTTTTTAATATCTATCTGTTTTTAATATGTGTGTTTTTAATATAGAAAATTTCAGAATGCAAAAAATGCTTATTCTACGCATTACAATAAATATTTTAGTAAAATGGACATTTGCGGGGGCTACACGTGCGGAGCGATTCCGCATACGTGATCAAAACCGCACGATATTAAAAACACCTAGTTTTTTTTTTATGGAGTCAGTATCAGTTAGGGCCGACGATTTCTTGCGCTGCGGATAGTTCGAAGAAGTTATCGTAGCCCTCGCAATAAGAAGCAACTGAAGGTACACTGTATGTTTTAGTTTGTAAAAGTCTCACTCCGGCCAGAGCGAGACAAGTTATTTGTTGATTTCCCAGATAAAAATGGCAATCATGGTTTGAAATGAATTTATGTAAGTAATAGTAGATATCGAAAATTATAAAATTAAGGGACATATTAGTTTTTTTTTATTTTTTATTTATAAATTATTAATTATAATACAATCAGTTCCAATTCCTCATTTCTATACTTCGTTTTAGGTCCGTAATTTAAACATCTAACTTAAAAAAATAAAATAATGTACTTATAGTTAAAAATAATTAGTAAAATGCATAAAAAATTCAAGCTTTTCCACACTAGGATTCTTGTACCGTGGTTAACTAAAAAAACTTGGCGATGAAGAAAACTGCACATATTGATGCAAATGGACACATTATAACATAGTGGGGGCCAGCCGCCACGTTAAAGTTTCAGTATAAGCGCAGAGGCACTACCACGAGCTCTTAACGCGATACATACACTGTATTATATAGTTCTATCCCTCTTTCTCGCTCGCATGCTTGATATTAAAACATCATGGTAAGGCCCCAGAATTAAAAACAGAAAATAGAAACGTCCTACACGTGAATAAGGGTGTTTTTAATATCGTGCGATTTTCAATACGCATGCGGGATTGACCCGTACGTGTAACCCCCGCAAATATCTTTTTCATACACATACACATCTTAGAATACGCACGCGGGACGCGGGGCGTGATCATGGACAGCTGCACCGCATGGGGATCTGTGCGTTTGTCGTCCATTGTACATAACCGCGTAGTCAAACGTTTCTCATGCAGCGTGATTTTTTTTGCTTATGGGGCCATTCCGCATGCGTGATGAAATCCGCACAATATTAAAAACACCCTTAATACAAAACTGCGATGTGTTGTCACATTGTAAAACTGCGAAGCGTTGTCGCATTGTAAAACAGCAATGCATTGTCGCATTGTAAAACTGCGATGCGTTGTAGCTTTATAAAAATCTACGAGCCAGCACGACGTCCTGATTATTAAATCCAATCAGCTATTGAGACGCGATTAACATACAAACATTAAAAAAAAAAACATTCAGACAAACTTTCATAGTTAAAATTAGTAGAATTAGATAAAACAGTAATTAAATTATGACAGATTGTACTTTACGACCATTTGTCCTTTTATCTGTGTTACATTAAAACCAAAAATAGGCCTAATAAGTCTTCATTCCTTAGGAACTTTAAAATAATTAAAATTTAAAATTGTATTTTTTGGCATAGGAAATATTCTATAAAAAAATAAAATACTAAACAAGTAATAATTTCAAATTAAATCAGTAATATTAAAATTAATTAAAAATCCTGGTAAATTTTAATATTAATAAAAAAATAAAATCTACTTAATAACTTAATATTATGAATCAATATTATACGGCAATACTTTTTGATTAAGAGTAATTTGCGATTTTTTTTTAGTATACATAACTTAGATTAATTTAGCTATATAAAGTACGCGAGTCAACGATTTATAATAAAGTAAATCCTTGTATTTCATTAAAAAATAATGATTTTTTATCTTTTTTTAGAATGACGATCGCCTTGACAGTAATAAAAAATAGTCCCTGTAGTTGTTATAAAACGGTATTTTTAAGTACCGTAAAAGTAAAATCGCCATCTGGCTGTCCGGTAAGAATGATGCCCGAGTCGAGCGAGGGTGCGTTGGATTCCACGCGTACTTTAAAGAAATATCTTCAAAACTGAAGGGAGCCAACAGATCTGAAGCCTGCTAAGGCTGTGTGATTGTTCAAATGAGCTATCATGGACCTGAAACGCAAAGGGCAACTGAAGAAATCCAGGGATTTCGACAGTAAAAGTCTGATGTGCCCCCTTGCTCCACCTAGAGCGAGAAAAATTTTGTACCTTAAAAAACCTACCTTTAAAGTTGGTTTCAGGTGCTAAGTAAGACCTGTGAAGTGAGCGGTTATTTTTTATTTGAGTGGTTTTTCGCAGATCTATAAGGTTGTCATCTATTTAGGTGGTCTTGCCTGCGTGGTATTAAAGCCTCCAGCTATAACTTACAAAAAAAAAAACTAAGTGGCTATAACCTAAGGGCACCCCCGGTGGTGTATGGACCTTGGCTAGAACATCGCCGGGAAGAGGACAGGAAGTAAGTGGTGTCACAGCAAACCACGCTAAAAAAGTGAGCAGTATTTTTTATAAGTGATTTTTCACAGATCTACCTAGGATATTGTGTTCGGACCACAGCCCCTCAGGCCCTCACTAGGGCTCCGACTGCATCATCAGACCAGTTCCATGATACTAAATTAATGCATTGTCATCTAAATTACATAGGTTTTCCATATTTCAGCTCAATCGGTTAAGAATTACTGTTCCAAAATCCATTTGCAAGATTCGTTCCAAACAATAATACAAGCACGGCTTGTAAAAAAGTGATCAGTGGAATTAATTAAATAAAAATATTAATGAATATGCTCGTTAATCATTTTAACAATTGTTCCTTCAATAGTGTAGATTGAAGCCCCGCATCCTCTGTTATGGTGAGTCGAACATACCCATCGAATTTTGTTATTATGGGACGCCTTCATATAATAAGTGTAAGGACCCATTCCAATCAATGGCTTCCCTTTCTGTGATCGCAAGAGGACAATACCTGTAAAAAAAAAAACAAAATTGTTTAATTCTCCCGTTAAACCTTTTATTACTTTAGGCGTGAAACGAAAGTAAATTTCGTTTTATTCTGAAAGTTCTTTTATCTTCAATTTTTTACATGCACTTCACTTTAAGCACTCAAAGTGCCTCATATTTATCATACATATTATTACCAGTTTAAACCTCAGTGTAAACATTTAATTACCATTTTTAAATACTCGCCAACAAGGTCTTAAAAAAATAAAGTTCTTAAGTATGTTTTAAATTTTATAATAATAATTTATTCTAGTTACACTACATATTTTATATACATATTCATTCATTATGTAATTCAAATGGTACAAAAATAGGTACATTTTCTAACTAAAGCAAATTGTTCGACGGTAAATAACGCTTCATATGCTGCTTATGTTCTTAAATGCTAATAAATCAATTTATTATTAATTTTACAGTCAAAAAAGTTAATTTTCCTAAATTTTGTTTGTTTTTTTGCTCGGCACTGATTAATTTCTAATTTCTTCTTACCATTCTTATTTCTCTAAATTAAAACAAATTAAATTAAAGTGTATTGTTTTTATAAACTAAATAATTCTTTATCGCTAAAGTAACAACGACGATCGTAATCATCATACGAAATCGTCCCGAGGTTCCATAGAGCATGTACCGAGCTATAGACCTATATATATGTCGTGACCAAGACCTAGACCATGGCGCTAGACAACCTGTGTAGCTCTGTCTCTTACCCACCCCGAAACAATATTAAAAAAATCTTACTTTGAACGTCATGGTATCCCCACAAATCATAGAAATTGACCACGTCATGATATGGCGATCTAAAACTGGCCAGAACGGTTAAAAGTTAACATTTGATGATATTATGTTAATCCTCGTTTGGCCATATCATTGATGTAGTATTTCTAAAGTAGGTCTAAAGAAAATAGGCTAAACGAGGTTTGATATGATATGAGATGATATTTCATAAAAAAAAAATTAACGTTTAAAACGATCTGGCCAATTTAACCTGGCCATATTATCATGGAGTGATCAATTTCTATGATCTGGCCACGACATAAACACTACAAACTTGATAGGTTTGCCACACCAACCTATAGGTATATCCTTTATCCGTTTGCGTTGGATTGGTCCGACGATGCTCTTGCTGCTTTGGAATGTGCAATTAGCAACACTTCTCTGACTGATTGACTTCTTGACAATTCATAGGATTGAGTAATAAACATACTGAATTGATCGGTTTTATTGCACTAAAGTTATTACACCAGAGAGTTCAACATAGCAGCTTCATAGCTAGTAGTATGGAAATCTGAAAAATACACTATTTCATCGTCGATCGTGTGTACAACTGCCTTGCATCCGTACTTGGCATGGCTGGTGCATCTCCAGCGCATCTTGAAAGTATCTCCCGTGCCATTTCTTCTATATCTATTTTTACCAATCATCAGAATCCTGGATCCTTTGCTATTTGTGAAGAAAACTGGTTGAAAGTCTGAAAATTTGTGATTAAATTTTATAGTGCGCTGTCAATAGAATAATATATATTATATTTTTTAAATCCTGATTATTTTGTATCCAAAGCAGCCAAATAATCAAAGATTACTATGACATCTAGCCCTCAAAATAATGTTACTTTGAATCAGCGATAACAATAAGTAAGAAGTTCAAAACATACAGGATTTACTTTTTTTGAGGTAGGAGTCATCAAATAGTAAGTGAGATCGCTGCTCACGCAAGTGAGATCAATGGAGTGAGAGGAAATGTCAGACTTTTACTAACTATCTGTCTTAATTGACTCTTAACTCAGATAAGCCACTGCATACAAAATCTGGCCAAATGAGGCTTCCTCAAGCCATCTCAAACACAGTGGATTAACTTGCGCTTACGATATGCAACGTTGTCAGTATCATTTTGATGATTTTTAACCTATTGAATGCTAATCACCTGTAATTAGTACACTTATGTCGCACTGTGGAAGTAATTAAATAAAATTATTTCGTTGTAATTAAATTTTATTGAAACAACTCTCTTAAGAAACATTAGTAACTAATATAATATTATGCATGTTGAGATTCTGCTCATAGTAACAATAAAAAATAAATAGGTAAATATAATAATAATTGATGGATGAAAGCTTTCAATGTTATGAATAGTATTATTACAGTTTTCATAAATAAAATGTGTTGTATTGGGCTATGGTAAAGTCATAATTATGAGAATGATAAATTCGAAATTTCAATTTTTATTATTCTCATAATTTTATCTTTTTTACTTGTATAAGAAAGCTTTCTAATTTCCTGGGCACTTTTATCACATTTTCGGCATACTAATTTACATTACTTATTTTGTGCGTTTCGGTGAAATTTTAAATACAGTAATTTCTATATACAGTAATATACAGTAATTTCCATAAGATATTATACCTTTTGGATATTAATCGTAGGTACTTGAAAATATTCAAATTCAAGTTAAATAATAATATATATTTGGAACAAGAAACACATAAAAAATATAATCAAATTGAAATGATGATAACAGCAGTATAAAAAAGTGCCGCGGTTATCAACGCCCCTCTCCTGGTAAGGAAGAACTTTGCTCCAGTAACTTAATAAAGTTACAAAGAGACTGCCAAAAACTTTTTTACCGCTTGCAACATTCTCTCAAATACCAAATTTCTTGTCTGGTGTCTGTTTAGACCTTACATCACCTAACTACAAGCTGATTCAACTCAGTTTGTGTTTATTAATAAAGTAAACTACATCGTTATCAACCGTGTGTAGTCTGGCTGGACAACCAAAGCGTTCGTGTGTCGCACAGCGCCATCTTGTTTTATCCGAACAAATTCTATTAATTCTGTACTTTATGTCTCCGATCATAAGCATGTTTTTCCCTCGGCTGCTTCTAAAAAAATATGGTGTTAGCGAAAGGCCTGAAATAAAACAAAAAACTTTGTTACAGTATCAAATTACTTTGACCAGTTATAATACTACTAACTACTGGTTCAAATTAAATTGGAAATTTGAAATATACCGTGTTTATACCATGCCTGCTTAGTTACTCAAAATTCAGGCTTCTAGTTTTACACACAACGATGTTATATGGGATCGAAAATGGCCTAAACTGCTTCGAGAAAAGTATGGTACTTACAACCGCGCCACTTTGTTCGCCTTGGTGGGGGCACTGCCGTGCTCCCTCATTGTCTACAGATTTTGTTGGGAAAACGGAATGTTTAAGTCTCTTTTGTCGAGTGTGGGTTTGGATGCTTGTGGTCTTCACGAGCCTTCACTATCAACATTATCAACGGTAAAGATTTTGGCATAGCAAGACCAGGTTGAACATCGCCACCTGATCTTGATTCCTGATTCATATTGTTCTGTAAACGTGTATCCATTTAAGTATATGACTGGCGACCTCTTTTTAACGAAATAAATTTGACTGGAACCCAAAAACCAATAGAATAGAATAGAATAGAATAAACTTTATTGTACACCAAAAAGTAACACAGCTTATACATAAAAACCAATTATTATTTACATTATTTTATTAGATAATAGTTACAATTTCAGCCAGCTTACAAATGTTAAGTTATGATATGGTAACAATTTTCTTATATTAATCATTATCTATATGTACGAAAGAAAAGAAAGAAAGAAAAATACTTTATTTGCGTCAAACAAGACGCTTACCATGAAAAAAATATCGAAAATAGATTCAGTTACAGATTTTGTACAAACTATATTAAGGTTTCGCATATATTAAAAATACTGTTGTATAATAATAATTATTTCCACAAGTCCCAAACTAAGCAGCGTTTGTAGTATAAGTACTAGACAACTGATAAACATACACATATATGTATTTCTAAATACACACAATTATAGATAAATTACACTCAGACACTGAAATTTGTTCTGGGTTCCCATCACCACTAGACCAACAGGCCTATCAACCCGAAAATAAATTAATGTAAAACCTGTGTAAGGAATAGACAAAGCTATTATTTATTTATTTGAAAAGTTAGAAATCAAAGGATGTTTAAAGATTTGGATGTTCTTTACTTCTTTAGGTGGATGGTTATGGTCTCCGAGAGCGTTCACTACGACGTCATCAACGGTATGGACTTTAGCGTAACAAGATCTATTTGAACATCGCCATCTGGTCTTGTATTGAGTCCCAATATGTCGACTATAGGTGTATCCATTCCAGATAAGTAACTTATTTCCTCTAGTCGACCAAGTATATGTTCCTGGAAGCCAAATTATAATTTATAATAGAAGAAACGATTGCATCACTGCTTACCATCAGGTGAGACCGCAGCCAAGCACTGGGTTATATCATTTAAAAAAAAAGATACCACAAAACAATATAGTATCAAAAATATTTTTCTCCTTCTTCTTCTTCCTGATCTTATCCCATATTACTTTTATTTAATTTAACAGAAATATAGACTATCTAGCTGTGGAGCGTGTATGTGTATTAAAAATTTTGATGATCAATTAAATATCCAAAATGAAAAGTAATGAAATAGTATGCTTCATCATATCTAAGGTACCAAATTTCAAATTTCACAACGATCGATGATTTAGGCGTAAAAAGACACAAGACAGACATAGTAACTTTCGCATTTATAGTGAAAATTTTAACATTGATTTATGATATAAATATTTATTTATTTATATACAGCACTAGAACGTAGATTAATAAATTACTTAGTATATACAAAGTGATACTAATGTACAAGCGCATATAAAAAGAGGACAGGGATAGAATTAATTTAGCATAAAAAATGTCCCTATGGCTGTCAATGGTAAAAGTAACCAACCAAGCCCTGATAGCATTGCCACAGTGGATGGCAATTTTTTGGCTGCTTCTTTTGTTGATATTGCAAACAACTTAATGAACCCTATGAACCTAGGGGCCTAATGCTTCATTCAAAATGCCCATGCATATAAGCATATAACGAAATTTGTGAAATTGTTAGGTTTGCGTCGTTTCAAATATTCTAAGCCACTTTCATAGTCCGCTATAATAAGAAGAAGTAAAGCCTACCTAACTACCAAGACATCATGATCATCGCATCTGGCCTTTTCAGATTATCAAGTATCAAACCATTAACTTCCTAAAACAGCTGGTACTAATGATGATAAGAATCCAACTGGTGATGTCATTAATGCTGGTATGCTGTACTATGAGACCACGGCTCCTACTATGTGTCCATGAATTCTCTCACTCAGATGCAGACATGTAGCAATCCAGGAAATGGTGTCACTTCCACTCACCCAACATCAGTGCTATACTGACTAAGTGGTCCCATAGCTAGAAATCCAACTCCCAATCACCCACAGCCAGCAGGTGATCACGCTCAGTAGTGTTGGTAGACGTGCTTATGTGATCACTCCAAACCAAGGAATACAAGGCAGTTCATCCCACTGTCTCTAAGAAGTTGGGTAACATAAACAACAAAACATCTAAAAAACAATTCGTGTGTGAATATCTTTTGGTGGATGATTGTGATCTTCAAAAGCGTACACGACGACATCTTCAACGGTGTGGACCCTAGCCGTGCAATTCCTGATTGAACACCGCCAGCTGATTTTGTGTTCAGATCCATAACGACGGTTATAAGTGTATCCATGTAGAAGTAGTACCTTATGTCCTCTTGTTGACGTGATGAAGTTCACTAAAATACATTTAAATAAATTATACCGATATTTGGATTTGAAGACACCAATTTTAAAACGATATACTAACGCACAGTAGAAACTACTGAGCCCTCGTTTTATACGCACCTAAGTGAGCACTAAGAGAGGATTTTCCAAAAATCACCGCCTAAAGAAATGAAGCGGGGGTGGGGTCCAAAGTTTGTATGGAGAAACTTACTTTCACGAGAGCGAAGCAGTTGGCAGAAGCTAGTATTATAATATATGAGATTACATTAATAATATTAAAACTCAGAACAATTTTGTATCAATTATGTTTTTATTTAACATACAGATAGAATTAATTATCAATACAAATGTATTACAACAATAAGGCAACAAATAACTATATTTTATTTATTCCGTATTTTAGATTATAAAAAAATATTGGACACGTATTTTTTCTTTTTTCGATTAAAAATAAATAACAAAGATATAGCCCATTAAAATTACATGTGACCGTGTGACGTCACCCGTGCGAAAAAATGCAGCACGGCGTGACGTTACATGTAACTTTAATGGGCTATATCTTTGTAATTTTTGGATTAATTTACAAATAAAAAAATACATGTCCCTTATTTTTGAATAATCTAAAAGACGAACTAATTACCTACATTTTTTACGGCAACTAGCCTATTATAAATCATGCATTTTTTTTTACAAAATTACGGGTATATAGGTATAGTTATGGTATATGGTTGTGTTCTTCAAGAGCGTACACTATGACGTCATCGATGGTATGGATTCTAGCTGAACAGGTCCTGAGTGCACATCGCCATCTGGTCTTAAATTTCGACACCGTATTTCGACTATACCTGTATCCATTGAAGAATAGAAACTTATGTCCTCTGTCCGTGATAACTATCTTGGCTGAAATATAAAAAATGAAAATAGCAACAATGAATTATAGTAAATACTGACACAAATATGACTGAGAATGTGGATCTTAAAAAAACTAATGATGTGAGAGTGGATAGACTAAATATTATCAGAGTTTCAACTCAGTAGGTTCTTATCTTAAGAAAAGACAAAGAAAAACTAGTCAATAAAGTTATATTTTTATATTAATAAAACAATATAATAAACTAAATAACAACACACTATTACAAAACTAATACAAATATACTGTAAGGCGTACTGTCCACGGACGCGTAGCTTCATAGACGCGTATTCGTCATTATACGCTTGGTGTACGCCTGCTTACAGCTTACATACAAATTCTGTCTACTCTTTACATAGGAATAATGCCAAGCCTGTATATAAACTTTCTATTGTAAAGAGTTCTTGCTATGTTAACTGTTACATAAATATATAAATCTTCTATCACAATAATATTGATATTTAAAATCGTTCAAAATGACACTATCAAAGCTTTTTTTGCATTGCAAGCACTATCAATTCTTTAGTAGCTATTTATCGATATCTTTAAAGACACTAAAATCTTAAGCCTATATATAATATTTGTAGCATTCAATGGACTAGACAATGACAGTAACAGTACACGTGATTTACACTGATTGACGTGAACCATTTGAAATGATTAACAACTGTTGATATTTTGACATTTTATCAAGATCGCCGTCCACCATTTTTTATTCCTGTCCTATGTTACTTGAGGTTGCTGCAACAAGCTTTTTGTATTCATTTGTTAACCAATAACTACTTTTTTATCTTTGACTAGCTGACCCGGCAAACTTTGTACCGAACTAATCATCGATAAAAAACAAAAAAAAACCTCCCTTATAAATATAGCAAAACTACAGAAAACTACGCCAAATTTTTTTTATTAGGACAAATACTTTTAGGGCTTATTAGAAAAGATCTTGTTATTATTTAAGTAAAAACTCAAAAACATAATATTCATAAACAGCAAAGTTATTAGCGTTTGTTTATATCCCAAAATGTCACTCAATTTATGGAAATATTGATTATAATATTTAAGAATAAATATCATAATTATTAAATTATGAATAAATAAATGATAATCAAAATGGACAAAACACTGCGTGAAGTATTTTCTAGTAGCAATTGTTATAAAATGTTAATTCTATTTCTGATGCGATCACGCAGGGAAACTCCGAGCATAGCCCTTTTCATCGCCCTTTGGGTTTTTTTTTTTTTCTCGACGGGGAAAATCATCTTTGACGAAACCCGCTCTTGGGTGGAGCGGGAGACAGTGTCAGACTCTTACTGACTAAAAACCCCGCGCCGTTCCTTCTAGCCTTCATACCGGGGCACGAGCTCCCTTTCGGACAACCCTGTCCCCAGTAGGCTTCGACCCAGCTGGGCCCCTCCTGCTGCTGACAACTCCTTGAGGCGCGCGGGAACAGTGCGCGCCGTCGACGTCTTGGACTCGGTCCATTACCGGACGATCGGACAGCGAGCTACCCATGGCTCGCCGTCCGCGAGCCCGCGTCTACGGTGGCCGGAAATCGGGATCGGAATCCCGGCGACGGCGGCGAGGGCGCCGTTGCCTGATACGGTCGGCCTCCTCCTTTGCAAGCATTACTGCTTCGCAGAAGGAGGCGACCGCTTGCCATTCCTCCTCACTCCGGACCATGGCCTCGACCAGGGCCCGGCGCGAGAGGTCTCCGCCGCCGATCGCCCCCACGAGGGCACGGCGATGCTCCGCCCAGGCAGGGCACACCTCGACGGTGTGCTCCACCGTGTCCTCCGGGCGTTGCGCACAGTGGCGACACCCGGGCGTCTCTTCCGCTTGAATCCGATGCAGGTACCTCCCGAACTTGCCATGTCCGGTGAGGACCTGCGTCATGCGGAAGGTAAGGACGCCGTGAGGTCTTTCCAGCCACGCCTCAAAGAGGGGACTTACCGCCATAATCGTGGCGTGCCCAATCGCCCTTTGGGTGACTTTGAGTCTTCTTATAAGGCCCATTGTAAGCGTGATCGCAACAGAAATGAAGATATCCGCAGGAGAACCAAGGTTGCCGACGTGGCTCGAAGAGTCGCCAAACTTAAGTGGCAATGGGCAGGGCACATGGAACATGCAGGGAACATGCACGCAGAACAGAGGGACGAAAGGTTCTGGAGTGGCACCACGTACCGGAAGACGCAGCGTTGGAAGGCCTCCAACAAGGTGGACCGACGACCTGGTCAGGGTCGCGGGAATCCGATGGATGCGTGACGCACAGGACCGGTCGTTGTGGTGACGCTTGGGGGAGGCAAATGTCCAGCAGTGGACGTCTTTCGGCTGATATGATGATGATGATGATGTTAATTCTATTATGAATTTACCAATTATGACGAAACTCCGTTGACAATTTTGGGATTAATTTTTTTTTACTTTTGACTACAAAAATATGGTTTGTAACGGGTAAGGATAGAGCCCCATTTTTTTGTACTAATTGACAAATAGTGGTGTATAAAATCCACAGATACAACGATACAGATAATGCATTAAATATAAAGTTTATTTGTACGTTTAATTCCAATTTACTCCAAGTTATCACAACTCACTGAAAAGCCATTTTAAAAACTGCAACTCCATAGGTAATGACCCAATATTTGCGCAGCCACAGACGTAGCTTAATAGGCCTATGTCAGATTAAATAACTTTCTATGAAGACTAGGTAAATGTGTATGTTGCTCGTACTTTCTTGTTAAAACTCCATCTGTCTCGAAATAAAAGGCCTTGCATCCTCTTTTGGTGCATCTCCATCTTATACCTAAGCCTTCTATTTGTTGGTAGTACTTCGCGTTCTTATATATCATCCCGTGTTTCCCTCTGGGTGTTAAGAAAAACACTGAAACCATAAAATATATTTTATTTACATTTTTGTTTGCTGTCAAAAGTACTATATTTGAACTTCATGTACAGTAAGCGGGCTTAATTTAACAAGACAATCTCTAGTAGTCAACCTTTGGGTTAAAAGGCAACACTGGTAGTTGTGCACAATAAATAAATAGTAAGAACTTCCAATAGAATCAAGGAACATTGAATTAAGTGGCTTATAAAATAATAATAAAATACAATAATTATATACAAACAAATACTGTAAATATCAAATCGTTATAATTAAGAGAACTTAAAATATAAAACAATTCTGATAAAGACTGAAGTAAGATTGAGAGGACTTCAAGTAGTATTTCCGAATACCTCCCAAAGGGAAATTTACTTTCAGTTTTTTTTATGTCAAGGAGAAGCATTATGTGCACACCATAAAATAAAAAAATGTTAATAATACCGAAATATAAATCATTAATTCAATAAATAAACCTCGATAACTGTTGAGTACAATATGTCTCAAAAATAAAAACGAGAAGAGATTTACCATACATTTAATTCATTAATTAAAAGATGAGAGAGATGTAGCCTACTTTACATTTGTTTTTGTCTTGTGTTATATTTCTTTACATTTTAGAATAACATGTATTTTTGTTTACCATTTTCGTTATACCTATCTTAATAAAGAAATTTAAAAATCAATCTTCAAAATCAATTATATACAATTAATTCTTGCAATAAATTTACTTCAATTTACGCTAAAATTTTAAATAAATTGGTTTAAAATTTGCTTCAATTTACGCAAAAATTTTAAACCAATTTACGCTATAACTTTAACGTTTTTAGTCAGTAAGAGTCTGACACTATCTCCCGCTCCTCCCAAGGGCCAAGTTGTCACAAGATGATTTATGCCCACAGTAAAAAAAAACTCAATTTACGCTAAATTTTTAAACCAATTTATGCTAAAAATTGAATCAATTTATGCTAAAATTTTAAATCAGTAGTTTGTGCTAAATTTTCCTGGATGCGTATGGTGGCCATAAACTCCAACAATAATTTGCTCGTAAGTTCTAATGCTAGCTGAACATAGCATAGTTTTCTTTTTGGAGCAGTACCATCGGTGTCTCTTCTTATCTAATGATTTTGTAGGCTCGTCAGAATAAAATGTATGATCTCCATAACGTAACAGATAGTTTCCTCGCTTCGATTGCATGAATTCAACAATTTCTGGAAAAGATTACAAAACGTATATTATTGAATTTGTTTAATGTATTTCCTAATAAATATAATTCTATTTATAATATTCAGTGTACTTTGTTAAGAGATTGTATGTTTGTTGATTGATTGCATTTTTTTTTAATTATTTTTATGATAGGCTCGCGTTTGACCACCATCTCACCTGATGGTAAGCGAAATCATCGCTTACCATCAACGATGTTGAAATCGGTCGACAATGAAGAAATAAAGAAAGAAAGAAATTCCAAATCACTTTGTGCGTATGGGTGGGATGTACCATGTACCAATTATCATACATTTTTTCTATAGGTATCATCAATTGGATTAACACATATTTTGTTAATTAATTTTACAAATTATATCAGTAACAAAGCAAACTAAGGTATTTAATTTAATATGGTTTTATTATGATCATAACAGTAGATCCAAAAACTAGTATTTTTAGTTACATTAGGTACATATTTTAAAATAAGCAAGGATGGTTGAATAAAAAAACATATCTGAAAAAAAGTACAAAAACAAAATTTAGGTACGCCGTATGACAAAGTAATCCAAATCATCATTTCCTCACACTATCAGTGATGAGAAAATGACGAATCATTTTATTAAATGCGATAATATTTTCCATTTGCTACATAAAATTGAGGAGCTTTATGCGTGTGGTATCCCTTAACTATTATATCTTTAGTATCATTAAATACAGCTAAGCCAGCTTTGCAGTTCCTACTATTAAAAGATGAACATCGCCAATGAACTAACTTCTTATTTCTACAAAATCTCTTGTGTATATACGTATAATCCTTGAATAAAATTTGAGGTTTGCCACATCTCGATGTTATGTATTGAATTCCTGGAATGAAATAGAAAAATTAAAACAACAAAAAAAAATTAAGATAGCATCGTCATCATCTTTGTTGCCTTTGTTAATTGGTGTCGATGCAAAATGTTTTTTTTTTATTCTGCTCGGTTAACTTGTCTGCCCTCTTTTGCTTCCATATCACTTCTTACATAATCCATCTTTTTTTTGGCTCTCTATCTTTAGCTTAAAAGAGGTTATTTAATAAAACAAAATTGAAACCATGCTAAAGAATAATTCTATTTTTATTTACTGGCCACTGCAATTATTATAATTACACACACACACAATACAAAAAAAATACAACTTACATTTAAGCCTCATTATCATCATCATCATTTCAGCCAAAAGACTCCACTATTGTACATAGGCCTCCCGCAAGTGCCGCCACAATGAACGGTCCTGTGCGTCTCGCATCATTTAAGCCTCATTTTACACTTGAATAAACAAATAATTAAGTAACTATTTAGGTTTTCTAATTCTAGACCATACGCAAAATACGCGCCTTAGTCGTGGAGTTGCGGATAACAGCCCGTTTCACGTAGATATTATCTTCTAGACCATGGATAAATTCAGCCAAATTATTGTGCTGACAGAATGACGTTTTAGTTTACCTAGAAATACGAATATATTCTCCATTACATACAACAAACTGCGGAGCTTCGTGATTATGGCAGCCTGTTACTACAACTTCTCTGGACAGATTGTCTACGACTAAACGGGCTTTACAATTCTTGTAAACAGATGACGAACAGCGCCAATGTACAAATTTTTTCTTCTTACAAATTCTCGCAAACGAATATGTGTAGCTATCATAAAGAACTTGTTCCTTGCCGGCTCTGGATTTTATGTATTGTATGCCTGAAATTAGATGAGTAATTATGAGTCTCATATATTCACTTACTATACTTACAATCTTTTTACAAACTTTTATTTAGTTTCATCTGTCCCGATGTTTGTCAGTAATCAAATCTTGCAAAATAAATTTGACCCACTTCCCAGTTACGGATTGAGCTGTAATTTTGCATGCATGTGTAAATCAGATGACAATGCAAAATTATTATGACATGAAGCAGATCTGATGATGGAACCGGAAGGTATAGGAATTTGGTAGTTAAACGACACAACCCCATCGAGTTTGGGCTCGTATGATTCGTCTTGACGAGTATTAATTATATAGGTATACCAAGCTATAAAAGCTTGTTATGAAAAAAATATTTTCATTAGAAGCTTGTTTTAAAACCTTACCCCACATTACGAATTACTCCTGTGTAATGATTGTGGGTACGTTCACAAAGATGTAAACTCACTTACTCAGGATGCCTAGAACTGGAACAACTACCTGCAGGTAACTTGTATGTATGTACCATCGCGGTCATTTCTGCCTGATCACTTAACCAAAATTTTCGCTTGAATCCTGCGGCGCGGCGCCAAACCAAACCCTTTAAAGTTTTCGTTTCGAGTGCAAGCAAAAATGAACTTAGCGGTGGTCAGGCGGAATTGTCTTTGATGGTAAATGAATTGAGATTTTGAAATTGAAAACATTTCATTAAAATTATGTTTTACATCAAGTTATATTTTTGAATAATTGAAACAAGATAAATCGATTATATTGTTTAATAGCATTATTTTCGTATAGGTTTCCTACTGTGTTTCCTAATGTGAATGTGAGAACACTGTATAATCCACAAACACTTAGATAACTTTCTATTACGACTTACTTTTTTTATTTTATTATGATTAATTTTGTGCTTTTGTGTACAGTGTTGGCTGGTCTACACTGTTCTTACATAAATCAATGAATATTGTAATAAACACATTTTTTAAAAGAGTAACCATGGAGTTTCTTGCCGGTTCTTCTCCATAGGAAACGACCAATTTGGAACCGTGCACTAGCTTCTGACGTTTTATAAGTGCCCATGTAGGCCTATGTGAAATAAAATATTTTGACTTTGACTTTGACTTTACTAAGCAATGTAAATAAAGATTAAAAACCGAAAAAAAAATTACAAACAAAAGACAAAATAATTTAAAAATCGAAACTGAACAGACTTGGCAAATTTGTGCATACTTTGTTTAAATCATAGGTATTAAATCTGATGAACTTTGACCACATAGAGCAATTGAAAGAACAGGAGGGTTTTAGTCAGTAAATACTTTTTTCCTCTCGCTCGAATCAGAGCGTGAGAAGTCTTAATTTTCCACGTAACATAGAGGTATTGAAATTGATAGATTAAAGTTGGTAGTAAGATAATGCCAAGACACACTATAGACTTTTTTTTTAGGTGGTAAATAATCCAATGACTGACTGATGAATGATGATGAATGATTGACTGGCCTGTTGGTCTAGTGGTTAGTGGCCCTGACTGCTAAGCCAGAGGTCGTGGGTTCGATTCCCACCCAGGACAAATGTTTATGTGATGAGCATGATCATTTGTTCTGTGTCTGGGTGTAATTTATCTATATATGTATGTATTTAGAAATATATAAGTATGTTTATCAGTTGTCTAGTACCCATTTTAATATTATTATTATTATTTATTATTAATGACTTCTCCAGCTCTATGCCGGAGCAGGAGGGTGTGTCAGACTTTACTGAATAAAATCCACCTGTGTTCCTAAAGGCAGTTTGCGTTTCTAGACCGCTGGTTTCTCTTTCGGAAATCAACCCATGGTCCCAGTAGGTTTCATTATTAAGTGATTTGGAAGATAACACCTTTGCCTTTAATGCAGGGTTATTTGTAAAACACTGGCAACCTCTCAGGACTATGTTACTAACATCATAAACAACTACTTTTGTTCGAATTTTTTATTTATCATATTTTAGTTTATCAGAATTTCAAACAAAAATTAAAGTATTTAAATTGAACGTTCTAAATATTAAGAAGTCTATGCGAAGTAAGCGATAGTACAATAGCTGAGGGGAGCGGGTTTAGCGCAGCGGGGGTGGTCGATGCACTTGTTTCGCGTCATACAGACGTAGGTAGACAGAACAACGAAATCTTAAAAGTTTATTTTTGGTAAATGAACCATAATTTTCTTGTAAAAAGTCATAGAAAGAAAGTTGTTGTTTTTTTTGATTAGTTGTTATTAATAGTCCTGCAAGGTTGTTGGTGTTTTACGAATAACCTATGTTTATCCATGTGAGAACTTAATATACAGAACTTAGGAACTACTTTTATTTGCAGAACCGTTATAAGGAAGAACTTGACTATATTTAACATTTATATTTCGTTTTGGATTACTTTTTTCTTATTAATTTTAAAATTAATATATTAATAAATGCAGTTATAGATTGGTACATTAAATTTCTTAAAATTAAAGGCGTTTACATAATTTTTAGTAGCTTTTACAAGTAGTATTTTATATAATTTTATTTGATTTTAGGTATTTTTTTCGCAATGTCATGTCAAGCTGCATAAATTTATCTACTTTCAATGTTAAACTTGACAATACTTTATTATTTTATTTTACCTGTAGTTTTAAAAATAATTATTATTTTTATATTCAGTGTCTTCTGTAGGACATCAACATCCCAATGAAATATTTACAACCATAATACATATCACAACAGAAATAGTATTGCGTTATGTGTATCGAAATACCAAGACTCAATTTCTGTCTGTCTGTCTCTTTTTTGCTATAAACGTTGATTTTTACAGCTCAGTAAAACACTGCAAAGCACTGCAAAAACTCACCGGCCTCCACTTTCAAAATTATTCCACAAAAACCAAGATTTATACTTGGCTTGAATAAGAAGAAAAATTATCTTTCCTTAGGCCAACGCACAAGTGTCCAAGGGTTCGTTGGCGATGGGAACGAACCCACAGGGGTGGACCTTCGTAAAATCCATTCTTAGTGAATGTCTACACCCGTTTTTATGTACTGTGCGTTCCAAATGAGAATAGGATCGGTTTTTTTGTGACGTCACGATTTACTGTCAAATCTAAGAAATTTGGTCAAAATTGAGGAACTTGGAGATGAGTAAAATTGAAGAACTGAATTCTGATTAAACGTTTTTCGTTAACAGTTCGTAAATAAATTAAATTTTTCGTAAAATAGTTAAAGTTTAAAAATTTCTTTCCTCGATTTGACAGTAAATCGTGACGTCACAACATGCAATCGATCCTATTCTCATTTGGAACGCATTGTATATAGAAGACATTAAGGATAAATTGCAAAGAGGAATGAACCTATATAATTTTTGTGACAATAAACTTTTTTTATTTTTTTATTATTGATGGGTTTGCGCTTGACCGCTATCTCACCTGATGGAAAGCGACGATGCGGTCTTAACTTATTATTATTAATGATTTAACTCAAAAACTACTGAACCGATTTTCGAAATTCTTTCACCAATAGAAAGCTACTTCATTACTGTATGACATAGGAATATATATATATTTCTTCACGAGGGCAAAACCGCTGACAAAAGCTAGTCTGTAATATAGAGGCAGTTATTACAGTTATTAAAGTGTGATTCTTGCATTTTACTTTTCCACTCTTTAGAATCATGTGAGTGTTCCCCTGTGAAGCTTACAACCTCCCTGTTGATCATCTTCACTCGGACTTGACATTTTTTGCTGATCCTTTTCGAACAGTACCAGGTGCAGTGACCAGAGAAGTTGACCCGGTTGGTTGAGTACGTGTGGTCTCCAATCTTCAGTAAGTAGCTTCCAGTGGGTAGAGGGATGAACTCGAATTCTGAAAAAAAAAACATAGATGAATAGTTCTGGAAATTACAGAGTATTTATATGATTTTACTAGTAACTTAGATTTAGGTAGGTGGATTGATGAGCTGGTGAGGGTCGACCGTTCGTTGTGGCGACACTTGGGAGAGGGGGTATGTCCAGCAGTAGACGTCTTTTGGTTAAAATGATGATGATGATGATGATGAATTGGATTTTAGCGAGCGCGAGGCGTTAAGGAATGAGGTTGCATATGATTTCATAGGGGAGAAGGAATATCTCAGTAAGCATTACGATTTTTTTTTCTGCCAGGAACAATGTTAAATTCGGAAAAATTTGATTAAATTAAGTAATTTTTTTTATTATTTATTTAATAAATCAAACGCAATTAAGTTCAAAATATGCATTTTGAACAAACTCACGAGACATTGGGGAAGGAAGGGGATTGGGCCAAATCTCACGATGGTTGGATCGAATGGATCATCGGTCTTCAAAGAAACTTAAAAAAAAAAATATAATTCAAAATCTTTTTATTTCGCGCCATAGGCCAACATGGACTTTAAAACGTCAGATGCTAGTGCAGAATTCCGATTGGTCGTTCACTATGCAGGATAATCGACATGAAACGCTTTTATGGCCATAGATATATGTCGTCACATTGTTTTATTAATAAAAAAAGACTTAAAATTAACTTTTTTCTTAACCTTTACATAGTAGGCAATAAATTTACATTATTTATTATTTAATTGGAAAAAAAAACTTATATAAAATAAAAAATATATTAAAAACCCTGACCCTGATGTGATATACCTAGATCTTAAACACTTAAAATGATTGTATAACCAACACAGTTGGTGTTAAGTAGTAAAACTATGATCACAAAATAGCTAAAAATCGGTAAAAACATAATATTCATCAAATTGAACGGAGAACTTTATCACCAGATGGAAAGCCACGATGCGATCGTCAATGGAGCGCGTTTATCTAGAAGTAACCTATTCACTCTTGACTTAAAAAATCCCGGGTTGTAGCCATCAGAAGATACAGATTCCGGCAAGGAACTACTCTGCTTACGCTACCCGCCCACGTCAGACTTTTTGTAGGACAGATAATCGGGCCGATTTTGTACATTTGTAACATTGTTCTGTATTTCTGGCCGACTTTTGTAGTACGTGTGCGTTGCACTATTGCTATGAGTGTTCTATTTTTCTCCTACAAAAAATCGGTCACCGATTATCGGACGTGGACGAGCAGCCTGAATGTGTTCTCATAACGTTTTGTGCGTATAGGTGGGATTCGTTTTGCGTCCGTCACGTGCGATGCGTTTGACATCAGTGATTGTGTTTACCAGTTTGTAGCACGATTTTGTTGTAATAAGTGACAAGTGAAACTTCGCAGGCAGTATGTTTCCTGTGTTTACAATACCAGCGTACGCGGGCACCCTTATTCCTTTTACAGTAATACATAAATCCGCCCCTTTCCATACTCCATTTGCTATCTGAAAAGATAAAAACACAGGAAATATTAGAACAGTATTTTTCATGTAAAATTTTGGACACCCTCACAGAAATATTTCATACTAGCTTTTGCCGGCGGCTTCGCCTGCGTACATAAAATATAGCCTATGTCACTTAGGAATAAAGCAGCTTTTTTATCAGTGAAAAAATTTTAGCAATCGGACCAATATTTCTAGAGATTACCTCCTATAAACAAAAAAAAAACTTTACCTCTTTATTTTATTAGTGAAGAAAAACTGCAAAAAAAAATATTTACTTGTTGAATTTAATTAATAAAAAAGTTTCGTTGATATTTTTTTTTGTTAAATTAAAGCTACTGTTAGACAATGCTTACATTTAAGATTAATATTTATTAAGTATCCTTATTTTTTTCTAGGCACAAAGAGAAAATTCAAAATGGCAGCTAAATTATTACCAATTCCTAATCAGTTATTAAAAAAGCTGCTATAAAGAAGCATATGAAAATGATAATATTTTTATTTTTAATTCTATAAATACTTTTTTATTGCTCAAAGTTTTTATAAGGTTTAGAAAAGCTTATATTATATAATTCTAGGAGTGAACAAGACTTCAAGCTTGTTATAATTCATCACGCCTTCTCCTATGGAGATAGACCAAACGCCTGCTATGATATTTAATACTCATTTTGCTTTGTTAATACTCGTAACTAATATACAATAAAGAGTATATCCATCTTTCCAATATACACAAGGTTACCTTCCTTTACTTCTTTTATATGTATTTACAAAAAACTTGTCATAACTGGGTCGCGGGAATCCGATAGATGCGTGACGCACAGGACCGGTCGTTGTGGCGACGCTTGGGGGAGGCCTATGTCCAACAGTGGACGTCTTTCGGCTGATATGATGATGACGATGATGTCATAACTTTTATTCCTAAATTGGACTGAATTCTTTGGCAATATCTCAGTCTTACTGCTTTCAGCTTTCAAATTCCACCTCAATAACTCCGCCTCTTTTACAAGACAAGACAAGATTCATTAATTCATGAATCCCCAAGCGACCACCGGTGGCCGCGCATCTATTGTCTTACTATTGTGTCTCTAATTGACGGTATCTGAAGGGCTAAGAAGACTCATAGACAAGATTCTAAATTGAGGATTTAAAGTTGAAAAATAAAAGTAGAGCGTGATAAATTCAAATCCTCGATTACAAAAAAAGGGATCTTTAAGACTTGTATCTACACTTACGCATCTAATATTGCTTAATAATAATATATTATATTTTTTTTATTAAAAAAAAAAACGTTGCCTCACACTATAAATTACTACTAAATCATAGATGCTATCAAAAACATGTAAACTCACATAATATACAAGACTCGCGCAATCTGGAATCACAATCTATAGGCCATACAAATATTTTTCTCCGTGCCGAAATCAAATCCGCGACATACAGCGCAGAACACAAACGCTCTTCAAGTGCACCACACGTTTCTTACTCAACTTTAACAAACTTATTCTGATAAATATAATACTTATAAGGGGGGTGTGTGTGATCTAAATTTACAAATTCTATAGCATTTTCGCTGTTTAAGATAAGTCGAGCTCGACAACCCTTGCTGTGATGTGTTGAACACCGCCAATGGGTAGTCCCTTTCATTTGAAACGTCTTGATATAACTGTAAGTGTAGTCCTGGTAAAGAGCTAGTATCTTCCCATATCGTGATTGTATGAATTTCACTGAAAATTAAATGTTTTTAATTTTGATCTTACCTGATCAATCACGCTGTATACGGCACAATGCACATGCTTACAATGTCTATTGAAAATGAAGCAACATCCAAAGTTATATTAAATGCAAGTGCGAATAAAAAAGCGAAATAAATATTGATAAAGTAGTAGAACAATGATGGGGACGAAGGGTTCTGGAGTGGGAACCACGTAACAGAAGACGTAGCGTTGAAGGTAGACTGGTGACCTAGTAGGGGTCGCCGGAAACCGATGGATGCAACACACAGGACCAGTCGTTATGGGGAGGCTGATGTCCTTTGGCTGACATCATGATGATGAATGAAACAACATTTTAATTTGTAAATATTATTTTTATTTAAAAATATAAACTTACAAACACACTTATATATATTATATATTATGCTTAATTTTAACTTAAGCTGGTCATCAATGATCCTCTTGGCTTGCTTTTCAATTTACCCAAACGCATCTAGCTGGTATCTGGCAGATCTGGCTAATGAGCTAGTGCGCTTCACCATCAACGATTGCATCACTGCTTACCATCAGGTGGGATCGCAGTCAAGCACTAGTGTATATTCATTAAAAGAAAAAAGAAAGATCTGTCCCAAAAATGAGAGTATAGTACTCTATAGTCTATCTATACACAATCGATCTTACGATTCATATAGTTTGAGCTGCTTTTCAGGCGTGAAGTTTATCTCATCTTTGCTAAGACAACCAACTTTTTTGCAAAGTCGAATAATTGAATATGGAGAAATAAAAGATTTATTATTTTACTACTCTTTAATACTTCGACTATATCAATAACTGTTTATTGAATTAAAATAAATTAAACACTAGCATACTAGCCATATTCTTTTTTAACCCTTCAGATACCGTCAATTAGAAACACAATAGTAAGACAATAGATGCGCGGCCACCGGTGGTCGCTTGGGGATTCATGAATTAAAGGGGGAACTACATTAGACCAATGCACACGTGGGCCTCGCCTAATTTGTACGTAGCGGCACGTCATGTGGCGTGGCGTAGCGTGGGATAAATAGACGCCTACTTACCATATAAAATGTATGAAGACCGACGCGCCCAGATCGGCGTACGTGACCCACGTGTACCCAATGTAGTTCTACTTTAATACTTGCCACGCAAGATGGCGTTATTATATATATATTTGTCAACGCCTTTCAGTTCACAATTTTGCATCTTCTTGCCTGTATATGTACAAAGCTAATAAACGGCTTTTAGGGCTACATTTCACCGAGATACCAACAATATGTATGTAGCTCTATAGAGAGTTACTCACCTGGTGTCCGTTTGATTGCGCAACCAATTAGGTGGCGCGACCAGCTCGGACGTGTGGCAACTCTGGTGTCTGTATGGTGTCTAGTTTGGTAGCTTAGCGCTATATTTCACCGGAACACCATGGCGGCGCAACGGGTCGCACCGCCGTGGTGTCCCGGTGAAATAAAGTCCTTATCGTCAAGAAAATGTTCCTGTTTACAAAAATAAAGGTCACAGTCTCCAAGAATCAACGAGAGCTATATCAGACTGAGGCGGGTGATTATGTTCATACTGTCCAAATATGATACCGCCTTTGTTGAATAGCACTCTTGAGTGGCATCCTACACCGTTGTGTGAGAAGCACCGCCACTCTCCAACACCAGTCTTCAGGGATTTCTTAATCTGGTAATATGCATATTTATTTATTACCAATAACGGTTTACCATCTTGTGACATTACAATATTGTAACCTAGAACAAAAGAAATGGTATCAGCGAACGGTTTAATAGGAAGTAGGTTGATTAAAACCTTCACCATATTGAGGACAATTTACCTACATATTTACTGTATGAACTTTAAAAGAGACTTTGCCTGAGTTTCTTTTCGGCGTTTCTTTACTTAGAGTTAGCTAGGAAATACCGGCCTCATCTAGTTTAAGCTGACGAAAAAAAAAAGTCAAGTAAAAGTGTTTTTTAAAACCTATTTGTAAAAAAAATATTTAAATGAATAAATACAATTCTTTTTTTAATAAAATTCAATATCAACCAAAGGTGCTTATTTTTTTTTATTCAATGATTATGAGTAAAGCCACAGCTAAATTATTATGGTGGGAAATCATCTGTTGACTTCTCTCGCTCTTGGGCGGAGTGGGACGGCATGTCTTTTATTGACTAAAATCTACTCCTGTTCATTCTTCGCCTGCGTTCCAGTACTCCGTGGTTCACTTTCACTTTCTTGTTTCTCAGTTGTTGTTTATGATGTTCTTAACTAGCACCTGATTTTTAGTTCCTATATGTAGTCATAGATGTCGCTACAAATCAATAAATAGACTATGATAAGGGGTGGTTTTAAATAAAAATAAACAATAATCAAAATATATTGCAGTATTCTTTTATTTTCATTATTTTAGATTAAAATAAAAAAACACACTCATAATTATTTAAAAACCCAATCAATTTCAAAATAAATAATTTAACAAACGAAAATCAACTATAATAAATTATAATACCTACACGACACGACACAAAACGACACGCTTTTCTTTACAGAGTTATAATTTCCATGGTTTCCTTGGCGAATGGTTGTGTTTATTTATTTATTTATTACGGCACTCCAACGAATAGTCCGCCAAAACATTTACAAAAGAATAATCGTATCAATTAACAATTATCACAGCGAATTCTTCACTTAAAGGTGTGCACAGCATTTACAGAATTTGGTAAACTAATATTATTGTATTTTGAATAAATCGATCATTCACATTTAAGAAATAATAACAAGGTACGACACGATAACAAAGAAAAAAGAATCAATAAAATACGGAAGAAAGAATTATTGTAGAACAATCCATTAAATAAATTATGTCAGATTGCATTAAAATTCAGTAATAAATTATATCAGAATAAATTAAAGTACATTAGAATACATTAAAATACACAAAATTACATTGAAATACACAAAAAATTACATTAAAATACGCAAAATTACATTAAAATACACAAAATTTTATTAAATTACAATACATTAAATTGCAATAAATTATACTAAATTGAATAGGTGAGTAATATAATGTCTTGTCAATGATATACGAGTTGGTGTATTATGTGTTGGTGTATGATGTTCGTAATTTCCCTATACAATATAGTCTTAACAAACCAAAAACAACTATAATTGTTATACACGACACACCACGAGTAGTCACGACATGGCACAACACGACACGACACGAAACGACACGCCTTTCTTTACAGATTTTATAATATCAATGGTTTACATAGTTTATAACCCCTTGGCGAATGGTTGTGTTCGTAATTTCCATATACAATATCTCCTTTATCTTCGATAATCACTTTGGCGTTGCATCCCTTGCCATTATGAGAAGAACATTTCCAGTGGTCTAGTCCAGTCTTTGTTGTTTTAAGATGACAATAAGTATAATCATTAATCACAAGCAAGTTTTTGCCTGAGCGAGACTTCATGAAAGTGTAACCTTAAACAAATAAAAAATTAAACATAATATTGTGGAAAAAGTTCAGTTATTATTTCTATAATTGATGACTACCAAGTGAGGTTTTGTGCCTTAGGTACCTGGTTCGAAGTCCCAGCGACAGTCGGCAGGCACGTTCCGATGACCGTGAAAGCACATGGCCTAGGACTTGTGCAGTGCCACTTCGAGTCCCAACTCCTGGATCTTCTCAACGACTGTCGCAACCCCGCGTGTCGCTAGTTCGGCCGCTTGGTGCGACTCTCCCTGAGCCAGAACCAGCGTTGCGTCTGCGTAATAAACCACGCTGATCTTGTCGGGGAGATCGCCGCGTAACACGTGGTCGTATACGATGTTCCACAAGGGTGGCCCTAGTACCGACTCCTGTGGAACACCGCACGACATCTCTCACCGTTTCGACTCTCCCTCGTGACCAGGTAGATGATGAACCTGTCCTTCAGGTAGGCCTCGATCACAAGACGGAGGTAGTGGGGTCCCCGGTGATACCGGAGTGCCCTCCTAATGCTACTCCAGGGCAGGAAGTTGAAGGCGTTGAAAAAAATAAGGTCGATAAAAAAAAATAGGGTCTGCCTCGGAACACGCGCATGATGGCGTCTACTGTAGAGCGGAAGCCAAATTGGCTGTCCGCGAGATTCGGCCCCACTCGCTCCTAATGCGCGACAAGGCGGTCTGCAATAACCCTGTCAAACAGCTTGCCCACCTTTTTTTTTCGGTGAGTGGGTATCAGTGGTTCAAAAATCATCTTATGACAACCCCCGCTCTTGAGCGGAGCGGGAGATAGTATCAGACTCTTACTGACTAAAAACCCACCCCGTTCCTTTCCTCGCCGGCTGTCCGTTCCTCGCGGGCCCAGTGCATGTTGGTGGATGTCACATAACTTCGATTTTTTGGTTCTAGGACATGCCGGTTTCCTCACGATGTTTTCCTTTACCGTTTTGAGAGCAGTCGTGATGAAATAAATTACACAAAGTAATACGCCTGGCTGGGTTCGAACCCACGACCTACAACTCATAAGTCGGAGCCGTTACTACTTGGCCATCACTGCTCTCAATAGGAAGTAGGTTGATTAAAACCTTCACCATATTGAGGACTATTACCAACATATTTACTGTATGGACTTTAAAAGAGACTTTGCCTGAGTTTAGTTTCGGTGTTTCTTTACTTAGAGTCAGCTAGGAAACATCAGCCTCATCTAGTTTAAGCTGACGAAATAAAAAACAAGTAAAAGTGTTTTTTAAAACCTATTTGTGAAAAAAAGATTTAAATGAATAAATACTCTTTTTTTTAATAAAAATCAATATCAACTAAAGGTGCTTATTTTTTTTTATTCAAAGATTATGAGTAAATCCACAGCTAAATTATTATGGTGGAAAATCATCCATTGACTTCTCTCGCTCTTGGGCGGAGTGGGAATGAAACTGTCTGGAAACATGGAATCTGGAAATGTTGTTTCTTTAACTGACTACAATCTACTCCTGTTCATTCTTCGCCTGCGTTCCAGGCCTCCGTGGTTCACTTTCACTTTCTTGTTTCTCAGTTGTTGTTTATGATGTTCTTAACTATATATATATGTAGTCATAGATGTCGCTACAAATCAAGAAATAGACTATGATAGGAGGCGGATTTAAATAAAGATAAAAAATAATCAAAAATATTGCAGTATTCTTTTATTTTCATTTTTAAATTATTATTTTAGATTAAAATTAAAAAAAAAACATTTCCTACTAATAAGTAAATAAAAACCCAATTTAACAAATCATCTATAATAAATTGTTATACCTACACGACACGATACGAAACGACACGCCTTTCTTTACAGAGTTATAATTTCCATGATTCCCTTGGATTCGCCAAGGGAACCATTGGAAAAACCAGGTTGTGTTTATTTATGTATTTATTACGGCACTCCAACGAATATTTCGTTAAAACATTTACAAAAGAATAATCGTATCATTTAACTATTATAACAGCGAAATCTTCACTTAAAATTGTGCACAGCACTTAAACTAATTAATGTACTTTGAATAAATCGATCATTCACATTTAAGAAATAATAACAAGGTACCACACGATAACAAAGAATAAACAAAATACGGAAGAAAGAATTATTGTAGAGCAATCAATTAAATAAATTATGTCAGAATAAATTAATTACATTAGAATACATTAAAATACACAAAATTACATTGAAATACACAAAAAATTACATTAAAATACGCAAAATTACATTAAAATATACAAAATTTTACTAAATTACATTACATTAAATTGCAATAAATTACACTAAATTGAATAGGTGAGGAATATAATGTCTTGTCAATGATATACGAGCTGGTGTATTATGTGTTGGTGTATGGTGTTCGTAATTTCCCTATACAATATAGTCTTAACAAACCAAAAACAACTATAATTGTTATACACGACATACCACGAGTAGTCACGACATGGCACAATACGACACGACACGAAACGACACGCCTTTCTTTACAGATTTTATAATATCAATGGTTTACAGAGTTTATAACCCCTTGGCGAATGGTTGTGTTCGTAATTTCCATATACAATATCGCCTTTATCTTCAATAATCACTTTGGCTTTGCATCCTTTGCCATTATGAGAAGAACATTTCCAATGGTCGAGTCCAGTCTTTGTTGTCATCTTAAGACAATAAGTATAATCATTAATCACAAGCAAGTTTTTGCCTGAGCGAGACTTCATGAAAGTGTAACCTTAAACAAATAAAAAATTAAACATAATAATGTGGAAAAAAGTTCAGTCATTATTTCTATGAT
This sequence comes from Mythimna lalbum, assembly GCA_949319445.1. Lineage (NCBI taxonomy): Eukaryota > Metazoa > Arthropoda > Insecta > Lepidoptera > Noctuidae > Mythimna > Mythimna lalbum. The sequence goes on along the minus strand of OX439356.1, from coordinate 17,826,392 downwards.
TGATGACTACCAAGTGAGGTTTTGTGTCTTAGGTACCTGGTGAAGCAGATTTTTTTTTCAGGCAATAAATCAAAACAGTAGTGCTGTGCTGGTTCTGCCACCGTGACTGTAGGTCTTAGATGACCTCAAGTAGAGGAAATTTAATAACCTTGTTGGCAATCATAGTTTCGATATACATAGTATTTTGGAATTGTTGACTAAAGACATATTTATTCTCAAAAATTACAATAAAAACTTCAAAATAGCTTCAAATTCATTATGTATTCAGTACTTACTGGTATAGATAAAATAAATAATACACCTTAACTAAATCTACTAATAACTTGATTGCCACAGCTTTGCTACGTTAGCCTGACTGCGTTAAACTTATAGAGTGGCTACATTAGTATGTTCGCAGTTTAGCTTAGCTTGGAAATCATCCAATGACTTTTCCCGCTCTGAGTGGAACGAGAGGGCATGTCAGACTTTTACTGTCTAAAACCACACCTGTTTCCTTCAGTTGCCCTTTGCGTACTAGGGCTACGGGTTTCCTTTTCAGAAATTCCCCGCGGTCCTAGCTAGTGAGCATCGACCCTACTGGGTCCCTACGGTTTGCTGACATTTCTTTGAGGGCCGCATGGGTCACTACGCGCTGTTGACGACTGGGCTCGGTCCGGTTGATTACCGGACGGCTGGACGGCGGGATACCCATTGCTCGACGTCCGCTTTTTTTTTCGGTGGGCAAAAATCATCTTATGACAACCCCCGCTCTTAGGTGGAGCGGGAGATAGTATCTGACTCTTAATGACTAAAAACCCACACCGTTCCTTCTGGCCTCTTCTGACGGGGTACGAGCTTCCTTTTGGATAACTCTGACCCCAGTAGGCGTCGACCCAGCTGGTCCCCTCCTTTAGGCGCGCGGGAACAGTGCGCGCCATCAGCTTGTCCACCTCGTCTAGCAGCATGATGGGCTGGTATGCGGACTTTTTGCTGTACCTTAGCTGCGATAGCCTCAATGCGGCTACAACGTTGCAGCTGCTTGTTTGCATCAGCCTGAAGTTCCAATTTTGCACGTGAACTATAAGCTTTGAGCTGCTTCTTAGTAGGAGGATGGTTATGTATGAAGTTGCCAGTTATTTTATTCTTGTCAATTAGCACGACTCTTCCTTTACATCCCTTGTTATTATGAGTGGAACATCGCCAGTGAGCTGTGCCATTTTTCCCTGCTTGTCTATGATGAGAATATGTGTACATATTAAAAAGCACCAGCTTCTTGCCTGATCGAGACTTTATAAATGTGTATCCTTAAACAAAAAAAATATATGTATATTGATCAGTTGGAATTAAACTTATCATGGTAAGAACTATTTTTTTTTATTGTTATTGATAGGCTCGCGTTTGAGCACCATCTCACCTGATGGTATGCGATGATGTGGCCGACGATGAAGCACGCTTGCCTAGAAGTAACTTATTCACTCTTGACTTAAATACCCCCAAGTTGTAGCTATCTGATTATGTTTCATATTTTGTATTTTGTATCATGGGTAAAACCTACCCATGATACGAAATACAAACGAAATTATATATGTATAACTAGCTTTTTCCTGCAACTTCGTCCGCTGCTATAAAAAGCCTATGTTACTCAAGAATAAAGCTGCTTTCTATTATTGCTACAATTTTTACAATCGGACCAACAGTCCCAGATAATTCTTTGGAGGTAGGCGGAACAGTGAGTAAAGTCCCACATACCTCCGTTGAAAAGGCAGGATCCACCGACCAGACAGGTGTTATAGTCTGGTGGGCGACTGCCCGATAGCTGATGTCGGGCTGTCGTATATGTTCAAATCGCGCGGAGAACTTTGATTGCGCGATGAAGGATTTTGTATTTTCTTCATAGTCTTATGTGGCGTCATAGATGTCGCTACATCACTCCCCTCCGGAGATCGGAGATCGATGGTTCTTGCTGCGTGCCAGGCCAGTGGTAGGTTGGTTCCAGTGAGTCGGAATCGATGCCGCTACAATACCTGCTACAAACAAAGAAACAAAGAAACAAAAAAAAACCAAACTTGGCCTCTTTATTTTATTCGTGTAGATTTCACATTCTATCATATAAAGGGTTATTTGTAAAACACTAGAAACCTCTCAGGAATAGTCCTGAGAGTGTGTGAGTGTGGATGTGTGTGTTTATTATGTTCTTAACATAGGTTAAGAACATAATAAACAACAACTTTTGTTCTATGTTTTAAAAAAACAAACATACAGGTTCATCACATTTTCATACAAAAATAACAATATTTAAATTAAATGTTTTAAACGTTAAGAAGCAAGCGATAGTACAATAGCGGAGGGGAGAGGGATCGCGCGGGAGACATAGATAGGTACCTACCTACTCAAACAGCAAAATAAAAAGTTGAAATGTGTTAGATATCCACATCATCGCTTACCATCAGGTGAGATAGTGGTCAAACGTGAGCCTATACATTAAAAAAAAAAGATAGAATAACGAAATCTTAAAGGTCTGTTTTTGGCAAATGGATTATGTTTTGTAAAGTCATAGGACAAAAGTTGTTGTTTATGATGTTAGTAATACAGTCCTACAAGGTTGTTAGTGTTTTACAACCCTGTATATTTAATAATAATAATAATTAATCTTTATTTATACAGATTAATTACTTGACTTAAGTACTAGGTGTGTATATAAATTACAGCTTTAAAGGTCACACAGATTGAGTAAACCCTGGCTCTCAAACTAGGAGATCCTGTGCCTTGGGAGTCAGTGTTCTGCTGTCACTATGGCACCAGTAGAACCTTTTAATTAAAAAGTGTGTTACATTATACAAATTTTGACTATAAAATATTGGAGAATACAAAAAAGTTACTGTAGAATATAATTAAGTTAGGTTTAGTTAATATTATTAAATTAAATTAGGATTATTTAAGTAAATCTGTTTGATTTTAAGAGTGTGTATGTGTAGTTGTATGTGTGGACATGAGAGTGAGGGTATGTATGAAGTGAGTTAGTGTATGTAGGGATGTGTGTGATTAGATTTAGTGACTATTATTTTATTAATCCTATTAGCATAATAAAGAGTTGGAACGCTAGCATTTAAATGTTAGATACATTATTTATTTAATATACTATACTAAAAATCGAAATTTTCTCCGGAATCCGATTAAAATTATCCAATCCGAGCCTGAAATGGGGTTTTCTGGCTCATTTGTAGATTTACAAAATATTTTTCATCTCTTTTTTCTTAGCACAACTTTTTCTTTTTTCTTCCCGCCATATTTTCCTTTGTTGTGCGGCTTGTTCTGATGACATTTCCGTAATTCTCTTTTTTGTTAATTTCCGTCGAACTAAGCTTCTTTTACACTGGGCGGCAAATTCATCCGGACGTTCAGTTTTTAATCTCTCTCTGTATTTTTTAGTTCTTTCCGCACCAGTAAGCGGCATTGCAATACCTAAAAGTGTTCAAAGTTAAAGTCAAAGTCAAAATATTTTATTTTACATAGGCCTACATGGGCACTTTTAAAACGTCAAAAGCTAGTGCACGGTTCCAAATTGTTAAATATTACTACAGATCCTGTCGCTGTTCGACCGTCCGGTAACTGTCCGGACCGAGCCGAGGTCGACGCCACGCATTGTTTCCGCGCGCCTCAAGGAGCTGTCAGCAACAGCAGGGGCCCAAATGGGTCGAAGCCTACTGGGTCCAGGGTTAGTTCGAAAGATAGCTCAGCCTACTAGAACAGGAGTGGGTTTTTAGTCAATAAAAGTCTGACACTATCTCCCGCTCCACCCAAGAGCGGGCTATGTTGCCACCGGGGAAAAAAACAACAGATTCTGACAGTCTTCTTCTTTTCGCGTAGGCATAATGAAGTCCTATACTATCTAGACTTTGTTTCGATATTGTAGTTGTCTGATTAGGCGTCAAAATGCATCGGGCAGGCAGACTTACAACATTTATAAAACCTCTTTTTTGCTTGGAAGTAAGGAACGACTTCAAACGAACTTTTTACGACTATTATACCTACTATGAGATAAAATTACACATTCATTTAATAATTTTATTTATTTATTTTCCTTTATTTTCCAACCAACAATTGTTACACCATAAAGTTTTTAAATACTTATCTATCATAATCTAAGGTTAGTGTAACAATTTTTTACAAGTTAGCACCGCATACCCTATAAACATATTAGGTGTTACAGAAAAAAAAATCTAACTAACTAAAACTAAAATTTTTAAATTAACAATATTTGATAGAATATATTTGTAAGACTAACATAAACATAAGTAGGATGAGTGATAACCTACAAAGCAAAAACACACAAAAAATAAAAACAGAAAAAAAAATCAAATGTCATCAATAGCTGTTCTAAGAAACATGGCATTTGAGTCTAATAATATATTTATTCATAGCTATATTTGGTAAAATAGTTACATAAAATCATAATCTGGCAACTAAGGCCCATAAACAAAATACAACAATAGGTAATCTTACAAAATAATATAAATAAAAAAAATAGTTTTAATATGTATTAGACATATTAAAAAAAACTTAACAACTACTATTATTAAACTATTGCACACGAAGTGACGGCGTCGTGTTCCGCTGAGAGGTCGGTATCCTTTCACGAAATTGTTACACGACGCCCTTCGGCCAAAACTCTAAAAACCTAGGTTGTAGCTATTAGGAATTCTACACCTTAGCTGTACACACAATGAATGTGTTCCCAAAAACAAAGCTGCCTTGAATCGTCATCTATCGTGATCTTGAACCTTTTCTAAAAACCAGTTTATTGATGGTTTTTCAACTACCTTGGGTATATTAGAGGTATAATGGTGCGTACAGACTATATAACATAACATGTTACACAACATTGCTATATAACATGTTTCAGATAATACACTGAATGTTATAAAACATGTTATAATAACATGTTGTTGATATGTACAACAATGTTATATACGGATAGCACTGAAAAACAACAAACGACAATGGTTATATAACATTGTATTTCATTAATGTGTACAGTATTGTTTTATGTCGCAATGTTGAATAACAAGGTTACATAATGTGGACATGTTATAAAACAGTTATATAATATGTTACATGGTCTGTACGCACCGTTAGGAAAAAGTCCATGCACTTTATTTTAAGTTTATATAGCACCTTGTATTGTCAAAGTTGGATAAACTTCCCTCCAACAAAGCAATATTCCGAAGGTGGATGTGTGTGTTCTAAATTCGCGTATTGCATGTTCGCTGTTACAAACTAATCTTGCGTTGCAACGTTTACGGTAGTGTGAAGAACATCGCCAACCACTGGTACCTTTCTTCTTACACTGACGGTACTGGCTATACGTGTAGCTTTTAAGCAGAATCATTTGTTTTCCTGAACGCGATTCTACTAACTCATAATCTGAAAGCATTAAAAATATTTATTAATTACAATATTGTTTCAATGAAAATCACTCACAAGATAAAGCGCCTGGCTGGGATTGAACCCGCAACCTACAACTCCTAAGCCGGGGCCGTTACCACTCGGCCACTACTGCTACCTATGTACCTGTACCTGAAGTAGGAGAAAAAATTTTAGCAATCGGACCAGTACCTCCAGAGATTACCTTCTACGAACAAAAAAATAAACTTTATTCTACTATATTATTATATATTCTTTATTGTACACCACATATACAAAACAACTTTATTTAAACATTATTAAAAGTAAGTGTACAATGGGTGGTCTTATCGCACAGGGCAATTTCTTCCAGACAACCTTTGGATGGGCTGAAAGAAAGGAGAAAGATTTAGGGCTGTCAGTGTACAACATCAAAAATAATACTGATGAGAAATAACAACACAAATACTAACATACATTACAAAATATTCTAATAAATATCAAATATGTAATACCTTTACCTCTTTATTATATTAGTGTAGATTCTTCAAGATCTATCTACCAATCCAAAAAGCTCAAACATGTTAGGGTTATCGATGGCCACCTTCCGGTTCCATCATTAGAACAGCTTCATGTAATAATTTTGCATGGTCATCTGATTTACACCTTTGATGTTGCCAGTGTTTTCATGCAGATTTTTTTATCGCGATAAAACAATAAGTCCCATAATAAAAGTAGTGATAAATAGTCATTTATTTTTGTATTTTTACTCCACATTGTAGATTCCTTCCACCCCTCCTCCCCACCTGGGACTTTCCATATCCCACGGTTTCTCGGCGAAAAATTTAATTCTAATTTTATTTTCTTGGTTCTATTAAAATAAAAGATCAATACAAGAATAATCAACACGACGTATATTTTAATACCAATAATTGACAAAAATGTAATATTGTTGGAAACTTGCAAATTATGACAATTTAACATATTTCCCATTAAGAATAAAATGTTCTGGCGGTGGATGAGTATGTTGACTATTGACAGAAAAAATGTTTTTATAACTGTCAAGTACGAGTCTAGCTTTGCATCTTTTTCTGTTGTGCGCCGGACACCTCCAATTTTGAGTCCCTCTCTTTCCGGCATGATAAAGAGTAAAATTGTAACCTTTATACAACAAAAACTCCTTTCCTGATTGAGTGTTTACTAGTCTGTATTCTGAAACAAACTTTAAAAAATTAAAACAATTTACACGCGAGTTCAGGTGGATGTAAAGAAAAATTCGAAATTTGAATTTTCAAAATTCGAAATTTGAATTTTCAAAATTCGAAGAATACCAAACATAAGTTTGTATTAAAATTGGATATTTTCGATTGGCTAATGCTTTCGTGAAGCCAGAAAAAATAAGAAGAGTTGACACATTCTCATTTCAAAATTCTCAAACTGTACCACAATCCAGTAATTGATGCTTAAAATTAAGTACATTGTCGACCCCATATTACGTTATTAGCCTATGATAGCTTAGTTAGACAATGTGACATTCTACCAGCAACAACGGTTGCCAAGAAGATGACCATAATCGTCAATATCGTTTCAGCCGAAACACATCCACAGTTGGACATGATTTGTCATCACAACGACCAGTCCTGTGCGTGTCATATCCATCGAATTCCCGTGACCATTACCAGTACATCGGTCCACTTTGTAGGAGGACTTCAAACGCAGCATTTTCCGGAACATAGTCTGGTCACCATCTAATAGGACTACTGTGCGGAGGGAAAATATAGATTAATTTAAAATTGTTTTGCAATCAGAGAAGAAAATAACAAAAAGAAAATGAAAAACTTTGGAAAGTTATTTTAGTAATATTTATTTAATACATTTTTTCGAATGCAAACTACGGGCCATCTTAATTTAACCAATAAAAAAAAATAGCAGGCCGTAACACTGTCTTGAATGAATAATCAATGAATGAGACGGTTCATGACAAAGCTTTTAAAAATTAATCTCTATAAAATACTTGCAAGTAACAGTTAACGTGAATAAATAACAACCTGCAAGGAAGACCGAAGAAAAGATGGATGGATTGTGTGAGGAGTGATACGAGTATGAAAGAAAAGGGGCTTAGTGATAGTTCGACGGGAGACAGGGTGCGCCGACCCCAAGTAATGTGGGATAAGGGCAGGAAGAAGAAGAAATAACAACCTACAAAAGTTTCCAAATCGCAAACTTAAATAAGCTGTGTAATCAAATTTTATAGGGTGTAGTATTTTCTTCCTCCTGTATACAGCTTTTCAGTTTCCGGCGACATTAAGTAAAATACTCACAATAAATTATTAACACGAGTGTAATTCAATGGTTATGCAAACATTTGTTACATTATTTTTATAAATTACATAATTATCTATAACATCTACATCTACATGAAATTCTACATTAATTTTAGATTTATATTAATTATTTTTTACATAACTAATTACATTTGATGCAAATATCGAGATCATAAAACGACTACTATGTGTTGGAACAAAAAAAAAAATAGCTCATGAAACTGCGCAGACGATCCGTTAGCATATAAGAAGCGATGATGACGTTATGCTAAGTATATTTTACCTGCCTCTATGACAAAAGATATGAGTTTATCTTGTTCTGTGCAAACATGATGGGTATCATGATAGAATAATCAATATAGAAACCTCACGGATATGAAGTAACTCCAGATATTTTAATTTAACCCATTCATGGTAGCTCAGTGCTAAATACCTACGAATTGTAGGTTAAAACCCAGCCAGGTGAATTACTATGTGCAATTTATATCATCACCACTGTTCTCAAAACGGTGAAGGAAAACATCGTGAGGAAACTGACATGTCCTAGAATTATAAATTCAAAGTTAAGTGACCTCGACCAACACGCATGGTGGATTAAAGCCCATTCCTTCTCCTAGAGAAAAAATCTGATTCCCAGCAGTGGAAAAATTAAAAATAGTTGATTATACTATTATAAGCTCTATAAATTTAAGTGTTTATTATACTCAGGTACCAGGAACCCATATAGACACTCAATTATTATTTACTACAATTGTACTACATCCAAATACTGTTAAATAGGAAAAACCGTATTTGGTACTAAATCTTTTTATTTCTTATTTACTTACAGCGAATAAATTCATAAATAACAGAAGCTAATTTGATAATTCTTTCACCAATAGAATTCTATTTTAAGACTGAGTGACATAAGCATATTTTCTACTTTACATTTTTCTATATATTTTTTTTTCGCAGATGCATGATTTAAATAAAAACCAGTCAGTTAAAATATCATGTATGCTGTATTTTTTTTTAGAAAAATATAGCACAAATGATAATAAATGAAAAAAAAATAAGGTTGTTTTTGATTTGGTGATTTTATCACGCATGCGGGTTTGCTCCGCACGCGTAGTTCCCGCAAATGTACCTTTCATACAAGTATTGTAACGCGTAGAACACGCACGCGGGATGCGGGGCATGATATCAGCAGCACCCCGCATGCGGAGCAATTCCACATGCGTAATAAAATACGCACGATATTAAAAACACCCTTATTGCATGTTTGAATTCAAGTGACAACTAAGACACTACAATCTTCAAAAGAGTAGTGTGGCCCTAAAAAATTAAAAGTAAAATGGCGGTGGATGGCTGTGTTCATTGTTCAGAGATATGACATTCCTGTACTGGTCCAGCACCAGCATGGTCTTGCAGTGTTTACTCTTGTTAGACGTACATCTCCAGTAGTCGTACCCTTCTCTAGAAGAGTGACGTACATAGTAGTACTTATAACTCCCAAATAGCAATATGGTCCGGCCCTTACTGGATTGTAGAAATTGCAAACCTGAAAGGTATTTTTTTTTTGTATAAAGGTATTTTAAATTGTTAGTAGGATCTTAGATGATAAAACTATGTAATACAAGCTGAAATAACTACCTTTTCTAGATGTGTAAGGACTTAATTATTGTCAGCAAATGGCTGAATACCAAGATAGATAAAAAACCAATTGAAAAAAAAAAAACAATTTTAACCTTCATAGATACTTATATTCATATTTTGTTTTTTATTCCACATCGTCATCTAGTCTAGACAACTGATAAACATACTTATATATTTCTAAATACATATAGACAAATTACACTCAGACACAACAAATGATAGTGCTCATCACACAAATATTTGTTCTGGGTGGGAATCGAATCCGCAACTTCTAGCATAGCAGTAACAGCCACTGACTCCTAGACCAACAGGCCAGTTATATTGTCGTCTCAGAAACATCTTCTCTTACGAAGAAGTACCTTCTCTTTTTATTAAGAATACGGTAAAATTCATTTTGTGCTCGACGCCGACGCCAGCGGCGTTTATGGAAATCAAGAATATATGGAAATCGCTGTAACAAGAATTGACCTGAACATCAACCATTGTCCGTTGTATTGTTTTATTGAGATTGTTTTTTTGTTTTTTTTTTTAATCTAGAATAATAATAAAAAATTAGTTGTCTTTTTTATTCCATCGTTTTCAAGGCTGTAATTATGAAGTAATTACTAATATTCATCAACAAGTAATTATTGAGATAACAAAACAACATAAAAAAAAACATTTAATCCAATAATTTGTAGAAGACTGGTAAAACAATTATTATATCTACATAAAGTTAGCTACACATTTAATTATTACCTATCTATTAACTACATGAGATTTTATTACAATAATACACAGATTCTGACATCAATGACTTATTTTCATATTCTAATAAGTACCTATGAGCTTTACATCTGGTATGAAAATTCACTTGACAAATTGTCAAACGTGCATGTTAGTTCGGAAACCAGAAACCGGGGTTTAATAACCATCATAATTTTAATTTCAGCTTGAAGACGTCTATGGTTGGACAGGGGCTTTCCTAAGACCCCTTGCCTACGACGACTTCTTGTAGCGATGCTGTCGCGCGATTCGTAAGCGCGCGGTAGGATCGCTACTAACGCGCGTTAGTCGTATTTCCAAGCGTTATAGAAAAACTGCCAACACGCTAACTAGCATCGCGACTGTATCGATGCGAACACGCAACAGCATCGCTACAAAAAGTCACCGTGAGCGAGGGGCCTAAGGGACCATCCCCACGACCGAGAGAATTGCAGCGATATTATCGTCGTGCCACGTATTTCTATACACACTCTTAGAACGTGTCTCCAAACGGCGATATTATTGCGGCGATGCGAAGAGTGACTGAGTGAGAGTGAAAAGTCTTCGTATCGCCGCGTGCCTGTTGCTACTGGCAGCAGCGGACCAACCGCGCGCTCGCCACGGAACGTTGCGCTCTCGCAATGAGAACGCAGCGAGCTCGCTGTCAAACACAGGTCATTTCTGTGTTGCCTGTCTGCCAAGTAACTTATTGCACAACGCCTCGTCGCGGACACGCGGCTATTCCGTTACGAGTTCGTGGAGACTACCCGGCGATAGAAGCACGGAAACGTCGTGTCTCTCGCTCTTGGAGATAGCCCTTAAATTAAGCCACAACGAGCTGTCCTATGCGTCTTACAACCATCGCGGAATCGGTCCACCTTGTGGAAGGACGGAAGACAGCCTACCAACCTATCCACCTATCTTCAACCTTACTATCGTTTCAGTACAACGACCTTTCTTTGGCTAAAATTATACATAGGGGGTGAATGTGTGTGTTCATAGTTGCCATCAAGGATTGTAGTGTAGTCACTATCCAGCAGTAGCAGTGCCTTACAGCATTTGCTTTTCATTGAGGAACACCTCCAGCGGGACAGCCCAGGCTTGGATTGACGAGTATTGTAATATGTGAATCCCTTGTGGAGTATCAACGAGCTTCCTTTCTGAGACCTGATGAATCTGAAATCTGAAAAAAGATTACACATTACAATCTTTTCCTTTTTGAGTATTGCTTGATTTGTAAGGTTTGTAGGGGCTCTGAAATAATTGAAAAACTTCGTTTCTTTATACTATTTTAATTAATAGTGAGTTTTTAGGGTACCTTATCTGAAAAAGAGAAATAGAACCCTTATGGGATGACTTTCTTTCTTTTCTTTTTCTTTTTTTGTCGAAGGATTGGAACAATTAGCCTACTGCGGTCTTCCCGTCCATATAATTTAGGTGTATTCAAGGCTAGAGTGAATAGGATCATACCAAGTCTCTCAATTTTTTTTTTATAATCATATCATTCTCTTATTTCTAATATAAATAATAGAGCGCTATCAATTGAAAAGAAACAAAAGATTTATTTTATATTCTATAACAAAAGAAAAATGTGTCTTTGATTAAAAAACTAAGGCTTTTTTTACCAAGATTTGAATAAGGAAACACCCTTATTCAAATAAAAAACAAAAATAAACAATGAAAACAAAAAAGTGTTAACAAAACTAACAATGATAATATTTACTTCATATTGAAAAAAACAAAAAACAATTAAATAACAAAAAAAAAAATTAAAAAAACGAAAATAAAACTTCGTAACAGGCATTAATAAAGATTTATATGTCGGAAGAAACAATGAAATAAACCGCAGCAGACTTGGAATACCGGTAACGTATGTAAACCGACCCCTTATAGTCATAGGGAAAAGCCCTATGACTATAAGGGGTCGGTCATACATAGACCGGAACCGTGGTCCCAACTTCTAACAATTTCTTTTTTGATTAGTATTTTGGGACCATTAGGAAAAAGGTATTAAAGTACAGTTACCAAAAAAACTGTATTTATTTTATACTACTGTTACTTCTAGGTAAGCGCGCTCTATTGTCAACCGCATCATCACTTTCCATCAGGTGAGATAGCGGTGAAGCGCAAACCAAACAATAAAAAAAACTATGGTCTAAAATACTACCCAAAAATATATTATTTTTATGGACCGGGGACCGGGGCGCAGGATCGATCATTGTGGCGACACTTAGGGGAGGCCTATGTCTAACAGTGGACGTCTGTCGGCTGAAATGATGATGATGATGATGGACCGGGGACTGCGGTCCCAAGATCAACCTTCTTGAGACCGCGGTCCCCGGTCCATAAAAGCTCCACGGCCCTAAGTATGTCTACCCTTAACGGATTCTAAAATATTTACCATTATCAGTAAAATATCGGGGTGGTGGATGGTTATGGTTCAAATTAGCCTGTATAATGTGTTTAAAGCGGTCTATCTCTAGCTTAGCTTTACATCTCCTACTGTTATGGGACGAGCATCTCCAACGCCCTATTCTTTTCTTCCTGGCTTGGTTCGCATGCCAATACGTATAGTTATTCAATAAAATTAACTTCTTGCCTTTTTGTGACATTATGAACTTATACTCTGAAACATTTCTTTGTCACTGTATACTTAATTTTTTTTTTAACTGCCCAACCTCTATCTAAATTTTTACCAACTACATTCACTATCTACGGACAAATCAACACTACAGTCTATCTTTAACGGCACAATTATTAGTTCCAACACCACAACATTTAACTAGTATATAGTTCTATGGATACTAGCACCAAGGCCAGTAGCTGCTGGTCCCCAATGCCCGCTATGACCTGCCGTGATCTGTTGTTAATAGTGTGTACTTGTAATATTTTTTAAATATGTATGGCAAAAACTATAACATGGTGTAAAAATTATTAAAATCAATTCAGTTATTGATTCTGAACAAACTATATTCAGGTTGCGCATAAACTAAAAATAATGTTGTATATAAAGACTAGCTGCTCCCAGCGGCTTCGCCCGCGTGATAGCAGAAAATTATCCCAAGGGAACATACTTCCGGGATAAAAGTATCCTATGTCCTAGTCCAAGATATGGTCTATCCGTGTACAAAGTTTCATCAAAATCGGTTTTGCCATTTAGGCGTGAAGACGTAACAAACAAACAAACAAACTCACTTTCGCTTTTATAATATTAGTAAGGATTTTTACCTTATGTAAGATGAAATAAAACAAACGACAATCTGTTACTGAAATATACATTTAATAGCTTTATTATCAAATTGTTTCACAGTTAGTTTTTTTTCTGTGTGACATAACCAATATCTAAGTAAAGGTACAATAATATATCAATTGCATTTAAAAATTGTATCTTTTTAATTTAATATAATTATAATGACATTATACGTGTTTATGCTTAGAGGGAGAGGGAGGCTAAAGAAAAGATCAAAGGATTATGTAAGGAGTGATATGAAAAAAAAGTTTGTGATAGCGTGACAAGTGACAGTACAAAATAAAAAATAAAATAAAATGTGTTACGCCAACCCCAAATAATATGGGACAGGGGTAGGAAGATGATGATGATGATGATGACATATTTATGTTTACCATGACTTACACTAAGCAAAAAATAATATTTCATGATTCCCATTATTTATAATAAAAAAATAATATATTAATTAGATACTAAACATTATTTCCAATGATCAGTGTTTATACAACTATAGTATATGTTTATGTCATTATATATTTTTACTGTGTGTGTTAAATGTACAACATAAAGATTATTATTATATTTTCGTGTCAATATATCTCAGAACCCTGAGGTCCTGGTCCTTTGGAAGGCGTACGAGGAGCTGAAACCAACTCGCAGAGGCCCTTTAATAAAATGTGGTTTATTTATTTATTATTATTATATTTTTAACATTTCATAAAAAGAGATGCGCCCGGTACCTATAAGCACAAAATAGATAGGTACAGAAGACAATCTCATGTATGTGTATGTACTTAACTTTTTATGCCTATGCTCGGTGAACGCACACTAATGAGCGTTTGAGCCGGTACTGTTCGACGAGTGGTCCGAGACACTACCGAGATATCGTGTCCGGGAGCGGTGTCTATGTGTGCGTTGCTCAAGCGCGCTTTATATGTAGATTGACTTCTGTACCTATATATTTTGTGCAATAAGTGTATGGTTGTAAGCTCACTAAGACACTCACGACTCGGTAAGAAAATTCTAAAAACTACTAAAATAATTTTGATTAATTATAAAACCATATATTTTTAATAAATTACTTACCTACTTACATAATATATAAATTGCTACCATTTAGAATTTAGATTCATACAACTACACTGATGTCAAGCCATCACGATCGATATATTATGGTGTTCAAGTTCAGATAACGACTAAATAATTTTAGTCAGTAAGAGTAATTTATTTATCGATAATTAAATTGGTTGTGATAAAAAAATGTATTAAACAATAGAGTTAAAAAAATAGTTTTTATTTTTTGGTCTCGGAAATTATCAAAAAACTTTTCCCTCTCAGCGAAAGGCGGTGTCAGACTTTTACCGACTACTTTTTCTGCGCGATAAATCTTTCTAACATGTCGGTCTTAGATTGTAACTTTTTTTAAAGGGGCAAGCTCAAAGAACGACCGCGAAATTTTTTTTTTTAAGTATTTCAACTTGACACTGTTATGTATAAGCTGGCAGACCGGCTGCGACCATCTTACCTCCAATTAATAGAATGATGCAATAAACAATGTGCAATCTATCTAGTTTGCTTCACGCTAACATTAACGTCTAAACTGCAATATATCTTAAAAAAAACTACCCTTTTGCAGTCACCTCGCTTAGTGTGAATAACTTATTTATTGGTAATACCATTTACAAACCTATTTTTAAACTTATGAACTAAGTTACGAATTTTTAACTTTCAAGTTTGAAAGTCGCTTTGTGTGTTGTTGCAATTACTTTAAACATCAGTGTAGTTTAAAAATTAAAGGCACTACAAATATACTTACCTACTTAGATGCCTATTAATAATGTATCGAATAATTAAAAATAATATTTAAATCAAAACTTAAAAAATATTACAATAAAGTAATAAAAGTACTGAGTAGCTCTCTAAGCCCTTGGTTTTTCAGAGAATGAAAGTGTTTTTAATTTTTTCAGTAGGCTCAATTCTGAAATGTATTTTTTTATTGTTTTTTTTTTTTTGTTGTTGGTAAACTAAAGTCTGCCAAGTTAAGCAAACATAAATCAACTGGTCAATACACTTTACTACTTTTGTAAGACGAAGAAGATTAGTTTCCACGACACAGACAATAAATATCATTATTATTACTATTTCATATTTTTAATTTATATCTGTATCAAAAACATGATAACTTACATACTCGAAACCACTGTCTAATTTTTCCGGGTGAGGTTACATCGTATTTTTTTTTGACCGCTACGTCAATAAAGCAATAGTTTGTAGCTCTCCGTACCAAGTTACGGCATCATCCTTTAATCTGTCGTGTAATCGTGACAGTGGCGTGTTAGGCACAATTTATTTTGTCAGTTATTAATGACTGTGGCGATCAACAAGTTAATTAGCTGGTTACTGGAAGTTGGAAAAAGGCTGGTCATCCTAGTTTCGATGACCATCATCCCCATAAGTTATACATAAGTGATCAGTGGGTAACGATATTGGCTGATAGTACTGCGGATTCAGTTTAGGAGGTGGATGGGTATGCTCTATGTCTGGGTCCACAATTTTATTCGCATAGTCCAACTCCAAGGCGGCTTTGCATTTCTTACTGTTGTGCGAGGAACATTTCCAAGTCGTGGTTCTTCTTTTGATGTTTCTTCGGACATACCAGTATGTATAATCTTTATGAAGTATCAGTTTACTGCTTTGCTGCGATTTTATGAACTGGAAGCCTGAAAAAAATTGACTGATTTAAAATTGTTCTGATTTTAGTAGGCGGAAAATTTAATATATATTGTTATGGTCCAGTTGTGAGTGATTTAGGTCACCCTTTAATACATGAGGTTGTGGTTTCGAAACTGGACAACTACCGATATGTTTTTTTTTTTTAATACGTACTTTTCTAAGTTTATCTAGAACATAACTGACACCTTGTGCCTGGGAAAGACCGTTGGTCCCAGTTGTCATTCGTAAATCTTTGACAGTCGATTTCGATTACAGGTAATCAGACGCCAGAATGTCTGATCATCAGTCTATCCAAGGAATTACGTATTGCCCAGTAACTGGGTTGTGGGGGTCTGATAAGCAGTCGCTTAATGTTAAAAAAATAGAAAGAAAGAAAGAAAGAAAAAGTGTTTATTTGTGTCAAACATGGTGCATTCCATAACAAATTAAAATAACTATAATTATTGGTATTTGATCAATTTTCCATTTACAAATAAACATGCGTTTATTAATAAAAATATAGGTTCAATAATGAAAACATAGATCATTTAGAGATGAGAGTTATTGTATAATAATATAGAGTAATCGAATCAGATTCTTAATTATTATCTAATATTAAAGATAAACACAATTTTAAGACATAAAACATTTAATTATAACTTCAAAACTATTCAAACGCGAAAAGGGCGCGTAATTATTTATTTATTATTTTAATAATAATTATCTCTTCTGATATCGGAAGACGCAGCGTTGGAAGGCCTCCAACAAGGTGGACCGACGACCTGGTCAGGGTCGCGGGAATCCGATGGATGCGTGACGCACAGGACCGGTCGTTGTGGCGACGCTTGGAGGAGGCCTATGTCCAGCAGTGGACGTCTTTCGGCTGATATGATGATGATGATGAATAATTATCTATCTAAAGCTAGAACTACACTGCGCACACGTGTGCCACACACGCCGATCTGGGCGCGTCGATCTCGATACATTTTATATGGAAACTAGACTTGTAGAGCTACACTAGATCCACGCCACGCGACGTCGTTCTACGTACAAATCAGGCGTGTTACACGTGTGTGACGGTCTAATGTAGTTTTAACTTATCTGTGAAAGATGTTAGTGCGGTAGTGATGAGACGCGAAGTCAATAGTGATGCGCTCATTTATCGAATAAAAAAAAAAACTAACAGTGCCATATCATAGTCGGTCATATAATGTTCCCACTGTTGGGACTCAGTAATACAATAACCACAATCTAATTAGACTAATTAATAATTAAAAGCATATAAGGTCGTACGATTCGTACTAGTAACGAAACACAATATTAATATAAACGCAAAACTTTGTACTAAATCAGAACATACAAATATACATACACATAGTCAATAGAATATTTATTATACTTGTAGCGACATCTATGATGTCACATAAGAACTAATCCTGCATCGCGCAATCAAGTTTCTCCGTGCGATTTGAATATATACGACAGCCCGAAAACATCTATCGGGCAGTCGCCCACCAGACCATAACACCTGTCTGGTCGGAGGATCCTCCCTTTTGAAAGGAGGTTTGCGGGATTTTACTCTCTGTTCCCCCTACCTCCTAATACTAATAATGTTAAAATTCGAATTTCAATACCTTCACTAAAGGAATATTATAATATTAGATACGCATTTTTTTAGCGTGGGAAATTATCAAATAACGTTTTTTGCTCTTGGTGGAGTGGGAGGGAGTCTCAGACTTTTACAGACTAAAACCCACAGTGTTCCTTTAATTGCTTTTTTTTTGCTAGGGCTACAGTAACTCCTTCGAACAACCGCACCTCTGAAAGGTGCCATGGGCCATTGTTTGTGCGAAGTAGAACCCCGGCGCCCTAAAACGAAGGCAAAGAAGGAACATAGGAGTGGGTTTGACTAGAGATGTGTCGTTGCCGGCAATATTGCCGAAAAGTGAGAATATTGGTGGCAATATTGCCGAAAAGTGAGAATATTGGTGGTAATATTGCCGGCATCATTGTCCGAAGTATGAATATTAGTGGCAATATTGCCCGCAAAATTCCCACTTCGGGCAATATTGCCGGCAACGGCACATCTCTAGGTTTGACACACCATCTCCGCCCTAGACTGAGAGAAGTCAGTTGGATAGTTTCCCCCAAAAATAAAACCCTAACAGGTATATACAGGGTTATTTGTAAAATACTAACAACCTTGCAGGACTGTATTACTAACATCGTAAACAACAACTTTTGTTCTATGACTTTTTACAAAACATAATTCATTTACTAACCAGAAACCTACGTCTGTAAGACGCGACGCAAGCGCATCAAGCAGCCTCGCCACCCGATTCCCGCTACCATATTGTACAAATTACATATCTTTATTTTTGTATGAAAATCTGTTGAACTAAAATAGACATAGAACAAAATTTATCGTTTATGATAAGCAAGCAGTCTTGCCACCCGATTCCCGCTACCATATTGTACTATCGCTTGCTTGATTTTTGTATGAAAATCTGTTGAACTAAAATAGACATTAAACAAAATTTATCGTTTATGATGTAGGTAACAAAGTCCTGAGAGGTAGCCAGTGTTTTACAATAAACCCTGTATTATGCCCTGATTGGATGGCCGGACGGCGAGCTACATACAGCGCACTATCCACCACCACCAAAAATACAAAATTATACTTTAATATAAATGCCATTCTTAAGAAAGTATTGTCGAGGTGGATGACTATGACTTTCATCGGCAGACACAAATTGGTTGTTCAGGTCCAGCACTAGTTTCGCCCTGCAGCTTTTGTGGGCACATAAAGTGCAGCGCCAATGATGAGCATCTTTGCTTAAACGGGCATGGCAGTAGGTGTGGTTGTTGTATAGAATCATCTTCTTCCCTCGTTGCGACTTGATGAACTGGATACCTGTAAAATGTATGTATATTTATAGGGCACTTAAACCCCCTTGAAGCTTACTCAGGGTAAGAGAGAGAGCAAGACAGGGAGACATTAAAAAAAAAAAAACAAATTTAAAAATGTACACAAGGTATTTAAGAGGCTCCTTTTCCACTCGCTTATCGTCAATATCGAACATGGTTTAAAAGCTTGTTGCTTCATCTAATGCGTGATGTTTGACGATAAAGCAACGCAAAAAAAAGAGAGATAACGCCTGAAAACTCTGTTAATATTTGGTCATTCCGTGATTTACTCGAATATTTTACAAAACCTGTTCCAGGAAATAGTTGATTTTTTTAAATCCTTAAAAGTTTTTGAAAAAAATTGTCGTCATGTAGAATCTTAAAAAAAATTGCAAGGCTTCTATAGTTTTACCCCTATATTTTCTGTTCTGTGGTTTTACCGATGAAGTGTCAAAGTTCACGCAAAATAGCAGATTTTCAGAGATTTTTACTGGATTATTGTTACACAAATTTAGAAATTGATTTCAATAGAAGCCTAGATAATATCCACAAGATACCTACTGTGTTTCCAAAATATCTAATGAAAAATGTGCAATAACTTTATAATCGGTTATGAACGGTAGTATGAAAAATAGTGAAAATGTGTGCCGAGATGCATCACCTTAAGTGGAAGAAACTGAACACAAAAAATGTTTACGTATGCGCAGGGAGTGGATAATTTCATATTCTATAGAAATCTAATATTCATCAGTAGCTTGTATCTGACACAAAACACTCATATAAATCTTGTGCCACCACAATGGAAGTTTTATTACTAGCCCCCCTAGCCAAGTTACAACCGTTTCGCTTGCGTCGAGCGCTTCGAGTTGACCTTGCCGCCAATTCTTGTGTTCTTGCCACGTGACTGAGCGTCATGCCCGTACATTTGAAGCTTTTTACTAGCGTTAACTATTGCAGATTAACAACTTGGCTAGGGGTACAGTTGTATAGACCTTGTACCGCAGAAATGGAAAGTATAGAAAAATCACTGAAGCAGCGAACGTGATAGGTAGGGACTGAATAAATTAACTGACATGGTACTACATGGATCTCACATTTTATACGGTAGAAGAACTCAGTTGCAAGCCTAGGTTTTTTACTAGTTATATTTTTGATGGCATCCGTTGTTCTCAAATAGGAGTAATAAGATTAATAAATTAATTATACATCTTGTTGGGATTTAGGATAAGAAAGTTATGATGTTATTTAAAAAAAAGCCATAAACATTTAAAATATCGGTTTTATTTTATTTTCTTGTAATACATTAATATAAAGCTTGTCAAAACACATGTGTAATGGAATAATAACTTTTCATTTCATTTATTTTTTGTTTTATTGTTGCTTGATTACTATCTCACCTGATGGTAAGCGACGATGTCATCGACAATGGAGCACGCTTGCCTAGAAATAACCTATTCACTTTTGACTTTATATTGGAGTGTGATAATCTTCAAAGCAACCTCGTTCAAGACATAAGGTTTTTACACACTTTTTGCATTGCCAGCGAGCCCTCCTTTTGCAGACAGTACATCTCAGCTGTTTTGTTAACTTTTTGGGGAAATGGCCTACGTCTTCATGCAGGAACTTCGATGACAATAAAGTAGGTTGTAACCGAAGAGGGTCTCTACACTTGGACTTTTTGTTTGCTGAAAATTTCAATTAAGACAAATAATTTATTAACGCTTTTAGTTAAAAGTAATCTGCAAATGAGTAATTTTTCGCTGACTAAGCACGGGCATTCCGTAACATGAAATGAACGACTGATTCGAGGTCCTCGGAACGGAAAAAAGTACACAGGTGGATTTTCATCAGCAAAAGGCTGACGAAGCCTTCTTGTTCTACCCAGAGCGGGATGTATCATGTCTTCCCAACTCAAAAATGTTCCGAGGTCCAGTAAAGACTTGCTTGAAGAATTTGAAGTCTTTGCCCAGCTGTGGAAAAGTATAGTAAAACTAAATAAAATAAAGTATAAGGCCAATGAAAAATGTTGTTTGGATGCAAAAATATCAACCAATTTAATAAAGCAATACTTTGTTTTATTTAAATCAATCTTGGTTGGAGACGGACAAAAGATTAAATACAAAAATGGATTTAAAAACCCATTTGTATATGTCCTAAAGTCTGATATATTGACCATCTTTGATCATATATTTCCGAGGAAGATGATTGTGTCCAGTATTGTGAGCTGAATGTTGGAAGTTCCCATCTTCGTCTACAAGCAACGTGAAGTTGCAGCGAGTGCGCTTGCTATTCGTACACAGCCAATAGTGGAGGCCTTTAGATTTAACGTGACGTTTGTGATAGTAGGTAAAGCCGTTGTGTAGTATCAACTGTCCCCCCCGCTGAGAACCAATGTACGTTATACCTGAAATAAGAGATTTTCTTTCAGAAAATTATGAAAAAATATTGTGGGAACAAAAAGTGTGACTCTGGTGGTAACAATAATTTAAAAAAAAAAAAGAAAAAAAACCTGCATTTTTTAAATAAAATCTTTAAAAGTAAAATTTTGGGCTTGAGTTATAATATTGTAAGCTAATTTTCTAATTGAGGTATACAAAGGTGTGCATTGTTCTAGTTATACATTGTATCCAGGGTGACAGACTTAATATTAATTGTCTGGGGCCCACTTAAATTTTCCACAGATATATTTTTTTTATTATATAAACCAGTGCTTGACTGGAACCCCACCTGATAGTAAGCAGTGAGGCAATCGTTGATGGTGAGGGGCACTAGTTTATTAAGAGCCTATTCACTCTAGCCTTAAAGTCACCTAAATTATAATTGTACGGGAAGAACGCATCAGGCAAATTATTTACACGGCAATTTGTGATAAATAAATATAGGTAAATGAAGTATAGCGCTGTTGGTGTTAATGTGATTTTTTTGATAAATAAAAATGCATTCAAAACTCGAATATTTTATTTATTAATATTTTTACTAGTCTATTATTGACTAAAGAAGAAATATTTTATACAAAAGATGAGAAGAGAATCATTCTAAACATTTATGTTTATTTCTGTACAGATACAATAATATACACAGAATTTTAGACACCGAATATACAGAATATGAAATCACATTTAATAATTTATCACCTGACTTTCCAAAATGATTTTGAAAAATTCATTTAAAAAATCATTTTTAATTTTTCAAAATGATTTGAAAAATTCACTTCGTTTTGAAAAATTCACCTTTATGATAGTAATATTTCGGTGGTGAGTGGTTGTGGTAATCATGTACGAATAACATTTTCCCGTCCAAGTCTAGGGCTAATTTTGCTTTGCAGTTCCTGTGAGCACAGGCTGAGCATCTCCAATGATGAAGGCCTTTCTTCTTGACGAGGCGAGCATGACAGAAAGTGTACCCATTGTACATAATGAGCTTTTTGGTGCCTTCTATTGACTTGATCACGTGGTAATCTGAAAAAGATGTGTGTTTTAATTATCAGAATTATAGTTTATAGTGAACAGATAACAGATAACATACATTCTGTACGGTTTTTACATTCTTTTTATAAACTTTCTTTTTAGGAGTGTTTTGTTTTTAAAACGTGCTTAGCGGGTGACCTACCATGACATTTCAAAATGTCAGTCGTGCGGGCAAAAAAGAGGAAAAGAGTGATACACTGTTTATAGCAAAATCCTTTTTTTTACTGTTAGAAGAACCTCTTTCGGTTCGATTCGCCCCTGAATCTACAAAACACGAAAAGGAGAAAAAACCAAGAAAAGCGGCAGGCCGATATCGACCTCAACCGCAATAAAAAGTAAACTAGTGATGGGACAAACAAAAATAAGGGGATATTGAAAATAACACAGAATTATCGTGAAAGAAATGAAAAAAGATTTTATTTACTCATGCCTCTCTTTAAAACATGTCATACAAAGGTTTTGGTTGCATTTCTTGCAATACGTTTTTATTCTTTTAACTCTTCTTCCTTGCTTACTACTACTTGCTTGGATACTAAAGGTTCTCCGCAATATCTCGTAGCACCCTGCACAATATCTCCTTTTATCGCTCATCTCAAGGGCATGATCATTGTATTTAAGTATTACTTGATTTCCTGAAATGGTTTTTTTTTTTAATTCCGTATAAGTAGACTTACTGTTGGGAACCAATAAATGAAACGAAATGAATTAAATTCGCCTCTGTGAATTGGTTTCGACCTTTCAAAGGTCCAGGACACCAAGGTTCTGAGATATACAAACGCATGAACATATTAATATTTTATTTCTAAAAAACCAGTAGTACTTATATCTGTAAATCCATGGGATCGGTATGAGAGTTTATTAATGTAACAAGATAATAACAAAATACCAACCCGCACACCATTCCCTCTCCTAGAGAGGAGGCCTGAGGCCCAACGTGGGAACATTAAAAAAGGCTGATGATATACATGATGATACACATTTAAAAAAATGGTGAAGGAACATTACCTTTCTCTTTGATATATATATATAAATATATTTCATCTTCTCCTTTTTTTTTGTTAGAAAAATTTATTTATTTTATAATTATATACATCTTAACTATTAAATATTATAAATTAATAGGTATATACAAACTTAAAACAATAATATGTACAAACGAGTAAAAAAGGCACAAAAACTTCTCCTGGTTCAAATATATATTTGATATTTATTAGTTTATTTACTTTTTTGTGCTATATGTATGTATTTGTATTAATGTATCTTATTAGTATTATTTCTGATGTTTGTACACCGACAACCCTAAATCTATCTCCCTTCTTTCAGTCCATCCAAAGGTTGTCTGTAAGAGATTGCCATGTGCGATAAGACTGCCCATTATAAACTTTTTTCTTTAAATGTTTGTCCTATATATTTGTTTGTGTGGTGTACAATAAAGAATTAAATAAAATTATAATGATGAATAACAAAAGGCAGAGATGATGTACCATCAAAGACACTTCCGCCTGACCTCCACTAAGTTCATTTTTGCTTTCACTCGAAATGAAAACTTCAAAGGGTTTGGTTTGGTGCCGCGCCACAGGATTGAAGCGAAAATTTTTTTAAGTGATCATAAATGACCGCGATGATAGGTACCTATACAAAACTTTTAGCGTCTGAGTCTGAACAAGGAAGAACCTGTATTTCAGATTTCAGCAACCAATACCCTCGAGATAAAAAGTTCAATTCAATTAGTTCAATTAGCAAGATTGAACTTTAACCGCGTATTGAAAAGACAGTAGTTTACGTTCAATCTCAGCACTGGTGAGTCCTAGATGACTATGATCGTAACGAGCATAGACAACTTTATTTTCCTTATCAAGAACTATTTTTGCTCGACATTTCCTGGTATTATGACAGGAACAGCGCCAATGGTGTCTCCCATTCATTTGGCCTCGCGAATGGTAGCTGTAAGAGAATCCATTGTGGAGTATCAACTCGTTCCCTTTACGTGACTTAACAAACATGAATTCTGAAACAAAACCACTATGTTACTCGTGATTGCGTTCTTAAAAACTTTCCCCGCACACGGGCCAAAAAAAAACGCCGCTTCAAGCATTTTTTGGCTCGTGGGCGGCGGTGCAACCACAAAAAAACGCTTGAAGTGGCTTCAAGCGTCTCCGAACACAAGGTGTCGCGCACTTCAGCTGGTTTTTGCGGCCGGTTCTAACTTTTTTTTGTGGCCGCTTCTAGCGTTTTTTTGTGGCGGCGTTTTTTTGGAGTCCGTGTGCGGGGTCGCTAAGCGACGCAGCAACGTCGTATCCTACGTGCGCGCGAAGTTGCTGCATTAATATAGGTTGAGCTACCGACACATTTTACGTGTCGGTAGCTACACCTTGATAAAAATCATTTAATCAATTTTGTTGATTAATTATTAAGTTGTTATTGTAAACTTATTTTAGGCTACGATGGGGCTGACATGTTCTTTGAGATTAAAGTCCCTAAAAAATAAAGAGAAAAAATACACAATTTATTTAAAACAAATCAACTAAAGCGTCCGCTTCGCTTCGCTAGTCCAGCACCGCACCTACGTGCAATTGGTTACGTAGGTTTTTTTTAATGTAATCGATGTTACTTTGTGATCTCAATACCGAAGCTTGTCACACACAGTTGGATATAGGACTCATCTGTTGAGGAAAAGTGTTTTTGGCATGGCTCCGGCTACTTTTAACCACATTCCATATTCCATAAGAGGAACAAACAACAATTGAAAAAATAAACTATCTGCATTTCTAGAACCTGTCCCGATGTTTGTCTGTCATCAAATCTTGCAAATTAAATTTGACCCACTTTCCGGTTACCGATTGAGCTGAATTTTTGCATGCACGTGTAAATCAGATGACAATGTAAAATTATTATAACATGGAGCTGATCTGATGATGGGACCGGAAGGTAGCTATAGGAACTTCGTAGTTAAACAACACAACCCCATCGATTTTGGGCTCGTATGATTTGTCTTGACGAGTATTAATCATATATGTATACCGAACTATAAAAGTTTAGCAAGCTTTTACGGAAAAAAAATATTTTCATTAAAAACTTGTTATAATATTAGTGTAGACACAATTGGCATAATCTTCTTTAATCAAAAATATTTAGGCTGAAATATTTTCGAACGATTTTCTGTGAAATGAAGTTTATGCTATCCAATTTTATGCAAAATAATATTATGATATAAAGACTTTTTCTATAAAAGGTAGATCCATTTATTTCACAACCATTACTAAAATATTATTAACATATTAATCGTTATTTGCAAATTTAAAATCTCCAATATAACATTTTTAACAAATACGAGAAAAACTCACATACCACAACATATCTTATTTCATACTCTAATATCATATTTTGTTAGAATAAGCCTCGTTTAAAAATCGTAAAAAGACCCTCAGTGGACTGAAAAAATATATGATTTCTATTTGACATATTATTGTACTTGTATTAAATTTTATGTCAATGCAATTATATTTATTTATTTTCTTAATAGGGTAAATCAACCATACGTTCACCAGTCGTTAAAACATAGTATTATTATATCTAGCCCATACTGTCCCACTACTGGGCAAAGGCTTCCCTCTATTCCTTCCAATGTTCCCGGTTTTTTTAAATAAATAAGTACATTTAAAATTACATAAACTATATAGAAAAAGTTAAACTTGCCTTATATAGTTTAAATCGCTGTCATACTTATAAACTAACTAGATCGGCTCGAGTAAGTACCAAATTATCAATAAGTGTCAAGTTTTGCAAGTTTTCGCTTACCATCAGGTGAGATGGTGGTCAAATGCAAGCCTATAAACAATAAAAAAAGTGGGGAACATTAGCGACTGGGGCAATTGTGCTTGGTTTATCATTTATTCAAAAGAACAAAAATATTGTCTTGAAATTTTTCAAAAGGTAATTTTTTACGTTATTCTCGAAAATTAATTTTATACTAATAGATTTTAAATTTGCAACAACGTAATATTGATAAATGATTTCCATTTGATCAAACTTTAACATAAAAATTATATAAAATTTAAGAGTCAGTCAATCGCCGTCTAGTGTTAACAAAACACCACTTTTACTGCGATAGAATTAAGGCACTGTTAATGTCAGTTTGTTGCTAATGAGGCGTGATTTACGTACTGTACAACCACAAAATAGATAAGTACAGAAGACAATCTCATGTATGTAGGTACTTCACTTTTTATACCTACGCGCGGTGGACGCACACTAATGAGCGTTTGAGCCGGAACTGTTGTGATATCGTGTCCGTGAGAGGTGTCTTTATGTGCGTTGCTTGAGCGCGCTTTATAAGTAGATTGACTTCTGTAACTATATATTTTGTGGTACAGCAGTCAACAATGTTCATTGAACCGATATTTTCATTTGCCAAATCATTCAAAATTGACATATAGAGTTATATATTTTAACACTTTTTAGTATCCTATGTCTAATTAGTAGTTCGTATAAAAATATAAAAAATACATTTATATGTACAATATATATGGACAACATGGTTGTCAAAAATGCACTGTAAGTACTCAAAGAAACTAGAGTACACATGTACTCTATTTTTTTCCAATTTGCCATTTTTTTACGGCATTTTCATTAAGTTTTTTTTAAAGAACACCATCATTTAATTTATTTAACTTTAAAGTATTTCCCATTTCGAATAATGAAATGGGGTGGTGGATGATTGTGATCATGGTTGGCCATCTTAATCGTGTTATCATCAAATAGTATGATTGTTGCTCGGCATTTCTTGCTCTGCTTCGACGAACAGCGCCAATGGTTGGTGCAGGCCCGCGCGTATTTTCGCTGGTGACAGAATGTGAAGCCATAAGCCAAAATTAATCTGGAACCGTGACTAGTGTTTATAAACTGGTAGGATAATGGAAGTCCTGAAACAATAACATCTATTTATTTTTCTGGCAGCTTTATAGGTTTTCGATATACAAAAAACTTTTTTTTCTTTTTCCTATTTTCTCTTTTTTAGTTTCTATATTTTTTTTTAATATTTAGGTGTACAATAAAGTTTATTCTATTCGTTTTTTTTTCGAAACTAAAAAAAAGAGTAGATATAATATAAGGAATGGCTTTCAGTACACATTCCAATTGTGTATTCGTTATAGATTCTATTCAAATGAAACAAAATTACTATCCTAAAAAGTGAAATAAGTATCTAGATAAATAAATAAATTACTTTACCAACATTATAAGAAGCAAATGAGGGTTAATTAGGGACCAAATTAAGCAAAATGCATGTTTAGTTTGCACCAACCCCTATCAAAAATGTCGTTTATATCAGTGTAATATACTAAAATAAAAGCAATATAATATATATGTAGATGCAATATGAAACGCCGTACAAACGGTGACTCAGTTTATTTAAATAATAAAATAGCAAAAAAAAACATTACGTAAAAAATAAACTCAAAAAAACAAAACAAGAGCCTGCTCTCTTTAAAAAATTTAAAAAAAAACCATATTAAGAACAAAAAAAAATGCTTGGCCAAACATGCATGAAAATGAGATAAATCAAAAGATCATTAAATTCAACAAAAATAGGATTGAATATACATTTCGGTAGCGCATGTCCACCCCATATACTCCGTTTGTTTTTTACAATAGTTCATTATGTGTCTATTCAGCCACCTTAATTCGCCTTGAAATTTACTTACCCATAGCAATTTTGTCCTTGGAACCTCCATACACCAAACATAATGTATTTTGTAACGCGATTTTAGCAACTATACTTCATTTTGAATTCTAATATTGTATTTCTTGG
The DNA here is from genome assembly GCA_949319445.1 of Mythimna lalbum. Taxonomy (NCBI): domain Eukaryota; kingdom Metazoa; phylum Arthropoda; class Insecta; order Lepidoptera; family Noctuidae; genus Mythimna; species Mythimna lalbum. The sequence goes on along the minus strand of OX439356.1, from coordinate 17,798,183 downwards.
GTTTGAATAAAACTTGACACACACTAGACTATGTCCTGCAATAGAGCATAGGCTACTTTTGATCCCTTCATATACACACAGGCTACAAAATAAAGAAGAAAAAAATAGAAGTTCACAAACCACGACACTCCAACACCGTAGCACACCGCATTTGGTGTATGGAGCCCTTAATTGCGAGTAAATTGCAATTAAACTACATCTTATAGCTCTAGACGTAATATTATGCTAAAAGTGTAGCAGTGACATGCGCATCCAAAATGTCACCTGGGACCACAGAAAAGATGAAAGAGGTTAGAAAGGAAATACTTTCCGATTTGTACTACAACGAGTGTCGCCGCTTGTCCCCCACTCTTTAACTCCACTACAGGCAATAAACCAATACAAACGCGCATTACGCAACTAACAGACCACGCACACTTAGATCGCAAGTTTGCTAATGGTAATTGAACTATGAGCATTGTCCAACTTTGTGGCATGCCTGCCTCGTCCACAAGGCCATTCTAACCTCTTTCATCTGTTTTATGCCTGGAACCCTAACCATTTCGCATTTTCAACTGTTGTAGGAACCCGCAACAGTCGCCAGTTCAAAGAAGACTGTTGATTGGAAGATCGCACTGCTCAACTCTATTCAACCATTCACCATATTTGGCGATCATTCTTGTCCTCGAACAACGGACAGTTTTCCAAAAAGTAACAAAATTAATGCAGATACAAGAAACCCTTGCTTTTAGCAAACTGATATCTACATTTGAAATGTTAGGCATACTTTTAATCAAGGACTGTAGGGCATATTTGGTTCTTGCTTTGGGATTCGCGTTCTTAGACAACCAATAATTCAGTAAGTGCATTCTGCTAAAACTACATTTATATCGTGTTTCTGAAAGAAATTAAAAATAATAGAAGAACAGAAAGAAAAAGGCAAAAAGCGGTGAGAAATGGCAATAAATAATAAAAGTGACGAAGGAAAAATATATAGACATAAGCAAGTAACTCAGGGACAGGCGAGTTACTGATGATTCAGACACAATACATTCGGACACAGTGTCCGAATTAGCACGTTCTTATTTCCGTATTTTTCACTGACAAATTGTACACACACTGTTTAGTACAGTCAGATAAAAAGTTTTAGAGTATAATATATGGGGAATACAACGTATTTATACTACTCGTAGAGTTGCAGTTTTAAATCCATCCAAAAGTAGTTTTGGTAACGCTTTTTTTCCACATGTTACATTTTAAATCTTTTTTATCTGACTTGTACTAAATGGATTCAATTGTAGTGTAGTAGTGTCCGAATATATTTTGTCAGAATCGTCAGCAACTTGAACAGGCAAACAAATAAAATTTAAAAATAAATTATAAAATCTTTAATTACAAAGCATAAGCAAAGCCGGTGTTTCTGCTTTTGTTTATTCGAATGACATCGACTTTTGAAATTGACTTTTATGAATTTATAATTTAACCCACACGAAAAGAATCACCAAGATCGGTCCATAATATACCTACAAAAAAGTTATGTAATAAATCTTATACTAATATAATAAAGAGGTAAAGTTTGTTTTTTTGTTTGTAGGAGGTAATCTCTGGAAGTACTGGTCCGATTGCTAAAATTTTACCGATAGAAAGCTGCTTTATTCCAGAGTGACATAGGCTATATTTTATGTATGCGGGCGAAGCCGCGGGCAAAAGCTAGTCTAAAATAAAAATCTTCAGATTTTTTTTGGTTATTAAAAACGCAATATAATTACTAGTATTTTTATTGGGACTAAATAAATCTTAAAGTAAGGTAAAAACTATAAGTACATTGATAAAATAAAAATATTATGAGTTAACATTCACAAAGTTATATATTATATTCTTATATATTGTCCATTACTGATGTAGTATTTGGGTGGGGGATGGCAATGTATTTCATTACTAGATTTTACAATACCATGATCAATATTTAAGTTTGCCTTGCATTTTTTTACACTGCATTGCCAGTATGTAGTCTTATTTCTTACAGTAGTGTATCTAAATCGGTATGTGTGTTCATTGTACATAAGTAATTGCTTGCCTTGTCTCGAATATATGTACGTGAAATCTAGAACAAACAAAATAATAGAATGAATACTTTACTTGAATTGCAATTTGGCTGATATCTACGTATGAAAATATTATGGTATGGTACTAAATTTGTTTTATTTGGTTGATTATGCTGTGCGAATGCAAACAATCTTTTCTTTTTCTTATCCTTTTTTCTTTTATTTTTTTTTCTCTTCTTACAAACTCAATCTTTGACAATTAAGGACTAGTGTATTATAAAACAACGATCATTAAAACATATAGAAAAACAAAAAAATTTAAAACTAAAACATGAAATAAATTTGAAATATACTTATTACTTGCAAGCAAAAAAAAAAATACAAAATATTCTTAAGTAAAATAGTTTTAAGAATTTATTTCTCCAAAGAATATTACAATATTAATTTATGACAAAAACTAACAAAAAAAAAATTAATCTTATATTAACATAAAAACTAAAAATTTATTTACTTAAGGCTTTGTTACATAGCTTTCCGTCAAATCTTGATACATTTTTCTATTTCATTGGTAAAAAAAAAAAACTGTATTTCAGACGTTTTTTCTCGGTTTAGAGGTAAAACATTGTTATTATTTTTCATACTTTGACATATCTGCCCTTAGGATCAATATAAAATTGTGGTGGTGGATGGGTATGCTCTAGGGTACCTGATATAACTTTACCATGACTACCAACTAATATTTTTGCCCTGCATTTCTTTCCGGATCTTCCTGAACATTGCCAGTGGACAGTTCCTTTGGCTGACGACTCATGATTGAAGTTATAGGTGTATCCTTCATACAGAGCTAAACGTTTTCCTTTCATCGTATATATGTACTGGACATCTGAAATAAAGTTATGTTTATTTATCAAGTATCAAGATTTTTTTCAACCTTTGGATACCCAAAATAAATATATTAAAAGTAAAGATATTAAATAAAAATATATTTATCAGGTTGAAACGTTAAAGATTTGCTTACAGAAAAATGCACAAGCAAAAATATTTAACCGTAAAAAAAACAGCCTTCACATATTAAAAAAAGATTATATTAGAATATGTAATAGAATTATTTAAAAAAAAGACACTCTTTACATTTAATTCTTTTTTTTTTAATGGATAGTATTTTTTTTTTTTAATTGTGTATTTTTAGTTTATACGATTGTGTAGGACACAAATAAAAGATTTTTTTCTTCTTTCTTTTAAAGTCTAATATAGTGTCCATTGCTGATGATGTATTTAGGTGGGACGTGGCAGTGTTCTTGGCTACCAGGTCTTATTTCACCATGATCATCAACATGTAATATTGCCTTGCAATTTGTCACACTGCAATGCCAATAGGCCGTTTTTTTGACAAAAGAGCGATGCTTGAAGTGGTATGTGAAGTCTTTGTGTAGAAGTAACTGCGTGCCCTTCCTAGAATTTACGTACTGGAAATCTAAAACAAACAAGGTAATCAAAATCAAAATCAACAAACTCGATGGGGTTGTGTCGTTTAACTTCGAAGTTCCTATAGCCACCGTCCGATTCCATCATCAGATCAGCTCCATGTCGTAATAATTTTCCATTGTCATCTGATTTACACATGCATGCAAAATTTCAGCTCAATCGGTAACCGTGAAGTGGGTCAAATTTAATTTACAAGATTTGATGACAGACAAACATCGGGACAGGTGAAACTTAATAAAAGCTTGTAAAAAACATTTGTTTCAAATAGACCATTTGCAGGCACTTTTGAATAGTCAAATGTCGGTCAGTCTAAAAAAAAGTGAAGCTAAATTGCACTAATACGATAAAAACTTTTATTCAAATTCATAATGACCTGCTTAAAACTACTAATGCCATCGCAAGCGTTAGTCAGACAATACAATTGGTAGTTTAGGTTAGAAAAAAACAGTCATAATAAAAGGAATCTTAATTTATTTGTTGCAAGCATGGTGTATACTATAAAAAAGAACATATTCGTATAATAAATCTTAAATACACAAGATAAGGCTGGCCGTGCCTACTAAAAGGTGAAATATATTATTAGCCTGAAGAATCGCCAAATAAAAGTGGCAGTGGGCAGGGCACATTGCACACAACAGATGGTCGATTAAGCTGAAAGGTTCTAGAGTAGCGACTGTGTAGACCAATGACCCTCTGAGGGTTGCGGGAATCCGATGGATGCAAGTTTTTTTTTTTATTATTGATAGGCTCACGTTTGACCTCTATCTCACCGATGGTGCTCGTCGCTTAGACGATGCGGTCGACGATGGAGCGCGCTTACCTAGAAGTAACCTATTCACTCTTAGAAAGAAAGAAAAATAAGAGTTTATATGCGTCAAACATGGCGCACATTTAAAAATAATAATAATAATAACATCGACTTATAAGAAAAAAGAAAAGAAGAAAGAAGAAGATTTCCGGGTTGTAGCCATCAGGAAGAAATAAGTACACATATCTCAAATTTTGACATATTGGCCGTAAGGATCAATGTAAATTTGTGGCGGTGGATGAGTGTGGTCTAAGTTATCTGACATAATTTTACCGTGACCATCAACAATGATTTTCGCTCTGCATTTCTTCCTGGTTCTTCCTGAACACTGCCAGTGGACAGTTCCTTTGGTGGACGACTGATGATTGAAGTTATAGGTGTATCCACCATACAGAGCTAGCCGTTTGCCTTGCATGGTATGTATGTACTGGACGTCTGAAATAAACTTGTGTTTATTAATCAAGTTGAAAGATTTTTTATCAAAGGTATTATTTTTATAATATAAGCTGCTAACATTGTATAGGGATTACCTGCTTAGTTAGTCTTGTGACGGCGCAACTGCCGATGTGCCGGTGCTACATCTGCACATGAGAACACGCATATGCGGGGTGCTTTGTACTTGAGTAATCTCTTCCGAAATTGATCACCGTAGTTATTTATTTATGTCGGACATTCAGGAAGAGGCTCCCTGGTGTATGTTGTTTGCCGATGACATTGTGCTGATTGCCGAGAGTGGCCAAGACGTCCAGAATAGATTGGAGGTGTGGTGGCACAGACTGGAAAGTGTTGGCCTGAAATTGAGCAGAACCAAAACGGAGTACTTGTTCTGCGATTTCGGCGGTCTCTCCACTCCAGTGCCTTTAGCTCTCGCCGGAACGCCCATACCGATCTGTTCCGACTTTCGGTACCTCGGGTCGCTTGTCCAAGGGGATGGTGAGGTAGACCGGGACGTAACACATCGGATCAACGCAGGATGGATGAAATGGCGACAGGTCACGGGAACAACTTGTGACCCACGGATGCCCCTCAAGTTGAAGGGTAAAATCTACAAGTCCGTGATAAGGCCTGTTGTATTGTATGGATCAGAATGTTGGGCTGTGAAAAAGACGGATGAAAAAAGATTGCATGTAGCGGAGATGAGAATGTTAAGATGGATGTGTGGTGTGACGAGAATGGATAAAGTGAGAAATGAGTATATTAGGGGAAGTTTGAAAGTGGCGCCGGTGACTGAAAAGTTGAAAGGGAATCGTTTGTCTTGGTATGGTTATGTAAAAAAGAGAGATGAAACGCATATTGCTAAAAGAGTTATGAATTTACATGTGGATGGATGGAGAGGGAGAGGGAGGCCAAAGAAAAGATGGATGGATTGTTTGAGAAGTGATATGAATGAAAAGGGAGTTAGTGATAGCGTGACGAGCGACAGGACAGAATGGAAGAAAAAAACGTGTTGCGCCAACCCCAAATAAAACGGGACAAGGGCAGGAAGATGATGATGAGTTATTTATTTATGTATCATATTCTTTATTGTACACCACATAATCAAATATACTGGACAAACATTTAAAGAAATAAGTGTACAATGGACGGCCTTATCGCACATGGCGATCTCTTACAAGTTGAAGTTCTTGAAGTTATTACCATCCGACAATAAAAATATCAAAATTTTATATTAAGAGGTTTATTAATAGTATTTAGTTATATGTACAATTACAAATATTAAAATAAATTGTTTAGGTTTATTTAATACAAATACTCGTATTCTCTTGTTTTCACACACAATTTTCTATTTTCTTTAAATGTCTCTTTTCGTAGGCCTGCTGGAAGGAATTTCTAAATATATCTATTACTTTTTCTATGTATGTAAAATAAATTAACTGTATTACACTTACACTGCCAAACTAAATTACAAAATACATAAGTCTTGTTGGAACGACAACGTTACAAAACTAAACTATAATATATATTTTTTATAGCTGTAAGATTTCAAGAATTCGTGAAATCTTTATACTAAATATTTTTCTTTAATCGAGCCACCAATACCTAGTTTAGGAGTCATAGCGTTTAAAAAAAAGCCTGACTATGCTAAGGCCTAAATTATTGTATTTACTTAGCAGGCTTATATAAAATAAAATGTAGGTACAATTGAATAAAACTCCAATATACTTATAAACAATTAAATATTATTAAATCTTTTAGTGTTACTATAAAAAAAAGGGATTCCTTATATTAAGTTCTATCTAGATTTTAATATACTGCCCATTACTAATGAAAAATTCTGGAGGTGGATGAGTATGTTGGTCTCTGTTACCTGGAATAATCCTGCCATAGCTATCTACTACCAACTTTGCTTTACATTTGCTAGTGGTACATCTCGAACATTGCCAGTAGGTAGTTCCTTTAGTAGACGAGTAGTTATTGAAGCTGTATGTAAACTTTTTGTAAAGAATCAGCTTCTTGCCTCTCTTCGAATTTATGTACTTAAAATCTGAAATAAAATTAAGTTCATATAGTACTTACTTGATCGTTTTCTTTACTTATTATGGATATGTCATATCGAGCTAATCCAACAACTAATCAAAAGACATACTGATTTTAAAGGATTTGATATATTTCGTAATAACAAGATAATTGTTCATCTAAAACAATGTTTATTTCCAAAAGGTGAAAGAACTTTTCAAACAGATACTTAGATCCAGATAATACACTCGACATATACACACACACTAATAAAATTATATATTTTTCAAAACATAACTTGACGTTAACAAAAAAATAATTGAATTATGCAACTCAATTTTATCATTTTAATTGAAAACTACAAACATTTAATTGAAAATTAAAAATTAAATGATTTTATTGATATTTTTTTGTCAAACAATGAACTTGGACAAGCCCCGTTTTTACATTATCTACGGCAACGCACCCTAGATAACGTAATTTATGATACTGCACTTATGTATTAAAACATTTTTGTAGTATTTGTCACAAACTACGCCAGTGGTTCTGCTATAAAATCACACTGTTACATAACAAAGATTATTAATATATAATAATGTTTGTTATGTAACAGTATACAAGGTGTGAGGGATACCCCTTGTGTGTTTTGTATGGTGAGGCTGATTTTTTTTTCGTTTCCTGAAAAAAAAATTTGTGGAAGGTTGTTCAGTTTCGTCTACTGAGCAAGCCCTTAAAGTTTACGAAAGGCTGTCCCTTACACCCTGTATAACTACTCTAAAACGAGGGTATTTAGCGCTGATAACTGAAATACAGGCTTTGCCTAGTTTGTTTACTGGTGCTTGATTCGTTTGTTAGTCTACCAATATATTGCCAAATAAAATGTAATATAGTACTAAGAATTTTTGGGAACAAATTATTAAGTATTATTATTTTTTTAGGTACCTATATAGAGTCCAATTTTACCATACCCAAAGACTAAACTTGTAGGCGGATTGTTAATTAGCTATTTACTCTAAATATAAACAAACGGTTTTTTTTTAACTTTAGGTGGATGACTGTGTTCTAAGCGACCATATACAATTTCGTCCCGATCGTTCACAAACATAGAGGCGTTGCAATTTTTTGTGTTGCGGCTTGTACTGCATCGCCAAAAAGTAGTTTTCTTGACCGCGGAGTAATTGCTAAAACTGTACGTGTACCCGTTGTGAAGAATTAAATGCCTGCCTCTCGATGATCTTATGTATTTTACTTCTGAAATAGCAAAATTATTATTAAGTTGAAAAGTACCTGGTATTTCAATTAGTATAAAAATGTATAGTTTAGTTAGTATAGTCGGCCTTATAATGTTCCCACTGCTGGGACTCAGGCCTCCTCTCTAAGAGAGGGAATGGGCGGTAATACACCACGCGGGCCCAGTGCGGATGTAACATATCTTCGAATTTTTATTTCTAACACGGTTTTCTCACGATGTTTTCCTTCACCGTTTTGACAGAAGTGATGATGAAAAAATTACACAGAGTAATGCGCCTGGCTGGGTTTGAACCGTGACCTACAACTCGCTACCATTTGGCCACCGCTGCTTTCAAAAAAATGTAACAAGCTTTATTGAAAGGCATTTTTTTTTTACATACGATTTTATTGATATGAAAATACTTCCACATAAAGTACAAATAATTTCATCAGACCGAAATATAAAATCGACAGTGGAAAAGTAAAATCGCTTAACTGACACTGGTCGAAAATATTTTAATCGAAGGACTGGAACAATTTGCCTGCTGCGGTCTTCCCATCCGATTATAATTTGGGTGTCTTCAAGGCTAGATTGAATAGGCTTATAATAAACTAGTGCACCTCACCATCAGAAAATGCATCACTGCTTCATCAGGTGGGATCAGTCAAGCACTAGTTTAAATCAATTTAAAAAAAATATGATAACTTATTTCACGTAAAAAGAGTTAGAATACTTATTGTCGACCAAATTGGCGGTTAAGCGATTTTACCTTTTCACTGTCGAAATAGTAAAAGAGGTTTCACAATAATAAAATACATAATTTACACATATATACACGCACACGTTTACACGATAGATTTTGGCATAAAGTACAAGACATCTCCTACTACTTAAGATAATTCAGGTTTAATTTTATTGAAATGCTAAAAATCTTTTTGTACCATCAAGAGTGAGCTGCTACCAACTTTAGAAGTTCAGGTTGCAATTTCAGGATGTCTCTTCAAGAAGAGTTTCATCCACTTTTTTCCTGGTTGATAATTTTTAAAAGAATTTTTCCTTAGAGTATTTCTCAAAAATTCGGTAACACTGGATTCAATATCTTCTTTAGACCTTGGGAAACCCTTTTTCGAGCTGTTCATTATCCAGTTAATGAGTGAAGTTTCTTCTTCAGGAGTTAAAATAGTAGGTTGACCTGGTCGTTGACTAGTTTTGTCCGGATTGTTAAAACGAACTTGGATTGCCGATTTTGGTACTTGAAACAATTTGGCTGCGTTTTTTCTACTCATGCCAGATTTTACTGCATTTATCGCATTTACTACGTCCTCTTCGTTATATATTTTTCTTTTTTCTTTAATATTATCTTTTGCTGTTGTCATTTTTTTCTCTGTAAAAATTAAACATTATTTTTTAGTGTAAAAGATCAACTATTGTTACAAAAGCTTTGAGTAGCACAATTCATAAACTGAACAATATTAAAATCTTAAAAGATTTTATCTGATTTTTTAATATATTTTTTTTTAATTTAGCATTTTATTTTAGTCTATTCAACACAGTCCATGAGTGTATCCGTAACTAATGTTAAAGATACACTCATTCACTCTTGTGCTGCACGATACCAAGTACGCAGAATACTAGGGCTGCGTTATTTAGGTATAGTTGTAAATATACCTAAATAACGCAAGCTATACGCTGAGTTATGCGCTTGTTTGGCGTCTCGCTAGATTTTTTTTTTTCGTATAGGTTATTTTTAGTTTTTACAAATTGAGTGAGTCGTGTCTTCTCTCTTCTTCGTTTGTATTATACAGATCACAAATTTTATAACACATAAAAAGTTAAGAAATAATATTGTGTTTTAGGCTAACCATTGGCATAGATACGAATAATAAAACAATGGGATTTTACAATCATATATTGATTGGAATCTAAGTTATAATATCAATATAATACAAGTGTAAAATGTGTAAATTTTCGCGCTTGTTTACATTTTTTTATACGAACATAGACATCTCCCATGAAATACAACATTTATACCGAATAAAGCGCTGACAGTGTTTTACTTTTTTAATGTGCGTTCTTTAAAGTGCTTAAAAATATAAATTACTTTTGATATAAATTAATTGTGATGCAGTGTTTATTTCATATAGGCATTTATTTTTTAGGGACAGAGTACTTTAGAGTTGTAGTTTTAGAGTCTGATGTATTTTCCATTTATGAAGTAGAGTTTGGGTGGGAGATGGGTGTGGTCAAATATACCAGATATTATCCTATCATGTACATCAACTACTAATGAAGCTTTGCACTTTTTCGAGCAGCGTCCGGTGCACCGCCAGTAGTTAGTTTTTTTTGTAGCAGAGAAACTTTTAAAGCAGTATATGTACTTGTTGAATAGAATCTGCCGCCTGCCCATATTCGAATTGATGTACTGAAAATCTGAAATAAAGTATTTAATGAAATAAACATTTATATAAACAAGAAAATATTTATACAAGATTCAATGTTCTGAAGAGGAAAAATAAAATAAAGTAACCGACTAGCATTTATTTATTGAATTTTACATAAGAAAAGAAAATTACTTGACAAGTCTTGCCATTCAAGAAATAAGTGGACAACTATGTCCTTAATCACTTAACGACAAAATATAATTTTACTCGTAACTGTACATGACCAAACTTCTTCAGATATTTAATTGTTTTCATAAAAGCTGTTAAAAGAAATCACATAAAAAAAACAGGAATTCATCATCATCAACCTTTTTAATGTTCCCACTGTTGGGACTCAGGCCTCCTCTCTAGGAGAGGGAATGGACCATAATCCACCACGCGGTTTGGTGAATGTCACATGTCTTCGATTCGATTTTTTTAGTTCTAGGACATGCCGGTTTCTTCACGATGTTTTCCTTCACCGCAAGCAAGCATTTGCTGGACACAAAACAAGCATCTGCTGGCCATAAAACACCAAGTATTATATTGCGTGATCAAAACAGAAATGAAGATATCCAAAGGAGAACCAAGGTTACCGACAAAGCTGGCAGTGGGTAGGACCGTCTGTTTGACGACGGCTTATAGGGCCAAAAAGGAACATAGGACGGCCTCCCACAAGCTGGACCGATGACCTATTGAGAGTCGCGGGAATCCGATGAATGCGTACGCACAGGACCGGCCTGCTCTCAAAACGTTGAAGGAAAACATCGTGAGGAAACCAGCATGTCCTAGAACCAAAAATTCGAAGACATGTATCATTCACCAACCCGCACTGGGCCCGCGTGGTGGATTACGGCCCATTCCTTCTCCTCGAGAGGAGGCCTGAGTCCAGCAGTGGGAATATTTGAAAGGCTGATGATGATGATGACAGGACCGGTCGTTGTGGCGACACTAGGAGTAAGCCTATGTCCTGTCCTGCAATGGACGTGTTTCAGCTAAGACGATGATTCCTTTTCTTACTGGATTAAGACGTAGTTTCCATTACTGATAATATATTCGGGTGGCCGTGTTCTTGGTCACATAATACAATTTCACCATGATTGTCCACAACTAGTTTCGACTTGCAATTAAGTGCTGCGGTCCTCTTTGTGCATTGCCAGTAGGATGTTCCTTTCTTAGGAGCACGGTGACGCAGGTAGTATGTGTACTGTTTGTATAGAATTAACTGCTTGCCTCTCTTTGAAGTAATGTATTTAAAATCTGAAAAAAAAAAACAGTGAATTTTAACTCTTATCATAATATTTACGAGCAATGGATAGCTCGCCGTCCGGATCGAACCACGTCTACTGATCCACGGGCGCCTCTAAGAGATGAGAGCTTTTTTTTTTTTTGTCGACGGGGAAAATCATCTTTGACGAAACCCGCTCTTGGGTGGAGCGGGAGACAGTGTCAGACTCTTACTGACTAAAAACCCCGCGCCGTTCCTTCTAGCCTTCATACCGGGGCACGAGCTCCCTTTCAGACAACCCTGTCCCCAGTAGGCTTCGACCCAGCTGGGCCCCTCCTGCTGCTGACAACTCCTTGAGGCGCGCGGGAACAGTGCGCGCCGTCGACGTCTTGGACTCGGTCCATTACCGGACGATCGGACAGCGAGCTACCCATGGCTCGCCGTCCGCGAGCCCGCGTCTACGGTGGCCGGAAATCGGGATCGGAATCCCGGCGACGGCGCGGCGGCGAGGGCGCCGTTGCCTGATGCGGTCGGCCTCCTCCTTTGCAAGCATAGACTGTAAGGACCCAGCAGGGCCGAAACCTACTGAGGCTATGGTTTGACTTCCAAAAGGGATTCACAAGGTCTTAGAATTCAAGGCAAAGAAGGAATACTATAATAATGTATAGGAGTGCGTTTTGATCAGTAAAAGTCTGCCACGCTCTCCCGCTCTGTCCTTTAACGAGGGAACACACTCGATGATGTCCCACCTAAAAACTATCATAATATTTGAACAATTTTATTGTAATGACATAGTCGATATGTTTTTTTTTACAAGAAAATTTACATAAATATGTTTACATAAAAGTTCTGCCAAACTGCAGTATTGCTGTCGGCAGTGCTCTCGTGGATATTCTACTTGATTACATAATTAAAAAAATATAGTAAAAAACATAAGTACTGGATGTGTGGTGAAAAGAAATATGGGCACTCTCCCGCCATGCCAGCATGAACAGTAGCCCGATTCACGTAATCAAAACTGTAACGATATCGTAGCGACTTAGTCGTTTTCGTCATTTTCGTATTCACATCATCAATCGAGTTTGAACGACACCGATTTTTAAATCGTTCGATCGAAGAGTCGTTGAAGCGTATTCAGCTGTTTTTTTTTTTACGGTGGGCAAAAATAATTTAATGACAAACCTCGCTCTTGGGTGGAACAGGAGATAGTGTCAGACTCTTACTGACTAAAAACCCACCCCGTTCCTTCTAGCCTTCATACCGGGGCTCGAGTTTCCTTTCAGATAATCCTGGCCCCAGTAGGCTTCGACCCAGCTGGGCCCCTGCTATTGCTGACAACTCCTTGAGGCGCGCGGGAACAGTGTGCGCCGTCGACGTCTTGGGCTCGGTCCGGACAGTTACCGGACGATCGGACAGCGAGCCCACGTTTATTTAGCTCTGTGAATCGTTGGCTTGAGGTATTTACGTAGACAAACGTTGTTTGATCGGGTCGGATGCTAACGACTAAATGTCAAATATTGCAGTTCAAATCACAGAACATAGTAGTACTCTGTGGTATCTGGCAACAAGTCGTTGATAGATTGTTTAGCTTCGATCCAGTTCAATTGTCGTTCTATCCAATCTCGATTAAAGAACACGTGAATACCGATTTTGGAAAGGACTTCGATCGAACGACTATAAAACTTCAACGATATTTGGCTTGTTTGATTTTACGTGAGGCTACAGCACTCGTGCACAATTCAATAGTCGCCGCCCCACCTCGCCCGTCGGAGCGAGACAGGCAACCCAGCGTGAGCGAGGCACAGCACCGGTATTGATCCATATCATAAGCTAAAATGTAATATCTTCTTTTTAGACTGTGTTTCATGGTTACACGTCAAGTACCACAACTACAATCTACTCTCACCTGAAAATATATTTAACTAGCTTTTACCCGCGGCTTCGCCCGCGTTTATTAATGGTGAATGTTTAAAATGAATGTTTAAATTCCATGCCCATGTCCGTGTCCAGGGTCCCAACTATCTCTGTACCAAAATTCATCAAAATCGGGTTTGCCATTTAGGCGTGAAGACGTAACAAACAAACAAATAAACAAACAAACTCACTTTCGCTTTTATAATATTAGTAAGGAACTCTTTAGTATTTTTTTTCTATATACATTATTAATTATTAACATATAAACACATTTACAATAATAAAATAGTAGCCCACCGGTATCGGAAATAGGGTCTGATATCGGGTCCAAGCTATCGGTGGTTAGGGCTGCTGAGAAAGGAACCTCTCAACAATTCGCGCTATGTCCAGGAGTAGCATTGCTTTCTGGATCAAGCCCTTGATCCAACTGTCCAACGCGAGCCTCCAAAGATGTTGGTTGAGGTTCTTAGCAAATCGTTTCAAACGTGCTGCCAACTTATCGGTAACCTGGATCGTGTATTGCGTCCATAAGCTGATGTTGAGTCGAGTAGTGGAAATGAATTAATGGAGACATGTAAATAAAACTATAGAGCAATACAAATCAGTTTGTTAATAATTTCAAATTTGAAAGACAGAAAAAAAAACCAAAACAGAGCAGTCGCTTGTCCAACAAAAGCTGGGCTACAATTTAGGCATAAATGTTCAGACAATAGTACTCCAAAAGCTGAAATTTCAAATCTATACTCTGTTCAAAATAACATTAGACATTTCTGAAAACCTTTTATTACGGTCCGTTCAACCGATTTTGACCTTTGTTACGTTGGTGGCATGACAAATGGCGACTGCAGTTATTAGTATACGACGTGTAACGTATTCGAAGACATGTGACATCCACCAACCCGCGCTGGGCCCGCGTGGTGGATTACGGCCCATTCCCTCTCCTAGAGAGGAGGCCTGAGTCCCAGCAGTGGGAACATTAAAAAAGGCTGATGATGATGATGATGTGTAACGTTAAATACGCAAAACCCCAGACACCCCAAATGATTTTTAATTCAATTGACCTAATTATGTGAAAGAAAAAAACATTTTAAAAAAATTTAAGGTTTTATGAGCAGTTTTAGTTTGTTTAAAATTCATATCTGTATAGAAAAAAAAAACTTTTATGATTCCGTGTATGAGAAAATTTGATTGGACTACAACTATTTGTGTTTGTTGACCTATTTCGGCGGGTTTTCGCACGTGATGGCTTGGCCTATTCATAAATAGACAGGTCGAAGTTTTTAATGAAGATTTTTTTGAAAAATGTAACCTATATTAAAAAGTGGTTTAACCCTTCAGATACCGTCAATTAGAAACACAATAGTAAGACAATAGATGCGCGGCCACCGGTGGTCGCTTGGGGATTCATGAATTAATTGATTCTGCTCGTTATTCTGATCAAACTAATTTCAGGTTTTGCGCATTTAACGTTACACCTTGTGTAATTGGTATTGTAACCACTTTTTTGCTTTTAATGCCATCCTTATGCCTACGAAATAGAAGTTAAAATCGGTTGAACAGACTGTAAAAAAGGTTTCTTTAATGCGATTAACCCTTCAGATACCGTCAATTAGAGACACAATAGTAAGACAATAGATGCGCGGCCACCGGTGGTCGCTTGGGGATTCATGAATTAAGGATACTTATTCCTAGATTCTAAAATATTTTCCGTTGCTGGTGAAGAATTTCGGTGGTGAATGTGTGTGATCTGCCTTAACACATACAATTTTACCATAATCATCTACAAAAATTGACGCCTTACATTTATTTGAGCGGCTTGTACATCGCCTGTGAGCCGTTTTCTTGGTAGAAGAATATTGACTGAAATAGTATGGATACTCTATGTATAGAATTGACTGCTTGCCTCTCTTTGATTTGATGAACTTGAAATCTGAAACATATAAAGGCGACAGTTCGTATATATCAGTGCGTGTGGGTACATAATAGATAAGTACAGAAGACAATCTCATGTATGTACTTCACTTTTTATATATACGCTCTGTGAACGCACACTGCGTTTGAGCCGAAATTGTTCGACAAGCGGGTCGAGGCGCTCCGAGATATTGTGTCCGTGAGCGGTGTTTATGTGTGCGTTATTCGAGCGCGCTTTGTATGTAGATTGACTTCTGTACTTATATATTTTGTGGTGTGTAAGCACTTACGTTTATTATTCCTGAATCGGTGGAATTTGGCACGTAGGTGGACCATTTCCTGGAATAATAAAAGGACACAGAATACTTCTTATCTCGGGAGCATGTTCCCTTGAGTATTTTTTTTTACGATATTGTCTATCTAACTAGTTATTCAAAGACGCAATTTTTTTAAATCTTTAATTAGAATAAAAATACAGAACATAAAACTTGATCTGATTTGAATATCGTTGACATAAAAATAAGTCAGAACTTAGGTACATATTGATTTCTACAATATACATTCAGTCAAAAAAGTATCGGGAATGGATGATTTGTTTATGGTTCCAAATTCAAATTTTTGTTTTTTTGTAGTTGTTAGATTGGCACAACTGTTTTCCATTTTGGCGCGGAGTTTGAGTTGCATCTGTTATTTATATTAAATACAGTGCTAGTTTTAGTAATATCATATATAGTGTGTATTGCGAATTTCATAATGGACAAAAATATCGAACAAAGAGTTTGTCTTAAATTTTGCATCGCCAAAGGAATTTCGTGTTCGGAGTCACTGAAAATGTTACAGAAGGCTTACGGTGAATCGACTTTATCAAAAACTCGTGCTTATGAGTGGTTCAAAGCGTTCAAAAGCGGTCGAGATGTGATGGAAGATTTGCCTCGCTCTGGTAGGCCGTCAACGTCTGCAACTGAAGTTAACATCGCAAAAGTGAAGGAAATAGTGACTGAAAATCCCCATTCAACTCTGAGAGAGATAGCCGCCGAACTTTCTGTATCTCACGAGTCGATCCGTACCATTTTAACTAATCATTTGGGTATGAAACATGTTGCTGCTCGGCTAGACTTGTGGAAATAAAATTCTTGGATTTTGCACCACGACAATGCGCCTTCGCACAAGGCTATCATTGTGAACGAATTTTTGACCAAACACTCAACAAATACCATCCAGCAACCACCATATTCACCAGATATGGCTCCTGCTGACTTTTTTTCTTTTTCCTAAACTCAAATTACCACTTCGTGGCACCCGTTTTCAATCGATAGAAGACATAAAGGAGAATTTGCGGCGAGAACTGAACTCAATTCAGGAAGCAGCGTTTAAAAAAAATTTTGATGAATGGATTATTCGTTGGCGCAAGTGTATCGTTTCTAAAGGAGCATACTTTGAAGGTGATAAAATAAATTTGGATGAATAACAGACATTTTGTGTATTATTGATCTTTTCCCGGTACTTTCTTGACAGAGTAGTACATTATGAATACTGAATTATGCAAATGAATGAACATTTCAACAGTGAAATCTTACTAATAAATAGCACAAATATGCATGTTCTTAGTCTATACTAATTAGGGTTTGGGGATTCCCGACAATTTCAAAGTCCCGGGACACGAGATAGCCAAAGTCATCGAGACTTTTAAAATGTATTTTATTTTTATGTTTGATTTAGTTAATTTCTGGTAAAACGCATAAATAAAAAGCATTTATTTTTGTAAATATCTACCTTAATTTAACTCAAATCTTAATAACTTAACGTTAATTTCAGAATTTTCTTTTTAAAAATTAAAAAATCTTATATGTAGTTAAAAAACCAAACTTAGTTAAAAAATCATACTAATTCTTAATAACTTTACTATTATCTAGTAATTCTAGTATCTAATCATTGGTTATAATCACAACATTGTTAAATCTCGTGATCACAGATCATTTAAAAATATAAATAATAGTATATAAACAGACTTATTAATCAGTCTTTAAATAATCAACTAACACATGGGCTGATTTAATAAAATAGGCTTTTAAAAAAATTTGATCGTCAACACCTTTGACCGCCAATCTAAATACTTCACCTACCATCAGAAAAGGAAAACAATCTTTTTTTTTTAAACCAAACTTTCTGGACGTTTTCCGGTTGCTTCGGACAACTGAAACTCCTTTTTTATATGTTGCTCTTAGTTTTTTTTTTCGAAAACCTCGGGTACAATTTCTTGGCTATTTTATTTGCTTGTTCTATTTTATTTACAAAAGACTCGTCAGTAACAAATTCGACAATCTTATCTCGTCTCGAGTCTCGACACGGATGTCCCGGAACTCGAGACAACTAAAATCACGAAAAGTCCCGGGACGTCTCGTGTCTCGAAGTCCCGGAACTTTTCATAATTTATGTTGTCTAATAATAATCCAAACCCTAATACATTAAATATTATAAAAAGGATAGATTGTTTTTTATTTGTTTGTATGTTACGATTTCATTCAAGAACTACTAGATCGATTTTCAAAATTCTTTCACCAGTAGAAAGCTATTTTATCAGTGAATATAGGCCTATATTTTTTATTTTCAATCGGGCAAAGCCGCTGGCAAAAGCTACATACATACATATAATTTAAATTTAAAACACTTATTGTTGTTTTATAACAACAACAAATTATCTATCAAAATAAACAGAAGACTCAATCTATCATATAATTAGTTTTACATTAAGTTATCATCATCATTTCAGCCGAAAGACGTTCACTGTTATTGACGGTATAACCACGAAATAGATAAGTACAGAAGTCAATCTCTGCATGTACTTTACTTTTTATACCTACGCTAGGCGATAGCACATTGCTCCGAACTAACGACTGGGCGATTGAGCCGAGATATCGTGTCCGTGAGCGGTGCCTATGTGTGCGTTGCTCGAGCGCGCTTTGTATGTAGATTGTCTTCTGTACCTATTTATTTTGTGCTTTAGACAGGATGACTTTTACATAAGTGACTAGTATTTTGCCAATGAAGAAGGTCTCATACAGTATTAATGCATAAAAGTGTATTCTGCATGGCACCAATCATATTATTTAATGACATACCAAGGGCAATCAAAGAATTAAATCTAAATCTTAAAAAAAAACTAAAATCTTTGCTGGTGGATAAAGCATATTACAGTAAGTATTTCAGAATTTCTGAAAGATAAAAATCTAATTGTGACATGATAATGGATTCCTTATATATTATTGACATAAAAAAAGTATTTTTGACATCAATATTTCTTAATTTCTCGTTTGTTTTTTGTCTTTTTGTTTTTTGACATATTAAATTTTTGACATACTCGACAAGCTACAATTAATTTATATTATTGATTATATATGATTAAAGTTATAAATATAATACCTACATTTGTACGCTCTCGGGCATAACATAGTAAGCTTATAACCTATTTTAAGAACGACTATTTACCTATGCTAAACAAATAAATTATTAGGTATGATTATGTTGAACATAAGTTTCCCCAAGCGTCGCCACAACAACTGATCCAGCCCCCCTAGGCAAGTTACAACCATTTCTCTTGCGTCGAACGCGTCGAGTTGGCCACGCCCCCGATTCTTTTGTTATGGCCACGTGACTGAGCGTTGAGATGACGTAATTCCCTTACATTTGAAGTTTCCTATTAGCGTTAACGATTGCAGATTATCAACTTGGCTAGGGGTAATGCGTCTCGCATCCACCGCATTCCCGCGATTCTCACCAGGTCGTCGCCGTCGCTCCACCGGTACGCCACTCTAGAACCTTTCGGCCCCATCGAATATTCATTCTACGAGCAATGCTATGACTAGCCTGCCCACTGCCACTTTAGTTTAGCCATTCTTCAGGTTATGTCGGCGACCTTTGTTCTCCTGCGGATATCTTCATTCCTGATGCGTTTATGTTAAGTCATGTTATTTTAAATTCTTACATATTGTCCTTTACAGATGATGTAGTTGGGTGGCGGATGGCTGTGTTCTTTGTGACCAGATATAATTTGACCACGTTCGTCTATAAATACGGTCGCCTTGCACATTTTTGCGGATTGACTGGAGCACACCCAGTACGCTGTTTTTTTAGTAGTCAAATATTTATTGAAGCAGTAACAATATTTTTTATATAAAACTAACTTTTTGCCTTTCCTCGATGTGATGTAATTGAAATCTGAAAGAAAGTACTCAGTTGAAAAATTATTGATATCTCGACTATTTTCGACATAACATAGCTATGATCAATGTTATCTTTTTAGTTTGTTGATTGTTGTTTTGGGGTACACAGCAAATATAGCAAGCTACTAAATAATTAGTAAATAAACAAATAAAAATGCGTTATACCAAGCTTACACATCAGGCTATAAACAAAGTATAAGAAAATTGAGCATCTGGTGGAATCGCAGTCAGGCACTGGTTTATTAGATAAAAAAAAAACAGGAAGTTTAAAAGGTTTAATTACGATGTAGGCAAAAACATACAATTCAATATGTAGATGATTTACAACATAGAATGAAAAAATAGATGCTTAATAACTAGGCACATAATACTTTGTGGTTACTATAATACATATGTTTTAAAATGACGAAGATGAAGCACAAAATATATAAGTACAGAAGTCAATCTACATACAAAGCGCGCTCGAGCAACGCACACATGAGCACCGCTCACGGACACGATATCTCGGGAGCGGAGCGTCTCGGCCCACTCGTCGAACATTTCCGGCTTATAAACGCTCATTAGTGTGCGGCCACCGAGCGTAGGTATAAAAAGTGAAGTACATATATAGGATTGTCTTCTGTACCTATCTATTCTGTGGATGAAGACACATTAATAAGTACTTTTTCAGTTAAAAGTTTTTGTTCCTCTTGGGCATCACTGATAATGGTAAAGGCAAACATCGGGAATTATCTGTCATGTCTGTCATGTTATTTTTTTTTTTCAAATTACAATGTGTTGCGTTCTGTTACATTTTTAAATATTAGTCCAATACTAAGAACTACTACTGTATCGTGGGTGCGCACAGAGACCCTACCACGAGGTCTTAAGGCGATCCACTTTACGACCTAAACTAAACTGTTAAAGGGATGGAGCTATATAGGGTGTACAGCTTCACCCTTTTTTCTCGCTCACACGGTTGAACGAGCGAGTGGAGATTCAACATGACATGGTAAGGCTCCTGATAAGTAAACTGGTAGCGCCATCTATATCGCCGCATAAGAACTAAAAATCCAAAACCCTGTAACGCGATATCAGAGTTCTCCAAGCGGTTAGAATCTATACAACGATCCAAAATCAAGTATAGAGCAGTTCATCATTTCTCCAAGAACAGTAGCATAAGCATAATCAGCTTTTTAATGTTCCCACTGCTGGGACTCAAGGCCTCCTCTCTAGGAGAGCGAATGCGCTATAATCTACCACGCGGGCACAGTGCGGATTGATGAATGTCACGTGTCTTCGAATTTTTGATTCTAGGACATGGCAGGACCTCACGATGTTTTCCTTCACCGTTTTGAGTGTGGAAGCAGTGGTGATGAAATAACCCACACAAAGTAATGCACCTGTAACTCGTAAGTCGGGGCCGTTACCACTTGGCCATCACTGCTACACACATAGTTTTATATAAGTGATTTTATTTTAAACTCTGATATATTGACCATTACTGACGATAAACGTGGGAGGTGGATGGGTGTGACTCTGGTTACCAGATATAATGTGACCATTGTCGTTTAAGAATAGTGTAGCCTTGCACTGTTTTGCAGAGTGGCTGGTGCACACCCAGTACGTTGTTTTTTTGGTAGATTTGTTGAAGCCGTAAGAATATTTTTTGTACAAAATTAACTGTTTGCCTTTCTTGGACTGGATGTACTTGAAATCTGAAACAAAACCAAATATTTATAATAATAATAAATTCTATACTGACATAATTAGCAATTTACAAACATAGGGAAGCCCTGACTCCAGCGCTAGGCATAGCGCCTGTGTTACAGGACCCAGTGTCTTCTACCAATTACATGCGTCGTTTTGTGTTATAAAGGAAAAAAAAAACAAAATGAAAATGAAGTCTTCTTCTTCTTCCTGTCGTTTTTTTTTTTCCATTCTGTCCTGTCACTCGTCACGCTATCATCAACTCCCTTTTCTTTCTTATCACTTCTCACACAATCCATCCATCTTTTCTTTGGCCTCTCATATTTTTTTTAGCAATATGCGTTTCATCTCTCCTTTTCACATGTCCATACCAAGACCAACGATTCCCTTTCAACTTTTCAGTCACTTTCAAACTTCCTCTAATATACTCATTTCTCACTTTAGGTATGCATTCTCGTCACACCACACATCCATCTTAACATTCTCATCTCCGTTACGTGCAATCTTTTTTCATCCGTCTTTTTCACAGCCCAACATTCTGATCCATACAGTATGACAGGTCTTATCACGGACTTGTATATATTTTTTAATTTTTTTAATATGTTTGTGTGATGTTGATGTAGAGGTAGATGTTGGTGTGTAGTGTAATGTTTATGAATGTAGTGCTTAGGAGGAATTTTCTTTATCTAAATTGCATCTTACATCTCACAGGACCGGTCGTTGTGGCGACGCTTGGGGGAGCCTATGTTCAGCAGTGGACGTCTTTCGGCTGATATGATGAATTTGCATCTATTTTATACCTCAGTTTGACAGGCTTGTCTAGTGATCAGTGGCCCTGACTATGACGGATGTCGCGGGTTCGATTTCCATCCAGGACGAATGATTGTGTGATGAGCACGATCATTTGCTCCGTGTCTGGGTGTAATTTATCTATAATACGTATTTAAAAATATATAAGTATGTTTATCAGTTATCTAGTACTCATACCACAAGCTCTGCTTAGTTTTGGGTTAGATGGGGTGGTGTAAAAGTCATAACTTTTTTATAATAATAATAAATTAATAATATTCCATGGAATATTATTAATTTATTGCTATAATTTGAAAATGTCAAGTTTATCTAAACTTTTTTACTAACAGATCATTTGTCTGGGTGTAATTTATGTATAACATTTACGTAATTAGAAATACATTGGTATGTTCATCAGTTATCTAATACTCATAACATAAGCTCTGTTTAGTTTGGGACTAGATGGCGTGGTGTGAAAATTGTGTAATATTATTATCATTATAGTTTGAAATGTCAAGTGAACCTATTTTTATTAACAGGTAGTTCGCCGTCTTTTAAGGACCAAGCCCGTGTCGACAACGCTTTGTGTTCCAAGTGTCTAGTGGTCTACTAGGGCCAATTTCTGTTAAGGCCCTAGTGGAATTATTCGGAAAAATTATCGCGGCCCTGGAACGCACAAAGCTATTGAAACACAGGATTTTACTTTATAACATATTTTATTAGAATAAACATATTATGAGACATAGAAATGAATAGTTTGAAAAAGCCATGACACCTTAAAAAAAAACAGTGAAAAGAGTAATTAGAGCTTTGAGTTAAAAGTACAATAAGAGAAAGATGATGATGACTCAGAAATTCATTTATCAAATTCTGATATATTTTCCATCTTTAATGAAAAATTGTCGAGGTGGATGACTGTGTTCTGGTTCACCAGATCTAATTTCACCGTTGTCATCTACTACTATTTTAGCTTTACACTTGCTTGCAGTTCGCGCTGAACACTGCCAGTAAGAAGTTTTTTTGAGAGGAGAAGAAAACGTGAAACTGTACGTGTAGTCTTTGTGCAAAAGTAACCTCTTTCCTTGCTTAGACTCCACGTATTTAATACCTGAAATAAAATAAAAACAAAAAGATATAGATTATATCCTACTAATCCTATTAATATTACATAAATGCGAAAGTTTGTATGTATGGATGGATGTATGGATGGATGTATGGATGGATGTATGGATGGATGTATGGATGGATGTATGGATGGATGTATGGATGGATGTATGGATGGAAGTGTGGATGGATGTGTGGATGGATGTATGGATGTTTGTTACTCTTTCACGCAAAAACTACTGAACGGATCTCGACGAAACTTGGTACACGAGTAGACCATATCCCAGAATAACACATAAGATACTGTTTATCCTGGGATTATGTTCCGTTCGGATAATTTTTACGCGGGTGAAGCCGTGGGCATTAAGTTAGTATTAATATATTAACACTACAATAAAATTGCTGTAGGATGGTGCGGGTGACTGCTGTCAGATTCATACAATATATAGCTAGCTATCCTTTTCGCTCATCTTAAAGGGGCATATTTTTGTCCTGCTGTCATCCTTCTCATACTATATAAAAAAGACCTTAAAAATGGTGTTCTCTTTGGGTTTAATAATATGAAAACAAATTTTAGCATCAACACATTAAGAAGACGAGAAGGTAGGCAAAGTCAAACCAATACAAATCATTTAAAAAAAACAATATATTTTATTTTATATTTATAAAACTTTAAACTGAAGAAACTAGTTTAATATTTAACAGAAAACGTTATATACGTGTTATTGTTGATAGGTTTGCGCTCGACCACTATCTCACCTGATGGAAAACGACGATGCGGTCGACGATGGATCGCACTTACCTAGAAGAAACCTATTCACTCTCGACTTAAAGATGCCTGGGTTGTAGCTATCAGGAAACACAGACTCCGGCAAGGAATTCCTATCGTCCTAGCTTTTATCATCATCGTCGCTTACCATCAGGTGAGATAGTGATCAAACGCAATCCTATGGGCGACAACGTGGTGAGCGACAAATAGTGGACGGCTTAGGCTCGGTCATTACCCATTATTCGTTGCCCGCAAACCCAGATCTATAGTGACTGGAAATTGCCCTGCGATTCATGATGCCCGGGGTGACTTGAAGCGCGTGAAGATATTCGTGTCGGTCTTTGTCTGGCTAGCATTACTGTTTCGTCAAAGGAGGCGCCTTCACGAAGACACAGCGGTGCTCTGCCCAAGCGGGGCTCACCGCCACCGTGTCCTCCAGGCACTGTTTCTGCCTGAATCTAGTGCACGAACCATTTAAGCTACAGGGTATGCCAAAGAAATACGTAACAACAGTACGCTTGAAAAAACTAACCTGGCTATGCCAGAAAGAGGCTTAATCGAGTATAATTCCCGTCTGATTATAATATAAGTGTTTTCAAAGCTAGAGTGAATAGGCTCTTAATGTACTAGTGCGCTTCACCATCAACGATTGCATCACTGCTTACCATCAGGTGGGATCGCAGTCAAGCACTAGTTTATATCAATTTAAAAAAAATCAAAGTCTTTTAATTCATGAATCCCTAAGCGACCACCGGTGGCCGCGCATCTATTGTCTTACTATTGTGTTTCTAATTGACGGTATCTGAAGGGTTTAAGTTTAAATATATTACCAAATCAAAAAAAATACACATATACTTTTTCAAGAACTGTTTTAAAGTAATTTGGAATAAACAACACCATTTAAAGTTCTTCTGTGTTTTAAAGTCTGAAATATAGTACGGGTTCCCTAGTACATTTTTTCCACTTGATTACTGACTTGATTGTGAATAGCCTTATTTTGATGAGACGCCCAACAATTTCCTATACAAAACTCTCGATTGTGGTAGCTAACAGACCAAGGATACAATATGTATGAGATAATGACTCAAAAAATTTATTACTAACAGGTTTTTTTTTGTTAAATCTCAAGATAATTATCTAAATGATTCAAAAACGTATTTGTCCTACAAAAAAAATGGTTTGATAAAAGAGTCCCCCTCTTCCAACATGTATCGAAAACGAGGTCAAAAAAAAACGATTACCAACCAGCAGATTTTTTTTTGTTACTTAGTTTATATTCATATAATTCAACAGTCATATTGTCCTACAAATTACGCGGTACGTTATGTCGGTCCTACGCTCAGAAGTTGTTAAAACCTCGAGACCATTTTTCTCATATTTCAAATATTACATTATAGGTTAGTGTGTTCTCTGCCCAAATGAAACAATGTCCTACAAAAAAACAGGTATGTATCACTAGTCCGAAAATAATTGTAATTTTTCCGTAAAAATTAGTCTATGTCCGTCTTCAGAGTCCCAACTATCTCTGTACTAAAATTAATCAATCGCCATTTAGGCGTAGATAGACGTAATAAAAAAACTCACTTTCGCTTTTATAATATTAACCCTTCAGATACCGTCAATTAGAGACACAATAGTAAGACAATAGATGCGCGGCCACCGGGTGTCGCTTGGGGATTCATGAATTAAAGTATAATATAAAACAAATAATAGACCGTTTGAAGATCTGATTGAAGTAATATATTTCAAATCTTAAACAAAAATAACAATTAGTGACAATCAAGTGGAACAAAGACTACTTTAAAACAAGCTTTTAATGGAAATATTTTTTTCATAGCAAGCTTTTAGAGCTCGGTATGCCTATATAATTAATACTCGTCAAGACGGATCATACGAGCCCAAACTCGATGGGGTTGTGTCGGTTAACTACCAAGTTTCTATAGCCACCTTCCGGTTCCATCGTTAGATCAGCTCCATGTCATAATAATTTTGTATTGCCATCTGACTTACACATGCATGCAAAATTTCAGCTCAATCGGTAACCGGGAAGTGGGTCAAATTTAATTTAAAAGATTTGATTACAGACAAACATCGGGACAGGTGAAACTAAATAAAAGCTTGTAAGTCTTCATACTATAATATTAAAACAGAAAAAGTTTGTATGTATATGCTGGTTTGTGTGGCTATGTTTGTTACTCCTGCACTCTCGGACGGTTGAACAAATTTAGACGGAATTTGTAACAAAGATAGACTAGGTTCTGGAATAGGACACGGATTTTTTTAATCCCGGGAGTATATTTCTTGGGTTTTTTTTTACTTTCACGCAGACGAAGCCGTTGGCGGGAACTTGTTTATATTTACTTAAGTTAGTCATTAATATAAAAGTAAACAATCTTATACTATACTAGGTACTAATTTTGAGCTAGTATTTTGAAGTAAAGAAAAAAATACTCAACCAAAATTTAACAACCCGTCAAAAAAGTTGTTATATTTAAAATACTTTATTTTTAAGTACAAAACAACATGTAGGTACATAAATATAAAAATATACTTAATTATATCATGAAGTTTTAAATACAAGCTTTGTAATACCCTGACATAATATGTAATAAAAAATCTTTAACAGTACTCCATTGATCTACAAAAAACCCTTTTTTATAATTCAATGCAGTACTCACGTAATGTTAGTAGCAATAAAATAATATTATACTAAGTGTTAGTAAACAAAATTATACCACGGTAAATTTAAATTACAGCACTGTATTGTATGGTCAATACAACAATACTAACAGAGATACTGTAGAAAGTGCTACTAAAATTATAGTAGATTATGCACCGAGGGGCTAAAGTTGTGTCTTATGTCACGGGCGTCATATTGAATCTCGGGCGCAATGAAGGATTCGAGATTTAACTCACGAGCAAAGCGAGGGAGTTAATATAAGAATCCTGAATGCAGCGAGGGATTCAAGCTAGCCCAAGGCAAAGACACCTTTAGCCCAGAGAAGGATACTCTACTTTTTACACCTACTGTGAGAAAATAATAGTCACATTATTGACCAGCGGGTCATAATGAAATCCAGTACAACATTATTGACCGGCTGTGCCCCCGGCCCATAGATATAATATATTTCTATGCCCCGGCCACTAATGAATCACTTTAGGTTCAGGTTGATTGACATATAATTTGACATTTTCGAGCAGGTGGTGTGAAAATAAATTAACTGTTTTAAATTCTAAAATATCGTCCATTACTGATGATGAATTTAGGTGGTGGGTGTGTATGGTCCAGGTTACCAGATATAATTTTACCGTTACTATCAACTACCATTTTCCCCTTGCAATCGCTTTTCGATCGTCCTGAGCATTGCCAGTAGGTGGCATTCTTTCTAGAATAGTATTTAGTGAAGCAATATGTATGACCTCCGTGTAAAATCAACTGCTTTCCTCTCTTCGAATTTATAAACTTGATCTCTGGAAATGATATTTATTTGATATGTAGATAACAATAATAAATAATAAACAACAAAAATGAAGTACAAATGAATTAAAATCTGTAAGAAAAGTAAAAAATATGACAAAAAATGTAAACTTTTTGATATATAAAAATAGGTTCAACTTAACTTTCCAATTATTAAAATACTTTATTATAGTAAAAAACAAAATAAAAAAACTAGATCTGGATTTGACAGTATTTATTATATATTAATAATAATAAATTAATATTTCCTCCAAATACTTAAATCACGCACGAGATAAGTTTTCAAGTATTATTTTGAAGTACAATAAATAGTAGATAATAGTATAAACTACGAAAAGACACGGTAATATTATATTCTTCAAAATTATTATACATTTTGATTAACAGCTTTACTTACGACATATGTTGGTGGTGGATGGGTGTGTTCCAAGTGACCAGATATAATGTTACTGTGAACATCAACTACTAATTTCGCCTTGCAATTCTTTGAAGTTCGCCCATTT
This sequence comes from Mythimna lalbum, assembly GCA_949319445.1. NCBI lineage: Eukaryota > Metazoa > Arthropoda > Insecta > Lepidoptera > Noctuidae > Mythimna > Mythimna lalbum. The sequence continues at coordinate 17,770,153 of OX439356.1, read as the reverse complement.
GAACATTGCCAGTAGGTAGCATTTCTTCTGGAATAGTATTTTGTGAAACAGTATGTGTAGTCTCTGTGCAAAATCAACTGCTTGCCTCGAGTCGAATTTATAAACTTGATTTCTGAATATAACAAATTAATTAATTCATTTGTGATATTAGTAAACATTTACTTATATTAATATTGTTTTTATGTATACAGTATATCTATACTAATATTATAAAGAGGTAAAGTTTGTTTTTTAGTTTTTTTTTTGTTTGTCTCTCTGAAAATCTCTAAAAATACTGGTCGGTTTGCCGATTTATTTCCTGAGTGACATAGGCTATATTTTAAGTACGCGCACAAAGCCGCGAGCAAAAGTTGATTTATTAAAAGATTTGAATAAATATAACAAATAACAAATTATAATAATAATAATATGACAAATTTTAAAGTATAAAATGATTTCAACTAAATTCATTAAAAAGCGTAATGTGTTTTGACGAATAAAAAAAAATTATTATGATCGCAACACAAATAACAATTTATTTATTTACTTTAAAACTTTAAAATAACTTAGCCCTTGGTTAATTATATTTCTTAAACATATGATTTTGACATAAAATATGGACAAAATTTAACATTTTGTGTTTAAATTTCATTGTTGTATAATACTTTAAAATATTAGCTGATGATAAAAGTCCACAAACGAAATTTAAACACAAAATGTGTTCTAAATTTTGATTTATTGTCCATTACTTGATATATTTAGGAGGAAGATGGGTATGGTTTTGGTGACTAGATAGAATTTTGCTGTTCATAATGAACAGCATAAATTAATGCCTGCCGGAAATCATTTAATGACTTTTCTCCCTGTATAGCGAAGCATGAGGGTGTAGCTGACTAAAACTCATTTCTATGTTTTGCTTTGTGTTTCAGGACCCCAAGTTTTCCTTTCAGAAGCGAACCCATGGCCCATGGTTTTGCTGAACCTTCAAGCAAGGGTGGAACACCACGCGCCATCGACGACTTGGGTTTGTTTCGAGCGGTTACCGGATCGCTGGACGCCGAGCTACTTTTGAACATTGCTAGTAAGTTATTTATTTATTTAAAACTTAACTTTATGTAAATAAAAGTACAGAGGCGAGAGCGAAGCAGAGTCATATTTTTTAAAATGATTTACAAATTTGTATAATATATTTAAATCTATGCAGAATTAAGCGCTTGCCTTTGTTCAAATTTATGTACTTGATATCTGAAAATGATAGTTACAAATTTAGTACTCATGAAATACAAGTTCTTCTTAGTCGTACACTCCTGGCGGAGCGGTCGTGGTCATGGATTGTCTAGTAGTTTGGTTGCGGTTTTTGCAAGACTTTGCCATCTCTCTCTATTCGTGGCATTGCGAGTGCATTCAATGAGGGAACACTTAGAAGATGGTTTGATGAGGTCTGTCCATCTGGTAGGTGATCGACCGCGAGAACGTTGGTCCTCTAATCTACCCTGTACCACTAAACGTTCTAAAGAGTAATACAAGTTAGCTGTCTACTAGTATATATACAATGCATATTTATTGATTATAATATAAAAAGATCAAATGCAAAATTCTTTAAATAAATTAAGACTTTAAATACACCAATAAAAATATACTCGGACTAAAACTTTTTGAAGTGCAGTTCTCTTACATAATTTGAAAATAAACAACACCATTTAAAGGTTTTCTAAGTATTTTAAACTCTGAAATACTTTCCATTAATGGTTACGAATTTAGGTGGGGGATGGGTATGGTCTAGGATCCCAGATATAATTTTATTATTGCTATCGACTATTATTTTCGCCTTACAATTTCTTGAGGTTCGCCCTGTGCATTGCCAGTACCTAGTTATTCTTGTATTATATTTAGTAAAGCTGTATGTGTACTCTTTGTATAAAATTAACGGTTTGCCTTTCCTCGAATCTATGTACTCAAATTCTGAAAAAATAAAAACGAATTTAAAATACATTTTAAGCTTACCATTTAAAAAAAAAATAATTAAATACTCGATCTCTGAATTCATTATTTTGAAGTTGAAACAATATAATAGAGCTCAATAAAATGTATTATACACCAAAATGGTAACTATTTCACAGAAATATTATTCGATCTCCAAAATTAATTAATTTAAAAGAGGAAACATAAAATAAAGATAGATAGAATAAAGTTTATTTTACACCAAAATTGTAACACAGCTGTTTTACAATACACTAGTTAAGTTACGTTGTGGCAACGATCTATGATGACTTTAAATTTTGATGTAGACGCCATCCTTGATTAAAAACCGAGGTGGCGGATGGTTATGATCTAGTATACTAGTTTCTAGGATACTAGTTTTAAGTGTATCATGATTGTCTACTATTATTTTCGCTTTGCAGCTACTGTAGGTTCGTCTCGCGCAAAGCCAATGAGCAGTTCCTTTAGCCAAAGAGTTGTGATGGAAATTATATGTGAACCCTTTGTGTAGAATCAACCGATTGCCAAGCCTCGAGTCTATGTACTTGAAATCTGAAATAAAGTATATTTATTTGATGCAAATAAAAAAATGAAACTAACTAAAATTACAGGATAAAGCCAGTTAGATTATAAAACTTATTAATCTAATACTTCAGGGCTGGAATAGCTTAATTACACGAAACAGGGGTATACTCGCTTTCTCCGAAACGAAACTTTCGTAAACGAACGATATTCATTTGACGTTAAAATTGCAAACAATCCTCTGTCATAATTATATTTGTTTTTTCGAAACATAATAATTAGAGTAGGTTTAGAGAATCGGTACGTCAAACCTTTTTCATTCGTGCGAAATTTTGAGAACGAAAGGAACCGTAGTAGGAAACACGCAAAATTTCAATCGAAACTTCGTTTTTTCGGAGAAAGCGAGTAGACCCCCTGAGGTAAGACGAATAAAAGACGTTTGAAGGATAAAAGATTTTATAAAAAAAAAATTATATATGGGTGTGCATAAAATAAATTTCTAGTCCCCTTTAGGTGACGTCCGTGCCCTACCCACTGCTACTTAAATTTGGCGATTCCAAGTTCAAATGAATACCAACAAAGAACTTTTAAACGCTTACACAGGATATATCTGATAATTACTAGCGTTTATTCCTCCCGGATCACACATCCACGATCAAATACTTCATCTCGTCACCTCTTCTGTCACTTACGGGGATTTAAGCGCTAAACGAGATAGAGTACTTGTCACATACACACGACCCTGGCGTATAGGGCACAAAAACTCTCGTCAGACCAATCTAACGCAAACAGTTAAAGGGTAAGAGGTGAAGAGACCCTCATGGCTCATTGCCATGCTTAAACGCAAAAACTATAATAATATGTACCGTCCATTACTGACGTGAAATTTTGGCGGTGGATGGGTGTGGTACGTGTTCGCAAACACTATGTAACCATGATCATTGATTGATAAAGTCGCTCTGCAATGTTTTCTGATGCGTCCAGAACATTTCCAGCGTGTTGTGCCTTTGGTAGAAGAGTAATTATTGAAGCAGTATGTGTACTCTTTATGTAGAACTAGCTGCTTGCCTTGCTTCGAATTGATGTACTTGAAATCTAAAATAATAAAAAAAATAAGTTATAACGTTACTATCAAACACATAGAACACTTTCATTGTGTGTGCGTACAGCTCAGGAGTGAAATAAACTATACTTATGTGAGTAATAAATCTGTAGAAGTTTTTATTTGTGCGCTCACATAAAATGCACGACATTGATAAAGATTAACTTTATACATTAAAACTGTGATTAACTTGACTTATTACTTTTAGGCCTTGTTTCATCGCAATCGGTTGACTATATCAAAAGATATTCACATTCATTGACTATTAGATGTAAGAAGTTCGCGGGTCAGCTAGTATATCAAATAATAATAATATTCTACAATTTTCACACAACGCCATCTAGTGCCAAACTAAGCAAAGCTTGTGCTATGAGTACTAGACAACTGATAAACATACTTATTTATTTTTAAATACATACATATTAAAGATGAATAACAACAAGACACAGAACAAATGACCTTGCTCATCACACAAACATTGGTTCGGTATGGGAATTGAATCTATGACCTCCGACATAGCAGTCTAGGCCATTGACCACTAGACCAACAGGCCTGTCAAAAATTTCCTGCCTGAGCTGATAACTAAAACTGGGGTCTTTAAATCAAAACTGATAAGGTTAGTTCTAGGCAGGCGTACTTCATTTACTTATTCATTTACTTTAACATAATATATCATCCCATATCATCACTTACCATCATGAAAGACAGTGGTTAAGCGCCAGCCTATCATACGAAACAAATAGCCCCGTTCTTGGTAATATGGACTTTAAAAGAGACTTTGACCCCTGCTGGGTCGAAGCCTACCGGGGTCGGGGTTATCCGAAAGGAAACTAGAGCCCCGGTATGAAGGCTAGAAGGAACGGCGCGGGGTTTTTAGTCAGTAAGACTCTGACACTGTCTCCCGCTCCACCCAAGAGCGGGTTTCGTCAGTGATGATTTTCCCCGTCGACAGAAAAAAAAACCCCTGCGTTTGTTTCGGTGTTTCTTCTCAGGGTAGTCAGTTAGGAAACACCGGCCTCATCTCGTTAAAACTGACTGATAACAAAATTCACGAGTAAAAGCGTTTTTTGAAAACCTATTTACAAAATAAAGATCTTTTATCATTAATAATTAAAACAAAAACAATTTATATCCTTTATAATGATCTAGTAAATCGTTGACATTTCACTAAATAAAACATTGTTATGGTTCCGAAAAGCTTTTATTTTTTTACACAATTTATTCTTGCAAATATATACCTGTAATAGTATATCGTCGATTAAAACTCCATAATATTAAAGATGATAGCTACGAAAACTATAGTACTTAAGCATAGTATACACAAAATTAGTAATTATACATAGTTTAAGTATATGCGAAACCCGAGGCCTCCTTCCCTCTCCTACAGAGGAGGCCTGAGTTATATATTGGCTACTATTCCTATTGTTATAGGGTTCTTTTCAATAATTCTGAAATAAGTTACGTGGCGTCCTTATAACTTTTCTTTTTCACGTAGGTTGATGAAATTTCATAACTCTAACATGACAAATCACAAAGTTATAAGCTTGTTATGTTACTTGGTAGTCCGCACAAATACAAGGTCACCAGGCCACATGGTCGACTGCGGGGTCGTTTTGCTCCACACCCAGCTGTGTGCTGGCGCCTCATGGCAGCTATGACATGCCGAGACCTGTATTTGTACTTGGTATCGGTGGTGTCCAACTTGTGACCTTTTTAAATATTTTTGTCAAAAAAATATTACATAGTGTAAAAACTATTGGAAAAAGATCGCATGTAGCGGAGATGAGAATGTTGAGATGGATGTGTGGTGTGACGAGAATGGATAAGGTGAGAAATGAGTATATTAGAGGAAGTTTGAAAGTAGCGCCAGTGACTGAAAAGTTAAAAGGTAATCGGTTGTCTAGGTATGGTCATGTGAAGAGGAGGGATAATGCGCATATTACTAAAAGAGTTCTGAGTATACATATAGATGGATGGAGAGGGAGAGGAAGGCCGAAGAAAAGATGGATAGATTGTGGGAGGAGTGATATGAAAGAAAAGGGAGTTAGTGATAGTTTGACGGGTGACAGGAGAGAACGGAATAAAAAACATGTTGCGCCGACCCCAAGTAATATGGGATAAGCGCAGGAAGAAGAAGAAGGTGTAAAAACTATTGGAATCGATTCAGTCACTGATTCTGAACAAACTATATTCAGGTTTCACATAAACTAAAAATAATGTCGTATAGTGGTATCTGATGGTGTAGTTGCCAACATAGTTGCTGTTTGTACAGTAAGTAGTCAGAAAGGGCAAATTTTGGATGACCATTTTACTGGTCGATTTGTAGTTTCCACTCAAGAAGATATGTACATCCCGTCATGAACGCTAGCAGCTGGTGGTGGGTGGTTATGTTTAATATTACCATATATCTTGTTATCCTTATCAGAAGTTATCATTGCCTTGCATCCTTTCCGGTAAGCCTTGCAGCACCAGAAGTCAGTGCAAGTTTTTAAGAAGTGCCTCCGATGCCAGAAAACGTAACCTTTGTGCACCATCATGGGTTTTCCTTTTGTTGATTTATGTTTGATCTCTGTAAAATAGAATATGACATTTAAAATATGCATAGAATTTATTGACTAGTGTCTATGAGCCAGTTCCTCGGGCGCAGGGTCATTTTCGGTTACCATAAGCAGAATTGCTAACGCTTAGGACGAACGTTTCGATTCTAGAGGAGCTATTAAAAATCAAACAGAGGTTATCGTCGGTTGTGCAAGTACGAATCCTCAAATATTTTGGTCATGTTGTTCGCAACGAACATTCCATGGAGGGACTCGTTGTCCAGGGACAAATGGAGGGGAAGCGGTCACGCGGGCGCTCACACGTTGGACAGACTTCATCAGAGGTCAAACCTAGTCCAGAGTTCTCGAGACGCCGTAAACCATGACAAAAGGAGACGCATCGCGGCACTCTGTCAAGAGTGAACGGTTAAGGAGGAGGAAGCAAAATTGCGGACGACGAGCAATGGGTAGCTCGCAGTCGTCCAATAAAGACCAAGCCGGCGCGTTGTGTTCCACGCACACACATTTTGTATAAATGACAATGCACGGTTAGCTTATGCACATTATGTTGAATTCAATATGGCGGACTGCCAGATCACTGATCAATTTTTTATCCACTTATATGGTATAGGTACTAAATAAAATAATTTACGGAGAGGAATATAAAAAAAAACCTATTTCTTAAAAAAGATTATGAAATATATATTTATTTGGCACTTGTTATTTATTTTCACACAGTTTTAGGGTTCCGCTTTTCCGCAAATTTGGTTTATTAGTCTTTGTCATAATTTATTATTCTTACATACTCTCCGCCGAACAAACGTATGGTTGGTTTGGGATGGCTGTGGTCACGAACGACCAATACAATATGGCCGTCCGCATTGCATAGTATGATTTTAGCGTGACAGGTTCTACTGCGACGAGATGAACACTTCCAGTGGACAGTGTCCTTTGTGGTCCGATGATGGCAGTAGGTGTAACCCTCGTAGAAAACTAAGGGGTGTCCTCTTCTTGATTTTATATACTTGTAATCTGTAAAGAGATTGTGGTTTAAGCAGTTTATATTATAGCAATACAAATTTTGTACGCTGAACATCTAATTTTTATCACGCATAAACATAATATATAATATGTAAATTATTTACCCAACACCTAAAACGTAATAACTGAGTAAAATAAACCAATTTTCAACCCACACTCGAAATAAAGTTTAGTTGAAAACCAGCGTCAGGCATCTACCACGTATTTTCTGGCATTTTTTCTGAACTGGACCTATTTAGCACCGCCTTAAGATACACATTGTCAATTGTCCCTTTTTTTATATAATTAGTGTCTGCATGTTGTTACTACATTGTGTGTATCTACGAGTGTGCATGCTAAATAAAATGGTTTTCTTTCTTTCTTTCAGTTTATTATTAGTGCTTAGTCAACTAAATAAGTATTTAGTTAAAAAAAAAAACATTATTGTTGACTAGCTTTTGCCCCTGGGTCCGGCCGCGTACATAAATACGAATTCTAGCAGGCAACTCTTTTATATAATACTAGCTGCTGGCAGCGGCTTCACCCGCGTTATAGTAATTACTGATATAGTGTCCATTTAAGATATTAAACTTAGGAGGTTCGTGACTGTGGTCATCACTGCTGGCTATGACGCTGCGGTCGCTGTCCATCACCAGCGATGCCTTGCACTGCCTGCTAAATAACTAAATCAGTCTTAATTATTGTGTCAAATAAAAAAAAATACGTTCCGGCTTTATCACCAGATCACTTTGATACATCCCCTTCCCTTTTTTTTCAGTCAGTCATCGACTACACGTATAAACAAAGCAATTTTACTTGTTACGACAATTCTGCTATGATCCTTTGAAGAGTTTAGTTCCATATCTTCGAAGTTCGTGATCAGATCATAACAATATTTATATGGGACCAACTTGGAAGCGTTACCTTTCAATCAAAAATAAAAATTCAAAATCGGTTCACAATTGACCGAGATATCGGTGAACATACATACAAAAAAAAAAACATACATTCAGCCGAACATAGAACCTCCTCCTTTTCGAAGTCGGTTAAAAACTCCTTCGCATCGCTGTTAACTGGCAATGTGCCCAAAAGACTGGCGGTATGCCACGCTGTAAGACAATGCTTATTCTGTTATTTAAAGGTTGAAACAACCGATTCAAAAGAGTTAAACAAAAAAGAGAAAAAAATAACTTCAAGTTCTTTTCCTTGTTCTGGCCGCAAAGAGCAATAGAAATAGCTGTGCTCGGGGTTTCCTTGCACGATCGTACCAGGAATGGAGATGTCCGCAGGAGAACCAATAGTACCGACATAACCTAAAGAATCGCCAAATTTAGTGGCGTGGGCAGGGCCCGCTCCACCCAGAGCGTGAGAAGATATTTGATGATTTTGCACCTCAAAAAAAGTCTGCCAGAACAGAAGAAAGGCACAGACCTGGCCATTGACTTGGTGGTCCAAAATTCAGAGAGACCTAAAAGTACAGTTGCCAGAGCCAACAACCCAGCATACAATATCTTGACGCCAAATAGTGAGGAAAGTCGACCCCAATAAATGGAAACAAAAGAGGACAAAGAACATAAAAAAACCGTTTTTTTATTCGTATTCCACGTTTAAATAAATTTATAAAGCTATAATCTATAATGCACTCCATCAACAACTGAATACTGCGGTGTTGGATGATTGTGTTCATAATTTGCTTTTATAATATTTTTGCATGAGTCCAATACTAATTTCCCTTTGCACTTTTTGCTCCGACTTGAAGTGCATATCCAATGTTCTACGCCTTTCGATTGTTGGGTCCGTTGCCAAAAGTAAGTGTATTCTTTGAGCAGTATCAACTGTTTACCCTTCATTGACCGAATGTATGTCAATTTGCCTGAAACAAAAAAAAACCTTGAAGAACTTGGCATGTTACATTACGCAGGGCGCAAACGTGTGTCTTGTATCAGATACAAACTACCAATGAATATTTGATTTCTATAGAACCAGTATGAGATCATCCACTCCCTGCGCATACGTAAACATTTTTTGTGTCCAGTTGCTTCCACTTAACACATACTCATGAAGATCAAAAAGTGTTCGGTGACGGTAACTGAAAACTAAAAGTGTCTACATTTGCGCAGCGCCTAAGTCCAAGGATCCATGTTTTCGAATACAGTTCAGCAAAGCTGTCAAAAAGATTCACGCACGCTTTACACTACAATTGATTCATACTCTTAGAGCTAGGTATATTTCACCGGGACACCATGGTGGCACGACCAGTTGCGTGGCCTTGGTGCCCCGATGAAATATAACCCTAAGCTACCAAACTAGACACCATACAGACAACAGAGTCACTAAACGTCCGAGCTCTTCGCACCAACAAATTGGTTGCGTGACCAAACGGACACCAGGTGAGTAACTCTCTATAGAGCTGTATTACATACATTTTGTTGGTAGCGGCGACTGGTAACACCGCCATGGTGTCTCGGTGAAACATAGCCCTCACTTCAATCAATCAAAGCAATCATATATGCCACGTCTTTAAAATCATATAAGTCGTGGCTAGATATTAAAAATTAATCACTTTATAATGTTGCCAAGTAAAACTGGCCAGATGGTTTTAAACGTTAAAGTTTTATGATATTTCAATCCTCGTTTGGCCTACTTTCTTTAGACCTTTTCTTCTTCTCAGTCGTACACTCTTGACAGAGTGGTCGTGGTCATGTCTCGGTCGAGTCCCGCACCACCGCCTTTCTCGGGATATGACACCATGCAGCTCTGTATTTAGCGGCTGGGGAGCCTTCATTAACGCTGCAGTGTGTCACGGTTTTGATGAGGTCCGTCCACCTTGTTGACATTTTACTGTCACAGATAGAGATGTGCCGTTGCCGGCAATCTAGGAATATTACAGGCAATATTGCCACCAATATTTATACATCGGGCAATATTCCCGACAATATCCATTTCACGGCAATATTGCCAGCAACGGCACATCTCTAGTCACAGAAATCCTACATCAAGGATATGGTCAAATGAGAAACTGATTGACTGACATATCAACGCACAACCGAAACTACTGAGTCTAGGAAGTGAAATTTTGCACAAAGCTTCTTTTTATTATTATTTTAGCGAGGACTAAGAAGGCATACTCAACTTTAAAGGGGTGAAAATATTGAAAATCGTTTGTATGCAAGATTTTATTCCTTCATATACTTGAAACATAGCATAATTAGAAAGCCAAATAAATAAAAAAAAGGATTTAAACCTTTTTTATTAAACTTAACAATATAAAATGATTTTGAATCTTTAATTTGATTGTATGAAACTATAAAATGATTAGAGGGAGTTAAAGGTTATTTGGAAGAATCTTATTCCTTAGGTTAATAAACTTTATACTTAGCACAAATTTTAATCAAAATGATTACTAAAGACTGACAATTATTAGTTTTTAACGACTATCTCCAAATTACAGTTTTAGGAGTGTTACAATATTTATGAAAACATTCTAGCGAACAAAGTCAGCAGGCAAAGTGCTAATTATATAATAAAACTCTCTTAGTGCTCGGCCACACTGGCAGCGCGGTGCGAGTGCGTAAACGCACGCGTGTTGCTTGTCTACACTGGCAGCGCGGTACGGGTGCGGGAACGCGCGCGTCTCGCTTGTCTACACTGGCAGCGTGGTGCGGGCACGGTGCGAGTTCAGGGAGAGCAACACTCCCTCGCGGCTCGCCGCCCGCGTACTCACTGTGGCTACTTGTATGAACGAGCTATGATGAGAGTTACGTGCATACGTCCCGCGTTGAGTAACCTGCGCCGCTTTTCGAACCTGCGTGCCACCCAAATGAAGTTCTTATGTTTGAGTTAGCCCTCTCTTCCAGTCTGGCCGAACACTTAGGCGATTATCACACTGCCTGGTTTCTCCGCTTGTAGGCGCACGATCTGCATGAACGGATGCATTTTCGGTAGGTTGTACCGTGCGTGTTTTCTATACAAATAGATACTTTCAAGCAACGTTAAAACACGCATTCACACGCAACGCTGCATGGTACATGGCAGTGTAATAATCGCCTTAGTCAGTAGTTATTTCACTCTATATATTTTAAGTTCCTACAATTAATTTTATACATTATTTCACAGGTTTATTTTGTTATATGGGACTCTAACAAGCACTCCATCCATGACATTAAATTTCGGTGGTTGATGATTATGATTATAATTAGCTCTAATTATATTTTTACTAGAATCTAATACTAATTTTCCTTTGCAACTTTTACTGCGACTCGATGTGCAGATCCAGTGTTCAATAGCTTTCGATTGAATCGTTCGCTGCCAAAAATACGTGTACTCTCTCAGCAGAATTAATTTATTTCCTCTCATCGATTTGATATACTTGATTTCTGAAACAAATATAATTAAATTCAAGTTAAAAGACAAAATTACACACGATTTTGGATGACTAGTCAAGCAAAAATTACTAAAGCTACCAAGTCTCAAAATACCTTTTATTTGGATTAAAAGTCTGTTAGTTGACTAAACTAACTAAAAATTTTACGTTTAAGTATATCAAAAAAGACGTCCACGGCTGGACGACGACTACACCATGACGCCATACTGGCCTATTCCAGTGTCGCCATAAAGAAAAGTCCTGAAAGGTGCTGTATGTCTCGTATCCATGGGAATCCCATGACCCATATCAGATCATCAATCCACCCTTGCAGAAGGCCTTCCAAAGCTGCGACTTCCGGTCCGCAGTCTCCACAATAGATAGGTACTATATACCACCTACATCAATAACAGGTTTTAAGAAGCAAGGATACATGGTAAATATTACTTACCTATACTCCATTCGTAATAAGATTAGAAATTTAAACAAACCCTTTTTACTGTACGTTCAACCGATTTTGACTTCTTTTCCGTTGAAATAAGGATGGCATTAAAAGCAAAAAAATTGTTGCAATACCAATTATTTATTGCAACCGTCATTTGTCATGCCACCAAGGCAATAAAAGTCAAAATCGGTTGAACGGACAGTAAAAAAGGTTTGTTTGAATGTCTAGTTTTATTGCAAATGGAGTATAGACCAAATAATAAAAAAAAAAACAATTTTCTACTACTAATTGGAATCTATATTAGAAGTAAAAGTACAATGTATTTATTTTAAAATATCTAACAATAACAGATATCGGAGTTTACGCTTGTTAAAGACTAAATTGTTACAAAAAATCACATACATCCAGAAGTTCTAAACATAACTATTGACATTTTTAGTAATTAACCCACTTGACGTAAGTAACCAACACATTTGACTACATTTGACGTGAAACACAAATGAATGTACATATTTTTACTTTGACACTAATGCTACACAAATAGAATCAATCTAAACTCTAGACACCGCTGCCAACATGATCATCTAGCACGATGATGAAATTTGTCCTACGCGACGATTAGATAAAGTATTTATAAACTAACTTAGTTCCTAAGCTATATAATGTTGAATATTATAATTTGAAGCTATATTTGACGTGAAAGAACAATGTATACATTTTCACTTAAACACTAAACGACCAACATTCTCTACCTTACTCATTAAAAGACAAAAATGCTACACAAATATACAGAATCTATCTAACCTCTAGATTTTTGTTTTTCTTTTGTTTTTTTTTTCTTCCTGTTTTGTTTTTTCTTTTGTATTTTTTTCATGTTTTGTTTTTTATTTTATATTTTTTTTCCTGTTTTGTTTGTTTTTTTTTTCTTTGGAACTACTTTTTTTGCTGATCACAACATTTAGATTAAAAGAGATAACTGTTATTACATATTATAATACGTATACATATTATTATGAAACTTTTTTAGTACTTGAGTTAATTATATGTATTTATATCTAAAGATATCTCTGTGACATTTTTAGGGTTCCGTAGCCGTAGCGTAAGTAACAGAATTTCGAATTCCGCATTTCTAAGCCAGAGCTGTTCGTCCATTTGGCTATCAACGGACTGTATCTGATCAACCGTATTAGGTAGACGGTAAAAAATTTCATAGAATATTTATGAGTATTCATTTATAATAGAATAAACTTTATCGCACAACAAAATAGTAACTTAACGTATATAGAAACTTAAACGTATGGGTACAATGATGGTCTTATCGCTGACAGCGATATCTTCCAGACTACCTAAGATACTAAAGGGTGCATTCTCTATGGTGTACTGCTAACATATTAAAAAAAAAACATCACATTACTTATACGTAAACTAGCTACTAAAAAAATATAGCTGTTAAAAAAAAAACGAATAATAAAAATTTAATTAATTATACACTAAAATATTTGTTAAAAAAATGGAATCCTTTGTATACGAGGCGAGGCGCGCAATTGACAAGTTTTTTTCTTTACAGTTTATAATACCGTCCTTCAGAGTAGAAATATTCTGGCGGTGGATGATTGTGGTATCTTTTTTCAGTTATCGAATTTCTATCAAGGTCCAACACTAGTTTTGCTCGACACTGCTTACTGATGTCCGAGATGCAGTACCAATAGTCGCAGGTCCTCGACCGAATGTTGCGGTGATGATAGTAGATATAATCATTGTAGTTTATCACCTGCTTGCACTTTGTTGCTTTTATGTACTTGATGATCTCTGAAACAATTAAAATATTGTTTTAGGATTGCCGCAGTCAGTAAAATTTTGAACGAAAGAATTAGTAAAGTTTTTAAACTACACACGCACATGCAAACATATTTAATCATAGAACGATAAAAAACAACTTTTGTTGAATGGTGTGAGTGACATTATTTCTTATGATCAGCTTATTAAATGACCATTGCCGTGCAATGTCAGAAAGGTCATATTTTATTGGTTATCGAAATGATATGAAAGTTTGCATTTATTTATATTTTTTATTTGAAGATTAAAACCAAAATTTAAAAAAAATATAAAATAGCCTTTATTTACTGAAGGTGCTTTACAAAAACATACATAATCTTAGCAATAGTTAATTTGTTTCTACTTCATATCAAATAGACCTGAAAAAATATAGTATTAGATATAGATATTTTTGTTGTTTTTTTTTTTGTTATACTTACGTCTATTTTTTTTTTGTTTTATCTTTTTTTCTTTGGTACATTTTTTTTAGACATAATCGATACTAATTTACATTTAAGCTTAAAATTAACAGGGCGATTTAATAATATAAACAAAATTTGTTTGTCTGTGTGTTACTTTTGACGTCTTCAGCTAAAATACTCACGGATTTTTCCAACAAAATATACGGATAAATAGACTATTGGACTATAGTAGAATCAAATAAATTAGAACAGTACAGTACAATACAGAACAAAACAGAATAGAACCGAACAGAACAAGTTACTTCTGGGTAAGCGCATTCCATCGTCGACCACATAACCGCGTACCATCAGGTGATATAGTAGCCAAACACAAGCCTAACACAATAAAAAAATAACAGTACAGAACAGAATATAAGAAAATAAACTTTATTACTGTAACTTAGATTAGGACATATGGTAAAGAGAAATATATTGGTGACATAAGTAATGTGATGATATTTTTGTTTAAAACAGAATCCCACACAGTTCCAAGCAAGCACATTCATGAGACAGCGATAGCGAGTTGTTACGAGCGTGAGGATGACAATTATCATACTAGTACCATTTAACGCATAGGAAACTATATGGTATTGTTTTTAAAATAATATCACCACATTACTTACATCACCAATATTTTTACACCTTTACTCTTATATATAATACTAGCTTTTGCCCGCGGCTTCACCCGCGTACATAATCCCAGGATAAAAAGTATCCTATGTGTTATTCTGGGATATGGTCTAGTAGTTTTTGCGTGAAAGAGTAACAAACATCCATACATCCATCCATACATACAAACTTTCGCATTTGTAATATTAGTAGGATTATTTCACCTTTTACAATACTTTTCCTCCCGAAGTAATGCCTTGATCACATGCACCGAGTAAAAGGGCGAGACAGTAAAATGTTGCTCGGCCGAGACAGTACTGTAAGCGAGTTGTAGAGATAAGCGCTCGGCCGACCACTCAGCGCTTTGTTTATACGTTCCGAGTATTAGGCCGAGAGCACTGTCTTGCCAGTTTACTCAGTACGAGTGATCAAGGCATAAGTTCTCGTGGCGTAACAAAACACTTTTCAAAGGGGGAAAGGCAGTTTCAATTATATTCTAACGTATTCTCCATTTAAGATATGGAATCGTGGAGCTGGATGATTATGTTCGAAAACTCCATTGAGGATATTTTTGCTGGAGTCCAGGACTACTTTTCCTTTGCACTGTTTGCTGCGACTTGAGGTGCATATCCAATGTTCGACGCCTGTCGACTGGACGGTCCGCTGCCAACAATAGGTGTAATCTCTCAGCAAAACCAATTGTTTGCCCTTCATCGATTGTATGTACTTGATATCTGAAAAAATAAGAAAATACATATTTAATTAGAATAACAATTACATTGTACAAGTACCATTGTTTCAGCTCGCTGTCCGACCGTCCGGTTACCCTCCAGCCCAAGTCGTCCACGGCGCGTACTGTTCCCGCGCATCTCAAGTCAGCAACCGTAGGGGCCCAGCAGGGTCGAAGCTTACTGGGGCCAAGAGTTTATTTCTGAAAGGGAGGCTTGGCCCCAGTATGAAAGGCAACGAAGGAACGGGGTGTGTTTTTTAGTCAGTAAAAGTCTGACACTATCTCCCCCTCTGCCCAAGGGCACTTTTTACTCACCGAAAACCAAAATATCCATTGTTTTCTGTTATTTAGTAAAACTTTATCCACAGATTTTGACCACTGCTTTATTACACCAATTTATTTATTTATTTTATAATTTATGTACACACATATGCACAGAGGAAGAACAGAATGGAATAAACTTTATTGTACACCAAAACGTAACATAAATTATACATAAGAATATACATTATTATAAAAAAAATTACAAAGGTAGGTACAAGCTGTACCTGCTAAAGCAAAAGCTAAGTAAGCTGTTTTTTCCAGCAGACCTGCGAAAGGAGAGATTAGAAGTGTTGCCAGTTGCAAATAACAGAGTGTAGAAAGAAGAAGAGTTTGTGAAATATTAAAACATACTTACTTATATCATCATCATCATCATCATTTCAGCCGATACACGTCCACTGCTGGACATAGGCCTCCCCCAAGCGTCGCCACAACGAACTACACAACGCTTACTTATATATGTACTTTATATTAAAAATATGTACATAATATCGAATACCTATTATATAATTATTTATACAATATTTTTTAGATTTTTATACTAGTTTTTGACAAGCATAGTATTTTTAAATAACAAGATTTTTATTGAAAATAACAGTACAAAAAAAATACCCTTGGTTATTAAACACAATACTAATTCACTACACTTCACTTTTAACAATAAAACACGAGATGTTATAGTATTAGTAGCTTTAGGGATTGAAACAATACACGTGCGTTGAAACAATACACTGCCCGACTGTACTCGACTTCACAGAATTAGCGATAGCGCAAGACGGCGACGCTGAACTAGCGCAATTATTGAGCGCAGGAAATAACAACTTTTGTTTAAAGAAATATCACGTCGGGGTCACCACTTTAGGGATTATACAACATAGGTGAGTGTCCACATAGCCAAAATACAACTAATTTTAAATATTTAACTTGACTTTCTTTTACCGTAATCACAAATGATGTGTCTCATTTATCTAAAAACAATATTTGTCATTATGATAACCATTAAGATATCATAACGATTCTCATAATTATTAATGTACTAGTCAATATCAAGCTATACTCCATCCACAATAAGAAAGATATTTAAACAAATCTTTGTTACTGTCCGTTCAACCGATTTTGATTATTATTCCGTAGTCATAAGGATGGCATTGAAAGCAAAAACTTGATTACAATATCAACCATGTACTGCAGCCGCCATTTATTATGCCACCAACGCCAACACATATTCATTTTATGGCAAAGTAGGATTGACGGATAAAGGGCTAAATACAGAAGAGAGAAGTAAGAACCGTGGATCCGTAAAAGATGGAAAGAGTGGAGAAAAGCCTTTGCCCAGCGGTGCTATTCTCTAAGAAAACAGCCTTGAGCACAGCGCTGGCCGCGGTGACGAGTCAAGAGCGCAGTACATTGAGTCCAATGTAAAGGTACATTAGATTGTTAATCCTATGCACCTATTTGGATTTCATCGCTGCGGTCAGCACTGCGTTCAAGGCTGTTTTCTAAGAGAATAGCACACCAGGAGTGGGACAACAAAACCAAATAGATTTAAGAGTATTTAATCACTTAAATCCAAAACTTAAAATATATCGTCTAGTACTTACAATAATAAAATATGACTAATAATCAACTTTATTATAGTTTTAGTTCCTTCTCATACTGTGTTATATATTTTTTTCAAAAACATAACACAAATACGATTTATTTATTACGATTTTTTTATATTTAAAATCTATTTTTTTTTTTTTATATCTCAGAAAATCAACTGTTAATTTAGGTATACCTGATACTTTTCTTGACTTAATTATCTGAAAGGTACATAATTATTTACTAGATATCATTATACCTATGCCAGGTATATATTCTAAAAAAATAATCGTTTGTAATCTGACAATTGTAAAATATCACAGCAAATCAACTTTTATACAAAATAATATAAGTTATGTATAATAAAATGAGTCATCAATCAACAGCAATGAATCAGTATTTTTGACGCTCCTCTTACTCGCTAATTTGGAATACATTTTTTCAATACACTTACTTGAAAACCCGCTTTTATGCACACACTTTACTGTTTTTCGCACTAGTGCAGAAAATTGCGTAGCCCCGCCATAATTGTATTATATTTATCGTATCAGGCTGGGCGCTAAGCATATCCCACTAATCGGGCGTCAACCCTCGTTTATTTATGTCTTTGTAAATGTGTTGAAAAACGTCGTTTGATATACGTGGAAATTTGTCAGTGCTAACCTCATCTACGGTTCAGGCAAATGTCGCCTCGGTAGCAATGACAATTTTTTTCCACTAGTGGCAAAATTTGTCTCTGCTTCACCCAAAGGTTGACTGGAAGAAAATGCCTAAAGCATTAAGTCCGATCTGTACACTTGTGTGTATGAAGAATAAATAAATAAATAAAATGTACTATTATGATTTATCGTACTATTTTCATGGAACATCTACTCAGAATTTGGCGGTTCCATTTGACTTTTTTTTCTAGCAACTGCGTTGTTTCTTACATAATAAAGTTTTGATTTAATATTTGCAAATGGTGGAATATTTATCTCTATATCTGATTCTTTACCGCAGAATTCTGATTTGAACTTGTTATAAATATTTGGTATTGAGTTCAAATCAGAATTTAACACGTTATCTCTTAAACTACTCAGTGTTTTTGCCATAAAATTCTTGATTTCATTGGGCGCGCATCTATGACTTTTTTCATTGGAAATATTTCCATCCTGTAAAAACAATAAAATAGCTTAAAAGATTGAAGACTAACTGTTTTATTCATAACTAGCTCTTTGCAAACAAGGTGACCTTGGTTGTGTTGTGGTTACTTGGTTGTAAACCACGCGTCATGACGTTCGGTGGTTGGGAAAACGCGCCTCCCAACCAAGGGCACGGTAATAGTATCATACAGTATTGTAACTCGGCCGTCTTTTTGAAATAAATGCCTACAGCCGCGCGGTACGTAAACATGCGATAAGGCTGCCCGCCTCCAGCATTCTAATTACGTTTGTCTAGTTTGTTTCCGTTTTTTTTTTGTGATTGTAAATATACTTACTTTTATATAAAAAACAAAATACTTTGTGGATTGAATAGGAAGTGTTCAATAAAAATGCGTGTTGTTTTTTGATTGGTAGATTTAAATAGAATGCTTTTTTTTTGTATTATCCATATAAAATACCACGTCTTTGCTTTGAATTATACAAACTAACAATAATCGCGCGATAGTTGTAAAAAAAACCGTCGTGTCCGTTCGTCACTGCGGCACAGTTGCGACGGCCGCGACTGTCTACATGCCGAGACCATGCTACAACCGAGGCGCGTAGGTATAGCTTGCGTTTCATCCGTTTGTATGAAGTTTGAATACTGTATGATATTATTACCGTGCCAAGGGCGTTGAAGGTCATGATTTACTACTGCTGTCTACACGGATTGAAACTAGCAAGGTCACCTTGGTTGGGACGTTGGTTTGCAGCCATTACCCTTATGGAGTGTTCAAGTGTTTTTATGAAAACATTGCCGTGAACAAAGATACTGGCAAAGTTGTAGTCTTTAATTTAACATACCTTTATCTGTAATGATCCACTGCACTCTTTAACATTCACACATCTCCAATGGGTCCATCCATTTTTATTCGTCCTTTTCTTTGTGTATTGGTAACCAGCTCTCATTAACACCAATCCGCCATTTCTTGTTATAAAAGTCAAATTTTCTGCTTTTCCCGAAGATGCTGAAGGTTGATTATTATCTGTCATATCTAAAAAAAAGTGATTTTTTCATCGCTTATTATCAGATGAAATAATGCTCAAAAGCGTGCCTAGACATCAATAATAATAAAAAAACTGTAGCTTTTTACATTCAATTATGATAAAAAATAACAATCAAGTAATATTTTAAAAACGAAAAAATGTAATAAAAAATATACACAATATTACACATCTTATACATATTATATTACACATCTTCTTATAAAAATCAATTGCTGTTCGTTAGTTTCACTAAAACTCAATAACGGTTCGATCGATTTTAATATTTTTTTATGTAATCGCATTAATATACGGGTAGTTTAAGAAAAAAATGGGAAAATACAGTAAAAAAAAAATATATTTTTAAAGGTGGGTAGTAATTTCACAGGGATGGAGCCGCGGGCGGCAAATAGTTTAATTATATAAAAAAACAAATCACTACTAATTGCATCACACTTTTACTAATTAAAAATTATAGTGACTAGTACGAATACGCCACCGGCACTGCACGGAAATGTACTGAGGAATTCATGCAGATACAATT
This sequence comes from Mythimna lalbum, assembly GCA_949319445.1. Taxonomy (NCBI): domain Eukaryota; kingdom Metazoa; phylum Arthropoda; class Insecta; order Lepidoptera; family Noctuidae; genus Mythimna; species Mythimna lalbum. The sequence continues at coordinate 17,749,973 of OX439356.1, read as the reverse complement.
TCTCTGAGCCAAAGCCCAACAGAAATAATAATAATTACAAGTTAATCAAAATAAAAATGGACCTTATTCCATTGACTTACGTATACACTTCAACACAATAAAATATTTTAGACATTCCGGTCACCCTTGACTCTGACTCTATTGTTCCAAATTTTGGTATACAATAGAGCAAGCTCACCCTTTCTTGCAGGTAAAAAAAACTTGTGTTTACTTTAGAGAAGTTTGCGAAACAAGATGTTTTAATTAAACTACTAATCTATAGTCTTATAAAAATATTAGAATAAAGTTTTTTTTTGATATCATATTATTTTTATCATCATCATTTCAGTCATACATAGGCTCTAAGTGTCGCTACAACGACCGCTCGACGTGCGTCTCGCTTGCATCGGATTCCCGCGATCCTCAGCAGGTCATCGGTCCACCTTGTTGGAGGCTTTCCAACGCTGAGTCGGTACGCAATCACCACTCTAGAACCTTTCAGCTCCATCAACCATCTGTTCTGCGAGCCCATTCCCTGCCCATTGCCACTTAAGTTTGGTGATTCTTATTATTTTGGCACATTGATTCTCCTGCGGATATTTTTATTCCTCATGCAATCACACAAGGAAACTTCGAAGTTTCCTTGTGTGGTCGCATCAGGAATGAAGATGGCTACGTTCGGGCATAGCCCTTCAAATTTTTCTTTGGGTAACTTTATACCTTTTGAGAGTGGTTAAAATCACTAATCGTAGAAGTTGTTATAAGACATGTATTCTTCGAAGTTTTAGCACACACATTTTGTTTAATAGAACCACCTTACATTTAAAGTTACTCCCTACGTATTGAGTACTCCACAGGGATAAATCTGCTAAATCCTACAGGAAATACAGGCTTGACGTTATTTTTTATACTTATCGCAGGTAATTCATGGTTGTGGTCCAAAACTGCAGTGATGATTACATTCCTGCTGCTGTCTATTACTAATTTCGCTTTACAATTTTTACTGCGACTCGAAGTGCAGATCCAATGATTAATGGGTTGTGATAAGAGTCTTCGCTGCCAGAAGTAGGTGTACCCTTTCAGCAGAATTAAATCCTTGCCTTGCCTTGATTTTATGTACCTGAAATCTAAAACAAAATACCTTTAGATTTAGCCAAAATAGAACATTGTACAGACCACAGAACAATAGGGTAATGCTCATAGTTCAACTACCAATAGCAATGCTAATAGTTCAATTACCAACAGTAAACTTGTGATCTAAGTGTGCGTGGTCTGTTAGTTGCGTAATGCGCGTTCGTATTATTTTATTGCCTGTAGTGGAGTTATAGGGTGTGAGACAAGCGGTAACACTCGTTGTAGTACAAATCGGAAACTATTTCCTTTCAAACCTTTTTCATCTTTTCTGTGGTACAGTTACATTAAAATAACTTAGAAAAGGGAGTAACCACAGTTTCTGAAAGCGTGAAGTGAATTAAGGTAGAACTATATTACGTATACGTGGACCACGAACGCCGATCTGGGCGCGTCGGTCCTCATACTCTACGTACAAATCAGGCATGGCCCACGTGTTCGTCGGTCAATTTAGTTCCCGCTTTAGTCAACCTACCAATCAAGTTCATACAAAGTGTCTTACCAAATAGACTACATTTATACAAACTTGAAATTGAATCTATATATGTAAAACATGTTCAATTGCAGTTAGCTACTTACCGGATACTCGTCGTATGCTAATGTAAAATTATTGGAGAAGTAGAGTATAGAATTCGAAAGAAGGAGGGAAAGGGAAAGTAGTAAAAGTATGTTCCTTGTTAGGAATAAAAATTATATATGAAAGGTGACAAGTTTAATAAATAAAAGAGTCAGCAGTTAAAAAGCCAGAAAGAGCCAGCTAATTACACATTTATTGTGAGACTTCATGAAATTTAAAAAAAAAAGTAATTGTCAAGGTCAAATTGTAAAAGTAAAAATGAACAATGTCATAATTGTAAAAAAAAATTACAAAGTCACATAATTTAAAATAATAATATAATTGTCAATTTGAAAACATAAATAATAATGAAAAAGTGATTAAGAAAAATAAGAAATGACAACAATTTTAGTGACTTATACATGCATAATTAAACTACTTTTATATTGTAGGGGTATAAGAAACAATTCTAGAAGCACATTATGATAACAGTATCCCTAGCCAAGTTGCTAATCTGCAATAGTTAACGCTTGTAGAAAGCTTCAAATGTACGGGAATGACGTCGTCTCAATGCTCAATCACGTGGTCAGAACAAAAGAATTGGCGGCAAGGTCAACTAGAAACGTTCGACGCAAGCGAAACGATTGTAACTTGGCTAGGGGGGCTGATCTACATAAAAAAATATTTTGTCGATCCAAAGTGTTCTTTTACTGTATTTATAGTTTAATCCAACCATTTAAGCATTTGAGAAACTCACCTACATATTTTTTATTTCTTTGGCTAGTAAGCCCCGACGCAGATAGAGGGGGTTATTATACCTTAGTTTAACCGATATGCCTGCATATATATAGACAGGTCTATGGCACCGTAACCACAAAATAGACAGTGTACAGAAGACAATCTCATGTATGTACTTCACTTTTTAAACTTACGCTCGGTGGACGCACACTAATGAGCATTTGAACTGTTCGACGAGCGGGCCGAGACGCTCCGAGATATCGTCTCCGTAAGCGGTATCTATGTGTGCGTCGCTCGAGCGCGCTTTGTATGTACATTGACTTCTGTACCTATATATTTTGTGCCGTAGCTACTATGAAACGAGTGAACTGATTCGGATGCAGTTTTTATTTATTTGAAATGAGGTTTTCTACCAATGGTTCTTAGACGTCTGATCGAAATCGGTCCAGTTGTTTACAATATGGGGGGAGGGTGAAAGTGGGATTGAACAACGGAATGTTTGTAAATTAAAGGTACAATTCCGAGATGGGCTGCAGACTGCAAGCGCAGACTGCAATGCAGCTAGCGGCTGCTGTTGACCGCAGTGCAGCCTATCGCGGTTACTTCTATTCCAAGCGCGGCAGCATGTCACAGCTGCACAATCTATAAAACCATGCCTCAGTAGGCATGGTTCTATAGATTGTGTCATAGAAGTACTTCACTCCAGTACCTCTAATACCATCATGCGAGACAGAATATCCAACAATGCTATGGATCATCATCATTTCAGCCGAAAGACATCTACTGTTAGATTCTGTTTACTTTACTTTTGTTAGAAGAGGAAGATGAGGAGGACTTGTTTGGATGACCAGCAATAAAGTTGGTTGACTTCACTTCATCATCTTCCGAAAAAGTCGACATTTTTGTACGTTTGAAGTCTGCGGTTCGCGACACTACTGGTGCTGCAGTTTGCGGTCGCTTCGTCTCGTGGCTGCAGGCTGCACGCTGCGGCTGCATGTTACAAGCTGCGGATGCAAGCTGCAGTGTTGCCGTGCTCGGAATCAATTTCAAGGTATTAAATAGAAACCAGTGCCTAGTGTCGCTTGCAGTTTACGGTCTACAGTCCATCTCGGAATTGTACCTTAAGCCAAATGGGTTATCAAATAAAAAGGTATAATATGTACATTACATAAACTGTAAGTCGGGGTTTTACAATACATTATTAGTAATATACTAAATATGCGAAACCCAAAACACGTGTCTAGTATTTTTGTGTAAAGAATCTATTTAGGTACAAAATTTCATAACTGTACCATGAAAAATCACAAAGTTGCTTGTTATGTCAGCTAAAATACAAGGTCACAGAGCCATCCAGGCGACTGAGGGGTTTTGTTGCTCTCGCACCTAGCTGTGTTGTGGCATGAGGTGCGCTGGCACCTCATGCCGTCTATGACCTGTCGTAACCTGTGTTGTACTTTATAAATAATAACTATTTTAATCCATTCAGTTACTGATTCTGAACAAACTATATTCAGGTTTCGCGTAAACTAAAAATAATGTTATATAAGGACACAATTTAGGCAATCCTCATATAATTACCATTACTACAAAAATACCTTGGCGGCGGGTGACTGTGCGTGTTATTACAAACAACGACGCTATTGTCAATACCTAAGGTAAGTTTTCCTTTGCACTTCTTACTACTACGTGAAGTACAAAACCAGTGATTTGTTCCTTTACTGGGACAAGACTTAAAATGAAAGTACGTGTATTCGCCAAACATTATCAACTGGTTGCCGGTTCTTGAAGCGATGTACTTGATATTATCTGAAACAAAATACATTCAATCAATTAAACTGTTAAAAAAAAAAACTTCAGCTACTGACTGCTGAGGCCACAGAAGACAGGAATACATTCTTCTGTTTTGTGGTTGGTTCCGATACAAATGAAGTGCTATGCGATTTCTATCTACATTCTTCTGTTCTGTGGCCGAGGCCCTATCACAAGCTCTTAACGCGATCCATTTTACGACCTAAACTGAACTGTTAAAGGGATGGAGCTATATAGGATGTATAGCTCCATTCCTCTTTCTCGCTTGCACGCTTGACATTTTACCACGTCATGGTAAGACTGACCAGGTTTAGAGTATTGATAGTTTTTTTTTTAATTAAGAATTTATCAAATCAGTTCTCCCTCTAGAGGTGTGTATCGCGGAATTTCTGAAAGGGAAGCCTGTGGTCCCGGAACGCAATAAAAAACGGAAAGACATAAAGGGCAACTGAAGTTTTAGTCAGTAAAAGTCTGACACGCACTCCTACTCCACCCGGAGTGAGAGAAAACATTTGATAATTTCTACTCTTAAAAAAGATGTGGCTTTAGTTAGTAAAAGTTTGGAATGCAGGCTCTCGGTCCATCCTTGAGCAGGAAAAGTCCTTGGATGATTTCCAGATGAATCTTGGATGACCACGTTGCGTTTCAGGGCCGTAACTTTTTCGAACAATCCAGCTGGCCAAGTGCAGATGGCTAATGGAGCAAAGAAGTCCTGGAGTGGAGACCGCGTAGGCATAGACCAGCCTAGCGTAGGATGGTCCTAAGGTAGGTAGACTGAAGACCTAGAAAGTTGGGACAAGCTGGGTACGGAAAATTAAGAACCAAGTATTGTAGCGCAAAGCAGTAAAAGTGATTTGTAAAACTGGCAGATAACAATTTGTTTTTTTTTTTATCCACAATAGTATGAATAGTAAAGCAAGCTTTTAACAAAAATCATGTTTTCATAGCAAGCTTTTACAGCTCGGTTTACAATGAATATATATAATGAATACTCGTAAAGACCAATCATACGAGCCCAAACTCGATGGGGTTGTGTCGTTTAATTACCAAGTTCCTATAGCCACCTTCTGGTTCCATCATCAGATCAGCTCCGTGTCATAATAATTTTGCATTGTCATGTGATTAACATATGCATGCAAAATTTCAGCTCAATCGGTAACCGGGAAGTGGGTCAAATTTAATTTACAAGATTTGATGACAGACAAACATCGGGACAGGTGAAACTAAATAAAAGCTTGTAAAAAACATTATACTTGATATGACTTGAGTATTATATTTGCAGACGATAACATTTTTCGACATATTATAATAGTAGATAAGTAGTAGATATTCATAATATATTCATAATATTCACTGTCGAATTAAAAACCTTAGGTTGAAACACAGACGCCGCGGCAGAGAATTCCACTCAGCTGTAAGCACTATAAATATTTTCCCAAAATGTTTTTGTGCACATAGGGTTATGGCCACCATATACCCGTGCTGCAACGCCCTTAAATTCATCTAGTAGTCCGATGATGGAACTTTATCACGATACCTAACCCTTTCGAACAATCCTGAAACCCTACTTGTCCCCTGGGGCATCCAACCAAGTTCTCTATGTGTACCTAAATGTTATACTAGCTTTTGCCCGCGGCTTCGCGCTCGTACATAAAATATAGCCTATGTCACTCAGGAATACAGCAGCTTTCTATCAGAGAAAAATTTTTCGCGATCGAACCACTATTTGGAGGTAGGTGGAACAGAGACTAAAGACCCACATACCTCCGTTGAAAAGGAAAGACAGGTGTTATGATTTGGTGGGCGACTGCCCGATAATTGATTTCGGGCTCTCGTATATATTCAAATCGCGCGGAGAGCTTTGATTGCGCTATGCAGGACTTCGTATTTTATTCGTAGTTCTTATGTGGCATCATAGATGTCGCTATAAAATACTTTCAGAGATTACCTCCTACAAACAAAAAAAAAAACAAACCCCTCTTTATATATTAGTGTAGTTTACTCACAGAGACGCTACCCAACCCTCACATATTGTCCATTATACAACATATATCTAGGTGGTACATGATTATGATAGCGATTACCAGATAATATATTATTAAACTTATCCAACACAAGTCTTGCCCTGCAGTGTTTCCTGCTGCTGGAAGTACATAACCAATGATGGGTTCCTTTTAGTTCAAAATGTTTTTGATGCCAGAAAGTGTACTCTTTGTACAATATCAATGGTCTTCCCGCTCTTGATCTTACGTACTTGTAGTCTGAAATTAAAAAAAAAAATAACAATAAACGTACACACACATAATTATTATAACTATAATAACAAAAAAATAGCTATAAAAGTGATGCTTATTTTTAACAAAACTCTTCCGGCATATCTGTGAAAGAAGAGTTGGAAAAAAAGAGATGTAGACACCGTACTTATGTAAGTATAATAGGAAAAATATTATAAAAAAATTTTTTTGAGATATTTTAAAGACTATCATAACCATATTATAATTACATTATGGCAAAAGAAGCATCACAATAATTCATACTAAATAAATAATATTATAAGATATACATACTACATACCTGCTTAAATGTACAATATTGTACAACTACGACGAAATGGAGAAGTAAGTGTTCTTTTACTTAAAAACTGCTTTATACAGCTTAGAGTGTAAACCGGAACCTTTATACAGTTGTTATACAGCTTGTTATGCTACTTGAGTACCAGGCACTGCCATACGCAGTCCCTAATGACGTTAAATTATGTTTAAGTCTTCAGAGATAAAAACGCAGGTTGATATATTTTCTACACTTTCTTTCTTATGTTGATTTAAATCAAAAACACTTGTAAGGGGTTTTATTTTTTTATCATAATTTTCTAAAAACATAATTGGTACATAGTTTATAAATCATTAGTCACATTGTAAGATGTAAAATATTACATTAAATCTTAGTAAAGATGAAAAAACAGAGGATGCACACGGTACTTTGGTGTTAAACCTACTTTAAATTCTCAAACGAGTGTCTAAACCTATCAAGACAGACAAGTATGACAAACGTTTTTCATAGGAACATTCTCTATTTGTAAAGCAATTTTAGAAAAATGTATATTAAGAGGACTACAGAACCCAAAGCGCTGTCACTCTCGGACTTATGCAGTCCGCAAAAGAAAGAGATGCGCAAAACACAATGATTTCAAAATGTTAAGTATTTTAGCGATTTCAAAACGAATCAAATCTACAGATTTGGTTATAAAATTAAAACGTCGCTTGTAAAGTAATCTGACTAATAATCAAAATGATTTTATGTATTAATAGTCCAGTTTTTAATCGATAAAAGTCATTTAGAGGCATATTCGTAATGTTTTTCTATTGTACTAAATTACCTGTATTATGTATAACACACTGAACGCATTTATTTTAAAGAATAACATATTTTTTTCTGATACTAATTACTCCAGTAGATAATATTACTTTTGCGCATTGTAAAACTTGTGAATAGCTCCTGTAATCCTCTTAAAACTCATCGTTGTATAATTTTAGAATTATCCCGCACACTTGTCTGCTGGGGCCTTTACCCAGAGGTGAATGTCATACAAAGGTCAACCTTTTTCTTTAGATAGTACAAAAAATGTCCCCTCCTGCACCTGTCTGTTTATCCGCTATCTACTTGTACCACACATAGTGATGTAATTTCACAAATAGATAAATCGGTAAAAGAAAAAGGTATTGCATATAATTTGCACCTGTGAGAAGTCAGGGCGGGTAAGTAGTATAAAAAAGTAGGTAAGTCATTTAAGTACCATCACTAGACTTCGGATTATATGTACTATCAATATGCGCGATTAATTAGCTATCCACTATTCTCGTATAGTAAAAATATGACAAAACGCCTGACCCATTTAACTACAGAAATAATCACTAGTAATAAAAAAAATATAATCTAATACTGAATTAAAATTACTTAAAATATTCAATAACGCTGTAAAAATTGTCTTAGGATTTGTATATGCAACATATGCTTTTTATATTTTCCGATGTCTAACCATCACTTACTTAACGATATTTAATATATTCCCCATTAACACAAATATACTTTGGAGGAGGATGGGTATGATCAAATAATGCTGACACAATCTTTTGGTTGCTATCCAATATGATCCTAGCTTTGCAGTTACTTTGGAAATGGGAAGTACATTTCCATCGAACTGTGGCTCTCTTTTCAGATCGTGCAGCAAAAGTGTACGTATAATCATTCAGCATTACTAACGGCTTGCCTTTTTGAGATGTTATAAACTTGATGCCTAAAAAAAGAAAACATGATAATTCCGGATAAATCTTGGGCAGTGGACAACTGGGTGTCATCAACTGATTACCCCCCCTTTTCTTAAATAGTTAAATAATAATAATAAGAGGGGCCACCAATTAATGTAGCTGTGTGTACCATTTATGGTTCCTACAGAAAGGTGGTACACGTAAATTTTTCATAGAAACTGTTCAATGACATGCTTTATACAATTTAGAAACAATTTCTATGAAATACTTCAGGCGTTTTTGCATTGTCTTGATTACTACCGGAGTCAAGGGTAGATTGGCCATTTTTTTTTTGTGCTTTTCATGGGGGTGGGGGGGCACTCTGGTGAGTCTCTTACGCGACTCTTGCGGAAGGGATGGGATAGCGCTATTTTTACAACTGGACACCATACAATACAATTGCATCTTAGGAATATAAACGATGAGAGTTGGAAAAAAAGAGACGTAGACGCACATTTATATTTTTTTATACTTACTTTCTTAGTTGGGTTATTATTTTGATTTCATTCATTAAACCCCAAGCGAACGCCGGCGTTTCCTCTCTCATTGTCTTTATATTGTGTCTCTTATTACGGTATTGGAAAGGTTAGATTTAAAACACTAGTTAGCGGTTTTAGTTTTTTACTATTAGTTTTCTAAAAACACAGTTGGTACATTTGGTTTATAAACCTACAATATAAATTGTAAGAAGTAGAATATTACATTAAATCCTAGTGAAGATAAAACAACACAAGACGCATATACTTTGCTCTTATGTCTACTTTAAATGCATCGAACTTTTAATTAAACGAATTTTTAAACCTTTCAGGGTAGACAATACACATGGGTGACGCTATAATGCCAAACGGATGTGACGACGGTTTTTTTAAGGAACATTATCTTTAATTCATGAATCCCCAAGCGACCACCGGTGGCCGCGCATCTATTGTCTTACTATTGTGTCTCTAATTGACGGTATCTGAAGGGTTAAGAAAAGTGTTTATTAATTCATGAATCCCCAAGCGACTACCGGTGGCCGCGCATCTATTGTCTTACTATTGTGTCTCTAATTAACGGTATCTGAAGGGTTAAGAAAAGTGTTTATTAAGAGGACTACCTAAAGCGCGGTCACTCTCGGACTAATGCACTCTGCAAAAGAAAAAGATGCGCCAAGACACAAAGCTTACAAAATTAAAAAAATCTACAAATTTCATTATAAAATAAAAACACTATAGCGCAATAAAAAATGTTGCTTGTAGAATAATCTGACAAACAATTATTAAGATTGCATGTATCAAATTTTTCATCGATTAAAGGTTTTTTTAGACACTATCTAGCATTTATCCTGTAGAATTACTGATTTTGTTTACTGTAGCGGACCCTAAAGTATTACGCAAAAATGGCGACAGATCTTAGCGTCACATAATTGTATCATTTCAGCATTATCACGTTGCACCTGTCTTTAGGAGCCTTTACCCAGAGGTGAAGATCAAATGCATATAATCCGATATCTAACCATTAAGTACTTACTTATCGATATTTTATATATTCCCCATTAAAACAAATGTACTTTGGTGGAGAATGGGTATGATCACATACAGCTGACACAATCGTTTGCTTGCTATCCAATGTGATCCTAGCTCTGCACTTATTTTGGAAATGAGAAGAGCATACCCATCGAACTGTGCCTTTTTTTTTAGATCGTGCAGCAAAAGTGTACGTATACTCGTTCAGCATTACCAACGGCTTGCCTTTTTGCGATTTTATGAACTTGATGCCTAAAAAAAATAAAACAAATCATGATATTTCTACTGCGTTTGTATTGGCAGCGTTATTAACTGATTACCTCCCTTTTTAAGTAAAGGGGCACTCAATAAATGCAGCCGTTTGTACCATGTAAGGTTCCTACAGAAAGGTACAAAGCGTCTATTTGATGACAATTTTTCATAGAAATTGTTCAATGAAATGCTATACAGAAAATTATATTTTTTTATGAAATACTTTTAGTATTGTCACATTTTCTTTATTGCCCTTGAGTATTGTTTGCTACAGAGTCCAAGGTCAATAAAAGCAGCCGTCTGTACCATGTAAGGTTTCTACAGAAAGTTACAACGCATCTATTTGATGAAAGTTTTTCATAGATTTTTTTATGAAATACTTTTAGTGTTGTCGCACTATCTTTATTGCCCTTGAGTGTTGTTTGCAACAGAGTCAAGGGTAGATGAGCCATTTTTTGGTTCGGCTTTCATATATTAAAAACACTCATTAATATTTTTTTACATTTGCTTTCTTGATTGGGTTATTATGTTGGTTTAAAAATAAAATACAAGTTAGCTGTTTTATATGTTTATTAAAAAAAATTAAACACAAATGGTATATTTAGTTCACAAATCACTAGTTTTAATATAAAAACATAGTTGGTACATGTTTTATAAATCGTTAGTCACATTGTAAGAAGTAAGATATTTCATGAAATCTTTGCGAAGATAAAAGAACATGGGATGCATATGGTACCTACTTTGGTGTGATACCAGTTTTAAATGCTTCGAATCTCTAATTCTTTAAACGATTTTTAAAAAAATACAAGACAGACAAAAGACATGTGGCGCTAAAACGTCAAAAGGTGTGACGACGGTTTATCATAAGATTATTCTCTCAGCAGAGTAATTTTAGAAAAATGTATATTAAGAGGACAATAAAACTCTCGGACTTATGCAGTCTGCAAAAGAAACAGAATCACTAAGACACAATGCTAGCAAAAATAAAAAATATATAGATTTAATTTTTAAAATTATAGCGATAAAACGTTTGCTTGTACAATTATTTAACTAACAATCTGAATGATTGCAAGTATTTTAGTCAGATTTATAATTAATTAGAGTAATTTTTAGAGGCAATTTCGTGTTTTTTTTCTATGATATTAAATCATATCTATCTAGCATTTATCCTGAAGAATAACATATATATTTTTCTGATGCTGTTTACTGCGGTGGGTTATATACTTGTAGCGACATCATATTATAGATACTTTTAAACATTATGTAATTCTCGGGTAGCTTCCACAGCCTTCTTAAAATACATAATTGTATCAATCCAGAATTATAGCGTCACACCTGTCTTCAGAGGCTTTTACCCAGATGTATATGATGATAGACCCGATGAACGTCATACCACCGTCACCGTCACGAAACAATATCGTCTTCTGCGTTTGTCCGCATATCGGTTAATCACTATTAACAAATTTGAATTAAAATATGCAATAACAACGTATCGGTGGTAAAGCCGTCAAGCACTAAGGTAGGTGTCCAATAACCGTGGAATAACGGTCATTGACCCTTCTACATTTGTTGACATCAGACATTAAACATTCTTTAAATCTCTTTGGTTGACATTCTTAATAAAAAAATCGGAAATAAAGACATAAAGCTATCTTGAATCGACATGCATCGTGATCCTTTACATGTTCTGGTAATGAACAGCAGATCATTGTGTTTTTTTCGGGTACCTACGCAGAGGTAAAGGTCAATGTACTTTATTCCACGGTTATCTGGCGCCTTCTATAGTCAAATCAATAAAAGAAAAAGCGTTTCATGGATTTGCATACGCAAGCATGCAATTGCGTATAATCCGAGTTTAACCATGTCTAACCACCACCTAGGTATCTATCGATATTTTATATAGGTTTTCCCCATTATGGCAATAATACGCCGGTGGAGAATGGGTATGATCAAATACTGATGACACAATCTTTTGCTTAGTATCGAATATGATTTTAGCTTTGCACTTATTTTGTAAATGGGAAGTGCAGATCCATCGAAACGTGCCTCTTTTTGCAGATCGTGTGGCGAAAGTGTATGTATAATCGTTCAGGATTATCAACGGCTTGCCCTTTTGCGATGTTATGAACTTGATGCCTAAAAAAGAAAGAAAAATATACGATAATTACCCGCGAAAGCCTTTGACAGTGTGTAGTGTGTGTGTATTAAGGGTTGGCCTCCTGAGGCCAGGGTTAGTCTGAAAGGTGGCTCAAGTCCCGGTACGAAGAACAAGAGTGAGTTTTTAGTCAGTAAAAGTCTGACACTATCTCCCGCTCCGCCCAAAAGCGGGGATGTTATTGGATGATTTTCCCACTGCTAAAAAAAAGGGTTGGCCACATGGTTGCAAACTAGCGTTCCTACCAAGGTGACCTTGGTTTGTGTGTTTATTTTGTGTTGCGGGCACATGGATGTAATCCACGCGCCAACACGTTCGGTGGTTGGGAAAACGCATCTCCCAACCAAGAGCATTAAAGGTCATGGATTACAAACTGCTGTCTACACGGATTGCAACTAGCAAGGTCACCTTGGTTGGGACGTTGGATTACAAACTGCTGTCTACACGGATTGCAACTAGCAAGGTCACCTTGGTTGGGACGTTGGATTGCAACTTGGTCACTTCTTTAGGCTCGTACAGGCAGCTTCATAAGCTGATTACCCCCTTTTAAGGTAAGTAATTAATTTTCTAAGGTATTTTGATGTAAGAAGGGCACCCAATTGATACAGCTGTCTGTACCATGCAAGGCTCCTACAGAAAGGCCCTCCTGCGACGCGTCTGTTTGTCGACAAGTTTTCATAAAAATTGTTCAATGACATATATCTTTAGAACAATTTTTATGAAATTCTTTTGGCGTTGTCGCATTGTCATAATAACTTAAAAAAAAAAACAAGTTTATTTGCCCCAAGACTACGAATTTCTTTAATGCGGCTTTATAATAGGTACAGGTAGTACTTACAGACAACGCCATCTAGAATTCTAGACCCAAACTAAGCAGAGCTTGTGCTATGAGTATTAGAGAACTGATAAACATACTTATATATTTCTAAATACATACATATTATAGATAAATTTACGCGCTCGTCACACAAACATTTGTTTCGGGTAATCGCACCGACGACCTCCAACATAGGAGCCAAGGCCACTAACCACTAGACCAAAAGGCCAGTCAAATATCAATGAGGGATAGGTCACAGAGATAGTAAAACACGTAGTAGCTACAACATTAAATAAAAACTATAGTTTATTGCGAAACTTATACTCTACATAATACTGCACTTGAATCGTTATTAATTAGTCGCAAAGTGCCACGCGACGGCTTTGTTATTCCATATTAATCATACGCACTACCATCGCGCGTTTTTTATTTATATGGAATAGCAAAACAGCGCAGCAACAGCGCTGCAGCCGCGCTACCGTCGCGCAGCATTTTACGGATAATTTGATGGCGCATTTAGGGCGCCATTTAAATAATTTCAGAAAATTCTTTGAACCGATGTATTTGCATTACTTATTCAATAATTAGTTTAATATCACATTACTAGACGCTAAATGTAACAGAAAAACAATACTATTTATTTTACATTTGACTACGGTGGTCTTCCCGTCTGATTATAATTTGGGTGTCTTCAAGGCTAGATTAAGCTAAGCATGCTAAGCTTCTCATAAATTAGTGTACCTCTCTATCAACGATTATATTATTTAAAAATATCCGGCTTAGGGCGAGTCGGACTCGCGCACGAAGTGTTCTGTACCGTCCGTAGTTAAAAATCGTTAAAAAAATCAAGTTTGTTGTATGAGAGCCCCTTTAAATATTTGTTGTATTCTGTTTTTAGTATTAAAATTCGTTATTACAGCGGGAACAGGAATACATCATTTGTGAAAATGTGTGGCTGTCGTTGACCTCTTTCTTGAAATTAAATTTACCTAATGGTTTGTCCGAGGTAGACATAATCGTCCACACTCTTTCGGTAGTGTTAGCTATGTTACGTCTTTATGCGTTGAAGGTATCGAAATACTAATTTATTTATATTCTCCTAAGTATCCCATTAGAAATATAGTACATAGTTGGTGGGTGATTATGGTAGACTCGTTGGGCCACAACTTTTCTATCAGCACTTAATTGGAGTTCCGCTTTACAGTTCAGCTTGCTGTAAGAAGTACAGACCCATTGATGTGCTCCTTGCTTCCGACATAGCTGACGACGGAAGGAGAACGTGTAGTCTTGACACAGCAGTAATGTCTGACCTCTCTCCGATTCTACGAATTGTATCGGGTACCCTAAAAAAAAATATCGAAATCAAGAATAGTATAACAAACTTATATGCCGAATAACTGAACAAATTTATTAATACCGTATGTATGTTTTTAAATATATTTTTTTACGAAAAGGAATAATTTTTAAAGAAGTGAAAAATAACTTCAATTTTGATTTAAAAAAAAACTATCTTATGTGCTATACCAGGGGTATAGCATAGTGCCTTTCATTTAAATCTGTCCAGTTAATCGCGCGTGAAGAACTGTGAAGGAGTAATAAATACACATACTCACAAACTTTCAACTTTACAATATTAGTGTGATAATACGCCACTGACATTTTTAAAATACTACTTTCTAAGTAAATGTCAATTATTAACTTATTACGAGTAAATAAATGTGAAGATAACAATAAACACATGAAAGCGAAATAAAAAAATAGGCGACCAACCATCAGGATCAACCACCGACTGAAAAATATAATGACGAGTATAGCCTTGTCATGTCTATGTTTACTGAAAAATATAACACTGAACATTAATGAAATAGTATATCTTTGCAGGTGGTGAAAATAAAAGAAGAATATAAAGATAAAAACAGTTAAGCCCCCCAAGCCAAGTTACAACCGTTTCGCTTGCGCCGAACGCTTCGAGTTGACCTTGCCGCCAATTCTTTTGTTCTGACCACGTGACTGAGCGTTGAGGTGACGTCGTTCCCGTACATTTGAAGCTTTCTACAAGCGTTAACTATTGCAGATTCGCAACTTGGCTAGGGGTACTGGTTATCCATATATCAACGACGTATATAAAGGGTGATTGGTCAAATGATTGACATGTGGGTGGATCGAGGGGGAGACGTAGGCCAAAAAAAAGATGCATGTATTGTGTGAGAAGTGATATGAAAGAAAAGGGAGTTAGTGATAGCGTGTCGAGTGACAGAACAGAATGGAAGAAAAAAACGTGTTGCGCCGACCCCAAATAAAACGGGACAAGGGCAGGAAGATGATGATGATGATGGTCAAACACTTTATGAGGTTACCAGACGGTTGCAAACTAACGTTCCAACCAAGGTGACCATCCGATTTCCGGCCACCGTAGACGCGGGCTCGCGGACGGCAAGCCATGGGTAGCTCGCTGTCCGATCGTCCGGTAATGGAGCGAGTCCAAGATGTCGACGGCGCGCACTGTTCCCGCGCGCCTCAAGGAGTTGTCAGCAGCAGGAGGGGCCCAGCTGGGTCGAAGCCTATTGGGGACAGGGTTGTCCGAAAGGGAGCTCGTGCCCCGGTATGAAGGCTAGAAGGAACGGCGCGGGGTTTTTAGTCAGTAAGAGTCTGACACTGTCACACACTGTCTCCCGCTCCACCCAAGAGCGGGTTTCGTCAAAGATGATTTTCCCCGTCGACAAAAAAAAAAAACCAAGGTGACCATGGTTTGTGTTGCGGCTACATGGATGTACTTAAACTATGCACCAATAAGTTCGGTGGTTGAGAAAACGCGCCTCCCAACCAAGGGCGTTGAAGGTCATGGATTACAACTGCTGTCTACACGGATTGAAACCAGTAAGGTCATCTTGGTTGGGACGTTGGTTTGCAACCATTTAGTTACCCCTTTAGGACACGATACCCTTCGTACGAAAGAAATGAATCATTAAGAAATAAGCCGTAAGGTGGAAAAATTTATTCAAATGCAAATAGTCATAGTATGTTATTGGATATTATTTTATTGGAGTACAATTCAAAATACATATTACTCCAATGTAAAAAAAAAAATATAAATCCGTTACATCATTAAACAATATCAAATAAAAAAATGATGTGAAACCAATACAAATAATATTCTGCCAAAAGCACAAAAAACACTATCTACCCATTTTACCGCACACTCCGCACACGATCTGACCATCCCAATTGAGGGAAAGACCCTTTTGTATATTATCACTTTTTGTTATCATTTTCTCGTAAATTTATTTGTATAAAACATTATTTGATACACCTGCAAAAATGTCCTTTTCACTCATCTCGAATCTTGCTTCTCACCCTCATTTTTTACGTTAGAAAACAAACGACTCTTCCCGCTTTGAATGGAACGAGGGAAGAGTAACCTCCTGAATAACTGTCCGGTGAAGACCTGCGTCAGGCTGAAAGAGTGCACTCCTCAAAGAGGAGACTAACCCCCGCAACTATGCCATGACCAGCGTTGGGTTACGACTGTCACTGCATCCATACCGCCATGAGATACCGCCGGATCTTTATCCGCCAGTGTGTCTGCCAGCGGAGTTACATTTGCCACTTTTTCCTTGGTTTCTAGTAATGATATCTCGGGAGTCGTGAATTATTTATTTATTATATTCTTAATGACATGTTTTCCACATTTGCATCTAAATGTACCTAATATTGTCATTCAACTTGCTTTATTGCTAAAGGGCCTATTACACCGCTCGATATTCAGACAGTTTTAGTCGATGTCACGTCGTGTCGCATATTGTACTAAGGGTCAGGCAAGTCTGAATATCCTTTGCTGAATAACGCATAGTGTAATAAGCCCTTAAGGTCAGCGCTACACTTGACGAACATTCCGTACTCCAAACGCCAATACATATTATTGCATATAAATTACAAATAGCGGGCACACTACGCGGAAGATCAGTCGCTCCGTTGCGGATGATCGGTCGGTAAAGTTTTGCCTACATAAAATATAACTTATGTTACTCAGGAATAAAGCAGCTTTCAATTGGGGAAAAAATTTTAGCAATCGGGCCAGAGATTACCGTCTACAAACCAAAAAACATAAAAACAAACTTAACCTCTTTATTATATTAAGTGTAGATAACATGCACCGACGCTCTTCGAATCCCGTCGACTCAGTGAATTTCCGTCAAGTGTGGCGCCGGCCTAACAAAAAACCTTCACACATTTTCATCTAGTAACCCGCCCACTCCATAGACTTTTTACATTTACGTGTTTGCCGAATATATTTGTCTTCACATAAAACGAATTTGCTTGGAGGATGATTGTGTTGATAGTTAGCGAAAATAATTTTATTTTCATCACTCGTGACCAGTTTAGCCTTGCACTGTTTATTTTTGTGAGTAGAACAGGACCAACGTGTGGTATTGAAGTTCTTTCCTTGGCAGCCGTAGGTGTAGTCGTCAATAAGTATTAGAGGAGCCCCTTTTTGGGACTCTACGTATTTGAAGACCACTGTAAAAAAAAACAATGATAGACTTGTATTAACCCTTCAGATACCGTCAATTAGAGACACAATAGTAAGACAATAGATGCGCGGCCACCGGTGGTCGCTTGGGGATTCATGAATTAAAATAAAACACCGATTTATATGAAGTTGGCAACTAACTAGCATAACCAGCCTTTTTTATATTACCACTTTTGGTAATCAAACCTCCACCACCAACCACTCCAAAACCACTCTAGGAACGGATATGGGCCGGAATCCACCACACGGGCCCAGTGCGTGTGTGTGAATGTCACATGTATTCGAATTTTTGGTTCTAGGGCATGCCGGTTTCCTCACGATGTTTTTCTTCACCGTTTTGAGAGCAGTGGTGATGAAATAAATTACTTAACCCTTCAGATACCGTCAATTAGAGACACAATAGTAAGACAATAGATTCGCGGCCACCGGTGGTCGCTTGGGGATTCATGAATTAATGAGTTTGGCTAGGTTTGAACCCGCGACCTATAACCCGTAAATCGAGGCCGTTACCACTCGGCCATCACTGTTCGGTAACCAACTAAAAAAGGAAAATTTAAAAAAACTAGCCGTTACAAGTAGTTATATCTGAAGTAACTTGTAATGAACGTCATAATAATTAATATGAACTAAATGTGATCTTTTTCGGGATTCCATATAATTAAAGTGTACAGTAAAATAAATCATTGATTAACGAATCATCGTTGTACTATTACAATGATGATGCTGATGCATTGCTCTCGAATGATGCTGATGAAACTCGATGGGGTTGTGTCGTTTAACTACCAAGTTCCTATAGCCACCTTCCGGTTCCACCATCAGATCAGCTCCATGTCATAATAATTTTGCATTGTCATCTGATTTACATATGCATGCAAAATTTCAGCTCAATCGGTAACCTCAGTGGGTCAATTTTAATTTACAAGATTTGATGACAGACTAACATCGGGACAGGTGAAACTAAACAAAAGCTTGTAAAAACTATCCAGTTGAAGTAGTTACACCCGAATATATTTTCCTTGACAAAAAACATATTTAACTTTAGGATGAATGTGTTCATGACTTGCTGAAATTATTTTCGTTTTGCCCAAAGTGACAACTTTAGCCTTGCACTTCTTACTGCAGTGAGTAGAACATTTCCAATAAATTTTACCATTACACCGACGGGAGACACAATACGTGTAGTCTTCAATAAGAAGTAATTGTGACCCTGTCTGTGATTTTACGAAGTTGAATTTTACTGAAAAAATAAAACAACATTAAAATTAATTTCAGAATCAAAAACTTTCTTATTTCTTCTAGTAAAAAGTTGAACAAAAAAAAAGAAACAAAAATTAAGTAACAAACAAGCCCACTAAAGAAAATAATAATAAACTTATAGTTAACTTTAGAACTAGCGTATAGCAGATATGACTGTATCTAAGATTTTTGGGTTATACAGCCACATATTTACTTGAACTAGTTAGTGGGTGCAGTACTGTTCTTCTAGATAGGTTACGAGGTAACCTGTGTTTAAAAGAGACAGTTGCGATCCCCTGTCATAAATCGTTGGTTGACGTATACCTATATATACAAATTATATAATAAATAAAAATCTCTTGTTTGTCTATTTATTAAGTTGCACCTGCCATGTTATGTTTCTGCACCACCCTGAGGTTGACTGGTAGAAAATGCCTATGGCATAAGTCCGGCTTTGTACAGAGTTACGTGCTTTAAGCTTTAATAAAAAAAATGAATAAAGAAATTAAATCAGAAGAAAAACATTAATTTATGACTCGCACAGGACAAACAACAAAAAAAATCAAAGATAAATGAATTAAACCCGAATATATTTTCCATCGCATCGCAAAAAGAATTTGCATTTAGGATGATTGTGTTCATAATTTGCAAAAATTATTTCTGTTTTGCCATAAGTGACAATTTTAGCTTTGCACTGCCTATTATTGTGAGTAGAACAGGCCCAACGAATGGTAGTCTTAGTCCGATGTTTAACACTATAGGTGTAGTCGTCAATAAGAAGTAATTGTGACCCTGTCTTTGACTCTACGAAGTTAAAGTTTACTGAAAAATAAAACAACATTAGATTAATGACAGAACCAAAAACCTTTTTATTTCTTGTAGAAATGAGAAAAAACAAGCCCGCTAAGGAAAACACTAATAAATTTATTGATAAATTTAAAACTAGCGTACAGCAAATATAACTGTAACCTATAAATGTAAATACCTAAAATTCTTGGGTTATACAGCCACATATTTACTTGGACTAGTTCGTGGGTGCAGTACCTACTATTCTTCTAGATAGGTTACGAGGTAACATGTACTTAAAAGAGACAGTTGGATCCTCTGTCGTAGATTGTTGGTTGACTTTTACCTAGCACGTGTATTTTAGTCACAGGTATATAAATATTATATTAATTATTTAAAATTAAAACAATGAAAAGATACTGAATCAGAAGAATAACATTTATTTGTGACTCGCAAGAAACAACAATGAAATAAAAAAATAAAATTAACTAATCTATTATTTTCGATCATGAATAAATAACTCGTAACGTTCGTAATTCTTAATCGATGCTAATAAACAAAAAGCAAAACCAAGTGATTAAACACGAATATATTTCCCATCGCATAAAAAGAATTTGCTTTTAGGATGATTGTGTTCATAATTGGCAAAAATTATTTCTGTTTTGCCATGAGTGACAATTTTAGCTTTGCACTGCTTATTAACGTGAGTGGAACAGGCCCAACGAATGTTATTCTTAGTCCGATGTTTGACACTATAGGTGTAGCCGTCAATGAGAATCAATTCTGAGCCTGTTCGAGACGTTATGAACTTGAGGTTTACTGTAAAAAAAAATGAATAAATTAATATTAATATAAATAATTCTTGTAATCGATGTTTCTTTTCAGGGTCAATCAGCTAGAAAATACCGGCTTCATCTAGTTAAAATTTACGAAAAAAATGTCGTATTATTAAAACCTATTTGCAAAATAATAGTACATTGTTACACTAGGGGTGAAAGTTACTTATTTCGTCCCGAGAAGGAGCCGGAGGAGGAAGGAGAAGGAGGAGTTGGCGGCCGAGCGCAGCGAGGTCGCTAATTCGAGGGACTAAATAAGTAACTTTAACCCCGAGGTAAGCACTGCGCTTTTCATTACGAATACAAGAAGATATACCTAGTTTTTTTTTTTAATAATTTGACAGCTGTCAGTTGAAAGTAAAACTCCCTAGGGATGAAAAGTGTGATACTGAAAAGTAGCCCGCTCCTCAGGCAACTTCAGACCTACTTTCAGAGTATGAGTAATGAAAAAATCATTTTATTTATCATTAGTTATTTGACGGCACGGTGGTGACTGGCTGCTAAGCTGCGTGTTGCGGGTTTAATGTATTCTCGTTCGAAATGAATTTTTACACGACCTACGATCCCTAGTTGTTTCGGGTTTTTTGGTGTAATACCTAATAGTCTGACACAACCTCCCGCTAAGCCTTAGAGCTAAAGAAGCCATAAGAAGATTTCCCATCTTAAATAAAAACCATATGATACAAGAGTAATTCTTAAGCTAGAACTACATGCACACGTGTAACATGCGAGATTTAATTGTACTTAGAACGACGTCGCGTGGCGTGTATCAAGTGTAGCTCTACAAGTCTAGTTTCCAAACAAAATATTATGGGGACCAACGCACACAGATCAGCGTGTATGGCACACGTGTGAACAGTGTAGTTCTACCTTTAGAGTAGGGCAACGTTTTTAAGGAAATAAAACCAATATCATAATAATCAACTTTCTTTTTCTTAGGGTTCATAAAAAAGGAAAGAAAAAACTAGTTAAAGTGGTTATACACGGATATATTTCCCTCGACACATAATGAATTTGCTTGGAGGATGATTATGGTCATAGATACCGGAAATAATTTTATTATCGGAATTCGTGAAGAGTTTGGCCTTGCACTTTTTATTACCGTGCGTAGAGCAGGTCCAACGATTTGTAAGTTTATTCCTGTCTTGACAGCGGTAGGTGTAGTCGTTAATAAGAATTAGTGGAGCCCCTTTCCGGGATATCACGATGTCGTACTTCACTGGAAATAAGAAAAATATATCACAATTATAAAACCTTCTCGTTAATTCTTGTAAAAATTAAAATAAGACATTTGCCGGACCCGATCTTCCCTACCGATTACAATTTAGGTATTAGGTAATCCCTGCTCATACGTACAATTTTTTTGTGTTCAGTTACTGCCACTTCACACATACTCATGACGATCAAAAAGTGTTCGGTGTCGGCAACTGGAACAAAAAGTGTCTCCGTTTGCGCAGCACCTTATACCGCGTACATCGAAGGACTGGAACAATTCCCCTGCCTGCAGTACCTAGTCGTCCCGTCCGATTATAATTTAGGTGTCTTCAAGGCTAGAGTGAATAGACTCTTAATAAACTAGTGCGATTCACCATCAACCATTGCATCACTGTATACCGTCAGGTAGGATCGCAGTCAAAGACTAGTTTATATCATTTAAAAAAAATCATCATTGGACCAGTAGACGTAGGGCGTTATTCCACTGATACTGTTCTTACATGGTAGACATCCCAACCAGGCGCGTCCCACGTATACAAAATATTTTGAAGAGAACGTACAAGTAAGTAGTGCCCGAGTCAATGTTTCCAAGGGATCTTTGAATAGGTTACTTCTAGGCAAGCGAGCTTCACCGGCGATCATATGGTTGCTTACCATCAAGTCAGATAGTGGTCAAACAAGAACCTCGGACCACGGGTTTTCCACTTTTAAGGAATTCCCCGTAGCCCTAGGGTGCCCTTTCTGAGCTCTTACGATACTATATATATATATACGAACTCGAGCTTAGTCCTAACCGAATGAACGGATGGCAAACTACTCATTGCTCGTCGTCAATTATAAAATCAAATCAAAGAAAAATAAAGACAGTTTTAAATTAGTTAATCTGAATATATTTCCCTTGAGATAAAATGAATCTTCTTGCAGGATGATTGTGTTCATAATTAGCGAAAATTATTCTATTACCCTCATGAAGAACGAGTTCTGCTTTACATTTCTTATTGATGTGTGTAGAACAGTTCCAACGTGTCATGTTTGTGCTCTTTGATGGACGGTAGCGTCCATAGGTGTACCCGTTTATAAGAATCAGTGGTGACCCTTTCTTGGACTCAATGTATTGAAAATCCACTGAAAAATAAAACAATGACAGATTAGAAGTCAAATTAAGAAGTTCACTTCTTTTTAATTCGTCGGACGATGAGGTACCCATTGCTCAACGTCCGCAAGACCTGCAGGCTTAGTCAAGTTACAATCGACGATGTTTAGATTCTCTTTCGTCAATCGCTTCGAGTCGGCAACGCCTCCGATTCCTTTGTTCTGACCACGTGACTGAGCGTTGAGGTGACGTCTTTCTTATACGTTTGAAGTTTTCTACTAGTGTTAACGATTGTAAATTATCAACATGGCTAAGCCCTCAGGCCTACAGTGACCGGTTACAGTACGGTGATCATCCAAATTTATGGTATCACATTTTGATTGTGATGCTTAAAGAATATAAAAACGGTGAAGAAAAACATCGTGATGAAACATGACATTATTTTAAGATGGTACATTCACCAACTCCCATTGGCCCCACGTGGTGGATTACGGCCCATTCCCTCTCCTATAGAGGAGGCCTGAGTCCCAGCAGTGGGTCTGCCTCCCTCCAGTAAAATTGTACAAGAGCGATTATGCTTATGATAATGCAAAGAATATATTGAATTCATTTGCAGCTATATCAATCTAGACAGGAACAAGAAAAAGCAAAGAAATAAGTAAATTAAACCCGAACATATATCCCTTTATTTAAAATAAATTTGCGTGGAGAATGATTGTGTTCATAATTAGCGTTAATTATTTTATTGTCTTCAATAATGGTAAGCTTAGCCTTGCACCTCTTATTGTTGTGGGTGGAACATACCCATTGAGAGTTATCTTGTGTCTGACGTTTCAGATAATAGGTATACCCGTTTACAAGAACCAGTCGTTTTCCCAACTGGGACTTGGTATATAGGATTTCCACTGAAAAATAATATGATAAGTTAGTTAAATTGAAATAGGTACATCTCATTTTTAAATCGATTAAAAATTTAATTCATGAATCCCCAAGCGACCACCGGTGGCCGCGCATCTATTGTCTTACTATTGTGTCTCTAATTGACGGTATCTGAAGGGTTAATTGTGCTTTTCTTTTGGGTTATAAGAATACACCATGTTTATATTCAATTTTTTTTTTTAGTATACATAAGACTTAAAAAACTATTGTTAGTAATAATAATAATAAACATACACAAGGACTAAAACTATTTATAAAATAATCTCCTCAGAGCCAGGAAACAGAAAAGCCTCTGAGACTCATAAATGGCCCTGCGCTGGGACACCCCGCCCAGTCCCGGTAACTAACAGAGAGAGACCCTCCCTAATTAATCATCAGACGAACGAAATGTCTCAACACAGGAGCATGCACAATATATTGCATCAATATATTAAACATATTAATTTATTTTACAACAAAATTTTCCAAAATTTCTCTAATATCTGTAAAAGAAAAATTTTAACAAATAAAATTACTTACTAGTAATCTCTTTCGTAGCATTTTTTCACAATAACTTTTAAATTACTAAATTTAAATTTGATACTTTTTTTGATCTAACATTAATAGATTCTACTCAGACAAAAATAAACAACAATTATAAAGCAGAGCAATCAGTGTCCAATATATACTTAATTTTCAGTTAATTTACTAGGTATTTACTAATAGATACTTGTTTTAACTCTCAACCTAACTGTATGTATACATGTGAGATGAATTGAAGAGATAGTTAAAGCCTTAACAAAAATGTAAATTCATTCCATTTGGTTGAAAGGCATAATCAAATTGCTATAAGCTGGAAGTTATCTATGCTCTACTGGACAAGGATAATGATAGAAGGATATTTACTCGATTCGGTTTGGTTGTCCTTCCTGAAAGGGAATTTTTCACACTAAAATATCTTTTGGCATTAAATCACACTTATTTTTTGTTTTTTTTCCTTATTATTAAGAATAAATTTCTTAATAATTGATTACAATCTAGCCTAAAAGACTAATAAGTAATTTAACTCTAACTTATTTTTATACGGATTTGTTTAAACTTAGAATAGCGTCCTTTAGCAGTTATATAAGTTCATAGCACTTTCTTAGAGTCTGATATAGATAAAAACACTTTGTTCATGTGTTATATGCATAGCACAGCATTGATCACTATTATACACTAACTTTAAACACTACACTAACTCAAAAGGTTTAGTTCTCTTTAGTCTACGCACTAGGTCCGTATTGTCTAACAGCTGTATAGCCTCAACATTCACGTGGCCGTGAAGTCTGTGTTCGTGGTCTTCAGCAAATTTTTGAATGATGGTGGTGACGAGTTCCGTTTTGAGGTCACGATGGAGGTCGTCATTTCTGATGTACTAAGGTGCTTTTACAGCATCCCTGAGTACTTTAATTTGGAATTGTTGTATTATTTTGATGTTGCTCCGTTTAGTACAGCCCCAGAGTTGGATACCATACGTCCAAATTGGCATCAAAATATACTTGTAGAGTGTTAACTTATTATGTATTAATAAACAGTTAGTACTTATTTTTAGTGTATCGTATACGTATTAATATATCTAGTATAAAACAGACTCTGCAAAAGCTTTAGAAGTCAATATAGTATTGTAAACAAGAGTTTTTGAAATCTACAAAAGCTATGAAAGCCTATGTTGGTTTACATATTGTTTATTTATAAAATTGCCTACCAAGATAAGGTCAAGGTCAATACAAGGCTTGAGGCCCTCAGTAAAGCTTCCGAAAGAGTGAGTCTTATAAACGAATATGGATAACCAAGGTCATGGTAAACATCCACTCCAATCAAAATCGGAGACTCAATACTCGAAGTTGTAGACGATAACGTTTACGCAGAACAGACAACAGGTTAAACTCGAAATATTTAAAAATTTTCAACTGTATATACTATTACAGTTCATGAGATAGACGTTAGATGACAATTGATAGATAGACACACGGATAGTATTTCGCTGGTTACCCATGAGTACAGGACCATAAGAACCGACCATTGGCCTAATTGGCCTATTCAGCTGAACATGTAACTAAACACCTATCATAGTCAGTACAAGCCAGTATTCTTATCACGTAAAGGAAATTATATTAGTTAATATATACTCCATTAACCACAGCATACTTGTAAGGGGCATGTGTATGCGCAAGCATCGAGTTCTCGCTGATCTTCCCTGTGGTATCCGTAATAAGTTTCGCCTTGCATTTCTTGCCATTGTGGGAGGTACATCGCCAACTAGTGGTGCCTTTAATTGGGGAGCACCGGGCTAGGCAGTATGTGTAATCGTTCAGTAGTACCATAGTTGTGCCTGTTCTGGATTTAACGTACTGGAACTCTGTAACGAAATGTGTAGTCAGTAGCGATACTGATGACGAAAACGGTGACTTAGATGTACCAATTACTCCATACATATGTACTACAAGTGTGAATTTTAGGAGATCACTTTGGTCATTCATAACGTTGTTATTTACCATGTCCTTAGATAGGCTTGCTTTTTACCACTATCTCATCTGATGGTAAGCGATGATGCGACGATGGAGTACGCTTGTCTAGAAGCCACCTGTTCTCTCTTGACTTATCTATTAAAAAGGCTTAGAGAATGGAATAATAATAAAGTTGAAGTTTCATAAAGTTGTTTTGTTAGAAGATTTTTTTTCTTGAAAGCTTATTAATATGTTCTTGAAGTTTTCTGAACCGCAGATCCATGAAGTCTAGAAGATAACCATACTGCTAGTTCTACTGTTTGTCGAGAAATGGCAACACTAATAGTTCCTGACTTTATCAGAGATCTTCTTTCAAACTATTCTGTAGATATGATATTCATAATCAAAATTGATGCTAACTCGGATTTGATGTTATTTTTAATACCAATTATTAGCTCTGCCTCTGCTAATTCGACGATTATTTCAAGCCAAAAGTACATTTGTTGTTTTTTATCATATATAACAGATACTACTAAACTATAGCCTTATAGTGTACCCATTGCTAAGCTAGCATTGTAAATATATAGTAGATGACTTATATCTTCGAGTATCAACTCGTATCATAACCAAGATTTATTAACCTCGTTACAGTACCAGTACAGATACCTTACCTATTTATAAAAATAAGAACATGACAGAAAATGCAACTGAACCTTTGAGTTTTAACTTTCCATAAAACAACACTACAACATTACGAGTTCCTTTATTCTAAAATATAATTACATAATCTAAGTCAACAATGTCCTATGTGATCGTCTTAGGCTGAAAGCATGCTTATTCTTACGTAAACACTAATACTATCTACAGCATTTTTATTACAAAACAAGAAGATAAAAACAAAGTAATTGTATCCGGAAACGAAGATCCCAGAATAAAGGAGATCCCATAGTAAATGGTGGAAAAATCATATTTTTGATAAAAGCGATATCTACTACATCTAGTACAAGATGTTACTTTTTCATTCCAATAAGATTTTTCTTGATGTCTAGTCGATTTACAATCACATATAATTAATACATTTAGTTACTCTAACGTCATTTCTTAAAGTAAGGATAAAAATCATTTGCGTTTATTGCAAGAAATTATCTAAAGCTAAAAATTTATGAATAAAGTTTTATTTTTTCTATGAAATTTACATGAGAAGATAAATGATTTGGGTGATTTTGTGACAATAGAGGCCACACACGACCTATTTAAACAAAATGTCACTCGGTATAAGACTGAGCAAGTAATTCTTAAAAAGAAATGTTTTTAAAAAACTTAAGAAAGCAGCAGACTAATATGAAAGCAGTGGAAAAAAGTAAAACCAGAAATAGAAAAGGGAAGACATATTACGACGAACTATACTCGTTTGAAAGAATTAGTATTGTAAAAATAGGTATTGTTGTGGTGAAATATAAAGTATTCAGAAAAGTAACAGCAGAAATAATAGGCCAGGGAGCCCTAGATGATCATTGTAGAGATTATGATAATAGACATCATAATACAGAGTCAAGAAACGAAGTATTTAACAGTGCGACTTCCCTGACGGGGTCAGCGTGGTTTGCTACGCAGACGACACGCTGATCCTAGCGCAGGGAGAGTCGCACCAGGCGGCGGTCGCTCTAGCGACACGCGGGGTTGCGATAGCCGTTTGTAGGATCCAGGAGTTGGGACTCGAGGTGGCGCTGCATAAATCCGAGGCAATGTGCTTCCACGGCCCTCGGAACGCGCCACCATCGGACTCCCAGCTTATGGTAGGAGGAGTTCGCATTGGCGTCGGGTCGACGATGAAGTACCTGGGACTCGTCCTCGACAGCCGGTGGAATTTCGTAGAACATTTCCGACGTCTGGCTCCCAAGCTTCTCCGGGCTGCGGCTGCTCTCAAGCGGCTCCTGCCCAACCTTGGGGGTCCAGACGCCTCCTGCCGGAGGCTCTGCGCGGGGATCGTTCGGTCCATGGCCCTCTACGGGGCGCCGGTGTGGGCGCCGTCGCTGGCAAAGCGACC
This sequence comes from Mythimna lalbum, assembly GCA_949319445.1. Classification (NCBI taxonomy): domain Eukaryota; kingdom Metazoa; phylum Arthropoda; class Insecta; order Lepidoptera; family Noctuidae; genus Mythimna; species Mythimna lalbum. Next base: position 17,721,576 of record OX439356.1, on the reverse strand, counting down.
GGCGTCCATACTGAACGCCTGCCAGAGAGTCATGGCAATACGGATGGTGCGGGGTTACCTGAGCCTTCTGGCTGGCCTACCACCGTCCTTGCACACATGCACGACATGCGCGTGGAGATGCAACGCCGGGGTGAAAGTCCACTGCCGCAACATGTCAAGGCATGGCGGACAGAGCTCCGGCGGGATCTCATGGTGAAATGGCGTCAACGGCTATCGCAACCCAGTGCTGGGCACGCCACGATTATGGCGGTAAGTCCCCTCTTTGAGGCATGGCTGGAAAGACCTCACGGCGTCCTTACCTTCCGCATGACGCAGGTCCTCACCGGACATGGCAAGTTCGGGAGGTTCCTGCATCGGATTCAAGCGCAAGAGACGCCCGGGTGTCGCCACTGTGCGCAACGCCCGGAGGACACGGTGGAGCACACCGTCGAGGTGTGCCCTGCCTGGGCGGAGCATCGCCGTGCCCTCGTGGGGGCGATCGGCGGCGGAGACCTCTCGCGCCGGGCCCTGGTCGAGGCCATGGTCCGGAGCGAGGAGGAATGGCAGGCGGTCGCCTCCTTCTGCGAAGCAGTAATGCTTGCAAAGGAGGAGGCCGACCGCATCAGGCAACGGGGCCCTCGCAGCCGTCGCCGGGATTCCGATCCCGATTTCCGGCCACCGTAGACGCGGGCTCGCGGACGGCGAGCCATGGGTAGCTCGCTGTCCGATCGTCCGGTAGTCGACGGCGCGCACTGTTCCCGCGCGCCTCAAGGAGTTGTCAGCAGCAGGAGGGGCCCAGCTGGGTCGAAGCTTACTGGGGACAGGGTTGTCCGAAAGGGAGCTCGTGCCCCGGTATAAAGGCTAGAAGGAACGGCGCGGGGTTTTTAGTCAGTAAGAATCTGACACTGTCTCCCGCTCCACCCAAGAGCGGGTTTCGTCAAAGATGATTTTCCCCGTCGACAAAAAAAAAAAGTATTTAACAGTGATAACTCATAATAGAGTTGAGTTTGCACAAAACAATGGTAAATGCTGATTTGACAAACGAGTGATATATATAGTCGCCAGTACAGATATATGCAACGTCAAATGACGTTGTCTGTGTTGTAAATGTTAAATCTTTATATACTGCCCTCCATGAATGCAATACTTGGCTGGAGGATGAGTGTGTTCATTCTCAAGGCCTACAATGGCGAATTTCTCATCTAACTTCAGTTTAGCATTGCATCCTCTACAGTTATGTGTGGAACAGTACCAGTGAAAGTATTTGGTCTTCTTGCATTGTTTCTTGCAGTAGTAAGTGTAGTCGTTGAACATAACCAGATGTTTTCCTGAGTACCGCGATTTTGCCAGCAGAATCACTGAAAAGAGAAACTGGTAAGTACTGATCCATGAGCATTTGGTTGTCATAGCAATTTCCCTAGAGAGTCAATTGAAGACTGCTTAAATGTGATAAAGGTATTTAAATTTTGATGAAGCAAAAAACTGAAATGCACGAAAAAAATGAGGGATGTTTGGAAGTATGCGGAACAGAGAGCAAAGTCCTGCAAATTTCCGTTGAAAATGGGGATCCTCCCCAGACATAATACCCGTCTGGTGTTATGTCTGGGGGGCGACTGTCCGATAGATGATTTTGGGCTGTTCTATATGTTCAAATCGCGCGGAATAATTTAATTGCGAAGTGCGGGATTAGTTCTTATGTGACACCATAGATATCACTACAAATGGTTGACAGATTAATGAAATTTAGGACTACTAAAAGATGGTAATAGATTTAACATATTATTATCATGAAACTATAGAAATACATCAACAGTATCATTCATTGGCACAGTTCAGTTCAAAAGTTGGGTGCACAAGTGAGTCTCTCTGTCTCATTGTCCAAATATACCTATAAAGATGGTTGAAAGTTTGGATTCCACTTGTATGTGCACACAAAAGTACACTAAATAAAAACAAAAGAATGCTCACCACAAGTTTATTTATTTAAGTTTACTTTTAACTTCCTACATACCTGTATGTTTGCCTTTAAGTAAAGTTAATTTAAATAACTAAATGTACAGTAAAAGAGTGTACATTTTAAGCTTTCACACAAACTACTTTAAGATGTTAATATATTTTATCTTTTTTACTAATTGCTACTTAAGCTACGTAATTTTGATTGAAAAGGGATTATTTACTATTCATAAAATTTTTGGCCTCATTTAACTTATATGAATAAAGCTAGAACTGCACTGCGCACACCTGTGACACCTAGGCAAATCGGTCTCAATATTTTAAATGGAATTTAGACTTGTAAAGCTACACTTGATTCACGCCACGCGACGTCGGCGTTCTACGTAGAACGACGTCGCGTGGCGTCACGTTTAACACGCCTGTAAACGTGTGCGTCGGTCTAATGTAGTTCTAGCTTCAAAATGTATTATCTAATGATACACGATGACCGATGGTGATGATGATGTTATCTGATGTTACGTTTGATGACGTAGCAAAAAATAATGTTTCACTTAGATATTAACTAATGGGTCTACCGCCTCCAGCAATCTAATTAAATTTGCCTAGTTTGTTTCCATTTATTTGTGTGATTGTAAATGTACTTACTTTTTTATATAAACAAAATACTTTGTAGATTGAATAGGAAGTGTTCAATAAAAATGCGTGTGGTTTTTTTTTCGGTAAATTTAAATAAAATGCTTTTTCTAGTATTATTCATACACATAGTACAATAAACCACTATTATCAATAATAAAAAACTACGTCTTTACATTGAATTATACAAACTAACAATAATCGCGCGATTATTGTTAAAAAAAACCGTCGTGTCCGTTCGTCACTGCGGCACAGTTGCGACGGCCGCGACTGTCTACATGCCGAGCCCATGCTACAACCGAGGCGCGTAGGTATAGCTCGCGTTTCGTCCGTTTGTATGAAGTTGGAATACTGTATGATACTATTACCGTGACACCATGTACAACAGTATGAATTTTACCTACCACACGCACATGTACGGTGTTCTGTGTCACTTAGATATACTGATGGGCCTATCAAACGCACAAGCTTTATCACAGTTTTACCTGCGCAGGCCGGTTTGTACTTAGAACACCGTGTAAAAAAACTGTAAGAATTATACCAATTAAACCCACCGTGTTGCGTGCACAAACAGGCCTGACCCGGCAAGACTGTGGTGAAGCTTGCGCGTGTGGTAGGAGACTAAGGCTTACCAAACTGAATCTTTGTTAACTTCTATCGGAAGGTACAAAATTGTATCTATAATAATAGTATACCTTCTAATGGAAATGATCCATTTTTTGTGCGTGTATCTATCACAAAATTAAAATTCTAAAAAAAAATATGCTACAAAATATTATATCACCGCATAAATTAAGTGTGTTTGAGATCTCAGTACTTACAATAACAATGATTAATATCATGTAGTATTTCTTATACAATTTTTGCAACATTCATATAAGAATTAAGTTTAATAATAATAATCTTTGGCTAGTTTTCTAGCTACGCAGATTCACACGACGAAAACTAAGGCTTAGTTCTCGAAAAAGATATCACTTGCAAAGGTTTTTCTACCATTAATTCAAACTTATTAAAATTTTCGCTAATTAATTAATTCTACAATATATTACACACGCTTTACACAACCAAACAAATAAATATTATCTACCATTACTTAAGCACATCAAAAGCCAATTTAAGATTAAGTCCTGGTGAAGAAATATCTAAAACAGGTTTTTTTTTATATAATATAAGAGTACGTACAAGAATATATTAGACACACACGTGATTAAACTGTAAAATTAATAAGTTACTAATATCAAAAAAACACTTGAATGAAATGTTTTGAAATTTTTTAAATATCTGATAGAAGGTTGTCACTTTATTTGATTAAACATTACGATATTTATATTGAGGACGATATAATTATTTTGTTTTGTATGTGGGTGTAATTTATTTATAATATGTAAGTATTTAGAAATATATGAGTATGTTTATCAGTTGTCTAGTACCTGCTCATAGATGGCGTGGTGTGAAATTTGAGGCATATTATTATATTGATTTATTCAGTTTTGATAGTACCGTGTATTAGTTGTATTATTAAATGTGTCAATCCGCGCCATAACTGTGACCGAAGACTGCTATCTTAGCGTACCTACTTATTTGATCTTGGTAATCGGAATGGCAATTTTCAGATATTTGATGAATTTAAGGCCCCGCGCTCATGTCAACTTTTCGTAGCGATGCTCGATACTGTCGCGATGCTGTAGCACGTTGGCATCTTTCTATAGCGCTTGCAAATGAAACTAACGCGCGTTAGTCGCGCGTACAAGCGTCGTGAGCGAAGGCCCTTAATAATGTGTCACTTGATTTATATGGTGAAATATATATATCTTTTACAATTGCTTGTTATACTAGAATCAAACTTCCTGCAATATTTGACGTCTCTAAGATTAAAATACAATAAATATATCATACCACTACTATACATAGACGATAAATTGGTTGGGAAGAGTCACAAAAATACTCGTAGCTTTCTATCATCATTATTACTCCGCCGAAAGGCACCCACTCCTGGATAAAGACCTTCCTCACGTTGCCACCATTGAGTGGTCTTAACTACTAGCTGACAACTTCCTATATTTTGACATAAAATCCGTTTGATATGACAAATGCTGGTGGTGCATGAACGTGCTCCAATTTCGCCGAGACTACAGTCCGATGCGATGCTCTGATATCGTTGGTGATGATGAGCCTCGCTTTGCAGAACCCTCCCTTGGTGCAACTCCAAGTCTTGGTCTTCACATTGCTCTTGTGACAATAGAAAGTGTAGCCATTGACCACGGCTAGTTCTTTCCCATCTTTCTTTCTCACCCATTGCAGTACTGGAAATAAAGTAAGCATTTTATGCTGTAGCAGAACTTATGGGGATAATATCAGCTAAGTTTGACAGACGGACTGCGGTAGCAAATCAGTCGTGATTATTACAGACACGGCAGAAAAGCTATCGCAGTCTGACTGGGTCATGCAATATTTGTTAGCGCAGAATAAAAATGGGCTTGCTATAGAAGTAGGTTACATGGTTTTTTGTAACAAGACTTTGTAGTGCCTAGGTAAGCATGTTAAACCAGTAATTCCGGCTATCTGTTGAGTCATTACGGTGATTCAAAACCCGGAAGTAAGTCCGACAAACATTTTTACCAAGGGCATTCGTACACTGGGCGTTGTAATACACGAACGTCACAAATAGTCGTCATCACAATGCCTGTTAGGTCCGATAACTAATAGAACTGTCACGAGGCCTGTTAGGTCTGATGACTAATAGAGCTGTCACGAGGCCTGTTAGGTCCGATGACTAATAGAGCTGTCACGGGGCGTGTTAGGTCCGATGACTAATAGAACTGTCACGAGGCCTATTAGGTCTGATGACTAATAGAGCTGTCACGAGACCTGTTAGGTCCGATGACTAATAGAGCTGTCACGAGGCCTGTTAGGTCTGATGACTAATAGAGCTATCACGAGGCCTGTTAGGTCTGATGACTAATAGAACTGTCACGAGGCCTGTTAGGTCCAATAACTAATAGAGCTATCACGAGGCCTGTTAGGTCCAATGACTAATAGAGCTATCACGAGGCCTGTTAGGTCCAATGACTAATAGAGCTGTCATGAGGCCTGTTAGGTCCGATGACTAATAGAACTGTCACGGGGCCTGTTAGGTCCGATGACTAATAGAGCTGTCACGAGGCCTGTTAGGTCCGATGACTAATAAAACTATCACGAGGCCTGTTAGGTCTGATGACTAATAGAACTGACACGAGGCCTGTTAGGTCCAATGACTAATAGAGCTATCACGAGGCCTGTTAGGTCCAATGACTAATAGAGCTGTCATGAGGCCTATTGGGTCCGATGACTAATAGAACTGTCACGAGGCCTGTTAGGTCCGATGACTAATAGAACTGTCACGGGGCCTGTTAGGTCCGATGACTAATAGAGCTGTCACGAGGCCTGTTAGGTCCGATGACTAATAGAACTGTCACGAGGCCTGTTAGGTCTGATGACTAATTGAGCTGTCACGAGGCCTGTTAGGTCCGATGACTAATAGAACTGTCACGACGCCTGTTAGGTCTGATGACTAATAGAGCTATCACGAGGCCTGTTAGGTCTGATGACTAATAGAACTGTCACGAGGCCTGTTAGGTCTGATGACTAATAGAACTGTCACGAGGCCTGTTAGGTCTGATGAATAATAGAACTGACACGAGGCCTGTTAGGTCTGATGACTAATAGAACTGTCACGAGGCCTGTTAGGTCCGATGACTAATAGAACTGTAGGATTGGTCAAAAGAGTTACCGAAGCCCCGGACCGGAAAGGACCAGTTCTTTATTTTTCATATACTTCACAAATTAATTTTTTGGTTAGTCGACTGATGTTATGGTAATGGAAATTGATGCCAGTTTACTTAAACAATTCAATTAATTTAAACAACTAAAATAAATAAGAAACGCGGTTATATTAGTTAGGTACAAAACCGACCAAACATTATCTGAAAGTACAAGTCCGATTGCTTTTTTTTTTCATCGATAGAAAGCTGCTTTAATTTTGAGGGACATAGGCTATATTTATGTACGCGGATGAAGCTGCGGGCAAAAGCTACTTTTTTAATATTAAAAAAATAAGAAAAATTTAAAAAGAATAAATAAAAATATTTATTATGTATAAAACATTACAGATCAGAGAGCGTGAGCTGTCTCACTAATAAATCAATATGGAAAGTATGGCAAACATTTCATGTTAACATTTTATTGCGTTCACAACAACAAAATTCTTCAAGAAAAATTAATAAAATTTAAAACATTTCTAATATATATATATAAAAAAAAACAGAACAAAGCAATCATTTCGACGTATTTACAGTACATGTGTTTAATATCTATATATTTTCAAATTATATTCGAAGCGCCTCACAAACACCTCATCTTATGGTATCTTTACAATAATGTCTTTCGAGATCACAAATCTGGGAGGCAAATGCACGTGTTGCAACTTTGCCGACTTTATTACCCGCTTCCAAGGGTCAATGTTCCTTGACGATATCAACCTCGCTTTGCAATTCTTCCCAAAAGTACATGTCCAGATAAGAGTCGACGTACTTTGTACTCTACAGTAAAATGTATAACCATCAACAATTGCCAGCTCTTTGTCCTTATTATTTTTTGCCCATTTCACTGTGAAAAATTTAAGACTTCAGTTATCCGTTAAAAAAACATTGATATCTATACTTATAATAAATCTGTAGAAGTGAAAATTCTGTTAATTGAAAATATCAAAAAAATAAATGACAGGGGGTGTTACTAGACCGACACCGAATCCAAAAATGTGATTATAAAGATTTTTATCTGTCTGTCTGTCTGTTTGTTCAGGCATCACGCAAAAACTACCGGTCCGATTACGATGAAACTTGGTATAATTATTCTTTAATATCCTGGGCACCACACTGAATCTAAAAAGTCAAACGAAATGGTTTTTTTTTTTTTGTTAGCCTGTTCTGTCCCACTCCTGGGGCAAAAGCCTCCCTCCACTCCTTCCATCACTCGCGCGGCGGGCTTCTTCTTGCCAATTCTAATGGAATCTATCTAATTCGTCGCGCCATCTACTTGGCGGTCTACCGCGGCTTTTTTTTTCGGTGGGCAAAAATCATCTTATGACAAGCCCCGCTCTTGGGTGGAGCGGGAGATAGTGTCCGAAAAATCCGAAGTTATTTGACTTTTTAGACAGACTGTATTTACCTACCATCCTACTCTTATTACCAACAAATAACTCTTCTGTACCGTTGTGTACGTAGGCTGTGTGCGTACCGGAAGACGCAACGTTGGAAGGCCTCCAACAAGGTGGTCTGATGACCTGGTGAAGGTTGCGGGAAACCGATGGATGCGAGACGCACGGGAACGTTCGTTGTGGCGACGCTTGGGGGAGGCCTATGTCCAACAGTGGACGTGTATTGGCTGAAATGATGATGATGATGATGAACTCTTCTGTCGCAGGTCTGCTGGAATAAATTTCTTTTGAAAACAGCAAAAAAAAACAACAAACAAAATAGTTTTAATACCGACGCGCAATGACAGAACCAGACGTCATTATCTTGATTTAATAGATAATATAAAGATAAGATACGAGATATTTATTACATACATTTGAACCAACATTACAATTTACAAACTATTTTCTAAGACAAAGGAAACGTTTTCGATGAACTCTGGCACCCAATGTAAGATTTGACTAGTGTTTTGGGCGCCAGCGTCCTCGCCAATCAATTGTAATAACATTTATAATAATGATGAAAGATTTATTTACTATTTTGTGGTTAGTGAACAGAAACATTAAAAGAATGCAGCATTTTCAATTTGAGTATTTCTCAAACTAAACTTTATCGAGCCTAAAAGCCTAAAAAAACTTAGCATTCTAGTTATTTAGTATTTAGTTTTCTTATTTATAATAAAGTACTTATACTATTTGACACTTAAATTTTAAATATATTTTTACACTAAATCTTTAAAAAAAAAACACGGCACGAGTATTTACAAGCTGTTGAAAAATAAGATTTTATAAGTAAATTAAAAACAATACATAGCCGCCATTGTTTCAAAATTGTATTTTCAGTATTCTTCAAAATGTACATAAAAAGAGTAATGTCTATCTACCCAAACCAATTTAACGTGTTTTCATGCAGTTGCATTTATATTTTTATATTATTTTTTCAAAAAATAATTTAACGACAAAATTTACTTTTTTCAATTATTGGATAGACCTTTTCATAATACCCGTTCGAAACTTTAAATTGTGGAGGAAGGTGGTCGTGCTCCAGCCTGGCTGATTTTAAAGCCCTCTGCGCTGGATCTGTCTCATTCGTGCTGATTAACCTCGCTTTACAATCCTTCCCAGCCGTACAGGTCCAGACCATTGTTGACTGAGATCGTACTCGACAGTAAAAAGTAAAGCCATTTACAATGGCTATTTCTTTATCGTTGTTCCACTTTTTTGCCCATCGCACTGTAAAAAATGCCGATTCAGTTAAGACTGCTATTTCATTGAAATTAATTTACCAACTCCTATTATTACCATACTACTTATGTCAAAAGAAAAACAAATACTTCGAGTACAATAATACAAATAATTTACACCTCGTTGTTTTGCATAAACATCAAAACATGTATCATACAATGTATGTTTTGCACGTTTTGCACTGTAAAAAATGCAGATTGCATTTAGACTGTTATTTCACAGAAAGTAGCTTATAGATTCCACTTCCATTACTCCTATATTGTTCACATCTACATAACTCAACAAACACAACAATAGGATCATTAAAAATGCTGATGTTGATGATGACATAAGTCAAAAGGAAAACAAATATTTCGAGTACAATAATACAAATAATTTACACCTCGTCGTTTTGCATAAACATCAAAACATGTATCATACAACTTACGTTTTACATGTATGTACCTATAATTACAAGGTTATTTGTAAAACTCTGGCAACTTCTCAGGACTATGTTACTAACATCGTAAACAACAACTTTTGAACTCTAACTTTAAAAACAATGTCATATTTTAGTTCATCACATTTTCACACAAAAATAAAAATATTTGTTATGTTATGTTTAAATTGAAAATTCTAAATATTTCAAAGTCACGGAAATCGGGCGGCGGGGGTGTTTGATGCGCTTGCGTTGCGTCATATATATGTAGGTAGGTATAACAAAATACAGAGTTGAAAATTCTTAGATAGAACCACGAAATCTTGGAGGTTTGTTTTTGGTAAACGAATTGTTTTGTAAAGTCATGGAACAGAAGTTGTTAGTATATTTCATCATCATCTTCCTGCCCTTATCCCGTTTTATTTGGGGTCGGCGCAACATGTTTTTTTCTTCCATTCCTCTTCCTGTCACTCGTCACGCTATCACTAACTCCCTTTTCATTCATATCACTTCTCACACCATCCATACATCTTTTCTTTGGATGTTAGTATATTTATTCAGAATTAAAATTTAGTAAAATAGTTACATAAAATCTTAGGAGTAATTACAATGGTATGACTATGTTCTGTGCCTGTACCTGTATCACAGGCGTAGAAGTTCTTAAGCTATGGTTTTTTGTAGAACAATAAAAATGATAACAATATTTAACAATTAAAGTCTCGAAACAATGAAAAAGTTATAATTTACTATATAATATAACATTATATACCTAGTTTACTTAAACACTAAAAGTCACAATAATAGCCTAATTACACACACATGATTTTACGTCAGCAGAAATTATAATTGGGTTAAAGTCGAGGTTCCATCAATATTGAAGAGTTATGTTTACATTGGATACTTACATACATATACTATTGCTATATGCTAGCGCACATTTTGTAAGTGCGTGACAGCATCGCTACTAACGCGCGATTGTCACATTTGCAACCGCTATAGAAAAGAAGCCAACGCGCTTCTAACGCGCTACAACATCGCAACATCGAACAAAAATCGCTATGGCCTTATACTTTTTAATGATCAAAAGCGAGGGCCTTAATCACCTCATTGGAACAGAAAAGACATTAAAACCTCATATTTTAATATAATATCCTCTGGTAATAACAAACTTCGGAGCTGCGTGCGTATGGTTTTCTTTAACAGACATTATTGCACGCCTCTCTGGTGTTACGTCGTTAGTAGTAATTATCCTTGCAGTACACTCTCGTCCAAAAGTGCAATTCCAGATGTTTGTCTTAGCATATTTTTGTTTACAAAAGAACGTATACCCGTTCATCACAGCAAGCTCTTTTCCGTTATGTTTTTTTACCCATGTAACTGTAAATATAAAAAAAAACAATGGTTATTATAATTAGAACGAACAATAAGAATAGGATCCACCCTATTCTTTGAAGCAATAATTTGTAATATATAAAAATTCAATTTAAGAATTAAGAGAATGGACTTTTTTATTTAGTAATGATTTCAAACTACTACTAATAAAATAAACTAAAAAAAATGCATTCAGCGCCATCTAGCGGAAACATGTATTCTTATACTCGTCTTCTCTCTCTCATTTATTGCACCTACCACTATTTTTCTCTGCATCACCCAAAGGTTGATGAGGCAGAAAATGCCTAAGGCATTAAGTCCGCCTCTGTACTTTTGTGTGCATACAACATTAAATAAATAAACATGTTATAGCTTATATAGCTTTCAACTTTAGAGCGCCCAACCCGAGATACTTTTCCATACAACCGTTGTTACGTGATCATGACGATATTGTTATGATGTTATATGTATTATAGATGTTTTGGTATTACATTACAGATATTTTGTAGATATTATTTAGGTTTCTTTCAAAATTACATCATTGTTAAACTATTCCAATCAAAAAAATCTTCTATTCTGCGTGAACTTAGACCCTACCACAATGCACTCATAAATTGAAAAAGTTAAAAAAAAAAACAATATGAAAACTTTAAATATTTAATCGAAATTCCAAACTATATATTTTTTTCGCAAATTGTTTTAATGCGTATAGTAAATTGTGTAAAATGCATATGTTTTTACAGCAAATACCACACCATCCGACATTGAGCTGCAAATTGCAAAAAAACTTTAAAACATTTGAATTTCACGGGTTATCCTGAAGTATTCTCTCCGCCATATTGGATTTAGAATGAGATCTCTTCATCATTGTTAAACTATTCCAATCAAAAAAATCTTCTATTCTGTGTGAACTTAGACCCTACCACAATGCACTCATAAATTGAAAAAGTTAAAAAAAAACACTATGAAAACCGTTTTTACAGCAAATACCACACCATCCGACATTGAGCTGCAAATTGCAAAAAAACTTTAAAATACTTGAATTTCGCGGATTACCTTGAAGTATTCTCTCCGCCATATTGGATTTAGAATGAGATCTCTTAGCTAAGTATGCACTATCATCCAAACTGAACATGTCTGTGAACAGCTTAATGGGTTGGGGATACCTTTAAAATTAAAACACACAATGCGCAGCACAATACATACCACAAAAATTAAGCAAAATTTTGTAAAAACCTCAAAGTTTAATATAAAATCCTTTCGTAATCACAAGTGACGGAGCTGCATGCGTATAGATCTCTTAAATGCCTGGGCCACACACATCGCCTGGGCCACAACTTCTCTTCGGCGTCTACGGCGAAGCTTCGCGGCAACATAATGCACGATGTAAAGTTAATCGCGATGTACGAGCGATCGATGTACAAACGCAGAAGACAAAATGGACGCCGCACCAGATTTAATCGATTTTTTTTTCTTATTGAGATGTTGCCTATAATATGCCATAAGCAAGTCACGTTTTATTTTTAAATCTTCGACTGTACAAGCCCAGCTCAAGTTATTTTTTATTCTCAAACAAACGTCACAGCAGAGATCTTTTTTTTATGACCAGGTTAGTTTGGGTTCCATAAAATCGGCTCAGACTCGGAATTCGCAATAAATTCTAAAATTTTATTGTTACTCCAACCCATGTTTTGCTTCAGTTATATTATGCACTGCAGTTTGACTTATTACGTCCGCTACGTACGATGGCTGGCGGCCGACTGAAGAGTGGCCGCGCACGCGAAGTTCATCGCGATAAAACGCTTTGATCTGCGAAAATTTACCGACGGCGGAGCGAATTCCTCGCAGCTACGTACGAAGCACCGAAGTATAGCGAATACTTGGCTACACACATCGGGATAGCGCGAATTTTCGAGTACATTATTGTACGTTTCGCATCATTGGTAATAGTCAACCTTGCTGTACACCCTCTTCCAAAAGTGCAATACCAAATATTAGTAGTAGATTAGTCAAAGTCAATTTATATTTGCAACAGAAAGTATACCCGTTCATCATAGCACGTTCCTTTCCGTTAGGTTTTGTTTACTGGAATTAAAATAAATCGGTCAGTTTATTTATAAAAAAAAGGAAATAAAGAAAAAGGGATAGAAAGAAATAAATTATTTATTCGTGCCACACACAATCGTATAAACTAAAAATACACAATGCAAAAAGAAAGTTATATTCATAGCGAGGCCCCAAAAAAGGCACCTTTAAACTCAATATATTTTTTTCTTTTTTTTTTACGGTGGGCAAAAATCATCTTATGACCACCCCCGCTCTTGGGTGAAGCGGGAGATAGTGTCAGACTCTTACTGACTAAAAACCCGCCCCGTTCCTTCTGGCCTCTTCATACCGGGGCTCGAGTTTCCTTTCGAATAAACCTGGCCCCAGTAGGCTTCGTCCCAGCTGAGCCCCTCCTGTCGCTGACAACTCCTTGAGGCGCGCGGGAACAGTGCGCGCTGTCGACGTCTTGGGCTCGGTCCGGACAGTTACCGAACGGTCGGACAGCGAGCTACGTCTTGGACTCGGTCCATTACCGGACGATCGGACAGCGAGCTACCCATGGCTCGCCGTCCGCGAGCCCGCGTCTACGGTGGCCGGAAATCGGGATCGGAATCCCGGCGACGGCGGCGAGGGCCCCGTTGCCTGATGCGGTCAGCCTCCTCCTTTGCAAGCATTACTGCTTCGCAGAAGGAGGCGACCGCCTGCCATTCCTCCTCGCTCCGGACCATGGCCTCGACCAAAGCCCGGCGCGAGAGGTCTCCGCCGCCGAACGCCCCCACGAGGGCACGGCGATACTCCGCCCAGGCAGGGCACACCTCAACTGTGTGCTCCACCGTGTCCTCCGGGCGTTCCGCACAGTGGCGACACCCGGGCGTCTCTTCCGCTTTAATCCGATACAGGTACCTCCCGAACGTGCCGTGTCTGGTGAGGACCTGCGTCAAGCGGAAAGTAAGGACGCCGTGAAGTCTTTTCACGCCTCAAAGAGGGGACTTACCGCCATAATCGTGGCGTGACAAACTCAGTATATTTAAATATTTTATTTTTCAAAACGCTAACTATTGCAGCGCAGGTATTATAACGTTACTAGCTGTGTCGGCAAACGTTTTTCAATATAAGTTGGTATCAAAGAAAAAAATGGGAGTTGGGGGCAAGAGGGTAAATAAAAACCTGCAAGTTATTCTCAGACCTAACGAATGTACAAAAAAAAATGTCAATAATAAAAAGTCAAAGGCCACAACCCGATTCCTTCTAAACTTTCTTCTTCTTTATTGGGGAGGCCTTTGCTCAGCAGTGGGACAGTAATGGCTAGTAAAAAAAAGCAAGATAATAAAATTACGAGATTTATTTGTTTACACATTACAGATGTATTTGTTATCGATATTTAAAACTACTTATTGTTTACAAATTCAAAAAGCTCAAACTTTAAAAAAGCATCCATTACTGATCACAAACGACGGTGGTGCATGCGTGTGATTCTGCCTGACCGCCATTATTTCGCGGTCCTCAGTTTCAACTTTGTTGGTCATGATCAACCTGGCTTTACAGTGATTTCCAAAAGTACAAATCCATATAACCGTCTTAGCAGTTTTCTTTTTACAATAAAAAGTATATCCGTTTAAAACAAGAAGTTCCTTTCCGTCTGGTTTCCTTACCCATGTCACTGCAAATAAATATGCCAGTTATAATCATTGTAACTGACAGCCTCTTTATCCCTTAAATTGGTATAGGCATAGTCGGCCTTATAGTCTCCCCTATTACTATTATACTATTGAGACTCAGGTTTCCTCTCTAGGAGTGGGAATGGCCCTGGGTTGGTGAATGTCACATGTCTTCGAATTTTTGGTTCTAGGACTTGCCGGTTCCCTCAAGATGTTTTCCTTCACCGTTTTGAGAGCAGTGGTGATGAAATAAATTACTCAAAGTAATGCGCCTGGTTGGGTTTAAGCTCGCAACCTACAATTCGTAAGTCGACGGCCACCACTGCCCTCTCCCTTAAATTTGTAATAGGTAATAGATTGGGATGTGATCACGTCAAACTGGATTCTCAAATAAATACATATTTGGGTAATAAATAAATACATAGTAATATTATTTGACATTTATAAAAAAAATGTGAATTTACAAAAAAAAAGGATAAACCCGGAATTCAAGGACATGTCCTGGATAATTTTCTACTATCATGCGGGCGAAACCGCTGACAGCAACTAGTCATCACTTAAATAAAATATTATAAAGAGGTAAAGTTTGTTTTTTCGTTTTCGGTAATCTCTGAAAGTATTAGTCCGATTGCATTTTTTTTTTCACAGATAGACAGCTGATGTATTCCTGAGGGAATATTTAACATAGACAATATTTTATGTACGCGGGCGTAGCCGCAAGCACAAGCTAGTTGGTTTGTAAAGCTCAAATCTATACTTATAATAAATCTGTAGAAGTGAAAATTGTGTTCATTGAAAATATCAAAAAAATAAATAGCACTACTACTAATATAGTGTTACTAGACTGACACCGAACCCAAAAATGTGATTAAAAAAATGTTTGTCTCTCTGTCTGTTTGTTCAGGCATCACGCAAAAACTACGGGTTCGATTACGGTAAAACTTGGTATAATTATTTTTTAATATCCTGGGCACCACACTGGGTACTTTTTATCCCGGAAAAACAAACAAAATTTTGTGGCTCTATCCCTAAACCCGATTAAAAGTTTGTCGTAGGTTACGTCACCTGCAGTGGAGATACTGTGCTTTTTTTTTTGTTTTGTCGACGGGGAAAATCATCTTTGACGAAACCCGCTATTGGGTGGAACGGAAGACAGTGTCAGACTCTTACTGACTAAAAACCCCGCGCCGTTCCTTCTAGCCTTCATACCGGGGCACGAGCTCCCTTTCGGACAACCCTGTCCCCAGTAGGCTTCGACCCAGCTGGGCCCCTCCTGATGCTGACAACTCCTTGAGTAAATGTAGTGCCGAAGGTTGAATTTGGCTAGCACTATTCGCAGCACACGCGTGGCGCGCGACCGCCTCAGATCGCTACCGTGATAAGGACAGAGTTTTGTGGTTTGGGCCATAATACCAAAACCTATGAGTTCTTAAACATAAAGGCAAATTGAACAGCCAAAGATTGACACCTGAAACAGCCCTAAGTGTATTTAACCCTTCAGATACCGTCAATTAGAGACACAATAGTAAGACAATAGATGCGCGGCCACCGGTGGTCGCTTGGGGATTCATGAATTAGTGAAGCATTTCGAGAAAGGTAAATAAACTTACATGCTTGGATCGTTTCTTTATTGGAGTTAGACTAATTTATAAATGTTATACTTTAAAATAATACCCATCAGAAATTACAAATGATGGAGGCGTATGTGTATGATCCTCTTTAACAGACAACACTTTGCGCTTCGAATAACTGTATGCTCTGGTAATGATTAACCTGGCCTTACACGGTCTTCCAAAGGTGCAACCCCAGTAATTTGTCTGAGTAGCTTTCTTCTGACAGTAAAATGTGTATCCGTTTAAAATGGCTAGGTCCTTTCCACTTGCTTTCTTTGCCCATTTTACTGTAAATAAATGATTTGATTATTTTAACATTTGTTTTTTTTTAATATTATAAATAGACTAGGTTTTAGCCCACGTAAAAGTAGATTTCTCCTTAAAAACTTTGGATCCCCGTTGGGGTTCATCTATACAACGTGTAACGTTAAATGCGCAAAACCTCAGACACCCCAAATTATTTTTAATTCGATTAACCTAATTACGAGAGAAAAAAAACATTTAAAAAAATTAAAGGTTTTATGAACAGTTTTTTCAAAATTCATGTCTGCATTGAAATAAGAACTTTTATTATCCCGTGTATGAAAAAATATGATTGGATTACAACTATTTGTGTTTGTTTACCTATTTTAGCGGGTTTGCGCACGTGAGGGCTCGACCTATTCATAAATAGACAGGTCGAAGTTTGTAAAAAAGATTTTTTTTTAAATATAACTTAAAAAAAAAATGGTTTTATTGATTCTGCTCGTTATTCTGATCAAACTAATTTCAGGTTTTGCGCATTTACCATTACACCTTGTATATCTTTCTATTTCTACTCAAGCACAAGAAGACTGCAGTCGTTTTAAAAAAACACACGTAGGAATGCAAGGAGTTTTATCTGCCAGCGGCTTTATCTTGTGAAAGTAGTTTTCCTCATACAAACTTTCTTCTTCCTTGTCAATATCACTCTTGACAGAGTGGTCGTGGTCATCACTTCAGGTGTTGCTGGCAAGCTTCACAACACGCCGCCACTTCTCCTCTCTGGTCTCTCTTCTGTCATAAGAACTAATCCTGTATCGCGCAATTAAAGTTCTCCGCGCGATTCGAACATATAGAACAGCCTGAAATCATCTGCCTTGCAGTTGCCCACCAGACATAACATCTGTCTGGACGGAGGATCCTCCCTTTTTATCGAAGGTTTACGGGACTTTATTTACTCTCTGTTCTGTTTGTTCTGGTGACCCTCGACAAAGAACTTCAGAGCATCCTTCGTGCAACTACTACTTTGTGTCGTCATCATCACTTCCTCAAGCTTAGGAGCAGCGAGCCATACAGCCGGCACCCGCGGCTATAAAGGGTATCCTTTAAAAAAAACGAATGAATAATAAAAGATCACAAAATTTCCTTGTTTAATTTATTCAAATCGATTTTAAATGTTAATATACATTCCATTCCCAAATGTTGGAGGTGCATGTGTGTGGTCTTCCTTGGCAGACACTATTATGCGATTCGAAGGTATGACGTCATTGGTTATGATTAACCTGGCCTTACACGGTCTTCCATAGGTGCAATCCCAGTAATTTGTCAGAGCAGTTTTCTTCTGACAGTAAAATGTGAATCCGTTTAAAATGGCAAGTTCCTTTCCACCTGTTTTCATTATCCATTTTACTGTAAATAAATGATTTGATTATTTTAACACCTGTTTTTTTTTAATATTATTATAGTCTAGCTTCTAACCCGCGTAAAAGTAGGTTTCTCCGTACAAAGTTTGGATTCCTGTATCATCCACTTAGAAGGCGAATTTTGAGAAATCCTCTTTTAGTGCTCGCCTACGTCATAAAAGGAAGCTTTATGCAAAATTTCACACTCCTGTAGGTTCCTTTAAAAAAAACTGATGAATAATAAAAGATCACAAAATTTCCTTGTTTAATTTATTCAAATCGATTTTAAACTTTGATATACATTCCATTAGTTATCATAAATCTTGGAGGTGCATGTGTGTGGTCTTCCTTGGCAGACACTATTATGCGCTTCGAAGGTATGACGTCATTGGTTATGATTAACCTGGCCTTACACGGTCTTCCAGCGGTGCAACCCCAGTAGTTTGTCAAATAAGTTCTTTTCTTACAGTAAAAAGTATACCGGTTCTTGACAGCAAGTTCTTTACCGTTTGGTTTCAGTACCCATGTTACTGGAAAAAATGGCTTAGTTTTATTAATTGTAGCGTTTTTATTCGTACAGCTAAGGGCCGACGCTGCGCTAAGCGGCCGCACATGTGTCGTGTGCAACGGTCCCCGTGGCGGAAACCTGATTATTACCTGTGCAGTGTTTTTTTGGTGGGTAAGAATCATCCAAATGACATCTTCCGGCCTTGGGCGGAATGGGAGATAGTGTCAGACTCTTACTGACTAAAAAACCATCTAATGCTAGCAAAGGAAAAGGCCGACCGTATCAGGCAACGGCGCCCTCGCCGCCGCCGCCGGGACTCCGATCGCGATTTCCGGCTACCGTAGACGCGGGCTCGCGGACGGCGAGCCAGCGTCTAGCGCTCGCGTTCCGACCGTCCTGTAACTGTCCGATCGAGTGTCGACGGCGCGCACTGTTCCCGCGCGCCTCAAGTAGTTGTCAGCAACAGCAGGGGCCCAGCTGGGTCGAAGCCTACCTACCTTCCATACCTTCTCGCCTTTCATATCGGGGCCGAACTACCTTTCGGAGCTAACCCTGGCCCCAGTAGGCTTCGACCCAGCTGGGATCCTGCTATTGCTGACAACTGCTGAGGCGCGCGGGAACAGTGCGCGCACCTGTGCAGTGTTGCTATTTAAACTTCGTGCCCATTAAAAATATCTTGCTATACAAAATATTATATATTTATATAGTTTTATATATTATTATAGTTAGATATTTTCAGTTATTTTTTCATTTAAAAACCAGAATAGGAGTACAAAAAAAAAAAAACATTTATGATATATATTTTTCTTTCTTTATTTTAAAAGAAAACCGTACCGTCCGTAGTGAAAAAGGACTAAAAATCAATGTTTATTGTATGTGAGTCCCTGTAGAATATTTGTTTTATTCTGTTTTTATTTAATGTTATATCGGCAACAGAAATACATCATCTGTGAAAATGTCAACTGTCTGGCTATCACGGTTCATGAGATACAGTCTGGTGACAGTCCGACGGACAACGGAGTGATAGCAATAGGGCCCCGTTTTTTTCTTTTGGATACATAATCGTAAAAAACGAGGTTTTAGGTGTAAACAGGAGAAATAATATAGTTTCTTTATTTATGTATTAAAATTGTTACATTCTATAATAATATCCGTAAGTAATTCTAAACTTCGGAGGTCGATGAGTGTGGTTCTCCTCAAGAGACACTAGTTGGCGCTCCGAGGATGTAAAGTTGTTGGTAACGACAAACTTAGCTTGACACATATCTTTTGTGGATCTCTTGCGGCAATACCACACATTTGCCTGGTTAGATTTATTTTTATTATAGAATATATATCCATTTACCACAGCAAGTTCCTTTCCCGAAGGTTTTTGTGCCCATACAACTAAAAAAAAAAACTATAAGAAATTAAAAATGTACTTTGATAGGGATTTTTTAGTAAAATATAAAAACATACTAGAACTATATTGGTAAAATGCAACTAGCTTTCTTCTTCTAGCTTCACTCGCGTACATAAAATAGCCTAAGTCATTCAGGAATAAAGTAGCTTTTTATCGGTGAAAAAAGGTTCATCGAAATCTATTCAACCGTTTGTGCGTGAAGAAGTAACATATTCTAAAATTATGAGACATTATACTCTAAGTAACACATGACATAGTTTTATCCAACATATCTCTTGCTCAGTAAAAAAAAAAGATTTATTGTTATATAATTATCAGATATTTTTTGTTCATTAATCATACAAAAAAAAAAACAGGAAGAAGCCAGACTTTTCCAAATATATTTTGTAATAAAATAAAAATGAATACAAATCACCTTTTGTGCTTTTAAATTATTAAAATATAGTTTTATTGTTTGCTAAGATCACATCCATTAAAAATTTATATACATTCCATTAGAAATGACAAATGACGGAGGTTTATGGAAATGTTCCCCCTCGATTGCCAATATTTGTCGTTTTGCGGGTATTTCATCATACAAGAAGGTAAGGCGGGCTCTACACGATCTTCCAAACGTACAATACCAGGTATTTAAACGAGGACTGAATTTTCTGCAGTAAAAAGTGTATCCCTTTACTTGTTCCTTTCCGTTACACTTTTTCACCCACTGAACTGAAAACATAACATACAGTACTACACAAACACACACAATACAACACAGACATACACACAATACTACCTACATACGAATGAAATTACTAAAATTAAATTGATAGAGTTGATAAATTATCTGATAAATTGATATCTAACTGTCCTCGCACACGGCCCTAAAAAAACGCCGCTACAAAAAAAAAAAACGCTTGGAGCGGCCACAAAAAAAAGCAAGAAGCGGCCGCAAAAAACAATTGAAGCGCGCGACACCTCTTGTGTCCGGTGAAGCTTGAAGCCACTTCAAGCGTTTTTTTGTGAAGGCACCACCGCACACGGGCCTCAAAAAAACGCCACCACAAAATGAAGCTTGAAGCAGCCTTTTTTTGAAGCCCGTGTGCGGGGACAGTCAATTAAATTATTACCAGAATATTAGACGGTCAAATAAACGTTAATTTGTATATTCACAAACAGTTGGCAAAGTAACTGTAGCAACTTACAAATTTCTTACTGTCAAAGAAATTCATTTAAAAATTCTAAATAAAAATTGACTTACTAACAAAAATACGAATAACATTAAAATAAAATTACCAGATACTGAGTTCATTTATGTTTATTAAAAAAAAAAACCGGTGCTTCCAGTTTTACTTTTTTTTTTATTTAGATAGATAGATAGATAGATAAAGAATTTATTTGATGCAAACAGAAAAGCAAACAAGTAATATTACACAAGCACAATAAAATTACAAAAATAAGCACATAAATTAACAAAAAATAAAATAAAAATGTTAACAATCACAAACATAAATTTAGCGAGAACCTTCATTAAGCACAAACATAGGTACTTATTTTGTGAAATAAACAAAATAATAATAATAATAATAGTAGCATAGTGCGGTGTGCGCTTCACGGCTGCATCAAATGGGAGCCCAACTCAGCATGTGTCAGGCAAATATACCTGACGCTGGTATTCTGCTGGGTCCCTGTAGTGGCATACGGACGTCGAGCCGAATTTGTGGAAGAAGTAGAAGTGCTAGTGTAAGTGTTTGTCATAAATGTAGTGTAAGTGATAGTGTGGGGAAAGTTGTGTAAGTATACAATTTAATCAATTTAGTGTTTAATTGTGTATGTCCAACGTTGGTGGTTTTGCATTGTGATTTAATTTTTATGGGGAAAAGTGCAATTTATCTGCTACTTGACTAAAACAATGGTGTATATTTGTGTTGTATATTGTTTGAGTGTGTGTACAAGAGAAAAAATAAAAATATATATACAGATCATGTGTATTTAAAAATCATTGGTTCACTTTAAACAGGCTATTACTCTTGTGTATTTGAAAAATATTTAAAGTAAGGAACTTATAGGAATGACAAAATGATCATAATGGCTCATTATGTGGATAAGGAATTCTAAAAATATATGTATTTGACACAATAAATGATACATACTTAATTAAAAACACTTAAAGATAAAACAAATAAAGTGTATTATACGGAAGACGCAGCGGTACCTAAGTAGTCCTTTAACTTGGTGGACCAACCAAGGTGGATGCAAGACGCACAAAACCGGACATTACGGCGACACTTGGGGGAGGCCTAAGACAAACAGTAGACATCTTTCGACCATAATGATAAAAAAAAAACAAATATCTACTAAGAGATTTTTCTCGACACACCAGACTTTTTCCTTCTAAAATAGAAGAATCCGTTAGAAATCTCAAATGATTGAGGACCGTGGGTATGGTTCTGTTCTTTAATGGACACCAGTTGCCGCTTCAAGGGATCGATGTCATGTATGAAGACAAGACTGGCTTTGCAAGCTCCATAGGTACAGTACCAGGTGTTCACTCGATCTCTCAATCTTCTGCAGTAGAAAGTGTATCCATTGAAGATAACCAGTTCCTTTCCGTTGAACTTTTTTACCCATTGCACTGGAAAAATGTTAAAGAAAACATTATTACTAATATACCTAAAAATTCGGTAGTTGTGGCGACGCTTGGGGGAGGCCTATGTCCAACAGTGGACGTATTTCGGCTGATATGATGATGATGATACCTAAATCAGTCTTATCTAGTTAGGTAAATAATTAAAATATTCAATTCAATCATAGAGTTTAATTATCACTATCAGTGTAGAGGTTATTTACAGCATAAGTATATTATAAATTAATTGAAGCGGTACTGGAATTCATAAAAAAAATATCACAGACATAACATTTGTCTCGTCACAAAAAGAAATGTAGACAGGAACAATATTTATTTAAAAAAATGAAAACTCAATCATAAACGGGATTTTAACCAAGTAGCAATATTTTAAACTTACACCACTGCCCCGGCTTCGAGTAAAAAAATATTTATTTTCGCTTTTTTTTAATTCATGAATCCCCAAGCGACCACCGGTGGCCGCGCATCTATTGTCTTACTATTGTGTCTCTAATTGACGGTATCTGAAGGGTTAAAAAAAACGAAGTTTGTATTTTTTTTAATTGGTATAAACTTGTCTGCAATACCCCTTGTCTATTTTCAGGACAACAAAATAGATTTAAAAAAGAAAAAAAATAAAAAGAAAGAAAAATGGAAATGATAGGTTTTTTAAGACAACACAAAAATAATTATTTAATTTGGTGCAGTAGTTCGGCAGTTATGCGCGTACATACGTTTCAGCGATTTATTATTATTTACTTAAGTAGATTATGTTCATTTTCTCTTATCAAAATACACTTTGATCATTATTATTTTAAAGAACTTAAAATACTAATGTTTTTAAAATTTATAAAATACTAATGTTTTTAAAATCTGTAAAATACTTTACTTTAAAAATTGTAAACTAAATCTAACTGTACAACTTACAGATTAAAAATTTTTCATTGATATAATTTACATAGTATATGTACCTTAATTCTGCAATAATTTATAAGAATTAATTAATAAATATAAGTATCAATTATTATTATATATTATCGATTCAACGAAAATTAAAATTAAAATGGCGGTTTGAGATCCTTTTGATAGAAAATATTTTACATAACTATTGCGTTTACGTTTTTTTAACGTTTTATAGTAAACTAGTATCTACCAGCGGCTTTACCCGCGTGAAATTAGCATTGAACTCCCTTAATAAATAATTTATATAATTATTCTGATGCAAGTATATAAATGGATGTGCTAAATTCTGTAGTGTCATCCAATTCCGTTCAGCCGATACGACGTGGATCCTTAGGCCGTCTGTCCACCGCCGCCGTCACCGGGACGTCACCGAGAACGAGATTATTTAGGGCCGAGTTTAAGTTTAAGATGCGCTCGGGTGACGGGCGTGCGGTGGACACATGGCCATAAAAATGTATGTATCGCTAAATCGGCGCCGTCATCTCGTTCTCGGTGACGTCCCGGTGACGGCGGCGGTGGACAGACGGCCTTAAACTTAAGAATTTATTCTTAGATTTTCATGTAAACTCCGTTATTAATCATAAACATGGGAGGTGCATGTGTATGGGTCAACATAAATGACCCCAACTGACGCTCCGGGGGTGTGGCACCATTTATGAAGGTCATCCTGGCTCTACACGAATTTCCTCTGGTGCAATACCAGACACTGGTCTGTGAATATTGTTTTTTGCAGAAAAATGTGTAACTATCGACAATAGCCAACTCTTTTCCATCAGCTTTTTTCACCCATAAAACTGAAAAGAAAATAACGGCAAATCAGTTTTAAATGTACTAGAAAAGGTCGAAAACATCAAAAGATAAATTCATATTATTTAGAAAACATAGGAAAGCTTATTCCCAGCAGTGAGACATAAAAAGCTAATTAGTTCAAATTAGACGTTTATTTATTTACGATATTACAATAAAAATTAAATACCACAAAAACAAACCAAACGTCATATTACACTACACACACAACACACAACAAGTACACTAAAGCTTCAGATACATTTGTGGACAAAATGTCTCAAACATGACGTGCCACGCTCAAGCTAGAACAACATTAGACCAACGCACCTACCCTAGCCAAGTTGCTTATTTGCAATAGTTAACGCTAGTAGAAAGCTTCAAATGTACTAGAATGACGTCATCACAACGCTCAGTCACGTGGTCAGAACGAAAAAATTGGCGGCAAGGTCAACTCGAAGCGTTTGACGCAAGCGAAACGGTTGTAACTTGGCTGGGGGGGCTGATATGTATGTAAAACGACGTCGCGTGGCGGCGACCAAGTGTAGCTCTTAAGGACCAACACTAGGCGTTATTCAGACTCGTTTTGTCTATGGTTCGACGTATCTATTCTATGATTCGACGTATCGCGTAGTGTAATAATGAAAAATAGTACGAGGTTGAATATCGCACGCGTTATTTAGCGCACTGAAATAGGCCCTTTACAAGTTTAGTTTCCATATAAAATGTATGAAGATCGACGCGCCCTGCCCCCCTAGCCAAGTTACAACCGTTTCGCTTGCGTCGAACGCTTCGAGTTGACCTTGCCGCCAAATCTTTTGTTCTGACCACGTGACTGAGCGTTGAGAGCGCGTAATTCCCGTACATTTAAAGCTTTCTACTAGTGTTAACTATTGCAGATTAGTAACTTGGCTAGGGGTACAGATCAGCGTGTGTGGCACACGTGTACGCAGTGTTGTAGTTCTAGCTTAAATCTAAGTGGCGCTGCAACGTTGCCCCATGTCCCAAAACTTGTCGTCCAACATTTTACGGCGGTGTTGTTGTTCGACAATTTGACAGCGTTGCGCGTTTCACATTAACAATCATCGTGCCGTTATTTTATTTATTTATTTTAAAATTGACACACCAACGACTCATTCACTGAATAACAATACAGATAAAATAAACCCATGCAAATTATGAAAAATTTTAGTGAATTTGTCACTTACAGGCGTGCACAGCACTTATACAATAAAATTGTTAAAAAAAAAAGTATTTCAAAATTGCATTGGAATAAATTAAAATAAATTCAATTAAAAATTACATCGAAATAAATTAAATTTAAAATAACATCGAAATGTCAGCTAGATAAATTATAAAAAAAAAGAATAAATTTAGATCAGACTTAGAAATAGAAAATTTATAATGTATTTTAATGCTGGGTTAATCAAATTAAATTTTGACATAAAATCCTTTAACAATCGCAAACGAAGGAGGCGTATGCTTATGTTCCCCCTTCAGAGATATTATATGACGCTTTTCAGGTACGTCGCTATTCGTAGAGATCAGCCTGGCGCGACATCCTCTTCCGTTGGTGCAACACCACATACTTGTCCGTGAAAATATCTTATTGCAAAAGAATGTGTAACGGTTCATGATGGCTAGCTCCTTTCCATTTTTCTTGATAACCCATTGTACTGAAATTTTAAATGAATTCCTCATTGTTAAAGGTGGTTTATTCAGGCCATACAAAGAAAGAAAACAAAGAAACACGTATATTTATGGATTCGAGAAAAAAAAACTGTTTTGATCATTGTAGTCCTTATTACATAACTTGGTTATTTTCAAATTTTTTCACGTTTTCTTTTTTACCGTCAATTTATTGATCCGTAAAAAGTGATGTATGTGTGTTTTGTACACTTTGTCACGATTTCTTTTAAGTAAAATATTAATGGCCTTACTAATAAACTAAAAAATTAAAATAAATTGAGACTAATTGATTTAATTGATCAAGCGGTCGAAAAAAAAGATGTTTTTGCAATGAAAATTATTTATGTGCATTTTTATACAAATTTTGTCACCAAAACTAACTGATAGGTACTACGGGTCTCATATTTTAATATAAAGTCCATCAGAAATCATAAAAGTGGGAGGTGGATGAGTGTGTTCTAGATTAGCAGAATATATGACACGTGAATCCGAAAAAATTTCGTCGACGATGACCATTCTAGCTTTACATCTTGCCGAGTTGGTGCACCTCCAATGAGATCTCCTGGAATTTTCGTATTTGAACTTGCAGCAATAAAAGGTGTAGCCATTCACGATACCAAGTTCTTTTCCATTCGGTTTTTTCACCCATTGCACTGGAAACAGAAAAAGTGATGATAGACAATGTATCTTCACCTTGCCTTAATCTGAATCACATCTTGTAATGATGAGGATGATCAGTTAATTGTGCAAGTCCTCTTTCATTTAACAAGCCTTTATTTATGTAACTAGGTATGTATTTTCAGGTGGAATCTTATACCTCAATTTTTACGCAGATATCTTCAACCGGTTGAGTTGAAATTTTGTATACACATTTAGTTTGGATGACAATGCATGGTAAGCTGTGTGAAGTCGTTCTAAATCCAACATGGCGGAATACCCAAGATGGCGGACTAGTCATATTTTATAACTGGTGTAATGACGTTATAAGTTCATGATGAGTAAAAGTTTCAAAGGACAAGATTTTTTTTCTAGAAAATACAAATTTATAGTAAAAGTTAAAGTTTAGGTCAAGAAGAAAATGTTGGGAGTTGATCTTTAGTTAATCTTTAGTGGATGTGCATAAGGTTGAAATCACAAAACATTGTGTGTTAAATTCATTTATTAATATAATTATGATTAAGAGCCTACAGCAACATAGGAGCGTATACATAGCTTGCGAGTTTTCAAGGGTTCTTTCATTGACTCCTACAAAATTAACATATTCTTAAGACCCTATTTATTGTAACTATAGATATTTGTCAAAAAACCTCATTTTTTTCGCTGTGCAATAAAACAAAAAATGTATGTAATAAACTTACACAATACACGGTGCTGGTCGGTACAGTACTTATATACAGGATAAACAAACACATAATACATATTTTTCAGCAGTTATATACTTACGTGTCACCACAATGGAACACTTATTTCCACCTGTAGACATCTTTCGGCTGTAATGATGATGATGATTCTTATATAAGGTGTAAGGGACAGATGACCGCAAATATTTTTTTTTTTCGTTTCCGGAAAAAAATCTTGTGGAAGGTTGTTCAATTTTATCTACTGAGCAAGCCCTCAAAGTTTGCGGAGACCTGTCCCTTACACCTTGCATACTTTCATAAACAGATTTTACAATATAAATTTCAAACTCATGTCTGGTTGAAAATAATTTGTTGCATTAAATCCGTATATATGTAATACAGTTTAAATTAATAAAAAGGCCTTTGTTGCCGGCATTACTTTATACTGTTATTTTACCAATCAGCGCTGAGCCCGCGTGGTAGATTACGGCCCATTCCCTCTCGTAGAGAGGAGGCCCGAGTCTCAGTAGAGGGAACATTAAAAAGGCTGATAATGATGATGATGATGATGTCAGCATTAAGATCGAATAAATAGAAATGTGGGTCCTACGTACACGCCTACATTGTGGATATTATACTACAACCTAGTAGAGACGAAAACCACAAGTAATTATTATAATACAATGTTTTATTTTAATTTACACTAGTTTGATAAATATACACAGACTCCATTCGAGTCTCAAAGTCAACAGCTTTCTTGAAGTCCACTGATTACCATAAATGGACTTCGAGAAAGCAATTGTAGAGGTCTAATCAAGGCAACTTATTATGACCAATATTTATTTATTATTTATTTATTTATTTATTATATTCTTCTTTATTTTATTCTTTCTTTATTATTTTTTTTCCTACAATGTCAATTAACTATCAAGTGAGATGGTGGTCAAACGCGAGCCTATCAATAATAAAAAAATCAATCAATCATTATACTAATACACATACAAAAGTTAATATTTAATAAGCATAAAAGTTAATATTTAGCACATGATTACTTGTGTTAGTAAAAAGTATACAACTGGAAATTAAAATTAAGATTTTTCTTTGTCCCTTACTTATTGAGAAAAAATAATCTTAAATATACAATAGACATGATTAGTCACATTGAGAAACACATATAGAATTATAATGAAATATTGCGTTATAGTGAACGCATACAACAAAGAAGCTAGAACTACATTAGACCGACGCACACGTGTAACACGCCTGATTTGTACGTAGAACGACGTCGCGTGGCGTGGATCAACTGTAGCTCCACAAGTCTAGTTTCCATATAAAATGTATGGAGACCGACGCGCCCAAATCAGTTTACGTGGCCCACGTGTGCGCAATGTAGTTCTACCTTAATAGCTACATCAAATTAGAGTAAAATTACTATTTTTGATCGTTACAAACACTTATGTGAATCACTTAATACTTGCTACACTTAACTTTGATGCATATAATGTTTGTATTGGATGGTGAGGGTGACAGCTGTCAGATTCATACAATGTAGCTACCTATCCTTTTCTCTCGTCTTGAAGATGCATATGTTCGTCTTGCTGTCATCCCACCCATGCCATGTAAAAAGCTTAACTTGTAATTTTGGTGGTCTAATGCAAGAGCTAGCCTAGTGATAGAATAGCGATGAATTGAAAGTTTCCTTGCGTCACATCAGAAATGAAGATATCCGCAGAAGAACCAAGATTATCGACATAGCTCGAAGAATCGCCAAACTTAAGTGGCAATGGGCAGGGCACATTGCACGCAGAACAGATTGTTCGATGGGGACGAAAGGTTTTGGATTAGGAGGGAGACGCAGCTTTGGAAGGCTTCACACAAGGTGGACCGCTGTCCTGGTTAGGGTCACGGGAATCCGATGGATGCGTGACGCAAAGGACCAGTCCTTGTGACGACGCTTGGGGAAGGTCTATGTTCACCAGTGGGCGTCTTTCGGCTGATATGAAGATGATGATGATGAAAGCTAGCTCAATGAACCTCCTCTTAAAGTAATGTTAATTAATCACTTAACGCTAATAACTATAGTAGGCGCCACATAAATTTGCAATAAAGTGCATTGATCTTTCCCTAACATCTCTTCGTGGGAACCCCAACAATAAAATAATTATTATGATCCATTTTTCAGTACTAGAAAATGTAAAAATCACGATAAATGAACGACAGCTATATATTTACTAGCTCCTGTCAGCAGCGGCTTCATCCGCATAAGTCATAAATATAAGCCTGTGTCATTCGGCCCTACGTTCAAACATAACCAGAGTAATGTAGAGTTGCAACCCATTGTTGTTCTTTTATAACTCGAGTAGCTATGCTAGAGTTAACCTAACCAACTCTAACTCTTAGCAGTGTAGGTTGGAGTAAGCGGCCATATGCTTGACTTTAACAATTGAACTCGTTCGCATTCAAAAATCGGGTAAAGTAGTTAACCTATGACGTCATTAGAGTTAACTCTAAACTCAAATTTGAACGCAGGGCTGTGAATGAAGTAGCATTCAAGTAGTGTAAGAATTTTCAAAATCAGTCCTATAATATTCAGATTTCTTAGTTACAAAAAAATAATGTTAAAATGTTTCTTTTTTTCATAATATTAGTCAAGATTTCCGTTATAGGATTTAAAAATGTCAATAAATGGAAGTTCAATGACCGTTATCGCAAATTTATTTAGCGTCTACCATATTACATTCATAAAAATCGTATTTTTTTTTTACTTAATTTTATATTATTATCTTTCTTACCAGCCAGTAAGGTAAAAGGTGATAAAAAAAAATAAGAAATAACTTAGTTTTAATTATAATTTAGCATTAATCTATTGTAGATTATGGAATGGAAAATAGAGATGCCATCATCATTTCCCAACCTTGACGAAACGTCCTTTACAAATGACAAACTTCGGAGGAGCATGATTATGTTCCAGATTAGCTCTGACCAGGTACCGAGAAGGGTTGTTGGCAGTGATCAGCTGAGCCCTGCAGATGTGGGCAGAGGAACAGCTCCAAGTGCTGGTGAGCTGACGTTTCCAGTGGCAGTAGAATGAGTATCCGTTTACAAGAGCTAGTTCTCTGCCGTCCTTTTTCGTTACAAAACTCACTGCAAAAGATAAGTAATAATTATGAATTAGTCTTAGGTGATCTTGTCTCATATGAACATCTTATATTATGGAAAGAGTATAAGATTAATATCACACCAAGCCAAAAATACTTGATAGTCACCATAATAGTAAAGGGAGGGTAATAACTATACAATTAAACTTTTGTTGAAAACCAGTGTCAGGCACCTGTTGTGTAACTTGCATGCTACACTTGACCTATTTTACCTTTTTACCTTGAAACTTATGTCAAATAAACTTAATTTCTTTATTTATAAAAACAGAGAAAAAAGAAAAAAAAGGGAATAATAGTGCCACAAAGTACTCAATATAAGTAATATATAATTATAAGGACGAAGGAGGAGTACAGATAGCGTTGTACTCCTATGAAAACTAGAATTGAAAAAAATGCTACTAAACTGGAAATTTGTTACTAAAAATGGATTTGAAATTATTATTTATTTATTAAATTACATTATAACACCTAAATGAAATGGTTTCTCAAAAAAAAAAAACAAATTATTCGAGCTCACATACAATTTTATTATCCTAAAAATATAAATATTATACATTTGACGAAAACTCCGCGACGAAACGCCAATACAGTGCGTTTCACTTAAGACGTTCCTTTGCCGTAATGTTGGCAATACGGAAAAACAGTGTTGCAATATTTTTAGTAATTAAATTACTTAATATTAGGGAGATTAACTTATATTTCGTTACTTTTAACCATTGCGTTTTTTTTTTGTTTTTCTTTTTACTATTTTTGAATAAAGTATAGGGCGCTGGGCTCCATTCCGATTGCCTTGCAATTCTTTCAAATACCGAAAACGCCAAGCCACAATATCGTATCTTTCTATAACAACGTCCTTTTAGACTTGCTTTTTTTAAATAAAGTCCCATTCCCCTCATAATTCTCCAAAAAGTGCTGCAACTACCGTTAAAATCGATTTCGTTTCGCATTTCGGGGAACAATTTTGGTAGAGTAGGCAACTCTTTCCTTTTTCCCTTCTTTTCTATGAAGACAGACAGGGGAGCCAACATTACGCCAAAGGAACGTCTTAAGTGAAACGCACTGTACATGTGTTATTGCATTAAGATACAAAAATAGAGCGCACAGGACACTACACGGAAAATCAGGTCGCTCCGTGTAGTGTGCCCGCTATTTGTAATAAAGTTCCCTCGCTGATCTTCCGCGACGGGATTTCCATCAAGTGTGACAAAGGCCTTATGCAAATAACATGAATTGGCGTTACGTACTCTTGACGGAAATTGCGACGCAGATGATCGGCGACGGAATTTCCGTCAAATGTAGCGCAGGCCATAAGATTTCACCTAGTACAAATAAAATCATTTCCAAAGCTTGACATAAATTCCTTCACGAATAGTAAATTTTGGAGGTGAATGATTATGTTCCAACTTAGTTTTTGTCAGTTTGTCAGTATCGTTACAAAAGGACAACTGAGCTTTGCAGGGGGGTCCGTTCGAACAGCTCCATACACTCGTGCGCTTGCGGCGCCAATGACAATAGAATGAGAATCCATTTAGAATAGCAACTTTTTTGCCTGTACTTTTCTTTGCCCATTTTACTGAAAAAAAAAAAACATTTTATGTGTCAACTGTCCAATTATGAGTAAGACAGCAAGGACGTTTTTATTATCATTGATAGGCTCGCCTTTGACAACTATCTCACCTGATGGTAAGCGATGATGTGGTCGACGAAGGAAACCGCTTGCCTAGAAACTCTAGCATCTCGACATACAAAATGCTTGTAAATAGTTATTTTTGGTTTAATTAGCGAAACATTTTTTTTTTTTTTTTTTTTTTTTTTTTTTTATATTAGCCTGTGCTGTCCCACTGCTGGGCAAAGGCCTCCCCCAACTTCTTCCAGGCATTCTTTTCCCGAGCCACCTCGAACCAGTCCCCACGGTAGGAATCCAGGTCGTCTCGCCACCTCTTCCTTGGTCGACCTCGGCGGCGTCGTCCATCTTCGGGTACCCACTTTGTGGAAACTCTTGCCCAACGGTCAGAGTGCATGCGACTGACGTGACCCGCCCAATCCCATTTTAGCTTGGCAGCCTTTTTTCCTACGTCTATAATTCCTGTCTTTTGACGTAGCGTGGTGTTTCTCATTCTGTCGGCTCTTTTGACACCTAGAATGCTGCGTTCCATGGCTCGTTGGCAAACCCCAAGGCGAAGCTTTTGTGACTCGGTGAGCGACCATGTCTGGGCACCGTAGGTTAGGACGGGCAGAACACACATATCGATGAGTTTTCGCTTCAGGGAGATCGGTAGATCTCCCTTCATTAGCGTCTTCATGGACCAGTAGCTTTTCCAGGCGTTTTCGATACGGCGATCGATTTCCTTATCCTGCCTGTTTTCGAAAGAAACTAACTGGCCCAAGTAGTTATACTCATCGACATAGTTTATATTCTGCCCATCTACCTCGACCCTACGTTTAGTGCTGTTAGTCATACATTTAGTTTTACACCAATTCATCGCGAGCCCCACCCTGAGGCTTGCCATGCTTAGGTCTTGAAGCATGGATTGTAGTTCTAGGGCAGTAGGGGCAAAAAGGACAATGTCGTCGGCAAACCGAAGGTTTGTCAGCCTTTTACTACCGACTTCGATGCCCCTAGTTGACCATGAGGCTGCCAATGTTCTAAAGATCTCCTCGAGAGTGCTCGTAAATAATTTTGGAGAGAGCGGGTCACCCTGCTTAACACCTTTTTGTATTTTAAATGTAGGTCCTGTAAAATTTAATTTGATTTCTGCGGTGCTATTGTAGTAAATATTTTTCAAAAGGTCTATATATTGCTGTTCTAGTTCCTGGTTTTCTAAAGATTTAAATATTTCGGAGTGTTTTATACTATCGAAGGCCTTCGTATAATCTACGAATGCCAGGTACAGAGGTTTATTAAATTCTGAGTACTTTTCTAAAATTTGGTTCAAGGTTTGTAGATGGTCGGTAGTTGAGAAGCTAGGTCGAAATCCGGCTTGTTCTGGTGGCTGATGTTTATCCAGTTTCTCGTCTATGCGATTATGTATCACTTTAATAAAGGTCTTGTAAATATGAGATGTTAAACTGATTGGACGGTAATTGCCGATGTCACTTTTGTCGCCTTTTTTGTGTAAAAGAACTATGTTAGAATGACACATCATTTTTGGTACATTTCCTGACTGCAATATGGTGTTAAACAGGTTAGTAAGGTGAGGCAATAAAGTATTTGAGCCAATTTTAAGCGCTTCAGTAGTAACGCCATCTTCTCCCGGACTTCTATTGTAGCGCATAGTGTTGAGTGCCTTGTGTACTTCGTAACCGTTGATTGGAGGAATGGAATCTGAAGGATTGTATTCGGTGTTAATATTAGTTGGTGAATGCTCGGAGTATAAGAATTTATAGAATTTTGTCGCTATTTCCATAATTTTTTCTCTACTATAATGTTTTTTACCGTCCTTGTCTACCAGACTGTTAATCCA
This sequence comes from Mythimna lalbum, assembly GCA_949319445.1. Classification (NCBI taxonomy): domain Eukaryota; kingdom Metazoa; phylum Arthropoda; class Insecta; order Lepidoptera; family Noctuidae; genus Mythimna; species Mythimna lalbum. Next base: position 17,687,866 of record OX439356.1, on the reverse strand, counting down.
AGACTTTCCTTTTATAACTCCATGTTTCAGAACTCTTAGCGATGTATGGCTTTCTAGTGCTGTTCTAACCAAATGTGTATTTAAATTTCTCAAATCTCTCCTAATGCTCCTCTTAACTTCCTTATCTAATGTTCTGTATTCTATTGTTCCTATTTCTTTATTTGATCGTTTTTCTATTAAATCAATACTATGTGCTGTTAATTTATTTCTATTTCTAGGTTGGTTTTTAATGGATTTACAGGACATAATTATTCCAGTAACTAAAGAATTATATTGTTCTTCTGCGTCAGTTTCATTGACTTTAAGTCCTTTAAAATAATTTGATAATTCTTGGTTGTACTGTTCGGAGTTGTTAATAAGTGTTTCTTTTGAGAGCTTTTTGACTTGTTTCGTAAACATTTTAGTTCGATGAATTTTAAAATCTAGTCTTAGGTTTGCGCGGATTGGTCTATGGTCTGAACTATACTTGAATCTGTTAATAACGCTAGTGTTTTTAATTATATACCTGTCCGATGATAAAATGTAGTCAATTTCGTTGCGAGTAACGCCATCAGGTGACACCCAGGTCCATCGTCGTTGCGGTTTCTTTGAGAAGAAGCTATTCGCTATGTGCATGCTCTGTCCAAAAGCAAACTGGGTGAGTCGAGCACCTCGCTCATTGCGGTTTCCTAACCCAAAAGAACCTACCGTATCTCCACAATCCAGTACTTGTCTTCGTCCCACTTTTGCATTAAAATCACCAATAACCATGTTCCAGGTGCCTCTATTTTCGTCGCATGCTTTATTAACAAGATCGTAAAAATCTTCTACGTCTTCATCGGAATGCGCGGATGTTGGTGCGTATACTTGAACGACAGTTAGCGTTTTGTTAGGTGTTAGTTGGAATTTAAGCACAGCTACACGTTCCGAATACCCTAAAAATTCAATAATGTTGTCTTTCCACTTCTTTGCCACCATGAACCCCACTCCGTGTTGTCCACTGGTTTCACCGAAGTGAAAAAACACAGCATCGTCTCTTTCTTCAGTATGTTCGCCTTCTCTCCTGACTTCGGAAAGGCCTAAAATATCCCATCTGATATCCTTTAGTGCATTCTCTAGCTCAATTAGTCGTTCGTCTTTCATTAGCGTCCGGACATTGTAGGTGAGAACATTTAGTGTATCGGAATCCTTTACATAGTTTGCCGAGGTCGTTTGACGGTTAGTCGATCTCGCCCGGAAATTCTTAGCTCCCCTGACCCCAGGGTTGCGCTCACGCCCGTCCACGCCTGCACAACCACTGGAGTCGCCGGGCACTTGGGGCCTGTGTCTTATCTTTCTTTCCATTGGGGGGTTTGGACCATAACCCGCCACGCTGGTCCAGTGCGTGTTGGCAGGTCGCCAGAGCCTCGTTCGTTCAACAGCAGGGTGCACCACGTGCAGGTGAGGTTGGCTTGAGTCCCGTTAGCTTTTGATTGGGACCCCATACACCCCAGCGAAACATAAACATAAAAAATATTAATAAGTTTTATTCTCATTTAATCTTTATAATAAACACTTCCTAATTACAGTTTCAAAAATTGCCCTTGAGAAATAATAAATTTTGGAGGTGCATGCCCGTGATCCAATCTAGATTTTACTACTGTCTTGGGTGCATTCATATCTCCATTGGTGATGATCAGTTGACCTTTGCATGGTCTTCCGGAGGAGCATCTCCAGATGTCTGTGTACCGGTTTCGCTTATGACAATAAAATGTGTAGCCATTAACTATAGCGAGTTCTTTGCCATTTGGTCGCTTTGCCCATGTAACTAAAAAGAAGAAAAGATAAAGTCGAATACATCTCTTGCAGGTCGCAATATCATAAAATCACCGTCATGTACATTTAAGTAACGAAAACTACACTTACATTAGTTCTCCTAAAAAATACAAGTTCATTGTGCAAAGTAGATCACTATAAAACTTTGCCAATTACACAAAAAATAAGTCTGCGTTCAATAAATCGACAGACCTGCACGAACGCATACTAAAATCTAAAAAAAAATATGTCAACAATCCGTACAGTCGATAACGAAGTAGTTGAAGAGCAAATTAAGTCATGGCAAAGTTTAAATTATTAAATGAAAGCAAAAAAAAAATCAAATACATCACAAAAATACAGTAACTAATATTATTATTGTGAGCCTAAAAGGCTGTACCTGTATGATGTCAGTAATTTCACCTTAGAAAATCATTAGTAATCCAACTCAATATAATGTCCTTTGGAAATCACAAATTTTGTAGGCGCATGCCCGGAGTGGTAGAATGTAGATCTAGGTTCCAAGACCCTGAACATGGGGTTTTCATCATTGGTGATGATCAGCTCGGCTTTGCAGGGATTCCCAAAGGAGCATCTCCAATTATTTGTGAACTCATTTTGCTCGTCACAATAGAATGAATAGCCGTTGACGATAGCAACTTCTTCGCCATCTTCTTTCTTTGCCCATTTAACTGAAAAAAAAAAGTTTTTTATAACATGAAGTAGTAAGTAAAATTGCTGGTTTGTCACATGCTTGCATGAGGTGGAATTAGGTACGTACGATATAAATTTGAGAATTCTTTCAATTACTGATTTTATTTTTTAAACTTTCACTCACACTAGAAATTAGTCCAATATCGCGAGTGCATTTACAAAAAAGTACTTTCACATGCACAAGGGTGTCCCTGATGTGAAACAACAATCTGTAGGCCATGTTTCGCAGGCAGCAGCTAATCGTGCCATCAAAACTACAGTATACGCTCGCTAAGGTCGATACCTTCTAGAGCTGCATAATCGTTTCAAAGATTTACCGCATCCGTGAAATGTTAAAGGCCAACTGAAGGAACAAGGATATTGTTTTAAGGAAAATCATCTAATGCCTTCTACCACTTTAGGGTTTTTTTTTTCTGTCAACGGGGAAACCCGTTGACAGAAAAAAAAAACCCTAAAAAAAAAAGCATCATCATTGACGAAACCCGCTCTTGGGTGGAGCGGGAGACAGTGTCAGAGTCTTACTGACTAAAAACCCCGCGCCGTTCCTTCTAGCCTTCATACCGGGGCTCTAGTTTCCTTTCGGATAACCCCGACCCCGGTAGGCTTCGACCCCGATGGGCCCCTCCTGTTGCTGACAACTCCTTGAGGCGCGCGGGAACAGTGCGCGCCGTCGACGCCTTGGCTCGGTCCGGACAGTTACCGGACGATCGGACAGCGAGCTACCCATGGCTCGCCGTCCGCGAGCCCGCGTCTACGGTGGCCGGAAATCGGGATCGGAATCCCGGCGGCGGCGGCGGGGGCGCCGTTGCCTGATGCGGTCTGCCTCCTCCTTTGCTAGCATTACTGCTTCGCAGAAGGAGGCGACCGCCTGCCACTCCTCCTCGCTCCGGACCATGGCCTGAACCAAGGCCCGGCGCGAGAGGTCTCCGCCGCCGATCACCCCCACGAGGACACGGCGTTGCTCCGCCCAAGCAGGGCACACCTCAACTGTGTGCTCCACCGTGTCCTCCGGGCGTTCCGCACAGTGGCGGCACCCGGGCGTCTCTTCCGCTCGAATCCGATGCAGGAACCTCCCGAACTTGCCATGTCCGGTGAGGACCTGCGTCGTGCGGAAGGTAAGGACGCCGTGAGGTCTTTCCAGCCACGCCTCAAAGAGGGGACTTACCGCCATAATTGTGGCGTGCCCATACCACTTTAGGGTGGAGCGAGAGTGTGTGCCAGGACTACGGTATCCTTTTCAGATTTCCCCCTGGTCTCACCAGGCATTGCTGGGCGCCTACGGTATTGCTGACATCTCTTTGAGGCTCGCGTGTAAAACTACGCCGTCGACGACTCGAGCTCCATTCTTACTGGGTACCGAGTTTTAGTCAGTAAAGGTCTGACACTCCCTCTCTTCCCCAGAGTGGGAGAAATTATGTGATGATTTCCCACCCTAAAAAAAAGAAAACAGAATAATATAACTATGCTATAGGTCACAAGAGCGAAATTGAGCTAAAAAGCTGTATCTATCTGATAATTAAGAACATTTCACACAAAGCCAAAAAATATTTACTTTGGCAGTCATAGAGAAGATGGATTAACTGACACTCGCAAGCATATAGTTTTTATTGATGCACAGAAAGTAAAAACCAATAAATTGATTAATTACAGCTTCATATAATACCCCTGATGGATGACAAAGTGTGGTGGTGCATGAGTGCGTTCTAAAACAGCCTTGATTAGGAGCCTTGCCTCATCATTGGAGAATATCAGCTGAGATTTACAAGCTCTACGACCAGATGAGCATCTCCAGACGGTTGTGAGTCGATACTGGGCATGACAGTAGTATGTGTATCCATTTGCAACCACAACATCTTTGCCGCTTTGTTTCTTTGCCCATAACACTGGAACAGAAATGGTCTTTAGTATCCTTCTTTTAGACGTCATAAAAACCGAAAAGCGTTTTTTTTTTTTGTTTTTTTTTTTATGGGTTGGAAATCATCCAGTGACTTTTCCTGACTTAAAACTATTCCTATGTTCCTTCTTTGCGTTCCAGGACCCTACGGTTCATTCTCATTTAACCCATGGCCCCTGTAGGCTTTGACCCTGCTGGGCCCCTACGATTTGCTGTAGCCCGCTAGAGCCACGGGGAATTTTTGAAAAGGAAACCCGCGGTCCTCGAGCACGAAGAGCAACTGAAGGACACAGTAAAAGTGTGTAATAAGTCCAGATCCACCCTAGAGCTGGAGAAGTCATTTAATGAAATCCTAACTCAAAATAATAATTAAAAAAAATAGTAAGTATACTTCTCATGGGTTGTTCGAAAGACTTACCTGAAATGCAAAAGATCTTAAATCTTAAATTCTTTATTGTACACAAAAACATACGTAGTACAAGGTTATACGTACGTATAACCTTGAGTTAAGCTAGCCTTTGTGTATTAACTGTATAGTTAATATACAAAGGCGAGCTTAACTCAACATTGAGTTTTCTCCCAGCAAACCTTTGAGTTACAGTGAGAGAACATATTTGAGGGAAGGATGATTGAAGAATCGTCCATCCATCCTCGTCCTTTTTTTATGTTCCCACTACTGGGACTCAGGCCTCCTCACTTGGAGAGGGAATGGGCCGTAATCCACCACGCGGGCCCAGTGCGGGTTGGTGAATGTCACAATTCTTCGAATTTTTGGTTCTAGGACATGCCGGCTTCCTCACGATGTTTTCTTCACCGTTTTGAGAGCAGTGGTGATGAAATTAAATACACAAAGTAATGCGCCTGGCTGGGTTCGAACTCACGACCTACAACTCGTAAGTCGGAGCCATTACACTTGGCCACCACTGCTTCAACAAGATTGAAGAATCACAGGTATATTTTACCCAGTAAAAAGAATTTACTGGTTAAAACAGCACGCCTTGTCGCTCCACTCTTTCTTCTTTTGGCGTCTTCTCTTGTATTCATTTAACGTAAATATTGAACACAGTGGCAACAGAAATAGACAGTCACCCAAGTGTTTGCGTGGACTTCAATGTAAGTTGCAGACTGGTTTACAGAACTAAAATTGGTTTTCACCAAAAATAAACAAATTAATTATTCAATCAAAGATTTTTATTAAGCCTTTGCATGAAAAAAAAGGTTAATTGAAATGCAATAAAGAATTCAAAGTCACAGAGGCGACTTGGTTTTAGATGTATGGGTACATTCACATACAATTCGTTTATTTGTGTGTAATCTAATTTCTATGGCATCGAGCATTGAAAAAAAGTGTTATTTTTTTTTCATCTAAAACCAACTCACCTTGGTGAGATATGAAAAAAAAAAACTTATACAAACAGTGTCGTAATGCGGTGCTTCTGTTTTGTTAAACTTACTATACTCTATTCAAAATAACATTAGACATTTATGAAAACATTTTATTACTGTCTGTTCAATCTATTTTGAAATTTATTACATTGAAATTCCAACTATTACAAATTTGATTTTATTTTTGCCCATTACAGCTTCATATAGTATCCCTGATGGATGAAAAAGTGTGGTGGTGCATGACTGTGTTCCAAAACAGTATTGATTAGGGGCCTTGCCTCATCATTAGAGAATATCAGCTGAGATTTGCAAGCTCTACGACCAGATGAGATTACTTTATTACTTATTACTTACTTTAATTAGATTATTACTTCGTTTCTGTGAAATTGTTACTATTTTGGTGTACAATAAAGTTTATTCTATTCTCTATATTATTCTCTATTGGTGGCATGACAATTAGCGGATGCAGTAAATAGTTGGTACTGTAACCACTTTATTACTTTTAATGCCATCCTTATTCCTACGAAATAGAATTTAAAATCGGTTGAACAGACAGTAAAAAAGGTTTCTTTAAATGTCTAATCTTAACGCAAATAGGGTTTAGTTACCTTGAAAAAAAAAAACAAACCAATTGGCGATTTTATATCATAGTTTGATATAACAACCGTTAGAAATGAGAAATTTTGGAGGTGGATGGGTGTGTTCGAGTTTAGCCTTCATCACGAATCTTTTGTCATCATTGCTGAGCATCAGCAGGGCTTTACAGCTCCGACCAGAGGAGCAGGACCAGGTATTAGACGAAAGATTCCGAAAGTGACAGTAAAATGTGTAGCCATTCACGACGGCAAGCTCTTTGCCGTTCGTTTTCCTTACAAATATCACTGGAAAACAAAAATAAGTTTGTGTTATACCAAGTTTATACCAAATGGTTATACCAAGTGTTTATACCAAGTATTCATACCAAGAGTATTGAGAGATAATATAGTTATGTCAGTGTTAAAATAATATTTTTTGCGTTATAAGTAGTTTTTCACTTTATTTTACTCTTTTTTCTCCATTAAATAGAAATGATTACAGAAAAAATATTTTGTTTCACATATTATTATATTTTAAATACGTATATAATACTTTTATACATGAGTATTAATTTGAAAATTACGAAAAATCACATCTACTTACACTATTATATAATATAAAAGGATTAAAATGTATAAAACTCGTATTCTTCTTATTCTTATAATGGTAAACCTAAGACCATGTAATATATTAAAGACAGACGATTTTGTTAAAAAAATTGCGGTTCTGTAAGAAGACAGAGGGAAATCATTAACTTAGTTTTAGTTAAAAATGTAAATAATAAATATAGCAAAATAGCCATTGACGCTAGTCAATAATTATTTTGCTATATTTTTTATTTACATTTTTATATACATCTGATATTCTGACAAATACATGACTATGATTCCTCTTTGGCTAAAATTGTGACTAGACAGATCAAGTTACAGATTTCATGAAACATCAACAATACAATGACTAGAAAATATTATGGAAATCTAAAGATCTATTTACTAAACTAATTTATTCACTGATATTCTTCAATGTGTCAGTATTATGTACTACGAGTATATGAGATTAAACCGGGAACTATATTAGCACACGTGGGCCACGCCTAAGGCTGCCATCAGACGGACTGCATCGCAACAACCGCGTGCAGTCGATGTATATTTTACTGCATGCAGTTGTATGCGCGACTGCATTCAGTCATGATATCAAATTCAGGCGGTCATCTGAAGTCAATATTAATTGCATACAGTCGTGACTTCACCTTTACTCGGTCGGCTACAATGGTGTACTGTCGACGCACGCTGTCCATCTCTAACTGCATACAGTCAATGCAGCAGTTAATCAAAGAGCAAACGCACGTTGACATAGTCAACTTTATTTTGAGGCACTTAAAGATCAAACCTTGCACTAAGCGAGGCTAAATGCATGGCATCAACTGCGCAAAGTCAGATTCGACTATAGGATATGCAGTTGAATTTAATATAAGGACTGCGTGCAGTTGCTGCGATGCAACCCGTCTGATGGCAGCCTAATTTGTACGCAGAGTCGCGTTGCGTGGCGTGGATCTAATGTGGCTCTACCGCTCTACAAATCTAGTTCCTTACAAAATGTATGAAGACCCATTCGCCCAGATCTACGTACGTGGCACACGTGTGCCCAATGTAGTTCTACCTTAATACAATCCATGGGACTATGACTTTTTTTACTGAGATTATACTCGTATCGATCCTATGTCCAACAGCGGACGTCTTTCGGCTAAATGATGATAGTGATGATGATAAAGATATCAAACTAATAAAGTGATGTTGTCTTTTCGTAAAACCCATTAACTATTTTAAAACATGGCGGCTTATGATTGTGTTCCAGCCTTTTCGAAAATATGATTCTATCGGCTGGGTTGACTTTGTTCGCCAACAGCATTCTCGCTTTGCACCTCATAGCATTGGTGCACGTCCACGTGCTTTTGTTCGCGTTTTGCTTGTGACAGTAGAAGGTAAACCCGCCCACAATAGCCAGTTCCTTTCCGTTGGCTTTTTTTACCCAAGTCACTAAAAAGAGAAGAGAATTTTGTTAATGACATACCATAGTATTTCGACGGTAAAGATTGAGTAACTAGTGCATATTTACAATAGCGGAATTGTGACCATAAATTAGCGGAGTTTCAGCTTCTAAACATGCAGTACTACGAATAAAACGGCTCTCCTCGATAACATAAATATTTAATAAAAAAAACTAAACGGACTGGACGGAAAAACAATCTCGTTTATAAACTTTATTAGTATCTTATAAATAACCATTACCCAATTTTGATAAGCTACTCAGACTTCATTTTTTTAAACCAAACACAAATTGTGAAATAGTACTTACAATAATGGCATAAAAATTGTCAACGGGGTTACCTTAGTAATTACAGAAAGAGATCCTATTAAAAAATATTTATTGACAAAAAGTACAGAGATTGTGCAAAAAACCAATTATAAAGTAAATCAAAACACATTTCTAACACGATTTAAGAAATTATTAAAAATTCACATTTCCAAAGAAACAAAATAATTATGTCCTTGTTTTATGTTCGGGTATTTCCTACTGGAAAAAGTCGCTATAATTTTTATATTCTTCATTCTTAGCAAACAAAATCAAGACCACGAACTGTGGAAGAATATGGGAGAGGCTTGTGCGAATAATAATAACTTTTATTAACAATAATACACTGTTTAGTTAATATTGAATAATACAAAAAAATCCGACATTGTTTTTCCTATCTGTTTGTCAACTCGCTACTGTGAAACTGCGCGAGCGCTCGCGAGTTGGCACCGTCCGATTTTACGTAATTTTTGTCCTCAACTCGCTAAAACATTGAAATCTGTATGTACAGCATCGTAGTTGCGAGTTGACGAATGGCATTAATCTCCTGTCGACTCGATTTTTATTTTATTAGTATTTTCGTATATTATTCCATCGCAGATAACAAAAGACGGTGGTGCATGGTTGTGGTCAAGTTTAACTGACAGAACCCTGTACTCTGAATTCTTACTTTCACTTGAAATCAGTAATCTTGCTTTGCACTTTCTATCCCCGGAACAACTCCATGTACTTAATTTCGGATGAAATCTGCGGCAGTAGAATGTGTATCCATTTACAATGCCTAGTATGTCGCCATTGTCTTTCGTCGCCCAATTCACTGAAAAAAACAAATGTATTTAATTATTTGATCGCAGAAGATTTTTTTGGTTTTTGTAATTAACCTGGAAATCAACCGTAGGTTAGTAACAAATACCATACAAACCATAGGTTAATTAAAGCTGACATCGATGTCGAGTCGACGATGAAGTATCTGAGATTCGTCCTCGATAACCTTCTCCTTTTTTAGTGAAGGCACGAGAACACATTCACCAGAAGTTGTTAGAATCTTCACGCTGTTGATACTATATCTTTCTTTATTTGTGTGTACATGTATCTAAGTGTATAATTACTATAGTACTTATTTCTTTTCTGTTTGTCTTCTAAGTTGCATTTACCATGATTTCTTTGCACCACGGACCACCCTAAGGTCGACTGGTAGAAAATATCTAAAGCATAAAGTCCGCCTTTGTAGGGTATTTCATTAGTGCATAAAGATAAAAAAAAAACATACGTACCCGATTTTATTTTTTATTGTTATCACACTGACGAATAAAGTTTTTTTATTCAGTATTTATAGTATGAAACAAACGGGGCTCTTTGGACCGGGACCGTGGTCCCAACTTCACCTATATTTTTTTTAAGCATTTTGGGACCACAAATAAAATAAGAACAATTATTTTGGTAAGTGTACTTTAAGGCTTGTATTTAACTTACCACCAGATATAGTAACATATAACAGACAAAAACAGTAAATGATCACTAAAATTAACCCGCATTTTAATGTAAAATTATAACCAAAGTTTTAAGATCTTGCTATCCTATTTAAGCAAAATGACTCCAAATAAATCATTGCTAATCCAAAAGTCGTAAATGATCACCAAATTTAACCACATTTCAGCTTAAAATGACATGCAAAAAAATATCATCTCATTATTCGATTAAAGTAAATTACCGTCGGCAAAAAAAAAAATTAAATAAGCTCCTAACCTTTTCGTCTCCAAATTGATTAACCACTAAAATTAACACGAAAAAAAATCTTGAGCTTTTCGTTTATTCAACAAAATGCTATGCCTAAGATAAAAAATAACAGTCTTACAAATTCAATAATCCTTTTTTTAACTATTTAAACAATCATAAAAAAGTAAGCTCTCTTAACACACTACCTACCGCTCCACCCAAGAGCGGAGGTTGTCATTGGATGATTTTTGCCCACCGTAAAAAAGCCCTCTTAAAACTAACAGTAAACAGTTTAAAGATTGCGGTGCAGTGCGAGGAGATTGCAAGCCGGAGACATAACTTAATATGGCATCATAATACTTTGTATCATAATAAGCCTACTTTTTATGGCAATCACAGTAGTTTATTAAGGCAGAAATAGCGCATTAATTTGCTCGCAAAAAGTTGGTGATCATTTGCTACATTTGGTATTCGAATACAATTTGAAATGCAGTCGTAACTAAAATAGCTAGTAGGTACTATTATAAATTTAGACTTTATTTTTCTGGCGTCAAGTATCTATTTTTTGGTAGAAGGACTAAGGGTATCAAAGCATTTTATGGTGGACATTATATTTAATTCCGTACTTTAATGCCTCATTCCTAAGACCCCTATGATCCAAACAAACAAGGTGTGATGAAGATGTTATCGTAGCTGATATTTCAATGATGGAGCTGGATGCGTGTGGTGTAATTTGGCTGACACCACGTACCGTTCCATGGGTACCATGTGAGGAGTCGTGACCAGCTGAGCTCGACACTTGTACTTCCCTAAACTGCACAGCCACGTCCAATTCTTGCGAGAACATTTTTTGGGGCAAGTGAACGTATATCCGTTTACAATAGCAAGTTCTTTTCCATCTTTTTTGTTGGCCCATTTCACGTAAAATGCTTTGGCATTATCTGGAACTAATTTAATTGTAATTTAGTAAATTCGAATACAGACAGATATTGGACAAAAAAAACGAACTGTGATCGATAATGGATGCGAGACGCACAAGACCGGTTGGCTACACTTGGGAGAGGTATATATCCAATTGGGACATCTTTCGGCCAAAATGATGCTGATGATGATGATACCCATTTCCACACAATTCTGTTTTTTGATCTTTTTTGTCGGTCCTTCCAGTAAGAGTTGAAGCTGTCATCTATTTTAATTACTCCCATTTGGACCAACATAGATGACTAACCTGTTTTAATTTTCATATAAGTAATAAAAAAATCACATTTTTAAACAATATTATCTATTTTTCGAACATCATTTATTTGTAATCCATAAACACACGCACACGAATACAACACACGATAAAATAATTATGTGAGATCATTAAAATAGTATTTTGCAAACATTTAACCATAAAACATTATTAAAACACTAATTTCTTAAATTACTTAACATAAATAGACTTATTTATAAAAAAAAAGTAGTTTGAATACCGGTTTCTATCGATATTTCTTTTTTTTTTTTTAGTTTAATTAAGAATCTTCAAATCCGTATTAAAACTATACATTTTTTTTTATAAATAAGTCCCAAAATCTACAAAACGTTGTGTTTAAATATCTAAAGCTAAAGATAAAAATTGTACTCATTTTTCTGCACGTGTAAGTAAAATACTTTCTTTGCAACATACATTTCTACTTTAATACATATCTAAATTAGTTTGTATATATGACTAGATTGGAACGGTACCGAAATTGTACTTTGGAAATATTTAACATACAGTCATGATTATACTATGTATACTTGCAATTTGCAATGATTTTAAATTATAATAAGTAGACCAAATAATACTCCATTTTAAATAAAATAGATTTTTGCAAACATTTACACCTATAAATATGACTAGAATTTAAATTTTCTCTACATTTATAGTGACCGAATATTTTACTTTCTACGAATCAACGTTACTTACACAATATACTGGACAAAAGAGAGATTAAAAAACTTAAAAAAAAAAAAACAAAAAACATACTAATTTGCCTGCTGTGGTCTTCCCGTCCAATTATAATTTGAGTGTCTTCAAGGCTAGAGTGAATAGGCTTTTAATAAGCTAGTGCGCCTAACCATTAGAGATTGCATTACTGTTTACCATCAGGCGGGATCGTAGTCAAGCACTAGTTTATAACAATAATAAAAAAAAAAAACACCTCAGCGGGCTGAGTGCGAAAAGGTTTTACACCAACGCAATCGAAATGCTTACCACATTTGGCTGTCTGATTGGTTAAGTCTTTCTTCTGGCCGGGATTAAATGGACACAAGACTCGTACCCGCCTAGGCGCCAGTACGATCATCTGTACATTGAATTCCGGCCAGGTGCGCCCGGATAGAGCCCCGCTGAACTTTAAATTCATTTACTTTGCGAAATATTGAAAGATTTACATATCCTATGTTCACTTTGAAGAATAACCACCATTTTTTATGTGTAAAAATGTTTCTAAAGATCCAAGCCTCTTCAAAGGAGTAGGGAAAACTTGCAAAAATGCAAAATATGTTTTTTTAACAAAAGTATTAATCGCACGAAAAAATAGTTGATAATTTTGTTCATGAATCTATAATAAACATATTTTTTTTTTCAAACCTATTAACGTGGCCGTGACTGAGGAGTAGGCTTCAGAGAGTCACTGTTTTATGGCACTGCTCTCTCACTGCAAGAGCTTGGAGCGGTCCAATAGGAGCGCTGAACATCATAATCACGTCGATTGAGTTAAAGTAAAATAAACTCAAACTAGGCACTCTGAAGACAAAGTGCATGATGGGATTTACTGAGACAGTCTTGAGAAGAGCTGAAGGAGTTGCCTGGAAGCAGTTCGTCAACGATTCGACGTTAAAACTTTCTTCAGAAATGAAGATACGATTAAGAAGAAGAAAGATTTTGGTTATATTATGATATGGGTCTGATAAATGTATATAGGAATTTAATCGATTAACTTGTGAATGCTGCTCAAATTGAGTCTAGACTCTAACCTGGACTCAATTTGAGTGCTGTCTGAGGTAGTTTCAAGAACAGTCTACATAATTATCTTACTACTGACTAAAGATAAACCTCATAACTACTTAACAGCCTAAATAAATAATCTAAAGCTCATACTATCGCTAATCCATAAATATTTCACCTTTATCTTTGTTTTTAAGTACTTACTCCTCTTAATTTGTCTTTATTTCTTTGTACTATACATGTTTTTTTTTTCGATGGGAAAATCATCTCTCGACATTCCCCGCTCTTGGGCGGAGCGGGAGAAAGTTTTAGACTAAAAACCCCACTCCTGTTCCTTCGTTGCCTTTCGTACCGGGGACTGAGTTAGCTTTCGGAGCTACTAACCCTGGCCCCAGTAGACTTCGACCCAGCTGGGCCCTTGCCCTTGCTGACCGCTCCTTGAGACTTGCGGGAACAGTGCGCGCCGTCGACGACTTGGGCTCAGTCCGGAAAGTTACCGGAAGGTCGGACAGCGAGCTACCCATGGCTCGCCGTCCGCAAGCCCGCGCCTACGGTGGCCGGAAATCGAGATCGGAGTCAGTTACTGTAATAGTATACTTGTGGAGTACAGTAGGTATACGCTCACTACACCCTCGCCCACGGCCTTATCAGGCGCAGACGGCGTGTGGATCATGTGCGAGAACGACTCATCGGTGGCACACACCTCCCCTTCATTCCTGGCCCTAACAAACTACTCATCCATACACGGACAGCCCAATGTCTACCCGTTGACGTAACACGCCTGATTTGTACGTAGACCGACGTGGCGTGGATCAATCGTAGCTCTAAAAGTCTGGTTTCCATATAAAATATATGGAGGCCGATGAGCCCAGATCAGATGTGCGGCGTACGTGTGAGCAGCGTAGTTCTACCTTTACTAACAACTTGGCATCCACCCGTTGATCATCTGACGTTTTCTGGTTGTCACACAGCATCTAACCGTAGACCAACGTCCATGGTTAGATGCCGTGGCAATGCCGACACCGACCATGAGTGGACACCGAGCGACAAAGTGGTGTCAGGAGGATCTAATGAGCTAAGACCCTCACACTTTACTCCTTTTTCTAACCTCAAAAACGACTTATTAATTATTGCTTTGTACTTTTTGGAATATATGCTTTTAACAGTTAAAAACGATCAATTACAATTTAACATAGAATCCATTACTGATGCAGTATTCGGATGGTTCGTGCTTATGTTCCAGTTTTGCTGATAGCACGATACGATTAGCTGGCTTGGCGTGGTTGGTGATCTCCATCCTGGCATGGCAAGTGCCTCCGTAGGTGCAGTTCCAGACCTTCGTAGACTTCTTCAAGCTCTGCTTGCGACAATAGTAAGTATAACCGTTGACCAAAGCCACTTCTTTGCCGTTGACTCTCTTCACGAACTTTACTGTAATATTTTGGAGTGTTAGTAGCGGAAATTTGATTATTGGATTAGCACAGCACACATGTGTTTCATTCATGCACTAAAACCATGCAAAGCGTTTCATATCATGCGAATATTGTGTGTAACATGTCAAGCTATTACCGCCGACTTATCGTAAGCGACATCCTAGTTGGCGGTAATGACTCCATATTACAGTAAAACATACAATAAATTAGGTGTTAGGTTGGAGATTTAGATGGAAACAAATTATTTCATAAAAAAATTACCTTTTATTATAAGTATGACAAAATTATGTAAAAAAAAATGGTACCTTACAACTGTAAGCTTTTTGATTCCAAAGTTTCAATTTAATTAAAACATATTATTATTATTATTTATTTATTTCAAGTACCAAAGACTCATTCCAATTAAACAATCACGTACAGACAATGTACATAATAAAATTACATAAAATTGAAATATCAACACAAAAATTAAATTCATTTAAATTACATTGAATTATTTTTTACCAATAAATTGGATTATCACTATTTAAAATTTAACCGACTTCAATGCAAAAAAAACACTAAAAAAGTGCTAAATAAATTTAATTTGGGAAGTAATTTGAACACTGACATTCGAAATTAAAGTTATTTTGCACGTTTTTTTTTTTTACATTGAAGTCAGTTCTATTTTTTTATTTTAAAATTTGTTTATCGTCTTAAAGTCATTCACCTCCTTTTCTGAAATCAGTTAAAAACAAATATCTTCACTAAGACTTGCTTGCACTAAGCTTGTGAAAACTCATATAAATTCCTTTGGTAATACTAAATTTTGGAGGAGCATGTTTATGTACCAGCCTTGAAGATACCACCTTACGTTCTAAATAATTGTTAGTCTTTGTAACGATAATTCTTGCTTTGCATTGCCCCGCTGTACAAGCCCAGGTGTTATTATTCAGACGACCTCTGTGACAATAAAAAGTATACCCATCCACAATGGCCAGCTCCTTGCCGTCAACCTTTCTTACGAATTTTACTGAAATGAAACATTATTGCTTTAAAAAAAGAATTACATATAACAGGTCAACATAGGACATCATCATCATCATCATTTCAGCCGATACACGTCCACTGTTGGACATAGGCCTCCCCCAAGCGTCGCCACAACGAACGTTCCTGTGCATCTCGCATCCAGCAGTTTCCCGCAACCTTTACCAGGTCATATAAGACCAGAATTTGGAAGTTTGTGGAGAATGGATAAAAAATAAAGGACATCACAACCAACAATAACAATGAAAAATCCTTTTTCCAAAAAAAATAAACCGACTTCGAGGTAAAAAAAAAAACACTGAAAAGGGCAAAATAACTTTAATTTCAGAAGTCGGTGTTTCTATAATACATAGTTTTGTCTCATCGTAACACCGTGTATTTCTTATTTCTATGGAACCAGCTTGGAAGCATACCCTTTCAATAAAAAACATATATTTCTAAGATATCGGTGAATTTACATTAAAAAAATACATTCAGTCGAGCATAGAACTTCCTTCTCTTTGAAATCGGTTAAAAAATAATTTCCTGCCGGAGTCTGTGTTTTTTAACAGTTGCAAGCTTAGGTTCTTTAAGTCAAGAGTGAATAGGTTATTTCTAGGCAAGCGTGCTCCATCGTACCACATCATCGCTTACCATCAGATGAAGTAGTGGTCAAACGCGAGCCTATCAATAATAATAAACAAAAAACAATGATTATGTAATATCATAAAATACCGACAAACATAAATGTTTACCATGAAAAACAATTTTATTTCTTTTCAGTAATTTTATTATGAAAGAAAAAAAAAGAAAAACATTTTATTTGCGGGAAATGACGCATTCTTAGGACTAGTTTACAAATCATAGTGAAAATATGCGCCACGTCCGCGCAAAGTGACCACGCGCATGGTGTGACGAGTCCACAGCGCTGGTTTTTTACCGTGGTCCGGTTATGGTGTCAACACAAAGACGAAGAAATATATATCGTTTTGTCGTCGTGCGATAATAGATTTAAAGCCTCATAAATAAGATACTTATATTCGGGCCTTATAGGCCTTTGATCTTCGTCAAAACTGCTAAAAAAAAGCGACTAAACGACAGTGTATCAACAGCCTCCGAAAAGAAATAGAGCGCATGTTACATGCATATCTATCTATAATTAAAATATATTTTTTTTCGATTATTGTCTTCCTGGCATTATAACCCAAATACCTTCGTCCTTTTATGGAAATAAGAAAATCAAATCAAAGCGTTCTATTCTATTTTTAAATAATGGCGAATAGAGCCGATGTCAACTAATCTGCCAATGTCGAAAGTAAATCAAAGCGTTTGTTTGAAATAAACCATTTAAAGGCACTTTTGAATTGTAAAGAAATCAGTCTGTCAGAAAAAGTAACGCTAATTGAACATTCCAAAGCATAGATGTCTATGGAGAAGAATGTGCAAGAAACTACATGGAGTCTTTTGCAGATTCTTCTTTCTTCATCCATTATCACATTAATAGGTCCTATAATGTCGTTTCCATCGGATTTATGCGATCTTTTAAAAATCAGACATTGCTAAGTTGCCTCAATACCATCATATCCTAACATAAAACCCATCAACAATCATGAAGGTTGGCGGGGGATGGCTGTGGTCCAGCTTAGCAGATATGATAGTTCTCTTCAAGGGTTCAAGTTCAGTGCCAGTGATCAATCTGGCTTTACACAGCCATCCGTTGGTGCAGGTCCAGATCTTCGTCTTTGCGTTGTTCTTGTGACAATAGAACGTGTATCCGTTGACCATCGCCAGTTCTTTGCCATTCCTCTTCAACATCCATTTTACTGAAATATAACTGTTTTATAGTAATTTTGTGAGCACACTGTAAATATTTCGCAAGACCTGCCAACCTACCTAAATTTTTTCCCAAGTAAACTAAACATGGAAAGCAGTAAAACGTAAAATTACAGTAGAAGTGTATGTAGTGTGTGTATGGGAGAGTATGCAGAAGTGCCTAGTAGGTAGTGTGTAGTAGTGGCAGTGTGTAGTGGAAGTAGTAGTAGTAGTAGTGTGTAGTAGCACCACCTTACGTTGACTGGTAGGAAATGCCTAAGGCATTAAGTCCGCTTTTGTATTGCATGAAGATCAATTAAGTATATGAATAAAAAAACAGTACAACAACATTTATTAAAATGAAAAAAGAAAAAACAATATGATCAGAAACTGTGTTACAGGAGTAAAGTTCAGGTTGGTAATTGACATAATAAAGACATATTTCTTTACACGAAGACTCATTCCATTCATCCTACTGATCGCTGACAAAAGTTGTGTAATTAATTTTTTTAATCAAATCAGTTCTCAAAACGGCGAAAGAAACCAGCTTGTCTTAGAACCAAAAATTCTAAGACATCTGCCATCCGCAACCCGCATTGGATCCGCGTGGTATATTCTATTCCATTTCCTCTTCTAGTGAAGAGGCTTGAGATCCAGCAGTGCGAAAATTTTAAACTTTAGGCTATATGCTTTAGGATTCCAGAGGAAAAGTCGCTCTCATCTTCGTAGATTAGAAACCTAGCTTTGAGACTTCCAACAAGAACAATTACTTGAAGGACGTCTCAGAGCGAAATAAAACGACCATCTTAGCAATAACAATAAAAAAAGTATAAAAACAGTTAAAGATTTTCAATGGTTATGCTTGTTTTTCATTTTTACGATGTCATCGTTGATGGTATAAACAACTGATTTACATCCTGAAGCTCTCCGGATACACCGCCACCTGATGCGGCTCATTTTGTCCGCTTGGACGAGCGTTCCTCGATTGAACCGATACCGCCCTATGTTGAGAGACGGATTACCTCTATTTGTTGTACTAAATATGATCGGAGGATTACCGTCAAAATCATCTGTAACAAAAAATCCATAGTAAAAATATTAAAGATAAGATAAGTAAAATAATTATCTAATAAGGTCTTCCCAACCGATTATAATTTGGGTGTCTTCGGGTTTTTAGTCAGTAAGAGTCTGACACTGTCTCCCGTTCCACCCAAGAGCGGGTTCCGTCAAAGATGATTTTCCCCATCGACAAAAAAAAAGGGCTTGAGTGAATAGGCTCTTAATAAACTAGTGCGCCACTAACGATTGGATCGCCTTCAAGCACTAGATTATTTCAATTAAAAAAAAACATAAACACGAGATAGGTCCTGTAAACTATTGAGGATTCTACTCAACTGATTTCCATTTTCATCATTCATCAGATCTCTTTCAAGACTTCATTATAAGCTCAATTCATTGTAGGCTTAATTTCATAGAAATTGACACGCAAGTGACAATTCAAATTGTGAACATTCATCCCCTTTTTTCCATCTTTTGGAGATTTGTGGACCAACTTCAAAGAACATTATACAAATTTAGTCAGTCTCAGTTTTATTTCGTCAGTTAAAAATAAAACACAATACAATATGTACTTACAAATAATTAAGTACTTAGTAGTAGTAGTGTAGTAGTAATTTTCTTAGTTTTTTGTAACAAATAAACTTGAGTTTGTCTTTTTTATTCCAAGAAACTAGATAAAGCTTGCCAACTTGTTTCCCGTTTCAAATTATGTAAATGAAATGTTCTCTTTTATGTGAAACTATAACATTGTCTACTGTAACGATAACAGATTTACATCCCAACGCTGTTCGAGAGCAGCGCCACCGTTGTTTGGACCCTTTGTACCTGTTCACTCGGTTATACCGATAGGGCCCATAGATCATGACGTCATTACCTTTCCTTGACGTACTAAAAACTGGCTCAAAATCTGTAACAAAACATTAATTAATTAAAGACAGGATAATATTGAAACATGAACCAGTTTTACAGTTGTGTCCCAGCGATTTTTTCTTTAAGAATCATCTACCTAATGACTACTCCCGTTCCAGGGTGGAGCGAGAGGCTGTGTCCGACGTATAGGTACTGACTAAAACCACACCTATGTTCTTTCAGTTGCTTTTTGCATTCTAGGACCACAAGTATCCCTGTCATACTTTCCCCATGGTCCTAGCAGACATTGGGCTTACTAGGTACCTACGATTAACTGGCATCTCTTTGAGACGCGGGTGGCACACTCTACGCGCCATCGATGACTTGGGCTTAGTCATAATAGGAAAATATAGGGTAATGGTAATACTTACGTCGCGGGTTCAAACTCAAGCAGTAGCGTTATTTTTTGCCATTTATTTCATCACCACTTGTTCCACACCACATCGTAGTCGCGGACGTTCCCTCTTCGACCACTCGCTCGTCGACACCTCGCGCGTTCGCACATTATATCGGTTATCCCAAATTTTGTCGCATACCTACGTGAATACAGTCTCATAAAATCGAATCAAGCAGTTTCATTAGTCCAGACCACCAGCAGCTCACTTGGCTTGATATTCAACACTACTGCTCTCAAAACGCTGAAGGAAAACACCGTGACAAAACCGGCATATTCTGAACCAAAAATTTCGAGCGTGCACTCTGATTGGTTAATGCGCGATGCCCTCACCTCACTTACCAGTACGGGCGCCATTGCTTTTGCAAAAAAAAAATAAAAAACAGTTTTAGAACCAACTAACTTTCTGCAGACATAAAACGCGTAGAACGCGCGCTTGCGCATTCTTATCTAGTGGACAATTTAGCAAATTCGCATTTTCCTTTTAGTAGTAGTAATACCTACCAACACTTAGGAGCTATGATACTATTTCACCTTTCTAGTATATTTCAGGTATTCCGCAAAAACTTAGCAGAGACCTTCGTCAGGTGAAAATGCATAGGACAACCGAACGTCCAAAAGGGCTCATTTTACCTTAAACTAGCTATTGCCCGCGGCTTCGCTCTCGTGCATAAAATATAGCCTATGTCACTCAAGATTAAAGCAGCTTGCTATTGGTCAAAAAATTTTGGTTATCGGACCATAACATTCAGAGATTATATCCTACAAACAAAAAAACAATAAACAAACTTTACCTCTTTCTTATTAGTGTAGATTAAAAAAAATTTTGAGTATAAAGAAACAGTTTATTAGAACTTAAAGTTATCTTAATTCATGAATCCCCAAGCGACCACCGGTGGCCGCGCATCTATTGTCTTACTATTGTGTCTCTAATTGACGGTATCTGAAGGGTTAAAGTTGGAGAACACTTCCTAAAAAATATAATCTTTAACGTACATTTTCCCGTATTGATTCTTATTATTAGACCAAATAGGTATTTCGTAAGTAACCAATATTATTTGGCGCCATATTTTGCAGTTGCTTAATGTCCAATATTTGATAAAATTATAGTAAATTATCATTATAAAACAAGACATAGTTCTTATAGACTATCGTAAGATACCATGACTAGTAGGTATGACAAGAACAGTAATAGTGTTCATTAAGGATTGAAATAAAAATCAATCTTCAAATGAATATACAAGTACAGAATACCATTTTGTTGACAAGGGAATTCATGGTTCGTACCAACTTATTTCTATGGGATTACTGAGCTCAATCTTTTAAACACTGAAAGCGTTACACTTTCATAGGGTATAAAGAGAGGGAGGGGGGGAAATCGGTCCAACTCACTCCAGTATAGTCTAGCGCTCACCCCAGGATGTAGGGCTACCGGATCAAATAAGTTTTTCGGCGGTAAGCGCGATTTTAAAGCTGCCTCTGATATATTCATTGCGCATCATATCTAGTCAAGTCCCATCTCCCGCCCACCTCAGCATTTTCATCTCATTGGTTTGCACTTTAACACGTACCGGAAGACGCAGCGTTGGAAGGCCTCCAACAAGGTGGACCGACGACCTGGTCAGGGTCGCGGGAATCCGATGGATGCGTGACGCACAGGACCGGTCGTTGTAGCGACGCTTGGGGAAGGCCTATGTCCAGCAGTGGACGTCTTTCGGCTGATATGATGATAATGATGATGGTATGCACTTTTAGGTCATGGATCTTTTTTAATGTCCAGCATTCGGATCCATATAACAGCGCTGTTTGAACTGCAGTCTTATAGACCTTACCTTTGGAGCTTTATGCCCTAAATAACGCCATCCCTTTAACAGTTCAGTTTAGGTCGTCAAATAGATCGCTTTAAGAGCTCGTGGTAGGGTCACTGCTAAATAATAAATTTTGTACTACTGTACTCTTATTCAAATGAATTTGATTGCATTTTTATAAAAATGCATGATTGGTTTCCTTTTTATCTATGTAGTGTACATAGTGGTAGCCTAAAATGAAAAATCTCCTTTACCGTTTAAAATAATCATGGTTATGATCTTTTCTGTGTGTAATTATTTCATTGTCGACTGTGACGATAACCGACTTACATCCCAATGTCGCACGAGTACAGGTCCATCGTTGTCTAGACCCTTTATATCTCTTCACTCGATTATATCGATAGTAACCGAACATGAGGACTTCATTACCAGTTCTTGTCGTACTGATAACTGGCTTGAAATCTGTAACAAAAGAAATCTAATATATAAAAATCTCATATCAAATAAAGAGAGAAGAGAAAGAAAGAAAGCGTGTTAATAGCATGAGCAAGGGAAAAAGGAACTAAGTGTATATAAAACAATTTATTTTTTGTATAAAATATGCACAAATAACTCATCATAATGAGTTAGACAATTCTGTTATTTTTGTTTTAAATATTGAAAAAGTTTGACCGATCCTAAAGCCAGGTGGAAATGAATTCCAAAATTGAACAGAATACCGAAAGCCATTGTGGCTATTATTTTATTATTAAGATGATACACCTGATTGTAAGCGATGATGAGGTCGATGATAAAGCACTCTTACCTGGATGTACCCTGTTTGACCTAAAGACCCCCGTAGTTATCAGGAAAAGCAGACTTCAGTAGGGAATTACAAGCCTTAGCTATACACACAACGAACGTGTTCCCACGTTTTATTTTTATTGGTGGGGATCTCTATCCATATACCAGTTTTAATGAAAGGGAATTTAAATAAAGTTTATATAAATAGTTTAATGAGACATTTGGACTTATCCTAAACTGTTAAAAACACTACTGACACAATACCTTAATCCATTTACAAAATTAATACAGCTTTCATATATTTTTCTTTTTTAAGAATGAGTATGTTGTTTTCTATGCATAACGATAGTATTATTCACTGTGACGATAACCGATTTACACCCATATACTGTGCGATTACAGTGCCATCGTTGTTTGGACCCTTTGTATCTATTCATCCGGTTATACCGATAGGGACCATAGATAATGACACCATTACCCCTCTTTGTCTTGCCGAAAACTGGTTCAAAGTCTGTAACAAAACGGTTTTATTAAAATGCAGAAATTAAAAGCAGTCAAAATACTTCTTCATCAAACCCGGTCGTCTACAATTAGCTTGAGCAATCAGCCGCAGGTTTCAGTAAATATGCAATATCATAATCAGCTTTATATTTTCATTTTTGCTTTTTATACATGATATACACTACTAAGAAATAAAGAAAAGAAAGAAGAAAACGAATTTATTTGGAACAGGACAAGTCTCAAACAATATTTAGGTAACACGAAACAAAAGTAAAAAATATAGTTGCACATGGTTTTCTTTGACCTCGAAAAGGCATTCGACCGGGTATCTCGTGAGGTTCTGTGGTGCAATTAGTGCAATTAAGCCGAGCAATATACAGTCACTGCAGTACCCAAGTCCGGTCTACAGTGGCCACCACTGTCAGCTTCAATGTGGTAGTCGGTTTACATCAGGGGTCAACACTTGGCCCTTACTTCTTCCTGATGATAATGGACGCTCTGACATGGGACATCCGGGAAGAAGCTTCCTAGTGTATGCTATTTGCTGATGACATTAAGCTGGTTGCTGAGAATGATCGAGAAGTCCAGAGCAGATTGGGCATCTGGTGGCAAAGACTGTAGAGTATTAGCCTAAAATTTAGCAGAGCCAAAACAGAGTACTTGTTCTGCGATTTCGGCGGTCTCTCCAGTCCTGTGCCCTTAGCCCTCGCCGGAACGCACATAATAATCTGTTCCGACTTTCGGTACAACGGGTCGCTTGTCCAAGGGGATGGTGAAGAAGACCGAGACGTAACACAGTGAGTCAACTCCGGTTGGATGGCTCCACAAGTTGAAGGGTAAAATCTACAAGTCCTGTCATACTGTATGGATCAGAATGTTAGAATGTACGAAAGTCGGACGGAGTTCTTAAAACGTTTTTTTCATATGGGTGAGATCGCTATCTACCGTTGTACCGGTCTTAATGTTTACCGTAGTACCGTTGATGTACCGATCTTAATTAAAGGAAACTTTAATCAAGTTTATACAAACAGTTTAATGGGAGAATTAAATTTTCTTGAACTGTAAAAAACTTTACTAAAATAATTCTTTGAACATTTTGCATCATTTACACAAAAACTTTTGTTTTTAACTATGTGTATGTTCTTTTCTATGTGATACGATAGTATTATTCACTGTGACGATAACTGATTTACATCCATATGTTGTGCGAGTACAATGCCACCGTTGTTTGGACCCTTTGTATCTATTCACTCGATTATACCGATAGGGACCATAGATGATAACGTCATTACCCCTCGCTGTCGTACCGAAAACTGGTTCAAAATCTGTAACAAAACTAGTGCATTAAAAGGCTTCTCAACACTGGTCAACAAACTCGATCGTTCTTGATTAGCCTGAGCAATCAGCTACGGCACTCCATTTACACGGAATAGCATTATCAGGCTTAAACTGTTCCTACTACTAGGACTTAACCCTCTTCACTGGGAGAAGGAATGGGCCATAATTCGACAGGCGGGCCCAATGCGGATTGGTGGATGTCATATTTCTTCGATTTTTTTATTCTATGACATGCATCCCCTAGGAGAGGGAATGGGCCTTGGTTGCTCTAAAATAAAATGAATAAATACGGAATGCCAGCAAAATATATTAATAATAAGCTAAGTCAATCAAGTTGGTTGGGAGGTACTATAACATTGATTGCCACCCGAGACATGTGAGAGTATGTATATGACCTGAGTTTGCATCTCCAGACCAGTGTAGATAATACACTATATATATTATGTATATATACTATATATATATTATGTATCGTAGGTAAATCAAATACAAACGAATCAAATGTAACCTTTGCATGTATGATGAGTGACGACATACAAGTAGAAAGGAAATAGAAAGTAAAAAAAAACTTTTATGACATATAAAAACATCTATTTAATAAAACATTTGAACTAATCGCAAATTCTCATTTAAAAAATAAACTATGAAAAACAATATGTTTCTTATATTTAGCAACATTGATAAAATTATGACCATGTTTTATAAACTAAATCTAATTATTGCCTAAACATATTGAGCTCTACTGTACTGGTATTGTGCCAAAGAGTAAAATTATTATTCAAATATGTATTATTTTCTCTGAAAACATTGGTAAATAACTGAAAAATAAAACATTAAGAAAATTCCTATGAAAATAAACAGCCTACCTATTTTTTAAAGTATGTATATGTTCTTTTTTATGTAAAACGATTTCATTTTCAACTGTGACTATAACTGATTTACATCCCAAATTTTTGCGAGTACAGTGCCATCGTTGTTTGGGCCCTTTGTATCTATTCATCCGATTATACCGGTAGGGACCATAAAGGATGACGTCATTACCGTTCCTTGATCTAGTGAAAATTACCTCGAAATCTGTAACAATTTTTTTTTATTAAATTAAACTGAAAAATATATTTGCCCAAATAATCATGTGCCCAAAGATCACTTCGGTCGTAATGACCCAAGTGATCTTTGGGTACATGATTATCTAGAATATTCTTTGAATAGGGCGAAAGCTACTTAGAATAATCAGAAGATTGTTACAATAAAAGAACGAGAAAGTTCATTCACCAGACTAAAAAATGATCTGAGCGAATAGAGCAATAATATTGCTGTTATCGCAAAGTAGATAGATAATAATACAATCATGACGCGCAATATTTATTATTAACACAGTTTTTGAACACACAGATACAGACAATAAGAAAAGAACAGAAAAGTATGAAGGACGAAGATGATGCTTATCTATACTAATATTATAAAGAGGTAAATCTACACTTAATAATATTATAAACAAGTAAAGTTAGTTTTGTTTTTTGTATGTAGGAGGTACTGGTCCGATTACTAAATTTTTTTCACCAATAGAAAACTGCTTTATTTCTGAGTAACATAGGCCATATTTTATATACACGTGCGAAGCTGCAGGCAAAAGTTAGTTGCTAATATAATGGCTTCCAGCATTTAAAAATAAGATTACCTAAAGTTTTTGACCAAAACGATGTTAAACATTTGAGTTACACTTTACGAGAATATTAAATGCAATTCATTTATTTGATTAAACGGTTTATCCTCTCACTGTAATGACACTTACAGGTCGATGACATCTACACATAAGTAAAATAAATATCAATATCATAAAATTGAAAAGACTGACTATCGACTAATAATACTGACATAACTACTAATAGGTACTGGGTAATTATATTAAAACCAGAGAATCACTAATTATTATTAACGAAAGGATTATTTTAACTTATAATAAGTTCAAATTAATAAAAATGCTCCCTGTAATAAGATTATCGACGTATAACAATAATGAACGCAATTCACGAGCTGGCTTTTGATATATTATTTCTACTGAACTTGTTTTTATTTTATTTATTTAAACTACATAAACAGTAGTGGTATATAGGCGGACTTAATGTAACATGGTATCCTCTACTAGTCAAACTTAGGGGTGAAAGAGATAACACTCACACACACGATATTCTCTTCGCAACAATTTTCAGTCGAAAAATAGCTGTAATGATAGTACATAATATACTAAAAGTACCAGTTACATTATATTAATATAATGTATGAGTATTCTCTTAGTGAATAATCAGCTGCAGATGCTACGTAATATCTAAGACTAGACTGACAGGAGGCCTCAAAATTGCTGAGAAATAGCCAGGCAAATTGGATTGCATGTGTATTTATGGGAGCCATTTTTTACCAACAAATTATTCAGTATTTTGTCAAGGCTTTGACTTATTTTATATTATAGTTTATCATCAAGTTTTTGTCTTTACCACGCAATCTGCAATTTATTAAACTTAAACAAACCAAACTGTCTATATAATTCCTGTTTTTTAGGAATGGTTGTGGTCTTCTTTATGTAAAACTATTATATTATCAACTGTAACGATGACTGATTTACAACCCAAAGCTGTTCGGCTGCAGAGCCATCGTTTTTTGGACCCTTTGTATCTATTTACTCGATTATACCGATAGGGACCATAAACCATGACGACATTACCACTCTTTGTGGGATGGAAAACTGGCTCGAAATCTGGAATAAAAATATTCGATAAAAATAACAAATATTAAAAAGAATAATTTATTAGTCAATTGTAGTGTCTTTGCAACTCCTGGCTCCTCATTTCGACAGTTACTCGTATCAGAGAAAACTTGATCCTGAGTTACGCACACATTTAGGCTGTCTGTACTTACGGCCTAACCTGATGGGAAAAAAGCGTGAGTTTATATAACTTGTTCGTATGTATAGCTCTATTATCATCATATATTTCAATTTAACTAATATGTGCTCGACATTGGCGATATCACATTTTATTGGGTTCGATCTATCATTACTGACCAGACTATTGCAGCCAATAAGTCTGATATAGTGATGATAGATCGATTAGAGCATTGCACAATAATTTACATGTTATCCCTCATGACAAAAACCTCGTGAAAGCTGAAAATGATAAGCAAACTATGTGTTTTGGCTTGGCTCGAGGATTTGGACATATGGAAATAGGATACAAAAGTTTTTGTGCTGATAGCCATAAGGTTTCATAGCCAAGAGCCTCGACCAGCATCTAAGGGGGCTCTTGTTGGGCGTTTAGATACAAAAGCCGTATACTTGGATACAGTGCATATTATAAGGAGATTCTTCAATCCAAACAAACCTCCTGACAAACGGTAGATTAGCTCTATCGGTACCGGTGGCTTACAATTTATTCATATTTCAAAATATATGTAATATAAAAACATTATATTCAAGGAAAATAGAAGACTACTTCACCTATATTAACAAAAGAAAACTATTCGTATGCTTATAAATAACGGTATTTTAATAATTTACATTATTATTATTTTGGTATTTAATGAATTATTTGGATTTTCCTTAAATTTTAAAACGGTTGAATAGTACGTTATTATGTATACAGACGCATAACAAATATTACTATTGAAACATTTTTAAGAGCTTATATATCACATATGTAACAAGAATGATTTAGTATTTACTTAGGTAGACACACAACTTTCTTTAATTTCATCAGAATATATATACATAAGCCGCCAAAATACATATCTGTAGGGCTATGAGTAGGAGCATGCAGAACTGTTATGATGATGCACCATAACTTTAAATGGGGTGCATCATCATAGCAGTTACCAATTATCCAATTATATGTATAAAATAATTATAAGTATATATAATTATATACTTATAATTAAATAATAATTAAATTATATATACTTATAAATAATTATAAGTATATATAATTATATACTTATAATTATAATTATTATTTATATATAATAATTATAAGTATAAAACTCCTTAAATCGTTTCATTTTAGTTACAACGATTAAAGTAACTGCCTTGAGCCACTCCTAAAAATCCACTCCGTAATTTGCATCCCCAATAACACTAACATATCTGACCTTCCACCATGTCACGTTTGTAAGAATGCATATGAATACTTTTATGTGAAATGATTAATTTATTGAATGTAACGATAACTGATTTACAGCCCCGTGATGCATGAGTACACTGCCATCTTTGTTTGGACCCTTTGTATCTGTTCAACCGATTATACCGATAGGGACCCAAGATTATGACGTCATTCCCAGTCCTGGATGTACTGAAAACTGCTTTGTAATCTGTAACAAGGCTAATCGTTACAAAGGGAAATACAAGAAAAAAAATATTGCGTTACAATTTTAGATTACACCAATAGTTATCTCGAAAGATTGCGAAGTTTCTATTTCTCGAGTCTATCTATTTTCTTCAAAAATGGCGTGAATTTTTCCATGAATGTATTATTTAACAGTTACTGTTCATGCACACATATAAAAAATAAACAAAAAGGAAACGGAAAATATTTACAAAGGTGATGTTTATTTCTCAAGAAATCTGTTTCAGCTTACCTGCGAAAGGAAAGTTAGAAAAAAAAGATACCGTATGTGAAGTAGGAAAAATTACAAAAATAAAACAACTAACTTGGTTCTGTCGTCTCAATACCGATAAGTGGTTGATATTGTGCATTTTTATTTTTTATATAAAAAACCGGTGAGACCTTTTATTTCATGAAATGATACTTTTAAGGCTATCCGAAATTATAAATTTAATGAAAAAATACACTTTGAAAACATATAACTGCATCATGCAGTTTATAACATTAATGATATAATGACTTAGTTTTTTAAAACTATAAAATACCTTTAGAGTTGATGATTCGTTTATCTTATATTCCAAAAAGAAAAACCATTCGTCATCCGTGACTAAAAATTGCATTACTTGAAATTATTTTCTATTTGTGGCTTTCGAATGCTAAACCCTCAGCAGGTTCAAAAGGTTAGTTCTGAATAAAAGAATATTAACAAAAAAAAATATGTCAAATACCCCACATTTTTTTTGATTTGTAATTTCCATTAGCACCTAATTATAAAATTTTCTTACATTTTTTGTTAATAGCTAATTGCAATATCCTAATATACCCAGTTGCTTTAAAGCAACACAGATTAACATACGTGCCCTTGCTTAAAAACTAACTTGTATAAATATAATAAATTTTCATTCTCAAATACACTAATATCTAAATAACAAATACATAAAGTAAAACAATCCTACCGACCTACAACCATGTGTGAATTCTTAACATGAAAATGGTCTTTTCTATGTGAAATTATCGTATTATCGACTGTAACGACAAATGATTTACAACCCCGTGGAGCGTAAGTACATCGCCATCGTTGTTTGGGCCCTTTGTATCTGTTCACTCGATTATACCGATAGGGTCCATAGAGGATGACGTTATTCCCAGTTCTTGACGTACTTAAAACTAACTCGAAATCTGTAACAAAACTATTTATTAAATATAAAAATTAAAAGAAAGAATATTCTTCAATGGACCATGAGATTTTAAGATGGTGTATTGCCGGGTTAGATTACGCCAATCCATTCAGTAAGGTCATAGTATTTTTTTTAGTTTTTACATTCGTCCAAGGAAAAAGGGTGTAAGTGCATTACATAGTACATGCATAATCATCATTTATGCAGTAAATGCATAAACTTACGTCTTAGTTGTCATCCCAGTGTATGTGATAAGTTTAGGTTGTAGGGGACAAGGACTGCGGTCCCAACTTTCACCTATATTTTTTTTATGTAACATTTATGGGACCACAAGGGAAAAGGCAATAAAGTACAATTACCAATAAAACTGTATTTATTTTATATGAAGTCCTGAAATACTACTCAAAAATAATTATTATAGGTGGAAGTTGGGACCGCGGTCCTGGTTTAAAGAGCCCCACGATCCATAGGTTTTATTTTTTTTATTATTATAATTTAAACTAGTGTGCTGCTATATTTTAATAACGGTTTAATTAAACATTTAAGTCAATCTAATTTTTTAAATACACTTTGATAACTTATTGCTAACTTAAAATATTACTTACACACTATTCGTGGAGGTATTGGTCTATTAGAGCAAAATTGAATTCTCACAACAATTTTTTGGTTGCGAGGCAGAAAATGAAAAAAAAAAATTACTACCTAAAAATATTGCAACGTACCCAAAGTAAAGAACTAATTTAAAAGAATACAAACCACTATCAGTCATTCTGTACATATTATAAATTTTCTTTTCTAAGTACATTTATACCCGAAAATCATAATAAACTGAAACAATTCACTTTAGCTATAATCATTTTTGTTTCTTAGAATGGTTATGATCTTTTTTATGTGAAACTATAATATTATCGATTGTAACGATAAATGATTTACATCCTATTGGTCTGCGAGTACAACGCCATCTTTGTTTGGGCCCTTGGTATCTATTCACTCGGTTATACCGGTAGGGACCATAAATAAGCACGTCATTGCCACGTTTTGTTGTACTGAAAACTGGGCCAAAATCTGCAACAAAATCTTTAAACTCAGATTTCTTTATACCACCTAAGTAGTCTCCAGGTACATTGTGCAATTTCGTTACCATTGCATCTCCGATTAAGTTATACCTACATAAACAACATTATTTTTAGTTTATGCGAAACCTGAATATAGTTTGTTCTGAATCAGTAACAGAATGGATTCTAATAGTTTTTGCACCACCTTATACTTTTCCCAAAAATATTTTAAAAAGTCACAAGTTGGATACCAACACAAATCACAGCAAGTCATAGGGGGCATTAAGCAGCAGCAAACAGCTAGGTGCAAGTGTAAAACCACCCCTCAGTCGCCATTCGCTCAGTGACCATGTATTTCTGCTGATATAACAAGCTTATGACTTTGAGATTTTTCACGGTACAGTTATGTTTTGTACATAGATTCTTTATATAAAAATACTAGCCACGTGTTAAGGTTTCGCATATACTAAAACTAATGTTGCAAATAAGCATAGAGAAATGGAACCCACTAAATCCAAAAGAAAGAAAACTCAAAAAGAATCAAAATACAGTTTAATAAAACATTCGTCTTCAGTTAAACATTTTGAATAAAAAAAAATACCATACCACTTTTTAGAGCTACAAAAAATGTAAAACTGAATTATTTAGGATATCTCGTGTGGCTGTTTGTCCATCCGTCATAACTTATCTTAAAGAGCCATCCGGATTGAGTAGAAATTTCGTACATATACGAGGATATGAACTTCTGTGACATAAATTTTATATATGTCGTCATTGTTGTAGACCATGTTCAAAAATTTATAAAATGTGTAACGTGTGAAATTAATGAACTTATTCTGCGAATTTTAAACATACTTTTCACATTATTTTTAAATAAAAGTAGTTCAAATTTATTTATAGGACGTTGGTTTGCAAACGTCTGGTCACCCTTTTAATTAAATAAAACCTAATGCCATTCTGTTCCACGATGCATATGTGTCTTTGTATGTGATACTATTATATTATCTACTGTAACAATAACTGATTTACATCCTGAACCCACCCGAGTACAGTGCCACCGTTTTTTGGACCCTTTGTACCTATTCACTCGATTATACCGGTAGGGACCATAGACGATGACGTCATTTCCACTCCGTGACGTACTGAAAACTGGTTCGAAATCTGTAACAATATTTAATTGTTTCATATCTTGCTCTATCTTACTATTCCAAATTAAGTATATCAGTGTCTATCTAATTATGTCAAACTTTAAAATTGCTTGAAACTAATCTAGCACAAATCTGTTCCGTTACTAAGGATGGACGTGTTATTTTTTTTTTATGTGAAATTATACGAGTATTATAGTAGCGGCCCATCCTGGCTTCACACGGGCAATAATTAATATAGCAACTGAGGGTGAATGTAGCTTTCCAATGGTGAAAGAGTTTTTGATATCGGCACAGTAGTTTTTGAGTTTATTCATTACAAACATACACACAAAAATATAAAAAATCCCTCTTTATAATATTAATGTAGATGTGTTGATGACTAATTTACATCCCACGACTGATCAGGCACAGAGCCGTCGCTGTTTAGACTATTTATATTCACCCAATTATACCGATGGGGCCATAGATTAGGACATCATTACCAATTAAAACAGGCTGGCAAAAAAACCGGACTCTACTATATATCTGTTAAAAAAATAACTAAATTTTGTCTTCTTCAACTCTTATTTTACTCATTTCAGGCTACAGACTCTTTTCTCGTAGTGTCTGTAGCCTGAAATCCGTGTGATCCGTGGGCGGGGCCCACGGATCTTAGAAAACGCCGCTTCACGCTTCTTTTTGAGGCGGCCTTTTTTGTGGCTCATGCCAGATGCCGCCACAAAAAAAAACGGTTGAAACAAACTTCTCCAGCCACAAGCTGTCGCGCGCTTCAGCTGTTTATTGCGGCGGCTTAGCCCTTGTGCAAGGACAGTTACTCATTTTGAATGTTGGTATTATACCTGCTTGGGAACTTACGAGCTTACGATTTTCCACGCGACATTTTCGTATGCGTCCTCTCAGCGTCAGTATTATAAAAGGTCTATATGTAGCTAGTGTAGCTACCTACTTCACAAAGAACTTACTTTAATCAAGCATCTTTACGGGTTTTACGTTGCACTTACTCAAATCTACAAGTCATTTTCACAATAGGCATACACACTAGCTATAATGTGTAAATAAATATTTATTATTATTCCATATAAGTCTTTATTTAAACCCAACAACCTTTCTGGAAGAATTGTAAAGTATATTCAGTAAAAATAAAAAATGCGTGTTTCTATTCACAATATTCGACAATTATGGCGCGAGATTGAGTTGTTTCCAACAATCACCACTAAATTTGTTAGATTATTATTATTATTATAAATTATATTAAAATTATATCATTATTATTATATTATAATAATTATACCATCATTATTATATTATATTACTACAGCATTAATAATATCGCAAAAACTATGACTACAAACGAAGTAGCAGTACAGCTTGCATTCTTAACTTTCGGTATGCAATCTTCACTTTTTTTTTTCATTATTTTCATAAAAAAACTATTTTAATGATTATGTTCATTTTTAGCTACAGCCACAACATCGTTAACTGTTATGATAACAGCTCTGCAGCCACTCTTTTTTTCGCCACATCTCCAACGCATTTTGGCCCCCATTATAGAACCAGAAGCTGTCTGATAGAATCGATGTCCACCAAAGTGCAACACAGAGTTACCCCTCTTCGTTTTCGTGAATGTCACCTTTGCTGTAAGTAAAATGATTTATTGATTACCAAATATTTAAAATAAAGAATCATCATCAGCACTTCAGCCGAAAGAAGTCCAGTGTCGCACTGTCCACATAGGCCTACCTAAGACTCGCCATAACGACTGGTTTTGTGCCTCTCGCATCTATCAGATTCCTGCAAACCTCACCAGGTCATCGGTCTACTTTATGGGAGGCCTTCTAACGCTGTGTCTTTCGGTAAGTAGAAAGAAAGAATGTACGAAATTAAAATAAACTAGTATCTGTCGTGTGGTAGAAACTAAACCTTAATTTCACCTTTCTGTAATACTTAGTTCAATCAAAAACTATGTAGAAAAAACTTATATTTATTTTCACTCTGACAAACATAAATATACTATTAGATCCTAAATTTATTTTCCCTGACAAAATTACTTATACTATATTTTTATATTATAGACTCCGAAAGCACTGTATTCGAACAAAAGTCCAGCAAAAAGTCAACGACTAAATTGTCAACTGAACTGACTCTCGAACTACCCTCTTTTACCAGAGCTCCCAAAAATTTTGTAGACACATTGTTATATCAAACTATTACAAAAACGATTGAAATACGTTGAAGCAAAATTATATTATAAAACACTAGCTTTTGTAAGTGGTACCACATGCATGAAAGTAGAAAATACATCATAGACTACATCACTTAATGATAAAGAAACATCCCACTAGTGAAATGATGTTTAAAATTGGTCCAATAATTTTCATTAAATACTAAAATCCGTTAATACAAATCAATATTTTAATCTAATTAATTCATGAGGTTTCACCTGTGTGAAAGTAGAAAATATATAAAACATTGCACTAGTGAAAGAATGTATAAAATTGGTCCAATAATTTTTCATTAAAAACACACATCCATTTATACAAATCAATATCTAATTTAATCAAAACAAATTATGTTAATGGGTATGTTCTGTTTTATGAGCAACAATGATATTGTCAATAGTAACAATAAGCGACTTGCATCCCCAGTCGGTCCGAGTACAGATCCAGCGAACTTTGGACCCTTTGCAAGCAGTGACGCGATTATACCGATAGGGCCCAAAGATGATCACGGCGTTGCCACTCCGCGTCGTGCTGAACACCGGCTGCAAATCAGTAACTGTAATAAAATATAAGTGTAAAATATAAATTAAACTAGCTTTTGCCCATAGCGTCGCCCGCGTACGTAAAATATAGCCAATGTTACTCAAGAATAAAGCAGCTTTCTATCGGTGAAAAAAATTTACCAATCAGACCAGTACTTCCAGATTACCTCCTACAAACAAAAAAAAATATACAAAGAAAAAAAAACAAACTTTATCTATTTATAATATTATTAAGTATTAATAGATAGATAAATAAAATAAAAAATCTGTATATTTTTTAAATTACCATGTTATATCATTTATTTACCTTAAGACCACATAATACCTACACCTTAAGGTGGTGCATCATGACTCACATTTTCACTGTTTTTTATACAACCGCTCATAACTGATTACGACGTTATTATACCTACATGTTTCATTAGATATTTTGGAAACACAGTACCTTGTGGATATTATCTAGGTTCCTAAAGAAACCAATTTCTAAATTTGTGTAAAATTAATCCAGTAAAAACCTCTGAAAATGTCCTATTTTGTATGAACTTTGACACTTCATAATTTGCCTAAAAATTAAAAATGTCAAAAAAGTAATCCTCTAGAGACATTGCAAATTTTATTAAGATTCTAAATGACGACAATGTTTTCCAAAAACGTTTAAGGGTTTAAAAAAAAAGCTAGTTCCTGGAGCAGGATTTTGTGAAATTTTCGAGTAAAACTCGGAATTACCGAATACTAACAGAGTTTTCAGGCGTTATCTCTCTTTTTTTGCGTTGCCTTTTTGTCAAACATCGCGTTGGATTGCATTAAATGAAGTAACAAGCTTTTAAACCAATTTCGATGTTTACGATAGGCGAGTGGAAAAGGACCCTCTTAAGGTGCCTTAGAATCCCTGCTTGAGTAAATCCTCTAGCAGAAGCCAGACAGAAGCGCCAGTTTGGCCATTTTTTCCAGTGTTTTGCCAGTGTTGCCTACTTCCTTTTCTGGCCGGCCACTTTATTACCTCTTAAAAATATCATGATGATATTTATTACTAAACACAAGAATTTTGAAAAAATCTCACCAGTAGATTAACGCGCATATGGTTGCATAACAAATTGAATATCAAAATATTTAGTATTAGAAGAGAGAAATTATGGTCAGGAAAATACCAAAAAATCCTATACAGGCGATAATTAACAAATGAAACAGAACAATTTTTGGCAAAATATTTAATAATGCTAACTAAGCAAATACGAAACGGTACCTAAAAACATACTTTGGGAATTAAATTTATTTATAGGAAATTGCCACACAGTAAAATAAAACAAAGTACTGAGTTGTTTGTACTTTGTTTTATTTTATTGTGTGGCAAATTCCTGTTTTTTTTTCTGATTTTGTCTTTTCTATAATAATTTATGTGAAAACAGTATTTGAATTATTTTGTAGTTATAATTTGTACCTATACCTTGTTACCAATAAAAATAAAATAAAACATCCAAAAAAATTTAGGAAATTAATACTCAATCATTTTTTTTTTACAAAGCTCACTGGCTCACTTTAATGGTTATGTTCAGTCTTATGGCTAATAATTACACTGTCAAAAGTGAAAATAGTAGATCGGCACCCTGATGGGTACTTGGTACAAGTCCATCGCACTTTTGCCCCTTTACAAGTCAAAACACGATTATACCGATAGGGCCCGAAAACTATAACAGGGTTACCACTATATGTCGTGGCAAAAACTGGTTGCATATCTGTAATAAAACAAATATGTATATTTATTTAATTTGTCATGTTAGTAAACAATAGAATAATTATGATTAAGAACAAAAATATATCTATCAAAGCTACTACGCTATGTTAAAAACAAACAGAAGATAGCAATAGATTTAAATCATTTATCTATTTTCTTTTTGATAGTTTCTGAATTAAAATACCTTGAAAACTTCTCTGTGAATAACACAGTAAAGGAAAAAAGAAATAAAGACGTCCTCGTTTACTTTAGACTAGACATTTATTGGTGTAACAATAGAAACACTTAAAGTATTAAGATCCTCAATAATCAAATAGTTTAAGGTATTTTGCGGTGGGAAAATCATTCAATCACATCCCCGATATTGGGCGGAGCGGGAGATAGTGTCAAACTTTTACCGACTAAAACCCACTCCTGTTCCTTCTTGCCTTTTGTACCTACCGGGACCGAGCTTCCCTTTTGGATAACCCTGGCCCCAGTACGCTTCGGCCCGGCTGGGCCTCTGCTGCTGCTAACAGCTCCTTGAGGCGCGCAGGAACAGTGCGCGCCGTCGACGACAAAAGCTCGGTCCGGACAGTTACCGGACGATCAAACAGCGAGCTATCCATTGCTCGCCGTCCGCAAGCCCGGGCATACGGTGGCCGGAAATCGAGATCGGAATCCCGGCGGCGGCTGGGGCGCTCTGAGCGCTGCCGTTGCCTGATGCGGTCGGCCTCCTCCTTTGCTAGCATTACTGCTTCGCAGAAGGAGGCGGCCGCCGGCCACTCCTCCTCGCTCCGGTCCGCTCCGGTCCGCTCCGCTCCATGACCTGTACCAAGGCCCGGCGCGAGAGCCGCCACCGATCGCCCCCACGGGGACGTGCTCTGCCCAAGCGGGACACACCTCTACTGTGTGCTCCACCGTATTCTCCGGGCGTTCCACACAGTGGCGACAACCGGGCGCCAACACTTTCAATGATCATGATTAGGCTTATGATGAACAATTTTTCCATAAACAGTTACTATAACAGATCGGCATCCATCCGAGTATCTCGTACAGGTCCATCGCACTTTGGCGCCTTTATAACTATTGACTCGATTATACCGATAGGGACCATAGATAATGACATCATTACCGCTCCTCGTCTTGCTAAAAACTGGTACGTAATCTGTAATACAACAAAACATTAACGTTCAATTTGGAATTTATTTTACTTCGATTTGGAATCAAAATTGCTATTGTAGTCTGTATAAGTATCTGAGCATTTCATTTGGTGTGGCAATAAATGGCGGTTAAATAAAATTAAGTGTATGTTGTGAATATATTTTGTAGATACCTATTTAAATAGTTTATATGTTCCAATTATTAATAAACCTCCGAAAATGAGATTTACCACTACACAGCACTGTTGTTGTATTCGTAATGGTAGAAATCCATAGACTTGTAGAGGAATGCAAAATTGCATAGATACTCCCGTAACCTCTATTGAAAAAGACAAAGCCTACCATCACACGCGTATCATAATGCTGTTTAAATTGTGCGGATAACGTTGATTTGATTTTGATTTTGTGTGATTCCGTCTTTTTAGCTCTGTTATGGCAGCATAAATGTTGGAAGAATAGTACAAATAAAAACAATTCTTCAAGTTGTAAAATCATTTACTCGTGTCTATAATAGATCTTGATCTTCATTTAAATTACGAATATTGAATAATTATATCTTATTTTTACTTAAAGCATTAATTCTAGTGGATGTGTTCAGTCTTATGGTTAACTATTACATTGTCGATAATTATGATAACTGATCGACATCCTACCGAGTATCTCGTACAGATCCATCGCACTTTGGCGCCCTTACAACTATTGACCTTATTGTACCGATAGGGACCATAAATGATAACATCGTTACCGCTCCTAGTCCTGCTAAAAACCGGCACGAAATCTGTAATAAAATAAAACCTTAATGTTGAATTTGGAATTTATCTTCTTAGAGTTGTCAGCTAGGAAACACCAGTCTCGTCTAGTTTAAACTGACAAACATTTTACGTGTATAAGTGTTTTTAAAAACTTATTTACAAAATAAATATAATTTATCGTTTATTTTGCTTAGAATAATAAAAGAGTTAAATTGGTACTACAATCTATGTATTTTATTTTGGCGTGAAATAAAATTAAGTGTATTTATGTTTTGAATGTATTTGTACCAGGAATACTCTGCATAGAAAGTACCGAAACCTCAATAGAATTGAAAAATGATATTCTTCCCACCAGACGGGTACTTCAAGTCATTTTTCGCTCTTTTATGGTAGCATAAATATTGGAAAAAAAAGTCAAAATAAAAATCTTTCATTAAATTATAAATTCATTTACTCGTATCTACAAATGATCTTGAAATACGGAATTAATAGCTCACTTGCTACGTGAATTAGACAATTCAAATAAGGAGTATTGGAGTTTGACCCTTAATATATTGTTTAAAGAATTTATCCTAGTGGCTATGTTCAGTCTTATGGTCAATTATTACATTGTCGAACGTAATGATAACAGATCGACATCCTACTGGGTATCTCGTACAGGTCCATCGCACTTTGGCGCCCTTACAACTATTGACCCGATTATACCGATAGGGACCATAGATGATAACATCGTTACCGCTCCTCGTCCTGCTAAAAACTGGCACGAAATCTGAAATAAAACAAAATTATTTTGTTTAATTTGTACTTTAGTTTGATCACAGTTGTAACAAAAAAAAACCGTGATTTTTTCACTGCTGAATTTGTGACGCAGCCAATTACCATTTACGAATACAGAATGACATCGTACACTTTATTATGTCAACTAAGTAGGTGTGACAGAAGATATCTACAGTCTACAGTAATATAATAAAGAGGTAAAGTTTGTTTTTATGTTTTTTTTTTATTTGTAGGAGGTAATGTCTGGGAGTGCTGGTCCGATTGCTAAAATGTTTCACCAATAGAAAGCTGCTTTCTTCTTAAGTGACATAGGCTATATATTGTGTACGCGGGTGAAGCTGCGAGCAAAAGCTAGTAATAAATAAATTAATAGCTAAATTATAAAATAGGTATTTGAACATTTAATTATGGCAACAAGCGAGAAAATTTATGAAAAAAATCTTTAAGTCCAGTTAATAGTCGCGAAATCCAGTTAATAGGTTAATTAAACGTTAATGATGGCTTGGAGAATTCATGGATGGAGAATTCATGAGAGGGAGTGTGTAAGAGAGTAAGGGAGAGGGTTACTACTTGTTCCATAGTGAAAACAAATTTTACAAACGTCTTGAAAGTCGAATCGACGTAAACCACCACATAGAAAAAACTTGAGCTAGTCTTGATATATTCTTGATATGTCTTGATATAATGTATGGTTTAGAAAAAGAGTCTGAACAAAGAAAAACCCATTTCATAAAGTTAAAAAAAAAAAATTACAATTTACGAACAAATTTTATTACGAAATTAAACATGATACTTAAAAGTAAGAAATATTGAACAAATAAGTAGGTAACCGAGAAATGAAAAGAGATAGGAACAAATAGAGAGAGTGAGCTCTCTATTTGTTGTTATTTGGCTGAGTGGTAACGGCCCCGATTTAAGAGTTATATAGGTTGCGGGTTCAAACCCAACTACCCAACCAGGCGCATTACTTTGTGTAATTTATTTCATCACCACTGCTTTCAAAACGATATAGTAACGATAAAATAAAACATCGTGAGAAAATCAGCATGTCCTAGAACCAAAAATTCATAGACATGTTACATTCACCGATCCGCACTGAGCCCGCGTGGTGGACTGCGGCGTGTTCCATCTCACAGAGAGGAAGCTTGAGTCCCAGCAGTGTGAACATTAAAAGGCTGATTATACCTATATATTGCTTATGCTAATCAATTGAATTTCTATTGTTTTAATCCTAGTGGTTATGTTCATACTTATGGTTAACAATCTCATTGTCTATGGTGACGATTGAAGATCGGCATCCATTAGCGATTCGAGTGCAGGTCCATCGTATTTTGGGCCCTTTACATGATTTTACCCGATTATATCGATAGGGACCACAGTTGATCACAAAGTTGCCACTTTTTGTTGTGCTAAAAACTGGCTGCATGTCTGTAATAAAACATGAGAGTATTATACAAATTGGCAAAGCAAACTTTGAATTAAAAACTTAATTGTGAGTCAAATGAAAACCTATTTTTTTTTATTGATAGGCTTGCGTTTGACCACCATCACACCTGATGGTAAGAGATGATGTCATCGAAGATGGAGCACGCTTGCCTAGAAGTAAACTATTCACTCGTGACTTAAAGACCCCTAAGTTGTAGCTATCAGGAAACCCAGGCTCCGGCAGGGAATTCCACTCCTTGGCTGTGCGCACAATAAATGTGTTTCCTGTTCTCAAAACGCTTTGTGCTTGTGGGTGGAATTTAACCGGTTTAAGTCGATAGATAAACGATCATAAACCCCACCATCAAGCCTAACCATTATAACTCATTTTATTTACCATTTTGGAATAAAATAAAACAAACAGCTTTTTTTTTCCGATGGGGAAAATCATCTTATGACAAAACCCGCTCTTGAGCGGGAGATAGTGTCAGACTCTTACTGACTAAAAACCCCATCCCGTTCCTTCTAGCCTTCATACCGGGGCACGAGCTCCCTTTCGGTCAACCCTGTCCCCAGTAGGCTTCGGCCCAGCTGGGCCCCTCCTGCTGGTGACAACTTCTTGAGGCGCGCGGGAACAGTGCGCGCCGTCGACGTCTTGGACTCGGTCCATTACCGGACGATCGGACAGCGAGCTACCCATGGCTCGCCGTCCGCGAGCCCCCGTCTACGGTGGCCGGAAGTCGGGATCGGAATCCCAACGGCGGCGGCGAGGGCGCCTTTGCCTGATGCGGTCGGCCTCTTCCTTTGCTAGCATCACTGTTTCGCAGAAGGAGGCGACCGCCTGCCACTCCTCCTCGCTCCGGATCATGGCCTCAACCAAGGCCCGGCGCGAGAGGTCTCCGCCGCCGATCGCCCCCACGAGGGCACGGCGTTGCTCCGCCCAAGCAGGTCACACCTCTACTGTGTGCTCCACCGTGTCCTCCGGGCGTTCCGCACAGTGGTGGCACCCGGGCGTCTCTTCCGCTCGAATCCGATGCAGGAACCTCCCGAACTTGCCATGTCCGGTGAGGACCTGCGTCATGCGGAAGGTATGGACGCCGTGAGGACTTTCCAGCCACGCCTCAAAGAGGGGACTTACCGCCATAATTGTGGCGTGCCCAGCACTGGGTTGCGATAGTCGCTGACGCCATTTCACCGTGAGATCCCGCCGGAGCTCTGTCTGCCATACCTCGACCTGTCGCGGTAGTGGACTTTCACCCCGGCGTTGCATCTCCACGCGCTTATCGTGCATGTGTGCAAGGACTGTTGCCTCCAGATCCCACGGTGGTAGGCCAGCCAGAAGGCACGCCGCTTCGCAGGAGATCGTGCGGTAACCCCGCACCATCCGTATTGCCATGACCCTCTGGCAGGCGTTCAGTATGGCCGCCGGTCGCCTCTTCAGCGACGGCGCCCACACCGGCGCCCCGTAGAGGGCCATGGTCCGAACGATCCCCGCGTAGAGCCTCCGGCAGGAGGCGTCTGGACCCCCAAGGTTGGGCAAGAGCCGCTTGAGAGCAGCCCCGGCCCGGTTGAGTTTGGGACCCAAACGTCG
Source organism: Mythimna lalbum (assembly GCA_949319445.1). Classification (NCBI taxonomy): domain Eukaryota; kingdom Metazoa; phylum Arthropoda; class Insecta; order Lepidoptera; family Noctuidae; genus Mythimna; species Mythimna lalbum. The sequence goes on along the minus strand of OX439356.1, from coordinate 17,645,508 downwards.
GAAGTGTTCTCCGAAATTCCACCGGCTGTCGAGGACGAGTCCCAGGTACTTCATTCAAAACAAACAGCTGTTATTTTAAATCGTTTATGTTGTACAATAAATTTAAAAATTGTCATTTTAACTGTATGTAATTTAGGTTTTTGCATAGTACAGTCAACAAAGGAGATAAGTAATTGAGGGCGTCAGACATAGTTGAAAGTTTTAACATACCATTATGTAAAACTTCAACTATTTAATTAACTTCAACTTTTGAGCCCCGTGAGCATTGTTAATTGGACCTGTAATCTCGAAATGCGATTCGTAATAAGCTGGAGTTTATCGGGCGACGACGGGTATAAACACTCGTTAGAAATCAAATTACTTAAAGTTAGCACTTCATTTAGTTATAATCATACTTTTAGTTCTCATAAAATAATCACTGTGGATAAATCACCACCACAACATATATAGGTACAGAAGTCAATCTCCATACAAAGCGCACTCGAGCAACGCACAAATAGACACCGCTCACGGACATGATATCTCGGTAGCATCTCGTCCCACTCATCGAACAGTTCCGGCTCAAATGCTTATTAGTGTGCGTCCACCGAGCGTAGGTATAAAAAGTGAAGTACATACATGAGTTTGTCTTCTGTACCTTTGTATTTTGTGTCACCACACAATAATCATTACTACAAAATAGGCAACACAATAAGACACTCCACTGAACGCGTAATGTATACATCCTCGCCCTCCCCGCTAACTGTCCTATCTCACAAACTGGCGTATCTGCACTGATATTACCAACGTGTTCACAACATTATTTGGAATAAGTTCTTTCTAATCGTCGTATCTGTATCGTTTACTGTTTAGAAGATAATCACGTATTTTGTTTTGCGTAAGTACAAAACGGGGGAAAAAATATCCTCATTACCTTCGTACCTTAGGACTTTAGGGCCACTACTAACTTAAAAAAAATAAGTAGCAATATACACGTAGGGACAGATGGGTCAGATACGCCAGTTCGTGAGATAGGACAGTTAGCGGGGAGGGCGACGATGTGTTTCCGACCGTAGCTCAGTTAATACTGCGCCAGTGCCTCCGCCGTCGACCTACAAGCATCGCACCAGCACCCTGTATTACGTCAGTGTATCGTGGCCAGCCACGTGCCACACGTCACTGTAAACATTATGTTTTTGACATCCTTTGAAAACTAAACGTGAAGCACCGTCGTATGAATGAATCATAATTAAATTAGTAAATAAACAATTCCTTAATAAAGTTAACATTTATTCATTCATATTGGTTTCCATGTAGAAGACTTCAATTATATCCGACAACAATAGTCGATTGGGTCAGACAAGAAATTTAATTTAAAAAAAAATGAACATTGACAAGCTAATAGAATAGAATAAACTTTATTATAAACCAAAAAAGTAACACCACTTATAAGTACATAAACTTAAATCGCTGGGTCTAAGAAGTAAATAAAGAGTAAAAATGAAAAACCAAATCATAAAGAAAACATAAATTTATTTACTCACAACCTATATACAAGCAAACCTGATTTAACACAACAATTATTAATTATCACCAACAATGAATGCAATCAATAGAAGTATTTAATTTCTTCCTTTTTTTTTAAACAAGTTGCCACACACTAGGCTAAAATAATATAATAATAATAAATACTTACGAAGCCAACGACAGAGCTGTTCAGGTGGCTAAATATTAGTCAGACAAAATATGAGTCACATCGACACGAGAAGAAGAAGAAGAAGACTAGGAAATACTCCAGTATCGTGGATACGTTCACAAAGATGAAAACTCACATACACGTAACACTCAAATTTGAAACAACTATATTGTACATCTGTAGGACATTAAGGGCATACAAATTTTATTTCCATATGGGAATAAAACCCGCGACACCCAACACAGCAGTAACAACTGCACCAATAGTGCCTTCATAGCATAGCATAGCATAATCAGCCTTTTAATATTCCCGCTGCTGGGACTCAGGCCTCCTCTAAGAGAGAGCACAGGCCGTAATCCACCATGCAAGCACAGTGCGGGTTAGTGAATGTTACATGTCTTCAAACTTTTGGTTCTAGGACATGCCGGTTTCCTCACAATGTTTTCCTTTTGAGAGCAGTCGTGATGAAATAAAGTACACAAAATAATGCGCCGGGCAAAGTTTGAACCCGCGACCTAAAACTCGTAAGTCAGGGCTGCTACCACTCGGCCACTGCTCTCGATTATGTTATTATCATCATTTACGATGCCTTAAAAAAAGCTTTAAACAATCAATCCTAATGGTTATGTTCAATTTTATGGTTAAAAATAACATTATCAATAGTGACGATTACGGACTTGCATCCCGATGCAATACGGGTACAGGTCCAACGCACTTTGGGCCCTTTACAAGTACTAACACGGTTATACCGGTAAGGACCAAAGATGATCACAGGCTTGCCACACCTTGATGTACTAAATACAGGATCTGAATCTGTAAAACATAAGTATTTTATTATTTTAATAGTTTTTTAAGTTATCCTCAAACAATAATTATATCAAGAGCAAATAAGCTCGTAAACTAGTACATCAGAGATTGCATCACTGCTTACCATCAGGTGAGATCGCAGTCAAAAACTAGTTTATAAATTCAATTTAAAAAAAAAACAGTATATCATAAAAGTATTTATTTGTTTTCGTAAGTTAGTTTCGGAAATTGGCAGTTACCAGTGCGCAATCAATTCCTTAAAGCACGTATCGTGAAAGCCATGAGCAAAAAGTTCTGCAGGATTGTTAGAAAGTATCACTGTGACCCTGGAACTCAAAGAGCAACTCAAGAGACATGGGTGGGTTTTAATCAGTAAAAGCCAAAGAGTTAATAAAAATAACCAAAGAGTTAATAAAAATAAAAACCATTTAATTTATAAAATCACCTATTTCCAAATATCCTACTCGTACAAGCCTAACTTAAAATACTGCATTTATAACTAAGCTACCACAAAAGTATACATTCAAAAAGTAAAAGTATGCCAATTTTAATTCTAAAGTATAAAATAGTAGTAGGAGTATTTTTATTCTGGAGTAGATAAATGAGTGTAGTATTTAAAGCACAATCTTTAACAACATATTTTTTAGTTTATGCGAAACCTGAATATAATTTTCAGTTCAGAATCAGAAACTGAATGGATTACAGTAGTTTTTACACCATGTTATATTTTTACTCAAAAATATTTAAAAAGGTTACAAGCTGGCCACCATCGACACTAAGTACAATACAGATCACGGCAGATCATAGCGGGTATTACCGCCAACAAACAGCTGGGTGCAAGCGCAAAACCTTCAGTCGCCTGGATGGCCCGGCGACTATGTATTTTTATAACTTTGTGATTTTTATGATACAGTTATGAAATTTTGTACATAGATTCTTTACATAAAAATACTAGACACGTATTTCGGGTTTCGCATAACTAAAACTAATGTTATAAAAAATCTCTCCCTAGTGATTATGTTCAGTTTTATGACTTACAATGACACTGTCAACAGTGACTATAGTAGATCTGCATCCCAATGAGACTCGAGTGCATGTCCAGCGCTTTTTGGTCCCTTTACAAGCATTAACCCTATTATATCGATAGGGCCCGAAGATGATCACCGGGTTACCGCACCTTGATGTACTAAACACGGGATGTGTACCTGTAAACCACAAAAATATTTTATAATTTCTTCTTTACTTTGTATCATCTGTTATTTATAAACAATTCCAATAAGAATAAGCATAGGCTGCAAAGCTCCACCATTGCTAAATTTGAAAACCAATTAAAGACTTCAATTTAAATGGGTTTAAATAAAGTTCTTTTTTAAAAGACTTATTGTTCAAGACAAATTTAATATAATTTAAACTACTATCAAACAACACTATCGACTATTTGAACGATACTTTGACATTCTAATTGAATTGTAATGTTAAAAAACTTTGATATCTCTCTAATTAATTTGACATGAAAAAATACTTTGAATATAATCTACATAATATTTTATTTTAGATGACAAGCCACTAATTATTTATCTATTTTTTTTTTATTCGTGCTAACCTAATATTATTGCTTTTATAATGAATTTTATGTACCAAACCTTTGTACGCCCCACGTGTCAAAATATGATGAGACCATTAATTTAATTGAAGACCATAATAATGTACAAATAAATAAATAATTTAAAACAGTAATAAATAAAATTATTTACAAGTAAAGATCTAAAACCATAGTGTGTTTTAAAGTCAATGGTTATGTTTATTGTTATGAGTAATAATGACTTCCTTATAAGTAACGATAGTAGATCTGCACCTCGATGAGTATCGCGTACAGGTCCATCGTGTTTTGGGCCCTGTATAGGCATTAGTAACCCGATTATACCGATAGGGACCATAGATGATCACAGGGTTACCACTTTTAGTTCTAATAAAAACTGGTTGGAAATCTGTAACAACATTTTTTTATAATTTTGCATTTGGAATTTATTGTCACTTCAAACTACGCTTTACTTGTTAACTAGCTAAGATGCTATAAGCCGTGTACTGTTGAAAGTGTTACCGTGGTCTTGGCCTGAAAAAAAGCTATTGAAGGAACACCGTTGTGTTTTAATCAGTAAAACTCTGATACTCCTCGCTCCACCCAGAACCGGCGGACTTTTTGATGATTTCTCTCACATGAAATAAAATTATTGTTATGAAAAGCAGAGGAAAAAAATACGCTAGATACAAAAATAAGTTATTTTAATCTATAAATATAATCCACAGGTACTTTATTACAATTATACCTACATAAACAAACTAAGGTATAATTATACATATGTTCGTGTTCGTGTGTACATTGTAGATGTTGAAACCTTAAGCTATGGTTATACTTTTATACTTATGTCCAAAAACCAAATCAGCTAACTATTATTTCTTTATACTAATTAATTAATTCTAATAAAAACTAGCTAACTACAACGGTGGTATCTTTCAAGAGCTACGGCTATAGTTTACTATACTTACTATTACCTATAAAGCTGTAGAATATATTTATTTGAATGCGCTTGAAAAAAGAAATCCATTCCGGTTATTAAAAGTTCCTCTGATTACGTAGGAAATACTAATAAACGGAACGGATATATATTTTTTGGGTGGGATAAATGGATAGCTGATGTGAAGTCTATAATAACATCACGTTATATTCGTTCATTGAGTGATTTTGTCTTTAAAAATTTAAAGACCTATATATACGACGACGAAACAACGAACATGAAACGAATATGTATATACTACGTAAATATCAGTTAAGAATAGCTAGATTAATTAAATAATAACATTACAGGTTTAAATCTAATAGCAACTGGATCGGTAGACGCTAAGTTGGAAGTCCTTCCACATGATGAACCAATGATCTGATCAGGGCCGCGAGAGTCTGCTCAATGCTTGTCATAGACTATCCAGTCTATGACAAAAACTATTGAGGAAACTTGCTAGATCATGAATTATACAATGATGTTACACTTGTCTGTGGTACCTATTGAGTACCTTCTTCCCATAATAAAAAGTGATCGCAGCTACAGTTAACTAATAACTCCGTAACTCCGTTGTTATTACTATAGAGTAATAACAACGGAGTTAAGATGAAACGCGTTAAGAGCTCATGGTGCTGCTGGATGCTGCTGAACACTGCTATCCAGCAGCACCATGAGCTTTTAACGCAATCCATCTTAAATAAACTGAACTGTTAAAAGCATGGAGCTATATCAAATCTACAACCCCATCCCTCTGTCTCGCTTGTACATCGATGCCGGCGATGTCGTGCTAAGTCCCCAGATGTCTTTCGGTTGTAAAGATGATGATGAATACCACCATTACTGCCACTTCCTCCTTCACTCCCCCCACTTTTACCTTTTGTCACTTTTTTCTTGCTACTTGCTACTTTTCTTCTTCTTCTTCTTTGCTTTTTTTGTTTGCTTTTCTGCTGCTACTTATTCTTGCTTTAATGATTGTGATCAACCTTGTGGTGAACTATGACACTGTCGATAGTTATGATGGTAGATCGGCATCCCAACGGGTATCTGGTGCAGGTCCACCGAATTTTGGGCCCTTTGTAACGACTTGACTTATTGTACCGATACGGGCCATAGTTGATCACAGGGTTACCATTCTTTGTTGTACCAAAAATAGGTACTGAAAAGAAAAAAATGATTGTAAGTTTTTTTTAAATGAAAAATGTGGAAGAGACAAACAAACGACACAACGACTATTTTATACAGATGTGACAATAGATTGAAAAAAGTAATACGTAAAAGCACTAAAAATATGCCTGTTGGTGTTACAGGGCTACATCTGTTTACCTCACACTATGCACAATCTTGTAAATATTATTTTTTTTTATGTTGGAAATCATCCAATGACTTCTTCCACTGTAGGATGAGTCGAAGCGTGTCAAACTTACTGACTAAAGCTCACCTGTTTTCTTCAGTTTTGCCCTTTGAGTCCCTGGACCACGGTATGCCTTTCAAAAGTTCCCCGTGGCCCTGCTGGGCCCCTATATACGGTTTTGCTGACATTTCTTTGAGGCACTATGCACCATCGAGTACTCCAGCTTAGTTTTTACCGGATGGCCGGACAGCAAGCTACCCATTGCTCGTCGTCCGGAATGGAATTGTATATAAAATGCATTTTTGCACTTTGTTTAATATGATTTTGTGTAAAACGAGAATGTACACCGACAAACTGCTATGCAGCTTGACAGATGTAAAGACTTGCAAAAAAAAGAAATAACTTATCTTAAAATAATATTGATACATTTATTTATTTAACAAAACCTCAAGCATCACAGAATAATTTACAGTTAACAAAATAGGTAAATAGCCAGAGTTACTTATATCCTTTGTCGACTGTACTTAGGCGGACTTAATACATATATATACTATGTACATTTATTTTGCACGATTTATACAGGGTTATTTGTAAAACACTGGCAACCACTCTGAAATGTTACTTTAAAAAAATTATCATATTTTAAATTCTAGAGATTTTCATACAAAAATAAAAATGTATAAATTGAACATTCTAAATATTACCAAATCTATGCGATGCAAGCGATAGTACAATAGCGGAGCAGAGGTGGTCGGGTGACGGAGACTGTTTGATGCGCTTGCGTCGCATCATACAGACATAGATAGATTTAGCAAAATACAGAGTTTAAATGTGTTAGACAGAACAAAAACCGAAATAAAGACAAAGCTGTCTTGAATCGACATGTATCGTGATCCTTTACATGATCTAGTAATGAAAAGCATTTCATTGTTTGTTTTTCGGGTACCTACGCACAGATACTAAGAAAAGGTCAATGTACTTTATTCCACTGTTATCTGGCGTCTTCTATAGCAACATTATCTTAGTGATTATGGTCTGTCTTATGCACAATCTTATGACCAACAGTGGAGAGTGAAGCCCGGCAGCCCAACGAGTATCGCGTACACTTCCACTTGAGTTTGCTTTGGTTGTCTAGTCCCGTGTACTTGTACGCCTGGTTGTACCGATAGCATCCTAGGTTTACCACCGGATTCCCTTTGGTGGTGGTGCCGAAAATAAGTTCTGGACAAGAAATAAAAAATATTAGAAAAATAATTTTATTTATAGGTATTTATTCATGTATATGACAATTCTGTGAACAAGTAAGGGATATATTTAATTATTTGATGGCGGTTATCCGTGATAGAATGTTACTTTTCTATGTTTTCTTCCCAAACTAAGAGTTATGTCATGGGTGCGTTCTTCTTCTTCTTAGCGTATCGATGGCAAAACCAGTCAGATTCCCTGCCCAGTCCAGTATTCGGCCACGGCAATGCCGTCCGCTGATGCTGGCATTAGGTCCTTACGTGAGCAGGTAATCGGGCGGAAGGTGGGACATCGTCTGCGGAGTGACGCCGCACAAACGCTGAAGATCGGAACCATCCGAGAATCCTCACCTGTGAAGATTGCTGCGCCCAACCTGGGTGCGATCAAAAACATGTAAACTCAGAGCCACTAGACACCCAGATCCGGAACAATTACCGCGATCACCCGGACTTTGAAATCGAACACATATCGGAAATCTTGCTCGCGACACTCAGTGAATTGCTCAACCACTGCACTAACCGTGTATGACTGTATCTTGGTCTTAGTCATCAGGTGCAAATACCTCCATGTTTTTGATTGTTTTAGCATAGGCATAATAATTCATATCACCATTTCAGCCGAAAGACGTCCACTGTTGAACATTGGTCTCCCATAAGGGTCGCCACAACGACCTGTCCTGTGCGTGTCACATCTATCGCATTCCTTCGATCCTCACCAAATCATCGATCCACCTTGTAGAAGCCTTCCAAGGGCGGCAACGGTGTAATAATTATATAAATAGCAGGAAATAAAACTAAATAGGAGTATAAAAAAATATTTTATTCCAAAATTCACACACAATACTTTCTGCAGTGGCAGTAAAAAGCTCATTTGGGGCGACAGTGACATAACTCCTAATGAGCAAAATGACATGCATCATAATTTCCTAATCATACAACTTAACGATTTTAAGTACCACGAAAATAAAAGCTGAGATCGTGCAAAAAAAAATAGGCGGTGCATACAGTCGAATAAAATTATAATAATTATGTATTCATCTCATCTTCAAGACTATGTCCAGTGTTGGACATAGTCTTCCCATAAGTGTCGCCACAACTAACGGTCCCATCAATCGGATTCCAACGGGCCTTACCAGGTCATCGGTCCACCTTGTGGGAGGCCTTCCAACGCTGCGCACAACCTAATAACACAAAAGAGAGATAGGTACAGAAGTCAATCTACATACTACTTGCACTCGAACAACGCACACATAGATACCACTTACAGACACAATATCTCAGACCGTTTGAGACCAGTGCGAGCGCTAATGCCATCCGCTTGAGATAACAAAAAAAGTTATGACAACTATTCAGTAGAAGGTTGTTTTTTACTTCCCTAGTGCGACCGCTGAGCGTAAGTATGAAAAGTTAAGTACATACATTAGATTGACTTCTGTACTATCTGTTTTGTGGTTGAACTAAACATATCATCGCGAAATGTTCAAAAATGATTATGTGCGGACATGCTACGTTCTATAACAACGTTGTTGAATGTGAGTATACTTGATCGACAACCACTGTTGTGTTTCGTACAGTACCACCGCGTTCTAGGGCCTGTAGCGCGATTTTTTTTTCTGTTATACCGGTATGGTCCTATGAAGATCACTGGATTCCCAGCCTTGGTCGTGCCGAACATTGGCTCTGAAACAAAATTCTAGTGTCAGTCTTCTGAGTACAGTCATTTTACCCCAACGGTTATATACGGCAATGTCTAACAATATTAAAGCTAGAACTACACTGAGCACACGTGTGGCACACTCGCCGATCTGGTCACGTCGGTCACCATACATTTTATATGGAAACTAGGCTTGTAGAGCTATACTTGATCTATGCCACGCGACGTCGTTCTATGAACAAATTAAGCGCATCACAGGTGTGCGTCGGTCTAATGCAGTTCCAGCTTTAATCTGTCCTTGTGCTTATTACTAGGTACTATAATAGGAAGCTTAACGAAACGTATACTTATGTGCAGTACCTAATGTACCAACATAATGTATCAGAGTAGAAACCCTTTCCAGAGACCCTATTTTCTGGACGATGAGTAGGTAACGAGCAATAAAAAAACTATTCCAGACTGCGTAAGTGATTTATTATGACGTAGGCTTTATATTAATTTTACAACGAGACAACCGTAAGACAGTTTCTTGAGTAGTTTTGCCTAATTGGCTGCCGATAGAGAAAAGAGGACGCAGTAGCCACTTTTGCCTACTCGGCTCGCGCTAACTTAGTCCCAGACTCAGTCTAGCGGTCTTACGTTCAGTAGTTAACTACTAGACGTCAGCGGTTAGCTTCCGTACTATTGACTTCACCGACATACATAATAGTAAAAAGTCGCTTTCGTGTTCGCCTTCTGTTTACCCGCCAAATCCTCGAAAACCATGTAACTGAATTTCAAACAGTTTTCACTAATAACAAGCTTTTAATGTTTTTTTTTTTTTTCATAGCAAGCTTTTATAGCTCGGTATACCTATATAATTAATACTCGTCAAGACGAATCATACGAGCCCAAACTCGATGGGGTTGTATCGTTTATCTACCAAGTTCCTATAGCCACGTTCCGGTTCCATCATCAGATCAGTTCCATGTCATAATAATTTTGCATTATCAACTGATTTACACGTGCATGCAAAATTTCAGCTCACTCGGTAACCGGGAAGTGGGTCAAATTTAATTTACAAGATTTGATTACAGACAAACATCGGGACAGGTGAAACTCAATAAAAGCTTGTAAAAGACCGATGAACGAAGCCGGTTATAAAAATGTTCACCCGTGGGGATCGGAGGCGGGTTCCTAATAAATAACATGACTGATAAGCTTTAGCCAGCCGCTTCTCCCTCGTAAATCTAAGTTTCACCATACAAACTTTAGACCCCCGTTTCATCCTATTAGGGGGAGAATTTTGAAACGTGTTTCGAGTTTAGCATATAGTTACTAAAAATAATGTTGAGGATTTAGAAAAATAAAATACAATGGCACTAATCGTACATATTTTAATGGGTATGCTCTGGCTTGTGGCTGATAACAACATTATCGTAAGTGACTATACTGGACCGGCATCCGCTGGGGTACTTGTTACAATACCACCTCACTTTAGACCCTTTGCAGTTATTCGTACGGTTGTACCGGTATGATCCCAGGTATATCACAGGATTCCCGTGCATGGTCTTGCCAAAAATTGGCATAACATCTGAAAAAAAAATTGATGTCAGTTTGGTGACTTGGTGGGAACAGTTGTATAAGGAAACAGACATAATCAAAATGGCAGAAATAGATAATAATATAGCTAAAGCACTGAAAAATTAAGCTGACGCTAAAACGTCTTTTTGTGTATCGTATGCCGCATATATCATATACTTAGTTGACTATACGTGACGACTTGTAATTGGCTTGCTGTCGTCTATGTTAGTATTAAATTTTTGCTTGTTTAAGCTGTAAGTCCTCCAAGATTTATTTATTTATTTATTTAATGCTTTATGCAAACAAAAGTACAGAGGCGGACTTAATGCCTTAGGCATTTTCTGCCAGTCAACCTTTAGGTGAAGCATGTTTTATATGATGCGCGCACAGCTAAAAACTTAATAAATAAATAAATAATCAAATACCGAACAACGTGACCTGTGACGTGACGTATTTATGTATCTATTAATAATAATAATAATGTTTTATGAATCCCCAAACGAACGCCGGCGTTCGTGCACCTATTGTCTTACTGTTGTGTCTCTAATTACCACGATTGAAAGGTTAATAATGGTTTTGTCACACCAATGACAGCCCCATTTCTTGTCCAGGCAATTACTGTCCATTCGAGTTTGCCTGGAAGAGATCGCGGAATGCGATAAGGCCGCCCATTGTATGAGTGTGTTTTAGTTTCCTTTTGTATGTGTAATGGTGTACAATGAAAAATATATTAATAAATATCACAAAAATGCAAAAAAAAAAACAAACAAGCAAAAATCGTTTATTTTTTTTTAGACCATAGAATGCGGACCATGTGCTACACTAGATTTAGATGGACCGCCTCCAGCAATGCCCCTGATAGTTAAAAAGACGTATCGTAAAAAAAAATGAATGAAACGGGAAATCGGGCCTTTTTTCCTTGTGTTAAAACCGCACTGGAGAAAGTTAACAAAATATAAAAAAAGGCAAATGCGCCTTTTGTTCCTGATTCCGGCAATGTATATAACTCAAATCTGGAAAAAATGTTAGATGCGTCTTTTTTACTAACCGGAGGCAGAGCGTGATTGTCATACTATGGTAAAATAAAGAAAACCTTCCTTTTAAAAAAACTTATTTATTTACACTATAAATATCCAATAAGTCTTAACTATAACTAAAAATAATGGCACATGACAATGCTTATCTTTTGTCCAACGTCTTGAGATTCCCTTTCTGTCTCTGTTTTATCATTGGTGAGCACTCGAATCACACGATCCGATCCGATCACGCGGTGTTCTAAATTCAGTCTTATGATTTTTTTAAATAATAATTATTCTTCCATATTTAAATTATATTTAGCTATCATTTTTATAATTAACTACCTGCTCCCAGCGGCTTCACCCGCGTGAAAACAGAAAATCATCCCAAGGAACATATTACCGGGATAAAAAGTATCCTATGCGCTATTCCAGGACATGGTCTACCTGTGTATCTAGTTTCATGGAAATCCGTGCAGTCGTTCAAGCGTGAAGAAGTAACAAACATACATACACAAACTTCGGCCTTTATAACATTATAAAGTGCGATACATTAAAAATAAAATGGATTCTTCTCCATAAAGCCCGAACGCTGACGGTGACAAAACACCATTTTCTCAGATCATGAACGTTTTAATTCATGAATCCCCAAGCGACCACCGGTGGCCGCGCATCTATTGTCTTACTATTGTGTCTCTAATTGACGGTATCTGAAGGGTTAAAATACCCTCATTGCAAAATGTGGGTTATTCTAAAACGTTCACCAGGTGGCAGCACTGAGGCGTCAAGTCCAGGCTCCTGTTAGGAAACGTTTAAATGTGCAATTTAGCAATTGACCGTCATTTTGACCATTCAAATTGATCTATTTGAAATGGACGTTTCTGATTTGTGTGGTGAGATTTCCCTGAATACCCTCATTCAATGATTATGTACGGACTTATGATTAATTATGATATTATCAAAAGTATAGATACTCGCTCGACATCCTTGAGTGTGCCTGGTGCAGTACCAGCGAACCTTTTGCCCTTTACACTCGATTACCCGGTTATACCTGTAAGGTCCTATAATGATGACAGGGTTCCCAAACTTGGTCGTACTGAAGACTGGTTCTATACCTGAAACAACGAATGTCTCAACATAACATTGAAAAGAAAGAAAATGATGTTTCCACTATCGGGACTTAGGCCTCCTCTCTAGGAGAGGGAATGGGCCGTAATCCACCATGCAAGCTCGGTGCGGGTTGGTTGATGTCACATGTCTTTGAATACTTTGTTCTAGGACAAGCCGGTTTCCTCACGTTGTTTTCCTTCACCGTTTAAAGAGCAGGCTGGGTTTAAACACGCGACCTACAAGTCATAAGTCGGGGCCGTTACCTCTCAGCCACCATTGCTCTCACGAAGAACATGAAAGTGCTGGGTGGTAGAAAATATACAACCTTAGTTTTTGAAACACCTGTCAAGTGCACCCGGCTCGAGTTTCCTTTCGGATAACCCTGGCCCCAGTAGGCTTCGACCCAGCTGGGCCCCTCCTGTTGCTGACAACTCTTTGAGGCGCGCGGAAACAGTGCGCGGCGTCGACGTCTTGGGCTCGGTCCAGACAGTTATTAGACGGTCAAACAGCGAGCTCGCGGTGATCAGAAATCGGGATCGGAATCCCGGCGACGGCGGCGAGGGCGCCGTTGCCTGATGCGGTCGGCCTCCTCCTTTGCTAGCATTACTGCTTCGCAGAAGGAGGCGACCACCTGCCATTCCTCCTCGCTCCGGACCATGGCCTCGACCAAAGCCCGGCCGCGAGAGGTCTTCGCCGCCGAACCCGCTGTGACTTGTCGTGACCTATATTTTACTTAGTGTCGGTGGTGTCCAATTTGTGAATTTCATTATTCAGTAAGTGATTCTGAACAAACTATATTCACGAGATCAACGAGTTAACGAGTTGGTAGTGTTAGTGTTGCGACTACCGGAAAGTGTGTGTTAATACGCACCTAATCCCGATTATTTTCGAAATTAAGAGTCAAATAAAATACTAAAAAATTAAATTATAAACGCATTTAACAATGCTAAGTTTTATTAAGAAAAAACAGTGGATATTTTAATAGACAGTTACAAAATAAACGCTTTTCTGAATACATGCAAGTTTGTTTTAAATAAAATCAATTTTAAGAAAGCACCCATCACAACTCTACTTTAATAAACTTATAAATAAATTTGAAGTGTCTGTTTATAATATCAAAATAAAATTTCATGTTCTAAATGCACATAAAAAGTAAGATAACAATGACAAAACTGCAATTGTTATAATTTTTGTCTGTTTTTGCCGCCTAATTTGATTGAAGATCACCTAAGGATCTTGAAATTATCAGCTAAGGAGAGGAATTCTCTGCCTGAGTCTATGTTTCTTTAAGTCAAGAGTGAATAGGTCACTTTTAGGCAAGCGTGCTTCATTGTCGGCCACGTCATCGTTTATGGTACCTACTATAGTGGCCCCTATCAATAGATAATAATAAAAAAAGCTGTGATGAAACAATGTGATGTTTTACAAGTATTAAGAGTGGAAAAGGCGCGGGTTACTCAACTCGGGACGCGCGCGGGCAACTCTCGCAGTGGCTACAGTTAGAGCGCGAGCGGCAAACGAAAACCCTGTTCCTGAACCCGCACTGCGCTGCCAGTGTAGCCAAGAAACACGCGCGCGTTCCCACACCCGTGCCGCTCATCGTACCGCGCTGCCAGTATGGCCGAGCGAGGCCACCGAGACTAACTCTCCCCGCACACGGGCCTCAAAAAAACGCTACAAGCGGCCACAAAAAAAAAAAACTAGAAGCCGCCGCAAAAAACAGCTGAAGTGCGCGACAGCTTGTAGCCGGAGAAGCTTGCAGCGGCTACAAACATTTTTTTTTGTGGTGGCACCGGTGCACACGATTCACAAAAAAAGGCCGCCTCAAAAAGAAGCTTGATGCGGCGTTTTTTTTTTGGCCCGTGAGCCCCCGAAGCTTACGCAGACGAAGTCGCGATCACCAGCTGTCATTAATACATTTCTTCTGTCATAGTTGACACTTTTGAAGGTATACCAAAACTTAATGGTTATGCTCACTCTTATGGCTGATGATTGTACTGTCAATCGTAACGATACTGGACCGACATCCATAGCTGTATCTGTTGCAGTACCACCTGACCTTCGGCCCTTTGCAGTCAGTCGCCCCATTGTACCGGTATGCTCCTAGGATGATGACTGGGTTCCCATACTTTGTCTTACTGAACACGGGCACTGGATCTGAAATAAAATCTTAGTGTTAAAACTATTTAGAATTTTTTTTTTGTACTTCTTAAGGTCAAAAAAATATGAGAGATATTTTTATCTGAATACAGATCACATTTTCATAAGTCCAGATATCTCCTTGCTCACATATATTTGCCTATAAGAATCCAGGGGGTATCAAACATGCAGGGTATGCGTCAAATATTATATTTTTTCATTACAGGTGTACCTACCACCGGCTTGTTACGACTAAGGCGGGAATTTCGAGTACTGCATTGACTTACAAAAAAAAAAAAAAACAAAAGTAGAATAGAATAAACTTTAATGTACATCAAAGAGTAACAAAACTTTTAAAATAACAAAAAATTAAGTAATTGAAATGATTAATTATTGATAAAGTTGACAAGATTTAATTTGTTGTTTTTCCCACATCTTCGTGGATTAAAAGAGAAGCAAAGGAAAGAAAAGAAAAGAAAGACAGAAAAATGCACATTGATACCTTACACACGCATAAATTAAAAATGCGAATGGAAAATGTAAGTATAGTAATACTCGTAACATAACATAATCAGTCTTATAATGTGCCCACGGCAGGGACTCAGGCCTCCTGTCTAAGGAATGGAATGGGTCGAATCCACCACACGGGCCCAGTGCAAGCTGGTGTATGGTAATACTATCGGTCAAGTGTAAGTCGGGCTCACACACTAAGGGTTCCGTAGAAACTTATTTACCTGAGTTAATAATTCCTGACTAGAATCGTGAAGATTTTTCGAATAGCTAAAATGTTTTTTTTTTTGTAACGCATGTACAAAATTCAGTTTTCAGACTTTTTCATGTATACAAGACCTTGCTCCATGCCACGCTTAATTTCCTGGTGATTGCCAAGTCAAAATATGCGATAAACGGAGCATAAACGGCCTTATCTTTAAATTTCACTGAGTTAGAAGTTTGTTTTTTTTACTACTGCATGGGCTAGTAGACCTAAGTATTTTATATAAATTTCAACTTCATATCTTTACGCCTTCCTGAGAAAAACGTCTATTTATTGTTTATTTATGTATTATATTCTTTATTGTACACCACATAAAAAAGAAAAATACAGGACAAACATTATTCAAAATAAGTGTACAATGGGCGGTCTTATCGCACAGGGCATTAATAACGGTGTCTATACACACAGGCAGACGACCAGACGAACAAAAAAGTGATCCTATATCTTAAAGGTTCTGTTTTACTAAGGTAGGTAAGGAACCCAAAAAGAAATAAATATCTGTGTACCTCGGACTATAATATGACATTTTAATGATTATGTTCAGCTTTATGGTTAATTACGACATTTTCAAAAGTGACGATTCTCGATCGACATCCAGTGGCATAGCGACAACAATACCAACGAACTTTGGGACCTTTACATTTGGTCGCTTTGTTATATCGGTAGGATCCTATAATAATCACAGGAATCCCATTTTTCGTCGTTGTGAATTGCGGAAATATATCTGAAAACAAAAAAAAAAAACATATATATCAGTTAATCAGCATCTTCTTGCCTTTGTCTCGTATTACGCAAGTTTTATCAAAAACGTTATCGTTTGCAGTCTGTTTTAACCGTAAAGACGTAAGGCTTTGCGCCACCGGTAGGTACTATCGAAGACACTTCCGCCTGATCACCTCTAAGTTCATTTTAACCCTTTGAAGTTTTCGATTCGAAAACTTAAATGGTTTGGTTTGATGCCACGCCGCAGGATTCGAGCCAATTCTTTTTTAATGATCAGGCGGAAATGACCTTAATAGTACATGGCGGACTTTTCACCCATACGTACAAAGCGTTTTGGGAACACATGCATTATGCGTACAGCTAAGGAGTGGAATTCCCTGCCGGAGTCTGTGTTTCCTGATTAACCTAAGAGTCTTTAAGTCAAAAGTGAATAGGTTGCTTCTAGGCAAGCGTGCTCCATCGTCAGCCACATCATCGCTTACTATCAGGTGAGATAGTAGTCAAACGCGAGCCTATGCATGCAAAAAAAGACTACACCTTCTTGAGGCTTAAAATCATCAAATAGCTTCTACCTCTTTGGGTGGAGCAAAAACTAGAGTCAGACTTTTACTGATTAAAAGCTTTAAGCCATATGCGTTCCAAGACCACGGAAACACTTTCGAACTATCCCGTAAACTCATCATCATCTTTCTACCTTTTTGCCATGTTACTTGAAGTCGCCACACATTTTGTCTTACCTTCAATCCTGTCACCCCTTTTTTCCCGACCCTCAGTTCCACTTACAGAAGTCAACACATGGCCCCTTTAGACTTCTCCCGCTGTAGGTTCCTGTTGTGCTTCACTGATTATAACCACACCTATGTTGCTTCCTTTCTTTCTTTCTATCTATCTTTCTTTTTCACTAAATGGGAAGCCTTGCCGAAGCCTTGGGTGGGCTGCGTCAGTCGCAGTTGTTACTGGCACAATATTTATCGAGAACCTGTTCTTTTTTTATCCTTTTTATTACTACTTCTTGGAATTCCAAAAGAGATCACAGGATTACGATGTATTTTAGTGATTATATAGTTCTGGTGCGCGAGCATAACAACCCCAAGTCCCGATGGCCCGATGATCATGCATTTGTGCGGCCAATCAGTTAACATAACAAGTTTATAACTTAATTGGCAAGTAAATTTTCGTTGTAGTTAAATCGCCGAACGGTACGGGTATATCTATCTATATATCAGTTGATACAACAAGCTAAGGTGTATTATTTATTCTTGTCAAACCACAAATTTACACACATTATTGTAAATATATTTGTTAAAATATACAATCACATTTGTTATAAATATATAAATAATGGATCGAAAGTGGATGGAATAATTTTGGGCGAGTCATGACATCAAAATACTATAAGGTTTTCTAATATTAAAGAGGAAATTGTTTTTTTTGCTATTGTCTTTGCTCTTAACAAAGTTATAATTTGACGACTGCTTTGCATTGCTTTTTGCACATAGTTTATACAAAGTTCATCGCAACGTATACGCAGTCAGCTTTGATATTATTGGCAAAAATCTATGTTTTCCGGGTTACCAAAATTAATATCTTGATGTATATGAAAGAACACCCTAAGATGATGTTTTGTTGTCAAAAGTATTCTTTCTGTATCTTTTTTTCAAGACACTTGCGACACCTTAATGCAGCAACGATATGATGACGCATTGTCTTAGAAATAAAAATCTAGTTTCTTTTGCGAAAACGCGTAGTAGCTTCGTCTTAAAACTGCTTTTTCAATCGCCTTACAAATAATAGTACATTGTTACACTAGGGGTGAAAGTTACTTATTTGGTCCCGAGAAGGAGTTGGCGGCCGAGCGTAGCGAAGTCGCTAATTCGAGGGACTAAATAAGTCACTTTCACCCCGAGGTAAGCACTGTGCTTTTCATTACGAATACAAGGAAAGTAAAAATAAAACTAATAAAAACTTTGTTAAACCTGAGTTATCGTACCTATGATTTTAGGTTAGGTAGGTATCTTTCTTCTGATTTAGGCGGTAAAAGGTTCCACTACTGCTTTAACCCCTTCTCTTATAAAATTATTATTATCACTATTTTAATCTGATGAACTTATCATGTTAATACAAATCTTTGCAGAACGGAAATGTAAACAAAATTAAAAAAAACCAACGTCTGATTTGCCACTTTCCCGCCATTTTGTTTTTTTTTTCTGTAGCCGGCCAGCTATTCAGCCTCATTAATGAAAAATTAGAAATCAATTGTAATCTTTTACAAATAAAGTATTTTAAAGAAATACTTGAACAAATAAGTCGCTTAAAAATATAATATTATTTAATTAATACTTATCTTTAAGTTATTTGAATTTTATATGGCGTTGTGATTGACAGGCTGTATGGAAAATTAGAACATGGTTCAATAGAAATGTGAAGATAGAACTAGTTTTTTTTTAATAATTTGACAGCTGTCAGTTGAAAGTAAAACTCCCTAGGGATGAAAAGTATCATCATTTCAACCCGCTCCACAGGCAACTTCAGACCTACTTTCAGAGTATATACATATATATATACTAAGTGACTCAAAATTATGCCCGCAAATTCTTAAATATAATTGTAACAATCGGAATTCCCTATTAATCTTAACTCTAAACATAAGAAGTATTAATCGTAATATAGACCTATTTTTGGCTTTTTTATCTGCTCTAAACATGCCAATCGATATTATAGTTTTGACTGAGTGCTGGACAAACGCGAACAATCCTCCTCCTGGCATCTGCAACTATAACGTGTACTGGACGCATAAGAGTTTAAACCAAAATGACGGGGTTGTGGTATACGTCCAAAATGACATAAAGGCCTCTTCCAGAGAGCCAGAATTTTCGGAAGGCAACTGTCTCATAATTACCATTGACACAGAATACACAATTGTCTGCTCATATCGCCCTCCTTGCTTTAGGAACTGTTGTAAATATATGGCTTCGCTGGAACAAGTCTTCCAAAATATTACGACACCAAATATAGTCTTCACAGGAGACATAAACATTGATACCCTAGACTCCACAAAAGGGTCTGTTTCGGAATATTTAAACTTGCTCGCTATGTTTGGGCTCAGGCAGGGTATCACTAAACCTACCAGGTGTACCGCATGTCTTGACCACTTTATGGTCAAAAGTGCTAGGGAATGGAAGACCATTGTTTTTGAACAGCAACTTACCGACCACTCGCCTATTCTGCTTTATATTGGCAACGCCCAAGTCAAAAATAGAAACACACCACACCTAAAAACTATTATCAACCATGATGCGGTCAAGGAGGCACTAAGTAATGAAAAATGGCAGGATTTATATGAATCTGAATGCCCCAACAATGTTTGTGACACTGTTGTAACGAGACTTTTAGATATAATAGAAAAAAACACAAAGGTGAAAAACTCGTCAAAACGTTATCAACCGCTGAAACCATGGATTACTTACGGCGTAGTTAGGTGCATACGGAAAAGAGACAAATTACACAAACAAGTTAAAGAAATGCCAAACGACACACAACTGAAAGAAAAATATGTTCGCTACAGGAACTCGTGTAATAACATAATTAGGAAACTTAAAATCAAATACTATCAGGAAAAACTTACTGAGAACCAAGGAAACTTAAAAGAGACATGGAAAATAATGAAAGAGATATGTAATACCAAAACTGATAAAGTTACCGCAAAGGAGCTTTTGGATATCGGCGATTCGCCTGTGGATTCTCTAAACAAAGTTAATACATATTTTACATCAGTAGGGAGAAAACTTGCTGATCAAATACTAAAACAAATGAATGTAAGCGAAGACGAGCTTGTAGCGCAAACAAAGGCATCTAGCCAGCCTTTGAAATCTATGTCGCTGGCACCAACAGATCCCATTGAGGTGAGAAACGTTGTTCTTGGACTCAGGACGCAAAGTGCCCCAGGATGGGACAATATACCAACGAATATCCTAAAACAGAACATTATGTACCTAGCGGCTCCTATCGCGCATATGTGTAACCTCAGTATTGAGAAGGGAATATTTCCGGCAATGCTCAAGAGAGCTGTTGTATGCCCAATTCACAAGTCAGGCCCAAAAGAGACTCCGTCCAATTATAGGCCGATATCACTCCTGTCATCTCTCTCAAAGATACTTGAAAAAGTCGTGAATAAGAGATTGATTAGTTACCTGGAGGATAATGGGCTGTTGCACAGTGGGCAATATGGTTTCAGGGTGGGAAAGTCGACGGAAGATGCGGTTCTTGCATTCACAACGGCCCTAACATCATCACTAGACAAAGGTGAAAGATGCATGGGAGTTTTCCTTGATTTACAGAAGGCCTTTGATACAGTGTCGGTGCCTTTGTTGCTTGCCAGGCTTGAAAATGTTGGAATAAGGGGTCTGGTTCTGGAATGGTTCAGAAACTATTTATCAGGCAGGTCTCAGCAAGTACGGGTTGAAGGGCACGATAGTGACGATGCAGCATGTGGTGTCGGCGTTCCGCAAGGTAGCACACTGGCCCCAACGCTTTTTCTGATCTACGTAAATGAGCTGTGTGGCGCCTTGCCGGGACAAGACATTTTCATGTTTGCAGACGACACAGTCCTATTGTTCCATGGTGAGACTTGGGAGCGAGTTTTCCAGTTGGCTGAGACAGGATTAGCCTCCGTAACCAAGTGGCTTGAAAACAGTCTTCTCTCACTTAATCCCAACAAAACAAAATACATCTGTTTCACCAAAACAGCAGCAACCAAAGCTGGAGCTGGCCTCACGCTGAAGATACACACATACCCATGCAACCGCACCCTAGAACACTCTAACTGTAATTGCCCAGTGCTTTCTCGTGTTGAGAGTATCAAATACTTGGGAGTGTTACTGGACGAGAGGGTTGCCTGGAACATCCACATAGCAGCTCTGGTTGGGAGGATTAGAAGAATGATATACATTTTTAAAAACCTACGTGCTGTAGCCAATTTTCGACTTCTGATCCAAACATATAGAGCCCTGTGTGAATGTTTAATTAGGTACTGCATATGCGCATGGGGTGGTGCTTGTAAAACCCTCCTTATCGCTGCAGAAAGAGCCCAACGGGCGGTACTCAAAGTGCTTATGTACCTGCCTTATAGGCATCCCACCACCTCAGTCTATGCTAAGGCCGAGGTGTTGTCAGTAAGGAAACTATATGTCATGGAAACAATTAGGAGGTACCACAGGCACACCATACCAACACTTCCACTTGATGAGACCAAAAGAGTGATTACCTGTCCCGTCCCCCGTGTCAGAACTCGCTTTGCCCAAAAACACTATTCAGCAATGGCACCGCGTTTCTACAACGCATTAAACCAAATAATAAAAACAAGGAAGTTTAACCACCACCAGCTGAAAAGGGCCCTCCTTGCGTGGTTGAAAGATCTTGACTATGAAGGTACTGAAAACTTACTGAACTTGGCTAAGTAGAATACACAATTACACCTCACAAAATGATGACACTGAAAAAACAATAAGAGGCGTTTTATTTGAATTTTTAGTCTAATTTATTTTATTTATTTTTACATTGTTTTATATATTATACATATTATTTTGGATTTTAATTTTTGATTTTATTTTGGATATTGATTTTGTTTTTGGGTTTTAATTTTAATTATGATCTTATTCTGTGGATTAGAATTTTGGACATTGATTTTAATTTTCTTTTTTTTTTTTCTTTTTGACATAATTTTGGATTCTAACAATATATATATTTTAAAATTATAATTTTAACAATTATTGAATTGTGATACATGTGTAATATTTCATTGACCAAAGTTTTTAATAATTATTTAACATGACATGTTTTTCACTTTAATAGTTTTTCTTTTTTTTTTGAATAATTTTTATATACTTACATATGTCTCTTTTTTAACTTTATATATGACAAATCTGTAATAACTATATGGGGAATACACTGGCTCCTGTAATACAGTTAATAACTAGCGCAGGAGCCAGGGAATTTCATTTATGTGTGAAATGTTTTGTGTCAATAAATAATTTATTATTATTATTATTATACTTTCAGAGTATGAGTAATGAAAATAATAATAATGGGGTTTAATGATTATGATCAGACTTATGGCTGGTGATGACATTATCTATAGTAAAAATACTTGAACGACATCCTCTCGTGCGGCGGGTACAGTACCAACGGACTTTGGGCCCGAAGCATCTAGCGGCGCGATTGTACCGATGATAGCCCAGTGTGAGGACAGAATTCCCCCGGGCTGTGTAGCCAAAAATTGGCACTTCATCTGAAATAAAGCAAAACATTTGTTTAGTAAGATGAAAAAATGTAAATAGACGCGTCGCCGGTACATGGTAGACATCCCAGCCATACTCACAAAGCGTTTTGGGAACACGTGCGTACAGCCAAGGAGTGGAATTCTTGTCGGAGTCTGTGTTTCCTAAATGCAACTTAAGAGTTTTTAACTCAAGCGTGAATAAGTTACTTGCGTGCTCATCGTCGACCACATCATCGCTTACCGTCAGGTGAGATGGTGGTCAAAGGCGAGCCTAACAATAATAAAAAAAATAGGGCCATTTGCAGCAAATAGCCAATTTTAAATGGAACAAGAAAAAGCAATGAGCGAAGATAAATGATACGCAATCATTTATTTATTTATTTATTTAAAGCTTTATGCACAAGAATGTACAAAGGACGACTTAATGCCTTAGCCATAATCTGTCAGTCGACCTTAGGGTGGTGCAAAAACATAACATGGCAGGTTCAACTTAATAAATGAGAAACAAATACAATAGTAAATACATACTTAAATACATACATATAAATAAACAAAGCTGTAGTGAGAAAAAAAAATCATTCATAATATGTATGTCTTTGAAATCGATGAATAATTTTAATTGGAACGTTACTTATTGTTAAAACACACTTGTAATACAACATATATACCTAGATATCACATATTTCTACCTATAACACTTGTTTAAATTAAGTAAGTATGTTTAAATAATGGTTTTTCCAACTTCGGGTTAAACTTTATGTAACACAAAGATGTTAAATAAAGTTTAACCAAATGTATCTTTACATTGAACATAGACCCGTGACATAGACGGACTTAATGCTTCAATAATACGGTTGGTTTGAAAAAGAAACAAAAAAACTGATTTGCCTGCTGCGGTCTTCCCGTCAAATTATGATCTGAATGTCTTCAAGGCTAGATTGAATAGGCTCTCAATAAACTAGTGCACCTCACCCTCAAACGATTGCATCGCTGCTTACAATCAAGCTGAGATCGAAGTCAAGCACTAGTTTATATCAATAAATTTTTTTTTTTCAAAGATTTGGAAAAAATCAACCCTTTACCATTAATTTACATGTCTTTGACATATTAATGATTATGTCCATTACTAATACTGGCTATATTGTTGTCAATAGTTATGATGACAGACTTGCATCCTGACATATACCGGGTACACGTCCAGCGAACCCTGACTCCCTTGTACCTACTGCTCCGGTTGTACCGGTACCGACCAAGGTTGAGAGCGGGGTTGCCATTCTTCGTCGTGCTGAATGAGAGAGGTCCTATCTCTGGAATATAAACGTGATTATATTTTTAATCTATGCTAGTTAATATTGAACAGCCGGAGCCGGTGACCCAGTGGGCCGCAGGCATGACGATGATGATTTGGACTCCTACCTAAAGGATTGGCCGGAAGTGGCTAAAAATAGAGAATAATAGAAGATATAGAGGCCTTTGCGCTGCAATAGGACCCAATAGGCTCATAATAATTACAGTCAATATACACACAGTGACTGAAAAGTTGAAAGGGAATCGTTTGTCTTGGTATGGTCATGTGAAGAGGAGGGATGAAACGAATGTTACCAGAAAGTTATTAATATGCTTTTGGTTGGATGGAGATGGAGATCCAGGTCAAAGAAAAGATTGTATAGAAAGCAGTTAGTGTTTGCATGACGGGTGACAGGACATAATGCAAAAATAACCCTCTCGAGATTCTGAATAATGAAATAGTTTACCAAAAACATTTTTTAATGTTTAAAAAAGACACGTAATTCCTGGAACAAGTTTCGTGAAGTATTCGAGTGAATGACGGAATTACCGAATTGATTTGATTTGAAATTGTTCAGGCATTATCTGTCTATTTCGTGTTGCCTCTTTATCAAACATTGCGTTGGATGAAACAACAAGCTTTTAAACCATGGTCATGAAGACGATACACGGATCGAAAAAGGGCCTCTTAATTATGTGAGTTTTTAGCTACAACACAAACTACTCGATATTCACCTAGGATGAGAACGGAATTTCAGAATTTTCTTCGAAAATCAAAAATTAGATCTGCAAAAAAGTAAGTAAAAAAGTAGCTATACTAATGGACACATACATTTAATGAAAAATAACGTGTAGAAATTGATTATATTTATTATTTAAATATGAATAAAAACTTATCCACAAGCTCACAAGGACTTGATCATGGATAAAACCACTACCTAAGCATAGAAAAGAGCTTTAATATATAAATAAAAAATAAGACTGGAGCAATTAGGTATCTATTACAAATATTCCTAGGTTACAGCTAAACTACAAATAAATCTAGATATCCAAAATCACTATATCTAGAGCTAGCATGAATCTCCGCCCGACGAGTGGTTTCGTGTCCTCAGCTATACAACGTAAACTAAACATGTAGTGTATAGTTTACAGCGCTGTCATACTTATAAATGACGTCTAACCTAACTAGATCGAATCAAATAAGTACCAATTTCAAATGAGTGTCTTAGTTTTGGTTCTGGAGTTCGTTACCGATTGGGGCATGTATGCTTGGTTTAATATTGTTGTTTTTTATTTATTACGTATCTTTATTGTATACCTAAGAGCCCGTCCCCATCATCACGGCGCGGCGTCGCCACCGTATAACGACACGGTGCCGCGAATGGTACGCCGCGCCGCGCGAGTATTCTCAGATTTCTCTGTCGATATTTCGCAATTGGCACATGTGTGTAAAACAAAATGGTGAAAAATATCGATACAGACTTCCTTGTTTCGTTAATGGAGGCACGTTCAGTCATTCTAAAGTATTCAAAAAACAAACAGAAAATCTTATTCCTAACCGTAACACATACGGTGGCGGCGCCGTGCCTTGGTAATGAGGACGGGCCCTTATGGTGCGTCCAGATCTGGCAAATGAGGCGCTAGCGAAGGCTAAATCGAACTTCGAAGCTAATTCGATACAGAGCGAATGCCTCTTGCCTAGGACCCCAGGACACACCATTATAGATATCAAGCTACAAACAACAAACATAAAACTAGTGGGACATGGACGGTCTTATCGCTCAGGCAAAAAATCAATTTTGTGCTGTCAGTATACAAAAAAATTATCATAGCACGTGATCGATTCAATGATTGTGTTCATTCTTTACAGCTACGAGGACATTTTTAATTGTATAGATGTTAGCTTTACATCCGAAATTCCGTTTAGTGCAGTGCCATCTTTTTCTGGGTCCTCTATAACCTGAAGTGTGATTAAATTGATGACATCCTATGAAGATGACAGGATTGCCGGATCGCGTCCGACCAAAATATAAACCTGTAAAACATTGACATGTTATACCGATGATAATGAAATGAAAATTATGAGCAAATTGTCGATAAACCAATTAATAACAATACTAGATGATTCAAGATAAACTAATACAAAAAAAATCTTATTTCAGTCGAAAAAGCATTAAAAAAATACTAAAAACTATTTTGAGTAACATGTTTTTATTACGACTTCTTTTATTTTTGATACATGCGAGTGTTTAACAAAAAACAATATTTATTGATAAATATATTGACATATTTAAACATTTAACTTACTTAAACTATCTTTATACATAGATTTGTTTTATTTAAACATACCATATATTCATAAAAACAACCAAGTGAACGAATGGAAATACAGTTCAATATATACGATATAATATAATATACGACCTAACTACAATAACTTAAAACGAATTAATGTTGCATCATGACTTTCAAATCGTCAAATTAAATTTATCTCTAAAAAAAAAATTTTTCACTCAAAATTTATTCTAACCGCACTTTTTATTACGTATTTGAGGATTGAAAAACAGCCTCTAAAACCATACAGTACGATCAAAATATGTTGGCCACTCTGAAGTTAGGCGTTCCGAACTATGCGCATACCCGAAAAAAATACTCAATACGCATGGAATTAGGTATTACGCAGCCAATTGTTCGAAGTTCCGAGCTGTCAAAATCTTTCGACCGTACTGCACCAACTTTTTTTTATTTATTTCAGTTTTTAGCACACTGTCATCGTTAATGATTATGTTCATTAATTTGGCTAACGAGGACATCATCGACTGTGAATATAGTCGCTCGACACATGTTCTT
Source organism: Mythimna lalbum (assembly GCA_949319445.1). Classification (NCBI taxonomy): domain Eukaryota; kingdom Metazoa; phylum Arthropoda; class Insecta; order Lepidoptera; family Noctuidae; genus Mythimna; species Mythimna lalbum. The sequence continues at coordinate 17,618,479 of OX439356.1, read as the reverse complement.
CCGGGAGCAGGCCCAACGAAGTTTGGGCCCTTTGTACCCTGAGGTGAGGTGATATCGATAAGGTCCCATGAAGATCAATGGATTCCCGGATTTTGTTGTGCCGAAATGTAGAGCTGAAAAAATCAAAGATTTAAAAGTCACTGAAAGCGCAATGACTATATGCTAGGAGTTACCTTACGTGATATATATGTTCCAACCCCCCCCCCTTCCCTTAGGGAAGGCCTATGTCCAACAGTGGACGTATATCGGCTGAAATGATGATGATGAAGTGAGTATAAATGGATGGTTGATCAGGCTGAAAACTTCTGAAGTGCTGACCTCATACCTGAAGACGTAGACCTCATACGTACTAAAAGATGGACCAATAACCTGGCGAAAGCGTCGAGAGACCTTTGGATACGAGTGGATGTGGCGAGGCCAGGCCAGGAAATCCATCACCAGTCTTGCGAAGGAGTTGAGATCAGAGAGGCAGTCACTCTGATTAAGACACTGATATCCAGCTGTGTGGTTAGAATGGAAAACGACCCTAACAAAGTTGGGAAAAAGGCAGAATGACTGGTACTCAACTACAGTATACAAAGAAAAATAAAGAAAAGCAATTCAAAACATATTATTATTATTTTTTTTTTAATTTATTATTTATTTAATCTGATAATACATTTATATATACTGTGATTGAAACTACATTCATTTAATATATTATTATATATTTGTAAACCACATTAATGACATTTATAAGCTACAATAATAAAAAGGTTGGAAGCTTGTGGATTGGTGACCATGCGTTTTGGCGACGTTTGGGCGAAGCATCATCACGCCCAACCGTGTACAACATATAGCTACGCTACTTTAGTAACGCTCATCAGTGCCTTCCTTATTTTTTTTCGGCATGAAATCTTGATACTTGGAGTATTTTTTTAATTATATAAACTATACCTTATTCGCGTTAACAATAGAAATTTAAAGAAACCTTTTTTTTTACCGTCTGGTCAACTGATTTTAACTTCTATTTCGCAAAAGAAAAAAGTGGTTACAATCCCAACTATTTACTGCAGCCGCCATTTGTCATGCCACCAACGTAATAAAAGTCATAATCGGTTGAACGGACAGTAATAAAAAGTTTTCATACATTTCTAATGTTATTTTGGACAGAGTGTACTGCTCGATTGCGATCGACCTGATGATAAGTAGTGATGTAATTTTAACGTTGATTTAGTGGATGTGTTCATTAGATATTTTAATGACTTCATTTTCGAGGGTATAGACTAACGCTCGACATCCGTGGTTTCGTCTTGTACAGGCCCAGCGCCGTTTGATCCCTCTGTAGCCCGAAGTCATGTTGTACCGATACCCACCTAAGGTGAGCACTGGATTACCTGATTTTGTTGTTCCGAAAACCATGTGTTCTGCAAAGACAAAACATTACCAAATTGGTTTTTATTATATTCACATAATAAACGTACCTTCATCATCAACATCATTTCAGCCGATATACGATCACTGTTGGACATAAGCCTCCCCCAAACGTCGCCACAACGAACGATCCTGTGCGTCTCGCATCCATCGGTTGCTCGCAACCTTCACTAGGTCATCAGTCCACCTTGTTGGACGTACCTTACGTATGTTTTTTGGCTAATATTTTAATGTTAAAGAAAAAAAAACATTAAAAACTTGACATGATTTAATTAAGTTTTGAATTAAGAAGGAAAAATAACATGTTTATTAAGCATAACGTATACAAACATTACAAAATAACTAATAAAAAGCATTGTGTGCCTCACGCCTATTTAGCAAAATACCCGACAACGGGCGCTGATTTAGAATTGGTACTTTCTTTTTCCTTTTTTTTATTTATTCTGCCAAATAAAATTTTCATTCTTCTTTTAAACCCAAAGAAATAATAAAAAAAGGAATTAGAGCTATGGTTATTCTCTAATATAAATTAAAAAGGTTTGTATATTTAAGTAAAATACCAACCCGATAGTAACTAGATAAAGTTGCCTTTTTATGCTGATGAAACCATGAAAATAACTTAGGTATAAGTTATTTTCTACTACAAATATAAAATCAAAATATAAAAACAAAAATGTAATCTTACAAAATAAAATAATAAAAATACTGTGTATTTACGACTTTTGACAAATTAAAAAACTATTTAAAAACAGACAAAACTGCTAATATGAAACAAGTTTATACGAGTAAAACACTAACAACCTTGCAGGACTGTATTACTAAGATCATAAACAACAACTTTTGTTCTATGACTTTTTACAAAATATAATTCATTTGACCAAAAACAAACCTACGAAATTTCGTTGTTCTATCTAACACATTTTCAACTCTGTACTTTGCTATACCTACCTACGTCTGCATGACCAACCCTCCCCTCCGCTATTGTGCTATCGCTTGCTTCGCATAGACTTCGTAATATTTAAAACGTTCAATTTAAATATTTTAATTTTTAAAATCGAATGAACTAAAAATATGAAAAAAAAGTCATTGAACTAAAGCTGCTGTTCATGAAGTTAGTAACACAGTCCTGAGAGGTTGCCAGTGTTTTACAAATAACCCTTCATGCATACTAATTTATGAAATAAGTCATCATTATTATTACGTACTAGCTGCCGTCAGTGGCTTCGACCGCGTGATAGTAGATAATAGGGTAGTTTCCAGGGTCAAAATAACTACATTTTATTAAGTCCGTATTTTAGATTATAAAAAAATATTGGACACGTATTTTTTCATTTTTCGAGTAAACAAAAAATAACAAAGATATAGCCCATTAAAGTTACGTGAGACGTCACTCCGTTTACAAATAAAAAATAAGTGTCCCTTATTTTTTAATAATCTAAAAGATGGACTAATTACATTTTTTACGGCAACTAGTCTATTATCCCATGGGAACATACTCCCAGGATACAGACTATCCTATGTGCTATTTCAGGACGTGGTCTACCCGTGTACCAAGTTTCATCGAAATCTACTCAGTATTTATTGCGTGAAAGAGTAACAAACATCCAAACATACAAACTTTCACGTTTATATTCATCTTTTTTACATATTTTTAACATTTTTGAAACATTATATATTTTATTGCATATTATGCGAAAGAATAGAATAGAACAGAATAGCATTTATTCAAAGCAAGCAACACAATATACCACAACATAAAATAATAATAAAAACGTAAAAAAAAAGAAAAAGACCACTTATTACGTATTTTCATATAACATAAGATCATTTTACTTACTTACATTTTTTTTTTCTCACATTAGGGAAATTTTTTGTCTAAATGAAAATAAAGATATTTAAATCAAACAAAAAGATCTCTACGCATTTTTTTTAATGACATAAACTAGTGCTTGACTACGATCCCACCTGATGGTAAGCAGTGATGCAATCGTTGATAGTGAAGCGCATTAGTTTATTATGTACCTATTCACTCTAGCGTTGAAGACACCAAAAGTATAATGTTTATCAAACTTAAATATCGGTAATCAAATTCAATGATTGTGTTCAGTATTTTGCTTAATAATGACACTATCAAACGTGAAGACATTAGCTTTACATCCATTCATCTTTCTGGTGCAGGCCCAACGCTTTTTGGGCCCTTTATAACCTGTAGTCAGGTTGTATCGACAAGAACCAATGACGAGAACAGGGTTGCCAGCTTTCGTGATGCTAAAAACAGGCCCTGAAAATAAAAATTACAAATTATTTATACGAAAAAAAAAGTTAAATCATTTTTTTTTATTTGTTATAAATCAAAGTTTTAACTGTATGTATTAGATTTTGAAAGTGAATAAAATGAAATTGATTTAAGTCATATTAGACCTAACCACGAGCTCCTATCGCGATCCCTGTGAAGCTACATATCGCATGCTTAATAGAAAACAGAGCTAATTCAAAAGTGTGGGTATTTGAAAATTGAACCTTATTATTGTAACATATTTTTTAATATTCAAATACAATTTCTTTTTTGAGTTGGATCTCTTTATGATTAAGCATGCGATATATGTATATAGTGTAGTTTTTAGTGTAGTTTCATATCTCGTTCTTTTTCGTTCGTTAACATTATATCGCGTCATGGTAAGGCCCCAGGGCTTGGTAGTCGATCAATCATCATCAGGTGACATAGTGGTCAAGCGCGAGACTATTAATAATAAAAAACGGAATTATTTATACTGTTGACATTTGATTGAATATCGTTTGTCTAAAACCGTATTGAAATAGGATAAGGTATATATGTATACAATTATGTATTTTACTTTGTTAGAAATCAAACCACATATTAGATATTAAATTTTACTATAATTACATATAATACAGGCAATCAACAATAAAAAAACGTAAATACATTTTTTATAAGCCCTACTTAGCTGCAATAGTAAAAACATAATATGATAAAGCAATAAAATAGGTACTAAACTCTTCAACATTGTAATTGTTGTTTATTGTTGTTGTATTGTAAACAATTACAATCAACAACAACAACATTGTATTGCGTAAGAAAAAAACAAAATACGTCAGTAAATAAGGTACTAATGGTTATGCTCGGCTCTATGGTGAATGATAACATTGTGGAGAGTGAAGATGGCTGAGCGGCAACCGACCGGGTACCTGGTGCAGTACCACCGCACTTTGGGTCCCCTACACCCGCTGGCTCGATTGTACCGGTAGCAACCTATGTTGATCACAGGATTCCCCTGTTTCGTAGTGCTGAATATTGGTTCTGGAATACAGAATTTCACGTATTTTGTAAATGTTATACAGTTCGTTTTTACGAGGAACATCGATAATGTACTACGGGCTAGATTACGCGTGTAACGTCACGCCGTGCTGTGACGTTACACGTAATTTTTAACTTTTTATTTTTTGTTTATTCGAAAAAAGAAAAAAAACGTGACCGATATTTTTTTATAATCTAAATAAAAATAAAATGTAATTATTTTGACCATGGAAACTCCCCTATTGTGAAATAACTTGGAAATATAATATTAAAAAGAAAAATGGTAAATAATAAAGTAAGGAAAAACAGGTGGTGTGCAATGTGGAAGTGTTCGTGAGCATGTGTAAGTGTCGGTGTGTGGTGTGTAATGGCGTATTTAAGTTTGTGTTTGAGTGATACCTACTTTAAGTTGGAGATAGTTATATTCTTCATGTTGAATGTTGACTGTTAAACAAAACTAGTCAACTACACAAACTAAAAACTAATCAATATTTTAATAATTTTTCTATTGTATTACTGGCTAGCTTGGCAAACGTTTTTCTGCTATATAAATTATCAAAGAAAAAATGTGGAGCAGGATAAAAAAATAGCCTACGACCAATCGTCAGACCAACCAATAAGTATACACAAAACAGATAGAGTTTGATACCAAACACTGTGTTACCTTTTCAATAAATAAAAAAAAAGTACATATGCATGCAATTAATTTACCAATTTATTAAAAAAAATATGTTTATTTTGAAATTCTTTGAATGATATTTGTTATTTTAATCATCAATACAATGTTAATCTTTGAATTGGCAAGAAATAAAAGGCTTTTTAGTTTTAATTATTTATCTTTTAAATGGGTATGCTTTTTCTTATGGCTAACGATGACATTTTCAATAGTTAATAACGTCGAACGGCATCCCAATCTGGACTTCGTACAGACCCATCGCACTTTGGGCCCTTGGTGCCTACTGACACGGTTGTACCGATAGGGACCAACACAGATAACAGGATTTCCATTCCGTGTCTTACTAAAAACTGGTTCTGAAAAATTAAAAAATCATCTGATATTTAACAAAATAAAGAAATAAAAATATAGTTTATGAATTCCTGAATGCATATTTTTCTGAGTGCGTTACTAGATTGTTAAATAAAAGATCTTGATTCGATCACTACTTTAACTAAACACAAATAAAGATCAAGCACAAAACCAAGGGCTTTACGTGCTTTCCAAGGCACGGAGATGTCGTACCACCAACTTCCAAACTCTGGGCAGCTACAGAGTAATTCCTAATAGAAAAAAAAATCCAATAACATTTATGGCACACATGAGATCAAATCATAACCAGTACAACTAAAATAACTAACGCGTATAAAAACTTCAAAACCAACATAGTTAAACGAATAAGAATATCATCCATCAGTCTACCAAAATGTTTTTCAATACACACATGTGACCGATAAAAAAAAAATGCAAAAAGAAAAAAAGAAAAACATACTACCTACGCGTATTATTTGAACACTAAATTTTTCCATTTTTTTTTCTTTGACACACAATTATTGTTTATACAGGTATAGGACCCAAGTTAACAGATCTAGTCACTTAATGGCCGCACTCCTGCACACCATTCACAAACTGATTCATACATAGTTGGTCAGTCTCAAGTAATGCCAGGAGAACCCACTTAGTGTCACCCTCTGGAATTCGGCCAATGAGCAAGAAAAGATTTATTTAATCACATGACGCTATTAAGGATTTTTTAATACACTTGCTCATAAAGTGGCTCTTATTGCACTGCACTTAGGTATATAATGGCACTTGTTACCAAACTGTGACATTTTGATTACCATTACGCACTAGTGCTATAATGTGGTTAAAACCTTATTGTTCAACCTCTCCACCGTCATAATTTTATGACATTTATCGTATCAGGATGGGCGCAGGTTGGCCCCCACGAACAAAAGAAAAACAAAATAGGCGCGCATATGAAAACAGTTTTTTACCACCACAAAAGTTTACTAGTTTCACAGTTATTTTATTCACAAGTGTATTGAAAAACGTCGTATGATACACGTGAGTAATTAATGATTACCATTCTCGGCTCTCTTAAGACCCTCGCCATGGCTCGGGTCTAAATACCGCCTCAACGGTAATCACTAACATTATACACTTATATCATAATGTACTATTACTGCCCGAGTCACATGTGCGCACATTAACAAATTCGTGCTAGTTACTGGGACTTTAAGCAGCATCACCTCGTATCTAGATACAAACGCATTGCATCTAGAGCAGTCACGGGTTAACTGACATTATATCAGTAATGGGATACGAACGCCAGCTGCTCTCCAGCCACCAATCGCAACACCTGCTTGCAACGCTTGGTTCCTTAGGGTTAAATAATAGCAACCCCAAAAATTCTCAAGTAAGGTCACCTGACTGGTATTATTATTAGTTACCTTGCTTAATTTTAATCGTTATTATTGAACTAGCTTCGTCCGTGCTACCGCTTCATTTTATTTTTATATTTGTACTTTTTTTATATTTTTATTTTCATATTTTTATTATGATAAATTTTATATAGTGACTCCAAATACTTGTAATTATGATTACGTTGATTGTGACAACAAACTAATTTGTTTGTTTAACAAAAAAAAATATGGATAAGTTACATAAAAAATATGTATGCAGCAGGGACGTGCGAGCAATACAAGCAAAAAAGCCCGGCTTGCGGTAAAATTTCATGACACCTAACATCTAAGTCATTGAACTTAATAAAATAATTATTTAAAATAAAATCTAAACTTTAAACTTCGCGCGTAATTGAAAATTCATTCATTAGTTACGATACGCTAATACAAGTTCTATGCAACTTACCCAGCGTTCCAAATCGAGATAAAAGTGAATCGCGAATCCGACTAAATTAAATAGTCACAACAAGGACAATTGAATAATAATTGTGACGTTGCGCGTTGGTCGGGTTCGCGGTATGGTCACTTTTGTCCGCAATCCGAAACTCACGGGTGATGGAACGTAACAACGTTGCCATCTCCGATCTCGCTCTAACGCATAAGGCATTTACCGGGCTTGCTTTTCCATTTCACTTTTCCCTATAAAAACACAAAAAATTTGAGTTTGTGTGAGTAAATATTATAATGTGTGAAAACACTCGTCGAACAGTTTTAAGGTCAAAAATGCCTGGCTTCGGAAATTTTATCAATGAAATTTTTACGCATGTTGCAAAAGCGAGGCGCCCTCTATGACGCGCGTACTATAATCAGTTCAAATTTGCTTTGAGCGGTTATCGGATTATGTTTTGATTGTTTTTTTTAGTTTTCTGTTATTTAACCCTTCAGATACCGTCAATTAGAGACACAATAGTAAGACAATAGATGCGCGGCCACCGGTGGTCGCTTGGGGATTCATGAATTAAAGTGTTATAATTAAGTAGTTATTGCTGTAACTTACTTGGTTTTGAAGTGATTAAAGTTAAAGTATCTTTGAAATGAATTCGGAAACACATGCAATTGTTCCTTGTGAAGTTGTGACGGATTAAAATGTGTGGAAAAAATACTTAGCCAGGTAAAACCTTTGAGTTTTAAAGATAAATATGATCTCGTAACTTCACCTAAACCTACCCCTGATTTGAATATTTCTCAGAAAACTAAATCACATAGTAGGCAATTTCATCGCTCAGTTTACAGTGGATTGTAGGTTGCTCGCATTTAAATAAATAATTATTCTGTTAGTGTTGCATATTTTTCTCAAATGATAAGAATACTTGGAATACTTCAGGTTATAATGACTTAAATAATTTCGCTGGTGCCATGAAAATACATCAGAATTCTCAAAAGCTCTTGAATTCAGTTATTTCGTTCTGCAGTTTTGGTAAAACGCGAATAGAAACTTCTATTTCTCGACAGTTAAGTGACGAAATTTCTAAGTACATTATGCGTGTAGAACACAATCGCGCTGTTTTTCAAAGTTTAGTTGATGTTGTGTGTTTCTTAGCGCTACAGGAACTTCCTTTTCGAGGTCACGAATTCACGATGAGTCTAAAACCTCATTAAAGGTAATTTCTCTTTTTCGACAGTTAAGTGTTATATGTGTGATAAAGAACGAAAAGCTAATAAATGCTGTTTAAATTGTGAGTATTTGCCAATAATATTACATATCGTAAACAATTATTTTTAATGGTGAATTTTTATTAAAAACTACGTACGGATTAATACATTCTTTTGTGCTCCATCTAGTGGATTTTTCTGAAATCAACTAGAATGTTTTGAGCGAGTTGCCAAAAATATCAATAGATGGCTCTTTTTCTCTTTTTTTTAAGTACCAATATTGTGTATGTATTTACTTAATTTCTAACAGTAAAAAAAATCAAATGTACCTATTAAAATCAGCATTACAGTAAGAAATTTTGTTTTTTCGGGATATTAGGTGTGGGTAGGTAGATGAGTCAAGATTCCTTGGCTTGCCCCCTCTAAAGGCACCTGGCACGCCACTGGTATGCAGTAAGGGAGTAAATAAATCAACGAAATAACACTAAGTTATTTATTTTGCACTTCTTTCAGTTACGTATATTTCTTTGTAAGCTTCTATATAACGTACCTAAATATTTTACAGTCTCGTGTAGGAACAAGCCTAGCTAAACAATGTGATAATACCTAAACGCTAACAAAACATTAAAAACTAGCTTGGGCCCGCGACTTTGCCCGCGTACATAAAATATAGTCTATATCACTCAGGAATCGCAGCAGCTTTCTATCGGTGAAAATATTTAACCATTGGACCAGTAGGTACTTTCAGAGATTACCTCCTACAAACAAAAAAACAAACTTTACCTCTTTATGTATAAATTCATGTTATATATATTTTAGTGTTGAAGTGTAGATGAACAAGAGCTGCCATAGGACATTTGTCACCTTACAATAAGCTCTTAAAGCGATTCATTTAACGACCTAAACAGAACTGTTAAAGGAATGCAGCTATACAGAGTGTATAGCTCTATCTCTCTTTCTCACTCGCTTGACATTTTAACACATAATGGTAAGGCCCCTCGTTGGAACGAATTTCCTTTCGCAATATATCACTTCTGTATTATATAAATTAAAAATGAAATAAATTAATAACGTATGACAATGAGTATAATACAATGGAAAAAAATGTGCCGTGATGGTCGACAATAATTATGAAGTTTTAATCGCTGCAATAATTGCCAATCTGTGAATAATCTCAAAATACTCATAATAGATTCCGCCCACTATGAAAAAAAATCGTTTGGAACCGAATTATAAAAGCTTGTGAATACAATTCGTAAAATATGCACGATTAAATTTTGCAGAGCCCTCAAATCATACGACGGTGATTTTCTCCGTCGACAGAAAAAAAAAAAAACGGGGTCGCGGCTGATGCCTCCGTAATTGGCAAGCATTGGCTCAAAGCCGGGAACAATGGGAGGAAAGCACGGAAACCTTTGTCCAACAGTGGGACAGTATAGGCTAGATATAATAAATAAATTCAATAGTGCGTTCTAAGTCTAATGTGCGAATAGGAAATTCGTTCAAAAAACATGTTCCTAAAATAAACTTGTCAGATTGTTCTATATTACATCCTAACATAAATACCATTACGTATTATATAGCTAGGAGGTGGATGGCAGTGCTCCAGATGACAGGATTTCATCACTCTCCTGTCTTTCGTGATGCTGAAGCGAGCTCTGCATTTTCTCCCAAAAGAGCAGATGTACAAATCAGTTGTCTTACTCCGTCCATCACACCAGAAAGTATATCCTAGTAGCATAGCTATCTCTTTCCCACTCTTCTTTTTGAACCATTTTACTGTAAAAAATAATAAACAATAAGCAAACGTTTAAGAAAGTTATCGTTTAAGAATGTCTAAGTCATTAACATCCTATGAAATAATAAAACAAATCATTTATAAGCATTTTTTATTTAATATAATAAATGCAATAGTATGAACACAGTCATTGGTAGGTACTTACGTAAAAAAAAAACTTTTGAACTACACTTACTTTCTGACACCTAGCTAGCTAAAAGTAATAAAGAAACTACTTGTGCGTTCGACCTAGACACACGCCAACGAAACCAATATGTTTCAAATATCATCGCCCGCCCGCCATTACATTACACTGACAGCTTACCATAGACTACAACAACAAATGGAATTATTTGAATGTTGCCAGCGCTATTCCATAAAAACCATACCATTTTTATACCATTTAGCTGTAGAAAATAAAACAACTACTATATACTGAAAAAATATATCCACGATTTCTGAATTAAGAACTTGAAGTTGAGTATTGATTACATTGCACATAAAAAAATAATCACAACTAATTTCTCCTTCTTTACATATGCTAAATACAGTAAAAGTCATTCATAAAAAAGAAAGAAAAGTCATTTGATAAATTCCTACTTCAAAATAATCGTCTTAGGTGCATATAAACTAATTTTACCTCTTTATAATATTTTTATTACAAGTAAGCAAAAAGTGCGAAAACCGATGCTGTTTTATACTGTATTAATAACTGTATAAATAAAGTAGGCAGGTAACATAAAAATCAGAGTCGAAATGTCACAAGGCTCTTAAAAGAACGTATAAAAATATATTTAAATTCTTAAATATATACCATTACGTATTATATAACTGGGTGCTGGATGATTGTGTTCCAAATGATAGGATTTTAACTCTCCCTTGCCTTTTCTGGTGATGAAGCGAGCTCGGCATTTGCGTCCAGAGCAACAATATAAATCTGTTGTCTTGTTTCGACTGTCACACCAAAACGTATATCCTTGTAACACAGCTATCTCCTTCCCATTATCTCGCCGATACCATTGTACTGTAATAAAAAATGATTTTGTTTTAATAAAATAAATCTACATTGTTAGGGGCTTGAGAAACGAGGTTTCATTAAATACAACATCACATGCCTCCCAGAGAGACGCAGTCGGCCTTGTGGAAAGCCTTCCACAAGACGGACCGACGACCGGTAAGGGTCGCGGGTATCCGATGGTTGCGGAATGCACAGGATCGGTCGTTGGGGCGATAATTGGAGTATGCCTATGTCCAGTCAACGTTTTTCGGCTGAAATGATAATGATGATAATTATTTGTGTAATGTTCACTCTTCCTGAATATCGTGTGTTCAGGATCGGCTACAAAATTGATTTCAACTATTTTTAACCGACTTCGAAAAGGAGGAGGTTCTATGTTCGGCTGAATGTATGTTTTTTTTTTTTGTATGTATGTTCACCGATATCTCGGTCAATTGTGGACCGATTTTGAATTTTTTTTTTTTTTGATTGGAAGGTTATGCTTCCAAGTTGGTCCCATAGAAATATTGTTATGATCTGATCATGAACTTCGAAGATATGGAACAGAACTCTTCATAGAATCATAGCAGAATTGCCGTAACAAGTAAAATTGCTTTGTTTATACGTGTAGTCGATGACTGACTGATAGAAAAGGGGGAGGGGATGTATCAAACTGATCTGGTGATAAAGCCGGAAGGTAATTTCATGTAATATAACCGTATTTGGGATTATTAGAATCGTTATGAGATGCACTCTGGCTATAAGGTAATTTATGTTTAGCTGAAGGGTAGGTACTTTTTAGTGGTGCTACCCATAACTAAAAAGTGAAAAATAAAAAACTTTTTACAAAAAAAAATTAAACCGTCTTCAAAAAGTACAAAATAATTTTAATTTCGGAAGTCGGTGTTAAATAACGAAGAGACAAAATTAGGTATCTATTATAGAAACACCGACTTCCGAAATTAAAATTATTGTGTACTTTTTGAAGTCGGTTTAATTTTTTTTTTGTAAAAAGTTTTTTATTAAATGGCAACTTTTATCCACAAAAATAAAGATTTAGTTTTAAGATAAAATAATTACCTATTTTGATAAACCATTAACATAATTCGATTGCGTCACAAGCCATTTTAAAAAAAAAAACACTACCACAGATAATTTAAGAAAAATTTTAATGCTTATATTACCTTACTTTTTTAATTGGGTTGTATTATATTTTGATGGCAAGCAAAATAAAAATCATTTGAATTTTTGTTTTTTATATTAGAACGAATATCAAGAAAATAAAAAGTGTTAACAACCTTCTCTTCTCTTCGGATCTTTATTGTAATTTATCATATATGGTAAATATTAGAAAGGAAACAGTAATATGAACCCTGTTGGGCACAGCAAAATGTTTATTTCGTTTTCTATTTAAATATAATTATTTATTTTTATTTGCTTTGACCATACCAATGGTCATGTAAAGAGGAGAGATGAAACGCATGTTGCTAAAAGAGTTATGAATTTACATGTGGATGGATGGAGAGGGAGAGGGAGGCCAAAGAAAAGATGGATGGATGGAGTGAGAAGTGATATGAATGAAAAGGGAGTTAGTGATAGCGTGACGAGTGACAGGACAGAATGGAAGAAAAAAACGTGTTGCGCCGACCCCAAATAAAACGGGATAAGGGCAGGAAGATGATGATTTTTATTTGCCCTGATACTTCGTGTTGCTATACGTATAGTTATAATACATTGTGATGAATACTTAATATTAATTATGGTTGTATATTTTAGGTTTTTTTAAGTAACTTCACACTTCTGTATATATTCGTCTATGTACCACATAAGCCGGTGCGCCTAGAACCATGACATATTCCACAAGTTTCTATTGTAACGGAAATTATCACTAAAGAACGATTATTGAAAAGTCATTTCTTAGGGGAGTTACAAAGGTGAAATGAAAAAGTTACCTAAAGTTTGTAATAATAGCCATCACGTATTAGATATTTAGGTGGCGGATGGCAATGTTCTAGGCGACTGGATTTAATAAGTCCCTCTTTTGTAGCTACGAAGCGAGCTCTGCATTTCTTTCCTACAGAGCATGCAAAGATATCGGTTGTCTTTTTTCTTCCATCACACCAGAATGTGTATCCTTGAAGCATGGCTATGTCTTTCCCGTTGTGCTTGCGGTACCAGCGAACTGTAATAAATAAAAATAAAAAAACATTTATTAATATTACAAAATTGAGTGTTTATATAGAAAGAAGAAAACAGAAAAACATTTTATTTGACCGAAAATCGCAAAAGCTTCGTCAAAAAAAAACGGTCAAACGCTCAGCACAATGCTGACCGCACACAAAAAGCGGCGAGTCGTGTATATGTTTACAATGTACCTGTGTTTGTTACTTCTTCATGTTCAAACAGCTGAACCAACATGGACTAATAGCAGACAGGTAGGCCATATCTCAATAGCACATAAAATATTTTTTTATCTTGGGAGTATATTTCCTTGGGATAAGTTAGTACTTACATGTGAGTGAAGCCATGGTCCGTAGCTAAAGGAAATGGCATGCGGCCTCCTCCTTAAGAGGGTCCTTCTCCACTCGACTATCGTATACATCGGAAATGGTTTAAAAGCTTTTTACTTCATTTAATGCAATCCAACGCGATGTTTGACGAAAAGGCAACGCAAAAAAAGAGAGATAACGCCTGAAAAGTCTGTCAGTATTCAGTAATTCCGAGATTTACTCGAAAATTTCACAAAACTTGCTCCAGGAAATAGCTGTTTTTTTTAAACCCTTTAAAGTTTTTGAAAAAGTTGTCGTCATTTAGAATCTTAATAAAATTTGCAAGGTAAGGATTACTTTTTTGACTTTTTTAATTTTTAGTCAAATTATGAAGTGTCAAAGTTCATACAAAATAGAACATTTTCAGAGGTTTTTACTGGATTAGTTTTACACAAATTTAGAAATGGGTTTCTTTAGAAACCTAGATAATATCCACAAGATACTGTGTTTCCAAAATATCTAATGAAAAATGTGTAATAACATGATAATCAGTTATGAGCAGTTGTATGAAAAACAGTGAAAATGTGAGTCATGATGCACCACCTTAATGAGTAATACTATCGAAGGAGATGGAACGAACCGCAAACGAGAGGGAACGGATGTCCTCACGCCCCAGCCGCAAGTTTAAACCACTAACATCTACTCAGGCACTCGGTAAGCGGCTAAATCAGAAGCTTGATAAAAAATGCCAGTTCTTTACGACGTGATACTCGTACGTAATGTGACTATTTCTTGACTCTTGAACGTTTTAAGTTCAAACCCCTATTGGTTTGAATTCTGTTCCGAGCACCGACTAATCTTTTTTTTTTGTTTTTCAATTTTTTTTTCTATAAACTGTACTTACACCAAACAAGATGGCTAAATAAAATACTAAAATACACAGTAATAATAATGAATATAATTTATTCCGGACTTTACATCACATAGAATGCAAGTATGGTCGTAACATTCTTGCTTAAATAAATACATGATATTATTGTTCCTAATTTCGTTGTGTTGATATTAATTTAACCAGTCCTTTATTTTCTGGAACACCTTACCAAATGGGGCGTTAAAGATATCAGACATTAAATTGATAGCTATAAAATAAACTAACATTGTTTTTTCGCAATTTATAAATATTTGAAATAGATCTAAAGCAATTATTAGGTAAAATAAATTTACAAGGAAAACATTTGATATTAATCTTAATTAACAAAAAAATAAAAATGGACGGAATTTTTCTTATGTTTTAATATAAAATCCATTATGTATTACATACTTAGGAGGGGGATGATTGTGTTCCAGATGATAGGATTTCATAAAATCTTTGTTCTTTGTAATGACGAAGCGAGCTTTGCATTTTCTTCCCACTGAGCACCCATACAAGTCGGTCGTCTTACTTGGCTTGCTCACGCTGAATGTGTACCCCTGTAGTATAGCTATCTCTTTTCCATTCTGCCTTCGATACCATTTGATTTCAGTATCTAATTTAAAAAAAAAAAAACATTTTTTTTTTTAAATAAAAGTAATAAAAATAAAATAAAAGGCGACGCAGTAAATTTTGCGAAAAAAAAAATTATACTTGGGACATTGGCCAGTTATAAAAATTTATTTTTACGTTCCAATTTCAAAATTTCCTTCCAAATTTTTACGTACTAATTTGAATTAAGAATTAATCAAGTACTTATCATTATTTTTTTAGCGGGAGTTTTTCGAATTAAGTTCAGTGGCTGTTTTAATTATTTGCTAATTGTCCAAGTGGATATTGTGATATAAAATTTCGTGTAGTTTTGTTTCTACATACGGGACAATAGGTAAGAATCACTGAAACTGAAACATGCGCTGTCTCAGTAAAATAGAGTTAAGAATTTTATTGTATTGACTTCTTCAACCGACTCCATATATTTGCCGCCAAATACTGAATGCAAAAATATTTGAATGAGTTACATCCGCATTGTAATGGAACTCATTATAACTCAAACAGTCTTAAAACTAAATACTTGCTAAATTGAAACTGGCTAAATGCACAAACCGTGCGAAGTCACAAAAAAAGTGTCATTGAAAAATAGATCTGCGTCGGAAACATTTTTTCGCTACAATTTATTAAGGATATCAAACGTCGTCTGAAACTCGAGTAATCATATGATATACTTGAAGCTCCTTCTAAAGCAATTGTACATACATATATTGCTAATATTTTATTTTTTTATAATTTAGGCGCAATTGATTCGTCTTGAGGGATGAAGAAAGAAGTGGCCGCCCTTTGTCGGGTGTTACAGAAAAAAAACATGCTAGCAGTGAACAATTTAATCCAAGAAAATAGACAAATGTACACTAATATAATAAAGAGGTGAAGTTTGTTTTTATGTTTTTTTGTTTGTAGGAGGTAATCTCTGAAAGTATTGGTCCAATCGCTAAAATTTTTTCACCGACAGAAAGCTGCTTTATTCCTGGCTATATTGCATGTACGCGGGTGAAGCCGCGGGCAAAATTAAGTTACATATAAAAAGGTTTGTATTGATCACGAAATTTTAAACAAACATCTTTGTATTATGAGGATAATTCCATGCTGGGACCTGAACACCCTTCCCGATGCTCAGAAGCAGGTCTGCGTTGAATAGCGGCCACCTGTTTAATACATTTTATCCGTGCCCTTGTCATTGGGAGTATCCATGATTTTTTCAAATATCTTAGAAATCGGAACCGAAAAATCTTTTTGAACGAGTCTTGAGTATTTATCCCTTTTGATTTTTATTTCACTTATTTTCGAACTCATGTTTTCATGGCAATGTTCCGTTTCGTTTAATATTCGCAACCCAGGATCAATCTTTAGAGTTGCAGAACAAAACTTTTTGTGTATACACCGCCACAAATAGGTTCCATCTTTGTTTTTTCTTTTTAAGTTGTATTCATAACCAGCTCTAAATAGTTTTTTGCCGCTCCGTTGCGTTGAACCAATATACAATAATGGGAGTCCTGTTGAAGTTGATGGCGCATTTTCATTCATTATATAATCTGAAAGCGGAAAATAATACCTAGTATGAAGTTAAATGTGCAATCATTTATATATCAAAGGGTACCTACTACTAATCAGATTCTTATCTGCTCTAAAGGATAAATAGGACAAATTGATGATTTTTCAAGCCCTTCTCAAATATAATTTCAAAGTAAGTGTTGGTACCATCCAATTAGGTCATTCACATAAATATCACTCATTTTTAAATACTTTTTTTTGAGGTTGGAGTGAAGTGAACGAGAGTGTCATACCTTTACCAACTTCATTTACCCTTTGCGTTCTAGGGTCACAGTAACTCTTTGAAACGTTTCCGCAGCCTTACCAAGCATCGACACTGTCCAGCGCCTTCGGTTTTGCTATCATCTTTTTGAGGCACGCGTGGATCATCATGCGCAGTCAACTCGGTCTTGGTCTCTGCCGGACGGCCTGATGACGCCGAACCCTGCGCCTCCGAGGCCTGTGGAGGTATCTTCTATGGCGGCGACTGGGGCGTGAGGAATTTCTCTCCCTCACAGTTACAGTCACGAAAAGTCAACGCTCAATTTTAAAACCCTGTCTTTTACTCTAAGTATAGATACCGGCACGGTTCTAGAGCGCTGACTTCAAGTTGCACAGAAGTCAAATATTCGGTCTCTTTAGTGGTACGATGTGAGACGCGAGGGCGGGTAGCGTCAGTGATTAGCTCGCCGCGCCATAGCGTCATAGACCTCACTCGTGATTTGTTCCCTGCGCTTGCTGCATATATCTAACAACGACGACAATTGGCTCGCCAATGTATGGAATGCGCAAAGCGATCCCTACTCTGACGCCGAGCGCTCAAGTTTAGTGCTGATATCTATACACAAGTAATGAAGTGTACGAACTTTCTGGACAGCACACCGGCCAAACTCCTAGATCACGGTTTGTATGGCTCTGATTTAACTCCGAGTAACTTCTTTTTATAACCGAACAGCGCATTTTCCTGGCAAGATGTTTTTTTCGTCACCAGAAAAGCTATCAGCATTCGAGAAGGCTGTAAAAGACGTGTTTAAAGCGGACTAAAAATTTCAGACGCATGAAAACTTTGTAAAGACGCTGGTAGAGAATCCTTTGAGAAGACAATAGGTACAAGTAGTCTAATATCTACTAGTTACCCATTGAACATACCTATTAGTTTCGAAAAAAAATTCGAGTCGACTGCTGCGTGTCATATAAATAAAAAAACAAGTAACTAGGTAACATTTATTCACAAATTTTACATTACTTGGTTCTTTTTTTCTTTTATACTTTTGTTTTATAAAATTGGTATCTGGTTAGCTAGCTTGTTTTTAAATTTTCATATAAATTCCATTTCGTACTATGAACTGAGGTGGTGGATGATTGTGTTCCTTATGGCTAGATGTCATAATCTCTCTGCCCTTTGAAATAGAGAAGCGAGCTCTACATTTCCTGCTAGAAGTGCACTTATACATGTCAGTTGACTTATTCCGTCCGTCAATACCGTAAGTGTAGCCTTGTAGAATGGCTATTTCTTTCCCACTCTGTTGTCGGTACCATGCCACTTCTAAAAACAATGAAAATGCATAAAATAAGGTTAAAATTCAGTACTGAATAAGCTGTGTTTTGACTTTTAGTTGCGATGGAGTTATGCCCCACTTAGCACCATCGTGATCTCATGACGGCAATCAGCGACACCGCCCTCTAGTGCCGCCGGATCATAGTTCAGGACATGGTCTGGAGCAAGAGGAGAGAAATATAAGAGAAAGGATATCCTCACGCCCGAGTCACCGCAACAAAGCAAGCCCCGGACGTGAGGAGTCGTAGAGCGATCCTTGGCCACCATAAGCGCTGGCTTGTGGATGACGAATAATGAATAACTCGCCGTCCGGCTAGTAGTTTTCCATGCGCGCCTTCAAGTGATGATAGCAAATCCGCAGGGGTTCAGCTGGTCCCTATCCAGCTAGGGCCACGGAGAACTTCTGTATAAGAAACCCATAACACACGACCCTGGCGAATAGGACGCAAAAACGCTCGTCGGATCTTACCGGTTAAATGTAAGTAAAAAAACTAAAATACGCAAAAGACAAAGGAAACAAATATAATTTTAGTCATTAAAAATCTGACACGCCCTTTCACTCCAAGGGAGAAGTCGTTGGATGATTTCTTACCTTTAAAAACCCATAGAACATACCTTTTTAGTTTTGCAAATCTTTTTGAGTGTTCCAAGTATAGAACCTAATAAAAAGCCAGAAAAAAAAACAACTCGATGTTAGGTAACATTTATTTACATATTTTACATTAGTTGATTTTTACATCTTCTAATATATACATGTAAAAAATTTAGTGTCTGTTACGAACTCACAATCGATTTTATGATTATTTTTTTTTTTGTATATATTTGGTATTCCTGAGAATAGGTCGTAGATTTTTACCCTCCTAATAACCCCCACTTTTTCTTTGATAATTTATATGGTCGATAATAATTTAGTAGCCGGATAAGTTAGTTTCTTTTTTTTTATAGAAAATTGCTAAATTGTTTTTAAATTTTCATATAAATGCCATTTCGTATGAAGAACTTAGGAGGTGGGTGATTGTGTTCTTTATGGCTGGATACCATGAACTCTCTACCTTTTGTGATAGAGAACCGGGCTTTACATTTCTTGCGTGAGGTACACTTCCACATGTCGGTTTTCTTATTTCGTCCATCTATACCATAAGTGTATCCATGTAGAATGGCTATTTCTTGCCCACTCCTTTGGCGGTACCATGCCACCTCTGAAAAGAAAAGAAATACATAAAATAACGTTAAAATTAATCGTGAAGAAATAAAACTTTAGTTTTGTTTTAGTGATGAATAAATAGACCTTCTTCGATACGCTTTAGGCTTATTTAATCAATTATTTTAGATTTGCAGTCCTGTGCATTTATGTCGATCGATATAATGCATGCCACAGTGGCGCCACTTGCGTTAAACTTCGGTACTACACCCGCACTTCTCTTCTGGATAGTATAGTCCGTGGATAGGTAAAATATATATTTTCTTTTAAAGCATGCGTTTTTCTTAGCCTGTATGTTAAAGTGTTCGCATTGTTTTGATAGTGTAAAATTAACTTTATTGAATTGACACTAGGCTATACTTTGTGTTGCCCAGATGGTGCGAGTTCTTTGCCAAATACGCTGTAATTTAAAATTATAACTATATAAATTATAAAATATTAGATTGTAACGTTTACTTTTGCGAATATAAGTTCATATAATTGTGTATTTTTTTTAAATAATCGAGCGCATCTCGTCATCAAACTGAAAAGTTTCGAGAGGAAATAATGTGAAAAAAAAAATACACAGAAACTGTAACAGAAAAAAATAATAAATAAATTGTTACAGCCCTAGCGATGACAACGCGTAGATAAGCTTTGAAGAGGTATAAATAAAATAGATTTGGTTTTTAGATTCAAGAGACAGAATTTATTGAGTCAGCGAGAATTAAAATGAACAGAGGGAAAAACTACTAAAATGAAATCCAACCATTACATATATTAAAAAATAAAAATTGAGGATCACATTTAAACACCCAAAAAACCTTGACCTTGACCTTGACCTTGAAAATTAAAATCATTTTTCTTGTAAGCGTTCAACGCTTACAAGAAAAATGATTTTAATTTATTATCCTAAATTCGATGTTTTATACATAGGCAATTATTAGAATAAATAATGCGTTTTCAGTTTTAACATTAATTTATTTATTGTCATTTTATTTTTTTATTTCATTATTTATTATGATTTTAATATTAATTTTGTTTCATTAAAAATTTTATTTTATTTTATTTTTATTTATTTATTTCTTTGGGAAAACAAACAGCTACACAAAGTTTTAATAATAAATCCTTAGTATATAAATTTAGTAGTCTATGTGTAACCCACAACGTTATCTACTTGTTACCTTTTTTTTCTGTTTTTATTCTGATTTATTTGTGATTGTAATTACAATTCTTATTATGTTTCAATGTTGATTGTAATATAACTATTTGTGTTCTGATAACAATAATGAAATGTACATGCTATGGACTCTAATAATAATTGTGTTTTTTTTTAATTAAATTAGTAACTCCACAGGAAGAGCTGCCGTTATCAACATTTTCAAATATAGTTTGTGACATTTGTACTAACCATATATGCGTTATGAGTAGCAGGTTTATAAGTATTAAAATACTTATAAACCTGCAATCATAAACAAAAAAAAATATTTTAAACCTCAACGTATGGTTTTGGATTAAATAAATTTCCTATAAAACATTTAATAATAAAATAGCTAATTGGTTTCTAAAAGTGAATTTGTGAATTGTTGCTCAAATTTTTACAAAAATGCCATTTAATATTACATGCTGAACAGACGGGTGGTTGTGTTCCAGATAGCATGATTTGATGAAGGCTCTGTCTTTTGTAATAACGAAGCGCGCTTTACATGTCCTGTTGACGGAACACCTGTATATTTCTGTGGATTTACTTCTTCTGTCGATACCATAAGTGTACCCGTCTATCATGGCTATCTCTTTCCCATTCTGCTTTTTGTACCATTGGACTAAAAAAAAATATAAACATGATATTAACAATCAGGTGAGCGATAAGGCAATGTTTAGATAGTGAAAATCCAGAACTGTAACAAAATCGAGTTGAAATAAAATTACTCTGAATGTAGCGAATTGCGAATTTTAATCTTTTAGGTTTGATATTAAATGTAATGATCTGATCAAATAAAATATAAAAAATAACTATGTATGTACGAACAATTGAGTAGACATCACAAATGTATTTTAAAATACTTATTAACGAGTGATTAAAAATTTATCAAAAACAAAACAGTAGTCTGAAAAAAAATATGTAAATCTTGTTTTTTAAATGAACTTCCAAATCCCTCTCCTACATTTTTATATAAATACCATTGCGTATTATAAACTTAGGTGGCGGATGATTGTGTTCTAGATAATAGGATTTGATGAAGCTGTGGTCCTTTGTGACGGTGAAGCGGGCCTTACAGGTTTTGCCTACGGAACACTTATAGTTATCAGTGGATTCATTCATATGGTCGACAGTGTACGTGTATCCTTGTATCATGGCTACTTTTTTCCCACTTTGCTTTTGATACCATTTTACTGTGAAAAATAAATCAATTACTATTGATTAATTATCTAAAAATTACAAAAATAAAAACCAAATAACGAGAAAACTAATTAAAATAAAACATTTTTAGATTTTTTTTTTTATTTATGTTCAAAATCGCATTATAGATACATGCAAAAAATCACAAAAAATGTTTAACGAATTTTAAATGGTTAATGAGTTCAGAACAATGACTATACAACCATCTCTTTGGTTCAGAATAAATAGCAATATATGTAAAGGTTAGGTCTAGTAAGGAGGCACATCCTTAACCTTCGCTAAATTTTATAAAAGACCAGTAACAGAAGACCACTAGCTTTTAGAAATGCTACTTGCAATACCTTAAGTAAGAACTTAGTACCTAACATAAAAACTAATTAAATAAATTTTAAATAATTTATTTTTACAGTTAAAACAGCCTTTCATTCACAACTTAACTTTTACACTGTAAACCGTCTCTGACACAGAGAGAGTATACTTAGCAGATCAAATGAACTTACTTGTAAATGAAGCTATATCTCAATTATACGAGGCTCCTTGTTCGAGATGAGATTCTCTTATTAATATTATTTCTTACCCTCTCTAGCAAATATATTCAAAAATAATCAATATTGTTTTTCTGTGTTCTAATTAATTACCATGGAATGATAAATTTACAAATATCAATTGTTGTCAAAGAGTGATTAAAAATTAATCAACAACAAAACGGTACTCTGTGAAAAACTGACACAAATAATAAAATTTGTCTCATTTTTTAAATGAACTTGCGAGTAGGGAATGCACATCTCGCGAGATCTCGCTAATTTCGAGATCTCGCGAGTTTGGCAGTTGTGTTTTTTTTGCAAATATTCACAATATTTGATTAAATTAGGAAAAAAAATATATGTATTATAAGAAAACCATAGGCGCGGGCTTGCGGACGGTGAGCAATGGGTAGTTTGCTGTCGAACCGTCCGGTAACTGTCCGGACCGAGCCCAAGTCGTCGATGGCGCGCACTGAGTCGAAGCATACTGGGGCCAGGGTTAGTTTCGAAACGTAGCTCAGCCTCGGTATGATAAGCATGAAGGCAGTAATGGTCTGATACTATCGGGGCTCCGCCGAAGGGCGGGAGATGTCATTTTGATGATTTTTACCCACCAAAAATAAAGTATTATAAGATAAACATTTATTTTCACAAATAAATGTTAATCCAATACATTTTTTGCATCAAACATTGTTTGACGTATCTGTCTATAATTTTTTAACGTCCGTGTCAATCCGCGCTTTGAATAAGACGTTTTTATGCTCGAGTACAATCTCCTTGATCGATCTCGCGAGACCGAGATTACATTCCCTACTTGCGAGTAAAAGCTAGTTTTATATAAATACCATTGCGTATTACAAAGTTAGGTGGCGGATGAGTGTGTTTCAGATGACAGGACCCGATGACGACGCGGTCTTTTGTGACGGTGAAGCGCGCTTTACAGGCATAGCCTGCGGAGCACCTATAGTTATCAGTAGACTCATTCATATGGTCAATAGTAAACGCGTATCCTTGTATTACGGCTACTACTTTACCATTTTCCCTTTGGCACCATTCAACTATGAAAAACAAAACAATTACTCTTAGTTAATTAAAGCATACAGATTTCAAAAGTAAAACCCAGATATTTGAGTGACTTTCTTTTCTTTCTTTCTTTCTTCCTTTCTTTGTGGCGACACTTGGGGGAGGCCTATGTCCAACAGTGGACGTATATCAGCTGAAATGATGATGATGAAGAGAAAGTTTATTTTAAATTTACTTTTATTTACATATTTTAAGAATACCTCTTTTCACGCTCAAGTACTAAATTAGGTTTTACCATAAGATCATTATACCACCAAACTAAAAAAACAAACAACTGTCGTGTCGCAATGAAAATTATCAAATAATAAGTCACATCTAATACTGAAGTCGTAAATGTTTATTTTATGTCATATGTATTTATTTAATATAGTGTATAATTAATACATGCAGGCCGACCCCTAGGAAATAATGTGATTTGAATTAGGATAAAAAATTATCAACATTCTGAATGAAAATGTACGTACATCGTACAAGTTGACACGAAATTCAAACTGGCCACTAACAAGAACAAAGAGAATCTATATATATAAAAATGACCTCCGTTTTCCGTTGTCACGACTTGGCATGAAAACGGCTTGACCGATTTGGCTGATTTTTTTTTTGTTGTGATTGTTATTGTGAGGATAAGGTTCTTATGGGAAAAAAAATGGGGTAGTGTAGGGTAGAGTAGGGTAGAGTTGGGTATAGTAGGGTGGAGTAGGGAAGAGCGGGAGCGAAGCCGCGCGGGCAAAAGTTAGTGTTTTATATATTTCGCTAACTTATTTGAAAAATACAAGAGCACACGTTATTACAAAAAAAAAATTAGGAGGAAGTAAAAAAAGGAGGCAAGTGTTACCATTATCTTAAATTAATACTGTGGCAATTTAATAGAGCCAAAATAATGCACGGTGAAGGTAAGTACAACTTTACATGGATATGTATATGTCTAAAATAATTAAACACCTTCAGGCTGACTATTTCAATCATTCCTCTGCTCACTCATACACTCCTGGTGGAGTGGTCGTGGTCATGGATCGTCTGGTAGTTTAGTAGCGGCTTTTGCGAGACTTCTCCATCTCTCTCTATTCGTGGCATTGCGAGCGCATTCAATGAGAAACACTTAGAAGATCCTTTGATGAGGTCTGTCCATCTGGTAGGTGATCGACCGCGAGAACGTTGGTCCTCTACTCTACCCTGTACCACTAAACGTTCCAAAGAGCTTTCATAGCGGATGATATGTCCAAACATTTTGAAGATTCGCAGCTGCACAATCGGTGAAAATCTTTCTTCCAATCATTGCCTATGGTAAATCCCATCGCATATAATATACTTATTGGGCGGATGATTGTGTACTAAATGCATAGATTTGATTATCTGTCTATTCTTTGTAATTATAAAGCGAGCTGCACACTTTCTACTTACAGAGCACATATATCGGTCGGTGGTGTGCATTCTGTAATCAAGTTCGAAGGTGTATCCGTATACAATGGCTACCAGTTTCCCATCATGTTTTTGGCACCATCTGATCGGAACTGCAAAAAAAGCAGTAGGTATTCAAAAATAGTTTAAGGGATAAAAAATAGCAATATTTAAATCAATAAAATCTAAATTTTTACAGCGATAAAATAATGGCATCAGTATTTATAATATGTGTACCTAAGTCATCATCCTCATCTTCCTACCTGCCTTTTTTTCATGCTACTTGAAAATCATCCAATCCCCGCTCTTGGGCGGAGCGGGAGATAGTGTCAGATTTTTACTGACTAAGATCCTGCTGGGCTCCTACGGTTTGCTGGCAACTCCTTCAGGCTCGCATGGAACAACACGAGCCGTGGACGTCTCATATTCATTTATTAATTTGTAAACATATATTATGTAAAATTAAGGTTAACAATTTTTTAACACTATGTTAGCTAATAATAGCATACAACATTTATATTATAATTAGAAAAACATTTATTAATTATTACTAAATGACAATACAATTATTAATCATTACGACACGTGAAATTATAAATTTGAATGTCACAATATTAAATAAGTACAATGCCAAATATTCCACTACTGACACTTCAATAGGCCCTATAATATAATCAAAATGATGATAATTAAAAACATTGGATAAATCTGGCTCTTATTGTCTCATTTCTTCTTCTTATTGTCAGCGGAGGATCTCGGTCCGGACGGTTCAATCGCTTGCCGTCCGCAAGCCCGCGTGTCCCATGCTACTTGGAGTCGAGGCAACAGCTATATCGTGCTGCGAATTATTATGTGTTCATGCAGTTCGCACCACAATACAGCTTGTAGCTAACAACACTCGAAAAATATTCTTGAACTCGAAGTAATAATGAGTAAAAAAAAAGTTTCTTTGGGAAAGAGGTTTGTAATCATGAGTACAATAACGTGTATATGTATCAGTCACTAATTACCAGTCACCCTATATAGATTCTTTACATAAAAGTACCAGACTTATATTTCGGGTTTCGCACTAAAACAAATGTTTATATTTAAAATTAAACACCTTCAGGCTGACTATTTCAATCATATTCTATAGTAAATCCCATCGCGTATAATATATTTATTGGGCGGATGACTGTGTATTAAATGCATAGATTTGATTGACTGTCTATCCTTTGTAATTATAAAGCGAGCTTTGCACTTTCTACCAGCGGAGCACATATATTTGTCGGTGGTCCGCATTCTGTAATCAAGACAGAAGGTGTATCCTTGCACAACGGCTACCATTCTTCCATTTTGTTTGTGGCACCATCTGATTGGGACTGAGAAAAAAGCAGTATTGAAAAATATTATAAGGAATTAAAAACCTAAATCAACAAAATCTTAATTTGGTTAGCGATAAAATAATAGCAGTAGTATTTATAATATGTTATTGTGTACGTATTCATCGTCATTTTCCTTCCTGACCTTGTCCCATGTTACTTTTTTTTAGGTGGGAAAATCATCCAATGACGTCCCTCGCTCCTAGGTGGAGCGAGAGATAGTGACAGACTTTTACTGACTAAGACCCTGCTGGGCCCCTACGGTTTGCTGACAACTCCTTGAAGCTTGCGTGGAACAATACGCGCCGTGGACGTCTTGGGCTTGGTCAGGACTAGAGATGTGCCGTTGCCGGCAATATGGGAATATTGCTGGCAACGGCATATGGGAATATTGCTGCTGAATAAAGCATGCTTTTACGAATATCACTGATGTATTATTAGCAAGCAAAATAAAAAAAAAACTAACAGATTTCAATTTATTGTATTTATTTACAAAAATATCTTAAAGTTGGAACAATCTCCAGAGATTTACTTACGAAACTGAACTGTTAAAGGGATGGAGCTATACAAGGTGTATGTGACAGCCCTCCGCAAACTTTAAGGACAAGCTCAGTAGACGAAACTGAACAATCTTCCACAAGATTTTTTTTTCAGGAAACGAAAAAAAAAACAGCATACAAAATTATAAACTTGATTGGACAGTTTGTATGGAGAGGCCAAAAGACCTTAAAGTTTGCGGAAGGCTGTTCCTTACACCTTGTTTGGGGCGTATAGCTACATCCCTCTTTCTCGCTAACAAGCTTGACATGGTAGGACCTCTGATCAATTTTAAATTATAATCTATAAAAAATACCGTCTCGAATAACAAAATTATGGCGAGGATGGTTGTGAACAAGATGGTGAGATTTCGTAAATTTCCTGTCCTTAGTAATAACGAAGCTAGCTTTGCATTTTCTTCCCACGGTGCACATGTACTTGTCAGTCCTCTGACAGTGGTAGTCCAGACAGAAGGTGTAGCCTTGCGCCACAACCACCTCTTTCCCATTCTGCTTTCGGTAAAAGTGGACTGGAAAAAGTAAGCGATTGAGGCCAGGTTCTACTCATTTTGAACTTTTTTAAACCACTGAAAATCCACAAATATAAAAGAAAACGCATGAAAAAATATTTTAATTGACCATGTAAACAATCATCATTTTATTAAAATTGACAATATGAAATGGAAGAAAAAAAACGTGATGCGCTGACGTCAAATAAGATGGGACAAGGGCTCGATGATGATGATATGAACAACCGCCGGGCAAAAATCAAAACACGATATAAATAATTTGGCTCGATAAAAAAAATCGCGAATCTAATCTGGCAAGTTTTACTTGGCCATATCATGAAGTGATCCATTTCTATGATCTGGCCACGACAGATATCACCACTGTTATACAATTGGTCAATTACAAACACATTGCAAGTTTTCTAATTGTTAACTATAGTACTTTATTAGTTGAATATTTGAGTTGGATAAACTATAACATGCTTCTTCATTTTTATTTACTATATTAAGATATTTATATATCCCGCGTGCTAATAGAAAATTATCCCAAGGGAACATACTCCCGGGACAAAAAGTGTTATATGTGCTGTTCCAAGACATGGTTTACCCTTATATGTGTAAGTTTCATCGAAATGCGTTCAGCCGTTTGAGCGAGAAGAAGTAACAAACCTACCCGACACACAAACTGTTGTCTTTATAATGTTAGTGTGATGACATGTTATTAGTATTTTCCATATGCAAACCGTTGATAAACAGAAATTTTATATACTAGCAAATATATTAAACTTTCACCTAAACTACCAATATTAATTGCATATCTAATATATTTTTACGCCTATAACATATACCTATAAGAATTTATATTAAGACTTGACCACTTGACACACAATTAGGTACGTTGAAACAATGTTTTCAAAGTACCTAATTAGAAGTATTAGTATGTTCTCAAATCTCTCTGTTCGACTGTACTTTGTAAAATATGTATTACAAATTAATGTAATACAGAAATTTTGGATCTAAAATCAGTTTTGGTACGTATAACAAGTAAGATATAATAATTATAGAATATATAACTATTAAGTAATGCATACCCTTAGGGCTATATTTCACCGGGACACCATGGCGGCGCGTCCAGTCACCGCCACTCACAAAATGTATACAGCTCTATAGAGAGCTACTCACCTGATGTCCGTTTGGTTGTGCAACCAATTTGGTGGCGCGACCAGTTTGGACGTGTGGCGACTCGGGTGTCTGTGTTTCCTGGTGAAATATAGCCCTTATACACCCCAACCCAACCCTAATTCAAGCACTGAAATTTATTTTATATGCACTCAGGCAGGTTTTTAAGAAATCAGTTATCCTAAATGTAGGAAAATTATTCATCAACGCATTTCATTGGTAGCGCATCGGTATTGGTATCAAAGAACGCACACTTCATCACGCTAGTGACGCAATCAGGACTTATCATGAATTCTTAAATGTTACATATTGTAACGGTATACAAAATACAACTAAATATAGGTATATATTAGATTTATGTATGTGTAATATAATTATATATTAGACTTCGTTATTTAGGCTTATATTGTGCACTATATTTGCTCCTTCTATAACTCAAAAGTTGGCTGGGAGAAAACTGATTGCCTAGTAAAAGCCTTCCTTTCTACATGAATTGTCTGTATCGCCATAAATTATATTATTTTTTGTGGACAATAAAGAACTAAATAATTTGTATTTCAAAAACCAGGTGACGTTTATGTCAGTTCAGTCTTTGACAGCAAATCCAAACTTGTGAAGTGGTACCTAAATTTTGATATATGTACCATTACGTATTACATAAGTAGGTGGTGGATGGTTGTGTTCTAAATTACTTGATTTGATAAATTTTCTGTCGTTTGTGATGACGAAGCGCGCCCTGCATTTCCCGTTCAGGGTGCATTTATATTTAACTGATGCCTTATTGTGACCATCAATGCAGAACGAGTAACCCAGCACCACGGCTACCTCCTTTCCACCAGGCTTCTGGTACCATGAGACTGAAAAAGTTTATTGCTGATAAAATCAGTACAGGCACAAAAGTAATTTAATCGTCAGCACAGAAAAAATATTTGTATTTATAACTTTAAACTAAAATGATACATTTAAAAATACATAACAATTATGATTTAATATAATCATAATAAAAAATTAAATAATGTGGATCTTTATAGTCTCTAGCTTAAATAATCTAGTATAAAAATAAAAAAACATTTTTTATAGTTTAACTTTTTACTTGTACAATAATTAATTAAATTCTAATTAATTAATTTTTAATTATTTATTAATTTGTTAATTCTTATTATTTCAAAACATTTTGACGAATAAAAAGTTTTTTGGATAGATCGTTACACTTACCAAAGAAAATTACAATAAAGGAACAGGAAACTTAATATTATCAGTACCTTATTCTAATCTAGTCTCAACCAATTCTAATCCAATGCCAGAATTTTCTTCCCTATAAACTGCTACCGAAACTTGATAAAAACAAAACAGTATTCTATAAAAATTTGAGCTAATCTAATTAGCCATTATTTCACTGCAGAGCAGAACAAAGATATCTCCCACGTCTCCACATTGGCATCGATATTATAAGATGTAAGTCAAAGATTCAGTTTCTTCGTTCGTAGTAAGATTTTAAATAGCAAGTAATATTTAAGACAGTTTAATAAAAACGCCATTTCGTATTCGAAATTTCGGAGGTGGATGATTGTGTATCAAATAGCATGATTTCATGATCCCCTCGCACATAGTGGTGGTGTAGCGAGCCTTACACTGCCTGCTCGTCGTGCACTTGAACTTATATGTGGACTGTGTCCGGCCGTCACTGCCAAATGTATACCCTTGCAGCACAGCTATCTTTCGACCATTCTCCTTTGGATACCATACAACTGAAATATAACGATTAATGTTAGTAAATTATCCATGGTTTTTGAAGAACCAAAGCAATTTGAATTCAAATTAAATTCATCCATGTAAGAATTCTTCAGATTTTGAAAAGCAATTCATTTTAAGCTAAGCAGGCGGATATCAAATCCACACTCTCAAAAACATACATTTGCCTCTTTCTTAGGTAGTCAGGTCAACCTGCACTTTAAAATAAATAAAAGTAGAAACTTAGCTATTTTTTTTTTATTATTAACATTAAGAATTTCACCAAGTCTGTCTCTAAAACATTATCGGAAAAGGAAAAAACTTCGAGACTCCAATCAGGAATTGAACTTTATACTTAGGTAAGTTTTATCGAACCCTCAGAGCGACTCCGAGTCACACTTGCCCAGTTAACAAAAACGTATTTACGTTCTAATAAAAATACCATTATGAACTACAAACGAAGGCTGTGGATGATTATGGTTCAAATAACAGGATTTCAAAGTTTTCCTGTTCTTCGTGATCACGAAGCGAGCTCTGCATTTTCTTCCAAAAGAGCAGATGTACGTTACAGTGGTCTTTTGACAACCGTGTTGATAAAATGTGTGTCCTTTAACAACCGCAATCTCTTTTCCAGACTGCTTTCGGTACCATTTGACTGCAGAATAATAAAATATTATGATCAAAAACTTATAAGTATAATATGATTTCATGCAAATACTAACTTAGTCGTTTTAAGCTATCTTTAAAATGACTATTGACTTTATTCATTGTAATGACGTTACAATGTTCCAATACTAATACCTTGATCACACTTACCGAGTAAACGAGCGAGACAGTGGTCTCGGCCGAGTACTCGGTACGTGTAAACAGTGTAAACACAGCGCCGAGTGCTCGGCCAAGCGCTTATATCTATTACAACTCGCTAACATCACTGTCTCGGCCGAGCAACATTTTACTGTCTCGCCCTTTTACTCGGTACGTGTGATCAAGGCATTAGTACTGGTCGTAGTGGTAAGTACAGTATAGCCGAAATATAATGAGTATTCAAAAAAAAGCTCAAAAATGCATTATGAAATATTGTATTTTTTTTTTTGTAAATAAAAAAACAAAAAGTTTTTTTTTCCTTATTTTTTATGTATGCTTGGTTTAAACATGTTCAAAATGTCTTATAATCTAAAATAAATACCGTTACAAATCATATACTTAGGAGGTCGGTGATGATGTACCAGATGAGAGGATTTCATGGTCTTTCTGTCCTTTGTGATGACAAAGCGAGCATTGCACTTGGACCCCATGGAGCATACATAAAAATCTGTTGTCTTAGCAGAACCGTTTTTAAGACAGAAAGTGAATCCTTGTATTACGGCAATCTCTTTTCCATTTGCCTTTAAGTACCATTTAACTGTAAAAAAAACTCCGGTGTTATTATTTTGAAAACATCGTGAGAAAATCGGCATGTCCTAGAACCAAAAATTCGAAGACATGTTACATTCACCAACCCGCACTGGGCCCGCGTGGTGGATTACGGCACATTCCCTCTCCTAGAGAGGAGGTCTGAGTTCCAGCAGTGGGAACATTAAAGGCTGATGATGTCATTATTTTGCCCTCTAATTATGTATTTATGGCTGCGGCTTGCGAGTTTTTAGGGGAGTGGTGGGTCTTTTTAAACCTCTTGGTCCAAAGTGTGGTCCCAATTTCTGCCTTTTTTTAGTAGTATTTTGGGACTACAAAAAAGTATCAAAGTATATAAAATTATCAATTAAAAAAAAAAACAAAATATTGCTCAAAACAAATAATTGTTATTTTATCGGTGGAAGTTGGAACCGCGGTCCCGGTCCAAAGCGCCCCACGACCCCTTTTTTATTTATATAAACTAGTGCTTGACTGCGAACCCACCTGACGGTAAGCAGTGATGCAATAACTTATGATGATGGTTTAGAGAAAATCAAAACTATGGCTGTAACTGTGTTAGTTTTAATAACATTAAAATAATATAATAAAAAACAAGTAAGACATTTGTTCTTACATATTCTGAACTTTACACGTCCTGCTTATTTGTTGCTTAGAACAACAAAACCATACACCTTTTTTAATAAAAAAAATGTTATTCATACTAATAGAGATAAACGTTATTTTAACACATTTAATTACAACTCCAAACTATTCAAGAACTATAACACCGTAAAAAGGGCGCGCAATTGTCTATTCGAATCAGTCCGAATGTCAAACATGCTAGTGCGAGGACGGTCATGCACGACGCCGAATAGAGTAGAGATGCGCTCAATAACCGACTTATTAGTTGAACAATATTAATTCATGAATCCCCAAGCGATCACCGGTGGCCGCGTATCTATTGTCTTACTATTGTGTTTCTAATTGTCGGTATCTGAAGGGTTAACTTAACCATAAAATACAACAAAGAATAGAAAATAAATGAAACGATGTAGGTACATTTACTATACCCTGTACATCACTCCCTCATGAACATATAGTTTTGGAGCTTCATGGTTATGGTCAAGCAGAGTTGATAAAATTCTTCCAAAGGAATCTGTAGTAAACCGGGCCCGGCATCGTGCCCATCTGGTGCAGCGCCACTGGTTGGTGGAGGCACTCCTGGCGCCGGAGTAGAAGGAATAACCGTGGAGTAACGCCAGTTCCTTTCCCGCAGCATTCCTGACGAACTCCGCTGAAGAACCAAAAGAATGGGGGCAAAATATAGAACAGAAACTTTTTTTTCAGGCCCCGTTATAACAACAAAATATTTATAATTAAGATTTTTTTAAATATTACGCTATTAGAGTATCATATTTTTTATAATACAGGGTGTAAAGGACAGTCCTCCACAAACTTTAAGGGCCTGTTTGGTCGAAAACTGAACAACCATCAGGAAACAAAAAAAAAATCAACCTCACCATCACTGTTCCCGCGCGCCTCAAGGAGTTCTCAGCAACAGCAGAGGCCCAGCTGGGTCGAAGCCTACCGGGGCCAGGGTTATCCGAAAGGGAGCTCGTGCCCTGGTTTGAAGGCTAGAAGGAACGGAATGGGTTTTTAGTAAGAATCTGACACTATCTCCCGCTCCACCCAAGGGCGGGGGTTTTCATAAGATGATTTTTGCCAACCAAAAAAAAAAATCTCACCATACAAAATTAAAAACTTGATTGGCCAGTTTGTATGGAGAGGCTGAATTTTTTTTCGTTTCCTGAAAAAAAATCTTGTGGAAGGTAGTTCAGTTTCGTCTACTGAGCAAGCCCTTAAATATTGTGGAGGGCTGTCCTTTACACCCTGTATACTTTTTTTGTGACTATAATAGTTATGAGTATTATAGATGTGAATGGATGAAGAGGAAGAGGGAGGCAAAAGAAAAGATCTACTATTGTACTTAATTTAATGTAGCTTTAATGAATACTAGTGTAAACCTACTGAGGCTGGCATCTACTACATCATCAGTCTATACTAAT
The DNA here is from genome assembly GCA_949319445.1 of Mythimna lalbum. Lineage (NCBI taxonomy): Eukaryota > Metazoa > Arthropoda > Insecta > Lepidoptera > Noctuidae > Mythimna > Mythimna lalbum. The sequence goes on along the minus strand of OX439356.1, from coordinate 17,584,461 downwards.
ATAATAAAGATGTTATTTTGATAGTAGGAGATAATTTCTGGAAGTACTGATCCAATTGCTAATTTTTTTTTTTTACCAATAGAAAGCTGCTTTATTTCTGAGTGACAGACCAAACTTTTACTGACTAAAACCCACTCCTGTTCCTTCTTTGCCTTCGCTCCAGGGCCCCGGGGTACACTTTATGGTAATCCCCCTTTTTTTTTGGTGGGCAAAAAATCCATCCATTGACAACCCCCGCCCTTGGGTGGAGCGGGAGATAGTATGGTAATATTCAGTCATTCATGATTGTGTTGCGATGAAAACTTAACGATGCTATCGTCAATGGTATACAACGCCGCGTGGCATCTATTATGCTTCTTAACACAGCGCCATCTAGTTTTCTTGCCCGCAACATAATCCTTGCCGTAACGGATATGTCCTAACTGAAGATGGATTTGTCCTCGCGAGGTTGTAGTAAACATTGGCATGTCTGTTAATTATAAATAAATAAATTAACAACATCGTTAATTTATTTATTTATATATGCTTTATTGTACACCAAGATTACAATAACAAATGTACACCAAGATTACAATAACAAAAAGAAAACCTTGTAATAAAAACACAAAATTGGTGGCCTTATCGCACTTGGCGATTTTTTCCAGGGAACCTGTAAGAAATCGCAGACTACCCCCTTTTTTACTTTAAGTTCTTGTAGACGACACAACCCCAGCGAGTTTGGGCTCATATGATTCGATAGACGAGTATTAACTATATAGGTATACCGAGCTATCCAGTCTCACTTGTGCTGCGTTCCGATGCAGACGTGTTATTTACGTTATAATTATACCGATTAGCGCAGCGCAAGCTGTCGCTAGTAGGTAAGTACTCGTCATGACTGAAAATCTTGTGGCGAACGAGCTGTTGGCGTTCCTGCAGCAGAAGCTGGATGTTATGGGAGTCATTCCGTGAAAAATTGCGCCGTTACTAAGTGGGAAAAAACGGACAAAAAAAAAAGTAAAGTTTTTATACGATTCGATGCGGCATTTATCAGAGTTTAAGAAAACTATATATTATATCACTAAATGTATATAACTTTAAAAAAACGGAGTTTTAAACATCATCTATGGTGAGAACTGTCCATTTAGGAACGATCACTAACTTAATATTTTATCAACAATGTGAGCTATCTTTTACATATTTTTAACAATTTTTAGTTAAAATGAATAATATAAAATCCTGAAATCGATTTTATTTACCCATCTGTAATATATTTCTAGCTTTAAATAACGAATTAAAATATTTTCGTCACGTTTTAGGTCAGTTCGACTTATATCTTTAACTTTTTAGTTAATTAGCACCTTTAAATTTAATTCCAGCTATATTAAATGAAAATGTAAATCAAATTCTACTATATTTCATCCCAAATATATATCTTTACTAGTAATAAATTCTGCTTAATAGACGATAACTTGGTGTAAAAATTTGTGACAGTGACTAAGTAGGAAATGAACTAATGAAATAGGAAATGACTAAGAAGCGGTGTTCATAATAAACTTTTAATAAGTATTAAAAAATATTTAATAAATCAAATACAACTTATTTTTCATATGCAATTGGTTAGCAAAGTTTTATTGTAAAAATAAAGTATTTTGTTTTTAGTAAACAAAACATTTAACTTTAACAATTAAATGCTTTATGAAATTGTTCGTACATAATACTTCCCTATTAATTTCTATTATCTTCACACATTTCTTGGTCCGTACGTTTGCCGGATGTAGATCTACTAATATCATCCCTATTGTAAAAAACTTCCATTTCTTCATTTATCTTCTTGCTTATATATTGTTTGTTGCTGCTAAATCTAATACCACTTTTAAGTCCTAAACATTTCGATATTAGTGCCTTTGATCCTCTTTTTCCGATTGGACATTCCAATCGAACGTAATATCTTTTTTTGTTTATGCGATTTACACTCTTTATATTTCGCACCTAAAGAAATTTCTAGGAGTTCATGTCTAGCTTTCAGCTTATCACTCTCTTCTGATTTCAGATTCATTTCTTTTTGATGTTTTTCTTTGGTACGGTTTTTAGTTTTTTCAGTTGCTTTAAAACATTATTGTACTTATTAGCTACATTTTTATATTTCTTTTTATAGTCAACCGTTCTTGAATTCTGACTTGTTGAAGGTACGGCTACTTGTACTGCTTGTTTTTTGGCATTCCTTTGCTTCTTTTTTTGTTCTCTCCAAATTTTTCTTCGCTCCTCCTTTTCCCGGTCGCTCAAGTCCCTTATTTTTTTTTGTCCTTTCTTTACCCGCTCTATTTGTTTTTTTCTTTGTACCTCATATTTTTCTTTATTTAGTTTAAGATTTTCTCGATAACGTTTAGCACGTTCAGCAGGTGTCAGCGCCATCTTATAATAAACTGAAAGAATAATAAATATTTGTAGATTTCTATTCAATGACTATTATGAAGTTGACCGATACTCGGTTTTGACTTTACAGCCATATTTCGACCGACTTCGGGTTAAGCTATGCTTGCCAAATTGATTCGTGGATGAATTATCATCCCTTACGTATTTATGTAGCGATAGCGTTTCCTTTACAAAATAATCTATGTCTTGACCAACATTACAAGTCACAACAACAACCGTTACGTCTTTGAGTCTCCATGTGTAGGTAACACTTCCTATAACATTATTAAAATTTAACATACTTAGAATTTAAAAAAAATATGTTGCCTTACGTGTCCATTTCTTCACAAAAATTGTTCCGCTAATATGTCACGACACTAAATGGACGTGACGAATCCCACTTAACGACGACCACATTCAATATTCTTTGTTATTTTATAGGGAATCATTAATTAATTACATGCGCAGATACATGTAGTATATAATTCGCAAATAAAATAATGTTTTAAGAACTTACCGGTAATAGCGACGTGAGTCGAATGCACCTTTCGTCACCGATTACCGTGTCACGATCACGACTGCCCGATGGGTAAAAAGAAATGGCTGATCTACCATAATAATGTAACCATGAATAAAAAATAACTACTTTTAGTATTTTTGTACTACTGAAAGCAAATAAAAAGGTAGTGACTAAAGTGGAATGTCCACTATGATGGCAATTTGATTATCACTTATTTTAAGAATTTGATTGTAATACAATAAGATTTGTTTATAAAATAAAAAAAGAGCATTCTTTGAAAGCTCACAAAAAACGATGAAGTGTGCCCTAAAAAACCATGAACTTCGGTTAGTTAAAGTTACCAACAGGAGGTGTGACACGCAAAAATTACCTGTTTTGTTCTATATTTTTATTTTTTTTATCAGTTAAATTAGCAACAATTTACTCCGTTTAACATTTATTTTTAAAGCTAATGAACTGTATATATAAATTTGTATTATGATGGTCTTGTAAATTGTTTGTATATATTTGTGACAGCACTTTTTCCGTATGTTCAATTTTTCGCGGAATGACTCATGGACGAGGTGTCCGCAATACAGATCTGTGCAACGAACTTCAGCGAGGAGGACATAGCTGCTGCGAAGCTGTTGCTGTTCAGCGTGCTGAATAAGCGCGACCAGATGCCATCCCGCCGGTGTGACGGGACTAAGAAAAGCCTGCAAGACATTATCACGCTGTTCAAGAAGACCGACCCTGACGACGTTCCCACGTTTGTGGCGAAGGAGCTGCACAAGCTTCCTCCAGTCACCTTCGACCACGTCGATGTCACTAGCCTTTTGAAGGACATTGTTTTTCTGAAGGCCAGTCTTGCGGATGTACAAGCGAAGTTAGATGCATCCCACAAAACCGTCGCCGATTTACGCCAAGAGTTTGGTGAATTTCACAACACAGCGGCGGTAACTAGGTCATCAGCCGATGCGTCTAATGTAAACATGCGTCATGGAGCTAGCCTCGATTTATTGTCGCAAAACTCCGTGTCAGCAGTTTCGTCTGCAGTACGTCCGTCGTTTGCTGAGGTTGCAGAGTGCTCACCCCGGGCATCTCGCAGCTCCGTGCAGGCTACCGCGGCTCCTCCATGTGCCGCCACCTGACCACTTTACCCCGCCCCGCTGCCGGTACACGTAGCCCCAGCGAATCCGCGTCATCGGGATTTCGCTAGCGTCACCGCGAGCGCCTCTGCCGCTCCTGTATCGAAGCCTTTGCCTGATAAGGCAATGAATAAGGCTGGTAACGACGATGGCTTCGTTACTGTACAAAGGAAGAAGCACCGAAAGCAAGCCAACAGGAATCTCTGCGGCAAAGCACCAGTTACTCCTAGTGCGAGTGTGCGTGCAGCTCAGCTGAACACCGTTCAGTTACCGTTACAGTGTATATCTCCAGCCTGCATTACACCACAAAGGTGGAGGACATCTTCGAGTATGTGCGCCAAAAGTCGAAGAACACACTGAGGGTGCAGTTGCTGGAGTCGCACCATAATGTCAATTTCAAAGCGTTTGTGGTGCGAGTCCCGAACACTTTTCTGCCCCTCATGTTGAAGGAAGAGTTTTGGCCGCAGAGCGTGGTGTTCCGTCGCTTCCGCGGACAGGTGCCACAGAACAGCACGAAGTGAACGTAGTGCAATGTGAAGTGTTACTAACATAGATTTAAGTCTTATTTACTAACGACAAGTTGTATTTACTCTATATATATGTTAGTCTGTAAGTATATATCTATGGGCCAAGATGCCTGATAATAAATGATTTATTATTATTATTTATTATATAAAAGCTTGCTTAAATGAAATGAATGTTTTTTTAACAAACCTCGTTATGTTTTGAGACCCATTTTTTTCCCTCTCAAAATGAGAACCTTATCAACAACAAAACTGGCCACACTGCTATACGATATTTTATTAATCAAACAGAAGTAATAAGTACGAATAATGCAACTACCCAGAAAAGTTACATTTGTGGGTAATTTTTAAATTATGTACAATTCCAGATCGCTATTTACATTCCTTTTAATTAATCATGGTTATGGTTTGAAGAATAACTAATTATATTATCTTCAATGGTATAAAAAACAGCGCGGCATTTATCATGTTTCTTAACACAACGCCATCTAGTTTTTCCGCTCGAAGTTTCGCCTGACCTTCCGAATCGATGCTGTCCTAACTGTAACTGAACTTTTCCACGCCGATTCATAACAAATTTTGGCACGTCTGAAACATGGAGTATCTTGTACATTTTTTTTACTCATTAAAAATTAATAAAACCAACTAATCTAAATTAAAAAGCAACAAAGCACACAATAATTAAAAATATACAAATATTTTAAAACTAAATATTATTGTTCTTCCGGTATCAGCTTAACTAAGAAACTAAGGGAGTGACGAAAATTACTCTTGTAATTTAACACTGGGTCATATTTATTTATGATTTTGGACAATGAAAAATATTTGTTTGATGTTTAATTTATTTTGCATAAATAACATTTTAATTTAAAAAGATCCGTTTAGAGTAGCTCATTACTATATAACTACTTAAAATATATATAATCTGTTTAAACGTACAGAAAAGAACAAAATACTTAAAGTACAGACTATATATGTAAAAAATAAATGAGAAAACATCGGATATATACAAGATAATATAAGTTGAACACCAATATTTTAACTCTTATATTTATTAAATAAACTCTTATGATAAAAACATTCAGTTATGATTATGTTCCGAAACGTACTTAACTATATCATTACCAATAGTATATAACGCCGCGTAGCATTTATTATCTTTTTTAACACAGCGCCATCTAGTTTTTGGGCCCGCAACGTAATGAGTGCCGTAACGGTGAGGTCCAACTTGTAACTGTAGTTGTCCTCGTCGATTTTCAATAAATGTTGGTACATCTGAAACAGTTATATTAATAGGAAAATAGAGCATGAAAACAGTCTCAACAAATATGTACTCGCAGTTGGATTCATAGACCATACTTACCTTTTGTTTTTTTTTTTTTTTTGTTAAGTACCTACATGTTTAAACAAATGTGTGTAATATTTTCGTATTAATATAAACCTAACTCTTTAAAAAGTAGGTATGTAGGTACTTATTCGTAAATTAAGCCATCATAATACTTGCATCAGTCACATTACATCAAGATATCTATATCTCGTAATTTCTTATTAATAACACGAAAAAAAATTGACAAAAATGTAATATTTTATTTTATTAAATCACAAAAAACACATGTACTTTTAGTTAGTTAGTTAGTTAGTTAGCCCATTTATGTCCCACTGCTAGGCGAAGGCCTCCCTCTCCCTTTTCCACACACGTCTGTCTTCGGCCATTGCGGGCCAGTCCCTCCGGTACTTATCATGTACTTTTACTTAATAAATATAATACTTATGTTAAACCTCAAAGTATCAATAGATAACTTTATCGGCGTCATTAAAACTCATTATGTTTTATTCTTTGCCCGTATTTCAGCAATATATGAACACTATCAGCACATTTAAACTGATTTTAAGTGTTGCTTGTGTCATCTATAAATATAAAATGAAAAACTGACTCATTAACATATCAACGTACAGCGAAAACTAATAAATTAATAATAATAAGTGATTATTATTGATAAAGCAATCCCTCATGACGAGAACCTTGTGAAAGCGGAGAAAGATAAGCAAATTAAGTATCTTGACTTAGCTCGCGAGGTTGTCGACATGTGCCAATAGTCGTAACGGCGAATGGATTAATATTAAAGAGCCTCGACCAACACCTGAGGAGGGTCTTCTTGGGCAGTTGGATCAAGGGCTTGATCCAGAAAGCAGTACTCTTCGACACGGCGCGCATTGTTAGGAGATTTCTCTCTCAGGAGCCTTGACTACCGGTAGCTTGGACCCTGTTACCGATGCCGATGGGCTACTATTTTTAAATTTTTTACATGTTTATTAAAAGAAATATTTAAAAATGTATAAAATATACATATTTAAATATAAATAAATGCCTTATTACTAATGTGATATACTGGGACTATGAGTGTAAACTATTAGCACTGATAACTGTTGAACATCTATTAGATTCGTTGATAGCCATCAGTTCCACTGATGAAAATTACCTTAATCCTTTTACATTAATTATTAATGTAAAAGGATTTGAGTGATGAAATAATGAAAGCCTCAACTAATATCCAAAAATATAAATTGCATTAGAATAACGTCGTTAGTATGTATTTAATATTACCCCTTGTTTTTGGATTGAATATGGAAGTCGAAAAAAAATTGCCTTACAATCAGAAGCAACTAATGTGCGCTTTAAAGAAGAGAAGGCTCATCTTTTAGGCTTCAGAAACAGATCGGGAAATGATTAGGTACTTTGCATTCGTTGGCAAATCTACATACCAAAGGTTCTCCGACCAAGCGTCAATCTGATAGTACAAGTAAGTAGTTGTCGAAATTACAAAATTAAGGGATTGGATCAGGTGACTTTTCAAAAGCGTGGAGCTTGTCCGTTATGGATGCAATGTTACATATCTAAAACCAAAAGAAAAGACAAAGAGATTCACTCAAGATTTCTTCAAAAACTACTCTCATAGTATAATCATCATCATTTCAGCCGAAAGACCTCCACTGTTGGAAATAGGCCTCCCACAAACGTCGCGCATCCATCTGCTTCCCACGACCCATCTGATTCCCGCACAGTACAATAAAATTATGAAATCAGAACCACACAGAAAACGAGAGCAGTTCAAAGTCAATGCCAAAAAATGTGTCACCAGTCTCGTGACATCAATGTGTTGCCAAAGGGCATCGTGCTACCCAATTATATTACTGGGTTCTGATAGACAAATGGGCAGTTCCTCGCTTTCACTCCATGTGATATACTGGTATTCAGCTGCCTTATACCAGAGGCCAGAGACCAGAGGCTTACCACGAACTCTTAACGCGATCCATTTGGCAACCTAAGCAAAACTCTTACATGAAAGAAAAGAGCTAAGAGAGCTCCATCCCTCTTTATCGCTTACACGCTTGACCTTTTAACACGTTATGGTAAGGCATCTTACCTCCGAATTGCGAAAAAGCTAAGCAGCTTAAGATATGATAGTATAATGGCCTTCAGAGCTATGGAATAATTTCGGAGGATCGTGTTCGTGTACTCCCAGGCAGGCGGTGACCATTAGGTCAGCGGTAGTGATGACTGCAGCCTTGCATCCGTGGTGGTAACGGCTACAGTACCAACGCCATCTCTGGTCCCTCGCACTCTGCTTGCGATTGTAAGTGTAGCCAAAGGCTAGAAGGCATTCACTTCTACCCAGTTTTATGAGAGTCCCTGTAATGGAAAACATTTATAAATTAATAATCGCCATGGTTTTACGAACGGTGCCTCTTTCAACGGCAGAAATGCAATTCAATACAAACTTTTACATACTATCAAAACTATTCCTTTGTTCTCACCTTCGTTACATAAGGAACTTCTGTGTAAGTTTCATAGGTACTCCTAAATGCAGCTATTTTAGAATGGACATTGTCACTTTGGATCCTGTATGATTAGTTTTGATTTGACGCTTACCTCTTGTATGTTTGCTGAATACGGTCCATTTAAGACTAGTCAATCTTTACTTTAGAACAGGGATATAACTTTAGCATTAAAACATAATTTGAGTTCTTAAAGGTTTTTGAAGTGTTTGAAATTGTCTATTAAGAAACCAAGAATATCTAAGACAGATCTAAGAAAGAAAATAAATTTCAATAATATTTTTTAAGCTGGAAGAAGAAAAACTAAACACACAAAAAAGATAATTCGAAACTAAAAGTCTGCGTATTTTCAGAAACGTTATTGAGATACTTATTCAATATAATTAAAAACGTAGGTACCAATTAGTTAACACTCAAAGTCAAAGTCAAAATATTTTATTTCACATAGGCCTACATGGGCACTTATGAAACGTCAGAAGCTAGTGCACTGCAATATGAAGTGAAATTATAGTAGTCAAAACATTTTAGTAGTTTTCATGAATAATTGTAATATATATCAGAAATGATTATGTGCACGACCATGTTTAATGATAAGATTATCTACAGTAGTGATGGATGCGAGACAATTATAGTTCTTCTTAGAACACCGCCATCTTGTTTTACCGTTATCTCTGTCACGGTCTTTAATAAACTTGTAGCGTCCAAGGATTAATTTAGGTTGACCACGACCAGAGGTGATGAAAATCGGCTCCTCTGAAAAGATTTTTTTTTTCAGTAATGATAGCAATGTAGCAAGATTTAATATTTTTTTAGGATTAGTAGCGTAGCGTAGGCGTGAGTGAAGCGGCCCTCGCGCACGGCTTCGTGTAAGCGAGGACTTTTTAGAACGAGGGTATTAAAATAACCTCGTCGTATTACAAAGAAGTAGTTTTTTTTTGTTTGTAAGTCTGGAAGTTACTGGTCAGAATGCTAAAATGTATTCACCGATAGAAAGCTGCTTTACTCCTGAATGAAGCGGGTAAAAGCTAGTAGGTAATTAATAGGCTTGCGTTTGACCACTATTTCACCTGACAGTAAACGACGATGTGGTTGAAACTGAGTTGCGACAGTCGATGTCTTGTTTTCGAATTTATAAAAGGAACGTAGATGCGACTTCACCCACGTTTAAATTTAGTCCACGTTACTCCTCTGGTTAGGATCACCAACCTTATTGAGCTTTCTTGTTCAACTGTGAAACTCAATAACTGGTCAAGAATGAATAGGTTTATTTCTAGGCAAGCGTGTTCCATCGTCGGCCACATCATCGCTTACCATCAGGTGAGATAGTGGTCAAACGCTAGCCTACCAATAATAAAAAAAGTTATGTCAGCATTTATTAAGAAACATCGTAAGAAGAAAAGCTCATGCATTAAAATCCAAATGATGAAACATTGTTATTTGCAAAGGAATAAAAGTTTATTAAAATGATCAGACACAGATAGCACACATATTATATTTAAACATAAGGAAAAAATACAACATGCATGATCTTATATACTAGTATTTTGCTCAGTATTTATGTATTTTACTTATTTATAATTTTGGCTTATCATATCTCAATAATAAATCGTAGCTCCATCACAAGCATTCTCTTTAAAATATTTGTACTTACATTTAATATATTTACCCACGGTACCAGATTCTAGTACTGCTATTGGTTCTTAATAATAAATAAATTTTGCAATATTTTTAGCTCAAGAAACTAACTCTAAAATTATGGATCACTGGGACCTTAACAAATATAATGATATTATCTCATCAGTGCTATAACTTATCGTATATTAATTTCCACTCTACTAAACTGCACACTTCAGCGACTCATTTCCCTTAATTTTAAAGCCATATATTGACTAAAATAAACAATATCAATAAACCTGAAATCCTTGACTTTAATGTCAGGTTTTTTTTTGCTACAAATAAAAAAAAATACCTGACATTAATTATATATGTTATATTAAACTCAAGTACAAAAAAGTCAGTCATAAAACATAAAAAATGTTTCTACCTTTATCCATCAATGTTCGTAATATCTTTGAACATGCATAATAAAAGGAGTACAAAATTTTTTTTTTAATAAATAAATATAAAATAAATATCAGCTAGTACCACGTCCATAGACTATGGACTACGATAAAGCACGCTTACCTAGAAGGAATTTATTCAGTCAAGGCTTGAAGACCCCTAAGCTGTAGCTATCAGGAAACAATAACAAGTTTTTAATGAAAATATTTTTTTTTTTCATAGTAAGCTTTTACAGCACGGTATAATACTTATATAAATAATGCTCGTCAAGAGAAATCATACGAGCCCAAACTCGATGGGGTTGTGTCGTTTAACTAACGAGTTGCTATAGCCACCTTCCGGTTCCATCATCAGATCAGCTCCAAGTCATAATAATTTTGCATTCTCATCTGATTTACACATGCATGCAAAATTTCAGCTCATTCGGTAACCGGGAAGTGGGTCAAATTTAATTTACAAAATTTGATTACAGACAAACATCGGAACAGGTGAAACTAAATAAAAGCTTGTAATAATAAAATTTGCTGGAATGCTCGCGGCAAAGCGAGCATTTACAATTCAATACTATTATTTACTAGTAAAACAGGGATAATACAAAAACCAAAAAGTTCTCAACCTCACGGAAACTTTGAGAGTAAATGTTGATACGTATGATCATGTTCCCCATGGAAAGAGTCGATGACCAGGTATTCATCAGTGATCACAGACGCCCGGCATCCATGATGGTACCTCGTACAGTACCAGCCCAGCTTGCCCTCCCTGGCGACGTGCTTGCGATTATACAGGTACCCATAAGCAAGCAAAGCAGTACGTTTACCAGTTTGTATTAGTTTGGCTGGAAGAAGTAGGAAAGGGTTAGTACAAGGCTCACCATGTACCGAAAGACGAAGCGTTGGAAGGCCTCCCACAAGGTGGGCCGATGACCTCGTGAGGGTCGCGGGAACCCGATGGATGCGAGACGCACAAGACCGGTCATTGTGGCGACACTTGGAGGAGGTCTATGTCCAACTGTGGACGTCTTTCGGCTGAAATGATGATGATGGTGATGATATGGTAGGTAAAATACAGCCGAAATATGTTGACCCCTCCGCTACTTCTAAGAATTGGCTGTGCAGTAAATTTTTTTATGAATCATATGGCAATTTACGTTTTTTTTTTTTCAGTATGTGCATTGTTCAGATCGGTATGTCCTACAGTGGATGTTTTTCGGCTGAAATGATGATGATGATGATGAAGGCTTTGAGAGTGGGGGAGTAATCAAACATTTACTATTCCACAGAAACTACCATCACCATGGCCCTGGAGCGCAAAGAACAACTCACACACACACACTCACAGATAGAAAGAAAGAAAACACGCTTATTCCACCTAAAAATAATAGTTTAAAAAACTAAAAAACACGCTTTTATTACGCACTAAAAATGTAGTTAAAAAAAAAAACAAAAAACACGCTTTAATGATGAAAGAAACTAAAAAGTGGAAAATAATTTCTAATTTAGAAATAAATCAATAAACAATAAATGGTATTATTGCGAAAAAATCGTAGGGGGCTCCATATATCAGTTCTTGAAAAGCGCCCCACGCTTTTTTCACCATAATATTAATTTAAAAATGAATTAACAAACAATCAATGGTATTTTTGTACCTACGATTTTTTTGTTTTTTAAACTATTATTTTCATTTTATACTTTTTAGTCTTCTTATTATTCAAACTTAATTTACTACTTACTAATTTAAAATATTGATAGGTATTTAAAGATATTTATTATTAACAAACTTAACAAAATTCACAGTTTTACGCATCCAAATTTAATACGGCGTTAGCACGCATTCTTTCCATTTCCACCAATGCGTCAGTGTTGCAAGGAGTTTTTCCCGTGAGCTTTTTCATCATGTTGTTAGTTACAAGTGAAGCTAATAAAAGCGTGTTAAAAATAGACGCACAAATCATTACAAAAATACAAAATCAATTTAGTCTGTCAGGCCATGTGTGTGTATCGGGCATAGCTGTATTGCGCCATATAACCATAGAGAAAGGAGTTGACCAGGTAATTTTAGACCACTCTGTAATCTGTGATTTTGACGCTGGCGTCAACCATGACAAACATAAACAAAAGTTAACCTATAAATAACCAACATTAAAAGAAAAAACATAATTATACCAATACAATCTAAGAATCTAAGTTGTGCGTCGCATCTAAACAAGAATAGGCCGTTGCTTAGCATATCCCGTGACGCTGGGCAAATCCAGCCATCTACGGTGCTGGTTTTCAGAAACCACCGTTCGAATGACAATTCTAGATTAATAGGTTCTAAATCATACGCACCCTCCCAGGGTAGGAGATATTGTTTAATGATTTCTCACCTCAAAAAAAGGCCCAGTGCTGTTTGGTAGATGTCATAAGTCTTCGAATCGGTTCTTGGACGTGCGGGTGTCCTAACGATATTTTCCTTCATCGTTTTGAGCGTAGCTGGTGAAATAAGTTTTACTTATAAGAAGTTTTTATTGCTAATCAAAAAGGGTTTAAGTTTAAATAAGTAAACTCAATTTTTTTGGTATATTATTGTAATTCATTATTAAACCTAACCTTGAAAAAATTGTTATCCAAATGTACCAATTTATGCATTTTTAGAGAAGTCTATGTAAATGTAGTGAGCGGTGAGTGCGGGTGAACGAAAATAAAAGTCACTGCTAGTAGCTAGTACTCAGAGTTTACTGCACTGGTCTATACACCATACACATATATACAGAAGGAGTAAATGGACAGAAGAGATAAATATAGTTACGGTTACAGCACAAAACAATAGTCCACATCAACAATAAAAGTTCACGCAACAATTAACATTCGCGAGTTATAATAATTATAGTCAATGCGCAAGCGCAGGCGGTAGGCGGCGAGGTCTATGTTCGACTGACTACCCACACATCTCAAAAAGTTGAGGTTGAGCGGGGGCGCTCAACCGCCGCGCACACTGGCCCGCGCGCTGGGGTGTACCGACACCCCCGACAGTATAATGATAAACATTATGACTGCCGTGAATGTAGTGTAGTGTTATTAATAAACGTACACGGTAATATTACTGTGGCTGTGTTAATGTTGTATTTTAATTATGGTGTCTTGTGTGAGTTTATTATAAACGTAAATAAACTATATGGTAGGGGTGAACCCTACACATACAATAAACCTGTAGAGAATTTTAGTTGTGCGATGGATTTCGTAAAATGTACGAAATCCATGTAGCTAAACTTTTATACATTAAAATTGTGTGTAACTTGATAAATTACTTAGGCTTTGTTCCATCGCAATCGGTTGACTATGTCGAAAGGTTATGTACATATATTATGTATATGATATATAGTCATTGACTGGCGGTACGAGGTTCGCCGAATCAGCTAGTAAATAATAAGTAATTAACATTATGCAGTTCATTTTTAACGTTTACACTTTAAGTTTAGCGTCGCACATTAGTTTTTAACATAGTAGTTAAAATAGGTTAAACGATATACCTAGTAACTATTTGTTAGAATGGAACTCTGTCACTGGTGGCTCTGCTACTTGTAAAACTATGTACTTGATCGATTTTAAGAAAATTGCTAAAGTTAAAACAGTAAAATATTTCATTTATTACTATAATCTCATAAATTTTTTCACTACTTACTATACCTATCTAGATATTGCTATATATTGCTGTCGTATTGATAAATAAGCGTATTATAACGTGTTAAGTCTATATCATTTTAACCGGTTATCAACTACATCTACTTAGATAAACCTAAAACTTTAGATAACAGTGTATCTGCTTCCGACATTGGACTACAAAATGCATTACCTTTAATCTATTTACAATGCTAATTGAGATCCATAATTCAAAATCTAACGTATACCTAATCTAATATATGTATTCGGTGTAAACATTCAGATCTCGAAAAGAGCCTCTATTTTCCAGGATTATGATCAAAAAACGATTTTACGTACTATCTTTTCTTCTCAATATACTTAAATCTAAAAAAATCATTCACTTTCCTGCATTCTGACTCTCGCCAACAATATGATAAATACCACCGAAGGAACGTAATAACTTCGGAGCTTTGTGTTGGTGTTCGCCAATAGAAGTCGTGATGACGTTGGTGGAAGTAGTGACTACCGCAGCCTTGCATCCGTGATGGTAGCGCGTGCAGTACCATCGCAGCTGGTTGTCTTTCGCATTGGTTTTCCGATTGTAGATATACCCATTAGCGTAAAGAAACCGAGCACCTCTGTTCATTTTTATTAATTGTCCTGAAAAAATATGCCATTCTATGATAGTGCTACACAAGTGATGATCTGAATATCAAGAATTGTAATATGCTCTGTACCATATTAATTTTAACTTTTTTTAGCTAGCTAAATTTTTCTCTGTCAAAAGTATTCTAGTAAAATACATAACACCAGTTATAAATTAAATACAGATAATTTGAAAGATTTATTTTTAAAATATTCAGAGATTTTGTAAAAACATTAATGTCATCGAAACATTTATCACCTTATAATAAAACAAAAGCACCATTAAAACAAAAAACAGAAGTGCAAAATATAAAAACAATTAATAGCAAAGACAAACTATAAACACATTTCTTACAAATACACGAACTACTTATAATTATTTACAATCACTAAATACCAATAATTTCATAAAACAATACTTTCCGGAATATCAAATATTATAAGATAATAATTAAAATAATACTTTCTTACATTCTGATATATAAGCTTTTCACGGCACCGTGTTTTATATAAACGTTTAAGTCTAAAAGCGATTAACAATAAATACAGTGTAACAGTACAGAGAAGCTTTGCAAAATTAAATATATTCGGTGTATTAATTACCAACGTTTTGTACTTAAGTTTATACGAAATACTTTGCCATGTAAACTATCTTAAATATTTAACAAAGAATATAAAACAATTTCATGATGAGTTTGTTGACCAGTCAATTTCAAAGCTCCTTTGGTAACATTTTTTTTTTATCAATTTTATTTATAACAACTATTACAATATCTCAAACATTTAACGAAACTTACTTAGATTATGTTTACCTACTTGGGTAATTGGAATGTGCATTTAAATACATTAAATATTATAAAAATATATTACATTAAGATCAATTCACTGTGATTTTATATAAACACTTAATAAGTTAAAATTGCCTGCTTTTAAATACTACCATTGCGAAATGGTAGATATGTATCTTCATTGAAATAATAAAGGTATTTACTAAAAGTGTTTTTCCTTGAGGTCCCATTTCATTATAGGATTTATTATAAAGTTCCATAAGATTTTTTTGTTGTTAATATTTTTAATATTTGTCAAATTCTACGTTTGATAAATAACGTAGATAATTTTGATATTTCTTCATAAATACTTCAGAATTTTCAAGGCACGTCAACATTCTTAACAGTCTCTATGACTGTAAAATGCACCGAAAGGTGAAATTTAATTTTCACGTAGTCCTTATTCTCTAAAATATAATATCTAGCCGATTTCTGAACAATAAATTTGATATAGCATTTTGCATTTTCTATACCCATTTAAAATTGAGTTTAAAGCACTTAATTTTATTTAAGATTCAGACAACATACGCTCCAACATATTGAACACCATTTTCATCGAATACATAACAAAAACAGCAATTACAAGGACAGTGCATCAAGCACTTGATTCATACTGAAATATTGATCATTCGACCAGCAACCTGTATGAAGATATTCCCAATACAGTTCAGGTATGGGAGTGTAAACCTGTAGTAGATACAACAACCCCGTCGATAGTAACAGCGGAAGCTTTGCATTTGTGTTTATGTTTCTTAGCACACGTCCATCTTATCCTATTGCCAACCAGTGATCGAGAATGTCTGAAGAATTTATGTCCTCCAATGTATATATTTGTGGTCTCTCTCGAACAAAACCGGGCCCGAAGGAGCGATGCTACGAATTCTGTAAGTATATACCAGATTAAATGATGGATCAAAACACACAAACAAGTTAAAATAACTTAAACTTTAACTGAAATACTGTAGGTTTTAAATTCGAAAATCATTAAGCTAAAGGAATAATAAATTAACAAATCAACGCCAAAGCTCTAGTAATAGTAATTCTTGATATCAGAATCAAACTACCTACCAGTTTGATTTCGATAAAAGAAGATAGTGTTATTATTTTTGTATACCAAAATACAAATAAAAAAACATTACAATTTGCAATTCATTTTAATGAAATTTTACATTTTATTACAAGGAATTGAGATTTACAAGTGAGATATTTAGATGGTAACATGTTTAAAAACACACCTTTTGTCAACTGCAGTCTTGACAAACTTTTCACCGATTGAATGTGTATTCGGAAACATAACCTTGCAAGCTTCTATGATTTCGTCATTTATTTTCAGACTGCAGATAGAAGAATAGTTCCTAGTCTTCGAAACATTTTTTCACTGTATGCTTGATTTTCTTGGCAACTCTATCCGTAATATTGTTTTCTTTGCTTCCAACTATTAAGCTCTCACCAAACTCTTTCAAAAATTCTACGTCTTTCCCTTTAGCTTAGTTTTCATAGCATTTAGCTCAGCATTGACTGGCTTTAAAGAACGGATTTTAATCTTTCTGTCTTTTATAGCTGCTAAACAGAAGAAAAAAAACTCGCGCTTTTCGCAACTTTTTCCTTTCTGATCGGCGTCGTCTTTTGCGAGCTTTTACTGCTAATAAAATACGTATGTGCACATAGTGTACCTTAACTTATTTATAACGAATTTAGCTACCTGCAATAGAAAATAAAAAAAAAAACATCTTCTTTCGTGACTAAAACTATAAGATTTCGAAATGTGTTACAAAGATATCTGATATACTTTGTCTGAGATTCGAAGACACAACAAATGGTTTGATACAATCATAATCGATTTGGTCATATGACAATAATCTGGAAAATAAAAACAGAAGATTTCTATGCAATCATTTTTCTAGACTTAAAAAGTAGTGGTCTAACCATAGCATAATAACTAATGGCAAAAAAAAAGAAATTACAAGGCAAGTAATGTTTTCTTATTTATGTATTCAGTCTTAAATTGTTACTTAAAATGAAATCGACTGAACTTGGTTGCTTCTCATGAAATTATAATAGTTACTGCTTCATGACAAAAAAAAAAATCTAATTCATCAGTTAGTTCAACAAAATCGTCGTATCCATTGACAGGAAAACAAAACATAACTTATGAACTAATCAGTACAAACTCCTTAAAGAAAAACGAAAAAAAAAAAACAATTCAACAGAAGGCTTACTTTTCTACCTTTATCTGAGGAATAACTTTTAATTTTTTTAAACTGATACAAATACTGCCAAAAGTCATTTCCATTCCATTGTTAAAAATGACGATCTGACATTGGAAAAATCAGCCCTAATTTAAATTCAACATACACACATTAGATATTCAATATATGTACATCGAATATTTTCAGGAAGAATAGAAAAAAAAAATGTTTCCGTTTTTTGCAGAAATGGACTTTTCCTATGACGATATGTTAATAGGAACTAGTTTTAATAGATCAGTAGTAGTATGAATAACCAGTAATTTTGCTAGAATAATACTAAATACTTCTTCACTAAAAAATAGCCTTCCTGCAAAAAACGTAAACTGTCGCTTACGGTGTCTTCATAAAAAAAGTCGACATAAATTTCAATATATGTTGTGTATACTTTACTTATGATTGTGCACATCATAGGAATCGACAACTAGAGTATCTAATGTGGTGGCGGTGGCCCGACACCTATTCTTCTTCTTGCTACATCTCCAAGCCACGTGAGAGTTCTTCTTGGCACGATCCCTACAATACTTTTGTCCTCGATAAATTAACATTATATTCCCGCGCGAATTTTTAACAAATATCGCTTTTTCTGGAAAAAGGTAACGCATTCTATAAAATTTCAACTATGTGTGTATCGCTGTTAGCGATAAGACCGCCATTGTACCCATAGATATAAGTTATTTCAAAAGTTTTGTTACTGTTTTGGTGAACAAGAAAGTTTATTCTATTGTATGTGAAATAATAATGAAAAATGATAATGTGAAACACTAGGAACATTAAGATGCGTTTTTAAATTGGACCGTGTACGGTGATCTAATACGTCCTAATTTATCCGAGAACAGTTTTGGGTTTATTGAAAATACTACAACTACATCTACAAATTGGTGGTTACTTTGACTAAACAGACAAAAATAAGAAAATATATGTCATAATTGAAACTTCTTATGATTATTCCCGTTTTATCCACCATCATGAAAGTCATAGAAACAAGTTTTTCCCTTTCGAATGCACAGGGGTACGTTACAGGTCTCACAAATGTAAACGGTACGAGCTGGTTTCTGCTTAGTGCTACACCTGGCACATCTTCTAGATGTGCTTCTAATAGGTTTGTGTTTGTTATTTTTTAATCGAACTTTTCTTGGAACGATTGGTTTATGTCTATTTTTGCAAATGGGGATCCAGGAGTTTCCAAGTGTATTCGCAGTTGACAAAGCTTTAGCAAATCCTGCAAGAAATATAAAACGAACCAATGATTTATTCTGTTGAACAGGACTTTCATCTGTAGATTAGGCTTCTCTTATTGCTCATTGTTCTGATGTAATAAAACTCCGTCAAAATTATC
Organism: Mythimna lalbum; assembly: GCA_949319445.1. Taxonomy (NCBI): domain Eukaryota; kingdom Metazoa; phylum Arthropoda; class Insecta; order Lepidoptera; family Noctuidae; genus Mythimna; species Mythimna lalbum. The sequence goes on along the minus strand of OX439356.1, from coordinate 17,565,321 downwards.
ATCAGCTGATCAAAAGATTCTCCAAGGAAATCACGACCGCGCCCTTGGGCAGAGCGGAAGTGCGGGTAAACCGGGCAAGAGCGGGTAGTGTCAGACTTTTACTGACTAAAAACACACTCCAGTTCCTTCGTTGCCATTCGTACCGGGGCTGAATCTTTCTTTCAGAAGCAGACCCTTGGCCCCAATAGGCTTCGACCCTGCTGGACCCCCTTCGGTAGGTTGGTTGCGTGTGTTCAGAAATACTGTTAATGTTTTCGAATTGTACAGAGGCCATATCGCTGCACTAAATATACTCATCAGCATATTAGATTACATTAAATAAAGAAGATACAAGAAAAAGATAATTTAACTATAATGACGATAAAAAATAAATAAAAATATCTGACATAATTTATCTATGCTTTTAAACAAATATAATACAATAATATACACACATAATTTAATTGAAATAATTTAATAATAACAACAACAATTTAATAATAATAATAATAACAACACAAAATAAATAAAAATGCCTGTCATAATTTATCTGTACTTATACACAGACATAATATTATACTCGTAATGATATACATGCATAATTATACACCTTATTAAATACATCACATGATCTACTACAATATTAACCCTAGAAAGATAACCTACGTCGAAATGACGTATTCTATTTTGTAAAAATGTTGTAACTCGTTTGTTTTTTGTATCACTAAATTGCCCTTTCCTGCCAACTCAGTCGGCTATCGAAGCTTGCAGGACACACCCTTAACACTCGGGTAAGTTTAATACTTTCGTCAATATTTGTCTGCCGTACGTCGAAGCGACGTATGGTTATCTTTAGTGTCAGTTTTTAGACTATTGGGAAAATGTGTTACTTTATTTTTTGAGAATAAGTATACGTCTTTTTTATTTGTTTTTTACTTATGTTATTAATAACATAATGATGTCACTAAATCATATAGATGGTTCAGAAATCAGTCTGTTGTTGCATGAAATGAGCGATGAAGAGATTCAGGGGTCGGACATTGAAACTGAAGGCAATTTATTAGAAGATAAAGTACAAAGTGATACCGAAGACTGAAGTGAGTGCTCCTCCAGTGGTATACCCATTCGATATTGAAAATATGTCTGAAAATGATCTTGAAACTCCTGAAATTGCTTCGCCAAGTATGCTGAGTTGTACTATTATGCCACAGTGACAAATTCTTAGAGTAAATCATTGTACAGCTACTAAAGTTAGAACAAGTGGCCAATATTATGTCCATACATATGAAATAAGCATTTTGTCTACAATTGCAATGTCTGCGACATCCACCGTACTCCCCGGACCTTGCTTCAACAAAGTACCATTTTTTCCGAAATTTGGACAACTTCTGACAAGGACAAAAATTCAACTCCGATGCGGCAGTCCAATTTGCCTTCAAAGAGTTTATTGATACTCGCCCCCATGTTTATTTTTAGTAAAGTGATCAATGAACTACCCTCATAGGTAGTTGGCAATGGCAAAAGTGCATAGATAACAACGGTCCATACTTTGAATAATTGAAAAAATGTTTTACAAAAAAGAAAAAAAACTTTTTATTCCTCTCGTACAAAACGTTAATTTCATGTGTAAGGACCTAATATTATACGGATATGAAATTTATGAAGAAACTCAGTAGATAATACCTTGATAACCCCATGAATGGAGACAAGGTAGCAAATGCTTAGTTAACAGACGAATATAAAAGATTTTTTTTTATATTATTGCCAAAAATACAAGTAGAACCTTCCACACAACGTAAAGGTATCCCTTAGGCAAAGAAAAGAAAATATTATGCCTTTTTTTCATCAAAAATTAGAAAAATGTCAAAAACAAAGTGTGACGGCTGCAAAAAATCCCATTTGTGAAAAGCACAAGTCCAGCGCTTGATCTAAGTGCCATTGAGGCTAAAATGAATAAAAATGGTTATTTTCTCATGTTTTTTATATTATAGAGATTGTAAAAAGTTAATTTTGAAAAGTTTACATAATAAGTTATACGACTGATGGCGAATTTCCGAAAGGCTTAAGATTGGTAAAGTAAGAAGTACCTTGTTCTGTTAATTAATTTTTTTTTCTATTAAAAATATAAATAAACTCTAATGTTTTTCATTTACTCACAATACAATTATAGTACGTAATACATTATTTCACATTTACAAACCTATTATATACATAATCCAATATATGCTCACTCAAACATTCGCACGTCGAGTCGACGTATGGTTATCTTTAGTGTACAGTGAAATATGGTTATCTATCTAGGGTTAAATTCCGTAAATTACTACTTAGCCCACTCTATCTGCTGATTTTGCGGTGCCTCACAAGGTCCAAATTGATTTATGACAATTTTCTATACCATCTATGTACCTATACATATGGATTGCAATAAAGTATTAAGTATTGATTAGAATCAAGAAAGAGGTTCTAGAAGAGAAAATACTATTTTACACACATATATCACTAAGCGGGTGGTATATTACAAAGCGGGTGGTACAGTACCAAGCGGGTGGTACATCACCAAGCGGGTGGTACATCATTAAACGAGTCGTTCATCACCAAACGGTTGATACATCACCAAATGGGTGGTACAACGCCAATCATGGTTATAGGCAGCTATATATTATCAATGATTATGGTTGTCGTAATATTCAATGACAACATTGTTATGAGTGCGGATCATAGACTTGCATTTATTTAGCTTCTTGTTACAGCGCCAGACTACAACGTCGTATTTATTTTGATAGTCCTTGTAGAATTTATGTCCTTCATATAGTAATGAGAGATTGCCTCGAAGATTTATCGAGAATTCTGGGCCTGTAAGTAATTCAGAACTTGTTTTGATACGAGTATAATATTTGTGTTTTCTGAGCCACAAGTTAAAGTTTACTAATATATCAATTGAAAGATATTGTTTTTAATAGTAAGTAATATGTATGTATATGAGTTTGAAGTTCGTTAAAAGAAATATTATAATTAGTCAAACTTTAAAAAGTCAGCCTCGATTGACCGCGTAGAAAGCAAAAGGCAAGAATATGAGAAGTAATATACAAAATATCATTTTATTTTCTTTTTACTATATTAATGAGACACATTTATCACCTAATCACAACATTTTATGAATTTAAATATAACGTATAAATAATGAGATTCTATAAACTATACTTTAAATATATTGTATTTCTAGAGAAATAAATTAAGTAGCTATATTACAAAATAATAAATTAAGTACCTTACTTAAAAAATATTGCCTTATAAATTGCATTAAATTATTGCGAATTTATTACATATTTAATACAAGAAGCATATTTAGGTAAAATATCATAAAGCGTTCTTGTGTTTTCTCTAGTAATTTACTGTTTTTGTCCTCAATAAATAAAAAAATAAGTAAAAACATAACAAAAGATATCCTTAAAAAAGTTAGGTATATTGCACTTACTAATAAGCTCCAAAGATAAAATAGGGTTTAAGTACGTATACTAAACAGGACTGACTAAATTGTTCCTGTTTTTTTTGACGCCATGCGTGCACATTATAGATATAGAATGGACTTCAAAATAGTCTAAAGGCAAGGCAAGAAAGTCGTTTTGATATGATTCATGTCAAAACAACTTTCTTAAAGTCACAATATCATCTCCGCGACAGTAAATGTCAATAATTTGAAGGGTTATTTTGGCAATTTACAACAAAGCTGCTAATGCGAACATTATCTTAAACATAATAGACATCATAGTCATTACAGCCAAAAGACGTCCATTGCTGGACATAGGCTTCTATCAAATGTTAACACAAGGACTGGCCCTGTACATCTCGTATCGGATATCGGATTCGGGTCTTCCAACGCTAGGTCTTTCGGTACGACGTCACTACAGCAGAATCTTTCAGTTCCATTAACCATCTGTTCTCAATGTGCTTTGCCCACTACCACTTAAGTCAGGCGATTCTTCAGGATGCCTGTAACCTTGGTTCTCTTGCGAATATTTTCAACACTAGGATACTTGGATCATAACCTTCTTCATTGCCCTTTTTGGTAACCTCATATATGTAAACGTTCTTTTAAAATGTAACAGTTGCCACTCATGTATAAAGTTAAAACCGAGTCCAAAACTCGAAATGCTTACCATCTACTTGTTAATTATTTATCCCTGATAAATAATTACGTATTGAGATAATTTACTATTAATAGTTTATATTTAAATAAAACAGCAAAAAGATCTATGTAGTAAGTATCTCCTTTAACAAGGGCGTCCGTCACTAAACAATACAGTAGATTAAGGGAGGCCGCAGTATAAAAAAAGATTGGGTACCCCGGGTTTCTTCATTAAACGCTTACGTCGAATTGGTCCGACAAGTGTTTTCGTGATCTATTCGCCAGGGCTGTGTTTGCAAGTAAGTACTCCATCTCGTTTTGCTTTTATATCTTCATAGGTAACGGAGATGGAGTCTTTGATCGTGGATATGCGACCCTAGCATAATAAACGCGAGAGTTTTTGTCGAATATATCTGTAGACAGTTACGAAGTTAAACCATTCTCTATATCTCACATCCACAAAATAGTAAAACGACCGCTTGGTTTTATTGATCTTCCTCAACTAATATTCTTTTCGACGCCATTTCCGCAGCTCTTTGCAGCTTTAACTTCTGTTTACTAAGAAGAGGGTGATTGTGTTCAGTGTACTGTATGACACTGTTCATGTACGTGACGACGATTGCCCGGCACCCGTTGTTCCTTTTGACACATCTCCATGACGCCCGTCCTTCCCTTTCGTGGCTCTTATTGTAACGTTGGTCGAGAAAAACCAGAGTCCTGTTGCCGTAACGGTTGGTCACATAATATATTTCTGGAAAAAAAAAATGTTTGTAGCATATGTGAAGGTGCAAAAAGTGGTGTAGATTATATTCAGGAATATATTATGATAAAATAAAATACATGTAAGGATAATAAAATGTGTACACAAAATTGCATAAATAGTTTTAAATGCATATCTAATTTGCTAATTTAAAAACGAAGAATGTGAAGCAGAAACAAAATCAGTAGGCGGTTTATTAAATTCGACTAAATTTAATTCATAAAATACAGTCACAAAATGCTGCCTCGAAAAAAAAAACACAAAAAATAAAATAAAGCTCAGACTAGATTTACATAAAATCATCACGATCATTGTAGGCCACAAAAGACAAAGAATACATATAAACACGGAATAATAAATAGTACAAAGTAAAACTAACACAATTCATTCACAGATTCTATTGAGATCGCTAGGAATCAATTTTTTTACAAAATAAACAGATTAAGCAATTGTTTCCTACATTAATATAGAATACCGCTCATACAAGTAATTACATATGTACATACACTAGGTAAGGAATAAATAAGAGTGACAATACTGATAGCCGCGTCGCAAAAAGACATTGTAAAACATAAAAAATATTTATATAAAAATAAAATTCATTTTATAGTTTACAGTTTTTGACTAATTTTTTTGTTAAATAAATTAATTACTCTTTCTAATTTTATAATTGGCTAAAATACATAATTTTTACATAAATTCGCAGCAGTACCTACTGATATTGCTATATTCTTATTTCTAACTATGTTATGATAAATCACATTAAATATAATTCAGACACTTAGAAAGTAGCTACTTAAAGGCGGTTATAGACAATGATTTGGTTCAAGAATATATTCAAGCAGTAACGATTATAATTGATGAGAGCATAATTATGATTGACGATAGCGATAATTATAATTAATGAGAGCAATAATTATAATTAATGAGAGCAATAATTATAATTCGTGAGAATAATAATTATAATTCATGAGAGCAATAATTATAATTAATAAGAGTGATAATTATAAGTCACAAGAGTGACATAACTTCAATGGTTATGAAAATTCTTAAACTGTAAAACTTCATTTTTGGCCGTAATAACAGATGCTTTGCAGCCTTTCATTGCACACTTCCAGAAGATCCTTTCTTTTATTTGTTTATATTTGTTATATCTGACGTCGCCTAACACCAGTACATTATGGCGTCCAGATTTTATAAAGAAATGATGCTTTCCTGAAAGGGAAATACATGTATAATTAACTCTCTTAAATTTAAATTAGGTCTAAAAATTATAAAAAAGCTTAAATTGGTGAAAGTAAAGTTGCTTTCGTTTATCAACATCTCTCTTTGTTTTCCAGCAGTGAAACTGAATTGAAAAATAAATTATTTAAACAAAAAAAACAGATAGGTACAGTTAGTAAACACATTTATTCAAAATATCACAACACGGAGTTATAATACAGAAAAACGAATAAAAATAATGGGTAAAACTTACCACACGAAATAAATACACGATTACTTATTGCTAAGTAATTATAATTTAATATGTAATTATAAGTAGAGTATAAATTTATAATATTTCATATCAGTCCGGTGTTTTTTATTCTAGCCGTAGGTAAAACTACAACATTTTGTAATTCATGTGAGATTCCACATTTCATTATAACACTGATAATAATATTTTTTATACATATTTTTATTTTTTATAATAATGTTTATTACATATTGAACTTAAAACTAAACACATGTCATTTACGTTTATATTCAATAGCGCCCAATTAAAATAACGTCAAGTCAAAGTCAAAATATTTTATTTTACATAGGCCTACATGGGCACTTATAAAACGTCAGAAGCTAGCTACGTATCTAGACACGCGGTATAATTATATTATAGCCTTCGCAAGTTCTAAACCTGTTACTTGTCGGTTCTTATTTTATTATTTCGAAAATTTGGCTTGCTTGTAAAAACTAGCCATCGAACTTAATAATTCGTATATGAGAACTAGTCAAGTCAGAACTTAGGCTACAATATATTATCCTAAGTTATAAGAAGAAATGATATTTTATGTTGTTATTAATAAATTTCAGGACTGACCATTGCACTCGACTCCCATTTAGATCTCACTTCTTTTGTCATTGAAATCAGCAACCAAGGCATATATCATAATATTGAACTTGGCTCTCATTTCAAATAATGTTTTTGATGGGATCTAACTTACTTGTTCATTATGGTAGTTATTCTTAATTACAAGTTTATCTTTTAATTTAATTTTGATAAACCGATTATCTGATAAACCTTAATGGTTGACCAAAAAAAATCTTTAAATTGAGGCTTAGGTTCCGTTTTCTAAACCAAATTTATAATTAGTAAATTAATATTATAAAAATATATCGTAAAATTGACTAAATACTCTGTTAAAAGTACATTAGCTGCTGTGATTGGTTGAATGAGTTTTCAGTAGACAATCACTTGATTTGCATTTAAATTATCGTCATCATCATCATCATTTCAGGTAGATCGATGACCTGGTGAGGATCACGGGAATCCGATGGATGCGAGACGAACAGGACCGGTCGTTATAGCGATACTTGAGGAAGACCTATGTCCAACAGTGGACGTCTTTCGGTTTAATTTCTGCTGCATCGATAATATCTTTTCAGATTTAAGTGAACTACTCATGATTATGAGCATCAGCTCTCTTCACGATGTCCTGATAGATAGTGGTGACGCAAGCCCTGCAACCCAGTGTCTTGCGCTTTGCACATCTCCACTCGACTCTATGTTCTCTCTGCCTTTTCTTATGGAATTTGTGATTGTTTACCATCAGGAAACAGCCTCGGGACGTCTTCACAACGTAATCTAAAAATATAGTTTTTTTTACTAGATATTTCTACGAAATAGAATTGGGAAGAAAAAAAATTGCGATTATCAGAATTATAAAAAAGGAAACACCTTAAAATTAAACAAAAAGTACACTAAATAATACCAAAAGAGCTTTAACTCAGCATAATGCCAAATGGGTTACCATTCGGCATAATTTTTTTCCTGACGCTGATTTTCAGCTGCAACCTATCCGTATAGTCCACATGCTCGAAAACAGAAAGCGTACATACATGAAAAAAAGTCTAAAATGTACTGTACAACTAAAATAAAATGTTGCGATTCTTACTCATAAAACAACAGTACAAAAAAATAACCCATAACTGACACACATAACACAAAACAATCAAAAATTATTTGGAAAAACTAATTTCAAAATTCAAGTAATGTAGTAAGTTATAGATATTATAGCAGTATGTTAGGTTAGGTTAGTGGAATTGTAGACTCAATAAGGGATCCTACAGTCAGGTGTGTAAAACAGACGCGACAAGACCCAAGAGCCTTAAATGTGATTTAAAAAACAGTGTGTTTGTATATCATAATTTAATCATAAATATTACAGCAATAAGCAATACCTTTGGTTACAAATAATCTTATTACTACAGAAAATACACTGGTGAATATTATAGACTAAAATCCTAACGTTATTTTTATTTTCTTAAATACAATATTAAAAAAGAGACTAGAATAATACCACACTGATTTATCACTATATCCTAATACATTCTAATATTATAAATGTGAATTTTGTTACGCTTTCACGGTTACTACTATGTATACCAATTTTGATGAATTTTGTTACACGTTATGCTTAAACCACAAGGAAGAACATACTCTTTTTATCTAGCTTCGTCTTCACTTCCATAATAACTATCTTGGTTACGTCACGCAGACAAAGCCACTAGCAGAAGACAATATTAGATACAGATGTCGACTGTTCAATACAAACGCCAATATTCTGGACACTAGTCAACGTATAAATATAATACCTAAATATTTTTGCAAGGTCGTACAATGAAAAATCGCTTACCTATATTAATCGAATATTAGATTAGATTAGAGTGTTGGCAAAAACAGGAATAAAACATTTAACAAAAATACAGACATTGATAATAAGCAATCAAACTTTGGTATATAAATTCCTGCACACTACTGAATGTTATATAATGAGGTTCTAACAACCATTGTTTCTTAAACATTATTGAAGTACTATTACGTAATAAGTACCTACACTGGTTTGACGATATACCCTAACACTACATACAAACGTCGGTGTCGACACGAATGCAAGATTTCTATATGTACTTTTTACCCCAGATACGTGAGAGGTATCTAGACGGATGCGTAGTGATGCTATGGAAGTTGTGCAAAGACGCATAGTGGACTCTTTTCTTTAGGTGAAAGAGGTGCGATGTGGTAGAAATATACGTTATAACGTGGTGTTATTGTGTGGATTAGGGTAAATAGACGTAAAGGTAACCACGTACATAGATATTCCTTGCTCTCGTTACTCGTAAAATGACATATTCTTCGCACACATATTCACTCGCATCGTTTACACATATACATCCCTCGTATCTCTCGCATACATCTCTCGATGCTTCTTTTATGCTTAAAAATACACAGCTTCGCTAGCTCTTATTGACCATAGTTGCGGAAGCCGAGATAAGAAAATGAAGTGTTCCCATTGGTAGGTTTTCCAACCGAACACCAATTTGGTTTAAAAAATCCTGGCCAGAAAGTAACATCCATTTTGGATACAATCTTTTGTATAACGTATAGGTTCTAGATTAGGCGGGAATATAGAATAGAGATCATAATATGAGATTCAAATAAAGTCAAAACTAAAAATTATAATTCACCCGAATATTAATAATACGCAGCTAGAATTAAATATAACATCCAAGTAAAAGTAATCTACAAAGCTTATGTGTCCTTTGAACTTTGGTATAGGTCATATTTCATAAAGTCACTATCGCTAGTATGATTATGTTCATTCTGATGACGAACAATTCTCTCCCTTACAGTCACAATATTAGCTTTGCAGCCAAGTGCACGTTTCGAGCATCTCCACTCAATCTTCCAACCACGTTCCCTTTCGTTGAAAAATTTGTTGCCGTTTACGACAAGCATTTGCCTTCCAAATTTGCTCGTTAAAATTAGTCCTTCTTGAACTTCAACATCGTTATCGTCAATTTCTTCGTTTGATTCTTCATGTGTTTCATTTTTTTTGTTTTGTATTTCTTTATTTTTTTCAATTTCTCTCAGTCTCTCTATTTCCTTATTTTTTTCAATTTCTCGCAGTCTCTCAATTTCTTTATTTTTTTCAAGTTCTCGCAGTCTTTCTATTTCTTTATTTTTTTCAATTTCTCTCAGTCTTTCTATTTCTTTTTCTCTCTTCATTTCTTCTTGTTTCTTATATTCTATTTCCATAAGTAATTCATTTTCCTCCACTCTTTTTCTATACATCATTCTATCATAAGCTTTCCTTTTTTTCGTTTTTTCCATTTCTCTAGTTTTTTCTATTTCTTTGTTTTTTTCCATTTCCATATTTCTTTCTATTTCTCTCATTATGGCCCTATTTTTTTCTACTATTTTCTTTTTTTCAATTTCTTGCAATCTCTCCATTTCTCTATTTCTTTTGATTTCTGCCATGATTTCTATTCCTCTCATAGTTTCTATTTGTATTTGTGTCAAAGTTTCTCGTTTCTTGTTTTCTAGTTTTGCTATGTTTTCCGATTGTACCTTTTGGGCTACAACGCTTTTTTTTCCTGTAACAAGAGAGGATTAGTTAAGGATCAGTCTGGTACACAGCGAAAGGCATGAGCAGGCCGAGCATTACTGAAAAGCAAAGATATAAAAACAAAATAGGTTTATGTCAGTACTCTAAATATATAATAAATGAAACAGCGAAAAGTTTTTCGAATGGATCATTTCTAATTCAGATTCGATTTTGACATAATAAATTAATTGAAACAGACAATTGAAATAATGGTACGAGTACAATATTTTATAAATAAGTATTAAGTTGTAACCAATTGACTCTTGCTACAAGAACACACTTTGTGAAAAAGTAATAAGCAAATTGTGAATTTACTGGCAAATAAAATTCACCAATTTCCCTTAAACAGCTAAATGGAGTTGAGCTTAAAAGCAGTAAGATTTGGCTGATCCTCGTTTTCTGATAAATATCATATCTGTCTAAGATTCTTCTGATTCGGAACGATACATTGGAACTTCAAATAATAGTGACTGAATTAACTCTACAATTAGGTTTACAAACATCAGTAATTAGGCAAATGACTTAAAACGGGTAACAATCCTGCCAGACGCATTACTTTGTATAATTTATTTCATCACCACTGCTCTCAAAACGGTGAAGGAAAAGATCGTGACGAAACCGGCATGTCCCAGAACCAAAAATTCGAAGACGTGATATTTACCAATACGCACTGGGCCCGTGTGGTGGATTACAGCCCATTCACTCTCATAGAGAGGAGGCCTGAGTCCCAGTAGTGGGAACATTAAAAAGGGTGATGATGATGATGATGGGTAACAACCAAATGAAACGTTACACTTGCATCATCATGGGACAACGATAAAAAAAAAAAACAATCTAATAATATCCATTACTTTTATTGCCGAAATGTTATTATAAGCTTTTTACAATCTTTTCCAGATTTAATTATTTCATTACTAAGTTAGAGTCTTGATAATTTATCAATGGTTTTTTTTATGGAACATTCAAAAATGTTAGTACCACTTGTAACGAAAACGAATTGTAAAAAAGATATTTCTTAGGTCATTTAACACCAGTATAGTGCTAGAAATAAATAGTTTTTTTTTTGTGAAATATCTTGTTCTACAACGCTAACAAAAAACGGGGTGCGAATCTTCTGCACTGTTCATGAGATCTTATTTCGGAAGATATTTTTTGCGATGAGGCCCGCGCAATTCTTTGCTAGCTTTTAGTTGTGCATGAACAACCTTTGACATTAACCGATCTATAAAACCTCCTCCAGTATCTAGCGTAAAAGTATCTACGTCTGGCTCATTTAGGACAAACGACCTCGCTAATAGTTAGCTGCCTTATCAATATTATTTACCACGGCATGACTCTTTCCTCTCAGGTCATGCCTGTACGAGAAAATACTTATTGCCGTTTCTAGCAGATTAGTTAGTGATGACGATTTACTGATGATTATGGTCCTCTCGTTGTCTGATAATAATGTTGTTGATGGTCATCACGAAGGCCTGACAGCCGCTGTTCTTCTTCACGCAGCGCCATCTGGTCTTCGGACCCTCGTTCTGATGGACAGTGTACCTGTTCAACCCGATGTACAAGCAACGCTTGCCATACGTAGTTGCCCCGAAAAACGCTGTAATTGAAAAAAAAATGTTAAAATAAACTATCGATTTCGTGGAATCAAATGAAGATCGTTGCAATGTCACATAAATTAGTAAATTTGACACATATTTTAAAATCTTCTTTAATAAGAAATATTTACAACATATGAGTATTTTAAATAACGTACCGGGTTTTTTTTGGTTTTGTTTAGTTCAATGAATATAATGATGCTAACATTTTAATCATGATTGTGTGTATTTACTATGCTCACGATGGTGTTATCCACAGTAACCACATGTGCTAAACAGTTAATTATCTTCTTGACACATCTCCAGGTTACCCGCCTGCCTTTCCGGTCATTTCGCATATTGTACCGGTGCTTTCCAACAATAATTACAGGTTTGCCTTTTTTACTTGTAACAAAAAATGCCCCTTAAAAAAACGATAATTTTTAATTTATTAAGCTTTCAATAGTCAAATATTTCCAAGCTTGGTCTTGTTTAATAAAACTCTTTTATTTTTAACACAAAACAGTTTTATTTATAAAAAAATCGTTTAATATAATAATTATATTCAACAGGTAAAAATAATTAAGTGTTAGATAAGAGTAAATAACAATGAATAATTCAAAACATATTTATACCTAGACAATAAATTTTACTATTTACAACTTCATAAAAAATCTTATGTTATCCTACTTACGCTTAGGTAAACTTCCTAATTTTAGGAAAAACTACTCAATGATTATGTTCACCCCTAATATTTATAATCGTATTATTCATGGATATAAGGGTCACTTTGCACCCCTCGGGCCTTTTCTTACAAACCCAGTACTCTCTGCAGCCTTGTATTTTATTTCTGTAGTACCCGATACCATCGTGTACCAGGGAAAAGCCACCACGCCTAGTTATCACGAAATTAAGAGGAATTCCTGAAACAGAAAATAAAGTTGTGTGTATGTTTTATTCAACATATAACCGAAATGATACACAACTTTATACACCTCTATTAGAAAATTAATTAACAATCTTAATTCAAGTAAATAAATAAATAAGTACTAAAAAATTACTTAAATGCACTTAGGTCTTTTGTCTTTTTTTAAAAAAATTAGTTTGCCTAATTATGGGCAAAACGGGCATCAACGCACTGTATTAGTAGCTCATCAGCATTGGTCGCACGCACACGGATATTCACTAATGACCCAATCAAGTTTTATCAAGAATTTATCGAAATAGAAAATTAATTTCCTAAAAAAAATCTTGATTTTTAAGGATATAAAAGTTAACTACTTTATAAAGCTGAAATCAATTTAGTAGCCAATTCTAAACACTACTTTTGGGATGTATATTAATTATGTTACGCACATACGAGTATCACCGCAAAACAATGAAGGATGACTGATATAATTATTATTTGTTTACCCCCCTGTGTAAGTAACTAAGTAAGTACTACAGATGAGATAACAGTTTAATATAAGGATTGTTGTCAGAAATAAGTAAAACATTTATTTTATGAATAAATTCCATTCAATGCTATAACAAATTTATTTTAACACAGCTGTTTACAAATAAAAATAATGTAATTCACTAGAACTATTATATAATCATTTTAACTACGTAGATTCATAGGATATCATACTGCATAATACGCATAAAAAGATTTATCTGGCATTGATAACAAAAACCTTCATTAGAAACTTCATAATATCTATCAGTCGCACACCAAGTTCAGGTGTTTTGGTAACCAAAATGTATTTATGCGGCTGTCTTGCATACCCTTAAAACAACCGCTCATTTCAGACCATTGCCAATGTAAATAGCATAGGGTCTATCGTATGTAGCTTGATTCAATAATCTCCAATATTTACAATTCAAATAGGTTCTGTACATTATTATAATATTATCTCGTATCTAAAAAATGCGTTGAAAAAACCAATTTCGTTGGTGGACATGATTATAAATCGGTACCTAAATGTCAAGAAAATAAAAAATCTTGCTAAGCTATCTCTTAAGGCCTTCTATCCTTCACAACCAAGGACAACTCAGTCCAATATGAACCAAAGTCCAGTATAAACCAAACGCTGGCTAATATCTAGATGTGGGACTAAACAGCCCCTCGCACTCAAAGGGGCCACGCGAAAGCGACAGCTCTTTAAAAGCAAGGTTTAGGTACATTTTGTGTACCTATATTTTTTGAATTTATAAGAGAAAACGGCCTCGTATATGTGCCTTTGTCCACATCTGAATAAATCCTCGCTACGCCTCTGTCGACTGAGGTGTAAAAAACGGACAAAAGAGACCCCTTAGTCCTTAGTGGCCCGGTCACGATCTTGGTATTAGCGGCGAGCGGCGTCTTGTGGCGTGCTTCAAACATTTTCATACCATTGATCTTACCGCTCGCCGCCACACGCTTAGCCACGGGCCGTAACACATCTCTAGCAGTCTCCATAAGCAGTATCTCAGTGGTGGCTATGCTCGCCCTTCATTTTGACGACATTCAGTCTATACGTATGAACAGTAACTCGGCAGCCGTGGGCCTTTCTCCGACACACCCAGTAAGAGTGCTCCCCCGACGTCTTGTTCCTGAAGTACACTTCATTTTGTATCAAAAGCTTCAGACCTCCTCTTGGTGTCGGTATTAATATATGGTCTAGAAACAAATAAAACTAATATTATCTGTTAGTAGCACATAGTTATTAGTTCTACCTCGTTAAATTATTACAAAAGCTGTGCCTCAAAATTAAAAAAAAATATATATTTATAAATTTTCGAAAACACCTTCATTCTATTCAGAAGCGTCAATTTAGGCAAAGTAAGTGCTGAGCGTGGCCATGTCCACGCTAGATGACGCTTAACTCACCAATTTTAGAATTATAAAGTTTTTAGTGTATGGGGAAATTATTAAATCAAGGAAATGGTATTTGCTAAAATCGAATATTCCATGTTATTGAACTTGGTCAAATTATTGCCTTAAAATCTACCTAATTTATCATTTCATATCTCTAACTTGCTCAACTATAGCGCTAGGTACCTATACTAAAATAAAAATCAGTGCTCATAAAAGTTTTTTATTTAAACCAATTAGTTATACCTACAAAATATGTAAATAACTATGGTTCCACTGTAATATTTAAACTAATAAACAATCAAATTACATCAATATTTACACAACAATCAACTAGATTTTAGTATAAAACGTTTGCTGCTACTAACATGACAGAATATTTACACTATAGTCTTGAGATTATGACGGCAACATCTTTATACGTATTCATCAACTTCTCTTCTTAATTCTATAAATTCATCAATAGCAGTACTGTCTCTTCGTGTCGCTCGCACGACAACAATTACAACAGAATTCTTTTTTGCCCAAAACAAGAAATCGTTGGTGGTAGCGAAAAGGTGGGTGCATGATATGGCGCACAACGTCCAGAATTGGAGGAGAAAAAGCAATTCAAAATCATATTAAAAATCAACGGTGATGAGAATGTTCACCTTTAACTTTAGTAACGTTGGTGCCGTTCGTAAGCACAGTCATTTTGCATCCATGATTCCGCCGGTTACACACCCAGTATGCGCTGTCACCCCATTTCTTGTTTCTGATGAACACAGCATTGTCCATCAACAGCTTCATGGCTCCTCGAGCAGTAGGAATCATTAGAGCATCTGAAATTGAATAAAATTTTAAACTATGTAATTTATATTTAAACTAGCAGTCCCAACAGATGTTGTCCTGCCCAAAAATTGGTTATTCCTCAGAAAAAATTTAAATTTTATTTAATAATAATTACAATATTTAAATGCAACTCTGGAGCGCTTGTGCTAGTTAACCCCACTAAGAGAGCGCTTGAGTTGCATTGAATCAATTCTAAAATAAAAAACTGTTCAATTTACGAGTCAGTTTTGCAGACCTTGAAAATTTGCAGAGAACAGATTTGCGATTTTAAGGACGGACCCGAAGTAAAAATTGTTTTTTTCCTATTAGAATGAGGATATCTATTCCTTTTAAAACCTTGCCAGTAAATTAAGTCACTGTGTATCTGAAACGGCATGACATCCAGTAGTTTGTGCCGAATCAAAAGACAGTAATAAAGAGTTCCTCCACAAGAACTTGTTGAGAGGGTTAAATAAAATTGCAACAGTTAAGAATAATCTTCTATTTTCTGTAACACTTATTAGTTAACAAATAGTTATGCATATTTTTTGGCATTGTGCCAATTTGTTTTGTCTAGCCGCCGATTTCTGAATTGATGATATAAAATGGAGAAGTTGTCAAACTCTCTCTTTATTTGTGACTATGACTCTATATCCTATTACTCTGACGTGTCAATTCAGAAACCGGGTTCAACAGGATCTTTTTTTAGAAATCATAACATTTTAGAGCATCATTTGATAGAAAGTATTATAAATAGCTACTCCATTATCACAATTTACTTTGATGAATTAGTAGTGTTTTTTAAGCAACTTTTCAGCATTTTTTAACAAATAAGATTATTTAGTTAATTCAACATAACGAGAAATAATACGAGTTAGGGCCTAGGCCTTTAGAGTTCCTAATTCATTCATTATAATATAAAAATCTAGTCAATGCTACACTGTATTGTAAAATTCTAGCAAATATTACACTGTATTGTAGAATCCTAGCGAACATTGCATTGTATTGTAGAATTATAGCAAATAATACAGTGTATTGTACTCTTTCTTTTAAATTCAAGTAAAAAAATTACAATGTTATGTAGCATTCCAGCGAATGTAACACTGTTATGTAGGATTCTTGTGAATGTAACACTATCATGTAGCATTCTTGTGAATGTAACACTGTCTTGTAGCATTCTATCTGTGAATGTAATAACCACGATGTAGTGTAAAATTATTAAATAAAAAAATGCTCAGGTTTATCAGGACTTCAACGTTATGAATATTAAATGAACTATCATGTCAGTTATGGTTATGACGATTCCTTATATCAATGACATCTTGATTCAAAGTCACAATGAACGCTGGACAGAGCAGTCTTCGCTTCTTGACGCATCGCCAGCTCGCGCGAGGACCGGGTCTGTCTGATCGCTTGTTGTATCTATAACCACCCAGTTCTATAACCGGTTTTCCGAACTTTGATTTCAAGAATACTGGAAGTAATTCAGAATCGTCATCTGGAAAATAAATTAGAAATACTTAAATGTACATTTTTTTATGTAATTAGAGTCATTTTGTTTTATTTTTTTAATGAAAGATCGTTGAATAGTGAACAAATAAAAATAAATTTATAAAATATGAAGCTATATTTGGCTCTCATTACATTGCTTTTATTTTACAGTACACTTAATTAGGTAATTACAGACTTACATATATGTATATATATAGATCATAGTAATTATTTTTAACGAAAACAGAAGCACTTCATGTAGAATAAAAAAAAAACATGTTTTTTTTTTATATAAATGAGGGGTCTACTAGGGGAAGCTAAACAAAAAGAGGGTCAGTATGGTAAGTTTTAAAACAACCGATTACACATAAGGCGGGCTTTTCAGGACAAGTAGCACACACAAAAGATGTTTCCTTCCGCTTTTTATTTTTGGCGCAAACACGACAAGTTTTGCAGGGAGCTGCTTTCTTAGCGGTAGGAGGAAGCTTTTCTAAATGGTGAAAATGATCTATTGGTACACGGGTATTTATGTTTGCTGTTGAACAACTCGCTACAGAAGCTGGCAATGGAGTTGGTTCAGAAAGTCTTGTTATCAATGTCCATGGTAAGGGCAGAAATTGGCCTGCTTGGCTTCTTGTGGCTGCAGTGGCGGTATCTGTAAGCAGCATCGCATTTTAAAGGTGCGATCACGTAGGTGGAGTATTCGATGTGTATTTTGTATGTAGGTCCACCTCAAAAATGTGAAGTGCACGATTGTCCAACTTACAGAAGCTAGTAGGATAGCATTGTATATACAATAATAATTTATTGTTTCCAATTAATTCAAGATTTTAAAATCATTGTAGAACATTGTTAAAATTTGGCATCACGGGGATGCCGTAAAAATAAATATAGGTAGAAAATATAGAATCAAAAACAATTCAAACATAAAACCAAATTAAGAAGCAGAATACTCAATGATACAATACATCTGCGCTTAATATGCCTGAGCCGAAATAGTTCCTCAGCAATTGCCAAGCCTAGACAGCGCTGGTTATCTATAACTGGCACCCCGCATTGATGCACGAACGAGGTTACATAAATTATAAAATATATATATATATATATATTCTAATTACGTAAAGTGGCGCTAATATCTGAAAAGTGTTTTTCTTTGTATGTTCATGTGAAAAGGAGAGATAAAACGTGTGGATGGATGGAGAGAGATAGAGAGGCCAAAGAAAAGAGGAATGAATTGTGCGAAAAATTATAGCTATGAAATAGATAACTAATAGCGTGACGGACAGGACAGAGTAGAAGAAAAAACGTGTAGCGTCATTCCTTAGTAACATGGGACAAGGGAAAGAAGATGATGATTCCCTACTACGTGTTTTCAGAACATGATTTGTCAACAGCGTCCCCTCCACGCCGGTACAAAGGAACCAATTGAGTGTCTTATTATCGCTAATCATAATCGCCGATAAATATAGATCTTAGTAATTATTATTAACAAAAACAGTAGTACTTTATAAATAATAAAAACACAAATCAAGTACATCTAATATAAATAAAAAAATAACTAAACAAAACGAGGGTCAGTGTGGTAAGTTTTAAAACAACCGATTACACATAAGGCGGGCTTTTCAGGACAAGTAGCACACACAAAAGAAGTCTCCTTCCGCTTTTTATTTTTGGTGCAAACACGACAAGGTTTGGAGGGAACGGCTTTCTTAGCGGTAGGAGGAAGCTTTTCTAAATGGTGAAAATTGTCTATTGGTACACGGGTATTTATGTTGGTTGTTGAACAACTCGCTACAGAAGCTGGCAATGGAGGTGGTTCAGAGAGTCTTGTTATCAATGGCCATGGTAAGGGCAGAAATTGGCCTGCTTGGCTTCTTGTGGCTGCAGTGGCGGTATCTGTAAGCAGCATCGCATTTTAAAGGTGCGATCACGTAGGTGGAGTAATCGATGTGCATTTTGTGTGTAGGTACACCTTAATAATGTGAAGTCCACGATTGTGCGATTTACAGGAGTGAGTAGGATAGCTAATAGAATAATAACAATAATTTACAATAATAATAATTTATTGTTTCCAAATAATTCAAGATCTTAAAATTATTGTAGAACATTGTTAAAATTTGGCATCACGTTGATGCCGTAAAAAAGGAACAGAAAATATTAACCAAAAACACATTAATGGTTATGATCATGTTTAAGCATGATGAACTTATTGTTAAAGGTAATGGCAGTGGCCTTACACGATTCCTTTTTGTTGCAAACCCAGTTAAGTCGGGGTCCTTTTCTATTACTTCTTTTATTATATCGATAACCTCCAATAGTCATCACAGGATTTCCATAACGAGATATTGAGAAAACAGGCACAGGTAATTCTGAAAAATTTAAATGAATATTTATAATTAGCAAAGAATAATTGGATAATTTATTTCGTTTCTTTGCTAGCTCTGTTTTGTTGATTTTAAAATAGCTTTAATATTTATTTTAAAAACTAGCTACTAATTGAACTTTAACACGGGCAAAGCCACTGGATGCCAGAGGCTTCGCCCGTGTGTGAAAATAGAATTGTCCCAAGACAACTTACTCTCGGGATACAATTCCTATGTGCTGTTTTCAGAACATGATTTAATCGTATGCCAAACATTCAAATCCGTTCGACTGTTCCAGCGTGAATAATAACAAACATACACACACACTAACTCTGCCCTTTATAATATTAGTGTAAGACCTAAAAAATAATAAAAATAATAATTAGGAGTAAAAACCAGTTAGTCTCAGCTGTCTCTGATTGCATGCCACATCTAGTATGTACTTTTTCTTTATACCTGTGCTCACTCGGTTGATGGCGGACAGTTTTGTGATCGTCTACCTACATTATTTGTTTTTTGTATAAAAATACTTTTAACTTGTTCCTGTATGTTCATAACAACATGACAATGTAATGTATAGTTTCTCAGTAAGTGAATTATTGTTAATTCTGATGAGGAAAATAAAGTTCTTAAACCAGTAATCTTTACGCAGTAGGCTTTGTAAAGGTTTTTCATCAAATGCAACAGGGTAAAAAAATGTAACGTTTTCTATTACTTTAAAATTTTTCATCTGACCCCAGAAATAAATAAGATGAAACTACGATTTAATAATGCATTTATTGTTATTATGTACCATAATTACTTTCTTATTTATTTCACAATATATAACTAACTTTGCGGAACTACAATTTAAATTTTAAACATTGGTTCAAATTTAACCCTTTTAGACTTAAAACTATTAAGCGTAGCTTATTAAGTGTTATATCTTACAAAGAAATACGAATTTCGGAAGACTTATTTAGACCAGATATATTTTTTGTAGCGTCGTCATCGTCATCATCATCATCATCATCATCGTCGTTGTCGACGTCCACGGTTGGACATAGGCCTCCCCCAAGCGTCGCCCCAATGACTTCCTGCGTTTTGTTGTTTCTCTCATTTTAGTTATTTCAACATAGATCACTCGAAAATATTTAATCAAATAAGTATGTATATTAAAATTTTTGTTAAACCATAAGGTATTACAAAAAATACACAGTGATTGTAATAATTTCGCTAATTTTCATTTTCATTAACAAATTCAACTACCTAAGTTAAATTATCAAAATATAAAATAAATATTATACTTGTGTATAATTTATGTATAGGTCGTGCGGATTTCATCACGCATACGGAATTGCTCCGCATGTGGGGCTGCCGCCCGATATCACGCCCAGCCTCCCGCGTGCATATTCTACACATTACAATAAATACTTGTAAAAAAGGGCATTTGCGGGGCTAAGCGTGCGGAGCAATCCCGCATGCGTGATGAAATCCGCACGATATTAAAAATAGTCGCGGTAAAAATCTAGTTTACAACGCTATTGATGATTATGTACTCCGTTAGTTCTTATGATAATTCCATCCACAGTCATCAGAGAAGCTGTGCATCTAAGAGTTCTCTTCTTGACGCAAGACCACCGGATCTTCCTCCCAATGCTGCGCTCCTTGTTAAATCTAAAATGGCCGACCAGGATGACAGGATTCCCTCTTAAAGATTTCCCAAATCGAGGTTCTGAAAAATTTAAGCAAATATTGAGTTTTAGTGCGCAAATTAGTCATCAGATCTCATAGGCGAGTTATGCTTATGTCTAACCCTACTAGTATTTTGTTTGGAGGTGTAAATATATCAGACCATTTACCTTTCTGCACTTAGCGAAATCTTTGCAAAAGAAAATGGTTACCTTGGTTGTCTTTGGGCAACAGGTTAGCTAGGTACCTAATTTTTATTTAATTTCTTTTCAAACAGTTCATTCTTTAATGATTTAACAAAGATTATCTCAGTGAAAAATCTTTACAAAAATGTAATTCGAACAAAGTGTGTTTTCTTGATTACTCTCCAAATAAAAAGAAATCAAAACTAATTTTTATTTTTTTATTTTATCAACAACACAATAAATAGTAACAATTAACAGTATAATTTCAAAACTTTAGTCAAAATCACAACATTCAAGCACTTACAACAATAACATAGAGATTCAAGGAGTAGTTTAGTAAGTATAATTTAGTATTAACAATTAATAGGAAACGTGCACTTAATTGCCTAACCGCAATAATTACTGCTCTTAAAATATTTTATGTGCGTAACATTAATATCAACGTTAACATGCATACATATATAATATAAAAATACATCACGATATAAAAATAAAAAAATGCACTCCGGACAAGATTGGTAACCGAAAGAAGATATGTGAGTAAAATCGTAGGGGCACAGCAAAACCAAAGCCTTCTAGGACCATAGGTCGACATCTCTAAAGGTTACCCGTGGTCCTAGAACGCAAAGAGCAAATGAAGGAACTTAGATATGTAAAAGTCTGATATGTTCTCCCACTCCGCCCTAGAGTAGGAGAAGTCATTAGATGATTCACCACATCAAAAAAAAAAATGCCTAAGTCTAAGTGGCATCATAACAGTAATATTTCGAACTGACGACAAAATGTGTTACATAGACCACGTAACTTTTTTTTTATTTATTTAACTTTTGCGCACTTTAATACATATGTACATAAAAAAAACTTGACCACGTAATAATGTTTTATTTTGAAAATGGGAAATCGTCAAATGACTTCTCTCGCTCTTACTGGAGCGAGGAGTGTCAGATATATGAAACTGACTAAAAACCAACTGTTTCCTTCAATAGCTCTTTACATTCCAGCTCCGCGGTGAGTCTTTCGAACAATCCCTTAGCCGTAGCAGATAACAGCCTTAACTGTCCCCTAGCTGACTTTGCTTTACACCTTACAATTCCTATCGCCGACAAAATGTCACTTTAACTGAATTGTGTCGTCTTAATAATTCTTATGCGTATGTTTCTTCACGCTGATCTCTATCGGATGACCATCAAACGTGACGATGGAAGCTGGGCATCTCATGGACTTGCGTCTGCTGCAAACCCACCAAGTCCTGTCACCAGATATCTTACTCTTCGAGTATCGGTACCCATGGAACCATAGGTATGAGTTCCCACCACGATCTTGCATGACCACATTTTCAGCTGCAGAAAACAGGTAATATTATGATTTCTTTTTTTTACATTATTTCTCGAGAAAGAATGTATTTCATTCATCTAATTTTTTTTGGTCGATGGAGACGAAAGGTTCTGGAGTGGCGATCACGTACTGCAAGACGCAGCTTTGGAAGGTCTCCTACAAGGTGGTCTGATGACCGACCAGGTCGCGGGAATCCGATGGATGCGAGATGCACAGGACCGGTCGTTGTAGCAACGCTTGGGGGAGGCCTATGTCTAACATTGGACGTCTTTCGGCTGAAATAACGATGTTGATGATGATTTTTTTTAATAACCAGCTTCCATAATTAATTTATTGAAATCAATTTAGAAAGAAGGAGTAAATAAGAAGTAGACGAAAAGAAATATATGCAACTATTTATAATGTGAAATCACATAACCATGATTGCAGGTATTTGTACAAAATTAATGAATAAAATTACAAAAACATCACTTTCTGCTTTGGTAACACTATATTCGTTAAACACAGCAATTTTACTTAGCTTGATATTGTCAATGCGTGTGACCATTTTTCTTTAAAAAAATATGGCCGATAGACACACCGGACCCAGAACAACTCTCCGAGTCTCTTTTAGTGCAGATCCACCAAACTTTCTTATCTCTCGTCTTGTTTTTTCTGTATCGGTAGCCATCGCAATCAAGATACGTTCTACCGATCTCTGTAGTTACGTATATTGCTTCTGTAAGAGAACAAACATTTTAAAAGTTGTTAACATTTAAAGTCAACGAGAGTTAAACGAGTTTTAAAGTACATAAAACACAATAGGAGAGCCTACAGTTACTAATAAAAAATGAACAGGAATATATTGCACTAGCTTTTGCCCGCGGCTTCGCTCGCGTACATAAAATATAGTCTATGTACCTCAGGAATAAAAAAAATCCTATCGGTATAAAAATTTCAGCAATCGGACAAGTACTTTCAGAGATTACCTAATACAAACAAAAAAAAATAGCTTTACCTCTTGATAATATTGATGTAGAAGTGTAGATTAAACCAGTTCTTTCCCGAGAAAGGTTGTCAAGTAATAAAAGCCTTTTTTATTCACTTGGGTTACTATCCATACTTAGTTTCAAGTATAAAAAGAAATAAAATTTTACATACAAGCGAACTATTTTCATCTCCACCTAAAAAAATGTGCGTTGATATGTCAGTCAATATCTTCTTTTATATATATTATTCATGACATTACCTACCATGGGAAAAACTTAATGTCAATGTGAATGACCCGATTTTTTTATGAAGAATCCATCGTAGCTGACGCCGGAACCTGAACACCGCTTGGAGTGTCTGTTCGTGCATATCCAGAATACTCTTTTATCAGAAGATCTGTTTCTTCTGTAAGAGTAGCCATCACAATGTAGCAAAATCTTGCCTTTATGTTCCGTAATGAAGACACCTGTGAAATAAAAACAATAAAGTGACAGACAATCTGTAGGTTCGGAATGTACTGACAAAAACATTTTTTATATGATAGAGGTGAGCAATGGGTAGCTCGCCGTCCGACCATCCCGACCGAGCCCAAGTCTTCGATGGCGCATAGTGTTCCACGCGCGCTACAAGATATCAGCAAACCGTAAGGGCCCGGTAGGCTCGAAGCCTACTGGGGCCATGGGTTCGCTTCTGAAAGGAAAACCAGGCCCTGGAATGAAAGGCAACGAAGGAGCTACGAGTGGGTTTTAGTCAGTAAAAGTCTGACACCCGTTCCCGAGCCCTTCTGTCTCGGGCAAGGGCGGGTGACGTCATTGGATAATTCGCACCTAAAAATAAAATGATAGAGGTCTAAAAAAGCAACTTTATAAGTTTTAACGGTTTATTACACTTACTCGTATATATGGACGTCAATAAAATTTATTATTAATAAACAATAATACAGTTATGTACAAACAAAAACTCTCAGAATTAACACTAGAAGCGTGGACCATGTCAATTTTGGTCATTTTATTTTAGCTCCAGTATTATGGAGAGATGGTAGTATACAGGGTTATTTGTAAAACACTGGCAGTCTCTCAGGACTATGTTACTAACATCATAAACAATAACTTTTGTTCTAAAAAATATCATATTTCAGCTCATCAGATTTTCATTGAAAAATAAAAATATTTAAATTGAAAGTTCTAAATATTACGAAGTCTATGCGAAACAAGCGATAGTACAATAATGGAAGGGAGCGGGAATCAGGCGACGAGGTTGCTTGATGCGCTGGCGTCGCGACATACAGACAGCAAAATACAGAGTTGAAATGTGTTAGATAGAACAACCAAATCTTGAAGGTTTGTTTTCGGTAAATGTATTATATTTTGTAAAAAATCATTGAAAAAGTTGTTTTTTATGATGTTAAAACCATAGCCCTGAGAGTTTTTCGGTGTTTTACAAATAACCCTGTATAAATGTAACTGGTAACAAACACAACCATATTATTATTATGTGTTACATATATTTAGGTGTATTTGGCGATTCTACGCATAATAAAACTGGAGAAGGAAGAGCATGGGATGAGGCTTCAGGAAGCCTACGCTTCTAGTGTTAAGGCAGCCCGATCTTGTCAATGCGTGTGCGCAGATTTTTTATAAACATGTCCCTGATGTGAGACAACGGAGCCACAGCAAGTCTTCGCGGCTCTCTGGGTGCATATCCACCAAACCTTACTACCGGATCGGTTGTTTATTCTGTACTTGTAACCTTCACAATATAAGTATGATCTACCATTCTCCTCCACGCAAGTTGCTGCAAAAATACATGAAACCTTTCAAAGTTATTTGTTGCAACAAAAATTATGTAATGAGCAGAAGCCTTACCACGAGCTCTTAACGCGATCCATTTGACGACCTAAACTGAACTGTTAAAGGGATGGAGCTATACACGGTGAGTCAGACATCGACGCACAAACGAATATCATGGATCTAGTACATGATTCTGGACCCCTCAGTGGTGGAATTTTTGGTCGGCTTTTTCCTAATCATATTTTTTTTTTTAATTTAATCCGTATTTAATCGTTATTATAATCAATCCCATGTCAGTTTTAGTTAAAAAAAAACAATTAATTACTTTTTAATTAAAAATATCATCGAGGTTGATTAGAATAACGATACTATCACACATGTCTGACATACCCTGTATAAGGTGTATATAGCTGTAATGGGTGTCTAACCGGTGTAATTTATTAAATAAATAGCTCCATCCCTCTTTTTCGCTCGCAAGCCTGACGTAAGAGTAAGGCTTAGATCGACTTTCGGACATTACAATTTCAATATAAAACCTGAAACGTTACAATTTAATTCAAAGCCAACCTGTATTATCAAAATCTGATTTAAAAATAAAACCAGCATTAAACTCAGAAAAACACTGAAAATTTATTCATTATCACACTTTTGATATTTACAGAAAATTAATTGGTTCACATAGATATACACATGAGTTGACAAAAATCCATAACATACATACATCATAAAATTATTGTAAGTATCGTTATTGACACCATATCGAATGTAGTACTTACATTAGTTTATTGAGGAGAGACTAGAGGAGAGGAAGATTTATAGCTTACTATTCTAGAGACATGACTGTATTCTAAACCATACCTCCAGCATGAAACTCGATTTTAAATAATCACTAGAAAACTAGATTCGATTACATACCTTTATATTAACAATAGGTTATTAAAAAACAGTCAATTTCAAATCGAGATTCTTGCTTGAGCATGCTTTAGAATTAAATTCATAATATTATTAGCACCCCGTCCACAAAAATTATTAATATTTTGGAACACAATATCTTAGAACAATATGTATAGAAAATAACGGAAAATGTTATCTATCTAAGAATTATTTTGCTCAGTTGTGGTCAAGGCGCTTTGAAAACAGTTTTTAGCGTACGTATATCATGAAAAATAATTACCAATTATTATTAAATGTATTTCTGTTTCAGCGCTTGTAAACACAATACAAACAAACAAAATTTACATCTAAATTACAGCCAAATTATATCTTTGGGTTATTCTTTATCAACTTGAAAGATAAAATAACCAATTCAAAAGGTTTTTTTAAACATTCAAAAATATTTTGATACTAAATTGACTTCATATCAACCGACACCGTTTTTTATGGTGGGCAAAAATCATCTAATGACAACCCTCGCTTTGGAAGGAGCGGGAGATAGTGTCAGACTCTTACTGACTAAAAACCCACCACGGTCCTTCTAGCCTTTATACAGGGGCTCGATCTACACCCTTGACTTACTAGTTGTAAGTCGCGACTTCATACCCAGTCAGATGCATTACTTTCTTTATTCTTTATTGTACACACAATTTAAAACATACAGTTACATTAAGAGTTGTTGTTCATAGGCTTTCTGTAATTTATTTCAACCTTCATGTTCTAGAAACAAAATTTATAAGACATACGACATCCACCAATCCACACTGGGGCCGCGTGGTGGAGTTCAGCTCATTCCATATACTAAAGAGTAAGCCTGAGTCCCAGCAATGGGAACATTATAAGGCTGATTATGCTTATTATTCATGTCAATAAGAAGTTTAAAAAAACAAAATCAACGGAGACAAGTGCCCAAACAGAAATTAAGTGATGTAAAATATCATAATTTTATTGAATAGGCAGTCAACGCTATTACTGCTTGTATTCTTTCTATGGTGTAGAATTATCATAAGAACTTGAATTGCGTTACCTGCAAAGCTTTTAAGGCTCCAAATTTATTCATATGCATTATTATGTTAACAATTTTTTTTTTAGTATTTCGAAACCTGAATATCCGTATAATCGTTTAGAAACAGTAACTAATCGATTCCAATCATTTTTCACCATGTTATATTTTTTCCCAAAAATATTTAAAAATGTCACAAGTTGGATACCACCGACATTAAGTACAACACAGGTCAGAGCGGGTCATAGCGGGCATTAGGTGCCAGCAAACAGCTGGGTGCAAATGCAAAACAACCCCTCTGTCGCCTGAATGAGCCGTTGACTATGTATTTTTGCTGACATAACAAGCTTATAACTTTGCGATTTCATGTTACAGTTATGAAATTTTGTACATAGATTCTTTACATACAAATACCAGACACGTGTTTCGGGTTCCGTATGTACTAAAACGAATGTTGTGTAAAGGTCGTCGGCACTGTACTAACGCGACATACCAAATTGTAACTTAACATAAAAATGAAATACTTAAAATCTACTTCAACAGTTATAAAAAAATATAGTTTCACAAATGATTTCTATCAATTCCCGAAATTTCACTAGTAATAAAATCAATAAAATATACCATTATATGATGTAACTAGACACATCTGAATGGTAGACTTCAAAATTATGTTATGGGATAAAATCGTTGTTATTGATCATACACGGTGACTGCTCATTCTGAATATTCCTTGATATATTATAAGTCCTATTATACTTCCTTGTTGTATGTTGTACATGGAGTCTAAACGGGGTTGTTTACAAGTTTTCGAACTTTTTATGTTTAGCTTGAAATAATTTACCTCACAAGTCACAACCAAACTTGTTCAAAGTCATTGAATTAAATTTTGATTTTGTTGTAATGACTAACTAAACTACTAAAACCTGAATCGTGGTAGTAGAACATATACATAGAACAAAAGTCCGAAATCAAATAGCACGCAGTTGCCCGGACCAGACACAACAGCCAGAGGATCCTCCCTATTCAATAGATATTTGCGAGCCTAATATTATATATCCATTTCTATATACCTGCATATACAGGGTTATTCGTAAAACACCAGCAACCTCTCAGGACTATGGTACTAACATCATAAACAACAACTTTAGTTTTATGACTTTACAAAAAATATCATATTTTAGTTCATCAGATTTCCATACAAAAATAAAAATATTTAAATTGAACGTTCTAAATGTTACAAAGTCTATGCTGGCGTATCAATTTTCTAGTGTGATGAGTACACGAAAATGGTGCGAATACTTGCTAGGTAGGTGTGATGACAATGTTTCGGAAGCCTGCTTCCTATTATTACAAGAACAGTGCGTGGAAGCCGTAAGTAGATACGGCAAAATACAGAGTTAAAACATGTTAGATACAACAACGAAATCTGGAAAGTTTATTTTTGGTAAATGTTTTAAGTTTTCTAAAAAGTCATAGAACAAAAGTTGTTATTTATGATGTTAGTAACATAGTCTTGAGAGGCTGCTGGTCTTTTACAAATAACCCTGTATAGGTATAACGTACAAATATTTGTAACACCGAATGACCAGTCACCCTGTAGTGATATATCGGACAATCCTAAAGCGGCCAGCGCAATTTTATGCGAACAATGGCGCACACTAACTTTAGACTCTATTAGAACCGTAGTACCTAATTCATTTATTAAGGTTATTAAAATTCCATGCAACACAAAGGTACACAGAAGGCATTCGCTACCAGTCAACAAAGAGTGGTGAAAAGAAAACATTAGTATAAATCTATATGTTTAGATAAAATAAACATACATAATGAAAGATTTTAATCGAGTCCAAAACTAGTAGTAGAGACTATCTCTAAAAATACATGTTGAATAGAAAAATAATCCGCAAAACTATTTTAAGGCTAACGAATTGGCTTAGAAAAATATTTCAGCCTTCACTTCAGCTGAGGAGGCCAATGAAAGCTTTCTGCCATATATTCTGTTCATGCGAATGACGGGGGACAGTATTCACTAGTTCGCCAGCATCTGTGATGATGGAGCCGGTGCATTGCAAGGAGGACCTCTTGTAGCAGACCCACCAGATGGTAGTTCCCGACTCCTTATACTTTCGGTACCAAAACCCTTTGTACCAGAGATACGTTCTGCCGCAGCAATTCTCGTAAAAAACTGTAACAAAAATAATAATAGGAGATAATTTTTTGCAAGAAAGTACTCGTATGTGTCTTAAACAAATTCCTAAGTTCTATTTCCTATGAGTATAGTTATGAAAAGTATGAATAAACCACTACCTGTGTTAAGAAGTAGGTATAGGTATAGGATGTCTTATGTAGGTACAAACCTCACATTAAATGCTTCTTCTACTGCTTCCAATTTTCCGAGTAGTAGCATATTTGATACTAGCTTTTGCCCGCAACTTCGCCCGCGTATATAAAATATGTAGGTACTTAGCGGTGATCAGGCGGAAGTGTCTTTGATGGTACATAAAATATAGCCTATGTTACTCAGGAATAAAGCAGGTTTCTAACGGTGAAAACTATTTTAGCAATCGGACCAGTACTTCTAGAGATTACCCCCTTTATACAAACTTACAAATTTTACCTCTTTATAATATTAGTATAGACAAAGCAGGGTTTTGGATATAGTCAGAAATGTAGTTTTTTTTATTTTCTACGCGTATTTCTTCCATAATAAGACATCAAGTATTCATTATAGTTCAGGCCATGTGGGTAGTCATTCTGTTAGTGGTCATCGTACGTTCGACAGAGTCGGTTGTGTAGCACAAATATATACGTGTCGCTGTGTTGGTACGCCGTAAAACACCACAATAAGTATTACAATACAGTCAGCATCAATTACATTCATAATATGAAATGTGTTTAGTACTACTTATGCATGTTTGAAGATGATATAGTCGTTAACATAAAATACTGAATGATATCTTCTAAAACTTAAAAATATGCTATTTTTTTTTTATGAGTTTGGATAGGTTATATCGTCAACAGTTCAAAAATGATTATGCAGATTTGAAACATGCATGACGTCACAGCATGATGACTATGTAGTTATAGTGGTGATAATAAACCTTTCAAAGCTTAGGCGTAAACCCAGAAACTATGTGGTCCAAGCATGAACTTGAAATTAAACCAGTAATTGAGTATATATAATAATAGCGTTCCTTGCTTCATCCGGAAAAAGATTAGGGATACTTTTTTTTTCGATGGTGAAAATCATCGTATGACAAAACCTGCTCTTGGGTGGAGCGGGAGATAGTGTCAGACTCTTACTGACTAAAAACCCCATCCCGTTCCTTCTAGCCTTCATACCGGGGCACGACCTCCCTTTCGGACAACCCTGTCCCCAGTAGGCAGATTAGGGATACTGAACTATAAAATAAACTCATTAAGCAACTGAAGTACTAATAGTAAGTAGTTAATATTTCCATTCCCCAAATCCACCCACCGACCTCATCCACTCATCGTTTATGCCCGATCCTACTGAACTGAAAAACATATCAACTACGATATTGTCTAGTCATTGTCAGTGACTTTTTCATAGAAAAAAAAAAGAAACTGAAATTAAACCAGCATTAACTACCAACGCTGAATATTTTTTTTTTATGAAAAAGTCACTAAAAAAAAAACGCTGAATAACATGTCCTTATAAATCATCAAGACGCACTATCAAGCTTGAGATTTATGTGCACTGTTAATACAGAATGAAAAAGAATATATTAAGAGGGATTCTTAGTTGTACCTAAGTACAATTAAAAAATAACAGTCATAAATTCCAAGGGCTTATAATTTCTGAATCGACGGAATACAACGTTGAACCTAAATGACGAAAATCTAAATATGAGTGTGGAAGTTCTTAGTCTGGATGATGGTGGGTCCGAGCGTGGTCACGGAGGCCTTGCAGCCCCGCCACGCCTTGTTGCAGATCCAGTAGCGTCGCTCACCAGACATGCGTTTGAGGTTAAACCTCTGTTTGTTCATATTTAGCACCAACGTGCCATGTCTAGTATACGAAAATGCTGGTTTTTCTGTTGAACAAACAACTCGTTAATTCCATTTTGTTTTTTTTTTTTTTCAGATTTTGGTGTTTTTGAAACGTTTTTAGGTTGGTTGTGGTCGTCTTCCTGTATAGGCTGCCAGATTTAAAAATTATGTAACTGAAAAATTTAATGTTGACATTTATCTCAAACATTTAATTAGGCACGCCAAAATGTTTACGACGCTGCGAAATGAGCAACGTGGGATCAGCAATAACTCAGAAAATTACGTGGGGAAAAAAAACAATTTAAAATATAAATTTTACTTTTACTACCTATAAGAATGTGTAAAAGTGAAGCAAAAGACGTTGAACATGTTTTAACAAAACTAAAATCCAAACCGTGATAAATCCGCCTTTGTACAATTCTTGTGCATGAAGCTTTAAATAAATAAATAATAAACGTCTAAATTAACTAACTGATCACTGTCACAAATCTTGTTGGAATAAGTACCACAGATATATTTGCCACATTTATAGCATCTGGTAGTCGTTTTTCTGTCAAAGCTACGTGGGCAGAAGCTGCATCTTTTTTGAGTCCGTTTTACTGTTTGCAAGTCATTGCTTGGTATTGAAATGCCTGAAACTAACACGACCTAATAAACGTCTTTTCACAGTACTAAGCAGTTTTTTCCTTTTAATTTAAACTTTAAATACATTAGTGTTCACAGGCGGACTTAATGCAACATTAACACCACTTAATATAGACACCGCTCACGGACACAATATTTCGGAGCGCCTCGGCCCGCTCGTCGCAGAACCAGCTCAAACACCAACGTCCACCGATCGTAGGTATAATAAGTGAAGTACATACATGAAGATTGTCTTCTGTACCTATCTATTTTGTGCCAGAAAGCTGAAATGTCGCATATACTCTTTGTGCCCTCGAGCTACCAAAATACATTTCAAACAGAAACACAACAACGCTGTTTGGTTGAAGAATATTTTTTTTTCCAGTTTTTAAACACATAAAAGAACGAAAATGAATTGTTGTAGTGTGAAATTTATTTTGGTTTTATCTAAATTATGTTTACATAATAGAAATATGTAACCAAGATTTATGTAACTCATAATATGATTTAAAAGTGTTCATGGAGATTCTTGCACGTTCTTCTCCATAGACGCTTTGGAGCTTCACTTTTTTTGACTGACCGAAATTTTGACAATTCAAAAGTAGGCACTCTTCAATTGTCAAAAACAAATCAGAAAAAATATATTTTAAATTACAGGCGTCAATGGTATGAAAATAATCAATTAATATAAAAAGAAAAAAATAAATAATTAATTTGAGAAAATTAGATGAATAACTAAATAATTATTTAATTTATTTGATTTGATTCATTAAAATTTGATTTTTTATTTTGAGAAAATGTTGACATGATGATAAATATAACGTACATTATTTAACACGAAACATCGAATACTTATACTCCAGACACGGCATACTAGATAATACTTTTGTAAGCTTTATGCAATTTTAGTATTAATTGCTATAATATAACTTTTAACCCACTACTAATCGCAATCTCATTAACAAAAAGCACATTGACCATGCATATATGAGAGCTGGACCTGGTGCTGCGCAGAATGAACATAAAGTGTGTTCCTTGGGCTATATACTATATCTATTCAAGGAGTTTTGAGAAAAAGAGTTCAATCTACCTGAATAAAGTGAGCAGGTTTATTTTTATTTTTTGGATGGTATTAATAACAATTAGAATGCACTTCAGCGATATCGGCCGGCTAGTAGTTGTTTTCCTCTATGTTTAGGGCACGACTCTTCAAAAGCAGCTAAAAGTATTTTCTGACAACCTACACGCTGTAATAAGCTGAAATATACTTCAAAATGAAGTTGATGTGACTGAAAATGTTCTGAAATTAATAATTAAAAACACTTAAAAACCAAACTGTATAGCCCTGGCCCTTTTTTAAATATAAATTAATTGTAAGGAACCATTTGGTAACACTCTCATGCCTGGCCACCATTTGGTGCAAAGCCGGTTATTGTTCTTTAACGTTTTTGTCTCCTCTATAGATTATATTATATATTATATATATTTAAAATTGGTACATCAAGTTAAATCTAATGTGATATTTGCACACCAGCGTAAAATCCGATGGGTGAATAGACAATACACCTAATTAAAAATATATTTACAACATTTTATAGACATTTACACAGTACATTAAAAACTTTTATATAAAATAAGAACACCATTTTGAGATTTATTTACAAAGTAGAAGAGTCACGAATGTACATGTGGATAGATACTCGTAGAAGGAGAGGAAGGTTAAAGAAAATATGAGTTATGTGATGAGTGATATTATGAAAAAAAAAAAGGAGTCAGTGACAGCTGATAGGACAGAACGAAAAAAAATGTGATGCACTGAACCCAAATAAGATGAAACAAGGTAGGAAGTTTATGATGATGTTTTGAAAATAATATTCTAAGATTTATTTACACACTCTGTCATTATTGTTATCATGACTAGATGGAAGTTATTCATTATCATTCACAGTAAGTTATATCTTAATCTTTTCAGGGACTCCATAAAACGACTGAAACTCTAACCTTTCAACTTGGATATCTGCTCAATTTTGTTTTGGATGAGGTGGTGAAGTTTGCTGATGAACTCATTCTGTTGATTGGGTATAATGCCAAGATACTTGTTCGTGTGGTGGTCGTACAGCAACATGATCACTTTGATCTTACAACTGGATGAAGGCGAGAACTTTACGCTGGCGACCATCCCGTGTCGCAGAGCCTGAGTAAGCTCACACAGTTCGATACTTGGCTCCATCTTAAATATTACTGTCCTCATACCCTTCAAAAGGATTTCCTCTCCAACGCTTGTGAGTGTATCCTTGGGGATCAAGTGAAGCTGCAACGACTCCGGCCAAGCCTCCCCCTTAAGATCTGTTAGTCCGCTACAGGCAGCTAAGACGTCACAAGACAGTACTGATACGTTAGTCCTGTTATGTCGTTTCCACTCTATAATGCCTGTCCATACTTTGGTCATAGGTGTAGACTTGCCTAGACTGGCCCTTGAAGGTCCTGTGGTCACTGCAAAAAAAATTATTTGTTAAGATGTATATTCATGTACCTTCCCATAAAAAAATACATTAATTATATAAAAAGTTCCTATTAGATAACGAATAAGTAAAAATAGACGTAATATCTCTAAATCTGCGATATATCAATAGCTTTATTACAAGCGTGGTAGTAAAAGCCGTGGATCACTTCTTAAAGGGTGACCAGACGGTTGCAAACTAGAGTTCCAACCAAGATGACCAAGGTTTATGTGTTTGGTTTGCTTTCCAGCTACATGGATGTTATCCACGCGCCAGCACGTTCGGTGGTTGAGAAAAGCGCCTCCACACCAAGGGCGTTGAAGGTCATGGATTAAAACAAGCAAAGTCACCTTGGTTAGGTCGTTAGTTGGCTGGTGTCCAAGCGGTTGCAAACCCTTTAGCAATAAAGGTTTATTTTTACATTTGTGTGTAATAAAAGAGATGTTTAATTATATACTAATTTTGATGAATAAATTGTGATTATAATTCGTTTATTGGCATTATTACATCATGGAACATTGATTATTACGAGTATAATTATAGAAGAAAGTACATGTTAGACATACAACCCATTTTGTTGAATTATAAACCCTTAAATAACCGGGTGTTTTTTTTATTGTGACAGATTAAAAATGTCGCATTAGGATTATTTTTTATGGATTTCACATATAATATTAACACCGACTTATTAAATAGTACATTAATTGATATTGAAAACACATTAAAAATTCAAGATACATTTTTGTATATTATGGGAAATGTAGACAAATTTTACCTGATTTCGTTATACATGTTTAAATATACCTACCTAACTATTTAAATTACTATTTTTTAAGGATCTACTTTTCGGGATTATTTTTTTTTTTATTATTAAATAAATAAAAATGTGATGCACAATAAAATTCAAGGTTTTTTATCTCTTGTTACCTACTTATATTCTAAACCATTGAAAGCACTACCTACATCGAGTATAAATAGTAAAGAAATGACTAGAGTATCATTATAAGATATTTTTAAATGCATTATAATTTAATGAAAGTAGCTATATTTACTTAAGAAGTAAACCTATAAACGCTGGAAAGTTAATTTGCTACATCTTGATCCTTGTTTATGTTTTTTTTTAAATGCATCTAATGGCTCTGATTCTTGTTTTCCTGCGTTTTTTTTTTCATTAAAAGTTTTTTTTTTCTTGGAATATAGGTATTTGGTTACATACGAGTATCTTAAAAATAAGACCTTAAATATAGTTAGCCGAAGCGAAACACTTAAAATGCAGTTATAAGTTATTACATACAGAACCTAACACAATCTCATTTTTTTAAATGAATATTTTAAGCCTGTTGTCGCTCTAGAAGTTTTATTCTGTTCCTGCGTCCCTATTCTGCAATCTCGTTAACTTTGATCTTATCAGTTGATGAAGTCTACCGATAAACCCGTTCTGGTCGATCGGTATCAGGCCTAGGTACATGTCAGTGTTAGGCGTGTACATAAGCACTAACATTCTGATGACGCAGTCGGGTGTGGAGTCGAACTTCACACAGCCGACCATGCCGCCCTCCAGAGCGGTTTTAAGCTCGTCGAGTTCGGGAGATGGCCTCATCTTAAACAACACTGACTGTGTGTCGTCTAGGAAATGGCTTCCACCTATACGGTCGAGTGCTTCATTCGGCAGCAGCAGTAGTTCCAACAATTCCGACCAAGCATCAACCTTCAAGTCTTGCACGGTGTTCTGAGCAGCTAATATGTCGCAGCTCACGAGCGTCACGTCGTTGCCTGGTGGCCTGTTGTGACGTTTCCACTTGATCATTCCTGTCCATACTTTGGTCAGCCATGAAGTGCCCGCAGGAGCCGATGAAGGTCCCGGGATCGCTGCAATAAAATGTGTATATTGAGGCAAATATTCACGTAGTTTTAAAAGTAATATATTCTATTAATATTATTTCATATTAATTTTAGCTACTAGTATATTTAAACAATAGCTACTACCATAAAACATGCCAATATTTTTTTCTAAGACATGATAGTGTCTTAAATAAAATACAAAAAGAATTTAGTTTTTTATTTTAAAATCAAATAGGTACACACTCTTGAACCACTAAAATGTATAACTACAAGACTAATCTTAAGTAATCTTTTACAAGAACACTAATTAGTTTTCAATCACTTTGGAAGTTTTACATTAAGGGGACAACAAGAGCAAATCGCAAGTTTTATAATGCATAAAAGTATATGATCCACTGAAGTAAACAGACTACTACATAAATAAAAAAAAAACAGATTCAGTAAACAGAAAAATATATGTTACTCTTCAGGATAAAATGTTAGATAGATTGTATTCAAAATATAATTAGATACTATTTATATTTACTATTTTGGTTTACAATAAAGTTTATTCTTTTCTATTCTATAATAAAGTTTTTTTTTTATCACAACTAAACTAGTGCTTGACTGCAATCCCACCTGATAAATCTCTAAATTTAATTTAGTACGATTAAAAACTGGACTAATATACTTGCAATCATTCTAATTGTTTGTTCGGTTGTAGTCAGATTATATCTTTATGTAACATTACGCTCTTGTAGTGTTTTCAAATTGCAGATTTTTTGTAAATCGCTAAAATACTTCATTTTTTACAAGCATTTGTCTCTTTGTTTTAGGTAATGTAGCCCAAAAGGACTACATTACCTAAAAAATAGAAATAAATAATTAGATACATTATAATAAGCTACAATTATTTGCTCTAATTATAACAGGTAACTTTTTTAAGGCAAGTCTATCACTGTGCCGGTTGGATGTTTTCTAATCCGCTTCCAGATTTTATCAATCAGAGCCTGATTGTTGGGTATGACTCCATGGATAGTGTGTCTGTTGAACTTTACCAACATCATCAGCTTCAGCTTGCCGCCCGGTGGAGGCGGGATCTCTACGATTGGTATAACTCCGCCTATCCACAGCTTCAACACTTTTTCATATGTGTCAGATGGCTGAATCCGGAACTGAAACTCTTCCCTATCCCTAGTTTCACCTTTATGGAACTTATTTATCAATCGTATTGTAGTCAAACGTAATATCAAGGTCTTCGGCCAAACGATATTTCTGTTAATGTTTGAGGGGTTTACTCTGGTTGCGCTACAGGATAACCAGAGATGTTGTAATTCAGAAGAGTCAGGGTCATTGTTTTGCGTCGTCCATTTCAGCAATCCGGTCCATTTCCCCAACACTAAGCCGTCCGGTTCGGATGCAGACAGTGTAAGAACACGTGGCGAACCTACGGTCGATGCAGAACATTTTAATATAAGCAAACAGCACTGTTAGACAAGCCATCTAGAATGTTCACATATTTTGTTTTCTATGTAGCTGAAAGGCATGTTTCTAGTACTTACGAGTAAAACTATACAAACAAAAAACATTATCGTAATTTATTAAGTAGAAATAAATTATAAAAAGATCATGGTCGACAGAACGACATAAGAATTATGATATTTAAGATTATTTAAAAAATCCCCTTAATATAGCATTGTTTAAGACTGTTTAATTGTATCTAACAAAATAAAATGTAAAGGAACAGATTTAAACTAACTTTACTAAAAATAATCCTAACTAAAAACATTTATTAGGTACAAATTACATTAAACATTTATGTATAATTTGCTAATTCTCCTTACCAATAAACAAACATTTTCCTAACTATTATTTAATCAGTAATCCTTACTTTCCTCATAATTATAATATTTAAGGACTTAATTTGTTTCAGTACAGTTCTAGATATTCTCGTATTTCGGCGGTCTTGCTACGCAACGTGCTACGCTTCGTGCCACGCTTCGTGCTACGCTTTGTGCTACGCTTCGTGCTACGCTTCGTGCTACGCTTCGTGCTACGCTTCGTGCTACGCTTCGTGCTACGCTTCGTGCTACGCTTCGTGCTACGCTTCGTGCTACGCTTCGTGCTACGCTTCGTGCTACGCTTCGTGCTACGCTTCGTGCTACGCTTCGTGCTACGCTTCGTGCTACGCTTCGTGCTACGCTTCGTGCTACGCTTCGTGCTACGCTTCGTGCTACGCTTCGTGCTACGCTTCGT
Source organism: Mythimna lalbum (assembly GCA_949319445.1). Taxonomy (NCBI): domain Eukaryota; kingdom Metazoa; phylum Arthropoda; class Insecta; order Lepidoptera; family Noctuidae; genus Mythimna; species Mythimna lalbum. Next base: position 17,526,635 of record OX439356.1, on the reverse strand, counting down.
GCTACGCTTCGTGCTACGCTTCGTGCTACGCTTCGTGCTACGCTACTTGCTACAGCGTAGCCAATGCTGCGCAACGAACGCTACGATCGTGTTGCCCTTTTAACCGACTTCAAAAAAAAGGAGGAGGTTCTCAATTCGGTTGTACTTTTTTCTTTACTTTTAAGAGCCGCTGTTAAAATATATTTCAAAATACCCCTTATTAATAAATACGCAGTAAAGTGACAGTGTTCTTCGGATTTACCATACCATATTAGATGTTTAAGTTTGACAATATTTTACTACGCGTTTGTTAACAAGGCGACTAAGTTTTATGTAGCATATCATGGCTATTTGAATCTTATAGTATACGTATACCTTAAACTGTAACAATATTAATAGGCATAACACGTAGATAATTTAAACAAAGTAACCTAGTTTGTCATAATCGCCTTGCACAAAACAAATGAACTGGTTTTTCATGACAGTAGCTCGAGTCGTTATGGGTGGTTGTGTTCATTCTTGACCCTGATGATGACGTCATCATAGGTGACGATGGAGACCCTGCATCCTTGAGGGGCTTTATTGCAGACCCAATAGATTCTGCCGCCCAGTTTCCGCTTACAATTGTACCTGTGCTCTTTGATCTGGAGAAGTGGAGTACCTCTGTTCGTCGTCAAAATTTTAGCAACTGTAAAGCAAAAAAGAATCCTCAGACAGTAATAATATAAGTAATTGTTTATGTAAGCCAATTTTTAACATCAAGAAATTCGCAACAACCAGTTTCGAATGGATTTTTTTATAGGACCTTGTGGCTCAGTAGTATCGGCCCCGACTTACGATTCACGTCATGAGATCAATCCTAGCTAAACACAGTATTTTGCAAAATTTATTTCATCACTGCTCTAAAACAGTTAAGGAAAATATCGTGAAGAAACTGGCGTAACTTAGAAGAAATAGAAATCGAAGATGTAAAATCCACCAACCCGAGTTGGGCCCACGAAGTGAATAATGGCCTACTTCCTAGAGTGAAGGCTTGAGTCCCAGAAGTATAAACATTATAAGGCTGATTATGCTAGGCTATGTTATGTATACCATATATCATGCAAAATAAAAGACACTTAAAACTATCGCAGTACTTTTACAAATAAATTTTGTCGTTTTTATAGATTAACCTGTTGAGGTCAGAGTTTCTATATAGGGTGACTGGTAATTAGTGACCGATATTTAGACAGGTGATTGTACTCATGATTACAAAAAACTTTCCCAAATAAACTTTTTTTTTATACTCATTAGTTTTATCATAATAACAAAACAGCTGTTCGCGCAAATTTGCACTCACCGCGGTCGCCCATCGGTGAAACACGAACACCGATGGGTTTGGAAGCGGCGCGGCACCCTATTACTATTGTAGATGAGGTACATGAGACAACGGCGTTACGCGGGATTGTGATAAAACTAATGAGTATAAAAAAATGTTTCTTTGGGAAAGTAGTTACTAATCATGAGTAAAACCACGTATTATATTATATTATACGTGTATAAGTGGCGGTCACTAATTACCAGTCACCCTATATATACCAAACTCTATTACTAGAATAATCTTAATACAAGTTACAGAAATAAAATACACATTTTAAACTAAAATAATACATTTATTTTCGCTCAAACAACACACCGAAAAAATTAAAAAGCCGAGACAAGCAAATAATAAATGAAAAAAAAGTTTCATACGATGAATATAGGGAATATAATAAAACCTAACTAACAAATTATGTTCTAAAATTATACGATATTTCATCAATTTATATTTATACGATAAATTTACGGTAAATATAATTTTATTTATGGAAGCAACAATACGCTCTTTGAGGACGGTTTACTTCAGGGAATAAACAAAACCATGCAACTAGTGTATAAAAATCGTTCGTAGTTATGGGACTACAATATATTCTATGGTATAAGCAATTTACCAGAGCAGACATAAGCGAGCTCGACCAGTGAACTAACGTTACTAATTATATGACGCCATTGTCATAAAATATTTTATTTATTGATAATTCTAGGAAAATCGAGGCCAGATTCAAAATTCAGCAATTACCGGCTGTCAAAACATCTAAATAGAAGGCCAAACCCAAATGCTTTGAATTTCTGAAAATCTATTATAATAAAAGAAGAAACTGACATATCAAAAGCACAACCAAAACTATTGTGTCTAGGAATGTGAAATTTTGCACAAAGTTTCCTTTTATGCTAGCCTACACTAGCTAAGAAGGGGTGTTTATAAATTAATTTAAATTTTAAGAAGGGTAAAAAGGGGTAATTTCGTTTGTATGCGTTTGATTCTGTTGGCCAATACATTTTTTTTTTAATATTTTATAATTAGCACGAATAGTAACCAAAATAAATAATAAATGTTGTAATTATTTGTTTTTCAAAACTGATTTAGGGGTACTGATAAAATGATTTAGGGGGTGTTAAAAGTTGTGTGAGAGAATCTTATGCCTTGGGTGAATAAACTTGTCAAAAATTCTAATCAAAAGTAAAAATAAAGACTGCCATTATTAGTTTTTCAAAACTACCCTCAAAATACCGTTTAAGAGGTAAGTATTTCTGGAACCAAGTAATAGGCAAAGTACCAGTACTAGTCACTTAAGTAATTTCACCTTGTCCTAAGCCGAGGAAGGCAACCGAATGAGGGATTCGGCTTCCTTGCTAATTGTCCACCGTTCAAGCTATACGTCTACCCTGGCACTCAATCTCAATGGTTATGCACACATTTCTGTTTTATGACGACATCGTTAAAGGTAGTGATGGTAGCTCTGCATCCCATGCTGTTCCTACAACAGATCCACAGAGACCTGGCTCCAGAACTTCGGTTGTTCCGGTTAAACCTGTACTTCCCCACCTGGATCGCCGGCTTACCATACCGCGTCTTAGTATATATCAGAACTAAAAAGGGTAAATTAATAGTGTTAGAACTTGAACCGAAATTGCCTCGAAACTGTAACTGCGATCGAAAAAGTAAAAAAAAAGCATAATTTATATTTTTTACTATTTTATTCGGTTAATCAAAAATAATTAGGTAGTTCCTAAATCTATAATTTTATTTGCTGGTAACTTGGGTGAACCTAATTTAGGCCTTCACTGAATTGATTTGCCAATGAAAACAGAACCTTATGAGATTAGAAAAAGAGCGCTTGATAACTCTGATGACATCCTACACACGATCTTTGGTCAGTCTGTGTACCATCGCAGTCATTTCTGCCTGATCACTTAAGAAAATTTCGCTTGAATCCCACGGCGCGGTGACCAAACCCTTTGAAGTTTTCGTTTCGAGTGCAAGCAATAATGCACTTAGCGATGGTCAGGCGGAAGTGTCTTAGGTGGTATAAACTACCAGAATTACTTAAGTTCTCTTTATACTTGTATAAACCAAATCTTCTATACAAACAAACATATTAATATCACTTATTGTTCTTACTAATTACATGAAAGTATGTAGGATATACCTACATACGATACATATACCTAAAAAAAATGCATTTTATTTTAATTGTTGCCTATCTGTCGATCTGTCTGTCTGTTTGTTATAGCTAAACTCTGGCTGGACTTATTATGACGGGACTTTCACTAGCAGATAAGGAATAAGTTAGACTAGTTTTATTTTAGAGCAAAGGTTTGATTTGTTACCAAATAGCATTGTGCTGTTTTACTAGTCTGATGTGGACAAAGTCGCGGGCACTAACTAGTCTAAAAAAAGTGATGAGTGAGACAAGATTGATCAGAAAGTGACGACGTTATGAGGCTTAAAATTAAATTTGCCCTAATAAGCTGGAAACTTAAATGGACTGGAATTATTTAATAAGCTCTAATAAACTAGTGCACACGATTGCATCACTGCTTACCAGCAGGTGGGCTCGCTGTCAAGCACTAGTTTATATCATAAAAAAAAACAATTGCTTTGTTGATCGACGGCTAGAATGTACATTCTAGGTTTCGATAATGATTCTATATATAAATCACAAATCATTTTGTTAGTAAGAAAAGTTTTAAATTGTTTCGTTACTAAAACAATTACTATTACACTCTATAGTAGAAGTAGTATAAGCAAAAAATATAGTTTTCAGCTGGCGAAATGTTACCCTCTCCAATTTGCTAATAGTATGGTGTATGTATGGTACATTTAATATTCTGTAATAATAAATGTGAATATGAAATATTATACAATACCGAATCGCTCCTATATCACACGAGTACAAAGGTGTCATGTCAAATCATGGACATTTGTGACATGTCAGCTGAATAATAATAAAATTCTTATAATTAATTTATTACTCATTAATGTAATATTATTCATAAATGTAATATTTTTAATTTAGCTATTATTTTATATATTAACTATCTATTTATCTAATATAAAACACATAAATGTACAGAAAATTGCAGCGGTAAGGACCTGCCATTACGCTTTACAATTATTTATATTTTAAAAAGGCCTGCAACAATGAAACTAGAACTACATTAGACCGACGCATACGTGCAACACGCCTGATTTGTACGTAGAACGACGTCGCGTGGCGTGGATCTAGTGTAGCTCTACAAGTCTAGTTTCCATATGAAATGTATGATGACCGATGCGCCCAGATCGGCGTGTGTTGTACACGTGTGCTCAATGTAGTTCTACCTTCACGCGTTACAGCTAATAATATTGTGTGGCGGCCCGTAAAGTTGCTGAAGTTTTTCTATAGCTATGACCTGTGTACGAATCAGCATCTGGCAATCCTAAAAACTTAGCAACTTCTTTCGGCATAGAACCAAGTTTGTTCACGCCTATAGGTTGAACTGTACACTTCCCTTTTTGATAATTTTGAAAGAAGCGGGGATTCTTTGCTTTCTTCGAACGTAGCGCATCATATTTCTTTACTATTTCATAAAAAGGACTGTGTATTGGAAACGTTCGATAATGGTTTTTAATATTTTTGACTCTGACTAGAAGCATTCTGCCGTCATCGTGTATATCTTTCGTAGTAATATTCTGCAGTTCCACACGTTTACATCCCCCGGCTATCCCGAATATTAACGCCACCTGAAATGAGGTAAACAGTTATTAGCTAAGTAGAGAGATGGCATACGAAATAATAATAGAATACCGTACCTACCGGATAAACTGCATAAACGACAACTAAGACGAAGAAGATAAACTATCCCAAGATGTTTTCCTTTTTTTGGCGATCTGTTGTTATATCAATACAATAGCTTCTGCCAGCGGCTTCACCCGCTTGAAAAAAGTCAATATATAGCCAATGTTATTCAGTGATAAAGTAGCAAAAGAAGTTTTTTTTTTTGGTTTCTGGTAAATAATTTTGGAAATCAGCCCAGTAATTTTTAAATTTTTGAGATTTTTCATTAGTTCCACCCCTTTTCATCGTAGCATTTTATCCAGAGACACTATTTGAGAGATAGTTTGACCGTTGTACTGACCTTAGTAGCGAGGTACTGTCGATCCGGTGCTTCTTTCAGAAACTTTTCCACGTCAGTTGGCGACAATATTTTGATCTTTTGACCCTCGTACCCAGTCGCGCGTTCCTTAAGAAAATCAGTCAACTTGAGATACGTTTTGATATCTACACGATTTGTGGTCCAAACAGTACTTTTTAACATAGAATACATGCTCCACAGCGTGCTGGGTTTGTACTTAATTGCCAGTTCCTTGAAATAAGCTAGGAATACGTCCTCAGTGAATGAGTGCACATTATTGTTGTTTCTCCACAGTATGAAATTTTCATAGACTATTTTGTATTTAGACTTCGAATTTGGCATAAGACTTGTTTTTTGTGCTTCAGTTAAAACTTCAGGACGTACTTGTATCCAATCTGAAAATAAATTACTAGTCTTTATCAGGTTTCAAATAAAAAAATAAAGAAAGAGTTAATCGCAACACTATGTAGTAGACCAACGAATGATAAAAAAATAAAATTTGATATTTTTTTATTTAGGTAATAATCATAAGGCTTAATACTGAAAACTATGTTTATTAGTAAATATATTATCACGTTATAAACATATTTTAACAATAAACATCATCAGTAATATCATATATAAAGAATATATTAGGTGCTGTTACCCAGTTACTATTGATAGATAGATAGGTAGATTAATTCTAAAACAAACAATAAAAAAACAATTCGAGGATTATATTTTTATAATAGGTAGAAATATCACAATGTTTTTATTTATCTCTCCCTGTCGACATTATGGATTGAAGTTGTGTTCTTTTACAAATGGTTATGAGCATGTTTATAATTAACAATAATGTCACCTACAGTGGTGACGGAAGCTCTGCATCCAACTTTGTCGACTCCTGGCCTGCCACTTCGCATACAGAACCACGTTGCTTTGAGTCCTCGACTCTTATTGTTCTTATAGTAACGATTTGTGCCTACAGACAGTATCGGTCGACCTCTTTTTGTTTGCGTAAACACGATATCTATAAAAAAAGTTGGTGATGTGTAATTAAAACTAACATACTTAAGTAATTAGGTCAAGGTTTGGAAGGAAAAATTCAGACTGTGTAAAGAATTCTACTTTTATTTTGCTCTTAAGTGATTATGGGATCCCTTAGTCCTATAGATAACGTTATCGTATGTGGTTACGGTAGCTTTGCAGCCACTGCTTCTGGCTCGGCTGCAGCACCACCAGTCAATGTGACCATTGCTTCTGATGTGATTGTAACGGTGATCCCCAACCAGGATCACAGGCTTCCCGAAGCGAGACGTCGTGAAAGATACTGTAATCAAGAATGGGATTATGTACTGAACTAATCAAAGTTTACCAACGTTTTAAATTAAACAAAAATTTGAAGCAAAATGTCTTCTTTTTATTTCAAGTGCAAAAAGGTCATTACAACATATGCTAAAAAATCCTTACATCACCCATTTTTTCCGTCGTACTACACACAAGCCGTGTGAGCGGTGCGCGGGACATGTAATATCTATTACACCACGACGCGGTAAATTTTGGCACACCATGCCGCGGGCGAGACACGTCCGTTATATTTATCAGAAAGCTATGTCATGCGCTATAATCCCAAAAATTCATTTATTATCATAGAGCTTGGCTTGCTAAATAGGGGTTTGATTACATTTGCTTTAATTTGTTAACAAAAAGAGCAAGTACAGAATACTCCAATATATATTTCAAATAAAACATTAAAAGGCACTTTTGAATTGTCAAGAAGTCAGTCAGAAAAATTATGTTAATTGCACATTTCACATCGTACCTAGATCTCTATGGAGAAGTATGTTCAAGAAACTTCATGGACACTCTTTTAAATTATGTTATATTTTACAAATATCTAGTAGTCAGTAGTTATAATTATGTTACATGTTTATTGCCGCCATTATTATGTGAGAACAATGATAATAAAGTTTTATAAGTAAAACAAAATATAAAATTTAAAATAAACCACTGATCAGTCTCAACTGACTGCGCCTATTCACGAATATAATGCTTATATCAGCACCACTTCAGGAGAGGCCCAGCTGGGTTGAAGCCTACTTGGGGCCAGGGTTATCCGAAAGGAACTCGAGCCCCGGTATGAAGGCTAGAAGGAACGGGGTGGAGTTTTTAGTCAGTAAGATTCTGAAACTATCTCCCGCTCCAACCAAGAGCGGGGGTTGTCATAAGGTGATTTTCCCCAACGGAAAAAAGCACTAGTCAACTAAACCATTTTGAAGGGACCAGAATGATCCAATACATGGCCCACCATTAGCATCAGCAAGACATTTGAGTGACCATGACCAGCTCTCAACTGCCATGTTCATTTATGTCACACAAGTCGAATAGTACCTTCAAACCATAAATTGCCCCTGGTAGTACCTCTTTACAAACTTTGAAAAAAAAATTGATCATCTACACTAATATTATAAAGAGGGAAATTTTTTATGTTTGCACGTTTGTAATGAATAAACTCAAAAACTACTGTGCCGATTTCAAAAATTCTTTCACCATTAGAAAGCTACATTCACCCTGAGTAACATAAGCTATATTTATTGCCCGTGCAAAGCCGGGACGAGCCGCTAGTATACACATAATTTTAACAAATGAGTCGACCAGAAAAATTCGGGCGATCCATTGAATTATAAAAAAAGGGTTTTTTGTATATCAATGGTGCGATCCATAAGAAAAATACAAAAAATAATGTTTTTTTTGTAAGAAACCAGTTACAGACCAATTTTAAAATCCAAGGGACCATCAGTCGTATAAACTATTGTCATATCACAATAACTTGACTAATAATAACACTAAAGCCTTTTATTCAGATCCATATTACATTATACATAGAAAAATAATGTAAACCTAATCTTTTATTTCATTTTTCCTTATTTTTTGTAGATCTGTTTGCCAGTCGGCAAAGGCCTCCTCCAATCTTTTCTGCTCATGGCTTTCTTGAGCCACTCTGTTCCATGTGACGCCTGCCACTTGCCTTATATCATCATCCCATCTTTTTTGTGGTCTGCCTCTTCTCCTTTTACCTTCTCTAGGATACCATCGTGTCACAATTTTGCTCCATTTGTCTTTTCCTCTTTTCATATGCCCTGCCCATCGCCACTTAAGCCTTCTTATTTTGCACGTTATATCTGTAACCTTTGTTTTATTTCTTATTACTCGATTTCTCAGTCGGTCTGACTTTTTTACATTCATCATGCTTCTTACTTCAATAATTTGACTATACCTACTTATATTTTTACTTTAAGACTTAGTTTACATATTAAAAAGTTAGCTGCTTGGTGGCATCTATTTATCACATTTTAAATTTAAACTAGGTCGTACTAGCTGCTTACGTATAATAACTGACCACTTTAGTGACGGGATTAGCAAGAAATCAGGTCTTAAATTTTTAAGTAAGTAAATCAATAAGTATAATAGCTACAATCGCGGTCTTTACTGTCTGCCCATTTAAAAAAAAAAATCACTTGAATTCTGCTGCTCGACGCCAAACTAAACCCTTCGAAATTTTCGTTTCGAGTGCAAGCAAAAATTAACTTATCGGTGGTCAGGCGGAAGTGTCTTTATGACAGTCCGTATGTTTAGTTTTTCGCGCCTTTACATCATCGTTCGTGGTTGAACGAATCTAGATAGCCATAGCAGATAATCTCTTTAACGGTATTAAAACATAAGCTAGCGATTGTTCGAAGAAATACATACAGCCCTGGAACTAAAAGGGCAACAGAAGGAAAACACAGGTAGGTATCGATTAGTCAGTAAAAGTGTTACACTATCTCTCGGTCCACCTGAATATCATCAAATATCTTTACCCGCTGTGAAGATATTTGATGATTTCGCACTCAAAAAAAAAAACTGTATGAAATCATATAGATTTCGACCGTGATAACGTATTCTGTGGGAATTTTATCAAGTATTTCAAAGGCTCAGGACACTGGCAAAAACAAATAACTCATAACTCATGATTATGCGCATTCTTAGCATGTAGGATGGTTCCAGCAGCGATGATGACGGACGCACGACAGCCCATGTGTCTCTTGCTGCAGAACCAGGCAGCTTTAACCCCTTTGCTCTTGTTGTTCTTGTAGTAGCGGCAGTTGCCTACGACCAGCACGAGGTTCCCGAATCTAGATCTCATAAACCTAGGCTCCAGATCATGCGAAGAGTTTGAACCTAAACAAAAATTGTAACAATATTATGTGAATTAGAATAAAGGTTTTATTCCAGAATTAGTAAATTTGTCAAAGATAAAATAAACTAGATTTATTACTTTGAGATTCACTTTACAGGGTCATAAAACTAAACCATAAAAATCTGTTAATACAGGTATCGGTGTTTTTTTTTATGGTGGGGAAAATCATCCAATGACAACCTCCGCTCTTGGGCGGAGCGGGAGGTAGTGGCAGACTCTTACTGACTAAAAACCCACCCCGTTCCTTCTAGCCTTCATACTGGAGCTCATGCTCCCTTTCGGATAACCCTGGCCCCAGTAGGCTTCGACCCGGCTTGGCCCCTGCTGTTGCTGACAACTCTTTGAGGCGCGCGGGAACAGTGCGCGCAGTTACCGGACGGTCGGACAGCGAGCTACCCAATGCTCACCGTCCGCAAACCCGCGACTACGGTGGCTGGAAATCGGGATCGGAATCCCGGCGGCGGCTGGGGAGCTGTGAGCACTGCCGTTGCCTGATGCGGTCGGCCTCCTATTACTGCTTCGCAGAAGGAGGCGACCGCCTGCCACTCCTCCTCGCTCCGGACCATGGCCTATACCAAGGCCCGACGCGAGAGATCGCCGCCACCGATCGCCCTCACAAGGGCACGGCGATGCTCTGCCCAAGCGGGGCACATCTCTACTGTGTGCTCCACCGTGTCCTCCGGGTGTTCCGCACAGTGGCGACACCCGGGCGTCACTTCCGCACGAATCCGGTGCAAGAACCTCCCTAACGTGCCATGTCCGGTGAGAACCTGTGTCATGCGGAAGGTGAGGACGCCGTGAGGTCTTTTCAGCCACGCCTCAAAGAGGAGACCACCATAATTGTGGCGTGCCCAACAGGTATTGGGGTAAAGTTATATAAAATTAGAAACTGACACTACTGAGACTGATAAGAATATGATTGCACGCGGCTTCCTTTCCTTCGGCAACTAAGAGAAGATTTCCCGAAATTCACCCCTTAAGGGGATGAAACGAAGTTCCAAAATTAGTATAAATAAAACTACTTTGACACGGGCGAGACTACTGTCAACAGTTACTTAACAATATAATAATAATATTCCACAACTAACACACATGTAATGCCGTCTAGTTCCAAGCTAAGCAGAGCTTGTGTTATGAGTCCTAAACAACTGATAAACATACTTATATATTTCTAAATACATACATATTATAGATAAATTACATCCAGACACAAAACAAATTATCGTGCTCAACACAAACATTTGTCCTGGGTGGGAATCGAACCCACGACCTCCGGCATAGCAGTCAGGACCACTAACCACTAGACCAGCAGGCCAGTCAATATACATAATACCTAATTACCTACTGTTCACAATTCGACTCAGTGATCATGAAACATACACAACTCATCAATTAAAAGGTAAATTCTTAACACTGAATTAATACTTTATTCAATAACATTTAATGAACACACACATGTATAGGCAATAAACAGAAAAAATAGGTAAACAGGTGATTACTGACGACTTTCCACTTGATCTAATGGTTGTGGCGTCCTTTTATCTTGATGATGACATTGTCATACGTGGTGATGGAAGCCTTACAATTGCTGCTCCTGGTTCTACTGCAAGTCCACCAGCCGTTGAGCCCTTTGCATTTGTTGTTCTTGTTAAACCTGTAATCACCTATTATCAAGACAGGTTTGCCAAAACGACTGGTCGAGAAGATAACTGTAATGGAAAATATCAGAATTGATTAAAATGAGGAAATGAAATTCTGTTGAGTTGATAGTCTGTTGTAGGTTGTGTGTATTGCGCGCAACATAGATGAATTTTGAAAGAAGCTTTTGGTTCGCACCACGCATTAGGGGATTCTGTTGCACTGTCACCTCTTAAGTTTAAAAAAAGAAGTATGCCCTGAGATTGTTAGAAAATAGGCTTAAAAAATTGAATATTATTTTTCAGCTATTCGAAATTAAACCGAGTGTAGTTTAGTGTGCAATAGACGTGCGTGACCATAATAAAAAAAATCTAATTTAATTGATCATTTTGTTACACTAATCCATATAAAATGTTCCAGTACTGTCCCTTAATTATTGAGATAAGCTATTTGGATAAATCAAAAATCACAGTAAATATTTTTAAATAACAAAAAAAAATGGAATTGTGATGGTAAACTACTTTTTATTTATTGTAAGAAAATATTTACTATTAAAAATATGTATGACCCATACTACACATGCGCAGTGAGAAAACAGTGTAATTCTTGAATTTTGTAACATTTTTTTATCAAAATCAAAAGGAAAATTACACTTTTAATTCGACTACAAATAAACCATGATTGTAAAATAATGATTTAATTATAAATTGCTGTAATAAGTAGTACCAAAACTGACCAGCAGATAAAAAGCAAAATGACCAACAAATAAAAGTAAAATACAGGAAAAATTGATATATTTGTAACCTAAGAAAAAGTAAGCGAAGCAAAGAAAATCAACAAAGGAGGTTGGCGGACGAGTTAAACTTTACAGCGGGCAAAATACTGAAGGAGTTTGGCTCGTGCTGAACTATAATGGAGAAAGCTAGAGGAAGGACTTTGCCAATAGACACGCTGAGTTGGGCAACAAAAAAAAACTAATTTAGAATAATAGTCTTATAATAATAAGAAATCCATAAATTAATACACAAAACCAAAATAACTAATTTAGAATAAAATGTTTTATAAAGCAATAAATTAATTAAATTTGGTGTCAGTGTAGCGTCATACAGTATGTATTCTATTTTAAATAAAAAGACTAGTAAGTATTCCCTTTCATTTCTCTACTCATTTCAGGGATTCCTGTCTTCAGCTCTCTTTCCATGATTATGCTGGTGCATGAATTTGACTATGACGTCATCGATAGTGATCAGACTTGCTCTGCAGTGATTACCGGCCCACTTGCAGCACCTCCACTGCTTCTTAGTGTTGCCCAGGCGAGCCTGTTGGGGACGATGGTGTGGCACATACAAGTTGTACCGGTAATTGTTGCACAAGATCACTGGCTTGCCATACCTAGATGTAGAAAACACTGCACCTGTAAATAGTTCGAGAATTTGATAAATCCTTCCAAGTTAATAATGCTTTCTGTATAATAAATGCTAATATTTAATGACTAGCTTTTGCCCGCGCAAATATAATATAGCCTATGTCACTCAGGAATAATGGTAGCTATTTATCAGTGAAAAAATATAGCAATCGGACCAGTACCTACTTTTAGAGATTACCTCTTACAAAACAAAAAATTAAAAAAACAAAGTTTACCTCTTTATAGTGTAGATGTAGATGAAAACAGTAATGCAATAAATAAATATATAAAACCAGATATAATCGTACCTACCTAAGTGGATTAAAGAAACATTTTGATGGTTGATTTTAGAAATATCTTTTAACTTTATTAAAATTAACACATAAAACCGATACCCAAATAAGGTGACCGATATCAACGATTACTGTTACCAAGACATGATTAATCCTCTTTCTATATTCGGCAATTTTTTTACTAAGTGTATGCGTTACAGTAATTAAACAAAAAACTTACTGCTGCATTTCACTGCAGAAAAACCTTATCAGCCTTCTTCTGTCCTTCCTCTGCCGTCATTCCATGATTATGCTCATGCATAAATCGTACTATGACGTCATTGATGGTGATGAGGCCTGCTCTGCAGCGGTTGCTGGTCCACTTGCAGCACCGCCATTGCTTCCTACTGCTGGTCAGGTGAAGGTGTTGGGAACGATACGGAACGTACCAGTTGTACCGAAAGTTCTTAAACAAAATCACTGGCTTGCCATACCGAGATGTTGAGAACACTGCTTCTGTAAAGAAATCGAAATTCAAAACGATGCTATCTATAAAAATATAATAATTAAAACGGTCATCGTTTTAATTATTATATTTTTCAAGGACAATAAGTCATTTAAATTAAAAACATAGCGGATAATACATAGCACGAAGAATTGCCAAACTTAAGTGGTAGTGGGCAGGGCACATTGCTCGCAGAACAGATGGCCGGAGGGGCCGAAAGATTCTGGAGTGGCGAATGCGTACTGGAAAACGCAGCGTTGGAAAGCCTACAAGGTGGACCGAATCATAAAACTTCGTACAATTCTTACTTTAAAAGAAACATTTTGAATAGCTTTGGTAACATCGTTTTTTTCTAAACGGAAGAAAAAGTACACACTTCAACAACAGTTCACACATTGGGCTTGGTGGAAATCCGACAGCCCAGCTGGTTAAAAAAAAGAGAACATTACCTGCCTCACCTTTTGAGTATGTGCACATAAGTTATAGTGAAATCCATGACATAGTAAAAAACCCCATTCAAATACACAAATTCATTTTGTTCCGGAAACCTTGTACCGATCTGAAGGTTTCGGTACTGTCCAGTCTCGCCTTTCATTTAGTTTTGTTGATTCCCATAAATAAAAACAACTGTATGTCGACATCAATTTAATATGTTTTGGAATATACAAAAACGTCATCTCAATCGCTCAATGGTTTGCTGGAAGAAAACTCATCTTTGAGTTAAGCTCGCCTATGTACATGAACTTTGTTATACACTTATTTTATAAGTTGTTATAGTGTACAATAAAGAATTAAAAAACGATTTATATAGAATATCATCCTACGCGATTACGATCATGAATACAGTTTGGATTTGGTCTGAAACTAGACTAGTCACCAGCAACCATGGTCGCCAAGCGTCCGAACTAAACCGTGATTTGAAAAATTACAGAATTCATATTCATATTTAATCATTCTTTTTATAATTATCATTTAATACCTTATCTAACAACTGTTATCAAATTAAAATAGAAAACGTGTTTTTTTTTTGTAATGGAATAAAATATTCTTACTAGTTAAAAGATCAAATTTTTGTTTAATTTTATCACATATTTAAATTTTGATCACAATACAGTCTAGAGATTTCTAATTTTAATATACTTAAGTAAATACTTACTAAGTTAAATTCAAAGAGTTTATTTGTTTCCATTAACCGAGAGAAAAAGTAAGCAGAATAGTAAATAAATTGAAAAATCACTCTGTACATCTACATCAACTGATTTATTGTCGCATAACATTTATTTCACACTTTCTTTGGCTTTTAGTATTACCTCACTAATATCTTATATAAATGTCCCATATGGAATATAACTAAAGTACATTAGTATGGTTATTTTTACCCGCTGTCATAGGACTATTTATAATGTTAAAGCGATAAAAACGCTGACGTTCCACATAATTTTCAACGCTAACAACGTTTTTATTTAAATAAAATAGCTAAAGAACACACTATATTCTTTTTTCCATATCCTACATCAGGTAGTATATGGAATAAATATACGAAATTAAGAGGGCTCTTCCCCACTCGCCTATCATCAACGTGAGAATAGTTAAGAAGCTTTTTGTTTCATCCTACACAATCCAACGCACTATATAATAAAGTGGCAACGTGAAAAAGAGTGATAGCGATAACGCCTGAACACTTTCCATCGGTAATTCCATCATTTGCCCGAATATTCCACAATTTTTTTTTTCAGGAAAAAGGTACGTGCTTTTTTTAGAAACCTTAATAAGTTTTTGGAAAAAAGTTATCATTGAGACACTCGCCAGGATTCTAAAGATATACTTTTTTAAATTTATAAGTACATTAAGAAGGACCAAAGTACCCGCAAAATAGTAGATTTTCAAAGGTTATTTACTGAATTAGTTTTACATAAAATCATTTAATTTCAATAGGAACCTAGACAATATCGACAAGATATCTATCTATGTTTTCAAAATATCTACAGAAATTTGTGCAATAACATCATAATCAAGTAACAGCGTTTGTATGAAAACCTTACCTCGGAAAAGACGCTCTTAAAGAGCGTTTACACATAAATCTTCAGTTATTGACGAATGACAAAATACAAGATTTTCTTAGCTATGATTATGAGAATTCTTAATTTTGATGATTTTTTCACAAACCGTGGTCGCCGTTGCCCTGCAAGATGTTAGGGTTTGCTTGACACAGACCCACCGCTTTTTGGGGCTCTGCACTGAACCATTCTTGGCCCAGCGAGTGTAGAACTTGTGGCAGCCATTCATCATAAGAGGCTTCCCCTTCTTTGAAGTACCGAATTTCACACCTGAAAACGAGCAGGTTGGTAATACTTGACTTCAATTAGTTTTTAGAGAGAAATTATTATAAGTCAAGGCACACATTTCTATATTAGCCACATGATCAAACTTCTCATTTTATACCTGAGCAACGGGAAAGTGAGATAGCGTCTAATAAAGTAATTCGTCTTTTTACAACGCTACTCTTAGTACAAGAACGAGCGAAGCAAGCCCGGAATTGTAGCGCTCTCAGACACGGACAGCTTAGGTTCGAAGTCTAATGCAGGAGCAGAGCAGAGCTCCCGCCTAAGCCTTCTTAGTTATTTTTTTTAAACCATACAAAAAGTGGCTTACGTAGAAGATAACTAGTGGCTAAATGGGATTTTGATTCAAACGTTCTTTAATTGTGGCTGACTTAGAAATTTGGAAGGGAATGTAGATTTTTAGAGACGAATAATGCTATTAAAGAAGTCTGTTTAATTAGCACCCGTATTTTAGTAGTAACTACTTAACCACAGAAAGCAAAATTTAGCTTTGACCCGTAAAACAGCACAAAACCATCTGGTCCCAATTTTAAGAAGCTTGTTTTTTTACGCGAAACATAAATAAATCTTAATCTTTTTCTAAAATAAAGTAGTTTAAGTTACTCCTTAAAACATCAGTAATCTTCCAGTAAAAGCCCCATTACCAAATACCAGTAGCTCAAATAGATAGACAAACTTAAAAAAAATCGCATTTTTATTATGAGTCTCGAATATACTTTCGTATGGCTTTATTAAAAATATATATATTTTGACATTACAAACAGACACTGCAATTTTGGTCTCACTCCTAGGCTAAGGCATTATTCCAGTTCTTCCATCTTTTCTAGTGTTCTTAACAAACCTATTAACGTTATTTATTTTAATAAATCATCTTCCTGCCTTTTATTTATTTTAATAAATAAAATACAAAAAATTTTAGAACCTAACTCAAACTCCTTAAAGTACAATAACTTTGGCTGTATAAAATCAATGCGTGTGCTCATTTTTAGTCTTAACAATAGTTTGATCCAACGTAGTTATGCCCGCCCTGCACTTCGTCGACCTCCAGTTCTTACAAATCCAGTGAACTAAGGGTCCTCTAGAACCATGCCGCTTATAGTACCGAAACTGGCCTATTTGTATCAGAGGTCTTCCAAATTTTGTTGTAGTCAAAATTGGCGCTGAAAATAAGATAAGGTTTGAATAGGGACCTGAAGTAAGAAGAAAAATGTTTCTAGTCGCCTCCAAAAATATTGCATTGTAGCCATTTGTTTTTGGTGGGTATTCATCAAATGACTTCTCCGGCTCTAGGGCGCAACAGGCCGTGTCAGATTTTACTGATCAAAACCTACTCCTATGTTCCTTCATGTTCGCTTTCAGAAGTAAACCCATCGGCCCTGCTGAGCCGCTACGGTTTTGCTGACATGACCTTGACGCGCGCGGGTATGGTACACGCCGTCGATGACTTGGGACTCTCTGGACGGTTACCTGACAGTCGGACAGCGAGCTATCCACCGGTCGTCGTTCTTAAATAATATCTGATAAGTAGTAGGTAATCTGCAAAATGTATCAGTTACTTACAAAAATCGTATTAAACATGTAGCAAGGAAGTCCGTACAGGTCAGTCCGATTACCGATATGATTTCTATTCTTTTGGTTTGTTTGTGTCTGTCAAAGAGTGAGACCCAGATCCCATGTGTGCAAATGTCACGCGTGCAAGCGAGAAAGAGCTGGCCCCCTACACAGCGTCCCTTTAACAGTTCAGTTTGAGTCGTCAAATGGATCGTTAAAAGCTTGTAGTAGGCCCTCAGTTCTGCATATTTTTGCAGGAGTTAGAGTACTCTTATCATTACTATTCTTCGCCTCCGATTAGGTATTAAAGGTGATACTGAGGTCTCTATTTGCCTTTAGTTTTCGTTTTCTTTTAAACTCATTATAACTTTGTTAGCTTAATTACATATAAAATTCTATTTGAATTTAAAGGAAGTCTAGTCGATACTGGATACAATTAAAAAAGATAGAATATACTTACTTTATTGAACACTACAATATTTACACAACCGTCTCACTAACTTAAGTCTATGGATACAATTAATATATCTACATACATTTTCTACATTATAACACTGTCTGGCTGTTACGCTTTCACGGTTAAACCCCAGTAATCTTGAACCCCAAAATAGGAACATAGGCAATTTTTTATCTGGCTTCGACTTCGCATTCGTTATAACCGCCATTTTTTTATTTTTTTATTTTTGATAGGTTTGCGCCATTTACTCAAACAAAGTCGTGGGCAAAAGGTAGCTCTACTTTATGTATAAAATAGACTTAACATTTACACACACAGTTTTTCTTCTGTTCTGGTGTACAATAAAGTTTATTCTATTCTATAAAATTGTGTACTTATTTATAATAAAACACTATACACAAACTCCTAAGTGCCAAAAACGTGTTCTTATGATCAATTTCGGTTTTTATTTCATTTTAGTTATAATTCCTAGCTCTATAATTGAGAACTAGACTATTTTTTTAATACTTTTTTCATAAATCTACTTTATCATAAGCCGTAAATAGAAAACTTTTTCAAATCAGTTTAAAATTAAGTCAGAAACCTTTCAGAAAACCTGGTGGAAGGGGAAACTTTCAAGTAACAGAATAAGGATACTTAAACTGAAATGTGACGTCACCATCATTAGATTACGCGCGTTGAAAAGAGATAGCAAGATGTTCCTACCACGCGGCCACTCTTCTTCATACAAACATTTGAAACGCTAATTGCTGAAGCATTTAATTACTGATATTGTTGCTGTTTTCAGAAAAT
Source organism: Mythimna lalbum (assembly GCA_949319445.1). NCBI lineage: Eukaryota > Metazoa > Arthropoda > Insecta > Lepidoptera > Noctuidae > Mythimna > Mythimna lalbum. Next base: position 17,507,997 of record OX439356.1, on the reverse strand, counting down.
TATTTCTCTGATATAAACTAGTGCTTGACTGCGATCCCACGTGATGGTAAGCAGTGATGCAATCATTGATGGTCAGGCGCACAATTCACAATCTAACATCACCCTTGACTAACGGTGATGGTGTTGGTGATGGTGGTGGTGATTATGCGGCTGTCCCACGTCGATGACGACGTTGCCAATGTTGGTGATCGCCGACCGGCAACCGTTGGATCTCCATTTCACACAGCGCCATGTTTGTTTACTGGTTAACATCTTCGGCGTGCGATAAGGCACATATAAGTTGTACCGATGATTGTTGTACAGAATCGCAGGCCTGCCAAATTTCGATGTTATGGGTATCATATCTGAAAAGTTAGATTGAATTAACACCACTAACACAAAATAGATATATAGACATAGGTCAATCTTATGTATGTACTTCACTTATTATACCTACGTCCGGTGGTCGCGCTAGAGTTGCCGTCCTATCGCGAGAGTCGCGCGCGCCCTGTTGCGACGGCCGGCTCCCCAAACAGTTCCTATCTTAACTGTTTATCTACGGGCGCTTACCTACCTAACTATACTGTGTTAATATTAAAACGAACCTTCCAAATACAAACAAATACCTACTTACCTCTCTGAAACTATTGGTAGCTTAAAAAACGATCATTCACCAACAGTTAATATAAATTTATTTTTTGCTCAAACATTGCACAAAATGTTCACAGATGCGTGTCTCAAGCGGATGCACTCGCGCTCGCACAGCTCCGAGCACAACGGAGAGAATTAATTATCAAGTAAATTATAAGCTATTACATTTCGACTGAAATAGATTCCTATCTAAGCTATAAAATACATGCTACCTACTTTGCCGATGAATTTGACACGAGTTTTTATAAGATAACACAAGTATATTGATGTAATGAACTTATTTTTTCGATGGGTCAGAAAATCTGCCGTATAAAAAGATTGACTACACATTTATTCGACCCACACTAGGACAAAATGTCATAAAATACAAAAAAAGGTATACATCCATTATACAATTTATGCCATCTGACACTAGATGGCGTTCTATTGTCAATTGTAGCTCCGGAATCTCGGAATGAAAAATGTATGGTTGACTGCGTGACCATTTGACTAACAGTAGACAGGCGAGATACACTCCATAGAGTTGCATGCATTCTCTTGGCTGCGCGAACTGGCAGCATCGCCACGGCGGAGGCACGGCGGTGTCCCGGTGAAATATAGCCCTAAGCTACCAAACTAGACACCATACAGACACCAGTGTCGCCACACGTCCGAGCTGGTCACGCCACCAAATTGTTTGCGCAACCAAATGGACACCAGGTGAGTAACTCTCTATAGAGCTGTATACATTTTGTTGGTAGCGGCGATTAGTCGCGCCGCCATGGAGTCTCGATGAAATATAGCCCTAATGCCGCCGGTAGCCACCTTATTGGCAAGCGATTAATGAGAATGAGAGTTATGCTTATTGACTAACTTTCCATCAATCATATAGATGGAAGCTCTGCAACCCTGGTTCCACTTATCGCACCGCCATTTCTGCTGAGGACTCTTACTATTCCGATAAGCTCGGATGTACCGATGTAGGCCGATCTGAATGACAGTTTTTCCTTTACGGGACGTCGTGTATTTAATTTCTGAAACAATTATTCCAAATAAATAAATAACTTATTATAATTTAATTTAATTTATTATAATTTAATTTAATTTATTATAATTTAATTTAATTTATTATAATTTAATCTAATTTATTATAATTTAATTTAATTTATTATGATTTAATCTAATTTATTATAATTTAATTTAATTTATTATAATTTAATTTTATTTAATTTATTATAATTTTATTTTATTATAATAATTTATTATTTATTTATTTGTTTAATTTGGTAAAGTATGTACTATTTACATCATTGAAACACTTAAAGCTTTCATTTAACAACTACCAAATTTTTCGAAGCTTTCGGCCATAAAGTAAAATGCTCTTCAATCTAAATCGCTGCATTCGATTTTGGTGATTATAGAAGTATATGGGAACTTAAAGGAGAGAAAAAAAATCTCTTGCTGTCATTTTCTTTTTATTGTAATAACAATAGCATTGTTGCTTTCCAAATATGAAGTTATAACTTAGAAATAACTTACCTTAAATCAACACATATTTGTAATAATAATGAATAGGTACTTAATTTATCACATTTATTTTAAATATTTTTTTTTTTATGAACAAACACTAAAATATCATAAATGATTAATTAAAATCTTAGTCACTATTACTCAGTCTTCTCACATTACTGCAAATATTTACACTTGTTTGTCTTCACTTCGTAAAAAAATTAAGAGAACTAAGGTCTACGCATAATTCTTCAGCCGTCAAAAACATTTGGGTTGACAAATAATGCCAACATACTAAACGAAAATGTCAGTGAGTAATTTTGCACTGGCAACATTGAACCGGCTTATCCATAGAACACAGTAGGTACCTATCCGGCTTTTTACCACGCAGCCTGACTATGTGTAAAAAACTTAAAGGTACATCTAAAACTAGACAACAAATTTATAATCGATAACATCAAAACTTTTCAAATTATATAAAAATATCCTCTGTCCTAATCGAGGCAATACTCTACCTGTGCTACATATTCTTTTGAAATCTGCAGAATCAGAAACGTACATTTATTCCAAATAAATCAATTACAGGCACTTTTGGATTGTCAAAATGTAGGTCAGACAAAAAAATTAAGTCAAATTGCATGTTCTAAAGCGTGGATCTTTATGGAAAAGAACGTGTAAGAACCTCCATAGACAATACTTTAAATGGAACCAAACAAGTCAATTAACCTAATCTAGATGTAAACTTGAGTCAAATTTTAAAAAGATTGTTAGTACAAAACAGTGCCACGCTTCAAACTATCATCATCATCATCATTTCAGCCGAAAGACGTCCACTGTTGGACATAAACCTTCCCCAAGTGTCGCCACAATGAACGGCCCTGTGCGTCTCGCATCCATAGGATTCCTGCAACCCTTACCAGGTCATCGGTCCACCTTGAAGGAGGCCTTCCAACGCTACGTCTGCCGATACGCGTTCGCCATTCCAGAACCTTTCGGCCCCAAAGGCCATCTGTTCTGCGAGCTATGTGCCCTGCCCATTACCACTTAAGTTTGGCGTTTCTTCGTACTATAACGGTAACCTTGGTTCTTTTGCGGATATCCTCATTTCTGATTCGATCACACAAAAATACTCCGTGTATAGCCCTTTCCATTGCCCTTTGCGTGACTTTAAGTCTTCACAAGATATTTTTAATTAAAATTTTGTATTTTTTAGTGGTTTTTAATTTCTGGTGGTGGCCCGCGCCATTGCCCAAACGGCCCACGGTCTCAACAAGTCTGTGCATCCCTGACCTAGACAAACAGACTCATCACGCTAATATTAAAAATGTTAGTGTGAACTCTTATAATATAAGAATTTGTTACTCCTTTTAGCTCAAAACAGTTAAACGATATCTGGATGAAACTTAACAGTAATATAGCTTATATACATCTGTATAACGTAAACCATACAATTTATAAATCGGCAAAGCCACTAGCAGACGTTATGTTCATACTCGTATAGTAGGAAACCTAAGCTTTAAACTACGGATGAGTATGTCCTTTAATAGAAGTGCTAATGATAACGTTATCGTAAGTAGTAACGGTGGCTCGGCAGTTGTGGGTGGACGACCACTTCACACAGATCCACAGGGCTCGGGCGCCTTTGCTGCGACTGTGCCGGTTGAACCGGTGGTGGCCGAGGTTTAAGACCGGCTTGCCGCACCGAGATTCAGAGTACCAAACACCTGTAATCGTTTAATACTGTTAAAAACCAAGAAGAATTCTGTTGACTGTATAAAGTCATTTGGTGGTGTCGCTTAAAATTTATTACAAGCAACTCTCAGTAGGATCCAGCATCTCCAGCCCAGATATTATTTATATGTGATGTGTTTGATATGTATGTAACAAAAATACATGATAAACTAGTAATATATTTATTAAAAATTAAAAATCAGTAAAAGTTAAACATAGGTAAATTCTTAAAAATTAATTTTAAAATATTAGTTGCTTCAAATTGAGTAATCTCTAAATATAAATAATGTTAGATATAGACTTACACATTTAGTAAAGTTAAAATATTAGTAGGCGAATGTTATTTAACGACTAGAAAACAGATTTTAGTGATAAATATAACTTGTGAGTTTATAAAATGTAGCTCGAATTGAGTACGAAACCGAAACTATCGGGAACATATACGAAAATAAGAATAAACACATCAATAGAAATATAGAAATTTTAACTCAGGGTAAATGGCCTTCTGTGCAATTGTTTGAAAGAATCACCGCAGCGCTGTTAGGGAAAGGACAACTAAAGGAACACAGATGAGTATTAGTCAGTAAAAGTCGAACACTCCCTCTCACTCCACTTTGAGCGGCAGAAGTTATTAGATGATGATCCACCCAAAAAAAAAGGGAAGGTGGGCCGATTATATTTACAGGGTGACTTATAGCAGATGAAAGTAGTCAAGTAGGATTTGTGATTGAAGAGACTTAAGCTAGAACTACACTGCACACACGTGTGCCACACACGTCGATCTGGGTGCGTCGGTCTCCATACATTATATATGGAAACTAGACTTAGAGTAGATCTATACTAGATCCAGGCCACGCGACGTCGTTCTACGCACAAATCAGGCGTGTTACACGTGTGCGTCGGTCTAATGAAGTTCTAACGTAAACTAGGGTCACGATGCTCCTAAATTCTAATGATTATGTTGGTCAATGAATTTAATGATCTCGTTGTCAATAGTCTTGATGATGGAGGGGCAGCCTTGTTGCTTCTTGAGACAAAGCCAGAGTCCTTTGGGCCCAGTCCTGTAGCAGTTGTGCTGATAGTAGCGATAACGGCCCTTTTGTAACATCGGTGTTCCATGCCTCGATACAGTTCTTATTATTGCTGAAAATGGGGAAAATATCGTTATTATATATTTATCATACATACAGAAAAACGCAAATTGATGCCCTGAAATCGCACAACGGGGTCGCGGCAGACCAAGAAAGAAATGGCGGGAGTGGGTTAAAACCAGGAACATTGGAAGCAGTGGAGGGAGGCCTTTGCCCAGCAGTGGGACAGTATGGGCTAGATATAATAATAATAATACAGCTAAGGAGTGGAACTCCCTGCCGGAGTCTGTGTTTCCTAATAGCTACAATCTTAGGGGTCTTTAAATCAAGAATGAATAGATACTATAATTCATTATACAAATGTGCGAGAAATGTGATTGATGACAGGGGTAGTAAAATTATATGTTCTTCTTTACCTTCTTTGTGACAGTATTGGTAAATAACTATACCGGTATTTAGGTAAAAAAATTATTTTGGCATAAAACATTTTATTTACATATATTTTTTTAATAATAACACCATCACATATATTCTATAAAAGTTAATAGTTAACTAAAATAATTTAATATAATAGATTTTTGTTCAAAATTCGTCCCTAAACCGAAATTACATAAAGAAAACAATTAACAAATATAACAACTAACACAATTTGTAATAGTATCCTTACAAATAATATATTAAATAAAATACAAACAAGACGACGACGGACAGCAAAACAACCAAAATATGATTCAAGTCACCATCATCATCTCAGCCGAAAGACGTCCACTGTTGGACATAGGCCTCCCCCAAGCGTCGCCACAACGACCGATCCTGTGCGTCTCGCTTCCACTGCGTTTCCGCGACTCTCACCAGCTCGTCGGTCCACCTAGTGTTATTCACGTATTTCAACATAAATATAAGCAACATTCAACCGCGTTCCGGAAAATGCAGCGTTGGAAGGCCTCCTACAAGCTGGACCGATGACCTAGCGAAAGTTGCGGGAATCCGATGGATGCGGTACGCACAGGATCGTTCATTGTGGCGACACTTGGGGGAGGCCTATGACAGTGGACGTCTATTGGCTGAAATGATGATAGAAAAGCAAAATTTAGTTACAGTAGATCAAATCGCACAACACGGTAATTCGTTGCTTATAGTATCCAGAGGTTACTGTTCCATGTTTCAGGACCATACACGTTGGAAGTCCAGCTTGACTATATATTCACTTATTTTATTTATTTGGTTCACGAACCATTGACTTCACGTACGTATAAACTTGACTAGTGCATATACATCATGTGCTATATTATTGATGAGTATAAAGTACAGTCAAGCTGGATTTCTAAAATATAACGTATAGTAGAGCTAAGGTCTTTAGGGTTCCGTGCCTAAAAGGTAAATGGTACAAGCGTAGTCTTAGCAATAGGGTCCATTGCTAAGACTCCGCTGTCCGTCTATCTATCTCATGAACCTTTATAGCTAGACAGTTGAAATTTTCACAGATGATGTATTTCTGTTGCCACTATAACAACAAATAATAAAAACCGAATAAAATGAGTTTTTTTGCCGTTTTTTACTACGGACGGTAGAGAACCCTTCATGCGCGAGCCCGACTCGTACTTACCCTTTTTTTTGCTCTTAATAAAAATAAACCGTATAACTTGTATATTTTCTACCCAATCCTAACCCTTGCACTAGTCTTGCAAGCTTTCCTGTCTTCTCCTAAGAGTTATAAAAACTATAGTCGGAAGCATTCCGCTGACGCTTGTGGTTGTGTTCAGCGTTGATGCTGATGACTTCATTGTTGAAGGTCTTGATCGAGGACCTGCAGCCGGAGCACCACTTGACGCAGATCCACAGCACCTTGGGATTACCTTCGCGGTTCGAACTGTGCTTGTAGTAACGGTTTTCTCCCATCTGTAGCATTGGCTTGCCTCTTCTTGACTCAGTGAATGTTATCTTTAAATCTAAAAGAATAATCTCAACTTTATTAAAGTTACCAGAAAGCCACAAAGTAGAATGAAAACATTAAAAATATACACTCGCAAGTGAAGAAAACTTCTGCAAGTGCCCATTTGTACGTTCAGTCAATTTGTTTGCTCGCGAGTGTAAGTACATACTTTTTTAGGTGAGTGTGGTTTAGGAACAAAATGAAACGTGCTTTTAAAACTGAAGTATTTACAAAAAAATAACTTTATTGCATTTATTATAGAAAATTATCATTTTAGTTAATTATTATTTACGCATTAAAATAAAACAGTCCATCCAATATTATTGTAATTAAAAAAATATAATATTATTGATTTTATTTTTATGTAAAATTTTAGTGCTATCCAATTTTGGAAAACTTTTAATAATAGAACTATAATAAATATATCCAACAGAAATATTCCCAATAAAACAAAACCAATCTCTATGCGTGTATAAAATAAATTACCTAACAATACTTTTAATGCACATGCAATCACAGTTTCTAATAGTTCTTATAATTATCTCCTAATTAAAAGTTCAAGTAAGCATTTTATCATGCTCGCTTACTTTTGGTTATCTCGCGGTTTCCTCTGCCTACCATAAATTTATCCATCATCATCATCATTTTAGCCGAAAGTTATCTACAGTTGGACATAAGCCTCCCCCAAGTGTCGCCATAATGACCGGTCCTGTGCGTCTTACATCCATCGGATTCCCGCGACCCTTACCATGCAGGTATGGTGAGGGCCCCGATTGATAAGTCAGGGGACCGATAGCCTGCATGGTGAGGGTTGGGGAGGTTCCACAAGGGCTTGTGGGAAGCCTTCCATATCTACGTCTTCCGCTACGTAGTCGATACTCCAAAGCCTTTCATCCCTATCGACTGTCTGTTCTATGCAATGTGACCTGCCCACAGCTACTTAAGTTTAGCAGTTTGGCATTTATACGCACAAATAAATACGAAGGTGTATGTTGTCTCAGGTAGGCTGTCTGGTCAGTAATATTATATCAGTTCTATCTCATCGAACCAGAACCATAACCGAACCATTGAATCTATCCGGCAGGTTCCCATCCGGACAATCGAAAGCATTTCCTCAATGATCCCTTTCTTCTTTCTCTCTTGTGCTTCTAATAAGAATGGTTATGCAAATTCCTCACATGGATCACTTCATTGTTATGTGTTCGTATGGCTGCCCTGCATCCCGTCCCCCACTTGACGCAGACGAAGAAACCCCTGTCTCCCTTACTGTTACTATGCTGGTTGAAGCGGAACCCATCGTACAGGATCACTGGCTTACCGTACTTGGATTTCGAGAAAATAAAGTCTGTAAAAGAGAGGATGGGACAATAAAATCAATAATTGGGATATGAATAGCGTGTATCGCATTAAGCTCGGTTTCATTGAAAGCTAGAGGACTCACCTTCAAAAGTTCTACCTTTAGGATAAGTGTAGTGGTCTTCTGGCACATTGATTTATGATCCAAACCAGCAAATCATAAACTTATTGTTACAGGAAAAGAGCACAAACATAACTTGTAGAAAAACCAAGGCACTTCACTCAGTTATTCTCCCGTAAAAAGTTGAGATGTGATACCGAGACCGAGTCGGTTAATTTATCCAGTCCGTTCTTAAGGGACCTTGATGACCTAGGTTGACTTGGCCGTCCTGGAACAGGATCCTACCTACATCTGAGTACTTGCTATCGTCTTTCGGTTTTTGTCAGCATTCCCAGACAATCCGTAGGGTCTCAGCAGGGCCGAAGTCCGCCACGGCCGCAGGGATTTTTTGAAAAGGAAGCCCGTGATCCTCGAGTGCAAAGGTCAACTGTAGGACACAGGTCTGGTTTTAGCAGTAAAAATCTGAAATATTCGATTGAATGACAGGATTACCCAAATCGTACAGAGCGTTCAGGCTTTATGTCTTGTCTCCTTTTGTCACGTTGCCTCTTTACCAAACATTGCATTGTATTGCTTGCTTTGGATGAAACAACAAGCTATCCGTCTATCGTCAACATTATAATGGTTTAACCCCTCTCCCTCTTCCTTCAGTCAGTCATCGACTACACGTATAAAGGAAAGCAATTTTACTTGTTACGACAGTTCTGCTGTGATCCTATGAGGTGTACCGTTCCATATGTTCGTAGTCCATCATCAGGTTACAACGATATTTCTATGGAGCCAATTCTGGAGTGTAATCTTTTAGTAACATAAAAAAATCAAAATCGGTCTATAATTGACCAAAAAATTAGTGAACACATATATAAGTATATACAAATATACAACTGACAATGCAACCTGTCTCGTTTTTGAAGTCAGCCAATTTGATTGAGATTAGGTAAAGAAAAGGTATTGAGTAGACATCAAACATTTATTTTTATTTTTACCGGAGTGATCAATATATTAATATTATTAATTACAATCAAATATAGCCCTCGTCACTTAGGAAAAATATAGCTAAAGACAGTTTTCAAAATCCGTTCAGAAGTTCTAGAAATTAGTTCCTACAAACAAAATTACAAATATTAGTGTAAATGTGTGCCAAATAAAATACTTTTCTTTTCTCCTTCTTACCTAATACGAGTATATTGGAAACATGACACTTTAGGAGTGCCATATTACTTGGCATATTTGAAAACTGTCATCCGATCCTTCAGTAAAGACGAAAAATATTTACGAAAATAAACTGGAGTTAGGTCCAGTCGTTTTGCCATAATACGATTGGTGCGTATAGCGGACACAAACGCGACTAGACAGGTACAGGTGACAGCGACTTGTTACTTACTACTTTAGTCTCGGATCAGAATTTTGTTCGCTATGTCCTGTCTATTGGTAGGATAATGTTTAGTGCCTCTGTCCCCTACCTATTTTATCGTCTTACCTACACAAAAACTGACAAAAAACAATCAAAATTTCCTTTTGTGAAGATTTTGCAAAAAAATATCGAATTTGTGCCATTTCAAAACTATGTTTGGACCTCTTTATTTATCTGGATTAAAGTCGATAAAATAAAAATAAATATATACTATACAGGAGAATTCTAGAGAGGGTCACTCTCTAGGAATTCATCTGTATAGTGGTGCGTTCAAAAACATAATAAACTTACATACACAAGACACCCAGACTCGGAACATATTCTATCTGCAGGCCATACAAATATTTGTTCGTGATTCGAACCCGCAACACGTAATGCAGCAGCCTATCGCTGAACCACTGCGTTAACCGTGCCGTCATGACTTCTAAAGCTAGAACTACATTAGACAAACGCACACGTCTAACACACCTTTGTATGTAGAACGACATCGCGTGGCGTGGACCTAGTGTAGCTCTACAAGTCTAGTTTCCATATAAAATGTCATCAACATCATGGAGACCACGCCCAGATCGGCGTGTGTGGCACACGTGTGCGCAGTGTAGTTCTAGTTTTATTCATGTGTGTGTTCTCTTGACTTAACAATATCACTATTAATGGTCCCCACCATCCCGCGACAACGATGCATGGACGACCACTTTACACAACGCCATATCTTCATCGCACCAGCGTTAGGGTTCGACAGGTTGTATTCTTGTCCTCTAAACACCAGTTTTGGTTTCCCGTACCTGGATGATGTCAGAAATATAGCTGAAACATAAAGTTGTGGACCTGAATTCTGATGCTTTTTGTTACCATATGTAATTGGCACTGTAAGGGCGTTTACACATTTTGGCCGCAGCGGCAGCGTTTTTAACTGCAGAACCAGCGACGAAAACGACGCTTATGCTGCACGATTATAGACCAGTGCAGCGGCTCCGCAGTGGCCGGTGGTACCGCTACCGCTGCAGCATAATTCGTAAACGCCCTTAGTCTGCGACACTGCATGTATGTATATATCGCAGTAAGATAGTTAACGCCGTGATTTAGTTAAAAACCTAGAGATATACCCACCTAGAAACCTACCGCAATATAATCAAATGAAAGCGCTTTACGACTGACTTCTAGCGTAATAACAATATTTGGGACGATATCTAGATACCAGTACGATCAAGTAGGTAATTTTTGTAGGAATCTTGTGAAGTATTTATAGCAGAACGAGTTAGGTACTCATTTTAAATAGAACAGTCTAATCATATAACTTATTACTCAATCGTTACAACCAGAAAAATCAATGTTATTCTCCTCTTTAAGGGGTAGCTGGACACACAGCGTCTTCAACTTCTGCATGGCCGAAATCCTCACTGGATATATGATAGTTCGGGAGGTTTCTGCACCAGATTCATGTGGAAAAAACGCCCAGATGTTACCATTGTACAGACCACCGGAGCTCCGGAGCGAGAAGAAGCTGTAGACGATCGCCTCCTTCTGCGAAGCAGTAATGCTGGCGACAGAGACGGCCGCACGTGTGAGGGAACGGATATCCTCATGCTTCAGCCACCATGACCCTGACCCCGACTAACGACCACGGTATCCGCAGTAGCGAGGGGCTTGTATAAAAATGAGAACACAATAAAAAATAAAATGTTAACTTTAATAAACTAAAGCCACTTTAACATTAATATATTAAACATTTTATAGTTTTAGTAAAACGTGAAACCCAAAACACGACTCTAGTATTTTATGTAAAGAATCTATGTTCAAAATTTCATAACTGTATCATGAGAAATCACAATGTTATTAGCTTCTTATGTTACCTGGTTGTCCGCACAAATACATGGTCACCGAGCCATCCAGGAGACTGAGGGGTTATTTTGCACCAACACCCAGCTGTGCGCTGGATCCTAATGCCCGCTATGACTTGCCCTGACCTGTGTTGTACTTAGTGTCGGTGGTATCCTACATGTGACCATTTTAAATTGTTTTGTGGGAAAAAATATTGGAATCGATGCAGTAACTGATTCTGAACACACTATATTCAGGTTTCACATTTACTAACAATAATTTTATATAGCTAGTGATCATCCAATGATCATAATTCGACCGTAGTAGTTCAATCTTCCTGCTAAAGAAGTAGTTGTAGCCTATGTACGTAGGTACATAAACTCTATTATCCACGTAGGTATATAAGCTGTCAAGGTCAAACTATATTGCAAACACGTGGACCGAGGACGCCGATTTGGGCGTGTCAACTATACCCTATTCGCGTTAAGATTAGACATTTAAAGCAACCTTCATTTACTTTCCGTTCAACCGATTTTAGCTTCTATTTCGTAGGCATAAGGATGGCATTAAAAGCAAAACAAAGGTTACAGTACTATTTACTGCAGCCGCCATTTGTCATGCCACCAACGTAATAAAACTCAAAATCAGTTGAACGGACGGTAGTAAAAGGTTTTCATAAATGTCTAATGTTACTTTGAACAGAGTATAGACTTGTAGAGCTACATTAGATCCACGGCACGCGACATAAATCTAAGTTTAATCAGACGTGGCCCACGTGTGCTTCGGTCTAATGTAGCCCACTTTATGGTGTACAATAAAGATTTAAAGATGGTTGGAATGATCAACTTTCACAGATTGCATTTCTCCGTAAATAGTGAGGATCCGAGCCCTGCATCCTTTGCTCCATCTAATACATCTCCAAACTTGTCTGACGTCCGATTTATTATCTTTTAAACTAAAACGATTACCGTTGTAGAATAGCAATCTTTTTCCTTGTCTTGATAAAACGTAGAACGGCCCTGAAAGTAATAAAAGATAAAAAAATATTTAAAAAAAAACAAGCAAATTGAAACTATAAATACACATACAAATACCACACACATACACGCATTACACACACCTTTACCACCACCATTACCTATAACATCACCATTACCACCATGGTATCCCCACCACAAACCCTGTTGGTGGTTTGGTCACCATGGTAACCCTTATCATGGTATGTTTACCATTGTGTACCTTCAAAGACATTAAACATATATGTACTACAAATAGAAAGGACATAGCGAACAAAATTCTAATCCGAGACTTGTTACTAAAGTAGTAACAAGTCGCTGTCACCTGTACCTGTCAAGTCGCGTTTGTGTCCGCTATACGCACCAAAAGTAAATATTTTTTTTGGAGTAATATGCCGAGTTGCGCATTGCACCATTGTAAATCGTATTATGGCAAAACGACTGGACCTAACTCCAGTTTATTTCCGTAAATATTTTTCGTCTTCACTGCAGCATTGGATGACAGTTTTTCTAAAACATTTCTTCTCATGGCCGCTCTATTGTATCTATTTAATCTCTTTGTGTACCTTAGTACTTATGTAAGCATAAATAGTACCTTGGTACATTTTTTTAGGTGGGTAAAAATCATCTAAGGACAACCCCGCTCTTGGGCGGAGCGGAAGATAATTTCAGAATTTTACTGATAATAAACCCACCCAGTTCCTTTCAGAAGCAGACCCTTGACCTCGGTAGGCTTTGACCCTGGGCCCCGACGGGTACCCCACATTTTTCCAATTAAGTTTTGTTTTCAAACGTATGTAAATAGGAGGGTATATAGCTCCTTCTGTAATACTAAATTATTAGTAAGTTTAATGCCTATTAAAAAGAATAAATCTACCTATAGTAAGTATAAATTTTCTTTGTACAATCTACAAGTACTTTACCTAATACAATTAATTGTATTAGTTAGTTACTACTTTTAAGGAACTCTTGTTACCCATCGATTTGAAACCAACACAACCCCACTTGTGCTTTTTGGTAATAGGTACATCGCTTTTTCTATATAGTGGATAGTGATGAGAGAATTAGTGGTTTTTTTAGGTGGTCAAATCATCCTATGACTTCTCACGCCCTAGGGCGTATCGGACTTATACTAACTAAAACTCACTTACTTCTATGTTCTTTCTTTGTATAAGAACTGAATTTTTGCGGGTATAAGAACTGTAATTATAAGTAAAACCAAATTTTTTAAACGTATAATTTAATTATAAATCTCTGTGAGTCATCAAAATTATTTATAAAATCTGAAAATTTATAATATAAACATAGAAAAATACTTAAAAATTATGAAATATTGGCCATTGCCAGAATATAAGAGTAAAAGCAGTTGCTGATGATTCGGACACATTATATTAGTGTCCGAATCAATACATTTTGTTTTAATATTTTTTTCACTGACGCTTCGCACACCACCGAATTTATTGAAGCTGCTTAATATAGTCAGATAAAAAGAATAGTAGTGTAAAGAAAATTATTACCCGTATTCGACGCCTTAAATCCACCCTAAAATAGTTTTGGGAACGCTTTTCTTCCCATATATTATATTCTAAAACTTTTTATCTGACTGTACTAAACAGTATGTGTCCAAAATTGTCGGTGAACATAATGTTAAAATAAAAATATGTGAATTCAGACACTGTCCGAATATATTGTGTCCGATTCATCAGCAAATCTGTAGAAGATATCGTTAGCATAAAAATTTATACATTATTTATGATTATGATCATCCCTGATCTTGTCAATTTTGTTCTCTATGATGGCAATGAAGGCACGGCACCCGCGACCCCAGTGGTTGCATCTAAATATGTCTTTATTTTCACCCCTCTCACTTTTTCCTGTGGTCTTTCGTAAAAACCTGTAGCCACCAAGTTCAATTACAGGATTGCCGTGACATGATGTTTTAAAAACTGGACCTATAAAACAAAAACAATTTCTATTAGTAGTCAACCAGCATCGGCAACAGGGTCCAAGCTATCGACGGGCGGTCAAGGCTCGAGAGAGAGGAACGTCCTAATAATACGAGCCGTGACCAAGGGTACCGCTTTCTGAATCAAGCCCTTGATACTGCTGCCTAATGATTGCCTTCTTAGATGTTGGTTAGTTTACTCGAACGTCATATTTTGTAAAAATTCTTCTTGTAATTTCAGCTTTAAGAGAAAACCCAACTGGTATGATATTACATTTATTAAAAAAATCCACGTAAAAGTAGGTATATAATAATCCCAAGAAGACATACTTCCAGGATAATGGATGGATGAGATGGAACATGGTCTACCGTACGCCAAAATTCTTCGTCATCCGTTCAGCCGTTTAAACGCTAAGAGGTAATAGCAGAAAGACAGATAGAGTTACTTCTTTCATTTATTTACTTAAAAAAAAAAAAAACATTTTAATAACCGCTTAGGATAATGTCCGCAGAGAGGGCTACAATACGCTGGATACTGGGACATTTAATGATTATGATTGTTCTGAGTCTTGACGATATGACCTTCGCAAGTAGTGAGTGCAGCCCTGCAGCCGTTAGCCCATCTCGTGCACACCCATCTCTTTCTCGGCTTGGCGCCTATCGTGGACTTGTTGAAGCTGAAGTTGTGGTGGCGGTACTGGATCATCTGGTTCCCTCGGTTTGATGTAATATACACTAGCTTTTCTAAAAAAAATATAACGGAGAATTATTTTATTTTACTTAAGTAATTGTAATTTAATTAAAACATCACCAGGCACCTACCATAAACTAGCCGGTATTTCCTAGTTACAAAATGTTTAATAAACGAGATTTAGAAGAAGATAAGTCAGTTTTTGTTTTCTTAATAATCTTTTTTTTTGTTTTTATGCACCTGCCATGTTTTCTCTTTATGCACCATCCTTGATTGACTGGTAAATAAAGCCTAAGGCATTAAATCCGACTTTGTACCTTTGTGTTGCAATAAGTTTTAATAAATAAATAATAAGTACAACAGTAAAAAGAAAACCAATATTATTGTTTATTCTTATTCTTTATTTCACACACGATGTTTATAAAACAATAAAAATAGGACATCTAAGCGCACGGCAGTACGCAGGCTAAGTTCCAGCAACAGGCCGCGCGCATGCCTTTTTAATGTACACAGGCGAGCATAACTCACAATTGGGTTTTCTTACAGCAAACTTTACATAAATGAGAGAGAAATGCACTTAAGGTGCTGCATCATGACTCACATTTTCACTGTTTTTTATACTACCGCTCATAACTGATTATGACGTTATTACACATTTTTCATTAGATATTTTGGAAACATAGTATCTTGTGGATATTATCTAGGTTTCCAAAGAAACCAATTTTTAAATTTGTGTAAAACTAATCCAGTAAAAACCTCTGAGAATGTCCTATTTTGTATGAACTTTGACACTTAATAATTTTCCTAAAAATAAAAAAAAATCAAAAAAGTAATCCTCTAGAGACCTTGCAAATTTTATTAAGATTCTAATGACGACAACTTTTTCCAAAAATTTTTAAGGGTTTAAAAAAAATAGCTATTTCCTGGAGCAAGTTTAGTGAAATTGTCGAGTAAATCTCGGAATTACCGAATACTAACAGAGTTTTCAGGCGAGTGGAAAAGGACCCTCTTAAGAATTTTATTCACATTGACTAGAATAGAATAAACATTATTGTACACAAAACACTACTCTATTATGGCATTAACAGGTACCACAAAAGTTGATCGAAAGAAAGAGAGGTCTTCAATTAATAACGTTGTAGGTTCTAAAGTTTTGTGCAAAATGGAATATGGCATATCTATACTAATATTATAAAGAGGTAAAATTTGTAAGTTTGTATGTTTGTAAGTTTGTATGTAGCGGGTAATCTCTGGAAGTACTGGTCCGATTGCTAAAATTTTTTCACCGATAGAAAGCTGCTTTATTCCTGAGTGACATAGGCTATATTTTATGTACGCGGGCGAAGCCGCTGGCAAAAGCTAGTTGTTTAATAATAATAATATTCCATAACTTTCACACAACGTCATCTAGTCCAGAACTAAGCAGAGCTTGTGCTATGAGTACTAGACAAGTGATAAAAATACATATAATATTTATATATATCTAAATACTTAAATACTATGTATTTAGATATATATATAAATATATATTTATAGTATAGAAATACCCAGACACAGATCAAATGATCGTGCGCACACAAGCATTTGTCCTGGGTGAGAATCGAACCCAGCGGTGTAACAATCAGTGCCACTGACCACTGAACCAACAGGCCAGTCAAAATGAATGACAGTTGCCAATGGCCTATTTATGGTTATGTATACCATTGACCCTGATAATAAGTTCTTGAAACGTAAGGATTGAGACTCTACACCCATTCGACCATCTAGTGCACAGCCATCTTTGTTTTAGAGATCCTGGCTTACCCTTGTTGTTAGTAAACCTGTTGCCATTATACAGTAGCATCTGATTGCCTCGCGCTGATGTAATAAACTCGGCACGATCTAAAACAAAGTGATTTAGTTAACACTAATACTATGGTATATTTGAGATTTGGTCATTTTAAAACACTAAATTATTCTCAACTTTAAAAATTCAATGTCAACTATTTTTTATTTCTAGTTACCCTCTACATCAGGGATGTTATGGATATGAAACGGAGCTGGATACGAATACGGATATATTAATAATATTATACCAGTTACGGATACGGATATAGTAATAGTATTATACCGGTTACGAATACGGATATAAAAATAGTATTATACTGGTTACAGATACGAATAAAGGAATAATATGATGCTGGTTACGAATACGATTATAAAATAGTAGATTATGTGACTAGTGGATAAAGCAGTGGCTTTAAGTCGCAGGCGGCATGTTGAATTCCGAACGAACGAAGGTTGCTGATTTTAATCCCGAACGAGTGAGGGAATTGTGAGTAATTCAAGCCACCCAAGACAAAGACAGCTTTATCCCCGTGTCGCAAACTGTACTTTTTACACCAAATCTTTTTGTATTATATTTATGTACGTTATGTATTTATTTAGGTTTTAGTTTAAGTAAGTAAGTAGTTTAAGTTTTTTTATGTACATATGTAAATTTTATTTTTATCAAAATAAATATCAACCAAATCATATATTAGAGAAATATAAGTATTAAATTTACAATATATCTACCTAGGGAATAATGACTGGCTTTAAGTGGGTTTTGTATGACGTATAAAACGACATTATCGAGCAGGTGGTGTAAAAATAATATTATATCGGTTACGGATATAGGAATATACAGATATGAAATTATTTTGGATTATCCGTCAGTTTCGGATACTTCCAGTTACGGATATTAGAAAATTAAAACTATAAAAATAAATATTAGATTATTATGATTTGTATCATCATCAGCCTTTTTAATGTTCCCACTGCTGGGACTCAAGCCACCTCTATAGGAGAGGGAATGGGCCGTAATCCACCACGCGGGCCCAGTGCGGGTTGGTGAATGTCAAATGTCTTCGAAGTTTTTTGGTTCTAGGACATGTCGGTTTCCTCACGAAATGATTTGTTCGGCCGAGCAAAACAAACAAAAACTGGTGTAAACAAACAAACAAAGACTTTGCCTTGATCTGAAACTTTTATATTGGTTTCGAATACGGTCACGAAGCCCCATAAATAACATCTCTGCCATAATACACACGACTCATAATTATTTTCTGTTATGAAAACAATAGTCGCTTATCTTAATAAAAGAATACTAAAAATAATACCTACTTACGAGGGCGGGTCAATAAGTCCGTGACTTTTTGATTTTTCCGCCTCTTAATTGAAATGGCAACACTGCTCCCGTCAACAGTCATCTGTCAGATGACTCCTGTCAAAAACTGAACAAGCTGTGACATTTAGTTTGTTTTTGACAGCCGTTAATATCAGACTACCGCGTTGACTGAGAAGAAAATGGAAAAAAGTGAATTTCGTTTGCTCACTAAGCATTATTTTTTGCGGAAAAAATCCATTACGCAAACCAAGGCTAAGCTTGATAAATATTATGGGGACTCTGCACCATCCATTTCCATGGTAAAAAAGTGGTTTACTGAATTCCGATGTGGCCGTACCAGCACGGAAAATGCCGAACGTTCTGGACGCCCAGTTGAGGTCTCCACATCCGAAACAGTTGAAAAAATCCACGATATGGTTTTAGCCGATCGGCGATTAAAAGTGAGAGAGATTGTGGAAGCCATAGGCATCTCGCATGGCTCAGTGGTTTCAATTTTAAACGATCATTTGGGTATGAGAAAGCTTTCCGCAAGATGGGTGCCGCGTTTGCTCACAATCGACCACAAACGCAAACGTGTGACAATTTCGCAGGAATGTTTGGCGTTGTTCAATCGCAATATGAACGAGTTTTTGCGCCGTTTCGTAACCGTGGACGAAACGTGGATCCACCACAACACACCGGAGACCAAACAGCAGTCAAAAGAGTGGGTTTCTCGGGGTGAATCGGCGCCAAAGAAGGCAAAGGTGGGTTTGTCAGACAATAAAGTCATGGCGACTGTTTTTTGAGATGCACGCGGTATTATCCACATTGACTACCTTCAAAAAGGAAAAACAATCAATGGCGAATATTACAGCAACTTATTGGGTCGATTCGATGAGGCATTGAAAGAAAAGCGACCGCACTTGGCCAAGAAAAAAGTCCTTTTCCATCAGGACAATGCACGGGTGCACACATGTGCAGTTTCTATGGCAAAAATCCATGAATTGGGCTACGAATTGTTCCCTCATCCGGCCTATTCTCCCGATCTAGCCCTTTGTGACTACTTCTTGTTCCCAAACTTAAAGAAATGGCTCGGTGGAAAGAGATTTGCCTCCAACGACGAAGTCATCTCACAAACAAATGCCTATTTTAAAGACCTCGACAAATCATATTTTTCGGAAGGGATAAAAAAATTGGAGAAACGTTGGGCTAAGTGTATAGAGCTCAAAGGAGACTACGTTGAAAAATAAAATAACTTTTTATCTAAAAATTTGTGTTTCATTTAAAAAGTCACGGACTTATTGACCCGCCCTCGTATATTTAAAAAAAATGAGGAAGATACACACAACACACATATAAAACAGCTCATATACTTTGCGATGCGCCAGAATACAGTTCACGTAAATTTCACACACAATAGAACCGATTCCTAAATTCATAATTTAAGATTGAGTATTAAGAGTTAGAGAGTCTACTTTAGTCTCCTTCATACCGGGGCTCGAGCTATCTTTCGAAACTAACCCTGGCCCCAGTAGGCTTCGACCCTGCTATTGCTGACAACTCCGAGGCTCGAGGAAACGGTGCGCGCTATCGGCGACTTGGGCTCGGTCCGGATAGTTATCGGACGGTCGGACATCGAGCTCGCCTGTATCTATAGCTTTCTCTCTTTGTCATCCTTAAATCACTCGTGGTTATGGCAGTTCTTATAAGCAACAAAGGTGGTACCCAGAGTGATAACCATAGCCTTACATCCGCTTCCTCTGGTGCAGGTCCATCGCGCTTTTGGACCTTTAGTACGATAGTATTTATTGAAACGGTGACGACCAAACAACATCACAGGGTTCCCAAATCGCGATGTTGTGAATATTAATTCTGAAAAATAAACGGCACATTTTGCATTTTGGGTAACGACAATGTCTGAACTTTAATTTTAGAACACCCACACTTACCTACCTGTAGACAACCCTCTGACTGACTGTCTCTGCCTTCGTTATCCCAGTTTTATTGTTGGTAACATATGTTTCATCATCATCATCTTCCTGCCCTTGTCTCGTTTTATTTGGGATTGGCGCAACACGTTTTTTTCTTCCATTCTGTCCTGTCACTCGTTACGCTATCACTAACTTCCTTTTCTTTCATATCATTTCTCACACAATCCATCTATACCAATATCCATCATGTTGGTAACATAATATGTTTACATCAATGTTAATGGGGGAAATGATAAACCCAAATAAAATTGCCTAAAAAATTTAATTTTGTGCTTATATTATTTAGGTACATATTCATAAATAACGGTAAACGCTATATATTATTTAATACTGTACACCAGCGATTGGCTGCTACGCTACGCGTCGCGGGTTCGATTCCCGCGCGGAACTAATATTTGTTTGGCAAACAGACAGTAGTACCGGGTTTGGGCGAATTGTTAGTTTTACATATTTGTAAATGCACTCACATTGCCCCACACTAGGAATTACTCCTGTAGAGCAAAAAAATAAGAAACTACATATATACAGGGTTATTTGTAAAATACTAACAATCTTGATGGACTGTGTTACTAACATCATAAACAACTTTTGTGCTATGACTTCTAAAAATTTATCATATCTTTGTACATCAGATTTTCACAGAAAAATAAAAATATTTAAATTATAATATAATAATAATTTTAGAAATCAATGGTTGTGCTCATGTTTAACAGCTACAATGACGTCATCAATGGTGATGAGTGACGCAGGGCACCTTCCAGACCTCGCCTTGACACAATACCACCTGGCCCTGGGGCCAAAGGTTCGACAATGCCTGTTGTACCTATATCGTCCCATGGTGATCACTGGTTTCCCGTACCTTGAAGTACCAAAAACTACCAGGTCTGAAAGAAAAATTGAGTGAAAACCTGTTTTATAGTAAAAAGGTATCATAATTATCTATTATCAGAATTATTGACCAGCCTCTGCTTCGTGGGTTTAATTCCTAGTAGATTTTCCAAAAAATCCTATACACAATCCTTTTTTTACAGTTTAGCTTCACGTTTTTTGGACTGACCGACATTTGCCTGTTCAAAAGTGCGTGTATATAGTCTATTTGAAATACAATGCTTTTGATTTTGAGAGGAATATAGGTAGAAAATTATTAGATATACCCTTCATTGGCCACCATAAGAAATTACACTAGAAGCTTCTGGTTTCTTTCCGGCTCTAGGCGGAACGAACGGCATTGTTAAACTATTAATGACTAAAACTCACAGTGTTCAATAATGCCCTTTACGAAGGCCATGGTAACTCTCGAACAATCCGTAGCCCTTCATATAAACCTTGAAATGACAATCACAAACACAACAAAAAAAAACAGCTAAATCAGCCGAGCCGTAGGTACTCAAGTTATGCCTCGTCATCCACGAGCCAATTGATTTTATTTATATAGACGATTAATATTAAAAAAAACGAGTGTTAAGTACAAAAAATGATCTTTATTGGTACTTAAAACCATTGTGGTTGCCATGGAAAAATTTATGGTTGTCGAGGTCAGTTAGTTACTTGTGCCCTTAAACTTTTTGCTTAAGTACTCGATAAGATCGATAAAGAGACGGATTTAACTTGTCGAATTTAGCACATTTTAGCTACTCTTCAAATGATTATATTATTGGGTTTATTAGGACTTCTGATTTTCATAACAATCATATGACGTTGTCACGATTGAGGCATACTTTGTATAACAAATAGTAGTTAATTATTTCATGTAACCTTACAAATCGTACATGCGCACTAGGTTTCATCCAAGCTTATAGTACCTAAACTTGTTTTTTTTATGGTTTAACTGCAAGAATCAATTATAAATTCGGATTAAATATGGTTCATAGTGATATAAGAAAAAAAATCTTAAACAAATTAAAAAATAAACAATAAATAAAAGACGAAAAAAGCCGATCAGAACATATGCGTATTATGTTGAGTTTGTATGGGAAGTATGAATTTGCGTGTATGACTCTTGATTATACCTCACTAGGTTTTCTATCTCTTAAAGGCTTTCATGATCCATTGTGTCAGGTTAAAGTCAAACGTCAGATAGAGGCAAATCAGTATACTCGGAACTAAAATCTTGGTCTGTTGTTTACTATTTTGTTGTGGTAATGTGTATTCTTGAGTACCACAATTTCATTGCCGATGGTCGTGACGCGTGCTTTGCAGCCGTAACTGCTTCTCACACATTTCCACCTCACCCTCAGTCCTGTGCAGCAACTGACTTTGTTAAATCTATACTGCCCTAATAGCATAACTGGTTTTCCATTCCTAGAAGTCGTGAACAGAGGAGCTGAAAAAATACAATTAATAAATGAACAGATGAATTCAAGCCACCCTGTCCAATCCTAAATTATGAGCAGTACTGAAAAACACAAAAAGAGGTCTTAGGTCCTAATTTTGGTGCAATACATACCTACTGTATTATTACACCATGCAATAATGAAGCTAATAAGGACTTCTGGCCAGTAATGATAGACGAAAAACTTATCAAAGGAAGACAGTAGTTGCACATGCGATAGGAAAGGCAAACCCTATATTCTTCAGAGTTATACAGCAACATTGAAATAATTCGGAAAAACAGGTAATAAAATAAAAATTACATAAATTTATTACTTGAAATAATAAGTACAAGTTGAATAATAAGTAGTAATAAAAACTATCTATCTAACAAATCAAAGTAACATACAGTTCAAAACTGTAACGCGACTGTGGAGGAACCCGTGATTGCTGATCTGTTAATAGACAGCGCAAGCAAGTAGTATTCATCAAACGCAGAAATATACGTAGCTTCTGCTATATATTTTATTATATATGTACAACTTGTTAACCTCTTTCATTTGGTATCCACCACGAATGATAGAAAAGAACCGAAACCTCTACGTTTATTTTTGGCTAAAATATTGGTGTTTAAATTTCTACCTTGACCATAATTGTATTTCTTTTTTAGACAAAATATTCTTCATGAATTTCAACAGTTTTATAACTACCTAGCTACTTGATATAAATGTGTATATTTTGTAAATATGTTGTGTATTTTAGTTACCTAATAACTAAGTTTTAGAGAGATGAATCATATAATTCTATTCACGATATAGAAAAGAGGAATGATCTTAGTTGAACCAGACTCGTATCACTTTTTACAATATCCAACAATTTGAACGACACCTAAGGCTTGTCTAGTTCGTTAAATTTGACGTCATACAATCTTCTGAGTTCTGTGTCATTGTCACACTTTCATTTATCTTCTTCGTTCTTCAATGAAAAATCATAGAGTCAATAATGATTATGCGTATTGTTAGATCTAATAACAATATCTTCTACAGTATAAAGGGATGCTTTACACCCTTTAGTACATTTGACGCATTTCCAAGAAGCCGTGGGACCTCTGCATTTGCTGTATTTGTTAAATCTATGCTGTCCACTCTGTATAACAGGCCTGCCCTGTCTTGATGTTGAATAAACATATTCTGAAACAGTGCAAATATAATAGCAAAGACCAGATCAAATACTTGTAAACATGTCACCGGATATATAACTATCACATCCCTATAAAAACAAAAAAGCCCTTACCGAAAATATATTTGTAACAAAATCAACACATAATTTATAAGTAAAATTAAAAGTAACGTAAAGTAAAAATTAATTAAAAAATAAAAGGACCATAAAGTAGCGTGGTATAGAGTCATATCGAACTGTTACCCAAAGTGAAATTAATTAATAACATCATTTATTACAAAAAAAAAAGCATGAGCTACTGAAAGTGACTAATAGTCGTATCGAAAGCATAGACGTTAAACAGTTTGATGGACCGAAGACCTTAAAATGAGTGGATGCGGAAAACGAAGTGTGGGTGCAAATATATGGGTATGGTGCAAAGCTTAGGAGAGATCAATGTCCATCGTGATGAGCTGGGCTGATGATTAATTGATGATGTTTAATTAATAATAACTCTAACAAAATTACAAAAAACCACACACACAGTCACTTTTGTGCCGGTAACATACAGTAGATAAGTTTGTCCAATCCAATGTACAGGTTTCCACAAAAATCAGAACGTCTTATTTTCTGATCTTCTTTATTTTATTTTTTTCATCATGTTATTTTTCTTCTATTTAACTGGCTTCCAGTGCGAATGAACATTATTGAATGATTTGAATCAAGCCTAGAAATTGATGTTAACAGAATTTCATTTATGTGATCAGCACCGTCTATAGATATCTGCAATAACAACTGAGGTGGTGCCTACCGTAAAATACGAGTAGTTAAGGTTAAAACAAAAAAAAAATTACAAAGTTATTATATTTATTATCATGGTAACATCAGCTTTTTGGCTAAAAGGTTAGAAACACTACTCAAGGTAAAAACTATACAAAATAAATTAAATTTTAAAACAAGCTTATTGCATATCAGGTTTTAATTGGTTTTTAATACTGTTTCCACAGACGGCAATTTTTTTCAAGTTTATACAATATCTTTACTAGCTACTGATACTGCGTCTCGTCATATTGTTGTTAAAAAAAAAAAAAAATTGTTTGTAAAGAATGAACAAAAAACTGCTGGACCGAATTCAAAACTGGACGAAAAATTATTTATTTATTTAACCAGAACGACAGAATGCCAATTACACTGATTACAATAGGTACAAATTATTTAAAAACACATTAAAGAAAATATAACAGATATTATAACTAAACCTTTCATGCAGTCTTCTCGCAAATCGCCAGGCATTCAGTCAATATCTCCTTCCATTCATCAGCGAACAGATCTAGTCTAGGCTTCGATCAATAATAAGTCTAGGACTGGATTCAAGGAGAGCGTTAAGTGCAATTAACATTCGCGGAATAGGTGACATACATCGTGCAACCGTACGGCAACGTGGCACTACGAATAATTTAGGCCGTCTTGCCCGGCAATACTTATAAGGGACAAAAATTATATGACAAGTAGAATAATATTTTACCTCTGAGTGACATAGTCTATAATTTATAAGTTCTACTTCATGCAGGTGAAGCCACTGGCAAAAGCTAGTTATTAATACGATAATAAATCTTATAAGCTGCGCTTTTGGTTACCAATCGATGGTATTATCGAGATTTACGTTTAAAACTATTAATTATATGTTTATATTTTAATATGTTGAATATCAAGCATCCAAATTACGTCCACTGGTGGTCATAGGCCCATAGTGAACGAAACACACTGGTCATAGACTAATCCGCTTAATCTAGGTCATTCCTAAAACTTAACAAGACCTCAAACCAGTTTAAGTGGATATTTTGAAGATAACTTCGCTTCGTCTACATTTGAGGTAAAGGAGAATCAAGTACCAAGTCTGGTATTCTATCTGTCCGAAAGCCATTGCTATAATTGCCATTGCATTATTAGAAGCATTATTCTCGGACATAACTTAAACAAAGTTACTGGCTAATGATTGTGAGGCGTTTGTTTCATTATGACGTTGTTAAACGTGATTAGGGTAGAAGGACACTTCAGAGCATTAACTTTGCCGCAGGTCCAGCGAGCCCGGTTCCCTTTGCTGCCCACCCACTTATTGTACCGGTACTTGCCCATTATTATAACCGGTTTACCACGCTGTGACGTCGCAAATATTGGCTCTGAAAGCAAATTTGACAAAATATGAGCAAACTAAACATAAGGTTCCACTTCCAAACAAATAATAATATGTACAAAATGATTTAGTTCATTGACTATATTCGAAGACATGTGACATTCACCAACCCGCACTGAGCCCGCGTGGTGGATTACGACCCATTCCCTCTCCTAGAGAGGAGCCCTGAGTCCCAGCAGTGGGAACATTAAAAGGCTGATTATGAAATGACTATATTTTGAATCATTAGCATTAAAGTTGCTCACTTGAACTGAATATGAAAGTGTATAAAATTATTAAACTTCAAACTTTGTCAATTTATCTGAGTGAGAATCATTTATTTACGCTGAAAGAAAATAATACATCTGTGTGGATCTAAGTTCGTTTAACCACTCATGCGCAAATGAAATATCAAAAGACTAAAAAAACAGTCACATTTATTCGAATCACGACCTACGTTAAGAATAACGTTTAAAATAAAATTTCATCATACATTTTCCTACTTAATTTTACAGCTGCAGTATTATTTCTACTCTTTGTCTAAATATTACTTTTATTACACGTAGTCTTTTACCACATTAACGACATACTGACACTTCGTCATGTTAATGATTATGCTCATATTTTTCGAGAACGATTACGTCATTAAGAGTAAGCAGCGTGGCGCGGCAACCCAGTCGAGTTTTGACGCAAGCCCAACGCGCGTGAGTATTTGGATGCTTATGAAACTTCATATTGAAACGATAACCTTTCCATTCAATCACGGGTTTCCCACATCGAGAGGTGCCAAATATAGGGCCTGGAACGCGGAAATACAAGGTTATTCAAAACTGTTATACATAAAGCCACTAAGGTCCGTTGTCCACGGACGCGTAGTTTCATAGACGCTTCAAAATTTGCCAAACATACATACATAGCACAGTGTACTGAACCCTGTCCACGATATGTATATTTAATTTTGTATGACAGTTGTGAGTAGGCGTACACCAAGCTTACTACCTACAATGACGAATACGCGTCTACTAAGCTACGCGTCTTTGGCTTAAAAAGTATCGATTATCGTGATAGGTACTGGGCTGCCTGGCTGGTATACTTAGAAAACGTTATAGAAATTATCGCAATACTCAAAAATTTAACACTAACAAACTCTTGTACAGGATAAATGGACAAAATAAATACACGACATAATATATCTGCAAGAGCATCTATTTTAATGATTATGCACGATATAACACTTGACAATGATTTCATTAACGGTGATGATCTTGGCTCGGCAGCCGCTGTGGTCTTTGACACAAATCCATCGGGCTTTTGGACCGGTACATCGACTGTATTTATTGAACCTGTATGGACCTAACTGAATAACCGGATTCCCACGGGCAGATGTATCGAAAAATGCATCTGGAACATGTAATTTAGTGAATTAAAATAATTTCTTTTAATAAATAAGAGCGAAGCCTCGTCAAAATCAGGTTTATATTCAGCTAAATTGCATATATCATACCACTTGCATTCCTTGTTCTGGTCATGTTTTAGTTTAATTTGTTTACATATCGTATAGACAATTTTTTTTTAATCATAATTGTTTCCAACAAAGCTAATTTAGAAAATGTATCTAAAATAACTAGTTTATATTTATGCGAATAAGTATATATTTTTTTTTTCAAAATATGCTTTACAATTTAGAGTGAAAAAGTTACTATAAGTAAGTTAGAGTTAATAAGTAAGTTAGATAAGAGAGTAAGAGTAACTTTTTCATCCAGGCTTTTATGATGTTTTCGGTGTAAAAGTGACTCCATACGCTTCGCCAGTTACTTCTGCTCGTAAAAGGGTTTACCAGGATAATTAAGCATTTATCCAGGCAAAGTCAATAAAATAATTCCGTTCTGTCTAGCTTTTCAATTATCTCAATAGAGATACGAGTCTTGTGATTGTCCATATTTAAGAGAACTGTATTATATCTTGTTGTTTTAACAATTTTTCTTAAGTTCCAAGACTTTATTAAAAATTGGTTCTTCAACAGAATTACCCAGATTGATTAACTACACAAAAAAAAGTTGGAGCTCCTATTAACATGTCTTTATAGATAACCCGTGGTAAACACGGAATGCACGGCGTTTCACACAGCATTTATGCAGCCTATCAATGTGGTATTCACACCCTGTTCTTCTGACGTGATCTTGCCTAGTTGGAAAATCTCTTTAGGAGCCAACGCTTTCCCTGCCTTGTGAACGGTTGAGACCCCAGGCACATCCACGTGTCGAATTCGAGCGATTTAACGTTCTGTTAAAGCTAGTTGTTGTCACTATGCTCGTTGGGTTTACGAAGAAATAATTCCGGGAAACGAATTCGAAAATTGCGGAGCCACGCAATTCCTGCCATTTTGTGCTTGTCCCAGCTAACAGGCCGATTTGTTTTCTTTTTAGAAACAGCGTATTTGTACGCCAGCTCTCTACATTGTTTTGTATCTAAACCCATATTATTATGCAGGCACGCAGCTTTCCTTATATAATTGCATAGTAAAATTTCTTCTTCTGGATCAAATACCTTTCTTACATCACACCTCAATAGCTGAATGGTATTTCTCAAATCGTTGTTTTTATGTAATTTCAAGTATTTAAAAATGGTTGACTTTGGTAGTTTATACTTTTCGGCTACTTTTCTTAGCGATTTGCCACTTTTTGCTTCTTTTACGGCAGCTGTGAGTGTTTCGGGGCATATTCCCTTTCTTTTTAGACCAGTTTTCCGACGAGGCACTGAAATAATTAAACGAAATAGATGATCAGATTTTACAAGTAAAAATTATGACACTTTTATACCTGTGGATAATCCATAGATACACTCATATACCGGGTATACAAATTGAGACATAAAATTAATATAGCACACTTGCAGATAAAAAAGCACTAGCTAATTATTGCTTACTTACCAACACACAAATTATACTGTAAACACGTTCTAATCGATATAGCAAGTATTTTCACGATAAATAACTTACTTTTTGGTGCAAAAAAACTTTAATAACCGATATATCAGCATCAACCACACAGAAAAAAAGATGGCAAAATGTGAAAAGTGTCAATTATAGACAAAGCTTTACGGTCGCAATCAAATTAGAATTTTAGAGTTGCTAGTTTCGACAAAATCTATTGTGTCCACAGGTACAAGCGTCCTTAGGAACAGCAGTTGCCTGTATATTTTATTTCGGATTGGATTTGGTTAAGTCCAATCTGCAAAGCCTAAAGTGCAGACGTAGGGTAGCCATCATTTTGGTATTTTACAGGATGCATTTTGCTGAAAGTGCGCAGGAATTACGTGACTTGATTACGTCATCACCGGCAACATGACGTACGGCGAGTGTTCACCCTTACGTTGTTGACAACTCTATGGTCCCGACTAAACGTTTCGACTCGTCGTTTATGTCGCGAATATCGAAGGACTGGATCAATTTACCTGCTGCGGTCTACCCGTCCAAATGCCCGATTATAATTTAGGCGTCTTCAAGGTTAGGGTAAATAGGCTCATAATATACTAGTGCGATTCACCATCATCAATTGCATCATTTCTTACCATCTGGTGGGATCGCAGTCAAGTACTAGTTTATATCATTAAAAAAATATTAATTTGTTTATAGTTATTTTATTAGCAAAACAATCGATGTTAATAGATGTGCCCCGCTCACTGATATCATCATCACAAACTTTATTTAATAGCTACCTACCTATTTAAATTATTTAATAGCTACCTACCTATTTAAAATATTTAATAGCTACCTACCTATTTAAAATAAACAACGTGTTTCATTAATACTAGACATAAAATAATTTAATCAATTTTACCACCATCAATTTTTTTTTTTTACTGAATCATACAAAACCAAAATATTTAATAAAATACTATAGCTACCTTCTTCAAAGAGGAACATACAATATCTTCTCAACTTCTTAAGATACAGTAGGGCCTCACTAATCCGAATAGGGAAAAACAAGATCCCTTTTTAGGAAAAAATTTAATAGGAATAACCATTAATATACAATAAAAGACAGAAGGGACGATACGCATGTTGCTAAAAGAGTTATGAATTTGCATGTGGATGGATGGGGAGGTAGAGGAAGGCCAAAGAAAAGATAGATGGATTGTGTGAGAAGTGATATGAAAGAAAAGGGAGTTAGAGTTAAGAAAAAAAAATTTTACTCCGACCCCAAATAACGGGACAAGGGCAGGAAAATGATGGTGAACCATTAATATACAATCAATGGGAATAACACAACTTTTTTTTACTTGTGTTTTTGGGTTTTCTTTATATCGCCTACAGTTGACGTGCCTATACCAAACTTCTAAGCAATGGCAGCATAGTTGTCACCATCTCTATAAATTCGTAATTTGTCTTTTATTGAAAACTAGTTTTTGCCCGCGGCTTCACCCGCGCACATTAAATATAGCCTATGTCACTCAGAAACAAAGCAGCTTTCTACCTAGTTTTAGCAATCGGACCAGTACTTTCAGAGCTTACCTCCTAAAAACAAAAAAAACTTAACCTCTTTCGACTTGTAGTGTAGATGTAGAATTTTTATGCTGCTATAGGTCCAATTTTGTCAGCAAACGCGCATTGACTAACAAGGTAATAAAAAGACAGTCACTGTTGTTTATGCTGATTATGACTGCAAATAACGATTGTTTCGTGACCTGCAACAATTGCTTCCCGGCGAACATCCCCTGCGCGATCCTCGCCTTCAGTGCACCGAAGTAACGGGAGTACGGAATAACAAGGCTCTACTGTATGTTGATATGTTCTTTTAACCTCAAATAACAAATTCATCGTACAATATTACATACTAATATGGGTAAATCAAAAACCCAACAATATCACAATATTCACATGAATCATTTAATGATTATGCTCGTGAACACATTTGACAATAACATCGTCCATGGTGATGATGGTAGCCTTGCAGCCGTAGCAAGCCTTGACGCAAGGCCATCTGGCGCGGGAACCCTTGCTGCCGCTCCACTTGTTGAAACGATATCTGCCTATCAATATCACTGGCTTCCCGTATCGAGAAGTTGAAAAGACTGGATCACTGTCATCTGCAATATAAGTATTTTAAACAACTATTTTCATTTAAAGTGATGCAGAAGACTAAACAATATATTTTTTTTAGGGTAGCTGGTTACTCAATTTAGGCAGGGTGTAATTTTGTCACTTTCTCCCGGGAATCTGTTGGGTTACCCCGATTTCTGAATTAAGAATTTGTAATTGAGCATTGCTCAAACTCTAGTTTGAAAACCCTGCCAAAATAAGGCATTCATTCATTAAACCCCAAGCGAACGTGTCTCTAATGACGGTATTCGAAAGGTAAAGTACGGTTTGATGCGTTCTCAACTCAAAATACTCTATTCAGAAACCTACCTTTACCAGTAACTCTGAGTTTCACATAATACAAGTAAAAACGTGTGTAGTTAAGATACGGGTATGAAGGACCAGACGGTTGCAAACTAGCGTTCCAACCAAGGTGACCTTGGTTTATGGGTTTGGTTTGTGTTGCGGCTACATGGATGTAAACCACGCGCCAACACGTTCGGTGGTTGGGAAAACGCGCCTCCCAACCAAGGGCGTGAAGGTCATGGATTACAACTGCTGTCTACACGGCACGGATTGAAACTACCAAAGTCACCTCGGTTGGGACGTTTGTTTGCAACTACCTTAAATAAAGAAATACTTTAATTACCATAATTTCTTCCGTTTATCATGCTGTGGTAACCGATCATTCTCTTGTGTCAATTGTTATCAGTGATTGTGTTCGTAAACAATACGAGTAGTAACTATTATATCATCACATATATATCACATCGACACTTTGTGTGAGCGCTATGAGAACAAAACCAGTTCTTTTTCAGTTTGTCTCGACATTGATGCCGTGTATAAAAGCGATATGCTCCTATCTGAAGGCATGGAAAACCGCGTTGTGTCTTTGTGAAAAATATTCCTATCAGAAAAGAAGACATGATTTAATTTGCAGTTTTTCAAATATTTATGAATGGTCTACATCAAGCTGGACTGTCATTATAAAATTACATTTGATTCCAACATTTGAAATTTCTAGCTAGTTGCGTAAAAAAAATAATTATTTAGTAGATTTTGCAACTATCCTGAAACAATATTCTACTGTACGTACACTATACACCTACAAAACGCATATAAATCCCGTTACTAAGCATGTACAACGTATTCTATTGGATGTTGACTAACTAAAATAATTACCAATAAATTCATTTTATTTTGGTTAAGTTGTCATAACTTACATTACACAGAGCCTCATCAACTGAAATATTTTTTACAGAGGCTTTACTAACAGATAATATAGTAATTAGTGATTGAGACTAATAATACTATGGACTTTTATCTGAAAAAAAAATTAAATTATTTTATTATTATTTATTATAAAACAAAGTTGCTTTCCGCGTCTCTGTTAAGCCACAACTCCTAAACCACGCAATAGATTTTGATGCCGTTGCCACTATTAGATACCGAGATAGCAATAAACGAGGAAAGCTTAAAACTTGCATACATGTGAAGCCGGGCCTGACTGCTAGTTTAATAATATTATAGGTATTTACACTAATTCAGACGTATCTACTTTTGATATTACATTCATAGATCTCAATAAAATAATATCATTATCTACTGTACGAGTACATATTCCACGGACATGAAAACTTTAAAGCTTGGCTATATTTATGAAGAGAGAAGGTGATAAAACTTATACCTACATAAAAGGTGCTAAAAACTTCTTGGTTTTAATGATTGTGCTTGTGTAAAAACTTAACAATTTTATTGTTGATGGTGGTAGTCCTCGCTGGACACTTATTTGAAACATTGCGGATGCAACGCCAGTGTATCTTAGGTGGACACTTGTTACCGCCCCCGGATGATCGATACCGGTATCCTCCGATCTGAAGGCATGGGAAGCCTCGCCTTGTCTCAGTGAAGTACGCCTCTAAAATAAAAAAACAATAAAATGCCTTTTCATATCTGTAATAATAAGTAAAAGAGTTCTTTAAACATAAATATTCACGACTGCCAGATAACGCATCACGGAACTACTAAAACATTGACACACATCACACATACATGAAAGATCACACACATATCACATCATTGAAACATTTTTATTTGGAAGATGAGATACTGTCAAGACGCAAAATCCCAAGGTCAGAACAAAATAGTCTAAAAATCGATTTCAAGGGTAAATTAGTCGGTAAATTAATATTAAAATATATTTTTTTTAATAACAAGTGTAGTGTATGCAGATATTATTATATCATACTACAATCCGATAACAGTGTTGTGACGTTGCCTCGGGCGCGCACGTCGCTCGGTTATAAATACCGGTCCGAGTGGTGGGGCAGGCAGTCGTTGTCGAACTGTCGGCCTGTGCGGTGGTGCGTTGGCGAGTCAACTAGTGAGCATATTCTACTCGACTACTGAGCATATTCTACATTGGCGACGAGGAAAATAAAACTGTGAGTTTATATTTAAATTATCTACAAAAAAGCGAATGGGACAATTTACTCATGTTCGTAAAGTAAAATAACATTTATTTTTGGAGGTAGATTGAAATAAAGTTTTTTTTCCTTTCTCTCTTATAAACAAATAACCTATTTACGATGAACAAAAAGGCAGTTATTTATTCTCTATACCGGGAAGGAAAACATAGTCACCTACATTTCGGAAATAAATATGAAATATTGTCACATTTCAAAAAAAAAAAAAAAAGCCAAATAAGTTTTAATATAAACATCACGCCTTTATTCCTCAAAGGGAAGAGGCTGCGATGTGAGGTGTAACCATGTTAAACAGTTACGTTAAGCATGCCTGTTGCCACTAATCTTGGAGTCGAACCCAAAATGCTTATTTAATTCATGAATCCCCAAGCGACACCCGGTGGCCGCGCATCTATTGTCTTACTATTGTGTCTCTAATTGACGGTATCTGAAGGGTTAATTGATTCATGCAATATGATTTGTTCAATAATAAAACAAAGAGCACATAAATGTTTTGCAGTAGATTATATCTACTGGTCATTAAATTGACAAGTCGTCAAAGGATGACGGTTATTGCAGTAGATTATATCTACTGGTCATTAAATTGACAAGTCATCAAAGGATGACGGTTATTGCAGTAGATTATATCTACTGGTCATTAAATTGACAAGTCATCAAAGGATGACGGTTATTGCAGTAGATTATATCTACTGGTCATTAAATTGACAAGTCATCAAAGGATGACGGTTATTGCAGTAGATTATATCTACTGGTCATTAAATTGACAAGTTATCAAATTATGACGATTATTGCAGTAGATTATATCTACTGGTCATTAAATTTACAAGTTATCAAATGATGTCGGTTATTGCAGTAGATTATAGTTACTGGTAATTATATTGACAAGTCATCAAAGGATGACAGTAAATTCAGTAGAGTATACCTAATGGTCATTACGTGACAGTTATCATTCATGTACATACTGCTCAGAAAATTGTTAAATATTTTAATTTTTCAGTTGAGTGCAAATCCTTTACTATTTGGTTCCAGGTAATTAAACAATAAAATGAGTTCCCAACTCACGCTTGAGAAATTTGATTGCGAGGGGGAGCCTTCATCAGTAGGAACAAGATGGGAACGCTGGAAACGAGCACTATTGATCTACCTAGAAGCTGCTGACATCAAGAGTTGTGAGAAAAAACGTGCTTCGCTGCTACATTTTGGTGGACTAGAGTTACAGGAGATATTTTATAATATACCGGATGCAAATGTATCATCAGCAAATGGAGTGGACGTCTTCGAAGTGGCTATCACCAAACTCGATGCCTACTTCCTTCCCAAACAAAGCAAGATCTACGAACGTCACCTTTTCCGACTAATCGCACAAGAAGCAAATGAAAAGTTTGAGAAATTCATAGTACGACTTCGACAGCAAGCAGACAAATGTCAATTTAAAGACAAAGACGATCAAATAATCGATCAAATTACAGAAAAGTGTTCCTCAAAAGAGCTCAGGAAGAAAATCCTACAAACAGGAGACTCAATAACTTTAACAAATATAATTACTGAAGCAAATACTCTTGAAGCCGTGAGTCGACAAATAGAAGAATTCGGAGGAAACAGCACATCAACTGAAAACATTAATAGAATAAAAGACACAAAATCGGAAATGAAGGATAAAAACAATATCAATGATAAGAAGTGGAAAAGACAACCAGGATGTGGAAGATGTGGAAATTCAGGACACGCATCCCACGACAGCAAATGCCCAGCAAAAGAAATAGATTGCTATAAATGTGGGCTAAAGGGACATTTCAGACAATTTTGCAGGACAATGACACGGAACAGAACGAATAAAAGGAAATATGAGGAAAACAACAACAAACAAAGCGGAAATAAAAAAATTAAAAGAGACAACAAAAGAAACGATACAAACCAGATAGATCAAATAGAATCCGAAGGCATACAATATGTGTTCAAAATCGACGATGACAGTGTATTAGATTGTCATGTTGGCGGAATGAAAGTTAAAATGCTAGTAGACTCTGGGTGTAAATGCAACTTGATCACAAACAAAACATGGGACAACATGAAAAAAAATAAGATACAGGTTCGTAACCAAACATCCATTTGCAATAAGACTTTTTATGGTTATGGAAGTAAGAAACCCCTTGACCTAATGGGATCATTCGACGCAAATTTAAAAATCGCAGACAGGTCAGAAAATGCAACCTTCTACGTCATCGCGGATGGAACTAGAGACTTACTTGGAAAAGATACTGCCATGGCTATGGGGGTACTTAAAATCGGATTAGAAATCGACCAAATGGAAACTACGACAGAATTTCCGAAATTCAAGGATGTTTTAGTGGAGGTACCAATCGATGAGAAAGTACAACCAGTTTCTCAACCATTAAGAAGGATCCCCATACCACTAGAAGAAAAGGTCGACAAGAAAATAAAAGAACTGTTGGAGAAAGACATCATTGAAGAAGTTCAAGGATCCTCGAGATGGGTATCCCCAATAGTCCCAGTTTTGAAAAACACCGGAGATGTTCGCATTTGCGTGGATATGAGGCGAGCCAACACAGCAATTCTACGTGAAAATCACCCATTGCCTACTATGGACAAGTTACTACCAAAAATGAAAAGTGCAAAGTACTTTTCAAAACTGGACATAAAAGATGCTTTTCATCAGGTGGAATTGCATCCCGATTCTCGACACATTACAACTTTTATTACTAGTAAAGGCCTGTTTAGATACAAAAGATTAATGTTCGGAATATCCTGCGCTCCGGAAATATTTCAAAAGACCATAGAACGAATGTTATTGAGATGCAATGGCACCATTAATTTTATAGATGACATTTTAGTATACGGAAAGGATGTGGAAGAACACGATCAAAGATTAGAAACAGTAATGAAAACTCTAAAAGAAAATAATGTAGTACTGAGAAAGGACAAGTGCATATTCAGGGAAGAAAAAGTTCAATTTTTGGGTCACGAATTATCACACAAAGGTGTAAAACCATTAGATAAGTACGTAACGACCATTCGAGAATTTCGTCCCCCTATGAATATAGGTGAGCTTCAGAGCTTCTTGGGATTAATAAATTACGTTGGAAAATGGATTCCAGATTTGGCAACTACTACTGAACCATTAAAAGAACTGTTAAGAAAGAAACAAAGCAAAACCACAGAATTAAAAAGCCTTTGGGGCAGTAAACAGGAATTAGCATTTACCAAATTAAAATCGGCTTTGTCCAATATTCCTACTCTAGGATACTATGACGTCAAAGATCGGACTATGGTTATAGCAGATGCCAGTCCGGTAGGACTAGGTGGAGTATTAGTTCAAATTAATGATCATGGACCTCGCATTATAGCGTATGGTCATCGGACACTAACAGACTGCGAAAGGCGATATTGCCAAACAGAAAAAGAAGCCTTAGCTCTAGTCTGGGCTGTGGAACATTTTTACGTTTTTCTGTTCGGAAAAGAATTTGAATTAGTAACCGACCACAAACCACTTGAGGTTATATTTGGTCCTAAATCAAAACCATGCGCAAGAATAGAAAGATGGATACTACGCCTTCAAGCATATACATTCAAAGTAATATACAAACCTGGAAAAGAAAATATAGCAGATAGTTTATCAAGATTATGTAAATTAAATACAACAACACAGGACAAATTGGACAACTATATTCACCAAGTTGTTGAAGGAAGCAGACCAATAGCAGTATCACTAGAACAAATTATGGAGGCATCAAAACAAGACAAGGAAATATTAAAGGTAAGGGAGGGCCTGTATAACAACACATGGGATGAAGAGGTAAAAAATTTCAAAATCTTCCAAAATGAATTATGCTTTTACGATGGAGTTTTGTTGAGAGGCACAAGAATTGTTATTCCGAGAAAATTGCGCAGTCAGGTGTTGACAGCTGCTCACGAAGGGCATCCAGGAATAGTCTTAATGAAGGCGAGACTAAGAACCAAAGTGTGGTGGCCTAGATATGACAAAGAAACCGAGAACTTGGTTAAATGCTGCAAAGGCTGTACGTTAGTTTCAACCCCAAATCCACCAAACCCATTGAAGCGACGGGCATTACCATGTGAACCTTGGGTAGATACATGTATTGATCTGTTGGGCCCTTTACCAAGTAGCGATTACATATTGGTTATCGTCGATTACTACAGTCGATATAAGGAGGTGAAGATTTGTCGGAAAATTACCAGTACAGACATAATAAAATCTCTAAAAGAGATTTTTAGCAGACTTGGTAACCCGATGACGATAACAGCTGATAATGGGAGACAGTTCTGTAGCGAGGAGTTTAAAAAATTCTGTGTTGAACGGAATATAGTTTTACATAACACGGTACCATACTGGCCTCAACAGAATGGAGAAGTCGAACGTCAGAACCGTGACATTCTAAAGCGACTAAAAATTAGCCAAGTTGAGAATAAAAATTGGCAAGATGCTTTGTTAGAGTATTTGGCTATGTACAACAGTACCCCACATAGTGTTACGGGTAAAACACCAGCAGAATTATTTTTCAAACGGCAATACCGTGATAATATACCCATGGCAGGAGACATTACACACACACATAAACCGGAAGATGCAGATGTTCGAGACAGAGACAAAGAAAAGAAAGAAATTGGAAAAGAATATGCCGATAACAAAAGAAGAGCTCGTGAATGTCAACTAGTGCCTGGGGATAAAGTTTACGTCAAGAATATGGTCAAAGATAAACTAAGCTTAAATTATGACCCAACTTCGCATACAGTGGAAAAAAGTGAAGGTGGAGACATAAGTGTTCGAAACGACATAACTGGAAAAGTATCACGAAGAAATGTTGTTCATTTGAAGAAAATTGAAGGCCAATGGGAAGTTGTAAATGATCAAAGTAAAGAAACGGACAGAGAAGAAGATACAAACGACTCAGAAAATAGAATAGAAGAAGGGTAGATGGAAGTAAATATTAAACTAAACAATGAAAGGATTTTTATTTTTGTTGTGCTATGATTTTGTTATGCCAGCGATATGAATTAATTATGAATAAAAATAATAATATGCCAAATGTCTTATTAATCACTCTGGTTACAATAAAACAAATTAAAACAAGGAAGGGAATGTAGTGTATGCAGATATTATTATATCATACTACAATCCGATAACAGTGTTGTGACGTTGCCTCGGGCGCGCACGTCGCTCGGTTATAAATACCGGTCCGAGTGGTGGGGCAGGCAGTCGTTGTCGAACTGTCGGCCTGTGCGGTGGTGCGTTGGCGAGTCAACTAGTGAGCATATTCTACAACAAGTTTAAATACTTAGGATTAAGATATCAGATGTAAATAAATCTAAATACAAAATGCAGGCATTAGTAAAACTTTGTTTTATTTGTTTTGTGGGATACATTGTTTCAGTGTTATATATGTAAATATTGTTTTTATTTTTAAATTATATGTTAGTTTTTTTTTTTATTTCTTCTAACTCTAAGAATATGTAATTAGGTTTTTATTTTTTTAATTTAAATTACACAATGCCTTAGAAATCCTCTGTAATGTTGTACAAGTCGCATGCTTGATCATAAAGAGACCTAACTCAAAAAAGAAAGTATTTGAAATGATTAAAAATTATGTTTCAATAATAAGGATCAATTTTGAAATACCCACATTTTTTAATTAGGTCTGTTTTCTATTAACCCTTCAGATACCGTCAATTAGAGACACAATAGTAAGACAATAGATGCGCGGCCACCGGTGGTCGCTTGGGGATTCATGAATTAAGCATGCGAAGTGCTTGTAAATAAATAAATTATAATTCTAAATCCAAAGAATATAATACAATAATATTAATAGATTTGTCCACACTTTAGTTATTCAGAGTTCAATGATTGTGTTTGGTCATATGCCTGACAATATGGTTGTCAATAGTGGTGACTTTTGCTCGGCACAATGTTTGAGATTTTTTAGCACACACCCAGTGAGTTTTCGCGCCCTTGCTTCCTGTCCATTTATTAAACTGATGTGGGCCTATGAGGAGGCATGGGAATCCCCGTTGAGATCTCGAGAACCTTATTTCTGTAAATCAATCGTAATCATAATGAATTATCGGTTTGTACAGTATTAGGTATTAATTAGATATAATAATTAAAAACACGCTGTTCAGAGTGAAGATTAAAATAATGAAAATTCCCAAAGGACATTCATATTAAAGCATCAATCAAAACAAATTCAGGTTTGTCACAATATTTATTAAATAAACTTTTATCGTGCAGTCAAGAAAATAACAATACCTTTTCAGTAATACAATGCATTTCGCCCATATTCCGCGAAGGGTTAGACAGAACTGTACATAAAGCACTAAATATTTACTGGTGATGAATTCAATGAACTTTATCCTCACTTTGGTCTCTAAATTCAAATATATCGACGATGAAGTGACAAGAACCTTTATCTACCAGAACATAATTTTGTTATTGTGTTAGTTCATTAGGTGATCTCGTCAACAAATTGGATGCATACTTGCTTAATAGTTATTGTCAGTTATAGTCAACTCGTTAAAAAATAAGATATAAAATTAGCTGCTGTTGCCAGCTCACGCAAACGATTATTTAAAGTCTATTTACGTAAAAAAAAAAAAAAACCCAAAAATGTCACTTAGGAGTTCTTGTCACTTCATCGTCGATATCGATGCCTCCTACGTAAAGGTCGGAAGGCAAAAAGTGCATCTTTTCAGGAGAGTGTTTTTTCTAATTGTAAAACTTGATGTTTTTGCATTATATACCTAACGAATATCCATTTAAGATCACAGTATCCATCATGCAGACGCTGAATGTAACAATTTTTTTTTTTAATTTTACTCAAATATTATGTTAAGTACCTACTTTGTGCTCAAGAAGGGATGATGAGCATCTATAGCCATGTTAACAATGATTGTGCTCGGCCACATGCTTAACAATTGCGTTGTCGATAGTGATGACTTTTGCTCGGCACTTGTCCCTAATGCTTTTAACACAAACCCAGTGAATCTTTGGTTCCTTGCTTCCAGCCCAGCGGTAAAACCGATGTCGACCTATCAGAAGACACAGAGTTGACCGATTGCCCCTTTGAGATTGCTCGAACCTTATTTCTGTAAATGTATTATTGTAATTTACTATGAAGTTTTAAAATCTTCAGTACTTTACACTAATACTATAAAGACGAAAGTTCGTATGTGTATTGTTTGTACGGATTTTTGTTACTCCTTCATATTCAAACACAATATAACTTGGTACTAGGACAGATCATGCCCTATGTACTAAATATTTTTTTTATCCCTTGGGATAATTTTATACTATCACACGGGTGAAGTCGTTGGCAGAGGCTAGTTTCCAATAACTGACAAAAAGTAGAGCATAAAAATAAAATATCCTAACTGTAGTTAAAAATCCGTAACTGTATTCGAATAAGTATTTATTTACAAAATGAATGAAACAATTATTAAGTAATTACATATAATCATAGTATGACACTTACATATAATACCTCATGTTGGAAGTACCATCACAGACACTTCCGCCTGACCGAAACAAAAACTTCAATGGGTTTGGTTTGGCAAATGAATGGATGCAAGTGAATGGTTTACAAGTAAATGGATGGAGAGGGAGAGGGAGGCAAAGAAAATATGGATGGATTGTGTGAGAAGTAAGAAATATGAAAGAAAAGGAAGTTAGTGATAGCGTGACAGAGTGACAGGACAGAATGGAAGAAAAAAACGTGTTGCACCGACCACAAATAAAACGGGACAAGGGCAGGAATGATGATGGGTTTGGTTTGGCACCACATCGGTCTCAGAAATCAACTGAATATTTTTTTTAAGTGATCATGCAGAAATGACAGCGATGGTACTTATTTCTTGTACCAGCTATAAATGGTTGTGCTCATTCATGTGCTTGACTATTTGGTTGTCAACAGTGTGGACTTTTGCTCGGCACTTTTCCTGAACGCTCTTAACGCACACCCAGCGAATTTTTGGCTCTTTGCTTCCAGCCCAGCGGTAGAACCGATGTGGACCTATGAGAAGACATCGACCACCCCTTTGTGAATATGTGAACCTTATATCTGAAAAATAACTCATATAATTATAAATTGCAACTTTACACAGCTCTGTGTTGTGTAGTGGTAAAAAGACGAGGAAAAAGCGTTTCGTAATGACCAGCTAAAAAGTTTCTAGCTGCTATTCATATAAATTTATGTATAGAAATGAATAGCTTCTCAACTTTTATTCAGTATTGTCCTAATTTGTATCATGTCTAATACTTTGAGGGAATAACTTGCAGTTTTTTCCTCGTTCCTGTTTCTTCCAGGCGCCACAAGTTTTGTTATTACTTAAAAAATTGACAGACCACACACTTTCTTAAGTACAATTTATTGTTTTTAAAGTTATAAATATTGGTAGATACTCTTACTTGTTTATTTATTTTTTTAAATTCATTCTTAATGTTCCTGAGAACTTTAAAATCTTGCCAGACATAAGTTTGTCAAAATTTGTATAACAAGTTTGGAAGGTTTACAATATTTTGTTTATTTATATAATCTTTTAAACTAATCACATTGATTAGTTCAAAAGCTTTTGAAAATTCTGGTAAGTTAACAAAAAAAAAAAGTTTTTTATAAAATTAAAAATCACATTTTTAAGTAAGTAAGTATAAAAAAATTATTTATCTTAACAAATACGAGTTAATACTTAATAGTAAAAATAAATACGAGTTAATACTTAATAGTAAAAATAAATACGAGTTAATACTTAATAGTAATAATTATGATAA
The DNA here is from genome assembly GCA_949319445.1 of Mythimna lalbum. NCBI lineage: Eukaryota > Metazoa > Arthropoda > Insecta > Lepidoptera > Noctuidae > Mythimna > Mythimna lalbum. The sequence continues at coordinate 17,465,698 of OX439356.1, read as the reverse complement.
TAATATTTTTCATGTATAATATCTATAACGGAAATTGGATGATTCTTTGTAACGCCTCATTCGTCTGGCCTAGTTTTTTTCTTTACAATTTGATATTTTTATTTGAAAATTAGTTTTTTCCGATCACTAAATGTAACAGGCAGTCATTTGCGCCCAGTGGCTTACAACACAAAATATTTAGGTACGGAAGCTAGACCAGATGAATGAGACTTAGGAAGTCTCAATGATGATATTGTTGTTATTTTCATCGTCAACCACCATTTTCTAATGATTATGCTCAATCATGGACTTGACTATTTGGTTGTCGAGAGTGGTAATCCTTGCTCGGCACTTGTTGGGGATGCTCCTCGAGCAGACCCAGGTGACCTTCGGCGCTTTGCTGCCGGCCCATTTGTTGAACCGATGTCCGTTCATAACGAGTACTGGGAAACCTTGCTGAGATTTTGTTAACTTAATTTTTTCTGCAATTCAATATGAGAATAATATTATTTATTTCATTTTTTATACACACACCCGCACGAACTGACTATGTCAAAAAAAAAAAGAAAAAATATTAGAAGCACAGCTGATTTACCGGAATATTAAATAAATATGATAGTATTTATATGTTTAAATCTGAACTTAAAAAAACATAATAGACCATGTGACGTTGCCAACACACCTTATTCAAATATTTTGATTCTAATGCAAGCTCTTTGTATCTCATTTTAAAATCTATCTATGTTTTTATCATATTTTAATCTATCTATGTATCACGATCTTAATAATACCTAGCACAAAAAAGAGTTATGTTCCGCTTTTACTATCGCACTTACAATTCGCTTTATTATTAGGTATAAAAATATATGTAAACCGCTTGTTACTTAATTACACAGGTTTATTTACATATTTTTCTATGAAATTACCGCTAGCTTACCGTAGCTTTTAGTACAGACCCAATGTATATGCGGCTCGTTGCTTCTAGTCAAAAAGGCTGCATACTTATAGTCCATTTGTTAAAGAGATAAGAACCCATGATAAGAATTGGGCGACCCCGCTGGGATCTTGTAAAACTAATGTATGTAAATCATTTATAATAAATAATATATGAACTTATTTCAATTATTTTACGATATTACAAATGAAGTTATTTTAGAAGTAGTAGATGTCTCACTGATGGTGGCGCGTGTTTTGGTGTATTATTTTTTCGTAAGTCGTTAAGTAGGTAAGTATATTGAAAAATGTAGTTTGATACACGTGGAAACTTCTCACTTCAGTACACGGCTCTATAACAACCTCGCCAGAGACTCAGGCAATTTTCGCCTCAGTTGTAATGACAGTTTCAAATACATTTTTGTTTGTATCAAAATGTACTTACATCCTAGAAAAATGTACCATCAACGACACTTCCGCCTGACCGCCGCTAAGTTCATTTTTGCTTGCAATCGAAACGAAAACTTCAGCGATTTTGGTTTGGCGCCGCGCCGCAGGTTTCACGCAAAATTTTTTTTACGTGATCACTCAGAAATTACCGCGATGGTATCTACTACTAGCTTCTGTGAGAATTTTCATGAAAAAGAATTGTATTTTTTATAATTTATTATTATTACATTATTCATTTAGTACATAAATTTATTAAAGTTATTGATATAAAAGCATTGAATTACTAAAATTTACTTGACGCATATGGTGACCGATTTTTTTTCGGTCCGGTAAGCGTCCACAAGCATTGTTCAATCGTGACTGTGATCATTCATGGCCTTGACAACTCGTTCTTCCACAGTGGTGATTCTTGCCCGACACCTGGCCGAGACGTTCTTATGACAAACCCACTGGACCTTCATACCCTTGCTTCCAGCCCATCTGTTAAACCGATAGGGACCCATTAACAGAATTGGGTAACCTCGTCGGGATGTCGTGAAGCTTATTTCTGTAAAGCAATCACAGAAAGCTATCAATGTGCTTTAAATGTATTATCAAATAGTATAGAATATAGTGGTTTTTGGTTGCTATTTAACTTAGATAGTCCTGTAATCTTTTGTATAAATGATAAATAAATAAAAAAAAGATCCGATTTAATAACTCTTTCACAATAAAAAGTTACATAATCCAGAGCGACGCGACGTAGGACACTTTTTTTATTGCTCAGTAGCTGTAAGAATGTCCAATAAAATAATTAAAATAAACTCATAATTACTTTACATTTTTTATTCGTAAAAAATTGTAATGCAAAAATATAATACCAAATAAATATTACCTAAGCGTTAAATAAACTGAGTCTTCTACGGTTAAGCTAGATACTTTTGATAAGAATTGGTTCTGCCTGCTGCCCTGGACTGAAATAACTTGAAGAAACCCTACAGAAAGACTTTGCAGGCTTGTAATACCTATTATTAATAATATTATTGTAGTAAAAACATACATAAACAGTCTTCAATCGTGGTTATGTTCAATCATAGCTTTGACCACATGGTAGTCAATAGTGGTGATTTTCGCTCGGCACTTTTTACGGATGCCTTGGGAGCAAACCCAGTGAACCTTCGGGCCTCTGCTGCCGGCCCACTTGTTAAACCGATAGGGCCCCATGAGAAGTACTGGAAAACCCCGTTGAGATGTCGCGAACCTTATTGCTGGAAATTATGTTTTAAGTTAGGTAAACTTTAAGTGATTTTGAAGAAAATAATTTAGTGTAAGTGGTTCCATACAATTTCTTTACAGCACTATAAAATCACAGGATACACCAATAAAATTGAAAAAACATTTCAATAAATACACTTTATTAGTTCATAAACATGCACTCTACAGTATGAAAAATACTGTTAAAATAAAATTATTACTATTATTAAATACTCGTACTGTTTATAAATAATATGATCACAGTATAATACTTACTGGAAAAACTAACCAGAAATATAACATAAAGCTTTTTTTCTACATAATCAAAATAAAATTGCACAAAACCGATACCCACATACACTCGAAACTAAATAAGAGAATTCAATTTAATGGAATACGTTTAAAATATAAAGTTTCAGCAAAAAGTTTCTTGAGTACATTCTAAGTAGTACTACGAATTACATCATATTTCTGTCCTTGTCCCATTTTATTTCTGGTCGGCGAAACACGTGTTTTTCTTCAATTCTCTTCTGTCAATCGTCACAGTACACATCTGTGACCGGCTTTAACTGCTATGAAATATTATTAATCTTTAAAAAATCTAATTTGTCGTTATAACCCTCGATTATCTAGCTTTCTACAAGCTTTATTAAAACTTCATGCAACACAAAGGTACAAAGGCGGACTAACTTGGCGGATTTTCCTACCACCTTTTCTTTTTAGCACTATTCCATATCACTCTATGTCATAATACAGTTACTAGGCTTCTCTGTCAAATATAGCTGTTTTAGGCATAAGTGCTGCTTAAACGTTTTATGCTTCCTTGCTTTAAAGTCAGCGTAAAAATGTATTTATCGATTGCTTTGCCTAATCTTCTAGATGTAACTAGCCTAATTAGTTGCCTATTTTAGACAGGTTGTCTTTGGGATACATTCATAAATCATCTATGATTGACCATCGAAGTTGTCGGTATGTACGAAGACCTACCCTGGTCAATCACTGCCATCGTTCTGACTGGCCATCATTTTGAGAACAACAGAGGCTGTTCAAGTTAAGTCAGGCGATTATCACAGTGCCCCGCACCACGCAACGTAACGCGTGAATGCGTGTTTTAACTTTGCTGGTAAATATCTCCATTTGTATAGAAAACACGCACCGAAAATGCATCCACACGCGTTCATGCTGATCACACGCCTACATGCGGAGAAAAATGCTCACATGCGCGTGGGTGCAGAGCGACACGCAAGGTATGGCTCACTGAGTCTCGTAGTATCCTGCGTGATTTTGAATGAAATGAGTCAGAGCCTGCGTGCATTTACAAAACGCACCTACGTGCGTGAGTGCGTTAGAAACTCGCACAATGATGCAGAACTGCACTCCCGCAAGTACGCGCGTAGATGCATTGATATGCAACATGCAGCGTGATGCGTGGCAGTGTGATAATCGCCTTAGAGGCGATCATTTGGTAAAAGATTTCAAAGCATTTCGAATGTTATGACCACTGCTGTAATTAACTAACATTATAGCAACAATATCTGCAGACACGCTAAAATTGCTGACACTTTGGGTCCACTTCATCAAACATTCCTACTCATGTTAAACATATCTAAACAGTAAAGCAAAAGATGTCCTATTTGTTGCACAGCCCCTGCACACATGAGTGATCATCAATTGTTGACATACAGCACGCCTAAGACTTACAGTAATCAAAATTCACAAGTGAGTGTGAAAATTCTTAGTCCTAACTATAATATTGTCGATGGTAGTGATGGTTGCCCGGCAGCCCTGCTGGTTCTTCACACACGTCCACCTGATCTGGGCACCTTTGCTGCCACTCCACTTATTGTAGCGGTATTTGCCCACCACTATCACAGGATTACCGAAACGTGTCCTCTCGAACTTGCAACCTGTAAATAATAGTTCAAAAGTCAACTTTAATTTGTTATAGCTGTAAAGTAAAACAAATCAAAAACAAACAAACAAATCAATCATTTGTTTTAGTATCTAGTTTACAGGCTAATCAATGCTACCATTGCACGCGAGCAAGAATTGTAAAATAAAAAATAATCTATGTAATAATTTTATAATATACCCTTTAAAATACTCTCTATTTAATCCCCGACGGAAGAGGGGTGTTATTTCTATTACTATACAGAGCCTATTAGATTTATTTGCCAAAAAAATAAAACACATTGTCGGCTACAATTTCTTTATACATTTCAATCAAACCAATTCACTTTAAACGTATCGACACCAATAAAACATTATGGGTAATTGTTAGCGGTATAACCATGGTTGTGTTCACTCATAATTTTGTAGATCTCGTTGTTAATCGTGAAGATCCTAGCCTTGCAGCCCAGGGAGACCTTCACACATACCCAGCAAGCTTTTGGACCTCTGCTTGTAGTCCGCTTGTTGTACCGGAACCCATCGTACTCTATGACGGGATTCCCATACCTTGATTGTAAAAACACTAGACCTAAAAATGTTAAAAGCAACATCAAAGACGTGATTAACAAACACCATAGAGTAAAAGATTCAACCACACAGGTAGCGGCTATTAGCAATAGCAACAAGAAAAATATACTGCGCTGATCTCAAATAAATTTTGAGCAGCAGATATTAAGGAAATAAAGTCGATGCAGCCATTTTAAAGATGATCATCAACTCAAAATATTAAAAAAAAAAAACTTCAAAGAATGTAAAGACATTTGCCAGAACATTTAATGTGGCTAAACAAGAACTGAATAGAAAACAACACTTTTTTATATTAGTCAGTCAATAGTTGTGTTCATGCATCATTCTGTATTGTCTAAGACAACGATGTTATCTTTGATACAAATCCAGCTAGACATTGGAAGCTGTAGCTGTGCCTTCGGAACCTTTAGCCCTGGTAGCAAAGCACGTTTATCTCTCCATCGTGACGTTCCGAGATAAAAACTTAATTGAAGAAATGAGGGAATGTTTTATAGAAGAACCTTTTTTTTAATACTAACTACGAATATTTATTTACGATGGTTTGTGCTGGTATGTAAATACCTTAATATGAATGTATCTTAATGTTGTTATATAATAAACGTAAAAAAAACCTTTCTGACTTATAAGTTTACTGTAAAGTTTCATCAAAACACACGCATACTCGCACCATAGTATACTCGCATATATATAAAGCTTCGTCTTTATAGTATTAGTGTGATGTCATTATAATATAAATATGGTATTAACTTTGACAACGAAGCAAGCTATTGAATTATTTTATTGTTTCTACTTAAGTACTTTAACATAATCCAACCCATGTGCCTTAAAGCGGTATTAGTAGAAAGGCAATAATGCAGTTTCAGACCCTTAATAACAACGAAAGTACGAAAAAAAAAACAACAGTTAATTTATTTTTTATTTTTTAGCATAGTAGCACGCTGCATATGCTTGCAATTAAAAGGTCATTTTAATAGTTACTAACTAAAATAACAAAATCACAGTTTAATTATTTAAAACTAAATTTACTCTTCACTTTCTTTATAAACAAAATATTGAAGATGAATTCATATTATAAAATATTAGCTGCTGTTAGGGTGATTTTAATATCATGCGGATTTCATCACGCATGCGGCATGCTCCGCATGCAGAAAATTTAAAAATACAAAAACGTATTCCACGCATTACAATAATGCTACTTGTATGAAATGGACTTTTAGGGGATTACGCGTACGGAGAAATCCCGCATGCGTAATCAAAACTGCACGGTATCAAAAACACCCTAAAACACAAAATCTTCTGTTGCCGACCGTAGCTACGTATGATTATGTTCATGCAATATTTTGTTGATCTCGCCATAGTAAAGGACGATGGTGCACTTACAGCCCGAGGGAGACTTGACACAGTACCACCTGGTCATCGGGGGCCTGCTGGACTTGTGCCTCGTGAAGCGGTACGACTTATAGCAGAGTATCATCTTTCCCCGCCGGGACGTGGTGAAATTAATACCTTAGGGAACAAACGCGAAATAAAAAAATGATAAAAAACAAAAAAAAACCTTGTGCAGCTGAGGTTTTCCTCGCATCATACAACATTTACTCTGTTTAACTGGATAATAGTACGTTATGTATTGTGTATAGTATCCATAGCCATTGACATTATCATTCACCAAATTGCCTACTTGTTATATGTATACCCAACATATTGTTTCACAACAAAATGTAACTCAAATATAATAAAATGTTCGATCTCCTTTAATTTTAAATCACAAAACAAAACTGCAAATATAAGCAAATAAAAAAAAAATATAACAAATTAATCAATGGTTATGATCATTTAAGACCTTCGCAACTTCGTTGTTTACTAGGACTATGGTAGCTCTGCAGCCGAGTGGATGCTTGATGCAAATCCACCTGGTCATCGGGGGGTTACTGGCACTATGCCTGGCGTAGCGGTAACCATGCCAACAAAGTGTTCTTCCACCACGCTTAGAGCTCTCGTAACGCAGAACTAGAAGGAATATGTGAAATAAAAAATATTGATAAGCATATTGATAGATATAACAATAGACCTACACCTATTTTAATACAATAAAGGAAAGCAGACTTCGGCAGACAATAGTCGACCTTAAATCTTGCGCAGCATACCCAGACACCTGCACCTGAATATACGCAACTACAAGCGGAGTTAGCATGGCTGATTTTTGCCAATAATTTGCAGCTTATTCAAAAGATCAAAAAGCTAAGAAGAAAATAAAAGACGCAAGAGTTCATGAAATACAACACAAAAATTTTAAATACCCAATCTCCTTTTATTTAAAAGCATTAAACAAAAAATAGAAACACAATAAAATATTTAGTTAAATAAGTTAATTTGTAGTTATATTCACTTCGTCAATTTGGATCAATGTAGCCCTGCAGTCAATACGAATCCTCACATAAATCCACCAAGTCATGGGAACCTAGTTACCATTATCTTTGGCGGAAGCAAAATCGGTGTGGCTACCGGTACGCTAACATTGAACTGTACCTCCACGCTGAGATCTCGTAATGCAATTCTTGAAGTAGGTAGGTATATGAATCAAAAGACGGTATATCAAGTAGATAGTATCAATCGAATTTAAAAAAAAAATGTACAACTTCTAACTGGTTACGGTAAGATTAAGCATATCAACGTCATCCAGTTACAGCTGTGGAGATATACCGACTTAAAAGTAAAGTAAATTTGAAACCAACACCAATACACCCAGATGTGTTACAGCCAGCTAACAACAGAATCCAGCCACTCATGAGTTGATAACTCAGTGGTTATGTTCATTTTTCACTTTGACTATTACGTCATCTATGAGAACGAGAGTAGCTCTGCAGCCATATTTCAACCTGATACAAATCCACCTGCTCATGGGAGGTCTGCTAGCACTATGCTTTGCGTAGCGGTGACCACACCACGTAAGAGTCTGACCTCCACGCTTAGACCACCCGAACTGCGGATCTAGAAAACAAATATGTCACAATAAAACTTTATTTGAAACGAATGACTTGTCCTTGCTTCACACGGCTTTATAACTTGACTTATTTCGTATCGAGGTTAAATTATTATATTTACATTTACTACATTTTACTAAACCTTCCGGAGATCTTCCTTGAATATGGTGAAAAACGCATCAAAATCCATTCTCGACGTAGTTAAGACATTCTTGATGTGAAAAGGACACTCAGATACGAAAGGCGACTATATTTTATACCTAATTTAAAAGGATGCTGAAAGCCAAAAAACATCATTCTTCAAAATCCATCCAGATTTTGAAGAATGATGTTTTTTGGCTTGATTACTGATCAGAATATGAAGGTAAAATGATAGTCACCAGGTACAATAGGTTTGGTGTTGCTCAAGTTTCATTTGTATCCTAGGGAAAATATTCACTTTTAGTATTAGAATAAAACTTCATGATTATGTATGGTTTACATATAAACAATTTCTCATTGAGATTAAATACTGAAATTATTGTTTGAATTAAAGCATACGAACCCATTTGATCAAGACAAAATTAAATACATACTCAAATATAAGATGCTCACTAATCTTTTATTGAGAAGCACTAAGCAAATAATAATTATCAAACAGAAAATATTCACTTATCAATATAAATCAATGGTTACGTTTCTTTTATGATCCTCTCTATCTTGTCCTAATCTAACATCAATATTCAATATTATTTCTGTTACATTTTTATCTTCTTAAAAAATATATTTATGAAAAAAAAAACAAAACTTAACAAAAATCTTATCTTGTCAAAACGTTCACTTTCTGCATCACAAAAGTCATTATTATATATATCAGTTATATCAACTGTCTACAAAGGCAGAATACAAGGCATAAACGCGTTTAGGAATCGTCAACATACAAAGAAATCTCTTAGAAACGATTCCCTACCAAGATAACAAAATAGTCATAAACTTACAACAGTTACAATAATTTTTGGTGGTTATTGTTTAAGTATTGATAAAAATTAACAAAATTATTTTCTTATAAGTAAAAAAAAAAACCTGCAACAGGATAACATTACGCAAGATTAAAGAAAACATAAAAAAATAATGTAACTTCTCAATAGGTACTATAAAACTAAAATTACATTTAATGGCAACAATACACTAGGGCACTAAGAGTCGTTAGGTGGGAGTGGCTGGAGAGACAGCATGTTCCCCAGACTTCCAGCAGACAGAGGTACTGAACATGGATGCTTCGGAAAGATCTAATGCCGCTGAGCTGACGTCCGCTTGCCATCGTCGTGGCAACTGCCTCGACGACACAACGCAGTATACTCTTGAGGAATGCCCAGCTTGGGCAGCGCAATGCAGTGACGTCATCACAGCAGTTGGCACTGCGGATAATCATTGGCTTCCGGACTAGTCCAGTCTGAAGCAAGACCGCATGGGACGTCATCACTTCCTTCTGCTTCACCAAAGAAGCAGGAAAGGGAGTGAGAGAATGCAACATTACTCCCTACCCGAACGAAAACGATCTCCAGCCTATCATCTGAACAGGGACGAGTTGACGTAGAGCGTAGACGGTGTCCATCCCGCGTCTCTCTGGAGGAATCAGTACCGTCTGCAGCCCAAGAGGATGACGGGGTCCGCAATAATACATGCGGGCGAATATCTGGAGATGTGACTCAGCCAAAGATAGTTGCAGAACACTATGTGGTTTTAATCACTCTAACGGTCTAACTAATCGCAGCGCCCGCTCAGGGGCGAAAGACATTCATTAACATAAAAGTGCTTAGATACTAAATATATTAGGAACCACAAATTACATTATTTTTATACTTGTACTTCTTGGGCAATTAATGGAAGGTCACTAGTACCTGATGGAAGGAAGGAACCAATCATAAAGAAATGAAATACTATCAAAATATGAATAAACTTATCAAATAGGCACCTCGACTTTAAGACACAAATAAAATGGGACTTAAATTAGTGGAATGCTCTAGACTAGAACACAATAACTAAAAACTAAGCCAAATCTTAGAAACAAAGAAATGATGGTCTAGATATCCAAATACTTGACGTAACTAAGAGGAACAGATATAAACAATCAGGTGTATGTTTTGTGGCAAGTATGCAATTCATACTTGCCACAAAACACATATAGACTATTTTACCGAAAACACTAATGGAATAACAGTCATCAAACTGTATATACACTACTCGTATGTAAAGTAATGCGTCAACGAATTGTAAGTACAATGGACTCAAGAGCCATTTTAGTAACAAAAATATATCTACTTAAGAGAGGACTGTTAATAACAATATAAGTAATTCTCTCTAGTATTCCTTAATAACTACAAAACATTAATTAAGGCACACTATTTAATAGGAGTTATTTAGTTCACTAGAAAAATTATAACTAGTTTTGTCAACATTGTGTAATCATATCAAAAATATTTACTTACCGATTACAATAAAACTTATTTTAATTTTCCCTGAAAATTGGTCTCTATTAAAATTGATCACAAAGTTATGAATCTATACTATAATAAACTATGCACATACCAGTCATCCTGGATGTGGAAAGCCATATATGAATATGAACTATCTCTTATATCTTTATTTATATTTACTCGTTTATATTTTTACTTAAAATAAATGCACCATGTGTTAACAACCACAGAAACAAACTCTCGTATATGGGTATTACCCGTGGTTCTACCCGCCTCTTTTGTTATCTAGTGATCTGATTTGGCTTCTTTGTGTCGTAGGGAGAAGTTATTATCCTATAATATTCGTCATCAGTCTAGTTATCCTAAACAAAATACTGTTTGCAATCCGACTGGAAGATCCAGAAATTTGCGCGTTTAAACCAACCAAACAAAACACCTTTGCACCATTTTATGGCACAAATAGGAACGTATGTAGAAGACAGTTTTTATCTTAAGAGTTCTACAAGACAACAGCACCTAGCTATTGAACTGCCAAAGAAAATAAACGTCACATATAAAATAATGGTGATCGGCTGTCAAGATATAATTTACAAAAGAAAAGTGTTTTAAGAGAGAAACATGCATTTAAATTAATGAAACAAGAGTGTTAACTCAGACATTAAAATATTAGGAATAACCTTGAAATAAAAAAACCGACTTCGAAACATCAGGGATGACTATGTTCCCCAGCAGTTTTGAAGATAATATCTTGTTTGGTGAAGAGGCTGGCATTGCAATTCTTGCGACTGCATTGCCAGCGCTGACATCTTTTGCCTTTGCCGTGCGCCCAAAACTTGTGTGACCCCACCAAGATCATAGGCTTTCCGAATCGACTTTTACCAAACACTGGCACTGAAAAAAACATAAGAAAACACCTCTAATAAGGGAAAAGATGGTGCGTCAAATTATAAAAAAAAAAACAGTTGAAAAGCAACTTAATAAACAGTGGTGGAACTATATCCTAGAATAAACAAAAATAAAACACCGCTGAATAAAAGAAATTAATAAAATGTAATGAAACTGCATAACACAGAAATCAAATTCTTTGGTTTTTTGATAACATGGCAAATTAAATTATTAACTTGCTATTTTGCCACTATTTGCCCTTGCTTGACATTGACATACAAACATATAAGGCATACCAAACATAATAACATCTATAACTATAAGAATAAAAAATCGTACATTCCGTACATATTGGTCGTAGTTAATGAAAAAATGAAGAGATACCATATTTTCTAAAATCACATAACGTAAATAAACATAAAACTTAGGATAAACAAAAAGCGATTAGAAACTAAAATACAAAACTTGAAAATGCCATCTAATGCTGGTGCTCATTGGTTGTCTTGACGATGACGTCATCGAGAGTAATAATGGCGGCGCGACAGCCCGACGCCATTTTGTTAGAACATGTCCAGCGCCGCCGGCGGCCGCAAGAAGATATGCTGGATCGCGTAAATCGATAAGGACCCAACTCTATGACAGGATTCCCAAACTTACTTTCACTGAAGACAGGTACTGCGAATAAAATAACCTAGAATCAATATTTACCTGTCAAATCCACAACTTGCATTTTTATAAAAACTGAAAAAAATTACTCATACCTATGCAATAAATCTACGTTATGTGGTGTTATGTAATAATTCAGTTACGAAAAAAAAAGAGAATAGAAATGTGACTTTTAATCATTACAAAACTGGAATAGGAACTTATATCTATCAGCACAATATCAACAATTAATTTTTTTAAACACTAAATAATTTTTTAATAAACCTAATATCTTTTTACTAAAAATAACATGCTGTGCAGTAGCAAAATTTATTAGAATATCATATTTATCGAATAAAATCAATCAGTTGATTAATTAGATAATTATTATTATATATTTATTACATACTGAAGACCAGTCATTGGTAACATTTTATTTTCGTAATTATTGACGCTTCGTCTTCTAATTTCTGAATCCCGCACTGTTGCGATCATAATGTAAATAGTCAATTGAATTATTAATATCTTCTAAAAATAGTCTTCGTACGTTTAAAACTAACATAATGAAAGCAGTTACAGGAAAAAAAGCTGGTAAGTACGAGCCATAAAAAGATTTGCTTAATTTTAATAAATTTTAAATGAAAAACATTTTTTTATAACAAGCTTTTAACGCGCGGTCTATTACTATCGAGATCATAACAAAGAGCTCAAACGCGAAAGGGTTGTCTTGTTGTCTGTGGGCCCTATCCGATTCCAACACCAGACCAGTCCCGTGGTTCCATATTACCCAAGTTACTTAGGTACACCAAATCTCAGATCACTCAATTAGGGGTATTTTCAAGATTTGCCCTAAACAAAGATACATACAAACATTGCAAGTTAAGCTTGACAAAAGTAGGCCTAAGTCAACTAAAAGTAGACCTGAGTCAACTAAAAATAGGCCTTAGTCAACGAAAAGTAAGCCTAAGTCAACTAAAAGTAAAATTGTGACTGCTGATTTGAGAGTTTGTCCAATATTTGACTATATTACTAGGCTAGTAAAAATGGTTATGGTCCAAATTCGACTTGATTATCAATTCTCCAAGTGTAGTAATCCGGGCTTTGCATTTGGTTCTTGTCTTCGTGGTGCACTGCCATCGGACATGGCCGTTCAATCCCACGACCCCGGAGCGAGCAAAGCGGAAACCATTCACGACCAAAAGCTCCGTTCTCCTATCAGTCAGTATCCTGTGAACTGGTGGAATAAACGTGGAGTTAAAGCATATTTTTCTCAATTATGATAAATTAACTATAATACGTCAGATGGTTAAAAAAATAAAGAACGACAATTATGAGGACCGAAACAGTATTTAATTCAATGATTATGCCTTAAATAACTTCTTACTACAAAATTGTCGACGGTAGTGACCGACGCTTTACATCTAGTTCGGGATTTTTTAGAACATGCCCAACGTACTTTATTAGAACATGTCTTCGACTTGCTGAATTTGTGCTTGCCTACTTTCAACATTGGGTAACCTCTTCTGTTCTGTATCCAACTAACTGAAATGTAATAAAAACCTGTATATAATATTTATCAAATTAATATACATAATATTAAAGTAATAAAATATTCGACAAAAAAATCTACTAGTCTTTCTTAAAGCAGCTAGTTACTATGACCATGCAGGAATATTAGGTTTTGCTTGAATTGAAAATCGTAACTATTCCAAATCAAAATATATTTCCCATTTAATGATTATGATTAAAAAAACTCTTTATTACACGACGATCGACGGTTGTCATAAACGCTTTACATCTAGTTCGGGTCTTTTTAGAACATACCCAACGAGTTTTATGGTTCCAAAATCTAGCTTTACTGTACTTGTGAGGTCCTAGACGCAATATGTACCCCGATTTCGTTTGAATCCATTCAACTGAAAAAAAATATGCATACAGAACTAATTGAACTAGAAAAGCAACAAAATTAAAACTGAGTCTGGATTAGTAAGTACGTAGAGCAGATTTACTTAAACTATTTCAAAAACAAGATCATAGAATACCGAACCTAGACGAGAAGGTGACGTTACCCTTAAGCAAGATATGTCATAGTAGCTACAAAGAACAGCTACAGAACACATAAAATAGGCTGTGGCCATTGTGTATCACTGCAGAACAAGTGACTGTTCTCATGCAGAGAAAGATCGATCATTGGTCCCCAAACCCTAAGATCTTAGACCTAGTTTTTATTCAGAGCTTATTAAACTAGAACTACATTAGACCGACGCACACGTGTAACACGCCTGATTTGTACGTAGAACGACGTCGCGTGGCGTGAATCTAGTGTAGCTCTACAAGTCTAGTTGCCATATAAAATATATAGAGACCGACGCGCCGAGATCGGCGGGTGTTGCACACGTGTGAGCATGTGTAGTTCTTGCTTTAATGCTCTTTACGTAAACTTGAACTCCAGATGAAACTTGTGCTGTTCATATCATGATCTTTTTGCTGGGCCTTTAAAAATTGGACCAATTTTCAAGTTAATTCAGAATTTCTAAACAAAAAATAATAAGCCAAACAATTTATTTAGAAAAATATATAACTTATAATATTTTAATCTGTATGATTGTGATTCAAATTGCTTCTCAATATTATGCCGTCGTCGATGGTAATCAAAAACGCCGAGCATTTCGTGCGACTCCTGGTGGTACACTGCCATCTGGTCTTCCTACCGTTCCTATAAGACTTGGAAAACCGAAAACCGTCTGCTATCAACATCTGTGTCCCTCTATTTGTTACCATTTCCATCACTGAAACTAATAAGGATTCGTTTTAAAAGATATCGATGGCTGTAATTTCATTGTCTGTAAAAATGTATAGATTTACCGAAAGCCTCCTTATCTTGCTAAGACTTTTTATGTAACCAGGAGTCTTGGAGTTTCCATAGGTTGTTGCTCCATGTTCGCATATCCCTCTATAGTTGGGCGTTACCTTAACATAATATTATTTTTACTTTTAAACTGAAAACTAGATTCCAGGAAAACTGTACCCCTCCCACTTGCAATATTACACTCTACGTGACAAGATTTGCTAACTTGTACAAAAAAATAATAATTTTAATTTGATTTTGCATCGAAATATTACTAGTTACCTTTAATCTATGACGTGTATTATATTTAATTTAAAAAAAGTAGAATTTCTAAAATGTTGATCTGATAAGCGAACTTTTATTTCAAGTATTAAATATTGAGCTAAAAACATACAAACACATTATCAAAACTAGGCTTGTTATTGCTACATTGTACGAGTAGCTGTGCAACTCAATTTTTTTAGTGAAATATATCATAGTTATGGCCTAAGTAGTATGTCAAGATTGTTTGTCCATACGTAAAGAGGAAGGCTGTACATCTGGTTCTGGTCTTAATAGAACGTTGCCACCGTACCTTGCCGTGGCCTAAAACTTTCTTTTGTTCAGAAAATCGGAACCCTCCTACTTGCAACATTGCCGTATCTCTACTGGATAATATTTCCTTAACTGTGAAACATTTAATGGATTTCATTTGTTTTAGCTATGTTATTTAGTGTAGTCTTGAAAAAATATTTAAAATTTCATCGCCTGTTTTTTTTTCTTGTTTAGTGTAATATACTCGTAGAATAGAATAAACTTTATTGTACACCAAAATAGTAACAAAACTTTACAGAAACTATGAAATAAACGAGTTACAGAGTTACCCAGAGTGATTTAAATCTATGGGTAACTCTGTAACTTGCAGTGACGAAGGTTCCATACAACTCGATTCCCACCGGCTTCCCTTCAGAAGTTTAGAACACAACCACTCTCTACCGTAATTGAGAAATGGCACAATCAGTAATTATAAAACTACAAAGAAACATTACAAAACGCCTACACTAAGTATACACTATGGACATTAAATCAACAAAATTTGCTTTTCAACCACATGTTGCTTTAAGATAAGCCGCAGGCGCAATCGGCTTTTTAGCGTTTAAATTTCTATACAAGATATACGTCATGACGTCACATAAAGTTCAATAAACTTGCCGGCTCAAAGCGCTCCGGCAAGCCGGTTTTTTTTCGAGTTATTTGATAGAGTTGCATTGAATAGGCTTAAAAACTATTTGACTGTTTTTAAAAATTCTTTCACCATTCGAAAGCTACATTATCCACGAGTAACGTAGGCTAAATTTTATTTTGGAAAAAAATAGGGTTCCGTAAGATATTTGGGTTTTTCGGACACAAGGTGTAAAAAATCAACCAGAAAAGTTACTTATTTTGCGTACGCTGCCTAAACTTAAAAAGATAGGACCGTAAAATGTTCTAATTAATTGTAGATCTTATAAATATCTACAAAAAAGTCCGCGAGACAGTATACCTATCTATGTCGAGTGAGGCACAACAACCATTTTTTTATCTAATCATATTGAATTTTTTTGGACTACATTTAAACGCATTTATTTTACTCATGCTATTAACCCTTATCAAAATAATGTATTTCATCACTAAGTACAGTTTATGTAGATAATATTTGGTCTTTGAACGATTAAAATTGGACGTTTCGTTTTGAAGTTATGGCGAAATTAAAATATTACGATTTATGCTGCAGGGCCCAAGCGTCACCAAGGCCGGTGAGCGTGCGGGAGGGGAGTTTAGATCTATGAGTAAGGTCGTTCGCGAAGTCTAATAATTTTCGTGCGATTTTTTTTAGATTCGTTCTCAAAACTACACCTACGCAAAAGTTCTTCTCAGAGCTGGTTTTTTTTTTTAACATTTTAATACATCCCTTTACAATAAATATCAACATGCGTAATAATCAAAAACAAGAACGATTATCTGACCTAGCCATTCTTTCTATAGAAAAACGTTCTTTACTAAAAATTAAGAATCTTTCCGGTTTTTATGATAATGTCTTAGCGCACTTTGTAAGAAAGAATAGACGAATAGCTTTAGAGTATAAGTAGTATTATTAGTAGGTACTTAGTCGATTAAGTTTTGTTTAATTTACATCATATCATCATTTCACCACAAACGGCTTTTATCTAAGCCACTTCTATTATGCTTGCAAGACACTGTTTCAATATCTCAGTGCTTACACGTATAGTAAAAGTGGACTGATGATACATCTGCCTATACAAGACTGAAGCCAGGATGCCAATCACAGATTTTCGGTAAGGACTCAAGACTGCGTGCCCGCGCTCGGAGTAGGCAAGCATTTTTTTTTTGCTCCGGCTTACCTCTCTCAATATTTCACGCTTCGCCACTGGTAACTTGTGTATTTCATATTCATTTCTCAATTGATTCGAAATACAAAAAAAAATGATATTTTATATTTTAATTTAGTACGATAGAAAAAAGTCACAAGAATACCTCTTAAAATTACTTTTATTGATTGAAAACCGGACTAATATACAAGGAATAATTCAGGTTGGTAGGTATTTGGAAGCACGAGTTGCGCAAAGACAATGTTCTCCTTCTTTTGTATGCAGTTTGCAAGTAATCACGCTTTAGGTGCTGTAGTCCTGTTAAGTACAACGTGTTTCCTAATGGTTATGTGCTAGGCTGCTTCTCAAGATATGTTTGTCATAAGTGATGATGTACGCGGTACATTTAGTCCTTTGCCTCACAGAACAACACCACCTGACCTTGTTCGGGCCTGCTCCGTTCTTCTGCTGGTAAAATCGGAACCCTCCTACTTGCAACACCGTCGCACCTCTGTTTGATACCATTTCCATGACTATAAAAAAATATGGATTATTTGTTTTTATTGTTATGTTATGTTAGGTACACTGCCGCTCAAAAACATTTGGCTACCGACCTAAAATAATATGAGACTGGTAGAGACGGAGGTACGGCGAACATGTTTCCTGATCAAATGACATTAGATAACTGATACAAAATACTTTATTACATATTTTTTTATAAGCCTCTTGTAGGTCAACTTATGCAGTTGTCGTCTGCTTAAACGGGCTTGCCTGTAGCGAGCGGCCTTAATAAATGAAAGCCTTCAGCCACGGTAACCTAGGATACGGACCTGTAAGGTATCGCTAAGTCCCCTCGGCGCTAAAAACAATATAAAACTAAGCAACTATACGCTGTAGATAATAATGAAAGCTGTACACCGTGTCCTGCACTTTTATTCCGTAACCTGTTCATTTCTTCTGCTGGAAAAATCGGAACTCTCCGGCTTGCTACAATAGCAAAGCAATCACAATGGCAGTTGATAAATAAATAAATAA
Organism: Mythimna lalbum; assembly: GCA_949319445.1. Classification (NCBI taxonomy): domain Eukaryota; kingdom Metazoa; phylum Arthropoda; class Insecta; order Lepidoptera; family Noctuidae; genus Mythimna; species Mythimna lalbum. Next base: position 17,447,427 of record OX439356.1, on the reverse strand, counting down.
TAATTACCATACCTCTGCGAAACAGTATTTCTTGGATTGTAAAATAAAAGGCAAAATTGTTTTTCCTTTTTGCATTTAAATCGTTGATATTTAATATTTGCGCAATAAAGATATATGAATATATATTACGGCTTGTAAATTTATATAAAAACGTTAAGTAATCTTTTAAGTAAATTTTTATGCAATAAAATATAAAAGTGAAAAAAGTTGTTTAATTTTCTTTTATCAATGCATTAGATTAGTTCTAAACAGAAAATTTATTCATTTTATTTATTATATACTTTATTAATTGCTTAAAATAAAACGATTTATTCTCTAGAAATAATTACAATTTATATAAAAACTATATTGCTTAATCCTACTTACAATTAATACCTTTCCGGCTTAAACTTTCTTATACGAGATTTTCCCATGGTTGTGATCGACACAACTCTTAACGATGCCGTGATCCTCAGTAGTGGTGACGAAGGCTTTGCAGTTGTAGCGGTGCCTCGCGGAGCAGCGCCATCTTGTTTTGAAGCCAATCACCCTGTCTTTGGAGTACCGAAACCCATTCAAAAACATCAACAAAGTTCCTTTCTTTCCCGCCTGAAACACTGAAAAAAAAAAAAGAATTTTAATAGAAAATTACGTGTAAACAAAAAATATTCAAATCTCTTTAGCTACCCCGAAAGAAAGCCTAGATGATTAAGTAAGGTATTTACGGAAAAAGAAAAACTATATCTAGGTATTTATTATGATAGGTCAGGACTTCAGCAATATGTGTTTCCGTACCTTGATATGTAATTTATATGTAGCGACAATTTAAAATAAAAAACGAATTTATGTGAAAATATTTTATTCCCTTCATTTAACGAATGCAAATGTACAAAATACAATAGAAAAATCAATTAATAAACGATTTCATATTAAAATACTATAGAAAACTATAACTTTCTTAACCTAGTATTCCTCGTACCGTAAAAATATAAATTATTTATCATTTATTGTTCTTAATTCAGGGTCCTTTATTAATATCACGTTGGAATTAACTATAGACAACCAAATTGCCGACTGCACAGGAAGCCTATGAAGTCAGCATCCAATGCTCTATTATCTATACATAATATGATACTAACTAGTCATTGTTGGACCTTCCCGGACCTTTTTTTGGCGCAACCGTGAGACATAAATACTTTTTATTTTGTTTGTATTAAGTTTTTGTTGTCTACAATGTTTTGTGCGCCAAAATAAACTTTATTATATACTTTATACTTTTCTTTCTTTCTTTTTTTCTAGTTACAACATAATATTGAAGCATTCTCTTTGAGCGTCAACAGGCAACATAAGGCACGTCTGAAAGAAGATCTTCTGGCCCTTTCGAGGAGAGATATCTTCGGCTACACTTGCAATATTGCACTAATTTGTTTGGGACGTTTCTCTTTTCTAATATTTTATTTAAAATTTCTAATAATATGTATTTCAATAATAAACATTAAAATAAAATAAAATTAGGTATTCACATGTGTTAATTTTTTAACAATATTTTGTTGTACAAGACATAATATGTTTTTTTTTTTTTTTGAAAACCGCATCATAATTGGTTGAAAAATTTAGCATCAGTTAACATTTCAAATATTCGCTAAGCAGTGGTTGTGCGCTAGGAACGACTCGGTGTCTTTTCGACTCGCGTAATCTAAGGGCGGTGACGTCACATTACACACATCACATTTGTGAATGCCTTTTCTGTAACTTGACAGTTTCCCCTTCCATAAGATTAGAAAGATTTCTAACTTACTTTATTTTGAAAGGATTTAAAAAATTCTATTTGTATTCTTAAATAAAGTATCTATATTTTTTTTTTAAAACGAATAAAATAAAATAAAATGATCCAAGTATCTAATTGGGAAACTCAAAAATATCAAACGTAAATACAATAATTACCTACATTATATTTCGGAGACAGACAATTGTCGACAGAAAAGAAGAAAGTCCCGTTTACATAAAAGGTCAATTTATACAATTTATACAAAAATATATTTTTATCTACCTATGATCTTTACGAACATTGAGTATGTTCGTGGTCTTAGTTAAAGTCGGTTTTCGTATTTGCCAGACGACCGCAATGTTCTTAAACTTAGCAACGGAAATTCATGTGGTTCACACCATCATATAAATATTTTTTCTAGAAGTTTTATGTGTATCTATAGTACACTAATATTTAACTTACACTTAATAAAGACATCTTGGTGTTATAACAAGTCACAAAAACCGTACGAATATCTGCTTGTCACCATTGGGGCAGAGTATAATCATCATCATCATCAATAATATCAGCATAAGGCCGAGACATCAACAAGCTGCTGTAATTTCCGTGCTGTAAGCCCAGCAAATAATACGATTTATCACAAATATTGGCAACATTGGTGATATAAGTCACCGTGGAAGGACGGTTGCGGGAGGCATTAGTTAAACTTAACAGATTCTGATGCTTAGAGAGCCGAGTTCCGTTCCCAGTACGAATTGTCTTCGCTAGCACGACCCAACGTTTCTATACAGGTTGACTTACAACCAACAACCTTTTCAGGTGTCTCAACAAACATCTTTAACTAAAATATCTAAAAATACGTAAAATATAAATCTTATACTTCATAACAACAAAACATGTTATACGCTACTCGCTCATTGTGTCGTTTAGTTGGACGCATCCAATAAATCATACATTTTTATGATTACTTTCACTTACCACTACAATGATCACTAGTGAGTTCAAAGTCAGCCCGTAAGTTTATTAGTACAATCGTTATTCATAATGATTGTGTTCCAAACAACTCTTCAGGATCTGGTCTTCGATGGTTGTGAGAAATGCTTTGCACTTCGTCCGGGATCGCACGGAGCATTGCCATCGAATTTTCACACCCATGGTCTTTTCCTTTGAAAAACGGTATCCTCCAACCAGCAACATTACGGTACCTCTACTTGTTCTGTACTTGGTAACTGTAAAATAGAAAACCAAAAATGTATTACAATTGAATACATAGAAATCTCGATTTAATCCACCACCTTTACACACATAAGTATATCTACTTCAAGTACTTATATCTACTCCATGAGATAGGCAGACAACACAAACCACAATATGCTACGAAAACCCAGTTCAGGAGGTTTCGGATTGCGAAGCGCTCGCCTCTTGTGCGAAGCAGTAATGCGAACGAAGAAGATGGCCGCAACCGTCAGGGAACGGACATCCACACGCTGTGGCAGCTGCCGAAGGAGACGACCCTAGCGTCGGGAGTCGTAGAGCCATTTCCGACCAATGGGTAGCTGGGTCCCATCCGGTAAGAACCAGACCCGACTCGGCAGCGCGTCGTGTGTTCCACGTGCGCCTCAAGGAGATTTCAGCAAAGCTGAGAGCTGTTGGGTTGATGCTTGCTAAAGCTGCGAGAACGTTTAAAGAATGACCAAGGGAACGTAAACTGAAGGGCACAAGGGGAGTTTTTATCAGGAAAGTCTGACATGCCCTTTCGTTCCACCTTAGAGCGAGTGAAGTCATTGGATGATTTCCCACATAAAAAAATGTCCTAAGAAAACAACTTTAAAAAAAAACCTAAAATAACATCTTATTTTCTGGAACAAATCTATTCGATTTTTATCGAATAATTCAACATAGATTTCACTTCAATCAGCTAGCAAAGAATAAAAATGAAAAAAAAAACGTAAAAAATATGTAACCCTCAATCCCTCATTCCGATGCCAAACTTTTCTGACTATCTGACCACAAATTCTCTTGAATGTAGTCTTCTACAATGAATCAGTCTATTTCTTTCGTAAACCCTTTTTTTTTTATTCATAGCCTCACGTTCGACCACTATCTCACCTGATGGTAAGCGATAATGTGGCTGACGATGGAGCACGCTTGCCTATAATACCCTATTCTCTCTTGACTTAAAGGCTCCTAGGTTGTAGCTATCGTGAAACAGACTCCGGCAGGGAATTAAGCTGTTCGTATAATGGATGGATGGATGGATGGGATGTCCAAGGGATATCATAAGTAAATCGCAGGCTTCAACCATGGTTATGGTTATAATTAGCCTTGATAACACACCCTTCGACAGTGAAGACGCATGCTTTGCACTTCGTCTGCCCGCGGTAGAACAAGTCCACTTAGTTTTTAGGCCGTTTACTTCTTTCTTATAAAAGTGATGGCCACCAATGACGCTTGGGGGAATTTATCTATCTATCTATCTATGTCCAGCAGTAGACGTCTTCCGGCTGTTATGATGATGATGATGGCCACCAATTTCATGCATTACATTTCCTTTAGTTGTCAGTAACGCTGATGAATACACAAAACTATGTAAGAAAAGAATCTATTAAAACTGCTACGTATTAGATTCTATCACGTGTAAGAACATTGAATAAGATACTTATTTAAGTAGAATACTCATTCCTTTTCTACATGATACCATATTAGTTATATTCAGTATTAAATAACGTTATGAACAACTAAGGCCCACTGCCCACGGACGCGTAGCTTTATAGACGCGTATTCGTCATTATACGCTTGGCGTAGCCTGCTCACAGCACACATACAAAACTATATAATTCATCGTGTCGTTGAAAGCGTAAAATGACGAAACGCGTCTATGAAGCTACGCGTCCATGGACAGTAGGCCATACATTTAATTAGAAACACTATCATCATCACCACCATTTAATCCAATAGATTTCCACTGCCGAATATAAGCCTTCAACAAACGTAGCCACGTCAACCGGTACTATGCTTCACGCATCCAGAATCATTCACCAATTCTTCGGTCGACTAAGTACAAAACCTTCCAACATTAGGTACATTAGTTTAGCTATCTCTTAAATAAATGTGGGTACAGGATGGTTATGTTCAAAATAAGTCTTCACAGGGTAACCGTCTACAGTTAAAATGGACGCTTTGCATTTGGTATAGTGTCTAGGTAGCACTGCCATCTGGTTTTACAGCCGAAAACAGTGAGCTATAGAAACGGTAGCCGCCAGCTTCTATCATCAAAGTACCTCTGTTTGTTGTTTTCAGCATTACTGAAAGCAGCACGCATTTTTATTATTGTGAAACACATACATACAAAAAACTACTGATCCTCATATTTCTTCTGCTTCGTGTGCTTACACATATGGCGAGTATCCACCCTTTAATTGTTATACCTCTACGTTCTCGTCGTTTACACCGCGTACATCGAAGGACTGGAGCAATCTGCCTGCTGCTGTCTTCCCGTCCAATTATATTTTTAAGCGTCTTCAAGGCTAGAGAGTGAATAGGCTCTTAATAAACTAGTCCGCCTCACCAAACTTAACTATTGCATCACTGCTTACCAACAGGCAAGATCGCAGTCAAGCTCTAGTTTATATATATTTTTTTAAAACATCTCTAGTCATCCACGCACGCCTGTTGTGACGATGCACCTGACATTTCTGAAAAACATCATCAATACGGAGGTGCTTGTGATCAAAGGGCAAATAAAATTTGTTTTAAAAATATTTTTGAACTTGACTGTTTATTAGTTTAAAAACATGGACACATTGAACATTTAAAAACCAAAAATTTATGTTACATAATTTTAATATCGTCTCACCTAACCTATTATCTACTATTGGAATTGATAGTAATCCTTACGAGTAGTTTTTAATGAATTTTAAATTAAATACCGACATAATTATTCTATTTAGTAGCAAGTTGTGTTGGTAGGGATAGACAAAGATAACACGATTATCAAGATAGGATGGTGTGATGCTCGATATTGTGTAATGATCAGCAGTGCTACCTCGAGCTCTTAACGCGATCCATTCTGACATATACTGACGTGCTAAAGAAATGGAGCTATACAGGGTGTACAGCTCCATTCCTCTTTCTCGCTCGCACGTAGCGTTGCCAGGCGTCCGGATAAAGCCGAACACGGTCAGGCTTCCCGGTTCAGTCTCGGTTTCAAGACCTGGCAACCCTACAAGTCATGATAAAACCCTAGAGGTCGGAATGGGTAGAGCATAATTTACTTAAAGCTCGTGGAAGTAACATAGAATTGTTAATACCTCCCCTGAAATCTCGAAATATATACCATGAAATACCGGAATTTATGAAATCTTAAATTACCTTTTGAAATACATTCAAACTAAATCATTATATTGAAGACACTTATCATGTTTTTAGAGTTCCGTACTACCTACATTACACGAACGTGCTTGGTTGAAACTGTGCAGTCGCGATGGTCGAAGAGGTATTATCAACTCTATGTTACTTAAGCATCGGCCACACGGATGTAATCCAGCGCCCAAACCGAGACCCAAACAACTTTGGTGGGAATTTGTAAACCAAGCCAACCATTGTGTTAATTGTCGGTTTGTCGGAGCGTTGAATTACATCTGCTGTCTACACGGATTGAAACTAACAAGGTCACCTCTGATGGGTCGCTCCATGTGGGTAGATGGAAGTATTCCAGTATCCGAACAGATGTGTCCTCGCTAGTATCAATCCGTGTAGACAGGAGATGTAATCCAAATTATGATATGACCTTCAACGTCCTTGGATAGCGCCTGGCAGGCACATTTTTCCAACCGCGGTTTCGACGGCAGGGATTGATTTGTGAACGTGTTGGCGTGTGGATTAGATCTGTCTTCCGTGTAGCCGCAAAACATTCCAAACACACAACCCAAGCTCTCACATAGGTTACCTCTGTTGGGACGCTGGATTACATCCGTCTGGTCCACGATTTACTTCCAAGAACTTTAGGTAAATAACTAAAATGATGATCAATTCTGATCAGCTATAACTACGTACATGGTTAAGCATGATTATGACCTAATCCATTCTTGATTACTTTTCCGTCGCGTGTTGTGATGAAGGCCTTACACTTGTAGCGCTTCCTGTAGCCACACTGCCATCTTATGTTTAGTCCGCTAACCTTCTCCTTGTGAAAACGGTAGCCACCTACCACCAATATTGGGTTACCTCTGTTCGATGTGTAAGTTGTCACTAAAAGGGTAAAAATGTAGGTTAATCAGAGTAAAAAGAACACTGTATAAAATTTTACATCGATATTAGACATTATAACAATTCAGTAAAATAGTACAGTTCTTGAACTTTTGAGTTTCAGTAGTTACTAACTGGGCCAAAATTTATTATGATCCTTTCAGGGAGTAGAACTAGAAACTTAAAAATGTCATCAAAAACTTTGGTTTTCGAAATAAAATCATGTTATTTTACACAAAAAAAACCTACTACCTTGGGTGCATTTACAACTCTCAAACACCAGACATCCTGACCCGGACGGAGTAACTGTCTGAAAAACAAGTATTTATTTGTTTCGTGCGGGAATCAAACTATTGGGTGGCCCCAATGCAACAGCCCATCGCTTAGCCACTGTGCCACCCATGCCGTCAATTCAATTTATTAATTAGTAATAACTGTAGTTAATAAAAACACAAAATATTTTGAAAGTAACTTATCTTTATTACATTTATATTTAATACCTATTACTACTTAAAAAAAAAACTAAATTTAAAAAAAGTCCCGCAGGCTTGCTGATTACAGTCCCGCAGGCTTGCTTGATCACAATTTTGATGCGCGATTGGATTCCCTTGAGTAAATGATTCAAAATCAGCCTGTATGTGCGTGTATATTCCTTAAACCATTATTTAACATATTTTATTAAACTTGCGTCTTATCGTTCGTTAGCATTAGATTTATTATTAATTAAAAGTGGATATAAAAATGAATTTGAAAAACCGCACAATAAGTATTTCTACATCAAATTATTTCTTGACATTTAATTTCAAGACTAAATAAGCTAAACCTTAAACATAGACACATCGTACTAAACAAACTAATTACACATTTACGCAACTTTATTAGTTGCATTGCCTTACATAAATGTCTCCTAATTAAAATTATATAAATATGTATCATTTATCAATAATATGTATGCATTTTAAAATATATTGTTTATCAGTTGTCTAGTACTCATAACACAAGCTCTGCTTAGCTTGAGACGAGACGTCGTTGTGTGATAGTTGTGGAATAAATATTATTATAAAATAAATAAATATATAGTTGTCATGATACATATTTATCTTCATTAAAACATGATCGCACAATTAGTTCACTAACCTACATACCACAAACGAATACAGGGTTATTTGCAAAACACCGGACAAATCTCAGGACTATGTTACTAACATCATAAACAAAACTTTTCTTTTATGAATTTTTCTAAATATTACGAAGTCTATGCGAAGCAAGCTATAGTACAATAGCTGAGGGGAGCGGTAATCGGGCGGAGGGGCTTGGTGCGCTTGCGTCGCGTCATACACACGTAAATAGGTATAGCAAAATACAAAGTTGAAACGTGTTCGATAGAATAACAAAGGTTTTATTAAGGAGGTTTGGTTTTTAGTCAATCAATTATGTTTGGTAAAAAGTCACAAAACAAAAGTTGTTGTTTATGATGTTAGTAATACAGTCCCGCAAGGTTGTTAGTGTTTTACAAATAACCCTGTATACGAGTACGTCCTTATATCAATATTTACGAGTATTTATCGTTTTTATTGATTTGCTATAAATACAGCAGTTTGACGCAAAAAAGAACTGGCTACATGAGGGACTACGATTGATGAGCGAAAAGGTTTAGAATAGAGGAAACTTTATTGTACGACGAAGCTTTTACACAAACTTAAACCTATGATTACAATATAATATGGCTGGCTATCGCTGCCAGCGATATCTCCGCCATTGTTGTTGTTTAGGATGGATTATAAGAACTCAAAATAATAATAAGTGGGTAATCTGTACTGTACTGCTAGCAAATCAAATAAAAATTAAATTTTAAAACTAATACATTAAAACTATAAACTTACTAGACTAAACATAGATAATGATAATGGTGATGATGGTGGTTGGTGGTGTATGATATGGTTTGAAATTTAAATAGATAATTTGTCGAATAACACCGCTAAGAGCCGTTTCCTAAATTTGAACTGTGTCAAAGCATTCAATGATAAATTTTGCACAGTTTTTTAAGTCACAGTAACTTAGAGATTAACAAATACTGAACTTAAAGTTCTTAATTTAGACATCAGGGTTAGGCAAGTAAGTCCAGACTTGGGTTCGGGCCATGGTCTGAGGCGAGAGGGAAAGGGAAGCGGCCAAATCTTTCTCCGAACCAGTAATACAAGCGAAGGTTAAGGTAAGTAGGGTTTCATAAGTTCTCAACTTCAAATCCTAATTTTTAAATCCTGCTACACTACCTTCAAATTATTTTAGGACAAAAAGCATACTTACTAATGTGTATATATACACATAGCTACGTAAAATAGCTGTTTCTAAACAACTATATCTAAAAAACTAACTAAAAATACCTTGTCAAAAATACATAAAAAAAGCAGCGTTATTACGATATAGGTGTTCGGTGGTTATGTCGATTATTGAAGGTCGCAACGTGTCCGTCGATAGTCCTTATGAACGCTTTGCACTTGGATACTTTCCTGAACGAGCACTGCCATCTTATTTTGGGGCCGAAAGTCTTCTCTCGGTAGAATCGAACGCCCCCAGCCACAAGCATCGGAGTACCTCTGTTCGATGTAATCATGTGCACTGTAAAACACAACAATATTGTTAGATATAAATTCATTAAACTATGGAATACACTTAACCACTTTATTTTTAATATCTAGCCTGCCCAAAGCTCTGTCCATTTGAGGCTTATAAACTATGGGAATCAAACGAGCTTAGCGTTTTATTTTACCACACAGGATTATTCAGCTGTATGAAATGAAAAACACTTTTTAATAAAATATATTCAAATAAAGTCTTTGTTTTTTACCTTTAATTAAACATAGTACTCGTACGAATTATAGTAAAATTTAAAGTTTATTGTAGAAACTTATTGAAAATTATTTTCTAAACGCTTGTCTGCAGACATAAAAAAATCAAATCAACTAATAGAAATGATGAGTAGCTGACGAATCGGACACAATATATTCGGACACCGTGTCACATTTTATTTCAATATGTTTTTCACTGGCGATTCGGACACACACTGTTTAGTACAGTATGATAAAAAGTTTCATCGTCGGCCACATCATCGATTACCATCAGGTGAGATAGTGGTCAAACGTGAGCCTATTCATTATAAAGAAAACATTTTTTTATCAGCCTGTTTTTATCTGACAGCTTCAATAAATTTGATGTTGTCCGAACCGTCAGTGAAAAAATATTGTAAATAACATATTCGGACACTATAACTAAATATATTGTGTCATATTAACTCGAAATGATAACTCAAAGTTTTCATTCTTCTTGCAAAGCTTTTCTTTTGTCTCGATAAGCAGCACAATACTTTCTCCATTTTTTTATCGCAGCTTTATGCTCTTGACGACTCATATCTTTGACGATTTTCGTGTACCCTGTTCCTTCTTCTTCTGGTAACTCTGACGATGTTTTTCTTTCAACAGTTCAGGGTTACGTTTAAGGCGCTGGTATCTCAGTCGTTCTGCAATTCTTTTACATTCCTTTATTTCTTCTTTAGTTTTCGCTTTTTTTACTAGGAGGAAGGAAAATCCTTATCTTAAATAACATCTAGATAAAATGACATATAAAAAGAACTATTAACGGATTTTGACAGTAAATAAAAGTTCCATGTAGCACTGGTCAGTCCCCAGTGCCATGAAACACCAAAGGATAGAGACGACTATATTTTTTACATTTTAAAATAAAATATTCGCAATGACAACTGATACATAAAATTATTATAATTGATTATCTTCAAATATAAAAAAAAAAAACAAATGACCAGAGGAATGTACGTGTATTACAAGAAGTTCTAATACAAAAAAATTCAATTTCATCATATAAATTTTTCATCAGAACACTTGGCATTTTGTTATTTTGCTAAAACATATTTCAAACATTAAACAAACAATTTGGTGAGGAATAAAATCATGCAATGTCAATGACGTGCTGAAAAAAAAATTACTTTCAGGGTTGCGCATATATGTGAGGCGAGGAATATTACATTATTTATGAAAAGTACAGAACCTCATCCACCACAACAGTGTGGTATGATTCGTACTAAAAAAACAGTTAGGACAAAAGGCGCCGTCAATTCATTAGCACTGATACACACCTCCGTACTTTGGCAAAGATTTGGTTTTCGTGTAAACCGAATACAACGCATTTCTCATTTTTTACTGCTCTTACTCTTAGTAATAATCATCAGTTGCTAATTATTTATTTAATTGAAACGCTCATTACACGCCTCATATTTGTAAACAAAATCAATATACTATCTACAAGAAATTACTTACAATAACTAATTTAAAGAATTACAAGACATTTTTTAAACGAATCTCTTGAACTTCTGAAGACTAATCAGGGTTTATTTAAAAAAAAAAGAAGAACTTTTTAAGTACAATGACTATTAGATACATTTAGTAAATAGTAGACTAAAATTTACAAAATATATGTACGTATAATCATTTATAAGACAAAAATATTTTTTTAACTTTATTTACTATACACTTGACTATACACTTTTTGGGATACGAAGGCAAAATAAGAGATTCATAATCATAAACACATGAATGAAATTATTTATAGAGGTAACAGTCCAATATACGTTTTTCTGAAGTATCCTCATTATCGAAACAGCTCTTGCCATGATTATGTTGTAGGAAAGTTTTGATAACGGTGTCGCAGATGGTCGTGATGGAGGCTCTGCACTTCCCGCGAGTCTTCTTGCCACAGTACCAGTGCGTCTTGGAGCCTCTAATGCTATGCTTATAAAACCGTTCCCCGCCAGTAATCAGGACAGTAGAACCAGACTCCGTTACAATTTTTTCGACTATAACTAAAAATAATAACAACTAAGTCAATATACAGAGCTTGTACCCAATTAATTCAAATTTTATCACAATATACTTTAATGATAACTGCGTTTGATTGATAAAACACTATTTTGTTGCATGATGTCACAAACTATTTTATATTTGAATTGTCAGCGTATTCATTTAATTAAATATGTTTTTTTTTTTCAACGACAATGATGTTTTTTCTCTTTCATGCCCAAATTTTTCATTTAGGAATGTTTAGACTTTACGTTTATACATTTTGTACGCTTATATTACACATACAATATTACAGTTGCTAATAGAGTTAATCAGGTGGATGGATGAAGAGGTAATAAGGTCAAAGAAAACATATTTATTATTTTTTTATTGATAACTACCGTCACAGGGTATCCTAATGTCATAGTATTTAATTATTATTATTTTGCAACTAATTTCAAATAAGGTATTCATTGTCAATTCACTCAGAGGACAACGACTGAGTCCAAGTCACCAGACTATTAGATTGTGTGAGAACTGACCTAAAAAGAAAAGCGAGTCAGTAACCCTGGACAAGGGCTGGAATACAGAAGATAATATTACTGACATTTTTAAATGTTTATTTTTAAAATTTCTGCAATATTAGTCTTGATTAATGAGACATATCGTGATTGTGTTTCAGGCGGTACTTGATAATTTTGTCCCGAAAAGTGACGACCGCAGCTTTAACCGCAGTATTTAACAGTAAAACATTGAGTAGTAAAATTAACAGCGTTTATTATACGATAATTATAAAAATCAGTATGCTTACATGGATTTTCCGGATTAAATACCTATATGCCTATTTTGTATATTGTCATTTTTTTTAATATCTCGTTGAGTGGTAATTGGTATAAAATCATATTATATAGGTATAGGCCACAAAAGGACGTAAGTATATCGTATAAACCTAAAAAATCTTTGTAATTAAAAATACTGCTTAGTATTTTTCGCCTAAAATAAAGTTCGTTTTGTTTTCTCTATTTTACTTCAACAATTTCCTTATTATAACTACGGTTTACAAAACAACTTCTTTACTGTAGAGACTTTAAGAAACCTCTTTTTTTTATTTTATTGATATATCGATTAAATTTTGTAGATTCCCAGTGGAAACGAGGACTTAGGACTGAATAAAACAACAAAGTAAAAAATCATAAATTATACACGTGTAATCTTATCTAAAGTAGTAAACTATTCAAGATAAACATTACTCACGATTAAATACTGAATAAAAGATTTTCTATTTTATCCACCACCAAAACCTAAGTAATATTTATGTTAGTAACTGTAGTGCGAGAGCTTATACTGATCAAGTTAGTCGATGCTACAATTTCATCTTAAAACTATATTGTAACACTTATGTACTAAAACCCACCCTAAAATTAATAAAATACTGCTTACAATATAAACTTCGATCTTTCACAATTAATTTGATTTCATCCACCGAAAAAAGAATAAGCCTCAATATGAAAACTTTGCAACAAGCAACATCTATTGAGAAGCACCGTTTGTCATCCGAGAAGCATTGCTGTCGCTGCCACTTCTAGGAATGCAGGATAAGTCACGTCTCGACTTTGTTCTTTAATTATAAAATCAATAAATAAACAAACGATAAAACTTATGCTAAGTTACAAACCCCTTATCTTTGGGGTTCGGATACTCTTACTTAAGACCGATACTTCTTATTTTCGAGTTCGATCTGAGATCCAAAATCTAAATCTGTTCCCCGTTCTTAGGAACGATCAATGATAAGTATAGTTTTTGAACTTTACCGACATGGCAGTGTCAAACTATGCTAGCATTTGAATTTATGCATATTTTTCATGACAAAAAAGTGAAGATAGCTGTCAAAGAAATTTTACTAAGTCGCGGCCGCTTTTTTATTGGAGCTACCAAACCTTCAATTTTACTATCCGAAACTGGAATGTCCACAGTATCGGAATACGAAAAACTTATCTCTACAAAGAGATGCATTGCCTTATGCTAGGAATTATTGCATACTTATTGCAACAACGAGACATGTCTTAACCATCTGGAGCCGGTAGCCCCGACAACGTTCCATTTAGATTCTGTGCGAGGATTTAGAATCTGTTAGCGCTAGTGTGAGCTAGTGGGTCATGGAACCCCCACACGCGAACAATGGCGTTGTCCATGGTGTGCAGAGAAGCTCTGCAGCCAGCCTTGGCTTTGACGCACACCCATCGTGTTCTGCTGCCGTACTTATTGACTCGGTTGAATCGGTATTGCCCGATCATGATCACTGGGTTACCTCGCTGAGATTGCGCAAAAACAGGATTCAGATCTGAAAATAATTGTAGGTTTAGTACCTGGTTGCGAATAATTAAATAGTTACAGGTAGAACTATAGAAAGAAAAACATCGCAAGGAGAAATCTCATAACCACGTATATCCATGACTCTATAAGTTGGACCAAGTCCTGCCCAGAATGCACACATAGTGTATTTTGTTCCTCAGGCCAACCAATTAGTAAACTGAAGCGCTCTAAAATCTGTCCCAGAAGAGAAGAGAAGAAAAACGTTTTTTGTGAATTACTTGTTTATTTTCGATAAGTAGCTTAGTAACTGTTTTTAGCGTAATTGATTACTGTCTATAATAAATATAAATCAGTAATCAATTACAGTGATTTGTGACTATGGAATGTTATTATCACGCAAACTGAATATGTGATCATCTACGATTGACAGTAATCAAAGCTGTCAAACGGTTACTGATGTCAACGATTTAATAATTATATGCTTAACACACTATTTTTACTGATTTACTTTCATGTCTACAGAGCAAATGCAGATGACAAATGCTCTACAGTTAAAAGCATTTTTAGGAACATTTAGGAAGCGAAGTTGTTAGCTAGTACAATAAATCGGATCCAATCTGTTCTAACTGCGATTACACCTTCCGATTTCCTAATTTGACTTCCTAAAAATTACATAGTGTAATAAGAACTTTAGAAATAATTCCCTCAATGTCTGGAGGGAATGGGTATCCCTCTCGTTTTGCCTAACCTTGAAGGTCTTTTAGGTGAAAAGAGAATACACTACGAAATAATATAAGTAAACAGTTTGTAAATGAAATCTTTATTAGCTTTAAAATTAAACAATTTATTAATATAAGTATAAAGCGTAAATTCTATTTATAAGAAAGTCTCTACATATTGTAAGGCTAAACTTACGCTATGATAGTCAGTTGTAACTTAGTACGAGAGACCAATGTCCCGTTGGGGAAGTTTTGAATTTGATTTTTTCACAATATGGCCACTTAACGTTTAAACGGAAGACTATTTCACTATTTGTTAATGTATCAGTCGAGACCGTAAAAGTACGTCTAAATAATAATAAAATGTCTAATTTGTTCCTGCTGTAAACATATAATTTACCAGTAAGATATATTGTCTACAGAATTATGTCACTTCAAACCCAAACATCAAATACACATTTCTATGCATAGGCAAAAAGGAGCTGCCAATATTTAACAGTTTCTATGCAATTTAGAATTTATTACTTTGTTTAAATATTTAAATAATGTTGTCTACATACCAACGTTATATTTAATCGATTTAGGAACTTAATGAAACTAATCGCTACACTATCAAAAATACATCAAATAGGCAAAGTCTTACAGATAATACAGGACATATAAACAATATGCGAAAAAATCTCAATATACTTGAGTAGCTACCATTACCTACCACCAGTACATAACATACATGTTGATCGACCCTAAGATTGCTACATGGCAGTGTTTAATACAGATCATCACCACTCTTACCAGCTTAGTCAAATGATTAATCACTTAGTGATAAGCTAGCCTACTGTCCACGGACGCGTATCTTCATAGACGCGGATTCGTCATTATACGCTTGGTGTACGCTTGCTCACAGCTTACATACAAAACTGTGAAACTGTCGTCGAAGCAACAACGTCGTGCCGTCATGTCGTTGTCGCTTCAGCAGGCGTACACCAAGCGTATAGTGACGAATACGCGTCTATGAAGCTACGCGTCCGTGGACGGTAGCCCTTGAAAGAGACATTCAGGCGTAGGTACTTACGTCATTAAAAGCACGTTAATAAAGTCGTCTCACAACGCAACATGTAAAAAATTGCCGACTTACATTTTATTGCTATAAATTATTAGATTTAACTACACAATCCGCGAGTCTTTGTTTAAAAAGTTCGATCTCTTATTTTGATAATACAGCAAAAACAGATCATCAAAAGGAACAACACATTCTGAAGAGAAATCCTCATTTACTACCTTCTTATCTCTCATTTATATAATGTAACATTACACTAGTAACTATTATCATAATTATAGCATTTTGATAACGGATTACATATCTCTTTTGAGATTCTAGAAAAATTAAGCTATTACTTGCTTTATAGATACTTGTACTCTAAGTCATGGAAACTATTACATTATGTGAAGGTTGTGATTTTAGGTTATAATAAGAATATCTTTCAAGTTTGAAAAGGTTTAAATGCATGAAGGTAGACGTGTGTTAAAATGGAAGCTCTGGGGTTTAAATTTTGATTTTCCGTTTAGGCATTGTTCGAGGACAACTCATCAATAAGACCAAAGAATGCAAAAGAAATAAGAAAGAAAGATAGATAGAAAGTTCACTTGATTTTCTTAGCCAGGTTTAGCGTAACTCTGGTGGTGTGTAAGGGGTGGGGAGGAGCGGGTGTACCTGCTCGCAACTGAACAGAGTCCACTACATATCCTGACACTACTCAACTTTACTGTTTCACAACATGATACGAATCTTCAAGGCTTTTAATAAACTAGTGCTCCTAACCATCAGAGATTGCATCACTGTTTACCATCAGGCGGGATCATAGTCAAGCACTAGTTTATAACAATTAAAAAATAAAATATAATAAAATCCTCGTACCGCCTAGCTTGCATATCTCTAGCAGCCCTAATAACCCTAATAATTATTGGCAAAAAATCAACAATGTAACATTTTGCATTGATCTCTAAAAGATTCAAATTATTTAATTGTGGAAATTAAAACCGGTTGACATTCCGAGTAGTTATGTGCACGGTCGGAAGAGTCTTGGTCGAAACATGTAAGGGCCTGAACTAAGGGACTTTCTAGTAGCCATAACGCTTGTAAGAAAAGTTTAGAGTGGAATTGACATTCGCTACCGAACTGTCCCATATATTATGACTAAAACCCCTAATGTCTTGAAGGAAATCCCTATTATAACCTTCAATACCACAAAACCTAATGATTATGTTTGCCAAGAGTCTTGACGATGACATTGTCAACAGTGGTGATGGCCGCGGTACAGCCGTTCTTCTTCTTGATGCAAGTCCAGCGAACCTTGGACCCCCAGCAGGCGTGCTTGTTGAACCGCCACGGTCCTATCTGTACCACGAGGTTCCCGCGTTGAGATAAGTCAAATTTTGGCTCTGCAATATAACCACATCAATTACTATCGTTTTTTACCATTTTACGTTGGATTTTTATAATAAAACTTTGAAAAATTAATAATAATTCATGCAAAAAAAAAAATCAGATTCGTCTATAAGGTTTATTCAAGGATAAGTCTAAACGTATAAATAAAAATATAAATAGTCTAAATAACTTTAATAATAAGGATTACAACTTAAACACTTTTATTTTAAAATACAACATAAATACAAATCACATACTAAAACCTTTGATTTTTATGTCTAGCCAATAAGTTTTTACCTCATTTTTTTTATAGTTTTATAGGACATCTTAAAGCCGCTATTCCTCGAAACTTTGTATTTATTGCAACAAATACAAAGTAAGACACATTGAACGGATTCAATGTGTCGAGTGAGGTACAATAAGTCAATCACCGGAAATTTTCAAAATTACACAAATACACACCAATTTTATTTTTTTCCATAAACCTCTTGCATAATACTCGAAATCTTATACACTACCACACCTTTAACATAATATTTAATTTTAAAAATTTAATTTATATTATAACCATTGCCTACGTTAAGTAGTTAGTCAATAGGTAAATTTGATTTAGGCGCAAAGTCATAAGAGCTAAACATTATGACTGCGCCTAAACCAGTAAATTCAACAGTACAGGAGAATATGTAACAAATTAGCTAAGACTTCACTATCTAACAGTAATTGCTACAGATATACAAAATTATGCCGATATTTACGTTCAGAAAGTTTTTTTTTTACATTGCGTGTTAATATTTTTACTATATTTATCAAACTCTGACAAAATATAATTTCACGTTGTCAATGATCTAAATATATTTAATAGATTAATGTAAATTATTGCTATAGTAATCCTAAAACTAAGTATGTAGTATATATGTCAATGATGTAGAGTATCTATCATAGTAATTTTATATAATTTAGCAATACTTAATTTTATATTAGTTAAACAATTACAACTATTACAAATCGCATTATTTGACTAGTGGTTGCAACTGTGACTGTATTTTTAGAGGTATTTTTGTCTCGAGAATTCTCAACGTAAAATAATTCCAATAAGTCAATCAACTAAAAATCATGAAGGCTTTTATGCTTGAGTCTTTGAGGCTGAGACATTGCGACTACTAGACAAAACATTCGTCAATTCCGGTGTCCAAACCGCAATATTAAATGGTCAGATCAGATGAGAATTACACATCAGAAATCATCAATGAGATAAATTATAGTTTGGCCACCGAAGATCCTTCTATACATGAGACTAAATATAAACGAAACGATAATATAAAACTTCACTTTTGTACCAACATGATTATCATTCAAGTTTTAACCATTATGTTCTAAAACCTTCATCAAGTGGTCGTTCAGTATCCACTTCACCACGTACCGGAAGACGCAGGGTTAGAAAGCCTACAAGGGGGACCGATGCCCTGATAAGGATTGCTGGAATCCGATGGAACCGACACGAACAGGACCGTTCATTATGACGACACTTGGGGGAGGCCTATGTCCAACAGTGGACGTCTTTTGGCAGAAATGATTACGATGATGATAACGCACTTCACTTTATATATTAGTGGTTGTGCCACCCGTTGAGCTTGACGAGGCGATCGTTGACCGTGACAGCGACGCACCGGCAGCCGCTGGACTTCCTCGCCGTGCACTCCCACCAGGTCTTGAAGCGACGAGCCAGCTTCTTAATAAACCGATAGTTGCCCCAAGTTATGATGGGGTTCCCAAACTTCGTGATCCCGAACACGAGAGGATTTACAACCGGCGGCGGCGCTGTAATATGAGAAAAATGGTTTAGTCTTCGTGTAATATTTATTAATTATGTGGAAATTAATGTTAATTACACAATTTAATTGAAACAGGTGAGGTGATATCACCTCACAATACCTTTTTGCACGAGGTGAGATAGAAAACACAATAAAACGACAAGATAAATAAAATATATTTATTTGTAAACATCATGTAAACTGTACAGGTTAACAAACATAATTTTTCCAAAGAACCGCAAATGCTTAATTATTTATCGTTTTAGAAACGTTTTGCCAGTAATTTTGTAATTTTACAATAGTTTTATCAGATTTTAGGGTTCCATACCAACTAGAGCTGTGAGATTGCTGGAAAGAGATACCGCGACGTTGGAACCCAAAGGTATACAAATGGGTTTTTGTCAGTAAAAGTCTGACAATCCCTCTCGCTCCAGTCAGAGCGACAAGATTTTTGATTTTTTAACCTAAAAAAAATGTTCTGTTCGAATGTAATAAAAACTTCTTACCATCAGGTGGGATCGCAGTATTCGCAGTCAAGTATGTACTAGTTTATTTCAAATAATATTTTTTTTATTTAAATAATAGAATCCTTACAATGGGCCTCCATCCGTCTGTTATAGATTACGTTTGAGTAGCTAAGAAACTGTTTAAATTACTGTTTGCCAAACTTAAAATTGACTAGATACTATCTACTACAATATCGATCTTAAGTGATAAATTCAGCATTTATATGCACAAATGGTCTTTGGTACATAAATTAATGCAAAATTTAAGTGGGTTTTTTTTTTATTAAATGGTGTTGCGTTTATATCATTTTCCTACCAATAACCTTCGGTGGGCGAATCCGACTTAAACTTTTTCGGTTTTATTTTTAAATCATGAGTATGTCGAATTTTCATTTTAATAATATTTTCATCTTCCGTAACTACGAACGAGTTGCATCGCTCTCTGGTCTTGATACAAATCCATCGTTGGTATTTACCCTTTTTCTTCATCAGTTTAAAACGGTGTCCTGACAACACTAATATAGGATTCCCATGTTTACTTTTGGCAAAATAATACTCTTCTATGTGCTCTTCACTTGAATCGAAACCTAAAAAAAATTGAAGAGCATCTAAAACCTTAGTTTCCGGCAATAGTATGAAAAATCCAGTCTATCCAACTTTTACTTGAAATATATAAGAAAACACAATCAAAATTAGCTGAGGATCGAAACCAGGATCGTTTTAAGTAAACTCTATTTAAAATAAAACTACTAGAAGATAAATTAAATTTTGTATTTATTATTCACAAAATAGAAATACGTCAGCGACCAGATTAATTACCACGTAGGATTTACGGTCTCTGAAAAGATGTGACAATACTGAAATAACAAATACTCGACATCCACTGTAGATCCTACAAACGGATCTATATATTGTGGCCAACTCTCAGAATTGATCACCTCATGGCCAACTAATACTGGGCAGATCGTTTAAACTTTAACGTTTGATGATTTGTCAGTCCTCATTTGGCCATTTCATTGATGTAGGATTTCTATGATAATAAAAGGTCTAAAGACCTTTAACGTTTTTAACGATCTGGCTATTTTTACTAGGCCATATTATGAAGTGATCAATTTCTAAGATCTTGTCTAGACATATACGACCTTAGTTGTAGCATATGCGAAACCCAACACACCCATCTTGCATTTTTATGTAAAGAATGTACGTACAGAATATCATAACTGTACCATGAAAAATCATAAAGTTGCATAAGCTTGTTATAAGTGTCATAAGCTTGTTATGTCAGCAAAAATACATAGTCACCGGGCCATCCAGGCAACCGACGGGTTGTTTTGCACTTGCACCCAACTGTTTACTGGCGGCTAATACTCGTTATGATCTGCCGTGACCTGTGCTGTACTTAATGTGGGAGGTTTCCAACATATGACCTTTTTTTAATATTTTTGGGAAAATGGTGTAAAACCTATTGGAACCTATTCAGTTATTGATTCTGAACAAAGTATATATATTTTTTTTTTTTTTAATTAATAATAATATTCCACAACTATCACACAACGCCGTCTAGTCCCAAGCTAAGCAGAGCTTGTGTTTAGGTTTAGGTTTAGGTTTCGCATAAACAAAATTAATGTTGTATACTTTTAGTGCCATTTGAAATATCGTTTTTAATAATTTCACGACGACCACGATCAGATTGGTGAAATTCTTCTTTCTTAACATCTACAGCAAACAATTCACTTTTGGTAAAACTCACACATTGTCTTTTGAGACACCACTATTAAATTAATATTTCATTCTTTATTATATTTATTTACAGTAAACATACCAAACGACTAAATACTACGTCTCTACTCAGACTTGACTAGTTTCAGTTATTATTAGATACCTATTCATGTTCATTATAAAAATAGTCTTTGAACTTTTTAATTTTTGTGCTGAAAATTAGAAAAAATCTAACTCAGTAAGGCTTGTTTTAGAAAAGGCTACACAGACAACGTGTGTGTAATTTGCGCGTGATTGACATACGCTACGTACAGTTTCCTCCACTAATTTGTACATATAAGGTAGTTTATTTAGCTTTGAGTGATTACGGCTGCATTTTAGACTCTTTTGACTGTACCATCACAGACACTTCCACATGACCACCGCTAAGTTCATTTTTGCTTGCACTCGTAACGAAAACTTCAAAGGGTTTGGTTTGGCGTCGCGCCGCAGGATTCAAGCGATTTTTATTTTAAGTGATCAGGCAAAAGTGATGAATGGTATATAGGTACATTAAAAATGTATTTAGTCAAGAAATCAAGTACATGTGGATCCCTAATGTAAATGTGGAGTCCCTAATGGTTGTGTACATTCAAGTGCCATATAATAGCTTTGTCGAATGTGTGAAGTTTAGCTCTGCAGCCGCGTGGCTGCCTGGTGCACCTCCACTTGGTGACAGCCCCCTTCACGCAAGTCCTGCAGTACCGGTACGATCCCACGCACAACTGAGGTCTCCCAAGCCTTGACATACAGAATAATGGCGGCCTGCCTGTAAATAAAATTAGTATATTTATAATATTGGAAAATATTTTGAATAATGATTATACTGGTATTTTTCTAATTTGGATACTTACGTATCACATTGTTGTAAAATAGTTTAACACGTTGACAGCAGCAATCATTTTTATATTTCTCCCACTGGCGCGGGGCGTTTAAGACCTCGTTTGGAAACTATTATTATTGCGGTAAATGGCTTATTAGACCCCGTAACGTTTAAGAAACTAAAAGATTTATTAGGCTAAATAAAAAAACGTAATCATTTTTGGTAACTATAAATTACGAATTGATTGACCTGAATCTTAAAGCGCACGTCAGAGGATTGAATCTGTGGATAAAATCAAATGAGGGATCTTATAGACCTCGTACCGCACTCAATAAGGGATTTTTTACATACATTTTATTGATGGGAAACAAAAATATCGGAATTAATATGAAAAATTAATATTTTTACTTTATTTTACTAATTGCAAATGTTTTTCGTTAAAACAATTCAAACATAAAAATGTTTGACATTTAACACATTTTGTCACGATCTTTTTAACTTTTTTGTCAGCCTCACGGCTATTTAAGACTTTTCGCAATTTAGCATAGCACCCGACACATTTTCTTCTCTTCGAACACTTTTCGAGATGATGTGTATTATTTGATGCTGTTCCTGAAAATATAAAAATTGTTAATTATCACTAGAAACATTACATAAATCAATCATTTCTGACTGTAAGAATGCCATAAAATCAAAAAGTACCGGATGGACTTTCATACCTATATCAATGAAAAGAATGTTTATTGACAACTTGCCTGTAATTGTAGACGACAAGTCTTTATCTTTTTCGATTTCTATCACATTTTTTTAAGACTACCTACGTGTCGCCATGTTTACGACAACCTATTCTTGCGACCTGTGCTTGCACAACAGTGGTCACGACTAACACAGGGTGCGGTACGAGGTCTCATAAGCCCCGTTTCGCAATGTGATAACATTTTATTTGTTCAGTGCGGTACCAGGTCAAAGTAGATACACGACTGCATTCTGTATTAACAAGGCATTTTAGATATATATACTTACATCTCCTTCCTAAACTAAATTTATTGATTTACGGCATGCGCGCGCCAGAAAATGCTATGTTTTTCTTAGCCGCACCACAAGCAAGACATACAAGACGTATTAGACCTGGTTCCACAATGAACATATGTAGCTAACCTACTACAGAAGTAAAAAGTCAAAGGGTCTTTGGGAACATTGATAATCGAATTAATCCTAAATTATTAGATTTAAACGGTAACTACACAAGAAGTATACAAAATCAGTCTAAAGACCAATGAAAAGAATATTATTTATACATATTATAGAGACTGGCACTTTGTTAGATTAGATTAAAAAATTACTAAGTCATCTTTTCTCGCTGGGACCCTGTGAAAAACCAGAAAATGAATAATTTACCGACGTCTGCAGTGTTTCTTTTAAGTAAGGACCTACATTAGACCGACGCACACGTGGGTAGGCCACGCCTGATTAGTACCTAGAGCCGCGTTGAGCGGCGTTGATCTAACTCTCGTGGCAGCTCTACAAGTCTAGTTGCCATATAACATGTATGGAGACCGCCGCGGCCAGATCGACGTACGTGGCTTACGTGTGCACTATGTAGTTCTACCTTTACTCCTTCCACACTTCTTAGTTTCGTCACTTACCAACGTAGGATGGTTTAATCAGCATGATTATGGCCGTTCCTCACACTCACTATCTCATTCTGGATGGTACAGATGCGCGCCGCGCAACCAAACTTGGTGCACCGGTAGGACACCTTGCCGGTCCCATGGTGCTGGTAGTTCCTCGAGAACCGCTTCCCCTTGTACTCCAGCATGGTTGTACCCTTTCTCGTCAATATGAATGATGCTGGAAATATATTTAAATATTTATTTAATTTTTTAAAAAAAGGTTTGTAAGACGCGCCAGTGCCCCAAGCGAACGTTTGCGCGTGATTTCACGACATTCGGTTAAACACCAAGCGAAGACCGTCGTCCACATAGACTACAAAATATTGAGCGTTTTGTATAATATTGAATCATTTAAAAAATATTTATTCGATACTTTTTATAAGGATCTTCAGTAAATAATGATCAAGATTTCTTAATCAACCTTGATATTGAACCAGTGATGGCTACATCAGATTTCATTTTGCCCTAATAATTACCTCAAGTTGTTTGACTTTTTAGACAGACTCTAATTACCCAACAGATGCTCTGACTACGGATATCTAGTATGATTTAAATGTCAGGAACCAACATGAACATTCAAACAACAAATTAAGTATTCACTTCCAAACAATAGTTTATTTGAAAACGCATTGATTAAATTATGCCATGCTGCTATGTACTTCGTTAACTTGTCACATTTTAATCTTGGGCCCAGTAGTTGGCCTGTAACCTTCAGCTTCAATGGCATTTCTTAGATCCTTCAAAGAGAGAATAAAATTACACTTTCTACCTTAGACAAGGATATTTGTAAAACACTGGTAGCTAGATGAAACATCATAAACAACCACTATTGTTGTATGGCTTTTAAAAATGTATCATATTTTGCTCATCAGATTTTCATACAAAAAAAAATGAACGTTCTAAATATTACCAAGTCTATGTAAAGCAAGCGTAATATAGCAAAGCATAGCGGAAGGGGGGGGCGTTCGGGCGGCGGGAGTGCTTAATGCGATTGCGTAACATCATACGGAAGGTATAGCAAGATACAGAGTTAAAATGTGTTAGATAGAACAACGAAATCTTAAAGGTTTGTTTTTGGTAAATGTATTATGTTTTGTAAAAAGTCATAAAACAAAAGTTATTGTTTATGATGTTAGTAATACAGTCCTGCAAGGTTGTTAGTGTTTTACAAATAACTTTGTATAATCATCTAAACATTAAATGATTTAACAAAATTGTTTAAGTTTGCTTTACGATTCTAAAACAAACTTAAACAATTTTATTCGATCTATCCTTATTTTAAGTGGTCTAATAATACGAGTAGATGAAATCGAATTAGTAATTGACTAGGTATCACAACAATAAATGCAAATATTTTACTACATTCCAAATATCACTTTTAAGGGAGATGCTCAAAGGTAGTCCGCAAAATTCAAATGTTCCGTGTTTTTTGCATTTTACGGATCAGCGCCAAATTGTACGTTGATCAAAATGCGATTGATTTGCAGGCTACCTTGCCGCAGCAGCAAAATTATGCCCACCCAACAAAATAGTTTTCAAGAGTTTCGCTTTACCAATCGAGCTATAGCATATTAATTTATATCAATAATATGAAGAAACTCTTAACATACTGTGAGATCAGAGGTTAGTATCATAATACTACAGCAATAAAAAAAAAGTAACTTAGATTTCCCTACATGCGTATTCACTTGTATAGTTATTGGTATTCACTGAATACGTTTGCTCTAATCTAAAAGATTTAGCATAATCTTAAATATTGCCACAGTAAATTAGATAAGAAGAATTTATTCTGGCATAAATTTTCTTTCTTCTTCATACACATTCTCCTCACATTCTACAGAATGTTCTCTCTGCGAGATTTCGATGACGTAGTGTCCCCGCGTCCTGATCCTGCGGTTACAGGGCTTGAACTGACAGATCCAGGAGACCACGTCATCCTTGCCCTGGTAGTTCTTATTGAACCTCCTACCCTCGAATTCGGCTCCAATCTGGCCCTTGGTCGTCGTGAAGAATTCAACGACACCTAAAACTTAATTTCATTAAAAATTAATTAACTGCTACTTTACATTTTATTATAGGTTCAGATAATGTGTGTGCGCTAAATAAGATAAAGCCTGGTTTATAATTTTATTTATTTCTTGTTTTACATAAACATTCATCTATAAAGTAACACCGATTATTTCATAAACTATATCACACAAAAAACATATTAATTATTCCATTACATAAACGATTTTTATAACTTATCTATTAAATAATTTAACCTATTAACTAAAATATGGCTTAACAGATCTGGCTACAATTGTTATTTAGTTTTTTATTTTTTTGTTAAATACTTTTTTCTAAATGTAACAAGTTTAAGACACCTAAATTTTATTTCTTATGAATAAAAAAAAATAAATTACAAAGATAGATCGATAAATAGACAGATATTATCTTTATTTTACAGTACACCACCAGCAAAAGCAATTAATAAGGTGTCCTGGACAGTCTTATAGATAAAAGCGATTTTACAGACAACATAGGGATGGATTTGACAAAGAAGTGGAAAAGTTACGCAGGTATTTCGTAATGTAGATACTATGCAATATACAAACAACGTATATATATGGTATTTCTACTCTTTTACTTTCTCCTGGTTAACATCATAATTGTGATTAAAAATATCATCGATGCATAAATATTTTAAATCCCTGAACCTTACATTGACAGCTTCAACCACCCATCCATTGTAACACATCTCGAAATATTAGCTTATAGTGACGTTCTAGGAGAGAGGTAGTGACGAAATTAAAAAAAAAATGTGATGTATATATATACCTACACCTACGTGAACCTTGTGATACCTACAATTAGGAGAATTGTATAATTATATAAAAAGATGACACTTTAACTGTGATTAAATTGATACTTTTCCATAAAGTTTAGTTTTCGCTCTAATTTACACAATCTTATTAGCAACCGAAAAAAATGTTAAACATTATTTAAGATATTTCTAAAAAAGAATAAAATGGCGTAACGACTGACCCAGAGCCTTGTGTTCAATAGTTTTTTATAGCAAATACATTCACTGAAACAATTGAGGCATGAGACATCAGCTAGTTAGATAGATAGATAGATCATATCTAATTAGCTTACCCGACAGACGTTGTCCTATCTTAGCAATGTAATAATTTTCTGAATTTTTTTACATAAGAATCACTAACAATAACAAACACAACAACAAAAAACTCCTAGCGCAATAGGTCCAGTTGTTCCCTAGTTACAACGTGACCAAAGGAATAGAGATTCATTTATATAAGTACCTACATATTATATAGATAACACAAAACAAAACAACATTTAAGCTTCCAGTACATCTGCATTAAGAGCAATCTTATTATCAGTTACATCTCACGTTGAACCTCCTCATAGGCTTCTAGATCCAGCTCTATACATTCAAGTGAATGTCCCCTTTCAGAAATGGCGATGATAGTCTTTCCCTGGGTCTTGATCCTGCGGTTGCAAATGTGTTTGTTGCGACATATCCACGACACAGTGCCGTCACTGCCCTGGTAGTTCTTGTAGAACTTCTGACCATTAAACACAGCCCCAATCTGACCACGACCAGTTGTATAAAACTCCACCGTTTCTGAAAGAACGTATTCATATAATTTCAATTCCAGTACCACACATCTTAAAATACTGAACTTAAAGAGAAGATACAGATGAATTCTATATTTAAATTACAATAAAAAAATATAATAATACTAACAAAATATATAGTATTTATTAAAATATAAATGTACAAATTCAGTATACATAATAATTTTAAGTACCTATCAATCTCAATTGATTTAGCGATTAAACGCTGATTAAAGTCGTAAACAAACAGTAGATGGAAGTATCCTTCCATGTGTGAAGATGATCATCATTCCATACAATCTTCTTCACAACATCGATTATTTAAACAAACAAGTGACCAGTTAGGACCTTCACGGACACTGGCTATGCCAAATAAAACAAGTCTTCTTATCGACATGTAGAACGTAGTCCTCAATGTTTATGCCAGTATCTAGTGCATAGCAGCTCATTGTCCATGGTCACCGCAGTCGCCGGGCAGCCTCTCTTGGAACACCTCCAAGACACCCTGGGTCCTGACGAGTACTCTTTCCGGAAGCTGTAGCCTTCCACAAGCAAGTTCTTAGAACCCAGTCGGTTCGTCGAGAAACGTGCACCTATAGCATAAACGGATATGTATTTTTCTGTACGTTGCAGTTAATATGTTAAGTCGTTTTCTCAGGTTATGGGTGGAAAGAACATTATATACCTTGGATTCGCAGTAGTCTTCTTTTTCTATTTCAGTGGAACAGTAAAGTGATGGAAGCATCGATTGTTTTTAACATCACTTGTTTTCTCGGATCACGTCAAAATCTCCAACGGTCCACTCAAGTGTCCGAAACGCACGCGCGTCAATCGCCACCCGTGTCCGCGATGACACTTTCACTATCTCTTTAACAACAAAAACGCTTACTACTCAAAAACTTCTACAGCTATATTAGATTAAAAAATACCTACGAAAAGCTAAAAGAACTCAAAATTTAATAACACACAAAAAATAGAGTAACACTGCAAGGCGCGGCGCGTACTTATTATGTACATTGGTGTAATTATTTAAATAGGTATTCCATACAGGATTACAGATAGAAACTACAATATTATTTAAGCACAATATAATAACTCATAAAGGAGCAGTCTATTTAAAAAATAAGATTGTATATACAAACGAAATATTAAAAGTATTAACATGTAGATATCTTTTAGTAGAATTAACGTAGATATAATAAGGCTCTTAGAACTATAATTATTACTTAGAAAATATCACCGAATTACGTATCGCGTTGAATTATCACTGAAAGCGAAGCTTATAACATTACTTTTTCAAAATATACATAATTTTAGAGATCAACAAATTCAGAAACATTCGATTTCTATAACGATCTAGTCTAGTATTAAGTAAACGTCACTATGGACTGATGCGCACCGACACTATATAAATAATTCACAGCTCACTCCAAGGCCTTTTCGTATGGGTGAAATATTAAAAATACCTTATAGGAAAACTAAACTAACTAAATTGTAGGCACTCATTACAATATGATATAAGTACTTAAAAATATAGCTGCGATGTAAACCGAAGTAGTGAATAATTTTAAATGCATAATTTAACGAGGATAAAAAGATTAGCTGCAATATTACAATACTTTTCACGAATATGGAAGGCCTTAGCATCACCAACATTAAGCAACTACTATAGTAGTTCGTCAACAAGCGCCTCTTCAATAACAATGTATAACAGTCCGGTCCCAGCACGCATCAGTTAATATCGACACTATGTCATACGATTTATTGCTCAATATATTTCTTCTTAATTTACTAAGGATCCTTTTTCTCTTCAGGGTTAGGGGGTCGCGTCCACAGGTCGGTTTTCGGAAGTATTCTTGGAAAGTTGAGGGCATGAAGAGCTAAAGCTGCTACGGTTGGAGAAGTGATAGGTGAAGGGAGGATAGCTGAGGCTAGACCTGAGAAGTTTGATAGACCTCGGGGACGAAGTTGAACAAAAGCGCCGTTACCACAGCGCGCGTGTGACGGGGGCGCGTGGTTGTGCTCGTCTGCAGAGGCCACGAGCTTCCCCGACATGAGGCGCACCCGCGCCCGGCACCCCATGTGCTTCGACGAACAGTAGAAGAACCGGCCCCCGACTTGTGAGTACGTGTAGCCGCGAAGCACGAGGATATATTTCCCCTTCTCCGTGGGTATGAACTGGACGTCTGTAACAGGACTACATTTAGAAACTTATTCCGGAATACCTTTGATTATGCCCGAATTCAATTGCGTTAGTTCATCTTAGGAGGCATTTAATTGGTTTTGTAAATACAATATAAATAAATCTATAGATAAAATTAATGACTTTATAAAATATAATATCTGTCTAATACATATTTTTATAGAGTTGGATATAAAATGAAAATAAACGTGTGTGGTTATGTAATCGTAAGAAACTATTTTCCATGAAGTTATGTTGTAATTTGGCAACATAGCGTTCTCTTTTTCTCTCTACTACAATGATTTAGGGACTTGACTTTTATCCTAGATAACCTATTCTAGCAAAATATTTTTAATACGAAACGTAAAGAATTTAATGATTTGCGCTTTTGCAAATTGATGAATGATTTGTTCAAATGCCATTTGTTGTAACAATTGTACCATTGAGATTCCAAGATCCGCATTAATCAATTCATTCACCGATTGCTGTGATTGTGATTGCTGTGTGCTAAAATCACTTCGTTTAAAGCTCGTTTATCCAGAGTTTATTGATGAGTGATCTCATCTACAGTTGGTAGATTATGCACTGTGATGCCCCATTTCTACTACAAATAGTTTCATTTAATATTTTCTGCTGCCAAAAATTGGGTGCGCCTTTGCTGCTCCGAGAACATCTGAAAGAGTAGCCACACCCCTAGAACGCAAAGGACCAGTAAAGGACACAGATGAGTTTTAGTCATCTTCCACCCTAGAGCGGAAGATATTATTTAGTGATTTCCCACAAAGAAAAAAAAACAATCCAGCCTTTTACAAACTGACTAAACGACTGGTCGGCTAGTTGGCCAAAGTCATAACCGGCACATCTCTAGTCAATTGCAAACTCATAATAACTAAAAAAAAAAGGTTCATTGCAAATTAACAAAACATGTGATTTAAAATATTAAATGCTTTCAATATTGATAATTAATAAAATATACCAAGTTGTCAATCCCATAAGATTTACTACAATCTCTTGGTGTTTGCAACTCTCCAATGATAGATATATACCTGCCTAAGTAATTTACCGCCAATTGCACCGAATACAAAAAATAATAATAATGGGCACAGAAATAAAAGAACACCACATATTACGGCAATTTTTTATTAAAATCACAGTAGCGTAAAGTAACAAAACGTAAAATAACATAAAATATACAAATTAATTATATCATTGACAGGAACTATAATGTCTTATATCACAATATATTAAAATATCTGCTACAAATACCCACGCGTAAGGTTACTTATGTCTTTATATACTATAGGTATAGTTATATTATTAATGGAAGCACTTTTCCTCTAGTTCGGGTAAACAATATAACATTAATGTAGCAACGGCCTACTTATTGTACACAAGTAGATACTAAAAATAATACTTAAATTATGGAAGTTGGTTACAATGCTATCTGTACCAAACACAATACCATAATATTATAATTAATTATTTTACTAAGCATCGAATAATTATTTTGTTCAATATTATTTCAAATCCATAATTTTAGTTTAAATTATTTCTCTGATCTGATCGTATTCCTTTTTGATTAAGTAAAAAATGAACAGACTTTGTATACTGTATAGATATTGACTCTTCTACGCATAAGGTCATAGGACAAAAAGTGCATTTTTCAGGAGAGCCATTTTTGCAATTCGTAATAATGTAATGTAATAAGTAATTTGTGAAACACTTTTAACTATCGTTTTTGTATTATGCAATCAATAATCAGTTTGAAATCACAGTATCAGACATTAGACATAATAATAAATTATAATATTTCCTTTTTGATATTAAAATTTAACTTAAAAATATTTAACAACTTTATGCGTAGGAGATATGGATATGGAAGAGGTATTAATCAGTCGATGTTACAGGTATTCTCATGCTCAAAAGAAAACCTTTACAAAGTGCTTGTAAAACCCTATTGATTACGAAATAAACAAATTTATTAAATTAAAACTATTCTTATAGCACACAAGTTTGTTGTTTTGGTCTTAGTAAATAAATCCATAGATTGCTGTTAAGCTTGTAGATTTTTTTTTAAATATTGTCATTAAGTGATGGTTGAACATAACTATCCCTCAATTTATGCATAGATACGCTAATCTTTACAAACTATTCCTATACTATCACTGACAAGAATCGTTGTATTACAGATGAGGCATATTTATGGCATTATAGTGGACTAATCTTAAAGCTAACTTCATTATCATCATCATCAGCCGAAAGACGTCCACACTGTTGGACATAGGCCTCCTCTAAGTGTCGCCACAATGAACGGTCCTGTGCGTCTCGCATACATCGGATTCCCGCATGCCTTACCTGGCCATCGGCCCACCTTGTAGGAAGCCTCTTCCAACGCTACGTCTTCCGGTACGTGGTCGCCATTCCAGAACCTTTCAGCCCCGACGGCCATCTGTTCTGCGAGCATTGCCCTGCCCATTCTGCCATTCGTCAAACGAGCTTTCATCGAGATAGGAAGAAAGCTCGTTTGACGTACATTCCAAATCGATAATAAAAAAAAATGGCCACCCTCGACTTACTACCCTCTCGATTACTCGGGTCATTGCCACTTAAGTTTGGCGATTCTTCGTGCTATGTCGGTAAACTTGGTTCCTCTACGGATATCCTCATTCCTGACTCAATCACGCAAACAAACTCAGAGCATAGCCCTTTCCATTGCAAGTCAAGGTCAATATTGTAAGTCAACTTTGTGAAGTGAGAATAAATGGCAATAATTATTATTATTATTATTGCCCTTTGAGTGACTTTAAGCTTTCTGATGAGGCCCATTGTGAGCGACCACGTTTCGGAAACATATGTCATCACTGGCAACACACACTGGTCATAGACTTTCGTCTGAAGCTAACTTAATTCGTTATTAACTAAAATTAATAATAAAGTTTGCGTAACTCACAACCTTAAATCTCAAATGTAGGATTTTAATGACTATCTAATATTAAAATACTTAACAATGGAACTATTAAAAAAAATATATGAAGAAGGTATATATAATACAAAATCAAGTACCTATGTATTTTGATTATTATTTAATCTAAGTATATTGTACTTAATTTTTAGGAAACTAAAAAAATATTTCTGGTTCTGAATCCATTTTTATAATACAGGTTCACATCTTCTTCACCTTCGTATTTTTGTATAGATAGTAAATACAAATCTAGTAGCATTTCGATAGACTACTACAACAATTACATTAAATTACAACTTATTAGAAAATTCACAAAATGCAAAACGACTAGATATAATGCACTGCCTTGTGAATAATTTATAAAATAAACGAAAACTATATTGCTTCACAAGCTTAAAAGTGACAATTAAAAGTGACAATGTCACTATTTTCCTATACTTTTTGTTCCGCTCTTGGAGAAACTGCCATAACTTAGACAGTCCCTAATTCAATAAAGTTTAATGGTCGGTGGTAACGATAAGAACAATGTGGTATTTATCACAAAAAAAAAATACATTAATAATTATTAAAAAAATACTTGCATAATCCAAGGTGCTATTAGCGATAGCAATTTGTCAAAAGTCCAAAAAAAATAGCATTAAAATGACCACGTGACGTTTTGGCAGCATTATGTCAATCTTTGACGGGGCCCGCTAAGGACTGTGTATGTGGTGTGTGGAATTATTAATTAAAAGAGTTTGACCCTGGGACGCAAAGAATAACTTAAGGAACAAGGGTGGGTTTTAGTAAGTAACAGTCTGATACTCTTTATCGCTCCACTCAAAGCGGGAGAAGTTATTTGGTGATTGCACAACGTCAAAAAAACCGTACCTAAGTTAAATTATACAGCGAGTTGACAAATATCGATCAATGATAAATATTAACTGTTATTCGTACTAAGTACACTATCTACTATTGTCGAGCAATTTTCTTTGGTACGCTATATTAAAATTAAAATTGAGCTTAGTCTAATTATTGCATAGCCACAATATCTTACGTACCTAATACAAAATTACATCTAAAATTTATATAGAGCACTTTAAAGCCGTCCACAATCATATATAAAGTTGAACTGTAGGCTACAATCCAAAGCAGGTGAAGCGGCGTGTCTCCTAGAATCTTGGACGTAAGCTGCATATTTCAAGTATCTTGCATAAGATACGTTACCAAGAGCTTAGATATATTGTCAAGTTACGGTATCCATATTGCATGCAAGTTAACATTTGCACCATGCAAGACACTTGCATCTTGCTATAACTTAGTCCAAGATCTTACTGCTAATCATTTGAACAGTGATGCAACGCAATTTCTAGATCATAGAATGAGTACAACCTGCCGCGAAATGGTCCCCCTTCAAACTCATCTGTAAAAAAAATAAAAAAAAAACAATTTCTACTACTTGAAAATAAAAGTTTTAAGCCACTGAAGGTGAGTAATAAAACAAAAGAAATGTTTTTGATAATCACAATTATTATTATATATTTTACAACATTATTTTCCAAATAATGAAAACGATAACAAATAAAACAATATTACGCCCTAATGTTCAACGCGTTGCGGAAAATAGTAAAATTATTTAACAAGTAGTTTAAAAAATAGGTAAGTATTTTAAAAATCAAGATATTATTGAGCAAGTTGTAATAGTTTGAATAATAATAGGCACAGTAAATTCTTCTTTATAGGGGGTGACTTTTTATCGGACAAAATTCAAATAAATTATGAGACACTTGCACTATGGAGTCAAACCGGAAATAATAAAATACGCAAAGTATATGTTTATAAAAAAAAAAAAATATTTTATTATAATTACATTTTTTTCACCCCCTAAAGGAATGCCAACAAATAAAAAGTCACAAATATCTTTTTTTTTTTCAATTTCAGTGGTGAAACCGATACTTCAGCTTTCAGAACAAGTTTGTTCTCTTCAGTTTCTTCTCCGAAAAACCGAAGAAAAATTTCGCCAACTAAATTGAAGATTTTTTAAAATGTGTATATTCACAAATACAACTACTAAAACTTAGAAAAACTAATGTTTCACGAGGTAAATGAAAAAAAAATGTCTCCCCATTTAAACGTAAGAACTTACAACACTAGTTGAGTATTACAGTAAACGCCTAACGTACCTGACAATACTTTTAAGATTTTATATCAATATTTTCACAGTAACAATAAGTATTTATACGAGTAGTTTATTTATTTGATAAAGTCAGGAAAAAAGTTTCGTTCAATGATCAGTCTTTATTTTCAAGCACAGGTAAATAAATGTTAATTTTATCCCCAAGCTTTTCTAGACTTCTAGGCACTTTAGTTAAGTTGGTTCTCAAATTGGACCGCAAATTCCATCAAACCTGATTGACTTACTATCTTGCTATTCTAATTCTTATTTGACATAATTACGTACTTATTTCTTATCGCAATACGTTAGAAAGTAATTTAATTGTGCTCCACTACATTTTCATTGAAATAAAGCGGTAACTTACGGAATAAGGGTCGTCCCACACGGACGCTTATTAATAAATTAAACCAGACATGAACATAGGCTTCTCTAAGCTTCACGATAATATCAGACCAAATTTTCTGTCTCCTTAGATTAAAACCTTTTAAGAAATCAAAGTGAAATTCATAAAATACTGGAGTTAAGGTAGGTAATCTTTAAACTTAAAATTATTTTTATTTCATTAAGTATCTGAATGATATAATACAAAATAAACACATAAATATTCAAAATAGGTAGATAAGTACTTGTTTACGCATATTAGAACTATTAACATATCAAATAATAGGGCCTAATAAGCATCTAATAAACCTAAACAAGGACGTGTGAAATCATAGACACAATTATAAAACTCGTTTAGATAATATATAGCTCCATTAGATTTGTGGGTCAATGGATTTATAAAACAGGTATATTAACATAGGTAAAATACTTTGTCATGTTTATTATTATTTAATAAACTAATGATCTCGACAGACGATGTCCTGCACGAAAGCTAACATTTGTCAGAAAAAAAAAAACCCCGATTACAGAGCCACCACAATTGTATTTTTCAACCATTCAGGGACCCACTCGAATATACACGCTAAGTTCCACCCAAATCGGGTCAGCCGTTCAGGAAAAGAGTTAGTTACAAATAAACCTTCCACGTGAATCACCTTTTATTTTAGTATGTATAGTCCGTCTAAAAAGTTAAACCACTTGGAAATTTTAATCATTTTAAAAATACATATATTCGATACTTTTTATAGGGTTCTTCTTATATAAACAATGATCAAGATCTCTTAATCAACCTTGATTATTGAACCTATGTTGACTAAATCAGATTTAATTTTGCCCTAATATTAGTCGCTTGAGTTTTTAAACAGACTCTATAGACCACATCAGCTGTTTTCGAATTTATCGTGATCAGACAGCCAGATAGGCGTGGTAGAGGCCTTTGTTTTAAATGTAAGGTAGGAAGGACATATCAGGATCATGGGACGCGAAGATACCGTACGTGTACACGTACCTAAACAAAAACTTAACTTTATAACCAGCTGAATCCATTCATTGTTAAAATGTAGATCAACTAATCAATATATCGACACTTTTAAGGAAGAACATTCTAAGCGACAATATACGTTCTTTTTGCAGGAAAGGGTTTTCAGTCCCGTATCTAAAAATAATGATAATAACTTTATAAAAAATGTGATTTGTTATCCAGACAAGTACTGATCTATTAGAAAAACACCTGGTAACATATTGTTATAAACACATTTTAATTACGCCAGGAAAACCCCTCTTCTACAAAAGGTAAAAAATTGTTGCTTAGGATGTTCTTCCTGAGAAGGCTTTTTTTACGGTGGGCAAAAATCATTCCTGAAAAGGCTCAATATTAGTTAAGGTAAGGACGGCTCGTTATCAAACAATCTATTTTTTTTAAATAAGGCACAAAATACACATGCCTACATATCAAGAAATTGAATTCAGATTTTAGTTGGGTCCCTTATTAAACATGACCTATAAATAAGCAGGTAGGTACCTAATTAGTATAATTAGGTAACACTAACAATCATTATCTTAAAATAAGTAGACTCTGTTTATGTATCTAAGGGAAAGTTACTATCTACATTATTAATTAAGTCTGTACTTTGTATTATTATTAAGCACCAAGAGAAATATTACTAGACTGATTAAACAGAATACTAATTTGGTCCTACGTACCTAACTATATATATATCTAAAAAATAAATGCTAACCAAGTAACAAATAGTAACTAATGTCAACCAAGGCACCTAATTTTTATTTTTTATTTAGTTTATTCAAAATTTGCTTACAATATTCATTACAAAAATTCTGCCAAACTGTGAAACAGTTTGTCGGCATTAGTTATAATTCGTATCCGGAAAAGTACTTATATATTTAATTTATAGTCTACAGTATAATTTATAATTGATTTCATGCCTGTAGTTAA
Source organism: Mythimna lalbum (assembly GCA_949319445.1). NCBI lineage: Eukaryota > Metazoa > Arthropoda > Insecta > Lepidoptera > Noctuidae > Mythimna > Mythimna lalbum. The sequence continues at coordinate 17,410,297 of OX439356.1, read as the reverse complement.
TAATCAAATTTTAAAAAGAGTATATAGGTCAAACCCAAACAGTGGGTTTTATCTATATCCTCTTTAAAAATGTTTTCCTCAATTATTTACTAAAACAAGCCCAACTTTTTTAAGTAGTGTTTTCCCTATACTATTCATGAGCTATAACATATTAGGTATAGGTATATCAACCAGTTCCTAATAATAAATCTCTTATACAATTAACAGCACAATTTACACTTTAAAGAGTTTTATAGCTATAGAAGGCGCCAGATAACCGTGGAATAAAATACATTGACCTTTCCTAATATCTCTGCGTAGGTACTTGAAAAACAAACAATGAATTGCTTTTCATAACTAGATCATGTAAAGGGTCACGATACATGTCGATTCAAGACAGCCGGTTTTGAAAATAAGAATGTCAACAAATGTAGGAGGGTCAATGACCGTTATTCCACGTTTATCTGGCGCCTACCTTAGAGATATAATTATTAGGTATCGCTTTTCAGTATAATTCTCAGAAAAATACTGCATTTTATAATTATGGTAAACTAGGCATACATGCCCCAGACGGTAATGTGCCCCACTTGCAAAATTAAAATTAGGTGCTTATTTGAGCCGATCTGAATAGTTTCGATGTCGTTTATATACCGCAAGTTTAACTTGCGTTGTATAACTCGTGTTGCAAGTTTAACTTGCCTTGTGTAGTTGAGGTAAATTTAAATGTGTGTCTTATTTGACAATTGTGGTACGATACCGACTGGGGCACGTATACCCTGTTGCTATTGCTATAGAGTTGGTCTATTGCTCTATCCTTAATTTCTAATATCTGCTAGAGATCTTTATACCCGATGTATAAAAGGCCAACATAGAAAATAAAACACTGAGTTAAGTCATTTCATTCTTCATCTTCATCAAGTGATTTGAATTTTCAAAAAGCACTTACACCAGTGAATTCTCAAAGTCTGCTACGATCTGCATTGCTTTTTTAAAACTGCATTAGCACATAAAGCCACTGCTAACTGTGGTTGTGGTAGCCATACGCCTTGATGACGGCTCCGCCGAAAGTCGTTATGGTTGCTATGCACTGCAGCCGCCGCTTCTTGCCGCAGACCCAGCGCGTGCGCGCCCCGCGGGACCTCTCCTTGATGAAGTTCTTACCCTCGTAGATAATCATGGGGTTACCTCGCCGGGACATGACGAACCTGCAACCTGCAATCGTGACGGGAATGGAGAGTTGATGTGTTGTAATCTTAGGTTAGCATAACGGTTAGTGAAATTTTCCAGAATCGAGGATCAAAACCAGCACCTAAACTGTTAGTCTGCAGACTAACGAAACACTTGTAATTACGTAGATAATTTCGAATCATTTTTTATACCTTGTTATCTTCAAAAATAGGTACTTACCTGTAGAAGAAGTAGGTATTGTTATATTTTTTTTCTGTATAGAAATCATTCGACAAACTGGCATAACTAAAATGTCGAAACAATTTAACTAATTCCTGATTTCTGATTTAAGCATTTGAAGTTCAGTATCTACTTGAGCCTTCAAACCTGTCAAAATTTGGCATTAATGTACGATTTGAGACGAAAATAGTCAAATCAGAAGTCCGCCCTAAGTCAACTAAAATAAATAAATACAAATTGGCTGATGATTTAATTCAGTAAGTACAAGTTCAAATATCAAATACAACAATTAAGATCAATGAAAACTTTCAGCATGTAATTTTTGTAAACACTTTGTAAGTTAGTTCAGTTTCAATTACGCACTGTTGAAAGAGACCAACCCATTTCAGAACGGGTGCTGCCATCTATTGACAATGGAGCTAAGATATAAGTACAGCTATTTTCATTGTATTGTTTTCATTTTGAGATTCCTTTCTTATTTTCTGACTCATCACTTATTATTTATCTTCATAATTAGGTACTCAAGTTACTCATACACGTATTACCATAAAATCAAACGTTTTGAGAACGAAAAATACCCATGCATACAAATCACTGTAGTAAAGCAGCGCCATAATCTCCCTACGCATCTTCAAAACATCTTTAGAAAGTTGAAACGTCTTGACGCACGAAGGGTTCACGGACAACGCCATCTACACTAGAACCTTGAGAAAACTAAGACACTCAGAAAAGACTCTTCCGTTGAGTTTCCAGCTAATACCACCGCGGCGTGCGAGGGCGCTAGTGTCGGGAATTCCTTAATATTCCAACTATGTCCTATATCGGTATCTGTATTTAATATCAAGATTTCCTATTCATATTGAATGTAACATGCCTGCATGACAGTGTATTTATAATTACTTGGATTACGTGACCGACATGCGGATTGTAGTAAACGAGAAACAAGTTGAAAAAATGCAGTTTTACCGTTAGAGAGATTACCATCATACCTTAATGCTTCACTTAACGACCGTCACAGATGCAGCTCTTTAGTTTCTTTATTGGAATTTGGTGAACCATATCTTTAGCTGACCTGTTTTGTAAGTTCTAAGCTTGAGAAGAAGATTGTTTCTTTTGTAAATTCGATGTTTGGAATTCAAAAACACATTTTACTGTGATGCAACGTGGAAACGCCGGCCGGTATGCTAAACTCAAAATGTTTGTTGAGATTGATAGTCAAGAAATGTATTATACTTTAGTCTTAAAACGGCACTGGAATAAGTTTTTCAAAATTGATTTAGTCGTCATACACAAAACCTTAAATTAAGACCATTTTTCTTCCCCTCACTAAACTTAATCAAATCTCTTTGAACTTGAAAGACAAGCAAGAGCATATTGTTCAAACCAACCAATTTAGCTTTGAATCCAAAGACAAAAACCTACTACAACGGCCAAGTACCTAGCTCAGCCATGCAATTATGAGAAACAATGTAGGCAAGCACTATTAGATGATACCCAGGCAGAACAATAAGTAACGGGGCGGCTACCTGACTTTAATGGCACACGACCATTCTCACGGAACGATACACGCGTCTTCGCTGTTTCCATGATAAATTATTTATTGCTTTCTTCTGTCTGTACTATATCAGCATAATAGAAGACATGATTATGTGATCCCGTTACATCGGAACCAGGAAAGCGGCCATTTCTGTATACAAAATAATACAGATCATTAGCTTCATAGAAATCTGTAATTACAAGTTTATTGAATTGTGACCAAACGCCAAATCATGCGGTAGTTAATGGTTCTGTTATTGAAAGAAAATTATACTTTTCTATAGCTTTCGTAACTAAGGAAATGTCTGAGGCAATTGCGTACCAGTTTGTTTATGTTTAAATCGATGTTGTACAGGCTACGGTAACGACCGGTACATTACGGTTTCACAGCGATAATTATGTAGATACGGATTCTAGATAAACCTAGAGTTTATCTAGAATCCGTATCTACAAAATTCCACGCGAACCACACTTCAACATCCCTTGTTCTATTACAGTAAATACAAAAAGACTATCAAAACAGACAAAAAGACTATCAAAGTAGATAGAATGAACCATCAATTAACGTTGGGGCAACATCAGTCATTGTGCACGAGAGCCATTAAATAAAGACGAAGAAAGCGAACTTTGATGGGATAGAATACAATGGAAAAGGCCGGATATTGATTATCAGAAGCCTATCTCCGCAGCAGCGCTTGCAGATAAAGAAAAAATATTGTTCCGAGTTGTTTTCCAAATAAAAGGTCGTTAGCATTTGTAAACCTAACGCTACTTCATTGACGTCAACGCAATTAGTCTTTCTGCATATTAACTAGCCAGCACAGCAACCTACAATTAAGGCTAGTGTCAAAAAACACGAGGCAAAAAATAAACTATATAACATAGTCAACTCACATCCGTCTTAACTCCAAAGTACCTACACGTATGTTAGTAAAACAGAATAATTAGAGGCCACGCCATCTTCAAAATAGAGCTCGACAGTCGAGTCTTTTCGAAAATTATACGTAGATATGTAAATCACTGCCATCAAAAGTTTCGTAGTTGGCCGAAATACATTTTTATAAAGCAATATTTTTCATTGAATCTTTTCACGTTTCAGGGCAAAGTGGCACATTTAAAAAATGCTGAAAAGTAAAACAATCTAATAAGTGTTGTAAAAGTGTTGAAATTGTACGCGATATACTTTTTCTTTAGCATTCATTCGTCAATTCTGAACAAAGATCCTTTTTAAGATCGCTACCATTTGTATTTATGATGTATGGTATTATTAAATACAGTCGGTTGGCATGGTGCCCCCACGCTCCCTAATGTGAACAAAAATATTAGGGCGGAGGCATGCCTAGCAACCACCGCCACCCGAATAACAGTAGCTAACTGTAGGTGTATCTACATCCGTATAATATCGATAGGAGCATCTGCTTCCCCCCTAAGCCTAGGAGAAATAACGATTTTATCAGTGACATTCAACATATAGATTCATGTAAATCAGCTATTAAATATTTTATTATCATCATTCTAAACAGTCTTAAATTTATTAGTGCAGTAATAAGCAATAACTTATTCACATTTCTTGAGAACTCGCTTGCGGCCGCCCACGCTTTCCCCGTTCTTTTATGTTGAAAATAATGCATGAAAAACATTTGAATTTCGTCTCTTCTAAAAAATAATTATTTATTTAGGTATCCACTTTTATACTTCTATGGTAAACGGAACCTCTTCGTAGGGACATCTACTAAAATCGGATTGATTAAATAGGATTGAAAGGTTCAAAAAATCAACACGCAAATTCATAAATTTGGAAAAAATCTCAATAATTTTTTAGTAGGTAGTAACGAAAATCATTATGGTCATTGCTACACTAACTCAGATACACGCGCGTGCGTTCAAGGAAAACCCAAAATTCCGCCGAACGATGACTTTAGATACATAGTACCTTAGTAGGTAAACAACTTTTAGTACATTAAACTCGAATCAGCGCGCTAAAAATGTGTTTGTGGAGGTGGATAGGCGGTAACACTCCCTACATAGAGATCAAAATCCAACTCTTCTTTGGTAGCAAGTCATCAGTGTTGCCGTTGAGAAAAAAATGTAATCAAGTTAACATTTCAATTGAACTAAACAAGTGGTCGGCTGTCCAGTTTGTTCACCGTAACGGTACGGAGAATGCCTGTGGTACTTCTTCAGGTGTTTACTAGTTGGACGGGCAATAGGGTCATGACGAAATCGTTCTGAGGCACTCCACAACTAAGTACTTCGAGAAGCTACGCTATTAAGCTACACAACTGTACTTATAATTGAATGCTGTCTGTCCTTATCACAATAATATTCTTCTAGTACATTACGGAGCGCTTTCTAAAAATTCTTTCCCAGTGAATAGCGATTATCTTGATGTTTGAATACAATCTGAGAATGTAAGAAAAACATAAAATGCATCAGCTGCTACTTATTTAGTTTTGTTTTACTGTGTGAGAGAAAAGTTTTAACATAGGTACTACAATACTTGATACCAATAAAGTAAATATCTAAGTAAATCCTTCATTCTTCTAAGTTGAAGAAATAAAAAAAGTTGAAGAGTTCCCACCCACTGATAAAACATTCGTCTAGTTAATTAGATTGCCTTTACACAGTAAAACTGCGTTAACAATTAACCGGCGGACCACGTGGAACACCTCTATTGACTTCTCGCTTCGTTCAAGCAAGTAATCACTTGCTCTAATACAAACTGTAAACAGTTCCTTCATGATTGTTTGCGTCTTGAAGCTCTGCCGAGAGGAGGAGGAAAACTGCGACACATACCTCATTCAATAACAAACTGTTAGCTAGACAAATATTTAACTTCCGTTATCTAAGCACACCATTTTCTTATTATGTTGTGCGCTGTGCCATTCCATTTATTTGACTGTTGACTGATTGCTACAATTTTTCTTTTATATTAAATCATTAATATCAAAAAAAAAAATAACCGTTTGCAATATGCTAATATTTTAAAATTGTTATGTACCCCTCTGTGTGAACAATACACTACCTTAAAATTCTCTATCTAAATGTATTCTGTTGAATTCTTACAATACGAAAGCAAGGGACTGGTTTAAGGACTAGTATAAAAAATAACGCTTTAGAATTCGTTAGGCACGTGAAACTAACGAAAGATATCTTTACATTCAAATAAAAGTGTTTGAAGCGGGTTCGTCTACCTGCACCTGGCGCTAGAACATTGAAAGAAATCAAAGTATCCCATAAAAACATGTTTTAAATAGAAAAAGCATCAAAAGGCAGGACGTCTAGACGTTCTTTTTTTTAGTTCCCAGAACGGGCAGGTAGAGATCTGTACAAAGACGTACGGATCGATGCGCCGAGATAGTATTATTACGGACTAGAAATGCTGCTCGGATTTTAACTTTTTATTTGTAAACTTACTTGAGTTAGGGCAGATGGTACGATACATTATTATTCACTCAAGCATAGTTGCAAAGTTCCATAGAGCTTAGAGCTGTTCAAGCTTTATAGTGTGAGGTGTTGTAAGCAGATTTTGATAAGTATATGGTTTTATTTCGTATTTACAAGAAGTCTGTACCTACGTTGTAACTAAAGTGATTTCTATCGAAATATAAACTCTCCTGGGACTAATTTTTAAAGCGTTACATATTTTTATAAATCAAAATTAACATTTTTAACGACATTATTTACTGATACTTTGTGGCTGACTAAAGATACTTATCAACCATTTTATCAGCGAAGTGGGTCATCGTTCTGACCTTAGGCGACGAGGCGAGAGAAGCAACAATTAGCTTCCTAAATAAATAAATTAATACCTTAAATCATCATCTTCTATTTTTAACAACAACTTATTTACTATAAACATTAGTACAAGAGACAGTATAATTTTACCTAACTATCAACGAAATAAAACAATATTGATGTCAAATTCACAGAATGTGCTCGTCTTATTCCTCCTCAATGTAAGGTAAAGCAAAGATTTAGTATTATGAACATATTGATGACGGGTTCCCGCTTACATTTTATCACAATTTCGAGACATCATATGTTCATAAAATGTCTGTCTCGATTGGTTGAAGTACGGCGAATTGATATTTAAAGGGCTATGGAAAATATGCTTTGAGGCATTTCCCTCTCTGCCTCGTAAATAACACAACAGGTACCACATGCTAGCTCACTGCTGCTCATGGTAAGTAAACCATTTTCGGTGTATGCTGGTTGTCTAACGAGTATATTTATATACGAAACAGTTCGTGGTTTTTCTACTTGAGCAGCCTACCACAGGAACGTAGAAGTGTCTTGCATTTTATGAGTTTGATTTAACCATATATTTTCCACGCTGTACAACAGCCGCTCTCATTTTGATGTTATCCAGGCTCGTGTACCTTACAATCACAAATTAGTCGTTAACTACAGTTCAACGAAGAAGACACAAATGGTGAAATAAAAGTCAACTTAGTTCAACAAAATATGTTTATTCTTCTACTACACATTATGACTCATAGTGCGGAAAACTTTGTGTGAAAATAAAATTGTTTTGATTGGAAGGAGCGCTATAAAAACTTTGATTGTCGATATCTGGTGAATCACCTGCTGGTAGAGACTGAAGTATGATTGTTTTTTGGTGCTATCTATACATTTTTTGTATGGAAAATAAGCTTACATTATATCTATAGTAATGATGTGTGTCATTGTTCAGGCAGTCGGTCGTGTTGGTAATGTGTCGTATTCAGGCAGTTCGTGTTTTTTTTTTTAATTGATATAAACTAGTGCTTGAGTGTAATCCCAGTTTTTTTTTTTATGTTTATCGAAACATCACTTCTACTAGAAGCCTAGACAAAATTATGAATATTTTCATCACTTTATTTTCCTTTATACACGAAACAGAAAGAATGTCAATTATTAGATTCATATTATTCAATTGGTGATACCTATGATTCTTTTAGTATTTAATTAATCAAGCAAAACTGAGTAGGTATAAACCTAATATCAAAATATAAAAACAGAACCGAGGAATGCTATAACAAACGTCATGCCTTTATCAGTTAAACCGAGATCCGGTTTAATAACTTCAACCTAAGGTTATAAAATTATGTTTAAATATTACAAAACACATCTGTATAGTAAAATGCTAGTCATGGGTTACGTAATGGATAGAAAAACAGGTCCGAGGCCCTTGCGTAGTACTATAAAAAATGTTCAGAAATAATTTCATTGATAGCGAGGCATGCGCAGTGCGTAGGTACTACAGTCGGTTGTACGACTGTACGAGTGGACTAAAAATAGAACGTTGAACTAAGGGCGCGTAGGGACTGAGCTGTGACCTCTCGCGTATCTTACGATTCCAAATATTTTATAATACGAATGATGAGCTCCTGCTCACAGCTTGCCTTTTAAATCACTACTCTGATTTATTACTAAATTAAACTTATGCTAATTTGAACTTGTATTTGTGGCATTGTAATTGATGTGTAATATTAAACGAAACTTCAAACACTAGCAAGGTACGAGTATGTAGAGCAATAAAAGTCTATACTTAACTAAATACATATTAATGACTTAAACATTTACACAATTGAATTGTTTGTAACCTTTACAGTGAGTAGGTACATGGGCGGCATCACAGAATGTACGACGGTAGTCAGTGCTAGTCCCGAGCGCGGGTACTGACATTACGTCACGTAGACATATTGGGGCTACGTTTGCGACCACGTGGCGCTCCCTCCTCTTAACCTACACGTGTACATTTTTTATATAAATACCTACGTATTACAAAAACGTGATAGTGTGTCAATATGTGAGATTTGACTAAGAATTCAAATTAAATAATTTATCGACTTACTAAACAACATATAGTTCGTCCACATTTGAAATGTGGACGAACAACGAAGGGATACATTAAAAACACGTGTTAACTACATTTGAACATTTCCTTCCTATTACAAATTGATAATTAAGTTACTGAAGTGTCAATTAAAAATACGTTTTATGCAAACGATAACAACTAAACACAAGGAATTCCTACAATGCGGAAACTTGTACTAATAAACTAACACAGGTAGCTACTATTAACTTGAACTGTGTTATGTGTACCTAAATTTTTGATTTGGAAACAACAAAAACTTGTTTTTTATATGGCAGGCCTACGATATTTCCATTAAAAACGAGCTACTCTTGAAACGTACTACGTGGAGAACTAAAAAGTAAAAACCACTTCGTTAAGCTATGTGCGTGTCTCATTACTGGTGTTTTTCCTAGCAACATGTTTCTACCTTAAACACAATTATAAATACTTATACAGTGAAATAATTGTACTATAAAAAATACAAATAAACTTTTTCTTTTCTAATAATATTAAAAAAAAAACAATGAAGCATTTACTTCAAGATGAAAAGATTTTCAAGAAACGATTCAATTGACTGACATTATTAGCAAAAAGAAGAAGCGTATTTATAATGAGGATCTGAGTCGTCGCAGGAGACAATCGCACAGGTGTCGGTCGTGCACGGTGACGTAGCAGGAAGGCGCGTGCAGCACGGACACGCTGCGGTTACGCCACGCCGGAACGCGCGCGTGCACGCACCACGACGACGACTCCCACGCTAGAAGACAACCAACAACCCTCTCAACACTCACACCAACCATCAGCAAGCCAGACCAAATGTACAAGGAAAAACAAAAACAATTCCATTCCAAAACTTATAATTTTACATAACACAGTCACAAACTCAAACATTTCCTTTGAAAATCTACAAAAGTAAACATTAATAATTCATACGCACATATAAAATGAACATGGCCGTTTTCTATTCTAAAAATACTGAAACACAAAGAAACAACATTTTCTTCAAAAGATTCTTTATAGCGACTATTAAGCATAACGGAAACATTAGCGGAAGCGGGGATGTAAAAACGACCTTATTACTACAATGGGATGTTATAATTTGACGGGTATGGTGAGCTAGGGCTGGGAGAGGAGCGGGAAGGGGCACTCGGAGTAAGATTCTGGGGCATTATCGATTGGGGCACCATCACCAGGATGCGAGTGGCGCGCATGTCTGGCGCGCGCCGCGTGGTGGCACCGCGTGGGGCGCGCTCGGGACCTAGCCGCAACCGCGCTAACAACCTACATTCGTCGCTCAGCGCACGCACACACGCACCAGCCGGCTCTGCTCGCTACTCTACCAAGCAAGGGGATCATGTTCGGCTGCGTGCGTCAGGCTGCGAAACGCAGCAAATCAAATCTACATAGGCAATAATTTAAGTTCGCCTGCGACCCCAGCCCCGGTCGTGTGCTGCTACCCTACTTACCGCGCCACAAACGCACCCATGCCATGACTGCTTAGCATTAATGTAAATAACTAACATACCTACATTCAAAAACCCGCTCACGTAACCAGATAAACCTAAAACTCGTAAGGCGGACGACTGCAGTCCGGAAAGGTCGCAGCACCGTTAGATGCTCATTATAATGTTTCATTAATTGAGAATGAGCTGCTTCGTTCCCACAACACAACTAATAAGCGTAAACATCAGTCGATAGTAGAGAGCGGCAATCTATAAATAAATCATAGTGGCATTATGTATCAAAACACGCTACGTCACGAGTTACTACGCAGCGTGTTTACTCACGCACCCGGCGCCCCCGCAGCGCCGGGGGGGCGCGCGAGGGCTGGGCAGGGGGTACTACGTCAAATTAGGGCATACAGGGCGTAACTAGGCTATAGCGCGGGAGATGGAGGGCACGCCCATGCGATTCCCCGAGCCCTGCGGAACTTTCTTCTTTCATAACTTTGTAGGTATTGATCCGTCACAACTGCGCAATTCATGTCCTCTCGTATACATTCGATATTGCATCGATAGTAACGGCCCGCGCGTATTATATTAGGCTTACTACTTGTTATGAGACTTTATTTCTGATGATAATAAGTAGAAAAAAATTACAATTACGCTTATTTAGTTTTGATTGCTTAATATATTAATCAAAAATTTTAAATTGATGGTGCTGTGGTTGAATCTTTAAAACATTTTTGAATTGAATATATTATGAGCTTCCCTTAATCTACATATTATTTCTGAATCTATATAAAATCTACAATTAATCTAAAAGAAGTGCAAAATATAAGATAAAATATGTACTATTAAAGCAGCACCTGAACCCCGCTGATGACCGGTGCTTAATTACCCATCTTAATCTAAGTCCCACCTGAAAAAGTACATAAAACATTTTCTCAATTTCCGAGCATTGTATACAAACAAAACGCGCCATGTTTCTTGCGTAATACGCAGTGGTAGGGCCTTCCTCCGTCAGCCGCCCACGCCACCCCCGCTCACGTTCCATTGCGTGGGCCTAAGGGAAACACTGTTCATTCATTCATACCCTTTAATGAAACTTTTTAGTCTATTACAGAGTATTGGGTCGTTACTTAAAATTATTTATACTTTGTTAAATAATATTCTCAAAACACAAACTAATAGGCATTCAAGCATGAGCTCCGCTCCATATGCTCGACTCTATGCGTCGCTGAAATTGTTTCACTCGAAGGCTTAGCTACTCTAATATATTTTTAAGTAACTCAATGTTTTGTTTTTGTTTCGGTCCTAAAAAGAACAACAGGAATGAAGTATAATTTATTATAAGCATAGAATAATAGCCTTTGACATTTTGAATGAAATATTAGAATTAAAGGTCATAATGGATTATTCCAGAAATAAACTTCAAATTTAGCTGGTGAAACCATTCGAAAACACAATATTTTATCCAAGAAAATTTCATAGTAGGTATTCAAATTACCAATATCGTAAAAATTTCATGAGCTTCTATGCCGAATGTAAATAAATGATATCGTAATTCATGCTTGACAAGCTGTGAATCGAATTATTAAGTTAAACAATGAGTCACCGGTTTATCTGCTACACGCTACGCGGCCACGTGGAACCATGTGCCCAAATAATCTATCTATGTAAATGGTTAAATGTGTTGTTAAGAACCGAGAACGACCACGGATGAAATTTTATTTGAACTATTTCTTGAAATCTCACGAAGGTTCTTATGAAGATAAAAATTTGAAAATTGCACGAAAAACTGTAAAAAAATACTATTTGTTTTTTTTTTATTATCAGACTGTTCCTACCTGTCTAAATGAGGAAAAGCTGTCAATCTATAGGTATTATAAACTACGTTTTCAACACACTTGCTCCGAAATTTGTTAAGACCGCCTCAGCGGTAATCACCAACATTACACGCATAGATCATAATGCACTATTATTTATTCGTAGCTTTAACACTTTAGTTTTTTGCGATATGTGACAGAATGACGTCTGTCGAGTCATGTAGTATAAAACTAATTACGTCATTTCGTATAAAGAGCACAAACAGTAATATTGCACAAAAACTACCGATCCTAAAGTATCGTGTTTTACGTCGATCATATAGAGAGGTGCTCAGTCACAGTAAAATTGCATTCAAACAAGAAAATACAAGCCTGGCCTCAACAGAACAACCAACATTGTTAGACAAGTTAACACTGCAAAAAATACCTAACTGCGGGCATATAGACTGCGCAATAAGTACGTTTACATAAATAGTCTAAAAAGATTGAAGAAAGGCTGCTAATGTTCAAAGCCATTAAAACAACCAAACAAATAAAAATGTTCTTCACAGTAATAAAACATATTATTTTATAATATCGTTTGGTATTTACGTAAATCTACTTCTTGCATTCACTACAACAAACTTAGCTTACTGTCAGTATATTACAATCCAAAATAAACATTTTTTTTTAGTCGAATATGATCCAGTCTTCGTTTATGTTAATAAAAAACTTAGACAACTAAGTACTCATCGCGTAACAAATTATATTTTTAAATGTCCTTTTTCATCTCATTCATTTTTAATGACTCTAAAATAATTTTTATGGGTGAATCAACTTTTTTTTGTAATGGCGGTCTAGTGTTATACATATCATACAATTTGGTAATTTAGGTAGAGAGATTGAGATCTTTCCCTGTACTTATAAGTTGATTTCATCAAATAAAATTATATCAATTATTTTGTTAAATCAATTTAGTATCTTTTTCATTATTTAGAAATATATAATTATATCAATGTGTGCATTTATATAGAGTATTTAACAAAATAAACGACTATAGATATTACTTACTCTCTTTTCGTTTCAAATCAAGGATTATTTAGAAACTGAGAAATCATCGAAAAAGCTTCAAAGGGTAATCGTTTACTTCTTGTTCTAGTATTATTGGGGAATCTTGGTGGCGATTTTAAAGTCTGATTCAGTATTTTTTTTAATTTAATATTTTTGACATTATATTTTATTTCTGAATCAAATTCTGCACAAGTCGATACTATGCTCTTTGCTTTCTTTTACATTGATTATATTTTATAGGATATTTCTTTAATTTGATGGTACTATTACCTGAAATAAATGCTAAATGTGCTGATAAGTTAAGCAAAAAATAAAGCAGTCACTATGAGACACAAACAGCTGAAAGTACTCTGTTGTATAAAAGTAAATAAATTAAATAGGCTTTTAATCATATTAAAAAAAAAATAGGGAATATGCATGAAAAAATTTTTTGTCATCTAACCAGTTTATCAATAAACATCCAAATATAGAATATTGACAGTAAAAACAATATCAAAATTGGTTGAACAGCAAGCGAAATAAAAATTAAATTAAATAAATATGTCTCCGTCGGCCTCGTCAAAACGCCATGTCTATGGCGACCGTGCGGCCGAGATGAACTTTGATATCAAAGTCCACGTTGAACTTGTCTTTTTTATTACCAGCTTTAAAGCTTTGTAACTTTGTTGTTGATTAAATTATTTAAAAATTATATTTTATATTCGTTTATTAGAGCTAAAAATGATTGAATTTAATCAAAATCATTTATTGTAAACTCAACTCACTCAGACTCTACTGAGCTACCCTAATCATCTCTTGGATTACCCGGTAAGTAACGGACTAAGTGATTCATTAAACATTTAAAAAAAATACTAAGTACCTACTAGTATTAAAAAAGAGGTATAAACAATATTATATTAACGTACATACGAATATAAAGTAGATCTTATTTCAATTGCATTGTGCTGCATTTTAAAATAAAATTACTTACGTAGAGACACGAACGAAATTTGCGAATTAATTTAATAGCAACGCTCACGCGAGCTTTACGCTCAACTGTTCTTGTTAATTTATTCATTAACAACTTGTATTCTTTCAAGAAGACATTTACTTATGAAGCAATTTGTCAAAATTCAACTTAGTTACGAAAAACCTGTTTTTACGAAATTTTAAACTTATGGACTTAAAATTTGATAAGTCATACCTTCGCACTAATTTATTTAAAGAAAAAAAATGATATATTATCATGATCAAATAAATGCTTGAGGGACCTTTACTTACTCTTGATTACAAATTAGAACCACTAGGACAACCAAAAACAAAAACCGTTGATTCACCTTTTACAACAACGCATTAAAAAAAACAATCGCTATGTTATCAAAAATTCCAACATTTAACATGTGTGATATAAGTATAAAAAAACAAATTAAAAAAAAAATCGCTCGTGTATCTAAACTTTAGGAACTTTAATTTACATTTTTTTAACTATACAAAAATCTCATACCTACTCCAATAGTAAAATAAAAAGAAAAATACAAAATAAAAGGTTAAAAAAAGTGATTTGACAAAATAAATAAAAATTAAAACTGATTATGTAAAAAAAAATATTTAAAAAAATCTTAATGAAATCATATCGCGTGTGTGCGCTACCTATACCTGTGGTAGACGTCCTTCTTCCTGACGTACTTGCCGTCGGGCGTGAAATAATAGCTGGGCGGCGCGTGGATGTGGCGCCCGCGCACGAGGAACAGCACGTCGCCGCCGGCGGCGCGCGCGGGCGCCGTGATGACGTCGGCGCGGCAGCCCGCCATGTCGCGCGACGAGCAGTACCACTGCTTGCGGCCGTGCGCCTGCAGGTTCTTCAGGTAGAACGTGTAGCCGTCGTGCAGCAGCAGCGACTTGCCCGTCCGCGAAGGCACGTACACTGCTGGCACTGCGTCAAAACCCAACATGTCACCACCGACACCCGGCTGACGGCGTGCACCACACCGCCAGTCGATTGTACCGATGAACTTCCGACTGAACACAGCGCGACCAGCGTCGCGTGAACGTTCGAAGGCTCACACAAATACATGGTGGTTCTACTTGCTCATCACACTTTCTTCGACTAAACTCAAGTGTACTCTACTCTGTCAACCAAACTACTACATTTCCTGCCACCACTTACTGAATAATAGTCCAACTATGTATAAGAATTTAATCAATATTTACACAAAATCGTTGCTTACAAAGAGTAAAGCAGTAGAAAATAGAAAAGTAATCATTTTACATCAGTTACTAACAGGGAAAAATACCTCAAAACATATCTCAGTATCCATATGGTTAATTATCTTCTGTCATTTCATATACCTAATGCTACGATTACATTCATATTACAAATTTGATACATTGAAAAATATGAAATGAGATTATTTAGATAAATTAGTTCATTCCTTTTAGGAGTTATTTAAAATTGCTTTTAGCTACATGTACATTATATATTGACCGAAAGACGAAGATCACATACACAAGATACACTATTACATTTATACAACTATACATTTCGCAGACTGCCTCTACATCTGAATAACTTTTAACAGCTCTATTATTTTGCGGTTCAACATAATATGATTTAAACCTTACTGTAAATAATTCAAATGTCTATTATTCTATCTTAACGCAGTAGATATTATTGCTTGGAGCAGGCAACCTCGAGGCGCGGAGGCGATGGCACTGGCGCTGCTCGGCTACTAACGCCTTACACTCTACATAGTCCTAAGACTGCCTCTTATACAGCAACTAATTAACAATACATAATATTTAACGTGACGAGAATCAACATGGCATTTAGGAACATACTCTTTAGGTTTACGACCTAAAATTAAGGACTACGTAGTAATTTCACTTTATTCAAAAAATGTATTACTCAAAATATGTTAGGCTTATTCATTGTACACCTAGGTTCTTCAGAGAAAGAATTGTTCTGACTACAAAAGCGCGTTTTAATTTCTTTAATTAAAAAATAAGATAGTATATATATATAGAACTAACTTTCTTTCTTTATTTTTTCTATTTATGATAGTATTTTTAAACTACGATATTTTAGTAAATCACTATATGCTGTCATTTTAAGCTTTTTAGAATCATCATATTTTTCTGTTTAACAACGAAAAATAAAATAAAACATCTGTTTTATTCTATTTGCCGAGTTAGTAGTAACATTTAATGCAAAAACTAACGACAAATATTCAGAACGGAAATCATAATAATATATAGAAATAAAACTGCTTATGAAATTCGCCACAAGGGTTCGTCACAAGAACAGGCGCCAAAGACGCGCGCCAAGTTCGATGCGTTTCGGGCGCTCTGAATAAAATGGTATTAATTTTTAAGCAACAAGCGCTTTCTCATCCGTAGAGCGAACTTCATATTTATATTTATAGGCAGTTCGTACTGGGTACCTACTAATTTTGAGAGCTTGTTTTAAGTTATAACTATAGTTCAGAGGACCTCACTATGACATGTTACAACTATTATAGCTTCAGTTTGAGAGACATACGGAACATACATGACGCTTTCGAGTAAACCCCTTTTCACGACGGAAACATGATAGCATTTTAATTTTCACGTCATAGTGTAGTCCCAGATATTTGTATGATTGTGTTCTACACAACGCTCTGGTTGCTACTGAAGCCGAGACGTTCGCCATACAGCCTGAAGATCCTGCGCAGGTGCGCCGCCACGTCGTGCATGCGCGGCCGAGGCGACGCCCGCGCCGGGCGCTGTCAGCGCGCGTGGTTGTGCACGCCCGACACGGCGATCACCTCGTTGTTGTAGGTCCGCAGCGTCGCCGGGCACTGGAACTTGTTCCTGGCCGCACAGTACCACAGCACCCGCGGCTGGTTCCTGTACGCGTTATGCGGGCGGTACACGTAACCGTTCAACGACAGTTTCGGATAACCAGTGTGCGTGTGTATGACTTTCACTGGAATATGGTAATATTGTTAGTTAACTCAACAGTCGCACTAACTAAAGTACATATTTTCAAGAATCAGAAACAATTACCTTCGGCTCAGCTTACACCAAAACTTTGTCTCAAATAAAACGAGATATTTAACTTTAAAAATGTTCTTTAAATTCAACACTAAAACAAAATATATTAATAATAAACTTTTCAGTTACTCCGGTGGGTGTTGTAAGTACTTATTTTTCTATAAAAACATAATTTATATCTTAAAGCTTAATATGTTACACAATTACTTACTTATAATAAAATTGATCGCAACATTGATACAAATATGAGGTAAAAAGTGTTCATCAGAGAGTTCATTTTTTAAATTGTTCATTCAAACGTAAAAATATTGAATAACGAGGTAGATACATCAAATGGTGTAGTTATTGTTCGTGCAGAAATGCCTGAGCTCGGTGAATACAAGCCTCTTGCCGAGTGTGTGCAGGCGCGCTGTGCAGCCGCGCGCGCACAGCCAGCGGCGCCGCCCGCGGTAGCAGCCGTCCAGCTTGTACCAGAACCCACCCATCTTCAGCAACTCTGCATCACTGACCTCCGACATGGACCTCGACGGCAAAACTGCCCAAGAATTTGTTCACAAGTTACAACGTCAAACATTCGATTCGATTTTACAAAGTATATTCAAGTAGCATTCAAATAACATGACTTGGCAATCATATTTCAATGTATGTAAAGAATCCCAAATGCACGCGTTGGCTCTGATTCAAATGGGGGCTCCCATTTATCCACTGCTATAGCGCTGATAGCAAAATCGATTTTTTTACCTTGAATAGATGCGAAGGATTTTTTCGAGAGAAGAAATAAAAACAACGGAATGATCAGTTTCAATTTCACCATGATTAACTTAGATAATAAATAAATGTATAAACAGTACAATAATACTCATAATTCAACAAAAAAGAATAACAACTATAACTAAAAAGTCTAACATACTTTGGCATAGGAAATAAGATCTTTGAACTAGGTACTGAGTATTAATAACGTCCAGTCGAGTTTTTAAATAATAATAAATTCTTACCTAATTATGTCTCGTAAATACAATATACGTACGTTACTACGGAAAACCTGTTACAGTGCCCTACGATTCCCACCCTACTGTACATATCTACAATAATATATGGTCGTATAAGTTTCTAATATAAAAACTATGCTCGTATTATTTTATTCATAAGCTGGTACATTATGTCTACACAGTCTACCTCTACGGCTAAATACAGTACAAATCATAAATATTGGAGTATTTCGTAACATCGGCTATCAGTCGTTCCGCGCGCTACACCGCGGTCAATAAATAGAATTTTTATAAAAAAGCATCAACAAGACGGCTACGCT
Source organism: Mythimna lalbum (assembly GCA_949319445.1). Classification (NCBI taxonomy): domain Eukaryota; kingdom Metazoa; phylum Arthropoda; class Insecta; order Lepidoptera; family Noctuidae; genus Mythimna; species Mythimna lalbum. The sequence goes on along the minus strand of OX439356.1, from coordinate 17,391,895 downwards.
ATCATTAAAGCTATACAGTTTGTATACATAATTTCTAAACATTTTGGTAAGAGAATATTGCACATTCACGTTATACATTGTTTTTTTTTATAAACTATCGTGTTGTTTCCTAATAAATAGCCACTAAGGCATAACAAGGCGACGTTAAAGCGTCTACAGTCACCTGTTTATTGATTCCAATAATTCCCAAATAGGTAAGTATAAATACGCTCAAAAATCTATATCAACGTTTAGTTTGATATCACACAAACCCGAAGGGTTCCTCGTACTATCTATGTTTAATGGAAGAGATTGATGAAAGTCAAGAGACATCTCGACGGATCTGTTACGACGCGAGGAATCTATTCGAGATCCATTCAGAGCTAATTGTTGCGAGAGCGAGAACGACCCGCTCTAATTTAACCGAACTCATTCATCCGGCGACGTACAATAATATTACCGAACTAAGCCTAGAACATTAATAGTATACATAGATAAAGGAATTACATTGACCTTTGGCATAACTACGTACAAATAATAAGGCTTCCGAAATTACAAAGAAACAAAATTAAGCTTCAATTCCATATTTGGGTACTCGTAGCGTGTGAGCCAATTTTATTCCTTCATAACACAAGAACACTAAATAACAAACGGTGGTCACTAGTGTGACGCTGGTGGGGTGCGACGCTCCGGGCGCGCGTCAGTGCCTGCCGTCCAGCAGGCCGCGCACGAGGAGGTCGCGCCAGGCCTACAGCAGCAGCGCGGCGTGCGGCGCCGGCGGCACCAGGGGCGCCGGCGCCGCCACCACCGCGCGCGGTGCTGGACTAACTACTATCTTGTACTTGCCCATTGGGTCCACTTGGAAACGCCTCGACTCATGCTTGGCGGGATTATACGTCGCCGGATGATTGTGTGAGCCCCGAAAGTAAACTAGACGTCCGTCTCTCAGACATAAGGCAACTTGACAGCGCTCTGCCTTCTGGTAGGACCTCGCACACCTCCAGGTGACGCGGCGCGGGTGCGAGCCGCCGTCCTCGTAGAATATGTGTCCGTCGGCCACTAAGTGCAGCCCGCCGCGAGCTGATCGGATGTAGAACCATCCTGAAACGACGGCACGGTTAAACCCTGTTCTGTCAGACCTACATTAATTACTTTTACCAAATTAATACGGGTTTGCAAGAAAAAACAATACAGCGTAATCATTCATTTAACAAAAATTACCTGGAATTGATTCGGTTTGTTCCTCCACAGCAGTATTGGCAAATTTTCTTTATGATGGCATTTTCTAGTTGACGTTCTTTTATTTGAAATCTAGATGGCTCAGCGTTAAATGGCAGACGTTTCTAGATGGCTGTTGATTGTGTTCTATGACTTAAAACTGTATTAGTTCAGTTGATAGTCGGTAGCGAGAACCCACCTAACTTTATGACAACACCGCTTGAGTCATAAATTATTCCATTGATTATCATTTTAATTAAGATGAGCTCAGGTTTTAAATCACCACAGGTTTCTTTTTAATTCGAACACAAAATTTTAATCTACTTAATGAAAATTAACTTTTTCGTTTCAGAAAAGTTAACTTGGATTATTCTGTGGGACCTCCCTCTTCTAAAAGGAATCGTTTTATGCAGTTTGCTTACTTTTCATTATTTAACATATATCACAACTAGTCAAAATAAAAATGAAAAACAATTTCGAATAAGATAGATATTTAAAATAATTATTACAAGATGTAACGGAAATGGATCCTATCGAAATGGTTTTAAATACTGATTCTGTTCATGAAAAGAACAGCTTTTTTAAATTAATTATTTCCAAAATCACCAAATTGTACTTTGCATACAAGTTATCTTCAGCTGATCAAAATTAGTATGAGAGGCCCAATAATCCGGAAGCGGCTGTGAGGCTGAAGCAAGTATAAGATAGTCATCTACAAAGCGTTAAAAAATATGTTAAAGAATTTTTTTATAAAACAATCTTATTCACATCATTCATTTTATTAAAGAAATTCTCCATCGCCTAGAGTTTGGCTCTTGGCGTTAGTAAAACGTTCTTCTCTATCCTAATTAGTTCTTCCTGATAAAGAAGGTGATGAAAGAAAGTTTTGTCATCATCATCATCATCTTCCTGCCCTTGTCCCAACTTATTCGGGGTCGGCGCAACACATTTTTTTTCCATTCTGCATGTCTTAGAGTTTTGTATTGTAAATAATTTAATATCTGCATTTAGCAGGCATCTGTTGGAAGTGAGGTCTAAAAATGAAAGTCCAATGTTACTTCAGCGCAATATAATCGTTTCTTTGTACCTATACACAAGAGACGAGTCTCTCACTACCAGCTACACAGCATAAACATTCTCTGCTCGACCACCGCCGCTTATAGCTACCATATTTCCATAATACTTTCACGACTAAACATAATAATAGCAATAAAATATCTTATCACAATAAAAATAATACTTTAAAAATAATACTTCAAGGTTAACACATAATCGTATACATTTCGCGTGGTACTTAACATATAACTGGTTTGGTTAACTTTCAGGTTAACTCCTATTGTTGGACAACACTCCTCATAAGTACAACCAACGGTTGAATAAACGCTTAAGTACTCAAAAAATAATATAAAAAGTGTAAAATTAAAAAAATGTAAAATAAATCTTAAAATATTTAGATCTCACTAAAGAACAAACTTACAACTATAACGTATACATGAGTATTATTATTTAGTCAATTGTTCGATAAATGCAGTTCCTACTTTAACAAGTTGTTATACATAACTTTCCTAATCGTATACATGACGTGACTTCGTAACATTCCCTCTATGACCTAAGCGCCCGCTGACAACATAACCTGACATTCGTATAGTCGAACAGAAACCAACCACTTCGGAGATCGCGCTCCGATGCCAACAATCGTAAATTTTTGTACAAATCCACGAATAAAATTGTAAAAAAATAAATGTAAAAAATAATGTATAAAAATACTTAGGATATCATAAGAGAACTATCACTTTGTACAGTACACTACGACTAGACCGTCCGGGTCGGAAGAGCGAGCTGAGACAAACGGCCCCTGCACCCATGTTGGCTCCACGACACCACACTGTGAGAGAGCAGCTACCTAGGAGTGCCTGAGGAAACTTTAAACCTTGTTTTTATTTGATTCACTAAAACCTACCATCGTTTATAGAGGCCACAAATACCAAGACCAGAAAAAATCAGTCTCAAATAATTTGAACCCAGACGGTCTTCACTAGAACTTATTATATATTCGTATACTTTACACAGCGCAAAAATATCTACCAATTAAATGTATCTACTGAATACAGTATAATATAGGTTATACATCATAATAATCTCTTTGGAGAATAAGATAAGAGAGTAAACGTGCAAACTATAGTTTGCAAAATCTCAATTGCGTATACATGAATGTAATCGACAAAAGGCGTACACAAGTCTACAGACCACCGGCGGAAAGGCACAAGAGCAATTTGACTTTCCACTCGAAACAATAGTTAAGTCCAGCTAAATGACATTCAATATTTCAAACACCTCATCGAATATATCAGTAATTACTTCTAACCTACGTTCATCGTTCCTCTCGTATCTAGCAATGAGATCAAAATCTGTGCCATATCCTACCTCGTTTAGTTCGCCGGTGGTCGCGTCGTTGACAGACAAATTGACTAATCAGATCTGGCCGTCGTGTTCGTCAGCAGCATCGCTCAGAACATGGGTGTGAGCGGGGTGGCGCGCACGCCGCACGTGTGCGCGCTGTTCATCTGCACAACGCGCAGCCCGAACGTGTGCACGGCGGCGCGGCAGCGAGGGTTGCGCGAGCAGCGCCACCACACCTTACCGCTGGCCGCGCGCCCGTTGAAGCAGAACCTGTGCGCGCCTACCTCGATGGCAGGCTTCCCCCTCTTGCTCAAACAGTAGCGAAATTGTCCCGGGAAGCAGGGGAACGGGAACGGCAGCCCCAGCGTCGGTGGCGTCTCCGGGGCGGGTGTGCCTGCAACTAATCACCTTACTGTTAATGTCTGCCTGTGTTCAACTGCTTTCAACTACATCTTCGTTTTCATTTTCATGTCATAATAAAATATATTATCACATGTGTTTTGCTACTATTTCGACATAACTAAACTAAGCACGCAGCATAATGTGAGGTACCTAATCAACAAATAAAACAAACGATAAAATAAATAAGTCGTTCTTAATAAAAATATATTCAATTTATTTGTAAAAAATAACAAGCACTGAAAAGGTAATTACTCTGTAATTCCTTTCATATTGAGAGATATTTCGTATATAATAACAACCTTTACCTTCTCTAAGGTAATTTTGTAATTTCGATTAGCGTCAAACCTGGCTGTCCGTGTACTTACGAAGTAACGATCAGTTGGCAATGCAAACATTACAAAGACACAATTAGTAATGACTAGTTAATTACGTAAAGTACGATTCTAATTTGACTTTAACGAAGGGATCACGTTTGTTTCTCACTCGTTTGACGCGCTTGCGCTTTTTAATGGTGCCGTGTTCGTGTTGGTAACCCATGGCGATGATGCGGTCGTTGCTGGTGACGGCGTAGCACTTGCAGCCATGGTCGGACTTGTTGCACAGCCAAGAGGTTTGGCCAGCGAACACTTTTCCGTTCCTCCTGAACCGCCACCCATCCACCACCAGCACCGGGTTTCCATACCGAGACACGCTCCATTGCGCTGAAAGCATATTTTCGCAACCACTCTAATCGGATCACATCGAGGTGGCAGGATTCCTCGCTCAAATAAAACAACGGTGTACAAAAATATCTTATATTTGTTACTTACACATTTTCAAAATACTGTTACCATCTAATTCTTTAAACTAAATGAGTGGGAATAAATTATAATTGTTGTATCGTAAACACACACTTTTAAAAATACTACTTGAGATCTTACAATATCCTGAATGGTTTCTCAGAAGCAAACTAAATTCTAAAGATTGACTTACTTAAATAACAAGAACTTAACTAACAGTTATCTTCAGAGCTTCCTCTATTCTAATTTCACGGAAGCTAAAGGGAAACACAACATAGCAAAGTCCAAAATTATTCACACACATATTTCACAAAAACAAAACAACTTCGATGAATGAGCCAATACTAACATAATGGTTTAGAATCAACTATTAAGACTAGTGAATATTAAAAATTACCATTTAAAGATTTTAACACAGTACAAAAGTAGATGACCACCAAAAATAGTGCATCTATAAGTTTGTCTAAAAAGTCAAACGACTTGGGTAATTATTATGGTAAAATGAAATCTGATGTAGTCAACATTGGTTCAATAATAAAATTAAGGTTGATCAAGAGATCTTTATCATTGTTTACTAATAGAGGAACCTTATAAAAAGTATCGAATATAAGTATTTTTTAAATGATTAAATATTATACAAAATTCTCAAGTCGTTTGACTTTTTAGACAGACTATACAAACTTGAGGCTCAATTAAAAAAAAACGATAAGTAATTGAAATAATATGTTTTGAACGTGGCGTACGTAGCGTTACACTACGTGGCGTAACAGGTATTATTTTAGCCTAAAAATCACAACGTCTTAAACTTAAGATTCTCACTAGAACCGTTTTAGGACATCATGCAGGCCGGCTGAAACTCCCAATGTCCGAATCAAAAATTTGAAGTTGAGGATTTATCAAACTACCTGAAACCGGTCAAAATTGCTGAAGGTACCTAGGGTTTGAAGATTTTTACTCCAAATATTTGATTCAGAAACCGAATCCGTTTCTGAAGTAATTCAATCTGCTGAGGCGGGTCGTGCATCAGCTTGGATATGATTATAAATATTAATACAAAAAGGAGATTCTAAACACATATATCACATATTATCATATAGTGCCGAAATATAAACACTGTGAATTTAAGAAATATTCGAAAAAATCTAATTGGATACTTGACATTGTGTATAAAAAAAGAAGTTTATCCAAAATAGCAAATAAAAAGAATTATTCAAATCCGTTTAAAATTAAATAAGTTTCCGGTTAATTTTTTGGAAGGGGAATCTGAAAAGTAACAGAAAAAGAATATGACGTACCGCCGTTAGGTTACGCGCGAAGACAGCGGGTTGTTCCGACCACGCACTTCCTAGTACACATTTTGAAATTCTAATTACTACTTCAATTTATAAGCAATTTAGATGCGGTTTTTATAAAAAGAGAAAAATAAATTGGAGATTTATTAAAAAATCAGTCAAGTACCCAATTGCTCAGTCTATATGGTTTTTTAACAGTAAATGCTTTTAATATATTCATATAATTTCTTAACCAACTTTGTAAGATACCCAAAATCAACATCGACAATTGTACAAAATTAATACTGAACTAAACGCTCATTTATTATTATAATTCTACAATTAATTTATAATACATATATGAAAACATAATACTCAATTCATTTTAATCATTCAATCTTGTACCTCTTCAATTCGAAGGTATGATTACAACTCAGTCATTGACTTAACTACTAAACGGTTCCTTAAATTCTTCTCCAGATTAGTATGAGCTAAGACGAAACACGTATGTATATATCTAAAGGAATGCATTTTGTAAATATCACGATTACTGCGTCATGGTTTTTCACAGCCTCTGAAGCCACAGAGTGAACAAATATGGCCAAAATGCCAAATAACAGCCAGGAATGGGGCTAACAATGCCCTTTCTTTAGTACATTTGGGGATCATGCTTATATTTAATAAACTTCTTCAAAAACTTATTGAATCTTTCTAATATCATTAATTTTCTTAATCTTATTTAAAGAGTCCTACTTTCAATCAGTTGCGACTTTCAATCAAAACTGTTGAGGTCATGGCGCACCTTACTTATCAAAGGAGCAGTCCATTCTTTAGTCTTACTTTCGACTAGACCAGAGGCATTAAAGTTATCTGGGGTGAAATTTGGATTGTGTGTGTGGTGACCCTTCACACGAACGAAACGACCTTCCATTGTAGTCTGAACTCTGCAGAGACAACCCTTGGAGTCCTTGTCACGGCATGCCCAGTTGAGCTTGTCCCGATATTGATTATTCACCCAAAATTTGTTGTTGCGGAATATCAGTACCATTTTTCCAGCCCTGGACGGTAGGAAGAAGGCCTCTGCAAAAGAAACCAAACATTAATACAGAAATCAGATTGAATTAGGTAGTTTAACTTCACCACAACACACACCATGAAAACAGAACTACGCACAAGGTTAGATAAAGGTATCTTACACCTAAACTTTAAAACCAGTATTTTATCTAAGTACAACGCTATAAAAAAAAATTAGGACACGAGATGTAATTTTAAAGCGGTGAATCATATATATACTATTATAATATATAATATATTACATTACAAAAATAAATGATAAAAATTTCGCTGTAATTTTTAGAGTACATAGAATATAAGATTGGCTTTGTAGCTTTGAGCCGTTACCCAGCTCAGAACGAATCGAGAACGTTCATTCTTTTTTTGTATGCATGTGCAGAATCAGTGCGTGATAGAAGCTATCTCACTGCTAAATACTATATCGACTAGTAAAAATTATACATATTGTAAATAATTATCGAATCCTCACACGCGTCGACTTATAGCGACCGATAAAAAAATCATAGTTTTTTCAAGACTAGCTCAAAAAATGACTCTAATTGAACCGCATTTAGGTATGGAATTGTGCATGTTACCAAACTGTGACATTATGATTACCATGAGGCACTATCGCGACAATGTAGTTAAAACCTTTTTGTTAAACCTCTTTCTTAAAAAAAGTTACCAATACGAAAAAAAAAACACATTAGGTTTTGCGATCAATGGTATAAATGAATTTTTACTTGCTTATTCCATGTAATTTCGTGTACAAAGATACAATTTTAACTACGAGGTTGATTTATTTAATAGATAAATCAACCTAATAATTATTTCTAAGCAGTCTGACAAGTCTATGGCCGCCATTTTATTAAGAAGACAGATTAAATTTTTTAACGCTTTGTCACAAAAAAAAATACGACTACTAGTTTTACCGTTATAGTTGTAGATAATAAAATTATTTTTGCTTCAAAGTGTATTGAATGAAGTCGGTTAGAAATGTTGTATGATACAGGTGACTCACATGAGTATTGATGATTACCATCCTTGGCTCTTTTAAGACCCTCGCCTTTGGCTTGGATCGGCTTCCTCGGCGGTAAGCCCATACATTTGTATTCTGTTTTTTTTTTTTTTATGGGGTGTCTAATAAAAAAAAATGGCATAGAAACACTAGTAAAATAGCCTGGTTGACAATCTTTCCGAAGAAGCAATGAGGTAAATTCCTAAAAACCAATTTGGTCCATCAGATAGAAATATTGGAAATGATTTTTTCTTCGGTAACGTAAACAAAAAATGATGTTGATTTCACGAGACGCCTTGGTACACTTTTTACCTAGAAATGTTATGAACTTGCGCTTGCGCTTTATTTATGTCAATTTTAAATCTGCTAGATAGACTTATCATTTTTACCCAGAAAACATCCTTAATGAAATGATCATCTAAAATAATATTTTGTGAATGTGCATTGTTCGTGGTAAAAATCTAGTGAAGTGATATAATTAAGTATTTTATTAGTATATAAACCAAAATACAATCCGGCGCCTTTAGAAAAGAGTACGTCTTGTTTCTTTTGCATTTAGTTATTTTGTACAGCTGATCCTTCGAGGTAGAAATAACAATCGGCTAAATATAACCCAATTGTTTGACAACCAACTGTCGAACAAGTAGTTTATTTTTACCCGATTGCGCAAGAAGGATGGTTATTATATTTTTGGAGTGTATGTATGTATTTCATATATCTTTGACACACCCCAGAGCTTTTTAGCAGCAGCCATATAGGGAAACAAAATAAGGGAGCCCGAGGAGACGCTTTCTAAAGTATTACACACTGAAATGTAGCAAATAAAAAAAATGATAATATCACAAAACCCAACTAAAATAATAATAATAATATATTTGCATCATGTTTTACATTTTACATTAAATACATAGCAGTACATACAGTTTAAATTGAATATACAATAATGTGGTGACACCAGCACCCTTACCAATAAATTCCACCATCATCACAGCATTCTATCAACATTACACAAGAGCGACTTGTTTCTGTTTCTGGTATGATTGAAAAAAAAAATTTTCAGAATATCTATTTAATTCATGAATCCCCAAGCGACCACCGGTGGCCGCGCATCTATTGTCTTACTATTGTGTCTCTAATTGACGGTATCTGAAGGGAATTACTAAGGTGAGATTCAACATCAACTACTGCTCACTACTTTAACATAAATTTCTGTTTTCCTCCACGGCGGTGTTTATTGCCTTCGTCGGCCTTTATATTAACTGTACCCGTGTGCTGCTGAAGTTGCTTGTAATGATGACCAAAGATCAGATACAGGTATTAAATACCCTCCATTACCACGGGCGCGTAACTAATATTGTACCTACAAATATAGCGTGAGGGCGCGTTCCCACCGTGTCGTGACGACAGATAATCGTGTAGTTTTAAGTGTCGTGGCTTATATGTTTAAATGGAGGTGTTCACATTTAGAACGACACAATTTACTGTCGTCTACGACTTCTTTTGCAGTGACGACACTTTGTCGTGACAGTGGGAACGGCAAGCACGACAGTCGTAAAACGATAAAAAATCGTGGACGGCAACTCTATGTAGACGAACACATGTTTTCCCTTCCCTCTCGCACCCGCGTGCCCCTCGCGTCTGTACTCGGTTTGCTTTGTGCGTGTTAGAACTTGTCAAACTCCTGCGCATGGTGGACGTATATCAAAAAGTAATACATTATTAAAATTTCATCTTCGTCCATTGAACTCAGGAGAGTAAACGCACTAGTGATCACCAAGCGAACGCAGAGGCGACTAGATTTGTAGCTTGCTGATGATGTGTAAACGACAAAGCGACTGCCGGGAAACGATAAAATGTCGTCGCGATCCAATGGGAACAGCTAGATACGACAGTCGCTAAACGATAAAAAATGTTGACGACAAACAATCGTTATAATGGGAACAGGTAGAGACGACAGTCGTCGAACGATAAATTAGTCGTTACGACATAGTGGGAACGCGCCCTGAATGATCGCTATCAAGTGCAACTTTTTATGTGTGCTGATTGTGTACTGGCGCTTTACAATATCGAGCAAGGCGACAGAGAAATGCTGGACTGCATTGAGTGAACCAAGTAAATTACACGACTCATACATCAACTCTATTTTCAAAAATGCATCTCTTTATGCATTTATTTTTCTCCATTGCAGCTAAATAATAATTACTATTTTTTACTAAATTAACAGCAATTTGCAGAATCTCAACCTTTTAAATAAACACTTGCTGTGGCATTGTCATTAGGATAGCATATCATTGTGGAAGAAATGTCGCAATTGACGGCACCAGAGGTACAACAACAAAAAAAGAGGTACATACAAATTTTTAGTTGCTCAATGTTCAAAGAAATACCTAAATTTTTATTCCACAAATGAAACACAAAAATACGATCTTTGTTTATTAGAACAACTTTATAAAACTAATCACTTTAGAGATGTATATAAGATAAGTATTAATGTCACTACTTCAACAAAATATACGAATAGCTTTCAAGCAAAATCAACAAGATAATGAAGTAGAAAAATAATTCAAAAGTCTAGTTTCTTGATTACAAAACAATGATAAATTAAAGAGTAATCATTTTCTTGGTAGTTTTACTGTAGAATTTAGGTTTGGGATGGTTGTGCTCATTGTCGAAGCGAATGACTTCCCCGCGCTTGTTGGTGCGCGCCGTCGCACGGCACTTGAGGTTCTTGCGGCGGGCGCAGATCCAGTAGCCAGGCGGCGACTCCGAAAACGAGAACCCGTTCAGAACTAGGTTCCTTTTTCCACGCCCCGTCGGTATGTAAGCTGCATTTACCTTGCCTACAATAACAACGGAATTAAGAAGCAACTGGTTCTTTATTAACATGAAACACGCGCTGAAAGGTGAAGTAAAATAAAATATGATGAATTCATTTAAGTGTTTTTATTTATCTCTAAGAAGAATTTCATAAAAAATATCTATATATTAATTATAATCTATATATCTAAAAAAATATGAGGAACAAAAAATTGGGTATTTAAGATCTAAGTTAAACTTCTAAATTTAAGTAATCATGTAAAATATAATATAAATGCATAGAAAATATTCTTGCTACACAAGCTTATACCTAAGTATATGAAATATCCACATTTTTTGGTAATTTATACTTAAGAGGGTCCTTCTCCACTCGCTTATCGTAAACATCGATAATGGTTTAAAAGCTTGTTACTTCATTTAATGCAATCCAACGCGATGTTTGACGAAAAGGCAACGCAAAAAAGAGAGATAACGCCTGGAAACTGTTAGTATTCGGTTATTCCGAGATTTACTCGAAAATTTCACAAAACTTGCTCCAGGAAATAGCTGTTTTTTTAAACCCTTAAAATTTTTTGGAAAAAATTGTCGTCATTTAGAATCTTAATAAAATTTGCAAGGTCCCTAGAGGATTACTTTTTTGACTTTTTTAATTTTTAGGCAAATTATGAAGTGTCAAAGTTCATACAAAATAGGAAATTTTTAGAGGTTTTTACTGGATTAGTTTTACACAAATTTAGAAATTGGTTTCTTTAGAAACCTAGATAATATCCACAAGATACTGTGTTTCCAAAATATCTAATGAAAAATGTGTAATAACCTCATAATCAGTTATGAGCGGTTGTATGAAAAACAGTGAAAATGTGAGTCATGATGCACCACCTTAATACCTACTAGTCAGGGCAGACTATGCAAACGTCATCCTATTTGTTTAACAACCGGGATGACGTCGTAAAGATAAGGAAAAATCATTAAAAAAAAAGTAATATTAAGAGATACGGTTTCTCCAATCTATACTAATATCAGTGCTGGGCCACACTGGCAGCGCGGTGCGGATAGCGGGACGCGCGCGTGTTGTTGGCTAGACTGGCAGCGCGGTGCGGGAACGGCGCGAGTTCAGACAGTGTTGCCGCTCGCCGCCCGCGCACTCACTGTGGCCGCTTGTATGAACGAGCTATGGCGAGAGTTGCCAGCGCGCATCTCACGTTTTAAGGAACCTGCACCTGTTCCCGCGCTCGCGTGCCTTCTATAGACACTCCATTCGCTCTTCCAGTCTGACCGAACTCTTAAGCCTATGTCCAACAGTGGACGTCTTTCGGCTAAAATGATGATGATAATGATACTAATATTATAAATCTGAAAGTTACGCTTACAACTATTTAGTACAGAGTAAACATAATTACTTTTTATCTGGCTTCGACTCCGTGTCCGCAATAGCCGACAATCACCCGGACGAAGTCGAAGACAAAAGCTAATATTTTATATGTTAGGGTGGGTTGATTACTGTGTCCATTATGTAGTTACTGGAAGCACCAGCTTACAAGTTTACAACTATGTGTATGGACCATCACTTAAAGCACAATCATAGTCAATTTCGTTTAAAAATTGATAATAGGATCACTAAGCTAGAGGTTACTCATGATCATGCTTATCATAGAACAGTACTACATCAGCGTCAATAGTGTAAATGTTAGCTGAACACTTATTAGAGTGTGAACACTTCCATCTAGTCTTTCCATTTGGGAAATCTCTATCCTTCACGAAGGTAAAATTTCCTGTTGATATCACTGGACCTTGTTGTTGCGAGGGTCTTCCAAATTTGAACTGCGACGCCTCCGATTTGGGACCTGCCAAAGGGCTTCATTAACATCATGACACAGTACAACAAACTAATTCATTGAATCTGCTAACAAAAAAGAAAAGCCAGCAAACAACTGCGAAGCCTAAAGCTAGAACTACATTAGACCGACGGACACGTGTAACACGCCGTACGTAGAACGACGTCGCGTGGCGTAGATCAAGTGTAGCTCCACAAGTCTAGTTTCTATATAATACGGGGTGTCTATGACATCAGAGACACCCCGTATACGGATACGGACGCGCTCGCCTGGATCGGCTTGTGTGGCACACGTGTACGCAGTGTAGTTCTAGTTTAATAAGTCATGACACAGAAATAATACATTTTAATAAAATTTAAAAGCACAATATAGATTTTATGTAAAAATATTTTTTAGGGATCTTTTACATTGATGACATGAAAAAGGCTTCATTTAAATAAACAAAGACGGTGTATATAAATATAAACTTTAATTATTTCAATCTTAAGGAGTAATACTCTCATAAAAGTAACGATGTCTTTCATATTGATATTTATAAACATAATATCAAAATTACATAGTCATCATAATAATAAAGCACAGCAAAAATTTTCAATAGGGAATGTTCAGTACATCAATTATTTTAATTGACAATATGGTCCCGTTGTTACACACAAGGCACTTTTACTTAAATTTAGGGTATAGAATACACCAAATATCAACGTGTAATAAATACTTGAGTTTATAACCTTACCATAAGTACATAAAAATTTAATTAATATAAAGTCTAATTCTACCTAATGATCGTATCTTATCACAAATTGGCATTGATAGTGCACGGAAAGTACCTATTTAATGTCTTTTTAACGTAAAAAAATCTTTATACAGATTCGGCGGAATCATCACTTGATTGCGTGATTGACTTTATCGCTCCGCAAACATCTAAACGCATCAGTTAGAAACGACAGTGCATTACTAAATATCTATACATTCCATTGTAACATTAACGTTTAATGGAAAGTTCAGTTCATTTTTATAAATCACATTATACAAAACCACACATTATACAAATACCAAAGCACCAGAGTAAGCGATCCCGGCGGCAATATTGATATGGAACAGGATCATCGCAGTAATCGACGTCTTCTCAACAGAAGTCAACAAATCTACCTAAAACTTGCCTTTTTTTACGTGGGAAATCATCAAATAACTTCTCTTGCTCTGGGCGGAGCGAGAGTGTGAGACTTTTACTGACTAAACACAGTATTTCTTCAGTTGCTCAAACTCCTTCGAACAATATCAGCCCTAAATGGTCCATCAATTTGCTGACATCTCTTTGAGACGCGCGTGGAACACAACGCGCCGGACGGAGAGCTACTTACCCATTGCTCGCCGTCTAAAAGCTCGCGCCTACTCACGACCTCAAACTTACCTAAATCATATTGCTACATTAAGAGCTATATAAATTATTGTCTAAATTGCTTGAATATCAATAGAATATAAACATAGTAGCTCAGTACGACAACAGTAAGAAAAAAAAAAGGATGTTGTCCTTTTTACAGAAGCTTACAAAGAGGTCATTCAATTTCTTGCGACTGTAACGCGAGAGCATCGAGGGTCGTGACCGGAGTAGCCGCAGCCACCGTAGCTGAGTTGGTGTCGAGTCCCTTGCGCGCGTTAGGTCGCCGTGAGGGCAGACAGAGCGCGCGCGGCGGGTGGTTGTGCATGCCCTTCACGGCCACCACGTTGGAGCCTAGCATGTGTATCCTCGCCTTGCAGTTGGTCTTCTTGGAAGTACATCGCCATATGACCTTGTCTCTCAACTTGGACTCCTCACAGAAGGGGAACGTGTTCACCATCATGATCACCTTGCCGCGCCGCGACTTCAGAAACTTAATACCTGTGGGAGAAGCACACGTCAGATAACTGAAGTAGACCAACATTGCGGCGTGACTCGAAACCAACAGTCCGGAACGACACTCAGGACGAGGGAAGTTCAAGGTTAAATAAAACTAGCGGTTAATTATAAGTACAATTTAATATGATTTCACAAAAACATACCCCGTACATGAACTAAAAAAAAATCCTATGATATAATGGTATAAGTATAAAATTACACTAATAATTATATAAGACTTGTATATGAGTAGTTAACACTTTAGAGTTTTGAGGTAGATAGTTTAAAATAGGAGCAGAATGTTCGATGTGCGGCACATAAGACGAAGCCGTGGCGGTAGGGTCAACAATCAACACACGGTTATCATGCACTACCTACGAGATTCATAATATTAACAACATGAGCAAACATAGAAACAGCACGTGACTCGATCCCCGAAACATACAAACAC
Source organism: Mythimna lalbum (assembly GCA_949319445.1). Classification (NCBI taxonomy): domain Eukaryota; kingdom Metazoa; phylum Arthropoda; class Insecta; order Lepidoptera; family Noctuidae; genus Mythimna; species Mythimna lalbum. The sequence continues at coordinate 17,376,796 of OX439356.1, read as the reverse complement.
CGAAAAATCTGCACAAAGTTAAAGAGAGATAATAAATGCGAGGTAAATATTGCGTGAATATAATAAACAATATTTACAGCAAAAGATGTCAAACTCCCCACAATAGCCATTATACATATCAACTCATAAATCGTATCTTATATAATTGACGTATATTGTCATTGCTCTAAAATATATTATACATATTAAACTTACAATTATTACATTTATAATTACATTTACCTACTAACTATCGCCACGGTTTCATAATAACGTATATCGCCCATATTATTTGGCTTAGTGACAGTAATCAGGTACCATAGAGCGTGCCAAAAGATCAACACCGGCTGACATTACTAGCTGTCAGTATGAATAGCAAGGGAGCTTCAGACAAAAGGATACAGCAGCATTTCAATTCACAAGACCACACAGATACAGTACACACTGTGAGATCGGTTCATCTGAAGCCGCCCTTGAAGCAAGTGGACAGTGGTAACTCATCGCACTTTCCTCGCTCGGAAATATCCACGAATGACTTCCGTTATTTCACCACTGTTACAAATTTGACACGTTCTATTATAACACTTATATAAAATTGTCAATAGTAAGTAAAATTCACACACAAGAGCCCCATAGAACTAAGTCATCTAAATAACAATTAAAATTAGTAAAAATTTGTACTTAAATCAGAGACATACATACAAAGCGGATCCTCGTTCTCATCGCCTTCGTTCTTGAATTTGTTATCTTTCGACGAGCAACAAAGTAGTTGAAAAAACAATTCATAAAATATATTCAGACAAGTCTCAAAAAGAGCCTATTAAATTTTAATTAATTTAAAGTCGTTAACAGTGAACGATCGTGTAAACTAAGTAAAGAGGTAGTTGAGTTTCGATAATAACTAGAGGTAGTGAGGCGCGCCGGACCCTGCGCGGCGAGCCGCCCCGGGCGCCAGTTCCTAGTCTAATGCTAACCTAATCTTACGCCTAGACACCTTACTCGAGTAAAGCTTCTGAGTATTCATTCTTGTATAAAATTGTATAATTTAAAATTTAAACTAATATGTAAAACCCGTATAAAAGTGAAGAGGTAGATGATTGAGCTTAAGTACTTTTTAAATCAATCCTAAAGAGCAAAACGCTGGTTGCTCATGACAAATGCCTTTCGAAAATCTACTGTAAAATTCTTATAGATTAAAGAGGCGGACATCTAAATGTCTAAGTAGCAATAAGTATCTGAAAAGTGTAAATTTTACAATTCTCAAAATAAATTAAGTAATTCTAAGTACATACAGTCCAGGGGACGTCATATTGCTTAATTTCGAACGAGTTTTCTCTAAATCAGTCACCGACGCGTTGTCAGCGGCCGCGCGCGACCGCCGACCTTACCTTACACTCGTGTCGACAGCTGACTCGGCTGCGTTCGCAAACCAACCTGCCCTGCCTGACATGACCACCTGTGAATATCGCGCAATGTCCGCCTAGCGCTACTGGATGATACTGCATACTGCACGGGTCGTAAACATTAAATCAAACGCTAAAGCGGCCGTGTTCCGGATTATAACCACCTGCCTAAACCTGACATCAATACGAGCTGACACCGTTATACTTTCAGAAGTTCTTACATATATAACATCCTTACTAGCCCTATTCGATTCGATAAATAGCCCACACCTATACGGATAACTTGATGGATCTCGACGAGACCCCCTAACCTATTACGACAACAAGTGTGCACTCGTATTACTGGTTGTCTCCTGTGTTCCCGTCACTGGTCGTCGTAACATCCAATACACCACAACACCTACTTATATGCTGACATACATTCACATTACCGATACTGAATAACCAACAATAGCCTTCGCTGAATCCTAAGTAGACGACACCTTATCCCCTCATAACTTACCTAATCATATTTAAATCTACATCCATTATGCTACATTCGCCAAAAGGCGGTTAGAAAATATCGAATACTCGATTATCATTGTTAAAATCGCTTATAAATTAATCGTGAACTCGTATTAAAATCGATCGATGTTCGTGTGATGTTTGTTGTATGATCTTAATCCTCCTCCTTGCACGGTGTATCGACGAGGAGCGGCTTCGCGGAGTTGTTGTGCTGCGCCGAGGGCGGCAGCGCGTTAGGAGAAGACTGCGCCGGCGGGCCGCCGGGGGCCGCGCTCACGGCGGCCGACGCGTTGGCGGTAGCCGTGGCGTGCGCCGTAGCAGCATACAGCGCCAGCGCGTGCTGCAGCTGGAGCAGCTGGTGGTGCGGGTCCAGAGGCGCGGGCGCGCGATGCCCCGACTGATGCGGCGTGCGCACCACGTAGCGGCCGTCCGCGAAGCGACGCACGTTCGGCGGCGCGTGGTTGTGTGCGTAGCGAGAGCGGACGATGCGCTCGTGACCTTCCGGACCTTCGGTGTTCACGTCGGCGAGGCAGCGTGACGTAAGCCGAGAAGAACAATACCATTGCTTCCTTCCGTGTGCCAAGTTGTTCTTCAGACGGAACGTGTAACCGCGGTGGAGGAGAAGACGACCCTTGCCAGCGCGGATGAAGCGCGCTGAACAAAAAAAAAACAAACATGTTACTAATTAATTCATTTACCACCACCAAAACCTTATCCTTATTAGCTATCTCACGTAAAATGATTGTCTTTATGAAGCTAATATAATCAGAAGACATTTCATTTGACGAGAAATAACAATATGTATAAAACTAAGCATGCATTCTTAAATAGATAAATTGTTTACCCGAGATTAAATTTACACTTTTTTACAGATCATATGAAAAATAGGAGTACGCAATAAAACCAAAACCAAGTGGTGTATTAATTTATTCGCACACAAAATAAAAAACCTGATTGTGATAATATTTTTATTTAGCACATTTACACTTAGTATATTATATACATTATACAGTACACAGCTCTTGAATCATTTTTGTAGATTACAATAAAACACTGTTCGGGAATAAATGATTCTTGAATATTTCTCTTGGAGATAATTTCATGAGCAAGAAAATTTGGCACAGATCTTTGGCGTTAGTTCTGTTAATGATGAGCAAATTTCGTAACATCCAAAACGTTTACAAATAATAACAACAAAAAAAATAAAAAGGGAAGACTAGACTTTAACTCCTAACTATTCGTATCTAAACTTATTATATTCTATGAGGTACTTGATACTTTGAAAAGAACAGTATCTTTTATTTTAAATATAACAATCTACAATAATAAAAGTCAACATAGTTTATCGTAAGAAATTGAGATCATAGTTTACAAGTAGTGTATGAGCTTATTATCACAATTGGTAAGTAAATCATTGTACTTGTTTTCACTAGAGTTACTGCTATGGCACATTCGAACTCAAAAAACGAGCCCACAATTATTACTATTCAAGAGCACTACGTAGGTATCAATTCTATTGAATTGACTTGCTCTTCTACATTTTTCTTTACACGTACAATTAAAATATTGTAAAATCATTTTCTCTCTAACACCAGAATGCAAATGAAAACCAATACGGGTTCCTCGAATCAGAACGACAGCATTCTTGATATGAGGCTAACAACAAGTTTTCTACTAAATATATTAGTAGCTACTAGTAACGTACTAGCCAAGCGTTGGGGTCAAAATTTGGCAGACGGGGAACCAGCAAAGGTGTGGGGGGTGAAGAGGAGCCTGATGGTGGAGCTGAAATAGAAGTTATCAGCTGTGTGGGGGGATTGAGGTTCGGGGGCCGCCGCCCACAGCGACCAACGTGGTTGTGCTCGCCGACCAGTTTGTGTAGCGTTCCCTTTTGTGTGTAGGCTTTGCAGCCGCAGCCGCCCATGGTGCAGCGCCAGCGCACGACGCCAGAGCGCATGGTGTGCGCGGCGTAGAAGCTGCGCCCGCGCACCCAAAGGCGCGGCCGCCCGCCCGGCCCCACGCACAGCCGCACGAACTTGTTCTCCGCTACCAAAACAACCACACCACATTTCATCAATTTTGTGTACAAGAAATAAGAGGTTGCTAGCCACATGCAACAAGCTTAGTGTTACTTTCCCTCGCAAGCATTCACAAAAACATTAACAGTGAAAATATGAAAAATGTTATATTGTAATTTTTTAAAGCACAAAAATTAACGTTCAAGGTAAAACCTGCGGTGAAACATGATGTTACATAAACTGAGAGGATGACTATATACATACTCAATGTCGGTTTAGTAGTAGGTAATGATAGGGTTTCATCCCTACTGCAGCCAAGCTTCGGCAGAAACAATTTATGTAACAATTACAAGCACACTTATTGCTTAGTTATTTAAAGTTGTAAACTAACAAAATTATTGCTCAAGTTCACAGATGTTACTTAAACATATCAGTATTAAAAATGTAGATAAATTACCTAATATCAATTTAATTATATTTGTACCGTACGCACAATGAGATCGTTAAAACATTTCAGTGACTAGATTGATTCCTACTTACAACAGATTAAAATAAGTTCATTTCTCAACGACTTATTTGCGCACATCGCTCGGACGTGTTACAAGCTAACTACTTAATTACTATCAGTCCCAAGTAACACCCGCCTTCATGCCCTTATTACTTTCAACATGTCCTGCACTTTAATACTTAAGTTAGCTATGATCGATTAGAATCTAATAAATACCCCGATGTCGGAGTAAAACTTATTAGGTACGATCCTAATTTAATCAGACACCAAATTATCGTGTTATACAATAGTTAAGTATTACTAGCAACTGGTTAGACTTGAGTTAGTGGAAGATAAAAGGGTATTTATTACTCGTCGAGGACAGCCTTGGCTTGAGCGGCGAAGTTCGCGTTCGTGAAGCCTCTGCTCGAACCCCTCTCGGGAGCTCGGGAATCGCCCTGGCCCCCGCTGGGGGGCTCGTGCGAATGTATGTTGCTGATGGCGAAAATTTTGTCATGCAGCGTGTGTGCGTACGCACGACAGGTCCTCCGTGTGCACCGCCACCGCACCTTGTTCTTCTCCGGAAAGACTTTCTCCGCATAAAAGGAGAACCCATCGAGCCGCATATGCCGCCGTCCGCGGTTCGATATGATGAATTCAACTGTAAAACACCACCACCATGACTATATGTAACCCCACGAGTAAATCATGCATGCTACAAGTTATAAGACGGTAAACCGCTTTATTCGAACTATGACATCGAAAAGGTAATCTAGCTATCCACCAGTTGCTACATTTTTTGTACGGTGGGAAATTATCAAATGACTCCTTCCTCTTTTGGTAGGCCGAGAGGGAGTGTCACACTTATACTGACTAAAACCCACCTGTATTCAACGCAAATATTAATGAATTAATGTCTAGCGTTTCAGATCCGCGGTAACTCTTTTGCACTATCCTTCAGACTTGGTAAATATTTAGTTATTCATTAAATACTAAGCTGCATAACAGATAGTGACGCACATTAACGAGGAGGGTGATCAGACGATGCTACAGTTGGCCGGTGAGCTCGAATAGCTCACTAAGCTAGCTTCGAGTGCTCCCTTGGAATCGTGACGTCATAACACTACATAATGAAAGTATCATCGATCTCGTAAAATTTGCTGGATAGCTGGCTCTGATGCCCCGTTTACACAACGGGCACGGAATTTTCCCGTTTATACAATGGTTGGCCGGGGCTAGGCCCACGTGTTAACGGGGCATGATAGGTGTGTGAGGAAACTAGTGATAGGGACTGTGTATTAATTAGCTCTACTCAGATCATTTTTGCATTAGCGTATGCATACCGAAGAAAACTAAAACATCAGAAAATCATAACATCATTTATTTCTTGTTAGGTAATAATAATGGTACTGAGTAGTGATGCTAATTATTCGCAGCGATAGTTTCAATGAGACTCTCGATACGCGCATGTTCGTCGATAACAGGTGCGTGTGGGGCGTGCGTGTGGCTGCCAGCGCGCGCCAGCAGCGTACCGTGCGCAGTGAGCGCGCGCGCCGGGCAGCCCTGCGCGCGGCTGCGGCACGTCCAGTAAACGCGTGCGCCACGACGCTTGCGCGCCACGTATCCGAAGCCGTCCACCAGCAGCGAAGGCGCCCCTCGTCGTGTCACCGTGTAACACACCTGTGCCTCGCCAGACCCTGTCGCATCCATCATTAACAACAGCCCAAATCAGCGAAAATCAATTTATGCACAAGTATTTATTATAGGACGAATCAAAAATTAAGCAGTAAATTACACATACATAATGAAACCGATTTCCAAAATATGTAACAATTAAAAATTATAAATAGATAGAATACTCTTTACTATGTATACCATACCTAAGTCTTAGTAACAGTATGTTAACGTTCATGACATAGGTACTGCCGTCAGCGAGAAGCCTGAATTTGAACACAAGAAAAATTGAAGCATCGATTAAGTAACCATATTAGCGGTCTTTTTAGCGATTAATCTATTTAAATATTTACTTGAATAAATCGCAGGAACCGTGTAGCAACGCACACTTGGTCAAGGTCAACTTTGGTATACTGGCCCAAAAGTGTACCCCAATGCGGTTTATTACCCCCATTTCAAGGTTGAATAATTAAACCTTTAATTGTGTTAGAAAAGAAAGTAATCGACAATTAAATCTGAAATATTTATTGAAACCTTATACGCTAGCGTACTTACATTATTTGATCACAATGTTCAGACAAAACTAGAAAATTGATAATATCGATTACAATATCAGATGAATATATTTCATCAACGTTTACTAGAATCACATTCGCACATGCATTTGCGATCGTACTACAGCAAAAAAAATTAAAAAACTTATTACTACTAAAAACTGTGTACACAACGTTTTGAAAACTTAAAACCAAATGATTTGCTAAGTCTTGAGTTGAAATACGTATTATATACATAAATTACATTATCTGTAGAAAATCAGTAGGTACAGATATAGGTCCTTTACTCCAAATTTATTCAAAAGGGGTTTTTAGATACAAAATAATAAACAATAACATATTAGAACGGACAACTATGAAATATGGCAGTAAATACAAAATTAGGCCTAACATTCTAACGCACATGCAAATGACACAACAATATGATATTTATTGCTTGTTTTATTTATTATAACTATAGTCTTCATACCGAGGGACAGGTAACTACTTCGCCTAACTCGTATTTTCGCGATATTTTCGACATGTGATTTTCAACATGGTTGTGTACTGGGTTAGTTACTCTTAAAACATTATTTTTAGACGTTATTCTGGCTCGACAGCGTTTTCCGTAGTCCATACACCTCCAAAAAGTCCGACCACTACGCACACTGTCTGTCACAAATATGTATGGTTCATAGATCAACTGTAGATGACCACTTTTCGTTTGAATAAAATGTAGATCACTCTTTATGTTGCTGTTTAATGCACCCATTACTGAAAGAAAATATTTTGTTAGTACAAGGTTGTAGAGCCTAATTTTATTTTTCTTTTACTTTCGTATGGTGTAATTTTAGGGTAGTAAAATCCGGTTTCTTGTTAGTTATTTATTGCTTTTTTTAAATTTAACCGTAACAAAACAAATAACAATAACAAATAGTGCTAAATCTCGTACGAATAATTACGATGCTTATGAAAGGGTTAACCTAATTAAGCCAATATTTCCTGTAGATATTGTATTTCATGCTCATATGATGCTGTTCGCATCATTATATTTTACGTTTGCGTCAAATAGTCGCGTCCAAACTGTATTTAATCTGTACAAATAAGTGCTGAGCATTACAATAGTATACTTTAGATGACAGTGATTGTAACCACTTTTGTTTACCCATATATGCTTTTTTTTTTAAATTGAAATAACAAAAAATTTTACATTGTTAATGTTATATAATAATTATGGTTTGCATAGACGTACCTACCTAGATGATAATCTCTATCATTAAATAATAAAGATTATACACCTAATATTATATTTGATAAATCAAGAATACATCATAATTTAAAAAAAAAAATAGTTTTTAATTACTACTATTTCTACTTGCTGACTTTGCACCATACTGGGATATAGGCTAAACATGTTTGAAGTACATTAGAGTTGACTCACCGACACACATCCTTGTCACACGTTAGCTTGGAGCCCAGATATGCTTAGCAGACAACAGCCCAAACCTTTATTTTTTTACTTAATCAATGCTTCAATTTTATTGTTATCAATATATTTTTTTTATCAACTGCTGAAAGAGTTTGAGTGCTGCAAGCCATTATTTCTACAACAATTAGTAAAGATAATTACTTTTACTAACTTTGTAAACAAATGTATACTAGGTGTAACATAATGAATTATGCCACCTAATTAATTAATTTTATTTATTTATTTTATCATATTTGAATACTTTAAACCTTTTTTTGGGTAATGTGTTCTTTTTAACCAAGAGCAGGTTTGCTCACAGTATTAACTAAGATAAGTATTATCTATAATCACACATGGGCATTTATAAAACATTAGAAGATAGTGCACGGTTCCAAATTGGTAATTTCCTATGGAGAAGAACCAGCAAGAAACTCAATGGTTATGGTGCCTTACATCTTAGCTTGTTAGGCACCTGCCGCACTGTTGATGTGGACGTGACTTGCAACTACTATTTTTTTGCTTTAGTAATATATACCAGCCGTAGGACCTAAGTCAGTAAATGAGTACACATAAAATAATAGAAAGTTAATTGCTGTCTAAAGAATTTAAGACACTAGCATCGGTAGAATACAACTACAACAATCACAATTCGTCATTCTAGTGTTTTCCAGACTATGCTTTTGTTTTATTTTAAAAAAATGGAATATCAACAAACAATTGCTCTTGCTCGAAAAGGAGGGTGATGATCAATCCCACAGCCCTGGTAAGGATAGCCCAAGTGGGCCCTGACCATTCTGTTGACAACATATGAAGCTTTTTCAATCTAGGCTAATACCAAAATAATTCTATAAATGTCAAATATTTTGTTAGTGAAATTAATTTTAGGATTTTAATTCTTATAGTTAGTATGTTTTAGTTTTATCATATTTATTCAGTACTTAGTTGTGTGGCATCAAGTGGTTCTATGAATTTTACAAAGTTCTTTCCATTTTGTCCTTGTAAAGATCGTGAAGCAATGAAATGACTGAGATCTAGTGCCAAGTACATTACAGACTTCGCACTACACACCACAAATTTTATAATGCCATACTATAATTTTAATAAGTTGTTACCTGTGTTATTACCTGGTTACTTTGTTTGCGTGGATAATTTGTTTATCCATTTGGAATGTTTTAAATCGATTTAGGTTCTGGAATGGAATAGGCTAGGCATTAATGTCAATGGCGAGTACATCACTCACCTTCGGTTTGCCAACAATATAGTAGTCATGGTTGAGACTACGGAGGAGCTCAGTACAATGCTTGGTGACCTCAGTAGAGCTTCCGAAAGAGTGGGACTTAAAATGAATATGGACAAAACCAAAGTCATGGTAAACAGCCATGTAGCACCCACTCCTATCAAGATAGGAAACACTACACTCGAAGTTCTGGACGACGACGTCTACCTGGGACAGTCGGTCCAGTTGGGTAGGTCTAACTTCGAGAGAAAGAGGTCAATCGTCGCATCCGATTCGGCTAGGCAGCGTTCGGGAAGCTGCGCGGTATCTTCTCTTCCAACATACCACAGTGTCTCAAGATGCAAGTCTATGACCAGTGTGTGTTGCCAGTGGATGTTGTTGATGACATGTGGCTCCGAAACGTGGTCGCTTACAATAGGCCTCATCAGAAGGCTTAGTCACCCAAAGGGTAATGGAATGAGCTATGCTCGGAGTTTCTTCGCGTGATCGAGTCAGGAATGAGGATATCCGCAGAGGAACCAAGGTTGCCGACATAGCACGAAGAATTGCCAAACTAAAGTGGCAATGGGCAGGGCACATTGCTCGCAGATCAGACGGCCGTTGGGACCGAAAGGTTCTAGAATAGCGACCACGTACCGGAAGACGTAGCGTTGGAAGGCCTCCTACAAGGTGGGCCGATGACCTGATAAGGGTTGCGGGAATCCGATGAATGCGAGATGCACAGAACCGTTCATTGTGGCGGCACTTGGGGGAGGCCTATGTCTAACAGTGGACATCTTTCGGCTGAAATGATGATGATGAAATCAATTTATGCATTTTCAGTACATACAAGTCTTAGTAATATAAGAGGAAGAAGGACCCTCTTCTAGAGAGGAGGATGAGTCACAGGAGTGGGAATATTATAGGTTGATTATGTCGACGGTTGAAAGGAAAAATGATCTAAGCAACATTGAGTAAACTTTACAAAATTAACTCAAAATTTTAACTTTAAATCATTCTTTTGTAAAGTTTACTTAAATGTTGCATAGATCATTTTGCCTTTCAACTGTCCATTTATTGTGGTTAGGATATGTTACTATCAGCCTTATAATGTTCCCAGTGCTGTGACGCAAGCCTTCTTTCTAGGATGTGTCACAATCCACAACATGGGCCCAGTGCAGATTGGTCGTGGCTGGAAAGACCTCACGGCGTTCTTATCTTCCGCATGACGCAGGTCCTCACCGGACATGGTAAGTTCGGGCGGTTCCTGCAACGGATTCAAGCGGAAGAGACGCCCGGGTGTCGCCACTGTGCGGAACGCCCGGAGGACACGGTGGAGCACACAGTCGAGGTGTGTCCTGCTTGGGCGGAGCATCGCCGTGCCCTCGTGGGGGCGATCGGCGGCGGAAACCTCCCGCGCCGGGCCTTGGTTGAGGCCATGGTCCGGAGCGAGGAGGAGTGGCAGGCGGTCGCCTCCTTCTGCGAAGCAGAGATGCTAGCAAAGGAGGACGCCGACAGCATCAGGCTACGGCGCCCTCGCCACCGCCGCCGGGATTTCGATCCCGATTTCCGGCCACCGTAGACGCGGGCTCGCGGACGGTGAGCCATGGGTAGCTCGCTGTCCGACCGTCCGGTAACTGTCTGGACCGAGCCCAAGACGTCACGGCGCGCACTGTTCCCGTGCGCCTCAGGGAATTGTCAGCAACAAGAGGGGCGCAGCTGGGTCGAAGCCTACTGGGGCCAGGGTTATCCGAAAGGAAACTAGAGCCCCGGTATGAAGGCTAGAAGGAACGGCGCGGGGTTTTTAGTCAGTAAGACTCTGACACTGTCTCCCACTCCACCCAAGAGCGGGTTTTGTCAATGATGATTTTCCCCATCGACAGAAAAAAAAAAACCCTAGAGCAGGGGTTGTTTGTTGTTAACTAAACTGTATTTTTTACTATGGGTTTTCTAGCCTGAAATAAATGAAATTATTATTATTATTATTTTCGGGTACATTTTCTTTTCTCAGCTCTTTAGCTGGTGTCGACTACATTTACGGGCCAAGCCAAGTAAATGTAGTGTGTAACATTTTAGTGCGTCGTGTGATGTGATCCTACGTCGTTTTCTTCTAACTGCATGAACTTCCTAACAATCCTACAGGTATTTAAAATCGCAGCCTTTTGCAGCGTTATGTAGAGGGTTTCTTTTAGGTCTAATAATTTTAAACTTTGAAGAAGGTGATTTGGGATTATTATTATTATTAGATTATTTTTGCACAACGTAAAATAAAGAAAGTGCAGATTGGTCTCACGTGTTGTAAGATATGTAGTCATAAAATTTTCGATTCTTGGACATGCCAGTTTCTTCAGAATGTTTTCCTTCACCGTTTTGACAGTAGTAGTGATAATAAAATTCACAAAGCGCCTGGCAGGGTTTGTACTAGTAACCTACAATTCGCTTGTTGGTCTAGTGGTCGTAAGTGGCCCAGAATGCTATGCCGGAGGTTGTGGGTTCGATGCCCACCCAGGACCAATGTGTGTCACGAGCACGATAATTTGTATGTATTTAGAAACTAGCTTTTGCCCGCGGCTTCACTCCCGCTCTACTCTCCCTACTACACCTTACCTTAACAACTCCACCCTACTATACCTTACTCTACCCTACTCTATCCTACTCTACCCTGCTCTACCCTACTCTACCATACTCTACCCTACTCTACCATAATTTTTTTTTCTCTTTATTTTTTTTTTTTTTTTTGGTTTTTGTCTAACCAGATATGCCAACCCCATCATACCTTTTAATTGCATAAGCAGTAAACCTATACACATATAAACAGTATATCGGCATGTTTACAGTATACTAGCCAGTATATTTTGTGTTTACATGTATATACATGGTGGATTATGGATCATTTTTTCTCCTAGAGAAGTGGCCTGAGTTCTAGCAGTTGGAACATTAAAAGGCTAATTATGCTATGTTTATCAGTTGTCTAATACTCATAGCACAAGCTCTGCTTAGTTTGGGACTAGATGGAGTGGCATGAAAAATGTGGTACATAAAAAAAACTCATAAGTCGGGTTGATACTATTGAGCCACCAATCCCTCTTGATTGCTTTACTGAGACTAATTTAATAATGTATTAATTAAAGCTGTGTGTACCGATACACAAATAAACTTAATGGCACAAGTAATTCTCTAAATAATATTGTACCTTGTTGTACATTATTGCTCCACATGGAGAAAATGAAAATAAATATTTTATTTCTTTTATTTTCATTTAACCCTTCAGATACCGTCAATTAGAGACACAATAGTAAGACAATAGATGCGCGGCCACCGGGTGTCGCTTGGGGATTCATGAATTAAATGTCTACCAAACAGAACAACTAAGTAATGTATTAAACAATTATTTACACATTTATGTATAACTCACCTCAATGTTACATTCTAAAGTTGTACATGCTTAGTTTGTTATATGTATAAAAACACCCAATTAACAGGTCCAATGCAGAATAGTTTTGATACATCCTTCCAATGTTAAATGATTGCTGCCACTTATTCAAGTTGCAACTAACTTAATACAAAAAACAGGCGTAGTAAAAGTTTGATCTAAACATTGGACTCAGTTTGTAGGTTATGTTTACAAGCTGCCAAATAGTGCGTGGAAAACATGTTTATTTTTGTAAAAGCTATACAATAAACGTATCAATTACCATTTTCACGTAAATCAACAGTTATTTATTTGAATTTGTTTAACTTTAGTTAAGAACGTAATACCTGGTACTCAAGTTGACAACCTGCATTCGTTTACATGTCGTGTTACTTTCCCTAGTCCTCGCTTATCGGAATAATAAATCTGTACATACCACATCAATATTCAGCATATACACCACTAATTAACACATATTCACTATATTTCATCACTTTACAATGCACCAAACATTTAGTAACATCACGTAAACACCTCCTAATGCGATACTATAACAAGTCTTATATTATCACTAGATTACGATCCATATCATTGACACTGCAGTCCACTCGTAGTATCCTGTTGATAATACACCGATATAATTAACAAAAAACACAACAAACTTTATTATTTCCCAAAATAGTAAACAATCCTCGAGTGACACAATTGCAACCATAGATTTCACGGCGTTAAGACGGGCAACCACAAATAACGGAACCGCGTTCCGCGGCACGCAAAAATCACCGCCGTAGTAACTCGATAACATTTTGTTGCTATTGTGAACTTTTAAAAAATCTTTTGATTTAGTTTTTTAGATAGATATCTGTATTTATGTAAGTAATTGTGTTAAAATAGTATGTTCATGATACTCAATCAAAATAATTTTAATTTTTTTTTCGCAATCAACATTACCTATAATAACTTGTTTGATGTTTTGATTGATAAATAAATATCTTCAAAATATGACGAAAACATTTCAAAACCAGTTTTTTATACTAAACTGGCAGAAACATAATAATTGACATAGATAATATATGGCTTCAACTAATTCAACATTGTTTTATTTCGTGAGAAAAGTCACTTTTATATAATTATGTTTTATCTCGAAAACTTTGTTAACATGTATAAATTCAAATAGATTTCAGAGAAATCTAAATCGTTATGAAATATTTTTTATGAAATTAAAAACACTGCAGTTATTCGTCGTGTTGCCAAAAGTAAAAACATTGCCTTGTTCATTATGTTACTATGACGTTAGAGTGCGCTGCTTGAAATTCTGTAGCTGTTTTCATAAATTGCTTGGTAAATGCTTTAACTAAATTTTTAATTTAGTCACAGTCAAATCGTTAAAACTTTTAAAATATCTGATCCAAGCAAGGGTTGGTATGTTTCTAATTTATTTATGATTAATTTAAATTCCTATAATTATTACTGTTACTTCGTTCAAAATAAAACAACAAACGAGGAACCGATATCTATATGTATAATTCAATTAAGTGTAATTAATTGATACATATATAGAAGGATATATTATACTATATATGAGTAATAATGTAATTGTGAATACTTACATATAGGTTTCCTGTGATAGCGTTTTAAACGCCATCTAGTAGTAACCGTACCTAACCTATTTATTTTATTCATATTATTTTTGGCTTGAAACAAACGTTACTTTGACATAAGACTGAAAAACAACGTTGATTGGTATAAATACTTTGATTACAGCTGATAATAGGTAATGTATTCTGAATAAATCAACATGTGCGAACTTTTAGTAAAACTTTTGTAATATAAAATAATAGATGGACAGTTATTTTATTTCAGCATATTTGAAGTCCATTATTCTGATCCATGCTTCAAAAATTATCATGGGAAACAAAAATAGTAGGTGCATAATGTTTTACCAAAATAAATACATTAGACTTAGAACGACATCTAGGAGCTGTTTTTAACATTATTTTTTGCGAAGCAACGAAATGGTTTCAGAGTTTCAGTCTATAACAAAAAATGTGCAAAATTGTTTTAAAAATAATTAGCAACTACTTTTTTTGTTATGAGTACCTAGATTACTAATAATAGCCTCAGTTTTTTGTAGTAAAATAATCCCCTATTAATCATAGCTTTGACTTACCATGTTTTAACTGTAGCTAGTGTCTCTAAGTCTAGTCATAATTTCCTTATTTGGGGACCTACCTAGAAGCTTGGCTCGTTCTAAATCCGTTGAAAGAAAACTGTTTTTTCAAGCAGTTGACCATCTTTAGCATGAACATTTAATTATTTAGCGTTAAAATAATGTTCCCTCTTGTGGAAGTCCTCCTCTCTATGAGAAGGAATTGATAGTCCTAATCACTACTGATCCACCACGCGAGCCCGGTATGGTTTGGTGGATGCCACATACCTTCCAATTTTTGATTTTAGGATATTCGACGTTTTCCTTCACTGTTTTAAGAGCAGTGTTACACAAAGTAAAGCGCCTGTCTGGGTTTGAACACGCGACGACTCGTAAGTTGGCAGCCGTGACCACTTAGACAAAATCACAGAACAGATGTTCATCTGTTCTGAGCTTTTCATCACCGCTTTTTGGTAACCGTACCATCACATTTGTATCTAGATATAGATGCTTGGTAGCTTGGTACTTACATATATTTTCCATACAGAATCGTACAAAATTTCAAGTGATGTTAGCTTTGTTATCTATATTATTGATAAATAATAGCAATACTTGCTTGCACCACTGCACTATGGAAAATCGTAGAACAACTGCTGATTAAAAATGGGTTTTGTCAATGTCGCTACTGGCATACTTTATTTATTTTACTCAATAGTTTAAGGACCAAACTAGAATATAATATCAAAAAATTATACATATTATTTGAAATGTTTTTTTTTACAACTCTACAAACTTTATAGTTTTGACGGACGTCCATGTTAAGCCCGTTCACTTCATCACTTTCAAATTGATTTTATCGTTATACATTACAGGAAAAGGTATAATGTATTATATATTTCTGGAAACCTCGTCTTTTGAAGAATATGAAACACCTATTATGTATTTAATATTATATTAACGTTTACCTTAAAATAATTGCAAAATATATAATGGTAAAAAACAAGGTTTATTTAGAGTTCATCGAGACTTTTGACAGTTACCCACGTTTACCCATGCTTTACATTTAATTCATGAATCCCCAAGCGACCACCGGTGGCCGCGCATCTATTGTCTTACTATTGTGTCTCTAATTGACGGTATCTGAAGGGTTAATGTTGATTTGTAGCCTAGCTATCCATAAACATGATCAAATAAAAAAAAGTTGCGAATATTTGCGATTTTCGGAGTAATTTGTAAAAATGTGATAAAAGTCAGGAAACAGAAAACCGCTCGCTATCTATTGCGGTTTGAAATGTTCCTGTTTACATCAATAGTTTGCGGTAAGTTTTGTAATTTATCATTGATATTAGGATGTTTTATCTTTTTTGCACTCATATTGCGTGTGAAAATATTAATCAACAAGATGCACGCTACCCTCATATTTCATATAGTATATAAACAGTGGTTTCATTTCATTTTAAATAACAGAATAGTGAATTAGAAGAAGAAGAAGTGTAATTGTTACCAATACAATATAATTACGTGTTTTGTTAACTCTTCAAAATGCTACTTTCAAGTGTTCTAAACGTGAAATAATACTTTCGTATATCGAAGGAGGAAAATCGTTGGAGGCATTATCTATTTCTTACGATGATAGATGGCAAAGTAGCTCAGGTATTAAAAGATACGTCTTCGGGTTCCACATGTACAATATGTGGAGCTACTCCACGCCAAATGAACGATTTGACTAAAGTTACTGCTAGGCCTGAAAATGAAGATTCTTATCAATACGGACTGTCTACTTTGCACGCCTGGATTCGTTGTATGGAAATGATTTTACATATTTCCTATAATCTGTCTTTCCAAACTTGGTCAGCCACAAGTGAAGAAAAGAAACGACTAAAGCAAGAGAAGAAAACCCTGGTACAAAGGCGTTTCTGTGAAGAGCTAGGATTGATCATCGATAAACCAAGACAAGTAAGTGGTAATTCTAATGACGGTAATACTGCCAGAAGATTTTTTCACAATGCAAGCTGCTCTGCTGAAATTACAGGAGTGGATATAAATTTAATTAAACGACTTTACATAATTCTGCAAGCTCTTTCATCGGGTATAATAATAAATGCTGAAAAATTTGGCAGTTATGCTATGGAGACTGCCAGAATCTATGTGAGCAATTATGAATGGTACTACATGCCATCTTCCGTTCACAAAATTTTGATTCATGGAGAAAGTGCCTTGAATCTCGTAATAAGGATTATAAAAAATTTCGTCTACATCATGCTAGAAAATGCTCAAGATCCGCTACAAACGAGGATGTATTTCATACTCTTCTTTATACTTCAGATCCATACATAACCAGCATTAGAAAACCGTATACTAAAAACGTGAAGGAACTTGACGAAGACACCTTAGATCTTTTGAAACTAAACGAATTAATTTCAGATCCCGAAGTTCATCAAGTATAATTAACATACCTAATATTTAGGAAAGATTACAATTAATTAATTAACTAATCATAAAAACATTTTTATGAAATATTACGATTAAAACCGATTTAAATCATAAATATTACAAAAAAAAATATTATTATTTAAATTGATATGTATTTTGATGTACTATATGATATTAGGTTTTCGTAAACATTAAAATAATACATTGTTAAAAAATAAATATTGGACATTTTACATTCAATCATAATAAATATAGATTTGAAGCCATATACACTATTCTATATCTGTGCAAAATTTTAGAACATAATATTCAGAAACAAAAAAGTTATTGATTTTTAATCAGAAACAGACCTTTATTTTCCATAGTGCACTGCCAGCAGGAGGTACCTAAAAGGAAGATCAAGAAAATAAAACACAAGTTTAAGTTTTAATATATTTTAATTGGTAACTAGGGGGTCTAGTCTACCACTATGATGGGATTAAAACAGCCAGGAAGACACACTGCCAACTTAACGTATTGCATAGAACTAAGATGGGAAGTGGTACCTTACCTACATAACTCGCTTGACAAAGTGTCATATATTAGACTTATTTTTTGGCAGCTTGACCATCTGCGTCGCTAACAGGCCACGGCATCCGCTTGATGTAAGTACCCTTGCGGTACTCTCAAAACGACGAAAAACGACCTGCGTGTCGGTCTCCGTCCGGTAGACTCCTGCGCACACAGCAAAAGTAGTAGGTATTCCCTATTCAAATTATTGTTATTAGTTCATTATAGCTATGAGTGAAATCATCTAAAACACGTTCTATTTGCTACGTACATGTATATGTACCTTACCTAACTTGTGGTTTGCTCATCACAATCTCAAAGGTTTTGTATCGATTTTAGGCTATATTTCACCGGGACACGATGGTGGCGCGATCAGTCGCCACTACCAACAAAATGTATGCAGCTCTATAGAGTTACTCACCTGGTGTCCGTTTGGTTGCGCAACCAATATGGTCGTGCGACCAGCTTGGATGTATGGCGACTCTGGTGTCTAGTTTGGTAGCTTAGGGCTATATTTTTTTAGTCCCGGTGAAATATAGCCCTGAGGCTTGATGGTTTGAGAACTTGTGGGAGCTCACGCCACATGCTTAGTATGCTTACGCGACAAAATGAGTAGTCGCTAAGCGGGACCGTGGCGGGTTCGAACGCCAGTCCCTTACGCGCAGTGGTGGTGCAAACATGTATAACACCCGGTAAAACGCGCACCTAACTTAGTACGTCATTAGTTGTAACTCATCAGTACTTCCTATCCGATCAACTGGTTGATCAGAATGGAACTCGGTGAAGGATTTATTTCCAATCTAATCAACTTTGAAACGGATCAACTGTTTTCTTTCTCAACGGTTCAACTTTTTAGTTGGTCCGATAGGAATATTTTACTTTATTTAAATTTGTTCTATCTGCTCAACTGTGGTACTAAACTAAAATTGAATTTTGTTTAATATTTTAGGCACTTGTGAAATTTTTTCTGAGTGGAAAAACACTATAGGTAAAAACACTTGTGAATTTATTTATGAGTGGAAAAATACTATAGGTAAAAACACTTGTGAAATTTTGTACGGATGGAAAAACACTATAGGCCAGTCAAAATCGACACCAGAAATCACAAAGTCGCAAGTATCTATATTTTTTTATATGTTGTTAGGTTCCTTGAAAGTAGTTTACACTCAAGTTTGCGACCCTGGAAACCCTGTGCTACTCCCTTGGTACTCGAAAAATTGCGAAATTTTTGCTTTTTTTTTTCCAAAAATCTACCGAAAAAAAGCGTTGTTCATGTATAATTGCTGATAACGTAATAAAGTTAATTAAATATACTATAATTTGAATTAAACTTCAGCACTCTAGGTCTATTAGTTGCAGAGATACAGCTTGTGCATTTTTTTTGAAAGGTGAAAATTTTGTGTTTGCGACATATTCAAAGACACGTAAGCTAATAGTCCTAAAGAAAAGTATGAGACAAGAATTAGGATGTAGGCTTCATAGTTTCTTCAAAAATAACAAAAATAGTAAAATATCGTGTTGCTTCGTTAGGGTAGATTTTTGGAAGAAACTAAAAAAAGTGCCAAAGTTTCGTAGTTTTTCGAGCACCATAGGAATAGCACAGGGCTTTCAGGGTTGTAAACTTGGGTGTAAACTACTATCAACGGATCTAACTACACACAAAAAAAAAATGTAGTTTCATGCGCGTTTGCGGTGTTTCTGCTTTTTTGTGTCGATATTAACTGGACTGCTATAGTTAAAAACACTTGTGATAATTTGAAAAATTTAATTTAAAATGATGCAGGAATGTGAAAAGAACGGCGGCAAAGATTTTCTACTTGAAAATTTTCAATACACAAAAGTCCGGAAATATAAAAAAGGAGCATGGTACTTTAGGTGCATCAATTATAAGAAACTGAAATACAAAGGAAACATAACTATAAAAGTAAGTTTTCACAAGTGTTTTTACCTCGAGTGGTTTTCCACCCTTAAGAAATTTCACAAGTGTTTTTACCTCGAGTGGTTTTCCACCCTTAAGAAATTTCACAAGTGTTTTGCCACTCTAAAAAAAAAAATCAGTTAATCGGACTGGAAGTACAGAAAAATGACCCGATCGATTTCCATTCTGATCAACCAGTTGATCGGTTTAGTTGATCGGATAGGAAGTGCAGAAGGTGATCCGATCGAGTTCCATTCTGATCAACCAGTTGATCGGTTTAGTTGATCGGATAGGAAGTACTGTAACTCATATGTGATCTTGGCAATAAATATCCATGTGAGTTTCTGAAGTGACTTTCAATCATACTATTCCGTACACAAGGCTACACCGTATCCAGGACACACCCTATTCACCACCACCAAGAGACTCAACAATTGGTGACCCCGACGTGATCTGAACACGCAACCTTCTGATCACCACCATCTAGGGACTCAACAAACTTATGAAGCGGTTTTCACCCGCGCCCGCCGCGGTAGAGGAAACAACTGTTTTATTTCTTAACTCACGAGAGATGAGTTTTGTGCAGCCGTCTCGGTTGCAATTATAACTCGCAAAATGGGCTGTTGCGTTATAAAGTGTTATAGGTACTTACTTCACAGAAGAATTAAAACAAGGAGACAAAAAAGTTTTGGGTGCATTCACTGATTTTCAGATTTCGGGTCAGATTTCCAACCGACCGAAGAGCGTGCGGGCACGAACCGCCGAGGCTGCGGGTGACAGCGGCCCGCGCGATCTTCCTAATTACCCGCCAACGCCGCGCCGGAGCAGACTGCAGCGGGAACCGCAAACAACCGAGCACACCGCAGGCGTGAAAACGTAAACGTAAAAACGTATCGTGAAATTTGAAATTTTTTACATATTTATCTGCCTTCTACAGAAACTGCGGGCCCTCAACCGCGGCAAACGCGGGTGAAAACAGTTTTCAAACGGGCTACCGACCGCAGTTACTTGTGGCCGTTGGCTGCTACTTTTTTAACCCTTCAGATACCGTCAATTAGAGACACAATAGTAAGACAATAGATGCGCGGCCACCGGGTGTCGCTTGGGGATTCATGAATTAAAACCATGAGCGCGGTATCATATTGGATGTCGAAGAAGTTTTTTATCGGCGTTTAGTGGCCGACATGGGCCACAAGAAGCGAGCAGCAGCGATTTGTAGCTTATGGTGGCCACTGGCGTTAACTGTGTGCGGAGAATCCATATAAAATGTGCCACAGTGTGGTTGCGGTTTTGTGGTTGTGGCCGGTGGCCCGTGTGCGGCGACCTTTAGTGGAACCGTATAGGAAATATGCCACCGGAGGCGGCATTATGTATGTTGACACAACTTAACAGGCACACCGTCAGAGTTTACAGGTTTTATTGTTACATACAATCTTCTATTAACAGCCTGCGGATATGCAGGCTGCCCACGGGGACTTTTTGTAGCGAAGCTGGCGTGCATTTTGTATAAACTACAGCATCATATCACTACTAACGCGCGTAAGGACTCAAACACAAAAATATGTTACGACGTAACTTGGCACGGCACGGCCGCGGCATAGCAACGTAAATAATCACGTCACGACAACGCAACGTGCCACGTTGAATGACGTCCTATTGACAGTGGCGCATTTGTAGAATTGCTTAACTACGGCCTAACTGCGGCCGGGACTAGAACGTAGTGATTACATACTTAGTACCTACTTGTTCACGTTGAAACGCGCGGGCGCGGTGGCGGGTGCGGTCGCGAAGATATGGCGATTTCGTGTTCATATTGACCACCAGGCTTTTGCGTGTGACGCGTTAAACACCTGGCGACAAGTTCATTTGAACTTACTGAAGCGGGTGGATCGCGCGCTCCGCCGCTATTTCAACGTGAACACACTCAAACAATTCAAGGGTTTGATATTGTCGCAAGCTCGCCGCGCGCGCACTCGCTAGCTTGCCCGCTACTTAGCCCGTACGTGCGTTTCGTACGTGAACACTTCGATATTACACATCGCACAACGATCTCCACTGAAGCTGAGCGGAGAGATGTGTCAATAACACAATTCTATTAGGTAGTTCCTTAACACGTTCACTGTGCAGCTATGATGAGAGCGACTACCCTATAAGTGCCAACGCAAATTGTAGATAATATATTGCGTTAGGTATAAAAATGATATGATAAAGCATTGTTTTATATTTTATATACCCCCTTCCATTTAAAAAAAAAAATTGTCCCATGTCCCACCCGAGGGTCATACACGTATGATCTCGTAACTTTATGCCCCATCTGTGGGTCATACACGTATGATCTCGCAACTTCATGCCCCAACTGTACAATACATGTCTTGCACGTATGACCTCTTGCATGTTCTTCTTAACATTTCTTCTAACAGCCATTTCCTAACAAAAATACCCAGACGTGACCCAAAACGAATGATTAGAAAAAGTTGCTCTGGTTGCTTGAATTGAAGCAGGCCGTACACCAATGGAAGCAGCTAAAAAAAAACAAAAAAAAACAGATATGGAGTGTCTAGCGTGCCAAAAAGCTTTTTGTCTTAATTGTTTCAATAGTTCCCATTAAATTAAATATAATAAAATAAGTCTTCCTTTTTATTCAAAACATCTCAAAATTACCTCATTTTCGATAATCAAAATAAGATAATATTAAAAAAGTTCCTCCGGTTTTCGCGTAATATTTTTTCTTAGTTCATTATTCACACGTGGGAACCGATAAAAGTGGTTAAACTCATACGTGTTTAAGGTTATGAGCCTTTCAATTGGCGAACAACTCATGCCCACCCGTGGGTCATGCACGTACGATGAGCAACTCGGTATGACCCACCGGTGGGGCAAGCAGTGAACGTGTTAAAAAACATCTCGTCTCCGCTTTGGTGTAGTCCTGCCGGCCTTATGAATTGTAAATGGCGATTGACTAACACTACTACCGAACTGTCAAGCCTTGTGTAGGTACAGTTCTTAGGGCTGTAATATTTTTCCAGTTTTCAAAAATATTTCGAGAAGGCGCTTAGGCCTCTCGCCCACGACGTAGGTAGGTAGTGATGCTGTCGCACGTTGGCTTCTGTAGCGCGTTACAAATGTGACTAAAGCGAGTTATGAGCGAAGCAGCAGAGTTAACAAAACTCGCAGCGCTACCAAGTCATGGGCGAGGCATAGCACACACTGGTGATTGTTACGGTGACTATTTTTTTCATGTCGTATCTTAACCCTTCAGATCCCGTCAATTACAGACACAATAGTAAGACAATAGATGCGCGGCCACCGGGTGTCGCTTGGGGATTCATGAATTAATGAAATTAAACACTTATTTAGTATTAAGTTTAAAAGTTTAGTAGGTTCGATCCTGGATTTTGTAGTAGGTATAGGTTTTTAAAAAGTTATATGAACATGAAGGTGGCTCCTCAATCTAAATGTTTGGATTGAGAACGAAATATTTATCATAATTTGGTATGATTTAGTAGCATTTTAAAGTAGTTAATAGACAAAATTTGAGCCCTGTATTGTTAAAATTAAAAAAGTTATCATACATTGTATATGGCTCCTCAGACCATACACACGACCCGTCATTTTTCAAAGAAACATTAGTTCGCAATGTCGTCATCATTTAGTAGTAAGTGTGTATTAATTTGTAGCATACAGAGAAAGTAGTAAAACTGAGTAAATTTAGTAAATAAATGCATTTTATTTGGCTACTCACTCCTGACGTTCTGCATAATAAATAATTGATTGCATGTGCCTGATATCACAATGAAATCAAAAACCAAAGACGCTAACATTTAGTATAGATGTCTACTAAATACGTATGTACAAATCAACATTGTACATATTCGGTATTTCATAAAAAAAAATATTTCTCGATATTAATTTAGCATTTGCTATTAATTCATGAATCCCCAAGCGACCACCGGTGGCCGCGCATCTATTGTCTTACTATTGTGTCTCTAATTGACGGTATCTGAAGGGTTAAGGGTGACCATTTTGTGTTTGTACCTGGGACAAATGGTCAAACTAGGTAAGTCCATTTTTGTTAAATTAGGGAAGTCATGCCATCTTTTTATCAAAACACCCTCAGTATCATGAAACAAAATTCTTTGACCAGCGTGTGTAGCCAGTTATTACTCTCACATTGAATCGTGTCGTTTTACTATGGGCCTTATAAGAAAACTCAAGTCACCCAAATGCATGAAAAAGGCTGTGCTTGGAATTTCTCAGCGAGATCTAGTTAAGAATAAAGTCGGTACATACTTAGCGAAAGGTCCAACAGTGGATCTCTTTCCCCTGAAATAATGATGATAATATTAAATGAAACCACAATAACTAGATTTTGAATTTTAATTTTTAACAAATTAACACAGTAGGTAGGTATCTACAGAGATTCTTCATATGTTTTAGGTTTGAAGGTATTCAGAACAGGATGTAAAGTCCCACAAACTGTCCAATCAAGTTTATTGAGAGGCCTTTCGTGTCCTGAAAAAAATCTTGTGGTAAGTTTTTCAGTTTCGTCTACTGCATGCCCTTAACCTTAACTATAAAACCAAATTGTGTGTGAGAGTTCGATTTTTTTTTATTCGTTTGAAAGAGTTCTCGATGCCATACAGAAAAAAAGTAAGAAAATTGCATTAGAACTCATGTTGTTCATGTTGAACGCCATTATGATGTTTATGGAAATTCAACGAATGGTAACCCTCAAATTACGTATGTTCAGAGTTAAATATTGAGAATTTGTAAATAAAACTATTTACAAAAAAAATACAGCAGACTTCAGTGGTGTTTCTACAATAGTTTTGTCTCTTCGTTATTTCACACCGACAACCGAAATTATAGTTATTTTGTACTTTTCAGTGTTTTTTTTTTACATTGAAGTCGTTTTTTTTTCGTAAAAAGTTTTTTATTTTACACTTTTTAGTTATGGTATCATCACTAAAAAGTACCCCTCAGCCAAATTTTAATACCTTATAGCCAGAGTACGATTTAGCAACCGCATCCTGCGGTCAGCCGCACGGCCAGCCGCAATTCGACTACCCGCATAGTGCGTATGAACCCTTAAATGGCTCGATATAACCGCAAATCGCAACGGTTCTTCAACTGGACGTTGCGGTTGCAAATGCGGCTGCCCGCGAGCCGGCTGGCCGCTTTAGCAACCGCATCCTGCGGTCAGCCGCACGGCCAGCCGCAATGCGGCTACCCGCATAGTGCGTATGAACCCTAAAAAGTAAAAAAAATAAAACTATAGAAGCCTTGCAAATTTTATTAAGATTTTAAATGACAACTTTTTTCAAAAACTTTTATGGGTTTAAAAAAAGCAGCTATTTCCTGGAGCAAGTTTTGTGCAATATTCGAGTAAATCTGGGAATTACCGAATAGCAACAGAGTTTTCAGGCGCTCTTTTTTTGAGTTGCCTTTTCGTCAAACACCGCGTTGGATTGCGTTAGACGAAGTAACAAGCGTTTAAACCATTTTCGATGTTTACGATAGGCGAGTGGAAAAGGACCCTCTTAATTTACCTTCCGGATCACCAGATTTATTTATTTATTATATATCTACTAAAAATTTATTACATATATACATAAAAAAAAAACTTAAATACTAAATAAACTATTTAAACTAAAACCTAA
Organism: Mythimna lalbum; assembly: GCA_949319445.1. Classification (NCBI taxonomy): domain Eukaryota; kingdom Metazoa; phylum Arthropoda; class Insecta; order Lepidoptera; family Noctuidae; genus Mythimna; species Mythimna lalbum. The sequence goes on along the minus strand of OX439356.1, from coordinate 17,351,393 downwards.
ATATGTACATAAATATGATACAAAAAGACAAAGCACGCTCAGGCGTCAAAGTACTCCTCCACATCGCTGTCATCCGGAAATGTGCCCAGAAGACTGGCAGCATTGCCACGTTGAATGGCAATGCTAATTCTTTGGGCAAAGAACGAGCCAGCCCTCTGGTCACGTAATGTGTCGATCAGTCGGCGTGAAATATCCTTGAAAAGGAGACGCGCACTCGGACCCCATGAACCAAGCGTTTCGACCCCAAACGGCTCAAAACTGTAATTACCAATAAGGTTACAGTATTTGCGCCGTTTAAGGGTCTCAGCAGCAGAAGCAGCAGCACCAGCACAGCCCGCCGTACTTGGAATATGGGATGGCGCAAGGGTATCGACACAGGTTGCGTCCCACACCAGATGCCTACCAACCTTCCACGGTACCAACGTCATACCATCTGGTCTCTTCCCATCGTCACGTACCAAGCCATCGCCAGATCAGTTCGATACATTCCTCTTTTTTTTCAATCAGTCATCGACTACACGTATTAACAAAGCAATTTTACTTGTTAAGACAGTTCAGCTGTGATCCTATGACGAGTTCTGCTCCATATCTTCAAAGTTTATGATTAGATCATAACAATATTTCTATGGGTCCAACTTGAAAGCCTATCCTTTCAATCAAAAAAATAATTTGATGGTTGACCGATGAAGATTGACCAAGATATTCACCGATATCTTGGTCAATATACCTACATAAAAACAAAAAAAAACGAAAAAAATACATTCAGCTGAACCTCCTCCTTTTCAAAGTACCATATTATTTCATTTATTTATTTAATATACATATCTGTTATATATTTAAATATTTCTTTAAAAACAAAAGTCAACCAATATGATATACTTTGTTAGAAAGCTTAAATTAATAAACTACTCGATCATGAGTAAATAAATATTTTTCAGTCCTCCGTTTTTTTTAAAGTGAAACATGTTTTAGGAATTTAAAAAAACGCTTATTGATTTTATTATTAGTTTCTTTGCAGTATACCTAGCTAATCATAATGCGACTTAAATTGCCGTTTCAACTAAATAGGTACCTATGAGTTTATATTATAACTACTCGTACCTATATAGTTATGCAATTAAGACAAAAATTACTTTTCACACCACCTGCTCGAAAATGTCAAATTATATGTCAAGCAACCTTAACCTAAAGTGAGTCATTTCATTAGTGGCCGGGGGCACAGCCGGTCAATGTTTTCATTATGACCCGCTGGTCAATAATGTAACTATTATTTTCTCACAGTAGGTGTAAAAAGTAGAATATCCTCCTCTGGGCTAAAGGTGTCTTTGCCTTGGGCTAGCTTGAATCCCTCGCTGCATTCAGGATTCTTGTATTAACTCACTCGCTTTGCTCGAGAGTTAAATCCCGAATCCTTCATTGCGCTCGAGATTCAATATGACGCCCGTGACATAAGACAACTTTAGCCCCTCCGTGCATAATCTACTATTTTCATTACTCATACTCTGAAAGTAGGTCTGAAGTTGCCTGAGGAGCGGGCTGAAAAGTATCACACTTTTCATCCCTAGGGAGTTTTACTTTCAACTAACAGCTGTCAAATTATTTTAAAAAAAAAACTAGGTCTATCTTGTATTCGTAATGAAAAGCACAGTGCCGAATTACAATTCGGCACTGTGCTTTTTATTGCTTGCTGGCTTGAATATATATATAAAAAAACACTCGAATTACCGACCTCGCTACGCTCGGCCGCCAACTCCTTCTCGGGACAAAATAAGTAACTTTCACCTCTAGTGTAACAATGTACTATTTACCATGATAATGCAATATCAAAACGTGTCATGAAAACAATCAAATCCCTTGATGTCAGATTGACATTTGTCAACTTGACGTTTGACGTGGAAATAATCCATGGGCCGTAGTAGAATACTACTCTTTGGGTATCATAGGTAAAACAAGAAATGTCTTTCAGATCATTATTATCTACCGCAAAGCGTCAAAGTTCAACGTTTCACTTTACTGCCAACCCTGTGTAACACTGACAAAACACCTTCACCAAAAAAAATACAATGTTTATGCAGCACAAATCCATACATATTTCTATAGATCATGTTTTCCGAACAAACGATAATCCAAATTACAAAGAATATCAGAGTGTTTAATTTCATGATCTGATGTGGCTCCATCAAACTTTTAGATTGAGGAGCCACCTTCATGTTTCATGTAGGTATGTAGGCACCTACCCAACTCAATCCAGGATCGAACCTAGGTAGGTAGCTACCTACCTACCTACTAAACTTTTAATGTCCGTAAGGATTGAGGAGCCACATCTCGTATCTTAATGAAATTACACGTAGTAGTAGGTGGGTACCTACCTACGTTAAAAAAGTTGGCACGGCGAGTCACCAGTGCGCGCTATGCTTTACCAGTTTCTAGCAGACCGAACCGTAGGTACCTTTACAGCTACCTACCACAAGCTACCATACACCCACCTTCCTACCAGTCGTAACTTAGGTGCATTGGAACCTAGTGTATCCTATAAGTCACTTTACCTTCCATACCTACTTTTCAAGACCAATTCACCAGGATCCTGCAGTGCGTAGCATTCCATCACGCAAGAGGATCTTTGGTCTAGCTTAAAATTCCAGTATTAGTGTCAATTGCGTTTCATACTATGACGCAGACAGTCTACCAGAGTGTGTATTTTACAAGTTAACAATTCGCCTGGGAAACCCAAGTATCACAGTTACTACTACCTAGCCCGATTCACTTACCTTTTTTTTTACATTACCTTTTGGATACATCCACGAAACGAAAGTCGCACCGGTACCTTTTACATTACCATCCGGTGGCAAGGTACTGTAAATACCAGTAAAGCGGAGTTAGTAAAACGTACCAGGTACGAAATGTAACTTTACCGTACCAACCTTCCTACCTTAGTTCAACTTACCATTTATCATTTCCAGCAACTTTACCATGTTACCATTATTATACCATACCTATACAATGATACCTTTAACCAATTTTACCTGAAGAAAGTTTTACCTCGATACCATTTAATTAACCTTAATACCGAACATTTGTTTTGTTACCTTAATACCAAACCATTTTACTTTACAGTGAACAAACCTTAACCTCATTACCACTTTACCTGTAACACCTCAATTACTATACTAATCTCTATACTACTTACGGCTAACTTACAAATTTCATTCTACGACTAACGACTTATGCAACCAGGAATTAAAATTTAAAATCCTCATGGGTCACATAAGCCAAAATTTACGAGATAGCTTGTGCAAAAGTTAAGATTTGCACAAACTATCTTTACAATAGGAATTTGCAAACCTACCTTGAGCATCGCCTACAGCTCCACCTTCACCGCCTCCAGTTATATTGCCATCACCAGCCGTTGAGCCATCAAAGCCTAAGAAGAAAACGAAAATTAGCACGATCACAAACTGATGAAAGAGAATTCGTGAAGCTCGAGATATTTACCAGTCATTTCCATGTTAGAGTCATCTTCGCCGAAGTTTGTTTCCTCATTGTTAGCGCCATCATCGTCATCATCCCACATGCTTTCGTTAACAAATTCAGGTTCCATTTTAGGTGCCACTGCGTTATTTTCGTCTTCATCAGGTATAGTTACAAATTCTTCTTTAGCAGATCCTGAAGGTCCGGCTTCTAACGGGTCCACACATTTTCGTTTCGCAGGTCCACTTTGTGAAGACGACGAATTATTAGATGCTATTGATGGCCTATTTGGTCGCTTAACCGCTACTGGAGTGGTGGAGGGCTTAGAATCTAAATCAGTCTCTAACTTAGTCATTACGGATTGCCTTTGTTGTGACGACCTCGGGCCTGGCCTAGAGGTCGGCTTTGGTTTGGATGGCGTGGAACTATCTTCATTTTGATTTCCGGTTAGACCTTTCACTTGAAGCTGTTCCGCGGTACTAATAAACGATGCTAACTCTTCTTGCTTAACATTAACTTCACCTTGGTACATAAACTGTAATAAGTCTCTTAACGCAGAATGACTAACATCTTTTAAAAAAACTGAAACAAGAGAAAAATTATTAGTACATGGCACATCTCGCAGTTCCATCAACATTAGAGGACAAAATTATATCCTTACCTATCGGGTGTTGTGTGGGGTTCATTTTGAACATCTCTTGAAAATAAGGAGAACATACTGATAAAACTAATTTGTGTGCCTGCAATAATCTGCCTTCGGCAGCTAGTGTAACATCTACTAGATCTCCACGCGACAGCAGGCCGTGAAAGCCTGCTGACATGTTGGCGTGGAAATTGTTCCAACATAGTGAAAACTGTTCGTCCGACGCCATGATGGCGGCGACCCCGAAAGGAACCTGGAAAGACAGAAAGGAGTTAATAAAATCTGCACGGTAAGGAACGTCGAATTCCAACGATGAAGAAGTAACAGCACTGTATATTTACCTATCCTAAACTTTGTACTTTATAATTCCGATATTAGAAACATTTGAAAAAAATAATAAAACAATGTTTCTAATGAAGCACTGCACACACTTTCATCCCACGTCCTCCCCGTTTGAGCGCTGTTCACGATGTGATGACGCAAAATTGACGTAAACTGTGTCGTCACAACGGACCGATTTGCACGAAGAATTGCACGAAAGGTATTTTAGTCAATTATAAAGAATATGTGTATAATTATGCAATTTGGTGTAAAAAAACTAATCGTGTTATTATTTGCACGACTTATGAATGTCAAATATTAGGTGAAATTTAGCTTATTTTAACAAAACTTAAAACCAGCCACCTGATAACAGTTCATTTTGATGTTGCAGCGAGACGATGCGATGTCTGACTTTACCCAACTGTGAAAAATAGAGATGTACATATTTTACGTTATTGGAAATAATGAAAATCTGATTTTCAACTGAATAAGTACATTAGCAATCATGTACGTAATTACTTTTGATAACTTTTCAAGAAAAAAAAATAGCCTAGGTCTTATGTCAATGTACATCAAAATATGTACCATGTAGACAGTAGTAAGTTTTGTACTTAAGCTCTTTCATGTTTTTTTTTTATAATATAAGTACAGAAGACTACCGTAGTTTACTTGCCGTAGGCTATATAACTGTATATTTGAGAAATACTCTTATTGAAAAATTTGGTAACTTGGTAGGTGGAGGTACCAGTGCCTTAGGTTAAAAAAAACGAATTTAGTAGTCTACATTCAGAAACTTCTTTTATAAGTACCGACCTTACTTATCATCACAATCAAATATTTTCACTGACCAAATAAACCTTTGCATAAGGTAGAAACTCAATTTAACTTTGCATTGATTAAAAAAAAAAAACAATTTATTTTTTATTATTTATTTAATTAAAGGGCTTTGTCGCTTAGCGACCACATTGAACAATTTCTTGTGTTTAAAGATTAATAATATTACGTGGTTGAAAAATTTTCATAAACTTATAAGCAGGAACTAGGATTTTCGAGACATCGAAGTCAAAATAAAGTCAAATAATAAAGTATTTCCACAAGCCTTACCACGTCGTAGAAGAAGACATCAATATAACTAACTTCCAACTGATACTATGGATCAAAAATAGACCTTAACGTTATTCAAACTAGGTTTATTATTGAATGCTGAACAGGTTTTCGCCATTTTAGTAATACCAGTTTATAAAAAGTCGTTTCAATTCGTGCAATTTGTTATTTTTCCACATTTCCGGCATCGCGCAGTTTATTCGGTTCATGTACAGGGTCCATTATTTAAGTGATATTAAGTGATTTATTTTTTTTGTATCCTTGTTGTAGTGTACATAATTAGGTTTAATAAAATGCTTGTATAATATATTATTAGTGTTGGCTTTATTTATTTATTGTCAAAAGAAAAAGGGATATGGTACCGAACTATTCAGCCAGAGATTTCTCGGGTTCCATGGATAGACTGTCATCACAATTTGGAGACAAAACTTTCTTCATTAAATAGTTGAATTTATTTGATGGAATATGTCCGGAACGAAGTCTTACAGCTATAGTTATTAAATTTCTGTTGAGATTAACTTTGATTTATTTTCGTAAATATTCTTGGTACTAATGCAGTAATTAATTAGAATTCAACAATGTTCCTATCTATGAATTAATAGTTCTAAAACATTTACTGATTTCGAGATAACGGCATCTATTGCTGAAAAGTTTTACCTTACCTAGCACTCACCAGTGGCGTAGCGTGGATTTTCGTCACTTAGAGCCGGCCGGGAATCTCTCTCTTTGTTTTTTATTACTATCGGACTAAACATTTTACATACCTAACGGACGTAAGTAGTAGTTCGTACAACTTATTAAAAGTCAAGATAAACTTATAGTAAGATAGTTAAGATTAACTTATTCCTTTATTTGGAATTCAACAATTTTTTTTACATAATTATTGTTATTTTTTTTATACCGTTGCGCATGTTTAATCGTGTCAGCGCGAATACACTCTGTGCTAGGTTATGGACAAGCTTAGTGCGACATTGTTACGTAAGAGAATGATATTGGATTCATAAAAAAAAATAGACCTACTGCAGCACGATCAAATTTTGCTTGGCTCGTACGTAACATTGCCCGCGCGATTTTGAATATCTAAGTTTTATTTTTTACATTTTCTAAATGAATAAATTGGCGCTTTCTGCCGCTTCCTTACGTATGCCAACTGGGGCCATGGCCCCCACAACCCCAACCCGCAAGCTACGCCACTGGCACTCACTGAGGCTCTACCACGAGGGTCCGTAACGATACTTCGAGAGTCACATGGTCGATTAACGGAAAGTCGACTGAACGTTTGACCGAATATAACTTATTGCGAAACAACCTTTTATCGCCAAACGTTACTTCGACTGAACGATTCACCGAACGTTTATTAAACGATAAACCGCTCTTTAGAATGAGTTTTTGTGGTTATATACTTAGTTTAATAATTTAAATTAAAAATATTGAAAAAAAAAAACTTACCTACATAATGGAGGAAATCAAACACTTTTGAGATATCGTACGTTCTACCCGTCGATTTCGAAATATGATTTTGACAAAGAGGAAAATGCTAAAACACTGATGAAAGGATTTTTAAAAATTATAAATTTAATTGAATTATATTATAAACTTTATTAATTTGGGAAAAATCATCCAAAAACTCATTCGAAAGAGCGGTTCATCGCTACGGAGCTACTTCCACTGTTTTTACTGATCCGTGATTGCATATACATATATAAAAGCGAAATATCACTCACTGATTAATCACAAAGTCTCTGACTAAAGATTTGGCTGGTATGTGGTGTGTAGAAAGATTTCCAGAAATTCTTCTTTAAGGGTATGAAACGGAAGTCCAAAGTATGTATGGAAAAACCGACTTTTCCGCGGGCGAAGCCGCTGAAAAAGCTATGTATTATATATTTTAAATTAATAGCAATAATATCTGGCAATCGGATTCCTGTCCGGATCGGACGGAATGATCATGTATGCATACTTCTTATTAAAATACACGACACAGCTAGGGTTGCCCTTGCCACCCGTACTTTATTATAAAGTATTTGTACATTATTTCAAGATTATTTCTGATAATATTATTGATTTATTGCACTCTCTATACTTTATGACAATACTACAGTACTATGCGTTCCAAATAAGAATAGGAATGTCAATAACCTCGATCTGTCAAATGTTAAGAGAGTTTTAAAATTTGATGATTCATATTTTTTATTTTTTTTTTTATTATTTAGTTAAAGGGCTTTGTCGCTTAGCGACCACATCGCCCAGTACAGAAAACAAGAAAAACTTACAATCTGAATCTATCTTAAGGCTAACTCACAATTGTTTAGCTTTATCGGACATTGGAAAAGAGAGGATTGTATTACAAATTCCAATATCATATGTTTTACAGAGTCCAAAAATATTGATTCTTGTATTTTCGTTCCGGACACACTCCATCAAGATGTGGACAACATCATCAACCACACCACAGTCATCACAATTTGGAGACAAAACCTTCTTTATTAAATAGTTGAATTTATTTGATGGAATATGTCCGGAACGAAGTCTTACAGCTATAGTTATTAAATTTCTGTTAAGATTACAGTCTATCCATGGAACCTGAGAAATCTCTGGCTGAATAGTTCGGTACCATATCCCTTTTTCTTTTGACCTTTTGTCAAAATATTCCTGCCAAAGTTCAAAACAATTTTTTTTTGCTTTCCCAAAGTAATCCGAATATAGTGGGGTAATATTCATGGGAACTCCCTCAACACACGCTTGTTTGGCGAGTAAGTCAACCATATCATTTTCTTCTAACTGCACATGGGATGGAATCTATTGAAGACATACTGTTTTGGAGCTGGAATGTAGTTTTAAGAGCAATTCATATATAGCGTAGGCTGTCGGGTTACCTCGCATGTGAGAAGTATGCCGAACCAAATGTTGCAGCGAACTTTTATATGTTTCATTCATATTCATTAATTCTCTTTCCATCAAATAAATTTAACTATTTACTTAATGAAGTTTTGTCTCCGAATCGTGATGACTGTGGTGTGGTTGATGATGTTATCCACGTCTTGATGGAGCTACGTATGGTATTCCGAAATACCGCTCACCGAAAGGACGGTTTTCCGATAACACTCTGCTCTGACGGTTAGTTGAACGAAAAAATAATTGGCCGATGAAACGTTTCGCCGAAAATATTATTTATCGACGGTTGGTAGTCCGAATGAATCCTTCGCCGATGTAACGGTTCACCGAAAACACTCTTCAACGACGATTGGTTAAACGAACGAATCTTTCTTTATGTCAATGGGGGAAACCCGGACGGATGGCAACCCTAGATAAGGCTAATCAATTGTTTGAGTTAGTCTTTAGGTAGATTGTAAGTTTATGTGTTTTCTCATTTTCTGTACTGGGCGATGTGGCCGCTGAGCGACAAAGCCCTTTAATCAAATAATAATAATAAAAATAGCTGTCACTGTCAGTCAACACATCTTGCTGTTTTTTTTGTAAAACACGACGACTTAATCCGTTCTATAACTCTATGTTATTAATTACAGTAAGTAAATGATGAATAGGGACAACCTCTATAAACAAAGTAAGCACAGTCCTTGGACCTATACCAGTGAAATTTAATCTTGGTAGTAGTGAAATGTTTCAATTAGTTTGTAAGTAAATAAAACTAAGTATGTATTACCTATTTTACACCAAAAAATTAGTTGAACATAGCTAAAGGTTTCAAAAAGAAAAATATTTTAAACAAAATGAGTAGGTACAATAAATCGTAAGTAGGAACTTTAGTTTTGACACCTTTTTTTTTATTTTTATTGTTCATTAATGTGGCAGCCCTAGACAATGTCAAAGAGGGCAGCGGGGGGAGGGAGAGAGAAGACATAGCGCGCACTGGTGACTTTTGTCACGGTTTTTTTTTTTTTTTTTCTATCGACGGGGAAAATCATCATTGACGAAACCCGCTCTTGGGTGGAGCGGGAGACAGTGTCAGAGTCTTACTGACTAAAAACCCCGCGCCGTTCCTTCTAGCCTTCATACCGGGGCTCTAGTTTCCTTTCGGATAACCCCGACCCCGGTAGGCTTCGACCCAGATGGGCCCCTCCTGTTGCTGACAACTCCTTGAGGCGCGCGGGAACAGTGCGCGCCGTCGACGCCTTGGCTCGGTCCGGACAGTTACCGGACGATCGGACAGCGAGCTACCCATGGCTCGCCGTCCGCGAGCCCGCGTCTACGGTGGCCGGAAATCGGGATCGGAATCCCGGCGGCGGCGGCGGGGGCGCCGTTGCCTGATGCGGTCTGCCTCCTCCTTTGCTAGCATTACTGCTTCGCAGAAGGAGGCGACCGCCTGCCACTCCTCCTCGCTCCGGACCATGGCCTGAACCAAGGCCCGGCGCGAGAGGTCTCCGCCGCCGATCACCCCCACGAGGGCACGGCGTTGCTCCGCCCAAGCAGGGCACACCTCAACTGTGTGCTCCACCGTGTCCTCCGGGCGTTCCGCACAGTGGCGGCACCCGGGCGTCTCTTCCGCTCGAATCCGATGCAGGAACCTCCCGAACTTGCCATGTCCGGTGAGGACCTGCGTCATGCGGAAGGTAAGGACGCCGTGAGGTCTTTCCAGCCACGCCTCAAAGAGGGGACTTACCGCCATAATCGTGGCGTGCCCAGCACTGGGTTGCGATAGTCGCTGACGCCATTTCACCGTGAGATCCCGCCGGAGCTCTGTCCGCCATACCTCGACCTGTCACGGTAGTGGACTTTCACCCCGGCGTTGCATCTCCACGCGCTTATTGTGCATGTGTGCAAGGACTGTTGCCTCCAGATCCCACGGTGGTAGGCCAGCTAGAAGGCTCGCCGCTTCGCGGGAGATCGTGCGGTAACCCCGCACCATCCGTATTGCGACTTTTGTCACGGTGGCAATGTTTTTTTACCCGTTTATTGTAAGGGCCTGCGCAAACTTCAGACAAGGCCACGGAACATAGAAAAATAGTGGAAGTGCAATGCACCAAAATCACTATAGGTACCGCTGTCGCCAAATTCACACAAATAAACCGATAATCATATAATGCACTACAAAGAAACAATTCGTTGGATTTGTGGTTCTAAGTTTTGTCAAAACTCGCCTATATCACAGACTTGGAAATAAGCCCTTATTCTCTACAAATAAGATTTATTTTGCTTTAGCGGCAGAACGTATTTAAGATCTGCACTCACACAAAATTGGATTGACGAGCGAGTTCCGCTATTAGACCATAGATGGCGGTTTTCTCATTAATCGAGCCAAAGCTGCACCACGTAGCACATTGAAATATTCATCGATATCGAAATATACCCGATATTTTGTTCAATTCGCAAAAATAAGATTTATTGGGAGTATACAGGGTTATTTGTAAAACACTAACAACCTCTTAGGTGCTAGTTAAGAACATCATAAACCACAACTTTTGTTCTATGACTTTTTACAAAACATAACACAATTATGTACCAAAAACAAACCTTTACGATTTCTTTGTTTTAATTAAATAAATAAATAAAAAAAGATTTCGTTATTCTATTTAACACATTTCAACTCTGTATTTTGCTGTAGGTAGGTACCTACCTACGCCTCCTGCACACTGTTCTTGTAGTAATAGTAAGCAGGCTTCCGAAACATTGTCATCACACCTACCTAGCAAAGTAGCAAGCATTCGCAACCATTTTCGTGTACCTACTCATCACACTAGAAAATTGATGCAGCATAGACTTTGTAACATTTAGAACGTTCAATTTAAATATCTTTATTTTTGAACTAGCTTCTGCCAGCGACTTCGTACGCGGATCCAGTTGCTTATGCCAGCGTCAACGGGGTCGTCAAAATCAAAGATCTGAAACTTCTGATGTCGAATTCTTAGAGCCCGGAGACTGGAAAACAACGTGATGCGCGAGACGATTCGAGACGTTCCAGATCTCTCCCTTCCACTTACGCGTGTGACAGTGTGCACACACCTTAAACATGGTGCCAATTTCTCCGTGTTCGATGTAATTAATAAATGCGTTATAGGAAAACGCGCTCCTTTCTTTATTCCCAAAAAGTGTTCCCATAGCGTGATCTAACTCGACGCCAACTCCATTTGCGAAACGTTTAGAAAACGGAAACTACATATTATTTACCCAAATATTATAGTATCTTAGCCATGTGTAGCGCCCCTTAGTGAATTCCACAGCGGGTGATGACCTACGACCAACGACCAATTATTTGCGGTTGGTACAGTAATCGGGTCTAGGGATCGAACCGCAAAATCTAGTTTGTTTCTATTGTATATACTTTTCCGGGATAAAAATGTGGTGCCCAGGATATTAAAGAATAATTATACCAAGTTTCATCGTAATCGGACCAGTAGTTTTTGCGTGATGCCTGAACAAACAGACAGACAGACAAAAAAAAATTAATCACATTTTTGGGTTCGGTGTCGGTAATAGGTCGGTAGTAAAACCCCCTGCCGTTTATTTTTTTATATTTTCAATGTACAGAAATTTCACTTCTGCAGATTTATTATAAGTATAAGTAGGTACCTAAATTACGTCTAATAGAATGAAATAACCTATTTGATACCTGGGTACTTCCCTATTTAAAACTACAGCTAATTTTTTTTTTTTTAAAGTTTAATTTATAATTAAGCAATACTAAAGAATATTTAAACACTACCAAAATAACTAATACCTATTTTATAAAATAACAACCAAAAAAATCTATAAACAAATTATTAAACGTAAGAGTAGACTAAAAGTCACGCTGATAAGCACGGTTTGTTAAAATCAATTATTGTCTGTCAATAAGGTCGAACACTCTGATCTCCGTCTATCTATCTCCGTTATGCAAAAATAATCCTTATAGCATGATTCAGTATTCCCGCGCGATGGCTTATTAGCGTATTTCATGTATAACTTTGGTGTTTCTATACCGATTTCTATGATTCTTTTTTTATTGAATAGATAATAATGTTAACTTTTTTTAATTAGGGATGAGTGAGAGTGTTATAAAGTAAGAGTAGACAAAAATAAACAGAAAGCTCCGAACTTCTAAGCTATCGGGAGTTACACGTGTTAAATTCAAATTCAAATTCAAATTCAAAATCATTTATTTCAAATAGACCAAATGTAGGCACTTTTGAATAGTCAAATGTCAGTCAGTCCAAGAAAAGTGAAGCTAAATTGCACGTTCCAAAGCGTAGATCTCTATGGAGAAGAACGTGCAAGAAACTCCATGGACACTCTTTTAAATCATATTATACATATAATGTTTGGTTACATTATTTCATGTTGCTTCTATTATGTGAGCACAATGTAGATAATAAAATTAAAATAAAAAATATATTAAAAGATAAAAACTGAATTAAGCTACTGGCAGTTAAGAGATGACCAGTCTCAACTGACGGCACCCGTTCACGAGCATGACGCGTGCATCAGCCCCACTCAGCTCAACCATTTTCAAGGGAACCGAATGACCCAATACACGCGCCACCAGCAGCGAGACATTTAAGTGAGCATGACAAACTCCTAACTGCCATGCTCGTAATGTCAAAAACAAAAAGAATACAAGTCGTAACCCAATAAAAAATGCTTCATGGTACCTCACATTCACAAATAGGAAAAAAAAGTGCTTCTACATTAAACAATGCTATGGTTTTCAAAAACAAAAGTAATAAATGATCATAAGTTTAAACTATATTTTCAAATTACAAAAAAATAAAAATAATTATAGTTTCCAAGCTAATCAATACACCCTAGTGTGGTAGTGGAGCTGGACCAGCATTGAGCCAAGCATTTTTATCTTGTATATAATCCTCCAACTTATAATATGCCTGCCTGCATAGTGTGCGTTTAATACAAGATTTAAATTTTGTTTCATTGAGTTCTAAAATTTGGGGAGGTATTTTATTATAGCATTTTAAACAGTACCCCATGAAAGAAGAGGCCACTTTTGCCAATCTGAAGCCTGGTTGAACTAACTGGTCCCTATGTCTTGTAACATAGTTATGTCTATCGCCTCTTTTGCTAAAGAGATGAAGATTTTTTCTAACGTACATGATGTTTTCATAGATATATTGACAAGGCACCGTCATGATGTTAATATCCTTAAACAGCTGTCTTAGAGAATCGCACCGGCGGAGATTGTAAATAGCTCTGATGGCTCTTTTCTGTAGTATAAAGATTGAGTCAATGTCTGCAGCCCGTCCCCATAGTAAGATACCGTATGACATGATACTATGAAAATAACTAAAATAGACTAGTCTAGCGGTATCAACATCCGTAAATTGGCGGATTTTTCTAACAGCAAATGCAGCCGAGCTAAGCCGTCCTGCAAGAGATGTTAAATGAGGACCCCATTGTAGCCTTGAGTCAAGCGTAATCCCCAAGACGTCAGAGTTATCTTTCAGGACGAATACAACCATGGTAATGTGCTAAAATATTTTATTTTATACGTTTGTCCAATAGGATATGTAGTCTCAAAGTGCACTATAGAGCCCAATTACGAAAATATGGCTAATAAGTATTTAAAAAACAAAAGTTAAAACATACAAAATCGGTTAACTTTAACAATTTTTTTTTAACAGTGTTTTAATAAAAACATAAATATTATAATTATTTTAGAAAATAAAAATATTGCTAAATATCTTTTTTTTTCAGTTAATTTCATGTACTCATTTATTTTACATGATTATTTCAAAAAACAACCCTTAGGGTTGGACCTCATCTTGCAGCACGGAATCGCATTTGTTCCGCCTGTGCTACCACGTGCTGCAGTATGCTGCCACATGCGAACGCGCGCTGTCGCATTCCGCAGACAAAAAAGACGATCGCACGCGTCAGCTTGCTGCAGCATGGGTGGCATACTGCCGCGTTCTTTCATGATCAGTTTAGTTTCAAGCGCGAGATGGATAGGACCACGGAAGAGAGAGCAGTGATTCTAGCGTGTATTTTGCAAGAAATGCAAAATCAAAGTAATAAAAAGAAACGCATTCGCAAAATAAAACGGAGATACTGGGTTCATCCTTTTTGGAAGCAGAGAGCGGTTCATGGACAATGTGTTACGCATTTTCCGGATTTAGTAGAATATCCAGATAGTTTCATAGATTATTATGGAATGACTTTAAATGATTTTAATGAATTAGTTGAATGAATTAGTTGAACAGGCTGCACTGAGCTGACGAGCGGCCGCGTGCGCCATTGTACGATAGAGTGAGACAGCATGCGATAGCAAGTGATCGGCGGTGAAAGGATGCGTTAGCATACTATCGCGCGTTTCAGCGTTCCGGAGTCTCCCTGCCGACCATTGCATTTTGTCCGTGATGCCGGTCGCCTCGAGGATTCCGCCGCGTGCTATCGCGCGTTTCAGCGTTCCGGAGTCTCCCTGCCGACCATTGCATTTTGTCCGTGATGCCGGTCGCCTCGAGGATTCCGTCGCGTGGTATCGCATTATGCTTTCTGTCTCGGTCTAGCAAATGGCAGTTCTAAGCGACAGAAAGAGAAAAGGCGACGGAAAAAGGCGATTCCGTGCTGCCAGATGAGGTCCAACCCTAAATGCCCGCGCGCAATCGATTGCCGATCAGTTCATGCCGGGCCCTCCCAGAGACAGGACGTATCACTTTTTCCCGCTGCCAGCCGCTTACACGCGTAACGCGACGGAAAAGTGGAATGTTTGTATTATTATAAGTACTAGCTTTCCGCCCGCGGCTTCGCCCGCGTAGACTACAGTTTATATCGCGCGGGCAGAGACCCGTGCTCAGCAGTGGAATTATAGGTAGCCTATGTGTTATTCCAGTGTCTCTTCTATCTACCTACCAAATTTGATCTAAATCCGTTCATTAGTTTTTGCGTGAAAGCGTAGACAGACAGACAGGGATTGATATTTTCTTCGCTAGAGAGCTCCGATAAACGCGTGCCATCGCTGCAAATCATGAAGTGCGAAGCGCGTTTTTTTTTTTTTTTTGGGTGTGGCCTCTTGCAGGTCAACCTCTGAGGTTGTCGTCTGCTCAACCGGGCTTGCCTGTGGCGGCCCTGAATAAATTCAAAGCCTCCAGCCAGGGCTTACTTAAAACTACTAAAATTTAAGTGACAACGCTAAGGGCACCCCCTGTGGGGTACGAGCCTCGGCTTAGGGCGTCACTGGGGGAGGGCAGCAAAGGGACGGGCTGGATCGAGCAAAATAATATTTATTATTATTATTAGGGGAGTTTAAAGCTACAGCTCAGTGGCGCGGGCTGGCTCGAGCAAAAGTCGGAGAGGACAATTACGTGAGTTTTGCGGCGGACCTCGGCGGCGATGCCTGAAGGATGTCGGTTTGAGGTGTCTTCGAACTGTACTCGTTTCCCTACGGCTCTCTTGGAGCAGGGTGATGGGGTCGTCTGGGGTAACGAGAGTGTGCCTTGGTCGGCGAATCTTGGAGATACGGGAGGGTTCGTAACGGGCTGCCCGTACGATGAGAGGGTTGCGATGTTTCACAGCAGAGTCAAAGAAGCGCTTGCTCAGGCGCTTCATGAACTGCTGTATGGTGGGGACTCTGAGATCCAAGTGGATATTCTCATTTCTGATGTAATATTGGGCTCCTAGTATCCTACGGAGGATACGGTTTTGGAGGGTCTGCATCCGGTGGATGTGACGGGCCTTGGCATGTGCGAAGATCGCACCGGCGTACGTCAAGATCGGGCGGATGACTGCGGTGTAGAGGCGCAATTTGCACTTGCGTGACAATTTGCTGCGGGCAGTCATCATGCAGTGAAGCCTACCGTGAGCGAAAGCAGCTCGCGAGCGAGCCTGCTTTATGTTCTCGGCGAAGGACAGGTGCTGATCTAAGATCACTCCGAGGTACTTGGCTCGCTTTGCCCAGGGGATCGGCTTGCCGTACATGGTGATCGGAGGGGGGGGGGGGAACGGTTTTAAGCGGTCTCGAATAGAGAACCGCCTTACTCTTATCAGGGTTAACCTCGATCTTCCATTTCCGGAACCATTTACCCAAAATATTTGCGGAGTTTTGAAGGTTACGAGCGATAGCCCTGGGGTCATTACCGGTGTAATAAATGGCCGTGTCGTCAGCGAATAGAGCCAACTGGGCCTTTTTATCCTGGGGAATGTCGCTGGTGAACAGCGTGAAGGCAAGAGGGGAAACTACGGAGCCCTGAGGGACTCCTGCTCTAATCGGGTGAGGGGAGGACAACGCTCCTTCGATGCGATAGCGGAAGGTACGGTTCGACAGAAAGTCTCGCAAGATGAGCACGAGACGGTCAGGCACGCCGAGTTGGTATAGCTTATATAATAAGCCATTGTGCCAGACCTTGTCGAAGGCCTTTGCTATGTCGAAATACAAGACGCCCGTCATCGCGGTACGTTGGAACCCAACGCTTATGTGCTCTACGATGCGGTGGACTTGGTGGATGCACGAGTGTTCGGTACGGAACCTGAATTGCTCGTTGGGGATGAGACCCTTTGTTTCGGCGTAATCTTTGAGCCGCTTATAAATAAGCCTCTCGTAGATTTTACCGAGAACGTTTAGGAAACTGATGGGGCGGTAGCTGGTGGGGTCAGACTTGGGCTTGCCTGGTTTGGGGATACCTATAACGGTGGCCTGCTTCCATGCTTGGGGGAACATATTGTTGCTTAATGCGCCATTGAAGATGGCGGTCATAAGCACAATGAGTTGGGGGGGGAAGAGTTTGAATACTCTGTTCGTGATGCCGTCGGCTCCAGGGGCTTTTCTGGGCTGAAGCTTTTTGACTATCTCCTCTACCTCGTCGGGGGTGACGGGGGCTAGTGGATTGTCGGGGAAGTGCGAAGCGCGGCCATCAACGCGCTATTTATAGGCGCGGCGCCGCAACAACTACGTCCCTGCATTTTAAATTTGTAATAATCTTCGGAAATATTCACTTAAATTACATGCTGTAAAAAGCATATTGATCTATAATAAATGCACAATTTATTTAAAGTACTTAATTGGATAAGGATTAATGCTGTATTGTTTAAAATCACTTCGTAAATAACGATTTTTTAGTAAAGGATAAAAAATGGTTATGGTGGGTTATCCCTAAGAGATAGACATATACCATTGCGGACTTTTTTGTTGAACTTTTTAAGGTGGACAATACTGTAGTACATTAATTTGGTCTATCTCGTAGGGTACAGCCAGCGTTTGCAATATAAGTGCAAAAAAAACGTGCTTATTTACGACATCATATTAGAAACCTCTAAATTTATCAGTGTTTCTCTACTATATTATGCATGTATTATACATATAAACCTTTCTTAAGAATCACTCTATCTATTAAAAAAAACCGCATCAAAATCCGCTGCGTAGTTTTAAAGATCTAAGCATACATAGGGACAGACAGACGGCGGATAGCGACTTTGTTTTATACTATGTAGTGATAGTGATAAGTTTGACGTGTCTGTCTGTGTGTCTATCCGTGGCATCGTAGCGCTTAACGAATGGACGGATTTTGATGCGGTTTCATGGTTTTCGAGGGTGTTGAAGCCGATAGTACTGTCAAAAAGTAAATCCAAGATGGCGGCTGCAATAAATGATCAGCTTTTTCGATATGGGTGTCTTTTTCATGGTTTTCGAGGGTGTTGAAACCGATATTGCTGTCAAAATGAAAATCCAAGATGGCGGCTGCAAGAAATTATCAACTTTTTCGATATGGGTGTCTTTTTTATGGTTTTCGAGGGTGTTGTAGCCGATAGTACTGTCAAAATGAAAATCCAAGATGGCGGCTGCAAGAAATTATCAACTTTTTCATCATAGGTGTCTTTTTCATGGTTTTTGAGGGTGTTGAAGCCGATAGTACTGTGAAAATGTAAATCCAAGATGGCGGCTGCAAGAAATTATCAACTTTTTTGATAAGGATGTCTTTTTCATGGTTTTTTATTATGAGGCGACTTCTAATGTTGTACTATTACGGATAATATATGTCATTCAATATTATATGTGATTGAAGTTGACAACTCAACATTGACTATCAGTACATCGAAGTGCTGAATGTTTGTGTCTGTGTAAATGCCACTATGTCAATTGTCAGTGCGACTTCAGCACCAGCCTTCGAAATCTATCTTCCTGCAGCGGAGTGTGAGGTAAGGAGACGTCATTTCCCGGAAACTGTTTACGGCCGCAATGGAGGATTTTCAAGGTTCTGAACTGGCTAGACCATTAGTGTCAATGACAAATACATCACTCACCTTCGATTTGCCAAAAACATAGTAGAATTTGTGGTCGATAACGAAGACAGAAGGTCCAGAAATAGGTAGATCTAATTTTGAGAAAGAAGTCAACCGTCGAATCTGATTCGGTTGGGCAGCATTCGGGAAGCTGCCCGGTATTTTCTAGTCCGACATACCAGTGTCTCAAGGCGAAAGTCTATCAGTGCGGGTTTCCAGTGATGACATAATTATGTCCTCGGAACGTGGTCGCTCCTACAATAGGCCTCGTCAGAATGACTAGAAGGTGTAAAGTCACCCAAAGGGCAACGGCAAGAAAACTGATCTGTTAAAGGGAACTATATAAGGTGTATAGCTCCAACTCTTATTCTTGTTTGCACGACTGACATTTCCACACGTCATTGTAAGGCCCCCGGAGTCAGGAGTTGATAGGACAGTTTTTCCCTAGTTTATAAGATGACAATGAAATTCTTCTTTGCAAGAAAAGAAAGCAACAGCTGATTTGCTATGTCTATGACGTATTTTGTTTTCTATCTGGATTCGACTGATGGTCAAACTTTCTGGCATCTGACTACCTGTATCGATTGTCAAAGATCTACGAATGACCACCGGGACCAACAGCCTTAGTGACCCCGCATACGGGCCGTAAAAAAAAGCTAGAAGCGGCCACAAGAAAAGCTGTTCGTGGGATTTGCATGACTTGATTCCGCCATCTCCTTTCACAAAAACACACATACTCAAGACCGCCAGACTATAAAAAACTATTTGTAGGTCGCCAGTTACTACTGGACACACAATTATTTGTACCGCTCGGGAATTGAACCTGCGACACGTAGCGCAGTACAGTAGCCAACCGCTCAACCGCTACGGCAATCGTACCGTCATCGTTAGATAGTTTATTGTGATAACTTCCTTACAAAATTGGTTATTAATATTGGTATAAAACAATAATATTGCTGAATATTTTTTATTAACATACATATATACATCTTAATTATTAAATATTATAAACTAACAAGTATATATACAAACTTAAAGAAAAAAATATATACAAACGAGTAAAAAACAAAAGGAACTTATAGGGCATCAAAAAATTCGTCCACATCGATGTCAATGGGAAATGTGCCCAGAACGCTGGCAGCATTGCCACGCTGGATGGCAATGCTGATTCGTTGACCGAAGAAAAGCCCAGCCCTCTGGTCACGCGAAGAGTCGACCAACTGTTTGCTAATATCTCGAACAACTCGATGAGCGCTCGGACCCCATGGCCCTAGTGTTTCAACCCCAAACAGTTTGAGGTTTTCTGCACCTGCAGCAGCCGCACCAGTACAGCCCGCCGTACTAAGAAGATGGGATGGCGCAAGGGTGTCGACACATGTTGCATCCCACACCAAAGGCCTACCCAACTTCCAAGGCATTATGGTCATCCCGTCTGGCCTCTTCCCATCGTCGCGTGCCAAGCCATTGGGTTCTAAAACAGCTGGCACCCCGGCGGCGACAAGAGCTCGACGGATGATGTCATTAATACTGGCATGTCGTGCTATCCGACCGGCGCTTCTACTGCAGGATAGGCCATGGTGTCCGAGGCGGTTGACTGCTTCGCCGCACTGACAACGATGTGGAGCTCCCCTAGGAGCACCCAGACGTAGGCATGTAGCGAT
This sequence comes from Mythimna lalbum, assembly GCA_949319445.1. Classification (NCBI taxonomy): domain Eukaryota; kingdom Metazoa; phylum Arthropoda; class Insecta; order Lepidoptera; family Noctuidae; genus Mythimna; species Mythimna lalbum. The sequence continues at coordinate 17,331,035 of OX439356.1, read as the reverse complement.
CCAGAAGGTGGTGTCACTCAACATAGTACCTATGTTAGGTGAAGGTAGAGCCTGTAGCCAGAGACCCGACTCCCATTCACCCACAGCCAGTAGGCGGGCACGCTCAGCAGTATTGGTGGACGTATTTATGAGATTATTCCGTACCAACTTGCAAAGCGGCTCATCCCACTGTCTCTGGGAAAATGGACTCTCGGGCAACGCCTTATCCGGGCAAGCCACTTTCCAGGCGTCCACGGCGTCGGTCAAGCACGGCACCTCATAGTCAACCAATGATGGAGTTAAGATTTTTTTGGTTAACTGTTGAGTGCTGTGAACCGAAGACAGGAACGCCGGTAGACTTATACTAGAAATTTTGCTGAATGAATTGCATAGAGCCATAGAGTCACCATAAATGCTCTACCGCTAAAAAGAAAAATAGCAAAAAAAAAAAAAAAAAAAATAGCTTGATATCCATGTGTTTCTGATTTGCATAAGGAATATCCTCTCAACTGTGGACCACGAAGGTAATGAAAAAAATCAGAGTCCACAGAGTAAAGAGGTTCACAGGAGTGGAAGTGAAGGTAGAGAAAATAACTGGGCAAGTGCGAGTCGGACTCGCGCACTGAGGGTTCCGTGAAAACTACAATTCCCGAATGGAGCCTCGAAGATTTTTCCGAATAGCAATTTTTTTTTTTGTGACGTAGGTAACAGCAAATTTACTGTTTTCAGATTTATTTCTATACCTGTTCTATAAGACCTTGTTTTGTGCCAAATTTCAGGATTCTGGGGCCACGGCCTGCTTAGATAACTTCGCTTGTACGTCTAGTTTAAAATGTAAATGTGAAGTGATTGACTTAGCCCTGTCTGATCACACTGCGCAGATATTGGAAGTCAAGGTAAATAAAACTTGTAGAATTCGATCTTGGCGCATAAAAAAACGAGATTTATCAGCAGATAACTTAACACGGTTCAAAAAGCATCTTCAATGTCTATCTTTTTCCGACATATACAATACTGAAGATGCCAACGTTGCTTATGACTACTTTATTGAAAATTTCCGTTTGTTATACGTACTCTGCTTTCCCTACAGACTAGTTACAATAAAGGCAAATAAAAAAATTAAATGGGTCTCACGCGGTATACGTGTATGCAGTAGAAAACAACGACATTTGTTATGGAAATATAGACATAGTCCATCAATCTATACTTATAATAAATCTGTAGAGAGGTCAATTCTGTACATGAAATATATTTCCAAAATAACTATCAGGGGGTGATTAGTGATCGATACTGATGCTAAAAATGCAAACAGTAAAATTTTTGTCTGTCTGTCTGTCTGTCTGTCTGTCTGTCTGTCTGTCTGTCTGTCTGTCTGTCTGTCTGTATGTTCTTTATAGAAACAAAAACTACTCGATGGATTTTAACGAAACTTGGTACAATCATTCTTCATACTCCTGGGCAGGTTATAGTATACTTTTCATCACGCTACGATCAATAGGAGCAGAGCAGTAAAGGGAAATGTTGGGGAAACGGGAGAAATTACTCCATTTTTTAAGCTTCCGTCGCGTTTGCAGCCTTAATGGTTAAAGCTACACAGAAAACATGTATAACGGGAATGTTCTCCTCAAAATTATATAAAAAATGTCCCACGACAGCATACGTCTATCTTTTATGGTTAACTCACAATAACACGTGTAACTGCCGATAGCTTAGCAGTTCTGAGCTTTCTGTTTTTTGTCTACTCTTACGTTTATAACACTGAATGTCGCTGGCATAAGCAACAGGATCCGCGTACGAAGTCGCTGGCAGAAGCTAGTCGAAAATAAAAATAGTTTTAAAAGTTACTCACTGAGATTTCGGAAAATTGTTAAATTGACCCAGAAAGCACAAAATAATTATTACATTAAAACCTCTAGTAATAAATCAAAGGCATCATGGCAGATTATAAACAATAAAACTCACTCTCCTGAGCCTATATCTAAAATCAGTATACAAGGCGACATAATTAAAAACCCAGATGAAATTGCTAATGCATTCAATAATCACATCGTTGACCAAATAAAAACTAACTCGAAAATCATTCCTGAAACTTCTAGGTTAATAAGTAATCCTCACTCTATGTTTATGCCTCCAGTATTACCTCAAGATGTAATGAGAGCAATTCAATCATTAAAAAATAAAAAGAGTGTCGGGTACGACGGCATATCAACTAAAGTTGTAAAATTTGTATCTGATTGTATTGCTGTACACATGAGCCACATTATAAATTTGTGCGTCTGCTCAGGTATTTTTCCAAAAGCCTTAAAAACTGTTGTAGTCAAACCAATTTTAAAAAAAAAGAACAGTAACCAAGATTTAGCCAATTACAGGCCGATAGCTTTAATTCCTGTATTTTCCAAAGTCATAGAAAAGATAATTTCAGAATCCCTTAACGAGTTTTTAAAAAAATTTAATATTTTATGTGACGAACAAATGGGTTTTAGAAAAAAACGTAGGTATTAATACGGCAGTGTACACATTACTTAACACTGTCATGAAAAACGTCGACAATAAAGTACATACTTGCGCAATTTTTACTGATATGACTAAAGCGTTTGATTGTGTCCATTATGAAATATTACTTAGTAAACTCAATGCTTATGGTATCAGAGGTAACATCTTGAACCTAATAAAATCGTACCTTAGTGACAGACAGCAATATACTGAAATATCAAGAATTTGCGTTAAGACCAGAAGGGAAAATAAATACTTATCTGAATGTAGAATTATTAGATATGGTGTGCCACAGGGCAGTGTGCTTGGGCCACCATTATTCTTAATCTATATAAATGACATGCCTCGCTACATTGAACATCCAATGGTGTTATTTGCTGATGATAGCACTATATTGGTGAAATGTACTGACAAAAATACATATGAACAAGACATAAATAATACACTTACGGACATAGTAAATTGGCTTGACAATAACAATTTAATGATTAATCTTTCAAAAACCAATATAATGCACTTCTATCAACGTTTACCATTACAACAAATGACTATAGAATACAACGGGCAGGAAATTAATAATATAATAATATAATAATAATAATATATTCCACAACTATCACACAACGCCGTCTAGTCCCAAGCTAAGCGGAGCTTGTGTTATGGGTACTAGACAACTGATAAACATACTTATATATTTCTAAATACATACATATTATAGATAAATTACACCCAATACATACATATTATAGATAAATTACACCAATTGACAAAGTAACGGTGGCAAAATTTCTGGGAATACTGATAGACAGTCAGTTAACATGGAAACCCCAAGCCGAAGAGGTATGTAAAAAATTAAGCACTTCTGCGTACGTGCTATTCAATTTGAACAAAAAAGTGAGTACAGCCACTACATTATTAGCTTACCATGGATTGGTGGCATCCGTATTGCGTTATGGAATCATATTCTGGGGAAATTGTAGCATGAGAGAACAAGTTTTCAACGCCCAGAAACGTTGCATAAGGGCAATGTGTAGCTTAAAAATGACCGACAGTTGTGTTCCTATGTTTAAGTCTCTAAAATTGTTAACGTTTCCAGCATTATATATTTTGGAAATAGCCATTTTTGTAAGAACAAATAAGAATTACTTTTTGACTGTATCAGAAACTCGCAAGGGCCCCGTTAGAAGCCAATATAGTAGCTACAAGACAGCGTTACTTAAGAAAAGTGTTTTAGTCATGGGTCCTACAATATATAATAAAATACCGGATACTATAAAAAATGATCCAATTCCAATGTTTAAAAAAAAACTGACAGCCCTATTACTTGACAAATGTTATTATTCAATTAGCGATTTTTTAAATGACACTACTATATAGATTTAGTTATTGACATAGTTAATCATGATCCTCAATATAATAATTTCAAATGACGCCACAGATTTAGTTTTTGACATTATGTATTGATATTTCCATATTATGTTTACAATTTTTATTATTGTTTGAAATGACGATATTATATAGATTTAGTTTTTGACATTATGTATTTGATATTTCCTTATGATTATTTTAAATGACGCTACTATATAGATTTCGTTTTTGACATTGTGTATTTCCATATATTATTATGATCACTATGAATTTTGTACGCCAACGACGGCTAGACATAGCGTTCCTTTATAACAATAATGAACATCTGTATCTAAACCACCTATGTTTAACAAATAAAAATATTTGTATTTGTATTTGTATTTGTACGGGAATTTCGTTGAATGAATTTCGATCTTTGAGAGTATCAAAATAAATTTTTTTTGCAACATAAACGACCGTATCTTTTTTATCCAACGACTTCGAAGTTTTATTTTTTCATAACTTGAAAGGACTGCAGACCTAAGGTTTTAATTTCAACTCTATACGCCTCCACGCACTCCCGAGATAAAGGGTTTTGACAGAAAGACAGACAGACGGACGGATGGACAACAAAGTGATCCTATAAGGGTTCCGTTTTTGAGGTACGGAACCCTAAAAAGGGACAAAAAGATTAATGGATAATGTTTTCCAATATACTTATAAAACAACCTAATCATAATTTCGAGAGTCTTCGCTTCGCTTAGTACACCTCCGCTAGAAATCCGCCAAAAACTGAGTGGAGCTTATTGCTGTGGTGGATATGAAGGTATGATTTCTTGCAGAATTTTGGCTCTTGAAGAGAGTTCGAGCCTAAGTCTTGACGTCGCCGGGCATTATAAAGCTCATAAATCTATAGCATAACATAGCATAATCAGCCTTTTAATGTTACCCTGGGACTCAAGCCACATCTCTAGAAGAGGGAATGGACCGTAAATGAACCACGCAGCGCAGGGCCAATGTGTGTTGGTGGATGTCACATATCTCCGAATGTTTATCTAGTTTTAGGACATGTCGATTCCCTCACGATGTTTTCCTTCACCGTTTCGAGAACAGCAATGGTGATGAAATAAATTACAAAAAGTAATGTGCCTGGCTGGGTTTAAATCCACAACTCATAAGCCGGGGCAGTTAGCACTAGACGACCACGCTGCTCATCTTACAATATTTTCTAATAAATCAAAGTTACGAAACTATAAATATAATTAACACAAAAATAACTAACCATACAAATACATATTAAAAGCAAAGCATTCGGGGATATTTTTATCAGTAAACAGGATCACAGACAGGATTCAACAAAAATTATCATCGGCTGGTACTTAGGTATTTAGCAACACGGCATGACGATTATCACAAGTCGTGGGTTGTCTAGTTCCGTCTGTGAGTGTCACAGGAGTTAGTGATGTATCGGCTTTGGACGTGTTGTGTTGCGCTTGCGTTGGTGGCGCTCTGGTCTGCGCCGGCGCAGGCTGTGGTCGGAGGCGCCCCTGCCTCGCCCCCTGAACCTGATGCTGCAGTGGTTTTCACTCAGCGGTACGGGTTCAGCGCTCGCATTGAAGGAATTAAAGATGAAAAACTTGGATATTACAGCTTCTTTGGAATAAGGTAAAGATTTAACTTTAATTAATTTAATGCGAGTTGATCTGATGCTAGCCACCAGTCCAGATTGACCTTCATATTCGAATGTGTTTTATGTTACTATGTACGCTTTGCGTACAATATACACTCACTAACAAGAATTTATGAATAATTTTTATTTTGTAAAGCTACAGGGTGTCTGTCATAAAGGTAAGGACTAAGTATATGGTGATCAGTGGATCGCTACCTAACTTCGATCCGATGGAAGTTATTTAGGCTGCGGGAGATCATGGTGTCCGGATATTTTATGCTGTATGCAATAAAATCTGTCAGACCGGTACATTGCCAAAATAATTGGTCCATACCAGTCTTCATTCCCCATCTTAAAAAAGGTTCTACAAAAATGTGCATTAAATAATTATTATCTCATGCAAGTAAAATATTGCTTCACATTCTTATTGAGCGCCTTAAGACCTTCCTCTAAAAAGAAATTGCTCCGGGGTAGGCAGGCTTTTTTTTGTAGTAGAAGGAAAAAGAGCAAATTTTTACTGTGCGCCAGATCATCAAGAAAGCGCGACAGTTCAACGAGCTTACGTACATTTGCTTTGTTGATTTCTCGGAGGCGTTCGACTCGGTGAAGTGGCCAGTTTTATAAAATCCTCGCTGAACGTGAGCACGCTGATGCATCTTGTCCACTTACTCAGGCGTCTATATGAGAGCGGATCAGCATCAGTCAGAACAGATGAAATGCTTTCGAGTCATTTCCATCCTAGTGCAGGAGTTCACCAAGGTTGCATAGTTTACCTCTTCAACATGTATACAGAGATGATAATGAAAATTGTCTTAGAAGATTGGACAGATGGGGTCGGTACCTAATTGGCGGTAGAAGGATCTCCAACTTGCGATATGCGGATGACACGACCTTATTCGCAATTAGTGCTCGTTATATGGACGACCTGTTGCTTAAGATGGAAGCTACAATCCGTGACTTTGGATTGAAAATAAATCGGATAAAAATTAAAATGATGGTGGTCGACCACGCCAGTATCATTACTTACCAGGGATCACACTCACAGGGAATTGCAAGGTCGTCCAATCATATATTTACCTTGGGGCGTTAATATCAGAAAGCGGGTGCATAGACGAAATCAAGCGGCGCATGGCGATAATCTACTATGGATAAAATGAAAAAGATCTGGGTTAATAGGAACATTACCAAGGCTAAAAAAACCAGGCTCGTTTATTATCTAATATTCCTCTATGCGTCGGAGACGTAGACTCTTCGTGAATTTGAGAAGAAAAAAGTTGATGCGTTGGAGATGTGGTGCTAGAAACGGATGCTAAAATTATCGTGGACAGAGTTTCGTACGAATTATTCCAAATTAAAAGAACTCGGCATCGGACAGCGCCTATCATCCACAGTGCAGTCACGCATTTTGACCTTCTTCGGCCATGTATCTCGTCGTGGTATTGACTCCATAGAAGGTCTCGTAGTATAGGGCTAAGTTGAGGACACTAAGCCACGTGGGAGATGGACAGACAAGATCAAGGCCGTAGCTAAGTGTTCGGTATATGAATGCACCAGTAAAGCCGGCAGTCCGGAATGAATGGCGCCATATCTGATACTCGTCGTGATTCACAGTGGTGACCACGACTGCTCTGGCAAGAGTGTACCAGCTGAGAAAAGAAGAAGACCTAACTTCGAGGATAAAATGTAGAAATGGCAGGTGAACAAGGCAGAGGCTAAGTTATTCCTAGTTCCTACAGCCTAGTCTCTACACGGACGAACCATTGCCTAACTGTAGGTTTTCTATGGCAGCGGTCTTATTGCATGTGTAATCTATATCTATATCTATATATATATATAAAAATCAATGCCAATTTTCGTTGTTATTTTATAACACAAGAATGGGCTCACCTATCCAAACCAAATTTTTAAGCTTTATTCGGACTATTTAGCAGATGGTTTATGTGAAGTTTGGTGGGGTACCCTACTATACTATACCCTACGGTATAGTAGTGTAGAGTAGGGTAGAGTAGTGTAGAGTAGTGTAGAGTAGGGTAAAGTAGGGTAGAGTAGGGTAGAGTAGGGTATAGTAGAGTAGAGTAGTGAAAAGTAGGGTAGAGTAGGGTATAGTAGGGTAGAGTAGGGAAGAGCGGGAGCGAAGCCGTGCGGGCAAAAGCTAGTACATTTTATAAATCTTTACAGTGCTTTTGTAGATAGTAAGTATGATACCAAGATTGCTTGTAACATGGTTCCTAATTAGTGGCTTGTCGATTGTTTTGTGTAGACCAGTCATTTCTAGTCAATTTTAAAAGTTTGACAACTAATCGGTGATGTGTCACCGATTAGTTGTTAGTTTGGGGGATAAATAATAATGACCACAAAAAAAAAATGAAATCTCTATTAGATACCTATTACTAATATACTTAACCTAAAATATCGACATGAAAACTAAACCTAAACCAAAAAATTAAAACCTGAAATTACAATGGTTCTAGTTATTTTAGGCATGACTACACTTTAAATTGTACTATGAAACCTGTAAGTAAATTGATTATCAAATTTTAATAAGCAAATTAATCGATAATCTCTAAGTCTATCTTTACAATATATAGGGTGACTGGTAATTAGTGACCGATATAAACACGTGATTGTACTCATGGCTACAGACAACTTTCCCAACGAAACTTTTTTTATACTCATTATTTAACTTATATTATTTAATCGGAACATGTAGGCTGATCACAAATAATTTATACCGATGGGTTTGCTAGCGCCGCCAGTGCACTATCACTATTATAGGTAAGGTACACGAGACGACGGCTTTACGCGGCTAACAGCTGAGAGAACGCAGGCGCGCGCGCACCAATATGGTAATTTCCAGGGTCAAAATACCTACATTTTATTTAGTCCGTATTTTAGCCCATTAAAGTTACGTCTGACGTTATACGTAACTTTAATGGGCAAAAAAATATGTATCCCTTAGTTTTGAATAATCTAAAAGACGGACTTAATACATTTTTTACGGCAACTAGTCTATTTACGCGAACAGCCGTTTTGTTATTGTGATAAAACTGATGAGCATAAAAAAAGTTTCTTTGGGAAAGTTGTTTGTAATTATGAGTGTAATAACGTGTATAAGTTTCGGTCACTAATTACCAGTCAGCCTAAATATTAATATCATCACTATATTTAAAACTCCGATTCAGAACATTCCGACTTGGATGGGTTAGGTTAGAAGGCTGGAGGAGGCAGAGCGGGCGGAGCTTTCGCCTTAGCCTTCGTGGTTTTTTTTTGCAACAACTCAGAATCAAGAGGCCCTCGAAGCTATGGATTTAGTACGATCTTATGATGTTTGCAAGCTGCAGGCCTCTAACGGGCTTTAGAGACTTTTTCGTTTCCAGTTCTTCCTCCCGGCCCTCGCGATCGCTCGGAGGGTTTTGCTGCTTTCGCTCGTCTTTCTCTTATAACTATTTAAACTAGTATTTGACTTTTTATAATTGTATTGTTACTTTACAACGAACATTCATTTGTTTCTCATCCTCTCGCCCTTCATCTAAACCCAAACCAATTTGTAGAGCGAGAGGATGCGAGCATCTGATGATAATGGTGCATTGAAACCATGGCATAAGAGCCATAGTAACATTGTACTAATATCATCTAGCCTGTTATCTTTAGGTTTTTTTTTTAAAATCAAGGTACCATGTGTCAAGGCCTTTGAATTTATTAAGTAACTAGTGCCAATTTTGATCCACAAAAGAGAGATAATGACAAAAATATGGAATAACTTTACAGTGTTAATTTCGTATTCGCTAGTGCGACTGCTGACCATGGAGGTTGGTCGACTTCGTCTTCGGAAGGCATGTACAGCTGTTGGATCTAGCCCTGATCTCTCGGTGGTCGTTTCGGATGGCCGATTTATCGGACTGTGATCTATCTTAAGGCTGCGGTCTTTTAAAAATTCACCCGCGGCACATTATTAGCGCATTATTTTGTTCAAATAAAGCATACAAAGATGCGCTAATAATTTGCCGCGGGCGAATTTTTAAAAGACCGCAGCCTTAAGGTACCTACAGAAAGTGCACAATTGTGCTTGAGCGATACTTGGTAAATCTCTGTTGTGTTTGGTAACCAAAATTTGGCTAGAAAGATTATAAGCCTATAGGAAACGTAAATCAAACTAGATTTACGTTTTCTATAGGCTTATAATCTTGTTCAATAATGAACCATAGTAAAAATCATTAAGCTACACAAATACATAAAATCGACATTAATATCAAATCTGAGTGAACAGTTCGGCGGATGCTGATAGCGGTTTCCGCTGTTTTTGTGGCCGACAGATTATCCATGTAGGTACCATATACTTGTACTTGCATTAATATTATTGATATCAAGTTTTTTTAGGTAGTTACTACCTACTGCAAAATATTCGCTACCTAACTACCTACGACTATATATTACGAGTAAGTATTTTTTCAATAGTACTTCTGTTTCTTCTATCTGTCCTTTCAAGCTGCTTTTTCTGTTCCATCTCAGTTCTATTCCACAGCATCTTGTTGGTAACTGTCGGTACGAGTGTAATTAAGGTAATATTTAGTATGTTATATAGTCGTTAAAGTATATTTACTATGGTATTTTGATTCATGTATTTCCCTCTCCTAGTGAGGAGGCCTGAGTTCCAGCAGTGGAAACAATAAAAAGGCTGATGATGATGATGATTTCTGATTGTTTTCGTCAACAGATATGCAGAACCGCCGGTGGGTCCCCAGAGGTTCCAGCGGCCCATCCGTCGCTACCTGGCCGGCGAGATGATGGCTACTCAACAGTGCTACCCGTGCCCCCAACCAGATCCTTACCAGCCAAGGCGTATCATAGGTCATGAAGACTGCTTATGCCTTAACGTGTACGCCCCCAAAATGCCCGCCACGGAAGAAGGTGAGGATTCCAGTAACACATTATCAATTATATATTCTATCACCTACATGAAACACTAGGTTCTGCCACTGGCTGCACCCGCAAAACTTATGAGTTTTTATAATTGACAATAATTTATAGCACTCGGGGCTACATATAGCTGATTCGATTATCCAGCCCCCCCTACATACAAACTTTACTTCTTTTAGTACTAGCAGCTATAGATGAAGAATATCTAACTGTTTAAAAATTTCTAGGAAGCCCAGTTGTCTTCTTCATCCATGGTGGTAACTACCGATCAGGATCGACGGCATCGTATGGTGTAAGTTTTTTTTTATATTTTTAAGTAAATGATAAATTCTCCTTACGCGAGTCCATTGTACCGGCTGCTTGACAAGTTTATAGTGTTATCTTTTTCATTCAAGGGACAACATTTAGTTCAGAAAGACACAATATTAGTAACGGCGCAATATCGGCTAGGGTCACTCGGATATCTCAGCACTGGACAAAGAGATGCTGGTGGCAATCTTGGCCTTTTTGACCTGCATACCGCTATGATCTGGGTAAGTTTATTTTAAATACAGCATTAAGTACCAGAAGGACATAATCGTGATCATTCCTGCAAGACGAAATAGGTCTCTTTTTTTGTATATCAGAGTAGAAGAACCAAATCATACAGTTTCTTTGTATTTTACAAAACTTTTAAAATCGCCTTAGAGCAAGTTGTTATGCTTCATGCCTTAGAGCCTTATAGATTGGAATAACTAAACACAGACATATTTTCATACTAAAAACTGAGGTCAACTTTATTTCAGATTCAAGACTACATTCAATTTTTTGGTGGTGATCCAAAACGAGTGGTGGTGATGGGTCAAGGTTCTGGTGGTAGTGCTGCGTCCCTTATGGCGATGTCTCCTGAGGGCCGCTCCGCTACGGGAGTGGCTGCCTTGTCCGGCGCGCCACTGTCTCCAGGAGCCGTAAGACCAGACCCGGCCAAACACGCTGAAGCTCTGGCTGAACGTACTGGGTGTCCAAAGAAACCAGCTGAAAGTCTTCTCATATGTTTAAGGCAACTGCCTGTAGAAGAACTTGTGCAGGTATTTATCTACATACCTAAATGATTGTTAATAATTTTTATTTTATTTTAAGAACTCAACATCATCGTTTAAAAATAATCAAATATTTACAGGCGGATGAGGATTTGAATATGAACATGATGGATACACAAAGATTTTTAGAAGAGATCTCTGGACGTTCAGGTGAGTTATGCTTGCTAGCTTATAAAACACTGAAAAAAAATGCCAACTATATAGCAGGATTAAATATTCATCATCATCATCATCGTCGTCCACAGCCCTACTTCGCACACTGCCGAGCATAAACCTCTCTTTGCACACGTAACAGTAGAAGTTTTTTAAGTTTCACCCAGGTTTTACCCGCGACGGCAATAATGTCGTCTGTGCATCTTGTTAAATACTTACATTAAAATAAGGAGTATTGAATTCTGTCAGGTGCTGGTGCCAGAGTTGAAGGTGCGGACGATCTTCGAGGTCTGCCACCACTTGTCTCTGAAGCTCCAGCTGAGTCACTCAAAAAGAAGCAGAAGCGCGTGCCCCTTCTCACTGGTGTCACGTCCGCTGAGACTTCCAGAGCTGTGTTTGGTAAGTTTTTTTTTGGTGGATTAGAAATGATAAAATCTATTTTTCTAATTTTTACAAACATTTACGTTTGCATGCCGTTTTGCTTAACGCTGCTTGAGAGATGAGGCCCACATTTAAATAGGACAATTGAAAATGTATTTATTGTTTTGCATCAACAGGAAAATTCAACCAATTCCTGACAAAGCAACTTGAAACAGTGAAGGATTTCTTGAAGAAAGACCTGATCGGTGGTCTTCAGAACGTAGTGCAAGGAGTCGAGGGCCTGATCCCACTGGCTTCCAGCGTATTGCCGGTTTCTGACTACTACCAGGGCTTGTTTGAACAGGCCTCCAATATCATTGACGGACTCTCTGAGGTTGCTGAAGCCACAGGTAACCAAATAATAAAAACCACGTTCATAGATACTTTGATATTCTTGGAAAACTTTAAAATACACTTACAACTAAAATTACACTGTACCTTAAGGTAAAAAACCTGTTCCTTTAGGTAAAAGCCCAGTTCCTTTGGGTAAAAAGGGTTTTTCTCCTGTAGTTGTTTATTTTTGTACAATATTTTATCTAAACAACAATTAATACTCTACAGATTTTTTTATTAAACAGTATCAAACTTGGTTATTTGAAGCAGTAATTAGCGTTTCAATTAGATCAAGAAAGGCTTTAACACACTATCGTTGAATAGGTTATATTAAAAAGTCATTATGCAAATTTTTATGTAATTTAATTAATATTATAAAAATGTAGAAAATTAAATCTGCAATTATAAAATAATCCACTAACATCACAGACTATTTACTTGGAAAGTGAAATTTGTTTGGAATTTTCTTTTTGCAGTCGGGTTTTTAGAATATTTTCAATGTTTGTATTATGTTATTTGTCAGGTTTTTTTTCCAAAAGGTTTCAAAGCTTTTTAACTTATTTTCTAACCCTGACACATAAACTGTGTCTGTCAGTCTGTCCGTGTGTCTATCTGCCTTTCTGTCGTTAGTCTGCTGGACTTGATTTAGGAGCGTATTTTTTATTTTCATGCAGATTTTCTAGCGATGGTTCTTAGCCAGGTTTTATAAGTTTTTAAGTAGGTACCTAATATGTAATTTTTTTATTTACCCTAGGTTGAATAGTAAAATTCCTAAACAGGCAAACCTGTCAGGTGTTTGGAGGTAGGCGGAACAGAGAGTAAAGTCCCGCAAACCTCCGTTGAAAAGGGAGGATCCTCCGACCAGACAGGGTGTTATAGTCTGGTGGGCGACTGCCCAATAGTTGATGTCGGGCTGTTGTATATGTTCAAATCGCGCGGAGAACTTTGATTGCGCGATGCAGGATTTCGTATTTTCTTCGTAGTTCTTATGTGGCGTCATAGATGTCGCTACATCACTCCCCTCCGAAGATCGGAGATCGATGGTTCTTGATGCTTCTTGATGTGTGCCAGGCCAGCGGTAGGTTGGTTCCAGTGAGTCGGAACCGATGCCGCATAGTTCTCGGTGAGTCGGAACTGTCTGCGGTGATGCCCCAGTGAGTCGGGGTGTTGCTATCCCAGTGAGTCGGGATAATGCCCCAGTGAGTCGGGGTGATGATGTCCCAGTGAGTCGGGATGATGCCCCAGTGAGTCGGGGTGGTGCTGTCCCAGTGAGTCGGGATGATGCCCCAGTGAGTCGGGGTGGTGCTGTCCCAGTGAGTCGGGACGATGCTGCAGGCTCCAGTGAGTCGGAGTAATGCTGCTGGCTCCAGTGAGTCGGAGCGGTGCTTGTGCGACGTAGGGCTTGATTACTAGCGTCGACCAGGAGAGGTTCTTCATGGCTCTTCATATGACTGGCCGAAGGTGCGGTGTGCCAAGCCAAGGTCGCTGATGCGGCTGAGGTGATGACCAGGTATGACCAGGTAGGCATACTGGTGGTCAGGAGACCCTTAGCCGTGGGTGCTGGCTGTATGGCTCGTTGCTCGAAAGCTTGAGGAAGTGATGATGACGTCACGAAGTAGTAGCTGCACGAAGGCTGCGCTGACGTTCTTTGTCGAGGGTCACCAGTTTGGAGGTAGGCGGAACAGAGAGTAAAGTCCCGCAAACCTCCGTTGAAAAGGGAGGATCCTCCGACCAGACAGGGTGTTATAGTCTGGTGGGCGACTGCCCAATAGTTGATGTCGGGCTGTTGTATATGTTCAAATCGCGCGGAGAACTTTGATTGCGCGATGCAGGATTTCGTATTTTCTTCGTAGTTCTTATGTGGCGTCATAGATGTCGCTACAGGTGTATCCTAGCGTGTATCTGTGTAGGTACCTTAAGGCATTAAGTCCGCTTTGTTGCATCAGTTGCATGAGGATTGAATAAAAATGAATGTTTGAAAATATGGCAAAGTTGGGTGGCGCCAAATGAAATGGTATAACTATGATGCATTACAAAGCTGTATGACAAATGAATTTAATTGTTTAAAAGTTATGAGTTGAGAAAGGGCATGGATCGTACTTTACTTATATTAGGTCTTTACCTATGAAATTGCCGTTCTGCAGTACTGGCCATTTCAAATCAAAATAATTTTTGTTTGGCTAAGTATTCTAATTGCAAATAAAATTTATTTTAAAACATGGATTTTTTTCCCAAAAGTAGTCATTTGTTTATTGATTAGTGTAAAGTAAAAGTAAAGTGGTAAAGTAGTAGTCTGTAGGCGCAAGGTCTGGTGAGTAGGGCGGATGACGGAGAGCTGCCAACCCCAGTTCTTGCAACTTGGAGACCGTCTGCTGTGCAGTATGAGATCGCGCGTTATCGTGCAGGAGTAGCGGAGACGAGTTATTGACCAATGCTGTTCAATTCAGTTCTTCACAGTACACATCTGCAGTAATGCTCACCCCGTTTGGTAAGAAGCTGTGATGAATTACACCGGCGCTAGACCACTAAACAGTGACCATCACTTTTCTAGGGGTAAGTTTTTGTTTAGGGCATTGTTTAGGTGCTGAACCAGAATCCAACCAACTTGCTGAGCGCTTGCGGTTATCAAACAGAATCCATTTTTCATCGCAAGTAACAATGCGGTTCAAAATTCCTTCATTTGTGTGTCTGTTGAGCAGTGCAAGGCACGTCACGACGCGTACTTTGCGCTGGCGATCATTGAGTTAGTGGGGCACCCATTTGTCAAGCTTTTTTACCTTGCCAATTTGACGCAAATGGACCAATATTGTTTTGACGCTAACGTCGAAAGCTGCTGCTAATTCAGCCGTAGATTGTGTATCATCAGCTTCCACAATCGCCTTTAATTCGTCATTGTCGACCAAAGGCTTCGGACGACCGCGAGGTTCATTTTTCAGGTCGAAATTTCCAGAACGGAAGCGAGCAAACTAATAACAGGTGGTGCGTTGGTTTGTAGTGTTAGCTCCGTAAACGTCGTTGATGTTGCGTGCCGCTTGTGCCGCGTTGCTGCCACGACGGTACTCATATTCCATAATTACTCGAATTTTTAACGTATCCATGATGACGAAAAAGATTGAAATGCGATGAAAATGTAACACTAATCAATAAACAAATGACTACTTTTGGAAAAAAACAACCATGTTTTAAAATAAAATTAATTTGCAATTAGAATTCTTAGCCAAACAAAAATTATTTTGATTTGAAATGGCCAGTACTGCAGAACGGCAATTTCATAGGTAAAGACCTAATATTAAAAAATTGGGTCAGTGGTTTTTTTGTATAATTCAAAGTTTTATGAACGAACTAGCTTCTGCTAGCGGCGTTACCCGCGTGAAAGTAGGTTTTTGAACAAAAGAATTTTGGAAATTCCTCTCTTTTTCTTTGTAAACATCATAAAAGGAACCTTTGAGCAAAATTTCAACGGGTTTGGGCTGGGCGTTCATCACAGTAAATGAGTTAGGAGTTTGCCTTTTCTATAAGTATACAGACATGAAAAAAAACTTTCTATTTGCGATTTTATGTAACGTTAAGTACCCAATTCTTAAACCCACACACCTACCACTACACCTACCTAACCAAAGGACGACTTCTGTTTTAGTTGCAGATTCCAGAAATATTGTTGTTAGAAATATGTACATACTTACCTTACCTAATGTTAAAATAGATTTTAATAAAAATGGCAACTGAACGATAAAATCTGATATTTACAGTTACATTCCATATTGTAAGTATTCGCTAAATAAGTACAATAATATATTATTTTTTGCTGTCATTTCACTCATACTTACCGTACTTATCTATAATATCTAAAAATTTAATGTAGATTTTAAAATGTAGTGAATTTCAAAAGCACAGCTGCAAATCAAATAACGCGTCATTCCCAGCCGGCCCCTACTACCCAGCCCCCTAACTAAAGGGTCGGACCCTTTTTACCCTTCGTAGGTAGGGTTTTTTTTGTTAAATTTTGGGTTTTCTAACAACCAATCGATATTTTGTAACACTTCTTGGAGCTAAATTATGATTTTGAATTTAAGGTTTGTAATAAAATATCGTATACTTACCTAGAAAACTAGCCATTAAGATATCTTCTGTTTTGAATACTACTATATTCTCAGAATAAATTATTATTAAGTATGTAATAGCTAGTAAATATGATAAACTTTAAATCAATTCTCAGAACACCTAAAGAACTGAAGATTACCTAATAAATATTTTTCTAACGACTTTCCTTATAGGGAGGATCAAAAGGAGGTGCTCAAGTCGTCTGAACATTTTTTTGTATCTTGTTGAGTGCTAGTCTTAGTAATCTTCACCAAATGTGGATCGATAGTATGATTATTTTTGTATCGAATTTTATCTACCACGTACTTAGTCCCATTTAAATTAAGTGAAAATCTAATAAAAAAAACTTCGAAGATGGTAGCAAATCTTCCGGGTTTGCCATAATATCGTAAAATGTCAGTTTATCGTAAAACACCATTTTATAACATCATGCCAAGTACGATCTAAAAGAGTTCCGCAGATGTGTAAAGTTCACACTGGTAGGTATGTATACAATGTCATCAATCATATTCAAATTCCATGATATTGGGGTTATAATCTTCGATCAATAATAGTACTATACTATTATTACTATTGTTGATCGAAGGTAAGTCATCTAGTATAATACTTGATCTCACTTATAAAAACATATTTACGTTCCCTATCTACCTAACCTATTAAGTAGTTTGCCTGTTATAATCATGTATAATGTCCGTACATCCTGTTTTTATTGTATAAATAGAGATATTTAATTTATTTTGCAGAAATACGTTTTGAACGTTGACAACTCTAAAATATATTTCAATTACGAAAATTAAGTTAACACCTTTGGTGCAAATTCTGAATTGATGACTCATTATCAGCTGGTAAATTCTTGAACTTACTATTATCAACGCCTCATTCCTCAGGTGACGCTTTGTTCAACTTCCCGGCGTACGAGAGTGTCCAGCAATGGAGCAATGGCGGTCAAGCCTTCCTCTACAGCTTCGAACACGTGGGGAACCTCTCTAAGGGATGGCATTTCTTACCTGGAGTAGCTCTAGCTGGTCAGTATCGCCTTTTGTTTTGGCCGTTAGTCGTTTTTAATTATTATGAGATAATCAGATCGTAGACATTCCAAATACTATAATTGAATATTATTTATATTGTTTACAGAGAAACCCGGCGAGGAGCCGGTAGTAAAGCCAAAGAAAGCGCAAGGCCCTTCCCATGGTGATGAACTCGCGTACATCTTTGAGCCTCTAGGCCCTGATGGTAAGCCGATGGGTGGCGAGGTCTCCAGCACTGATGCCCGCGTGCGTGACAATTTCGTAGGGCTGATCGCTAAGTTCGCTCACGGATCAGGTGAAACTAAAGAGAAGAATACTTCGAACATTTTTGGTGGTCTTTTCCCTAAGAGCGCTGATCAGTTTTTGAAGATCGGTGAATCTTTGACTATTGATAAGGATTTCAGGTGTGTTTAATTTTCATTTTCAAAACTTTGATAGTCCTGTTCCATATTAATACATGTTGCCAGAATCACAAAGTCCAATAGATAATCCTTTTAAGAGCTTCTAAATCATCTAGGATTTCAGACATCCCGGAAATCTAAAAGTTTGTACATATCAGATTGTTATTTTTTCAGATTCTGTCAGATTGGTCTTTGGGGCAACAAGGGAGACAGATTAACAGGAGCTTTATGTAAGAATCTCCTCGGAAACTTATTAAACTTACAGCAACTTGGACAGCTGCCGAATTTGTCAAATCAAGTGCCCCAGATACCTGGACAGAACAACGTACCATTAGTACCAGGACTGTTGGGCCCGAAGCCAGCCAAAACTACTCAAAAACAGCCTCAGAGGCAACCACAAAGAACAACTAAAGCACCCTTTAGACTACCCTTTGATTTTATGTTTAAATAATTCTTAATGTTTACACCATGTTGTATACAGAAGATAAGTACTTAACAGGAATTGTATTAAAATTGATTAAAATAATAAACAATCATGATTTTTAACCTTTGCTACATTTGCACAAAATGTTTTTGGACTTACCTAATAAAATTAACTTACCGATACAAAAATATTTTTGTTCTTACATTATTCGTGTAACTCATTAACATCTAAGTAATATACGTCATTTAATTACATTTATCTTCAATTCCAAGGATTGACCTGTGTTATCAGTTATATTTGTTAACCTCTCGTGGATGTTGACAAAACAAGTAAAACCAGTTTACCGTACTTATACTATTTAAATAAGTCTGACTGCTCCGCCTACATAGACCTGCAATAACATTAAGAAAAAGTTTATTTTTCCCACACTTATAGTCCAATATTGATCAAGATGCAACGTGCTTGTGCTATTATTTTATTCCTTGTGTTCACTCAATACCTGATTACGACGACTCAGGCCAAACCTGAACCTCAAGGACAGACTTGTGGCAAACATGGAGACCCGGTAAGTACTTACTTAATTATTTTTTTGTTTGCGTAGCTATTCAGTGAAAAGTGTCTAACGGGCAAGACACGGCACATACGAAATACGAAGCTAGTCTACCCCGCTTGGGCGGAGCACCGTTTTGTCCTCGTCCAGGCAAATGGCGCCGGTATCTTCTTGCGTCCGGCTTAGGTTTAGGCCATGGTCCAGAGCTAGACGGAATGGGAAGCGGTCTTCTCCTTCTGCCATGCAGTAAAGAGAGCTAAAGGTATATTGGTTGCAGCCGTAAGGAAACGAACATCCTCACGCCCCGGTTACTGCAGACGTTCAGGCGTCCAGGCGTCGGGAGTCGCAGGACCCGTTTCGGCTTTCTTCTCATGCTCTAGGGTCTTATTTATCACCTAAAAAAAATGTCTAACAGGCCTTTACGTGTTGGCTTTGTTCCTTCGCAAACCTAGAGGTCTGGGATTCAGAGGAGATTGTCCCAAGCATAAAACTTAATTATTAGCTTAGTGTAAGAATGATACTGAAGTTCTCCTTCCTTATCTTTCTTCCCAATGTTTTAAGATTTGGTTGTCATTATGTGTGATCGTTTGTAAAACCTTTCGATAAGTTGATTTGCCTAACCTCGTTGGTAGGTTCAATTACTTCTGGTTTCTTTGCAAAGTTATTGGTATGATTAAATTCTGTCATAATATGCAAACTTTTAAGATTATGTATGTGGACGCGGACTTATAAAATGACCCTGTCGTCGGTATGCCTTATCACGGCACAGGTCTCCTCTAACTCTATCCACACTGCTGTCGATCGTGAGTAATCCTCCTCCACGTTGGTGGACCTGCGGTCAATTTTAGTTCATCTTTCCATTTTATAAGTTGACGTCCCCTATTACGTTTGCTATATCTAGGATACCATTATGTGACTGCCTTACACCACTTTTCTTTGGTGTCTCGCATCGTATTGCCGGTCCAACAGCATTTTTGTTTCTCTATTTTAGCGAGAATACTCATTTCTCTCTATTTTAGTTTCGTTCTGGAGCGAATATCTTTATTGTAATTTTTTTTAAATTTTAATATTTTATTGTTCAGAAAAAAACGGTGTTTACACTATGTGTGTCGTGGAGTAAATATTAGGAAGTTGACAGTAGGTACTAATAAATCGATATCATAAAATCTCTTTTGATGTTTGATCTATAAAGTAAATAATGTGGCCCAGGTACATGGTACATGTAGTCCTTTACGTATGTTAGTTTTTCCTCGTTTATTTTTATCTCAATTGGTGGCGTGTTCGTCATTAGTTTTGTTTTACTGATATTAATTTTTAGACAATTTTTGTCACTTTTTTTGTTAAAATTATGTACGATGATGCGCAGGTATTCCGGGTTATCTTCGATTAGAATCAAGTCATCTGCGAAACGTAGTTGGTTCATTTCCTTCCAATTAATGTTCAATCCAAACTTTAGTTTCCGAAAAATGCTTTCTAAGCTCTCTGAGAACAACTTGGCTCACCTTGTCGTACCCCTCTTTCTACAAAATTCGTTACCAAGCAACAGCAGCAGTATTCATTGCATTCGACCCTTACTGTTGGTGTAGATATTCTTAATACACTGTGTAAGTTGCTAGTATTCCTTGTTGCTCTAAGGTTTTGAACCAAATGTAATCATACTCATGGTTTACACTGTCAAAAGCTTTAGCATAGTCGATAAATATATGTAGTGTTGTTAAATTTTTCGATAATCTGTTTGACTGACATCTGGTCAATAGTCGAAAATCCTATTTTAACCCTTCAGATACCGTCAATTAGAGACACAATAGTAAGACAATAGATGCGCGGCCACCGGTGGTCGCTTGGGGATTCATGAATTAAAGCCTGCTTGCTCTAACGGTTGCTGCTCATCCAACATTGAACTGAGCCTACCCAGAATGATCTTTGCAAAAAGTTTGTGGATGTTTGACAAGCTTATGGGCCTGTAATTTTCAATATTCTCTTTGTCACATTAATTGTGTATTAGTATGATGTAACATGTTGTCCATTGTTCCGGGATTTTAGCACTTCGCAGTATCACATTGAAAATTGGCGTTAGGATAGGTACTAGTTCATCCATTTTACCCATAAATATAGTACTTAACATCAAACTAATATCTACTAATTTTTTATTTTTATTTTTACAGTGCGTTTCCGACAGCCAATGCTGCTCCAACACTAGGTGTCACAAATACGCCAATAGATGTCAAGTTAAAATAGAACTTCCAAATGCCTCATAAAAATGTTTTCAAAGGTTTTCAAATTTTGATAGACTGGCTCCCAGTCAACCGAAAGATAAATTGAATGAGATAAAGTTTGAGAAACTTTGACTATACGATTGCAACGATATAATTATTTTTATCTTAAAAAATAATATGCCTACCTAATTGTCTTAAGTTCTGAAAGTTTAATATCTTTCTTAAAAACATTTTATAATAAATTTTAGCTGACTTAAAAAAAAAAGTACCTTATATAATGTTTTAATATTTGCATGCCAACTCATGGCGAAATGTGTCTTTGCTCTTACAAATAGTAATGTATGTCATCTCTTTTCCCGCGTTTATTGTAAATAAATAGCTTTGAATATGACACTCGTGAGTTTTATTGTTTTTAATTAGGATTCCTGGCGGCATCATATTGGATGATTCCTGTATTGCTGTGCCCTCTTAGTTATCTATTTTTTACTTTCATCAGGTATAGAAAACTAGAATAATGTCATTTTTTTTTTTATTAAGTTGGTTTTCTTAGGAACTTTAGTTAGGAACGTAGGAAAACAAATTGAAAAAAAAATAAAAAAAAAATTCTACTTAGGGATTCGCCATAGAATCTTGCACTAGCTTCTGACGTTTAAGTGCCTATACAGGTTTAACTTAATAAAAAATATTTATACTATAGTTTATAATATTTATAATATAATATATATAGTTTATAATATTTATACTATAGTTTTCGCCCCTCTAAACAGAAGATATTCGAGGTTGTTATTTATTTTTACAAAGTATACTTTGATTCTATATGTAGGTATATCCCAAACATTTTATCTATAAAGGTACACAAACATCCCCATACAGCACTTCCTAGGGTTGGGGATGTTTGGGATAACATGTGTTAATATTCAGAATTTTTTAAAGTTAATATTCAGAAAAGATAAATCTGTCAATATTCAGCCCTTGGGGCGACTGTTACCTTTAATAATGCTGATATAATGCAACTAGCCACGGTTATTCAGTTAACAGCTGTTTAATTTGTACCCAAATCCGAGTTATATCAGCTGAGTAGGCGCCTCTCATTCTTTTATTTAGCAGTCTTGTACAGTTTGTGTTAGACAATGATTCTGCTACCTACTAGGTATCAGCGTTTTTGTGTTACTTGGGATTGTAATAGATATAGACAAGATATCCTTTGTCATAACAGATAATACAAGCACAAAGCTATGGCGAAAAATAAAGTTTTGAAACAGTTAGTGATCTGCGATCCTCATAACGGTAAAGTTTCATAGAAGAAAGTAAACAGTTAGACAAACACAGATTTTGTTGTTACATAGCAAGAATACATTTTGAATTTATAATTAAGTAGATAGAGTCTAGAACTTGAAGAGGTAGGTGCTCTTGATCGCTCGTTCAAATGTTATCAGTAAAATCAGTGTTGGTTTTTTACTGGTAAGCCTATCTCAAACCCCAAAAATACATATTGTTCAGGAACCACAACCAGTGACAGCACAGACGGTCATCGGCGGCCATGGAGTATGACAGAACAGGAGTGCAGGCGTGCTATTCTGTAAGAAAACAGCTTTGAGCACAGCGCTGGCCACAGCGACGAATTCCAAATACGTAGGTAGAACATAGTTCTACATAGGTATCGAGGCTGTTTTGTTATTGAATAATACTGCTGGACTACTTGTCCACATCAAAGGAATTGCAGATAGAACATATAGTTACTTTAGTACATAGCACATCCTTACTACTTAATATTATACAAGCGAAAGTGAGTTTGTTTGTTTGTAACGTCTTCACGCCTAAATGGCAAAACTGATTTTGATGAAACTTGGTACACGGATAGATCATGTCCTGGAATAGGACATAGAACTTTTTATCCCGGAAGTATGTTCCCTTGGAATCATTTACTGCTATCACGCGGGCGAAGCCGCTGGGAGCAGCTAGCCTTAGCATATAACCGCCATCCTGTACCTACAAAAATCTTACTACTTTGAGGTGAATCTTGAAAATTAATAGTCGCATATTCTTGAATTGCCGCGTGTCATAATAGTTCATGAATCGTTTTCTGAAGTCGCACTTAGATTTTTTTGCAGAAAACCTAGGTGCGCAGAGTGATGTACGCGGTGAACGCCACTCAGCTACCTCAGCCACCGTGACATCGGCACTAAAATATCTAGGTAATTACAGAATTAGAACCACAATTTCTGTATATTCATTAATGAATTTGGTATTTTGTGTATATTTTTACTCCTTTTTAAATCAGTAAATCATGTTTCAAACCGGACCAAAAATACGGTTGGTAAAATCCAAAATAAACAACCGTTTTTACCGTAAGCAAAATGTTCACAGTGTGATTTTTATTTTAACGATTCAGCATAAACAAACATTTAATAATTAAGTACTAGTAATTATTATAAAGTGAAAATATTTGTACTTATTTTTATTTGTAATTAATGAATAAACTCAATTCCCTCAATTTAACTCGCCAATTTTAAAAATTCTTTCACCAGTTGAATTTACCTAGTTTGTCACCGCTTAATGAGGCTGACAAAGTGGTTCAATCTAATCTTATTTTTTTTTTAACGCAGGTTCATTAAAAAATAAACTAAACTATTTGCATCAATTTGATGATGTTAGTAAAATAATATCGAATTTACAAAGAAAAGTACCTCAGCCACGCTCCTTACAAGTTTAGAAGCAGGTAACTCATAAAATGAAAATGATTTACAAAATAAAAAAAAACTAATCGCGTTTTCCAAACACCGTGCGTTTGGCAGACGGAAATAACAAGTTCGATAAATTTTATTCGAATTGTGTGTTTCCTTGCGGTTAGGTACCGAGAAACTATTGAAGGCAACTTCTAAAGTATCCCTGAGACGAATATGTATTGACAATTGTTGATTGTTTTGTGCATCAGTTAAAATCAATCACATAATATTGTCAATCGCAATTGGCCGTTTCGGGAACCCTTTACGCACCTAGTCCTATACGTTGACAGATTGTATTAGATACTTATAAACCTATCCCAAATGTATCAAAGAAACCATCAGTTTTCCCCATAATGTAGGTCAATTTGTCACACGCAATCATTTGTTCAATGTAACATAGGTATTTAGAATAGATAAGGAATTGTTAGTGTACAATGTCACTGTCCTGTGCCACAGATTAGTGGAAAAATATGTTGATGAGGTTAATTGAGTGTTTTTTGTTTGTATGTTTACAGGTTGTATTGTTATGTGTGTTTTCGATTTTGTTAGACTTTGTAATAAACGGTTTATTCCAGAAATCCCCCTAGCTAAATTAATTACCTTGGAAGTGCTTCTAATAAAAGGAGACAACTGAACCAAAAACAGTGGATAAAAAAGATTAACTCTTCATCGCTGGAGGCATTTTTTCACGTTTCTGCAATTTCTCTTAATCGCTAATTAGCTTCTGCTAGTGGATTCGCTCGCGTGAAAATTATTGTAGATTATTTCTTATTATCTACTTGTTCAGCTCTATTACAGCGAGTTTCTGTGTTTGTCGATCTACGTACAGCGACATCAGAGCATTACGATGAAATCAAAGGGATAAAAGAGGTTTAATTTAAAAACAACGTCCTGTAATAATGTTTTTTATGTCCGTTATCTCTGGTCAATGCGGGTGCCGTTAATGTGGCTTCATCAGAAACTATATTTACTTGCACCCACGAACCTTCGTTAGTATCAACCATCATATCTCCACAATGCGTCGCCTGTCTATAGTCGCAATTTTGTTTGTTTTTACACAATGTGTATTAACTAGTGCTAGCACTATTCCGAAAGATGTCGAAGAAATAGGAGCTATTGAGAAGATCGATGTACCTCTACCCCATACACCTGCTGCAGCCCAACCAAATTCCGTGACAGATGGCTTGAAATGTGCTCCAATAGGAGAACCTGTGAGTATATCAATCGTGTTTCTAGCTGTGCTCGAAAATTCCTTGAATTTAGTTAGTTCGTATTCGATATTCGTAACGTACGTAGTACGTACTTACCATTCTGTTGATAATTGGCCTTATTATTCAATATATTCATATTGAACTAGCAACTAGAAAAAAATCTGGGCAAGTGCGAGTCGGACTCGCGCACTGAGGGTTCCGTTCTGAAGATGATTTACTTACCGCTCGGGAGCTTTTCGGGTAACATTTCGATATAATGTAACTGAGCGTTTTCCTGTCTAATAAACTACAGAAAGGTTGAAAATAGAATATGATCCTATTATTTTTTATTTCCAGTGTATTTTTCACGGTGACTGCTGCTCACGCGCCTGCCTTGGCTACGCAAAGAGATGCGTGTCTTGATGATGCTGCTGATGACAATGAAGACTTACGCCAGGAAAAGAGCGTTTAATTATACGCTATAGATATTACGAATACAGATAGATATGTCATGAATTGAATTGCAGTATACAATCTAAGACTACCTAATAGTTTTAGATTGTATACTATAATGATGATAATAAAAAAACATAATAACGGAATACCAATACAAATTGTACAACATCTAAATATAAATTAATATAACATTTATGACTTTTTACAAATATGTACCTAACAGGTTTTTATTTCAATCCCTCTGTGTTGAATTTAGTATTGAATCAAAACAATTGATCCAACCCACTTATTGATTCATATAGCGAGACAGCTGGAGCACCATATTTGTAAATGTATACAGATAAGTAGGGGTTATGGTTATAATCCCGAGGGTCAAGTCAAGGGGTGTACTGTATGAAACCAGATTTACACACGAAGTTACTTGTCTTGCAGAACAAAAGCTGAAATGATTCTTCTTGTTGCTATGAAGAATTTCGACCCGGGTATCTACAATGGGTGTATTGTGATAGTTTGCATTATTAAGAAACCAAGATATATGTTAAAAAACTGACTTATATTTTTTAAGATAATGATGATGTAGGTAATCTTTTCTATGCTAATGATAAACTTGTTAATACCTACTATGTAAGTTGTCGAAGAAAGAATCCTAAAAATTTTATTAGCGTGAACAAAATAAAGAATAAAAGAACCAATTGATCAATAAAACATACAGCACAGACAAGAACAACGTCCTGTGAACAATGTTTACGATACCTCCGTTATCGGGCGCCATGCGGGTGCCGTTAATGCGAATGTCAGCTGACCCTATATCAGTACCCGAACACCGAGCTTCGTCAGTATCGACCTGCACCTGACCACAATGCGTCGCTTCATTACCATTATTTTGTTCCTCGCGCTTTCAGCGTATGTAACATGCAGCATAGTCACCAGGGACGTTCCGATGAAGGACGCTGCAGAAGAAAACAATGTCCCTGTACCCGATGTGGCACCAGTAGCACCAGTTGATGAAGCCGCCAAACCAAATAGTGTAACAGAGAACGTAAAATGTGCTAAAGTTGGAGAATTTGTAAGTTTTTAGAATAATTTTCCTTGTTTTGTTTGTGGCCAGCTTGGTTGGGAGGGCGCATAAGGAAATAACATGTTTATTACTTACCTGCCTACGAAGTCTTTTTAACAAAGGCCTTTGTTATTGTGGGTATTTCAATAGAATGCAGTGAATCATATATATTAAAAAAAAATAAAAATAAAAAAGTTTGTTAGTTTCAAACTTTCAATCTTTGTAAAGCACGCAGTCAGGTTTTTTGTCAAAGTCTTTGTCAAAGAAAAGTAGGTATTCAATACTGTTAATTATTCAAATGAATTCATTATTGGAACATTCATTATGTTCAAATATACTTAATAGTTTGAACGTACTTTTGCGTTGCGTTTTTTGCGTTTTGCCAAGACTTATTATTTTTAAAGTTTTATGCCGTTTGAAAATCTATAAACTCTAGCAATGCTAAGCCTTTTAGTATTGGGGTTGGGATTGATGTTTCTTCTTACTTTATGTACCTATCTACTCGTTTCTTCCCAGTCAGTTCCTTGATATTCAGTAAACATAGAGCCAGTGATGTTTTGTGATTTTGATGTTCTTTTATTTTTAAATAAGTATGTTTTTTTTTATGTTTCAGTGTATCACTCATAAGGACTGCTGTTCAAACGGCTGTCTGGGTTACATGCACAGATGTGTTTCTGCAAAGCAACTTGCTGAAGATGGTGAATGAGCTGAATGTGTTTGTTAGTCAACCATTTTGAATCATTAGATTACGCCCTGTGTTACTTG
Organism: Mythimna lalbum; assembly: GCA_949319445.1. Taxonomy (NCBI): domain Eukaryota; kingdom Metazoa; phylum Arthropoda; class Insecta; order Lepidoptera; family Noctuidae; genus Mythimna; species Mythimna lalbum. Next base: position 17,303,731 of record OX439356.1, on the reverse strand, counting down.
AAATTAAATAATTCAGGTATCTATATTCCATCATAATTATTTATACCTAATAGTTAAGTACATGAACCAAATCATGCATATTTGGTTTTAAAATTCTTGTAGTAAGTATTGATGTGCCTACCTAACGGACTTAACAATAAATTACTTATTTATTTTATATATACCCAGTGTTTCCTTATTACCTACTTAAAGATTAGTAACGGAACCTTTAATACATTAGAGAAGACAAATGTCTACCAAGTATGAATGTATAAATTTACATACTTAATCATGGATGTTGGTAGGAAGTGAATAGACTGGACCAGACTTTCCAAGACCATCAAACAAAACGCCATGTGTTTCCTACTGCCGTGGGGTTTACATAATAAGGAATAAAACTTTTGCTGTGTAGGAAGGGTTAAGTGGACAAAGCAAGGTGTTACACTTATACGAAAAAATTAAAAACATCCGACTTTTTTGCATGGACATAGGTTTTAACTGGTGGTACTTAAATCCATGGATATAAAACACCCCAAATCTAATTCGTTACATAGTTACAGATGCTACCCTGAAAAGGTGGTGCACTATTTAAATAACGTGTTTTTTTGTTATACTACCATCTAACGGTGGAGGTCGGAACTACGTGGTGTACTTAGGTACGCAAATGGTACCAAATAACTTCGCATTTATTGTTACGACAGTTTTCATGGTAATGAGGGTGATCCAAAATGACGTTCACCAGGGGGGCAGCACTGAGGCGTCAGGTCAAGGTCAGGTCGTTGAGGCTCCATGTTAATACATCCACCTCTTATTGGCATAAAATAAAAAATAATATAAACGTACTGTATGTTTTATTTTCTTAAAATCTTGAAAAAAACAAATAAGAGGGGTAGGTATTACTTCGTAGCTTTCCTAGTAGGATGAAGAGGGTGGTTAAGGTGTGATAAGTCCGGCAGGTTGTCTGCACAGATCTTCATCAACCTGATGCCTTCTTCGGTGATGCTCCACAATGCCGGGTGCATCTTCTTGAAATTGTTGTACCATTTGGTTACCTGCAATAGTAAAATTACAATGGGTTAGGTTACATCACCAAAATAATTATGCCGTTTTAATTGTTTAATGTACAATTCTACACATAGTAGAATATTAAAAACTTAGTAGAATTAAACCTCGGTGAAGCTTAAGACAAATCTCAACGCTATTTAAAAAATATAAGTAAGTTAAAGCGAGCATTACAAAGGTGAGTAAAGCCGTTGGCATCAAAATTAAGATTTTTTTAATGAAAATTAAATACTTAGGTACCAACATTTTTGTATTGTGAAAAGTCAAAATCGATGACTTCTAGAGACATGGTGGAGTTGATAAGAGGGAAGTCAGCGATGGTCAAATGGTCAGCGGCAGCATAACTAGTGCCCAGGCGTTTAAGATACGTGTCGAACACGTCCAGGACCCGGTGGACTCGCTTCAGACCTTCAGGAGTACGCTTGTAGTCGAAGTAGATAGGCAGGATCTGGAACAAAGATTGTTAAGATATGTTTATTGGTATTGCAATCGTGGTAATTTCTGTCTGATCACTCAAAAGTTTTTGACTTGAATCCTGCGGCGCGGCGCCAAACCAAACTCTTTGAAGTTTTCGTTTCAAGCGCAAGCAAAAATGAACTTTGCTGTGGTCAGGCGGAAGTTTCTTTAATAGTACATACATACAACCATGCGCAAGCAAAATACTGATTTGTAACTATGGCACCATTCCAATATTGCTTCCGATTAGTTATGACTTGAGTAGGTATAATAATCACAATATTTGCGATGTGATCTCGAAAACTGTCAGAAAGTTTTATTGGCTTTCCACAAAATGTTTTAATCGAAGTTAAATAGTAGGTAGTAATCATGAGGGAAAATTGAAACGTAAAAAAAGAACTTTACGGTGAATTACTTACGCAATAAGTAAGTATATCAGGATAGTATGAGCTCAAGTTGAACATCAGCCGTTGGTTGACTATAGCTCTGCAAGTAAAGACAATTGCGGATTATTTAATACTCGAATTATTCGAAGAATAGCTATTAGCTATACCCAAAGAGTTATACAAAAATTTATCAGTTTGTTTCAAGAAAATTCTTCACTTACATAATATAATTGGGTGAGCTAAAATTCTCCAGAAAAATAAATACAAATTGGAGGACACATTGGTAATGAGTAATACCAATGTGGTTATTAGAAATAAATGTTTTTTTTTTACCTCTTATAAGTATAAAAAATTTAACTCATAGGGACGACCAAAAAGTATGTACCTAAGTAAAGCTAACGCTTTAGGGACGACCATACAGGTCGATGTTTTGGGCTGTATGGTCTTTAGGACAAAGTAGATCATGGTTACCTTGCTTTAGGATCTGTCGGGTACAGAGGAGAGTCGGGTTTATATTTATCGCAAATATACTGCATAATAGCCACACTCTCGCTCAGGAAGAACCCATCGTCCTCAAGCACAGGGATTTCCTTTTGTGGGTTCATCTGGAAATTAAGGATATAAAAATGTACACATCTCATAAAATTTGGGGTCAATTAACTATCATTTAAAATATTCATAAAAATATCTAAATTATGTCATTGTTTTACAATTTAACCATTTATAAATCTGTCTCTGTCTGTGCCTAAACCACTGCTGTGATACCGCACTGGTTACTGGCATTGCAGAACACAATATAATTACTCTAATTAATAATTATTAATAATTGCTAGGTTATTTCATCAAAGTTTTTAGTCGTCATTCAGAATTTATATAACTGAAGAACCGATTCCCAATTTTTTTTTAAATTCATGAATCCCCAAGCGACCACCGGTGGCCGCGCATCTATTGTCTTACTATTGTGTCTCTAATTGACGGTATCTGAAGGGTTAAAACTGCCCCTCACCAGGAATGACTCCTGTACCTATTTTTTTTTTTACAACCATCACACAACTATTTGTATCACGGGTGCACTTACAAAAATATAAAAACTCACATACACAAATCACCCGTAACACCTGTCTGTAGGGCATTCATATTTGTTCCGTGCGGGATTCGAACCCGCGACACGCTTTTTGCTTTCGAGCCCTTTGCTCTGCTGTACCATTGCGCATTATGTTTCGTACAATGAGAATTTTTTTTACATACTTTTCCATATTCCTCCGTCATATGCTCTCCATTATAAAAGCTGACGTCGACCTTCTCGTAAGGCACCTGCAGCGCCTCAAGGACTTGTCTACAGGACAGGGACGGCGGTCCATCCTCCAAGTAGTACAGCTTCAATACCATGGTTCTGAAATTTGCAAATATTAGACATTACAGGCTCTTTGTTGTTTTTTGCTCCTGCTGACTTCTGCTAGCGACTTTGCCCTAGTTAAATTAGTATTTTCTTTCTTTATAAATTGTAGCTGCAATATAGCTAAATTACTGTAAAATTTCATCAAATAGTTTTTGCGTAACAACTCGTAGCAATTTGATAGATAATTTCTAATCTTTGTTAGTGGTCAATATTTCGAAAACAATAAAACCCAATAAAATTTTACACTTTGCTGCTGTCAGTGACATACCGAAGCAAAAGAGTTTAAATAATTTTAAGAGATTAACTTTTAAGAGCATCCAATCTGAGATACGTTTCCATAAAACTCTTACAAGATTACGACGTTATTACACGTCCTTGTCCAGATATTTTGGAAACAGATATATTGTGGATATTATCTAGGTTTCTTTTGAAATCGAAACTTAAAGTGTAAAACATAATCCAGTAATGACCTTTCGAAATCTGTTATTTTGCGTGAACTTTGGCCCTTATAATATACCTATTACTCATAAATGAAAAAAATCAAGAAAGTATAACCATAGGAACCTTGCACATTTAATCGAGACTCTGAATGACGAGATGTTTCTCCAAAAAAAAATTTAGATTTTGTGAAATACTACAGTGAATGACAGTATTACCGTATGCGAGCAGCGCGTTGAGACGTTATCTCTATTTGTTCGCGTTACTTCTTTATCAAATATTACATTGGATTAAACAACAAGCTTTTAAACCATTTTAACGGTACAACACGTTTTAAGATTGACGGATCGGGAAGGGCCCTCTTATCTAATAGATTCTGCTGATTACCCGGTGACATATATCTCGATCATAACTCTAACTATGACCCTTGGTAAAAAAAATACATTGAAGAGTCCAGAAATCAGCCTTTTTGTTCTTTCCAATTACACATAATGGATATAAGAATATTACTTGGAGCGACTACCTATCTGACCTCCACAACCCAATAATTGGGTAACATACACCCCATAGCAAGACCTGGCTCTTTAATTATCCGTAACGACTGCCAAAGGTCTACAAATGACAGCCTAGACCAACAGCTTAATGTGCTTTCCGAGGCACGGAGGAGTTTAAGTACCTATGTCAAGATGTTCAGGTGTTGTGCGAAAGTGTAGAACCCTATAACGAAGGCAAAGCAGGAACAGGAGTGGGATATCGTCAATAAAAGTCTGACACGCCCTTGAGCTCTTATTTCCATTCCCCATTTCCTACATAAAAAAAGTTTGTCAATATATACACCCATGTAAGTAAGTAGATATCATGGAAGAACTAAGAAAGAAGAAACTGACAGTGTGTCTAGAAATACGGCTTGTTTCAATAGCTTTGTATTCGAAGAAGGACAAATTATAGCAGCCCAATTTTTTATTAACACACAGAGATAAGATTCAATATTTGTCGATTCAAAATAACAAATATTGTAACATTACATACCGATTTGATTGTTAAGCTCCGAGAAACGTGTTCAGCTTATGACACCGCAACTAAATCTATGGCTGATACTAATACTGGTGGGAGAACCGGACCCCGGCACGAACAACTACTTCCTTTCACTTACTTGTAATTACGTAACTTACCGAAGTACCTACATCTATTTATACGTATACTACGTGATAGGCTGTGCACTGAACTGTGAATAGTATTTGATTCTATCCAGCTCTATGTAGGTACCGAAGGTCTTACTAACCAGGTGGCAATAACAGAACTAATTAGCGGCTGCGAAGAACTAATACGAAGATGACTTTCTTTTTATTACAAGACTCATCAAACAGTGTGTTTATCAATATAAAGATAAGATTAAATATCATGTATCTACAGGCCCGTTGCATCCTTTACGACTTATCATAAAACTGAAAGATATTCAGCTACATAATATGAATTACTAACTTCTGCCAGTGGCTTCGCCCAAGTGTAATTTGGTTTCTCCATACAAAATTTGGACACCCGTTTTACTCCCTTAGGGGTGGAGTTTCGTAAAATCCGTTCATAGCAGATGTCTACACCGGTACCTACCTGCGAAATTTTAAGTTTATAGTATCTGAATTTTCTTTTTTATATAAGTACCTATATAGATTTGAATTACTCCAGTGCAATATTCTGAAGGAAAATTATAGATAATGACTAGTCAATCACCAACTGATAAAAATATTATTTCAGCTAGCATTATTAATAAACGTAATAATAAACGTAAAAACAGGATTAATTTTAACGAATTAAGTTGTTCGTGTTTTAACAGAAAATGTTTTGGCTGTCGTTATCCTTCAAAAATTTTTCACAATCAATTATTTTTGATACTGACTGTACGTGCTTACTTAGTAGCTACAAAAGGTCGTGAGTTTGATATTAGCAGAGAAGAAAATTTAAGTATTTTAATGTTCATTTCTGCGTTTTAACAAAACCACATAATAGTGGGTTAGACAATAATAACCCTAAGAAGGTTTTGTGATGCGCAAGCGCACCACTGGTATTTTTTAAATTTTTATTAAAGTGTGATGGAATCTACACGTCATAACATCGCTAAAAAACAATCACGATTGCGTTCCACCACACGCGGAAGATTCTAGGGAATGCAAATCTCGCGAGATTGGGGTTCAAGCGAGATCTCGCGAGTTTATGAATAACAATATCGCGAGATCACGCCAATTACGAGATCTCGCGAGATTGGCAGTTTTGTGTTTTTTTTTTTTGCAAATAATCACAATATATGCTTATAATAAATCTGTAGAAGTGAAAATTCTGTTAATTGAAAATATCAAAAAAAAATAATGGCACGGTGTTACTAGACCGACACCGAACCCAAAAATGTGATTAAAAAAATTTTTGTCTGTCTGTCTGTCTGTTTGTTCAGGCATCACGCAAAAACTACCAGTTCGATTACGATGAAACTTGGTATAATTATTCTTTAATATCCTGGGCACCACACTGGGTACTTTTTATCCCGGAAAAGTATACACAAAAAAAAACTTAAATTTGCGGTCTCTAGACCCGATTATTGTACCAACCGCAAATAATAAGTTTGTCATAGGTGGACTGCGGGTGACGTAACCTACGACAAACTTAGGTTGTTCACTAAGGGTGCTGCACACGGCTAAGATATTTGGGTAAATAGTATGTAGTTTCCGCTTTCTAACTAGATGGCGTTGGCGTCGAGTTAGATCGCGCTGTCTTTATTCCCAAAAAGTGTTCCCATAGAACACTTTTTGGGAATAAAGACAGGAGCGCGTTTTCCTATAACCCATTTATTAATTACATCGATCACGGAGACATTGGCACCATATCTGGAGTATGTGCACACTGTCACGCGCGTAAGTGGAAGGGAGAGATCTGGTACGTCTTGAATCGTCTCGCACATCACGTTATTTACCCGTCCCCGGGCTCTTAGAATTCGACATCAGACGTTTTAGATCTTCGATTTTGACGACCCCGTTGTTGCTGGCAGAAGCAACAGGACTCGCGTACCAAGTCGCGGGCAAAAGCTAGTTTTTTTTAATATAATAAGTATATGACTTATTAATAACATATTTTATGTTTACGTTTAGATATAGGTACAATGTTGCTAAACAGCCACTATAAACCAGTAAAGGGTTAGCTAAACAGATTTTGAAATAAACCTTGAGGTCTCGTGACTTCCTCGAAATTATTATAAAAACTAGTAGACAAAACTAAAATTGTCTTTTACAATCATATAGCTTGTCTCTTAACACAAAATGCGGTTAAAGTTAAGATGTTTTTATTTTCTATTCCTTTCTTTGTTATTTAATTGTAGTGCGACAGTTCCTGTCCAAACAGCAAGCGAGTTCGTGAAAGAAAGCCTGCGCGTCCGAGTGCGGCGCCAAGACGGGTACGTGTACGACAAGCCCAGTGTATCATTTGACCTGCCGCAGAGTAGGTCCACACCTGCACCCACTCAAGCACCGAATGTTGACAGGACGCTGACGCAGCAAATGTTTTACGCGTACCCCGTGCCAGCAGGCGGCGACACCGTCAACATAGGGCAGACAGCGGGGACCACGGCTACTGCCGCCACTGCCGCCACTTCGGCACCCACGGGCGCCGCGGGCGGCGGATACAACTACAGGTCCTCCGGCACTGGTAACGCTAACGCTGGTTACAACTATGGCACGCCGTCAACTGGAGCCCAGGTTAATACTGGAGCTCAGGTTACCACTGGGTCGCAGACTACTGCAACAGGCACACAAACTGCTAGTAACACCGGCTCGTCTCAAGGTGGTTCAGGTTATCCATACAACGCACCGTCACCTACTCTCTCCCCGACTCTTCAGGGCTCATCTGAAGTCTCAACAAGCGCACCAAAATATTTACCACCGACAGCTGGTGGTACTGGTGGGAGTACTTCAACTGGTGGCAGTGTGAGCATAGGTGGTGTTTCTGTAACTTCTGGCTCAGGACAAGTCACTTCCGGTAGTGGCAGTACTGTGCAAACCGGATCAGTGGGAACTCCCTCTGAATCATATTTGCCACCTTTGGGGTCATCTAATACGGCCACGTCTGCTCGGACTGTGACTTCAACATCGACAAACAGTCAAACAAGTACAGGTGGTTCGGTATCAGTCCCAAGTTCTGCATATTTACCACCGAATACTTCATCTGCACCGTCTCCCGGCCCATCTCCAGGATATGGCAGTGCTCAACCTTCACCGGCGCCAGCACCTGCACCACAGCCAGGGTACATACCGCCATCAGGAACTAATACTGGAACAGTATCAACGCCAGCATCAAAGTACTTACCACCGTCGTTCTTTTAATACTTTTGTGAATATTAGTATCATGTTAATTTAATCGATTGTATATATTAAAACCATTTGCAGTACTTAACAAGAAGTAGTTTTATTTAGGTACCATTATGATTTTGGTGCTTTAATTCATGAATCCCCAAGCGACCACCGGTGGCCGCGCATCTATTGTCTTACTATTGTGTCTCTAATTGACGGTATCTGAAGGGTTAATTAAATCCATCCCAAACATGTTCTATAGTAATTAATGGCGCTATTGTGCGAATTCGACAAAATTTTGCATTTTTTGGCAAATTAATTCATGAATCCCCAAGCGACCACCGGTGGCCGCGCATCTATTGTCTTACTATTGTGTCTCTAATTGACGGTATCTGAAGGGTTAATTTAAGATTGACTAATGATTAACTATAACATTACCTATTTATTTAGCGGAATTCAGCATATTATATCCACAGTTCAGTTATTCCCACAGTTGGAAATAACCGGGATACAGGCGCTAAACGGTGTTTAAAGCAAATACATGGTAGAATATTAAAAACAAATACACAATAAGTATAGCTTATGTCACTCAAGCAGGGTGAATGTAGCTTTCCAATGGTGAAAGAATTTTTGAAATCAGCACAGTAGTTTTTGAGTTTATTCATTACAAACATACACACAAAAAATACAAATTTTCCTTCTTTATAATATTAGTGAAGATAATGTACGGTGATCGGTGATTGTTGTTTTATTTGTCAAACACTTTAGCATGAAGAAACGAAACGTAAAACACCAGTCAGTCAAACGTCAAAAGCACACAAATGTAAAACGTCATAACGTCATACAAAAATAGCATCAAAGATGAAAGTTATTTTTAATATTTCTTTAAAAATTGATTTTTAAACTATTGTAGCACACCTTGAAATGAACTATTCAAGCCTAAATGCAGAGTATCAATTTTTGATGAGTATTTAACCATGTGGATGTAGTATGTGCGTTTGAATAAAAAATTTACATAAGTTATGTTTCTACTAAAGCAAACATTACAATTTTCTCGAATAGGAAGCAAGGTAAACCTGAGGTAATTATATGTATTACTTCATCAGTTGTATTATCATTTTATTTGTGTGCCTAAAGTTGATTTTTCCAATAATTATCACGGTTGTTCAAGGTTCATGACCTTACTGGGTTAATTAATATTCTTTGTCCTGTTATATATATTAAAATACAATTAAAATTGTATTAGAGTAGCTAGAAGTCCACCAGTGAACATGTGGTGTCAAAAGTGTAGTGTAATAATAAAATAAGAGTAAATGTGAGCATACACAAATCGTCGCATGTTTCCAGAAGTGCGGGGGCGCGCTCTGCTGCCGACCATGGTGCACCTCGACGTGCCAGGTGCTCAACTATACCCAAACACTCTCGCCATAAACGACCTACCTAATGAAATACTTATTTACATATTTTCAATGGTAGATTTTGAATCGCTCTTGGCAGTTGCAAAAGTTTGTATGAGATGGCAACAACTGTGCCTGACACCTTGCGTTTGGGACAACACGCGCCTCATAGTATGTATGAAGAACTATGTGAGGATAAGTGAAAACATTGTGCCTTTTGTCGCCAAGTATGTGAAGAATGTTAAACTACAGTATTTCAAATTGTATTCACAAGTGCGGGCTTCCCTAATAAGCTATTGTCCTAATTTGACTCATTTAGAAATAAGTATATCTCAAGTGGACAGCTGTATCTTTGGTGATCTAGTTAGCTGGCCAAACCTCAAGTTTTTGAGTTTTCGTAACTCACTCATAGTACAAAATCCAGAGAATGCAAATGGTAATTTTGTTTATCACTTGCCATTTGATAAGTTGAAATACCTTGAGACTCTTATTCTGTCCAATTTTGCCCTGACCCATGATAGTTTGTACAACATGTTGCAGTGTACCAATTTAGTCAGTATTAATATGGAGAAAATGAAGAATATTCCTGCAGACTTTCTTGAATCTCTTCTGAGAACAAAACAGTCTACACTAAGAGCTCTACACATATATGGAGATACTTTAAATGACGACATAATCTGTAACATATCTAACTGTAAGGTATTACAAGTGCTGCACATCATGACATGCAAGACCCTGTTTGACTCCAGTCTGTTACACTTGTATAGACTAAAGAATTTGCATTCATTAAAATTACGTCATGGTTACTTTTCGACTAGTGCTCTCCTAGCATATTTTTCTAATAATACTTTTCAAAAGCTGACATACTTAAGTCTGTCCCGGTGTCTCCATGTCACTATACAAGTAGCTAAGGCCATAAAAACGAGTGCACCTAATCTCAAAGAGCTTTCATTCTATCTGTGTCCATTCATCATCGCCCCCAACTTCAACAGGTCAGAACTAGAGAAAATGTTTAAAATACAGTTGTTACTTGATTAAATTAGTTGTGATTACATGAAGGCAGCTTAGGTCCGTCCAACTTACATTTAATATTTATTTCATTGTTGATTGCACCACTGTGACAATATGAAGAAAGCATTTTCTCAATGATAAGCTATTTCGATTTGAAAACAAGAAGAGTTAAAAAGATTTCATACCATAAAATTTCACTAGTGATGTAACTTCATCAAACCAAGATTGTTTGATAGTAATAAATTTTAGTAAGTAGGTTGTGTTGTGGTGTATGTATCAACTAATAAATTGTATTAAACAACCTTCAGTATTTAAATATTAAGAAGTATTACATAACTTTTAGATACATCTACATAGTAGATATTTATTGTATTAGGGTTTCAGTACATAGCCGCTGGATGATAGTCAAAAAGATGGGGTTTGCATGACATAGTGAGTATGGTACTTAAATCAGCTATGGACTGAAAGCTATTACAAACTAAGTCTCACACTAATACTGTCAATTAAATATTATGACTGCTATTATTTGCAGGACTACTGCAAATAATTTTGATTAGTTTTCTATTACACTAATAGGTTGTACTTATTATGAGTATAAAGTATATTTATCATTAGCTATACCCGACGAGACATAAATATAAAATCTGCAGCTCCATCACTATTTAATTGATGGTGTAATAGTGACCTTAGCAATGTGTTGACGTTGAGGATACATAAATGTTAATTTTCCGCCTTTCTGTTTAGGAATCATAGTCAATTACGTTATGAAGTGCCTTAACAGTTTTACTAATGATGACTGTTTTATATTGAGATTCCTTCGACAGACAGCGAAAATATTTCAGTATAAGAATGAATGAAAATTAAAAAAAAAAAAACTATAAAAAGTGCTGTGCACAAGTGGCAAACCATAAGAGCAAATGCTGAATAACGCCAATTTCATTTTCCTCAGTCCTTGAAATGTATCAAAATTGGTTTTCTTTTCAGAAGCATTGGTATTGTATCGTTATTAGTATTTCATTTGATAAAAAAATGTAAATACATTTGTGACAAAATCGAATATAATATTATGATTAGTATTAGAATAATTTACATACTAGTATTTATTATTTATAGAATTTTAAATGTTTATTTTATAAAATGTCCTTGTGTCATTTTTTAGGCTATAAATTTAATGTCTATTGGTTGATAATTCAGCGAATTAACTGTATATTGTATTCTCTACTTATATGAAATGTGATTTTATTAGTTAATTAATTTTGTTTGTGCTGTTTTATTGTACGAATAATAAATTATATTTTAAACAGCTTTTGTTGTTTTCAAAATTCATCATACCAATGTTACAGTTTAATCATCTCAGTAATGACTATGAGGAAAGCAATATTTGCATTTAATAGACATTTTGATTGATAGATCTTGGGGAGCTTTGAGCTATTTACCTATTTATCATTCTGTAGAATTCCAGGAAATAAATATTATGATTAAAAATTTAAAAAAAGGTGATTATTAATATTGCTAATTTTCGTATACATTTACTATCTCAAATTACTAGGTAGGTACTTGTCCTTTGCCTTAGTAGGTTGGAATTGAATTTGCGACTAAATATGTACATGCATGCTCTCTGCGCTACTGCGCTATTACGCCCAATCTATTCGTTTATCCTTCCTAATATTATAAAAGCGAAAGTGAGTTTGTTTGTTTGTTACGTCTTCATGCCTAAATGGCACAACCGATTTTGATGAAACTTGGTACACGGATAGACCATGTCCTAGAATAGGACATAGGATACTTTTTATACCGCAAGTATGTACTCTTGGGATAATTTTCTGCTATCACGCGGGCGAAGCCGCTGGGCGTAGCTAGTATTTCATACAACCTTAAACACAATCAATAGTTCAAGTAAATATTGTGTCGGTATAGATAGGCTTTATATCATTGTATAGTTCGATAGTAAATTGTAACCACCAGATTTATTTGTATTTATCTAGTTACCGGTATTTGGAAGGAAATGCTTGAGAATAAAAGATAATAGGTCTTTCTAGATTATAAGTTTCAAAATGAATTGAAGAGTAAACACTTTTACACTAATTATTGCAATTGAAGGTAGACGAAAAATCACATTCTAGTCATAATAATATCAGCTTCTAGTCATTATGTTATTAAGATTATAATAAGTCACGCGTTCTATGCTAACGATTGCTGATAAAACAATCGGGAATCAATGACGCCGGTGATAACGATGTAGCTGATAAGTAATCTGGTCAAGCTTTGATACTTCACGATTGCCTGATAGATGGACAAGCCATAAATTACTTATAATTATTTACCTACTAGCTTTTGCCCGCGGCTTCACCCGCGTACAAAATCCCAGGATAAAAAGTATCCTATGTGTTATTCTGGGATATGGTCTACTCGTGTACCAAGTTTCATCGAGATCCGTTCAGTAGTTTTTGCGTGAAAGAGTAACAAACATCCATACATCCATCCATACATACAAACTTTCGCATTTATAATATTAGTAGGATGATGGGTACTTAATTTACCTATAAATTAATAGGAGTTTAATCAACATACTTGCAAGACTGGAAGGCACTTTGGCAATCAATACAAAATGTAATGACAAGATGTTTGTTGTGTTGTGTACTTAGGTACGCCATCTAGTGATCTACTGATCTATATTATTTCGGACGAATGTCGGTTATACTGGACGCAAAGTCCAAGTCGAGATTTTTATCTTCTCGCCTATGACTTTTCTAGGGGCTCAAGCTTACTCCGTGCCAAATTTTAATAATATTGTTTCAGTAGTACAACGACAGAGACATTAACTATAATATTAGTACTTCATCATCATCATCTTCCTGCCCTTGTCCCGTTTTATTTGGGGTCGGCGCAACACGTTTTTTTCTTCCATTCTGTCCTGTCGCTCGTCACGCTATCACTAACTCCCTTTTCATTCATATCACTTCTCACACAATCTATCCATCTTTTCTTTGGCCTCCCTCTCCCTCTCCATCCATCCACATCAACAACAACAACAACAACTATAATATTAGTACTTTGGATGAAAAAAAAAACCATTTGCTATTAAAATCTAATTTTATATACAAATAAATAAAGTCGTATTATATGAAAGGCTCTAGGTTGATCTCGAGTGCTGAGCAAGGGTTGGAGAGGTCGAAGGCGCCCAGCACGGCGGGGCTGAGCACGCCCACCTTACCGAGGAGGCGCCCGCGCAGCAGCACGGCGGCGCAGCGCCCGGGGAAGTACGCCGGGTCTGCGGGAAACACACACAGCTTTTATTCATTGGGTAGCAGACATATAGAAGGCGCCTAAACTGAGTAAATTTTCAACTGGCCATGGAAGACCAAATCTGAAATTAAGAATAGCAAAAACACTGACCAATTGAAATAGTCTTAGCCAGGAATCAAACCCGACTTTAGGAAGAAAACACACTGTATTATTACACTAGCACTGTATCATAAATCAATTTTGGGAAGTAATGACTCCGCAAACTACAGGAAGGAGAAAATTTTGTCATTTAAAAAAAAAATCTGATTACTCAGTTGTTCTGGATTTAGCCATCCGCGACCACTTGAAAAGTTTGCTCTGTAGTCTGCATGTGAACTAATAAAACCGAATTTTGGCCACGGCCGCCAATGTTGCTGAGGATAGTCATCGGAACACACTTGTACATGGATGAGAAATAATTATGAGATAAGTAATATATAATAAAAGAAAACTAAAAAAGAGCTTTACTATAATGAAAGAAGTAAACTTACGCCGCTGGGTAGATAAACGCATGTCTTTTACGTATCTTGCTACAGAAAAGATAATATCTCTTTTCTGTGCCTAAAAACATATATTTTAATTCAGAAAAGGAAGTAATCCCGTCCAGTCATGAAGTGTTGACCTAGGGCTCGCGTTTGACCACCATCTCACCTGATGTTAAGCGATGATGTGGTCAAAAATGGAGTATTCTGCATGGTCGTGTTCAGGGACCTTTTTAGGGTTTCGGGTTTAATATTGAATTGTGATGAAATTTCAATGTAGGTAAAATTTCTATATACCTCTTCCGTGTAAGTTGTACTCAAAGCCTTCATAAAAAACAAGCATCTCTATACCTTCACACTGCTGCAGGCAGTAGCCGGTGTCCTTGTTCCAGGGCTCGCGGAGCAGCAGCATGAGGCGGTCCAGCAGCCCGTGCACGAACTGGAAGCCGGCCGCGCGCCCGCAGTGCACCGCGCACAGGCGACGCTCGTTGCGGGCACCCGTTTCTGACAAGAACAGTTTTAAACAAAAATTAGTTACAATTTTATCTTGAAATAGCGTGTCTCACAAGCTTATAACTGTCGGCCGTTTGCCGAATATGCACATCCTATGCAATTCGCGCGGACATACACACGCCCCCTTGCCACTTCTGTTATTTATATTTCTATGATATATATTTAGAAACATATAAGTAGGTTTTTGTCTAGGACTCATAACACAAGCTCTGCTAAGCTTGGGATTAGACGGCGCGTGTGATAGTTGTGGAATAAAAAAAAAAACAAATTACATCGGCAGCTATCTCGTCACAATTTGAATAACAGTGTAATTCTAGTAGCAGCACTGATTCCCTTTAATCATTCAGTGTACATGAAACTCGATATGGATGTAGGTAATCGTGCTATGATTCAGTAGTTCAGTACAGTATGTATTGTATTCGCTACTGCGCCGTAATTCTGGACTAATGATAAGCTACCAGATATCTTACGTGTTACTTACATATTTAAGTGCAAGCAAATTAATTTTGATTTAAGAGTGCATGATATAAATCGATGTTTCATAAGAAGAGCAAAGCTTTTTCTAAATATACGAAAAAATTAAATACATGTTGAAACATGATGCTCGAGCTTGCTATGAACAAACCAAAAAACGAACAGTAGTACCTACTGGCGCGGCACAGAATTGTCTAACATAATTATCATCTTCATACGCTCGTTTTAGCTTAACCCTTCAGATACCGTCAATTAGAGACACAATAGTAAGACAATAGATGCGCGGCCACCGGTGGTCGCTTGGGGATTCATGAATTAATCGCACAGACTAGGTACCTAGATTAATATAAATGTTATACATCGATGACATATTGGGGACACTCGAAAATAATATCGTCTTCGTACATTTGCTCCAATTATTATTTTATTACAATATTCGAAGAATCGTGTAAACTAGGTCAGTAACTAGTCTGTATCTGATATTACTGGCGCGCTTCATGTATGTGAAGTACTGACAGCAGATTTATTCTAGCTAGTAGATATTTGCGATTAGTCTTAGGTCTCAGTTATGCAAAGATTTCTTAGAAATGAACGAGTATACTTTGGTAAAGGCATGTATACTTCGACGCGACAAACGTAAGGTGACGCCGTCGGGGCAGGTGGAGTGACAAGACTTGTCAGGTGGTAGTAGCTAAACGAGGGTTTGGGATGGGACATTGAGACGGTATTTAATGATTAAAAAATTATCAATTTATTGGTGAGGCCAGATTGTCATCTTTTATATTACATTAAATTCTAACAGGAAACTTTCTACAAACTATTACTCGTTACAATCTCTCATAAACTAGATATTTTCCTGTATTTTGTTTGGTAACAATAATCCTTACTAATATTATAAAAGGGAAAGTGAGTTTGTTTGTTAAGTCTTCACGCCTATATGGCAAAACTGATTTTTATGAAACTTGGTACACGGATGGACCATGTCCTGGAATAGGACATAGGATAGTTTTTATCCCGGAAGTATGTTCTCTTGGGATAAATTTCTGCTATCACGCGGGCGAAGTCGCTGGGAGCAGCTAGTTTATAATAAAACTAGAAATAGTGGAATATTATTATTATTTCAAATATTGATATGAGGTAGAGTGAGCGCGCGGTGGGGACTTCTCGCTATCTCTTTTCTACGCGCGTAACCTAATGGCAATGAAGTCTCATTTCAATTTGTGCATCCTTTTTCTGTATCTTGACAGTTTCTCCCTCCATCAGATTGGAATGGAACTTTCTAATTAACTTTATTTTAAACGGATTTACAAAGTCTTTCTTATTTTGGATGAAGTTACTTTACTATTTATATCACTTGTTACTTTACGATACAAATAATAATTTAAAAAATAGTTAATAGCAATACCCATTTTTTTCGAGAGAACACTTATTTTGTACATATTAAAGCTAAATGATTAATGTTCTACGGCTATGTAGTGCGTATTTAATCCAAGTCTCCCCAGCTAGTTAATATAGGTTGATTGACGAATTAATTACCACTTTACTGTGTTTACTTGACACATAATTATGTAAATATTGATTTATGCTGAATAAACCGTCCTTGCACTTACTAAAGCAGTCAACTATATTCCATATTTTAGGTTAGACTAACAGTTGTAGTTCCGTATGTATGTCCTAAATACTGAGTAAGTTAAATCAATATACTCATATGGGTCCTACGTCATCGTTGTGGACTAGATCGGAACCTGGAGATACTGGATTTATGGAGCTGTTAAAAGTGCAGTTATGATCTCAGTAAATAATAGGTACTACATCTAAAATAGATAAATTGATTATGATGTAGTATCGATGCTGCACCGTCATTTAAAGATTTTCCCATGGAAAGTATAGATCACTAAATACATTCATGTTTGCAAATAATACACAGTATTACCTATATGTCGGGTTAGTGTCCGTGATTATAAACCACAAAGAATTATGTTTCCAAAGTGTGTAGTGTAGTGCTAAATTCATTTAGTATTTTGTGGTGTAAGCTGCTCTTAGTGTGTATAATCAACACCTTCACATTAGTTAATTATGCCTTAGATCCTCCTGCATGCTATAAGTACTATTAAGCACTATTTTGTTCTTTCTCTTCATCTGGTGTCCATGGAATTTTGTATTATCCTGTACTTTTCAAGTGAGGACTAGTTATTGGCTGTCAGTCTAGGTATAGATATTGGTATAACGGGCTGTTTTCCGCAACTCCACGACCAAAGCGCGTATTTTGCGTACGGGTGGGACAAATGTTTCATTCGGTCCACCCCAGCTCCTCAAGGAAGGCCAGCAATGCCTTAATGTTACTGACCATTTCATGGAGGGTACCTGGGTTACCGAAGTACTTTACCCTGTACGCTGGATACCACAGGGCAGTTTAGAAGCAGGTGAGCTGCTGTTTCGTCCTCCTCCATGCAGGCTCTGCCTTCGGCTGCGGCTGTCAGTCTAACTTACTGTTTCTTACCTGATTTGTTTTAGATGTAAGTCCTTCATATCATTTAAATAAATAAATACTACACATCTTAAGTCACAAATATAGATTGGCAAAATGCCTGTATACTTTACTCTTGTTCATCATCTTCCTATCCCTGGTCCGTATTACTTGGGGCATTACGAAAATTTTTTTCTATGCTGTCCTGTCACCTGTCATGCTATCACTAACTCCCTTTTCTTTCATATTAGTCTTCACACAATCCATTCATCTTTTTTCTGGCCTTCCTCTTCATCCACCTTCATGTATACTTATAATCTTTTATTAACATACTTTACTCTCCTTATAAAACTTAAATGTAAATCACCTACCGGCACTTTTATCTTGCAGCACAACATCACTTATTTCAAACAGCTTTAACGGTAAAGGCATCTTCTTGTTCGCTGCTAATGTCTTCAGCAAGCCTGGCAGCAGCAGGGTCCGCACCACTTGGAACTCCAACGTCTTGGGGTTCGAGATGTGGGCAGCTGGGACATCTTCGATCTTCACGCCCAGTTTGGAAGCTACGTCGTCGCGAGAACACTGTGGGTGAAAATAAGTTGTATGAAGAATTTATTGATGTTGAATTTAGTTAATGAGTTCATCGGTTAAAGATAGAATCTATCTAGTCTCTACGGTGAGCGAAAACGGGCAATTTTCATTTTTTTGTGGTTTTTAGGATTCCGTACCTCAAAGGAAAAAACGGAACCATTACTTTGTTATCCGTCTGTCAGTCAAGACCCTTTATCTCGGTATCGCGTGGAGTTATCGAATTAAATTAAAACCATACTACCGCTTCAAAGATACTGCACTCAGGTATGCAGTCTAGTGCCCTCGTGAGGGCGACCGCCACCGGGATTCCGATCCCAATTTCCGGCCACCGTAGGCGTGGGCTTGCGGACGGCGAACAATGGTTAGCTCGCTGTCTGACTGTACGGTAACCGTCCGGACCGAGCCCAAGTCGTCGGAGCGTACTGTTGCCGCGAGCCTCAAAGAGTTGTCAGCAACCTTAGGAGCCCAGCAGGGTCGAAGCCTACTGGGACCAAGGGTCTGTTTCCGAAAGAGAGGCTCGGCCCCGGTATGAAAGGCAACGAAGGGTCAGGGTGGGTTTTTAGTTAGTAAGAATCTGACATTATCTCCCGCTCCGCCCAAGGTCGGGGGATATCAAATGGATGATTTTTACCCACCAAAAAAAATGTCCTTGAGCATGGAACGCTAGAATTTTGCATATAGGTGTTTTTATAATATAATATTTATTACACAACTAATGAACTATACATGCGCGAAACCCTGCTCCTCGGGTTGTTAATTCTGGGTGTTTATAAAAAAAACCCTAAGTGAAGGCAGGGGCGGAGCGCAACAGAACTCCTACATTAGCCTTCTTATCTAACCTGTCCGTGGCAGGGTGACCTATTGTGAACTCACATTGCTCACTCTGACTAATATCAGTACAGTTACAGTATTAGTAGTTATTAATATTGTGTAGTTTGGCCTAAGTGAAACTAGTTCATCCTAAAATCGGGTTGGCCAGTAACATAAAGAATAAGAAAGTGTTTTCCAAAATTCTCCCCTAAAGTAAGTGGATAAAACGGAGATCAAAAGTTTGTGTATGGAGAAACCTTCTCTAAGAGGGAGAAGCCGCTGGCAAAAGCTAGTCTTATCATAGTTACTTACTACCTGCTTCTCTCTCCCGTCTATGTGATACTCACGAGTGTGAAGGTGAGCGCTTCAGTGTACCCTGCTTGTGCGCACTCTTGCCGCAGTTGTTCTGTCAGCTTATTGACAGGGTCCTGTCCACCTGTTGTTACCACCTTTGCAGGCCGTCGGGCTATGCGATTGTACCTGGATAAAATATTACGAGTTGCATTCGTGTATAAAAAAAATGCCACTAGAAATACAGAATGAGATGTGCTGCCATCCCAGAGGCAAAGATGGTGTCTTGTGTGTATCAGATGGAATGTATATTCACTTAAGACATTGCTTGGAAGCAAAAATAAGAATGTCAGTAGCGGACAGTGAATAGCAGTACTTATTCGAGCTCTCAGACAACTTAACATTTTCTTCAGCTAAAAATAACTAAATTATTAAGTAAGTTACCCGTAAGCTATAGCGATGTCCTCGTAGAGGTCGCAGGCGTGTATGACGTCATGCCTAGTGGGCGGCACGCGCACGTGCAGTGTGTCGGCGCGGCTGACGCGAGTCGACAAGCACATCCGCGACAGGAGGGCAGCGATGTTATCGGCGTTTTCACTGTCGAACAATCATATTTTTATTATAAGCGATTTCAAGGAAAAAGTGTGGTACTAACTTGGCATCGTAATCCTGAACAACCGTTGGCAAAATACTCTTTTCAAATGTGGTAGACAATCTCATGTATGTTCTTCACTTTTTTACCTACACTCGATGGACGCACACTAATGAGCGTTTGAGCCGAAACTGTTCGACGAGCGGTCCGAGATATCGTGTCCGTGAGCGGTGTCTATGAGTAGTTGACTTCTGTCCTATATATTTCGTGACCATACCATCATAATCACCGCACTGTCGGCCATAAGCTAAAGTACCGTTATCTAACATTTGGTGAGTTTTCGTTTTTATATGCAAAAAATTCTATATGGATCTATCTACGCATTATTTTGTAATCAATAGTTACCGAATAATGATTTATATGTAATTCTACGCTGCTTTTTGTGCGTAACTCAAAATATGATTGATAAATGATAAATGATATTTATTTTTGCAAATAGGTTTAAAAAAACACTTTTACACGTCAATTTTTTTTTTTTTTTTTTTTGTCTGTTTAAGCTAGATGAGGCCGGTGTTTCCTAGCTGACTACCCTGAGAAGAAACACCGAAACAAACTCAGGGGTAATTTTGTTAGATAACGGCAACATAGCTTGAAGACAGCAGCGCAACCCTCTCTGCAGTGCCTAATTGGAGGAGGCCGAGACAGCAGTTCGTGTGCTTCTAAGCTGCCCAGTGGTCGCGGGATACAGGGCAAAGTACTTCGAAAACCCAGGTACTCTCCGCAAAATGGTCTGTAACACCAAGGCGCTGCTAGCCTTCATTGAGGAGCTGGGGTGGATCGAAAGTCACATTTGTCTCACCCGTACATCAACCCCAAATACAACGACCGTTTAATCCCCCTGCACCGTATTATGCGAATTTTACACATCAACTTATCATTATTATGTTCTATAATGTTACGGACAAATGCATTTCTTTGACTTTAGACCATAAATATAATAAACAATCTTCCAAACCTGTTTGTTCACCTGTTGCTTTTGAAACAACAGATTGGTCAAATGACTATTAACATAAAAAGAAAAAAAACTCAATTCAAATGGACCATAATTCTGTTATACCCTGTTCGCGTTAAGATTTGACATTTAAGAAACCTTTTTACTTTCTGTTCAACTGATTTTAACTTCTATTACGTAGGTATAAGGATGGCATTAAAAGCAAAAAAAAAATGGTTACAACACCAACTATTTATTGCAGCCGCCATTTGTCATGCCACTAATGTAATAAAAGTCAAAATTGGTTGAACGGACGGTAATAAAAGCTTTTCATAAATGTCTAATGTTATTTTGAACAGTAGATTATAGAAGTTCTTACTTGATACCAATGTAACTGTTAGCCTTCTGGACGCTGATGGTTTCCTCGCGGCTCCTCATTTTAGGGTACACCTCGTAGGTGCCGTCTGGAGCGAACACCTTGCACTGTTCCACCTCGTATTCGTTGCTGCAGTACTTCGAGAACATGCTTACTATCGTGTCTAGGACTACGATCGCCTGGAAGGTGGAGGCATAACAATATAATGATTAAGTCTGTGGTTGAAGAATATGATTATAATCTGACAGACTTGGCGGGAGCACTACCGTGCCCCTAGATATTTTACGTGGAATTATGTTTTGAAATAAATTAATAAACTGATGGTACGGTTGGCGCAGGGGTTGAGCGATTGGATGCTGAGATTGGCTGTATGGCTCGTTGCTCGAAAGCTTGAGGAAGTGATGATGACGTCACGAAGTAGTAGCTGCACGAAGGCAGCGCTGACGTTCTTTGTCGAGGGTCACCAGTTTAGAGGTAAGTGGGACAGAGTGTAAAGTCCCACATACCTCCTTTGAAAAGGGAGGATCCTCCGACCAGACAGGATGTTATAGTCTGGTGGGCGACTGCCCGACAGTTGATGTCGGGCTGACGAATATGTTCAAATCGCGCGGAGAACTCTGATTGCGCGATGCAGGGTTTCGTGTTTTCTTCGTAGTTCTTATGTGGCGTCATAGATGTCGCTACATACTGTTTATAAAAATCAGGTATGAACATCTAGATTTTCAAGAATGTAATGTAAGTACGAATTTCTGGAGTGATCCGCGGTTTTTAATTTTGCAATTCACATAATTAGTTGGCAAAACAATGTGAGAATATTCAGATTGTTGGTAACGAGATTAGAATGTAAAACATTAGATTCTTAAACTAGTAACATAAAAACAAAAACGTTCTTGAACAATTTAGACCAAGTTGGTTGCAAGAAGTACAAAACTAGTTGGTGTAGCCAAGCTTGGAGGAGGCCTACGTCCAGCAGTGAACGTCTGAGTGGATAAAGATGTCTATACTCCATCTGTGAAGGTAGTTAACTGAACGTAAACAATATTGATATTATAAAAGCGAAAGTGAGTTTGTTTGTTTGTTTGTTACGTCTTCACGCCTAAATGGCAAAACCGATTTTGATGAAACTTGGTACACGGATAGAGCATGTCCTGGAATAGGATATAGGATACTTTTTATCCCGGAGATATATTCCCATGGGATAATTTACTGCTATCATGCGGGTGAAGCCGCAGGGAGCAGCTAGTTTAAAAGAAATCGTATAAAAGACACAAAAATATTTAAAAGTTAATCACCTACCATCGGTTTAGGTAAATACCTAATTGTAAACATTTTTAAATCAAATTTTTAGACAATATTTTACATAAAAGACATGTTAAGATTGTTTTAGTTAACTAAATAACTACCTAAACAAATTGAGTATAGTGCACGTCATTGATTAGTATGCGATATTTTGCTACATAATTTTCAGATCACATGGTAATTTTGTTTTTAGTGGTCGCACCCTGCCTCAGTCGAAGTGACGTCGTGCGTGTATCATGTCTCATGTGCGGTGGTCCCCGTTGTGGAGACCGGATTATTACCTGCGCAGTGTCGCTAGTTCAACTTTAACGGTATGCATGTAGTCGTATCGATGGAGAGCTTTAATGTATTATTACGTAGTAAAAAGGGCGCAGGGCGCAGCTGTCCGCGACGGAACACTTTAGTATGAGACCGCACGGGCGCCTGCTTAATACAACGTTGGCCTTTAAGATTAACTGTAGTATGTAGGTATGTGAATCTGGCAACAATAATACCTTAGTCAAATCTGTAGCAGTGCACTCAATAAAGACATTCTTGGTATCAAGTGTGATCTTGGAGTGGTCTCCGTTAATGATGGGCGGCATCGACAGCACCACTCCATTCTTGTCCTTAATGATGGGGTACACCGAACTGTCGCGGATGATGCCCAGGTACTGCTTCAGTTGAGCATGCGTCTGGAAACATCATGACACCAGTGTTTATTTGTTGGAATATGTGCCTAATTGAGAGAGCGCAGACAGTCCTTTTGACTAATATAAAGAGAAAAAAATATATACATTCCGTTCCACACTTGTGATACAATAACAATTTCGTTTAAAACTTCTATAAAAACTTATAAACGAAAATATCAGTCTCATGTCTCGAAAATACCTGGAACTCTTTGAGACTCTTGAAATTGCCGAGATCGAGATCCCTAGGATGAAAGCTCTAATTCTTACTGAGTATAACTCCATAAGTTCTGGTGCCGTCATTTCCTTCTGCTGGTTGAGAGCCTTGAACTTGATCTCGCTGGGTGGTAACGCATCATACACAAATGGTCCTTTTAATGTGTCTAAGTCATGGGTGCCGATTGCCACTAACGCGCGTTTTCTGCATATGTTCTGATGAAGTTTGTCCTAGGAAGGAAAGGTTTACTCAGTTAGGTTATTTGTATCAGTATATTAACAGTTTGAAGTGGTATCAAGGAATCTGAAATACTTAAATTATAGAAGAGACACATATCCAAGAGTATAGTTAGTACAACTTTCGACACTTACTGTATGTGTATCTCTTAAAAAAACTATTGTAGCTAATATTGGTTTAGTAATCGGCTTTCTTTTCCCTTGAGCTGCTGAGCTAGAGCATCGTAATTACTTCACATAAGTCACCGCTCTGAAATGCTTTCTAATTTGAATAGCCGTGAAACCAGTGATTGGACATAATTCATAGAAGGGCTTGGAATATTTTAGTAAAGACGTTGAATAGTAAGTGCTATTCAAAGACATGAAATGGATATGGCAGCCTAGGTGAAGTAAAGTGACTGTGTGTGTGTTGACTGGCCCGTTGGGCTAGTGGTTAGTGACCCTGACTGCTATGCCGGAGGTCGTGGGTTCGATTCCCACCCAGGACAAATGTCTGTGTGATGAGCATGGTCATTTTGTGTCTGGGTGTAATTTATCTATAATATGTATGTATTTAGAAATTTATAAGTATGTTTATCAGTTGTCTAGTACCCATAACACCAGCTCTGCTTAGCTTGGGACTAGGTGACGTTGTGTGATAGTTGTGGAATATAATTATATTATTATAATTATAAAGTATTGGTAGAGTGGTAGTGTTACTAGTGATATGTGAAGAGCAGTATATTATATGATGCAAACTGTCTGTGATAAAAAAAATACAAAAATATTACCCACTTGCAGATCAATGAAGCTGTCATATGACTCCTTGGTGAATGTGATACCTTTGAGCACAGCAGCCACTGCATAAGGTCTGATCTGTGCTGTTGCTGGTGTCAAGTGCAAAGAGTGACAGTCTTCAGTCTTTTTGAGGGTGTACTGAGGTGGAGATTTCCTGAAATATTTTTTTTTTAAATGAGATTTGACCATTT
Organism: Mythimna lalbum; assembly: GCA_949319445.1. NCBI lineage: Eukaryota > Metazoa > Arthropoda > Insecta > Lepidoptera > Noctuidae > Mythimna > Mythimna lalbum. Next base: position 17,279,015 of record OX439356.1, on the reverse strand, counting down.
GCAGGATTAATATATAATAAAACTTTTGGAATGTAAAGGTAGATCAATTGTGTAGATCAATTATCTATGTGTGTTGGGTGGCCCAGGCTCATTAGGACTGAGTATACACGGAGTGCGCACCGACTTTAAAATGTTTACACATTAACGTTCTGGAATAAAGCCAATATGAATTGAAAAGCGACTTCAATTTAACACATACAGTGCCAAGAACACAGGAGATAGTCAATTATTATAATTGAAAAATCTTAAGTAATCTAAGTATATTATGTTGGACACACTCGTTAGGACCAGGACAGACCGTTCAACACTTAACAATGACTAGGGGAGGTGAATTGTGGGCACAAAAACCAGTTTTTGTAAAGAGATTGTACTATCTATGATCCTGGTACAAAAAGAGTTACAGGTAATCATTCTCTTTCCGAGTTGAAAAGCAAGCTTGAATAGTTTTTTGCAGGTCAGCGTTGAGTTGTATGTTTATTAAAATGTGATTGGTGGCCATATATGTATTTTTTTGCAAATTATAATCATTAATATCATCTCAGTTTGTCTAGCCTTTAAAAAACTACCTTGAAGCATGCCTTTTAAGTTTTAATACTTACTTTCCTTGGAAAACTAAGATGCCATCAACCAGTCCCTCTAAGCAGAGCAGGTCATATCTGTTGGCAGGAATGTCTATCCTGTACAGGATCTCCTCTGATACACCAGCTCCAGCATGGTCACCTTGCTCTTTCATCAACATCTGCTTCTCTGTTGTCTGAAATAATATTCAAGAATCCAAACAATCTTTAAGACATTATTGTTCTGTATCGAAGTCAGTTTGATTAAAAAGGTTGCAATGCCAATATGAACTATTTATTAAACACATCCGCTGTCAATTTAATGTTAAGTTGATCCGATTTATTATACTTACTTGATTCTTAGATTAACTTTTACGAGTGCAGCATTCCTTGAGCTTGTCGTCTACACATTGACGCAATTAAAAGTTTTTTTTTTTTATGAGAAGAAGAACAATCAGCTACCTGCTATTAGCTAAGATATAGTAAGTTTCCTCTAATCTTCTCCTTCATCCAGAAATGCTATAGGTTATATTTTAAATATACAAATCTAGTACCTACCACTTCATCGAGCTCCAAGCCGAACTCAAAACAAAGGTCTTGGAATTCATCGTCACCTGGAAAATAAGTTTTATAGTTTTTAAATCAGTTCATCAACTTACATGAAGCCAATATTAAAGCATAAAAAAAATACTAACTGTACGTCCTGCCAAGAGCGGTGAAAAGAGCATCACGTTTTACTGATATTGTCGGCATTATAAATGAATTATATTTTATCTAAACTTATTTACTAAAATCTTTCATAAACACGTTTCTTAATTGTTTTATTGTAGATTTGAAGATTTTTTATCAGCTGCTAAAAAAACTACACGTCTTAGTTGTCAATAATGCAAAATATTGCATACCACAAATGTTCAGTCTCTTTCTGTTTTCATGTCAATAGGCAATCAACTGTAGAAAATTATAATTGTTGCATGCTAAAAATTGCTATATTCCTCCGATCTAACTATATCTAAACCGTGACAGCTCGACAAGTCGTCCCAAAATCGTCAACACTTAGGCACAATCAGGCTGCTAAATGGTAGTTTATGTAGATACAAGATGGCAACATATTATTTGTTTTTGATGATTGATGCATGCTTTTATTGAATGACGTCATGGCATCATGGATGAACTAGGTATAGCAAAGTTAGTGTATGACCTAACAAAATAACATATTACAGATTTTTAACTCAATAAAGGGTATATAATTTTTTGTAAATTAAACAGTTTAAGAAAAGTAACAAAACAAAGACTTACGACGTGCGAGTCTGTTTCGTTCCATTTGTCACGCTCACGCAGCTCACAAAACCAGAAAAAGTAGCGTGATCTTTAAGATAGTTGATAACAAAATCATGTAATCTCTTTCTTTCCTCCTCTCTTTTTCTTCTACTTATCCTTTATGATTTTTTTTCTTGTTTGTTCTGTGCGAGTCTCAATAAATGTTTTCTTTCTTTTTTTACTGTGATCTCTATGTTCGGGATTTCCCTGTGTTTGCCGTTATCCCACTCTCCCTTAATACTAGCAGTAAACCAATTTTAATCCTGTTATAGGGCATTATTTACTTATTGCCTTCGTCAACATTAATTAAATAATGACATGTATCTTATTTATGTCAAAAACTAAGAATGTATCGTCAGCAAATAACGAATTTGTGAATGTTTTTTTACTTACTAAAAGAGAAGGCTAAAAAATGTTGAAACCGTTTCATGAGTTCTTAGCTGGAAGAGTCTAATAGTACCTTGTGGTATATTATTTAAACTTTTAAACCGCATGAATTGCCACAACTTAAACATGCCATTCTGCCTCTAAAATAAAACTTTACTAAACTCAATTCAAGATCTAGTTTTAAGACTAGGTATATCACTTAAATTGCGTTTGCGCTCGCCATTCACCTCGCCAATCGCCTCATCATTTGCCACATCGTTTGACGAAACATTTGTATACAGAGTGTGCGAGGCGAATAACAAATGTGCTGATTACCTTTATGCGTGCTCGCTATTGATACACTTCACCACTCATTCAAATGTGTAAATACGGATTAAAGTTCGTAAAAAATAGATAATACCAGCGCAGCGGCGTCAGTCCTATTACGTTGGCCTCACTTTTTTTTTTACAAACGAAGCTGTTGTAGAAAAATTCAACATCCTTTCCCACATTATATGTTTTTGTTCTAACAATATTATCATGAAATTTCTCCATTATGCGTTATTTTACTTTTGGCAATGGCGTGAATCGTAATCCAAAGTTGTAACTTCTTTCTTCTAAGATTATTTTCTCAGTTTAGTAAACGATATGGAAAGGATTGTATAATTGTTTTAGGTTATTTTGTTCCATGATTTCAGGTGTAGAGTTTTTTTTCAAATATGTGTTAAAAAAATAGGTAAATTTTATTATAAGTTAGTAGATTTTTTCTACTAAAATTATATTTTTTTACGATATTGGTAACATTACAGGTCACGTGATACCAGTCTGGTTTTGCAAACGGTGAGTGGAGTGCCTTGTCATCAGTCCTTTGAGTTTTTGGATGATTTTCTTTGGAATTTTTATTCAAAGTGAGTAATTTTATGAACAAAATCATTTGTACAGCATGTATTTGTTTTATTGTGGTGTTTTTTTTGTGATTGTGACTCGTGCATTCGTATGACGAAATTGTACCTTGTTCCGTGACTAGTGATATGACGCCATTTTCTTCGTGAATGCCAATTACTAAATTCTTCAATATTTTCTTTGTTTCTGCCCCGTGAAGAGACTTATTGTTAAAGATATTGATCTAGGACTTTTCAGTCCATGTTGTACCCAAGACTATTATGTGCACAGAATTCTCTAAAGCCAAGAGTGCACTTGTTCATTAGGTACGCATTTTTTTGCATGACACCACCTTGGTAGGCATTCTACTGTAGTTTCTTCCGTGCTGTAAGCTTATATTGCAAGACAAACTGTATCTCATTGCCAAATCATAGTAATGTACCAATTTCATAATGTTTCACTTTGGGAACTGCATACCTACCTACTTATTTTTTATATATTCTAACGTAATTGCCCACGAGATGAACTTCCTGTAACTGGCTGGCATGTACCCGTTTTTCCTTCTAAAACATAAATTTTTCCCAGCTTGTAAAATCCAGATAAACCAATAGCAGAAATATTCAAAAGTTCAATATAGTTTAGAATAAAACAATGCACTAGCTATAGCTAGACGGTGATGACACAACAGTATACTGTACTGGGTAAAGTAACTGCTGGTTTGTGCATACAGCCTGTTGCAGCAGTGCAGTTGTAGTGACTGCCATGTCATTGTCATCATGTCAATCAAATGTATTGTAGTTAAAAGTAAATAGGTAAGTACTTTTCCTTGGACTTGTTCAAATGAAATGCATTTAACTTTCATAACACATATTTTTTAATATTTCTGGAACAACTTTTTCATGATTACTTTCATTGGCAATGTCATGCTTTGATTGGTTTACTCTATTATTCAATTTTCATACATTTTCACTGCTTCAGGTGTGGATGAACTAATTTATGCTAATAGTAGAGCTGCCTTCTAGAAACTTTGTATGCATATGTATTTATAGCATGTGTGGCTAATCACTTAAATATTGCACATTGAAAATTATCTAAATCAGCCATCAACAAAACGAAAATATTTAAGGCTAGGCACATTGCATCAATTGGTTTTTATGAACCTAACTTGGAACTGATTCTGGGCCTATGTAAGCATAATGGCATATTACATTGATAATTTTTCCTTTGTGTTAGTGTGAAGAGTACAAATAACACCACAGCTTCCTTTTTTTTTGCAGCAGAAAACTAATGGCTTGTGCACATCATATAACCCTCTTTTGGCTTTGCCATAGTCGCTAAATATGGTTTAATACTTTATCAACTATATGTTTTGTAGTAAATATAATATAGCTAGCTTCCTTCGTCATTATTATTTACTAAGTATTTTTTTATATCTTAATAATTACCTTGATTTTTTTATTGTGTTTATTTCTATTTAGGTTTTTGTTTTTGTGTAAATGGTGAGTTTTCAAGCAGATAACAACAACCTCAAAACCCACATTTGGAACAAATATGATAAACTTATTGTTGTTTTATGAGTTTATTTTCATGTTTCATACTCCCAACATAGTAGTAAAGAGTCGGGCCAGAACATCCAATTTTGTTGTGAATGTTAAATATTACATCATTGTAATATTTGTTTGTGGCTATAATTAGTATAATATGAAGTTGTTATCTCTAACAGTCCTAAGTTTGACAGGCAAAAACTAGTTTTTCCAACAAAACAATTGTAACTAGTTTCTGATGTTTTATAAGTGCCCATGTAGGCCTATGTGAAATAAAATATTTTTGACTTTGACTAACCTTTTTATTGCTATTATAATGTGATAAGAAATAAAAGTCTTGTTAATTAGACAAGTATTTGTAAGAGATTAGTTTTTCGCTTTTTTTACAACTCGCATGTAAGTTGTGAAACATACAAAAATCATTATAAATAAATGTAATTGTACACAGTTAGTTAGATAAGGCATGTTTCTACAAATTACCAGTGTGACAGTCATTCTATATGTAAATGCTGTGTCATATTAAAAGTTCCCTATCAGATGTACGTGAATTCAAGCCGCATAAGTATTGTATAGGAACATGAGAGATAAGTGTAGCATTATCAGTGTGTTAAATTGCATGATAACATGCTGCTAACATGTGGCAGTTTTTCTAAAGCTTGTAGCACCTTTTATTGTTATTAGTAAACTGTGTTGCTGATGGGAATGTGTATGAACACAAATATTTTTTTGAATTTGGGTTCACTAAATAGTCTCACAAATGAGATACTATGAATTTTAAAAAAAGTTACAGATAAGGTACCAAATATATTGGTCTGATTTTCGTCATATCATCATATTAGATACAATAGCTATTTATTAATTTTGAGTAGCCTTATTTCTTAATTTGAATTACTCTTACTTTGTAGATTAGAGTCTACTTAAGTTTTGTATTTTGTTTCCTGTTTCTTTTAATTGAGTACTTGTGTAGTATAGATTACATGAACTAGTGAGTTGATAGTTGTTAGTATATTTAGATTTCACATTTACCCACAGAGTAGTAAGCAAATGGAGTGATAATGTGCGGGAGAAGGGTGCTAAAAACAACACAAACTCTGGAACAGTCACCAATCAGAAACACGCTGAATGAATCGTCGCCGGCGACGTCGATCGTCCAATGAAAGACGTATCTCATCCCCACGGAGCTCACAATTTCGGTGAGTGCTATTCATTAGGAAATGTGTGTAGCGCTCCATTTCATTACTACTCTGTGTGACAGTACCTGTGTTCAAAACTGAAATGATTACTAAGATTCTAGAAATTAGTTACTGCAGTTAATAAATGAAGTTATAATTTTTCTCCAGAGAATAAAATGTATTATTTTTGATAGTTGGCGTTTCTCTCGGTAACATAAGTATATCAAAAGGTAAGACCTTTTTTGATTTAGAAAACGAAAAGTAAATTTGTACATTTTTTTAAACTCAAAAAACATGTCAAAATACTGTTTTTTGGTAATGAATAATTACAGGTATAAGAAGACAGCCTAATTATGTAACAGTGCTGGCAATCACAATTGGATGTATGTTATATTGTCTGTGATTCGAATGACTAATCTAAGAAGTTTATTCCCATTGAAGTTACATAATTAGGTTACAGAATTCTCTTTCCAATACATCATCATATTCTTGCCCTTGTCTTGTCCCGTGTTATTTGGGGTCGGCACAACACGTTTTTTTCTTCTTGGTACCCGTCATGCTAACACTAACTTCCTTTTCTTCCTTTTCGTATACTCATAATTCTTTTAATAACATGCGTTTCATCCCTTTTCTTTACATGACCATACTAAGACAAACAATTCCCCTTCAACTTTAAAATTCTTCTTGGAAGGAGAAAAATACAGTGGGATAAAATTGATCTTTGAGCTATGGTACATTCTCTTCGAATGGCTTAGTAGGTATTATATTTATTAGATAAATTCATTTATGGTTCGTGTTGCCGTGTCTCGTTCGGGATTTTCCGACACCTCGGCCACTTATGTCATTATGGTTATGGTAACTACAGTGTTGAACATTTTGTGTTCACTAATAAGGTTACATTACCTAATGGCATTTTAATTAAATTTAATAAACATTTCCATTTATCACTCACATTAACGACAAAATGGATACTGGCCTCGATTCTTTGATTATGTCGGATTAGCATGCGGTATACACGTATCACTATACTATGTAACTTATTTATTGATGCCAATAGCGTTAATTTAATTTTTAATACTAATTTTGTGTTGGCTCCTCCTTGAAAACATTTAGTGGCAGTGTAACAGTTTGTTTAGGATACCGGTATACGCGATAGTTGGGTAGCGGAGGCCAGATGGCAGACGGTTGTCGCTCCAGTGAATAATTGATATTTAGATTATTTAGCTGTTTGTTGTCAGACCGAAAGTCGACTCCTATGTGAGAAAATGCTGTACTGTAATGATGAGCTAGTTGAAGTCAAATGTTAATAATAATATGTATGTTGGTAGGTCGATCTATTGTGCGTATGAGCGATATTCAAAAACCTAAAATGGGTTTTTCAAATAAAGGCGCGTTATTCAAATTGAATAAAATACCACGTGTTGTGTTTCAAATGGACTAATAAGCTTTCTCAAGTCTTGAAGATGGATAATTTTATTTTTAAGAAATTCAGAGAAGTGCTCGAAATTTTTTTCATTAAACGTAACAACCACTAATGATAAACAATAAAAGTATTAGTTGATGAGAGAACATTGAAAGTGCGCTCGTTTTAATGGATAGATTGTATTACTTGTCCCAGGTGGCGTGACCATTCATTGTGATGCCGGTGGATGCTGACCTCAACCGCACAGACGTGGTGTCGCCTGGTTGTGAGCTGAAGGGCCTGCGCACTTGGAAAGACATTTGTTTGGTACGAAATTCACTTCAACATCAGGTATGCACTCCCCTTAACCACAGCTTCGTGTAGTTTTTACGATCGCGAAGAGAAAGTACCACTCCCCGGTAGCTCACTTTACTTTGGAATCTGAATCGCTTCAACATTTTGTGGCCTCAAGGATTTCAAGGTTCCTCTTTGTTTATCTAAACATTTTTCCTTTGTTTTTCTTTATTAGCAAATGAGTTGCAAAATTCACGATATTACCAAGACCAAGTGCAGAAAACAAAGATTGTGTTTGACTACTCGTACTTTGATCACATTAGACTAAAAACATATTTGGCACTTATCGTGCATTCGTGGTTATCAGAATATACAGTCTTGAGGGAAATTATGTCAGCAAAGTGTTATCTTTGAGCATAACTGTTCCTAATAATAGACGATTGTAAATTGGCTGGTTGGTTTGGTTGAATGTACCTACTACGTATACTTCTTTACCCACCTTTTGTGGGTGCCAAATAATCGAGTGCTAAAACGTTTTACGAAACACGTGACGTGCTACTGCGTCGTCCTCAGTAAGAAATCGTTTTCAGTTCCACGTGCTCTTATTTCATTGACCTTACTTCAATGTTCTTTCTCGGTCTTTGTCTCTTTGTTATATACTCAATTATCGCGTCGAAGTCTTAACCTGATTATTAGTCACGCTTTGTTTACATTTAATGTGAAGATAGTCGGTATCAGGGGGCGTTTTGTTTAGCCAAGGGATGGACGTGGTGCGTGTCCCGCGCGGTGCGGCGCGATGATTAGTGGCATGGCGGCGGCGTGCGGCCGCGGAGGTCACCGCCCCGGCCAGGACTAATTCGGGGGAGATCGACGACTTGCTCCGTCGCGGCTTTGTCTGCGTCCGTCGCCTCCGCCGCCGCACCGACCACTCCGCACGCATGGCTTTGTTTGTGTACGCTCTCGTCTCACACGACCTTTTCGCTAGAATCATAAAATTTCTTGTCATTGACAACAAGTGCGCAAAACGGTATAGGTAAATAATGCCTCAACACATCGAGGTTATTTTCATCATGTTTCAAAATTATTGTTGCCTGGACTTGAGAGTTGCGTTTTATCCATCTACGCAGTCTGTTAATACCAGGTTGAACGTCCGTCGACATTCAAATATTGATCTTTATTGGTGATTTCACTTTTATCTCGGGGTGCATTGTACTGTTGATTTTTATGGTACCGATTCCGAAGGGCCTTCGTAAATGAATACATAGTGGTTACTTTTATCACAGTTACTTTATATCAACCTCGTTCTATGTAACTGTGGTCACCTTCCAAGAAAAGGAGTTTATTTTGAACCTCAGTACCTATTTAAATAATCTTCATTTTTAGGTTCAAAATCCATGATTCAAAAAAAGATTTCAAAAACCATGACTGAAAAAGTTTTCGTTTTTAATGCGCAATGTTTTTGTTGGTTAACAGTTAACTTTTAATTGGAGGAGATATGTTTATTTTTATATTGTTAGTCTTCTTTAGTATCTATTCAATGGTGCAGGAACAGGTTTTTGTTTACACCATCATTGTTGTTATCGCGAGACCATCAAGAAAAGTGTGAATAATTAAAATAACATCTAAATCTTCTTTCTAAGTATAGGTACATTTTGTTAATAAACATTGTGATTATGTTAATTTCTTTTGAAAATAGTTGATCGAGTTGATGAATTACCTATCTTACATTTTAAACAAAGCTGTTCGCATTTGGACGAATGTATGGACAATTTTAAGCGTTGTGTATTCACTGCGATTGTTTGTGCAGTTTCTGTTACAGCTGAAAATACGAACAAAGAAAAGAATTCCGTGATTACTCATTATAATAATCAGAAATAAAAATTGATTTGAGGAAAGTGCTGACTCATTAATGTTTCTCAACACGAAGCCGTGAGTCATGCATCAACTGGGTAAGCCCAGAGAGACTATTGTAGGATTGATCGAAATAAGTGGCCTAAGAAGTGCTCTTAGAATGTGGTCGTGATGGCGAGCGACGTCTACGATGCGCGTTGCGTAGTGCTCGGACGAGATGGGTGATCGCGTCGGATCGGACATGTGTTTGTCAGCGAGCGAGCAGTGGCTTGTTTGTATTGGTGAGTGCGTGCGCGTGTAGAATGGAATGACGCGAATAGTTGCAGGAGGCGGCGGGCGGCGCGACCGCTGCCGCTCCTCGCTCAGTTCTCGCCAGCTCGTCGAGCGCGTCGGAGCTCGTCCCGCGTGGCCGATACACTCGTTACGTTACTAGTTCAGTTTTCATCATCGGGTGCTACTATTGCACCTTATCTTTCATGATAATTGTGCGAATTAGTGCGCTGCGTTTCTCTAATACGTTTTTAATGTGCCAGTGATTTCGTTTTGTGACTTTGAAGCGCTTTCGAGCGTAGTTTCTACGTGGCCATGGGCTCATGTTCCCACTCGAAGGTAATATAGTTAAGTGTGCGTTGTTTTTGTGTGCGTCTGTGTTTCGAGATGTGTCTGAGAGGAGCCTGCGCCAGCTAGACGAGGCTGTTTGAAGGCCGCCGCCCCGACCTTGGTGTCAGAAGGTCAACGTCCTCACGTGTTCAAAACTTGATGCAATTTGTAACATCCAATTGTTTTGGAAATATTTTAATGTCGTTATAGCAATTAGCGTCTTGGTTGACTTGTACTCATGTGTAGATAATGTAGCCTATATATATAGGTACCTAGATGTAGGTATAATGATTGTTCGCTCATCAATGTCGCATCGGACTGACATAGCTCGGTGTTACCGATGAAGGTTATGGACCATTTTAAAAGTTGATATAATAAAAATATTTAATGGTGTAATAATCCGATTTTACTAGTTAAAAGTAACTAATGAACTTATTATTTATTAGGTACCTTGGGACAATAATCGGTGATACTGCAACAAAGATTTCTATCTAGTTCGCTGAATAAACTATATAGGTTACATGCGTAAATAATATATTGACACAAAAACATAACCTCCAAAGGTCAATAAACAAGGTCCAAGTGGTTGACAACTCGTATTGAAAGTAATAATATTCACACATTGATATTGATAGGTATTTAGAAATAATGAATTCTAGTTTTTTAAATAAAATTAATTACGTATGAAGAAGTAGTCTAAACAATGAAAATACAAGGTATCATTGTGAATTGATTAACTTAGATTTTACGTTCACTTTCAAAGAAACTACAATAATATGAGCGTAGGTATCTACTCTGGCTGGAGTGATTGACTTGATGTAAAGTTTAGTTGACATACTTGTCACTTTTTGATAATCACATTTTTTTTGATAACTCAGTACCTATTTACCTTATTGTCAGTATTATCAATTGTTATTGCGCATATTGTCCAAAGACGTAGGCAAATGTATTATAGGCAGTAGGTAGGTATACCTATTTATTTTTGTGAATTTGGATAAATTTATTAGAGAGATATTATAAATGCTTGTCGTATCACCATCAAGCCGATAACTTGCTCAACCCCTATATGTGAATATTTAGAAGACGGAGATTTGTTGAAAACTTGCATTCTCGACAAAGAATTTTATACCTGCTCGATAAATACAATTGGATGCGCAACTATTTAAAATAATGTCGATGTTACTAGCAACTAGTAGCAAAGTGTGTAGAGAGCATTGTATTTCAAACAATGACTGAGCGCGTCCATTGTGTTGAATAGGCGCGGACGAAAGAGAGAGCGATATACTCGCAGTGACATGAGAGTGGAGCTCGCGGAGTGTCACAGCTGCGCTGCGTGTGCGCGATCAGCTGACGCTGCGGCGGCCATCTTGCCGTGCGTGTTCGTTGTCGCCGCGTCATTGTGCAGTTGATGACGCAAAATTCTTCCTCTAAATGCTAATGTCATTGTCCTTCCTGTCCTGCCTGTTTGCATTGTCACCTTATTGATTATTGAACGAGCCAGTTTGAATGATGAATAGCCTCTACATATACCGGCTTGTTCCTTTGTTGTGTAACCACGCGGAACTGCGGAAGGTATTGCGAGACCCTGGCTAGTCTATTTTTGGTCAGAAACGTTTCCGCTAAGATAGACACACACGCATATTCTGCTTGATCACGGACAGATGTTACTTTATTCCCATTCTATTTTTTTTTTTACTAACAACTTGTACCGGGGAAAAAAATCATTGACCTCGATTAGCGCGTCACCGTATAGTTAGTTTCCGTATTTTTGTGTAGATTGTTTTTGTTTGATAATATTGTTTTTCTGTATACCTACTAGGTTTATGTATTCTCTAAAATAAAATCACATTTTAGACGCTCAGTGTTCCCGTTATGATGTCGTTGTACCCATTCTTCGTGTCAAGGCGGATCTTAAAATATTAAAACTGTCAGACGGGAAGATATTTGAAATGTCTCTGAGGACAAGTATATTAAAACACAGACAATGTGAGAAATGTGTTAGCGGTCGAGTGAAGCTGAGTCAGTTCATCGTGCTTTTAAGCTTCTGTAGCAAGATAGATAACACAAGTAGGTACCAGCAAAGCCGGGTTTTCGTAGGATTTTTCTTGCGCTGCACGATTTTTGTGTCTTGTACCGTTACTGTTACCGTTGATCGAGTGGTCAGACCTGTATCTTGCCAGATGTAAATTCGAGCACTGTACCTATGTATAGAACTGAGTTGAGCTTTCATGCGTGTTATGGGGCTCTTGTCGACCTACATACATATTGTTTGTGGAAGGTAGCCTGGATTAAAGCAGTGTTTTAATTTACTCGTACCATTAATAACCTCAGCTGTTTTAACTCAAGGGTTATTCCCTATTGATTAATTAAAATTTTCTTTAGCTTCGTAATCAATTTGAATCCATACGCGTTTTTGATTTTGTGTGAATATTAGCCTCGTGCGCGTCTATTTTGTTTACGTATAATTTTGTGTGTTGTGCGCTGTCACATGATTGAACTAGTAAATGATTTTGTATTGGATGACTTCATAGCTCTGAAACTTCTTGGAAGTTTTTTTTTTTATATTTGTGATACCAATTACGCTATAAAATAACGCAGTATTATTAGTTTCCTCTACGCATTTTATTTATAAAATTTACCTTATATCACATTAAGGTAAAAATAATTATTGTACTAGTTATGTGAAACCGTAAAATCCCTGTATTATATAAATGAGCAATTGTGTTAACTACTGACTGAAATACGTAGTTTAGTTTCCTTGCACTACCTACATTACGAGGCGATTTACGTCGGTGCAGCAAGACTATTCTTTACCCTGGCGCATAAAAAAAATACAAGTCCCATCTGTTCGTGGGTGGTGTCTGTTCTCAGTAGGGTGCAGGGTGGTAGGTGCGCACATGGTGTCACTAAAGGGTGCAGTGCCATCCGTGGGCTGTCACGTCATGTGGCCGCTGTTTTTGTGTGTGTCGGTGCACCGCGAAGCGGGTCGCGCTCGAATTGCGTAGCGAACACTCTGCAAGTGGGTCAGCGGGGCACGGCTCAGCACGGCGGCACGGCCCGAGCGACGCCGTCGTCGCGACGTATCTCACACACACGCGCTCGCAGCGAGGAACTCTGTCATACCTTACCACTTATCTAGCTATCGTTACTATTCTGAGGGAAACAACAACATTAGCAAAGATTCGTTCCAAATATATTATTACTAACTAGTTCGAGCCTTTTCGAACACTATCTTTCAACTGCGCGTGGAAATGAATGTTCATCCTTATCTTACACGTTTATCCTGTAGCAGTTAGAAATAACCTGAACGCTTGAACTGATAGCGTGAATTTGGCAACTTGGTAAACATGGCCGTTATTGTGCCTATTGCTATAATTTATTGAGCATCACGTTTCCGTCTACTTGAATAGGTTGATAGTCGCCTTGGCATACTTATTTGGTATCAATATTACTTAAAGTTATTAATTGCTGCATGCAACCCGTCTCTAATTTACCAAGTTGTGCTTCGTACGAAATGTTGTTAGTTCACGATATTTTTTCAATGCACCAACCAATAAATGAATGGAAATTGGCCTTTGAAAAAAATAGGTTTCCTAAATTCTAAGGTAAACTACGTAATTTCTAAAAAATATTACTAACAGCAAGGAGCAACCGTGTCGTAATTATCCGACCAATTAAAATTAAAAAGTAGGCTAATGAAAAATATATTAAACGTACATAAACCACACGAACGAATGTTTATTTTACAACACGTTCGGTTCGACAAAATGAGCGAATTCCATCGAATTAGTTTCATAACTAATCAGTTGGTAGCGTCAGCGTTTCTCTGTCACGTTCATGATACATAGTGGACTTTGAACGAAGATGAAGAGTGCATTGAATGTGATGTGATGTGTAGTCGATACATTGATATAATAATGGCGGCGCGGGCGTGCGCGGGCGCCGACGCTTTGCACCCCTGCGTGCAGCCCGGTCGATGACTCCCCAAGTCCCTGGCCCGGTGCTAATGACCTTACCGCACACTCTCCACTCTTAACAGTATTCATGTCATTTTTTTAATTTCACATTCGGCAAGAGAATGTTATAGCATGCACTATGCGTCCGTCACAATTCAGTATTGACGTATTCTCCTAGTGTGTTTAGTGCGGTACTGGTAGGTAGTGATTAGTGTATTTCTGCGTCAGCAACACCAAATGTTATACCTACACACAGGTACTCGGTAGATTAGGTAAATGTTTCACAGGTCTAATCAACAGGTTTCTTTATTTGTAATGGTTGAATCTGTATGCTATACGTCACTCGCTAGCACGCAGGCTGATATAGGTACGTAGTTGTCACGGCGCATTATGTGCACTTGAAGAACGTAAATAATGTTTAAATGATTAGTTGGATTGCTGCCGAGGTTGGTGCAAGAGGTTACCGCAATATCGGTTTATTTCTTGTCGATACTGTTGACAAGATATGCAAGTGTTGTTGGTTTAGCGACCTTGGCGTGGGGCGCGGGGCACGCGGGTGATCCGTTTCGCGGGCGCGTTCCACTTTAGCGTTAGCTCTCTCTTGTTACGCAAACCTGTCGTTATGCATATTATGTTTGCTTCTACGAAATCATACCTATACTACGCCTAATACCACTTTCTACCGTGATTATCATGTTTTGTATACTGATACGCTGTCTCGATGCTTGAGACTGTTTCTTTTTCTTAAGATTTCGAATTTTTGTAGAGCTTCTGGGGATTACTGTATCCTGTATTCGCAGTTTGGAAAATGTGCACGTTTAATAATGTAATTGTTTGTTTGTTGCAGGGCCCGCTACGATCCTGACATAGACGGAATAGTCACAGCTCATCAGCAAGGGAAGCCACTAGCCGCGGCCAATGCAAGCCAGAGATAATCAAGTCTAAATTGAAACGTTATTAAGTGCAGTATACTTGCCGTTACTATTGTAGAACTTTGTGTGTTACGACAAACAAGTGCAATATACATTTAGTGCAATCGTATATTTGACTATTGACTCGAGTGAAGTGACTTTGTCGTATTAAAAGTGAAATTATATAGTGGAACAATGGAGCGTGAATCGAATCCGATGGAAACGTTGTGCCGCTCGGGGTGCGGATTCTACGGAAACCCCTCAACAGACGGACTCTGCTCAGTATGCTTTAAGGTACCCCATGTTAAATACTCACATTACATTTCAAATTTCATTATTTATTTTAAAAATAATCAGCACAATTGATCTGTAGAGTGCTTCAGAAATGCGAGTTGATTAATTGGTTACAACTCGAGATCGAGAGATTGTGCATGTGCTCTTGGCTCCAATTCCTCGCCTTAATAATCGTGCTGTAAATCATGTGCGAAATAAGATGTCAGCTCTGTAAAATTTCGATGCTGATGATAATAGTATTAAGCGAATCGACGTCGTTGACTGCGACACTTTTCTTTTATTCCAAAGCAAGTAATGGTCCAGTTTTTCTACTCTAGAAGTAGATCGATTGTCGGTCTCAAACTTCTGTACTCAGACGCCCCAAAAGTATGTTGCTATGGCTTGTGACTGATGTCGAGCAGTATTTATTATCCTTTAAGTAAACTTATTAGTCCCTGCGAAACTGGATTCCTCCCTTGACCTTTATATGATTGATGACACGTCTAAAAATAAACTGCACGACATTGCCGAAAACTGTGTGGCAACTGGCAACATTGTTAGTTGATACAAATCATGCTGGATGCACGTTTTTGTGCAACGCCGTACACGTCTAGCGACGCGACTCGGGCCATTTAAGTGCGACCGCACAGAGCCATGTCGGTAGCGTGTTGCGGGAGCAGGACCGCAGCCAGTCGTCTCGCTCTCTCCGCCGCCGATTGGTTAAGCAATTGATTGACTCATTTACGCCGTTGTCGTGGGTATGGCGTTGAGTCGGTTTCATTACAATACTTTCGTTACATGTTTCAGGAGGCTCTAAAGAAGAAACAGCAGCCGCCAGCGTCGTCGCCGTCGTCTGTGTCGACGCCCTTCGTGGCGGCGCCGTCGACGCCGCTGGCCGCCGCCGCGCCCACCGTGCCCAGCCTGCCCGCCCAGCCGCAGACCCACACAGATGTGAGAACACACTTCTATTTGTCGCCCACGTCACCCATCACACACGCCATTCACGACACCAACGCTCGCCACTTACACTTAACTATGGCCACATGCATACGCCCATTTCGCACCGAACGTTAACTTTTGATAGAACACATTTCATTGTCTTAAGAATAGTCTAGAGTCTATGCGTTTCTGGGGTAAACAACTTGACGATCACTCATTTCACTACGTAGAATGTTTTGATAAGTAGCAAAATGAGTCATACCAATCAAGTATTTTGGTCGTACTCATTAACAAATGCATAAAAATAGTAATTATAACAAATTATTGTAATGCTTTATCATTTTATATCGACTTAAATGAAGCTAGTTTGATAATGAGGAAATAATGACAATACAAGCTTAAATGACATTGTTTTCTAATGAGGTCATCAATTAATGTTTGGTTACGATTATTTACCCGGAATTTGAAATAACTTAAAAGACTGACTTGAGTGATAGTGATAATATAGAGGGCAGTTGCTCTGCTGAGAACAGTTGCTCACTAACAGTATGACAGATAATGATATCATTACATAATGCAACTAACTACGTAGCGCGGCTCGGCTCTTATTCCATTAGCTCGTTGTTCAACAGTTGCTTGTACTAAATATTGTTTTTCATACTGCCTATTGTGTCCTGCTCTAACCGGGAAATAATGTGGTATTGGAACTTCATTGGTTAACGTGATTTGAATTTGGAACCCCAACTAAACATTCATTTGAAAACTTTGACCGCGCGGCCTAGCAGCAGGGGCCAGCCACCAATCCTCATGGCTTTCTCTCAATTGCCTTGCAGTAGGTGTGAAATGTTGATTAGCAACTCATGGAAAAGTTTTCTTTGCCTTGTTAGATTGAATCCCTCACAGCATTCAGGATTCTAGTGTTAACTCCTTCGTTTCGCTCGTGAGTTAACTCTGGAATCCTTCATTACGGTCTGGATTTAATATGACGCCCATGAAGACATTGCTTTATCCCCGCGTAATCTATTTTACTCGGTTCCATCGCTAAGCTCCATCTTCTCCTTGCTTTATCTTGTTTGAATGCTTAAACGAAACACAGCAACTTATTTAGTCCCCACTGCTGCTAGTAAGCGCGCAAACATTTGGCCATAAGATTATGTTTCTTATCACAAACTCTATGACAATGACATTAATTCTGTGCTATAATTTGAATGGTGGTGCTGGATTTTGGTTCCAATGGCATCACAGGTAAGATGACTACATTATTTCGAAGTATTGTAGTAACTATTTCTTTAGTTTAATCTATAGGAATATTACTTGAATTCAAATTCAATAGAGATTGTTTGCTTATGATAGAGGTACTGACGTGTTTGTTGATAAGTGTTTTTGTGATACGACAGAAAAGTGAAACAAGACAAAGCTTCCGCTGATATATTTATACTGAATTTATTGATATCTTCTATTTAATATTACAAAATATTCGTGGCGTGACTTCATTTATGATTCACAAGAATAACTTCAGTGAAAAAGACTTCAGAAAGACAGCTGTTCAGTGAGATAGTAAAACCATTGTAACATACATCCAACCCAACCCAACTGCTCTAGAAGTAAATTATTGTTTTTCTAGTTCATGATGTGTGTATATTATGTCTTCACATCCTCTGAAGTCTGAAGCCTAAATGGCTTGATGGATTTTACTAGAAGAAATCAATAGATTCACACCTTAAAGTGACACCCAGAGTGGCAATGGCTAAACTTTTGGACACACGAAATTGCTATAATCATATTTATATTGGGTTTTGAATCATGGAAATTAGACAAAAGTTTGGCTTAAATTAATCATTTGAAAGCACAATTCACTAAAGTCTAGGAAAAAGGTATCAAAACAACTTAAAACCACAAAGTTATTTTAATTTTTATTTAGTTTTAGTTATCTGAGAGAAGAGAGTCTTCATAAACAAAATTGATATTACTGCTATAAATTGCTTCATTTATAATATGTGCACCATAACGCCAGATTGATGTTATCGAGGTTGGCGTAAAACTATTTTTCAGACGAGTCACTCCTCACTGCAATAACACGAGTACCTACTTCGAAATTCTCCATGATTTTCGCGGGTATCTCCCAAAATAATAACTTAAGCGCATGCACAAAGATACGACTCATATTACGAGTATTATACCCTAACTAAGTAAAACTTAATAAAACAACTTTAGTATAAAATAACCGCAAACTTGTACCAAACTTCACACTTTCCGTGTGTGCAATATGCTTAAAAAGCGGTAGAATACAGTTTTTTCTTTCCGTATCTAAACTTTTTCTTCGCAACATTACTGGCAGCCTTACTTGTTTTTATAAAACAAAAACTTTACGTCAAGTTGACATTGCGTTTACAGCAAGGAAAACCAAAAAATATTGCTTTCATTCACTTTTACACATCGAATTTACATTTATTTTTTGATCAAATAGTTGTTAGTTTTTCCGTAGTTTTTAAAATGTAATTTTTTTTATTGGTTTAGTCCCCCCATGTCATTGACTTGAGATGAGGGGCACCTCTACATCGTAACTGGTAAAGTGTTTACTGCTCCGAACGATTAAAATACGCAGCGATAATAATATACTCATAACAGTTTGTCTTAGTAGTTTGACCACTTAAAAAAAGAAGTTACGATTCAAATTTGAAAAGCGCTTAACCCATCCGGTCTTCTGTTGTGTACAATGTTGGTTTGCAGTCAAAATGCCCAACCTGAAGTCGTCAAAAAATCTGAATAATGGAAAATGACCCTAGCAAAAAAGAGTCGAAGGGGAAGAGGATATTCAAAAAAGCAATACGTCGCAATAGTAAACAGTCCAACAACAGTAGTCAAAATAATTCCTTAGAGCAAGGCATCGGCGTGTCACGATCTAAGAGCTTCGAGAATAAGCGTGTCTCCATCGAGATTAACGACAGCGCGCCGCTGCCGACGCCCGACGGCACCAAGGAGAAGGTAGACTCTGCTCAGAAAGTAAAACTTGAAGACCAAAAATGTGCTCTACCTAGCCTAGAGCAGCCCACAGAAGCGGGCCAGAAGAACATACAGAATGCTCGTAATCAGAACAAATCGACGCCCTCTGGATCTAACAAGGGCGTTAAAATATCTTCTCCGAAGCTTGAGATAAAAGATGAGCGCCCTTCTGGGGCAGCACCAGAAGGAGTCAAAAAGAATCTTAAAAGGGTTGGTTTTACGAAAAATTTATTTACAATGTATCTGCGAAAGCAAGAATGGTTAAAAGCACTCATTTTAGTAATTTTTGAGTTTAAAGTTACGTTTCCTGTTTAGCGTGCAGGAAACAGGCTCCAGTGCGTTTTACTTATTGACCATGTGTGCTTACGTAAATGAATGCGTACTTTCAGCTGATGCTGATCCGTAATCTATACTAACACTTCCTGCCGGTAATAAATCAGACTCAAGTTCAGGAGGCCACGGGCGTCTGCGGTGGCTCCTAAATTTACAAGCCGAAAATTTCGGAGCCACCGCGGACACCGACAGTGAAGTCTTTTATAAGGCCGTATTGTTTGTTTGTCCATAAAAATATTCCAGGGCGTAGTGGATCCAGGATTAATATATTTAAGTGTCCCAAAAAATGTTCTTTTGTATAAATGGCCATGCGACATTTCCACAACTTTTTTTTTAGAATCAGAAGTTATGTAGGTAGACTATTGTCTGTCTCGAGTAAGAAGTTGGGATTGAGTTTGAGTCGTCTGACATGAATAACGCGATCGAGATTCGCAATCGATGAGAAAGCGCGAGAAAAACTACGTTCAGCGGCTATAACTGCTTGTTATTATGATTGGCGTGCAGAACAAAACTAGGTAAATAAATAAACTGGCCAAGTGCGCATTGGACTCACGCACGAAGGGTTCTGTACCGTCCTTGGGAAAATTCGGCTAAAGAATTGCGTTTGTTGTATGGGAGGCCCCTTAAATATTTATTTTATTTTGTTTTTAGTATTAGTTGTTATAGCGGCAACAGAAATATATAATTTGTGAAAATTTCAACTGTCTAGCTATCGCGGTTGTTGAGATACAGCCAGGTTGTCACCAGGCTGTATGTCAAGAACCGCGGAACTAAGACTACGGGTACGGAACCCTAAAAAACATGGAAGTGACTAATGAAAAAAAAGGTCGTCTACTGGAGGACTGGCTCGCTAATAAAAGTATTGAGAAATTGCTTCGGCCTGCTGGACAACATTTTTTGTGCGTCACCGGTGGCAGGAAGAGTGTTCAATATCACAATTAACTAGTCTTTTTTTTTTCCTTAATCTGATTAAAATTGTTTGCGTCATATTCAGTTTATTTATGAAATTAGATAGCTTTCTGTTAGTCAACTACTTGGGTGGATGCGTTTCGTACATATTTTCATGCATACTATACATCATTTCATAATTTAACTGTTGCTTCATTAAAATGAAAAAATACTTATAAAATTTGTTATAATTTGCAGAAATTGGAAGAGGATAGCGGAGCAGGCACAAGTGGCGGCGCGAGCACCGGCACGTCGGACACCGACGCCGACGACAAGGATCCCAGCAAGGACAAAAAGAAAAAGAATAGATGCGCCGTTTGCCGCAAGAAGGTTGGCCTCACAGGTAAACGATGCCCCATAATATTGCTCACAAAAAATCGTACATTCACGTGTTGTATCAGATCGCTCGACTGTTCTTTACAGTTTATTATGCGTAATTCTTTGATTGCCAGATGGTCGCAAAACTAAAGTTTGTTTATAACAAGGGACTTTTTTGTTTTTATGGGGCCTTACAAGTTTCCTCTAATATGGGAAATATGGGGGGAATTTGATGGATAAAAGTGTTTCAATGGTACCTTCAAATGAATGATGACTATTTGAAGGCAGATGAATAGTCAACCGAGTTACTAAATCCGCTTCACATAACCTTCGTGCTTTAATATTTCACGACATTTGAATCGCTGATAGCAAACATATTACACCATTGTGTGCTAAATATATTCACGCACACATCAACTAAGTCAACAATGTATGTGCATTCAGTAAATTGCAACAATAGTGAACTATGTGAGTGATTCGAACCGCCAAAATGATACCTACTGCTACAACACAAAATGTCAAGTGAAACCAGTATCGTTACCTACGTTATAGAAATGTTTGACATGTTTGTGTTTCGGTTCGCCGCCTGCGTATGTTTTTATGGCATGTGTGAGTATATAGATGTGTATGGTGGTATTGGCTCAGGGTTCGAGTGCCGCTGCGGAGGGCTGTTCTGCGCCGTGCACCGGTACAGCGACAAGCACGAGTGCTCCTTCGACTACCGGGAGCTGGGCGCGCAAGAGATCCGGCGCAACAACCCCGTCGTCGTGTCGCAGAAGATCCACAAGATATGAGCCAGTCCGCTCCCTCACCGCACCGCATTACATACGTTTTATGATTTTCTCTAAATAAATATTCGATCGAGTTTGTGTTTCTTATTTGCATTTTGTATGTATTTTTGACATGAGGCCGGCGGCGCCGCGCCGTCGCGCGTTCGGTCTCGTTTCTTTTCTATTTTCTGTTCGCCGAGCTCAGCCTCGCGACTGACACGACTAATCGGACGACGCGACCGCGTAGGAAACACAGACTCGATCTACTGTATTTAGATTTATTTGTGGCGAGAGTTTTACTTTTAAATTTTTATTAAAAGTTGTAGATAATGTTCGTTTCGGGTAGGACTTCAGGATTAATTTTTGAGATAATAAGTAGAGTTTGAATATTGTCCGTTCACCTCCATTGTAAATATTAGATATAATTAATTATAGAAACAAATCCTATATATTGTAAAAAATTAAAACTCCCAAAAAAAGCTACATTGTTATGATTCCAACGGAGAGCGTAGCGCGCTTGTCTATATCGACGTAACAATGGTATGCTGGGGCCGGACGACAGCGGCTCTCCGTCGATCGCCTAGTTGTACATTGTGAAGGAGTTCGCTGCCGCCGACTTGACTCGTGTTTGTGACGAACATTCGATACGTGATATGAGTAGTGGAGCTCCGCGATGCCGCATCTGTGCTAGACAACGATTAGTTCGCGACTCGGACTGTGAATTAACATCATCTTCAAATTGTTAGTAATGTTATTTTGGTTTGGGAAGTCGTCGCTTTCTTATTTGTCTTAACATTCGGCATAAGTGACCTAGTGTTTAGCGAGATTGTGGTGTGTATCGGCTAAGTGAGCGCGCGGCGGTAGCGGGCGTGCGGCCGCGCGTTGATAGCGCGTGCGGACTGTCGGACGGTGGCAGCGCGCGTGCGGACTGTTAGACGGTGGCAGCGCGCGTGCGGACTGTCGGACGGTGGCAGCGCGCGTGCAGACTGTCAGACGGTGGCATCGCGCGTGCGGACTGTCGGACGGTGGCAGCGCGCGTGCGGACTGTCGGACGGTGGCAGCTCGCGTGCGGACTGTCGGACGTGGGCCGCACGTGAGCCGGACGCGTCTCTCGCCACGTGCGCGGCTCGGGCCTCGCGACCGCACGCGCCCTTCCCACGCCGCTCCGCTCTTTGTGTGAAAATTTAAAGTAAGCATATGGATAGTTATAAATATTATAAGTAGTCGACACTTTATATTATTACACATATAAGTAGAAAAAGAATTATTTAGCTTTTTTCTTTTAATCACAATATTATTCAAAATTGTAAGTTGTATTATGTAACTTGTTCATTTTAGTGGTGAAGTTGAACCAATAATAACTATGTATCGCTTCGGTCGTTGTCCACGGTAGACTAACTGATTGGTTGGACTTAATTGACTTAATTATTTAATGACTTTTGTTGTATATTTTGTTAGGTCATTGATTAATTTTGGTCTTTTCGCTTAACATAATCAGATTAAGATGATGTTAATGAATGATTTTTCCTTCTATCTTGCTGTTTTAATTTAGTTATTCTCTTATTAAAGTCATTAAATTTTCAGGAACATAAATATGTTTTTAATTTCATCAAACCTGATACCTACCTACACCCTGCAATCTACACATTAAGCCTGAATTGTAATCTGGTAGTAAGGTTACATTTACTTTGTATTCAACTAATGTAGTGGAACAGTTCATACTATCACACACCAGCTACCTACAGCTCTAACATACAAAAGATAATGTAGCATCACGCTATAGTTAGGTACCTACATTTATACATGTTGCTCCCTCTGTTGACAATGACTATGTATATTAGATATCTTAATTTATTACTGATTACAACAATTCCCATTAAAGTTCAATTTATACCTCCGCGAAATGGAATGGAAGCATAAATTTCGCCTCTAGCGTCAATTTCTTAGCTATGGGAATGCGCGATAATTCCCCGGAAGACGCGCGGACCTTTTTTGGCTCGTATTTAGTTAGTATATTATACAATTGACATAAAGTTCATTATGTTATGTACAATTTCGTCGCAAAAAATCGCTTCCACTCCATTCGACGGCGGTGTAAATGGAGCCAAAGGTTTTTGAATGATAAATCTATGTGAACTGTTTCATATAGGTATATAATTTTATGTTTCACTAATGATATTCAATTTTTTTTTCGGCGAGAAATTATCATATCGCTCAGGGTGGAGCGACAGGGATTTTAAATTTTTATGGATCTGTGTCACCCGTGTTCTTTCACTTGCCCTATGCGTTCCAGGGCCGCGGTAGCTCTTTCGAATAATTCCGCAGCCCCATCAGCCATCTGCCCTAGGGGGCCCCCGTCACTATACTGATATCTTTTTGAGCGTGGAAAGTGAAGTCCCACTTAAGGATGATAAAGCAATCGCGAGACCGATCATAAAAAAAACAAACAAAATAATTTAGAAACCTGGCGGATAACTGCCAACCAACCCGTTATTGCATGTTCTCATTACGGCTTATTATAGCCAAACGAACTAAGAACCAATTACCTACTTGAAGTAGTCATTAACGTGCACTCGCAACTTTTCTGCTAATTTTGAACACTTCTTGCATGTTCCTAAAAATCTCTTATAAACGATGCTTGATTACACATCTTTCTCTAGATATTTTCTAAATAGATTTATGAAACGCTTATCTTGCGGTTATGAGGTATATTGATTTCTTTTGAAAACATTTATGTAAAGTTAATCCAACCTCTGAAAATCTGACATATTTTTTTACGTGAAAGTTGGCCTTTATAATGTAGGTACTCATACATTAAAAAGTAATGAAAATAACACATCAATGGAAAATAAAGATAAAAGCAGCTATTCCGGCGTGAAAGCTCAAGGTGGTGGGTTATCGGCACGGTCACATCTTGGAAAGATGAGTCCGTGTAGAATTGGCACCGTTTACTGGAAAAAGACACGCCTGGGTTTTAGCATCATTGAACTTGACCAGATTAGCATGGCCCCAATCAGAGATAACCTTCAAGGACAAATTCAAGCGCTCAGCCATAGCCTGGATAATGAGAGACTGGATCTGTGAACCTAGACTGTGCGTCGGACAATATGGATGGTGCATAAGAATAATGGAAGCCTACTATTTATTTATTTATTTATTAAAACTTCATGCAACATAAAAGTACAAAGGCGGACTTAATGCCTTAGGCATTCTCTACCAGTCTACCTAGGGTGGTAAAGAGATTGATGCGGCCCTAGTTTAACCCACGATACGGAGTGAAAGGGAATAGGAAGCAGTCACAACACTCAACCTTCCGTAAAGCAGTAATGCGAGCTAAAGACAATCGTGTTGATGCAATGCAATTCATGTAGAGGCATTTCACTTCTATCAACACCAGGCAAGATATATATCTTATCATCTAAGTTATGCACGCTGATGACCTGTGTGTTGTGGCGGAATCCTCAGAAGTTCAGCAAGAGTTGATGAGGAAACTTAATAAGTCATGTCGTACATTCGGCCTTAAATTAGCATCTCAGAGACTGACGCCATCCAGGCCTTGCTAGGACTATAGAATTATTCAAAAGAGTATGAGATGGTTAAGGCTAATCTTGCATTTCTTTCAACATGTTTTTGAATGATCGTTTAGCTAGTACTGGGCCTGAAATTGTAAGCATTGTGGATCAGCTTGTATCCGAAACTCTGTTTCCACTACCAATACTGCCAATGGGTATTGTAACAACAAAGAAGCACTGTTAAATTGACGGAAGAAAAACTAAAGCGACTAAAACACAGATGCTTCGGTTGATCTCGGACCTGATTCTAAACCACCCTCATTCATTCACCGTCATGTATTCTCACTGCACAATGCAGTTTATTTTTAATACTTCTTTCGAGGAAGGAAAAGGAAAGATTCCTTGAGGTATGGATTAGCGTTAGAAGCGTCTTGGTTTTTAAAAAGGGAGATCCTGCATTATTATGTTAAAAACTACTGTCTAAAATTTTTTGAGTCTCTTGTATGTCCAGCCATCAGTGATATAAAATAATCTCACCATGCCAACATGGAACGCTCCCTCATTGTTTTTCTATTGTCTCTAATAACGGTATTCGAAAGGTTAAAGTTGGTCGTAGTGTGGAAACAAATCTTGTCGAATTTGTGTCTGACGTTACATTAGCTCTTGAAGTCTTGACAAAAGATTACAAGTAAATGTAATCTACACGGACATTAGGTATAGGTAGGCAGCGCGTTCGATTAAGTTCACCATTCTCTATTATGGTCGAAGAAAGAATACAATAGTTGGATACATGCTTCACTGTTAAACTGGCTCGTCGATCTAAAATTCTTGTCGTGAATGGTTATAAATAATACCCATACCTACTATGACACAGGAGTTACCAAGCTTCTCACCCAGCTAGGTGCTTTATCGTCGCCTTATGTGAAACCATGTTGATCCAGAAGGCTCGCCGAGTGGGATCGTGAGAGGCCCGATTCTGTTCTAAAAATCAGACGTTGAGGTGGCAACCGCCTCGACACCTAAAACGCCAAAACTCTACCCGCAACATTTAAGGCATGCAAGACAACGGGCGGTCAGATTAGCGACTCTGTTCCTCCACCGAGTGACCCTAAGGACAGCGGAAAAGTGATCACGTGCGTACCGAGGCTCAGGGGAGACTCCTTTCTGATCTCAGGGATATGCTTTTACATGCGTTGTGCAACCCTTTGGTTCCGAGATGATCTTTTAAGAGGTCACGGGATGCCTTCCATGTGCTGATGATGTGTGAGTGGTTTAGTGAGGTAAAAATCTCACATTCTACTGACCTTTTACCCAAAAAGCTAATAACGAATAACGTGTTCGGTGCTATAACGCGAATTTTGTGCGCGTTCGTGTACTGTACTGACGTAGGTTCTGATATTTCCTAATAAATTGGTGAATAATTAAGTAGATTCAATTGCCAAATCCGGTTGAGCGAATTGGGCTAAAAGTTGCTTATAACATACTAGATTTCCTGTTATAAATAAGTAGGCAAGTTCTGCACTAAATCATCGAAGACGAATATTGGGATAAACTCGTCAATAAACAAAGCACAGATATTCATTCCTTCATAAAATCCGTACCTGAGGTGGAGTACCGATGAACACATTCTGTCTATTACTACTATTTACTATCAAGCGAGGTGAACAGACACGCTTGTGTTTTGGGGCCGTTGAATCACACCAGATTCGTTTCACCCCACTTGGAGACTGCCTGAAGTGAGACATATGCACTACGAATGTCCTTTTTCATACAGGATTAGCTCCTTACTAGCCCGAGCATTTGGCAGGTATCTCTCTACAACTTTGTTATCATCTGCATAGGTACCCATAGAAACCGGGCATCAGTAGATCGTTCGAGATCGGTCGAGAGTTGCAGAGAGAATAGATCCCTGAGGAACTCCGGCATTAGTCGTCATGGGTTCAGATGAGCAACCATCGACAACAACTTGGAGAGACCGTTCACTCCAGAGGTCTTTTACCTAGTTAATTAGACTAGGGGAAATGCCATACTCTGGAAGAGGCTGGAGAGAGTCTTATTCCAAAGGCTAGCGTGCCATATCCTGTCCAAGGCCTTCGAGACGTCTGAGGAAACGGCAATCGCTTCCCCATTCTTCTCGAGGGCCTCGCCCCTCAAGTGGGTGTCTTAAACTAATAGCTCCCCAGTAGACCGATTGCGGCGAAACCCGTATTGTCGCTCACTGAGGAGATCGTTACCTTACAGGCATGCCATGAGGCGCGAGTTCAACACACGCTCCATAATCTATATCGTGTTATATTTTTTCCCAAAAATAGTTTAAAGGTCACAAGTTGGACACCAGTGACACTAAGTACAAAACAGGTCACGGCAGGCATTAGGAGCCAGCGCACAGCTGGGTGCTGAAGCAAAACAACCCCTCAGTTGCCGGGGTTGCTCGATGACCACGATTTTATGTCGCCAACCAGGTACCATAACGGGATTATAACTTAGTGATTTTTCATGATACAGTTTTGAAATGTTCTACATAAATTATTATTTAAATAAAAATACTAGACAGGTGTTCCGAGTTTCGCATATAATAGTAAAAATAAGGTTTTATACTCGTATGTATACATCTACTTGGGTCAAATCATCGCCATAGGAAGATCAAATGACGAAAGAAGTGAACCCCAGGATTGACGTTTTTCAATACACTTCAAGATTAGTGGGGGTTTTGCGCTTAGTGGGGGTCGACGCACGCCTAGCCTAATACGATAAATGTAACAAAATTGTGGCGGGAACGAGCACGCGAACTATTCTGCACTTGCATTGGAAATAGTCAATTTCGTTCCTAAAAAGCGGTGGGATAAGAGCGGATAAGAGCTTCAATACACTTATTTTCCAAGTAAGTGTATGACTGACGAAAGTAAGTGTTGTATACGTAGAGTATGGGTTTTTTTATTTTTTGTCGACGGGAAAATCATCTTATGACAAAACCCGCTCTTGGGTGGAGCAGGAGATAGTGTCAGACTCTTACTAACTAAAAACCCCGCGCCGTTCCTTCTAGCCTTCATACCGGGGCACGAGCTCCCTTTCGGACAACCCTGTCCCCAGTAGGCTTCGACCCAGCTGGGTCCCACCTGCTGCTGACAACTCCTTGAGGCGCGCGGGAACAGTGCGCGCCGTCGACGTCTTGGACTCGGTCCATTACCGGACGATCGGACAGCGAGCTACCCATGGCTCGCCGCCCGCGAGCCCGCGTCTACGGCCGGAAATCGGGATCGGAATCCCGGCGACGGCGGCGAGGGCGCCGTAGCCTGATGCGGTCGGCCTCTTCCTTTGCAAGCATTACTGCTTCGCAGAAGGAGGCGACCGCCTGCCATTCCTCCTCGCTCCGGACCATGGCCTTTCGCCAATCGCCCCCACGAGGGCACGGCGATGCTCCGCCCAGGCAGGGCACACCTCGACGGTGTGCTCCACCGTGTCCTCCAGGCGTTGCGCACAGTGGAAACATCCGGGCGTCTCTTCCGCTTGAATCCGACGTAGGAACCTCCCGACCTTGCCATGTCCGGTGAGGACCTGCGTCATGCGGAAGGTAAGGACGCCGTGAGGTCTTTCCAGCCACGCTCCAACGTAGAGTATGGGTCCATCCCATGCTGGTATTTTCACTTTCTTAATCAAAGTTAAGTATCATATATTGATACAAAAATTATAATTTATTATTAGCGTTTGGATTAATTCAAATAACCAATTTAAATTTAAAAAAATATATATACTTATGTAGTTTGATGGGGGATATTAAATTTGACGATAAAAAGTTTGTGCAATCATTTGTAGAAATCAAAGAATTGCAACATAATTATATAATTGTTACGTTTATTTAAAAAAAATATGGTCACAAAGGTCACATAACATTATTATGTTAAGTAGTTAATTCTAATATTTTGATAACCTGTTTGATAACAGATATAATAAACAATATCACAACCAGACCGCTCATACTTCATAACTTTGTACTTCAATCTAAACTCTAAAACGTTAAATACGTACTCAATTAGGCTATACGATAGCACCAGCCTAACTTCAACAGTTGTCATGAAAAAACATGTAATTTAAGTATAGAATCTAAAGTATCACATTGTTACATGTTACTAATTAAATTCTTTGGAGAGCAAATTTACTTGACTAGTCAACATAGTGTTTCATATTGATCTGATGTTGTATACGTATATATTGCTATGTGGATGTATTCTTAGACTTTGGTAACTTGTCTAATCCAGTCGCGTACGCTAGATACCCTGGAGAATACGACGAGGGCTCCGTTGGAGCAGTCGTGGGCGTCGTTCTCGACCCAGGAGGCGACGCCGATGACCCTGCCGGTCTCGTCGACTAGACCACTGCCGCTGTCACCCTGGATAAACAAGAAAAAACATTTTAGAAGAGGAATTTAGGTGGTAGTTGGTTGTAACCGGTCAATTCCGCCAAGTCAGGAATTTCCTAATTCTTGGGGACATGTATTTTCTTGGTATTGTTCGTTAAGTTGAGCTCCTAAGTAGGCCTGAGTTGAGCTTTGCGAATATTGACATATATGCTTGCACTGACACTTTCTTCAAAAGACCACCTTAGACAAATCTTTACTGTATGGGCTATAAAACTTTGACCCCTGAGTTTGTTTCGGTGCTTCTTCTCAAGATAGTTAGCTAGGAAATACCGGCCACAACTAGTTTAAAATGACGAAAAAAATAATTTACGTGTATTTTTTTAAACCTATTTGCAAAATAAATATCATTTTGTATTTATTTAAATCTTATATAGAATGTAAAACAGTGTGGGACAAAATAAGGTACCTATGTAGGTATCTACTCTAGTGGTATTCCTCCAAATGGATTATTTAGAAATGAGGAAACCGCTTCGAACGGGTACCGAGTGTATCGGGGAATACCAGATCAGCGACCTTTTGACACGCTATTATTGCAACAACACTTATCATGGCCATATATATCGTCGGTATATTGGAATATCCAACTTACGTATATGATATTTCGTAAGTGAGTTAGTGTGAGTTATCGTTTTTCTCCGGAATGAGACATTAAGAAATTTAGAAGACTTAAATGTGAATAAAAATCCCATAGGAGTAGACAGAAATAACAGAACTAAACACCAGGTATGGTTCAAAGTATGCTTAGAATATCTCTCTTCTCTTCTCGTCTTGAGTGTTTTAATTCTAACTTTGTATTTTTTTAGTCACAGTCAGCCGTGTTGACTAATAGTCGCAAGTGCGATTGTTGACAGTTCCGGGATTGAGTCCCAAGTCGGGACATTGCTATTTGGGTTGTTCTATTAGCAGCATGGGATCTAGATTCATCCCCAGTTGACGGGAACAGGTTCGCCTCCTAAATGTAGAGCTTACAAACATAACTGACGAAAAGTAAGTTTCAATATAAACCTCTGCTCAACCCTTTGCGGAGGATAGGCAAAAACATATGTTTGTTGATTATATACTTACGTTGCAAGCTGAGTCGAACCTTGGCGGTGTTCCTTTGACGCACAGCATGTCCTGGCTGTTGTACTGCTCCAAGGTGGAGCACACGTCATTGCTCTGCACGGCCAACTCCATGCCATGCATCTCGCTGCGCATGGTACCCTGAAGAGAGGTAGGACAAACAGGCTATTAGAAGGTCTAATAAATACCCATTTTTGTTAACAGAAGTAAAGAGGTAAAAAAAATAAAAAATCTGCGTCATTTATTCGTGACGAGGCCTAGTCAAAATTTTAATGCGAAACCACTTTATTTGGGATATGATGATTTACGATTAATTTACGTATACTTTTTCATTGTTGTTTCACGAAGCAACGTTTCTGTCCTGACTGAGTTGGTATAGAAAGGGTAAGTTAACTGAATTGATATCAATTTCAAAATAATTACTATTGATTGTATTGAGACGATTGAAATGAAAGGTAGATATAGTTGCGGTTCGATTGTCACGCCACGGTGTCAAAAAAGAAGAAATATTTACGGTCTCATGAATTTCTAGGATACTGCTGCAATCTTTATAAACTTTGATGACTTGACTAATCATCAAATTGCTAGTTCTAATCGCTTTCTTATTAAAACTTGTCGGTTCTGCAGTTGTTAAAAGATGCTGCAAACATAATTTCGTCAAAATTATCGTGAATATTAACGGTAATTTTACCGAATTGCATCTAGTATACGTAAAATACTTATTCTTCATTTCAGTTTAACGTAGGCGGGGCGATCTTTTTTATTAACAATTAATCAGTACAAAAAAGTGTGACGGATACATATTTCGTCTGTTCAGTCACGCAAATTTAAAAAGTAAATTATTACCAGGTATCCAATTTAAAGAACTGGAATATTGGTAGATATATAGGTATTTTATTAATAAACTAAAAAAAAAATAGATGCTAAAATGAGAAAAAAGAACGTCCTTGGTACACTAATAGCTTTGATTTTGAAAAACCGCTTTAAATTTTAACTCAGAAAATATATACTAACGCCGAAGTGATCAGTTCCGTAGCCAGCATATCCAACTTTGAGGCCAACTGGAAGGCTGGGCTGGTCGTCCAGTGGAGCTGCAGCTATGAGCTTGCCGTCCAGGGGCAGTGGTTCTTTCAGCTCGGCCAGTAGGAAGTCCCAGCGAGCAGCCACCTGTTATGAAAGGTTGAAGGTGAAATAACTGGATTTATGGTAAAAAATGTAAACATTTATTAGTTTATCAAGTAGCTACAGTCTTTATAACAGGGTTAGAAATTGTATACGCAGAGTGATTAGTTGAAATAATGAGTTACTTTTTTTGTTTCATTGTCATTACTATAATCTTTTGGATATCCATCACGTTGGCTTAGTTTTACTAGCTAATTTATTTCCAGCCTATCTAAGTTGTTCACGTTTCTTCGGAGGAGGTCTTCTTTGTTCCGAAATAGACGATAGTTTTTTTTTAGTTACTCCTACAGACAATTGTACTTTGTTTCAGGAATTTCGAATTTCGTTTCGATGTTGGCACATTCTCATTGTTTAGAGAATGTGCCAACATCGGTTCACAAAGAGTCGGCAGAAATTGTGTTCTCATTGAAAACTACGTATAATTCTGAATAATCAGGATGGGATGACTTGTGCTTTCTTTATTGTTCTGACTCATTAGTTTTAAATGTTCCAATTGTAGTGTTTGTAGGTATCAGGAAAACATTGCTCGTCACCAGTTGCATACATATACTAATTTGAGTACTTAGCTATCAAATCTTCTTTGTTTACTATAATGTTTAAGTAGTAATGTGCCTAATGTGTTAATCATATAAACGTTTTGTTTAGTTTAGTAGATTTGATTCAATCAAACAGTAACTCAAAATATAACTGTATGTTTTTAATTGTGTGTACAATAAAGAATAAAGAGAGTAAAGAGTAACTATTATCTTATACATATCATCAAAATTAACTTAATGTTATTAGACAAATTGTTTTTTAGAATTTCAAGCAGTTACTTTATATTCTTGCAATTATCTCTTTGCCTCCATTTCAATAACTGAAGTAGGTATATTATTATCAACTTTTGATATTGACCGTTCCTGGAGGTCTACCACCACCACCACCACCCTACCACGATTCCATTTGTTTTCGAAATTTCGTAGGCTTTATCTTATGTCTTGGCATTTTTCTTTGACCCAAGAGCCGATGCCATCTACAGGCTAATCTGGCTAGCTCAATTGGTTATATTTAACCCTTCAGATACCGTCAATTAGAGACACAATAGTAAGACAATAGATGCGCGGCCACCGGTGGTCGCTTGGGGATTCATGAATTAATTTATTTATACTATAATATTGTAAGCGATATTGTGTATTGTTGTTGTGTTGTGTAGTTTGTTTGTTGGCGGTTATTTAAAGAACTAGGTAGTTACCTGCTGATTAGAATTGAAAATTTCTTTTAGTATTACCAAAAGGAGCGAAGCAGTAATCAGACAAGCGAGTGAAACCGCGGGAGATAACTAGTTGGAAATATTTTAAGAGAGACAGTCACAGCGTTCCTAAATTTGTAATTGCACTTTATGAATTTTAATTCATCCCTTGTAGAACTGCCATTAAATGGCCTAGTAGCCCATAGTTTTCCATCGTATTGATTCTCACCTGTTTGATGTTGAACTCATCAGCGTCCAGCCAGTAGGGCCCCACGGTAAACAGCGGGTGGATGACCAGCCTTTTGACGCGCCGGCTGATGCCGCTGTCGTTGTCAGTGTTGTTGGTGCCGGCCAGGACGTACCGGCCGCTGGAGAACAGGGTGCTGCAACCAATAAGTATTTGGTTGAGACAATCTTAATTAATTGTAAAAAATTAAAATATTGGGCCTCTACAGTTTCGTTGTTACTTGGCGCAGCTAATTTTTTAAACATAGTAAGCTGAGTCCGATATCAAATATGTATATTAATAGCGACTTATGTAATCTAGATAGATTCAGTATATCAGTGCAAGTGCAAGTTCATGGTCAAGCCATTTAAATTTATTTGATTATGCAACTTGATTGCTTCCTGAAAGCCATTATACTATTGTGTCATTGTTAAATTTTTGAGATCCGGTTGATAGCACATTTTAATTCTAAATCTGGTGGTTCTAAACTTAATAGAATTCAGATTAGGCTAAATTAGCGTGGTTATTTAATGATTTCTAGGCAAATATCACAAGCCATCCAGTGTCACAGTTTTACAATCCGTAAAATATCTGCTATATTATTAAACAGAATAATGACGTCCTAACTTATACCTACATAGATAGATACTTGGAAATGTAGCGAATGTGGTCCTAAGCAGTGTCAATGCCAAATGATTAGAACAGCGAAGTGGGAGACTATACCTATTCGAATATAGTACTAAGGAAATACCTACCTAAATGCCCAAATTAAATTTTAAAATAACCTGTCGACATTGATATCGGTTGATTTTTAATCTTGATACTTTTACGAGTTTAATCCGTTTAATCATGTTTCGAAAATACGTAGATTAGGCTGGAAAATAACCACAAGTGTCAACAAGATATCCAATATCCCGATGTTCTCTAGTTTTTTTCATTAGTTGTATATGTAAGTAAATTTTACAGGATGCATTTTGGAGAGTGTGCGCAGGAATTGCATGACTTGATTCCGCCATCTCAATTCTACCATCAGACAACCCGCCGTACGGCGAATATCCACCCTTACGTTGTTGAAACCTTTACGGTCCGGACTAAGCGTTTCGCCTCGTCGTTTATACCACGTACGTCGAAGGACTGGAACAATTTGCCTGTTGTGGGGCACCCAAATTGTCTTCAAGGCTAGAGTGAATAGGCTTTTAATAAACTAGTGCGCCTAACCATCAGAGACTGCATCACTGTTTACCATCAGGCGGGATAGCAGTCAAGCACTAGTTTATAACAACTAAAAAGAAATATGGTTTTGGGTTTAAATGACATACTATACCTATGTATCGGAGCTTGCACAAATCCTTCAAATTGAGAAAGCGTTTGTAAACTGAATGAGTAGCGGTATTATAAGCCTCTAGCCTAGTTAGTGTGAATACTTGTCATTATGGATGTACTTTTGCACGAGTACATTTTTGAAATGATCAAAATTGCATGGCTGCTGAAAACTAGGCATGAGCATCTTGGAACGCTATCTGTAGCTTGAGACAAATGAAATTAAATTGTCTTTCTAAGTTTTTTCTTTACAAATCATCGGAATTATGTCCTATATAATATAGTCTAGCTGTTTTTCGGTATTATAATGCTAGTAATAAATAACTACAATATCAATGTCGCAGTTTCACGTGTCCGAGGAGCCGGGGTTATCTAGAGTCACGGTCCAATGTTAAATATTAACGTCCAATCACGATGTTATTGGAAAACACCAACTACGAAACGGATGAATTTAAAACAATGATTTTAGTTACTGATGGCCCTGTATTACAATAACTATTATTATATTAAGAGAATACTACGCGACATATCACATACCTATTTAGGTATTCTACCAATAGAATAAATATTGTAGTTAACATATTGAATAGATATTTATTCTAACTGGGCATTCTATCAGATAATTGTTTTTTGCTCCCTTTTTAGTCGAACCTGTATTGATACTTGCAGTGACATATGTAATGCAATGCCACTAAGGAAACAACGTCTCATTTTTTGTTATAATTAAATGTTTTTCGCTGTGTGTCACCTCCAGATGCACTGTATTGTGCCTAGCCGAGAACTACTACCTACATTAGATACAGCAGCCTCTACGCGTGACAATGCCGATGCTTTTTACTATTTTCGTAGATTTTCTATTTATTCGCGGCGGCCTAAAGAAGCATGTGTAGGATATCTATTAAGTGCTATCAGAATTCAGATGTCACGCAATAAAGATTAAGAAGGGTGTTTGAAAATATGGTTCTTCTGTGTATTAATGAGTTTTTTCGTTATTCTTATCTATCAATGTATCGATTTAAAACTAAATTACGATATGCCTACGTAGTACACATTAAGTAAGTGTTTGTTGTTTCTAAGTAACACTTCGTGATTAGTAATTTAATTAAAAATTGAATATCTATTTTAGTATCCGGCCGAGTCACCATTTTAGTCGAAAATGCCTTAACTTTCATAAAATACTGAATTGGGTAATAAACTGACGATGATTACGCACATAGATAATCGAGACAACTAGTTTTTAGATCTACATCATGACCTTCAGCTCAAAGACGCTAATTTTTTTGTAAAGTTGAATATTTGACCACTTTTTGGCCGAAACCAGTTTTTTGGCAGAAAATGGCAGAAACCAAACAATGGACCGGTCATTAATTTATCTATATACCTACATATATAAAAAGAGAAACTGACTGACAGTCAACGCACAGCCAAAACTACAGGAACTAGGAAGGAACGTGACATATTGCACAGGGATTCCTTGAACTAAGAAGAAGATATTTGAAATTCAACTTATAAAGGGGTGCAAAAGGGGGAGTTTCGTTTGTATGTAAAATCTCATTCTGTATGCCAATATGCTTGTCTTTAAAGTATGTCGCAGATGTCAGATTGGTTTGCCTCTTATATCTGTTCCGTGGGTTTTCCAATACTTATTAGCGAGGATTACATTATGACATTGGTTAACATGACATTAGTATTATTTTAAAAGGTGGTTCTAATGCAAATGCGCTTAAGCTGAACTTTGCTAAAACCTTATAAAGTTTGAGGTAATAAGATATTTTGAATGCTAGCTACTGCTGCTGTGCAACCAACACAATATATTTTTTGTAGACACAAACTTTGTCAGTTTTTCTAGTTTTATTTCTATGCATTCCTTACCTCTGGAGTGTTATCAACAAACAATTTATGACAACAATTTAGTTCTTTCGTTTTGCAAATTTTGATTCACTTTTGGTTACAATAAACAAATTGATCTCGAGTAACTGATAATAAAACGGGAAAGATCAAGGCAATTTGCGATTTGCCAACCATGTTTTTGTGATGATTTTTTCCACAAGAACTGGATCTCTTCCTTTGTGGATTAAGTGATCATGTCACGCATCTCCTTTGTGTTGTTTATCGACAAAGGTTTAATAATAACTGGTTAGTCGATGGTATATATGCGCAGCGTTCAATGACGAACAAGGAAAACCCCAGCTGATGTTTTGTTATGCATGCACATGCTCTGACATCCATCTTAATACTGTGTGGGCTGTATTCAACTAAAAGAAACCAGTCCAAAGGTGTGACAATGAATTATTATCTATAGTATTTCCGAGTACTGATATCATACGATAAAAGTTTAAGTTGGTAAGTGTTCTGTAAATAAATAATGTTAAAATCTGCCCAAAAAATGAAACAAGATCAACTAGCAATTCTTGTTGGATTAAAAAATTTATGTTTCCTTTTAATTTTAAGTTACCTATTACTACAGTAATTTATTACTGTCATAAGATTCCTTGCATGACTCACTGTTTTGTTACAAACAATAAACAAATGTTTGTTTATTACCAACTTGTCTTAATTCATGAACCCCCAAGCGACCACCGGTGGCCGCGCATCTATTGTCTTACTATTGTGTCTCTAATTGACGGTATCTGAAGGGTTAAATATTACTGTATAGTTGTTTCCTCTGGCAGTGACTGCTAACCTTTACACGCTGAGATTATGGCTGAATATCGCGAGGAAAGATAACAGCTTGCATTGAAGAGGTCATGGTTTATGAGAACTTACGTAGAAGATGGTCGGCCTATATTTAGGTGCTGAAGTAATTATCACAGATGATATGAGACTTGGAGCGAAGGCGACAGTAAACAGGATGTTATTAATATTGTTTGAGAGACAGAAATATTTTTGTAAAGATAAATTTAAGTAACTATCGTAAGAAAGAAATAACTTTTTGAATGGAAAGATATAAGTTACTTATTTAGTCCCTCGTCCTTCTCGGGACGAAGTAAGTAACTTTAACCCCGAGGTAAACACGTTTTTTTTTAAGTAATTTGACAGCAGTTAGTTGAAAGTAAAACTCCCTAGGGATGAAAAGTGTCATACTTTTCAGCCCGCTCCTCAGGCAACTTCAGACCTACTTTCAGAGTATGAGTAATGAAATAGTACATTGTTACACTAGGGGTGAAATTTACTTATTTCGTCCCGAGAAGAAGTTGGCGGCCGAGCGTAGCGAGGTCGCTAATTCGAGGGACTAAATAAGTAACTTTAACCCCGAGGTAAGCATTGTGCTTTTCATTACGAATACAAGGAGGTAGACCTAGTTTTTTTTTAAATAATTTGACAGTTGTTAGGTGAAAGTAAAACTCCCTAGGGATGAAAAGTGTTGTACTTTTCAGCCCGCTCCTCAGGCAACTTCAGACCTACTTTCAGAGTATGAGTAATGAAAAAAAATTTTGAATAAGAGTAGAGAAGAGCTCAGATAAAATATGTGGTTAGGGAGAGACTACAGATATGACTAAATGAAGATAAGGGCGAGACAACGCTGATGAGATACTTCTTTAAACACACCAGAAAGCAACCAGCTATTTCAGATGTTAATACTGTTGCTGGCACTTAAGCAAGCCAGAGTTCGATTACCACATTGCATTTGCTAATACTAAGTAGCCTTAACCGTTTTGCTATACTCTCTGTTTTGTAAACATTATCTATTACCTACTGTGAGAAAGGAAAAATCGGGGAAAAGATATCAATGTACGGTCTTGTAAACAACAGTAGGTAGGTATATCTTTAAACTTGATTCGTTCTTCACATTCATTTAACTGCTGCCACATTGATTGCTATATTGTTTGTTATGATTTGTGGAAATTAGCAAAAACTATAGTCACGGGTAATTTGACTATAAACTATTTGTTAATTGGCCATAATATGATAGGTTACAAGTTTTTTAGAAGATGAGCGTTTAATGATGCCGACATGACGACAACAACGTTGGTTATTAAATACTTAGGTTTTTATCATAAATAGAGTTTTAAGAGCTGTTGCTTAGATGGCGTCATTTGGTTTTATGGCATTACAGAACCTCGCTCTAGACTCAAAATTTAATACTAGACTTAAGTTTTTTTTCATAGGTATCTTCAAATGACGTCCTCCATTTTGAGTGGAGTTAGAGGGAGAGGCAAACTTTTACTGATTAAAACCCACAGTACTGCTTAAGTTGATCTTTGTAAGGGCCACGGTGACTCTCAAAAAATCCAGCAGCCCTGGCTAGCAGGTCATTTAACTGACTGACTTTCAGTCAATTAAATGACCTGAGTTTTAAGCTAGGTCTCTAGGAGTCAATCTTGACTGAAGTTCTGTAATATCTAGAGCCCTGTTAAAGCTTGAAGGCCTGTTCTGACATAATATTTCGTGAAATCTTCCACTTATCACAGCTAGTCTTTAGACAGAATTAATCAATTACATACCAATGGCCAGCGGTGAGGACCCACGTGGGGCTGATGATGGTGCCACCGCAGGTGCCTCCGAAGAGCACGGCGTGGGGGAAGCGCTCGTTCACGGGCTTAGGGACAGGGGTGCTGATCAGAGGGACTGCGGTGTCGTCCAGGGGGGTGGCGGTAGCTGCCGCGTCGGATTTTGTTGGTACATTAGCTGGAAACAAAGGTACGAAATCAGTTTTGTTATAAGTACTAAAAATGTGTTATACAGGTTTTGTTGAATTTTCGATTTCTATTACGTAGATGAACAAGAACCACTTTACAACAATTTTATTATAAAGGTCAAAACAGCATTCGACATTTAGCATATATTTTGGTAAAAAACAGCATTCTAAATTCAAAATTTCAAATAAGTACTGTTTTTTTTACCAAAATGAACCAATGAGGGTGAAATGCGATACAACAAGCGGCCCATTCATTCTTACAAGGTTGTTTCTAAATTGTTTTGATGATTTACTTTAGTGATTTACTTTACCGCCTAGTGTTTTTCCAACTATATTACAGGCAGCTTCCAGTTTAACCGGAAGCAGCTGGAAAGTAGTATTATCCATGGACCGATTGATTTTCTGATCTCCACCACCCAGTAAGCGGGTAACACGTTACCCCCTGGCAAGACTGGTGTTATTCCGCCGTTTGGCTATCCGCAACGACTGTCAAAAATCTACAAATGGCAACGGTGAAAGTTCTTAATATGCCTTTAGTAGCACGGAGGAATTTCGGTAGGTACTTTTGTTAACCTGGTCACCCATCTGCTAACCGACTTCGACAAGCGATGCTTAACGTGCAGCTGAAATTATTGTAGCCACGAGCTCCTCTGGTTTTACCGTGAATTCAGAATGTAGGTACCAGCGTACTAGATAATAACTTTGACATTCAAATATTTCACACCAATAGGTGCGTAGCGAGAAATAGGAGGTAGGTGTATCATGACTGCAATTATTTACTACAATCATAATCGGTATTTCCAACGTTTAAACGATTCAAATCGTCGACGAAATTATTTCTATAGGTCATTTCAATTTTATTATATTTTGATGTATTTGAAGTCCTTATACGTGTCCATATTGGAACAGAAATTGAAACAAACAAAATGATGATTTGAAATCGAAGCGTTACTTGGATGCGTTTTGTCACATACATGAACATTAGTTGTATGAGTTTTGACTCATACCTTATAATAAATAAAAATAATTAACAATCAATAACCTAACCGCAAAACGATGAAACAATAAATGCCTACGTTGAAACCTCATCTAATAATTACAGCATTCATTAGTATAATGGTAATTACAAACGAGATTCTACCACAACCCTACGTGACACTACTAAGTAGTGGTACCTAACTCATCTCAGAAAAAAAACGCAGTTTTTCCCTATGGCAATTAATATTGACGTAGGTAGTATCTTTTTTTTATTTGATATAAACTAGTGCTTGACTGCGATCCCACCTGATGGGAGGCAATGATACAATTTTGATGAGTGAGGCGTTTAAATCGATTCTTGTATTCACCTTATCTCTTTCTTGCATTGCACGTACCATTTTTCTCTGTACCTATCACCCAAAGGTTGACTGGAAGAAATTGCCTAAGGCATTAAGTCCGCCTCTGTACTATGTATACAGTACTCTGTGCATGAAGTATTTAATTAATAAATTATAATCGGACGGGAAGACCGCAAGACAAAACCGTTGGCCTGATGCATGTACGCGGTATAGGACAAGGTGAAACGCTCAGTCCGGATTGTAGAGGTTTTAACAACGTAAGGGTACTCTGAACGTCGGGTTGTCCGATGGTAGAACAATGAGATGGCGGAATCAAGTCATGCAATAGCAAAAAACCTATATATTATTAGCGATACAAATTACTCAGAACTCGATCAGAGCAATTGATTGTAACCATGTCCATGCGTGAGGCACTTGTGTTACGTCGATGGGAAACTGGATTGGTTTCAGTTGATAGCCCCTGAATACAAGTACCCACTGTATCGTATTTTCATGGTAAAGGTCAACCGTACTACTCGTTAAAGTAGTTAATGGGAATTTTGTTTATGTTTTGTTGCTCAGGGGAACTACTAGATTACTATGAGTTTTTGTGGGTACCTGGACGAAATTCATAATTGAATTTTATCCACATGTTGATTCAATGATTGATGAGATAAGATTATAATTTTGTTTAAGATATTCAGTTTTTTAAGAAAATGGTTTAAATGAAAAAACACCTTCGTTTTCGTCTGACTGACTGTATGGCCGCGTGGTCGCTTACAATGGGAGTCACCTAAAGGGCAATGGAAAGGGCTATGTTCGGAGATTCTTTGCGTGATCGAATCTGGATTGAAGATATCAGCAGGGGAATCAAAGCACGAATAATCGCGAAACTTAAGTGGCCATAGCCTCGGCACATTGCTCGCAGAACAGATGGCCGTTGGAGCCAAAAGGTACTGAAGTGGCGACCACGTACCGGAAGACACAGCGTTAGAAGCCTTCCTACAAGGTAGACTGATGATCTGGTAAGGGTTGCGGGAATCCGATGGATGCGAGACGCATAAAACCGTTCGTTGTGGCGACTCTTAATTCATGAATCCCCAAGCGACCACCGGTGGCCGTGCATCTATTGTCTTACTATTGTGTCTCTAATTGACGGTATCTGAAGGGTTAAGGGAAGCCCATGTTCAACAGTGGACATCTTTCGGCTGAAATAATGATGATGATGAACACACCTGTATTCCTTCAGTTGCCTTTTGCGTTCCAGCACCACAGTAACTATTTCAAACAATCTCGTGAAAGGAAAGACATTCCGTTCAAAACAGTGCAAGATTACTCAATAAGCTCTAGAGCTATTCATTGCCAATCCACCTAATAAAAATTACCTGATTTAATTTCAGTATTTTAACATTCCTTTTTTAATTCATGAATCCCCAAGCGACCACCGGTGGCCGCGCATCTATTGTCTTACTATTGTGTCTCTAATTGACGGTATCTGAAGGGTTAAATGGTTCCCCATTGCTAGGCAACCTCAGTGCAACAAATCGTATCCGGGTTATTGGTGATAACGGCACGCCACCAAATTCTAAGCTAATCAGCTTTACATTAATCGGTCAAGAGGGTATTGTTACGAGTATGTTCGAACCAGTTCATTCATTGATACACTTCATGAACAAACGAGGACATAACGGTCTTCTTTTGATTTTTTGGCGGTAATAAAACATTACCTAACTTTATTTACTGTCAAGTAACAAAATTTTAACTGTTTCATTACTGTCTTCAAAAGGAAAGGTTAAAAAAAAAACGTTTTACAAAAAAAAAAACCGACTTCAAAAAGCACAAAATAACTTTAATTTCGGAAGTCGGTGTTTCTATAATAGATACCTAATCTTGTCTCTTCGTTATTTAACACCGACTTCCGAAACCTTACCTTATAGCCAGAGTGCATCTCATAACGATTCTTATAATCCCAAATACGGTAAATATTACATGAATTTACCCCCTCCCCCTTTCCCCTCCCCCTTTTCTTTCAGTCAGTCATCGACTACACGTACAAACAAAGCAATTTTACTTGTTACGACAATTCTGCTATGATTCTATGAGGAGTTCTGTTCCATATCTTCGAAGTTCATGATCAGATCATAACAATATTTCTATGGGATCAACTTGGAAGCATAAACTTTCAATAAAAAAAAAATCGAAATCGGTCCACAATTGACCGAAATATCGGTGAACATACATACAAAAAAAAAAAAACATACATTCAGCCGAACATAGAACCTCCTCCTTTTCGAAGTCGGGTAAAAAATGATGGATCTACGGCTGTAAATGTACAATAATGATGGTAGTAATAATGGCGGTATGTATGGAGCTGGGACTAAACCCATCTGTTTGAGATCTCAAAGCCCAAAAACTCATATATATTATTGACTGTCATATCTCAAAAGAAAACTCAGTAACCATGTTCTTAGCGGATTCTAAGTTTAAATGCTCCTTAGAAAGTTTGAATTACGAACAGCTACTACAATCCTAAACACATGCTTTTGTTTGTTTTGTTTTTTATACATAAATATGGTCTATGGTTTACATTTATGCCATAGTATGCATATTTAATGATAAAAATAATGAAAACTTAATTATCTTTAATAATAAATCCCTTTTTGCATTGCATTCAAACTAGATTGTCGTAGAGTAGGTATTCGTTATTGTTTTTGTTACCTGTTTTCCTATTAGATTATTTTAGTTACGAATAACTATAAACTATTGTTGATGTATTGTTACGGATGCTGTTAGTTGAGATTAGTCACCTCTTCGCTGTCAGTGGCTTATTTTAATTTATATGATTAGTTTTGAATTGTAATTTTTTTTTACTTTATTCTCACATAGCAGAAGCGACAAGAAATATGTAAAAACAAATTTAGGTCTATATATAAAACATAGCATGATTTAAAACAAATGTTCATGGAGTTCCTTTTACATTCTTCCCATAGAGATCTACGCTTTTAATGTGCAATTAGCATAATTTTTCTGGCTGTTTTCTTTAAAAATTTAAAGTGCTTGCAAATGTTGCAAGTGTTGTCTTTTTAACCCAAAGGTTGACTGGTAGAGAATGCCTTGTTGCATTAAGTCCGCCTATGTACCACTTCTGTACATGAAGTTTAAATAAATAAATAAATAAATAAATGTTTTATTTTTAATAAATGCTAAAAAAACATTGGACGACCACGGTCCACTATAGTACTTTATTATGGACCAGACAAAATAAATTACCTACATTCTTACACTTTTCAATTGATCTGCATTTAACCCTTCAGATACCGTCAATTATAGACACAATAGTAAGACAATAGATGCGCGGCCACCGGGTGTCGCTTGGGGATTCATGAATTAAATAAATCAAATCTTCCGTGAGTACTGTTGAAATCTATGTTTATATCAGTTAGTTTGTTCACGTGGTAATTACATCGTACGTAGCTACTATTAATGACGTGTGTTCAGCTGACAATTA
This sequence comes from Mythimna lalbum, assembly GCA_949319445.1. Lineage (NCBI taxonomy): Eukaryota > Metazoa > Arthropoda > Insecta > Lepidoptera > Noctuidae > Mythimna > Mythimna lalbum. The sequence continues at coordinate 17,235,169 of OX439356.1, read as the reverse complement.
GCTATAATAGGATATTTTTTATGTCTTCGATGAAATATTCATTGAGCTAATTAGTTTTTCTGCCTTGATTATAATCGAACCCTTTGCTGCAGACGGTGCAATTTATTTCCATGTGACCAGACAAGCAAAAGGATATTGATGTAAGGCGAACATTACCTACACGGTAAGGTTTGCTGTCAGTTACCCCACAGTCAGAGTTTTGATTGACGAAAAATTTTGTTTTTTTCTCGCAATTTTAAGCGGTTAGGTACCGCTTAAAATTAGGCAAAGAGGCAAGGCAAAGAGAAAATAGAAAAAGTAGAAGGAGGCGTTTAGGCTATAAGGCGTTCAGAGAATCAAGGTAATCACTGGTGACATACAATGACATATTATATCATTGGTCACACAACTTAATTGCTTCTCTGAAACAGTTTAATTAGCATATTATTAAACGGAAGGAAGGTAAATTCAATACTTATATTATTAGTTGGTTATATTTAATTCAAATGTTGTGTAGAATTTGTAATACATTTTTGTTTAGGTTTATAGTTCTATTTTATATTAAATTTGTAATTTGTAATGTTATGCTGTGATTAACCGTATCATGCAAGTACACCGAGTGTGTTGTATGAATACTTTTTCGATGATGTGTTTTATATAATAGCTCCAATGTAATACAAGTTTCTGTATGGTTTTTATGAATGGAAGTGGGTTTTTTGGTAGTTTATACGGTTTAAAATAAATAAATATCTCTGACGAGAGGTATATAATATATGTACCTATACAATGAACAGTCTATGCCTACCTAACGCATCGTATTTTTAACCGATTCCAAAAAGAAGGCGGAATGTATTTTTTGAGCACTAACTACCACAATAAATATTTCTTTATGTACTTATTGTACTTACAGTTTTCACTGGCAGAAGACTGATTTAAATGGAAAATTAATTGAAAAAATAACATTACATTATTATTAGTACAAAACTGCATTTTCACTGTTTATTAAATATTTTCATAAAAACACTTACGCTGAAAACAACACTATCACGATATTTACTAAATTGTTGTGTACTCTTTTCATTGGAAAAGAAAAATACTGATATCAGGATAATCAGGATTTATTTTATCGCATTATCTTTAAATGTGCACGAACTACCTTCACTAGTTTTTATCGATCAATTTTCATTTGTCGGATACTTTTCTTGAAAAAATCTGGGGTTTTTATCGATTTGTGTGTATCAACAAAATAAAGTTATTTATATTTCGCGAAATAAATTAAAATTTGACTGTAACTTACCTGCCTTTATCACGTATAAAATATCTATATTTTCACTTAAAAATTGCCACACTATTGCCACAAAAATATAAGTAATAAAAAAAAATGAGTATAGTCACTCACGTGCTTTTGAAATTTCTTGTATTTCGTTTCCTCCCGGCGCGGCCACAGCGAGGACCGCCAGCGCAGAGCACACGATCAGCCGGCTTGAGAACATCGTGCAGTTTGCTGCGCGTGCGCACCCGCCAACCGTTATATATCACACTTCACTTAACTGCGGCGGCTACTTGATCTCGTGCCATCGTTCATAACTTGAACGGTTTATTGGTGATACTTTTCAGTTAATTTAAGAAATATAACAGATTCCAAATCTTTAACATCGTCTTTTAAATGTGGCGTGAATATTTCATCAGGTGAAGGTTCGTTAGTTCTGGTTTTACGTAGTAGTTTTAACTTATTGTACAGAGGGTATTAGAAAGGCTTTAACCCTTCAGATACCGTCAATTAGAGACACAATAGTAAGACAATAGATGCGCGGCCACCGGTGGTCGCTTGGGGATTCATGAATTAAATAATTTGATTCTAGAAATGAAATAGGCTTCCTGTCACTAAACTAAAATTTTAGGTTTAGTCAAATTATAAATATGCAAAAATATTTTATTGTTTTTTTTCAAATGCGATCTCCCGCTCTAGGGTGGAGCGAAAGGATCTCGGACTATTACTGACTAAAGCCCACCTGTGTCCTTCAGTTGCACTTTGCGTTTCAGTACTGCGGTAACTTTTTACTTGCGGTTCCAGTGGTGGTGGTGTGGTCCTTACTACTGGATGGTTAGATGACGAGGTACCCAAGTACCTATTGCTCGTCGTCCGAGCCTGCTATGTTCGGGCATCGCCTTGCGACTCCCGACGCGGGACGGAGGCTTCAACGGCGCCGGCGTCGGGATCGTTATCCGTTCCATCACCGGTTGTGACTAAATCCTTCGCTAGCATTACTGCTTCGCAGAAGAAGGTGACCGATACCAATTCCCTCTCGCCCCCGAACCATGGCTTGAACTAAGGACGCGCCTGAAATCGCCGCCACAAAGTTCCATTCCTCAAAAATATGTATTTTGAGCTAACAGCTGGAATATTTTGTTTGAATTTAGTTTCATTTTTGAGTGTCAATCAGAAAACGGAAAACTGTATGTGATATGATTCATAATACAAAATATGTATGTATCTAAATAATAAATAGACAAGTCAATTAAAGCACGCAGCCATGATATCATCATAATTGTATAAATATTGGATAGGTCATTAGGTTTTTCTGTGCATTCATTGTTAGTTTTCTTACTCACATCACGTTGTTGTCATCTCGTGCATATCGCTGTATTCCTGGTAGTCATATGCCATCTTCCGGTCCCTTGCTGTAACAAGTTGAAAGATAAATAAGTAAATCTGAAACTACAAACATTCTGATTCACGCCTATTCGAGTTCTGGTGATGAGAGAAATGTTGAAATTCACGTTTTTTGTCATCAGTTTCTTAAGAACTTAAAGAAAAAGACAAGAAGAAACTGAAAACAAATTAACTACTGGATAGTTGTTTCGGGAAGGTAAATGAAGTAACAGAAACCGGTATGTCGCGGAGAATCGAAGACACGTCAAGTTCCAACACGCATTGGATTTTCCTTCGAAATCGATTCATGTCACTCGTATAATATCCAACGTTGAATTAATTCTTGCTTCTTCAAAAACTATCAATGAACCCGAACTACGTAATTTAAAGCAAGTAATCCCTACTAATATCTGTCGTTCGTCTGTCTGTCTGTCTGTTTGTCTGTTACGCTTTCACGCAAAAACTACTGAACGGATTTAGATCAAATTTGGTAGGTAGGTAGAAGAGACACTGGAATAGTGTTAGCTAGTAACTAATAAATTATATATATGAATTCATTAACCTTCAATAATGACTAAAACGCCGGCGTTCGCTCTCTCATTGTCTTTCTATCTGTATGTCTCTAATTACGGTATCCAAAACGATAAGTGTATTTCCAGAAAGTCGCAGTAATAAAGGTGATAACGATTGATAATAAGGGATGGCTGACGTCAGGAAACTGACGAAAATCTTCACCTTGCCATTGCAAACTGTGTGAATAGATAAAAGTTAAACATATGCGGGTACTATTGATTTTTTCATCACGTACACCAGTTATTGTAATCTGCAGTATGCAAATATTTTAATTCCTTTGTTATGTGGTTATTTATTTTGAGGTGCGTTATCATCTTATGACTTCTCCCGTTTCACATAACGCCGCCACCGGCATATTTCCTGTAGGATTCATAAATTTTATATGGATTTGCCGCACACGGTTGACACCAGAAGCCGCCACACGCTACAAAACGCCGCTGCTCGCTTCTTGTGGCCCGAACTAGCCACTAAACGCCGACACAAAACACTGTCACACGCCATTCGCGCATTTAAACCTTCTTCGACAGAGTCCATTATACTACTGTGCAAAATAGGTTAAAAAAAGTAGCCGCCACCAGCCACAAGTAGCTTGTGGCCGCTTCTAGCTTCTCGTGGCGGTGTTTGTGGCTGTGGCATGTGGCCCGTGTGCAGCGACACTAAAACATACCTATGTTTCTTCGGTAGCAATCTTTTCACTTTGGAAAGTCATGTGACTTAAAATGTAACGTTTTCTAAAAGAATACCACTGTATTATGTTCTTTATGATTTATTAATAATTGTAGTATTAATTACTAGATTCTTATTGCCAACACGCATCATGTAGATATATTTGTACACTTGCACTTGTATCTACCTACAAAATGCACAATTCTTAAACAATAAGATAATTTGTTACTCTGCATCGTACTAAACAAAGATTAAAAATCAGTATCTATGTGAAATGATGTCACCGTATATTATTTCTGATCGATTTTAAAATTTATTTTGGGTTTAAATCTTTCCATAAGTTAACTTAAACAGTATTGTTGTTGCAATTTATAAAATATGCTAATATGAAACTAAAGAGAGTAAGATCACAAAATATAGGTAGTAAGATAGAGAAAAGTCATGCACGCAAGCCTTTCTTCTCTCATTATCATTTCAGCCGAAGTTCGAGCACTGCTGATCATGGGCCCGGCATGTCCTAGAACCAAAAATTCGCAGACATGTGACATTCACCAATCCGCACTGGGCCCGCGTGCTAGATTACAGCCCATTCTATCTCCTAGAGAGGAGGCCTGAGTCCCAGCCAGTACATTATAAGGCCGATAATGCTATGCTATATATGGAGATAAATCCTATGGTCATGGGCCATAGGATTTATCTTCTCTCATGCGCTCAATATTTAGTGTTTTTGAAAAAAACAATGGGTTTAGTTGCTTTAGCCTATTGCTAGCACCTCCGTTAGTAAAAGTATGACACTGCCTCTTGCTTCACCTAGAGCGAGAGAAGTTAATTGACAATTTCCCACAATAAAATATCACGTGTACAGTCATAAGTAATGAAATAAGTATATACATTGTTACATTTCTATCTATCTTAGCTTCTACTTACCATTAAAAAAATAAGTTTCCGGCAATTTACTTAACCATCAAACAGGTAATTTGGAACAAAATGTCGGACACTTATTTCTTAAATGGTACAAGTTAAGATGAATAGAAAATGTGACAATGTATAATTTCACCTATCATTCAGATATCTGAAATCGAAGAAAATATGACGTGGACCAAAATGGGCCAAATGAAAATGTTCAAATAACCGAAAATGTTGTCTATACTTAAATATATAAGTCAATTTAATTTTGATATACAAACACATTCTACAGTCTAATTATGTATGTATGACTCGCTGTGCCCCGCGGTTTCACGTGCATCTTTGGTCACTACTCCACTCCTGTTAGCGGCAGCGTGATGTTATAACATGGTGTTTTTGACATCGATGCACAAACGAATATCATGGATCCAGTAACTGATTCTGAACCCCCCAGTGGTGGAATTTATCATTGGTTTTTTTTCTAAATAAAAAAAAAAACCTTTTTTTTAAATTTGAACTGTATAAAATAGAGAGGTCCAGAATCATGTATTGGATCTATGGTATTCGTTTGTGCGTCGATGTTAAAGACACGGTGTAATATCGTCTTCTCCGATAAATGGTGCTATCCAACACTAAAACAATTTTTTAATTCGAACTAGGAATTCCTGAGATACTAGTTGAACTATTGTAATCATTTTTTTTTTCAAAATCAAGAAAACATGAATGAGACCGCCAAAAAGCGATACGACCGCCCGTTGTGACACCGCATTTATTTTAAGTTCCTACTGTAATTTTATTTATGGTGTACAATAAAGATTCAAGATCAATCAATCAAGATCACATTTTTTAATAGGTAAACTTTTTTATACATAATCTATGTATAAAAAAGTTGACAACCTCTCTAAACGTGATAAAAATCAACTTACCAATCACTAAGGACTTTTTTAGACAGCATGGGTCCTACCCATGCTATGTAAACTTTTGTTACTTCCAAGACCGGAGGCTGTGCCGGAGGCCCGCAATCTCATTGTGCGTCCGCAAGAAATACGTGCACACCCGTAACGCATTCGTTGCGCGCCCTCTCCGCTTTGAGGATGCCCGCACTTCGCTAGTATGATACAGCCCTAATATCAGCTATCAGCATTAGTTTTCTTAAGGCTGATTTTAAAAAGGAAAAAATAAACAAACAGAATACGACGCTATCCCACACAGATAAAATTTAATAGTTTCACGCATAGATTACATACACTATTTGAAAATAACATAATTCACCGTAGGAAAACCCACTTTTAAAGGTTATCGTATATTTATCACGTCGTTTTCGAGGCGTGAGAAAAGTGGATTATGCACGATGATTATAGGAAAATGCTAATTATTGTGAATAAAAACTCGGCACTGACATATTATTGTTTCCTATATACTAGTCATACCTATTTATTTTTTTCTCACGTTTTCTTTTAATGCGGGTGGTGTTGTGACGTTCGTTTTTCTGCTCATTAATTTTATTGCTGTGCGTTGTGCGTTCTTGTGACGTTGATCTAATCCTTCGTTGAACCAAGTCTGGCTCTAGCTAGACTCCTGATGCTTTGATCACACTTACCGAGTAAAAGGGCGAGACAGTAAAATATTGCTGGGCCGAATACTCGGTATACGTATAAACAAAGTGCCGAGTGCTCGGCCGAGCGCTTATCACTAGGTACTTACACTAGCAACCTCTCAAGATCAAGACTATGTTACTAATCATAAACAACAACTTTTGTTCTGTGACTTTTTAGAAAACTTAATACATTTACCAAAAACAAACCTTCAAGATTTCGATGTTCTATCTAACATATTTCAACTCTGTATTTTACCGTATCTACTTACGGCTCCCACGCACTGTTCTTGTAATAATAGGAAGCAGGCTTCCGAAATATTGTCATCACACCTACCTAGCAAGTATTCGCACCATTTTCGTTTACTCATCACACTAGAAAATTGATACGCCAGCATAGACTTTGTAACATTCAGAACGTTCAATTTAAATATTTTTATTTTTGTGTGGAAATCTGATGAACCAAAATAGTATATTTTTTTAAAAGGCATTGAACACAAGTTGTTGTTTATGATGTTATCATGTTAGTACCATAGTCCTGAGAAGTTACTAGTGTTTTAAAATTAACCCTGTACAGTCATATCTTCAAAAACCCAGCACGCATTTTTAAATCGTGTTCCAAATTATACAAATAAGTACTAAGAAGAAGTCAAGGAAAACCGTCTGTTACGTCATGAATTCATGACGTGTGCGTGTGCTATCTACATCAGATATATAGAATCATATGCTGCTGGAAAGTCCTAAGGTTTATTGGGACCGCCTTAACCAAAATCAAATCCAAGCTTTAGGTCAAAGGTGAAGAACGAGATAAGACATATAGTCCCTTGAACATCTGGCCGGAGTAAAATGCACTCATACTAAGAATATGAGTGCATTTTAGCTCGAGCACATAAGCGAGACCTTGAAGAACATTTAGTCTTTTTTTTTTGTATCAACATACTTCTAAGGTCAAAGCCGTTTGAAAGGAATAGGGAAAAAAAGCAAAAAACTGTTTTTTGGCTAAATTATTTGTCGTACTAAAAAACCAATTATGTTGATAATGTACATGAATCTATAATAAACGTATTTTTTTCAAACCTTTTGACCTAGTCGTTAACGAGGAGTTTCAAAATGTCATTGTTTTATGGCACTACCTGGGAGCTAGGGCCTTAATAACGTTTGTACATTTTGTACGAACCTGTCGGTATCAGTACGGTCGAATTATTCGTGACCCACCCGTCGATTATGGGTTATTTTGAAAGGATGACCGTGGCTTTTGGACGCAAAGGATAATTGAAAGACACAGGTGGGTTTTGCACACTTTTTCATTAGATCCGAATTATTCCGAATAGACTATATCAAGCTTAACTGCCAAAATTATGCCGGACCGATCCCAGTGCATTGTGATATTTTTTTCAATTGTATAAACTAGTACTTGACTGCGATCCCACCTGATAGTAAGCAGTGATGCAATCGTTAATGGTGAAGCGCACTGGTTTATTAAGAGCCTATTCACTCTAGCCTCGGATGGGCAGCAGACTGCTGCAGGCAAATTGTTCCAGTGCTTCAATGTACGCGGTTTTATACCGCGACGAGGAGAAATGCTTAGTCCAGACCGTAGAGGTCTTAATCGAGAACATCCACAAGATCCCGCAAGAGCGTATTTCGGACCTGGTTGCTGTTGGCTGATGATTTTGGCTACAAGGCTTTGGCTCTCTGTAAGCTAGTTGAGAACCACCAGAGATATGTGATCAACGGTGACAGGGCTCTTCAGATGTCAACGTGCCGTTTTGGCACAGTAAACCTGTGGTAGATTTTCTTCTTGCTATCTTAGAGGAAATTCCACATACAAACCTGTCGGTTTCCTCAAAGAGGTCACTGGAACATAGCCGAGTTTTGGACGGTCATTTGTCTTCTTCGGGCTCTTGTGGGGAGGTAGTGTCAAACACTACAAGTTTGCGCCACTCTTGCTTCCCAAGGAGGAGGTTTTAGGAGAGGGTTAAGGAGTACGGGTTTTTTTAGGTAGGCAATCATCTAATGACTTTTCTTGTTTTAGGGTGGAGCGCGAGGGCGTGTCAGACTTTTACTCTGGGTTTCCTTTTTGGAAGTTAACCAATGGTCCCAGTAGACTTCGACCCTGCTGGGCACCCATGGGCACCTATGGTGCGCGCGTGAATCACTAGGCATCGTCGACAACTCGGGTTTGGTAAGGACGATTACTGAACGACCGGACGGCGATCTAAACATTCGTCCGCAAGCCTAGTACGGGATGAGCCCCTTGTCCACCTTGATATATACCTACGTCAGCTTTTAGGAAATTACGGGATTTACGTAAGTCTCACCAAATGACGATTGCACTCGTCATAGATTATGTAGTTAATAGTAGTTGAGTTCACCAATCCAGGGTTTCAAGTTCCGTTTGAATCTATTTGAATAGTGAGTACTGAGTAGTTTAGTGGGTCACGCAAACATTACTTGACCCCTGCTCTTATCTATACTGCTAAAGTTTTATTAAAGATAAAAATACTACTTTAATTGCGAACCTTGAATGTTTCCGAGAACTTGTAACAGTAGTAGAGGTTGAATAATATAGTTCGGTCTGATATTTCCTATTTTTTTAATGTTATAGGTAAAGGAAAAATTAAAACAAATAAACTGAATTCAAATAAACTTTAATAATCTCTTCAACGTCTACAGCTTGAGAATTTTGATCAATAATCGTCAATTACTATGAATAATTCCAAGATAAGTGCAAATACGCGTAACATCGGCACAAAGTAACCTCGTAAACAATCGTAATATTAAGTTATCATGTAGTATTAAATACTGTCATATTGCTCATCATTATCACCTACAGACGATAACTCTAACAAATTAACGTGACACTATTTTCCTCTTAAATGTCTACAAAATCAGGAATGTCCAACATCTTCATCGCTATAGATACAACTACAAAATAAATTAACTTATTAACAAGTGAGATAAATTATTGCATTTTTATTTTACTAAATTATGGATAATAAATAATGAGTGAGGTGACGAGTGGCCACTCGCACTACGGATGTAAAGCTTCTCATCTCTCACCGTCACCAGCGACTTGAAGCCGAGTGCTGACCTTGCAGGCTACTCCTCAGCACAGCTGTCGTTACTCATAGTGTACTTAACTTACTCTTACACAAGTTATTACAAGGGCGACTCACACCTTGACTCGCCGATCTAAATAACTATATATAAAACGTGATTCCAGTAATTCAAACATTCCGTGTAAATAATTGATATTTAGGCAAGTAAGTAAACCGTTTTTACAAATTATATTCCTAATATTAACATCTCAAATATTCAACAAACTAATTTGACCGCTAAGACAAAATAACATCTGTACAATCAATTCAATTCGTTTCGAATATTAGTGAAGTCTTTATCTGTTCTTTTGATTTAAGTAATTTTACAGAAAAATAATCTTTGTGATATTGTAAATATGTGCCTTAGTGAAATATTGTTTTCCCCGAGATAAAATAGTTGCTAACTGTGGCGGGATAATACGTGTCTGTCGAGAATTGCGCACAGGCACGGGCGCGGCGCGGGCGTGTCGGACGCGCTTCGGACGCGCTCGGGAGACATCGGGAGTGCCTCGTCGACAACCACTAGTAAAAAACCTCAAGTACACTTCGTTTCGTCTAAAACACTACTTCGTTAATTAAAACAATAGAACTTTGACAAAAGTAGAACATTAAAGCCATCAAAAAGATGCGTTCAAAATTTTCTTTCACAATGTTTATTGTGTAAAATTTTATGCAAATGCAAACGTTTTATGTTACATGTTTACTCAACTACTTTTGTCAAATTTCATAACAATTGTCTTCTATTTATTGCTCGTAAACTATCTACCTACTGTCGCTACATTACACTAGTTTTTTATTAAACTATCAAACTGACTAAGAGAGGTCGCGTCAAAGAGAATACGATCTCGAGTACACGCGATAACTTTGTATCCAAGCAGCGAAGCAGACAACACCGAGAATATAAAAATATACCAACGATTGGTCACTGACAGCGATAGTCCAAGACTAGCTGCACAACTCAATAAACAACCTTAGAAAGAGGGCGACGTGGAACGAGATAGAAACATGAGCGGAGAAAGAGAATTTGAAGATAGTTTCATATGGTTTCATCCTGACATTTATAGTCTTCGACCTTGCTGACCATATTTATTAGCGTATAAATTGCCAAGGGCACCAATTGATCCGCGTGTTTGTAGCAGGCTTCCTACCAACTACTTTTAAATTGACTGAAATTAACATGATTGAGATTCCCTATTTTCCACGGTGAGAGGTTAAATAAAAGTGATGTTCTTAAGTATGATTCATTTTAAAATAATTAATTTTAAACGTGACTATTGTGTTACTTTGTACGAGTAAAGTCTAGCCATTGTCAGGATACTGTAAATTCCAATTGCTTCTACAATTGTATACCTACACGTCAAGTCAATATTTAAGTAAACTACCCATTGTTTTGATGGTCATTTTTTCCAAGTTAATTAAAATATCAATTAGAAAAATAACAAATAACATATTCGAAGATAATTTGTATTGTTGTAACCCCATCGGCAATTTTCCTAATCAATTATTTTATTTAGCTATATTTTTATACTTGGGGACGTAGATTTAAAACAGGTTACCCAAGATCAATCTTTTCAATTTTGCTAATCAAATTCAATAATTTTCCAGACTGAGCCTTTTCTCAGACATTTTCTTCATTACAATGAAGTTAAAATCTTGGATTTTCTAAATTGATATGTTTAAGAAATAAATTGACAAATTCTCTGAAATATTTACCTACATAAAACGGAATACATCGAACAGCAACTGCTAACAAAGTGTTATTTTTTGCTTCAAATACGTTTTCAGTTATCTATTTAAAAATTTAATAAAACATTTGACTAAAATTTCATCTTATTTCACTAGCATCTTGACCAAATATGGCAAAATTTAACGCACAACAGTATCTTGAGATTCAAATTTTCAAGGACGAAAGGAAGATATAAGAGTTCGTAATATACCTATAAGTAGGAACGTAGTTACAAATGTATAAAACAGAAGTATAGTCTAGATTGAAGGAACGGTGTGAGGCCCAGCTGAGAGTGGATTCAATTTGAGACGAGCGCAGTGCACAGCACAAATGTTCCGCTGATGGAGAATGTGAGGTACAAGGGTAAAACTATTTTGAAGCAAATTATTTTTGCATGTAGTATGTGTATAAATATGCAATAAAGCATGCAGGCAGATCGGGTAACGAACTGTGGTCGCCATATTACAATTCAAATAAATTCCACTTCCAGCTGTCCCATTATATCTCATCCACCTCTCAGTAGACTCCTCATCCATCGCGAATTCAAAAGCGATTATGCAAATCCAACTCCTTATATCTAATCTATAAAAACGTGTGTAATAATCCAATACAATAATTTAACTATTCTTATAAGCTTACTAAGATTTGAAGTGTTCGTTTCGTTAAAAATAACTGCAATTACGTTCGATAACTTATCGCACTAATTATTATAACTATTAATAACTGATCTAGTGTAGTTACCTAGTTATTGTTAAGTGGCTTTTCGTCCATCTTGTGGTACATTAGAACGTTCCTCTCTATCTCCGGTCGTAATGACGACTCCTATTAATTTAATACTATTATGAGTAGGCCGCGATATTGTCTACTAACGAGATTGTTTTGAACAAAATTGAGTACTTTTCCGCCGTTATGTAATACAGCCAGTTGGTTTATTATATTTCAATTATTTATTGTTTTGTTTTGTTTAACTCCGCTCGGAATAGTGTGAACCAACTACACCACAGAAAAATAAGTATTTCTCTTAATAGCAAGAATACAAATCAAAACTTTTGTGAACCATATACCTACTTTTAATAAATATGGACTATAAGGACGTTGATTTGTGGTTATAGAATTTTATTCCACGGATTCCGAAACAACAAAATACTTGCAATGCCTATAAACTGCATGATTTTTATTTAGAACGGGGATGATAATACTCGTAGTCAAACCTGTTTAGGTAATAAGTTAGCTAATCTTTTTGCTGTAAAGGCACTTCGGATATTTCAAATTTTTGTATAAATTCAAGATATTTTCTCAATCTGACTGTCTTACAATACGGCAGAAATAGTAATATGTGAGTAGAAGTTAATTTGATCCAACATCGATAACAGGCGATGTCAACTATAACAAATTGTATGAAGTACAAGGTCTTTCATCAATGGCTTACATCGTCGTTGTTATTGACACAAAAATTTTATTAATGACGTTGACTTTGTAGTTGGATGTGACCCACACTTTAATACTTCTCGCTACATACATCATTTGTATAATCAACATCACTCCAAAAAACTGTTTCACTGGAATTCCACGTGTATCTCTCTACGTTTTCACTGTAGTTACATGTGTGTGAGCATTATTTCAGCAGCAATAGATATGTTTGCCACATGAATGTCGAACGCTTGGGCGGCGCAACGTGGAGACGCTACAATCTACGTTATTGACTAAGCTACAGCCATTTCCATAAGACCAAATGATAACTATATTATCAGGAAGAATTCTTGCACATCTTAATTTGGCATCTAATCATATTATCAGATGTCCAAGTCTTTAAATCTAACGTGCTTCTGAAAACAGAATTTTCCTTTTTGGAAAATAATGCAGTTTTTCACGAAGACATTTCTGGAGGATTACTTACGATATCTTTATATCCGACTTAACACAAGGGTTCGGAAGACTGACCATTATCCAACAAGACCGTCGTGATTTTGTAGGTTACGACTTTTTAAGACTTCCTAATGATTTGTGTCGAGCCAAGTTGTGGTAAGTTGAAACAAGATTTGATTTGTCCTAGGCGTTTTGTTTGTTCAGAATTGACGTAATTTGGTATTAAATAGAAGAAGATTATTAAATTTATAAGCATAGAAAGATGTATTTTACATCTCATTGTCATTTGACAAGTATTTATAACAATTTTATAAACGTTGATATAGTTATTGCATGAAAAAATCCTGATTTCACTTTGATTAAGTGGCAGGCATGCACGAGCACCAACAATAATAATAATAACAAAAAATAATAAATTGATATTAAATAAATGTTTATTAATTTTTTTTAATGCAATTAAGTAATATTAACACATAACAAAAATAAATAAAAAATAAATTAACAATAAATAAATTTGAATCGAAATTATAAATACATTAGTCTACCTAATGTTGATTCATATATCTATGTAGATCGATCTTGTCCTGATTGCTTTTTTATCACACGCAGCACGTTTTCTCTAGCAATAATAAAAGTGAAAACGGGTCTTTCAAAAATTTCTTAGACCGCAGTCATAGAATAGTCCACTCGTTTGGTCTTACGGTTCTACAATCATAGCGGTCGAGTCCAAACAGCGAGTTAGGAAGCCTTAACATAGCGTGCGTGGTAGTAGGAGTGAGTAAAGTTGAGTAGACGGAGGCGATGAGCGGTCGCGGCTAGGCGCGGCGAGAGTGGCGAGGGCGCGCGGAGTGGCGAGCGCGCTGCGTCAGAGAGTGCGCAGCGGCGCGTGGCAGTCCACGCGGGACATCCACTCTATGTCCCGCGTCGTCACCTGGAAACACAACAAGGTTTTTTGAGATGTATAACGAAGACATAAAGTACAAAATCACAGCAAAAACTGACTATGCTTTAGATAAACCACGTGTCCGATAGGTCTTTTCATCAGCAAAAACTCAAACTTTTATCCCCTATTTAACCCCTTCTGTCCTATTCTGACTTGTATGATATTCCTCCATCTTTTTTTGTCTCTGGCGGTGTGAAGGGTATTGTATACCTACCGTAAATCCAAGAGCAGTGCGGCTTTGATCAGATCATCAGACCAAGGTATTGGGCTGTGCCCACGAGGACTTTTCTCTTATACATTACCGGTCGGACCAGGGAGGTCACGTCCTATCGAGGAATACGGCGCAAGGAGGAGGATTCTATAGGTATTATTGGAATCTGGTCTCTGCACAGAAACCTTATGGTAGATTAATTATTGTACGACCATGGATGGCGGCCATTTCTCCGACCAGCCTTCCTTTTAGAAGCAGGTTAAGCCTCGAATTTATTCAAGATTATTTAACCACTTCTCTTTTCTCTCTCTAGCGCTTTAGTGCGTGGTAGAAATCCCTAGAAAAATATTCCACAACTATCACACTATCACACAACGCCGTTTAGCCCCAAACTAAGCAATGCTTGAGTTATGAGCAGCCTATATCTCATTTAAACGGAACTGACTGGGCCCAGTACTAGTATCCAACCTTGGCCAGTACTAATGAAGAGAAGACCCTCTGTGCGTACTCACCTGGTGCATAGAGTAAACAGCTAGCACGACCAGCACGTGCATGATGTTGTGCGAGTTGAGGCAGCGGTCCACCGTGCCCGGGAACCACTTCTCCGGTATGTGCATGGCGCCGATCACGCCACCACCCAGGGATACTGCATCCTGGAACATTAAGGAAGCCATTTAGTACCTAAGCAGTAGTGGTCATCTGCTTAGCCTATTGCTAATCATAATAGGGTAGGCATACACTCAGAAATTTCAAAGTGTTGGATAGAATGATATTTTATTTAACGCGGGATTTTCTCTAATATAGGTAATTTGTTTCAGTATTTATTATTTTTTAATTATCTCACAGAAGGTGTAAAAAGAGAGTCTCCAACACGGGATAAAGCTGTTTTTGTCTTGGGCGGCTTGAATTCTTTAAACCACTGAGATTTTTATATTAAATTCCCCGCATGAGTAACTCCTAATTTATATAATTAACTCCCGAGCTCGTGCTCGGGAATTAATCCCTCACTGCGTTCGGGATTAAGTCTTAGCAACCTTCGTTTTGTTCGGAATTCAACACGCTACCTTACTACCTATTGTCTTACTATTGTGTCTCTAATTGACGGTATCTGAAGGGTTAAAAAAAAATATTGTGCACAATATTTTCCTTAAATTACCTGTTTACTAGTATTTACCTATGTAATTTGATCGCTCAGACTGAGGATGCCTACCTATATTGTATAGAATCACATTGTAGTAGGAGAACACTGACTCCTAAGTAAGATACAGGAATTCCTAGTTTAGGAGTCAGGATGTCAACTTTTGTGTACCTTTATTTATTGTAACTTAACTGATATTTAGCATGTTGTAAGAATTTGTGTCAATAAAGTATTATTATTATTAATGTACATACAAGATATTAATGTACATTGTGATTCGTACATCGAATTCGTAACTCGATATACATAAATATTGCTCCCATGGATACAATAGAATCAGTTTGCAAGTGCGAAAACGTTCGTCAGTGAAGGTTTTGCCATAATTTACTGCGCAGAATTTGCCGGACGTGTGGTAATTACGGCCCAGAAGTACTCAAACCACAACTTAGTTCAAAACAACTCCATTAAAATTAGTTCAGAAGGCCGGAGTAAGTTAATTGTGCATCTTCATAACTGAAGCCGTACAGAAGGCCTGCGGGCCGGCGGTCTCATTTGAGTCTAACGAGCTATGTAATCGCTTTACGCACTCCGATCCAATTACAAGCGACCTGTCATCATAAGGAACTGTTTTGTGGAAATTATTTATAGAAAATTAGTGTTTTACTAATAGTAGTTTTGTGTGTTTACGCGCAAGTACTTTTAGGTATAGTAACTGGATTGTGGAGGTCAGATAGGCTGTCACTTAGTGTAATAATACTGTAGTAATACTGGTGGTAAGTAGCATTTATTTATACAGGCGGCCGACTACAACCGTGGAGGGGGGGGGGGGGCACAGCACAGCCGAAGCCTACTGGAGCTATGGGTTGACTTCTGAAAGGGAAACCTGTGGTCTTAGAACGCAAAGGAACATAAGTACAGTAAAAGTCTGACACGTTTTCACGCACCACCCTAGATCGAGGGTAACCATTAGATGATATCTCATCTCAATAAAAAAAAACAGAAAAAGGCTAAGTATACTAGATTATGAATGAACACGGTGAAACCATTTAAAAAGAACAACTTTTAATAAAAGCGATTGTTTGGCAATACGAGCCGCCCGTACAGCCATACGGCGACAATTTGGTTCCACTACGACTACAACCCAGAATCTCTTATGTTATGGATTATGGATTTGGCAGGGCGCCAGATAGCGTAATGCCTGAGCCAGCGACTGGCAGGCGGGCTGCTGCGGGGCCTAAGAATAAACTCGAAAAATAAGAAACCAACAGCTAGACTTTAAAATCTGATCGGGGCATCCGTCGTTACGATTAGGCTTATCTATACTAATATTATAAAGAGGTAAAATTTGTATGTAGGGGTAATCTCTGGAAGTACTGGTCCGATTGTTAAAATTTTTTCACCGATAGAAAGCTGCTTTATTCCTGAGTGACATAGGCTACATTGTATGTTCGCGGGCGAAGCCGCTGGCAAAAGCTAGTATAAGATAAAGACATTCGTGAAATTTCTTGTTAGTACGAGTATGTAACGCATGATAATTATATAGGCTGTAGCTGCTTATAATCAGCATCAGGTGATTGTGCCTGGGTTTGATAGCTGACATTATGCTGAGTTGAGACCTTTTTTATCTATTATTTACTAGTTTTCGCCTGCGGCTTTGCTCGCGGACATGAAATATAGCCTATGTCATTCGAGAATAAATCAGCTTTCTATCGGTGAAAAAATTTTAGATATCAGACCAGGACTTTTAAAGATTACAAACAAACAATTACTTTTGTAAATTTATCTGTCATTTAACGAATATCTTTATTAACGAATATTGTTAACGAATATCTTTCTTTATACATATTATCAAAGAGTAGTGAACAACGTTCTGGGCAGACTGGATCAATATTGTTATCGAAATTCCAATCATATTTTACTACATCATCAATATTATTGACAGCGTGTTCCACCCACTGCTTACAAGAGTAGCAGAGTTCGTGTTTGTGAGCCACCATTTTTCATAATCATGCTGCATCTAATTTTATGAACTAGCGACCCGCCCCAGCTTCGTACGTGATACAAATCTTTGAAATTGACGGCTTCTCTCTACTATAATATGCATGTACTAGCTTCTGCCAGTGGCTTCGCTCGCGTCAAAGTAGGTTTCTCCATACTAACCTGGGACCTCTATTTCATCCGTTTAGGGGTTGAATTTTGAAAATTCCTCTCTTAGTGCTCGCTTACGTCATAAAAGGTAACCTGTGCAAACTTTCACGCTCTCAGTCCCAGTAGTTTCGATTGTGCGTTGTATGTCAGTCAGTCAGTTTCTCCTTTTATACAGGGTTATTTGTAAAACACTAGCAACCTCTTAGGTGCTAGTTAAGAACACCATAAACAACAACTTTTGTTCTATGACTTTTTACAAAATATAATTATAGTAGTTATAGTTATACTCGTATACATTTTTGTAAGGATGTGAGAGTCGGATGCTTTGTTATCCAATCTCGCCTCAATGCCTCAACGAATTGAGATGAAAAGGGTAGGTAAATATGTTTTATTTAGGTGGGAAATCATTCAATGACTTCTTCCCCTCCAGGTTGGAGTGGAAGATTCAGACTTTTACTGACTAAAACCTACTCCTATCTTCCTTCTTTGCCTTGCGCTCCAGGATCCCAAGTTTCCCAGAACATGGGTGGACTATGGCCTAGAATAGGACATATTATAACCATTTATCTCTGTACCTAGTGGTAGTTAGTGGAAAATCCCGATATCTTTTAGACTCAGTTGTCGCCTACTACTTTCCTGTGCCTGTAACTTTAAAGCTAATTTTCATAATAGTTTTGTATCTGCTAGCATAAGCGAAGCGTTCACTTGAGTCACTTTTAAACAAACAGAACATTTGTGGTTTACATTTATTTTAAATGTGTGTTACATGCGATAAGGCAAATTGGGCCAGGTAATAGCTGCAAGCAAAGGAAGTCGGTTTATCTTATCTTTTTAAATTACTAACTGGATGTCTTGCTCCACCACGTACGTAGCAATCGGAGGTATTTTTACCGACTTCCCAAAAAGGAGGAGGCTACGTTCGGCTGTTTGTATGTTTTTTTTTTTTTTTTTTTTTGTATGTTTGTTCGTCGAATACTCCCCCAAATGTGGACGGATTTTCAAAATTCTTTTTTTGTTCGAAAGTAGATAGTTCTGAGGTGGTCCCATTATCACCAAATTAGGATCTGATCATGGGATCTTGGAGAAATCGAGGGCAACCTTCAAATTTTATAGGCTCACTTATTGATTTTCGCATATTTTATGAAGTATCTTGTGTATTTGCGTATGGTCGTCACCATCTCAGGTAGCTGGGCTGATGATGGAAGGTACAACTCCTTAACAGTAAGAAGTTACTCGAACAGGCAAGGACTGTTTTAGTAAATTGTTTTGATGTTTGATAGGGCATTTGCCACATTTGGTCTCATGACCATCAAGTCATGACCTGATGCTGCAGTCAGGATAGTCTGCAGAGTACCTAAGTCCTCGACAACAAACAGCAGACATATCGAGTTTAGGCTCATTGAAAACGGCTCGATGTGTGGATAAACGTACTGCTAATAAAGAACACCGAAGTACATAGAGACCTGATGCTGAAGCCAGGAGCATCAGGAAAAGTACAAACCTTGAAATTACAGCACCGTAGTCGTATTTGGGCTCATTTTAAACAGGACTAAATTTTAAGTTCATTGCAATGTTGACATAAATCTGGCCTGATGCTACAGCCGGGATTATCAGCATCTAGTCTAATGACTGATTGAAAGATTTACCTTTCGGCTTCATCATCAGATCAGTTCGATATATCCTTTCCCTCTCCAGCATCTAGTCTAATGACTGTTTGAAAGAAGAGGGGGAGAGGATATATCGAACTGATCTGATGATGAAGCCGAAAGGTAAATTAATGTAATCTAACCGTGTTTGGAATTATTAGAACCGTTATGAGATGCGCTCTGACTATAAGGTATTTAAGTTTGACTGACGGGTACTTTTTAGTGGTGGTACCATAACTAAAAAGTGTAAAATAAAAAAAACTTTTTACAAAAAAAATATAACCGACTTCAATGGTAAAAAACACTGAAAAGTATCAAATAACTTTAATTTTGGAAGTCGGTGTTAAATAACGAAGAGACTAAACTATTATAGAAACACCGACTTCCAAAATTAAAGTTATTTGATACTTTTCAGTGTTTTTTATCATTGAAGTCGGTTATATTTTTATTGTAAAAAGTTTTTTTTTTTAATGTAATATACACTCGCTTGTCATTAGGGAAGTGAAACCATAATTTTTTCAATTCACCATTTGGTAAACAATATTTCGCTTGTCCCTATTAACAATGTCGGATGTGTTTTTTTGCCATTTTCTCTTTATTTCACGAATCACTCTCAAAAAGTCACTTTTTTTAATAGCAGCAAAAAGAAAAAATAAATTACGTGTAGTTTTTAAAATGGGCCACGTTAACATTGTCAGATGTGGCCCATTCGCCATTTAACAATGACGTATGTCAAACTTTGAGTCGCTCTCGTGTAAAGTTGCCAATTTTCACATCCGACATTGTTAATAGGCATAAGCGATTTGTATGACCAGCAAGGCAACACATAGTGAGTCGATATTTTTATAACTAACATCATATACTGTACCTATACAGGGTTATTTGTAAAACACTGGCAACCTTGCAGGACTGTTTTGACAGGACACTAATTTGTTAAAAGTCTATTCACTCTAGCTTTGAAGACACCAAATATCACATTTCGTACCAGTAGTAACAGTATCTAAGTAAGTATGAAACAGGGAAAATTAGTAGACCAAACATAACACTTAGTGGGAAACCCTGATATCTTGGAGACACAGTTGTCACCAGGCTCCCGCCTCCCATCCATCTCCACACACCGGTAACATGCGGTATCCATTACACACGCGACTAATGTGTTATATAACACCGTAATATAATATTATTCTCTGGGTTCACTTCCGCGCGTGAAGAAATAATGTGCTCAGGATTTCCATTCTCAGCCGCGAGGGCGGAAGCTTCGCGGCTGATTCCACTCAGCGTAAAATAATATTAGGCCCTCTTTGTACGTGAATAACTGAATGAGATTTCGGAAAATCTTGACATTTGTGAATGAAACCGTACCTACTTAAGTACGTACCTACAATTTCTGAATGAATAATTAATTTGTTGTAACTCTGTTTTAGTCTGCAACTTTGGCTTTGAAGTAGGGTTTGACTCGTTTTTTGAATTTATATAAGAGTCGCCATCCGGCCGTCCTGTAAACGTCTGGACCAAGCTGGAGTCAGAGTCTAATCTGGGAGATGCCAGCAAAATCGTAGGGGCCCAGCAGGGTCGAAGCCTAATGGGGCCATAGGTTGTGCAAGAGAGAACCCTAGAGCCCTGGAACGAAGGCAAAGAAGGCACATAGGAGTGGGTTTTAGTCAGTCAAAGTCACACGCTTCCGCTCTAATGCGAGAGAAATCATTGGATGATAACCCACCTAGAAAAAAAAAAAACTGTTGTGAAACCAGTGTGAATTAAAAAAATACTGAATTGTGAATTCTGTTTACTTTGTGTTTATAACCGTTGTGCCGTGTCTGTACCTATAAAAATATTTCTATTCTATTCTATTCAGTTCTTAGATTTTGGAAATATGTTCTAACCAGACGATTTACACAAGTCGCCATTTTTTTTAGGTTATTGGGTTACCTACAAACAAAAGGTTAAACTTTAGAATACATTTTGAAAGAGCGATTATCTTATGCTTAGAGCCATTTATATTGGCGGTAGTGTACGGAACTACGGAACCGGCGTCTCTTGGCAAGGTTCCAGCCCTATTGTACCGAATGAAAGGGATGGAAGGGACTGTTCCACGAGCTGCGCTATAACTACGCAACTGTATAGTAAGTAATTATTTTGTACACCAGTAGGTTTTCACTTTGTGGGCTAAGGTTATGGTTTGTACTCTGTATTGATCTAGTTGTTTCTGGCTTCCTTTGACAGTAGGTCAGAGAGAGAGGAGAGAGCAAGATTGCTGGTATATAGATTGATTAACTTACATAGAATTGTCATTTGAGATAACGAAATTATACGAGAATCACAATGAACTACACGTACCCTTTTCGGGAATCTGGTACAAGACAATACAATGTGAACCTCCTCGTATTCCGTGGTTTGCCAATATTAAGCTTAAGACAAAGTTTTCAATAATAGCGCATAGACTGCGGTCTGGACACGTTTCACTCAACAAGTTACGGAATCTAATGAGAATAAGTGACAGTCCAAATTGTGCTGAATGCGGTACGGTGGAGGATGTCCACCACTTGTTGGTGGCATGCGTCAGGACATGAGCTGCTGGAGAGGTGCTGATAAATACTTTCAAGACCAATTGGATTGACGTTGGTTTTATTCAGAGTTTACTGTCCGAACCCCTTTTTAACGTAGCTGTCGTTGTTTATAAATTAATAAGTAAGGATTCAGAGCCCTTATAGTTGATAATGTTCAAGGTAGCTTTACTTGCATTAGGTTACGATGGTCTTATTGTGACCAAAAGTCCCTAAATTTATAAAAGATAAAAAAAGTACTTATCCTTTTCACAAAAACTCATTTGTTTTTTATGTGGGAAACATCAAGTAACTTTCTGTAGCTCTGAGTGGAGCGAGAGAGAGTGTTAGACTTTTACTGACTAAAATTAAACTGTGTCCTTCAGTTGCCCTTTGCATTCCAGGACTACGGTATCTTGGGTCGGGTCTTGCTGATACCTCCTCTTGGAGGTGCGTATCGCACTCGCGTGGCCGTAGAAAACTCGGACTATGTCCTTACCGGACGGCCGGACGACGAGCTACGGTGAGAATTTGATGATTTATCATCATAAAAAAGGAAATGTTTTGTTAGTGAACCTAAAATAAACAGTTAATTCCTAAAATCAGTACACCACCTTAACTTCATCCTATGTATCACGTAGGTAATTTGTGGTAAAGGTGCCTAAAACCTGCAATAAACACCAGTTAGGACATCTAAAAGGTAGCTAACGTGTTTCAGTGCCGCTAATAGTCCTGGTGTAGGTACCTACTCGTAAAATGTGTTAATGCAAACAGACCGAATGAGGAGCAGTTCCACATTTTATTGCTTCACCAGCATTTCATTATTCAGTACTTTTGTTTTATTATCGGTCTGGATCTGGGTTACATAGTATTTTACAAGGAAATAGACGTTATAATTCTAGGATGTCCGTTCAAAGTTATATACTTACAATTTACGACATCAATAAACAAGTCTTATTGAATTTATGGACCGTATTCACATGTCGTGTATTCTTACATATTTTAAATCAAAGTTCCTCAATGCGTCTGTCTATCTGTATGAACGTGATAAACTCAAAATTACTAAACCGATTTTCATGTAGTTTTTATCAATAGACCGAGTTATTCATGAGGAAGATTAAGGTGTATAAAACATGCATATTACACACGATCTGTTGTTGTCAGGCTGAAAAGGATCTGATGCAACCGTAACATAACTAAAGCCACGAAAGTTCGCCTCATGAGAAGCTTAGTCTTCCCAATATTTCTTTATCGCGCAGAAACGTGGACGGTTCGCCTCAAAGACAGACGCAAAATCGATGCACTCGAAATGTGGTGCTGGCGGCGACTGCTGCGGATCCCTTGGACAGCATTCAGGACTAGCGTTTCGATTCTGGACGAGCTAAACATCAAACAGAGGTTATCGTCGACTGTGCAAATACGAATCCTCAAATATTTTGGTCACGTTGTTCGCAAAGAACACTCCATGGAGCAACTTGTTGTCCAGGCACAAGTGGAGGGGAAGCGGTCACGCGGACGCTGACCTGCGCGTTGGACAGTCCTTATCAGAGCTGCAACAAAAAACCTCCATAGGCCAGGGTTCTCGAGACGCCGTAAACCGTGACAAGTGGAGACGCATCGCGGGAGCCTCACTCGCCAACGAAAATACAATATCGTCAACCACGACCACTCTGTCAAGAGTGAACGACTAAGAAGGAGGATTACAGGAGAGAAAAGCGCCGAGAATTTAAAATATATGTAGCGTCATATTTACGAGTGTTAGAGAAAAGCTGGGCGGGTCACTACTATTGTTTATGCACTTCTTTATCTAAATTGATATCGTGTAGTACTAGAAAAATTGTTTTTGTTTTTTGAAGTAAAAAATCTCTATATGAAGAAAAAACCGTTCTGATTTAAAAAAAAAATCTCTCGCTGACAGAAGGCTACAGTATCGTAAACTACACCGTATCCCCGAAAAGTGCACGGTCCCTGTGGGCAGGACAAAGCTTCGGGAAAACGCTAGTTTATAATAACACAAAAGGTTTTCCTTTTTATTTCATTGGAAAGCTTAGTGGTAAGTGTTAGATTAGTTATAAAGATTATTATTATTGTTATTGAGCTTATTGTGTCCCACTGTAGGGCAAAGGCCTTCGTTCCATTCTTACACATTTCTTTGTCGTAAGATGTATTCAATCATTTATTGTCACTGGTTTATCCGTTGGATGGAAAAATTGCTCTAACGACAAGACATATTCCTGTTTTAAATATATTTCTTTAAATATTATTTTCTCACTTTTTGAATTAGCCTGTGGTCCCGATATTGGGTAAAGGAATCCCCTTTTCCATTTTTCGCAGTGATATGCAAATATGGACCAATCTTTTGAAAAATTGTCTAGCTCAAGAAGCTAGCTCCCTTTGACCATCTATGTCGGATATATTTGACAATATTCTAGCGTTTATTCCGCCAGGGTCGTACCTCCACGACCAAATACTCCATCTCGTCAGCTCTTCTGTCATCTATGGGGAATGAAGAGCTAAATGAGATGGAGACCCAGTCGCAAACGTGTGTGCCCCTGGCGAATAGGATGGGAGAGCATTCGTCAGAACAATCCGACGCGGGCAGTTGAAGAACTAATTAAACCCAGCACAAATGTTTATGTGATGAGCATGACCATTTGTTCTGTGTCTGGGTGTAATTTATCTATAAAATGTATGTATTTAGAAATATATAAGTATGTTTATCAGTTGTCTAGTACCCGTAACAAAAGCTCTGCTTAGCATGGGACGAGATGGCGTTGTGTGATAGTTGTGGAATATATTATAATTAAATATGTGAATTATATATATTATTATAATTTATTTGGTATAGGAACATATTTTTCAATACTCTTATTATTTAGCATTAGTTCAACAGAAAGTCGAATTAAACCGGCTCAGTTGATTGATCGCCTGTTTCCCAGCCGCAGTCGAACAATCAATAAACAATTATAATATCGTTACGAGCAACACTTCCATGCGCTACAACAAACAAGCTTGACGGGAAAACATTTCTTTCTTACCTTAAAAGGTCACCTTTATTTGTGTTTGGCTATTTGTCTTTCTTGACAGTATCTTTTTTGTTAATTTATCACGTTAATATAAATGTTAGGAGCTCAGTACCTAAGCGTAGATACCTATCTGTGTAATGCCCGCATGAATTCGGGTTATTTAGTAGGTAGGAATTAACAGCACAGGTAGGTACAGATAATTACCGAAATGTATTATCATCTTTTTTTTGGGAAAGTCGTTAACTTTTGAATATATCTGTCAATGCCCTGAAAGTTGCTGTCAGCAGTTATCATGTCAGTTGTCATGTTGATGGAGTTTGTCTGAATAATATTAGGTTTGCGGACGATGTGGTGCTGCTGAGTGCATCTATTTGTGGCATAAGAACATTGTAGGGGATCTGTCAGATATAATTATGCTGAAGAACATGGTCCTACAATGTGACGAACAGTCAATTCATGGTTTTTAAAGTCGGCACTAAATGTCCTGCAGCACTGCCTCACATCAAATTGTTCCCTTGGTCAAAGTGAAGCAATACAAAATACCTAAGACATTTAGTAACATCCGGGCTCAGAGACGATGCTGACGTCGAAAGGGGAAGCTCGCAGGTTGTTGTTGTGCTGGTGTGTGTGAAATATTTAAATGTTTGTTAGTGTTACGTTTTGTGTTATGTGTAGTTATGAGTCCTAGTTACTTGATCAAATAAATGATATTTTAATTAAAGATAGACAGAGAGGGAGTGTAAAACTTTTACGGACTAAAACCCGCCTGTCTTTCTTCAGTCTCTGTTTGCCTTTCAGGATCGTGGTAGCTCTTTTGAATAATCCAGCAGCCCTGGCAAGCACCGGCTCTAGCGGACCCTGACATAATGTCTCAAACGACTAAATACTAAAAGTATTGTAGGGTGTTGAACCACAAAAAAAATAAAGGTACAGAAGTCAATCTACATACAAAGCGCGCTCGAGCAATGCACACATAGACACCGCTCACAGACACGATATCTCGGAACCCACTCGTCGAACAGTTCCGACTCAAACGCTCATTAGTGTGCGTCCACCGAGCGTAGGTATAAAAAGTGAAATACATACATGAGATTGTCTTCTGTACCTATCTATTTTGTGGTTGAGCCCCGAAGGTAGATAGATAGAGATATTTGTCTCTGAGTGCATACCTATACCTATCTCTTTTGATAACTGTGCAAGTTTAATTATTCCTTAAAGGATGAAAACGAAACTACACAGCAAAACAACGAATATAAACGAATAATTCGTATGTATCTTGTGCTGTAAATGTCAATGATGTATCTGAGCTGGGGTTACGTTTATGTCTGAGAGTCTGACATTTATTGCGAGACTCTCAGCGTCTTTACAACACAACGAAAATTAGTGACAGACATATTACG
The DNA here is from genome assembly GCA_949319445.1 of Mythimna lalbum. NCBI lineage: Eukaryota > Metazoa > Arthropoda > Insecta > Lepidoptera > Noctuidae > Mythimna > Mythimna lalbum. The sequence goes on along the minus strand of OX439356.1, from coordinate 17,209,050 downwards.
TAGTATCGCAATCTGTCTTTTCTGAACACAGTTTATGTGAGAAGGTATGCCCTAGAGATATTTTTTTCTGCAAATGTATGGTGGCATACAAATGTAAATACCCTGGAATTTGCGACATTATATTTGTTTATTATTAAGTTCCCGTGCCTTCCATAGCTTCATCATCAGATCAGTTCGATAGTACCTTAAAGCCAGAATGGATTTCTAATAAGCCAAACACTAACCTAACCGAATACAATCTTTTACTACGGGGTTCCAGTTGTTACGTTTCGGCTTCATCTTCAGGTCAGTTAAATGGTATCATTTTCTTAAGAATCATTTATTTAATTTATAGCAGGTGGACTGATGAGAGTCGCGGGAATGCAAAGGATGCGATACGTACAGAACCGTTCCTTATGGCGACACTTCGGGGAGGCATATGTCCAACAGCGGCCGTTTCACGGCTGAAATGACGATGATGATGATTTTTTGTAGCTGATTGTATCATTTAAGTTATGCTGACACCAAAATTTATTAAAATAGTATCTTTATTGAGTGCTTCTAACTAAAATTCCAATATCGCCAACATCGATATTGTTATATTGGCATTTACCATGATATATGTGAATATTTAACAGCGAAACTCTTCAATGTAGCGTTAACTTGACACATTTCGCAAAACTTAGGTCATACATACCGTCTGTTCCATCCATTACGAACAGCAATCTATCAACCTAGAGTTCTAGAATATATCTGACGTTTTCCAGTGTACAATCCACAGTCCATTCATTTTGACAATACCTTTATTACGAAAGCAATAAGGACGGTTTTTGATTGTCAACTGTTACCGTAGTCAGTATACATCATAGTTCTATTGACTAAGGTAAGGTACGTCTCCGTGACGTCACAGGCCAGCTCGAGTGGGCTATAAATCGCATGTGTCAGCGCCAGGCAGTCTGGACATTTGCCAGCCTTTCGCCATAAAGCTGCAAAGCTGTTCAGGCTGTTCTCCTGGTAATTGCGCTCTACATCAGCGTCTAAAGAATTTTATGGATGATTGGAAACTTGGAACTTATTGCTTATCAAGTTTTTTATTTTTCACTTTTTAGTTGTAGTACACAAAATGTGCATAGAAGGCCAAAGAAAAGATGGATGAATTGTGTGAGAAGTGATATGAAAGAAGAGGGAGTTAGTGATAGCGTGACGATTGACGGGCAGAATGGAAGAAAAAAACGTGTTGCACCGACCCCAAATAAAACGGGACGAGGCCAGGAAGATGATCAGTTGACGAGTTGTAGTACACATACTAAAAGGAGTCGTTCTATAAGAATGTACTTGTACAATATTACCATTATAACCAGTTATAGCCAGAGTGAATTTAACGACAATTCCAATAAACGCAAACGTGGCTAGGGTACACTGTTTTATTATAGAAACTTCTTCGTCTACCTTTTTCTGCCATCTTCGTCTACCTTCCTCTCAGCTTCATTATCAGATCAGTTAGATGGGATTTTATATCCAGAGTGCAGCTCGTGGCAATTTTATTAAGCCCAAACACGGATAGGACACATTTTAATACGGAGTTCCGGTGTTTACCTCCTGGCTTCATCATCATGCGTTTGACGGCACTATCGTTATCAGGACCATTTATTTAAATTCGTTTCATTATAGTCTCTTAGCTATATTATCCGAAACATTTGTATGTTTATGAAGTTCCATTGGCTATCTGTAATCTTTTCATAACTTCCACTTTATTAAGTAATACTTTCTGATTGCTTGACTACTTGATGAAAGAACCAAAATCGTTGTATGTATACTTTTAATATTTGAAGAGTTCTTACAAATCATCATGTGTAAAAACTAGACTTTGAGAAAAGTAAGACCAACCTAGAAACGTATTATATCAAATAAAAAAAGAATTTTCCAAATTGGTTCATAAATGACTGAGTTCTTAGGTAATCAATACAAAAAAAGGTCAGAGAATTTCTTCCTTTTCAAAGAATATTGTATTGGGGTTCACACTTTTCCACATACCTCTGAACCTTCAACCTGCATTAAAAAAGTCATCATACCTGCAAAAAGACGTGCAGTATGGCGTGCGGGTCGCCGCCGCCGAGACGGGCTGCGCGCGCGCCGGCCAGCAGCACGCGCATGCAGAACGGCGCCGCGAAGCACAGCCGCCGCTCCCACGGAGACCACGCGCGCATCGCCTGCCACCAAGAGAACGGTCAGACAACTAATCCTGCATCGCGAAATCCACGCGATTTACACATAATATAGAACAGCCCAAAATCATCTATCGGACAGTTCCACCAAGTTTCACCAGACATAACACCCGTCTAGTCCGAGTGAGGATCCTCCCTTTCCAACGGTTGTTTGCGGGACTTTACTCTCTGTTCCGTAAACGAAACATACCGTAACCAACTGGAAGATTCCAATATATTCATTTATTTAAGGTTTTAAACGGCCATTGAATTTGGCGTGTTTTTGTGTAGCGTGTTGGCGAGATATTTAAGGGTCGACTTCAAACGCAATCAGCACTTATACTGCTTTTAAGAGCTGTCTGTCATATTCCACAGCAATAACCGACACTAACAGCTCTTGAATGTGTTTTACATATCCAGGCTTTGCCCAATTTTACCAAAATTCTTTAAAGAAATAGAATTTGCTTTAAAGTTGTGTTCGCGGGGCAAATTTGATCAGAGATCGCCCTAAAAAAGGATGGTTGGAAAAGTTGAAAGGTTTGGAAGAAGAAAGGGGAGGCCTTTACTCAGCCGTGGGATATAAAACAGGTAGAAAAATGGTAAGTAGATTCAGGAAGATAACAGCGTTAATTGTCAAGAAGAAACTTTATCATCGGGTACCCAAATATCTTTAGCCGTCGTGGAACTCCTTAAGTTTCTGCATATTATTCTTCTCTACTATTATATGTATAGTCCTTACCTTATAAAGTCCAAGGAGACTGCCGAGGCTGTAGACAGCTAGCGCGAGGTAGCGCAGCGGCGCCGGCGCACAGTACACCGTCGCCGTCACCATCGGGATCGCGCCTGCGGACAATGAGAACATTCCTTTAGTGGATGACAGACAGTAACTTACAACTGCAAAGTATGACCATATCTCGGAAAAACCAAAACGGTCCTATTTGGAAAATAATATGATCTTCGTAAATTCACTGACCACGCACATAATAATAAGCTTCGTATGACAGTCAGTTGTTGGCATGGGTCCATTACTTATCATCATGATTTACGATCTCATGTTTTGCTTTTCTAAAGATAGTCAGCTCTCTCTCTGGTCACGCGCTCTTCAAAAAAATGTCAGAAAACGTTGAAACCCAGGGCCGATGCCCGCTAGGGCCGCAAGGATTTATTGAAAAGGAAATCCGCGATCCTAGAACGCAAAGGGCAAGTAATGGACACAGGTGATTTAATTAGTAATAGTCTTGACACGCCCTCCACCCTAGAGCGGAAGAAGTCATTGGATGACTTCCCATAAAAAAAATATGATGAAGCTGAAGATAAATGGCGTAAGGACGTCAATCAAAGCAGGTGCGACAACCTGTTTTGACACCCACAATAGTACCGAATGAGTTTAATAGCCGAATGCATGTTGAATTGGAAGTCTCTCCGAGACATCATTTAAAATCTAAAGTCAGTGTTTTGGGGAGGTAAGTTTCGTTAGACTAATGAAACTAACAATGTATTCCCGCAACTGTGAATAAAATATACAGAAGAAAATATAAAAACAACTATAGCGCATAAAAGTGACGTCGATATATTTTTTGTACCATTCGAATTTCATGAAACATGGCAGCTGAAACGTAGACCCGGGAAATATCAGGACGGAAAAATTGTGACGTAAACCGACGTCGGAGATGTCTTTCCGCTTTGTTCAATATTTTAGCCAGTTACTGTTAATTTATAAAATATGCTTTTATTGTCAAATGTTATCTTCGGTATTCACATTTTTGTATTTTCTGATTTTCGTCAAGGCAAAGTAAAATGGTCACAGATTGAAATATTCATGCTCTGAGCGAAACAAGAAAAGCTACATTACTGGCTCATTAATTATTTCTTTTAGCTTTCATTTGCATTTTGCTTAATTGAGATGATTGTGTCGTGGTGAGGGAAAAAAATCAGATTAAATAAATCAGCGCACGATCTAGGTCATAGTGACTTATTGCAACGAGGATCCTGAGTAAAACTTTAGCACTCTCAAAATTTTTCGTTTCTTTTTACCCTGGCTCGAAGCCAGGGTACTGTTCGCTTAGTGGGTGCTAGACGCTAATTGATATAGGGCGGGTTTTGACTTAATGTTTAATCCAGGCGTGTTATTGAACGGCGCGCACTGTCCTCGCGCGCCTCAAGGAGTTGTTAGCAACAGGAGGAGCTCAGCTGGGTCGAAGCCTACTGGGGCCATGCTAGCAAAGGAGGAGGCCGACCGTATCAGGCAACGGCGCTCTCGCCGCCGCCGCCGAGATTCCGATCCCGATTTCCGGCCACCGTAGACGCGGGCTCGCGGACGGCGAGCCATGGGTAGCTCGCTGCCCGACCGTCCGGTAACTGTCTGGTCCGAGCCCAAGACGTCGACGGCGCGCACTGTTCCCCCGCGCCTCAAGGAGTTGTCAGCAACAGGAGCGGCCCAGCTGGGTCGAAGCCTACCGGGGCCTGGGTTATCCGAAAGGAAACTTGAGCCCCGGTATGAAGGCTAAAAGGAACGGGGTGGGTTTTTAGTTAGTAAGAGTTTGACACTATCTCCCGCTCCACCCAAGGGCAGGGGTTGTCATAAGATGATTTTTGCCCAATAAAAAAAAAAAAGCCTACTGGGGCCAGGGTTGTCCGAAAAGGCGCTCGAGCCCCGGTGTGAAGGCTAGAAGTAACGGGATGGGTTTTTAATCAGTAAGAGTCTGACACTATCTCCCGCTCCACCCAAGAGCGGAGGTTGCCATTAGATGATTTTTGATTACCGAAAAAAAGGCATGTTATTGAAAACCAACGGTACCAACACTAAAGAAAAAATAATACTTTTCTATAATAATAATAATATTCCACAACTATCACACATCGCCGTCTAGTCCCAAGCTAAGCAGAGCTTGTGTTACACCCAGACACAGAACAAATGATTATGCTCATCACACAAACATTTGTCTTAGGTGGGAATCGAACCCACGACCTCCGGCATAGCAGTCAGGGTCACTAACCACTAGACCAACAGGCCAGTCAAATAATATGCGCGTAATCAGACCTAAATCTTCAGATAGTAATGACGTACATAAGTAACCATTATAATTATGAATGACCAGCAAAACTTACAAGCAATTATATAACTAAAGCCTGATTACATATTGTACGGGGTCCAAAAGGTTCGTCCTCACTTGTCAATCCTGTGATTGATGTGTTTTTAATGACCTACTTTTCCCGAATAAGTTTTATTGTAGTAATAAATCCTGACGGTTAGCAAGACATGTTATTTTTGGGTGCAGATGTTACGAGGAAACCGTAAAAGCCTTCTTCTCCGAACCTTGAAGAAGCTTTAGTTCACGCCACCGCCATTTTGTGGCTTTTCGCCGAAATATGTTGTAAGCAAAGCTAAATATGAATTTCTCGTAAAAAGCTGAGTGTAAAAAAAATAATGATTTTGTTATTTCAAGTAGAGTGCACTTTTGCAATATAATGAGATAAAGTTAGAAATATTGGATCATGACTTCATGAGGTCGAATATTCTTGTTCATTGGGTTCTAGGTAAGCGCGTTCCATCGTCGACCGCAACATCGCATTCCATTAGGTAAGATAGTGGTCAAGTGCAAACCTATCAATAAAAAAAGAAGAATTATAAATCACTTTGTGATACAGTAGCATTTTTTGTTTATTTTACAGCAGATTTTAGTTTTTTTTTTTAAATGATCTAAACCAGTGCTTGACTGCGATCCCACCTGATGATAAGCTGTGATGCAATCGATGATGGTGAATTGCATTAGTTTATTAAAAGTTTATTCCATAGATATAGCCTATTCACTCTAGCCTTGAAGACACCTAAATAATTGTCGTTCCCGTCCAAATAATTTAACACCGCAGTAGGCAAATTGTGCCAATCCTTCGATGAAACGTGAAATAATGTATCACAGCCACACGAAATCATATAATGTTTTTAATTAATAGTTTGGCGAATAAACCAGAACATTTAGTACCGAATAAATTTTGGCTTTTTAAACTTCGACAATATTTAATGCCAGCCGAATGTTTGCCAATGCGAATGTAGTCAGATTTACCTTCCAGATTACAACCAATGAAATGGAACGAAATAAATACTTAACTCTGTTCGATATCATATGACCGAGCTATCCATATTCCATTCCGACTTTTTTTACCTGCGATCATTATTTTTAGTACTTAAATAAAAAAATTACGATACGATAAGAGAAATATGCTTTTAACGTAGTTACTTGTATAAATGGTTTAAGTTATCTTTGAGATCCTGATTAGGTATTAAAAATCTTCGAACTAATTTCGGTGCGGGCACGCTCGGCGCACTCTGTACTTTTGTTCTCTTTTACTTAGTGTTTGTAATCGTTGTGCTGTGCCTGTCCCAAATAAAAGTATTTCTATTCCATTTAACATATGCATATCTACACTAAAATTATTAATAGGTATGGTTTTTTTTTTGTTTGTAAGAAGTACTTAATCTCTGAATGTACTGGTCCGCTTGCAAAAAAAAAATCCCCGATAGAAAGCTATTTTTCCTTTTTTTATTTATTCCTGTGTGACATAGGCTATATTTTATGTACGCGGGTGAAGCTAATAGGTATACCTCTACGTACTCTTTCGGAACAAATTCTACTAATATTATAAATGCGAAAGTTTGTATGTATGGATGTTTGTACTCTTTCACGCAAAAACTCCTGAACGGATCTTGATGAAACTTGCTACACGAGTAGACCATATCCCAGAATAACACATAGGATACTTTTTATCCTGGGATTATGTACGCGGGTGAAGCCGCGGGCAAAAGCTAGTGTACCTATATGTTAAACTATGTGTCAAAAAGTTTTATTTCTCAAGAAAAGGTAAGTTGGTGCTTTAATAACTTTTTGTAATGAAACACGTGCAAGCGACTGCTAGAACATTTTCCTCGTTTTCAGGAGCTGCGACCTTGCCAAGCATGAGCTGCAAACGGTTATTACATTGAAGCAAATTACTAGCGCCGGCAGTGCTTTTTACTTTAAGGTACAGTATTCCGTACTTACATGAAAAATACTTGTTTATTAAACATTAGCTTTTGCCCGCGGCTTCGCCCTATCTATACACTCAAGAATAAAGCAGCTTTCTGTCGGTGAAACTTTTGCAATCGGACCCGTACTTTCAGAGATTACTTGCCACCTACAGACAAAAAAAAACAAACTTTACTTCTTAATAATATTAGTGTAGACTAACTGTTGCTATTGACTTTGCCCGCGTGAAAGTAGAAAATTGTCCCAAGGGAACATACTCACGGGATAGAAACTATGGAATAGAATAAACTTTATTGTATACCAAAAACGTATCTCAACTTATGTTACACAAACTTAAATCTATACAGGTACAATGGCGGTCTTATCGATGGCATCGATATCTACCAGACAACCTTAGGATAGATCGTAAAAACCAAAACTTAATTTTATATGGAAACTAAACTTGTAGCTACATTAGATCCACGCCACGCGACGTCGTTTCACATACAAATCAGGCGTGTTACACGTGTGCGTCTGTCTAATTTAGTTCTAGCTTTGTCCGACTATTGAAAAATCAGCCCTTATTAGAAGTTTGTGCTGTTCAAATGTTACTAAGACATAAAAATGGTACCACTACCATCAAAGAGCTGTGAAACTCTTTTTTTTTTCAAAGAAACAGTCGGTGGCTTTCCAACCTTTTAAGATCGAACTCAATTTCCTATTTTGATCTTACACGATCCCTTACGATGGCATAAAGATAAAGGAATCAATCTATGCTGCAATCCCTCATCTACATTGATTGAATTTTTAACCGAGTTAGGGTAACTTTTTGAATACATTTTTGTACTGTTTAAATGTTACTTACCTAAAACATACGAATCAAATCAGAATACAATTCTGAAAATGTAATATATATTTTTTTTAAAGAAATCCATACGGTGGTTTTTTAAATTTCGAAGATCGAACTCAATTTCCGATTTTGATCTTACTAAAGATAAAGAATCAATCTGCGCTGCAGTAGGTACCTACCTCATCTAAATGGATAAAATTTTCAACCAGCCAGGGTAACTTTTATTTAAATAAAATAATGTTTGTACTTTTCAAATTTTACAAAAAAATTTCAAAAAGAGCGCTGTGTAAGTAAAAATTACAATACAATTCTATTTTTTTATTTCAAAGAATCCGACTTTTAATAATTTCCTATTTTAATCTTGCACAATCCCTTACGATTTTGTTTAAATGTATTAAACAAATTTTTGTTATCGTTGTGTTTTAATGCGAATTTTGAAATGTATTTTATTTTATTGTAACTTGCAGTGCCCTGTAACTTTAAATTTTTATTCCAACCACTGTGCAACCTGTTTGCAATAAACTGATTCGATTTGATCTGATTTAAATCCATTTACGCTGCAGTACCTCATCTAAATCAATAGAATTTAAACCGAGTGTAAGGGTAAACTTTAAAAGTAAATGCCGTCCATCCCCCTCGACATTTATTTTCGGTGTCCTCCCCATGTTTGTGGCCCTAGAGGGGTGCACGTCACCCCGGGATTCCCCACTTAAGGTGTTAAGATTAGTCACTCGATATACCGGGATCGGGCCAAATGCCTTTATTCGGTGTAGGATTAGCACCTTTTGGGTTTTATCGGATTTAATGGTAAAATTGCGTAAGTGGCGAGGTGGCTAAATATTTTAATTAGATTCTCTCTTGATAACATTGTGTAGGTTTCTGCCGAAAGCGCTGAAAAAAAGTTTCCTGATATCAAAAGTGAAAAATTAATATTGGTCATAAAATTATGTCTTAATTTATTTTTTGTGGTGGGATCATGTGATGAATCATCACATGACTTTCTCCTGCTCTAAGATAAAGCTAGTCAGACTTTTGTTGACTAAAGCTCACCTATATTCCTTCATTGGCCTTTTGCAATCTACGACTATGGTACGGTAACTTTTTCAAACGTTTCCGAAACCCAATTATATCGCTACTAGTTATTCCTCCCGGAATAAAAAATATCCTATGTGCTATTCCAGGATATGGTTAACTCGGGTACCAAGTTACATCAAAATCCGTTTAGCAATTCGATCGTGAAGAAGTAACAGCGTGGTAATTAAGTCTTGACAGTAAACCAGAAGATCAGTGTTTGCAAAGGCTGCTCAGAAAAGCACAGAAGAAAACTTTGCCCGCTAACTATAAAGTTAAAAGTCACTGAGACTAAAGAAATCCTTTTAAAACACAAAGGAAGTAGAAACAACACACGTCCAGGTTGCACGCGACGCTTTCAATTGGCAAATGCGTTCCAGTTTGCGGGCTTACGAGTTCCGACTTACGACTTTCAAGTTTACGAGTCCCAGGAGTACAGCTATAACAAAGACTTGTCATACTTTGATGTATCTATTGTCCACCGAGGCTTAAGGCGATGCTCCAGTTAAAAGTCGGATCCGTTTTACCTTAAGGGAATGCTTTGCGTATAGACGGATGTGCTTTGAGTTTAAAGCTCTTATATTTTTAGCAACGGATTTGAAACGTGTCTTATGTTTGGTTTCCTATCTATTTTGGATAGGTATTATACTTTTAACAGACTTCAAAAAGCAAGGATATTTTTTTTTAACTTTTGACCAGCAAAAGCTTGTCTTGGAACAAGTTTTGTGAAATATTTGAGTAAATCACGGAATTCAATCAAGTTTTCAGGTGTTATCTCTCTTTTTTTGCAGTGCCTCTTCATTAAACATCGCGTTGGATTGCGTTAGATGAAGCAAGAGCTTTGAAACTATACTCGATATTGACGATAACTAATCAAATCCAATAAAAATATGTCATAACTTGCACTACGTCTCATAATGCCAAGCAGTAAATTCTATTAGTCAAACGTTTTCTCCACATCACTTGCAAATAACAAATATCTGGAGCTGCTTGTAGATAGCTACGTTTTTCAACGTATGTCCATTTTAAATGAGAAAATACTGTGTCATAATATGCGCTCCTCACGAAAGCGGTGCCGCAGGGTTGCACGTGTTAATAAATGCAGTATTTTATCGCCAGCATTTACTCAGAAAAGTCAATCAACTTTAATGAAGCCATATCTTGAGAACACGAAATTTCATTTGCGCAATTGTACAGAACAGAACATCACAACAACAGCTCACGTCTTAGGCCCCTCGCCCACTGCGACTATTTGTAGCAATGCAGTAGCGATGCTATAGCGCGTTCGCACCGATACGGTCGCGATGCGGTCGCTAGCTGTTTGTCCTCGCCCGCACCACGATTCTCAGTAGCGATGTAAACGCGATGCTGTTGCGCCTTTGTCGCGATGCAAACACGATTCAATAAGGGCGCAAAAATGAAGTTTTTGTGTGTAGAATGTTTCATTCACGAGAGAACGGAGGGAGGGTCACCACCCTCCCTCCATTCTCTCGTTACGTTCTCTCCTCGATGTCATCCGACACGGTCGCGAGTTGTAAAGAGACTAATGCGCGTTAGTAGCGACGCGACGCTGTCAGCAAAGTACAATCGCTCGGATGACGCCGCGCTTTGTTATTCCATATAAATAAAAGACGCGCGACTGCGGCGCTACACTCACGCAACACCCGCGCTGCACTCGCGCTACACCCGCGCAACAGTTTAACAACAATAGCATGCAAGGACCTAGCATTAACTTTGCAGCTAATTTGAAGGCGCCATTACATCACAAGCAAATAAAGTACCATACACTATGTCATACACTGTAAGACCATGTCCAGACTACAGACATCTTCGCCTTACTGTTCATAACTAGGGCACGTACACACTGTGGCCTCACTTCCCCGCGAGACCGATTCCTTTGTCCACACAGTCGTGTTCGGTTTATTGCCATTTGATGTGGAAACTATCTCCAGTGTATATTATGCTCGTATATTTTTCACTTTTGTTTTTATCGCTAGAGTAATCTTTAGATTGGTGTTTGATCAAAAAGAAGGAAAATAACTATTATTTGAGAATACTTAATGTCAGCATACCTACGTATAATATAGGCATTAGAAGGTCAAAGTTTGAAATATACATTTCGAGAGAGCGTGGAAAACTGAGTAAGAGAGCATAGATAAGATAAAATGGTAATTACGCCCTTTTTAACGGAAAGTGTTGATAGTATCTCGTTGCTTTCCGTAATATCGTGCGAATTCCATCACACATGCGCATCGCGCTCTGCATACAGAAAAATTAAAAAATGCAAAAAAAAAAAACGCGTCCCGCGTGCGTATTCCACGCATTACAATAAATACTTGTATGAAATGGACATTTGCTGGGGTTACGCGTGCGGAGCAATCCCGCATGTGTGATGAAATACACCACGAGAAAAATTTAGGTTAGAAAGAAGACATTGTTAAAAAATCTTTATATAAATACATTTAAATTTTTTTGAATAAACAAAAGACTAAAGTTTGTCAAAGTCAAAGCATTTTTATTTCAAATAAATAATTTACTGGCACTTTTAAATTCTCAAGAAAGATGATGCTAACTGCACATCCTAAAGCGTAGATCTTTATGGAGAAGAATCTATAAATAGTCTATAAATGTTTGTATCATTGTGTCTACATATACCTATTTGTGTGGTAAAACATAAACGCAGATGTTTTACCTGTAAATAGACAGAGAAATCTACACCGTCGCATTACGAACATTAGGGTTATTTCAGGTTACCTACAGTCACAGGCTCCAGTTAGCTCACGTTTAAAATACCACTATTTGACCCATTATTTCGCTGAAGTGTGAAGTCAGCTGAGTTAGGTTACAACGGTATTTATGGCCGGGAGCCTCTGTTACTGTTTTGGGTTAGGTTATTAAATCTCACAGTTTTATTACACGAGGCTTTTGGCGTTCAAATATTTATATTTGAGCACTGAATACTGCTCTGCTTTGTCAGGGTATGAAAGCTGGCTAGAATGTCGCATTGTTTAATCAAATTTAAAAAGAGAACAGAAAGTTGCAGTGTTTTTTTTTATTATTACCGATAAGAATTTTTGTATGGAACAGTTTCTGAATTCTCGTTTTTTTACTACTATAATACGCATGTATTATACACCTAAACTTTCCTCAAAAATGACTCGGTCTATTGGTGAAAACTGCATTTAAAACTATTTAGTAGTTTTTTATTTTATTGCTTTCACACAGACAGACGCGGTGCGTGACATTTTTATAAGTAAATACCATTACGTACCATACCGTACCTACCAGTACTATATTCTAATCAAAACATAAATAAAGGACATGTCCGGAAATGGTTTTTTATTATTTAATAATTCTAACCAGAGTAAGCTAAACATATTTGGATAGACATCTAAAACCTAGTGCTTCTGATTATATCATACATTTTTAAACACCTCCACTTTTGAGAAAAATCGTTTTTTATTTTAGTGAGAATTTACTTCTAAAACGAACAAACCTTTCTAATTATCTAGGTTAATAAAGTGAACACACCCAAAAAAAAGTAAACTTGTCAAAATAAACATAGGAGAACTGTCATTACTGTCAGTGTCAATCAATATTTTGTATGTCTATTATGTAAACAAAAACAATAATACGACCGTTGTTGCATTATTTTTTGTCAAAAATTTGTAGCATTATCCATCAAAAACTGAGACCACGCTGTTTAACCCTTCAGATACCGTCAATTAGAGACACAATAGTAAGACAATAGATGCGCGGCCACCGGTGGTCGCTTGGGGATTCATGAATTAATTATGGCGACTTCACTGAATGTCTTACAACAGTTTAATGCTCTAAGCTGAAAGTTCACATGTAAATCACAATATTTGATAATATCTCTAACGCTAGTGACAGATGAATGTCAAATACATTGAGAGTCGAACAAAGATTTTATATATCCTAGTACTAGATTGACTACGGCAACCTCAAAAGCGTACCTGAAAAGGAAAGTCAGAAAGAGTCCTGTCATCTCGTTCTACTAGTGTGTCCATACACTAGCTACATACTACGGGACAATTTTGCTCAAAAGTTAGTTACAGATATTTTTGATACATCAAAATAGACATGCACTTACCAAAAGGGAACAGAGTTTTCTCTGTAATGACTAAGAAATAGCTGATGTCCGTATATATTATAATAGCAATATCCTCTTATGCGAGTATGAAATACCTACATTGATAAAAAAAATGCCTAATGTGTGTGTACCTACGTAAGAAGATCACTTCTGAACAGCTACACCTATCAGAATAAGGTTTGTCTGAAAGAAAAAACTAGTTAGTTTATAATAAAACTAATATTATTCTTTTATTTTTACTTTATTAAAAATAGACTGATGCGTTACATAAAATTGTACATTTTTTATTACGTCAAATTGCACGTATTAACTAAAAAATAAACAATAAATAATACATTAACGCGCCACAGGGAATTTCCGAAAGGGAAACCATGGTCCTGGAACACAAAGGGCAACTGAAGGACACGGGTAGATTTATTCAGTATAAACCTCAAATAACTTATCCCGCTCTAGGATGGAGCGTAAGGCGCTCTACCTTAGAGCAGGATAAGTTATTGGAGATTTTACCACATCAAAAAAAGTCTCCTACTATATTCGTTTGTCTATATCTGTTTGCAATCAACTCAAAAACTACTGAATGGATTTTTAAAAACGGATGAACTTACAAAAGGGTATACAAGATGGAATAGAATTACGTTTTAGTGTTGATTTAACTTTACATATTCAGACTTAATGTGGCAACCACAAATAAAACTGTTGCTGAAAATAAAATGTTTAAATGTCACAACTTCAAAGCCACTGTTGCTGATGTTTCTCGTTTCTTGGAAATCTACAACAAAACATAAAAAATAATATATTTCTAGTAGTTAACGGTTAAGCCACATACATGCAGCATTGCGTGCGGCATTTATTAGGGACCTACCTAAGGACTAAAGTTAAAGACTATGATTTAAAATGAATATAATTCTCGAATGTACTATATCGATGTGGAGAAGATTTTGGAGCGCACGCGCGTCGTTTTAAGAAGTGGTCACAGATAACTAATACTGAATAGGTCCGAAGACACGTCCCGCATGCCGCACCTCTGGCCGCCGCTGCTCGCCGCTTTCCGTTGTGTCATGAGAGCAGCCGAAGATCGCCGAGCGGCCAAAGGCGCCCGATCAACAGAAAAGATAAAATTAGTAAAATTGGTGGGCGCTTGATTTATTTAAAAAAAAAAAATTGAGCCTTCTCAGATATTTAGAAATTTGCTTATAATAATATAAAACTTGAACAGTAGAACTTAGACAATCGAATTTTATAAAATTTTGCACCTAGTCAAAAAAAATTCAAAACGATGTTTGTTGTCACCCTACATAAATATTTTGTAAACAAAACAGAAAACTTACCAAAAAAAATGAAATTCCACAACCAGGATACCCATCGCTATTGCGAAACTTTACACAGCATCGTTTTGAACATCTTGCACACTTTATACTTTACTAAACGTTGAGATAAAAACTTTTAACAATTAAAAATACAACTTTAGTTCTATGAAGCATCAGCCATATTGTTTATTGATGTCAAATTCTGTCAAATTGAAACCTCCTAAATGTTGCCTTTTATAATTTGAAAATTACTACGAATAGCTACTAAATCTAAATGAAATCATCATTAAATACAAGAAGAATGCGTATAAAATTTCAAGAAGCAATATTTAAAATAAAATATTTAGTTGCAATTCATTTTATGTTGCATAAACCTATCAAAATGCATGAACACGGGACTATTTAACGATAACTGGAACAATCTAAAAACTACCATCTGTTTCTTATTTTTTTCTGGTAGTATGTGCGAAAGGGACAGAGAGGATTTATCTCAGTGTCTTATTCCAGGCCATTTTTCCCTTTTGCGTGTCAATAACACACATGAACTTAATGCTAATGAGAATAAAGAACACTTTAGCAGTGTAATATTTCTTCGTAGTCAATCTAGTCTACTCTAGTAGGATATATAAAATCTTTGGAGTCGAATAATTATGACATTGTTACAGAGTGACGGAGCTTTTTTAAGGGCTGCCAACAATGAATAAAATATGAATACTATCAATTATTATTTTATGATTTTTCGCGTAAATGGAGGGGTTTAAAAATATTATTTCTGTAGTTCCAAGTTCCATATTTTTGTCGTATTTATTTCAGTACACTTTGATGCTGGTTAGATTTTTCTCAGAATAAAAAACCAACGTCCATACAAAAAGCGGACATCTCCTTTTGTAAATATAAGGTGATATAAATATATCACCATCATCATTTATGGTGAATGCTAAACCTCCTTTTCCGTCAAGATAGTGTTATGGCATATCATTTCTATTTCCTCATTTTTGCCAAGCGAATGAATATAGCATCTCTGATTGATCAATTGTTCAGTCATTCGGGAACTCTTAGCAGTAGACGTCATCATCATTCTTCACAGCTGACGCGAAGATGAGGCACTCTTTATATTAAAGAGATAATATTTATCATCTTCAGTGTAGTGCTACCCAACTTGTTGTCCGTGTCTACTTTCAGCCGAAGTGTTTTCACGTCAATCGATCTTGAAAACCTTTAGAGGATAAGTATCGGCTCATTAAGTAGGTATAGAATATTAGGCTGTGAATTGATTTTATTACAGGAAGGTTGCAATATCATAATTTTCCTGCTCTTGTTCAATGTCACTTGGGGTCGGTGCATATACGTTTTTTTCTTTCCATTTACGTGTTGCGCGCATAACTAAAAACTTAACTATAGTACCCCTAGCCAAGTTGCGAATCTACAATAGTTAACGCTAGTAGAAAGCTTCAAATGTACGGGAATGACGTAATCTCAACGCTCAGTCACGTGGTCAGAACAAAAAAATTGGCGGCAAGGTCAACTCAAAGCTTATAACGCAAGCGAAATGGCTGTAACTTGGCTAGGGGGGCTGATCTATTATATTACACCATTAACTCGGATAACATGTGGATTTTTGGTTTTACTGTACAATAACAGCACTATCCGCTAGATAAATGGACCGTAGCCCTCGCAAAGGTGTTGAAGGTAATAAAACTTAAAAATAACTGTACAATGTATGTTCTAAAATCTTTCGGTTGGTGATTCTGCTTTATGCTACGGTAGAACGAGTGACAGTAAAACAAGAAAGAATAGTGGCGACGCTAAATCTGGACGATAAAGTTTATAGGTATTGTTTGTGGACGGCTGCGTGACAGGGAGTTAACGCAGCGGCAACGCAGCGGTAACTGAGCGTCTAACGTTACGTGCAGAACTTGTCCTTCTGTGCTTCATTAACATTAAGGACTTAAAGTAAAGGACTAATGTAAACAAGACCTGACTACCATGGTTTGCTTTGTAATACACTGTAAGGAAAAAATCAACCCGAATTTAACTACGCATTTTTGGCCTATCAACGAGACATATTTTTTTGCATATTTTTGTAGTAACAAAGGTCCAATACTAAAACGGGATGGAAAATTTCCTAATTCTAACTTATTAATAATCCTTACTTAGCAAAATTTAGCTGTGAGGTACTACTTGGTAAGTAAATGTTGCAGACGTCGGAAACAACCCGTTCACGTGAATATTACATGATGTACAGGTACGCATGTTAACGTACTTACGCTTAAATCCTTACATACAAACAGAAATAACAACCAGTGTTTGTGTGTTAGGGATTTCAGAATAACCCGTTGTTTGGCGTAGGCGTGCTACGAAGCTACGCCGCTACGGGTTTCGTAGCAGCTTTCGTAGATGGGCCCCTGTTGGGCTACAGTTCCTTATTGAGATTTACTCTTTTGTAGGGTGTTCCGTGTTATATTTTTGTAATTGAATAATGGATTTCATTGCTCTCACATAAAAATCGACAGATATCTGAACATTGACCTACATTATTGCGTAGTGTAGAAATTGTTAGTTCAAGCGTAATGACAGTAAAATGAGAAGAGAAGATTAAAAACCGGCCAAGTACGTACCCTTAAACCATAAACAAACAAACTTCAAAGCTTGAAGGAGTTCGAAACAATATGCTAAATACTCCAAAACAATGATAAGTGTAGAATACATAAACAGCCAGCTATGACCACAGTTAATGTTCAGCTGAGTGCAAATGCCATGGGCAGGAGTGCCCATTTGCCCGGCTAGCGTAATGTTGCGAATGCCTGACCAGCAAAGTTACGAATGCCCGCACTGCCCGACTGTTTCGAGATTAGGACAAATCGTTTCCTACCCGCCAAGTTTGACCCGAGCTATCGCAAAAATACCCCAGTTTGGGTCACTAGCGATTAACCGGTGATTTAGACGAATTTTCACTATATCGGTATCTTTGGAAGGAGCACGATTTTGTGATAAATTGACTGTTGAATTTTTATAAAGTGGGCAAATCAATATTGATTTTCGCTCGCCGATTTTAGACGGTGTAATTTATCGCGTGTTTTGTTGGTATTGTGTAATTTAAATAAAGCGCTGTTGCAAATATTCCACAACTAACATGACCCGCAGAAAAGAAAAATCTAGCTGTTTTATACACTTGAAAGAAAGAAAGAAAGAAAAAGAAAGAAATTGAAATTACACTTGGATTATGAACTTGGTACATAAAAAAAATGGTAACCCTCTCTTCAAAACACCTATGAAAAGGAGCTCTCTTTTATTTATTTATTTATAGTACTGCCACATCACCTACATTTAACATTGTTGAAAAACAATTGCATTACTATGGTCTGATGTACGTGACAATGAGGGCGTACATAGCATTTACAATTTTACAGCTCATATGAATATATAAACAACACAAAATATACAATAAAATTAAAATTCAAGTCAAAATTAATTATAATATAAATGTCGCAATTTATTTAATACAATATAATTTAAATCTCGACTTTGGCAAGGTCCGGACAGTTACCGGACAGTCAAACAGCGAGCTAACGATTGCTCGCCGTCCGCCAGCCCGCGCCTAAGGTGGGTTCATGCGAGTCTATGTCAATGACTACAAATATAATCCTATTGTACGTTTCCTATTTTTACGCAATTAGAAATTATTCTTTGGATGGGTCACTCTATCACGCAGTATTTTTTTGGAAAGGAAATAAAGTATTCATTAGTTACTAAAAGTTTTTTTAATAATACGTTAACCGTGTGTATTTTAAATATATAGCTGCAGTCATGTACACACATAGACCGCCAAATATCACTGCTGCAAAATTAGATCCGTCGAATAATGACTCAATCACCGGTATTCGAGGTAGACCTGAGGAACTGGCTTCATCTGAGATCTGATATTCTTCTATGCGTAACTGCTCCATAGCCTTCTAAGTAGTACTTTTCTTTCCTTAAAGTTTTCTCCAACACGAGCGTGTGGCTATACAGATGCAATATTTATATATACTATATAAACTAAATATATAATAATTACGTAATATAAATTATTATTCCATGTTAAAATGTACATTCTGTATCAAAACAAATAAATGTTTCAATGTCAACTGTCATGTCAAACGCTGTCAAGGTTCCAGTGTTGCTATGCCAAAATATTTAATGTATTATTTTAATGGCAACATTGTCCAGCTTCGTATTACAAACTATTTATGTTATTTTAATAACGTATTTGAATGGTATTCACGCTATATTTTTGGTTTAACATTTATTTTGTAACATTTCGATAATATTATGCTAGGCAGGCTAAAGGTTTTGCCATTTCAGAGAGAAATAACATTATTCCAATTGTGTAATTCTTTTCACAAGCTTTTTTTAAATATCAAAGAGTATAAAAAGATCCCGTTAAGCGATTACGTAATGTTTATTTAGCCTTAGATGTGGTCAAGGCCTAGTAATCCAATCGAAAACCTAGATTATTTCATGTTAAATGAGGATATTTATTTAGAACTTTATGAATCTGACCTTTTTGTATGGTTTTTTTATTAGAACTTTCAAGGCACACTTTTATCGTTAGGTACCTAACGAACGATAAGATAAGCATTAAAATTTACGAGATACAAATTGGCCCTGTATTTTTTTCAGTGTCAATGCTTTATTATCAAGACCGTCATCTAGAGTCCCTTCGCCTGCTGCTGGCCAAATACTCTTTTCTCATTTACATCTCCACTCTAGATGCGTGGAGAAATACCATAGGCGCTGCGTAAAACGGAGACACTTTTTGTTCCAGTTACTGTAGGGTTACCATAAATACCCGAAGCCCCGTCGGGACAATTACAATTTGGGATCCTTTTTATAGTAGTATTTATTGTGTTCGTCGGTAAACAGGGCAATAGCAAAGCCATTGCATTGCTAATTAAAAAAAAGGAACTTAAACAAAACCATAAATGGTTTTGTTTTTTTTATTAACTAATTATCGAGTATAACATAACAATTGACATAATTCCTTTTTAAATTTATTGAATAATAAAATTTTATTTGGGACAGTCAGGGACAGTTTAAGTTTAAGTAGGGACCTTTTAAGAAGAAGAAGTTACTGACATTCACCGTCGAGGTGTGCCCTGCCTGGGCGGAGCATCGCCGTGCCCTCGTGGGGGCGATCGGCGGTGGAGACCTCTCGCGCCGGGCCCTGGTCGAGGCCATGATTCGGAGCGAGGAGGAATGGCAGGCGGTCGCCTCCTTCTGCGAAGCAGTAATGCTAGCAAAGGAGGAGGCCGACCGCATCAGGCAACGGCGCCCTCGCCGCCGTCGCCGAACCGAGTCCAAGACGTCGACGGCGCGCACTGTTCCCGCGCGCCTCAAGGAGTTGTCAGCAGCAGGAGGGGCCCAGCTGGGTCGAAGCCTACTGGGGACAGGGTTGTCCGAAAGGGAACTCGTGCCCCGGTATGAAGGCTAGAAGGAACGGCGCGGGGTTTTTAGTCAGTAAGAGTCTGACTCTGTCTCCCGCTCCACCCAAGAGCGGGTTTCGTCAAAGATGATTTTCCCCGTAGACAAAAAAAAACCCCAAGTTACTAATAATAATAATAATAATAATCTGTGGCCCGACTGTCAAGCTGACTGACAGCAAATTTTTCTCGCCGAATTTTTTCTTCATTTTAATTAAATTAAAACATTAAATAAAATGGCAAATCACCGCAAAACTACCAGAAAAAAATAGAAAAACCATATCACTACCGTATACCAACGAAATACCAGCAAACGAAGGCGATGAAATAATGATGAAATGCTGACGAGAAGCCGGGCACAAGAACAAAACACACACCCAACATCTTCGGGTTCGTCGCTCAGCTCCGCCTCGCAGCCGCCGGGACCAGCGCCAGTTGTGAGTCCAGAGATTCCGGCAGCTGCAGTTGCGTCGAGCTCGAGCGACGAATATTTCTCGCCGCCGACGACACCACCACCAGCGCGTCGGCGGGGAAGAGGCCGACCTCCGGCCAGCTTAGGACTTCGAGGCCCTCCGGCCTCTGATAGGGTCCCCGTTGCCGGTGGAAGTGTGCAGCGCATGCGATGGACACAATCCATTAATGTAAATGTCATGCGCTCATACTTTGGGGCTACGGAGGGGGGAACTAACCTGACTGCGTACCGTGGTCGGATGCTCTCTCTGTTTCAGGTGCTTGAGCCAGCTGTCAACGTTTCGGCCCAACGACTATCGGATCAGGTGCGGGTCATCCAGCGTAACCGTATGTTGGATGACGCCGTACTTGATAGACTGCGCCTAGAATCACGGAATGGCCGTGTCTCACTTGTTTCACCACCGGCCGCGGTGCAACGTCAACCCAGTGTTTCACCGCGACCCGACCACGTTGGTGAGGATGGTGATGACGGGGCTATATCCGTGAGTACCCAGTGCAATGCACGTTTGAGGAGCGCTTTGGAGGATGCATTCCGGGAGTACCGCTCTATGCCACCAGAGCTTAGGCCTCGTCTGCCCCGTTTGCCTATGCATAGGAAAAATAGGGCGTTGGTGTGTGCTCTAGATTCTCAGTTATCTAATTGTTTTGATAGCAGCGAAGACCTTACCGATACCCACTCGATCTTGTACTGTGCGGCTGCAGCGGCGTGTCGTGTAGCTCACGTCAAAATTCCAAATAGTGACAGAGCTACACGACCAGCTAAACCAGCTTGGCAGTGCAGGATTGAGCGTCGTATCGGTGAGGCTAGAGCACTCATCGGCAAACTTATCTGCTTCAGGGAGGGCAACACTCGCCCTAGAGTGATGCGCTTTGTGAGGCGGGCGTTTTCGGGGACAGATATTAGTCCTCGAGATTATCTAGCCCGTATCACAGAGCGTATCGACTACCTGAAGCAGAAAGTCTATGCATGGGCAAACCGTATTCGACGGTACAAGCGGCGAGTGGAGCGGTACACCCAGAATCGCACATTCCAAAGCAACGAAAGGTGGGTTTATAGGGCTTGGGAGCGACCGGACCAAAGTGTGATTGATACGCGCCTACCGGATGATGATGCCATGTATTCATTTTGGCGCAGCATCTGGTCGGTGCCTGTCAATCACACTGAGGGTGATTGGATTCGGGAGATTGAGCGAGAGTGCGATCTTATACCAGAAATGGGGGCAATTACCATCAGCCCCCAAGATGTAGCTTGTGCAGTCCGTCCGTTACCTAACTGGAAATCTCCAGGGCCGGACGGGCTGCACAACTTCTGGCTTAAATGGTTTCAAAGTTCGCACGCTCGCTTGGCATCCCAATTCCAATCTGCCTTAGAGTCAGGGTCGCTGCCCCAGTTCCTAACGACAGGAATAACCCACCTTCTCCATAAATCGGGTAGTACTGCGGAACCCAAAAATTATAGACCGATCACGTGTTTACCGACGGTCTATAAGGTTCTTACATCCATACTGAGAGCCAAAATTAATAGTCATATTGAGACAAATTCCATCATGTCTGCCTCTCAGAATGGATGTAGGAACGGGTCCCGTGGTACTAAGGAGCTGCTCCTCATTGATGCTGCCATTAGCCAACAGGTTCGTCGTTCTCGAAGAGATCTGTCGGCATGTTGGATAGACTATAAGAAGGCCTATGACTCAGTGCCGCATACATGGCTCATGAGGGTGCTGGAGTTGTATAAAGTTGATGCAACTCTGCGCACCTTCCTGATGTCGTGTTTGGGGCAGTGGAGGACGGTCCTTCACTATCCAGGATGTCGACAAATCCGGGAGAACAGCGAACCGATAAGGATCGAGCGTGGCATATTCCAGGGCGACAGTCTGAGTCCACTATGGTTTTGCCTAGCTTTGAACCCTCTCAGCACACTGCTGGAGGGTTCTGGCTTGGGCTACCGGTTGAGAAGAGGTGGTCAGGTTGTATCTCACCTTCTTTACATGGATGATCTGAAACTTTTTGCTCCCAACAACTTGCTACTGATGGAGCTACTGAAGGTAACTGAAACCTTTAGTAGTGCCATCAGGATGGAATTTGGTTTGGACAAATGTGCAGTCATGCATGTAAAGCGAGGGGAGATTATGGAATCCGTGGGAACCCAACTCTCGGATTCCATACACCTTAGATCCCTCTGCTCAGCCGAAACTTATAAGTATTTGGGTATGTCGGAAGCGTTGGGCATCAATGCTGCTGACGTGAAACAATCGTTGAGGGAGCGCTTTTTTGGCCGCCTGAATAAAGTACTAAATAGTCTTTTATCAGGCGGGAACAAGGTGCGCGCCTTCAACGGTTGGGTCATGCCGGTTTTGATGTACTCTTTCGGCATACTCAAATGGACTCAGACGGAACTCGACGCCCTGGATAGGAGGGTCCGCACTCTGCTCACTGCAAATCGGATGCATCACCCACGATCATCGGTGATGAGGCTGTATATCCCGCGGAAGTGTGGGGGTCGTGGCTTCTTAAATGCCAAGACCCTGCACAACCGTGAGATATGCAGTCTCAGGGAATACTTCCTGGACACCGACGTGGGGATGCACCGAGATGTAGTGGCAGTGGATAAGGGCCTCACCCCGCTCCCCTTGGCCAACGAGAACTGGCGCAAACCAATGGTAATGGATACTAATGAACGCAAGAAAGTATGGCAGGGCAAGGAGCTTCACGGGCGCTTTTACCGGGCCTTACATGGGCCCGATGTAGATCTTTTAGCGTCCGTATCCTGGCTGCGCTTTGGTAATCTCTTTGGAGAAACCGAAGGTTTTATCTTTGCAATTATGGATGAAGTTATGATGACGAATAACTACCGGAAATATATTGTGAAGGACGGTACGGTTGACATCTGTCGGGCATGCCACCGGCCCGGAGAATCAATCCGACACATTATTTCTGGGTGTTCTCAGTTAGCTAACGGAGCCTATTTGCATAGACACAACCTTGTAGCCAGGATTATCCATCAGCAACTTGCTCTGAAGTACTCTCTTGTGGAATCAGAAGTACCGTACTATAGGTATGTGCCCGACCCAGTTCTCGAGAATGGCAGTGTCACATTGTATTGGGATCGATCTATCATCACTGACAGGACTATTGTTGCCAATAAGCCTGACACAGTGGTGATAGATCGACTAGAGCGTCGCACAATGATTGTTGATATAGCGGTCCCTCATGACGAGAACCTCGTGAAAGCTGAGAAGGAAAAACAAACTAAGTATCTTGACTTGGCTCGCGAGGTTGTCGACATGTGGGAAGTGGATAGAGCAATCATTGTGCCGATAGTCGTGACGGCCAATGGCTTAATAGCCAAGAGCCTCGACCAACATCTACGAAGGCTCTCGTTAGGCAGTTGGATCAAGGGCTTGATTCAGAAGGCAGTGCTTCTGGACACGGCGCGTATTGTCCGGAGATTCCTCTCTCAGGAGCCCTGACCACCGGTAGCTTGGACCCTGTTCCCGATGCCGGTGGGCTACTATTTTTTATATTTTTAAATGTTTTTTTTTTTAAGTTGTCTTTTTTAAAAAATATTTAAAAATGTGATAAATATGTATATAAAATGAATAAATGGAATAATAATAAATTATTTATTATCAGGCATCTAGGCCCATAGATATATACCTTACAGACTAACATATATATAGAGTAAACACATCTTGTCGTTAGTAAATAAGACTTAAATCTATGTCACCAAACACTTTTTGATCGTCATGAGTATGCGTTAAGTGGAAGCAACTGGGCACAAAAAATAAATACGTACGTATATATTTTTTGTAACGCAGTACGTACAGGAGTGGATGATTTCATACTGGTTCTTTAGAAATCAAATATTTATTGGTAGCTTGTTCTGACACAAGACACAAAAGTGTCCACGTTTGCGCACTGCCATATAATAAAGCAATTGAACTTTGAGTCGACGTTATTAAATTAAATCCAATTCTGCTCATTATCTGGATCACTGCTCATATCTAGCTACTGACCTAACAAACTGATTCCTAAGTTCCACAGTGGATTATACATATTCTATGAACTAAACTAATCCCCAGCAGAATCCTCGTTCCGATATCAAGTCAAACACTAGGAGCGGTTTAATAATGTGCAGTTTAAAGTTGAAGTTCGCGGTATTAGTGTTGCAGCCGACTAGCTTTGTCTGCCATCTAGTTAACAGCCTAGCTTTTTTACTAAACGGTACCATTCAACTAGCTGCCGAAATTATATTCAACCATTCAATTAAACAGAAGAATTGATTCCTTTTTACAAACTTTTATTTAGTTTCACCTGTTCCAGTATTTGCTTGTCGACACTAATATTATAATAAGGGAAGATTTGTATTTTTGTGTGTATGTTTTTAATGAATAAACTCAAAAACTACTGAACCGATTTCAAAAAATCTTTCACCATTGGAAAGCTACATTCACCCTGAGTAACATAGGCCATATTTATTGCCCGTGCGAAGCCGGTACGGGCCGCTAGACTTTAATAAAATCTTGCAAATTATATTTGATCCACTTCCTGGTTACCAATTGAACTGAAGTTTTTGCACACATGGTAAATTTACAATGCAAATTATTATGACAGAGCTGGATCTTGTAATGGAACCGGAATGTGGCCGTAGAAACTCAGATAACCCTATCGTGTTTGAGCTTGATGAGTAGGTATTGTTTATATAGATAAATACCGCGCTATAAAAGCTTGCTATGAAAAAATGATTTTCATTAAAAACATGAAAATTTAATTATGACTCCTTTTCTGTATTTACCATTTGGCATAACTGTTTTATTAATTGAATGTTCTATATGTGTATTTTTCTGAAATAAACTAATGTTATTCAATTCTATAACTTTTAATTGCTTGCCTATCTTAGACACTTACGAGAGATTGTGGCAACTCGTAAAATATTTTTGCGTCAGCTGGTAATGTACTGACGAGGTTGTCAGAGAGATAAACTTATTTACGACCTTCAGCCTCTATGATGGATGACGGGGGATTCGTTCACTCGCTAGTGGCTAGCCCCATCGTCTCCTTCGAACTTTAACCTGTCCTTATCATGGGGCCCTATGTTTGTGTTCGTCACATTATTAGGTATTGTAGGCGTGGCTGGCTAGTCAGCCGGTACATTAAATATCGTATTAGACGCATCAGTTATATATAATACAAATAATTAACTATAATAATTCCCTTAATAATTATTTTGTTTTTTTTATGCGATCTTTTTCTACTTATCATGTTTTTTTTTTTACTAATATTTAAGTTAGTTTATTTAATTTTTTTAATGGATTCGATGAATCTTTTTTATTTTAATTTAAATTTATATAAAATATGTGATTATGTAATTAACCACTGTGAATGTTGTGCATGCCTATAATAGATTTTTTTACACGGAACCATATTTTGAATACTCACTCTGAAATTTTTTTTGTGAACAAATTGTTGGTGTGCCTTACTAATAAAATAAAATGAAATAAAATCGGTTCAATATTTATTCAGGCCACTAGTTGAACGGCGCCGTTTAGTTATCCGACTGGGTCGTTTACTGAACGGCGAACTAAGCCAGCCTACTGCGATATTAATTCACGAATCTATTCAGCTCTAGTAACGTAGCCTTTCATTTTATTGAATAATTAAAGTGATAAGACATTAAATTCCTCATGGAATTTGATTCCGATGAACAGGGTGGAACCTGTGTTTGGTTGATGAGTTTTTGCACTTTCTTATGCTAATTTTGATAATTCTGTATAAGTAGATTAGACAAGAGAGGAAGGACCACAAAAGTATTTTTTTGTGAAGCAGGTTCAATTGTATTTATTATAATTTCCTTTGCTTAACTTTATTGGACACTAGCTTTCCGCCCGCGGCTTCGCCCGCGTGGACTACAGTTTATATCGCGCGGGCAGAGACCCGTGCTCAGCAGTGGAATTATAGGTAGCCTATGTGTTATTCCAGTGTCTCTTCTACCTACCAAATTTGATCTAAATCCGTTCAGTAGTTTTTGCGTGAAAGCGTAACAGACAGAGTTACTTTCGTATTTATAATATTAAGTATGGATTAAACTTTCTTTTTTTAGTCCTGTAGAAACAAGTGCCATGATTTTAACCCGCTTTTTTAAATTAAATTTCAATGAAATCGGAATGTCAATTAAGTGTTGTACTCAGCATTAACAGAAAAATATTAGTATCCATTTTTTATATCAATGATACATATGTAGGTAGCTATGTAGAACGATATGATATTGCGAAAGATGCTGTGGGAGAAAACAGAGAGAAAATTCTCATCATTCTGGGCGTGAATCAATATCAACTTGTATTGAACAAGTGATTGATGGATCGCAGTTGTAATTTATTGAGACAAGCTTGTAGTAAAGCCAGCTCGGGCGGTTACTTTACAAGATAAACCAACGATATTTATCCATTTATCCTTACTAATACGTATTATAACTGTTAAAGTAACTCTGTCTGTCTGTTACGCTTACACGGTTAAACTACTGAACTAATTTTGATTAAAGGCTCGGAGCAAGCTTAAAACCCAAGGAATGCTTATAAGCCACCTTTTATCTGACTTCGACTTCGTGTCTGCAATAACTGATATTCACACGGACCAAGTCGCTGGCAGAAGCTAGTGGTATATCTATATAAAAGGAGATGGATTGGCTGGTATATCAACGCACAACCGAAACTACTTCCCAGTAATACAGTGGAAGATATCAATGAATGATTTTGCCACCTCAAAAAATAAATAAAATGGTACAGTATTAGCAAGGAGGTAGCGGTTTGCAAAGTGTGCGAGAAGCGATGAAGTAGCTTTTCTTTGCCATAAAATAACCCGTATAATTATCTCGTTAAATTTTTTACCGGCGATGTAGATAGGCCTTAACTTATTTTAATATCCGTAGCTTAAGTCAGAATAATATTCTTTAAAATTTTTGCGTAATTTTCTAAGAAGCGAGTCTTGTTTTAGACTCCGATGAAAGATAAACTTGGTTATGATAAATGTCTACTGATATAGGTAATACAAAAAGCTATCTGCAAAGCAATTTCGTAGATCAGCCTTGAAATATGAAAGGCTATATATAGGCTTAACTAACGGAGCTTAACATATTTAAGATCAGTTTATCTTAGCCTAAAAGCGTTTCCATCTTAAAAGGAAAATAAGATGTTCAAAGTGCTTTATAAATAGATAAAACATTATGGCCATAGGTAAATACATTTTTTTGGGCGCTTGTCGCCGTGCAAGTAATCTGGAGATGATTAAAACTTAGCTACCTTCGTTGCGTTGGCCATGGCTTATAGACACTGCTTTATCCCCTGGTCACGTAATCTACTATAATACGTAAGTGTTATTAGCACAAGCACTGCAAGCCTACCACGTAAATATTTACCCTTTCAAAGAACGCAAATATGCTTTTGTCAAAAGTTACTTGACCACAATCCGGGGTCGGATGTTACACCACAAGTTTGCGCTGAGGTATTTTAGATTATATCGTGGGTTTTCCCGTTTTTTTAAGCACAGACCTTGTCATTATTCATTGTATTTAAAAATGCATAATGTATGCGCTTTATGCGCTTCCCCTCGTCAAATTATTATGTATTTATTTCGAATGGTTGGAGCCCTCGAATCCTTTGACTTTAGTAGTCAACCAAAATTAACAGCCATTTTAATGATAATTTGTAATGGCCAGTTTGTCTAAGTCATTAATTTGATTTGAGTCTATTAATTTACTTACTAAAATAGTTAGTTGTGAGATAGTGTTGATAAGGTACTCGTAGTTAGTCTTTATGTAAAGTAAAATTCGATAAACCACACAGCTCTTCATAAATAAAGTGTTTAGTATCCAGAACACGCCATTTTCTACTCGATGTTTTACTTCACTGTTTTTAAAGTAGAACCAAAAAATTTAAAGACCACCAATCCGCACTGGGCCCGTGTGGTGAATTCCCTCTCTTAGATAGGAGGCTTGAGCCTCAGCAGTGGGAACATTATGAGACTGATTATGCTATACAAGGTGTAAGGAACAGGTCTCCATAAACTTTAAGGACTTGCTCAGTAGACGAAACTACAACCTTCCACAAGATTTCTTTCCGTAAACGAAAAAAGAAATCAGCCTCTCCATACAAACTGTGCAATCAAGTTCGTGATTTTGTATGAAAAGGCTGTTTTTTTTTTCTTTTCTGGAAAAAATATCTGCAAGCCTTCAAAGTTTGCGGAGACTATTCCCTCACACCTTGTATTTAGTATCACCTTTGCATAGCACAGAAAGTTACTACAAAGTCACTAATGAATTTAAAACATTCCTAAGTCCACACTAAGCA
This sequence comes from Mythimna lalbum, assembly GCA_949319445.1. Classification (NCBI taxonomy): domain Eukaryota; kingdom Metazoa; phylum Arthropoda; class Insecta; order Lepidoptera; family Noctuidae; genus Mythimna; species Mythimna lalbum. The sequence continues at coordinate 17,180,247 of OX439356.1, read as the reverse complement.
GTCGAGTACAAAGCGCGTGTTACTGTTCTATACATTTACATGTGATCCGATCCCCCATACATTTGCATAAGCCGGGAGGGTCCCAAACAATATGAATAACTGGGCTCGAGTTATTTATGTGTTGCTGCCTATTCGAGCATTATTTCACGACTGCCCTGGATTTTGGAAGGAATGTTTACTGTGGACTTGTTATCTTGAGGGCAACGAATACGTAATCGCAAGGTTGGAATAGATGGAAGTTCTGTAGCGATTTAAAAATGCAATCTTTTGGTTAACAGAAAATTTACGGTTGGTTTTAGATTTCACCGGACGGTTCATTCACGGTATCTCGGAAACTACAGTGCGGGATGTCTTATTAATGTATACATAAAACACTAATTAGAAAAGTATGCACGAAAAGAAAAGTTCAAATGTACATCCGGTTTATTATTAAATATATATAATATCAGCTTTTGGCACCGGCTTCTAAAATAGAAAATGTAAGTTACTCAGTGATAAAATTTTCAGAATGTACATTCATAGCATATGTCAGTTAATATTTCGCAAAAAAAAAATGGTTTATAGGTCAGCGGGGTTCAAAGCGGTCGCAGGCAGCAGTACAAGTATGTGTGCATTTAACTCCGGCCAGATTATTATTATCTTTATTGTACACCACATAAACGCGATAAGGGACTATACGCCTTAAGAGGGTCCTTCTCTACTCGCTTATCGTAAACATCGAAAATGGATTAAAAGCTTGTTACTTCATTTAATGCAATCCAAAGCGATGTTTGACGAAAAGGCAACGCAAAAAAGAGAGATAACGCCTGGAAACTCTGTTAGTATTCGGTAATTCCGAGATTTACTCGAAAATTTCACAAAACTTTCTCTAGGAAATAGCTGTTTTTTTTAAACCCTTAAAAGTTTTTGGAAAAAGTTGTCATCATTTAGAATCTTAATAAAATTTGCAAGGTCTCTTCATAATTTTTAGGCAAATTATGAAGTGTCAAAGTTCATACAAAATAGGACATTTTCAGAGGTATTTACTGAATTAGTTTTACACAAATTTAGAAATCGGTTTCTTTAGAAACCTAGATAATATCCACAAGATACTGTGTTTCCAAAATATCTAATGAAAAGTGTGTTATAACGTCATAATCAGTTATGAGCGGTTGTATGAAAAACAGTGAAAATGTGAGTCGTGATGCACCACCTTAAGCGCCGTCGCCGAATTGTAACGCTAGTGATGTCAACGTAGCTCGCAGCTCGGGGTGCTACGAATTGTAACGCTAGTGATGTCAGCGTAGCTCGCAGCTCGGGGTGCTACGAATTGTAACGCTAGTGATGTCAGCGTAGCTCGCAGCTCGAGGTGCTACGAAATGTAACGCTAGTGATGTCAGCGTAGCTCGCAGCTCGGGGTGCTACGAATTAGTGGGATATCAGCTGAGTGCTACGATACGTGCTACGTAGCTACGAATTAGCGAGATAATATCAGCTTAGTTCTAGGCTGGGGGCATACGTAGTAGCTACGTGTGTGGGTTCAGGCCATGGTCCGGAGCGAGGAGGAGTGGCAGGCGGTCGCCTCCTTCTGCGAAGCAGTAATGCTAGCAAAGGAGGAGGCCGACCGCATCAGGCAACGGCGCCCTCACCGCCGCCGCCGCCGGGGTTACAGCCCCGATTTCCAGCCACCGTAGACGCGGGCTTGTGGACAGCGAGCTATGGGTAGCTCCCGCGCGCCACAAGTAGTTGTCAGCAACAGGAGGGGCCCATCTGGGTCGAAGCCTACCGGGGTCGGGGTTATCCGAAAGGAAACTAGAGCCCCGGTATGAAGGCTAGAAGGATCGGCGCGGGGTTTTTAGTCAGTAAGACTCTGACACTGTCTCCCGCTCCACCCAAGAGCGGGTTTCGTCAATGATGATTTTCCCCGTCGACAGAAAAAAAAAGAAAAATAAACGGTGCGATCTCTTGGCACAGTTAGTGAAAAGCCAGTACAGCAAGTAATAAGTTTTTCTCGAAAACTTGTTATCACTACGTTTACAATGAATGGATTTTTCACACTTAATTTAAAGTTAGTTCAAATCAAATTAGGCCAAATGTATAATCAGTTTGATCATAAGCAATATTGAACTTGTTCATGCATTGATGTTCCGTTGCTATGTGGACTATAAATAGGCTTATCAAGTATGGCGTGGCATCATATGATTACAGTGAAATTCGTTTAAATGAATGACATTTAAATATGCAGTTAACATTTCAAATTACGATTTGTTGAATTAATTGTAATTGTAAAAACAAGTTCTAAAAAAAATAATAAGATGAACATATTTCTTTTTGCCGCCTTAAAGTATAGAATTGGTAAACAATTTTAGAAAGCTAGCAATTTTCGGATTTTTTTAAGACTAGCTTTTGCCCGCGGCTTCGCTCGTGTTAAACTTCGCGTTACTTTTCCGGGATAAAAAGTACCCAGTGTGATGCCTAGGATATTAAAAAATAATTATACCAAGTTTCATTGTAATCGAACCAGTAGTTTTTGCGTGATGCCTGAACAAACAGACAGACAAAAAATTTTTTAATCACATTTTTGGATTCGGTGTCGGTCTAGTAACACTCCCTGCCATTTATTTTTTTGATATTGCAATGTACAGAATTTTCACTTCTACAGATTTATTATAAGTATAGATATAGATGGTAATCATTAAATGACTTCTCCCGCACGTGTCAGACTTTTATTGACTGCCTGACTGAAACCCACACCTAACGTAGGTGCTCTTTTTCCTTCCTTGCTCTTTTCGTTCATGATAGCCTTAAAGTTATATCAGCATAACTATACCTATCAGGTAGTCAAAAAATATAAAGTCAGTCAGCTATAGTAAAAGGTTTACAAATAGCCTTTATTGACCTAAAACATTAGTAAACTTTCGCCTATTTCTGTTCACAATTAACACAGTCTGTTATGAAACGAGCCTATATTTGCTCAGGAGTGTGAACATGATATATTATGTAACAAACTAAAAGCGAAAATGGGGCAAAAGAATTATTATCGTCGACATATCACGAATCTAACGTACAATTTTAATGTCTTATCGAAGTCAGGCTGCCAAGTAAAGATAAATAGACAAGTTTGAAGAATGACGTCATCACGGAAGTCAGTTTTATGATAATTGTTTTTCTTTTTCGATTACAATTCTTCTACCCCCTTATTGGGTTTTAACTTGGTTGGGGGGGTGGGGCAACCAAGTTACGACCGTTTCGTTTGGATTCTCTTGCGTCGACCACCTCGAGTTGGCCACGCCTCCGATTCCTTTGTTCTCAACACGTGACTGAGCGTTGAGATGACGCCAGACTCAGTTCTGATTAAACTTACGTGAACACACTGACATATTAAAGTCGTGTGTGTGTTCAAGTAACTTAAAAAGTATCTCATGTTAATAGTTTATGCTTTACATAGTTTTAAATAACCAAAAAATACAGCGTAAATTCATTCCATTTTAAATTCCTTTTAGCTTTGACACAAACCGAAAAAAGGTTAAAATTTATTGTGTTTCAGTTTGAAGTTTTGAAAGCTTTTCCACTAAAAATTTGACTTTTTGACGTGCATTTGACGTGGTTTGATGCATGCGACGGGCGTGGTGACGATTTGATCGTCGCTCACTCTGCTTTTTAACCAAATATATTTCTGTTAGGTATAATTTTTTTTTTCAAAAATAGCAGTGTGCTGCACTGGTAGGGTTGCCAGATTATAAAACCGAGTAGCCGGCCGGCCTGCCAATTAAGCCGGACATATATATAAAAAGGCCGGACAGTGGACACCCTTAATATTTTACTCTTAGTATAATATGACATACCTACACAAGTAAAACCCGCTTTTTTTATTAACTTCTAATAAAACTTCAATAAAATGAATATTTCAGTTGGAAGTTGGCCGTTGCCCGCTCGCATTTATAAATGACTAATGCTAAATTTGGCCATTTTCAATAAGCCGGAGCCGGACAAGCTTGACACTAATTTTAATTTGGTCGGACACGCAACCAAAAAGCCTAACGGTGTCCGGCTTTATCCGGACTCCGCCGGACTATGCACTGGTGTTTTAGCTTCATTCAGTTAAATTTGTAGCAATAAAACTCGGTACGGTGTAATTACGATACGAAATAGATACCTGTTCCATATTCTAGTTTAAATTTTCTGACTTTCGTTTTACTCCGATTCAGTATACGTTTCGCGTTTTGTTTTCATTATTAAATATTTAGCTTTTTGGTAAAGCTGCTAACACCGAAAAGTTCACTCAAGTACCTCGATGAAAATTCTTTTTCCGATTTTCTTTTTTTTTAAATATTATAAACTTATTTATAAACTTTACAAGTATTCCTTAACAGTTAGTGATTGGAGCCTCCTTTTAACTATATTAAAGCCCGAGTTTCAATAGATAGGTTTAGATTGAGGTATTTACTTGGTTTTGTTTTATCTATTGCATATTGTATCTGTAAAAGTTTTTAGTTGTGCACCAATTACGTAAAATGTACGAAATCGATGTAGTAGTATATGTATATGTAGTATCTTTTATACATTTTTTTTTACTTGATATATTACTTAGGCTTTGCTTCTTCGTAATCGGTTCATTATATTGCAATTCATTTACTGTTAGGCGGTACGAAGTTCGCCGGGTCAACACATTTTATATTAGAGTAAAAAAACTATATCAAAACGAGAAAAGATAAATTACTGAAATAAAATAAAACAAACTAGGGAGAAGGGGGGTTGTCTATACTTTAGTGAAAATTGGGAAAGGTACCTACGTGCATCTTGTCTCATTTTTTTTACAAAATTCAAACAATTCAATTTGTTTTCATAATCTGTCACACTTCTACACATCACATCAAACTTCTTATTTATTCTTTTTCTTATAAGTACTTCTTATTTATTAAACATGAATGTTATTGGAGTCAGATCCAATTAACCTTTTTTAGTTCACGTAATTCAGTCAGTAATCAAACTGTCTCCCAGATTGAAACCTTGACAGAAAGGAGACTGTTCCAGTGACTTTAATAAATAATGTATTGTGTTTTAAATTGATTGGGCTGGGTATTGAACAAATAGACGCCGCGACAGAATGAAGATGGCAGGACCATTTCCAGTCCTATAGGCAGGACTGGATGCACGTAATAAAAAAAAATGGATAAAAGTGTTTTCAAGATGTATAATTGTATATTTATACAATTATGATAGTGTATCTTTACATTGTATGTTATATTATTTAACAGATAACTGTTTTCTGTGTATCTACTTATTTTTCTATTACTCTTACACACGATGTCAACATCTCCCTTTTTTTTCAACTCTTCTTTCGCAGGTGAGCTGGAAGAGATTTCTGTAGAAATAAGCACCACCTTTGTACCTACTTTTTTAATTCCTTCTTCTTGTCTTTTTATTTACATTAATCGTTAAATAAATAAATAAAATACAAGCATAGAGTAAAAGATTAAGAGAAGCCAGTCACTCATCGTCAATGCTTCATAATTTCCAAAAGATACATAATGGACATACCACCCATACCTACAAAAAGTTTTGGGAAGACCTTTATTGTATGTATAGCTAAGATGTGGAATTCCCTACCGATGTCTATGTTTTCTGATAGCTATAACCTAGGGGTCTTTAAGTCAAAAGTGAAAAGGTTACTTCTAGGCAAGCGTGCTCCATCGTCGACCACATAATCGCTTACCCTTAGGTGAGATAGTGGTCAAACGCGAGTCTATCAAAATAAAAAAATAATTACACGCTATTTCATGTCTCCAAAAATAACCTGATAATCTATTCATAACTCACAGTCAAGTACGGCGCTTTTCATTGCTAATACTCATTAAAAGTCGGCTCTGTACAGAATGTTCGCGTGGTTGAGCCGAAATTAAACCTAATTACTTGTTTTAAGTTGGAGATTTATTCGTAGAGAGCACAGATAGAGAGCTTTTCGCCGCTCGACGGTCGCGAGTCGTTTTTTATTCACATGTCATGTTGGCTCAGGAATTAAGGCTGTGAAATTATTTAGCGGCCAAGCCGCCATGTTCAGCTTTAAATCAACGTTAGTTGGCCGAACAGGTTGGTTGTTTGTGTTGAGGTACACTGGAATTAGGCAGGTAATTCTTTTTACTTGTTTTTAATTCTGTTGTGAGTTGTGAGGTTGTGTACCTAGATATCCTCAACTGATAACTACATATTGGGATAATTAATAGGTTTATAATTAAAAGATAAGATTTCCAACAATAGTTTGTTATATATTGCGTCTCTAAAAACATTGCATCTACCCGTATGCCAAGTTTTATCCAAATCTGCAAATGCATGAAAATGTAAATAAAATCCCTTGCAATCGCTCTCGCATTGTCTTCCTATTGTGTCTCTAATTACGGTATTCGAAAGGTTAATAAACATTTAGTCTTTCACATTTATAATACTTTAGTTAGAGATATTAACTTGTGTGTTATTATCAAAATAAATAGGTATGCGATAAATCTGGGTAGTTCCGTCCCTCCGTGGCGCAGCGACAGCTGACCTTTGTCGTGCTGGGCAGGTACCGCGCCCAGGCTAATGTCATGCCAGACTAGACCTATATTGATCACGGAATCACAAAATATACCAACAATAGAATGAGAATAAAAAAAAATGCTGTGTTTTTATTTATACACGTAAAGCGCGGGACCCTAATTCTTTTTCTAAAATAAAAGTAGTCTAAGTAACTTGTAACATCGGATATCCACTGACAGTTCCGTCAAAATCGGTTTTGCCGTTTCGGAGATGAGCCTGCACCAACCGTACCATCAGCGATGGTTATAAGTTTTTTTAGAAGGAACCAATTGCACTCATACAATCCAACTTTTATTACATTACTTATGATTTAAAATTTGACCCATATTGATCAGGTAATCGAAAAATACAAAAAATAGAATACTTAAAATCATTGTTCTTTTATGTTTTGAAATAGGAAAAACCAATAGAGTCACGTTGTTCAGCGTTTTTTCGATGAATTCAGATCCACGGGCGCCACGAGTTATAGAGTGGTTTCGGATGATTGTGAGCAAAGCCGTGGAGAGTCAACACGTGTAGATAACTAGTCGCTATTTTTAAGCAACAAAAAAATAAAATAAAAAAGATTTTTTATTTTTATTTAACAAAAATGACTCACATTTTTTTTAAGTGGAAAATCTTTTAATATCTTCTCTCGCTCTTTGGTGGAGCGAGAGGGCGTGTCAGACTTTTACTGGCTAAAACCCACTCCTGTTCCTCCTTTACCTTTGTTCCAGAGCCCCGGGGTACACTTTCACACAATCTATTAACATTGTTCCACACTAGAAATTACCCTGTATCGTGGGAGCTTATTTACACAACGACCCCCACCTGCTTCGCATGGTTTTACGACTTGATAAAACGCCGAGATTTTTTTACTTTACGTAAGTTTACAAAATAAATCTTCCGGAATAAACCCGTTGATAGTGAACACCGCACCAAATTCTGTTAAATTTTAAAAGAAGGCGGAGAAAAAGTCACTAGAAAAGCCATTTTATAATACGTGTAGAAATGGATAAACGCTAAGGAAATGCTAAAGCATCGACACCGAGTTGCTGGCCTGTCGGTTTTCTATAGTTCACATTCCATTTAATATCCTAAAACGGTTTGTACGAATGGGTCGTACAAAGCGTTTTAGGAAATCCCTGCCGGAGTCTGTATTTCCTGATAGCTGGGTCTTTAAATCAAGAGTGAATAAGTTACTTCTAGGCAAGCCTGCTCCATCGTCGGCTACATCATCACTTACCATCAGGTGAGACAGTAGTTAAACACGAGACAATTAATTTAAAAACAAGCAAAAACACTTGTTTTTAAACACAAAAACTTTTCCTCAATCAATCAGTCGACTCATTACTTCACAACCACTCCGAGTGGCGCCACGTTGCCTCAACATTACAAAGTTGAACATTTTAGGCGCTGCTGTTAAAACTTCCGATGGAAAATTCACGTCGTATCACAGAGAAACATGGTTTAATAAATTCAGCCTTCTTGATAAAAGTAAATAGAGGAGCCGCCGTTAAAAGTTTAATCTAGTCTCTTGTTTCAATGGTTCATATTTTAAGCTGCCTCTGTTACTCGTTGAATGGTGCCTACTTCTTTGGAGGACAAAGGAGGTTTAATGGGAGGTTTTTTGGTAATTAATGATACCCTACAAAAGAGATTCTTACGCTTTAAAAAAAATATTATACGTTCGCAATTTTGGCTCCTTTAAGAATCCATTTTGCTTGTGAGCAGACGTCTTCTGGAAAAACAGGATTCAAAATAAACTTTTGAAAATAGCAATCGTGAAATAGCTTCTACTCACTAGCTCTATGATGGGGAGAGAGTGCTCTATGGTGCTGGGTGGGGTATGGAGATGTTGTTGGACCACCCTGCAGTGATCACCATCATCATTACTGTACTGATATTTTCAGTTTTATGATTTTAGTGTAATAGAAATATCACGATTTACACGAGAAAGCAATTTTCTTTGATTCCAATTGAGAAACATGTTAATTAATTAAACCCCAAACGAACGCCGGCGGTCGCGCACCCATTGTCTTTCTATTGGGTCTCTAATTATCACGATTGAACAGTTAATACTTAATGATAAGAAAATGTACGTAAAGTGTCTTAAAGTTTTTACTAAAGGTATTTTTTTGTTGTCCAGCTAATGTCTTACAGCTATTGTGTCAGTACATCTTATCTATTGTTACATCTTCACAAAAGCAATCAAAACACAAATATCAAGTAATTATAGCTAATTATTACTTTCATTGAACACAAACTCCTAACCTAATGTCTCGCCTGCCATTATAGTTTAGTTTGACCTTTACGTAGGACTTACAGAATAATGTAACTACTTCTTGTAATGTCTTAAATGAGCTGAAAACTTTGGCAGAGGGCGAGAACGATGATTATAAGTTTCACGCAACGCTGAAGTGTTTAATGTTCCGTGGGATTTCGATCTATAAATTTAGAAAGGGATAGCAAAGTTCCAGATTTATACAATTCCTTATTTAGTGGCTGCAGTGGGTTCCTGCAGAGGGAAAGCGCTGTCGAGGCCAGCCTAGAGTGAGGTGGTGGGATAACCGAGACATATAACCACGAGGATTGGTCCGAGATGGCGCGGGAGAACGATGTCTGGAAGGACCTAGGGAAAAAAGTCTTTTTTTTTTATCTGATATAAACTAGTGCTTGACTGCGATTCCACCTGATGGTAAGCAGTGATGCAATCGTTGATGGTGAAGCGCACTAGTTTATTAATTCATGAATCCCCAAGCGACCACCGGTGGCCGCGCATCTATTGTCTTACTATTGTGTCTCTAATTGACGGTATCTGAAGGGAGCTTAATCTCTCAAACCTTGAAGACAAGACAAGACATTTTAGTGAATACATGAATATTTCAATAAATTAATACAGATACAAGAGTCAGAGAGAAATACAGATAAACATAAAAATACTTTTGACTCTTTATGGTTTTTACCAAACAGATGATAGATATATAAAAGCACTTGTGTCATTATGTATGACGTAGTTAAATCATGTATTTAATATTGTTTTTTTTGTATTTCATACACTGGTAACATTTATGAAGTTCAAATCAAATACGACTGAAGGACTCTGTATCCATGGTCAAGAAAAAAAAAAACAAATCAAATGTAGAAGTACCTACTAGAGTAAATATTACTGTGTGTACAAATGCAAAACGCTAAACTTATATTATACGTAATGGTGATAATCCTGTTAATTTAAGATGCGTCTTGTATTTTGTATTACTACCTTAATTTAGTAAGTTGTTTAAGTCGATTAGAACAGTACTGTCAGTCAATGTTTATGTTGTGAAATAAGACCCAAGAAATACAAATCAAGTGTTGGTAAATTGTTTAAATAATGTAATTCAGTTTTAAAGTTGTTTGACTATATAACAATTGTTACTAAAGGCCATAAATTAAGTTGAAATTATGTTTTGTGATTTGTGGAAAATGACGGTATTTGACGTTTAAGTAAAGTGTCAAACCCCCACCGATGTATTCCTAGTGGAACGGACCACTTGTGATCCAGCTATAGACCTTTACTGACCACCAAAGTTCATGTAAGTTATTTAAAATGATATTTTTAATACTTTTTTCAATACACTTGCTCATAAAGTGACTCTTATTGCACTGCACTTAGGTATATAATGGCCATCGGAAAAAAAAAGGTATATAATGGCACTTGTTACCAAACTGTGACATTTTGATTACCATTACGCACTAGTGCTATGCAGTGGTTAAAACCTTATTGTTTAACCTCTCCCCCGCCATAATTTTATAACATTATCGTATTGGGAGGGCGCAGGTCGTCCCTCACGAGGAAAAAAAAATGGGCGCGCATATGAAAACAGATTTTTACCGCCACCAAAGTTTGATAGTTTTACAGCTATTTTATTCACAAGTGTATTGAAAAACGTCGTATGATACACGTGAGAAAATCGCCATCTAAATACCGCCTCGACTGTAATCATTAACATTAAGAAAAGGAATACTGTAGACTGAGAAATCACGCATTAAAGCCAATCCTACTCACGTCGACTCCTGCGTCTACTAACGTTTACGCGCTTTTTTTACGCAGACTCCGCGTGTGGTCCAGACATATACCTAACATAGAATTACTTGTAGATGTTATTGTGATAAACCATATTTAATGATGTTGTAAGATGTGTCTATAAAATACTATATCTGAGCTTCCGAGGTGTTTCTTGGCCGTTCGGCACCTCGAAGACCTAGTTTCCGAACGAGCCAGTAGTTTATTTGATTAACTGACAATCCTATTTAAAATAAATACTTGGTCTTGTCTTTCTGTGCTTTTCTTCATAAAACCTCTTCCCTACACACTTGTCAAAGGAACTTTGATACACAGTCATTAAGGTGGTGCATCATGACTCACATTTTCACTGTTTTTCATACAACCGCTCATAACTGATTATGACACACTTTTCATTAGATATTTTGGAAACACAGTATCTTGTGGATATTATCTAGGTTTCTAAAGAAACCAATTTCTAAATTTGTGTACAACGAATCCAATAAAAACCTCTGAAAATCTCCTATTTTGTATGAACTTTGACACTTCATAATTTACCTAAAAATTAAAAAAGTCAAAAAAGTAAATCTCTAGAGACGATGCAAATTTTATTAAGATTTTAAATGATGACAATTTATTCCAAAAACTTTTAAGAGTTTAAAAAAAACAGCTATTTCCTGGAGCAAGTTTTGTGAAATTTTCGAGTAAATCTCGGAATTGCCGAATACTAATAGAGTTTACAGGCGTTATCTCTCTTTTTTTGCGTTGCCTTTTCGTCAAACATCGCGTTGGATTGCATTAAATGAAGTAACAAGCTTTTAAACCATTTTCGATGTTTACGAAAGGCAAGTGGAAAAGGACCCTCTTAACCACTATCCATCTTGATATTCTAGAATGATTTATAGGTATATAAATATATAAATCAATATAGTTTCCTTTTTTAAATTCTAACACACTCGTAACGATGAGACTCATCTATCTTGGATTTCAAAACACATCTGTTGGATGGAATACGTTCATAACGTTTAATTTTAAATGCCTTGCCACAGGAATATATTTCACAACACACCTAGGTATTTGATATAACAGTATATATTCGTTTGTATACTAAGGTGAGGTATGAGTTGAGTGCGTCTAGGGGATTAGATGAAACTGTTCACCTGCACTCCTCAAAGACAACTTGATCCCGAGTCTTACATAAAGCTGTCAGTTCTTAAAGGCTTTCACTGAAGATTCGTCTGTGGTTTCAGTAAGTACTTTATAATATTGGCGAAGTAGTTATCTACTACTTAAGTGGATATAATAATAAATCACTTATTATCAGGCATCTTGGCAAATAGATTATACCTTACATAATATATACATAAAGTAAATACTTATTGCTAGTAATTACGACTTAGGGCTATGTTAGTACCTTGGGGATTTTCTGACATAGTTGTGGTTTTAGTCAGTAAAAGTCTGACACGCCCTCGCGCTCCGCCCTAAGCGGGAAGGCATTGGAAATCATCCAATGTCTTCCCGCTTCCCACCTTAAAAATATGAGTATGTTAGTAACATTTCACATTGCCCTATATGTACCATCAAAGACACTTCCGCCTGACCACTACTAAGTTCATTTTTGCTTGCGCTTAAAACGAAAAATTTCAAAGTTTTGGTTTGGCGCCGCACCGCTGGATTCAAGCGTTTTTTTTTTAAGTGATAGGCAGAAATTGCCGCGATAATACATTTTATCCATCTAACAAATGAGAAACGACGAAGACGTCCTAAATATTAATCTGAATATAAAATAATAGTAACGAATACTAATATGAGTATTACGGCCTGTTTTTGATTTTGCACTTGAATATATACGATGCTTATTTCTATAGTAGAATACGACTCTTATATGTAACCACAGCACTGTGAACATGTACTTCAGCATCCGTGTGGTGGGATAGGAACCAGTGGAAACAGCTCCGGCTTACGAGTTGTAGGTCGCGAGTTTAAACCCAGCTAAGCGCATTACCTTGTGTAATTTATTTCATCACCAATGCTTTTAAAACAGTGAAGGAAAACATCGTGAGGAAACCGACATGTCGGTTTCCTAGAACTAAAAATTTCAAGACTTGTGATATCCACCAACCCGCACCGGGCCTGGGTAAGGGGTTATTTTCCCCATTCCGTCTCCTAGAAAAGAGGCCCGAGTCCTAGCAGTGGGCTGATGCTTGTGGTTGGATAGACGAGACGTGAACAAACACACATTTCCGCATAGCTACATTCTCTCAAAGAAACATCTTAAACGTCTGTCAAACCTGAGCATCGAGCACTGATCCTCAAAGTTCGTTTACAATCACAGCGAGGGTGCTCTCGTCAAGTGGTGGGGGAGAGGAAATCACGTCGAGAGTCTCGATGGGCCCCGACGAGGGCCCCGTCTCTCTGCGGACGCTTGCTCAGTCAGCGAGAGCTAATACCCAATATTGAACTAATTAGGCAGTCTTAAAGGAATACTGGGTAAGTTATTCTAGGTTTTCCGCGAATGTTTGTACTTTGTGATGGCTTGGCGGTTAGTAAGTGGTGATTATGTTGAGATCTTTTCAGTGGTTGCATTTCAAATATTTTTAAAAGCAGTGGTCGCGGGGTTAAACCCAGCCAGGTGCATTACTTTGTGTAATTTATTTCACTGCTTTCAAAAACGGTAAAGGAAAATATAGTGAGGAAACCGACATTTCCTAGAACCTAAAATACGAAAACCAACAAGCACTGGGCTTGCAAGGCGAATTACGGCCCATTCCCTCTCTTAGAGACGAGGCCTGAGTTCCAGCAAAAACATAACAAGGCAAGTCTTTTTATACTAAATAAAAAAAAAAAATGTTTAACCAATTCAATTTTTCCCTGACGCGAAAATCGCAACAGATGATTGGGGTTTGTAATGATGCCCGGTAAGTAGCCATAGCTATATCCCCTTTGTTACAAAGGGGGTCAGATAAAATAAACCGTAGTCTTCAATAATGGAAGCGCTTCAATTCACAACATACCCAACAGGTATAAAAGGTACAGGTGATGGTTTATTATGGAAAGTGGGTCAACTCCTAAAATAAACTACAGTCTAGACTGCCACTCTCTTTCTACGGAGTTTAGGCACAAAAGCAGTGGCGTAGCTACCGCTGTATCAGCAGTATGAATGATACGGTGCCCCTGAGCTGCAGGGGACCCACAGGGGCGCAGCCACCCTGTATCAGCCGTATCAATGATACGGGGACCTAAACTACTGGGAACCCGATATATCGGTATTCGTAACATGTTATCCACACAATCTTAAATTCTCATATTGATAAAAGGCCAGGAGTGAATGAATAATGACTAAGATACTCTGTGAATAGTTTTTAGCACGTTCCTCTCACTTTAGCATTTTTTAGCATCTGAATGCTTTATTTTAAATGAGCTCCCTCTCAAGGCACTGGCAAATAAATAAATTTTATTTCATTTCACTATTTCTATGTTTGTTCTACAAACATAGAAATTCGTATAGAAAAAAAAGCAAACTTTCAAAAATATTTGATAAGGGGCCCTATTAGTACTAGCTACGTCACTGCACAAAAGTTGAACAACGTGACGCTACACAAAGAGATAGGGTTGAATACAAAAAGCTAGATTTACGTAGCTTTTTGTGTTCAAACCTTAATAAAACCTAGCTTTTTGTATTCATTAAAAATACAAGTTTTCTGTTGTTATCTGACACTGTAGGTCATCCGTTTTGTTCCTAGTTTTTTTGTGTTATTTCGCAGTTTATTATTATTTGACACGAGTCACGGTGCGTGCCAAACGTGACAGCGACGAATTAGAATAACGTGAATATATACCTATAAATGAGAATAATTATGACATATTAATTAAAAGTGATATTGATATCTCTATACGATGTGATCGTTTTATAGAATTCTGTGTTGATGCGTGTATGGTGATGCAGTGTTCGTTTAAAATAAATGAAAATTATCCGTCCTATTTCACTTGGTTAAAAACCACATGGCTTTTACCATGATTAAATCATGATTTTAAGTATAAATGACATTGGTCCATTCGTTTTTGAATTACCATATGATAATACGACATTATATTCAGACGATTTTTTTTAAAGTAGGAACTCTTCCATTGACATTTTCCTCTTTAGAGCGGTGCAGGAGGGCGTGTCAGACTTTTAATAACTAAAATACTCTCCTATATATTCAGCCGATGGATTCGAGACGCACAGGTCCGTTCATTGTGGCGACATTTGGGGGAGGCATGTGTTCAACAGTATCTTTCGGCTGAAATGATGGTGATGATATTCAGCCGTGGGTTGCTGTAGTAGAGGATGACGATCAAGCCTTCAAATATAGGTATTCATTGTACACCCGTCCGTCAGTAAAAGGCACAACTAATAGGGAGCATATTAAAAATAAACTTTTAATAAAGCGATACGTTCATAGAACTACAATGACGCACTTGGAAACTTAATGCATGGAGCAATTAAAACTTGTTGGTCTATTAAATGCAATTAGAAACAAATATGTTCTATATAAAAGCTTCTGGGAATTGTAGTGCAGTTATAACTGTGATTTAAACTAGTTACGATAAGATAGAAAATCCGTTTTTAGTATGATTTTAATTTTCATAAAATTTTTGCCGAACAGATACGAAATTATGCGTTATTTTTCACTTTTCAAAAATTATTTTCTTTTAATCTAAAATATTAATGGAGGCTTAATTTGGAAGTAAATGAGTTTATTTAAAAAAAGATCCTTAATTGAATCACATACATATTCTGATATTCTTTATTTACATGATACCTACAAAATAAATACCTAATTAACCAACCCGCCGCTTAGAGAGGAGGCCTGAGTCCCAACAGTGGGAACATTATAAGGCTGACTATGCTATGCTAACAAAATAATTAATCGATGCACGGCTTATCTTATCGGTGCAACTCTCGAACGGATAGTTGTTACAGCAACTGTTATTGCAACCACTTATCGATACGGCTTAGCGCTACAGTAGCAATGGCGATAAAGCGCATACGTGTCTACGGAATCGAGGCTATGGAGGTATGAAAGAGAAGGGAATTGAATTGTTCACTAACTATAGAATATCAAATATATGCAGCATGAAAGGGTTTCGATTTAAACCCGCTTTTCATACATGAAACTAGACAAACTGATCATTAAGCGGGCTCCTATTGAATTCATGAACAGAATATAAATTAAAACGGAATTCATGCAGCATTTTCATAGGGAAATGTTTCAGTGGAGTTTTACCACCGTTAGGCAGGTGTAATTAAACTTATAAATATGTTTTTTTTTATCAGTCGTCTATGAATGTAAAGATATTAAATGGAAAGGACTTTACCGTGAGGTCTAAATTATCACTTCTTCTATAAAAAAAACGGACTCGGAAATGAAGGGTTCTGTACCAATATTAATATCGAGAAAAAAAAAACGGCAAAATAGTCATAGTTGTTGAAAGGGCCCCACTTAAATTTCTATTAATTTTATTCTGTTTTTAGTATTTGTTGTTATACCAGCAACAGAAATACATCATCTGTGAAAGTTTCAACTGTCTAGGTATACAGCTCATGAGATACAGCTTGGTGACAGACAGACGGACAGTGCAGTATTAGCAACAGGGACCTGTTTTTACCCTTGGGGTACGGAACCCTAAAAATAAGACTTCCTTCCGGTGTCCAATTAAAACGAGACCCTCGGTGGCAGATTTATTCACTGCCCGTAAATATCAGGCAGCGTACAGAGTAAGCGAGCTATCTTCCTGTTGTGTGAACACTGTTTATCGACGTGGAAACTTCGCCAACTAGGCCAGCATGCCACTGCTGCCGCCTAATGGCCACGTTTGCACATAGTTCGCGAAGCCTCGCCCTCATAATGTATTGTGAACCACTATTGAAGGAGGAAGCGTCGATATAAATGTTATGATAAACATTTGAACAAATATTCGCCAGTGAATGAAGGAACTAGCTTCTGGCAGTGGCCTTACCCGCGTGATAGTAGGTTTCTCTACACAAACTTTGGAATCCCGTTTCCCTACGTCCTAAAAGGAAACATTGTGCCAAATTTCACGCTCCTAGTTCCAGTAGTTTTGGCTGGGATATAAAATGTTAGTCAGTCAGTTTCTCCTTTTGTATATATATACGCCTTTGAAGTACGATTTATGTATGTGATCACGTAAAATATCGTCTTTTCTCAGCGGCAATCGAAGATCAAAGCTACGAGTAGATGCATCAATTCCCTTAAACTGTCGGGAGGTGCGGGAATTGATTTTTTCGCGATGTCGCATCACGGTAGCGCGATACGAATCTACGTGTTCAACGAGCTTGATTAAAAAGTTGTTCAACCTCCGGCACCCCACGCATAAATTATTACGGCCTCCTAATTTGTCAGAAACAAACAATTCGAAACCGTTCATTTGTCAGAAAAGTGATAAGAGCAGGCACGCCGAAAGTAGTCAGATAATCCTATTGAGTTAACCATGTGATCCTGGCTTACGTCCTAATCCTGCCGCAGTGGGGGCAGCGGCCCGTGAGCATGTACTACATTATTAACTATATTTTGTTTACATTGTGTATTATGTTGCCCTTCAGCAACGTAATTACGAAAACTCGGGAATTAACGTTACATAATTTATCAGGCGCTGAATCTCGCGCAGTTTGGTAACATTGAAAAGTTGTTTCGAGTAAAGTTCGCGGACGGGCTGTTTCGTCCATTAAATGTAAAGGCTTCTAATTACTTTATTACATTGGATTACGAAAAACCATTTTTAGATAAGTGTACGATTTATAATTTAAGTTTCTATTTAAATATTTTTAAAACTGGAAGACACAGCGTTGAAAGGTCTTCCACAAGGTGGGCAGAAAACCTGGTTAGAGTCTTGGGTCTCCGATGGATGCGAGACGCGCAGGATCGGTCGCCTGTCGAGGCCTATGTCCAACAGTGGACGTCTTTCGGCTGAAATGATGATGATGATGATGAAATTTCCACTTTGTTTCTCATGTATCTCAAAAACTAATAAATGCTTTTTAAGAACTGTGTTTTCTTAGTTACTATTATCGTCGCGATCTTCACGTACTGACATTTTGCTTTTTGAATTTCAAATGTAAGGTGCAGACAAGTTTGTGAAAGTTTGGTGATAAACTTAATGCAATGGACAAAGTTTTGATCACTCATAGAGGGAATGATACCGTTTTATATCTATGGTCGTAAAACCCGGCTTGTACATAAGTACGTATCATATGTGACTTTACCATTTTTATTAAAGAGTTGATTTAGGTACCTACATATATAAAAAATACACATAGTTTTAGTTTTCACTTAGATGTATTTTAGTTACAAAAAAAACGAATGGTTGTTTTATAAACCATTATCATTTTTTTTTTGAATTCTTTGATTGTTAAAATAAAAAGCTAGCATTTAACTTTACATAATGTAATCTTAAAAAATATATATTCTGATTGCTCGTAGTGGTAACAAACAGAATAGAATATATGTTCCATTTCCGGTAGTTAAGCCTACTAAAGGAGTCAAAACATTTTTAAACTTAGACATTCATTCAGTCACCCAGTTGTCGCCGACTCAGGTGTCTCAGCATAATGCTATGCAAATTAGCGACACTCATTAATACGAGCAAATAGTTTAATTAACTTGCGGTAGAAGGCAAACTAGGTAAGACCGAAGTAAAGAGGCTGCAGCCATGGAGTAGACAGGAACGGAAGACCTGGTTTTGTTAAGGGGTTAACACATGGCTACTGGCAATCAGTTTTGGGATTACAGGACTTCTATGAACCTAAGGCCTATTGGGGCTGTAAATTAAGTGCAGCCAACTCGAGGTACATTTTCATAAAACCGCTTACATTATTCATATAATAAAGATAAAGTGTTTTTTTTTTGTTTGTAGAAGGAAATCTCTGAAAGTCCTGGTCCGATTAATAATTTTTCACCGATAGAAAGCTTTTTTTTTCGTCGACGGGGAAAATCATCTTATGACAAAACCCGCTCTTGGGTGGAGCGGGAGATAGTGTCAGACTCTTACTGACTAAAAATCCCGCGCCGTTCCTTCTAGCCTTCATACCGGGGCACGAGCTCCCTTTCGGACAACCCTGTCCCCAGTAGGCTTCGACCCAGCTGGGCCCCTCCTGCTGCTGACAACTCCTTGAGGCGCGCGGGAACAGTGCGCGTCGTCGACGTCTTGGACTCGGTCTTTTACCGGACGATCGGACAGCGAGCTACCCATGGCTCGCCGTCCGCGAGCCCGCGTATACGGTGGCCGGAAATCGGGATCGGAATCCCGGCGACGGCGGCGAGGGCGCCGTAGCCTGATGCGGTCAGCCTCCTCTTTTGTAAGCATTACTGCTTTGCAGAAGGAGGCGACACCGATAGAAAGCTGATTTATTTCTGAGTGACATCGGACTCACTTTATTTTTTTTATATGAAAACTGTATTTTTTTGGAATACGTATTACGGACCTATTACAATTTACTTACGTATAGTAATGGAACTAATCATAATATTAATACACGCTAATCGTCATCGTCTTCGTGCCCTTGTCCCGTATTATTTGGGGTCGGCACAACACGTTTTTTTCTTTCATTCTGTCCTGCCACCCGTCACGCAATCACGAACTGCCTTTTCTTTCATATCACTTCTCACGCAATCTATCCATCTTTTTTTTGGCCTCCCTCTCCCTCTCCACCCATCCACATGCATACTCATTACTATTCTAGTAACATGCGTTTCATCCCTCCTGTTTCAATGACCATACCAAGGCAAATGAATCCCCCTTCAACTTTGCAGTCACTGGCGCCTCTTTCAAACTCCCTCTAATATATTAATTTCTTTCACACTTTACCAATTTTCGTCACACCACATATCTATCTCAACATTCTCATCTCTTACATACAATGTTTATTCATCCCTCTTTTCGCAGTCCAACATTCTGATCCATACAGTATGACAGGTCTTATCAGGGACTCAAAAGCTGCTATACATTAAAAAATCGTGTCCAAACAACAACATTTGCTTTACGGTTCTATTAATAACTTATCCAATTTCCCTAACAGTCGTGGAGTCTCGAGGCCCTCGCGTCAGGCCTTCTGTACCTTTGTATTTGATGTTGCATTCCCTTAATAAGGTGACCCAGTTAGTGCGGAGCCGGCCTACTGACATTTCGACTGTGACTGATGTGACCAGCTTTTTTATAGAACCGGCTTGGCAGATTTTAATCTTCGGTTTGATATGATTACGTTTTTATGTTTGTTTCCTCAGAACTCTGTCATTTATAATCCGATTTTGAATGTTATTTTTTTAATTTGTATTTGAAATACTTCCATTGAAACCGAGAGAGAACCAAAATGGGAATTAATGTTCTAGAAATCTAGAACCAAAAATTAGAAGACATTATGTGAAATCTACCAATCTGCACTGCCAATTCCTTCTCCTAGAGAGGTGGCCCAATTCCCAGCAGTTCGTAGGGGCCCAGCAGGGTCAAAACCTACTGGGGCCATGGGTTAAGTGACAATGCATCCCGGGGCCCTGGAACGCGAGCCAAAGAATGAACAAATGTGTGGGTTTTAGTCAGTAAAAGTCTGACACGCCCTCCCGGTCCGCGCAAGGGAGATTAAGTCTTTAGATGATTTCCCACCTAAAAAAAAGTGTCAGCAGTGGGAACATTTATAAGGCTGAATTTACTTTTATTATTACACTATTTTAGGGCAAACATTTATTATTTATTTATTCTATTTTAAATACAGGAATTGATTTATTTATTGTGACTATAATTTAGTATTCGTTTTATTTATTTTGATTTTAATTTATGGTTTGAATTGATTTATTTGAATTGATATTTTTATAATGAGGCTTTATGTTCTTACTGACTATGGACCTGTGTGATAATACTTTTTTTTTATTACTTAGCCTTTGCAGTCCCACTCCTTTGCATAACATCACCTTACACTACTTCCATCAGCACTATTCTTCTGGAATACCCAACTAGTTGCCAGTAGCTGAAATACTCCCAGACTCCATCGCCTGGCTACCGCAATCCGCGGGGCCCGCTCGTCTTTTGTTTACCGTACCAGCTCACCTACTGTGCCGCGCGGCTTCCCCCTTCAATTACCCCTACGTTGATCTAGTCGGCGTGTTGGTCAACATTGTGACGTATTGAATCGCCTGCCAACAGGCAGCGGCGCCGGTACATAATGTACAATAATGTAGCATATTTGTGAATAGCTTTATAATGCGGTAATTACATAAGCCGTACGTTTTCTCGCAATAAAACGTAGCGTACTTTTTGTAATTTGGTTAGTAGCTATTTCCTGAGATATATAATCGAGGTAATTTCCCCGATTGTACTTATTTTGTAGCAACATAAGTAAGTTATAAGCCGACCCCAAATAAAACGGGATAAGGGCAGGAAGATGATGATGATGATAATGAAGGAAGTTACAAGTTCCTTAAATATCAGGAGTTTTCTACCAGGAAACAATTTGCTAGAATAATCGAATATCCTTCATATAACAAATTCACTGCCAATGCCGTACGCGCCCACGTGAGATGGCTTGAAGTGGTTTATTGTTGAATGGAAATGATATCAACTAATAAATCATACAGAATACTAATGCAGCACTTGATGTAGTTATTGGAAAATTATCTTTATGTACATACACTAAAGTGAGAGCAGTGGTGACCGAGTGGTAATGGCTCCGACTTCCAAGTTGTAGGTCGCGGGTTCAAACCCTGTCAGGCGCATTACTTTGTTTAATTTATTTCATTACCACTGCTCTCGAAACGATAAAGTAAAACATTGTGACGAAACCGGCATGTCCTAGAACCAAAAATTCGAAGACATGTGACATCAACCAACCCGCACTGGGCCCGTTTGGTGAATTACGGCCCATTGCCTCTCCTAGAGAGGAGGCCTGAAGTGGGAACATTAAAAAGGCTGATGATAATAATGATGATGAATATTAGTGTATGAACCCGCGACCTGTAACTCGTAAGTCGGATCCGTTACCACTTGGCCACCATTTCTCCAACAAAATCGTCGTTACTTCAATCTAATCATTAGAAAACCCCAACTGAATTAACAACGTCCTATGTTATGTTTTTTATCGATGGGGAAAATCATCTTATGACAAAACCCGCTCTTGGGTGGAGCGGGAGATAGTGTCAGACTCTTACTGACTAAAAACCCCACGACGTTCTTTCTAGCCTTCATACCGGGGCTCAAGCTTCCTTTTGGATAACCCCGGCCCCGGTAGGCTTCGATCCAGATGGGCCCCTCCTGTTGCTGACAACTCCTTGAGGCGCGCGGGAACAGTGCGCGCCTATGTTATGTGAATTACTGTTTAAAACCATTTTCCATTTCACGTTCAAAACTGCACGAAATCCATTTAAACCTAGTTTCGTGTTAGGTCGTAACATTTAAGTCGGTTGAACGATTTTGCTATTTTTAACAGAACGCTTTCTCTAGCCTGCAATGCAAGCATGCAACGGGCAACTACTTTCATTGTGACGTCACTATTGCCTGACTCACGAGCTTGAGCTTGTTCGTGTTCGTTAGGCTTTTTTTTCAGGTTATAAGAACTTTTCTACGTTTTCAATATGTTTTTTTTATGGGTGGTTATGTGATATCGACATCCCGCGAGTTATATTTTTTATTTGTTAGAGGACATAAAAGTATATTTACCTAGCCAGGTAAATGTACTTTTATGGATTTGGCATATTTAAATAGGTTTTTAAATTGGTAGAATATAGAATCGGCTCTTTTTTTGCGAAGTAAAGTGCTTTTTGATAAAGAAAACATAAATTATTACTACGACGTTTACACTACAATTGCAATGGTACGGTTGAGAGCCATCGGATTCATACAGGTTGCTACATTTACCTATCCTTTTCTCACATTTTTAAAATGCATCGTTTCTTCCAGTTGTCATCCTACTGATGCTATATAAAAAAAGACGTTAGTTTGTTAACTAAGATCTACCTACCAGAGCATAGTTCCCACAGTACCTACTAGGTTACTTTTATAATGAAAACTTTTCCAATGAGCGTAAGAGCGTAGTAATGACCCATCATTTTGAGTTAGGTAGACTTCACAGGTACGCGTTTACAGTTCTATCAGAAACGAAACGGGAATAAATTTCCTCGTAAAAACGAATGAACAGAATCCATTTCCTAAAGCCCCAATTTGCTGTTTATTCTTTATATTTCGTGTTTGAAATACGAGGAAGAACCGCTTCAAATAATGGACTCGTGTTTGCAATACAAAAATAAACACATTTTCTTCATAAAGAGCCACTTTATCTTGGAATTGGCGGCGGCCACCGGCGACTGTTTGCGAATTACATTACAAATTGTGATTTCCTAGAACCATTCTACGTTCTGAATCGACGTGATTTCCGTAAATTACTGCTTTCATATTAAATAGGTATTTACAATTTGTGACATTTATGTTTCATGGAAGATGAATTCGTGACCAATTCCTTTGATGGAATCTTTAAATGAGGTTGTAAATATCGTAATTCGTAACCAGTTTTAATTTCACACGAATTTAATATTTACGGTCAAAATATAAATGTTGTGTTGTGCTTTTCATTATGAGAGAAAAGTAATTCCGTCTGAAAAAATCTAATACCTACATATTTTACCTGGGGGTTGGTATTGGTAGGATTGTTTCTTTGCTAGACAGCTATAGGATAGTAGGAGGTAGATGAGTGTTATCGAAGTAGATACTAATTCCAACTTTATTTAAGGCGAAAGCTACGAGACCAAACGTAGCCATTTTCTCTATTGATGGCCATGAACTCAAATTTAGTATATTTTGTTTCTAGTTTAATTTATGCAAGTGCATGTTACTATAAGAGTTATGAGTATATATGTAGATGGATTGAGGAGGAGGCAAAAGAAAAGCTGGATGGAATGCGTGATATTAATGAAAAAATAATTAGTGGTAGCTTAGCGGATGACAGGACGGAATAGAAAAAAAAACTTGTTGTGCCGAACCCAAATAAAATGGGAAAAGGGCAGGAACAAGATGATGAAACATCGTGTATTTTGAACCAATATTTAGAAAACCGAGATAATTTTGTAACAATAATAAATGTGCCAGTCTGTTCCTTTGTGAACACTGGCTCCGCTCAGTTCTCATCCGTTACGAGGGAGCATCACGCGACCCTGTCACCGTGACTTTGCACTTGACCTTGCCACTTCACCTGTAACTATCAACTATGGCAATTAACATAGAAATAGGATCGCCGCACACGGGCCACCGGCCACAACCACTAAACCACCACCGGCATATTTGCTGTAGGTTTCATACATTTTATATGAATTCCGCACACAGTTGACGCCGGCGGCCACTACACGCTACAAATGGCCGTTGCTCGCTTCTTGTGACCCATTCTGATACTGCGCGTATGGGTTAAAAAAAGTAGCAGCCACCGGCCACAACTGGCTGTCGCGCTTCAGCTTTCTTTGTGGCCGCTTCTAGTTACTTCTCTCAGTCCGGGTTGGAGCGAGAAGTCGTGTCAGTCTTTTACGGACTAAACCGATCTATTTTCTATCACTTGCACTTTGAGTTCTAGTACCACCGGTTTCCTTTTCAGAAATTCTCCGTGGCACAAGCGGGCATCGGCCCTGTAAAGCAAAGCCGGTTTTGCTGACATGCCTCTCGACGCCGACGTCTGAAGCGTGTGGAACTGTACGTGTCGTCGACGACTGGGGCTCAGGTCTTACCGGACAGCCGCACATCGAGCTACCCATTGCTCGTAGTTACTACGGCTGGGCCATGAGGATGTACATGTTGCCGATTGTTTGAAAGAAGAGAAAAGAAACAACCTATCCCGACTTTAATTGCATATTTTTTTGGCAAGCAACTCGACTCTTGCGGACCACCTGGTACAAATTGGTTATCGCTGTTCAAACACAGCTGTACCTCACATGTGCCTTGCCAACCATTGATACAAAGTTTGAACATACCCTCCATTCCAATTTTTGAGAAAAACAGGCCAAGCTATTTGCAATTACTGCAACTCTTGGCCACCAGAAAAACTCTGAGATTATGTAACTTGAGTAGTGCCAATGAAATAGTTCAAATGACTTGAATCTTCTAGAATGCCACAACGGAATGACACTTCTATGTTTGTGTGTGTATGTATGTTTGTGTGTGTGTATGTATGTTTTAATGTTACAAACGACTGAAAGAATTTAGATTTGGCACGCTGGTAGGCTATCTTGGAATAGGCCATAAATTTTTTCTTTCCTTTCGGAAGCATGTTCCCTTGATATAATTTTCTATTTTCAAGCAGGTGAAGCGACTAGTAAATGCTAGTAGATTAAATGAGAATCCAGTAACCCCTAATTCATCCTTTATTATCTATTCCGTATAAGTAGTAATTACCGTAACACCCATCAGATTAAGCTATAACAGTATAACCAACAAATTTCCGCTCAACCTGTCTGCGCATCCGCTACTGGTGCTCCTCACGCAAGCCCTGACATTGCACTTGAGGCGACCTCGCATGCAACATGCTCTTATGTTAATTACGAACACAGACTGAACGTGTCTGGACGTGTTCAGCAAGCAGTAGCGTAGCTAGGCGTGGGCTAAGTAGGCCCTCACCTACGGCCACGCACCCAAAAGGGCCTCGTAGGGGCCCAGCATGGTCGACGCCTACTGGGGCCAAGGGCTATTTCTGAAAGGGAGGCTCGGCCCCGTTATGAAAGGCAACAAAGAAACGGGGTGGGTTTTTAAGTCAGTAAAAGTCTGTTACTATCTCCCGTTGCCCACAAGGGCGGGGATGAAAAAAAAACCCAAAGGGGCCTTTTTTTTGTCGACGGGGAAAATCATCTTTGACGAAACCCGCTCTTGGGTGGAGCGGGAGACAGTGTCAGACTCTTACTGACTAAAAACCCCGCGTCGTTCCTTCTAGCCTTCATACCGGGGCACGAGCTCCCTTTCGGAAAACCCTGTCCCCAGTAGGCTTTGACCCAGCTGGGCCCCTCCTGCTCCGGCGACGGCGGCGAGGGCGCCGTTGCCTGATGCGGTCGGCCTCCTCCTTTGCAAGCATTACTGCTTCGCAGAAGGAGACGACCGCCTGCCCTTCCTCCTCGCTCCGGACCATGGCCTCGACCAGGGCCCGGCGCGAGAGGTCTCCGCCGCCGATCGCCCCCACGAGGGCACGGCGATGCTCCGCCCAGGCAGACCCAAAGGGGCCTCGCACAAGTGAGTGCTCTTTAAGAACGAGATTTTTAATAATTGATAGGCTTGCGTTTGACCTCTATTTCACTTGAAGTTAAGCGCTGATGTGGTCGAACACTGAGTTGCCACAGTCACTGTTTCTAATTTTTTAAAGAAAAAGGTCATGCTGATCTGCCTTCGCCCACGTATAAATTAGTCCACGCTACGCCCCTGGTGTTCAGGATTGCACGGCGCTGTGGCGAGGCTTTGATTACGTGAGCGAATTAACACGTGTCTCGTCTACGTAGCGACTCGCAGCTAGTTCGTCTAGCGACTTAGTTCTAACACGGATTAGCGATGAACGTCCGGTCTGACTTAATCACTGGGTGTAACTAACCTTTTGTTTAAAATGTACAGCTATTTTGTTATTTTGCGGGATTTAATTTATTAAACCCTAAGTAAACACGTCGGGGTCGCGGCAGACCAAGAAGGAGATGGCGGGACGACTTGGATGTCTTCCTTGGGAATTGGAAAGAAGTGGCTCAAAACCGGGAACATTGGAAGGAGTGGAGGGAGGCCTTTGCCCAGCAGTGGGACAATATGGGCTAGATATAATATAATAATAATAAGTAAACACTGGCGTTTGCTTTCTCGTTGTCTTTCTATTGTGTCTTTAATTACGGTATTCGAAAGGTTAAAGACCGATGGATTGTGTGCGAATTGATTTGAAAGAAAAGTTAAACGACCAAGAAGAAGAAGAACTTCTTGGTCGTTTCACTATTGTCTCAGTAGTTGTGGTCATCACGAAGGTAGCTCTCCGGAAGCCGTCAGGGTAAGTCGCATAATTTTCCGCCACTTTTGCCTGCTGGCCGTCATCCGAGCGCATTCGTTCAATGGGCCGCCAACAGCCGGTGATCTTGCACGTGGTCTTGTTCCGTCCACCTTTCCTTGTCACCTCCACTTCAACACATATGGTTAAAATATTTAAAAATACGACTGCGCTCAATTTCTCATGAATTAACGTTTGTTCTAAACTCGGTCTAATCGGAATGAAAAGAATAGAATAAAAGAAAAAACGTGTTGCGCCCACCTTAAGTAACATTATGGAAAAGGGGCAGGATGATTAGTTCACGGGATTGTTCAAAGGAGTTACCGTGGAACGAATATGGTAACTGAGAAGAAGTCTGTTTTAACCGGAAAAGTCTGATACTGGTCCTGGCTCCACATACCTAAAGCGAAAGAAGTATTTAACGATTTCTCATGTTAAAAATTTGGTCTTCCTCAGAAGGCTTAAAGTTACCCAAAGGGCAATGGAAACGGCTGTGGTCGAAGTTTTTTTGCGTGATCGCATCAAGAACGAAGAATCACCAAACTTCCTTTCCTTTGGACCGATGACCTGGTGAGAGTCGCGTCGATGCGAGACGCACAGGACCGTCCGACCGGGGGAGGCCTAAGCCCTACAGTGGATATCTTTCGGCCAACAGTGATGATGATGATGAATGGTGATGAAACAAGATGGTAAAACCCCACTCGTAAAATAACTTGAAAACATACAGATACGTAGTAGTTCTAAACCTAAATGGCTGTTATGTTAAAGCTTGCTTGTTTAGCTACTAAGCAATTAACTGAAGGAGTGTGTGGTGTTTATTTAGTAAATTATAGTTAGGAAGGAACCGACATTACGAACCTAAACATTCACCATAGTTTTGGCGACTGATTAATTTAGTTATTTTAGTATTCTGACGGCACCGTTGGCGTAGTGGTTGAGCGATTGGTTGCTGCGCTGCGTGTGGCAGATTTGATTCCTGTATGGAACAAATATTTATATGGTGGACACACACTAATGAGCGTTTGAGCTGGAACTGTTCGACGAGTGGGCCGAGGCGCACCGCGATATCGTGTCCATGAGCGGTGTCTATGTGTGCATTGCTCGAGCGCGCTTTGTATGTACGTATGTAGATTGACATCTGTACCTTGTGGTCTGGGTGTCTTGTGTATGTGAGTTATGTGAACGCACTCACGATACAGGAGTAATTTGTAGAGGCATAATCGCGTGATTGTGTAATGACTAAACTATAATGCCTACTCAGTTCCTAAAATTTAAAAAAAGTTAGACTATATTAGTTATATGTCGTGATCAAGTAGAAATGTGATGATTTATTAAATTCTTTAGGATTTCAAGTAAAGTAGTGGTTAAATGCGAGCCTATCCATAATAAAAATAAAATCATAATTCTGAAATCGCTAACTCATACAACATACATTCACATGTCTTCTCTGAATAATAACTGAGATGAGATCTTTGACCAGCAGTGGGATTAGGTATAGGCTGGCACAAGATTTTTTTTCAGGAAACGAAAAATAAAATCACCCTCACCATAAAAAATGATAAACTTGATTGGACAATTTGTATGGCAAGGCCGATTTTTTTTTCGTTTCCTGAGAATAAAATTTGTGGAAGGTTGTTTAGTTTCGTCTACTGAGCAAGCCCTTAAAGTTTGCGGATGGCTGTCCCTTACACCTTGTATAACTATAATTAACTTTAACTTTTGGTTATACAACTATAACCACAACAAATAATAATATAATATCAGGAAATCAGTGTCCTGAGGGCAAAATAAACACTCGTGTTTCAATTTCCTCAAATCCACTTTTATCTGACCCAAATCTTTACGCTTCAATTCAAGAGAATTTAGAACGAAATTTACTACTTGGGTATTTAAGAGGCCCTTGAGAATGTTATTTATTTAAAGGCTAATCTTACATTAATCTTCATTTTGTTTCGGGCATGAATGTAAACATTTTTCATTTAGAATTTTTTCGCATGATCGTTAGCATTTGGCCAGTCATTTCTTCGTGATGAGGCAACTAATGATGAAAAAACATTGCGGGCAAAATCTGGACTGAATCCTCTGAAATAATTTAGGTTGAACTGGAAAATGCTCTAAAGGAAAAGTATATATCAACACAACTTATTTTTAATAAGTTACCAAAAATAAGGAATACATACGATAATAATAATAAAAAACAACATAACAATGGATTAAAATTCTGGGTGAAGCGAATAAGGCGCCTATCTCAGCATATTACGAACGATATATGTATAAAACAATGAATAACAGTGCTGTTCATTTTAGTAGGGTCCGTTATTTCTATAAAAATACATAGTCATCGGGTCATCTAGGCGACTGAGGGCATATTTTTGCACTTGTCCCAGCTGTTTGCTGGCACCTAATGCCCGCTATACTCTGCTGTGACCTGTGTTGTACTTATTGTCGGTGGTGTCCATCATGTGACCTTTTTAAACATTTTTGAGAAAAAAATATAACATGGTAAAAACTATTGGAATCCATTCAGTTACTGATTCTGAACAAACTGTATTCAGGTTTTAACTTTAAACTAAAAATATCGTTTTACTCGTGTCTGTACATACAGATTGTTGCTTTCAAAGGAGATGAAAGCAACCATTCTGCTCTGTCTAGAGGTGCGGACACTAACTTCATTACGTCTAACTAACATCCACATTTGATACAGAGCTAGTCTACACCTAGCCTTAATTAAATCCACTCACACCGGGCCTGAGTACTGCAACATTCTCTCAATAAACATGTTATAATATTGTTCTAAATAACTTTTGTTAACTGAAATGGCTACAATACTGTATGCTTAGTTTGGACAAAAAAAGCGAAAAGAAATTGTGAATTTCTCCGAAGCAGTTTAATATGCTTGACGCCAACAATGGCGTTTGCAAAGGAATTCACGGGCGAATCGTACAGAACTCTACTTAATATTAAACTTTAGACCTTTAATATACAAAGACGAAAAGTTTTATTTGTTTTTTGGGTTCCGTATCTCAAAAGAAAAAACGGAATCCTTATAGGATCACTTTGTTGTTCGTCTGTCTGTCTCTAAAGACCGTTTATCTTAGGATCGGAAGGAGTTATCCAGAAATTAAAACCATATACTCAGGTCTGCGGTCCCTTGAAGCTGTAAAAATATCAAACTTCTTAATTAAAAAACGTATATTTTGACACTCTCAAGGGAATGAAGTTTCATAGGGTTCCTGTTGACCCAAAATCCTGAAATTGTGCATAAAACAAGGACTTACACCACAAGTATAGAAATATATCTGAAGACTGAAAGTTGTTACGTCAAATTTTTTCTTTGCGGTTTGTAAAAAACATCGCAGGTAAGTTTGTAAGGAACCCTGAGTGCGTTGTCCGACTCGCGCTTGCCCAGTTTTTTTTCACATATTGTACCTAAGGTAGGTACAATATGAGTTCTTTGTTCGCAAATCCACATCAAAAGAGCAC
This sequence comes from Mythimna lalbum, assembly GCA_949319445.1. NCBI lineage: Eukaryota > Metazoa > Arthropoda > Insecta > Lepidoptera > Noctuidae > Mythimna > Mythimna lalbum. Next base: position 17,150,161 of record OX439356.1, on the reverse strand, counting down.
TAGTCATTCATTTTCCTTTTATATTTCTCGAGGTTTTAATCTGGTATCGAGTTGAAGTGGCCATGACAGCTTGCGATGACGACATACTGATAGGGACCAACTCAACAAAGGCATGATGACCGACAATTTTCTCCTTAACTGAAAAAAATTGAGCGACGAAATTATGTAAGATTGATATCAACGTGATCTTGAGCTGTCATGAATCTTTGGTCTTTTGTGGAAAAATAACGCAATTTTCTGTTAAAGAGCGCTCTTTTAGTAAGATGGTGATCTCATTTGAGATCGAGTAATTGAGAACATTCAGTTTTTAGGGCTTTGTAACTACCCAATGGTTTTTTTTAGATGGGAAATCATCTAATGACATCTCCCATCCTTGGGTGGAGCGAGAGGGCGTGTCACGAATTTTTCTCCCTTAAACCTACTTATTCCTTCTTTGCCTTGCGTTCTAGGGTACCGGGGTTCATTTTTACTTAACCTATGGCCCCAGTAGGCTTCGACCCTGTTGGACCTCTACAATGTACCTGAAGGGTAAAACGGGACTCTATTACTAAGACTCCGATATCCATCCGTCTGTGTTTCTGTCTGTCCGTCTGTCACCAGGCTGTATCTCAAGAACCGTGATAGTTAGACAGTTGGAATTTTCACAGATGATGTATTTCTCATGCCGTTATTACAAAAAATACTAAAAAAAGTAAATATTTAAAGGACATAAGTCCCGCTACCCATAGACACGATTTTTTTGAAGTTCTTATAGATAATGGCCAGAAACGCTTCGTGCGCGAGTCCGACGCGGTCTTAGCTGGTTTTTAATGGTATTTTTAAGGCACGCGTTTCTGGTTTACAGAAGCTCAAAACAAATATGTCAAATATAAGTGAGATTTAAAAACATCGGTACATAAAAACGAACTAACAAATCAACAAGTAACTCTTATAGTCGAACCTATAGCACATAATTAGTAGCTACGAAAGTAACCACAGACACGTGGGCACATGAGTAAACTATCACTTTATGTAGCACTATAATTAACACAATCAGACATACAGTACTAATTGCTTAATGTCAGCATAGACGGCAAAATAACTAGTAATGTAATAACCGTAAAATAACGTAAACATTTACGTATTTACCGAGGGATCGCCGACTCCAACTTTGTGCAATATTAATGAGCGAGACGGTCCGAAGGAAAATACACCGTATTTCAAAGTAACAGTTTCATTCACAAAGGGAATTGCTTATCAGTTCTGAAATTACAGTCTAACTGTAATTTCTACTATGAATTCCTGAAAAGAAGCTATTTTTACAACAGGCGTTGTTTCTTGTTTATTTATTGAATCTTCATCCAAAACAAAGGCACAAAGGCGGACTTAATGTTTTAGGCGACCATTACACGGTCATGCAAGCGTCAATCAATTCCATCAATCATGAATTAAGTATGGTTTTCGTCAATCAGTACTAAAAAACGTCAATCATCGCATTCGACGGTAGGTTTTCCGTCAATCAAAACTGACTGTGGCAAAATTGACAGCAAAATCTACCGTGTAATGTTCGCCTTAGGCATTCTCTACCAGTCAACATAACGGCCTGTTCACGACCATGCCGCTGTGAGCGGTAGCTAAGCGCGGGGCGGCGAGCGGTAACATCAAAAGTATGAAAATGTTTGAAGCACGCCACGAGACGCCGCTTATAGAGCCGCGCATCCGCTTGCCGCACCGCTCGCCGCGCCACCCGCTGCTAAGACCGCATGACTGTGGATTGTGGAGGGCCTGTGGACTGTTCGAACGAGCTACCGTAGCCCTCGCAAAAGGAACAACTGAAGAAGAACTGTAAGTTTAAGTTAGCCAAAGTCTGACACTCTCTCCTGCTCCATCCAGAACGGGAGAAATGATTATTGATGATTTCCCACGCAAAAAAGGGCGGTTCAGAAATAAAATGTCGAGTGCATAAAAAAAGAATAATAATATTGCTAAGAAAACTAACTGAATTCTCAGTCCATTTCTTCTGTCTGAATTTCCAAACGCTGTTGGCTTTAGCTTGCTTTAGTTTGTCTTAAGTCGGTACCAGTAAAGCAAGCTGGGAATTTATTTATTAAACTCTAGTGTCTAGAGATTTTATAGTCTGTTTACGGAGAAGATTTGTCTTACCGGATAAAATGTATCAAGAAGCAGAGAAATGGCGTTTAAGAATTGCTGAGACTATAAATATAGTCTTTTTTTATTGCTGTCATAAATATCTTGACTACTCTAGACTAAGTATAGTTACTTCAAATTAAGAGACAGTCGCATTTATTAATTACTTTCACAATTATTTCTCATTATCTTTGTTCAAACTGTTAGCTTCAGCCAGCAACTTCGCCAGCGTGAAAGTAGAAAGTATATGCCTATGTCATGTCACTCTGAGATAGAATAGATTTCTACTGATGAATGAGTTTTTGAAGTTGGTTCAGTATTTTGGGTGTTTATTAGGTACAAGAAAGAGCAGTGGTGGCCGAGTAGTAATGGCTCCAACTTACGGAGTTGTAGGTCGCGGGTTCAAACCCTGCCAGGCGCATTACTTTGTGTAATTTATTTCATTACCACTACTCTCAAAACGGTGAAGGAAAACATCGTGAGGAAACCGGCGTGTCCTAGAACCAAAAATTTGAGGACATGTGACATTCACCAACCCGTACTGGGCCCGCGTGGTGGATTACGGCCAGCAGTGGATGATGATTAGGTACAAACAAAAATGTACGAGTACATTAGTAGAGATTAAAAAGATAAAAAGAAATATAAAACTGTCTTCTTTATAATACTTATAGTATATATTTCCCGCGTTCAAAGCTATTCTCAGCTAACAATACATTCAACCGAAAGAATTTAATTCCACCACGCGAACGGCACCGTGCAGTCTGCATGTATTCAGTTCTATTCATATCGTATCGTAGAGGCATTAGCGACTCAGTCACGTCACGCTAGGGCTGATCCAGTGGCGTAGCTAGTCCAAAGAGGGGCCTCTTTGGACTAGCTATGTATTATAAGATATTGGGGGCCTTTTTTTATTCGACCGTGGCAAAGCCCAAATGGAAAATATTTTTATTACTTACGAAAGATAACTATCGCAAGAGCTGGTTCGAGGTGGCTTAAGAGATGAATACCAGGAAGAAATTGGGGGAGGAATTTGCCCAGCAGTAGGAAACTATAGAATAATATTTTTTTTAAAATAGCACCGATTAGTCACGGTAGACCAATTCGAGAGCGTTTACAAGAATTTGAGTTTATGGAACTATAAAATTTTACGATTTTATTCTTACACAATTTGAGGCCCTTGACAGCCGGGGGCCCTGTATATTTGATACGGCTGATACAGCGCTAGCTACGCACCTGTTTGCACCTGAATATTTCAGCTGCAGTTAGGGAAACTCGAATAGCGTGACTCACCCCTATGGTGGGGCTCATTGATTGGCAGTTTAGTTGAACGATTTATTTTATGGATGGGTTTCGGTTACGTATTCTGTTTTTGCCGCAAGACTATGTTGAATTTATGTGTTTTAAAAGCTTGTTTGATTTTTTTATTCATTTATTGAATGCGTATTCGAACTATACCTGCTACTGTACTGCGTTCCTAAACACAAATCGTTGACGTGGCTTTGAAGGTAGCCTGCTTAATTGGGACTGGGCTAGGTATCACCTACCACATGCCGATACGATCACCACTCCGGTGGGCCTTGTTTGTAAAAAAAAAAGATTAATATGATTATGTATATTAGGAGAAGATAGTTTGGAAGGATTTGAGGGAGAACTTTGCCCAGCAGCGGGACAGCAATGGCTAGTAAAAAAATAAAGATTGTGTACTTATGCAAGTAACTATAGACTTTTCTCGAACAGTCTAAAATATAACACAAGACAGTAGGAAAATTTCTTTCGACACCATTTACAGCATCTGTTAACCCATCCAATTCATTAATCTCCCAAAAATGTAATAAAGCTATCATTTAATTTGAAAAATGGCGTCCGTCTCGCGCCAGGCTTGTTCGCGCGTTCACTTTATTAGATTCGTGGCTATCAATAACGTAATGTATTACAGAGTGAGGATACAAAATGGATAGGTACAGAAGTCAATCTACATACAAAGCGCGCTCGAGCAACGCACACATAGACACCGCTCACGGAAACGATATCTCGGAGCGCCTCGGACCACTCGTCGAACAGTTCCGGCTCAAACGCTCATTAGTTTGCGTCCACCGAGCGTAGGTATAGTAAAAAACCTTTTTATAAAAAAAAAATAACCGACTTCACTAAAAAATTGAATTGAATTTGAGGAGTTCCCTCGATTTGCCAAGATTCCATCATCAGATACCAACTTGGAGACTATGGGACCATTTGGAAAGTATACCCTTCCCAACAAAAAAATATTTTTTAAATCGGTTGGCAAGCGACAAAGTTATGCGCAAACAAACATAAAAAAAAACATACAAACATCCGAATTGAGAACCTCCTCCTTTTTTAGAAGTCGGTTGAAAAGTGAAGAACATACATGAGATTGTCTTCTGTACCTAGCTATTTTGTGGTAAGGATCTGTAGTACTTGTGAATATTTATGATCTGTAGTTGCATATTCGTATATACTAGGTGCTTGGCCTTCGGTTCACTTCAGTCTACCGTCTTTTTACGATTCCTAGAGTACCTAGTTACATGGATATTCTGGCTAACAACATTATGTAAGCGATTTATGAAAAGATCCATTTTACATTTATTAAAGTGCTTAAAACTTCGCTTTACTAGTATACACATATACACATATACAATTATACAGTATGTAATATAGTTAGACATTCTATTATTTTTGAAAGTCTGTAATATTTTTTTAGGTGAGAAATCATCTAATAATTTCACCCGCTTTAGGCCGGAGCGCGAGGGCGTGTTTGACTTTTACTGACTAAAACTTACTCCTGTGTTCCTTCTTTGCCTTCTTTCGAGGACTTCGACTCTACCGGGCCACTACGGTTTTGCTCCCATCGCCTTCGACGCGCCGTCGACGAATCTGGCTAGATCCGGACGGTTACCAAACGGCCGGACGGCAAACTACCGATTGTTCGCCGTCCGCAAGCACGCGGTGGCTGGAAATTGGGATCGGGATCTCAGCGGCCGGGGCGTAAGGGCCGTTCCCTCGTGTCCGTCTCCCTTGCTAGCATTACTGCTTCGCAGAAGGAGGCGACAGTCTGCTATTCGTCCTCGCTCCGGACCATGGCCTGTAACAAGGCCCGGCGCGAGAGATCGTTGCTTTCGGTCGCCCCCACGAGGGCACGGCGGTGCTCTGCCCAAGCGGGGCACACCTCTACCGTATGCCCTACCGTGCCCTCCCGGCGGTCCAAAAAATGGTGCAGGAACCTCTCAAACTTGCCATGTCCGGTGAGGAAGGAGGCGACTGCCTGCCATCCTTCCAAACACTCGGGAAAAAGTCCCTAGAAGATAGTGTTTTTATACTCTAGGGACTGTTTTTCCAGTGTTTATATAAATATCAGAGTTTCAACAGAACCGTTTTGGCAAGAACTTTTCTCACGAAAACTGAAATAGGATACTAAATTATCGGCCTAACTTTAGCATGGATAAGGCAATTTATTACTGTTACTTATAGTAAAATAAAGGTGAGATAACTATAGCATTTCTAAATTGTTTTTACCTGAGTGTATGTAAACCTAGCTGAAAGTTTGATTTAGTTTGATAACTGATTCGAAATGCATGCGGCTGTAAGACTTGCTGATTACAATTTGCGTAAATATATAAATCTACACTTATAAAGAGGTAGTTTGTTTTTTTGTTTGTAGAAGATAATCTCTGAAAGTTTTGGTCGGATTGCGAAACATTTTTCATCGATAGAAAGCTCTTTTATTTCTGAGTGACATAGGCTATATTTCATGTATGAGGGCGGAGCCGCGGGTAAAAAATATAACTGTGTGAAAAGAATTATAATGAAGATCTTCAAGTCAAAAGTGAATAAGTTTCTTCTAGGCAAGCGTGCTCCATCATTGACTACGTCGCTTTCCATTAAATGAGATAGTGGTCAAGCGTGTAAAAAAAATACTTTAAAATAAATATGTGAGTATAATTACATTATATCGCTGAGTTGAAAATATTTACAAATAATAATTTCACTTCTTTATTTTTATCAATTCTATTATTTTATCGAACGTTTTTTAAAACCCTGCTGTAATACAATGGGAGCAGTATTTAGCTTTCAACAATATATAACAGAAGAGCCTCTGTTCATTTTGTAATTTACTTCTACGGATACAATGGCTACATTTTTTGTTTTCGTTTTATTCCACAATGCTCAATTCCTTTTTTTATTGTGTTTTATGTTCATTATGCAGGGTGAAATTTATTTCAAGATGGAATTGTAATCAAAACAGAATGATATGTGAATTACAACAAAGCACGTGTTGGGTGCTAGTGAATCAAATCTAACTCAACTTATATTTTTAGAACATAAATACTAAGGACTAACTTTTTCCCGTGGTTTCACTGCCGTGACCTACCACATTTACGTGACGGATTTTATTTATTCATTTCAATCAACCAACAAATCGGTTGTATATTTTTATTTATGTTTGTTTCCTCAGAACTCCGTCATTTATGGAGCGATTTGAATTTTTTTTTTCCTCTAAAAGAATACTTCCAAATTGATCCCATTTTTTTTTTCAAAACATCAGAACTTGATGGGATATGAAAGAAAAGGAAGTTAGGGATAGCATGACTGGTAACAGGATAGAATGGAAGAAAAAAACGTGTTGCGCCGACCCCAAATAACACGCGATAAGGGCAGATGATGATGATAGAACATGATGGGATCTATGAATGAGAAATCGAAGGAACTCCTCAAATATTATAGACAACCATGTAATGATATTCGTATTGTAATCGAGAAATCTAGTATTTACAGTCAAAAAACAACATTTGATGAAGTGGAACTGGTGAAGAAGACCAGAAATGACCAACGGAACTTCACATTCACATACATCACAATAAAAATAGTTATGCAACTTTAGTATTACAAATAAATTAATGCTTTTTAACAGTTATGTTGAAAATCATCGAAGTGATTTGATGATAATGGTGGAGCCGCAAGGTAGACAAAGTGTAATGAAGACTGTTATTTGTTTTTTAACTGTTTTATTTATATCATACTAGCTTTTGCCCGCGCGGCTTCGCTCCCGCTCTTCCCTACTCCACCTTAATATACCCAACTCTACCCTACCCTATTCTACACTACTCTACCCTATTCTACCGTACTCTACCCTATTCTACCCTACCCTACCCTACCCTACTCTACCCTACTCTACCCTACTCTACCCTACTCTACCCTACTCTACCCTACTCTGCCCTACTACTCTACCCTACTCTACCCTACCCTACTCTACCCTACTCTACCCTACTCTACCCTACTCTACCCTACTCTACCCTACTCTACCCTACTCTACCCTACTCTACCCTACTCTACCCTACTCTACCCTACTCTACCCTACTCTACCCTACTCTACCCTACTCTACCCTACTCTGCCCTACTACTCTACCCTACTCTACCCTACCCTACTCTACCCTACTCTACCCTACTCTACCCTACTCTACCCTACTCTACCCTACTCTACCCTACTCTACCCTACTCTACCCTACTACTCTACCCTACTCTACCCTACTCTACCCTACTCTACCCTACTCTACCCTACTCTACCCTCCCCTACCCTACCCTACTCTACCCTTCTCTACCCTACACTACCCTAATTTTATTTTTTTTCCATAAGAACCTTATCCTCACAATAACAATCACAACAAAAAAAAAATCAGCCAAATCGGTCAAGCCGTTTTCATGCCATATCGTGACAATGGAAAACGGGGCTCATTTTTATAATATAGAAGATAGAAGATAGATAACTAAAGCTAGTGTTTGACTGCGATCCCACTTGATGGTAAGCAGTCATGAATTATTATTATTATTATTTTTGAAGATGCTAGGGGCTATGCATCTCCCGTAGTGTAAGGGATGTAGTCACTGCGACCCAAAAGATCTATTGTGACTCGCCACCTTGTTAGAGTAACTCTTTTAGCCCGGAGGCTTCCAGGAAGTCTAGAATACTCCTAGCTTTTAGAGTCATGAAACCATCAAGGTGAATTGTAGAAAACACCTAAATTCTAATTGAACGGGAAGACCGCTGCAGGCAAATAAAATAGTTCCAATCCTTCGATGTACGCGGTACAAACGACGAGGCGAAACGCTTGTTTAAACCGTGAATCTTCTTACTAGTTTACTTAACTAAGTAAACATTCAACTGAGGTTACAGCGGCAAGCGGCAAGACACCACGTTCGCAATGCGTCTTGCGCCGCGGTGTTTCTGTCAAACCTCATTAGTTATTCAGCAGGGCGCACTAGTGCGAGCAAACCGGGAGAGTTTGTCGATAGAACACTCTCGTATTCCACGAGTACAGTCCGGATTACTGCAGGTAAGATATTGTGTGTTTTAGCTACTCATGCGGAGGTCAAGTTAACTTGGGAGTTTAAGTTTGCTGTGTTGTAGCTGGAAACTGGAAAATGTTAAACACTAGTGCGTATGTTATGTGGCTATGCTACTTTCAGTGTAACGGTGTTAAAAAAAAATGTGTGTAAGCGTTTTGATTAGGTACTATCTTATAGTCTGTTTCAGACCGCAATATTGATTGGGAGGGTAGGTACTCAATAAATAACACACCTTACATACCTCCTTATAACAAAGTATTTTTAAAGAAAACCCCAAAACAAAAATATTTATTCAGAATTTCTAAATTTCGCAAATTAATGACACAAAATAGATAGGTACAGAAGATAATCTCATGTATGTACTTCACTTTTTATACCTACGCTCGGTAGACGCACACTTAGCCGGAACTGTTTGACGAACGGGCCGAGGCGCTCCGAGATATCGTTGTGTCTATGTGTGCGTTGCTCGAGCGCGCTTTGTATGTAGATTAACTTCTGTACCTATATATTTTGTTTTAATGAACAATTGGATAAAAACTTAATTCCCATTTCATTACCGAACTAATATGACAAAGGTGAAAGTTTGCGAGTGTGTACGTTTGTAACGACCTGTTCACGACTGCAGTCTTAGCGGCGAGCGTCGTCTCGTGACTGCTTCAAACATTTTCATACGTTAGCTCTTACCGCTTGCCGCCCCGCGCTTAGCTACCGCTCGTAGTGGCAAGGTCGTGTACGGGCCGTTAATTCTTCACGATTGACGAGCTAAACGTATTTAGATGAAATTTGACACACGGAAAGACCATGTCTTGGAATGCTCAGTATCCCGGGACGTAGAGCCCAGCAGAGTTGAAGCCTACTGGGGCCAAGGGTTTGTTACTGAAAGGGAAACTCGCCCCTGGTGGGTTTTTAGTCACTAAAAGTCTGATACACCCTCCCCAAGAACGGGAGACGTCATTGGATGATTCTTCCCACCTAAAAAAAACTGTATCCCGGGAGTAAGGACCCGTGGGTCAATTTTCACTCACGCGGGTGAAGCCGCTGACAGCAGTTAGTTTATCATAAAGGTAAATTGCAAAAACTGTATAACAAATATGGGCATTTCGGTCGCGTTCTTAATATTGCCTTGGGGAGCAACAGTTACAAGTTTGTTACCATTTCCAAGCCAGGTACACATTCAAACTTGTATTATTTTTTCACGAACAAAAGTATTTCCATTTCGATGGAATGAATGGGAAAGTTTATCATCAATTTATTGTTTGTTTGGTGTTGGGTTTGGTGCTGGGGTCGTGAACTCCCTTGGAGGAAACAGTAAAGAGCTTTTTATTTTTATTTTCAAAACTTTTTTAATAAACATATTTGTGAAATAACTAAAAGCCCTTTTGAAATTGTGATTGCTTGTTTCAATATCACATGAATGTAATAAACAAAACGTTTATTTATCATCATCATCAGCCTTTTTAATGTTCCCACTGCTGGGACTCAGGCTTCCTCTTTAGGAGAGGGAATGAGCGGGCCGTAATCCACCACCAGGCCCAGTGCAGGTTGATGAATGTCACATGTCTTCGAATTTTTTGGTTCTGGGACATGCCGGTTTCCTTACGATGTTTTCCTTGTTTATTTAAAGTATTTTTTTTTTATATTCTCTTTTCTCTTTTTCTCTGCTTCAGCCAAAAGTTGACTGATAAAAAATGCTTAGGACATTAAGTCCGCCCCTGTACCTTTATGTGCATGAAATAGAAATAAATAATTGGGTAGATATGTACTTCATTCAATTTGTTTTTATTATTTATGTCAAAAAGTAACTTAACATATAGACAGAAATGATCAAATTCGTTCAATATTAATCAAGTTAGAAACCTTTCAAAGCTGGTGGAAGGGGAAACTGTCAAATAACAGTATAAGGATGCACGTACTGAAATGTGACGTCACCGCGATTAGGTTACGTGTGCTCAAAAGAGATAAGAGATATTCACCACACTCTTCCTCAAACTAAAATTTGGAATGCTGTTTGCTGCTTTATTTAATCTACAATAATATTATAAAGAGGTAAAGTTTGTTTTTTTGTTTGTAGGAGGTAATCTCTGAAAGTCTGGTCCAATTGCTGAAATTATTTCACCGATAGAAAGCTGCTTTATTCCTGAGTGACATAAGCTATAGGTATTTTATGTGCTCAGGTGAAGCCGCGAGCAACAACCAATTGATGTTGTTTTCAGAAAAGATTTATTTTAGTGTTATTTGTACAAAATATTGCACAAAAATAAGCATAGCCTAACCTAACTCCAAGTTTATCCTAGAAATAGTTAAAAAAACCCTTTCTCTTCTTAAACTATAACTAAGCTTCTATGTAACTGAAAGCATCGCGGCCGCTTCCAGTAATGGGCAATTGTGGGCAAGACGATACCGATATATTTTATAGCCTCAACTTTGCCACTTAATAACTTACGCAGTTTGTTAAGTAATTAACGTCAGAGTAGTGGGGGACTGATGTACCCCTCGTGCTAGTGAGTTTAGTACAGATATACCAGGAAAAGTATACTGCCGTCGTTATTAAAGAGGAGAGGACACAACTAACAATTTTCGAATTTGAGTTCAAGAAATATTTGAAATCAGAAAAAAATATACAAATTGATATTTTTTTATCAATTCAGACTTTTTTTCGTAATGGCTTTTTTCTGATTCCAAATATGAATACCCTACAAGTAACAAATATTTAATTTAAAAAACTTTTAATCGCGATACTAATCAAATCCCAAGCGAACGCGTTCGAGCGTTTTATTTATAGGATATTTATCCAAGAATGTAAATAAGAAGTTCTTCATAAAGTAGTCTATAAATAGCGAATATAAGCTCGAAAGTAAACACACCTTTCCGTTATTCCTTATATATAATATATACCTATAGATATAGAATGGTTTAATACCACTCAATGTAAAAGCGAATATGACAGATGTCTGTATTTATTTACTCATGAAGTCATGATACGTATGTGTATTCGTGTGAAGTAAGTCCTTCCGCACTGTTTACCCAGTCAATCGATACAAGCAAATGATATTAACGTACTGTAAATAAATACTACCCCACAATTCGGTGTAGGCTTGAACATCCGGCTAGAATCAAATGGACATAACACTCGTACCCGCCTAGGCGACACTACAAGTACCTATCTGTGCATTTAATTGCGTAAAAATGTGTCTAAATATCCAAACCGTTTTTCGAACTAGTAGAGAAAAGTTACGAAATTGCTAAATATATTTTTTTTTACTTTAGTTGTCATTTATTGTATGCAATAGATAAATTTTAAATATTTACATAAAAAAACTTAAACTACGTATACTAAAACTTAAATAAATACATAACGTACATAAATAAAATACAAAAAAAACAAAGTACACTCAGGCGACGAAGTACTCCTACACATCGCTGTCATCCGGGAATGTACCCAGAAGACTGGCAGCATTACCAAGTTGAATGGCAATGCTATTTTTTTTTTTTGATAAAAGTATTATATAAAAATATCAATCCTTACTAATATTACAAAAGTGAAAGTGAGTTTGTTTGTTACGTCTTCACGCCTAAATGGCAAAACCGATTTTGATGAAACTTGGTACACGCATAGACCATGTCCTGAAATAGGACATAGGATACTTTTTATTCCGGAAGTAAGTATGTTCCCTTGGGATAATTTTCTGCTATCACGCGGGCGAAGCCGTTGGGAGCAGCTAGTAGTTGATAAAGTTGTTCATGAATCTATAATAAACATACACCTTGCCGTTACCGAAGAGTAGGCTTCAGAAAGTCACTGTTGTATGGCACTGTTCGGGCGCTTATTCGTAAAGCTCAATGTGTATTTTTAACTCCTGGGCACGTCGAAAATAAAAGGCCCTAAAGTCTGCGTTATTCTTTTTTCGCTAAACTGCTAACAAGGTCTTGTAAAAGTTCTGAAAGTCTAGTCATGTTCGAATACTGTCAAATTGGCCTATCACAAGTTTTACAGGACAATTGAGTCTAGTCATCGCGTAATTAATTATAATGTCGCAAAAATAATTGGAACGTGTAGACGCTTTGTAAGTTTTATTTCTGTAGAAAGTATTTGCCGCATAAATTAGGACAACCGATGTCACTGTAGGCTCATTTTTTCTGCCAGCTATAAGGTCAGATAGATGTCTTATTCATTGTAGCTACAGAAAAAGTCATTAGAAGTGTGACCCTCATTTTTTTGTGCTAACTGCACCAATTAACTTTTTGCCAAATTTACTGACTATGTCTGTATGTCTCGTCTCAAAAGTCCACCCTCTATTATCTAATACTAGTGGCCCGCCCTGGCTTTGCACGGGCAATAAATAGACTATGTTACTCAAGGCGAATGTAGTTTTCCAATGGTGTAGTTCGGCACAGTAGTTTTTGAGTTTATTCATTATAAACATACACACAAAAATAAAAAATTTCGCTTTTTACACACAAAAATACAATTTTTTCCATTTTCTTTATAATATTAGTGTAAAATGTATCAAATTAATATTATAAAGGCGAAAATTTGTACGTGTGTGTATGTTTCTTACTTCTTTTAGCTCAAAGAACTGAACAGATTTGGATGAAATTTGGCACAACATGGTGGATCCTCCTGGATACTTTTATCCAGAGAACTAGCAATTCGTCCCAGCTTCGCAGGCGTGTTACAAATCTTTGTTATTTTTTGTTTTCTCCTAAGCATGTATTATAGAGTCTTTTAGTGTAAAGCGTTGTAAACCAAACAGACAGAGGCGATGGTGGACTTTGATTTATAATTTGGCTCATTTTCTAATTTCCAAAATTTTTGGGGCAAAGCCGTGGGCAAAAGCTGTTTTTAATATTTACTTTAAAACAAGTAAAAGTCGCTCTGTACCATACTTTATATAATTATAAGAGGCGATTATAAGAGACCGTTATATTTTATAAGGTATGGTTTTTTCTTTTTATACTTGAACAAGTTTTTATCGTGTTTTATCTCATACAAGTTTATTATAATTACCTACGTATTCTGGTTTACCCAACTAATATTTAATATCAATTATAAATATGAAATGAAAAAGTCTTTCCCTCAAGAGATATTTAGAGATTTTCTTCGGTTAAGAATGAAAAATATACTTTGTTTATAAAAATAATGCTATGTGGTTTGAGATAAATCTGTGTTGTTTTCTTACTCAGTATTAATTCTACAAACTTTACGTAAGACTAAAAATGTAATTTACAAAACATCTCGGCGACTTTATCCTGAATGTCGCAATTTATTTCTAAGCGAATAGCAGCAGAATTTTTCTTCTGCTATTTTTAAATAAAGCTTGAATAATGTTAAATAAATTTTCAAAAAAAATATAAATAAACCAATTGACACTGTCATCTATATTTACACTAATATATTAAGAGGTAAAGTTTGTTTTTATGTTTTTTTGTTTGTAGGAGGTAATCTCTGAAAGTACTAGTCTGATTGCTAATTTTTTTCATCGATAGTAGTGTTATAGGCTATATTTTATGTATCTACGCGGGCGAAGCTGCGGGTAAAGGCTAGTTGTGTTTTAAAAAAAAAATCTAAGTGCGAATTGGACCAGCGTGCAATGGGATCTGAGTGAATTTAAATAGAATATACCTACATATATAAAAAGTACATATTTTTAATTTTGTCTGTATGTCTATGATTAATCTCCGCAACGGCTAGCTTTATAAACATAATAATGAGTTTTATCTTATTAAGATGAAACTCTGATGAGGTCTTAGTCGGGATACAAATGGTTACCAATTTTACTCGACAAGCCAATATAATGGGACCATTCCACGTCTCCGCGGCCTAATTTTTTCACACACTCCTAAATCCTGATGAATATCCACTCGATGAAGATTATACTATTATGTGTGGATGAACGCCATTTCCCATTCGTTTTTCATGGAATTTCCATCACAGCCTTAACCAATTTCAACCTTAAAACCATTATCTCAAAGTTGATTTTAATTGATAAATAAAAAATGGACTTGTAACATATTAAGTTTCAGTGTAAATTGGACTATGTATCTTTGAGTTAAGGTTTCTAATTCCAAAGCATAGTATAACAGACGCAAATGATAAGAGTTTCAGTAACGATGCTTAAATATTTAGCACTCTGTTTTGGGCTGGCGTTTTGATACTCGGCTATAATATAGAACGTTTGTACTCAGCCTACATTTGTTTGACAAAAATTGGGGTGTGTTTGTATAGTACTTAAATTGTTTGTTTAAATTAACTAGCTTAAGCTTTGCTTAGTCAGCCTTTTTATGTTCACACAGTTGGAATTCAAACCTTCTCTGTCTAGGAGAGGGAATGGACCGTAATCCACCACGCGAGTCCAGTGCAATTTGGTCGCAAGCGTGAGGCAACTGCGCTCACGCCCAAGCCGCCGCCGGGTTTCCGATCCCGATTACCGGCCACCGTACGCGCGGGCTTGCGAACGGCGAGCAATGGGTAGCTCGCCGTCCGATCGTCCGGTAGCCGTCCGGACCGAGCCCAAGACGTCGACGGCGAGTATTATTCCACGCGCGCCTCAAACAGTTGTCAGCAAACCGTAGGGGCCAGTGACCAGTGCATAGCTCCATTCCCCTTTCTCTCTCGCACGCCTAACATTTTCTCCTTTCTCACACGCACGCCCGACAATTTGGCACAAACTTCAAAGTTAACTAAGCTACGGATTTTCGTAGGCCTCGTAGCACTGCGTAGCAATGTACTGTGTAATGTGAATGTGTGTAGCCCCGTTGATTTCTCGTGCATTATCATTGGCCTAGCATAAGCATAGCATAGCATAATCAGCCTTATAATGTTCCCACTGCTGGAACTCAGTCCTCCTCTCTAGGAGAGAAGAGTGGCGTTTGGCCTGTTCCACACATAGTCAGTCATTACTCCGAGATATCGTGGCTTTCGTAATTTCATCAGTGAAAGAACTTTATCGAATAAGTATTTCCAGATAATTCCTTTTTCTTCTTCTTCTTCCTGCCCTTATCCCATATTACTTGGGGTCGGCGCAAGACGTCTGTTTCTTCCATTCTGTCTTGTCACCCGTCGCACTATCACTAATATCCTTTTCGTTCACAATCCATCTGTTTTTTTCTATGGCCTCCCTCTCTCTCTCCACCCATCAGAACTCTTTTAGTAACATGCGTTCCATCCCTCCTCTTCACTTGACCAAACCAAGACAAACGATTTCCTTTCAACTTTTCAGTCAATGGCGCTACTTTTAAACTTCCCCTAATGTACTCATTTCTCACTTTATCCTTTCTCGTCACACCACACAGCCATCACAATTTCCATATGTATCTTTACTTAACAAAAAAAAATTAGGTTCCATTTTACAATATTTAGTCCCAAGCTAAGCAGAGCTTGTGTTATGGGTACTAGACGACTGATAAACATACTTATATATTTCTAAATACATACATAATATGGATAAATTACACCCAGACACAGAACAAAATATGATCATGCTCATCACATAAACATTTGTCTTGGGTGGGAATCGAACCCACGACCTCTGGCTTAACAGTCAGGGTCACTAACCACTACTAGACCAACAGGCAAAATAAAATATTACTTTAGATTATACAATATGAAATCATAGTTCTTCAGAATCAGACTCTTGAAACCAATAGGCAACTAAGTAACGACCTAAATCGGAATTCCCCTGGAATCTATGCGGGAAGCAATTACCGGAGGCTCCATGATTCATTAGGGCTGTGCCGTGGGCCCGCTCGAGTGGCGACATCTATCGAGTAATGACGCTCTTCTCACTTGGCAAGCTTCTTCAAGTGTCTATTAACATTGCTGGCTGGTTGCACAATTTTGAATTTGGAAAGATTTGGCACGAAATTCGAATTTCGTTCTTTTGTTAGATGAACACCAAACACCCAAAACTATTTTCAATACACTTACTTGAAAAGAGCCAGTCTTATCGCACTACGAAGGTTCAACATGCCATGTTTATCACCCTCGTTTTTTTTTTAAGCTATTGCATAGCTTCTATCGCGGGCCTTGAGCGTGGAGAACGAATCCAGAAATTCCGTAACGAAAAAAACCTAACACCCCCCACTAAATGGTTGTCATGGCAACTTGTCAACTTCAATTAAAATAAAAAATATATAATTATATTTGCATAAGTTGATAAAAAATGCTATGCAATAGCTTTACCGCGGCAGTCTCCGAGTGCCACACGTCTTTTTTTTTTAATTTATCATAACAAGGGCTTTTTCATTCCTATTTCGTCACGGTCAACCGTGATTATAATTTTTTTTTAAAGCAAAGAGGCGGATATTTTTACGGTTTTATGAAAATTTAAATTTTGTTTATGAACAGAATGTCATGGATAATTATTTATTCATGACATTCTGTTTTTTTTTTTACACAATTCTGATTATTTACACAATAATTTGATACTATGAACAAATTAACATTATATGTGTTCTAAATTTAAGAAATATTTTTGGTTTTCTATTTTTAATATTAAGTAGGATGTAGACGGTTTGATACCTTTGCTTCTTCTTCAACCTGCAACGGTAAAGCGCGGGAAAAACTCTATTAAATACTATTTTTTGTGAAAAAAATTTTTGAATTTTAGATTTGAAGACAATTTTACAAGTTTAGATGATACCGCCGCCCATTAAGTTAAAAAATACTCGCGATTAGAAATGATACGACCGCAATTCTGCGACTCACCACTCACAAAATTACACTCGTTTGGCCTCACCCTTACACTTCAATTTTTTTCAGTCAGTACTAGATATACTAGATGAGGCCGTTGTTTCCTAGCTGACTACCCTGAGAAGAAACACCAAAACAAACTCAGAGGTCAAAGTCTCTTTTAGAGTCCATACAGTAAGCATGTAATGCTAACTTGGATACAACTATTCACTTCGCTAGTGACTAGTGAGTTAAACTCTAAACTGCCTCGCTCCGCTCAGGACTTAGCTGTGGAATCCTCCATTACGGTTAGGATTCACTATGAAGACTGTGGTATAAGATATTGCTTAATAAACTACTATTTGACGCCGATATTACAAATTGTCGGTGAAACTGGGTTGGTATCATTTAATTGTGATTTAATGAAATTGTTTTTGACTTGTTTATTATTTTATTTGAATCTGTTTTATTATGATTTCATTTTGTATTGTTGACGTCGTGATATTTTATAAATGATGTGTGTATTTGACCTGAATAAAAAATATTATTATTATAATACCTACTGTATATCTTGGTTTGATTTAACACATCATGTAATAGAAGTTCAGGCGGGAACTAAACGAAGTGACATCATTCTTAAAAGTGTCTAGTAGTATTTTTTACAAATTCACGGTGTATTATCCAGCCACTCTACAAGTGTCGTTCAAACTACCGGAAAGTGGGGTTACTTTAGCCATGAAGTACATACACCTTTGACCCTAACTCATTAACCAATAGAAACGTAGTAAACACAGTTCCTCATGTTCCTATTGGTTAATAAGCTTGTGCCAAAGTTATATCCCAGGGCCAAAGTAACCCCACTTTACTCGGTATACAGTAAAAACATTCTCACCCGGAAGTTAAAATCTTTTCCCCTTTCTTTAATAACACGAAATATTTCAATAAGTCACATTAGTTGACAAACTTATAACAATCAGTCATAATCATAACATAACATAACAATCACTATTTATATGTGTTAATCAGAAAAAAATATTAATAGAAAGGAAATTCATAACATTTCATATTAAAGAGAGTCTTGTATCAAATTAATAAGTATATCCCAAAATCTGGAAACTCAAAAATAGATACTCTTCGAGACTGACATCGTGGAGGAACAAAGAAATACGGATATTAATAATTCAGTCAGTTATTTTAGTCTTCTCTATCAACCTCCTAGCCTCCTAGTTTGGTCTAAATGGTAAGTTTGAAGTAAAATTTTATGTTACGTTACGTCTAATTAAGCTATGAGTAACTTAATTGATGAATTCAAAATAAAAACATTAGGATGATATACCACTTAAAAAAAAAACAGAGTTCAGAACGATTCAAATCTTATTTTAATTCCGAAGTTTAACAGGTTTTCAGACTGCTACCCTGAAAAACTCAACTACTAAAAACTTTCAAATCGGGGGTATATTATACTCACAATACTCGATACACAAGAGAAACTTGCAAGTCACTCAAAATCCATCAGCTACCAAAGTTTCAATAAAAAAGGAAAACCTCCCATCATAATGTCAGCCATGATAGTAACCCTTCACACATTCACAAGTTTGTATTACAGCAATCGCGTGACCAACCGGCAACTGCGTTACATGTCACAACTAAACATACACACAATGGACGGCTAAAGAGTCTCATTATTAAACAAATTCAATCTTAAAATAAATTACCTACTTAAACAGCGTTAATGTTACGTCGCTAAAACTATGAACTCTTGATTTTGAATGAACGATGTTTTTAGAAATTCATGTGTAACACTAATTGCCAATGACGTAGCTCAGAATGCTCCCTAACTAAAGTGGCATTGGGCAGGTCCTGTCTTTCCATTGCTATTTAATCTGGGGCCCATATATCGGCAGACTGAGGCCCTGATACATCTGGGCGCGGTGGTGGCAGACCGAGAAGCTGCAGCATATCATTTATAGCTTCATCGAGAGTTGGCAATATGAAACACAACACCGAAAGAAATACCTATAACAAATACTTTGACATTTTTCATTCGTGCCTAATTTAAATTTTCTCAAGCCCAGGAATATGAGACTTACGGGGGTACTTTTGAACAACAAAGACGATTTCAATTATTTACTTAGGTATAGGATTCATGGCAAATTTCAAGGATTTTGCCTCTACAAATTACTTAGGCATACGCTTCGGAATCGCTGTGCGCACTACTGCACAAACGACGCCAGGACCAAAACTACTAGTCCACCGTCTGAAGACATTATACTTCAAGTCATCCGTCAACAAGAGTACCAGTAAGAAGCAGTCGCAGCACGGGTGGCACAGACGGCAGCACAAACAACAAAGGACTTGCGGCGGGAGTCTCGACCTGGGCACAGGAACATCGCCTTTCAATTTGACTAATTAATTTACTTTAATTTACTATATTAACTTTGTGATGGCTTTTACTTTCTCATCTGATCTCTTTCTTTTTTTGGGGTTGCCAAGATGTACATACAGTCTTAAACCGTACATTTTGCTGGCGGTCTTGCACCCGACATGTGTCATTTTATTAGCAGGAACTATAAATATACATAATTTACAATAAATCGATGAGTGCAATTACTGCTACGCGGTGACTAACATGAGAGAAAGGAATCGTCAACAGTTCTCTTTGTAAACAAGTATTCCTACGGAATAAACCTTACGGAAACTACGTGATCTTTTCGCTTCGTGCTCCACCCTCAACAACAACAACTCTTCAAGTGTACGAACCGTACAGTAATCATGGAAAATTTCAAGGATTTTTGCTCTAGAAATAAGATTTTGCATACAAATGAAATCCGCTCTTTCCACCTATATATTTGAATGAATTTCTAAGAGGCCTTTATAAAGTTTATTTTATAAGTGCTTGCAACCCTAATTACGTAGGCGCCAGTTAAACCGCTTGGTCGGTGTAAAAAGATGATTACAAGAGATGTGTTCACTGGACGTTCAATGGTCGGTCGCTTGAAGCACTTTCCTCGCTTTAAAGCCAGTTCAACAAACATTTTATTAAAACTGGCTTTGAAGCGAGGAAGCTGCTGAAAGGTTGGTCATGAAGACTTTTTTTTCAAACAAGCTTGATTAAAAGAAATGTAAAGTGTTCACACAGATTCGTTGTCATAGATATTCTCTAATTTCAATTCTTATTAGTCAATGTGTGATAATTTCCCTGGAGTTCTTAGTTAAAATATGAATTTAGTTACTGAAATACGAACACTAATTTGTATTCAATGAAAAAAATACCTCTATATAGAGGTAAAGTGTGTTTTTTTGTTTGTAGTAGGAAACTTCTGAAAGTACTGGTACGATTGTTAATTTTTTTTCACCTATAGAAAGCTGCTTTATTCCTGAGTGACATGGGCTATTTTTATTATTATATTTTATGTACACGGGCAAAGCCGCGGGTAAAAGCTAGTCGATAATAAAATCCTTTGCTTCCCGACTTTTCTCGCTGTTCTGAACTTGTAGAAAAAAAAGTTGCGTGCGTGTATTTCAGACTAATAAATCTTTTTTTTATTGATATAAACCAGTGCTTGACTGCGATCCCACCTGATGGTAAGCAGTGATGCAATCGTTGATGGTGAGGCGCACTAGTTTATCAGGACCCTATTCACTCTGCTTTGAAGACACCCAAATTATAATCGGATGGGAAGCCCGCAGCAGGCAATTTGTTCGCCGAAAAAGTTTTTTTTGTATAATTTTTAAATGAACACTGCAGTTTAAACGTATATTAAAGCCGGAATTTTAACAAAACTTTAGCTAAGTAGATGCTGACTTCGTTAAGAAACAAAATGTTTAATAATATTCACCTGGCTGGGTTCATTCTAATTTGCCTGCCTTGCGTAGGAGGCAATGTCGTTATATTTGCTCTTCAGAGTACAAGTCGCTCGTTTGTCCCATAATATTTGCATACCTTTTGTGAAAGACCAAATTAACAAATTTTACCTCACTATGTTTTATAATTTAGGATTCAGGGAAAAATAATTAGATTCTGCATTTATTTAAAGTTAATCATTTCAACCGAAACAAGTCCACTGTCGTTCCCCAAGTGTCACCATAACGTCCGGTCCTGTGCGTCTCGCATCCTTCGGATTCTCACGACCCTTACCAGTTCCCTTCTTCCACGCCATCTTCCTATACATGGTCGTCAATTCAAAACCTATATGCTATCATAATGTCTTAAAAAATCCTCTAAATATCTATTGATTTTTTCCTAAACCGAAAATTATGTTGTAGTTTTTACGTCAAAATAGAAAGGTAACTGTGAATTATGACCGACAAACAATTTCACAGCCTGTCTATAAGTACTCATATGATCAGTAAACAAACATAAAAACTACTAACTTAAAATAAGTTTCTAGATTTATCAACGCAGAAATAGACACAAAAAAAACGTCAGCTTGTCCTTATCAGAAGATCGATCACTATAAACTTTGAATGAACGTATCGTACCAAGTGACACTTGCTCAAACGGAATATTATACATGACTCATGCTCAAGGGAATGAATTTCAAAGCGCGGCTCTACCTGCCGCCGACAGCGGGTGGGCGGATACAAACGGACAGATAAACTGATCATTACCGCCAGTCCCATAAATAAAACGGTAAATGTGAGGTTAGAAACAGAAATAGTAGAAAAGTGTCAGAGGACAGGTTACAGGTTGGATATTAAAAAAGAACTGTCAACTAGTAGGATATTATTCTGCGATCGTCAGTTGTCAATCTAAGAGGATGGTGTGGATGACAGCTGTCAGATTCATACAAGTAGCTACCTATCCTTTTCTCTCATCTTGAAGATGCATATTTTTGTTCTCCTGTCGATCTACTGCTACGAGTATGTAGACACCTTAGTAATACTAACGTACTTGCTCGTGAATTTATAATTCGAGATAATTTCAATACATTACTACCCAAGTATCAATTGTAGCGTTGTGCCGTCGTTTTAGTGACCGTCGTTGATCGCTTTGATGGTTTCTTATAGAATTTGAACTTTGTTACTTTGGTCATAGAGTTTGTTGTTCCAGTATTTGGAAATTATCTTAAATTCTAACACAGATAAACGATATTTTAACCACGCACAAATTTAAATAATGCAACTCGACTATAGTGTGAATATTTTGATACAAACTGATTAATGTTAATAGATTTTACAACTCGGCTGGCAAGCGAAGTTTTCAGATGCCTGCGGAATTGTTCGAAGCAGTCACCACTGTTCTAGGACGAAAAGGGCAACTCCAGGAACACCCAAGTTATCTTTAGTTGGTTTTAGTTAATAAAAGTCTGACACACCTCTTGCTCTACCCAAACAGAGGAAAGTTAATTCACGATAAACCCAAAACTGCTAAACGAATTTTTATACTGTTTTCACCAACAGATAGTGTTTTATGAGTAAGGTGCGACACCCGTGCGACGCTGTTATGGATCGTTTATTCTGTTTAAAACTAAAGTCATTTATAGCATATAAGCTTTGCTGACCGGGTGATGATGACAGTCAATGTGGCAATGATTTATCTACGACGAGAATCAAACTTTCAAACCATCATAAATCATTTATTTTGCCAGAGATTTGGTACAATGGGTGTTAAAAGAAAATAGTTCTTTACACGTCTCATCTGTAGGCGAAAATTTTCTCTTCGGTACAGTAAAATCAGTGGGCGATGAAATTAGTAAGGGAATTTCGAAGTGGATCTATTTATAGAACACTAGGCACTCTAATCCGTTTTGCGGTTTGCCCAGTAGTGGACACAGGACTGATATAAAGGACGTAACCTCACTAACTAGGCCCTTTTAGTTTATATTTAGTCGTGGGGTCAGTTCTAAGAATAGTTCTCTATAAGCTTAGGATCTCGCTCGTGTCCCATCTAAGCAAAGAAGCATAACACTGCTTTTTAGGTGGTCCTTTTCATCCTAAATGTAAAACATATATCTGCTTATATTAATCATTAATTAGAATCAAGTCCTGCCAGTCTTTAGGTCTTTTTTTTCAGCTAAGTAAGCCTCCAATGATTGCTCCCGCTCTAGAGTGAAACAAAAGGGCATGTCAAACCCTAACTGACTAAAACCTCAATTGCCATTTAAGTTCTGAGGTTACGGTCACTCTCTCAAACATTCCCGCAGTTCAATCAGGCATCTGCCCCGCTGGGCTCCTTCAGCTTTGCTGACATCTCCTTGAAGTGCGGGTGCAACACTGTACGCCATTGATTTGAACTTGGTCTTCTCTTGGAAGGCGCCCGCGCCCATGCCATTGTTAAAATCGCACCATCAGTCCTTGATTTATAGGCACACCATAATAGAGCATTGAAAATCCGCACCATAGCTAACATTTAAAATCAAAATCACTCACCTATACTCTGGCTGACCCAGATTCCGAGCATATCAAGCTGCAGCAGTCGATGGTACAGCTGCGCCCCGCGGGTGTGGTTCATGAAGAGGTGGTAGAGGAAGGAGCCGCACCAGGGTGCCAGGGCCCCGAGCAGGTGACACATTGACAGGAACCACGGCCCCGGCCCGTTGCGCCACGGTAACAACCCCGGGAGCACCGCCAGGATGTATACCAGGGATACTCCTGGAACAAAGAAACTCTGGCTTAATATCTAGGTACTTTTAAAATTGTTAATGTAGAAAATTGTCAGTAGCCCGGAGTCTGGAGCGGTCCCCAGTTGATGGTGACAGGCTTCCATTTTATTAAATCGGACTTAAATATAACTGGCGGGATAGCAGTGTATTTAGGTACTACCTACTCCCAAGGAAGCCTCTTGCATCAACACCTCTTAAGAGGGTTCAGAACTAGTAGAGGGCAAACCACACTAATTTTATAAGAGCAAAGTTTTTTTAAAATTAATTTTGATATAAGCTAGTGTTGTGCTTGACTGCGATCCTTCCTGATGGTAAGCAGTAATGCAATCTCGCGCACTAGTTTTTGAGCCTATTCACGCTTGCTTTGAAGACACTCAAATTATAATCAAACGGGAAGACAACAGCAGGCAAATTGTTCTAGTTTTTCGACGTACGCGGTGTAAATGACGAAGCAAAACGTTTAGTCCAGACCGTAGAGGTTTCAAAAACGTATGGGCGAATACTCGCCCTACGTCGAGTTTTCCGATGGTAGAAATGAGATGGCAGAATCAAGTCGTGCAACTCCTGCGCACACTCTCCAAAATGAATCAGATTTCATTTCAGAAAAAAAGTCGTCAGTCAGAATCTCGATTAAATGAGCAAGGGTTCTTGTATTTTTTTAATAGTTCTAGTTCTCGTAAAATAGCAGATTTTTTGAAACCTTTACTAGATTAGTTTGACACAAATGTTTAGATTTATATGTGTAGAAACTAGATAATATCCACAAGATAGCTATGTATCCAAAATATCTAAAGAAAGATGTGTAATAACATCATAATCACGGAAGAGCGGTTGTATGAAAATGTACCTTGAAAAGGACGCTCTTAAATCTATTACTATCCAAAACATACCTTATTCACAAGCTTTGATATCTCTTGGCAGGTCATTAAAAAGTTGTGCACCTTCAAACAAATAGTTTCTGTTACCATCACTTTTTGTTCTGGGCGGCATTAAACTAAGGAATTTAATGCCGCTGGTTTTTCTCAGGTTATGATGGTAGGTTGTTCTTTTAGTGAAGTTTGTTTCAGAGTGAAAAGTTAAATTGATTTACGCACTTTATTAAAGATACAGGTATGTAAAATACGGTGAGAGATATAAGCTTTGAACTTACATATGCGATTTATGCTGTTTCTATGATAGTTTGTCATCTAAATGTAAGCCCAGTGTTTCTCGTAATGAGAACGGTGCAGTATCTCATTGTTAAGTGTAAATGGGGGATACTGGTTGATATAAAATAGTAAATAGTTCGTCAATTTTAACTTATAAGAGCCCAATTATCTGTTCTTTAGGAATAATAAGGATAGATACTGAGAACTAGATGATGTTGTTAGCAACTAGTAAGTTGCTACAAACATTACACACACAAACATATTTTCATGGTTTCCTATGAAGTTTATGTATTTTGTTTAAAGGTTAGTTAACATATCAATTAATTTATGTCGCCACAGTGTCATACCTACTTGCTGTAACTCATTACACTAATAGCTAAAAGCATGACCACCCTCCCCTCTACCCCCTCTCCAATTATGCGATGACGTCATTTGACATTGATTATAAAATCAGTATCATAAGCACGTTGCGTGACTCCTAATGAGCTAATCAGTCGTCCGTGGCTATGATGAAGCTGATACATTTATTTTATTTTATTTATACAAGGTGTAAGGGACAGCCCTCCGCAAACATTAAGGGCTGGCTCGGTAGACGAAACTAAACAATCTTCCGCAAGATATTTTTTCAGGAAACGAAAAAACCTCACCATACAAAATTATAAACTTGATTGGACAGTTTGTATGGAGAAGCCAATTATTTTTTCGTTTCCTGAAAAAAAAATTGTGGTAGGTTGTTTAGTTTCGTCTACTAAGCAAGCCCTTAAAGTTTGCGGAGGGCTGTCCCTTACACTTTGTATATGCACACCACACCACAACGATTTATTTACAAGACAAAAATCAATAATAATAAAATTTACGCGTCGAAGTACTTTTGTTAATGAATACATGTTTTAAAGCTCTCGATAAACATTTAGAAATAACGTTCTAACTTAAAATAAATCAAAAACACATTATTGTTAACTTACATTCTCATTTCAGAAGCCAACACTTTTTCCTTACTTACCTACCTTTAATTTTAGTCTACTTTTATTCAAAGTCAAAGTCATATCTTTATTGCTGAACACAATACAACAAATCAATACATTTCTGAATGTCATGTAAATGTGCAGTTCATGGTGTTTTACCAATTTAGGCTTGCGAAATTTTAGTGATAATTCAAAGACATTTTGATAGTTGGTGATAATGAGTTTTTTTTTGTCATCAAATGACATCTCCCGCTCTTGGGCGGGGCGGGAGGGCGTGTCAGACTTTTAAAAACTAAAACCCACTCCTGTTCCTTCTTTGTCTTCTTTCCAGGGCCCCGGGGCTCCAGTAGGCTTCGGCCCTACTGGGCCCCTACGGTTTGCTGACATTTTCTTGAGGCACACTGTCGACGACTTGGGTTTGGTTCAGAAGGTCACTAGACGGTCAGACGGCGAGCTACCAATTGCTCGCCGTCCGCAAGTCCGCGCCTTCGGTGGCTGGAAATCGGGATCGGAATCCCGGCGGCTGAGGCGTAGGGTCGTTTCCTTGAGCGTTTGGCCGCCTCTTTTGCTTGCATTATCGCCTCGAAAAAGTAGGCGACCGCCTGCCACTCCTCCTCGCTCCGAACCATGGCAAGTACCAAGGCACGGCACAAAAGATCGCTACCGTCGAGCGCTTCCACGAGGACACAGCGGTGCTCTACCCAGGCGGGGCACACCTCTAGCGTATGCTCCACCATATCCTCTGAGCGGCAGGTAATAATAATATTGATTTGACTGTAACTCAATCACAACATTTTGGTTACAATTTTGCAGGCCAACTACGAACTGAACATAACTACAAATAAGTCATGACCTCTCCATGCCTAGAAACTAAGGTTTCCCATTGATCTCATTAGCACTGATAGTGGCATTTAACTTGATATTCCTAGTAAGTATAAGTAGATTATAAAAATAATCAATAATGTGCGTGTGTTTACGCTCTCAAGTGATAACAACAATAATCTTGCCAAGATTGTGCACTCACACAGACGCACTCTCTATTATTCCTCATATTCCGATGGGACAGCAATCCAACACAATCGGACAGAGATCAGGCGCAGTACCAACGGCTAAGTGTCCCCGCACAAGGACCTCAAAAAAAGCCCCCACAAAAAAGGCCGCCTCAAAAAGAAGCTTGAAGCGGCTTTTTTGTGGCCGCTTCTAGCTTTTTTTGTGGCGGCGCTTTTTTGTGGCTTATCTGGCGGTTCCTTTGTAGATATACTTAATATAAGAATCGTCTCTCACACAGCCCATCTATCATTGCTTTGACCTTTCACAATTCATATAACCTAATCTAAACTTTGTTAACGCTAATAATACCATATGTTACATCATGACAACGGTTTCAACACACAATTATAGCTGTCGGTGCCACTTTCAGACTTTCTCTTATTTACTCATTTATTTTTCTATCCGTTCTTATATCTACTTCATCTTTCTTCTCTTCTTTTCTATTCTGCAACATGAACTCTTGGTGTTAAACGATTGGATTGTCCTGTCTAGTTGCACTACTCGCTTTGAGCATGCTTTCGTTAAATTGTTGATTAGTTGTTAATGCGTTAACTTTCCATCAATTGCAAAATTTTATGAGTTAGTAATAAAAAATAAATAACGTGTGGTTGTGTCTAATGATCAAAGCATATTCTACCGCATTTGGATAGCAGACTACTGTATTTTTGCTGAACTTCATGGTTAAATAAATAACAATAAATACATTGTTAATCTTTTTTGTCTTTAGAATAATAGCCCTTAAAAAGTTTAAGCCCGCATAAGATTCAAGAACCCAGAAAGGAGTACACCAAGATTTTCGATATAAAATAGACTTTGAAAAACATATCCGAAATTTGATACTAATTAAATAATTCGGAGCGTGTTCCTTTGTTCAAAATAACTTGGTCTCAAAACACAAAAGCTTGTTTTTGTTTATTTAATCATAACACAGAGGCGTAGTTTTCCAACTGGGATAAAATCAACACAATACAATTTTGTTTTCTGATAGAACAACATTATTTACATATTTTCTGTAGGCTTTGGAGCGAGCTATATTTATGATTCAGCCTACAGTCGGCACGCTCCGGGCTGCCTTCGTTTTTATATTGAAATCGTATAAGAACTAGGAATCTACTTCTACTTTGCTTGAGATTATTCTTATCTGTAATACTTATTATTTTTACATTAAAATAAAAGTATTTTTAATAACTATTAACCCGTTGTATCTATGAACGCAGATCTACGCGGGACACAATGGCTTATTCATTGTGTCTCTAATTACGGCATACGAAAGGTTAATATCTCCGTGGTTAATATACTTCCAATTTCAATGCATCTACTATCTGACCCCAAAACAGTGATGCGACGTCGCATCGTAAAAATCTGCAAGCTTGCACGACGCGACACATCGCAAGAACTTACGGATCGATTCGCAACGCACATTGTATCCTGGACACCTGTACGTTCCTAAATTCTTTTACCGCACAAAATCTTATAGCAAGTTGCGGTGCGTCACATTGCAGTTTTGTGTCATAGGAGCCCATCCTTATACCTTTTATGAATTTTTAACCAACTTTTATAAAGTTGGAGGGTCTTTATTAGTCTGTAAGCATTTTTGTGTGATCTTTCCGTAATATGTTTTCCCGAAGCCAAAGTCAGATAAAAAGTAGCCAATGACTTTCCTTGGGGTTCAAGCTTACACTGCACAGTAGCAAATTTCATCAAAATCCGTTTAGTAGTTTAACCGTAAAGGCATAACCGACAGAGTTACATTCACATTACAATATTAGTATGTATTATGAGGCTATATGATTTCATTTTGTAACTTTAGATGTTTTAAAATGAGTGTACACACAAACAAACAAAAACACCCAGGCGTTTTTAGCCATAAAAAGATTTTCTCTTTTACTGACTAAAGATCGGTAAAAGTCTGACACTCCCTTTCATTTCACACAGAGCGCGAGGGGTCACTTATCTAAAAACTAAACTTGAAATCCTAGGTTTCAACTTCTACCTAGGTTCAAGCCCTACCTACATTTAAAATAACAACGTAATAAACCTCACTAGGTACTTGTGTCGTTTTAACGAACATTGTAGGCATTTCTGAGGATGATTTCTAGTAAGGATGGCTTCTAATGCATAAGGCTGTAACGCCTAAGCAATAAAAAGCCGTCCTGTTAAGTATGATTGTAAATAAATCTCGTAAGTACCTACCTACCTCACTTTATAAAAATGTTTAGTAGGTAGGTACCGACTAAATTACATTTCAAAACATGGAACGAGCACGCGGCGCGTTTTATCTGCGTAACTTCCTTTGTTTGTCGATCGGGAGTCACAAAGTGAAACCAGCCACCTTAGACGCAGGCTTGCAGACGGAGAGCAATGGGTGTCTCTCCGTTCAATAACTACCAAACCCTGGTGGACGGCGCGATGTGGAAGCTGTCAGCAAAACTGATGGGTCCCGAAAGAAACGATGCCTGAAAGGGTCGCGAGAACGTTCGAAATAGTTATCGCGACCTTGAAACGCAAAGGCAACTGAAGGAACAACATTGGGTTTCAGTCAATAAAAGTCTAAAATTCCCTCTCGCCCCATCAGAGTGCGAGGTAATTTTGATGGTTTCCCAACATCAAAATAAATCGAAGCTGCACAATTGCAGCAGTCTGAACTAAGATACTTACCGACTGCAGCCTTTACAACTACCTACTAGCTGCGTATTTTACAAATACTAATCAGAATTTAGTCAGAATTTAATTTTTCTGTGTTCATTGATAACATTTTTTTAAAATAGTAATTTACGTAAACTGATTTACGCAAACCCAATTTAGGTAATTATTTATAACTAGAGCCAGTAGCATGCGAGCGGCTTGTGCTCAAAGAAAGTTACCGCCCACCGTGGCGGTGCGCACCTGTGACATCAAAAGAGCCGCCCGCGGTCCGACCTCCTCCCTATCCCCGCAAACAATTTATAGGAATTTTATTTTTATTTATGTATGCGAATTAGTTCAATTTCTTGCGTCATCGAATGCACTCGTGGTTTTTTTTGTTGCGAATTACTGTTATTAGGTTTGTGTTGTTTTGTGTGATAGTCTGACTGATATTAGTGAAAGTGTTAGAGTGATAGGCTTAGTTTCGATATTGTGAGTGTGTTGTGTGTGAAGTGTCTTTTTAGGATTATTTTAGTAGGTAGTAGGCACCTTTCGCGAGTTAAGATGCCTTTCATGTTTATTCGGCGCGCGAGTACCTACCTACTTACGTGAATATGGTTTACTGTTACGGCATGGCTCATGGAAACGCTACTGCAGCCCTGCGAGTGTAGGGGATTGATGGGATTCGTGGGCGTGTCAGCCCACGGATTCACGGTTCTTCACTTCAACGATTGCTGGACAATCAATCGATTGTACCAATTTCTTTGGGAGGCGGCCGACAAGTACGACCGGCAGCAGAAGAGGCCATTCTCGTTGTGATGCGGGAAAACCCACGGTTGGGCCAAAATATTGCGGAGGCGGCATGGTCATCACGCTCGGCACACGATTTCCCATTCAACTGTGCATAAAGTGTTGAGGAGGGATAGGCAACGGCATTACAAAATCCATCGTGTGCAAGCGCTCGTGCCAGGCGACGCGATGCGTCGCATGGATTACTGCAGGTGGCTGTTGAGCCAGGACCGAAACTTTGACCATAAAATTATTTTTACCGACGAGAGTACTTTCACAAATAATGGAATGTGGAACCGCCGAAATACCCATTATTGGTGCTTCGTCAATCCAAATCAAACTACTAATGGAAACAGGCTTCCAGACACGGTGGAAACAATGTGTCTACGGCGGGCATTGTGGGAAACCAGATCCTAGGCCCAGTTTTCTTGCCACCGAGAATGTACGGGCCTGCCTACCTCGATTTTATTACTGGGTACCTAACCGACACTTTAAAAGAGATGCGACTAGCTCAGAGGCTTGGGTTGTGGTACCAGCACGACGGTGCGCCGCCTCATGTCGTGAGACCAGTTCGTGAGCAACTGACTATGCTGTTCGGAGACAACTGGATCGGACGATTTGGGCCTCACTCATGACCAGCTCGCTTGCCTGAAATAACCTCTCTGGATTTCTTTTTGTGAGGTTACGTCAAAAATAGGGTGTTTGACCGCCCATGCGAGACCGCTGCTGAAGTGCGACAGAAAATTATTGATGTGTTTGAAGAACTTAAGCAGCGGTCAGCTCAAGTAGGAATCCTAGAACGGGTTCATGAAAACACGCGGGCTAGGGCGCGCATCTGTCTCCGCGTGGGAGGTCGGCAGTTCGAACCGGAGCTCGTCAGTGTCGAGAGGCCACCTGTGTTGGATGACAGCTGAAGCGACGGATAGTGTAGGTTAGTACTCAAGCTATTTAAAACCTGTACCTACTTATTTCGTGTAAACGTAAGTAATTGAAGACAACACAGAAATTTTTAATTACCAAGAGCCTACTAAAAGGGCTCCATGGTTGTAATGCCAAATGCCATGTCACTACCAAGGTGACCTTGCTAGTTGGAATCCGTGGCGCGTTTTTCCAACCACCGAACCTGTTGGCGTGTGGTTTACATCCATGCAGCCGCAGCATGAACCAAGGCCACCTTGGTTAGAACCAAGTTGGAACGCTAGTTTGCAACCGTGTAGCAAACCTTTAACGTAATACCTACACCATTCAAAGCGCGCGCGACGCCCGGGCGCCGCGCCTCGCCTGTCGTATACGTACTACACACACACCGGCACAATCAGTTGGACGCTTTACATTGCGCGCTAGGAAAAGCGTCATTTTTTTAAAGGTTGAAAAAAAAGTTTGTTTCCCAGCAATATTTTTTGGTCAAAATAACTTAGTTATATGTACAGAATGTGTAGTTAACGGGTATGTGATCGGTCTTTTTACACCCTGTATATATTAAAAAGGATCCCGCCAAGTTCATTCAATCATAGGCTTGGAATAATAAATATGTACACAAGAATATCTTTATGACTTTTTATATTAAACCGCGCTAAATATGAAAAAGTATGTATTTCTGTGTATGGGAAAATAAGGGCCAGTGGTATGAGTACATAAAGGCTAAATACGTGATGTGTTTATAGAGTATTTATACAGTAATAGAAAAAGGGTCAGCGCAGACAGAGAGGACCGCAGCGGACAGGATTTTATTGAGGCACTCGAAAATTGACTTTATAATTATTGAAATAACGTGCGCGCCAGGCGCGCGCGTTGCTTCCCAGGTATCTTCGAAGACGCGCGAGCATTTTTTGTCAGGTCTCTCCGCTGCACTCCTCTCTGTCTACGCTGACCCAAAGACTCATGTGCTAAAAAAACACCATAAGATTTAGATGTAGATGGATTCGGTCATAAACACAACCGGATTAAGAACTTCCTCCTTTCTTAACCGATATCAAAAAGGAGGACAATTCGGTTGTATTTTTTTTAGGTTTTTCAATTCAGAACTCCGTCATTTATGCTGAATCATACCCCGATTTTCATTTTATCATACAGTTCCGTGATGATATATGGCTCTGAAACCTGGTCTCTCACAATGGGCCTCATCACAAGGCTTAAAATTACCCAAAGGGCGATGGAAAGAGCTATGCACGAACATTCCTGATGGAGCAGAACCAAGGTTACCGACATAGCTCGAAGAATCGCCAAACTGAAGTGGCAGTGAGCAGGGTACATTGTTTATAGAACAGATAGGCGTTGGAGCCAAAAGGTCCTGGAGTGGCGACTGCATACCGGATGATCTGGTGAACGGCACGGAAATCCGATGGATGCGAGACGCACAGGACCTTTCGGTGTGGTGACATTTGGGGAAGACCTAAAATATCCAAGAAAGGACATCTTTCGGCTAAAATGATGATGATGACGATGACACAGTTCTGTTCTTATATTCTTTCATTTCATACACCACTTTGCACAAAATTTGCTAACATTCAGTTGGTGAAAGGATTTTGATAAAACGAGTTTAAAATAAAAACCGGATTCTAAATTGGTTCACCCGTTTTACAAAGATGTTGCCTAAGACAGACAGGTAGACACGCAGACACAGCGGATACTTATAAACCCCTCTTTTTGCGTCTGGGGTTAAAAAATATAGCCGAAAAATGTAGGGTGTGTCTTTCGCAAGTTGTGTTTTTCATTTTCTGTGTTAGGTATTTACGTCATCAGTTCATGACTCGTATCTAGATATAGCACACGAGATGTGCCGACAGTGTCGAGCCCCCTTTGACTGGTATAGTGACACATTTTCCAGTTTGCCTTAGTCGTACATCTTTGAAGACAGGCCTCTGATATAACATTCCGTTTGCTTTCTAGTCTCAATGCATGTTGCAATATTATTATTTTTGTTCTTTAGAGCGGATTTTTCAAGAGACGGATACTTTTTCAAGAGACTGTTTGACATATTATCTTATCTTAGCGAACCACCACCCCTTCGCATAGGTGTTACAGATTTTCTCTATTATAATATGCATCTAATTCTACACTAATATAATAAAGAGATAAAGTTTGTTTTTTTTTTTTATTTGTAGGAGATACTTAATCTCTGAACATGCTAGTCCGTTAGGTAAATTTTGTTCACTCATAGAAAGCTGCTTTATTTCTAAGTGACACAGGCTATGTTTTATGTACGCGGGCGAAGCCGCGGGTGAAAGCTAGTTTATTGTAAACATCTAAAACTTCTTTATAAATTAATCTGTCTATTGGTTAAACTGCATGACAATCCATTTAGTAGTTTTTGAATTGATCGCGTGTATTCAGACAGGCAGACGAGATGGGAACGTAAAAGATACGAATGCTGTCTAACAGCCATTTTAATTTAGCATGCAAAAGTTGTATAACTATTGAAAAATCAACTCTTAAATTCGATATATTTACAGGATAGAGTTTGTTAGCAATTATTAGATTGAATAGCAATATTTTACATTAAAAAAAATGGGTGGTGAGGTAAAAAGAGCCAACAAATACGAGTAGCCATTTCTCAGAACTACCAAATAAACACAAAAAAACTGGGCAAGTGCAAGTCGGAATCGCGCACTGAAGGTTCCGCAGAAACTTAACTATGAAAACAATTTGATTCTCCAATTGTGATATAGATTTTTCCGAATTGTATAAAAAGTTTTTTGTGATAAAGTAACGTAACTACAAAATTACAGTTTTCAGATTTATTCGTATATTTAGACCTTGCTATTCGCCTTTGGAAGGATTCTGGGTCAGCAGGAAATACTCTATGAATTTTGATTCCTTTGAGTGTGTTGAATGAAATGTACGTTTTTTGCGACTAAGGCCGCACTTACGGAAATCCCATCGCGGAAGATCGGGGACGGAACATCAATACGTGTTATTGCATATAAATTACAAACAGTGGGCACACTGTGTACTACTCCAAAATAGCACGACAGTGTTCGCAGATACATTTTACTCATATATAGATTCGATCCAAACATGAATAGTAACAAACGAATTTTGTAGAGATCGAATTTGTATAAATTGCAATACCAATCCTGGTAGGAATTGAACTCAATCAGATTTTACGCTCCGCAGCTGTCACTTACAGTTCCATTAGGTGCTGTAACACTATCAAGTTAGATTGGATACAAGATGAGATGTGGATTTAGGTAATTCAGGGTGATTATTATCATTTCAGCCGATATACGTCCACTGTGCCTCCCCAAAGTGTCACCACAATGAACGATCCTGTGCGTCTCGCATCCATCAGATTCCCGCAACCCTCACCAGGTCATCGGTCCAGTAGGAAGCCTTCCACGCTGTGTCTTCCGGTGCGCGGTCGCCACTTCAGAACCTTTCGGCCTCAACGGCCATCTGTTCTGCGAGCAATGTGTCCTGCCGATTGCCAGTTAAGTTAGGCGATTCTTCGTGAATGTCGGCAACCTTAGTTCTCCTGCGGACATTTTCAGTTCTGATTCGATCACTCAAGGAAACCCCGAAAATAGCCTAATGGGTGATTATCCGATGATGACGTATAAGTAATAGTAACATAGCATAATCAGCCTTATAATGTTCACCACCACACACATCATCAACATGTTCATCACCATGTTTTCCACTGCTGGGCCTCTAGGAGAGCTCTAGGAGAGGAAATGGGCTGTAATCCGCCACGCGGACCTAGTAAGGATTGATGGATGGTATAACAGTAAAGGTAAAACTATATAACGCGCACGTGGGCCAAGTACGCCGATCTGGGCGCATCGATCTCCATACAAAATATAGCAACTAGACTTGCAGAGCTCCATTAGTTCCACGCCACGCGACGCGACTCTACGTACAAATCAGGCGTGGTCCACGTGTAGTTCTAGCTTTGTTCAGTTAATAAGTAACTACCTATAAGATTGTATCATTAAATACCTCCAACATATTAAACGATACCTACACAGAATATAATCGGTTATTTTTAACGTAGCTACTCGTAAAAGTTTCACTGCACTATTTCAATTCGTTGAAAGCGAATATGTGTCACACGAAAATAAAATTCCTCGTTGAATATATAAGCTGCTTTACTTACTAAAGCTTTAATAAATAGGAAATGGAAATGTATTTATTGAAACAGAATATTATTCTATTGTTTCCCAGCACAATAAAAAGTTCCGAGTTTTATTAGTAGACTAGTGGCTGCCAGCGGTTTTATCCGTGTGAATTTAGAAAATTGACCCAATGGAACATATTCCCGGGATAAAGAGTATCTTATGTGCTATTCCAGGATATGATCAACCCGTATGCCAGGTTCCATCGAAATCCTTTCAGCCCTTCGAGCGTGACAAAGCAACAAACATACACATAGCCTGGCACATGGGCCTCAAAAAACGCCGATTCAAGCTTCTTTTTGAGGCGGCCTTTTTTGTGGCTCGTGTGAGGCGGTGCCGCCACAAAAAAAAAAACGCTTGAAGCCGCTTCACGCTTCTCAATGCTTCAATAAAGTTTTTGTGTCAGAGACCTACGCCTACTGTAACTGTAGTCTCTAGAAAAATAAAACTCACAATCACTATTGGCATTCGTATCTCAGTTTTAGAAAATGAAAAATGAAATAAAACAAAGAATTATTTCAATGTTCTCACATTTAGTAAACTCGCCGCCGACGAAGCGCCGAGCGAATATAAATTCATTTTGGACAAAGTGAAAACCTTTTTCATAAATAATATGAGAACGTGTTTTGATTAATGTTTTCGATATTCTTTATTATTTAATGTGTATTCCATGAAGCTAATCGTTTACTGGCTTTTGTTATTTACCTAAGATATTTTTTAAAGAAATATTTGATAAGGAATTATTTTACGGCTCATAGTTGGACTAGCTGATGCCAGCGTCCTTACCCGCGTGATAGTACAAAATTATCTCAAGGGAACCTACTCCCGAAATCAAAAGTACCTATTCTATGTTTTTTTTTTATTAGGTGGGAAAATCATCAAATACATCCCCCGCTTTTGGGCGGAGCGGGAAATAGTGTCAGACTTTTACTGACTAAAACTCACTCCTGTTTCTGCTTCACCATTGTTCCAGGGCCCCGGGCTATGGTTAAAGATATTTATTTCTCAAAAGAATTACACTTACAGAGAAAAAAACCTATTATGTGTATTAATCAATGACACATACCAGCAGGCGTAGATTAATAAGAACAAAAAAAAAAAAACAATTTTGTGCCAATCTTAAAATCAACATTCTCCTAACCCCTAACCCCTAACCTATGGTCCCAGGCTCCGAACCTGCTGGGCCCCTATGGTTGCTTACAACTCCTTGAGGCGCGTGTGGAACACTACAGGCCGTTGATGACCTGAGCTTGGTCCGGAGTTCCGGACGGTTGCCGGACGGTCGGACGTCGAGCTACCTATTCTATGTGCTATTCCATTGAAGTGAGACGCTACCAACGTTTAAAAAAATGGTGAAGAAGCATCACCGTTCACTTTGTTTTTCTTCTTCTCCTGGCTCAATTAAAAATTTGATACTTATTAGTATGTTTTTTGTATTGTATGTATGTATTAGTGTTGTTATTTCTTATTAGTATTATTTCTGATGTTGTACACTGACAGTCCTAAATATTTCACCATTCTTTCAGACTGCCCATGGTACTTATTTTTAATAATAATGTTTGTCCTGTATCTTATGTTATGTGGTGTGCGATAAAAAATTTAATACATATTCCAGGTCTACCCCGCGTACCAAGTTTCATCGCAATTGGTTTAGTTGTTCGACCCTAAAGAAGTAACAAACATACACACACCGGACAAATTTTCGCCTTTATAATATTACTAGCTTTTGCCCGCGGCTTCGTTCGCGTTAAACTCGGGGTAACACGGTTTCCCTGGGAAGTGGGGGGTGAGACAGAGCCAAAAAGTAGCCTATGTCACTCTCCATCTCTTCAACTATCTCCACTTAAAAAAATCACGTCAATTCGTCACTCCGTTTTGCCGCGAAAGACGGACAAACAGAGACACACACTTTCCCATTTATAATATTAATTCATGAATCCCCAAGCGACCACCGGTGGCCGCGCATCTATTGTCTTACTATTGTGTCTCTAATTGACGGTATCTGAAGGGTTAAGTATGGATTCTGACAAGTAGGTCTAAAAAAAAAAATGCTGCTTTGTTATATTTTCTTACGTTTCTGCTGACAACTTTGCAAGCGTATTTTAAGTAAATACTTGTCGTCGTTAGGTATGTTTTCACTTAAAGATTCTTTGTTCAAAGTTCATTTTTTCAATCTAAACCACGTATAATCTTATAATCTCGGGTAGAATAAATGTTTATGTATTACGATGCGGGATTTTTGTTTATGGTATGAATTTCATTATCTTAAGGTTTCGGGGTGGCTGTAAGGTACCTCGCCAATAAGCGATTCTGCGAGAACATAAAATGTAAATGAAAAATAAGTTTGGTTTTCCAACGTAAGAATAGGTTCCGTTAGCATAGTAGTTTTAAGTTTAAACAATACCTAACTAAATGCTCAATTAGCCAAGTATGTAGGTTTTTTTTAGGTGGGAAAATCATCCAATTACATCTCCCTCTCTTGGGCGAAGCGGGAAAGTGTGTCCTTTACTAAAGAAAGGTAGCTCATTTCCGGTACGAAAGGCAACGAAGGAACAGGAGTGGGTTTTTAGTCAGTAAAAGTCTGACACTATCTCTCGCTCCGCGGGGGATGTCATTAGATGATCTTCCCACCGAAAAAAAAACCGATAGAAAACTGCTTTATTCCTGAGTGACATAATTACATAATTTAAATACGCGGGCGAAGTCACGGGAAAAATCTAGTCAGTAATAAAAATATATATTAAAAATAACTGAAAACATAAAAGTAAGTAATAACCAACCGTCGCATTCTTTCAGGATGTGTCATATGACGTAACAAATTGTTTACCGAGGCTCGGCGGCCGTCCTTCCATATTTTTTGTCCCAGTAGGTAATGGCTGCCGGTGTTATTATGCCATCGCTCTAGTTCCCCGACGCTATTGATAGATCGTGTGTAGCGTGCCACGGAAGGCTTTAAATAACTTGATATTCCATCTCTATTCCAAGAACGGGGAGGTAATAGAGTAATAGGGTTAGCTCCGAAAGGCTCAGCCTCGGTATAAAAGGTAAGAAAGAATGGGGTGGGTTTTTTTAGTCAGTAAGAGTCTGACACTATCTCCCGCTCCGCACAAGGGCGGGAAAATTCGAAAACGATAGAGCGACTGTCGCAACCCAGTGTTCGGCCACATCGTCGCTTACCATCACGTGAAATAGTGTTCAGACTTCTTAAAGAGCCTTCGCTTGAGCGAGGCTTCTTTAGGCGCGAGGCAATGGGCTAGGAGCCGTTTCTCCCACGCCTTACGCCACTGGGAAAAGTAAGATGATCTAGCTAATAGGCGGGAACAGAAATCAAAACTATGGCTGGGTTTTTTTGTAGAGTACCTATTATTACAGTAGATTAAGAATAAACTTTATTTTACGCCAAAAATAACAAATCTATGGGTACAATGGCGGTAAGTACGGTGGTATTATATGTTAACTAGCTTTCCGCCCGCGGCTTCGCCCGCGTGGACTACAGTTTATATCGCGCGGGCAGAGACCCGTGCTCAGCAGTGGAATTATAGGTAGCCTATGTGTTATTCCAGTGTCTCTTTTACCTACCTACCAAATTTGATCTAAATCCGTTCAGTAGTTTTTGCGTGAAAGCGTAACAGACAGACAGACAGACAGAGTTACTTTCGCATTTATAATATTAGTAGGGATAACATCTTCAACCTTACTATAAAGCTAAATTTTGACCAGTTTTCAGGCAAAAAAAGTTTCAGAACTACTCGAATTGAAATGTTTAATTTAGAATTCGGGGGTATATTGCTCTGGGAATTTCCTAAAACTAGTAGTTTGAAGAGGGTTATTCTTGTAGCCTAAAATAGATATCTCTAAAATTATTATCTTTGTTAACAAAAGGTAATATACATTACCGGCGGCAGCCTTACCGTTAATTACGAGGCCCCGAGTTTCGGATCATTGCGAGGATCCAAGCGGCAGATCTAAGCGGGGCCGACTTCTATTTTTGCAATGTATGTGAATCAAAAATAAATATTTCTAATAATAGGCTAGAAATCCAAAGTTATATTAGATACAGGGTTATTTGTAAAACAATAATAACAACAACTTTTGTTCTACGACTTTGTACAAAACAATTCATTTACCAAAAACAAACCTTCAAGAATTCGTTGTTCTATGTAACATATTTCAACTCTGTATTTTGTTATACCTACCTAGGTCTGTATGTCGCGACGCAAGTGCATCAAGCACCT
Source organism: Mythimna lalbum (assembly GCA_949319445.1). Taxonomy (NCBI): domain Eukaryota; kingdom Metazoa; phylum Arthropoda; class Insecta; order Lepidoptera; family Noctuidae; genus Mythimna; species Mythimna lalbum. Next base: position 17,110,472 of record OX439356.1, on the reverse strand, counting down.
CCGCCGCCCGATCCCGCTCCCCTCCTCTATTCTACTGTTGCTTGCTTCGCATAGTGCAGCAAGCCTTTGTATGTTGAGAAGGCGTGTCAGACTTTTACTGTATAAAACTGACTTACAGTTGCCCTTTGCGTACCAGGATCACGGTAAGTCTTTCAAAAATGTAAATCGAACAATACACGATAATCCTATAAGATCCCCGGAGTTCTATTTTATCATTTAGACTGAAATCCTTAGAAACTACAGTCTGCCTATAGAAAGTTTGAAATAGTTCTTGTGTTTTTTTTACTTGGGCTGTTAAGGGAGAACAACCAGTTTTTTCTATTGTAGTTGTTAAAAAATAAAAAGGCCCGTTTTGACATTTGTATTTTAACTACCTAGAGGCTTGTCTGGTGTAGTGTATCTACCAAAATAGCTTCTACTACACCGGAATCCTAATTATTATTTAATTGTTTCTTTTAGTTTCGTTCCAAGTTACATTCTAGGGTTTTTCTTAAATGTCAAAACGGAACTTTTATTTTTAACGAGTTTAGGGTTGTTGCGAGGCCGAAATTGTTGCCCTGTCCACCCAGCCTAAGACAGCCTCTGATGTTAGCAACATCTACCTAATATGAGAACTTGGTTTTTTTGAGATCATAACTTTATAACGAGATAATAACATTGACCTTCATATTATGAAAGAAATATGCACTGCAGGGATATCTAATAATCCTTTTATTTTCTGTAGATGGTAAACTGTGAGAGATAAGTAAACTTGTGATACCTACGCTTGGGGACTAGCGCCAGTTACGCCATCTGTCGCAGTGAAAAAGAACTATTGCTTTCAAGTGAATGCGTAGGTAATACATACGACTATCATCTTGATTTACGACATATGAACTATTTTGCACTATTTTCTTTACGTTAGTTTAGGTAACCGTTTATTTTCTTGGAGAAGTATCTAGGGAAACAAACGGTTTTACAACATTAGCAACGGAATAATCTTGTAAAACGTATTTTTTTTTTTAAGTATCGTTAGCAACTAGCTTTGCGCTCGTCGCCTATATCTCAAGAACCGGAATTATTTTGCGGCATGACAAGAAGTTCACGCTACCAGCGATGATGTTCTAGCAGTGAATAATTTACGTATTTCAGTCTGTACTTTAATTTCAGACGAATTTATTTATTTATTTAATACTTTATGCACGCAAAAGTAAAGTAGCGGACTTAATGCCTTAAGTATTTTCTACCAGTTAATCTTTGGGTGATGCAGAGAAAAATAGTGGTAGGTGCAATAAAAGAAAGAGAAAAAGTGAATACAACAATATAAATACCTACTTATAAACCGTAATTGTTATGTTATACTAACTTTTGCCCGTGCAGCTTCGCTCCCGCTCTTCCCTACTCCACCCTACTATACCCAACTCTACCCTACTCTACCCTACCCTACACTACTCTACCCTACTCTACCCTACTCTACCCTACTCTACCCTACTCTACCCTACTCTACCCTACTCTAACCTACTCTACCTTACTCTATCCTACTCTAGCCTACTCTACCCTACTCTACCCTACTCTTCCCTACTCTTCCCTACTCTACCCTAATCTACCCTACTCTATCCTACTCTACCCTACTCTACCCTACTCTACCCTACTCTACTCTACCCTACACTACCCTAATTTTTTTTTCCATAAGAACCTTGTCATCACAATAACAATCACAACACAAAAAAAAACAGCCAAATCGGTCAAGCCGTTTTCATGCTATGTCGTGACAACGGAAAACGGGTTTCATTTTTATATACATATATAGAAGAAGAAGATATAATGTACGTAATGGTAATTAACTGAAAGGCGACTTTCAAGTTTATTTTAAAAGAATCGTACCTTTATAGGCCTGTTGGACTAGTGACCCTGACTGCTATGCCGGAGGTCGTGGGTTCGATTCCCACCCAGGACAAAGTTTGTGTGATGAGCACGATCATTTGTATTGTGTCTGGGTGTAATTTATATATAATATGTATGTATTTATAAATGTATAAGTGTGTTTATCAGTTGTCTAGTACTCATAACACAAGCGCAACTTAGCTTAAGACTAGACGGCGTTGTGAGACAGTTGTGGAATATTATTATATTTAAAAAATCTGCATAACTTACTCAATTTAGATGCGATGTAGAAAAAGGCTCACAGGATTTTCCCTCAAATTATTTTTAAGGATATCTTTTTATGTTTGCTATTATTCTGAAGCACCAAAAATATGTTCTAATAACCATAATCTCTAATGTTGCTTTTTACTTTATGCTTCTAAAATTGTAATATCTGATAACATAGAAAACCTGCGGGCTTAAGAGTTATAGCGGAATTAATTGCCTAGCCTGTTGGTCTAGTGGTTAGTGACCCTGACTGCTGTGCCCGAGGTCGTGGGTTCGATTCCCACCCATGACAAATATTTGTGTGATGAGCATTAGTACGAGTATGTATTGTGGTATGTATTTAGAATTATATAAGTACGTTTACCAGTTGTCTGGTACTCATAACACAAGCTCTGTTTACTCTGCTTATTATTATAATTGCCTTATATTTTTGATACACAGAATTTTTGCAGTAGGTGTACTATGTAATTACGATCCCTTCAGTTTTTTATCCAAGATAATGTTACGTGCGTAGGTTTACTCGCGAAAATTCTTTATTTTTGTTTTCTTTGTGTTGGTGGATGAATGAAATATGAGAACACGCGGAGACGAATTGCTTATTTATGTTTTTGTTATTATATTCATTTAAATTCAAATTACGTGAGTGTGCCACATCAAATAACGTCTGAATTTTAATATAAATATAAAATAATCAAGCATCTGCTGATTTAAACAGATGCTAATGACGAATTTAAATATTTAAATTAATTATAATATATATTTATAATAAAAATAATTGTTAATATTTTAATATTTCGTTTTTACGCCAAACTTAAACCGTGAAAACGTAACGAACACTGAAATGGACATTAACGCATTTCAAAATAGGGGAGTGGATTTTCATACTATACTATACATATACTTGAATTGTTTAAAAAAACTGGTCAAGTGCGAGTCGGACTCTCATACTGATGGTTTGTCCGTACAACTTACGTAAATAATTCAATTCCCGCATTGAGTCTCGAAGTTTTCCCAAACCGCAAAAAATTATTATTTTGTGATATAAGTACTGTGAAATAACAGACTTTTTCCTTTACTTGTGCCATGAGACCTTGTTTCTGTAAAATTTCAGAATCCTAGGTCAATGAGAAGTACAGGCCTTGCGAATTTCAAAATATAAGCCATGAACGGAGTCTATACAACCTCATCTTTAGATCGCTTTGACTTAGAAGTTTCTCTATTTCAAAGGGTAGTAAACTTGAGTATTCGACATTAATTTCAGCTTAATACCTCTACGCGATTCTAAGAAAAAGTGTCTTGACAGACGGTTAACAAAGTAATCCTAAAAAGCTTCTGTTTTTGCCAACTGAGGTACAGAACAGAACCCTAAAAATATCCTATGTATGGACCAGTTTTAGGCAGTACCTATGTTACAAGTCATGTGTCAAGGATATAATGGATTTAAGAGTTTTTTACGTAAGTAAGAGGATTTTTTTTAATGATATAAAACAGTGCTTGACTGCTATCTCAACTGATGGGAAGTAGTGTACCTAATGATAGTAGATAGTGATTTGTTTTACATTTGTTGAGATGGGTTGTAAAATGAACAAAGCCAGAACTATACTGCGCACACGTGTTCTACACACACGGGCGTGTCTAGGGCGAAACTAGACTTGTAGAGCTACATTTCATCCATGCCACGTTCTACGTAAAAATCGGGCGTGTTACACGTGTGCGACGTGCGACGTGCGTCGCGGTCGATCTAATGTAGTTCTAGCTTCATTCCTTCTTTTCCTTCAGAAAGAAAATTCGTTTAATACCCACGAAATTATCTTGATTCAGTAAGTTAGAAAAGTTATTAAATCAGCGCAGATTTGGGTTTCATTTTAAAAGGTCTAAAAATAAAAGGGCCTCCAATTAGTTATCCAATATTTTGACACTGGAACGACTTTTCAGGGAGCAACCAGAACGAAAACGGGGTTTTTTACAGTTATTTGAAATTAGTACAATTAACAAAGGAAATAAGTGCCTACTATCCTTTGAGATATAAGACTGTCCATACTTTAGAAGATAAGTAGGTACTTATTACGTAATTGCTACCAAAAATATTAAACTTCCTCAAGAATTAAATACGTGGTCAAACATGAGCCTATCCATTATATTAAAAAAAAAACGTTTATAGGTGCAACTCGGGAATAGAAAAAGTCCATCTTTAACCGACTTCAAAAAGAAGAAGTTCTGAATATACGTTCGGCTGAATGTATTTTTATTTTATGTGCCTATATTAACCGATAGCCATCTTCCCCTTTTATACAACATTATTTTTTGTATATGCGAAACCTGAATATAGTTTGTTCAGAATCAATAACTGAATCGATTCCAATCATCATTTTTACACCGTGTTATATTTATTTCCAAATACCACCGACACTAAACACAACACAGGTCACAGGTCGTAGGTCATAGCGAGCATTAGGAGCCAGCGCACAGCTGGGTGTGGAAGCAAAACAATCCCTCAGTCGCCCGGATGGCTTGGTGATCATGTATTTGTGTGGGCCACCAGGTAATATAATAAGCTTATAACTTTGTGATTTTTCATGGTACAGTTATGTAACTTTGTATATATGTTACCGGAAATGTGTGAAACCTAGGAATTGTATACAATTACTAGGCAATGTATACAATTCCGAGTCTATGTAGGAAATGTGTTAAATATAATAACCAATAAATAATAACCAATCCACCCACTTTTTTGACAGTTGATTGCAACTTTGCAAGTCGATAGATCGTGCCACAGAATACTAATATCTATAGATATTACACTCCACAGATTAGTTATAGATGCTAAACACTCGAATCGAATATTCGTGACCTGTTGCCGTCGTCGCCGTACGCTCGCGTTCATCTGTTTGTCTATGAATTAGACAAATGCTTTTGGAGCGCGCTGTCAGGCGACTGTCTATGGTTAATTATTTATTACATTCTCTCTATAATATATCTATAACACATGACACTTATTAACATAAATTCACGCTTTTTACCAATGTTATGTATTAATTATTATTATTTTTCCTATGTTTTTTCGTATTTTTTATTTTGTTCCGATACCTACCTACATATAGTTTACTACTATACCTACCTAATATATATTTTATTTAGTCTCCGTAAGTATGACCGTGGCATCACCGCGGGCCCTAACAGAATACCAGCGCTGCGTTATTTATTTTCATAGATATCGCAGCATATGCTGAGTTAGGTGCCTTTCTGACCTTGCACAAATTCTTCTGTTTATTGTACCTATTTTTTAATTAATATTTTTAATATGTGTGAGGTTCGAATAAACGGTTTTCTTTCTTTCTTTCTTTCAAATAGTTTCATAATTATTTTTTAATCACATTTCCTAGGAATTGTATGCATTTCCCAGGAACTCTATACAATTCCTATATGATAGAAGGAAATGTATAAAATTAAAAACTAAGTACCGAAAAATAGAATCATATTGATTATTTCAGAGGGACTTGTCAGATAACAAATAATCTAGTTTGATTATTTATCGATCAAACTTGAACTTGTTTAGCTTTTTTTTTATAGGTTCGCGCTTGATCGTCATGTCACCTGATGGAAAGCGACGATGCGGTCGACGATGGAACGCGCTTATCTAGAAGAAACCTATTCACTCTCGACACACTCCTTAGCTGCACGCACAATGAATGTATTCCCAAAATAATTTGTGTGTGTAGGTGGGAAATTCACCATGTACCGGTAGCGAATCGCGGAGAAAACCGACAGGCTAGCAAATCGGTGTCGATGCTCAAGACTTTGAAGCCTCGACTCGATGAGTGTATCATCGCCAATTATCCTTCGATGTATGGCCCAAAGTAAAGAAAAAGTTACAGATACAATTTAAATGGTATGAAAATACCGATCGGCGATGACTACTGTAGCCCTAGCACGAACAACTTGCGAAAAAGTATTCGTATCGTTAACGTGAGCATTTTATATGGAAACATGAACAGCGCCTCTGGTGTGCGTAATTTGAACTAATTTTGGGAGCATGAACCTATGTCAAGTGGTTTCGTATCGAATTCGTAACGTAAGTTGAGCCATTTGTATGGAGATAGCTAGCACGAAGGCAAAAAATGACGTATAGTATCGTCATTGTCGAAGGCTGGCTTGCGAGTTTCTCGAAAGTTTATTCACTATAAATTTGACAGTGAGAAAACTTTCGTTGGAGTTTAGTGGAAGCACAAAATATTATTTTAAGTGATTGTGTTGATACATTTTGTTAAAAAATGCTTAGATTAACAAGAAATACCCCTCGACGTAGTACATTGTACTATTATCTTGCGGCGCGATTGATTGTTAGAAGTAGAAATGTACCAAGAGAAACAGATTTCGTCTAAGCAAGGAAGCATTTTTATATTTATGTCGCGAATTAAAAGATAATCCAGTCTAAGATCAAGTAAAATAATAATAATAATATTCCACAACTATCACACAACGCTGTCTAGTCCCAAGCTAAGCAGAGCTTGTGTTATGGGTACTAGACAACTGTTAAACATACTTATATATTTCTAAGTACATACATATATAGATAAATTACACCCAGACACAGAACAAATGATCATGCTCATCACATAAACATTTGTCCTGGGTGGGAATCGAACCCACGACCTCTGGCTTAGCAGTCAGGGCCATTAACCACTAGACCAACAGGCCAGTCAAAGGATCAGCCTGGAACATAAAGTAAGTGTTGTAAGTACCTATTTAATTACTTAAGTACAATAAAAAAAAATTACAAAAATATTTTTATGTAAGTACTATACTTATAATGGTTAACCTTTAACCTTTGTATTTGGTTACATACATTACAGTAAAATTAATAATTTATTATTTGTATTTGTAGGTGCTGTGTGCGTTATCATTTTATGCGACAGGCTCCTACCAAAGAATAGTAGGAATGGCCAAATTCTTAGGGCAAACTACAGTAAGTAAATATGTGAGGCAGGTCACTGATGCCCTTGTGACCCCCTTAATATTAAATACTTTTATAAAATTACCAAAATTTTTGCAGGTGATTCTGGATATCCACAGAGGCCTTGGTTGATGACACCAATCACAGATGCTGCTGAAGATACTCCAGGAGCAAAATATACTACCATCCATGGGAAAGCTAGAGTTACAATCGAAAATACTTTTGGGAGACTGAAAAATAGGTGGAGATGCCTTTGTAAGGATCGCACATTACTCTATACCCTGAGAGATGTGCAACTATTATAATGGCATGTAGCGTTTTACACAACCTAGCATTAGATTTTATGGTGCCTGATCCTGGAGAAGATGTGATAGATTCTTCAGGATTAGATGTATCAACATTTTCTTCTACAGAAGAAGCTTTTCGTGAACATGGTTCTAGGGATGACTTGATTCGCGGTAGAGCACTAAGAGACATGTTAGTAGATAGGATTAATAGACTTCACACAGAATGAATGAGAACTTTTTAATATAGGTAACATTAGAGAATAAAAACTGTAATTAAAAGATTTGAATTAAAACATTATTATGTACTTTTTACATAAAACTTTCTTGAATATACATAGTTTGAGCAAAATAAATTTTATTCTAACATATATACAATTTTAATTTTATTTTTAAGAAAAAGAAGTGAATAGTGTAAGTAGTCCGTTAATAAACCTCAATAAATAAAACAAAAACTGACTGACACTATTTCGTTTCTTTTCCCCAAATATTTAACCAATACTTGTAAAGCTTCTCTCATAAATTGCAACCATTGAGCATGTAAATGCAGCTCTATGTCACGCTGTCTAATCCTCTCCCTTTCCAATTCTTCTGATATTCGATCAACTCTCTTTCATACTCCCTAGCAGTCCCCTCACACTCTTTAAATATTTTCAAAATCGTGTCTTCGTATTTTTTCTTTTTTTTCGGCGGTTTCCAATTGGAGTCCATTGGAGCTGCTGTAGGTGCTTGTGGCTGCGCGGGAGGAGGAGGTGGAACGACTGTAGGTTGGCTACTCGTTCCTGGAGTATTCCACGTATCTAGAAAAAATATGGTTACATAAATTTTTTAAGTATATATTTTTATTTCAAACTAAAGAAACTTAAATACTAACTATAACACATACTGTGTACCTAAAGTAAATGAAAGATAAATTAAAAATATACCAACCTTCAAGAAACTGTACACCAAGTACATGAATCTCGTCGACATCTACAGTTTCTGTGGTTGGTACTTGTAAATGAACACCTGGCAAGTTATCTTCCACCCCAGCAACAACCTGTATTAATTAAAAAAATAATTTAGCATTAGTGCTTACTTATAATTTGTGATTTAAAGCCGTGTCTACGGTTTTTATATGGTTTTTTTTTCTTACCATAAAACTGCTCAAGAATAAGCATTATAGAGAAGTTTTTTAGATAACAGTAAACTTCGGAGACATTGTATATTAAACAAGAATCATAATTGAAAAACATTATGTGCCAACATTATCAATAATAGGCTAAAAATAAAAAGCATGAAATGAACTCAAACACCATCCACTAAAGAATTTTAAGTGTCACAATACTAACAAAAAAGCGCTTAAGTGGTGACCCTTTTTTTAACTTCAGGGATTATTAGTAAGTAGGTTAGTTGTAGACAAAGGAAACTTTTGACCATATTCTGTCCTACTAAGGAATATTCAGATAATTTTAAAATGATTACTAAGGTCTTCATTATATTTCTCTGAAAATATACTGATTACTGTTAAAATAAACTTTAAAAAAATATAATAAATAAAATGACACCAAGCAAAATACATTATCACACCTGTACGAATCCAGCTCCTTGTGTGTGCATTCCCGTAGCAGCCTAAACCCCAATTATATTCATGACCCTGTTTTCTAGGTCTGTTAATGTTAATTCAAGTGTTGGTCCACCACCTGTACCCTGAGCTGCCCTATTTATTTTGGCCCACTTTTTCTTCACATTATTTTTGAAATCACTCCAAACCTTAAACATAAGCAAACACCACACCAACAAAAAGAGAAGGATGCCCAGCACCAACATAAAATGCATGCATGTCATTTCTACTTGTGTGAAGTGGAAGCCTATTTCCTGAAACGTGTCTGAAGATTTAATAGACATACCTTTCGTCACTTTTCCTCTGTTCGAGAGTCCCCCGTGCCATCACTATTGAGCATATCCGTCAACTCCTTCCATTTTTGCTGCACATAATGTCTACCACGAGGGCCCCCGCTGGGTTTGGACAAGTCTCCATGCCTGTAATAATTTTAACATTTAAGGACTGTGTATTCCAATATCGATTCTAATAATGTGTTGCCTTCCAATTATAGACCTACATAATTATCAATAAATATTAAGTACCTACATACCTCATCAAAGTTTATTTCATTTTAATACAAATTTGTTTATAAATTAAGAAGCTTATAGGCTACTCTTTTTGAATGAGTCTAGTATACAAATAAACTGTAGTTTTTTCTTAACCAAATAAGAATCGAAATATCCCACTTTAACACGCTTAAAACACAAACAATAACAGATATGTTTACAATAAAATCTTAAATGAAATTTACTTACTTTTCCATAAATTCTACCATGATGGTGTATTGCGTGTGGCTGGTTCTCATTTTGGAAACGTTTTATTGCTGCGAGAGCTAAGTTTTAGAGCTTTTAGATGTTAAGAAATACAAGTTCACTTCAAAACAAAGTTGACCTTGAATGAGTCGCGTCAAAAAATGTCAAGTGTTACGCGTCGTTCGTTTAGGAACACAGTCTCACTAAACACAAAGTTTTAATAATAAATTAAATAGTAATACCATTTATTTTAACTGCATATTAACTTTTACTGCATTTTAATCATATTATATCAACATTTGAATAGTTTTAAAGTTTTAAAGACCTTGAAATCACTAAGAACTAAATACATATATAGTTTTTGAACGAAACGTTCAATCAATTTTAAGATCATTCGTTCTATTTTGTACATCCTTACTTACATTAGCATGACGTCACTAACGTAATCGTATCGAGGTCTCGATACTATAACAAAGAGCTTTGTGCTTCCGACTTTGGTTTCGTATCGTAAACGTATCGACAACTCGATACGTTTCCGATACGAAACCTAGAAATATTCGTGCTAGGGCTACTGATATACATTTCCTATCACGGTTTAGGAAATGTATAGATTTCCTAGGAAAAGTGTTAATTAAAAAATATTTCATACATATCCTATGGTTTTTAGGAATTGTACACATTTCCTAGGAATTTTATACAATGACGGATTTCATACATTTCCGTTAACATAGGTATATATTCTTTACGTAAAACTTCTAGACATGTGTATCGGATCGTATTTTAAAAACTATTTTACCTAATTTGACGTCGGTAAACCAGGGCACGGTAATACTCGTATTATCATAACCACGGTATCCGAGAACGCTTGCATTAATTATTTAGCTTATTTGGGATTTTTGTGTTTTGTGGTATTCGTTAATAAAAATTATTAGATCTTATATATTTTCCTTGGAAATAATGCTAATGTATTAAAAATTATCACCCTATAGTTTTGACGCGATTCTCAAACCTTACCTATGTAGGTATTCACCGTTTATCCCCCATATGATATGATAAGTTGCCTCTCCCTAGCTACAGCGTCCTGAATCTTTGTTAGATCATAGGATAAGGGTCACTAATAAATTGCTTTACATGTAAATCGGTTTACCCGGCGCGGATCATAGGGGATATATGTTATGTACTATCTATAGGAAATATGTGGTTCCTAGCGGGACTAACTATGCGCGCGTATATCCGTGTGTACCTATCGACAGAGCGGTAGCGCTATTTATTTTTTACATTGTTAGGGTAGGTGTACCCATTCGTGATTTTTTTTAACATGACCTCATGCTTATATTTCCCAAAGGACTCAACAAAGGCGTATTAAGAGACATATTTATATTGAGTTCCATGTAATTGGGGGTCGAGTCTAATGCTATGAACTGGGCCAAAATCCAAACTCCAAGTTGCTACTGAGAGCGAGCTTGTGGATGGCGAGCAATGAGTAGCTTGCCATCCGGTCCCGGAAAATTGCCGGTACCCGCCAGCCGGCTGATGCCTGCGACGGTTACCGAATTGTCCGAAAGAGTTACAAGAGCACGGAATGCAAAAGGCATTTGAAGGAACATAGATGAATTTCAGTCAGTAGAAGTCTGACACTCCCTCTCGCTCCTCTCAGTACATGAGAGTTGGATTTCCCATCTAAAAAGAAAAAAACCAAACAGTTGCTACTGAGAAATTCCAGATAAAAATATCTAGGACACGATCCTACGAACTCTCTATTTTAAACGGTCCTACTACCTCGCTATTTTTGAATACATAAGTAAAATTATAAATCGTCGAGGCCGCCATGGAAAGAGGTGGCGAGACGATCAGCCCCCCTAAGTTACAACCGTTTCGCGTCAAACGTTTCGAGTTGACCTTGCCGCCAATTCTTTTGTTCTGAACGCTCAGTCACGGCGTTGAGATGACGTCGTTCCCGTACATTTGAAGCTTCTACCAGCGTTAACTATTGAAGATTAGCAACTTGGCTAGGGGTATTGGACGCGTATCACGGAGACTGGTTCGATACCGCCATGGAAAGAGGTGGCGAGACGATCAGCCCCCCTAAGTTACAACCGTTTCGCGTCAAACGTTTCAAGTTGACCTTGCCGCCAATTCTTTTGTTCTGAACGCTCAGTCACGGCGTTGAGATGACGTCGTTCCCGTACATTTGAAGCTTTCTACCAGCGTTAACTATTGAAGATTAGCAACTTGGCTAGGGGTATTTGACGCGTATCACGGAGACTGGTTCGATACGGCACAGAAGAAGAATGTCTGAAAGGACTTGGGGGAAGCCTTTGCCCAGCAGTGGGACAGCAATGGCTAGGTAAAAAAGGAAAATTAAGTAGGTAATAATAAACATGTCAGTTCATATACAAGGCGTAAGGGACAGGCCTCCGCCAACTTTAAGGGCTTGCTCAGTAGATGAAACTGAACAACCTACCACAAGTTAAAAAAAATGTGGAAGGTTAATCAGTTTCATCTACCTAGCAAGCCCTCAAAGTTTGCGGAGGGCTGTCCCTTACACCTTGTATATATATGTAGGTATATATTATGTAAGAGAGGGCTCCGCAAATGACTTTGTGGGACCAGAACCATGAGTAGGCATCTCGATGTGCCTCGTGAAGGCCGCATTCAGGGAGTTTGCAGATCATAGCCAAAGAACACACTGGCTGTCTATTACGGGTCTGGGACACTCCAAGAAATTCCTGGGTTCTACGTTCAAGGCACGGGAATGTATCTGGAATATGAGCAGGGGGCAAATCCGCTACCTGATGGGTGCCTTTACAGGGCACTTTGGAACCAACGACATGCTCATGAAAATGGGTCTAGCCGCGACTTCCATGTGCAGGTTGTGTGAGGAACATACAGAACGCATGGAGCACCTGCTGTGCACATGCGATGCTTTGGCTAACAAGCGAATGAGTAAGCTATCTAGGGGACCACAAAAGATCCACATGGGTCGAAGTGTCCGAGTTGTTTTTCGGCCCCTTAACAAGATAAGATAAGATACACCTTGTATGCGAAGGAATTCCTTCTTAAACCTCCCGGTTTAACCACATATCAGTATGCACAACAGTGCACAAAGGGTATTGCGTCTGAAAGCCGGCCGTGTATTGAAACCCGTATGTAATTACGTACCTGAGCCAATATTGTCACTTCTACGCAAATATGGCGTTAAAAATAAAACAGTGATACGCAGCGAAATGCAAATTGTGAAGTTTAACGGATATTATCCGTAAAACAATTTTTATGATAAACATCATCGCAACGTTGCCGCATTACTGGGGCGATGGGTTTGCTTCTGTAAGAAAAATTCGGGGCCCTGGAACGCAAGGCAAACGAGGAAAATAGAAGTGGGTCAGTAAAAATGTCACACCTCCTCCTGTTCCGCCCTAAAGCGGTACAAGCTATTGGATGATTTCCCACCTAAAAAACGCTGTCGTATTATCGCAAACCGGCTATATTATGTGCTGCAAACAAATCAACAATTACACTTAATTATTTATGTCCAACAAACCAAACGTAGATCTATTTATTTATTTATTAAAACTTCATGCAACACAAAGGTCCAATCAACCAAGGGTGGTGAAGAGAATACAGGGCAGGTGCATAAAAAAAATGATCATAAAAACAAGGGTTCATATCTATACCTAAATAAAATAAACTTAAACTTATATTTAATATAATATAGAACTACATTTAAATACCTTTAAATATTTATATAAATTTCTCTTTTACAAATAAAAGAGGAATGATCTACGTTCATATTTGATAAGCGACAGAACTAGAAAATACATAAGCTCCTCATTCTAAAAGCAAGGAAATGTCGCAAAAGGATTTTATGAGCAACTGAATAGAAAAGCCGACGATGCGGAAAACTGCGAGTGCGCTCAATAACTCTGACAGCGGTAGTTCTACTTCTTAGAAATACGCAGAAGAATTCGAATACTTTTCTCAACACTTTATTCTAAACCTAAATATATTATAAGGAAAGATACGTTACGCATATTGCAATCAGAAAACTTGGACTCTGTGCACAACTACATTAGTGATGTTCAATTCCGCTATAAGCTCTACACGCGCTGTAGAAAATTGAATATGTTTTTATAGCGCGCTATTTTATACGCTATCATTATAACAGGTTATAACAAAACTCGGCAATCAACTGAACGCGGAGACGTTGTTATTTTATTCAGCAACGCGCCAATCAGACACAATAAAGGCTATACCTATTGCTATTCCATTTTAGCCTCGCTGTTGGCTTTTTGTTGAGCGAGACGTTATATTATAACGCGAAGGCAGAGCCAATATAACAAACACTATACGGTATGAACAAATATCGTGTTATATTTTAACGTTATACATTATAATAACCACCACTAAACTACATGCACGAGTGAAATGTGATTCTATATGATTTGTACAATACATAAAACCACAACGAAGTCATTTTGATAACCTTTATCCCACTTTAACCTTTTGAATACCGTAATTAGAGACACAATAGAGAGACAATGAGAGAACGAACGCCGGCGTTCGCTTGGGGTTTAAAATGAATTAAAAGAAAACAAAAATTAAACACGGCCGTTTATGTGACTGAGTGAAATTAAGCGACGGGGGCTTGATTTCATCGGCGCTAGAAGTGAGTCACTACCATACGTTGTTTTGAATCTAAAAACATAAAGCTTCACATACATCCCAAAGCGAAAGGGTTTAAAACCCAATACGATGGAGTTTCGGTCAACGACAGACTCGCAAAATTACAAAAGTTAAAAAAGGAAACATGCCCCCGTCGATCCCTTCACGATTTCATTTATTTGTTTTTCTTCATCGACGTCAACAAAAACGTTGAAAACCTAGATTAGTTTTTCAAAGCGAGCAAAATATATTAGCACTGTTGATTGCAGTAACTTTGCCCAGGTGGAATGTCCAGGATTAAGAAACTTACCAACTGGGTTTGATGAAAAATTGCGGTTATTTCTCTGACATTTATCCCTAACAACGTCTCGTTTGGGAAGAAGGAAAATGGCCACTGTTTTTACCTAATTTCGAGGAAAACGCAACCAATGTGGTGCTTGTTTTGGCTGATTTACGGATAAAATGTTATATAGGTAGGTACCTAATTATATAAATGAGTAGGTACGTAAGTATATCATCATCATTCCAGCCGAAACAACCGAACAACAAAAACTTCCAGCAGACAAATATCGCCACAATGAACGGTCCAGTGCGTCTCGCATCCATCGGATTCCCGCAACCCTTACCGGGTCATTGGTCCAACCGTCCACCTTGTAGGAGGCCTTCCAACGCTACGTTTTCCGGTACGCGGTCGCCAATCCAGAACCTTTCGGCCCCAATGGCCGTTATCTGGTTTTGCAAGCAATGTGCCCTGCCCGATGCCACTGATGTTTGGCGATTATTCAGGCCAAAAAGGTACTATCAAAGTCACTTCCGCCTGACCACTGCTAAGTTCGT
The DNA here is from genome assembly GCA_949319445.1 of Mythimna lalbum. Classification (NCBI taxonomy): domain Eukaryota; kingdom Metazoa; phylum Arthropoda; class Insecta; order Lepidoptera; family Noctuidae; genus Mythimna; species Mythimna lalbum. The sequence continues at coordinate 17,095,268 of OX439356.1, read as the reverse complement.
TTTTGGTTGCACTCGAAACGAAAACTTCAAAGAGTTTGGTTTGACGACGCGCCGCAGGATTAAATCGAAATTTTTTTTTTGGTGATCAGGAAATAATTACCTCGATGGTACCTATTTCTAATAATAATTTCCGTACTTATATATGTTATGTATCATATATACTGCCTATATAACCATAATGTTATACATATTTTAAAAGTGTTCAAAACCCATAAAAAGTAACGAGGAAAGAACCAATCCAATACATTCCTGAAACAATTTCCTTTTAAGTCATACCTAAATAGGTATAGCAATATTTTTATAGCTCCATATTGAAAGTAATGCGCAGGACGTGTTTGGAATAATCCTGAAGCCTGCAGTTTCCCATAGTCGTCAGTTTCAGTGCAAATATATCGATTGTACACACAGAAGGCCAGTCTGTCATTATTTCGAAACAACTAGTACTTAAGTTCCATTTTACGCGGTAAAGCGGAGTCATTTCTGTATTATACGCGGCGCCTTGTGATTTCATGGCTCGCGGTGGAATTATATACTTTACTAGCTTTTGTCAGCAGCTTTGCCCGCGTGGAAATACTTAGGTTTCTCATCACCAACATTGGACAAATTCTCTCTTAGGGCTACATTTCACCGAGACACCATGGTGGCGCGATCAGTCGCCGCTACCAATAAAATGTATACAGCTCTATAGAGAGTTACTCATCAGCCCTTCAAGTTACAACCGTTTCCTTTGCGTCGAACGCTTCGAGTTGGCCATGCCTCCAATTCTTTTGTTCTGACTACGTGGCTGAGCGACGTCAATCCCGTACATTTAAAGCTTTCTACTAGCGTTAACGATTGCAGATTAGCAACTTGGCTACTGGTGTCCGTTTGGTTGCGCAACCATTTTGGTGGTGCGATCAGCTCGGACGTGTGGCGACTCTGGTGTCTGTATCGTGTCTAGTTTGGTAGGGTATGGCTATATTTCACCGGGACACCATGGTGGCGCGACCAGTTGCGCCGCCACGGTGTCCCGGTAAAATATAGCCCTTAGTGATCACCTACATCATAACCTTTTGCATTTTTTTTACATTCTGTAAGTCAGTTTCAAGTCGTACGATAGATTAAAATATGATTAGCAGCCGTGACGCGTTCTAAACTCAATCAATTAAATCTAAAATCCCCAGGATTGTACATATAGGCAACAGCGGTGAATATAAATAAAAAAGTATTTTCTTTATAGCTTTGGATTTGCCATTGCTTTTTTTTATTGATTACTAGTTGTTGACTGCGACCCCAACTTATGGTAAGCAATGACACAATCGTTGATGGAGAGGCGTAATAGTTTATTAAGAGCCTATTCACTCTAGATAGCTTGATATTGAAAATAAAACAACAATCAATTTAACTTCGATTCGATACAAAATTCATTAATTTCTATATACTATTATATATATTTATTATTTACTTATGATGAAAACAGTGGTGGCCTAGTGGTAACATAAGGTGCTTACGAGTCCTATGTCGCGGATTCAAAACCAGACAGGCGCATTAATTTAATTTGTAATTTATATTATCACCCCTGCCCTCAAAAGGTCTCAAGGCCACCCTGCTCGGAAAACATTGTGAGAAAACCACCTGGTTTATATCTGTCGCCGGAAAATTGCAGACATCTAATATATAACATTTTCGTGTCACATGTTTGTAACAATACTCCTCCGAAGCGGTTTGACCGATTGTTAAGGAATTTTGAGTAAGTATGAGGTTTTTTTTTGGTGGGAAAATCATCTAATGACATCCACCGCTCTTGGGCGGAGCCAGAGATACTGTCAGACTTTTACTGACTAAAAACCCACTCCTGTTCCTTCGTTGCCTTTCGTACCAGAGCTGAGCTATATTTCGAAACTAACCCTGGCCCCAGGCTTCGGCCCAGCTGGGCCCCTACTGTTAAAGCTGTAAGTCTGAGGTTAGGATGTAAACTATTTTTAACCGACTTCGGAAAGGAGGAGGTTCTATGTTCGGCTGAATGTATGTTTTTTTTTTTTTTTCTGTATGTATTTTCACCGATATTTCGGTCAATTGTGGACCGATTTCGAATTTTTTTTTTTTGATTGAAAGATTATGATTTCAAGTTGGTCCCATAGAAATATTGTTATGATCTGATCATGAACTTCGAAGATATGGAACAGAACTCCTCATAGAATCATAGCAGAATTGTCGTAACAAGTAAAATTGCTTTGTTTATACGTGTAGTCGATGACTGACTGAAAGAAAAGGGGGAGGGGGTAAATTCATGTAATATAACCGTATTTGGGATTATAAGAATCGTTATGAGATGCACTCTGGCTATAAGGTAATTTATGTTTAGCTGAAGGGTAGGTACTTTTTCGTGGTGCTACCAATAACTAAAAAGTGAAAAATAAAAAACTTTTTACAAAAAATATTAAACCGACTTCAAAAAGTACAAAATAACTTTAATTTCGGAAGTCGGTGTTAAATAACGAAGAGACAAGATTAGGTATCTATTATAGAAAACAAGCTTTTAATTAAAATAATTTTTTCATAGCAAGCTTTTATAGCTTGGTATACTTACCTATATAATTAATACTCGTCAAGACGAATCATACGAGCCCAAACTCGATGGGGTTGTGTCGTTTATCTACCAAGTTCCTATAGCCACCTTCCGGTTCCATCATTGGATCAGCTACATGTTATATTAATTTTGCATGCAAAATTTCAGCTCAATCGGTAACCGGGAAGTGTAAGATTTGAATACAGATAAACATCGTGACGGGTGAAACTAAATAAAAGCTTGTAATAAACTTTTTATTGTCGTACAACAAATAATGCTGAATGCTTTCTTTTATTCGTACTAAGGTAGTTAGTAAATGCATCGTTTCCACTCAGTCCAAGTCAGAATGAATAAATAAGTCAGAATACATAGAACTAGTTAGTGTACAACACTAAGGTAGACGACTAAGTAAACTATTTGTGGCATTTCTCTGAAAACCTGACGCTCTCATTACTGATGCAGAACTTGCTATAGACCCGATACAGAACTTCTAAGAATGCCTGGACGTGAAATGTCAATCAATGTTAATATAGGGTTGAAGTGTTCTGATTTGTTTTACGGTGAACTGGTCTATAATTATATTCTGTATTTCTGTTTAAGTACTGTGATATCGAAAAGAGATCGCATGAGTTCTTTTTTTTATATAGCCACACAGACTGACTTGTAAAATATACTTTTTAAGGATTTTGCAGTTCTAGAATAGTTTTAAATATTAGTAGAAAAAAAGATGTGTGTTGTTGTTTTTAGTGTCGAAGTGATTTTTGTAAGAAACGCTCGTGTCATCAACAAAGAAAAATATAGAAGTATCGCCCGTGTCTTTTTTATAGCAAAAAATCCCAACACGCAGCCTACCGAGCTGAGCTACGCTACAGTACTATCATAGGATTCCTGACTTTGTTGGTGCGGTTTAATTACGCAATTATTTTTTTATACTACACAATGGCGTATTCGTATATGTAATTTTTGTTATTATACTCAAATTAAAGGCAGGGGCAGAGGTGGTCGAGTGGTAACGGCCCCGACTTACGAGTTGTTGGTCGCGGGTTCAACCCAGCCAGGCGCATAGGTTAATTTCATCACCACTGCTCTCAAAATCGGAAGGAAACTAGCATGTCCTAGAACCAAAAATTCGAAGACATTTTAGACATCCACAATTCCACACGGACGCCACACGGACGCAGACCCAGTGCACATGCACTGGGTCTGCGTCCGTGTGAATTACGGCCCATTCCCTCTCCTATAGAGGAGGCCTGAGACCCAACAGTGGGAACATTATAGGGCAGACTATGCTATTTTCAAAGTTAATGTCGAAATTCTTTTTTAAATTATTTAAACTTTATATAGGTACAATAGAGCGTACTTAATGCATCAACGCATGCTCTACCTATCAACCGTTGGATTAAAATTAATAGATATTTGATAGAATGAAGCATCACTAAAATCGTTATTTATAGTAATATCATTGTTACTAAGAAAACTAAAAATATAATAATTATAAAAAACATTAGGGTTGAGAGAACTTTAGTAGAAATTCTGAATTTTACGCTAGAAGAAAAATTACCAAAAGTAGGTACCTACCTAGTTACATCTCTATAATATAATTAAGTTATACAAACCAATACAAAGGGCTTTTAAAGATCGAAATTAACAATTAATTGATACTTTGAAACAAAATCCTTGCTCATCAACATCAAAATAAAGTTTTCTGCCCTCAATGATAGGTACTTTGGATTCTTATACGAGAATTTGCCTTGGACATATTACTTGGAAGTTTTAAAGGCTTCGTGGCAAATTAAAACGGTACCCCATCTCTTCAATTTCTTTGTTAAGATGTTGCCAAATAATTTATTTTGGATATTGATGAAAACAGAATTCCGCAAACGCGTCTCATCTGCTTCCCCTCTCTGAAAAGTATTCGTTGAACGTTGGACTCGTAATATTGACGTCAAAGTATTCATTGATAGAGCGATAGGTATTTTTCCCGGAATTTCATTCATTGAATATTAAAAGTGAAACAGAATAGTATGGATCTTAAAACACGGGATTCATGGGTATGTCGTATCTGAATACCAATATTGCAATAATTTTACACGGTTATTTTTTAGTTACTTTTAGATAGATATTAGAATATTAAAATTAAAACTACAAATCGTAAGATTTGACTTTTATTTCTTGTCCAGATCATAATGTTTTTACAGTCAGTAATACAAGTAATTATTATTATAGTCAATATAAGTCTCTATCCACAGTTATAAACCAGTGCTTGACTGCGATCCCACCTGATGGTAAGCAGTGGTACATTATCTGGTGGTGAGGCGCACTAGTTTACTCAAGAGCCTATTCATTCTTGCCTTGAAGACACCTAAATTATAATCAGATGGGAAGACCAGAATACTTTTATATCGGTTACTGTTACGGATATTTTTTTTTATTTCGGATATCTGATAGTTTTGTGCATGGTTACGAAGCTCCGTAACATCTCTAGACCAGTGCTGAAGCCGTTGTTAATGGTAAAAAGTGAAATAAAATCATAGTAGGATGAAACCTATTGGAAAAGGAAGAGAATACAACAAAAACGAAGGGAAAAATAAATTACGGGCGATCTGAGGTCGGGAAAAGGATGGGTGTGCGTTTTTAAGGGTAAAAACAGTTTATCTCTATTTCCGACAAAACTACAATTTCTATGAAAAAAAAATAAAAGTGCAAAGTTGTAGATAACAAAAAGATCTACAACATTTGTATTTACACTTTTTTCACATAACCTCACTAACTTCACATAACCACAGAACTATACTAGTGATAGTTTGACGGGTGACAGGTCAGAATGGAAGAAAAAAATCGTGTTGCGCCGACGCCAAGTAATATGGGATAAGGGCAGGAAGAAGAAGAAGATTTTTAGTATATGCAAAACCTGAAACACATGTCTAGTGTTTTTATGTAAAGAATAAACGTACAAGATTTCATGACTGCATCATAGAAAATCACAAAGTTATAAGCTTATTATATCAGCAAAAATACATAGTCACCGGGCAATGAGGAGTTTTTTTCAACTTGCACCAGCTGTTTGCTGGTGCCTAATGCCCGCTATGAGCTGCTGTGAACTGTGTTGTACTTAGTGACGGTGGTGTCCAACTTGTGACCTTTTCAAAAATATAACATGGTGTAAAAACTATTGGAATCGATTCAGTTACTGATTCTGAACAAACTATATTCAGGTTTCGCATATAGGTACTAAAAATAATGTTGTCTATTACCTAAGTAAATTTACATAACATTTCCATTACATGAGTACCCATATCCATTACCAAAAGCAAAGTCATAATCTATACAGGGAGTCCGTTACACATACATGCAATGTGTACCAACATTCAAAATCTACAATCCGTCCGTATTCGGCGGAATATATTTAATGGATCTGGGTATTTGTGCCAAAGTTGGCGTGTTGGCGAACTTTGCCCTCTGTGAACACTGGTGAATTATTGATGGTGCAGACGTGCCTCCCGCGTAAAGGCACAAACTAGGATACATTATAGAAGTTCCATTCAAAAGTACGAGAGTAAAATATATTGGTATTGCCATAGTAGAAATACGAATATTTTGCCGCTTGGGCAGCCAAATAGGTTGTTCATCTGTTACCCACGACGCTTTTGAATGATAGTAGAAGTCTGAAGAAAACTATCTATTGTTGTGTATTGTTGTTGTCTTGTAGTTGTTATTGTTGTTGTTGTTTGGTGTTATTGTTGTAGTTGTTGTTGCTGTGTTGTTGTTTGTCTTCTAAAACTGGCCAACTAATGTTGCGCAAAATTCGGGCAATGTTGCACTTTCAGAGGAACTGTCCAATATGGCCTTTTAAGTGGGGCCTTCTCCACTTGTCAATGTTCGGCGTGAGCATGGCAAACTGAACTGTAAAAGGGAGCTATATAGGGCTCCATCCCACTTCCATAGGCCCCAGTTTTCCATCAACTTTTATGTCACTAGAGTCACAAAAAGTTCTACTAACTGCCGTTACGGAATGACTGTTCATCCTCTTTCAACTCCTCTTTTTGTGCTGACTTCGTGCAAGCTCCTAGTTTCAATATTGATTGGTTGGGTAACGAATCGGAGCTGAGCGGAATACGGGAATGCATTTAACCAATTAAGGATCGCCTGCTGTTTCCGAGAACTAAGCCTTTTAGTCATTTCGCTTTTATTTCGTAGGAATGGAAGCTTCTGATTCAGTGATGCAGACAGTAACTGAATCGATACCAATATGTTTACACCATGTTATATTTTTTTTTTCAAAAATATTTGAAAACTGTCACATGTTCGACACCACCGATACTAAGTACAACACAGGTCACGGCAAGTCATAGCAGGCATCAGGTACCAGCGTACAGCTGGGTGCGGAAGCAAAAACAACCCCTAGTGACCACGTATTTATGTCGCCAATGAGGTACCATAACTGGCTATAACTTTATGATTTGTCATAGTACAGATTTGAAATTTTGAACGTAGATTCTTTACATAAGGTTGTATAACTAGTGCGTTCACAAAACACACTTGGTGATTTCTTACAGTTTGTGTGGTTCAAGTTGATGCATAGGTATTTGAATTGAAGACAGATTTCAAAGAACTATTAGTAGCTGCATATCCTATTTTTAGAAGGGAAGTCATTAAATAACTTCTCCCAGTCTGGGTTTTTTTTTCTGTCGACGGGGAAAATCATCATTGACAAAACCCGCTCTTGGGTGGAGCGGGAGATGGTGTCAGACTCTTACTGACTCAAAACCCCGCGCCGTTCCTTCTAGCCTTGATACCGGGACTCTAGTTTCCTTTCGGATAACCCCGACCCCGGTAGGCTTCGACCCAGATGGGCCCCTCCTGTTGCTGACAACTCCTTGGGGCGCGCGGGAACAGTGCGCGCCGTCGACGCCTTGGCTCGGTCCGGACAGTTACCTGGAGTCGGGGTATCAGACTTTTACTAACTAAAACCCACGTTATTGCTTCAGTTGCCTTTTCTGTTTTAGGGCCATGGTACGTCTTTCTAATAATTCCGAAGTCTTTATTATGATCTAGACAGCGATTCTACTATATTAGGCCCACCATTGACTTAATAATTAACATTTGACAGTGTCCAGATTAGAAAATTCAGTTAGGCAGAATTTCCTAATAAGATTTTGAACTTAAATTGTTTTTTTTTTAACTAGCTGACCCGGCGAACTTCGTACCGCCTAACATCCAATGAATGTAGTAGGTATATCTTTCGATATAGGCAACCGATTGCAATGAAACAAAGCTTAAGCAATAGGTGTATCAGATTACACTATAATTTTAATGTATAACATTTATTTAGGTAAGTTCATAGATTTCGTACATTTTACGTGATGCGCGCACAACAAAACTTCTACAGATTTATTATTTCTTTAGATTTAACGCCTTAATTTCTATGATCGCCTTCATGACATTAAGTTAGGTACATATGCTGAAACTGCACTGCCTAGCACACCGTATAAAATGGGTTTGGCGAGCATTAACTCGTACCCAACCGGTCGCACGGTCCGGACAGCGCTGCTCCGGTTTATTTCCGGCATTACGACTCGATTCCTGTCTCCACTTTAGCTTCATCCGATGTTCATGTCGAATTTTTAATGCTCCTATGCGCTCTAATTTGAGAATTCCTTATTAAGTTCTGTAAATGGGTATTAGGCACTCCAATAGGCCTCTTTATTTAGAGTCAGGCTGTCTCGCGCCTGTTTGTTGGTAGATTCTGACGTAATTGAATTGGTTTAATGAAGAAAAATCTATTGGTGCCTAATTGAAGCTACTACGAAATTACCTACATTATAACCAGTAATAAAGACGCAGATGAAACCTCAGGAAATAGCCAGGCTATTTCCTGGGGTTTCATCTGCGTCATTGGTCCCTACTCTACTACTTGGGGTCGTAGCGTGATTTTGTATAATACAGCCTCCTTCGATAAATGAGCTATCCAGTATCACTGTTCCCGCGCGCCTCAAGGAATTGTCAACAACAGCAGGGGCCCGGCTGGGTCGAAGCCTACTGGGGCCAGGGTCATCCGAATGGGAGCTGGATCCCCGGTATGAAGGCTAGAAGAAATGGGGTGGGTTTTTAGTCAGTAAGAGTCTGACACTGTCTTCCGCTCCGCCCAAGAGCGGGGGTTGTCATTTGATGATTTTCTCCACCATAAATGTTGTCGCTTCGAAGATGGACGTACATTTTTAGAGATAGATATAATTATTTTAGCATTAGTGGAATTATGATTTTGTTAATAGTCGATTTATTTGCTAAAAAGCCCTGTGTCTGAATTTAGATACAATATTTATTAAGATTGGCAACACTGGTGTCGCGCTACTATTGGTCCGTTGAAAAACTTCCGGAGCAATGGTGGGGTGACACTAGCCTAGGCATTAAATAAACTAGAGATCGTTCACTTGGTGGGCGAATACAGTGTGAGCAACATCTCCTCAATTGACATTTTATAAGTATAATGTTGTGATTATGTTTTGAGGTTAGAATACCGTTACACGTGTTCAACTGAATATATGTAAAGTATTTGATTAAATTTATATTGGTTATTCAGTGTTTCTCTATAGACGTTTCCTTACATCAGAAGTGTTACGAAAACGCGCCCAAACATGCCGCGACGCCGTAAGCGCACTCGAGGAAAAAAAGTATCAAGTACGAGTGGCACGAGTAGCTCGTCTTCGAGATCTAGCTCACCCTCGTCGAGCAGCTCTGATGGACACAGGCGTAAGAAAAGGAGACGCACCAGGCGTGCGTCTCCCGCAGTAAGTCAGAATGTTATTTTATCATCTGTGATCCCCGAGTTTGACCCATTAGTGGACGATATTGAAATGTGGATTAATGTAGTGGAAGCCAACGCTCGTGCTTTCCGTTGGTCTGATCGTGTTTTACAATATCAAGCGTTGCAAAAATTACGCAATACTGCTAAAACCTGGTACGACTCTCTTCAAAAAAACCAAACACAGTGGACGACCTGGAAATGGAGGGATTGGCGAAATACACTGTTAGATACCTTTCAAATAAAACGCAATATGTATAGTTTGTTAAAAGACTTGATCCAAACCAAACCTGTGGACGGTCAATCATTATATGAGTTCTATTTTGTACAAAAAGGCAAAATTGACAAAATGAGGTTGTCGTTTTCTGAACAGGATATTATTTCGGTTATTGTAGGATCAATTGGCGATAAAAATATAAGCACTGCGGCAGATGCTGGTAATTTTAAATACTGTGATGAACTGGCCTCATTCTTGCACGGGAAAATTCATGCTGACTCTGAACAAAAGTGCGCTCAGAAGCACAGCAGCTTAAATAATAAAAATTTAGTTCGCTCAGGGCATTCTATTGTAGATAAAAAGGCAGAAAGCTCTTCAAGCTTTAATGGAGTACCAATACATAGTTCTGTTTCTAGTGCGGGCATAAATATTACATGTTTTCGTTGTGGTGAACCTGGGCATAAAAAGACCACCTGTAGTCAAAAAGACAATGTCAAATGTAATTCGTGCAATCGATTTGGTCATTTGGAGCTTGCTTGTAGATCTAAACCTAGAGTAAAACCTGAAAAGGAAAGTGAAGTTAAGCTTATTGCTGAGCCTACTTCAAAGGATAAATTTTATAAGGATGTTGTTATTAATGGATACAAACGACAAGCATTCATTGATATGGGTAGTAGTTGCTCTCTAATAACGTCTTCTTTGGCATGCGAGTTAAACCTTGCTATATTTCAGTTAAATAAGTCTGTTTTACTAACTGGATTTAAAACGGATTCCTGCTCCAATGTCACTCATGGGGTACAGGTTGACATTATGGTCGACACAGCTGAGCTTAATGTGGTCTTATATATTTGTGATGAATTAGCTGGCTGTCCTATTTTAGTTGGTAGAAACTTTACGGAGGACAAAAGAATTATGTATGCACGTGTAGGAAATAACCTTTCTTTTTGCCCTATAAGCAATGAACACGTGGCCTTGATCGAGCCATCTATGTTTAACTCTGATTCAGCTGAACACATCTCATTGTTAAATGATATCTTTGCTAAATATCCTCGAGTTGTTTCAAAAGATTTACAATCATTAGGACAGACATCTTGTGTCGAATTAGAAATTGAAGTAACAACTAACAAACCCGTGTACCAGAGACCTTACCGTATGTCTGAATCCGAGAAGGCAGCAACTAGGGAAATTATTGACGAATTATTGAAAAATGGCATTATTCGGGAGAGTAACTCCGCTTATGCCAGTCCGGTTTTATTAGTCGATAAACCTTCAGGTGAAAAACGTATGTGCATTGATTACAGGGCTCTAAACAAAATAACTATAAAAGAGAAGTATCCAATGCCCATCGTGGAAGATCTTATAGACAAACTTCGAGGATGTAAATGCTACACATCAATTGATTTAAAAAGTGGCTACTATCAAATTAATGTAAATGAAAATTCCATTTCTAAAACTGCATTTATTACCCCTGACGGTCATTTCGAGTTTAAAAGGATGCCGTTTGGGTTGTGCAATGCACCATCTATATTTCAAAGATTGATGAACACGGTCTTGGGTAAACTACGCTTTGATAAAGTTATTTGTTATATGGATGACCTCTTAATAGCTACAGAATCAGTTGATGAGAATATTAAACAATTAGACGAAGTATTAGAAATTTTGCAAAATAATGGTTTGACAATAAATTTAGAGAAATGTCATTTCTTCCAGAGCTCTGTTAACTTTCTCGGATATGACATATCTGAAGACGGTATACGTCCAGGCAAAAAGAAATTAAAGGCAGTAGAGAATTATCCTGAACCTAAAAATGTGCACCAAGTGAGACAATTTCTAGGCCTCATTAATTATTTTAGAAAATTCATAAAGAATTGCGCTCTTATAGCAAAACCGTTGACAAAGCTCTTAAAGAAAGACATCACATGGGAATGGGGATCTGAACAAGTCTTAGCCGTAGATAAATTAAAGGGTGAGTTGTTACAGAACGCCACGTTAAACATTTACGATCCCAAATTACCTACTATTCTGTACACAGACGCTAGTCGTGATGGCGTAGGATGCATTCTGGTTCAGTTGACTGATAAAGGTGAAAAACCGATTCATTTTTATAGTCGACAGACTTCTAATGAAGAAAAAAAGTATCATTCCTTTGAATTAGAATTTTTAGCTATAGTTGTTGCGCTTCAAAAATTCCGGCACTATTTATTAGGATCTATATTCAAAATTTATACAGATTGTAATGCTGTTAAATATACGATTAATAAACAAGAAATTAATTCTAGAATTGGTAGGTGGGTGTTACTTACCCAGGAATTTACGTTTGAGATAATGCACAAACCAGGAGCTCAAATGCAACATGTTGATGCTTTGAGCCGGAATTCGGTTGGTTCAGACTCTACCCCCATATGCAATGAAAGTGTGTTGGTTATTACTGAAGCTGATTGGTTGTTATCAGTTCAGTTACAAGACCCAAGTATTTGTGCAATTAGAGAAATATTAGAGTCAGGTCAGGCCGAGCTTAATAAGAAAGTGTATAACGACTATGAGCTGTTAGGTAATAAGGTCTACCGCCGGACGGACTATGGTAGACGATGGCTAGTCCCTAAACAATGTATTTGGCAGATTGTTAAAGCCAATCATGATGATCTTGGCCATTTTGCCGTGAACAAAACAATTGAGAGAATAAAGTCGTGTTATTGGTTTCCCAAGATGAAGAAAGTTGTGTCCAAATATATAAAAAATTGCATTAACTGAATTTACTATAAAAATATCCACGGCAAAAAGGAAGGAAAACTGTATCCTATACCTAAGTATGCCAAGCCTTTTCACACATTGCACATTGACCATCGCATCTAGGTCCATTTGTAAAGACTACACGTAAAAACACTTACCTATTGGTGACTGTCGATTCATTTACCAAATTTGTATTTATATCACCTGTTCGTAACACTAAAAGTAAAGCTGTTATTAGTGAATTGGATAAAATATTTAAAGTTTTTGGTAATCCGAAGCGTCTGATATGCGATGCCGGAAGTTCTTTCACGTCCAAATTATTTGTCAAGTACTGCCAGGACAAAAATATTCGACAACATGTAATAGCTACTGCTGTCCCACGCTCTAACGGTCAGGTGGAGCGCTTTAATCGCACCATACTGGACGCATTAAGAACTATGGGTGCTAACACTAGCTATGATAAATGGGATATGCATATTACGAGTATTCAACAAGGGATAAACAGTACCATTAATAAAACTACTTCAGCCATACCCAGTGAAGTATTCTTTGGGTACCGACTACAAACTGATGCTGACATGTTGACACAAGATCAGTCTGTTGATGTCACTTTATTAAGGAATAATGTTAACACTCGCATTCAGGCCAATGCAGACAAACAAAAGCAGGCTTTCGATTCCAAACGAAAAGAGGCACATCAGTATAATGTTAACGATTTGGTAGTTATAAAAATCCCCAGTCAATCGAATGACGGGCAGAGTACTAAATTATTACCGCTGTTTAAAGGACCTTTCCAGGTGACTGAAGTACTAGGACATGATCGCTACAAAGTAAAGGATATGCGTGGAGCCGAAAGAACAACCAAGTGTTATGAGGGGACCACGTGTGCTGAAAATATGAAACTTTGGATCAAATTGGCCGACCTAGATCCTGAAGGTATAGGAATGGCCTAAGATGTTGTCAGGTATTTATTAATCTAAGTAATGAATTTATTTCTCCACATTATCAACTTTTACTACTATACAACTTGTGATGAGATGTCTAGTGCATTTGCTTCAAACATGTATTGGTATTTTGAACAACAGTATTTATTCGTGTAAAATAGATCTGTTGCTATTGGGTTTGGGTTTTGTAGTAAAATAACTAGGGTTGGCCAAAGGCATCGCCTAGGGTGAACTGCAAAATCTAGACATTTCAATAACTGACCGCTGATGGAACAGTTATAGATTACATCGGAATACCAATATATGTCATGTCAACAAATCTTTTGATTTGGGGTCTTTCTTCTGCTGGCCGTTGATGGAATAGCGGAGTAGATCCCCAACTCAAATAACTTTAGTTAATCAAATTTCACTTGATAAAATGTGACTTAATACATGTATATACTTTGTTCTCAGCAATTGCACCAGACTGGGACGCTATCCGGGGACGGATGCGTGCGCAGGACGGCCGGATGTTGTCGCTTCGAAGATGGACGTACATTTTTAGAGATAGATATAATTATTTTAGCATTAGTGGAATTATGATTTTGTTAATAGTCGATTTATTTGCTAAAAAGCCCTGTGTCTGAATTTAGATACAATATTTATTTAGATTGGCAACACTGGTGTCGCGCTACTATTGGTCCGTTGAAAAACTTCCGGAGCAATGGTGGGGTGACACTAGCCTAGGCATTAAATAAACTAGAGATCGTTCACTTGGTGGGCGAATACAGTGTGAGCAACATCTCCTCAATTGACATTTTATAAGTATAATGTTGTGATTATGTTTTGAGGTTAGAATACCGTTACACGTGTTCAACTGAATATATGTAAAGTATTTGATTAAATTTATATTGGTTATTCAGTGTTTCTCTATAGACGTTTCCTTACATAAAAAAATACAAAAATAGTTTTTCTATTCGAACCAGTAGTTTCTTAGATAAGCATATTCAAACAAACAAACTCTTTAGCTTTTTATTATTATTATTATAAAGTATCTATTAGATAGTAAAAGGTTTACTGCATTTTTTTTTTTACAAAGAATGAATAAATTAAAAGCTCGGAATAAAATGACTTATCACGAGAATAATATAAAATAAATAATAATAATAAATAATGTCATATGATTATCGGGCAATCGGTCAATAATATACATATTATATACAGGTACATTTCACGGGGTGCGGGTAGGAGAACAAACACATAACACGCGCTGACAGATAGGTACGTACGAGCTAACGTCAATAAACTTTCTTGTTTTATTTTGTGTTTTGAATATCGTGCGGACTTCAACACGCGTCACGTAGTCTAGTCAAATTAGCAAAAAGATTGGACTTAATTCGTGTAGTTGTAATTTTTTGTGGAATCATTAGAAGACATGAATATAAGTCATCTCTGAGTTTGCACCATTCCTGTTGTGTACGGAACATCGTTTAATATTAGGTATTAACATTAAAGTCCCAAAATTTTGAAATTTCATTAGTAACTAGTTGTGGTAAGTTTAGATATCTGTAGATACACCTTTGGTGTATAATTACTTTTCGCGAAAAAAGTGTGAGGTGTATGAAACACTAATAAATCATTATTTTTAATTTGCGGCTCAAGGGAAATTTTGCCTGTTGGTGCAAACTCATAATAAGCTTTTTAAAGCATCATAAACACCCAGTTATAATTGCACCCTTTTGCACCCCAGGGAAACCAGTATTTTAAAATATTTGTAAATTGTACTTCGGGGCAAATTAGTGTAGTCATGGATTTTTTTATATATGATGTATTCTAAATATTCTACATTTGCACTTAATAAAAATAAGAAATATATAACTGGAAGTTTATGTAGATTTAACGTGGATACATACTGCGCCACGTGACGTTCGCAGGGCGAACGCGGGGTCGAAGCAGCGGTGCGGCGGCGCGGCGGGGCTCAGCAAGTTAGCGTGCAAATTGTATGCGCTTAGATTCGGACTGTTGATATTTTTTAAATTAACGGGCTGTCGATATATCGATATTTTTAAATATATCAATATAATCTATATTCTTTTTCAGTGATAAATAATTTATTTTTTTGTGTCCAAAAAATACTCAATAGGTACTTGACGATTATTACAGAAAATGAAACAAAATTTGAGTGTTCAGAGCCAGGATATTATCTAACAAACTAAGCGACTATTTTCTACGTTATACTTTTTTTTTACGGTGGGCTAAAATCATCTTATGACAGCCTTTGCTCTTGGGTGGAGCGGGAGGTAGTGTCAGACTCTTACTGACTAAAAACGGGTTGGCCGTTCCTTCTAGCCTCCTCATACCGGGGCTCGAGTTTTCTTTCGGATAACCCTGGCCCCAGTAGGCTTCGACCCAGCTAGGCCCCTCCTGTTGCTGACAACTCCTTGAGGCGCGCGGGAACAGTGCGCGCCGTCGACGTCTTGGGCTCGGTCCGGACAGTTGCCGGACGGTCGGACAGCGAGTACGTTCTACTGCAGCGTCCATCATGTCGATGTGGGCTAAGTCTACTAGTTGAGAGCTGGGCGAACATTGGGATTCAAGGCTGTCGGCTACTCATTCGGCTTTTTCAGAGTCGTTGAAGTGTTATTGGACACATTCTTAGTAAAGACAATTTATTAGTTTAGGATATTATTAAATTACTTACTAATTCTTTTTTTTTATTATGGATAGGCTAGCGTTTGACCACTACCTTACCTGATGGAAAGCGAAGATGTGGCCGACAAGGGAGCACGCTTGCCTAGAAGCAACCATTCACTCTTGGCTTAAAGACCCCTAATTTGTAGGTATCAGGGAACACAGACTCCGGCAGAGAATTCCAATCCTTAGATGTACGCATGTGTTCCTAAAACGCTTTGTACGTATGGGTGGGATGGCCACCATGTACCAGTAGCGCAACGCCCGTGCCGACTTGGCGGATTTAAGTAAATTGTGCAATTGCAATACACAATACAGTCTCCAAAATGTAAACGATAGAAAACCGACAGGCTAGCAACTGGACATCGATGCTCTTGATGACGATGATGCCTTTGGAATTTTGAATTGACAAGTGTATCATTGCCTTGTGTGTGTTCTTGGATTGCTTCTCAATCGACTCTAGTGCATCACGCTGGTATTTGGGAGATCCATTCCAAAGATGAGAGCAGTATTCCATACACTATCGAACTTGCGCTTGATAGAGATTGAGCAGCTGTTCCAGCGTGAAATACTGTCTCACCTTTGCTAAGATCCCCAATTTTTTGGCTGCCATTTGAGCTTTTGCCTCGATGTAGGAGCCGACATTGAGAGTAGATGACAGCGTTACCCCAAGAAGATCAAAGTGGTCGGTAATCGACACGGTCACACCCCGGATAGATGAAGCCGAGTAGAATTGGCTCCGAACTGAATTGGCCGGAACTTATTAGTCTAAATACGAGTATAAGGCTAAATTGTAATAAAAACTAGAGTTCATCCTTTGGATGTACTCGAGGACTAGGGTAAAAAAAGAGGCTTTGAAAGCGACACTCTTATCGGGGCGGGGGAGGTAAGTACAGAGGACTTTTCAATAGTACGTAACCTTATAATTATGAAGTTGCCAGAAAGTGATATGGGTATGTATGACTGAGCGTCTTGTTCCAGCGAGCGGAACGCAGCACAGTCAAGCTTTATTCCTTCCTCTAGGGTTGGTTGTCTTGCTGTTAACCCGCTAATATAATGGAGTTACTCAAGCCAATGAGGGCAGTGAGTCCGCTGGTGAGAGCGAATTGTCTGGCATATGAGGCGAGAAAGAGGATGGCGGGTAGTAGGCGGAGATGACAGTGATCGACTGAAGACCAGTCATGCCTACTCGACAAGCCAAGTATTCATGGAGAGATAGTGGTGCGGGTGGAGCTAGAATAATACAGTACAGTTCCTTTCTGTAGTAAAGGAGGATGCCACCACCGTGACAGTGAGTCCTATCATTGTGAGTTAGGTACGCGATAGTTGGCAATTTTAAGATCTTTGCGGTGGGATTTGAGGAATGTTTCCTGGATGATGTCTTGTTTTGTTGTTGTTGTAATTGTCTCCAGGAGGATATCTTGCTGATGGTCGAGGAAAGTGACGATCTCATCACGGTGGTTGGTGATGCCATTAGCATTAAAATAGTTTTAGAAGGATCGGGATTTGATACAACAAATTCTCTGTTGTTTATTCCATTACGGGTAACACAAGGCAATTTGTCGAGTTCTAGCGTGACCGACTCGTACGCTTGAAATAATTCACTGCGCTTCCCATTGTTGAGTTGCCCAGTGTATTTAGCGAAGTGTAGCTCGTAGACCAAGTTTCTGGCATTCTGCGTGATGAACATGACGTAGTTATCCAGGATGACCTGCTAGCTGTTTCTGGATCTGTGGTATAGTCGTTACGTGCGAGTGCGTAACTACAAATGGTGCGTGGGGTTGTAACGTCGGGACAAATCGTGCACTGTGGACAGAGCTCCTGAAGAATCTCATGTCAGTATAGGGACAGCGACTGTCGCAACCTAGCCCTGAGTACGCTGGGTACCACAATCTCGGCAGAATGCACTTACTGTCACGGTTTTGTGAGGAGTCTGAAACCTGGCTACAGAGGCGTCGGGCGTTCACGTTTTCCACTTTACACAGGCCCTCGACGGTCATAGATGTTTCGGGAGGTAACTGTTTCTAATTTGGCAAGAAGAAACGCCCAGGTATCCATGCAGCCATGAACCATTAATGTAACCATTGTGCGGACTGTGTGCCGAGCTTGGGTGGAACACCGTCGTGTCCTTGTGGAAACCTTCGGCGGCGGCGATCTCGCACGCCGTGCCCTGGTTCAGGCCATGGTCCGGGGCCAGAGAAAATGGGATGCGGTTACCTCAGCCTGGAAGCAGTAATACTGGCGTAGAAGATGGCCGCAACCGGACATTACACTTTAGCAGCTGCCAGGAGACGCCCCGGAATTTAAGAGTCGCTGGATAATTTCTGGCCACAGTAGCACAGTGTCGCGGACAACGAACTATGGGTATCACACCGTCCGCTAGTCACTTAAGGACCAAGCCAGAGTCATCAAATGCGCGTGAAGATTTCGGACGCATGCCGCAAAGGGATGTCTGCAAAACAGTAGGGGCCTAGCAAGGCCGATGCCCGTCAGGGCCGCGGGGTATTCCTGAAAAGGAAACCCTTGGTCCTGGTCCACACAAGTCTGGCACACCTTCTTGCTCCACCCTAGAGTGGTAAAAGTCAATAGGTGTTCTTTCATAAAAAAACAGATACTTTTTCGTAAATACATGGATTGCTTCGATAATAGCATTATAAATCCCAATAAACAGACATCGACTTTCTGAGCGGCAGTAATTAAAAACGCGGGTGAAACCTCGGGTTTTTTTAGTTAATAAACCCTAGATTTATTTTGTGTATTTTCGTACGAACATGAAATGCACGCGCGCAGTTCGCACTGCGCCGCTCGCAAGCCATTCGCCAGATCTTCTGACGCACCGTTACAATGCCCCCTTCTTCCCATCCTGTCCATGTATTGCGTATCTTATCTTCTCTGTCGATCTGACTCTTGAAGCAGTGGAGATGGAGCCGATAGTAATTTTCATATATTTTATTGAGATTTTACTCCACATTTTTTTCTATAAAGTAAAATGTTTTATATCTACCTTACTTGATGACGTAGAATAATCAGCACAGTCATACGGTCTATAGCTCCCACATAGCTCCAAAGACAATCGAAATATAATTAATTTCAGTACCTATTTGAAATAAATAAAGTACATGCTTGGAAGACACTGACACCTTTTTTTCTTTTTTTGTATTATAAAAAAAAACTTTAGGTTTCTTTACTAAAACTTACTAACAGAGCATTCACAATCAGTGAGTACTCGTCAACACATCCCACAACGCGCATACGTGATGACGACGCTTATCTCTTCTTGTCAGTTTATTATTCCGTGTCGCGCGCTTGTCACTTCCATGGCGTAGTAGCTCTTTGACAATTACTACAATACTAGAAAAATGAATGTTCCCTATAAAAATTCTAATTTTTTATAGGGTGCAAATATAAAGGAAACCAAATGAATATGATTGTGATGATTTTCAAAACTACACTAATTTCCCCCGAAGTACAACAGCCAAAAATCGTGAAAAACTAATTTCCGTACGTCGCACTAGGGTGCAAAATCAATCATGTATTAGGTCAAAATGTATAAATCCTTTCCTCAGTTTGCAAAACTACACTATTTTCCCTAAAGCCGCAATGACCAAAAATAACATTTTTATTTATTTTATTTTTTATCTAACGCTGCTTTGGTCCGATTAAAATAAATAAAATGTAATAATGTAGATTGAGGTGTAATATACCATATAAAAAATTACGCTGAGCACACCTGTATTCTCTGGTTAATTATAACCAATTAACAGTTTTCACCCCCTTCCGTAGGGGTGCAAAATGATTTTTATTTTTTATACACCATTTTTCATTCCTACAAAACCATCAGAAACGTTTTTGCCTCTCCAGAGAATTTAATCCAATCTTTATTTAAAAATGACCTAATTTGACTATACTAACGTTCGACCCGCATGCAATAAATGTCCAAATGAAAAAAAAAGTGTCCCGCGTATGTATTCTCCGCTATACAATAAATATTTGTATGAAATGGACATTTGCGGGGGTTACGCGTGCGGAGCAATTCCGCATGCGTGATAAAAACCGCACGATATTAAAACCCTAAAGTAAACATTATAAACACTCACTTGTATTAAAATCGCGTTAACGCAGGTAAAGGTTTTAATAATGCACACCATTGGCTTGATATAATGGCCTATTGCGATTACGAATGGGTATCATTACTGACGTGGCATTGCGGCTTGCAATTAAATCGATTTAAAAGTTATTTTACAATCAAATAGTAACACAGTCATGTTCAATAGCCATTTTATTTTGCTATAGGTGTTGTGGTGGGTTTATTTTGCTCTTGTGTGGAAAGCGAGAGCATCTCAGATTTTTACTGACTGAATCCCACCTATTAGACCAACGCACACGTGTTTAACACACCTGATTTGTGCGTAGAAAGACGTCGCGTCGCGTGGCGTGGCGTGGATCAAGTGTAGCTCCACAAGTATAGTTACCATATAAAATATATGGAGACCGACGCGCCCAATCTGCTTGTGTGGCACACGTGTGCGCATGACGTGTAAAATGTCAGTGGTGCGGATGAGAAAGAGAAATGAAGCTTTACACCCTGTATAGCACCATCCCTTTAACAGTTCAGTTTAGGTCGTCAACTGGACCGCGTTAAGAGCACGTGGGCCTCTAGTGTTTCTTTATTTGTCCAAGCTTTCTTGGGCTACGAAACCTCTTTTAAATCGTTCCCGCAGCTCAACCAGGTATTATCCCTACTGGCTTTCAGTTTTACAGACATCAATTTCTTTGAGTAACACTACACTTCATCGTGCAAATCGACAGTGCTTACCTGACCGCCAGATGGTGAGCTACCCATTGCTCGTCGTCCGCAGACCCATTGTTTAAAAAAAATAAGTAGGTACATGTATTTATAGTAGTAGGTAGGTAAGTCAGTATGTATTTTGCCTAGGCGGCTGCATGTCTGACCCCCAATACTTGGGGTCTAAATACCGACGAACCTAATCTAAAAATAATCATAATCATGAAGGCAGAAAATGCCCGCACAAATTGCTTAGGTACCAACTTATCAACTAAGTAGATAGGTATTTACAAAAAATACTATAATTCCGTCCTAATTAAGTCTATTGAATACACACCTAATACGCGGTTGGATAAAATCGTGTAGATGTAATTTATCCAAATAAAAAGGATATAAACTTGTTCGAAGTTCGAAACAGCATGAAGCGCTCCCAAAGCCAGTAATACTAACTTGCCGAAATTATCAACGACAAAAAAAAAATCAAAGACAAAGAAATAATACGTGTATGCAAGCATTCAGCCTCATTCCATGAAAAGAAACTCGAGAAATATCTCTCGTCTTTTGTTTGCGACTTTGTGGGGATTTACACCTACCAAAAGTCTTGAAGAGGTCCCGAGAGGAGCTCATGGTCGAAGTTTGGATGTACGGGACAATTTTAACGAGTTCCATTTAACGTTGTTAGGCACACAATTTCAAGTTGCTTGTCTGAGTTCTGAGATTGTAAAAGTTAAGTTACAAAATATATATTTTTTAATGTTTTTGGCTTGGATACTAAGACCTTTAAGCAATGTCTGTGTATGAACAGTCAATTTGTTTACCATTAGAATATAGATGTACAAATTGTAATGTTTTTGTAGTATTTGGCAGCAAATGTAAGTCAACCTTACTCAGCAAACTTCGCTGAGGTAGTTCAACACTACAATAAAATTTTCAGCTCCAGATTATGAAGATCGCACCTGTTTCAATGATTCCACATAATATCCAATTGTGAAGACACTACTTGACATACAAAACTACACCAAAAAATATCCCGCCAAAAACCGCGATATATTTTACATACATAGATACAGTTAAATTATTATTTTAGATAGGATCTTTTATTAATTTTACCTATTCAATAAACAGAAAAAAATGACATTATAATATCCATAGCCCAATGAAGTCACCAAAGCTAAAATAGCTCTTACTTCTAGTGGACTTTTACCAAGAACCTTATCACGCTATCTAGCAATCAACGAGTTCACCTAATGACTTCAATACCGCGCTCTGAAGGCTGAACAAATACATTGAGTGTAATTTTAAACTGTCAAGTTTTTAAGTGGCACCTTACAGCCTGCAAGTCACTTTATAAAAGTTTTAACGAACAGGAAATAACAACATTAAACTGTTTGTCTTTTAACTTCGAAAATATTGGACTCGATAATAACAAATACTACTTAGAAGCAGTTGGTGTAGGTATCTAGAAAACTATACCGAAATTGCAATTTTTTTAAATTTTTCATTGATGTATACACTAAACACTAACTGTATTCTTAATTTGAAGGTTCTGTCTGCTAGAAGTGTCTTAGAGTTTTGATGATCGGTCAGTCAGTGAGTGACAAAATTAAGAAACTTTGACCAGTTATAATTCTTAAACTACTGGGACAAAATGAATGAAATTTTAAATATTCCATGTTTCATACACAACGAAGTTATAAGATCTAAAATGGCTTGAACTGTTTCGAGAAAAGCCAACTAATCAGCAAAAAACATAATACTTATTGATAACATTACCTACAGTTACTTTTTTGCAACACGTTTTTGTAGCTCTCTTATGTTTTGCTTCATAAGAAAATAGTAATCCATTTGTTCTCATAGTTCTCAAAGGGAAAATTTTACCGGTATTTGCAGATTACTTACAGAAAAAAAAAAACAAGCTAAAGGAAATTATAGCATCCATACGGGAAATTGAAATGGCCCCTGGCTCGAAGGCCGCGATCCAGTCGGCCGATCAATTATTATTATAAGGTTAGGCCCACAATACTAAATAATTTAACGGAAAGCCAATACACAACGTGGCTGCCATTAGAACGAAATTTACGAGTTCTAAACGGTGTATTCCAAGCCTAGAAGTTTAAATTTTGAATCGTTAAACGTGCATAGAATATCGTCCGCTGGGTCAAGAGTGTGGGATGTCTATGACCGCTCTTAAATTATGTACAGGGTATCTTCCCTGTATGTACATAGGTAGGCTGGGAAGCCGACGCGTGCTTAATAATTTAATATATACCATGCAGGTTTCATTCCTGTGTGCTGATAGCTTGGGGAATAATTTCACAGCTTGGTTTCCGTACCCAGATACCCATTAACAAAATGAAACCAAAAAAAATTAGGCGGTATGCTTTGACTTTGATTTTACGATTAAACGCGCGAAAACGTGAGAGTAAGTAACTTTAGTTCTTTAAACATGTTTTCTTTGACATACTTTAATACCTACAGATACGTAAGCTATCCAATATTTACTACCTCTAAAACGAAGGACGATTACAGCTTTAAACAGCATAGCATAGTTGGCCTTATAATGTTCCCACTATTGGGACTCATGCCTCCTCTCTACGAGAGGGAGTGGGCCGTAATATCACCGCGCGGGCCCGTTTCGGGTTGGCGGATGTCACATGTCTTCGAATTTTTAGTTCTAGGACATGCCGGTTTCCTCTCGATGTTTTCCTTCACCGTTTTGAGAGCAGTGGAGATGAAATAAATTACACAAAGTAATGCGCCTGGCTGGGTTTGATTCCGCGACCGTAAGTCAGGGTCGTTACCACTCGGCCACCACTGCTCTCTCAGCATATTCTAA
Organism: Mythimna lalbum; assembly: GCA_949319445.1. NCBI lineage: Eukaryota > Metazoa > Arthropoda > Insecta > Lepidoptera > Noctuidae > Mythimna > Mythimna lalbum. Next base: position 17,071,735 of record OX439356.1, on the reverse strand, counting down.
CAAAAAAAGTTTTCTATCATTCCTTCCACGAGGAAATGACCGGGACTTTCCTTTATGTTTGCTGCCAAAAAATCTATAACACGAATGGACATTCGGTAACGTCATTGAATGAAACTGTGTCGAGTTTCCTATAGGCATTACGACTAATGTTCGTAAAAAATACACACATTTCCTTTTATTTCAGTTGGGGCGTGAACGAACAGCCTTCACCCGAAAATGGCGATTGTGTAATATTTGGGCCGTTGCCAATCCGCGACCACGGTGCTGAAATTGTCGTAGACGGTCACTACTTTCTACAAATTGGAATGGAAATCAATGGGCTTGAAGTTTTACCGATATTACAGTTTCTAATCCTTTTTAAAAACATTTAGTGCGTTTATTACGGCAAAATACGTCAGACTTTCCAGTAATGTCTGGAATAATGTTTTTCTTACGCTAGGGTATACCCTGACAGGTTCACCTGCTCAGTTATATAGGACCTGTCAGGTAAGCTTGTATGGAAACCTGCACAATTGTGCAACATACACGCTCCAGTTTACCTGTAGAATTCACCTGTGCAGGCAATCCTGTCAGGCTTACCCTAGCGTGTATAGCGGGAATTAGGTATTTCGTTTTGTAGTGCAATATATTCATCGATGTAAACAAAATACTACTGCGCATACTAATTTACAAAATTCCTCGTATTATTCATATATTTACGACACCCAAGGGATAAGATGGGTCGTCCAATTAGGAGAAGGGGGCCCAGCAACTTAATAAATGATTAACTGTTATTATTTGCTTAGCATACATAACTTAGTTGCAAAGCTTCGAGAATTTTAGGTATAACCAAGCGAATTAATGAGGGTATTAGGGCGGGAAAAATTGTTGGACTTCTTTTTTTTATTTAAATGAGACAGTGTAAGCATAACATATGTAATCAAGAAATCTGCGCACGTCTATCTAGCTAAGATTTACGGCTTACATAATTTATCATTTCGCTCATCCAACAGAACAAAGACGTAATGTACATTTCGACCATTTGTCAAGAGAAGCTTTTAAGATTTGACTTTTCAATTACTGACTTGGCAATTGCCTACGTCATTGACTATTAGACGAGCGATTTAAGCTTATTGTAAATCGATTGCTTCATCATAGGGTCACAAATGTTTTTTTTTTAGCTTCTGTTTTAAAACAATTTATTATAATAGAATTCCTTGGATCTCATCTCCGCTTTCTAAAGGAGACATTAACTGCTATCAAAAACGAAATAAATCTTTATTTCTTTGGGAAACAAATCATATAGAAATATTAATGGAGGATCAGGATTTATCAACGATTTATAAAACATTTCTGAGTTGGTAGCAATGTTACAAATGACCTCCATTTAGAAATATACAGACTGAATGTATTTCAGCTGAGTCCGTGAGGTAGTATTTCATTACTGATGTAGGTATTCTGGTCTGGACTTTTACGTTCCTACTTAATAATTTTAAGAATGTAGTCTGTTCTACAATGAAATTAAATTCGTTACATTAATTTTTCTCGTAAAAATTTTCAGAGCATAAAACTTTGCACTCTATTTTATAGTTCATCTATGATAATTACCTATATCTGGCCACATTAAATATTTTAGCATCTGCCGTAAAATAAAGAAAAAATGAATCCTTTTCATAGATTATGGCTTTTCATTATCTTTAGCTTTACATACTCTTTGATCTTTAGGTTGATAAATTAAAGTGATTTAAAAATTCTTTGGAAAGATTTTATTGTTCAAAGATAGGCGGACCTTGGGCGCCATTGTGTACAAGATACTTAGAACAAACATGGCCATGCTCATTCATGAACAAATCAGAAGAAGAAAACAAGAATAGAAAACCGATGGTAATTCTTTTCTGTATAGATGTCATATCACTGTCCAACATATTCTCGACTGTTGTTTTTTTTCTGAATGAACCGTAAGACATACATATTTTATTTTGTTCCAATGTCATTTTGGTATTGGTTCGTCACGTGTGAAGTATATTGAATAGATTCTGTAACATCTCAGACCTCATTTTCGTGTGTTTACGTAAGGCTGCGTAGTTATTACGTGTTAGAAACCTCTATGACATTGATTTTAGGACTGCGCGATATCTCTAGAAGCTATTGTTTTTATCTGTGGAAATGTAAACCAGAAACATTGTATTTATTATGATTGCCAGTTCTGTTTTCGAAAGGATGCCTTCATCTACACTAATATAATAAAGAGGTAATTTTTTTTTTTTTGGTTTTATGTTGGTCTCTGAAAGTACTGATCCGATTGCAAAAATTTTTTCACCGATAGAAAACTGCTTTACTCCTGAGTTACATAGGCTATATTTTATGTTTGCGGGCGAACCCGCTGGCAAGAGCTAGTGAAATAATAAAAATAAAAATCGTTCAACTGGCCTGTTGGTCTAGTGGTTGGTTGCCCTACTGCTATGCCGCAGGTCGTGGGTTCGATTCCCACCCAGGACAAATGTTTGTGTGATGAGCACAATCATTCGTTCTGTGTCTGGATGTAATGTATCTATAATATTATGTATGTATTTAGAAATATATAAGTATGTTTATCAGTTGTCTAGTACTCATAACACAAGCTCTGCTTAGCTTGGGACTAGACGGCCGGTGTTGTGTGATAGTTGTGGAATATTTTTATACTAGTTGCTCCCAGCGGCTCCGCCCGCGTGATAGCAGAAAATTATCCGAAGGGAACATACTTCCGGGATAATAAGTATCCTAGTAGAACATGGTCTATCCGTGTACCAAGTTTCATCAAAATCAGTTTTGCCATTTAGGCGTGAAGACGTAACAAACAAACTCACTTTCGCTTTTATAATATTAGTAAGTATTATTAGACAGAGCACCACCCGGGCGTCGGGAGGCGCTGGGCGATTACCAGCTACCGTAGGCGCGGGTTTGCGGACGGAGAGCAATGGATAGCTCGACGTCCAGCCGTCCGGTAAGGATCAGATCCGAGTTGATATGAATATAAATAAAAATTTAAAAAATCAATTTACTGAATTGATTGATCAAGTTTGAGATTTTTTAGACTGTACGTCTAAAAAAACACAAAATCAAATTATCCTCACGAAAAATATACATATTTTCAATTTTGTTAGCATTAGAGCGTGGCTTGTAAAAAGAAATAGCTGATATGATGTCACAAATTCCGCCGAAACCTCCGTGTGATCGGATATTACAAAATTTCGATTAGAAACGGCACATTGAACAGTACAGGTGAACGCACCATCCACTTTACTTTCAATCATAATAGGAATACTATGAAAGAGTAGGTTCACTTAAAATGGCAAAGTATACTTTTTCATAACATAGTTAGCTCAGTGGTTGAACGATTGGCTGCTGATCCGCGTGTTGTGGGTGCGATTCCCGCGCGGTACAAAAGCCTTTAGTTGTAACGAGTCTGGGTAGCTTGGGTTTGTGAGTTAAAAGCTAGAACTACACTAAACCATGAATGCACCTTCGATACAGGAAGTGACGCATCAGGCGTGACCCACGTGCGCGTACCTACACTTGGACCACGCCTGATTTGTCGTAGCAGTGCATTGCGTGGATCTAATGTAGCTCTGCAAGTCTTGTTTATTTATTTACATATTCTTTATTGCACATCAAGAATAAAAAATTACAATAAGAAACCATATAATAGGAAACACACAATTGGCGGCCTTATCGCACCAGGCGATTTCTTCCAGGCAACCTAGAATGGACAGAGATTGCCTGGACACAAAATGGGGTTGCATTTGGTGCAAAAAATAAAAGTAAACAAAACAAAAACTTAATACTAAAATAGATACACATATACATACATACAATATATATATATATAAGCAAGAGAGTGAGTGAAGAAACGAAGCCATGATCACAGTGCCAAGTAATGATCCTTCACAAGCCGTTTAATTCATGAATCCCCAAGCGACACCCGGTGGCCGCGCATCTATTGTCTTACTATTGTGTCTCTAATTGACGGTATCTGAAGGGTTAAATACAGGCTGTGTTTGCGCGCGCTTGTTGCCATATAAATAGCTACAACTTGGGGGTCTTTAAGTCAAGAGCGAATAGGTTACTTCTAGGCAAGCGTGCTCCATCGTCGACCACATCAACGCTTACCATCAGGTGAGATGGTGGTCAAGCATATCAATAGTAAAAAATAAAATAAAAAATGTATGGAGACCGACTCACCCAGATTGGCGTACCAACGTAGCCCACGTGTGCACAGTGTAGTTCTAGCATAAACGTTTGTGAATGCGCCTTCGATACTGGAGTAATTTCTAATGAGGGTAAGAATCAAATATCGACGACGACAAGTTTTTTTTAGGTTTAGTTTACATAGTCATGTTAATAAGGCCTAAGCAAGAATTGCGTTATATGAATGTATCTATGATAAACTAACATCTCAAAGAGATAGAAGAACTGCCATAATATTACCTGCGTTTTATGTAATAATAGTATTAATTCATGAATCCCCAAGCGACCACCGGTGGCCGCGCATCTATTGTCTTACTATTGTGTTTCTAATTGACGGTATCTGAAGGGTTAAGGTAGCTCATTTCTAGAAGTTCTGCGGAAAAAGGAATATGTACCATTACTACGTTATAGCCCATAGAAGCAATGCGGCGGGAAAAAGCTTGTCTGTAAGATTTTGTAACCCGTTCATAACATCACACCTCACTGCAATACATGTTCCGTATAAATTCGGAAAGTAATTGAATGTTATGTTTTAACAATTGATTCGCCGAAAATTATATTGAATCAGTGGGAAATGATCAAGTACTCGGTCAGTGAAAAATTGATATTTGGTCAACGGAATATATTATTATTTGGTCAGTAAGATTATTCGGTGTATTTCGGACACTGCGACATAGATAATTTAGGTCCAAAGAGAGGTCAGCAACCGTAGGAGCCCCGCAGAGGGGTCTGTAGTCGTTTGGGCCTGCTCGATGTTGATCCTGCGGGCTCATACCACACAACTTAGTTTCTTTATTTTTGGTGGTCGATTGGGCCCACATAGAAATAAAAAAAAAACCATTGTTTAAAGCTACTGGTGGATACAGTCAAGTGCAAAACTGGTAAGTAAAAAATATAAAAAACGCAATTTAGTTAGATTTAAAAGTTTATTCTCAATCAAATTCTAAAATCTTTTTAAATTAGCTACCTAATTTAAATCATTCGCTACAAACTATAAAGGTGGTCTTTCCTAATCAGGTATCAAAAAAGGAATATACATATACAAATAAGCAGGTAGTGGAATGGAGTAGCGGCCACGTACCGGAAGACGCAGCGCTGAAAGGCCTCCCACAAAGTGGACCGATGACCTGATGAGGATCGCGGGAATCTACTAGATGTGAGACACACTAGATGGGTCATTAAGAAGACACGTGGAGGAAACCTATGTCCAACAGTGGTCGTCTTTCGGCTAAAATGATGATGATGAAGCAGGTATCTTCATCCTTTTTAAGGTTTTGTACCCAAAGGGTAAAAACAGAACCCTTATTACTAAGACGTGGAGTTTTAATAATAGGTGTCTGTTACCAGGCTATATCTCATGAACCGTCATCATCTTCCTGCCCTTGTCCCGTTTTATTTCCTGACGGCGCAAGGACGTTTTTTTCTTCCATTCTGTCCTGTCACTCGTCATACTATCACTAACTCCCTTTTCTATCATATCATTTCTTACACAATAACCGTGATAGGTTAGGTAGAAAGTTGAAATTTTTACAGATGATGACGTATTTATGCTGTCGCTATAACAACAAATACTTAAAACTGAATAAAATAAACATTTAAGTGTGTTTTTTTGCGCAATATTAATAAGAATTATAATTAGTGTTTAATGTTGCAAAAACAATGATTAAGAAACCATTCGTGCTTAAGTCCAACTCGCACTTGACCGATTTTTCAACACTAGTGTCATGTAAGTAATTGATCGGCATAGCAAAATTTTATCTCCATACCACAAACAATTGTCTACAAATAAATGATAAATTATTGCTACACAGGTATAATAAAGCACAGCGCCACATCTGCGAACCGGTCTACTGATATAGAAATTAATTAATTCCGACTGAACAATGGCAATTAATCTTTAGCCCAGTCACCCGCGCTAAATACCTCTATAGTGTACATAGTAACGTTCTTTGTTCGACGGTAATTAGTGGCCCAATACAGAGAGAGAGGATTTTTCAGTTAAACTCGTTTGGAATTAGTACATTATGATTTAAGTGTATAATGTTAGTGATTACCGTTGAGGCGGTATTCAGACCCGAGCCATGGCGAGGGTCTCAAGAGAGCCGAGAACGGTAATCATTAATTACTCTCGTGTATCATACGACGTTTTTCAATACATTACCATCATCATCATCATCAGCCTTTTAATGTTCCCACTGTTAGGACTCAGGCCTCCTCTCAAGGAGAGGGAATGGGCCGTAATCCACCACGCGGGCCCAGTGCGGGTTGGTGAATGTCACGATGTTTTCCTTCATCGTTTTGAGAGCAGTGGTGATGAAATAAATTACACAAAGTAATGCGCCTGGCTGGGTTCGAACCCGCGACTAGAGAATGCAATCTCGATATATCTCGAAAAAAGGCCGAGATCTCGCGAAAACAATCTCGTTAAGATTGTACTCGAGCATAAAAAATTATAGACAGATACGTCAATTGTTTGACGTATCTGTCTATAATTTTTTGATACACAAAAAAATTGTGAAAATAAATATTTATCTTATGATACTTTTTTTTTTTGGTGGGTAATTATCATCCAAATTACATATTCCGCCCTTGGGCGGAGCGGGAAACATTAGTCAGACTATTACTGCCTTCGTGCCTTTCATACCGGGGCTGAGCTACGTTTCGGAACTAACCCTGGCCCCAATAGGCTTTAACCCAGTGCGCGCCATCGACGACTTGGGCTCGGTCCGGACAGTTACCAGACGGTTTGACAGCAAACTACCCATTGCTCGCCGTCTGCAAGCCCGCGCCTATGGTTATCTTATAATTCTTATAATTTTTATTATTTTTGTCGTAATTTAATCAAATATTGTGAATATTTGCAAAAAAAAACCACAAAACTGCCAATCTCGCGAGATCTCGAATTTGGCGACATCTCGCGGTATTGTTATTCATAATCTCGCGAGATCTCGCTCGAGCCCCAATCTCGCGAGATTTGCATTCCCTACCCGCGTCGAAGTTCGAAAGTCGCCCGTTACCACTCGGCAACCACTGCTCTCTATTATAGGCTTCCACTATTAGAGATAAATATTGGGTAAATACCCAATTTAGGTATAAACAGGGTTTTTACCCGGTAAATACCCAAAACCATGGGTATAAACCTTTAACACTTTTTGGTAAAGTTTAGTTGAATTTTAGATCGTTTACATGTTTTGAACACCTCCATGTTTAAACTCGGCTCCTTTCGTATATTTTTACGTTTCACTGCCTGATTATTATTTTTATTAAATGAAGTTTAACTGTAACTTTTGCATAAATGTAAAATTTCAACTGATTTTCATGTTTGTAACAATAAATAACTTATACAATATTTTTTTTTTTCATTTATTTTTGTTTTTAATTTTTAATTTTATCTAAAGTGTTCTACATATTGTTTCTTAATTTTGTATATCTATGTAAGTGTCCCAAATAAAATACAGACGTAAAATATTAAAGAAATACTAACGTACAATTTTTACATGATTTGTAGAGTAGAAAACTATTCTTTACCGACACCATGTACATTTCATGCTTAAAACATATTTGATGAACATTTTTTTATTGCTAAAAATGTATAAAAAACAAAAAAAATAACCAAAAAGTAAATACCCACCATTTGGGTATTTACCCGGGTAAAAACCCTGCATTTGGGTATTTTGGGTATTTACCCGGTATTACCGGGTAGAAACCCATCTCTATCCACTATAGGCTTACAATCTTACAATAAAGAACCATTGTTAAAGCAAAAGGAGGCATTGAAGCAAAGTAAATCACAGAGCATGTAATCATTCTAATGCATTCGTTGCGCTCCTTCCAGTTCATGCCTGAAAAAGTCCTTTGACAATCGGAAGCATTTCCTAGCAGTCACTGTGAAATATCAAACCTGTCAACTGACTTAGCATAGAGTGGTTGGCAGTATGTAAGTACCTAACTACCTAGATACACATGATAGATGTCACACGTTGTCTAGAAGACTACAAAGCCATGCAGAACCACTGTAAACCTTATTTTTTTTGTCCTTAAGTATTAGTGCTGTAAAATGGTTTACTCTGTTGATATTGAAAGGTAACACGACTTTTGCATTTGTGTGGTAAGATTTTCAAGCAGTTTCAGGTTTTACGCCAAATAAATGATCAGAAAAACTAGGTCTCCAAATGTCTTTCAAATTGTTCACGTTCTGTTTTTTTAAATATTCTTGATAGGCTCACATTTGATGAATGATTCATCGCTTACCATCAGGTGAGATAGAGTCACCTGATGGTAAGCGATGATAGTGATCGACGATGGAGTATGACTCTTAATTTAAAGAGGTTAGGTAAGGGCCTAGGTTGTAGCTATCAGGAAACACAGACTCCGGCATGACATTTGACTCTTTAGCTATACGCATAATGAATATATCCTACCGTTCGGTAACCATACGAACCGAGCCCGAGCCCTCGACGGCGCGTAGAGTGCTACGCGCACCTCAAGGAGATGTCAGCAAAACCGTAGGGCCTAGTAGGGTCGAAGCCTACTGAGGCCATGGGTTCGCTTCTTAAAGGAAAACCCGGGGCCTTGTAAGGCAAGGCAAAGAAGGATCTTTGGAGGTAGGGGAACAGAGAGTAAAGTCCCACATACCTCCGTTGAAAAGGGAGGATCCTCCGGCCAGACTGGGTGTTATAGTCTGGTAGGCGACTGCCCGATAGTTGATGTCGGGCTGTCGTATATGTTCAAATCGCGCGGAGAACTCTGATTGCGCGATGCAGGATTTCGTGTTTTCTTCGTAGTTCTTATGTGGCGTCATAGATGTCGCTACAGATCATAGAAGTGAGTTTTAGTCAGTAAAAGTCTGACACGCCCTCACGCTCCGCCCAAAAAGTAATTGAATGATTTCCTTCATTAAGTACCAGTTCCCCATGTAAGTACCAGTGACGCATCGCCGTGCTTCTATTATTTGAACTTCCTTCTTTTCCAATGGATAGAGGTAGGTTTAAATAAATTCGATGAGGAAAGTAAAACGTGTTCGCTCTATATCCGAGACGCTCGCAGCCAGCACCTGTACAAATCGCGCTCGGGAGACACGGCCGGGTTAACTTTCACGTCTTGTCTATTAATTTTAGATAATTCATGTTCAAAATTGCAAAGTCCAATAGGGTAATAATTGAAACGTTAAAAGTAAATTTAAGACGAGGAATAGTACATTGCTATACAAGAGGAGATTTGTTATTGCAACCGAGGCGGCATTGGAGCCGAGGTGTGTATAAAAATCGTCATTTTTTAATACACGCACGAAGACATAAATAAAAGGGGGTTGACGAACGACTCGTGGGGGTCGCTTAATGCCCAGCCTGATACGATAAATGTAATAAAATTGTGACTAGGGCAATCACGCGCTTTTTCCACACTAGTGCGATAAATAGTAAATTGCATGCCTTAAAGTGGTAGAGATAAGAGCGGGTTTTCGAGATAGTGTATTGCAAAAGCTTTAGCAATTTCATTATCAGCGTGTGTATCAGTGCATAACACTGGCAGACGCGTTCGTGGTCTCTCAACCACAAACGCCACAATAATCCGGACGGCTCAGTCTAACTGACATAATTGGTAAACCGAGGCTCAATCAGGCTGCGTGGAACAATTAAGTAGTATACGACATTTACGACCTCGACCCATCCCTTACACAATGTCAGTGTAGAGAGGCTGCACAGGACATGTGTCACCGGCTGCGCTGCCCATCCTGCACAACCACCCGCACTTTTCAGGATTTATACGTACATCTATGGCGTACACATCTATGGCGTCATATAAGAACTAATCTTGCATCGCGAATTAAGGTTTTCGGCGTGATTTTAATCATCTGCCGGGTAGTTGCCCACCAGACATAACACCCGTCTGGTCGGAGGATCCTCCATTTTCAACGGACTTTAACCTCGGACCAACGGACTTACCTCCTACATATCTATATAGGACTTTACTTTCCGTTCAGCATACTCCAAACCTTAATTCTGAAGTAACGCAGCTCGTTAACTACTCTAGAGGATATATGCAGACGTAAAAGTTTAAAGCCCACAAGTTTTCAGTACTTTTCAGTGCGGTAAAGGTTATGGGGTCGGGGACAGCTCAGCATTGGTAAGCGAGCGCTCATTAGCAAGCACACCAGTGCCTTTATGACTCCTATGAAGTTATGAGTTCATAGTATAAGTGTAAGTGTTTCAGATTAGAAACGCTGTCACAAAATTTTGCATTACTTAAATTCATTAGTTTCTACCCTCGACTTAGAGCGCATGAAAGTAAGTTTTACCAAACTTTAGACCCCAATTTCATACTCTTAATTCATGAATCCCCAAGCGACCACCGGTGGCCGCGCATCTATTGTCTTACTATTGTGTCTCTAATTGACGGTATCTGAAGGGTTAAAGCTAGAACTACATTAGACCTACGCACACATGTACCTAACGTGCTTGATTTGTACGTAGAACGACGTGTAGCTCTACAAGTGTAGTTTCCATAAAAAATATATGGAGACCGACGCGCCCAGATCAGCGTGTGTGACACACGTGTGAGTGAGTAGTGTAGGTGTGTTACACATGTGCGTCGGTCTAATGTAGTTCTAGCTTAACAGTTTAAATTTGAAAAAACCTTTCTTATTCTTTGTTTCGGTCATAAAAGGAACCCGTACACAATAGTAATTTCAGTGTTCTACTTATTATAAATGTGAAAATAACTCTATTTGTTACCTCTTAAAATATATGGGGGCTGGATGACATACTTTTCCGCACGAGGGCGAAATACACATCATTTCGCTGATATTGAAAAACCTATACAACATTTATTATGTTAAACATTGACATCTGTTCGAACATGAATACTCAGTACCTACGTCCTGAATCGCTCAAATAAACACAAATAACTCATAAAAAGACGTTAACATCTCACACATCAGTTGTTACTAATAATAGGCGTTAAACGTTTTATATCACCGTTTCATTCACAAAATTTGTGATATATAAGGCAGTTTGTAATATCGTAAGATGAAAGTAAAAACAGGGCACATTACTCGCAGAACAGATGGTCGATGGGGAAGAAAGGTTCTGATGTAGCGACTGAGTACCGGAAGACGCAGGGCTTGGAAAGTCCCCCACAATGTGGACCGATAACCTGGTGAGGGTCGCTAGAATTCGACGGATGCGAGACGCACAGGACCAGTCGTTATGATGTCAGTAATTGGTGGAGGCCTATGTCCAACAGCGTACTTCTTTTGGCTGAAATGATGATGATGAGAAGAAAGTATAAGAAGTTTGGCGAAGTTTCTATAGCACTGTAGAGGTCAGGCAGTAGCCTGTTTTGTAACTTGCTAAAACGAGATACAATATTTACCCGCATCCTATATCATCACTTCTTTAGCCTTTTCCCAACTTGCTTGGTGTAGGCTTCCAGTCTAACCGGATACGGCTAAGTTCCCGTGTTTTGTACATGGAGCGACTGCCTAGGTCAGACCTCCACAATCCAGTTACTGGGCAACACGATACTCCTTGGACAAACTGATGGTCAGACTCTCTGGCGTCTTACTCCCTGAAAGGATTGTCAAAGATCTATGACTGACAACCGAACCCCATCTATTTAGTAGGAAAACTATTGTTAGAATAGAAAAGCATAAAACCAAATTTTCGTTCATCACACTCAACAAAATGCATTAATTCCTGCTCCTTCCTGCTTTTAACTTTATAGTCTTGTAGGGGCCCAGCAGGGTCGAAGCCTACAAGGGCCATGGGTGATGCGAAAGAGAATCCCGGAACGACGGCAAAGAAGGAACAGGAGCGGGTTTTAGTCAGTAAAAGTCTGACACACTGTCTAAGATGTCATTAGATGATTTCCTCCCTCAAAAAATAGAGTCTAATGGTAAATCACAGTAAGAAAAATTATCATTTGGCAATAAAGAACACTTCGAGTTAATTTATCGTTTTTCCGTACAAAATAGCAGGTAATTTGTGAGCGATTTCTGTAATTTGTGGTACAATAACGTTTTTTATCCATACACGGAATGGGACCTATAGGTATAGGTAGATTAATTTTTTTGTTACTTTTGCATTTTTTTTGCTGACTGTATTTGTATTTTTTTTCCAAAATGTCTGAATACACTTCAGATATTTTAATGACCTAAACAAGTGCTTTACTGATCTCTGTCCCTGGGTTTTTTTTTGTCGATGTGGGAAAATCCTTTTATGACAAAACCCGCTCTTGGGTGGAGTGGGAGATAGTGTCAGACTCTTACTGACTAAAAACCAGGGATGTAACGGAGGTAGTTTTATCGGAACCGAAGTCGGAGTCGGAGTTTTTAAATTTGATTTATCGGAATCGGAGTCGGAGGCAGGGTCAGAAGTGTCGTGTGCGTAACAAATTAACAACAAGTGAAAAAATAATTGACGATTGAGTGTACGTAGCGGAGGTTGGCGGGATTCCCCGCGCGACATGTATGAACCTGTTCATAACAGTCGACACAGGCCGCCGTCGCCGCTATGTTATGCTTCGACCTCCGATTAAAACCTCCGATTTAAAAGTGTCGGAGCCGAAGTCGGAATCGAAGGTGTAACAATAATCGGAAGTTCCGACTTAACGGAACCGGAGTCGAAGCTCCGTAACATCCCTGCTAAAAACCCCGCGCCGTTCCTTCTAGCCTTCATACCGGGGCTCAAGTTTCCTTTCGGATAACCCCGGCCCCGGTAGGCTTCGACCCAGCTGACAGCTGACTCCTGTTGCTGACAACTCCTTGAGGCGCGCGGGAACAGTGCGCGCCGTCGACGTCTTGGCTCGGTCCGGACAGTTACCGGACGATCGGACAGCGAGCTACCCATGGCTCTCCGTCCACGAGCCCGCGTCTACGGTGGCTGGAAATCGGGATTGGAATCCCGGCGGCGGCGGCAAGGGCGCCGTTGCCTGAAGCGGTCGGCCTCCTCCTTTGCTAGCATTACTGCTTCGGGTGGCGACAGTCATAAATAACATAAATTAATATGTAACCTAATTATTTAAGCACTATGAACAAATGTAGTCTGAAAAAAAATTTTTATTATCTATGATTAAAAATCCACCCTGTTTTTCAGAAGACCACCCTGCCTACCCCAGTAATGGACAATAGATTAAGTACATGATTACCCATACCCCAGTAATGGACAATAGATTAAGTACATGATTACCCAATACAAAGTCGTATGTATCGGTAATCACGGTACAATTTAGAAAATTACCGTCCATTCCAATGTTTGCTGCGGTATCGAGAAAATACTGTTTATGCATTATTTTCATAATTTCCTTTGTGTATGGAATTAAATAGAGTGGTGAGCTGATGTCATTATGGCTGCATAGTAGATAACTAGCTGACCTGGCGAACTTCGTACCGCCTAGGAGTCCATAAATGTAGTATATATATAACAAAACCTAAGTATTACATCAAGTTACACACAATTTTAATGTATAAAAGTTATCTACATCGATTTCGTACATTATACGTGATGCGCGCACAACTAAAAACTTCTACATATCTATATATATAAAAATCAATGCCACTTTTCGTTGTTATTTTATAACTCAAGAACGGGCTCACCTATCCAAACCAAATTTTTAGGCTTAGTTCGGACTATTTAGTAGATGGTTTATGTGAAGTTTGGTAGGGTAGAGTAGTGTAGTGTAGAGTAGTGTAGAGTAGTGTAGGGTAGAGTAGGGTAGAGTAGGGTAGAGTAGGGTAGAGTAGGACAGAGTAGGGTAGAGTAGCGTATAGTAGGGAAGAGCGGGAGCGAAGCCGAGCGGGCAAAAGCTAGTTTAATTATATAGAGAGAATGTTGGTGCCTAAAAATATCTTAATTAATGTTTTATAATAGTAAAATTATTTCATTGTTAATATTATGCTTGTATAAGGACTAGGAAAGCTAAAATCTTTTTTTTTTTATTGTTTAGCGCTTGACTACTATCTCATCTGATGGTAGGCGATAATGTGGTCGACAGTGGAGCACGCTTGCCTAAAAGTAACCTATTCACTCTTGATTTAAAGACCCCCAGGTTCTAGTTAACACAAAGACCGTCAAGCAATTCTACTTTGTAGCTGACGCATAATGAATGTGTATACAAAATGATTTGTGCATATGGGTGAAGGATATCGACCAATTACCGATAGGGCATCGCCGTTTGGTGGTTCGATCATGGAACGGGCTTGACGGAAAATTAAGTTGTGCAATTACGACGCACTCTCTACCGGTTGCATTTTCGGTACATTTTCAGTGTACCGAAAATGCAACCGGTAGAAAACCGACAGGCTAGCAACTCAGAAATAGCGATAATTCTTCTTTCATCTTGGAAAAAAAAAACTAGGCACCTAAGTAAGGTAAGTTAGTACCTAAGTAAAGTATTTTTTTTCTACTGGCGAATTTATTATGGCTATTATCTGTCTGAGAAAAATGGGAATTTATGTTAGAATTCTACCTCCAGTAAAACCTTTCAGTGTTTCTTCTTTTACCAACGTAATGTAGGTACAATTTACTCTACACATATCACGATCGAGAGCAGTGGCAGGTTGCGGGTTCAAACCCAGCCAGGCGCATTGCATCGTGAGGAAACCGGATCTTCTAGATCCAAAAATTCGAAGACATGTGACATTCACCAACTCGCACTGGGCCCGCGTGGTGGATTACGGCCTATTCCCTCTCCTAGAGAGGAACCCTGAATCCCAACAGAGGGAAGACTATAAGGCCTACTATGCTATGCTATATGCTATATCATGATTTCATGTTTCCAACACTTAGAATTAGTTAGCAGTTAATTAGTACAGAAGGATTATATGTAAGTACAGTGTGCAGAGGTTGGCGCTAATTTGTGTTCATAATTAGTTTAACTAGGGATTATGCAGAATTGAGAACCGAGTGATAGGATGCACCATATCCAGCTGTGCACTGTATATTATTAACTTTCTTTCCGCCCGCGGCTTCGCCCGCGTGGACTACAGTTTATATCGCGCGGGCAGAGACCCGTGCTCAGCAGTGGAATTATAGGTAGCCTATGTGTTACTCCAGTGTCTCTTCTACCTACCTACCAAATTTGATCTAAATCCGTTCAGTAGTTTTTGCGTGAAAGCGTAACAGACAGACAGACAGAGTTACTTTCGCATCACTACATACTCGTAGTACTCGTATAAAACAAAGTCGCTATCCGCCGTCTGTCTGTCCCTATGTATGCTTAGATCTTTGAAATTACGCAACGGATTTTGATGCGGTTTTTTTTAATAGATAGAGTGATTCTTAAGGAAGGTTTATATGCATACATACATAATATAGTAGAGAAACACTGATAAATTTAGAGGTTTCTAATGTGATGTCGTAAATAAGCACATTGTTTTTTGCGCTTATATTGCAAACGCTGGCTGTACCCTACGAGATAGACCAAAATAATGTACTACAGTATTGTCCACCTTAAAAAGTTCAACAAAAAAGTCCGCGATGGTATATGTCTATCTCTTAGAGATAACCCACCATAACCATTTTTTATCCTTTACTAAAAAATGGTTATTTACGAAGTGATTTTAAACAATACAGCATTAATCCTTATCCAATTAAGTACTTTAAATAAATTGTGCATTTATTATAGATCAATATGCTTTTTACAGTATGTAATTTAAGTGAATATTTCCGAAGATATTACAAATTTAAAATGCAGGGATGTAGTTGTTGCGGCGCCGCGCCTATAAATAGCGCGTTGATGGCCGCGCTTCGTCCTGCCCTGGCTGGAGGCTTTGATTTTATTCGGGGCCGCCATAGGCAAGATCGGTTAAGCAGAGGACAACCTCATAGGTTGACCTGCGAGAGGTCACTCATAAAAAAAAACGCGCTTCGTCCTATAGCACTTCATGATTTGCAGCGATCGCACGCGTTTATCGGAGCTCTCTAGCGAGGAAAATATCAATCCCTACTATAATATTATAAATGCGAAAGTAACTCTGTCTGTCTGTTACGCTTTCACGCAAAAACTACTGAACGGATTTAGAACAAATTTGGTAGGTAGGTAGAATAGACACTGGAATAACACATAGGCTACCTATAATTCCACTGCTGAGCACGGGTCTCTGCCCGCGCGATATAAACTCCACGCGGGCGAAGCCGCGGGCGGAAAGCTAGTTTATAATATTAGTAGGGATAATAATTATCCTTTATTTTCAGGCAAATAATAAACTAATAAGTTTCAGAAATGTCAAAGGAGTCTAGTAGACAGATTTTTTTAGATATTAAAAACATCCAATGACATCCCCCGCGTCCAATGACATCCCCATTAAAGTCATCAAATTTTTAAGCGGAGCGTGAGATAGTGTCAGACTTTTGCTGACTTTGCCATTGTTCCAGGGCCCGGAGATCTCTTTCGCATCACCACACATAAGGTTACATCACCACCAAAAAAAGCCTTTTCGTCATCATCATCATCAGCCCTTTTAATGTTCCCACTGCTGGGACTCAGGCCTCCTCTCTAGGAGAGGGAATGGGCCATAATCCACCACGCGGACCCAGTGTAGAGTTGGTGGATGTAACATGTCTTCGAATTTTTGGTTCTAGGACGTGTCGGTTTGCTCACAATATTTTTCGTCACCGTTTTGAGAGCAGTAGTGATGAAATAAATTACACAAAGTAATGCGCTGGGTTGGAACCCGCGACCTACAATTCGTAAGTTAGGGGCCATTACCACTCGGCCACCAATGTTCTCCAGCTAGCCTTTCCGTACCCACAGTGAATTAAAAATATTTCTAAGTAAGTAATGGGGTTGCGAACAATCCGCGCGGCTGTTACTTGGGGTTCCCAATACAGTAGATGGGGTAAGATAACGCTACAATGCCCCCCTCGGGTTTTATGGGGTTGCCTTATAGGCGAGTCCCATTCAATCGGTCACGGCGAGCGTTTCCAATTCAAAGCGAATTACCTGAGAATTTGCCGAATTGCTACGAATCTGTCCAAAGTACCTACTTACTTGTGTAAAATATTTTGGGTAGGTGATAATTTAATATTATTATTTCTTTATTCCACTTATTTAGACACACAACATTAGGTATATTTCAAAAATTTATAAAAAATGACTTTTAAAATATAAAAAACTTTATATATCATCTAGTACTTAAGTTATAATATTTTAATATTCAGATTCATCAGGCTCATCATATCAGCCGAAAGACGTCCACTGTTGGACATAGGCTTCCCCTAAGCGTCGCCACAACGACCGGTCCTGTCACGCATCCATCGGATTCCCGCGACCCTGACCAGGTCATCGGTCCACCTTGTTAGAGGCCTTCCACCGCTGCGTCTTCCAGTCTATAGTAGAAGTATTTTTCTAATTGAATATGCAAAAATACTATACCCTAACAAGCTAGGGCCCGCGACTTAGTCTGCGTCAAACCCGTAAAACAGGATAATACCAAGAAGTTATTTTTTGCGTAAGAACGCTTTTTTTTAATTATAACTACTAGTCTAAGTTATCAAACATTAACAAAGTCCTGCCAAAATCGGTCTAGCTCTTTCGGAGGTTAATCATTTATTTCCACCAACACACAAAAGAGATCTATTATTTTAGTACCTAACAATATTTTTATCCTACATAGCATAAGCATAATCAGCTTTTTAATATTACTACTGCTAGGGCTAAAACCTCCTCTCTAGGAGAGGAAATGGGCCGTAATCTTCCACGCGGGCCGACTGTGGGACGTGCCGATCACGACGTTTTCCTTCACCGTTTTGAGAGCAGTGGTGATGAAATAAATTACACAAAGTAATGCGCCTGGTTCGTTTGAACCCGCGACCTCCAATTCGTAAGTCAGAGCTGTTAACACACAGCCACCACCACCGCTGTTTTTTTTTTTCATTTTAAATTATTCGGGTAAATAAATAAAACCTATTTTGATATTCTAAAATATAGTTCTAGAACTAGAATAGAACAGAACTCATATATGCATTTAGTAAAAAATATTACTTTGATATTACAAAAAGAAATTTCGGTTTTATTTATTTGTATTTATGTATGTACAGAGTACAGATTGTACATATTTATTTATTTATTTAAACTTCATGTACAGTAGTGGTACATAGGCGGACTTAATGCAACAAGGCATTCTCTCCCAGTCAACCTTTGGGTTAAAAAGACAACACTGTGGTAAGAACAAACATCCATCCAAACAAAAAGAACCTTCCTTTTAAAGTTCTGTACCTCAAAAAGATAAACCCCGAGCCCTTATAGGTTCACTTTGTTGTCCGTCCGTCTATCTATCTGTCTCTCAAGACCCTTTATCTCGGAAACGCGTGGAAGTATCAAGTTAAAATTAAAACCATATATTCTGGTCTGCGGTCCCTTGAAGCTGAGAAAAAACCAAACTTCTGAGATAACGAAAAAAAAAGATATAGCCATTTATGTCACAAAAAAAAATGTATATTTCGACACTCTCAACGGTATCAAAATTCATAGGATACTTCCCGTTGACCCAGAATCCTGAAATTTGGCATAAAGCAAGGCCTTATAGCACAGACATAGAGATAAATCTGAAAACAGTTTTATTGATCAATAATATTTTTTTTGCGTTTCAAAAAACTCTTTAAGATTCCTTTCGGGAATTCAACTTTTTACATAAGTAATAGTTTGAACGGAACCCTCAGTACGCGAGTCTGACTCGCAGTTGCCCAGTTTTTTTCATATCAATTTATTTTATCGGCTAGTAATATTTTAGCTGAGCCGACTTAGTGAACGATGCAGGCAGCACTTCGTCGAGATGAAAATGTTTGCTATGCTTTAGTGTTAAAAAATATACCTAGCTCTTTAATTATACCCGGGAAATATTTACCATACTGCAGGTAGGGAAGGATAAATATTCAACAAAATGTATCTGGTATATAATCTAGTGCCTATGTAAATTAAGGAAAACCAAAATTCATGTTACATATTATGTAAATAATATTACCTAAGAATGAAAAATATAGCTTCAAAAAGGTATTTGAAAATAATAACGAGGCCATTAGATAACATAGTATTATATTAAACCGGTATTATCATAAATACGTAGTACTACGAAACCTGTAGCCCGTAGGCCGTAGCCCGCGACCCGGTGCTACGCGCGGCTACGAGCGCCCGTAGCCTGCATGTAGACGGGGTGTTACATACGCATAGTTGCGATATGCTCGCAATTTATTGCAGAGATTATTACACGAATATTAAATTCGGTTTTTTTGTTTTCGAAAACTGAAAATAGTATTAACTTGCTTTACTTTCATCACAGAATGATCACATGGTGTGTTGGTTAATACTAAATCAGCGCTCTCAATTGGCAGTTATTCAGGGTACGAGTATGTTCAAATTCGTGAGCAGCACACAATCGAGAAAATGTTGTAAGATGCAGCTGAAACTTTATGTAACCGGCCTCACATGAGGAACAAGAGCAAGCTCGCGCCACTGCGAGCTGCCACCAGCTGTACTACGTAACAACGCGCTAATAAATCAATGTACGTTACCATGAGTGAGGATGTTGATGGTCTCGTTGTGGAAGTAGAACAGGCTCCCCACGCAGCCGGTCCAGCTCTGCAGCGGCCGGTAGCCGGTCAGCACGTAGGGGTTGAACTGCAGGTGCTGCGGCATGTCGCGCCAGTGCAGCAGCTGGCGGCCCGGCGCGCCGCTGGTGCCGGCCCCGGGCTCGGGCACCGTGCTCGCACTTGCCGCTTCACCTTCACGCTCCTCATTATCACAGATATGCTCTAACGACTTTTTCCTCTTTTTAGGTCCTTTCCCGTTCACTTCTTGAATTGACATATCGAACATTTTTGTACATGTATCAGGTACGCTCTGATCGTCTCTCATAACAGCGTGTTAGCGCGAGTCGCGGGAGGCTGCGAGTGCGAGCCGCGCGGCGCGCCGCGAGCCCGCATGGCCGGCGTCGCGTGCGGACCACGCACACTTTGTACAAATATCACAGTTACAGCATGAGTGTGGAGCGTGGGGTGGCCGCGGACGCTGGCGGTGCTAGGTTTCTGTTATCCTCAGGCCGAGTGCGGCTCGCGGCGCCGCGGCGGTGCGGCGGTGCGCGCGGGTGTAGCTCGGAGGGCGGGCGCAGCGCGCGCGACTGGCCGGGCGCGCCGACTCCCCTGCGAGCCGAGCCGAGCCGAGCCCCCCGCGTCCCGCACTTTTGCGCACTGCGCAAACCCGATCAGCTGATTCCCGCCAGAAGGTCGGCCCCTCGGCCTGCTTCCTTTTCTCGTACTTTCACTCACTGTCCAACTGTACTAGCATTCTCTCTTGCTCATGAAAGTTCATAGGCTCTATTGTGTACTAACACTACGATGTTTTTAATAATTATTTACTTGTATAATATGGGTCCAGGAAACGAGAATATTAAATATAATTATATCTGATAACCAAAATAAAAAAACTGATTTATAAAATGTCACTTTACATTTTTCTTAATGTCAAAAAGTAATCCAAACTTGATACAGAACTACAGAACATATATACGAGTGGATCACTGCAATCACTGACCTCTATTGCAATTTGAAGTTGATGCTGATCTTAGAATCTTAGCATAATACGTTTCTTTTTTCTTCATATCCCCTGCCTATTCCCAACTAGCTTAGGGTCGGCTTGCAGCCAACCGGATGCGGCTGAATATCTGTATTTTACATGGAGTGACTGGTTTTCTATCAGAACCCTACAACCGTTATTGGACAACACGATACTCCGTGGATAGACTGAGGGTCAGATTACAATTTCCGGTGTCAGGCTACCTTTTATAGGGTTCCGTACCTCAAAGGGAAAAAACGGATCCCTTTTAAGATCACTTTGTTGTCCGTCTGTCTCTGTCAAGAGCCTTTATCTCAAGAACGCGTGGAAGTATCGAGTTTTAATTAAAACCATATACTCAAGTCTGCAATCCCTTGAAACTGAAAAAATTAAACTTCTAAGTTAGCAAAAAAAAGTTAAGGCCGCTTATGTTGCAAAAAACGTGTATTTCGACACTCTCAATGGTATCAAAGTTCATAGGTTACTTCCCGTTGACCAAGAATTTTTAAATTTGGCTTGAAGCAATGTCTCATAGCGCAAGTACAGGAAAAAGTCTGAAAATTGTGATTCAGAACAATCTTCGTAACTGAATTCGGAAATTGAGCTGTTGAAAACATTAAGTTTAAACGAAACCCTCAGTACGCGAGTCCGATTCACACTTACCCGGTTTTTTTATTGTTGATAGGCTCGCGTTTGACCATTGTATCAGCTGATGGTACGAGATGATGGTGGCTGACGATGGAACACGCTTCCCTCTAAGCTATTCAGTCATTACTTAACGACTCAATGACCCTTGACTCTTGACATAAAGAGTTATAGCTATCAGGAAACAGACTCCAGCAAGGAACTCCACCCCTTGTCCAAGATCTACATACAAATCAAAACCGGAACCAACGGCTTTACGTACTTTCCGAGGCACGGGATGACCTAATGTTCTAGTAGATAAACTTATAAAAGAACATACCAATTGAAAAAATCACATTGGTTAGGTACCTAGCCAATGCGATTTTTACAAGCTTTTATTAAGTTTCACCCGATGTTTGTCTGTAATCAAATCTTGTAAATTAAATTTGACCCGAAAAAAACCCGAACGACCTAAAATTTGGCATGCATGTGTAAATCAGATGACAATGCAAAATTATTATGTGACTATAGGAACGTTTTAGTTAAACGACACAACCCCATCGAGTTTGGGCTCGTATGATTCGTCTTGACGAGTATTAATTATATAGGTATACCGAGCTACAAAAGCTTGCAACGAAAAAAAACTTTTTACAAAAAAATTTAACCGACTTCAAAAAGCACAAAATAACTTTAATTTCGGAAGTCGGTGTTTCTATGATAGATACCTAATCTTGTCTCTTCGTTATTTAACCCCGACTTCCGAAATTAAAGTTATTTTGTGCTTTTTGAAGTCGGTTTAATTTTTTTTTTGTAAATAAAATTTTTCACTTTTTAGTTATGGTAGCACCACTAAAAAGTACCTACCCTTCAGCTAAACATAAATTACCTTATAGCCAGAGTGCATCTCATAACGATTCTTATAATCCCAAATACGGTAAATATTACATGAATTTACCCCCTCCCCTTTCCCCTCCCCCTTTTCTTTCAGTCAGTCATCGACTACACGTATAAACAAAGCAATTTTACTTGTTACGACAATTCTGCTATGATTCTATGAGGAGTTCTGTTCCATATCTTCGAAGTTCATGATCAGATCATAACAATATTTCTATGGGACCAACTTGAAAGCATAATCTTTCAATAAAAAAAAAAAAAAAATTCGAAATCGGTCCACAATTGACCGAAATATCGGTGAAAATACATACAAAAAAAAAAAAAACATACATTCAGCCGAACATAGAACCTCCTCCTTTTCGAAGTCGGTTAAAAAACGATTTTCATTAAAAGCTTGTTTCAATTCATATGTTCTTGCTCGGTTTTGAAACTGCAACAACATGCTTGAGAAACGGGTGCTTTAACTACTCAGCCATCACAACTTCACTTTATTTTGACTAAATATTATAAAACTAGTTGAAGTTTCAATAACTAAAAAGCTTACCAAACTTAGGATCCACCCTGAAATCATGAAAAAAACTCACACCTATGTATTATGACGATTACAAATATATACTCGCAATATAATTAGATATATATACTACAATACTAGCTATGCTTCTGTCTGTTTGGCTTTTCATCAGAATAAAAACTGAGAATCCGATTGCAGCGCTGCCTATCGATTTCAATTATATTTTCAAACCATACAGGGTACTCAAACATACATGTTAAATAACACACAAAATTTTATCCAAATTGGTCATATCGTTTAGGAGGAGTTAAGTGACAAACAAACGTACAGAAAAAGTATAAAGAAAATTGTAACGTGCTAACATAGATAAGTTCATGTTTTCTTCTAGGTGTTTTCATCTCTTCTTCGTTTAATACTGTGTGCTAAACTAATGATCAAATTCCCATCCAACTTATCAAATTGCCACAGTAGGCGTGAGCTTGCGGACGGCGAGCATTGAGTAGCTCGCCGTCCGACCGAGCCTAAGTGGTCGACGCCGACGCTGATGCGTGGTGTGCCACGCGCGCGCGCGCCTAAAGGAGTTGTCAGCAACTGTAGGGGCCCAGCACGGTCGAAGCCTACTTGGGTCATGGGTGATGCGAAAGAGATTCCTGGGGCCCTGTAACAATGGCAAAGATGGCACAGAAGTGGGTTTTTTAGTCAGTAAAAGTCTGACACGCCCTTCCACTCCGTCTGAGGGCAGCAGATGATTTTCCAACCTAAAAGAACCTTATTAATATTATTTTTTTAGTATGTCCTTTGTATTCTGTACCTTGATCTTCTCACACTAAGAAATCTTGACACACTGAAGATGGTTTATTATGCTTTGTGTCAGTCAGTTCTTGGATACTGCATAACTGCGTGGGGTGGTGCAACCAAAACTAGTGTTCTGAGAGTGGAAAGAGCACAAAGAGCCATTCTCAAAGTCATGACTAAGAAACCTTACAGGTACCCGACCACAGAGTTGTACGCTGACTGTAAAGTTCTGACGGTACGGCAACTCTATGTGCTCCGATCACTTCTAAGAATTCATCTCAGTCTGCCTCCGCCAAACCCAAATAAGCGTGTAAATCTTCTTCCAAGAATCCAACACAAAACTACCTTCGCAACACACCAGTTCTACACACTAAGTACACACATATACCAAAAAATTAACTCACAAATAAATATTATAAATCTAAACATACACAAACTTAAACCTGTGGTAACAGAGTGGCTATTACAAAAGGACTATGCCTACACAGAGTCTTTACTCACATACATTGTCTAATAACACAAGTACTCATTCTCTAACACATACCAACAACTAAAGGACACATACGCCTATATTCCCTAACCATCAACTCATACTCGCACTACACTTCATCTATCATACACATACGCATGCACACACACACCGACACACATTCACGCTCACACGCAATGTACTCACCTATCACATACACATATACACACTTCTCTATCACACTTCACACAAAAAAATCTACAACACAAATCCTAATTTACTTGTACCGTCCACCTATTGTAATAAATTATGTTTAAGGAACTGCTCGGCCGAACACTGTCTCTTAAAATACAGGTGATCCTAGTTTAAGAGGCAGGGTTATATAAATTATTGTACTGATTTTGCAACATTTGTATTGTTATATGTATATCTGTGGCTTTTGATGGTTAATAAACAATTTATTATTATTATTATTATTATTATCTTCAGTGACAGTTTGACTTCATCAGTCAACAAATTACCCATCATAAACATTAATCGACCGATCGGCTCCGATTGCGTGCTCTTTCTCGCTCGCCCAGTCGGTCGGCTCCGATTGCGTGTGCACCGCCCCGCGCCGATTTCATAGCACAATAACTCATTCGACCGGCTGCGAGCGCATCCGACAGGCTGCGAGCGCATCCGACCGGCTGCGAGCGCATCTGACTCGCTCCGAGCGCATCCGCTTTCAGATCGCTTCCAGCCGGCCTGTGTGAAATATTTAGCGGTTCCCCTCCGATCAACTCCAAGCGTATACGCTACGTATACACAGACCGGATCGAATACATACGCGCCGCATACATAGAAAAATGCGCGCCAATGCTCTCCGAGACGGTCTGTATGAAGGGACCCTAGGTCTCCTCTCTCATGTGCCAAGATTCCCCGTTGACAATAATTATTAGAAAAAGGGAGGACCAATTATTATACTTATTATTAAATACTGTTCAATATCTTTCGCTCAATTTTCGAATATCTTTTCTGAGGAACAAAAAGGCGGTTTTATAAAAAATATAAAATAATGATAATTCCTGAAACGGTAGGTAATTAAGAATACATTGCCTATTAGCGACATCTGTACTTCGAACGTTGAAGCTTTAGTGAGTTGCTGTAGATAAAGCCTCTCTACTTTGCTTTGTAACCACAGTGATCACTAATGATCCTTTTATTATCCTATGATATTCAACTTCCTTTCCTCGTAGAATAATTAGAGATGGGTAAAGAAAATAAAGTATTATGATCCCTGTTTGCCTTTCTGTCAAAGGCTCTACCATCAGGCTGCATCTGTGCCTAGCCAGAACTGGCAGTAACAAGTCCAAAAATATTAAAAATTGTGCACAAAAGTAAATAAGACATATAGGTTTTACTAATGATTAGAATACATTTTATGACGAAAAAAGGTGAATAGTAAAAAAAATTATGACAGAAAAATGAACAATGAAGAAGCGCATCTTTTCGCGAAATTGTGGAATCGGATGTGCCGCAGTTATTCTACTTTATTTTATACGACACTTTTTTTTAAATAAATGATAATTAAAGAAATGAACGGAACAAAACCACTTACAATAACAAAATACGAACGCATCATAAAATTTGTTATGTTGGTAAACCGTACTTCTTTCTCTATGATTTTAAAAAACATCGCTAGATGGCAGGAGTGTTGCGACAACTTCCTTTTAAAATGAAAACTTTTTTGATCTTTTATTATAAATATTTTCTTAAAAGTTATGTTTAAAATAATTATTTAGATGAATATGTTTTTATTTTTTAATATATCATATTATTAAACTCCATGTAGTTGATAGAGTTTTTAAATATTTTTTCTTGATACGGAAGAGAAACTTGAGTTACGATTTTACGCCATCGCGTTGCGTTCAACCAACCAACAAGCATCTGTCTTGGATTCGGATCGATGTTCGGGCCTTTATTGCGAAGAAGCATACTTCAAGGTTCTGCATCGCGAACTTGGAATTGTCTAACTAATTTCACTCAACTGCTTTGGTGTAAATTGAAATATTTACGTGAACTGAGGGTAAGTTAAAATGAATGTGATTTATTATCAACGCGTACTTAGGGCTCCAGCGGAGTCGTAGAGAAACCAACATGGCGCCAGCATGTAAAATGTAAATAACTTGTGACATTTATTGTAATGTCTACATGGGCGAGTTAGTTTTTTGAACTATTCTTTCGTGCACAGTCTTCTAGTGATATGTGCATAGGTTGCAATTTTCATAGTTTTGGGCACTGGGCACCGTTTTCCGTAAAATTATAGCAGACACGATAGATACGTGATAAAGTACCTAGTTGCAGGCGTCGCAGCTGCGGTACTATTGGCCAACTGGTATTCTGGAGTCGAGCATCAGTTTAGCTAGTTATTAATAAACCTAGAACTAATTGATATCCTTGATAATTTTGTAGACATTGATGACTTTATTTCAAGGCCATAATCAATATCACAAATTATTGTGATTGATTGTGTATGTACCTAATATTTCTAATTAGTAAAGGTGTACATATTTATTCGTCATTAGATTTTTAGGTCGAGGAAGCTTTTAACTATTTATAAATAATAGTACTTCATACTTGAACTAGGGATAGCACTATTATATTATCGCCAAGTCCTGGCAGCAGCTTCGCCCGCATTCAATGGCCTGAGTATTATACAAACATAATTTTAGGCTATATTACTATAATTTCATCTAATTCGATAGAGTAGTTATTGTGTGAGAGTAACAAAAATTCATCCATACCATCATCCCCACACTTTCACATTTACAATATTGTTAGGATAGGATTAGTAGGATTCATACGTATAATAGTCTCCCATTAAATTGACATACTGCTTTGCTCAATCAATTGACTAATGCCACAACTGAGGCTCTGCATACTCTCGACTCTGGCAGTACCTACTATATTAAAGAGCTTTATTTTAGAATTCAATATCATCTTTTCTACAACAATTGCTTATTATTCAAAGTGCATGCCGGTGTGAAGTTATAAATTTCCACTACGCACCTTGACTTACTGTCAATGGTTAAAAAAGTTTATGTTTTTCAGCTTAAACCGCTCGGATACGAGTATTTGGTATCTGTGTTATGGTAAGTGGAAGTACAAATGTACTTTCCTAAATTGTGACTGCCAAAAATAATATGAATTATATTATTTTTGACAGACACACATTGTTCAGCATGTTTGGTTAATAAATGGAATGGCTTGATGCAATAGTAAATGAGACTTATCAAGGATCTGCAATGAAAGAATTTTTTTAGTGCAACATTAGACAAGATAGTAATTTCTCACTGTCATACATAATCCATCCTAAGCACTATTCTTTCATGCTAGATGCTTTTTACTGATTGTTTTAAATTAATGTGTACTACCAATAATCACTCTTATCACATCTAATAGATATTCACTGGTCCTATAGGAACTCAATTGAATCACCTGTCATTATAATGATCAGATTAAAGTAACTTAATTTTTGGGATATCAATAAAAAACTTAAAAAATGTGGTCCATTTAATCCGCCATATTAAAATTACCATGCTCACATTTTACTTAATAACCAATGTCATATTTATATTTTTATATCATTATCATAGTGCAAGAACCAATAGTGTGTGGATAAAGCTGAGATAAATAAAGACAAAAGAATATTTCTTAAAGATTTTGATGGACTGTTGTAGCACCTAGTTATAATTACATATTATAAGTGTGGACAATTTTTTCTTTTAAAGATAGCAAACTGATGGACAACAATAATACAAAACATTTTTAGTACTTACATCGGCCTTTTAGGCTTGCTAATAAAAACTAAACATATCTTCCTAACTAAGATTAATTTTCCATTTGAATATAAATAAAGTTATGAATGTTATGTAGAATTGGCTTAAGTATTTACTTAAGTGTGCAATGTATATACTTATTATAATGTTGCTGATTACCAATTGATTAGCAACAAATAGTATCTGCTTACACAGCAAACAGCAACTGCCATGCTTATGGTACAAGCACCAAATAGTTATTCCAGCTACCAGTAATGTTAACATTTTTAGCTTGACAGTCCACAGCTTGTTACCTGTAATTGCTGAACTGCCTATGAAGATAGTTTATCTTAATATGCTGGAAATGGTAATATTCCTGCTTCTCTGGAATAATTGGTTGTATATGAAGCTGGAATAATTGGTTGTATATGAAGAGGAGGAAGCATGTTGTTCACCTGACAGAACTAGTATGAGCAGACCGAGCCACATACACACAAATTTCAGATCCTGTAACATGTAACCGAGACATTACTTAAAAAACTAACTTTTACATTATATAACTGTCATACTGGTGATGTTTTCACAAGTTGGTTCACTCCTCAGTGTGGTGGAACACATATAATGGTGGTTTGTCCTGTTTCCAGATGCCGCGCACTCGTAGGAAGCACTACTCGTCGCACTCCAGGTCGCGGTCCCGGTCTTACGAGGCAAAGCGACGTCGTCTCGACGACGGGTCCACTGAAGGGTCCTACAGAAAGCGGAGTCGCAGCCGGGGAGGAGATAGAGAAAGGTCAGTTGAATTTAACATACTAAACTTCCTTCTAGCTCCATTGTTGGCCACATCATCGCTTGCCAGCGGGTGAGATGGTGATCAAACGCGAGTCTATCAATAATAAAAAAAAGGTTTTACTAGTACCAAGTGAATTGATGGCACTTGAAGCTTTGGTATTATAAATCAAATCAAAATATTTAAACAATAACCTATTTTGGTGATTTTGAGCCTTCATTCAGTCATTTGTTGTGACTTGAATCACGTTTTTATTTTATACTAGCTGACCCAACAGACGTTGTCTAGTCAAATGCACATCATAGATTTTCTAATTTTCTGCGCAACTCTCTTAATGTTTTAATTCCTAAGAACTTCGGCTGTCAATAACAAACACAACAAAAAAAGAATTCACCAAGTCCAGCTGTTCACACTTGATGATGTGACCAAAGGAAAAAGGGATTATTTTTTTTTATATGCAGATTTAAATTCTAAACTTACATTTATTTTGCTGAGCAGTGGTGGCCGAAAGGTAACGGCCCCGACTTACGAGTTGTAGGTCGCGGGTTCAAACCCAGCCAGGCGTATTACTTTGTAATTTATTTTATCACCACTGCTCTCAAAACTGAGGGAAAACATCGTAAGAAAACCGGCACGTCCTAGAATCAAAAATTCGAAGAAATGTGACATCCACCAATCCGCACTGGACTCGCGTGATGGATTACGCCCCAGTCCCTTTCCTAGAGAGGAGACTGAGTCCCAACAGTGGAAACATTTCAAGGCCGACTATGCTATGCTACATTTGTTTTAGTCCATTATTAAGCTGCTGTTATTAGGAATCAATTAATATTTTAATAGTCAGTATAGGTACCTACATGACTCTTGACTTTGAAGAATTTATTGACTTTGAAGTCAATACATAATTTTTTAATTACTGTATGCAGACATTTTACACATAATAAAATCAAACTAATTTAACACGACTATGTTGTACACTAGAATATAATGTTGGCAACCAGCTGTGGCCTTGTTGATCGTTTAGTTGCTTGTAGATATTTCTGGAGTTATTTATTCAAATAGTGCACCTTTATATTCATCATTTCTTAAGACTTAAAAAAATAAATAACTACAAATCTATTTGCTTTCAATTGAGCCAATAGGCTAACTTATCTAACACATATGATGACACAGCGATGAAACTTGGTTGCTTACAAAGGGTCCCATTAGAAGGCCAAGTCACCCAAAACAGGGCAGTGCAGTTCCCTGTGTGATCGAATTATTATTGAATAAATGTGCAGGAGAACTATTACCAACATAGTGATAATGGGCAGGGCACACTGCTCCCAGAGCAGATGGTCGATGCCCGAAAGGATCTACTGTGAGACCCACAAAGTCACGGAAATCCGATGAACGTACGGAAAAACAGTATAATTTTTTCAGAGCAATTATAAATTGGCAATAGATAATTTCGATTATTAATCACGCCCTCCATCATCATAGCTAAACCAATGAATAAATCTTCAAAGTGTAAGTACTAAATACTAATTCTGCTACACAAAAACCCCGGTTGTGACCACATTTTTTATTCTGCGAATGCAGGTCACATCATTAAGGAATCGAGTTCAAGCCGCCATCTTCGCCTTGTGGACTTTTTCTAATCTGACATTTATGGTTGTCACGGTCGAACTAAAACCTACTTAAATACACATTTCCAAAATTATATCCTTTAAAAATTTGAACTAATCTATATAATATAAAAATGAATCTCTAAATGTGTTGCTAAGTGCAAATCTCGAGAACTTTTTTTGTAGTGTTTGTTAGAGGAGAAGGTTGTTATGGAAAAAAATAGGGTAGAGTAGGGTGGAGGCGTGTAGAGCGGTAGTGAAGCCGCGAGGGTACATACAGCTAGTATAAAATAAAAATAACCCCTCAAATATTCTAAACAATTAGATAACAAAACTGGCTTTTTAAAATGTTCACATAAAAAAGAGCTATTAAGAAAATTCGAGAATCTTTTATTTAAATAACTTCCTCATGGTAATTTCATTAGTCGGCCAATAATACTCGTATAAATAAAATATAATATGAGCAAGCAGTCATAATGCCGATTGTTTCTTACTCAACTGATGATCATTAAAATTCTGTCTAGTTTAAGCCAGTGGTTTCACCCGAGCGAAAATAAAAACACATCGTTACTATTTTGGTGTACAATAAAGTTTATTCTATAACAAAAAAATTTACGCCTATGTGACAAAGTAGCATTCCATTGGTAAAAGAATTTAAAATCGAGCCAGTAGTTTTTGAGTTTACTTTTTCACTACAAACAAAAATACAAATTAATTAGTATAAATAATTACACAGGGAAACAAAGAAGCTATTTTTTTCGTAATTGCTCACACACTCGACATAATTTACACCGTTTAGTAATTGACATGTAATCAATGATTTAAAAAAAATTGTAATATAAAAAAAAACTTGTCAGTTGTATTAAAAAAATATACCCTTCTCAGTTGTATTTACTTTGGTCTCTTCAACTAAATGTACACTGATGTTCAATGGATATTATTATCAATAGACGTGTTAATATTAACATCTCATTCTACCATCGGACAATCCTACGTACGACGAGTATCCACCCATACGTTGTAACCTCTGCGGTCCGGACTAAGCGTTTTGCCTTGTCGTTTATACCGTGTACGTCGAAGGACTGGAACAATCTGCCTGATGCGGTCTTCCCGTCCGATTATAATTTGAGTGTCTTCAAGGCAAGAGTAAATAGGCTCATAAACTATTGCGCCTCACCATCAAAGATTGCATCACTGCTTACCATCAGGTGGGATCGCAGTCAAGCACTAGTTTATATCAATTAAAAAAAAGCTTAACTAATCAAATATCGCTTAGAGACCAGTATGTGTCCTATTGTAAATAAACGGTCCTATTTCCCTATCAAAATACTAGAGAACCCATACAGGTTTGGAAGAAAAAATGTGTTACGCCGATCCTAAGTCACATGGAACATGGACAGGAAGATGAAGATGATGCGAAGCCGGGGTGGATTACTAGTCATAAAGGCGGCGATTATTGTCAATAGAAAAAAGATTACCACGCTTATTGTGCAACAAACCTACCAAAAATTAAGATAAATATTGTACACTAGTAATATTTTTTTAAGTTAAAATATCATTAATATACACCCTCTCATGAATATAGATGATTTATTTCAATACTAGCTTAGCTACCCTCGACTTCGTCCGCATGAATGTCGGGGTTATAGTGAACGTGGACTCGAAGGCAAATAAAAAGTTGCCTGTTTTTCCTTGGAGTTCAAGCTTACTCCGTATCAAATTGTCATCAAAATCAGTTCTATATTTTAATCGAGAAAGCGTAACAGACACACCGCCGAGTTACTTTCACATTTACAAATTAGTGTGGACTGTTCGGTCAAATAGTTCATAAAATAAACTAAGAGTCAATTTGACATAACTGATAATTTCCGTATTCAGCATAACTACTGCTATTCACCATGTCGCAAAGTGTCTATTTCCGTATTATTATAAGTAACCAAAAATCGATATACTGCATTCGCTAAATGATGTGCTGTATGAGATAAACTGATAACAAATAAAATTATCTATAAACAGAGGCTTAGATCTTTGCCGAGCGCTATTTACACAACCCAATAGAGTTGGATTAAAAACCATTAATCTTATTCATTAGTTCATTCATTTAAAAGGCACAGGTTGTCAAATCGGTATCTAAAATGCTTTATTTATAAATTACAATCATAGCAGTGGAACCAATTCTAAAACTGTGAAAGTGGCGACATCTGTTGGCCAAGCGTAGTTTTAGTTGGAATTCAGCTTACCTTGGGTTCTACAGTTGCTCGCTACTCGCCGCTAGGTGGCGTTAACAGTCTCGTAAATTGTAATACCTACTTGAATTCGTCAGTTAAAACATTAAGTTTTTATTGGGGCTTTAATAGATTTTAAGGAAATAATTGTTTTTCAGAAGGCTTTCAAGGTTTTAGTAACAAAATGATATTAGTAAATAACGCAACAACAGTATTATCTTATTGTTCATGTAACCTGAATTTTTCCAGGTAGGTATTCCTGTTTTTCAGTATTGTAGAAGGATAACCACTGAAAGAAATAACTATTATTAATCGAGTTAATGTTCGGTTTTCCTTATGAGATTAATAATGCGCAGTCAGTTTGGAATTTAAGTGTACTAAATAATATACTACAGCTAGTACTTTTTGCTACTGCTATTTCCTTATGCCTTCACAATGTCGTATTTTTTAGTTACAGCAGTTTCTGGTAAATTATTCAGACTTATAAAAAAAGTACTTGCCTTACTACATGTATTTTCTATTTAGCTAACCCACTTTTCGTGGGCTTAAATGAGAACTCGACACCAGTTTTGAAACTTAAATCTTTAAGAACTGGAGAGATAATAATTCCAAATTAAAAAAAAAAAAAAACAGTAAAAATTAAAGTTTAGGCGCATAATGGCTAATTCTCAAAATGGCATACGAATCGCAAAAGGGTTAATTCTCAAAATGGCATCCGAGTCGCAAAAGGGCTAATTCTGTATTAAATGAATTAAGAAATCTTTTACATATTTATAAAAAAATCCCAATTACAGAAAATTTGCCATTTTGATAATTGGCCATTTTGAGAATTAGTCCTTTTGTGACTCGGTTGCCATTTTGCGCCTAAACCAAAATTGATAAAACAACGACAACCGAAACTACTGGGACTAGAAGCATGAAATTTTGCCGAAATTTTGCATTACTTAGATTTCCTTTTAACACTTAGGCGAACACTAAGAGAGAATTTTCTAAAAATTCACCCCTAAATGAAACGGGTGTCCAAAGTTTGTATAGATAACCCTACTTTCACGCGAGCGATGCCGCTGGCAGAAGCTAGTCATCTATATCAGGCTAATGGTAACATCTTGGTTTACTGAACAAGAATAGAATAAACTAAGCAACGAGCTACATTAATCTACGTAACAGATTTAGCAAGATCGAAGCTTAAGAGGCTGCTTTTCCACTCTCCTATCGTCAGAATCGAGCATTGTTTAATACTTACTATACTTATACTTTACTTCATCTAAAACAATCCAACGCGATGCTTGACGAAAAGGCAACGAGAAAAAAAGAGAGATAACGCCTGAAAAGTCTGTTAGCATTCGGTAATTCCGTGATTTATTAAAATATTTTACAAAACTTGTTCCAGGAAATGTGTGTTTTTAAAAACCCTAAAGTTTTTGAAAAAAAAATGGACTTCATATAGAATCTTGATAAAATTTGCAAGGCTTCTATTACATACTTTCTACATTTTTGAGTGAATTATGAATTGTTTATGCAAAATAGAAGATTTTCAGAGGTCTTTACTGGAATAGTTTTAGACAAATTTATAAATTATTTCAATAAAAACCTAGTTTAGTTAATATCAACAAGATACTGTGTTTCCAAAATATCTAATGAAAAATGTGTAATAAGGTCATAATCGCGTAAGAGCGGTTGTATGTAAAAATGTATGTCGAGTTGCATCCCCTTAACTTACTTATTACAGTGTGGTATGGACTCGTGTCACTTGTTCGGTCATTACACCTAACTCTCTATCATTACCTGTTTCCAATCTGGTCCATCGCTAAACATAGCAATATCGTGAGATGGATAGCAGGAAACTGAACTGTTATATACCGTTTTTGTCTGATTACAGGCATACACATAACCAGCTTAAGTATTACGTACAAGATATCCTGACAGGAGAGTTATTATTTACTAGATTACCCACAGAAACGATAAAAGAGATTGGAAAAGAAATACTTTCCAATTTGCACTACGAGTGTCGCCGCTTGTCTCACACCCTTTAACTCAAGAACGCGCATTACGCAACTAACAGACCACGCACACTTAGATCAAAGGTTTGCTATTGGTAGTTGAACTATGCGCATTGCCCTACTTTGTGGTACGCCTACCCCATCACACGGCCATTCTAACTTCCTTCATCAGTTCTGTGGTTCTGCCAGCGGTTTCGTCCGCGTGAATGTTGATTATGGACGTAAATTCGAAGACAGATAAAAAGTAGCCCATGTCCATCCTTGAAGTTTCCAGTTCTTCCTTCATCCATACTAATGCCTTGATCACACGTGCCGAGTAAACGGGCGAGACAGTGCTCTCGGCCGAATACTCGGTAGGCGTATAGACAAAGCTATGATGTAGCAGTGATGTATGCGAGTTGTAGTTTATCACTACAACTCGCATACATCACTGTCTCGGTCGAGTATCATTTTACTGTCTCGCCCTTTTACTCGGTACGTGTGATCAAGGTATAAATTTAATCAAAATCAGTGTAGTAGTTTAACCGTGAAAGCGTTACTTTCACATTTATTATATTAGTATTTGCCACACAGTCGTCGATAAATCAAAATGTATATCCCTTCTATTAAAACTATCTGTAATCCTTGACGATGCACAAACATGCAGCAATTATACTGTTTCGAAACCGTCACAATTTCGTGCCGATAGATTCGGAAGGTGTAGGTATTGTGCATTATTAGGTGGGTTTAGAATTCTGCCTCTTACCTATGTGCAAAGGAAACACCGTAAGGATACGTATATTCGAATGTATTATAAGATGGTATTGAGCGAACCTAACGGTGTCTCAAGGTACACGGGTTAACGTACGGTATCTGCAGATTAGGGCCCGCTGTCGGGGCATAAGTCATATTGTGGGGAGTCGTGCCAGGTGAATGAATCGACCCCGCTCCCAACCACTACTGCTCCTTACGGAACCCCGCGCTTATGTAATTCTATTTGCTATCTCCAATCTTGTGCAATTTTCCTTTGTGAATCTGTTATAATGCTCACGTGAATCTTGATGAGTATCACGACTAAAAACCTTTTTGCTAACTAAAGTTAATTTCAAATTTAATTTTGGATATTGATTGTATTTTTTTTTTTTTTTTTTGTGAAAAGGTTTTTATTTTTCGCATTCTCACATTTAAACCTAAATAGTGTGCAAGTTCCATTGTACGACATATTTAGAAGATGAATTACCATTACAACAATTTATTTCGGAACTCCGGTGCCACCTTCCAGCTCCATCATCAGATCAGTTCGACTATACCATTTTCATTAGCAAGATCAAGAGTTCAGGCCATCTGTGGCCTTTTTCATTAGATCCAATTGATACTGTAAATGCAAATGCTTGACTGGTTGATGAAAATGGAACCAATCGGAAAGTGTCTCAACAACTCTGTTATTTAAAAACGGTTCTGAGGTAACAAACACAAAAAGTAATACAATGTAATTGAGAACCTCCTTTATTGTAATCGATTAAAAATAGGTAAAATATTTAAAACATTGTCATCATATTGAACTGCCGAGCTACTCGGGGTCCTAGATCGAGGAACTGGATTATGAATACATTTTAAGCGATAAAAGATAACTTTCATATTGTTCAGTTAAAATAATTATTCGCGAACATCCATGTCTTTGTTCTTGTTGTCAGCATAAATAAGAAATTATCTCTCCATTGCAATCTTGTTTCTTTATGTGTACAGAGATCATCCGTAGCGTCTGACGCAAGACCGTTCCGAAATTTATGGAGACGTGGCTTTACAACAATAAATAAGTAATTTTACCGAGTTACCATAAAAAATGGACTGTGTATGTGCAATATCGAGTTTGGCTGCGTCTTTTTGTTGGCGCTCGTCGTGAGGTGCCAATCAATTACTGCATGATTAATTATATGGTTCTTGTTGTACAAATTGGCAGCGCAACCTATGGTGCTGCTGTCACACGTGTCTGATTAACGTAGCGGCCTTCCATGTGTGGCGTGTCGTGGGAACGCACTTGACTTTTATTTTCCTCTTTTCTTCATTTGGTCACGCTAACATTGACATTCGTTTCGTTTACCCTATTGACCAAGATTTACGTGCGAATTTCTTCTTATTCGTTTTTATGAAGGATTTCTCCATAATATTTTTTCGGTACTCATTAAATAACACTCTTTATTTGTAACTAGCTTCTGCCAGCGGCTTCACCCGCATGAAAGTAGGTTTCTCTCTCAATATATCTAAAAACCCTCTCCTGTTCCTTCGTTGCCTTTCCTACCAAGGCCAAATCTTCCTTTCAGAAACAGATCTTTGACCCCACTAGGCGTCGACCGTGCTGGGCCCTTACGGTTTGCTGACAGCTCCTTTACTAGCATTACTGTTTTGCTGAATAAGGCGACCGCCTGCTAATCCTCCTCGCTTCGGACCATGGCCAAGGCCCAGCGCGAAAGACCGCTGTCGCTGATCGCCCCCACAAGAACACGGCGGGCACACATCTACCGTGGGCTACACCGTGTTCTCCGGGCGATCCAAACAGTGGTGACAACCGGCTGTCACGTCCGCACGATTCCGACGCAGGAACTTCCCCAACTCACCGTGTTCGGTGAAAACCTGCGTAATGCTGAATGTGAGGCCGCCGTGAGGTCTTTCCAGCCACGTCTCTCAAAGAAGGGATTTACCGCCATAATTATGGCGTGACCAAGAGGGTGAATTTTGGAAAATCCTCTCTTAGTGCTCGCCTGCGTCATATAGGGACACCTTAAGCAAAATTCCACGCTCCTGTTCCCAGTAGTTTCGGATGTGCGTTGGTAGTTGATATTGTTAGTATATATGTAGATATTTGGACTAACATCCAGCAATTGATTTCATCTATATTAATACTTACACTGGTGAAGTGTTTTCGGTTCAAATATAGCTCTAGTTAGCTACTAGATTGAAAAGACACGAAATTGTGAATTATTATTTATGAAGTGATAAACAATGAAATGATATGAAAAAATGTCTGTAAAATGGCTTCATTGGACGATTGATTGATTTCATATAAAATTGTAAATGCAGGCAGTTCTGATCGCTGCAAGCATTACACCGGATTCCAGTTCTGTTTTTACATTCTGGTAGCGTGTTGTTTTTTCATGCATTTTGGAACCGACCAGTGTAAACGTTAAACGTTCTCATTGCCAATTTTAATAGTAGGTTCCAGTGATGGAGTAACTTGAATTCCAACACTAAATACATGTGGATGCCCTTTCAAACTGTTTTTCAAAGCTCAATACTCAATTCTTTACTGCAATCCATATGTTTACATAGATGGTTTTAAAAATTTATAGATCAATATGGATCCTGTCGGGCACAGCAAAAAGTAGGAGAGAGGAAGAGGGCTAATTAGCAATTTACGGAGTTGAATATATAATGATTGTAGATCTAATTTGCTCCATTCAATTAGGTTTATTATTATGTATGTATAATATTATAATACTATATCTGTGTTTCATAAACCTTGCAAAAAAATAGCTAATTTAAAACCTTATTAGTAGCAAAAGCAATTTTTACTCAAGTTCCTATTATATATGAAACAAATACCCACAGTATACCTACATAGGTACCTATGAGCATATAAAGTTGTAGAAGTGTAATCCTGAATATGGGATGATGAATAAGAATATGATACACTCCAGCAAGACATAGTTATATGTTTACTTACATCGCGATTGCAGTTTATAAACATAGAATATTGAATTGCCCATTGTTACGAATTTATAGGTATGGTTAAAAGGTAAATTGAGTTAATGTTCCAAACATTGCACTTACAAGTTAGAGTTACATTTGTCCAAGAGGCCGGTGAACCCGGGCCAAGTGTTCCGGATTTCAGAGCTTAACATAATAACGAATTGAACACGAAGGACTATAAATTGATATTTTGCACAAAGGGCCGGCGACAGTAATTGCTGGTTTGTCGGCAAATTGCGCGAGTACGTGTTGTGAAAATTATTTCTTTAATTGCACGCCCGACTCTGACTCAAGGATACTACGGCTAATGCCAAACTGTAATTTATAGCAATCAGCACCTTCATATGCATCCAATAATCACAACCTGTTGAATAAGCGTCACACAACATTTTTTATTTGCTGCATACAATAATGCTGATGTAGGTACTTACATGACTGTACGTGTCGATATGTTTTCATTTTCTTGTCTTTCGCAACCATTGTATGCCAAGGACCTCTGAAAGGTCGTTTACTAAAACGGTAATCTTTATTTTTTTATCTGTGAGTAAATAATGTATGATTTTTGGTTGTCACTAAATGAACCACGTCATCTCTTTGATTTTGTTTGGGAATTCCTAACTCTATTGCGCATAGGCATAAGCACATCAATGTACCACAATAAG
Organism: Mythimna lalbum; assembly: GCA_949319445.1. NCBI lineage: Eukaryota > Metazoa > Arthropoda > Insecta > Lepidoptera > Noctuidae > Mythimna > Mythimna lalbum. The sequence goes on along the minus strand of OX439356.1, from coordinate 17,032,887 downwards.
GTTTTTTTGTCTTATTGTAACGTAAATCAAAACTGAATTGCTATTGTTTTTGAAACAGTAAGGAGATTGCTAAATGAGGAAGCATCCAAACGGCATTGTTATTTAGTGAAAAGTGCAACATCTCGTAAGAAGTGACCGGCGATTGCGTCCATGGCGAGCACCAATTGTCGCAAGAGCTGGTGTTTCGTGTATAATTCAGGTGACAAATGCTGGCTGTGCGCGCGGGGTGGGGGGTGGGGGCGAGAGGCGTTGTTCTTGACACAGTAAGACTAGAAGTGCAGTAGGTAGGTGCAGCTGCGGCCCACGCTGAGCTTTTTGCAAGCTGCTAATACGACTATCCACAACCGGTCTCTGAGCTTTAAATGTGCTGCATTCTTGCCGTTCGGTAGTTTGTATTTTGTTAAGACAAAGCCGAATATGCGTAATAATAATGCTAACGTGCCGTATAAGTACATTAAGGTATAAAAACGTATCTACAGTGTAACTAGCTCACTAGTAAAATCAATGATTGGACGAGTAATGTAACCTCTGACCAACCGTGTCAAGTTCCTTATTCATAATGATAACGTAGCGCACGTATTTACGTTGAGCAATCAAATTGGTATTAAATTAGATAAAAGTGATCACGTGTTCAATAAATAGGTATCGTATTAGTATTAGCTTCGAATATAACAATTTATAATATTTTTGATTTCTCCGCGTTCCCGGCTCTGTACGGCACGCGGTGCGCGAGATTTATCTGGCGTGATCTGCGTAGATCTCGGCCAAGAAACGCTTTCCATGTCGCGAGGCGGAACGCCGCCGCCCGCCGCTGCGATTTATGCCTCGTATCGCCACGTCCGATAAAATCCGATTGGGGATTTATGCCACTTGCCTGTTGCCCGTTCGTTACTCCCCGCACCTTTGACTTCCTAGCCACTCATTTTATTACTATGCTTTTATGGTCGGTACATTTTTTGCATGCTTCAACTCAAAGATCACGAACTCTTAATGATCATTGTCTGAATCGGTGGCGGAAAAAAACTATTGCTACTTCCTTAAATAAGATACTTGCACGCTGTCACATCATTTTTTTGACACAAACACAAGGTAATATTCATTAAAGAAAATTATTTCCTTGCTAACGTATTGGATTATGATGGCGAGGTCGCATCTCATCATATCCTGTTAATTTAACAATAGCTCACCGAACCGCGCATCGGCCTTGCGTCGTCTTTGCTTTGCGAGGGCTTTATCAGGGTCTTCTCTGACACGGCGCCTATACGTCTATTCTTTTATGACGGAAATTCATACGCATATCCATTTGTCATTTCGTCAATTGGTTTTTGGCGTTGATCCAAGACTTCTATCCAAGTAAACAAAAGCAATACGTACGTAAAAACATACGTATATAAATAACGCACATAATGATTTGATGAGGATGATGTGTTGAAAAACTGAACAAAGACATCCAGGAAAGATACATATCTTTCTGCTTTACATTGCTCATTCTGCTCCCAATAAAATTGTCTAAAATTTTCATCGCTTTCACGTGGGGTCTCTCTCTCTGGGTGGAGTGAGAGGAAGCGTCAGATACTGATTAATAATAATTTATTTATTCAAAGACAACTTTTAGTCCACATTGTCAGATATGTGTTATATTGTTGTCCGAATTGCGGTTCCTGGCAGGCATCTGCTCTAAGGTTTCAACTCCCTTCGTTTACTTTTTAACCGACTTCATTTTTATCTGTCACTACTTTCCGACTTTCTCATGAACCACAATCTCGTAGAAAGCTCTAAAAATAAACAGCCTTGTCGTGTTCCTACTGCTGAGACTCGGGGTCTTCTCTCTAGGAGAGGGAGTCCCATAACCGTAATCCACCATGCCAACCCAGTATTGGTTGGTGTCACATGCCTTCGAGTTTTAGGTTCTATTATGCGTATGGCTGGGTTTGAACTCACGACCTACAATGTGTATGTCGGGGCCGTTACCGCTGGTTCGCTGCTACAAAACGCATACTAAAAATTATATCAAGGCGCTTTACACGACTGCAACATAATGCTTGTCCCTACGTATAGAAATATCGTCATCGTTTCGGCTTGTGTAGACGTCTTCATGAAGACGGTCGAACGGTACGAGCGAACACATGTGACGGAATCAACGACCGTTTAGTGAGAGCTCGACGATTTATCACGCCAGTAAAATGTATCTCTGACTGAGTAAAATTTAACCAGGCATCCGAAACATACTTTTCTAATTTTAGAATTACACACGTTGCCAAATTGGAAGTTGATTAACGGTTCGGCCGATTGATTAATAAGAAAAATACCTTGTTATATATCTGCGCGTGGTTATAAAATCATTCGTATGAAAGTCATAAATACAGATCAGTATAAACAATATTTGAGCCAGCAAAGCGATCGCGTCGTTTATTAGTCGTAGAATCCTATAAATCACTCATCTTGGGCCCTACTTGGATAGTTTGTAAATCATTCCTACGATAGCTACGACTTTATATTTTATCCAAGACCATGTTTGTAATAACACATTCGATCGACATGGCATTATTTGCTCGTTATGACAGACGGACATCAGGCCCCGTTATATTAGCGTGAAAAAGATATCCTTTCGTTAAAGTTGACCACAAAAACTCGAGTGATGCGTCGTCGTCGCAACGGTCAATACTTACGAACAATGATACCATTGTCACGTCCGCGGAAATCGGCCCGGATAGACTCGAGTTTAACGCTCTTTTCAATCGGTTTGGAGAAAATTGCGCACACGACGCCGCCAACCATACTGCCAGCTAAACGCTCATTATGATGAGTGATGACATAATGACTTAATATGCTGCCTGGTGAATAGCCATTACCTAACAGGCACAGAAAAATCTATCCGTGGCTACTTATTGGTTACGTGATAGATTTGTTTATGCAATGACTAAATAACCATACAATAATATTTTTTTACTGCACGTTAGCATTCATTTTGTATAAAACATTAAGTCGCTTCGTGGATTGGTACAATGAGTACATTTATTCTATCGTAGCCGCACGAGTAGGTGCGTTGAAGAAATGCACAAAGTGCACCGTGACACGATACCTGGTCGTGGCTGGTTGCGAAGGAGCCGTTAGTCGCGTTTAGGTGCGGACAGGAGCGCGAGCCAGCCGGTGCGGGATCGATTAGTGAACCGGTCCCCACAGTACGTTGACTCCCGAGGGCCACTGTCTGTGCCTGCGGACGCGAATTATGCACCTCTCGCCATTGCGGCACTCCCCCCACCTTTACCCCAAACATGTAGGCTCTTGTACAGCACTCCGTACAGAGAATTCTCTAGTGATGCCTATGTCTAATAACTTCATGATCTGCATTTCGCAAATCATTGTTTGAAAATGGCATGCTGGATGAACATGATTAAAGACGTTTTTCCTTGACGAAGACTAGTTGATTGAAGGTGCAGTAAACCACAACTAGTTTCACTCCATGGATGACGGGTTGTGCCGGTATCTCGTTGTTTTAACTACACATGTCCGCTTTTGCGTAATTGCTGGCAGGTGCGCCGAGGCAGCTCTGTCGTTTGAGGCAATTATAGGAAAACGCGTACAACCTTTTTTCACCCATGTAAGACGCCGGTTTGATGCACCCAGTCAGTACCACAAAACCAGTGCATGCTGGAGAAATCGTATTCAGCAAAACAATTTGTTGTTCCGTTTTATTTTAGCGACATCTATCTAGCCAACACTTGTCGGGTCGGCGAATTCTCCCTTTTCCATGGTTCTGTGCGGGGCTTTTAACCCTTTTCCACGTGTCTTTAAACTATTATAACAACCTGTTTTAAAAAGTTGTCAAGTTGCGCAAAACTCACAGAAAAACAGAAGTACATATTTTTTTCTGCAAAGACGCATGTTGGTATACATTTTGAGAATGTTTACTACCATTGTTATTGAAAATCCAAGAATAGGATACAAGTAATGAATGCAACGCTACACTATTGACATCCTATCATTTAGCTCGTAACAAGTAAACTGGTAAAGTAAACAAGAAGCAGTCAGTGCTGATTAAAAGTGATAAAGCTGTCTGGTATCGTCCTGGTAGAGTAAGGGCCTAGTGGGCAGGCGGGGTGCGGGGCGCGTCTCCGGCCGTCGAACCCGCGTGGGTCGGGGGTCAGCGGCGCGACACGCGTTCATTAGTGCATTCGTGCGCCCGCGCAGGCCCGTGCAGCCCTCCCTCTACATGTTACAATATGTGCACTTGCATGCAAGCCAGCATTTCTTAGAACATTGACACGCGACTCCTTCGACTATCTTTGTTCATACTACCCGGAACGTGAGGTATCTCGTTGCGTGCGTGTGCCTCCCTAAACATATGTCGCTTTAGACAATGGCCGAGTGTCTGACATTATTCACATAAAGGTCGTTCAGCTGATGTTGACTAAGGTCCCATCACGGAAGCCATAAATTTTTATTTTCCGTCCTGTCCAAATTCAAGTAATATTAAAGGCTGTAAAACGTCGAACATTTTCATAAATATGTAGTGTCCTTTGATATGTTTACTTTTGCTTTAATGTGCAATTTACGAAGCCGGCCCGGTTAATTCGTCATTTCTTTGTCGAGTACGCACCTATTGTTGAATTAAAGGTTTTTGCGAGGACATTGCGCTTCTCAGGGCCAACGCGAACTTTATTGTGGTTTTATGTTTTCCGTAAAATTCATTTGTCACTACATAAACCCGGTTGTTCACCCCAATACTTGTTCTTTTGATTAATGTCTACCCGTTCGCCTACACTAGATTTTTTAATTTTAAACTTTCCTTTTCATTTTACAATAATCTGTCTAGGAAGCTTATTTTGACTGGCGACCATAATTTTGAAAGTTGGAGTATTTATCAGAATGGGTCTGTGCTCTTAGCAAATTGATATTGAGCTCATTTATTTAATTCGTAGTGGTAGACATATGCAATGAATTGTATGAGTCAATCGAGAAAGTAAACCAGTAAGCATTGTTCCGAGTGGATGCGCGTTGTACCGAGTGCGTGGGCACAGGCAGCAGCGTGAATTAAAGCAGCTCTCTATACATTACTCATCGTTATTGCTATCGCCATTTTGGAAGACGAAAGCGAGTGTAGGCTTTAACTCGTGTTCTATGAAGCTGACTAATTAATTTTATTTTGAGATAAAAGGGTGTTTTTTTATATAAACATTCCCACCACGGTCACTAGTCACTTCACATGAGTGACTTTTCATAAATTGATTCACGCTCGATGAACGCTTATTTGAGCGTACTGAAGCTTCTAACTTTAATGGTCGTGCATTTATAGACATGAGCGTTGCATTGAAAAATAGATCATATAGTTCCTTTGTAGGAATAAGCTATTCTGTTAAAATAAAACACAGAAATAATAGCAGCACTAGTAGTTGATCCATAAATTAACGTTATGGAAGGTGTGTACTGAAATAATCTCGGTGACCTTTTATACCACCTACGGCTTTGAAAGAAGTGATGAAAGATGTAAGTCTGCTGGCTTAGAGATATTATACAGACATAGTGTTGCCTCATTTATCAAAACGTAGCAAAGGTCCAACTACCCGAAACGTCTACATAGCAGAACGTCTAATTAACAAATGATCTATACCTATAGCAAAATATCGACCTACACGAAACGTCTAAACAGGGTTATTTGTAAAACACTAACAACCTTGCAGGACTGTATTACTAACATCATAAAGAAGAACTTTTGTTCTATGACATTTTACAAAACATAATACATTTACCAAAAACAATCCTTCCATATTTTCTTGTTCTATTCGGCGAGGGTGCTTGATGCGACGCTAGCGCATCAAGCACCCCCGCCGACCAACCCCATCCCCTCCGCTATTGTACTATAGCATAGACTTTGTAATATTTAGAACCTTAATTAAATTATTTTTATTGTTGTATGAAAATCTGATAAACTAAAATATGATAAATTTTTAAAAGTCATAGAACAAAAGTTGTTGTTTATGATGTTAGCAACGTAGTCCTGAGAGTCTGCTAGTGTTTTACAAATAACTCTGTATAGTCACCGCTAAAAGGGGGTCTATGTAACGAAACGTCTGGCTATCGAAATGTCTATGTAGCAGAATGAAGCAAATCAACTATTCGTAAGTAGTGAACCTTATTTTTTGTAATAAATAATAAAACCGCAGTAATAAATTAGTTCATACTACTTACAAGGTTAGTTATATTCGTTTTCTGGAATATGTATAGGTATGTCGTGGTCAGATCTTAGAAATTAATCGCTTCATTTTTCTTCTTCACTAATTGATTCTTGATATGGTCAAGTAATCTGGCCAGATAGTTTTAAATGATGATGATGTAGTTTGATGATATTTCTATCTTCGTTTGTCCTACTTTGTTTAGACCTTTTATTATCATTGAAATCCTACAACAATGATATGGCTAAACGAGTATTGACATATCATCAAATGTCAACGTTAAACGATCTGGCCAATTTTATTTGGCCATAACATGAAGTTAATTCTATGATCTGGCCACGACATAAATATTTCAGAAAAAAATTACCTATATAAAAAAAAAAATATTAGTCCGCGTAAGGCGGCACAGTCCAAAGTTTCAAACGAATAGTGGCTAGCGCGCTCCATTGACAGGAATCTTTTTTTTGTGCATGCTTTAGGAGGGTAGGTGGCAGGAAATGTGACCTTAACCAACCATATCCCAACGGCCATTAAAATACTAAAAGCGATGACTTTGATAACCCCTGTTTGCAATTGCATCAGTGCGTGTCCGTCCAGGAAAGAAGGGTTCCATTGTGCAGTCATCTAGAAATACCAACGAATGCAGCCAAAGGATCCATAAAAAGCATTATAGAAATAAAAATAAAATATTACCTAATTATAATTATTATTTTTAACTTGCCTAAATAAGATGACATAAAAATTTCGGTTTGGAAGGTAAAATTGAAAACAGTAAGCTTATTAGATAGTTTGGTCATGTTAGGAAGACGGATGATAGGTGATTCTAACGAATATTAGTAAAAAAAGCCTTCACTATATCGGTTTTCGTAGTAGTTTTCGCATCGGTTCATGCATGTGTTTGTATCAAAAGACGTAAGTATGCAAAATCGTTTCAGGCGTTCTCTACTGCTTATTGCTTGAATCGAACATCTCTAGTATAATGTATCAGAAAGTGATTCGATTCCTACGAATGTGACAGTGTAAGAAACAAAGGTGTTTACTTTTACTAATATACACAAAAAGTATAATAATGTGATTGTTCATTGTGGCAGACGAGTCTCGTAGAAAGTATCCGGCGCGAGCAAGTGAAGAACGGTAATTGCGACCGTATTGTTATAACTCTACTGTTTATAATTATTAGCACAGCGCGAAATTAGCTATCCATTGTGTTGAACGTATTTTGATCTAGTTTTCTTGAGAGATCGCAACATTTGTAATAAGCATCTTTCAAAAAATATGTTGTGATCTAACAATATATCTTTTTGCTTTGTGTACAGTAGGCAGACTGTACCTGAATAGGGGGGCAACCGTTCAGAATCTAATCAAGTCAAGTAATGGACTGCATACCAACTGCATGCTAGCTGCCTAATTGCAGGGGTTGCAGTTTTTATGAAGTCTACACACTGCAAATTATTTTAAATTAGTACTTTATATTGTCAGATTTACTGTAAATATTGGAATGAAGTTAATTAATTTAAAACGTCCGCGACGACGATTTCCCCAAGCAAAGACAAGAGCTGTTGGCCTTCGATTCCAATCGTAAAATTACAGGTTTAAGTTAATTTCCTTATGTTTTGATGATTGCTGGAAAGTGGAAGGAGATTCATTTCACAAGTTTTAATATTTAACGTACAAAAAATAAATGATAATTATTCTTGAGAATAAAAAAGTAGTCATGTAACCTCGCTAATTATATAAAACTAAACAAAACAGAATAATTTAACGCATTCTGTCTCGTTTAGACGATAATCTAAATTCAAGCCATATTACGTACGTATACGTACCATCATTACTTTTAGCATAGGTATCCAAAAGAGCCTTTCTCTCTCAAAATAACTAACCGTGACATCTTTTCACTTTCGCCATTACTGTGTCAATCAAATTCTGAAACAATTTGCAGTTAGCAGATACTAATTAGCTTAATTTTATAATAAATTAGGTGTTGCACCGCCGAGCTAGTCGCATTCGCGTTGAACTTTTCTTTCTAACACACAAAACCTGTATTTTGTGGGATCAGGCCCTGACGGCTGTCGGCGGTTGGTGGTGGGCGTTCAGTGAAAGCTTTCAATGTGAGCTTGCTTATATTTTGTCAATTAATAACATTAGTTACCAACTCTCCATTTCGTAGAATACTAATAAAAATTTAATAGCCCGCTGTCACAAGTACTTGTTTATATCAGTTTTATTGTAACAAGTATTTAAATACCAACTTCTTATTTTAATGTACCATTTAATAAAGACAAAGCATGATAGTCAGATTGTTAAGAGTCAATTACAAATTAAAAAATTAACGTTAACGGTTCAGGTAATTGAATGTTGAAATCTGTTACAACGAAGAGAGTCTGATAAGGAATCTCCATTGTATTCATATGAGCTCCAATCGATTTGAATGTACCAAATAATATATACTCGTTTGTTAAATAGTACCAAATCCGTTATGTGCGAGCTTCATGGAACTCTAGTACATAATGCTTTATTGTCTCGCCACGGGATGCGTGGGTGATAACTTGCTCCACAGCATATAGGTCAAATAAAGTACCAGTCCACACAATTACATAGATGATAATAATAATTAGTCGTAATATAATTGTTTCAAATTTTCCCAACAGCGAATGTGCACACACATGACCTAAAATACACATGTTTTTGTACAATAGTGAAGAGAAGACTGGCATAATGAGTTCACAAGACGTTTTTGAATGTAATGCGATATGAAAAGATGTGGGGTATTGGAGCAAGTGCCAACCTAGACCGACTACAGTTAGTTAGCTTTGGTTCTGACTCAGCATCGGTAAATGATCACGTTAACCCGAATCGTCAAGAACACTTACGTATTGTCTTCAATAGCTCTATTTACTCTGATTGAAATCAATCGCGTAGCTAGTCCCAAAGGGGCCCTGTACCAGAACTTATTGAGAGGGTTTTTTTTTTTCATCCAAATTAGGTCTAACTGGCACAGACTGGCAGCTCAGAATAGTGAGATGGAGTCACGATAGGCCACGACAATGGTGTATAACATGTTGCGAATTACTACGTACGTCTTGGTACGGTGGAAGCTACGTCCCTGATTGAAATGTATTTGTAAATACTCGATGGTGATTGCCCCACTGGGTCCAACAAAATTTTCGAAAGTAAGAAGTTTCTACCTACATGACTTGCAGTATACCTATTACACAATTATACAAATCATTAGGAGATATACGCTGTTGACGAACGCTACTTGAACCATGGCATTGACCGTCGCGTGAAACAAAGCCGTCACACATAGGAAAAATATAGACGTTATCTTTGAATATATTGAACGTATATACAGAGTGCGGATATTTTGCATCATAATGTAGCTTTATTGATAATTTATTCAATACAATGTGGTTGCGCTTATGCACGGTAAGTTCGTTCGTTAAGCTAGGTTGCTATATAAAGATAAACCGTGACGATTCGTCGTCGATTATGCTAATCGAATCATTTATTTCCTTTTTCGTAGGAAATAAAAATGCTTATTGTAAACAACGCTGTCGATGCACTCATCACGGTGTTTACACGGATTACAATCAGGTGCGGGTCACGATTACGGAAGTACGATACTTATTTGAATCATTTTCGTCAAGGACGGGTTGCGAACCAGCATGTGTACGTACTTATTAAGTGCCAGATAAGATTCCTCACTGTACAACAGTGACCATAATGACTGGGGACCTTGTCGCGCATCGATATCGGCTAGCCTAAAGGGAAGACAAGTAGGTAAACAAGGTTTCCGTTTAAGGACTGGCAATGCATCGGCCGCCCACGTATTGTTCAGATATCGACGGAGGCGTCGCACTAAAACATTGCAAACGATCATTCGGTAATTCGTTCGTTCACGGAAGTATTTAATAGCGAGTCGTTCCATGTAAATCGGTTTACTTTTAAGTCATAACTTATGTGGGAACATAATATACTCGTACCGCTCGTGATGTAGGGTCCGATCATTTACTCACGTATGTTATAAAAAAAAAACCGGCAACCTTTTGAAGAATTAGCTTTTTGTGTTTTATGGACATATACAAGTTTTTTATCCTAAAACGTATGATTTAAGTCTCCACGATTTCTGATACAACGAATCAAACATTTAAAAGTCAGTTATTATGATGCATTAAATGTATACTAATCACAAAATACGATACAACGTTAATTTACCATGAACAACAAAGTAGGCGGATAGTTGTCAGAATCCTGACAAATCTTTTTCGAAGAAAGTTTTAGCCTAGTAAGTTCGCCTGTCATTGAATTGAATGACGAAAACATTTCACTTTCATCAATTAGTGAACAACATAAAGGTGTCAGATGTCCTGAGATGAACTCTGTTAATTATTGCCATTTCTCCATTAAACGAGTCGACTCGATATGGTCGTCTCTAATACATCAGAATGCGGGCGTGGGTGATATTATTTAGTCGGTGGTGCGCGCTAAGCTCGGAAAGCTCAATGTTTAGTTTACGCAATCAGATATTCGCATCTCGCGTAAACTTTGATCACTTTTGTTTTCAAACGTCTTCCGAGCTTTGCCGTGGCCCACTCTCAGCGGCCTTGATTGTTATCCACCCGCGCCGCTGCACATTGTCTGCAGTCGTTTGTCATGTGACGTGACATGATTTCCCTTTTATCAAAAGAAATATTAATCAGTGAAAGTTTCCTTTAAAGCCAGCTGCAGCTATAAGATTTATTACAAGTGTTTTAAAGCAATTGACGTGTCGGAAAGTAACGTCAAACGTTTAACCTTCTTCTCGACAAAATACACTCTTCCGCGTTTCGAATACTACGAAGATATGTTTTTTTTCTCATTTGTTTGACTCACACGGTTCAGGTACATACTAAGGATGACGAGTTTAATTAGTGCCATGTTGTCTGCAACACCTGGGGTAAACCGTTGTAGGGCATACATCGAACTCATCAGGGAATTCCATTGCATTTATTCACTACACAAAGATAAAGAAAAGTTATTCATGAACAACTATATTGTGCGTTTAAAATGCAAAAATCATAAAAAACAATTGGTGACGCAAGTAAACTGACCGAAGTGATAGGTACATTATGTAATACATAAGTCTTGAATTATTTTCAAGTATTTTCGGAAGCCTCATGTTTAAAAATATTGAACACCCTATTTAGTCGATTTCCATTGTGTGAGTGAAAGATCACGCGTTTCTTTATTGGAAAGTTTTCCCCTAATCAATGTCGGGTATAACCACCCACATGTGGATCATTTCTAAGAGCAGCACAATTGCCGGCTCCTTTCTAATCGCACATCGCAAGTGTGACGCTGGCCCCGAATACAAATTATGGGAACAAGCAATTTCTTGTATGAAGGATGGCGAGCGACGGTAATGTGGCTGGCGACACCTACGCGCCTCCACTTCGAAGAACCAACTGTACGACGAGCTGACTTTCTGCCCCAATTACACGTGTCTCCGTGCTGGTACTTACCAGCACGTGGGCATTGCAACTTTCATGACTCTTCGATCACAGCCGTCGTTGTTGTAATTCGAACATTGAAAGGCACGTGTTCTGGGCACGCCACACGTAGATATCTGAATATGCCAAAACGTTTTTCCAGCTTTATCAACACATTACACAAATGTGTCATAAAATTCCTTTCTAAACTTCTATAACTTTTATTATCAACCTCATTGTGAAACTAATATACGCCTAGGTATCTGTTGGTTAGATTTTACCTTCGTCGTGGTTTGTTTTGTTTATTTTTGTCTGGGCCGAAGGTTGTACTAAATGCGTGAGTCACAAACTTGTACAGGATCTTTGTTGCGCTTCCGAGAAGCTGAACGGGTACGTCTTTGTGGGAAAGGTGTTTTAATGCAGGTCGACGGACTGATTTCTCCTGTCCTGCTTACCGGATGATATAAAACTAAAAAATAATTAAATGTCTTGATCGGTTGGAAGCCGCCACCGAGTTAGATTTCGTTTTATTCATGAATGATCCTTCATTTGAGATGTCGAATGATACTGTTCCCACGGTCTGATTTGTATGTAGTTTTTTTTTATATTTACGGTGATTAAATAGGTACGCGTTTTAGTATTTTTAAAGCTTTTATATTTTTTTTTCTATGCCTTTACCTTTACTAAATAACCTACTTTATTAATTACAAAAGTACTTTTTATCTACAATTACTTGTAAATTTTTCCTCACTAGTTTTGATGTCGGAATTACCAGAGACGTGTCGGATACACATTGTCCGATAGGATAATTAAATTTAAATCCCTTATGGGAAATATGTAATTGACAGATGAGGCATTTAATTATAAAGCACAATTTATAATTAGATATTGTTACAATTATTCCCTTTGTTTTCCTTGTGTACCCAGTGGTTTAACGTCAACAGTAACATGAAAAAGAACCGACATGTAGGGGTACCTAACGGAAAACTTTGCTAATAAAACATCATAAATGGCACAAAAACCTGTGTTGACCGAAATACTTTAATTGAAAGATGACGAATCGGTATCGAGTAATGCTCGGTATACCTGGTTAGTTGTTTGACCCCAATGATTAATGAGGACCGTTACTTCCTAAGTCACTTACTATTGCGTTATTTTTTGAAATACTTAAGTCTAATGTAGGTCTGCATAGTACCTACCTCATCATCACGGAGATAATTTACTAAATTGTCGTCATCTTTCATGTCGAGATGGATTAGTTACTTGAGAAGCACTTTGCTTCTCAAATGTGATGACTACAAACAATATATTTAATCAGTAGTTACACACAACAATCAAATCAAACAGTGGCGTTGAATCCTATAACTCCAGGAAGCCTATTTATGGTCAGTATTTTGATAAGTAGTTTAGATTTGTCGGATTCAAACTCGTGTCTGGTAGATCAGGTTTCCGCCGGAGCACCATTTATGGTGTCGGATTAATTCGCCGTGGTCATTGCTAGCATCGAAGCACTTAAAACGCTCGACTAATAATAATACACATGTTCACGGATTGTTCCGTGCAAGCACTAACCACAGGGATGGTAAGCTCATCGACCTTACCTTTTAAAGTGTAAAGTGGCTTTTAGTGTCGACACCCGGTGCGTGACTTATGCGTTTTCATTACCGTGCACGTTGAGCATACCACCAGAAATGCGGAAATCTTAATTTTAGTGTCACTCCAGAAGGTTCAATGTCTAGAAATCAGTTTAAATCAATTGACTTAAATTGGCAATCAGCAGGGAGCTTCTTACAGTGGCTATACCGAGAAAAGTGACATCGTCTTGGCGGCGGCCGATTTTTCTTTCGTTAGTTAGTCTAGCCGGCCTAGTAATGAACCATTTGGGTCATTGGACCTCGCCGTTTGTCGGCTACTCGCCGCGCTGCCGCCTCCGGTGCCATTATTTTTTGCCGCCATTTACGTGCCACCAATTGTATACAGTGACGCGGTCGCCTACAATCGCAGGTCGAACACTGTTTTTGCTGATGATGAGTGTATGTAAATATATACGTACCATCAATTTCGCATGTTTTCCTTCTCATATGTAACGGTGATTGTTTGATTGAGGGTTTGTACAAATAATCTTTGTTGAGGATCAGATGTAAGGTACCTAACGGTATCTCGGTTAAGAGAATCTGAGCAATTACTGTCAAACATTGATTGGATGATCTGTCGCCTATGTTGAACTAATTAACTAAAATGTTATTAGAGATAATCAAGCGCTGAATCATTTTCGATAGTAATTTGGATTAAACATCAATTCCAGTTATGAACAAATTTACTACGAACCTAAAATTACAAATAAATCAAATTTTATTACTCGTTTCACCTTTACATATTATATGAATAGACTAGAATAATGAAACTATTTCAGTTCAACTATTTACAGTATGCTACAAAGGTCAAGCAAATGCTGCAAAGCTTTAAAGCCCTAAGGGGAATGAAATCATACAAGCGCATAATCGTTGGCAGTGACACACATCACCACTGAATAAGCAATAATGTTCCAGTCTAGGCCATGTTTGTTTCACACATAAATAAATATTAAACGGACCGTGTCACAATATTATACATGTGCCTACATTAAATATGTTCACTATGTATCGGTGCTTTTAGGGTAAGCAAATCATGAGGCGTAATTCAATTAATCCAAAAATTGTGCGCACCGCTAAATGTTTTCGGCGTCACACGAGCACAAGGAAATCAGACAGAGCAGTCAGATCAATTTTATTTACTCTCTCGAACATGTTCTCTGAATTTATGTTTCTTAGTAAGAAAACGTAGGCAGTAATAATTTATGTGCAAGTCTCGACAGGCTATTAATTGAATTTGTTTTCAATATCGACTCTCGTCAACTTTCACCCATATTCGGTAACCGGGAAGTTAGCTTCTTATTGTTGATTCGCTCTGCAATTCTCGCTATAATTGTTTCCCAATGAATACAATATTAGTACAAGAATTCGTGAAATACAAGAGTAGGGACGAGGTAAATACAGGTCATTTGATCGATATTGAAGTTCCATGTTTTATTAATTTTAACAAGAATATACCTACCTACCTAAAAATGGGTCACAATCACATACATTTCAGTAAAAGCATGTGTGCCATATTACTCTACAAGTTAGATACAACATCTAAAGCAACTATAGATCAAGTGCCTCCTTCAGAAAGAGGAGCTAACCACGAATAGGTACATAATATATTTATTTAAATTACTTTATGTACAGCTACAAGTTTCTTGTCATCATTTTATTATAAAACACATTACTTAATAATTAAATAATAATTTGTTATTCAATCGCTGTTATCTAATACTTTATAGGTACTTTCAAAAGTCAACTCTTAGATTTTGATATTTTTGTTAAAAAAATTTAGTAGGTAAATATATGAAAGTCAGAAAAGTAAATATTAAATTTCCCTGATATTTTGCCATTGTCAAGTACACCGGTTTGTTATGTATTAGTGTGAACTAAAAAAACAGATTAGCGCATGATATCGAATTAGAATATTTTTTTCTAAAAAAAAAAAAAAGAAAATGAATATAATAATTATGATTCGTTTAACACTTTCCTTCCACAATGGCCAATGTTTAGCTTAATATAAGCATTGAATTAATTCACACGCCATTACATTTTGCTGGTGGACAAGCTACAATTGTTTAATGTCAGAGAAAGTTTATAGAAATATAATTAAGTATTTGTAACATTGATAAAGTATGGCCCTAGCTATATCTTTATTATTACTTTCTGAAATATTGAAGACAATATTTTATTTATATTATTGGTATTGAATATTATATCAGGTACAAAAAAATTGCTGTGGCCCAAATACATAATAATGTTCTGTTGAATGAAGTTGTTTCGAAACCAACTTGACCTTCTGTACCCCGGTTGGCTTCATGTGATCATGATTTTTTTTTCATTGAATATGTTTTTATCATATGATTATCGTAACGTTTTATGGCCAAGGTTAACACCGCATCGTTATTAACAAAATCATTTTTTGTTTCAGGTAATTATCAATTAGATCGCTATAATAGCTGCAACGAAACGTTTAAGGTGAGATCCCAATGTTCCACATCGCAAGGCCAGGAATGCAATCAACTAAAATAAAAACAGTTACAGTAGAAATTTACTTAGTTTGCGTTAGTTTTTCCAATTAATATAAATCCGTTTTTCATGACACAAGCGCATTGCGGTCGCCAGACAGAAAACAGACAAATTATTTTTTCGTATAAAATATAAGAGAAGAGAAATCATGCTATGCATCGTTGCAAATAACATCAAAATTTGTGACTATTTTAATTGTGTGTTGTATAATGCAGCCTATTTAATTTAATTCTTCTTGTATAATACAATAATTAACCGTTTAAACCATCAAAAAATGGGTAAATTGTTAGATTACGTTTTCATAAATAAAAGAAAACGACGTTTCGTCATTCTATCCGTGCATAATTTTCTAATAAATAATATATTTGATACGAGATTGTATGTATGTAAGTACATAAAATACGTAGTGCAGTTTGTTGGGTTGGCAACTGTTACAAACTCGTACTGCTGGAATAGTGCAGTTGGTCGGTTGGATGCAAGCGTGCGCTCGGGCTCGCCGGTCGCTAGTGTATCGGCATCTCGTCGTTGTTGTAGCGAAGGTCAGTGCTCCTGCGATTCAGGCCGTAATGCTCTCGCTATAGAGTCACTAGTGGTGGACCGCAGGAGAGAGGCGGCGGCAGCGGTGGGGTCCTCGCATCGGGCCGCCGCGCGTTGCCTCCCTTCAGTCAGTTTAGTCGCAGCGGTGCACGCACACCGCACGCAGTTCTCGCGCTCGCAACGAGAAGGTATGCACGGACCGGCCCCGCCGCCGCCGTCGCCAACCAAACGCATTCGCTTCCGGTGGCTGCTCTCCTTCCAACTACCGATACCAGCACTGTCCTATGCTGCGCGTACGTGATGTTGTGTGACAAAGGCTTGTTTTACTTACTTGCTTTATAAAATAATATCCAGTGCTATATGCCACTTTGTTGGTTGCAGCCACCGAACGCGTCTGTGTGCTGAACGGTACATATGTTTATAGTCAGTGATCGGTTCCAAGCAGTGTTATGCGAAAATGTGTTGGACTAAATTAATGATGATCAAAAGTGTTGCTCTTACGTTTTTCCTCGATATCCAAAACAATAAATCACATAAATACATTTATAAACACCGTGTGTTGTTATCTCGTGCGATGTATTCAATAATAAAGCCTTATTAATCAAACAAATGTAACGCAAGTCTGTCTCACTGTTCGAGGCGAAAAGATAATAATTAATGTTTGATCATTAGATAATCAGTGTCTAAACTAGTCTAAACAAAATAATGATATTGCTAGTATTACAGACAGTGTCTTAATTATATCTACCTGAGTGTTTAATTGTTTATTACAGTATATAAAACGATCAGATTTATCTCACAATAAATAACAGTTATAACATATTGCCCCAGAAAACTTGTTTGTACAGCGATATGTTTGTATCGCTGCAGCTGGAGTTGAGACAGGCTAGGATGTGTCGGCCGCGGGCCATATGGCAGCAGCGCCACTAGCCATATTAGGGACGCCGACCAAGGCGACACTTGTTGCACTTATACGGCATAAATGATCCACAAAACAAGTGACGTCTTATCACTACCGACCATTTAATAGATTACTCTATCACTGAGTAATGTTCATTAATATTAACAACGTTTTTGTATCATGTAATGATGTGCCTGCGGTTGGCATGATCGATGTATAACTGCATAAGAGATAAGGTAGAGCAGCGGTTTGCGAGTGCGTTATGCAAGCAGGCTGGTGAGCTGAGCGGTCGGTGGCGCACGGGGCGGTTCGTTGACCAGTGCGTTGTCCCGCCGCTCCGCGCGCCGCCCACCGCGAAGGTCGCGGCCCACAGCCCGCCGACACGTCCACGACCTGCACCGAATACCAATACACGTGAAAACAACACACATATACTAGCTTCACCCCTGCATCATTATTAATGTTAATTCAACACATTTATAATTGCCACGCTCTTTACAGGTAGAGTCGATATGTGTTCAGTGTGCTCTGTGCTAAAATATATTTTATTGTGAAGAATAATAAGTTTTTATGACTATTGCCTGGAAATTTTGATCTCAAAATGGTGACTTCGAGAATACCGGCTTATTCTCTGAGTTCGGAGTTCAACAGGGAGTTCAGAAGTTTCCGCATAACGCGAGCCACACCACGGTCGACTCTGTACGCTCCCGCTATTGTTCCTATACACGAGTACCCGAGGGTCAGCGTGCACGAGCGGCGGGAAGCGCTAAAGGCCGCGCTGGCAAAGGCGTGGTCTTCCAAGAGTAGTGAGAAGAAGAAGCACGACACGTGGACTGTTCCCACAGAACAAAGCAGAGCTGGCATAACGGCAGCCGATTTTACAGGCAAGTCCCAGTATAAGAACGGGACCAACGGTGATGTGTCGCGTGTTGCACTTGCCAAACATGAATTCGAGAGCAAGGATGCAGAACGGACCGAGCCTGTCGACAACAGAACTGACAGTGTCCAGCCTGCCAGCTTTACATACAGCCGTGTTAACGGGAACGGTATCGATATACAAGAAACACTTAAAAAGGGCTGTGATAAAGGTTTACACAATAAAGATTTAAGTTATAGCGACTACCTAAATAATGTTCCTAAATGTAAAACTAGTTTCGAAAATAATTTCCTCAAACAAAGCCACGAGGAACGCTATAGCAAACGAAATGGGTACGATGCCACGACTAAACGAGTCGATAGAGACATCAACCTAAACAATGTCGAATATAGCAGCCTGAACGGCGACACGTACGATTCTTTGAAGTATTCGCGAACAGCGAACGGAACTGAATCGGTACAATATAAAAATTACGGTAAGGTAGACACCGTTAAAAGCAAACTGCTCAGCACAGATAGCCCCAAAAGCGTGACGTCTTGCAACGGAGAGAAATTAAATGGGTACGCTGGTTTGGAGCGGCGCAGTGCAAAAGAGCAACAGCGGCCTTTGACGAGTGGTCCCAAGGCGCTCGTGGAGCAGAGGCTGGCCGAGCGGCTCGAGGTGAAGGTGGCCGAACTACCCGCTCTCTACCGAGGAGTAGACTCCTGGACACCCAAATCTGCTGCATTCCAGAAGAACATGCGCGACCACGAGTGGAGCGTTTCGTATGTACCCACATCACCAAACACGATGAACCCTTACTAACAAAATCCACTCCTTTCAAAGCACAAAATATTCATAAAACATCCATTACCATGGTTTCGTGTGTGTTCAGCTTCGAGCGCGCCGAAGTATACTAAATACGTTGGAAACCGAGTTTAGCCCATGCGCTTATAAATAGGAAAAAAAGCTAGCGCGCAGTCGGCAGCTTGAGTGCATCGACTTGCCACTGGTCCGGTCCGAGTGCAGCGTGAGCAGGCTTTTACATTTTATATTTGTCAACAGTGATGTTAGATTGAAGCTAACTGGCCAGACGAGTTTCTTTGTACGCAATATGACTGAGTAACAGTGCCAACCTGCATTTTCGTATCAATTAACTAATTTAATTCATTAAACCCTAAGCGAACACCGGCGTTCGCTCTGTCATTGTCTTTCTATTGTGTTTAATTTACGATGTAATTACGATTATCGTAAGGTTAAAAATATCTAAACGAAACATTTCCTTGTGACACCAGATTCTTATGTTTATTCATTGTTTAAAATCAACACACTTGTATAAAGTATGTATCTTGGTTTATCTGGATCATACATATCCCACCAGTCATTCTCATTTCGTAGACATAATGTTAGTACCGTTACTGTACGGTTTACCGAGTATTCGCTAACTGTTTCTATGACATTGTAATTGTTTTTTTTTGCTAGTTTTTACTGGCCCTGACCCTCATAATAGAATAATACACATCATCTTGATATCCTTCTTAATACGTTTGCTCGTTATATTATGAAGTATGACAGTAGCGGTGAGGGCCCGGGGGACTGGTTGTGCAAAATCATTGCACAACTCACCGTGACTCACCATCGTTGCGCTTTATTCCATCCTGCTAGCGGTTGCTTAATCTCTTTGCTCATTAACGCCATTTGGTTACTAAGTACCAATCCCACATTAAGGATAATAAGGAATAGGAAACGGCTCATCCATCGAATGCAGCCATCTTCAATGTTTCCATTGAAGACACTGTCTGGCTAACTGCGACCTCCATTCGTGCACGTTTACATAGACGCGTAATTATTATTTTCAGGTCAAATAACGGTTCTTTCACTTGCGCTATTATCTTGCAAACTTGTTTCAAGTGACAGTATATTTTATCAATGTGTGTCGGTGCATGAGCATGTGTAATAAAGTCGTAATACATCTAATATGTAAACATTTTACAAATTCGTGGGCGCCAGGCCATAACCATAGCATAAAAGATTCGTCTCGATAGCGTTCACAGTGAATGTTTCAAGGTCCTGTCCTGGTTTATGCGCTCGCAAAGGATTTGTCAACTTGGTAGGCGTTATGACGTAACTAGAAGTTATTGTCTTTTGGTTCCTTCCTTCTTTTATAGAAAGATAACAGGGAGGGACAAGAGACGAAACGACAGCACGTTTCTGTGGTATTATGCGATTAAAGGAAATTGAAAGAGAAAGTATCAAAGATTTGCGGTATAGCAAATGTAATTTTCATTATTTCTCGAATTGTCTATTGGTCTGTAATTTGAAACGTTATTTACTTAATGTAAAGGTAAAATCTTAAATATTTAAAATACGTTATTTTTCTTTTGAACGTTATTTTAATTATCTTTATATATAGTTAAATAATTATTATTATATAAAAATCTAAATTATTTAAACAAAAAAGCGGTCTCATCACTTATAACTCAATCTGAGGGACAACCTTTCGTTAGAATTATTTAATTTGTAACAAAAATAAACTAAGCTCTAATGAACATTAAAATAGACAACCTGACATTGCTTGAGCGCGATGATTAACTATTATTTTATTCGCAGCATTTTCGATTTCTGGAAAATGTTAACATACATTTTAAAATGACATGTCTTTGTAATGTCAGCAATCAACATTTTCAGTCAACTATAAAACTTTCAGGTAACGTCAGCATAAAGACAGCGTCATCTAATACCATTTTCTTTGACGGCTGCGAAAACATTGGTGGTTAGGGACAGTAATCAAAAACACATCAGACGCGAAGAAAATGCTTTATTGCTAGTAAAAATGACACAGGGGCCTTCGTTCCGCTAATATTTTGTTTACGTGGTGAAACTTTTTGCGACTGTGCGCGTCGTAAAAGTTAAGTAATGTTTTAATGTCGTAACAACTAGTGTTTGTGCTGTATCGATAGCATTAAAGGCTGCATTAGTGTCCTGCTCACGTACATCAACAAATGTCAAAACATAGCTTACGGTTTTTATTCTACTTTCACTGCAACCAGCTTTATTATATTTCTTGGTGATTTCTTATAGTAGCAAATCTACTAAATACTGTGTAACTTTATTAATTAAGTCATTTTGGTGCTATGCAACAAGATGTCCATTTCGCTCTAGGTTTGACTGTCTTGTATGCAAACGAGACCCTGAATGTCATTATTTTTTAAATATATTTCTTTCGACGCCAGTAGAGCATCTAAATAAATCAAAAACACATTCAGAATGCCCAGATTTAGGTAAATAAATTTTCGGAGCGATCAGATCCTTGTCAGTACGTATTGTGACTGTTCCGCTTGGTATTTTTATAGTTTATGAATGAGTATCCTTTTTCCTAATTTGCATTTTTTTACATTCTTGATCAGTGAATCATACAACTATCTTTGAAAAATAAAACTTGAGTCGACTGCAGTCAATGTTATCAGACAAAACATCCATAATCTTTTTTTATAGATTTTTTTGATTTTCAAAACAAAAACAAACAAAGATATTGAGATACTAATCATATGAAATGTGAATAATTCACATGACGAGGTAACTTTCCTTTATCGTCTGTTCGGTGTTCTAATTAAGGCTAATGGTTTTTGGTTACGCGATCAGGCGAGCCTAGTGTGTTTCAGTTTTGTATAATGTATTTATTTTCCTATGACCTAAAATTATTCAGGTCGTCTGCCTCATGGGGTGTCGGATCACCACAAAGTTTCGATATTAGTTTCTGGGCGTTAGTTTTTTTTTATACAAATGAGGCTAAAAGAATGTCAGTTTTTTGTTACTCTTGGTGTTGCTCGTACAGAGCGACGTGTTTAGTTGTGCTTGTCATTGACCCGACGAAAAGCGGTGCTGGCGGGTGATTAGTCGTGGCTGCAGCGTTGACACGGTTCACAGTAATCGCTCATCCGGCGCGGCCTTGTCAGCGTGGCGAGCGCCGCTCTGGCCCAACACGGTTTAAGTGTAACACCAACATAAAAGTGATCATTTTATAAATCGAAACAACTGCGGTTGCTGCAGGTTTTACGGGAGGTATAACTGCGAGGCTATAATTTAATTAGGTAGCTGTCGGATTAATGGATATCCAACTATGTATGTACCGAAATGCCATGTCTGTCGAGCAAAGGATCCTTGACCGGGCACTGGTCGTGTCACGTTGCAGACTTCGGCTTTCGATTTCGTAACCGAGCCCGCAGTCTGCACCGGCCGACCGATCGATTATGGTCATTGTGCCAGAGGCGTTCCACTCTCGCTACGATTTTGCGTGCTCCGTTGCCTCTCTGACCTTTGAACGCCTTGTTGTTTGTGCTAATTTCCTTACTTGTAAAGTCACACGCCGTAAAAACAATAATTAAATCAAACCAAAACCGCTGACATTAACGTATCCTTACAAATAGGCTAAAGGAAAGTAAGATTACGAAACAAGTATCAGGAAATACCAGTGAAACAGTAAACAGAGAGAGATGATTCAATACGATACACGTGTTGGGTATTTCTAAATATAAAGAACCGTTGTGTGAATACCGTTGTTACTTGAACGTTGACCGCGTTGCAAATTAATGTTTCCCTTCAACGCTTTTTCATCGAGTGTATTTGTACAATATCCGTAAAATTGTTACGCCATGCGTCAGATTGCGAAGGGCAGTACTAAACACAAAATAACTAGACAGAACAGGAAGTTAGGTCACATGTAATAGCGTGTTCGCCGGCAATACGAGATAAACAAACTTTCTCAACACATTTTCTACCAATATTGACAAGTATCGTTATCACGAGACAGCTGAGCGGTCTGCATGGAACCGAAAGTACATGTTTGTGAAGACATAAACACACAACGCGAGTCGCGAATTACTCCCAAGTTCGCTTTCACCTTCAACAGCCACTGGTTGTAATTAAAGAGTCCTCGACTACCGGTCCTCTACTGAGAGGAAAGGAAAGCCTAAAAAGGAATTTCACCAATTAAAATTAAAGTAGTGTTTTAACGAGAGAGACGAATATGCACGAATATTAATTAATGAAATAAGTTTGGTGTCAAGTCAGTGACGTCTGGTACTGGTTACACGGGTTTTAGATTTTTATGAAATAGCCGGTTCTGAGTAGCTTCCACATGTGGAGCCGACATGAAGCTTCGAATCTATAATGTTATGTCGTTGTTCGTCGAAAGTGAATGTTCCGGTGTTTGTTATTCGCGACGGAGTCCGTGTCGTGTGACCGTGAGCCGCTTTGTTGAACATTGATACCACCATCGAGTGCCTTCTTTAAATAAAAGTGACACACGTTGTGCAATCGTTTGATATTCGCGACGTTTACGATTATACTACGGCTCGCTAGTCAATTGAGGCAGGAAACTCAATAACTCGGTAAAAACTATTCATGAGCTGCTTTCGAAATGTCATTCATAACTAATAGAATAACTTGACAAGTGATACATAAGAAAAGCTAGTCCAGCTTTTTAGCAAGCATCCAATACGATTGTCATGTTATATCAAATCGAAGCTTCAAAAAATGCAAAATAAGAAAACGAAAAGTCCACACAGTTTTAAATATTTTATACAAAAAATGGTATATTAAAATTCTGTGGATTCAAAAACACTGGCTGTTAAGCTCAAATGCTCAGAAATAATGGGTAAATGAGTGAAACTCGGCATGCAGCTAACGAGAACGATCTCGTAGGACTACGCTACGACGTAGAGAGTCTACGAAATGGGAACATAAAGTGTAGCAGGAACAAACTATGACTGTTAAATGTATGTATTGTTTTTTTAGGGTTCCGTAGCTCAAAAGGAAAGAACGGAACCCTTATAAGATCAATTTGTTGTCCGTCCGTCTGTCTGTTTGTCACGACCCGTGAAGGTATCGAGATCTCAAGAACGCGTGAAGGTATCGAGTTGAAATTAAAACCATATACTCAGGTCTGCGGTCCCTTCAAGCTGTGAAAAATCAAACTTCTAAATTAACGAATAAAACAGACACGGCCGTTAACGTCGCAAGAAACGTATATATTTTGATACTCTCAAGATCTAAATTCATAGGGTACTTCCCGTTGACCCAGAATCCTGAAATTTGGCACGAAGCAAGGTTTTACACAGGTAAAGGAATAAATTTGGAATTCGGAAAAATCTGAGTCTTCATTCGGGAATTGTAGTTTGCATGGAACCCTCAGTGCGCGAGTCCAACTCGCACTTGCCCAGTTTTTATTATATTTAGTCTGTCTTCTATAAATTTGTGTCAAACTTAAATCACTTTAAAAAGAAAGTACATACTTATAAACTTGTTAGTTGGAAACAAAAGAAATATCATGAAGATTTAACTGAAGCGTTTACGTTCTTCAACAATATTTTATACTTAAATCAAGGAATGGAGAGATCTTCACCACTCTAGAAATCTACTCATGTTATCTAAACTAGGTCGAACGAAAACTAAATACATATTTATGTTGTACCGCTTACATTGAACAGAAACGAGAAAATAAACACCAGAGTGAAGTGTCAGTCAAAATAAATTGAAATTGTATGATGAAAACCATAAAAACGCTTGAACGTTATTTTAGTTCTGCCTTAAGGTAAAATTATTTATTTCGCATAAATTAGAAGACATCATACGTAATTTTGAAACTAGTGAAAACATATCATAAACAAACGCACACAAATTATATTATTTTTATCACCACAGAACCAGGTGCACTGTCGTCAGACTACTTTTTCTCTATTAAGGTCATGAACATTATTTTCCCAATCTTTAAACATTTTCTTTAATACCTATTTTAAAGTTAATCGAGCTATTCGACATAAATACCAGTACTAAAATAAAACGCTAAACTATTTTGAATTAAAAAAATATAGTAATGAACACAATCTAATTCCTATTCCATTTCCTAACTAGTAAACAAATATCTTGTGACCTTAGATTAGATTTCACTATCATTATCTTTCAGTTCTGCACTAACCTTGCCAAAAAGCCGCCTACAGGCATTTTGCAATAATTTTAAAAGTTTTGGATAAATGTTAGTGAATCTTGAACTTTAAACTTGACAAAGAACATTGCCCATATTGTTAGGAAGATTTGGGCCCCTAGAAAAAAAAAGTTAGTTTTATTTTTTATAGATAATGAAATTGAGGTAATAAAACAATATTTTTTATAAAAACATCTGAAATTAAAATAATGATATTGTTCAAGTATAAATATTGATTCCAGAATTTAAAAAAAAATACATCTTCTGTTGCTTTGTCGCTAGATATTATTTGGACCGACTACCCGGCAGTCAGCATTAAGTGGGTTGTGCCCTCACCACTTATTAAAAATAAATACTTACCAACGCCTAAAACCTTCGGTTAGAGTTAAAATAAAATTTGACTTATTAAATCTTTACTTGATTTTTGAAAAATAAATGAAGTCCGCCTGGCACCGCAAATAAGGGGCCCATCGGCGGTCATTCTCCTTTGAAAACGGAACGGAAAATCAATAATTCGTTCCGTGAACTAAAATATGTGTACAGTTTTTCCCCCAAGACTTAGCAGGTGCATTCGTATAAAACCTATCGATTCTATAAGTCTACAGTGGGATATTTAACATATGGTCTTAGCACGAGGCTGCGAAGGCTCACAGCCTAGAAACAATCAAGTGTTCAAGTTCAACCTCTCGTATGGCGCTAAACAATGTGACATTAAGCTCGACATATGAGCGACGCCCGCGCACGCCACCGCGCCTGCGCTGTAACGACACAAACCGTTTAAGGAATTTTTATTTTAGATAAGTTCATTTATATTTATTGATACAATATTGTAGTCTTGTTATTTATTGTACACATATTTTAAGGACAGTTTGTGTCTAACAGCAAAACTGTGTGATAGTGTATTTATTAATTGTCAAATTAATAAAATGTGATTAATTGCAGGATAAATTTTAATAATTCAAATAGATTCATCTCATTACTAATTTAAAATACTAACAAAATAGAAAACAGACGGTTATAGTGACTAGCTCAGATATAAGCTTAGTATTTACTCCGGTCATTCCTACCTAATGCTAAAAGAAATTAGACAAAGTTGTTCCGTCATTAAAACATTCTTTCTACGACGTTCTTAAGATTTTCACTACTTTCTGTTTTACAGTGTTAAACATCTTTGCTAGTATGTGTGAATAATAGTGATGATGATATTGTTAGGAATTATAATTGGTCATAAATTCTTGTTGTGTACGAACGCGATATAAAAATTTCGTCTAGCTTACTTTCGCAACAGTTCCACTACTCGCCGCTAGATGTCGCTAATGATTATACATCGTTAAAATGTAACGAGTATGAAAAGAAAACATTCGTCTAAATATAGTTAGTAATAGAGTTACATAGACATTTATTTTCTGCATTATCTTGTGCGTATACATATTTATGTATCTCCACTGCGACTGTAAACCAATTACGTACATTTAATTCTATTAGTGGTGCCAGCGTCCCTCGTTCTGCATTCTTACGTTATTTTCTGTTGGTTCTTACTAGTGTAATGTATACTTTTAGTATTGATCTATAATGGTATTTCCTGTTATGGGAGAAAAGTGTGCGAGTTTAACAATTATCGACATTAGGTTAATATCTAGCCCTCAAAGTTTGCGTGTTAGCTGGTAAGCCTCAATACATAGTAAAACGAGCAAGCAAAGTGTATATATATTCTATACATTTAAAATAACTTTCCGATTTATCTGAATGTATGACAGAGCAGCATTGAACTAGTAATTTACTACAATTTATGTCAAAGTATACAAATGTCAATCGACCAGTGATTTCTCATAGACGATGACATTGTGCCAGTGACGTGGAGGTTTTGATTGTTCGCTTGTTAGGCTGTGACGGTGGCGGTGTTTTGAAATGAGCACTTGATTGTACGTCGCTTTACTTGAGCCGGTATCTTGTTCGCGGCCGAGCTGACTGAGCTCTGGCAGTGTGTCGGTGACCGCAGTTCGGGCCGGGTCCTCGCCGACTAACAGTCACAAGCTGTCATCTAACAGCTGCTCGCACATCTCGTCTAGCAGCTATATATTGTTTTACTAGCTCCCTACATCATCTGTGTTATCGCTGCTTGTAACACTCGTATAAAAAGTGATTACTTTAATGTTTAGTGACCTTGGCAGTGAAGGCTCAAGCGCTGATATTAGGATTGTGTGTTGAACGTAATCGTAGGGTGCGGTAACACTATTTATATAAGATAAACTTTGTTTTGTACTCTATGAAATAAAGATGTGTAATAATTGCAAATATCGACGAAATAACAAATATATATAACAATAATTATAAATAACAAGCGATTATAGACACCGTCAAAGGCTTAGGCACGGGGCAGAGGCGGTGGGCGGCTGTGCGGGCGCTCCTGAGCGTTTGCTGCCTGCCGCCGCCTGACCACCTCGCGCAGCTGATAGATCCGCACTCTGCTCATGGAAAACGCTCGCCAACGTTAGTAACACTTCGGACAAACTCGCTCGTCATCATTAAACACACTCACGGACCTCACCTAAACGTTCGTTGCATACGTTGCACTATCTTGTCCTACTCACTAACCCTACAGCCCACCGATCGATGATTTCACAGCTCGGAGCATTCGTGGAGGCGGAGAAATGAACGTTCCAAACGTTCACATCACCGGCGTTCGCCTACATCACACAGACGGAGGAGGCATCATCGCGACGACTCTTCGCCACGTTCACCCCCTGAACAGGTCAGTCCAACAGTTTCTTTTTTATACTTATGAGGATGTGTGAAAGGACGGTGTGACTTGTAAAATCCAAAACTCGCCATTACCACAAAGAAGTGTCCACCCGCAAACCTGTCTTTCTCTCACTTCTATGATACTACATGTACTGTACATCGTAAGCAAAGTGCGGAACCAGAATAAAGCGTAAAACGTCAGCGTGCCTGTTTGGGATTACACGCGGGACGGGTTTGGCTTGCGAATGCGCGTGCGCCTTCGCCCGTGAAGATGTGCGCGAGAGACGGCGACCTCCTCGCGCTTGCGCCCGTTCTATTTGTGTTCGCCTTCGTCACTCGGAACGCCTTCAGTCAGTCGCAAAGCTGAGCCGGCCGCCCGGCGCGTCTCTACCGCACCGAAATACTAGTCCACCGCGTCGGGCCGCGGGCGGCCTGCCCCGGAGCCATGGCTGCCCAGCCGCCGCGTCCACCCCCCAACAACCTCCTGTTCTGCGGACCCCCGCCCGCCCTTCCGCACGTGTTACTACTACCCAGTGATGCTGCATGCGCCAACGGCGATCTCCAAGTTGCACCCAGTGTTACCAGCCAAACAAACGATGCGGATGCCTTACATGAAATAAACAACGTGGGTGTGCCTACATACGAAGGATTATACGATGACCAAGTAGAACTTATCGATAGAGATGAAAACATTGAATATCAGTTGCCACCCGAAAGCTATTTGCGAAGAACTCACAGTTTTGACGTTTCGGATATTTACGCTGCAAATATCGCACACGAAATCGACTCCCGCGCATTCCGGCATAGACGATCTGAACCTGATTTATCTAAGTATGGATTGTTTGCTGAAGTGACTATGGAATGCACACCTATTCAACCTCCCCCTCTTGTGCTCAACAATCCTTTCTACGATGGTTCGTATGCCCTGGATCCAAGTCAATTAAACCCAACCATGGTGATGTTACCTGAAAACTATTTAGCCTTTGAGGACTCGTTCGTTCCTTCATGGGACTACAAGCCAGAATATTTAATCGATAGGGATATGAACCCTGAGCTCTACTATGATGGATTACCTTTGATTCCTACAAATGATCCTTGGTCCATTTATTGCAACGAAAATGCTGCATTTGAATATTATACACCCAATTTTGAAGCACCGCTACAGGGCGATGGTGTTCATTATACGCCTTTAACAGATTTAGATTATGCCATACCGCAATACATGAGTTTACCTGTAGTTGAGCAAGCGAAAATGGAAAACTACGCGAACAACGTTGACGCATCGGAAGATTTAAATCAGACTAGTGTTAATGAACCAGCTGACCAAAATAATAACGATGAAACAAATATACACAAAACTGATGTTCCAATGTCAGCTGTCGCAGTGAGTAATGTAGTTAGTGAAGATGAAAAAGTTAGTGCCGTTGAGGACTCTTCTGCTAATAGAGAATCATCTACGCAAAGTGAGGAATCTTTGAATGCTGATATTTCCAACGATGTGACATCTAGTTTAGCTTTTGTTCCAAGTAGTAAAAGTTCTCAGAGAGCCGATGATACAGACGATACCAGTGACGATACGTCTCCTTGTTCTACGGATTATCACGAAGCGTCTGCACTCGATTTAGTACAAAGTCTCGAGGAGCTCTCTTGTTGTGATAGTACTGACTTTTCCCAAAGTAGAGATGACGTCTCACCGACTGTACCAGAACTACCCAAACCTAGCAATGCTGTGGCTGTAATAGAAAATCAAAATTTAACTAACGCTGCTGTTATATCTACTACTACAGCTTCGAATCTACCTCTTAGCAAATTACCATCCATTCCATTTCACGAACAACCACCATCGCAAATACCTCCAGTATCAAATAGTAGGCCCGAAAAACAACCCACGAAAGCTACCGCAAATGTAGAACAAATCTCACAAAATTTAGAGTCTAATAAGAAAGTAATACCCGTCCCTGAACCAGAGACAACGAAACCAAATGAAACTTCACAGTGTAATAATACGAACCAACAATTGACTGCTCCGTGTGCCCGTGACCATAGTACTAAGGTTAATGATCAAGCGTTGAAAATAACACAACAGCCGCCTGTTGTGCCGCCTGCGGTGCCGCCGTCTTGGCTGGCTCCAAGACCACCAGCTAGTGGTAATCAAACAAATGTAGTGCATCCGCCGCAGATACGCGTCCAGAACGCCGAAGGCATAGTGAAAGATTTGCAGAAGAGCCCCAAGGTCGCCTCCCAGCCGCCAGTCAAAACACAGCAGCCTGCAGTGGAGCCCCAGCCTTCCTGCTCCTTCGTGCCTCAGCAACCCCCACAAAGCTCACAGCTCAAACCAGAGAAACAGTCCAAAGAAGTAGAGGTCAGCCAACAAATCATTACTATACTTTAACAAAGTATTAAAACACTATTACACTTGGTGTTCAATTAAATATATTATATGAAAAGTAACTGCGCCACGCGCTGCCAGCGCGCGTGTATTGAGAGCAATGTGCATCTATTTTAGCATATATTATTAGGTCAAGGATTTAATTTATCACTATCCTCGGAGCGATTTAGAAGCAGTTCAAAAACAAAGGCAAAAGGACTTCCCCATTAAAGTAGTTGTATGTGTTTGTTTAACCTGTGCTTTTGCTGTACGCACGCGGTTCGTGGCATTCACATTTTTAACAGTATTGAACTTCATGTCTTCAATAAATGTATTGCATGAGTAACATGAATTACCTACATAGTTTGAGAAAAAAAAACTACATATTGACATATTAATTTGTTTATGCGCATATCACGAAAGCTCATGTACAAGTAACTTTAATCAATTGCAACAACAATGATTTCTCTGTACCAATCTGTAATAAACAATGTTATAATGTGTGTGTGATGTACGAAAATAGTATCAGCAGCTGGCACGATCTATGAGATTCCAAACGCGATCGATAGATGGCGCTGCAAGGCGTTGTTCTCGCGCAGAAAACATAGACGGCGCATGCGCACAGAAATAGTAACGCGATGATCACCTTCACCTAGGAGAGACAGCCGTCGTGCATTCTGTTATGATAACACTTAATGGATTTGTTAGCAGCCACATTACATTCTTAGCTGAAATCTTGCACCAAACTTATGTAAAAACGCTTTAGTTAGTGAAATTTAACTAAATAAGCAAATAAAACCCAACACACAAGCACTCACAAAGTCATCAAAGTGAAGCCATTTTAATAAAAGAACAAAATAAAATGTGTTGTTTCATAGTAAGAGCTTGTAGTAGAAATCGTAGCGAGTCATACTTTATACGTTGACTAATGAACAGTCATCAAGAGGCGTGCTTCTCAATTGTTTTGAATTGTGAAACCAAAACTAAATTGTAGCTCGTTGAATCCGGATCGAGGCAGCACATGATGACTGTCCACATGCTAGGAAACTTACACGTTTTTTATTACTACCAGGAAATTGAGACAATTTATCCAAAAATTGTTAGCTCTCTGCAAATAACACTAGTTACAGTCAAAATGCAACAATCCATTGGGGTTTTTATACCTATTAATTAATGCATAGCATACCGTATTTGAAAAGATCGCAATCACGCACCATTTTTGAGATTTAAACGCTATAAACCATCATCATCTTCCTGCCCTTATCCCGTTTTATTTGGGGTCGGCGCAACACGTTTTTTTGCAACGCTATAAACCATATAAATGCAAAAAGTAAATCAGTGTAATTTTATTTATTTAGAGATAATAAACAGTTTTATCTGATGATTAAACATTGTCAATAATAATTAATTAGTGTTTGCCACTAACTAGATGGACAATCGGTATATTAAAAATAACATTAGAATAAATGAAAAATGGTGGTACTGAGCCTATTACATAACACGATTAAACAATTTTATATTAATTCATTAAACCCCAGGCGAACGCTCTCTATCTTTCTATTGTCTCTAATTACGGTATTCGAAGAATGGGTAAATAACTCAAATAATATATAATTGGTATCTGATGTAAATTATGTAGTAGACTATTATGCGCTCGGCTTAGCGATCTTTCATAGACCCACATTTTTACTAGAGAAAATTTAAATTAGAACTTAAAAATGCCAAGTAGGATTAAAACTATCGTCTATGTTTTATAGAAAAAAAAATTGACGCACTTAAAGAAATTTTTGATATAATTCGTATACAAAATACATTGATTGCTTAGTCAAAACATGACTAGAAAGTACGTGTTTAAAATTCATGGAATTAAATGTTATGGAAAATAATGTGTTATAGCAACTTGTTTTTGCCCTTCATTTACTTACGCAAAACTGATAAGCAGCAACATGGCATCTATCATAAACACGTTGCATAACAAACTTTCATCTATTAGCGTCTCTCACGCAGTGTCCTCTAATCAATAATGCAACATGCTAAATTCAACATAAAAAAGTGTCATAAAACCAACTCCGATTTAAAACATCATCGATAAAGCTAAACAGGAAGATATTATCAGTAATCAAATTACATAATGATTCTAAGTAATATTAAAGACTTGTATGTTTAAGAGAAAGTTCCTTAATTAACCGTACATAAAGTATTAATTACTTGTCGGATTTGTCACGTACTTAACAACTACTGTAAGAACATTAATAGCTTAGCGCTAATCGTGGTCAGGGGTCAAGTTCATAGGTAGGGAATAGGCTATCGCGTATCATTAATACAATAGGCCGTGGCGTGTTGGCCGCCAGCGGTTGAGATATGGTCTGATAAATGCGGTACGCCCGTTGTTTTGCCCACCTATCTATTTGGTAATGCCCGATTCCTTCCGGCCGACCTTGCCTATATTGCTGAGGTTGCGGCACCGCTCCACCTCAAGTACGCGGCTATGCTTCACATTATTACTTTTGTAACACGTGCTTACAAAGCTCATTACTTTCCATGTCACTGCTTTTTAGAAAGCCTTGACTACCCCAAACTGTAATAAAGTTTATCAAAATCGTATCTCCTTGTTGTATACTATCCTTGAAATAAACGGATCATCCTAAAATGATCAACCAATCCCAAAAACTACTTACCTACATAACGTCTAGTTTATGTACACATACCAAAATATGTTTTCATGTGTTCGTTACTTTAATTGACTATTTAAATATTTGAAACATATTTGATTTCGTTCGTATAATGAAAGTAACTATAGTAGAAACTAGCTTTTGCCCGCAGCTTCGTCCACGTGCATAAAATATAGAATAAAATTCATAAAGCCTATGTCACTGAGGAATAAAGCAGCTTTCTAAAGTTGAAAAAATTTTAGCTATCGGACCAGTATTTCTAGAGATTACCTCCTACAAACAAAAAAACAAACTATTATGTTAGTGTAAACAATCATATTTTATATTTTTAATCATAATAATTCAAAGTAAATAAAAACATGACATTGCCCAAGATTCACTATCAAACTCTGCGCATCGTGCACTCGTCTATTGTAAAATAAATTGGTGTGATAAAATAAATGATATGTCGAACATTATCAACAAATAAATTATATTTTTTTTATATTAGTATCCTCCAAAATAAAGAGATCATAGGGTATTGTCCTACAAGTCTTATCAATTTATCCAATTAATGTCTGCAATTCGACAGTCATACAATTATACGTATAGTATACAATTCACGCAGTTTGGTTCTGTCAAATGAAACAAACAAATCAGCAATAATAAACAGTTTGTTTTCAAGTACATACTTACATACCAAAAATTCCCTTCATGTTTTGCCGTTGGCATGACGGCAATGTTAACGAGTGGGATGTGGATCAATCCTGTTTAAACCGATACGAAAAGCTTGAAATTGTTTGCTCCATTTGTGCATGCCATCTTTAATTAAATGCCATGGAACGGTGGACCCACGCAGTCCAGTCTCGGTCGCTGTACGAAGTACACATTTCACTAATTGTCTTGGAGCGTTTTTATAACATTGAAGTTTAAGTTATCATTTGATTGTGTCATCTGTATCGGGCTTGTAGTGAAGCCGAGTCGTGGTGTGGTATCGCGCCGCGCTGTACAGTTGTGTAACAACCGGCCGGCTGGCCACCCGCCCCCGACGCTGGCGGCTCCGTCGCCCGTGCTCTAACTAAACTATACTCACGAGACAGTGCAGTGCGGTGCAGTGAAGTGCATAATGGCAGAGTTGTCAATAAAACAAGAACGCGTACGGTTTCCTTTGCGGTTCGGCTCCTTTTATGAGCTCTATAAGAAGTTCCTCAAGGAGCACGGATGCAAGTGGCACGATGTCTCGAAATTGCTCTCCGTGGTCGCGGAGATCCTTTTCGATGTTGACGGTGCTTGTAGTCGCCTAGCAGGCAAGGTCAGTCATAAACAACGGTGTGTTCTAGGAATGTGATGCTTCAAACTGCTGTGAACGTTCAGATTTAACCTTAAATAAGTAATATAACAATACTGACAAGTACAACGTAGCTCAAAGTATAAGCATCTAACTAATCAAAAGATAAACTTGACCCCTATTGATACAACTTACGAACCAATGATATATTTTTTTTAATTCCCCATATTTAAATATTTCATTAAAAATAGTAAGTTTTTACTCACTAGCACAAAACTCTTTAATCAGTTGTTATCTTATTTACCGTGAAAGAGTCGTGTTAGGGTAATGAACCGATCGTACAAACAACTCATTTATTTTAAAATAAGTATTCATTTTAATAATTACCTAATACAATAATTACGTTTAACTCAAAATACATGACTCGAAAATAATAGATCCAACATTGCGGCGCGTACACTAGTCCCTTCTAGAAATAAGACGCGAGGGCAACCAATCCCGTTAGGGTTGTTTTTACCTGCACCCCAACAAACGACCCTAAACAGCTGGCCGTCAGTTTGTTTGTTATTCAGTAACGTGCCATCGATGTGCGAGGTTAACTAATAATTCCCATGTGGTAGTTACCATGTTCAAGTGCTACGATTCCTGTGCTAGTGATGAACGTCTTGCATCAGTGTTGTTGTTGGTGATCACTACCTATCTGACCGTTCACAAAATGAAAACATCCAGATTTTTAAGTGCTTTAGAAACAATCGTTAACTTTAACTATCCAGTGATGTTAAACGAAAAAGGTTACCCACGGGTATGTGCTTGTTCGAAATATCCTATTTTATAGTACCATAAACGATGTAGAATGTACATAAGTTGTTGGGAAATACATGCATCAACTTAAAACTTGCCGATATTGATCAGTAATTAGAAGCAATACGGTAGTTTGCAATAACGTCGGGGCGTCGACTTATTATAGTGTTGAAAAATGTTTACCCGCCAAGTGAAAGTAGAAAATTACCAAGCAGCGGCTACATGAGTATGCTATGGCAGTCGCTAAGTGCACTATGTTACGTAAAGAATGCAAGATCATTTTGTGTTTCCTTCGGTGCATTTCCAATTTTTTTGTAAGGACGGCATGGTATTATTGTTACGTCAGTAGTAATCGAACCCAATCGAATGTTGTTAATCCGTTATTTATCTTAAATTCAAAACAATGATTTACAGTACGTCCGGAATCAATCATAGCTCTGATTTTATTACGCGTTGTTCGAGATCGCGGATGGGGACGAACCTATTTAATGTTTTACACTGTGATAAGCGTGAGACAGCACGTAGCTCGGCCGTGTCGTGTCACTTTATCTTCTCATCTCGACTGGTAGCGCCCGCATCCGTCCCGATGCTCGTTCCCCGAGTAGATAACGCATGTTTTTATATGCTGATTTAATCAGAAATATGAAATAAGAGAAGCGATGGGATAAGTATTACGTTGGGGCGTTTAGACGTGAGTAAGATGGTGTGGTTGCATGCCGTGCGCGTGCGCATGCGTCTGGGGCGTCCGTGTCGGCATTGTTCACAGCCCGCACGCGCTCCACTGACCTGCTTACCTACCGCTTATTGACAGAACTGTCTTGGCTCCGCTGCTCACCGTTCAGAGAAAGGTGTGCGTCTCCAACGATGTCATTACAAAGCTCAATTACAAACATAACTGTGTGAAATTTAATAAGTTTCAATGTTTGTTTACACTGACACATATTTAGCACGCGATGACGTTCATGAGGAGACCATTGTCGATGATATTATTCAGAATTAAATATACCAACGATTCAAAGTACCTAACGGGAAGAACTGTAGAGGGAATTGCAGTACCTACACTTTTTTTTTTGAGGAGGAATGACCATTAGTCATATTTGTATTGCAAATAGAAAAAAGGTCAATTGTTTCTTTGCCAAAAATATGACGTGGCGAGGAACTAAATTCAAAAGTAATGTTTTTTTTTTAAAATCTAGACAATTCTAAGGTTTATTAACCTTTACTAATACTATGTGCTAAACCGCCATAAATAGAAGTTCTTGGAATAGGCCTATAATTTACATTTCAATAATACGAAAAACGTAGTAAAGAGTAATGCGGGGAAATGTGTTCGCGGCGGGCACCTCGGAGTGCGCGGGAGGGCGCTCCCACGGGTTGCCGATATTTTTAGTGCACGACGATTACTTGGCACCGGCGGCCGCACTCGGTTGCGCTAGTGATCTTTCTGAAATTCGTTCGCGCTTAGGTACGCACTCGATCTCGAGATAGAACCAGTCTTATGTCCGGTGGCGAAGAAGTAGCCGTGTAAACTAGAAAAGTCGCGAGTAGACCTCAATGTTGCGTTAAACTTTCCATTGTGCAAATATGACGATTCTGGACTATTATGTGATATATCCCGGCTAAAGTGATACTAATAAAACAACTAAAAGCCCCGGCAAAACAAACACTATGGCTAGTTTGAGTACCAGTTCTAGTGCCGCGACGAGTCCGCGACGTCAGCGTTATAATAGATCGTCCACCGCAAGCGTGACACAGCTGTTGTCAGATGGCTACTCCAGCTTCATCAACCGTTTAACTCGACGGGGTCCCTCCGAAAAGACTGAAATTATTTCAGACACAAAACTTACCACTACTCGGCCACGATTCGATGATAAACTTACAAGCAAGAATTCAGTGCTAGCGAATGTGCGGCGGTACGAGAACAATGGCCTCATCTCACCGTACACAACATCTTTGACGTCCGGTGCGCCAGCGCGGAAGTTGAACGATGACCGTACGTACTCGAGTTACCTGGGCGCGACCAAGTCGCGCATCGATACATCACCTTTACATTCTACCTCTGGGATTAGCGCGCTCGGACGTACTGACTCATTCCGCAGAGCTCACTTGAAAGATAATAAGTCATCGCCGTTCACTAATAAACGCTATCCTTTGAAAGAGCCCAATAATAACATTGACAGCATTTTGTTAGGTAGTACACGTAGTCGCTTAGAAGATAAATATTCCTCAGTCTTGGACAGGATAGCAGTACAGAAAAAAGAAAGAGCAAGGAAAGAAAAAGAAGATCGTGACAAAACGTTAGAACCTGAACCGACTTTGTCACGAGGACTAATGAGAAGTTTAACGACTGCTGTTTTTGGGGAAAACTCTTTTAAAAGAAACAATTTCTCTCATGAAAAAATCAGAGACAAAACGCCTTTTAGGAATACTGCCGACCGACGATTGTCGTCGAGTAACAAACAAAAAGATTTAAAAAATGGATTTGACATTCCTTTGAAAGATCGACCTAACTATGGTAAAGACAGAGATAGTATATACCGGAGACATCAAAGGAGATCTTTAAGGGCTGAAAAAAGCGAAAATAGTGACAGTAAAATGGGTAAACTGTCATTGCGTCCAATAGATTTGAACATAAATCCTGCAATTCGGGATTTAATATCACCACCGCAACAAAGTAGAAACGCAACGAATGGAAAGTTGAAGATAAATAAAACACCAGCGGCTTCACCAGTACGAGAAGTGGGACGCCAGAAACAAATATATTTCCCATCGAGCGATGAAGACGACGACAAGACTCCGGTAGGAGACAGAGTACTCAGCGAGCGGGAAACGAGACGGAAGGAGATACAGGGGCTCATCATGAAGTATGCGCACTTGGACGAGATGTACGGCCGTATCGGAGATAAAGAGATGAACGATACTACGACTGCAGTGGCTGTTCCTAAGAAAGTTGAACCCTTGGGTGTGGGCGATGTAGTGTTGCTGCCGCCCGAGCTGCGCGCGCGCCAGCGGCCGCTGCGGCCCCGCCACCTCACGCGGCACGCGGCCACGCCGCCTGTAAGCACAAGCTAACCACCCGCCTGCGCACTGTGTGCCGCTAACATACACCTGGTCCGTGGTTTTCCACTATTTACATATTGTACCAGCGAATGCATTTTTTCCGTTCTTGCATTAGTACTTAATTGCAAGTATGATAGCAACAAAATGCTCAATCCGCGATGTTAAATGTTCAGGTTTTATGCCTGATACGTTTGCGTAACTTTATTAAAAATATTATAATATGAATGCATGTATTTATCAACAAATTATTACCATTAAAGATTGAGGGTACTGAGAGAAATTTTAAACAAAATCGAAAGAGGGTTACCTATAAAATGCTTCACTTGTGCAACTAACGATGTCTGACTTGACAGTTGTTAAAAAAGAAAATAATAAGTACAATGATAGTGCATGTTTTCAATTTATTTGTGCGTGGTTTCAATCTAACATGTCTCTTCTGTGTATTAAAATATTTTCCAATTCAAGACTTAAAAGCAGTTCCGATATTTCTAATTCCTTAAAAGTTAGTAATGTGACCTGCTCATTGTAAGAGAGGTTCGGGTGGACATTTATCCTAAATGACCTGTGTGAACGTAGATTGTGCAAGTGATCGGAATGTTTGTGGTGTGTCATCTCCCACCCCCGGTGCTCCCGTCCCGTCCCAGGCCGCGCGGCGGCGGCGGCCGAGGCAGCTCGGCCGCCCGCCGGCACGCCCGCAGCGCCACCCGCCCGCCCTCTAACAGCATGTACCTCCGACACACCATACCAATTGTCGCTTGTCTGACGGGCAACCGTTCCATTGTCTGATTGTTGGGTACAACACTACTCGGGTCGTGCGGATCGCGTGGCGCGCTCTCCGTGCATGTGGCGTGGTGCGTGTGGCTGTGGCGTGATGTCTGCGCGGCGCGGTGCGGCTCGTGCGGCTCGTGCGGCGGCGGACGGCGGCGCGGCGCTGGCGCATGCAGAGCTCCCGGGCACGCTCCTCCGTCAAGGACGACAAGGACGGACATCTGGTCTACTGGCCCGGATATGTCATGGGAGCGAGATGTTCGTGTCCACACCCATAACTTAAACAACTCTATTTACACATACACATTATACACAACACACACTACACTTACACTACACATACATACATATTACACATTACATTCATTACATCATAAACATTCATGACTCTTTCAGAATAACTGAAACCCAAACACTAGTTACATCAAATGACTCACGAAAACAACTCTACACGACAGATGGCAGAAAATTCAAAATGAAAACGAGTTTTCTCACACAATAACCACCGTCAAGTCCTCGCAGTCAGTGATTCGTGTTTTGAAGATTTCAGACTTAAATTTCTGCTTTTTAATTGTATTTTTTATAATTTTTGATAAAAATAGTAACAACATCACAGAATCCATTTGGATATTTAACGAAGTCATGTTGGAGCCTCGGATATTGGTAGTCTATCACTATGAGTTGCGGTCGATGGTACTAACATAGTTGTTATTCTCAAGAATTTGCCATAATTCTCCGAGTCTGCTAACGTGTATCAGTTAACCTATAGTGAATGGAATACCAATGCCGATTCCATCATGACTTTGTGCAGTGAACATTTGATTAATTGTGTTGCCTTGGTTTCATTGCAGACAAAATCATCGACACGCTCGGTGAGGGCACCTTCGGCAAGGTGGTCGAGGTGAAGGACTTAGAACTGTAAGTATCTTTCTTTATTTATACGAATAGCACCACTTTTTGTGACCACTGCGATACTGCGATACCATCACTACTTCGTGGCGCGCGGTGAAATGCATGCATCTGTGACTACATATTTGCATATCGCTTGTTTGTATTTTTGTACTCGAGTATATTCTGTAGTTTATTATGTTGGCTTTGTTCAAATAATGCTAAGGAAATTCAAGATGTGTAGCTGTCTGATGAGCAATTGTTGAATGAAGTTAAGGAATGGTAAAGATCCCTGATAAACTAAGGTGATGTGGTGTCGTTAGCATCGGCGCCGGATGAAAACACGCATTGTTTGGCAGGACACGCCTCGCTAATTATTCATATCTATTTCCATTTGTTTATAATAGCACCGACAAATTTCGATACTTATTGCCAAAATTCCGAGTTTTATGTACAGAAATAAAGTATGATATCTAATTATAAATTTCAGGGAGCACAGAATGGCTCTGAAGATAATCAAGAATGTGGAGAAATACAGAGAGGCTGCAAAACTGGAGATAAACGTATTAGAAAAGTTAGCTGAAGTTGACCCTGATTGTAAAAAGTGAGTGTATATTTGATTGTGTTATTATTGTGTGCGGCGTCACATGTTGATAGTCGAGGCTGGTGCGGGCGGCGCGGTGCCGGCGAATGTAGCAATATTTGACCTTGCACGGCTATATGCGACGTTACTGCTCCTGCCTGGCCCGGAGCCAACGAAGAACCCGATGTCAACTCCTAACACACTAAAATACCGTCTGCCGCTCGCTCCCGAATACACATATTATTTGATTCCATGTAATTCATTCAATGACGTGGACTTGCCGCAAACAATCTTTTAAAACATTTGAACAAATTGATGCTAAAACTGTATTTTTATTCTATTTCAGCTTATGTGTTAAGATGTTGGACTGGTTCGAATACCACGGACACATGTGCATTGCATTTGAAATGCTTGGACAAAGTGTATTTGACTTCCTGGTGAGTGTCAAGTTATTATCGTCGTTACTACTAATGTGCATGTTAATTTTCATTCGATACTTGATGCGTCATCGTAATGATAAGTTTAGTAATAAAGTGTACAGTAATGGTTCTCGAACATGCGGGGTTTTCGCGGTGCCCCTAATCAATTGTATCCTGCGTTGAGGTTGAATTTATTGTTTCATGTTCATTCGACAATTTAAATATGACATTGAAACAAGAAAATAATAAAACCGATGGCAATAACAGATATATTTATTTATGTTTATTGGTAAATTTTTTGGTACAATAACTTATAAATCTGATCTTAATTCATTATTTTTAGCTTGTTTTGTGTTATCTAAGACAATAAACAAAATGTTGGCATAACATTCAGGCATTCCAAGTATTTGTTTATGGGATAATTTATCCTGTTGTAATGACGCACAAGTAATGAAGTACCTATTATTTTGTTTTTTTCCATCGCCTATAAATTAATGTAATAACCCGATTCCCTTCAGTACTTGATTAGTTTAGTAATTGTTCGATCATAATGTAATGTAGATTTGACAAAACTAGTACAAGCTAAACGAGAATGTCACTTTTCCTAGCTATGTTTGAAGGCTACTCTATGGATTAATCTGACATCCTCCGGGTATCTTGTCAAAATAAAATCTGATATAAACTAGTACTTGACTGCAATCCCACCTGATGGTAAGCGGTGATGCAATTGTTGATGGTGAGGCGCACTAGTTTATTAAATAACTCAAAATAAACTTACGCTTAGATTTATCTACTGCTTTATTTATAATGCATAAATAAATAATAATTATAAATCCAGCATTACGCCATAGTTTTTGGTCCTGAGCCAGTCAATTCACGATTTACGCGTCCTGTGATCGTCACAATGTCAATCATCATACTTTTGGATCTGTGAGCTCAGCCAGGTGGTAAATTAGATTAATTATGTCGAGATACGTAAAGAAGACATTGATGGTTTCTTAAAAAACCTTATCATTATTATTCTAGGTGTAGAAACTTGATAACTGAAATACGAAATGTAAAAGCAATGAATCATGATGTATGTTTTTAATTTTGCAGAAGGACAACAACTACCAACCGTACCCGCTAGAGCAGGTGCGGCACATCGCGTACCAACTTATATACAGCGTGCTGTTCCTGCACGACAACAAGCTCACCCACACAGATCTCAAACCAGAGAACATACTGTTCGTCGACAGCGACTACGAAGTCGTCAGCGTTTACAACGCATCCAAAAAGGTCAGTTTACTAGCATGATGAACTTCTAACAAATTGCTCGACGCCTTCATCAAATATATAAAAGGCAATAACCTACCGGAAAACGAGCCACGAACAAAGTTCACTAGTCTGCTGCCTATCAACAAGAATGTTAAACATTTTTGGCAGTTGGCAAAGTTCCGCTGACGCATTTACTCTTTCAAATTATATAAGAATGGAAATCAAAGCATTGATGCTCGAATTCCAAATGATATAATGAATAACAAAATAGTGTCGATTCTATTAGTTGTAACGAAACGAACGTAAATCCAAGGAGTAAACGAGTCAATATGGTGAACTGTTACAGATTTTAGCTATACCATCTTGAATTCAGTACAGAATGTGATGGCCAAGTAGTGACTAATCGCCACCTCAATATAGCGCACTCGCTATTTTCGTCATTCTCGTTGGAATTGTACATCTTACAGCTTTAGACATAATAGGGATAAGATATTTTTATATTTTACACAATATCAACTCAATTGATAGTTCCGGATAAACATTTAGTTGCATCAAAATGATTGGCTAACAATTTAACATTTTAAACATGTCTAATGTGTGTTTTCTGACTTGGGTGAACTTTGTGTACAGAAACATGACCTGATGCGTGTGAAGCGCAGTGACGTGAGACTCATAGACTTCGGCAGCGCCACGTTCGACCACGAGCACCACAGCACCATCGTGTCCACGCGCCACTATCGGGCGCCAGAGGTTATATTAGGTACGTGCCTCCCACCATACAACTCTTACGTTTCGATAATTGTGAGGCGAGTGTCTAGAATAAGCATGCGAGTACAAGCCTCTGAAGACTTCATTATGTACTAGAAACACAACATTGCATCATGCTTGTAAATATCATCATTTACTATACAGCTATATCAAAATATTTGAGAAGGGATACCTGATTAACTGACAATAAAACCCTATATCGGCATTGATGGTGTGTACTTCTTTTGTGCGCGTTCATGTTCTATTCAGAGTCAATGAATGAATAGCCGTTTTATAACCAGTCATATCATTCTCGAACATAAAGGAAATAATGATATCAGCCTTCACGGTCACGACGATTTTTCGGACAAACCTTCATAACATTCCATAGATGTTTTAGAAAATAAAACCGTGTCAAGATCGTTATAATAAATTGTTTAATAAATTCTTTCAGAATTGGGTTGGACCCAGCCATGTGACGTGTGGTCTATCGGCTGCATCATGTTCGAGCTTTACCTCGGCATCACACTTTTCCAAACACATGACAACAGGGAACACCTCGCCATGATGGAGAGGATCCTGGGACCCATACCCTACAGGTTTGTGACGGCTCATATCAAAACAGCTACTATTTACATTATGTCTAGATAGAGTCCAAACCATTCTAGGAATCTTTTAAATTGGCCTTTTAATATTTGTGGCTCTTTTTTTGTGTCATTTAAATATTTTTAAACTCGCAAATATATTGTAAAAACATAAATTTGTGGTTGAATTTATCCACGTGTTTATTCTCTCGCTGTGAAGATTCTGATGTCTTGTTTACTCGCGCACCGCTCCACTTTACGCAACTCACCACCGACCCGTTCAAATAAACACACCAATTTGTTCCGTACACACAAGTGCCGCCCGATATAAATACTTGTCTGGTTTTTGTAAAACTAGGGCAATTATTATTGTCACATACCGGCGCCACATTAAACTCATTTAAATTGTAATTTCAATTTTGTATTTGTGTCTTTTCAGAATGGCGCGCAAAACAAAAACAAAATACTTTTACCACGGCAAATTAGACTGGGACGAGAAATCGTCAGCTGGCAGATACGTCAGAGAAAACTGCAAACCATTGATGGTAAGTTTCCTTGATGTTGTTGATGTTATAAGCGTGCTACCATCGTTTATTAATTTTTTTCCTAACATCAAACCTTGTGTAGATAATACAAAAATCTCGCAACGCCTTTGTTCGTGTATAAAATAGACGTTCTTGACATGGTATTTAAATTTTTCCACAGAGGTACCTACAGAGCAACAGCGAGGAGTCGCGACAGTTGTTCGACCTGATCGCGCGCATGCTGGAGTACGAACCCTCGCAGAGGATCACGCTGCGGGAGGCGCTCAAACATCCCTTCTTCAATAAACTTCCACAGCACCAGAGGCTCGGTCAGTACATGTTCTACTAAATAATGTCTCCTAATGTACGCGTATCATATTCGAGTAGGCCACTACTGTTCGCCTTGTTATTTTCTGAAAATATAGTAAATTTCAATCGAAAGAAACCGAAAAAATAGTGGGTGCCTGGGGGTTTCTAGTTTCTACCTCGGATTACAGTTACTGTAGATGAAATTTAAAAAGCAATTATTTTAGTTAATAATATGTATAAAAAGTTTATTAAAAAAAATATCTTGAATTTGACAAAAAAAGATGATTACAATAGTTCTACTAGTATCTCAAATTGATAATTAAATGTAGTGTTTGGATAAGTAACACATTTATCGAGAAAGGCTATTAGTTATATAAATAACTCACTAAACCGAGCGGAGTAGTCACCTAAGTCGCGACCCATTTCTAATATT
Source organism: Mythimna lalbum (assembly GCA_949319445.1). Classification (NCBI taxonomy): domain Eukaryota; kingdom Metazoa; phylum Arthropoda; class Insecta; order Lepidoptera; family Noctuidae; genus Mythimna; species Mythimna lalbum. Next base: position 16,988,400 of record OX439356.1, on the reverse strand, counting down.
TTCTTCGACTTCTTACAAAAAAGTTTTTATTCGTTCGCATTTTTAATACCCACAAAATAAAGTGCTTAGCGCACCTAAAGAAGTTTCCACTTTTGTAAAATAACTAGTTGCTGCTAGCGACTTCGCGTGATAGTAGAAAACTATCTCAAGGGAACATACTTCCGGGATTGAAAGTAAACTATGTGCTATTCCAGGACATGGTCTACCCGTATACTATGTTATATACAAATCCGTTGTACCCTTCGAGCATGAAGATTAAACCCCCCAGGCACTCGACTAACAGTAATATGTATTATGAAATCATTCATTCTGACTATAGTATTAATATTTATGATGAGTGATCTTTTGTTATAGGACACCAGTTTACAAGGCCATCATTCCTTAGGTCAGGCCTTTTTGTCCTTAGATGCTTATTTGAAAGCTTTTTTCTATAATTCTATATTATACTTATTGGAAAACATGTTGCGACATGAGCTTATAATTAATTGGTTTTTTATATTGTGTTGATACTGTTAGTGTGCCGTTGATTTCTTTCGCTTACTATATTCACATTTTGTTCTCGTATTTAACATCTGCTGTTGATTTTAATTTATTATGTTCTTGAGGCTGGATGAATCTGATGATTTAGTGCCTCACTATCTGCATTTTGAAACTAAAAATAATCCAAATTTAGCTCGCATTGCAACTCATTCATGACGTAGCCACTGTCAAGCTTCCACTTTGAATAGTGTATAACTAAAGCTTTATGTTTTTGTCTTACAGGCAATGACCGCTTGCGGTGCAACGGTGAAAGCTCGGGGTCTCGCGAACGATCGCATTCGCTCAGCAGGTGAGCGACGCTCGGCCGCCCTCAGGCCCGAGCCGGCGCGTGAGCGGCTGCACCGAGTGGCCGGCCCGGCGCCAGGCCGCGGGCAGGCCGGGCCGGCGGGCGGCCCGCCGTGCGGTGCGGCCCGTGGGCAGGCCGGCCCGGCCGGCGTGCGGCCCGTGGGCAGGCCGGCCCGGCGGCGTGCGGCCCGTGGGCAGGCCGGCCCGGCGGCGTGCGGCCCGCAGGAGGTCGGGCCGGACGGCCGGCCCCGCACGCAAGCGATAGTCAAATGGCGCGGCCGCGTCGTGGCCCGCCGACCCTGTAAACTTGTACAGTTGTAATGAAGTGATAAGTGATAATTATTTTGTCGAACATTGTAATCTAGGTAATATTTTGTTGTGAATCGGTACTTCTCAATTTGTATTTATAAAGTAACTATTATTCGAAATAAAGACTGTCAGTCTGAATATTTTGTTTCTATTATTTTAAGAACCACGTTATCCACGATTCCGCTGACCATGCTTCAAACTATAGGCGCCAGGCGGCAGTGCGCATACTAGCCCAAAAGTATGTTTGCATGCCATAGTGACTATCCACTAATCCGAAGTCATTGATTGACTGACTGGCGAGGCCACCCGCAGTGCCGCGAGCGGCCGCGCGTCTTGTTCTTATCTAGCTTAGCCAGCCGCTGCCAGTCCGGTGTGACTTGACCCTTACACGCATGTCAATCGTCGCCCTTGAGCTCGTAATAGACCCAACACCCATGGCCAATCAGATACCAATGGATCAACGGCTGGTTGTGTTTAGGCGTAATCTTTGCAAAACGCTTGAAACTCGCGCCGCGCGTTTCATGCGCGATGGTCCCCGTAGCGGAAACTGGATTTTTAACTGCGCAGTGTCGCTATTCGTGTTGATGGAGAACTTATGTATTATTACGTAGCAAATTGGGCGCGTCGAGCCGCGACGGAGTACTTTGTATGGGACCGCACGGGCGCTCGCCCTTAGATCCACGCCACCCAATGCGCCGCAACGTACAAATCAGGCGTAGTCCACGTGTGCATCGGTCTCGCTTAAGAATGCGCCAGCGTTGTATCGACTTTTTCGTAGAGGAGAGAAGGCGTTGATTTAGAAAGGTATCAAAACGTTATTTAAAATGTCCCTCAACAAGCCACGCAAACACTTAAATTGTCCAACATGTCGCGCGGCGAAAGCTGAAACCAGCCATCTGCAGTTTCAGCCTGACGTCAGAGGTTCACAAGATTTTGGGAAGCCATTAAAAAGTAATGTGGCTGGGTCTTGCCAAGATATACAAGATCCTTGGGCCTTACACGAGGACGGCACGGACTCCAAAGCAGAGATGAGAAGGACGTTTATGATTTAAGATTCGATAGAAGAAATCTCTTCCCTTATCTGTTATTTGATTATGATAAATATTATAGACATTGTGAAGAGGTTGCCTAGCTAAATCTGGTGCTAATGATGTTAAGCAATAAAATCTGTCGTTACATTTTTAACATCAGTTATCCCTCATTTGTTATTTGGAAAAGTCGAGCATCAGCTGGAAGAATGTGTCTTAAGGAACTGGAAAACTATAGGTTGCCTCCTTTTTTTGGTTAGTAAATGGCCATAGTTTACCCTCATCTGTTATTATTAATCTTTTTTTTTTTCATATTAATTGGAGTTTTTTAGTTTAATAGAAGCTATGTACCTATTAGTAACGATATAATTCGATTTGTAAGTATTTGGATAAAGTCGAAAAAATATAAAATGATCGCGACCTTAGACAAATTTTATTTTTTAACATCATTGGCACCAGATTTAGCTAGGCAACCTATTCGGAATGTCTTAATAAACGCATTATCTAGCACATAATCGAATAACAGATGAGGGAAGAGATTTCTTCTACGTATCTAGAAGTACAAGCTACGGTGAATTAAAATGGATTGACATAAAACTGCAAGTTCTTCCAAGAGTATGACAAACTAGCAGGCAGCTGATGAAACTATCTAGCAATTGTGGAAAAAAATGCGTCATCAAATTGTAAAACCCAACATTGATGACTCAATGGAGGTATGTAATCTTGGTGTCAAACCAGCTACATTTTTATATGATGTGTTCCGTATGACATCCGAAGTCCATTATGAGAGTTCTGTTTGTTATCTCCTGGTGGCTTGCATAGGAAAACTCAACAATGTGAACAATATTCCTATAATTATATAATACTAGCTTTCCGCCCGCGGCTTCGCCCGCGTGGACTACAGTTTATATCGCGCGGGCAGAGACCCGTGCTCAGCAGTGGAATTATAGGTACCCTATGTGTTATTCCAGTGTCTCTTCTACCTACCTACCAAATTTGATCTAAATCCGTTCAGTAGTTTTTGCGTGAAAGCGTAACAGACAGACAGACAGAGTTACTTTCGCATTTATAATATTAGTAGGGATACTAGAATACATAGCTTTTTTTTTTTTTTTTTTGTCGCCGGGGAAAGTCATCTTTGACAAAACCCGCTCTTGGGTGGAGCGGGAGATAGTGTCAGACTCTTACTGACTAAAAACCCCGCGCCGTTCCTTCTAGCCCCAGTAGGCTTCGACCCAGCTGGGCCCCTCCTGCTGCTGACAACTCCTTGAGGCGCGCGGGAACAGTGCGCGCCGTCGACGTCTTGGACTCGGTCCATTACCGGACGATCGGACAGCGATGGACCCATGGCTCGCCGTCCGCTAGCCCGCGTCTACGGTGGCCGGAAATCGGGATCGGAATCCCAGCGACGGCGGCGAGGGCGCCATTTGCCGGTGTGCTCTACCGCGTCCTCCGGGCGTTGCGCACAGTGGCGACACCCGGGCGTCTCTTCCGCTTGAATCCGATGCAGGAACTTCCCGAACTGGCCATGTCCGGTGAGGACCTGCGTCATGCGGAAGGTAAGGACGCCGTGAGGTCTTTCCAGCCACGCCTCAAAGAGGGAACTTACTAGAATACATAGCTTAATGCATGATACGGCAACCAACCTTCCCCGGAGGGTGATGAAGGTCGCAAAGTTGAAATATCTTAAGAGGCTTGGCCTGCTTGAAGGCCCCACTGCCAGCTGTTAAGTAAGTGAATTGGCGCTGACAGATTATGCAAGGCATAGTCTGAAGTCTGGAGACAAACTCTTGGATAAGCTACGACAATGCAACCTTCCCCAAGGGGTGATGGTCACAAAGAAACCCTTTGAGGCGCCCGTGAGCGCCAGCTTGAGGATCCGACTGTCAGCTATTATGAAAGTCAATAGGTATTGACGATAATTCAGAATTTTGTCTGGAAACAAATTCTTGGAGCTGGATGTCGATTTTCAGGACCTAAACGCAAGCTACAACAATGCAACCTTCCCCAAGGGCTGACGAAGGTCACAAAGTAAAGATACTCTTTGAGGCGTTGCGCCTGCTTGAGGGTTGACTTGACTGCCTGCTACTAAGAATGTCAATAGGTATTGACAGATAATTCAAAGTTTGGTTTAGATGCAAACTCCAGCAAGTACCGTAGGGTATTGCAACAATGCCCAAAGGGGTAATGAATGTCTAATGAAAAATAGAGAAATCCTTCAAGGCGTTTCGCCTGTTAGAGAGTCCATTTGTCAGCTGCTAAGAAAGTATTAGTACTGACGATTTTTAAAAACTTCGGATGCAAAGTTAGATTACCGAACCTAGAAAAATCCACAGAGTTTTCTACAACTTTCTTGGAGATTGAATATACATTGGACCTTTCCACCTAGGGGTGAAAAGAATTAAGGTAGAACTACACTGGGCCCACGTAGGCCATTTACGCCCATCTGGGTGTGTCGGTTGCCATACATCGTATATAGCAACCAGACTTGTAGAGCCACAACAGACCCACACTATTTTACGTCACCTGACGCGACGTAACGTACCGCTCAGGCGTCGCTCATGTAGCTGCACGTAAGATTTAAGGACTCCTTGCTTGGAGGATTATTAAATATATTTGTCTTTTTTTATTATTGATAGGCTTGCGTTTGACCACCATCTCACCTGATGGTAAGCAACGATGGAACACGCTTGCCTAGAGTCTTAATTTAGGACCAGGCAATAATCGGTCGGTCTAGATACAAAGGTATTAATGTTACGCAGCACAAGCACTACGTTATACCTCTGCAGTCTTCAGTTTAGACCTGACGGAGACTTTTTCAGTGCCGACACTTTTTCCATGACCAGATGGAAGACATGCAATTTGTAGCAGTTGCCTTTCTTAACCCTTCAGATACCGTCAATTAGAGACACAATAGTAAGACAATAGATGCGCGGCCACCGGTGGTCGCTTGGGGATTCATGAATTAATTAACTTATGCGAAGAAACAATAGCGCTTTTTGTGAAATTCGCATCTCATGATAGGGTTGGTTACAAGCTCAAACTTTCAGCACGCTTGTAAAAGGTGGGTAGCTCATCACTGGTTTGTGTTGATATAGTGAATTAAGCCAAAGGTATAAAAATAATTTTGAAAATAATTTCAGTTTGCCCGAATAAGGTTCACTGAGCATACTTCTAGTACATATTTGTATATTTTCGGCTCCCCTCTTTCTTTTGATCTTGAAAAGTTACACGAGATTAAATTATCATTCCTGGGTTACTTTATTTTTATTGCAAAAAAAAAAACGAGTGTTTATTAGGTAATCCAGAGTACAACTTCTTTATTTTAAAACTTTAAAGATTGAATAAAATGTCGTTTTAAACTTTTGGTAGGTACCCAGAAAAAAATATCAAAAACTTGGAACAAATAAATTGTCCACGGTTTCTCAAATCCTCATCCAATTCCAGCATTGTATATGTCGGAATGGCAAGATATTTCTTTCCAATCTAATCCAAAGAGTCAACCGTTTTCATTGAAGTTAATCTCGAAAAACCAACGGTGCGTAACCCATATTGATGCAGGCGCCATACTCGAACAAGGAAGACTCAGCTGTACATTGCTCAAAATGAGTACTAAAATGACTTACCAGATATATTATGTACTTCAAAACTTCAATCTTCATGATGTGATCGGGTCCGGCGCAGTTTAACGGAGGCTTCTTTTTCTTCACTCGAACTGAACTCAATTTTGATGAACTTGACTCAATAGACTCATTCACGCGTTCGTTAACACTATTACATGACCGAGCTGAGTAGTAATTAATGAATACCGACTACTAAACACCCAAGAAATTGTTCACGGCCGTTCATTTTAAAAAACGAATGCAATACTTTTACATAACGGAAAAATGAAAACGGTACCTAGTACCTAACCTTGAAAGTTAAAACCACAAAGTACCCACATTGAATATACTGAGGCTAAAACAAGTAGGTAATTTTGATTAAAAAAATTGACCAAAATGGAGGTTTGCATGTTTACTAAATTCAAAATCTACCGACATGCGCGCGGTACGAAAAACGACGCAACAATGATTAACCCTTCAGATACCGTTTTAATCCGTTTTTAATTAAGGCATTAATTCATGAATCCCCAAGCGACCACCGGTGGCCGCGCATCTATTGTCTTACTATTGTGTCTCTAATTGACGGTATCTGAAGGGTTAATCACACGTACCGAATAATCGGGCGAGACAGTGCTCTCGGCCGAGTACTCGGTACGTATAAACATAGCGTCGAGTGCTCGGCCGAGCGCTTATCTCTACAACTCGCTAACATCGCTGTCTTGGCCGAGCAATATTTTACTAGCTCGCCCTTTTACTCGGTACGTGTGAATGTGTGATTAACCCTTCAGATACCGTCAATTAGAGACACAATAGTAAGACAATAGATGCGCGGCCACCGGGTGTCGCTTGGGGATTCATGAATTAAGGAATGGTGGCTTGCTCTGTGCTGTTAGTTAGTTCCAGATGCGGCCAAAGGTGGCGCTGAGGTCGATTTACGTAGCAGAAATAGCGAAATCTAGCGAGTAAACGTGGAAAAAAGACTCTCTCCCATAATGGACTTCGGATGTCAAACGGAACACAATAAGGTTTAAATTGCTTCAAAAGTTTGTAATTAAACAAATAGTAATGTTATAATCAATTTATTTCAAAAAATTACATATAAATACCGTACACTCATGGTTTAAGTTTTAACTTATACTATAATTTTAAAGGAACGTCATGCAATTTATTCTAATAAATTCTAACGTAGACACAGTCATTAGTTTTACATTTTACCGCCAACTGCATTTTTAAATAATAAATTAATTACATGAAGAAATGAAAAAATTGGCTTGATACTATATGAGAGCTTAATTACCAAGCATTAATATTTTTATTAATAAATAACACTTAAGTACAAAATATAACTAATTTCAAGGTTGCTTTTGGAATGGTGAATAAATAACAGTTTAGGGTCGTCACACACGCGGCGCTTTAAATTGTGATTATTTTGAGATTGAGGTATTATTTTACTGTGATGTGTTGCTTCTGGCAGCTTCTGCAGCTAGCAGCGTGTGTGTAGCGACCCTTAATGATAGATAACATCAGGCGGCACAATAAATGCCTCGTATTTTGTAAAAATATAATTTCAGTCACTTAAACCGCCACATACGTTAAGCCCACTTAACAAATCCGTTAGAACAGCACGTTGGTCATCAGTACGATCGACTTAAATAAATATTCGAAGCAAGATTCTAGAAAACACTGAGGCGCTTGAAAACAAAACCAACTACAAGAATAAAATGGAGACATCAAGATCAAACACAGTTAGGAATGATGGAAAGAATATTTACAAGAAAGAGAAATTTCACAATTCCGAATGTTAGTAGAATAGTTACAAATGAACATTGACCTAGTAAAGACAGGGTCATCTTCGGGAACGGTCGGCAAAAGCTAAGCCACGCCTACCGGTTGTGCGACATAGCTTTGATGCGGGTGCGTTAGTCGTAGGTATTCAATGCGAATTTTGACTTTGATGATGCTGGTTGTTACAAAGTTACAGGCCGTTCGTAGGCGTAGGCGCTAGTGTGTCTTATGAACGGCCCATATTTTAATTAAACAATTGTAATATTTTACTGTTACTTCAACGCAATGTTTCATAAAGGTGACCTGCTTCATATTAGACTTATTACAAATTGGAGTTCACTTTCACAATAAGGTAGTTTTGTGATGATGTCATATAGTGTTGAGAGTGTATCCAAGCGCTCTAAGTGTATCATACAGCTTGAATCTAAAAAACAACTGCTGCGAAAGAACATGTCTGACAGAAGAGTGATTTGACATGTGTCATGTTGACAAGCAGCGCCGTCATTAATTTAGATCCACGTCGGTTTGTGTGTCGCCTAGACCATATCGACGCGCAGCTCCTTGCTGGGCCACGAGTAGATCGGCGGCACGGCGGCCGCGTACCGCGTGTCGTACATCTGCGCGCGGATGAACTCCTCCGTGTTCAGTGGCTGCGGGAACACTGATGCCTTGCCTGGGGAATTTAATTATAGATTAAAGCGTTTTTAGACCAGTACCCCTTGCCAAGTTGCTAATCTAAAATAGTTAACGCTAGTAGAAAGCTTCAAATGTACGGGAATGATGTCGTCTCAACGCTCAGTCACGTGGTCAGAACAAAAGACTTGGCGGCAATGTGAACTCGGAGCGTTCGACGCAAGCGAAACGGTTGTAAATTAGCTAGGGGGCAGAGATTTGCGACATCAGAGGCCTTACTTGAGCTCATACACAAGAGCGGCAAGTTGCTATTGGCAGAGGTAACTGCCGTCGACGCGTCACACAGCAGTCGCTAACATTTTTTTTGAAGTAATTTTGAAGATCAGCGGCAGCCGTCGTGTATGTAAAGTGTCACTATAGATGGCTGCTGTGCTGCTGGCGTGTCGATGGTGCAGTTACCTCTGCCGTTGGCGACATGCCGCTCGTGAGTATGAGCTCATAACGCGGTTCATTTGACGACCTAAACTGAACTGTTAACCCTATAGGGGACTAACTGTGGACCCTATAGCTTCATCCCTCTTTCTCGCTCGCAAGATTGACATTTTAACGTGTAATGGTAAGGCCCCTTTTCTAAACTCCTGAGGATCAGTTCTAAAATCCTGGATCGAGCATCGGGGCGCCTCGCCTGTGGTTCACGGCAAGATTCATAAATCACATTCGATAGCAAGCGTTTCATTCGAATAGGAACCTTATTTTTATTAAGAACTAGTTGCTCCCAGCGGCTTCGCCCGCGTGATAGCAGAACATTATCCCAAGGGAACATACTTCAGGGATAAAAAGTATCCTATGTCCTATTCCAGGACTATATGATCTATCCGTGTACCAAGTTTCGTCGAAATCGGTTTTGCCATTTAGGCGTGAAGACGTAACAAACAAACAAACAAACTCACTTTCGCTTTTATAATATTAGTTAGGATAAGTTCACATTAGTATCACACTTGGCACAGTCAGTTTGATCTGCAAATATCGTGATGCCTATTCAGTCGTCGTGGAGCATGTTATGGTACTCCAGAGATTATTAAGAACCTGTATTTGTAGTCGAAAATGTGTGCACTACGCATGAGCTCAATTCAAAGTCTAAAGTAAACTTAACTCTAGAGCACTCCATGTTGAAGAGCTTTGCAACAAACTGAAAAACTCTGCCCATGCACTGTTTAAACTCGCCCCAAAAATCGATACAGGTGCACTTTTCGCATCGATCCTTAGCTAGTACAGCTTTACTTTTATTCTGGGCCCTGTCTATAAATAAGCAAACATTTTTTTTTAATCACAAACGATCAAAGATCTAAAAAATTATATGAAAACAAGCTTTTACTCGCGGCTTCGCCCGCGTTTATTAATATACTTTACTCTTTCTACCCCTTTTCTCACTTTAAAAAAGAATTAGCCTATGTCCGTCTCCAGGGCCCCAACTGTCCCTGTACCAAAATTCATCAAAATCGGTTTTGCCATTTAGGCGTAAAGACGTAACAAACAAACAAATAAACAAACTCACTTTCGCTTTTATTATAATATTAGTAAGGAAAGGATTATATAGGAAATCAGAAATTGTGTGTCCTACCTACGCTACGGTATATTATGAACTTTTTCATTTATTGATAGGGTCGCGGTTGTCACCAATATTCCAACTTCTCGGCAATATTGCCGGCTACGGCACATCTCTACTCGCGTTTGACCACTATCTTACCCATGGAGCGCTGGTTGTGTGTCCATGACTTCAACTAAAGCGATGATATATGGTCGTCAGTGGAGCTCACTTGCTTAGAAGTAACCTATTCACTCTAGACTTAATCTACATTTTTTTTTATGCTGGGGAAAATCATCCAATGACAACCCCCGCTCTTGGGCGGAACGGGAGATAGTGTCAGACTCTTACTGACTAAAAACCCACTCCGTTCCTTCTAGCCTTCATACCGGGACTCGAGCTTCCTTTCGGATAATCCTGGCCCCAGAAGGTTTCGACCTAGCTAGGCCCCTGCTGTGGTTGACAACTCCTTGAGGCGCGCGGGAACAGTGCGCGCCGTCCACGTCTTGGGCTCGGTCCGGACAGTTACCGGACGGTCGGACAGCGAGCTACCCATGGCTCGCCATTAATCTAATTCATTTCAAACCCTAGTTTTCACTCCTTTCCTCATAAATACTCAGGTATTTGTAAAAACGGTCGCATCCATTTAATAGGGACACGTTCCGAAATAAAATTCGCTATCGCGTTATGACGCAAATAGAAATTTATTATCTTTCCTCCCACGCCGGAATTTTTCCCGCGATCTAATTGAAATGTGAATGTAGCCAAGACATTAAAATTGTTGGGTGTGAATTATTGCAGATTTACCTAGATTTGCGGATGGATATGGATTAAACGACGGAATGCATTGGAACGTGTCTGCTGCTAAATTGTAGTTTTGAAACAGTTAATTTTAGACGGACCTGTTGGTCTAGCGGTCAGTGGCCCTGACTGTATGCTATGCTGGAGGTCGTGGTTTCGATTCCCATCAGTGACGGATTAACCCTTAATCAAATTAAGCAATTGCTTAGGGCATCACGTCTGTGGGGGGGGGGGGGGCACCAGAAGAAGCACAAAAATAAACCGTCCTTAGGGCAAATCGATATTATACGTAAAAGTCCGATATGTTAAAAACGTTAGACGTTAGTACTATCTATTCTTGCGTGAATTCAATGCCCAGAAAAGCCGCAAGGCGCATTTCAATAAATAATTTGTGCTCCTAAGGTATGTTCATCTTTTTAGCCCCTCGGTGTGGTTTTGGTGTTCATCACGGGCGTCATATTGAATCTCGAGCGCAATGAAGGATTCGGGATTTAACTCACGGTCACGAGCAAAGCGAGGGAGTTAATACAAGAATCCTGAATGCAGCGAGGGATTCAAGCTAGCCCAAGGCAAAGACACTTTTAGCCCAGAGGAGGATACTCTACTTTTTACACCTACTGTGAGAAAATAATAGTCACATTATTGACCAGCGGGTCATAATAGGCTATTTGCCGTACTAGTGCAAAAAAGCTTATTGTGCTTCTCCCCCCCATAATATTACGCCATGTACAGCATCAGGCCGGGCGCGCGCGGCGTCGACCAACCCCCGTATCTTTCAGTGAGTGTATTGAAAAAGTTGTTTGACACACGTGCAAATTTGTCACAGCAGCCCTCGGCTCCATAACACACTCGCCTATGGCTCGTGCGGATTCCGCCTCAGTCGCAATGACAAACTTTCTGCACTTGTATCTATTATTTTGCGATTACTGAGTTATCAGGGACATCGACTTATAGACAGTGGGCACTTTCCACCAGGTACAAACCCTACCCTACAAACCCCTACCCCCTACCCTTACCCCCCTTACCCAACCCTACAAACAACACACCCTTTTACAAATAACACAAAAAGAGTCCTGTAATGACCCTAATGTTTGTATAGTTTCCTCGGTGCAGGTACTCACCACATTTATAAGCGTGTTCGAAGATTTTCTTGGCGATCTTGACGGAGCAGTTCTGAATTTCCTGCAGAGGTGGGTACAGGCTACCTTGGTCCAGATCTGATTGGCGTACGATTTCCGCTAGTGCCTGGACAAATCAGACAAATGTTGCTTTAGAACGCACTTGATGTTTGGAAAGCCTTTGGTTTGGGCCTATGGGCATAGGAACAGAAACCGACCTACATTCTGACTAGATGGCGCCGAACTCAACAACTTATTTTGTTTTAGTGTATGTTTTACAAATGAAAAAACAAAATGTGTCCAATACGCCACGGTCACGACTACATGACAGACTGTAAGTAGTATAAATCTTATTATTCCATATAGCCTATACTGTCCCACTGCTGGGCAAATACTTCCTTTTATTCCTTCCATTGTTCCCGGCTTTGAGCCACTTCTTGCCAACTTCTAAGCAAGATATCTAAGTCGTACCTATTGTGACAGTCTTGGTCTTTGATCAACATTCAAAGTTCTTACATCTTAAGGTTTGCCACCAATGTGCTATGGAGAACTCAGCATAGGTATTAGGTGTAGAAAATATTGTTTTTCTTATTTGTGCTGTTATCAGATGGAAATATAAAAAATCGTCGGCTTCAAGAGCAATTTTATTCTTTTTTTGGCTTTTTTTTCCTCATCTTTTGCTAGCATTACTATTTCACACGTGGGCTCCTCGCTCCAAAGCAAGCCTTAGCCTGTACCAAGGCTTGGCGCGAGAGGTCGCCGCCGCCGATCGTCCTTACGAGGGCACGGCGATGCTCTGCCCAAGCGGCGCACACCTCTACCGTGTGCTTCACCGTGTCCTCCGGACAGTTCACGAAATGCCACTAGCTTGTTTGCACCCGTGAATATCTTCCACATGAATCCGACGCAGGAACGTCCCGAACCCACCATGTCCGGTGAGGACGTGCACCACGCAGAAGGAGAGGACGCCGTAGCGTCTTTCCAGGTTAATCCAATGAAATGATATTTGCTTACCTCGGCAGCTAGCAACATGAAGTCCTCGCTGATGTCGATGATGCCGGCGCAGATGACGCCGAGGGCGAGGCCGGGGAAGATGTACGAGTTGTTGCCCTGCCCGGGCCGGAGCACGCGCCCGTCCTTCGTGCGGTAGTCGGGGAACGGAGAACCTGACGCGAAGATTGCCCGCTCCTGGAGAAACAAGCATTTGGAGCTAATTAGATTATGACTCTGAGATTTAGCCTCGCTTCTTGACGCTTAGAGAGACAAGCGATAGAAAAATTGCTTCAGATCAGTGGTTTTAAACCAATACTCGTGATAATGGTTAGTTTTAGTTCTGCAGACAAATGACTTTTCTGTTAGTGTTCCTGCGAAACTCTAAGTACACACAAATACAGTCTGATGGGACCGCTGTCAAACGATTCCACCAGATGGTAAGCAGTGATGCAATCGTTGATGGTGAGGCACACTAGTTTATTAAGAGCCTTTTCACTCTAGCCTTGAAGACACCTAAATTATAAACGGATGGGAGGAACGCAGCAGGAAATTGTTCTAGTCCTTCGATGTACGTGATGTAAACGACAAAGGTCTGTAGAGGTAACACAACAACGGGATCGGTGGATACTTGCCGATGGTAGAAAGAAGATGACGGAATCAAGTCATACAATTCCCGTGCAGACTCTTCAAAATGCATCCTGTAAAATACTTAAAAGCTGGCCTACGCCTGTGCTCAAGGCTTTGTAGATTGTACTTGATCAAAGTCCGTAACTCTACTTACATCGGTGTTGGTGTAGGCGTCGATGGCGGTGCACTCCGCCTTGCTGGTGGGGTTGGACAGCGCGAAGATGACCGGCCGCTCGTTGAACTGGCCCATCTTGCGAAGGATCGATGTCGTGAATGCTCCGCCGATGGCAGCCGCACCTGGAAATAATATTATGATATCAGTATTTAGATGGAACTGAAGAAGTGAGAGTGGATATGGAGTGATATGACAACTTTGCTTGACACGTGTGCTGAGGGTTTCTTGAAAGTTTTGCTTCATGATGAGTTCAAAATTATATGTAAGTAGGTACGTGATGGTGTTTACTGTAGCCGTCGGCATTCCAATTTTGAAGATCAGTGTCAGCCGTCGTATGACTATAGTTCTACGGATTTACTTCTGTCTACTCGTGTGTATGAGCTCCAAATGCTCGGCCATACTGGCAGTGCGATGCGGGCGGCGGCGAGGGAGCACGATGCGCGCGGTTTTCTTGTCCACACTGGCAGCGCTGTGCGGGGAGCAGTGGATACCGCAGCATGGCTTGATCTGGGTTGAAATCTTCGCTCCCGTGTGGGTTCCCGGCCGCGCGCTCACTGCGGCTACTTGGTGGCACGAACTATGGCATGACTTGAGCCCCACGTTGAGCAACCGCGTGCATACTATGGACCCTCAAGTGAAGTAGCCGCGTCCCCACCCCACACCAGCGCTTCCATTATGGCTGAACACTTGACAAGCCGAATAAACAAGTACAAAAAGTAAGCTTACCAATAAGCACGGAGGGCCTGGCGAGGTCGACGACCTCCTCGAGCGTGCGCACGGGAGCTCGGTCGTGCGCGAACACGGCCTTGTGCTCGTTGAGGCCGCCCTCGGGCCGGTCCTTCACGATGAGCCCCTTGGAGTCCACCATCCAGATGCGCGCGCGCGCCGCCTGCTCCGACGTGCCCTCTGCCTTCATCGCCATCACGCACAGGCTCGCGATACCTAGAGATGCCTGTGGATGTATGTAAAATGAATTTAATTATTATAGAAAAACTGTTTCCAATATAACAGCATTGTAAGTACTCGAAAACCCGCTTTTATCTCTACTGCATTTGGGCAAGCAATTGACTGTTTCCCGCGCTAGTGCTCAACACTGCGGCCGCTCCCCGCCATATAGTGGCGGGGAGCCACGTATCGTGCCAGGCTGGGTGCCAAACGAGTCCCACGAGGCGCACGTCAACCTACGTTTAATTATGTGTCCATAAGTGTATTCATAAACGTAGTCTGATACATGTGAAGATCTGTCACTGCAGCACTCGGCTCCATAACACCCTCGCAGCACTCGGCTTCATAACACCCTCACACGACTCAGGCGTATTCCACTTCGGTTGGTAAGCCAAACTTTCTCCACTTTTATCAAAATGTACTATTTCTCGAATCAATGAATAATAATAATACTCTGATCAAACACAGATCAAAATTTTCACAAGCAGCGGCCGCATCTTGTGTTTATCGTATCCACACAGACAGACCCGCTAGAGGACTTTATTTTACAATTTGTAAAGATGAGTAGTAGGTGTGCGTTACCTCTCCAGCTCCCTGGAACACGATGACGTTCTCGGAGAGCTTCTTGCCGGTGATGCGCAGCGAGGCCAGCAGCCCCGCCACCGCCACCGCCGCCGTGCCCTGGATGTCGTCGTTGAACGTGCAGTACCTAAGTGACGAAATAATTATTGAGTTTGATTTAATCGAAAAAACAAAAAATACGTGTCCAATATTTTTTATAATCTAAAATCAAATCAAAAACGTTTATTTCAAATAGACCAATTACAGGCACTTTTGAATTGTCAAAATGTCGGTCAGTCAAACAAACAAGTGAAGCTAAGTTGCACGTCCAAAGAGTAGATCTGTATGGAGAAGAACGTGCAAGAAACTCCATGGACACTCTTTTAAATCATATGTGTTACATATAGTGTTTGGTTACATATTTGTTGTTGCTTCTATTATGTGAGCACAATGTAGATAATAATAAAAAAAAATATTAAAAGATAAAAACTGAATTAAGCCACTGGCAGCTAAGAGATGACCAGTCTCATCTGACGGCACCCGTTCACGAGCATGACGCGTGCATCAGCCCCACTCAGCTCAACCATTTTGAAGGGAACCGAATGACCCAATAACACGCGCCACCAACAGCGAGACATTTGAGTGAGCATGTCAAACTCTCAACTGCCATGCTCGCAATGTCAAAAAATAAAATAATAAAAAGTTGTAACTTAATAAAAATGCTCCATGGTACTTCACATTCACAAATTTGGAAAAAAAAGTGCTTCTACATTATACAATGCTATTATTTTTAGATATAACATGTAAAGAATCCTAAGTCCTATTGAAATAAACTAATCAAATAAAAATAAAATACTGAAAACAACATTACGAAAAGGGCAGCAGCATCTCTTCGAATATATATATAAAGACTAATTTGTAGCTACAAAAGTATGTGGCTGTGGAGCAGGACCGGCATTTAGCCAAGCATTTTTATCAAGGAGATAATCTTCCAATTTATAATATGCTTGTCTACATAGTGTGCGTTTAATGCAGGTTTTAAATTTTGACTCGTTTAATTGGAGAATTTCTAGTGGAATTTTATTATAAAATTTTACACAGTACCCCATAAAAGAACTAGCTACTTTAGCTAACCTGAATCGAGGTTGATCTAACTTGTCCTTATTTCTAGTATTAAAATTGTGCCTATCACTTATTTTAGTAAAAAGATGAATATTTTTCCGGACATACATTATATTTTCATAAATGTATTGACAAGGTACCGTCATGATGTTTATATCTTTAAATAATTCCCTAAGAGAATCGCGCCTGCGAAGATTGTATATGGCTCTGATAGCTCTTTTCTGCAGAATAAAAATAGACTCTATGTCTGCAGCCCGTCCCCATAGCAAAATACCGTAAGACATGATGCTATGAAAATAACTAAAATAGACCAGCCTCGCGGTATGTACATCAGTAAATTGACGGATTTTTCTGACAGCATATGCTGCTGAACTAAGCCGTCCTGCCAGAGATGTTAAATGAGGGCCCCATTGTAGCCTCGAGTCGAGCGTGATTCCCAGGAAAACCGTGTTTTCGACGATTTCTAGTTTCTCCTTGTTCAATATTATTTCCAAGTCATTACTTTTAACATTCGGCAACGCAAATCTTATGCACTTCGTTTTTTTTCCATTTAGTACTAAATTATTAACAGTAAACCAGTTTTGGACCTGCTGTAGAGCGTTGTTTACGTCATCAATACGTGTGGAACGTCTATTGATTTTAAATATTAAGGACGTATCGTCAGCAAACAATACTATATGTGGTTGTTTTTTCAATAAATGCGGTAGATCATTTATGTACACCAGAAAGAGGAAAGGACCCAATATAGAGCCCTGTGGTACCCCCATTTTTATTTTTAAGCCCCGTGAATTTACACCATTTATCTGAACTTGCTGTTGCCTGTCATTTAAATAAGATTTCACTAGGCTTAGTGCAAGTTTACCTAATCCGTAATGTTCTAGCTTTAAAAGTAAGGTTTCATGATTAACACAATCAAAAGCCTTTGAGAGGTCACAGAAGATTCCAATAGCATTTTGGGCTTCCTCCCACGCTGCAAATATGTGTTTTAATAAGGAGACACCAGCATCAGTCGTACAACGTCCTTTGGTGAAACCATACTGCTGTTCGTGTAAGATTTTATTACTGTTAAAATGAATAAGCATTTGATTGAGCATAACTTTTTCAAAGACCTTACTGAAAACCGGCAACACGGATACAGGTCTATAATTATTGGTGTCATTATGGTCGCCAGATTTAAAAAGAGGTATAACTTTACTGAATTTCATTACATCTGGAAAGACTCCTTGGTCCACACACAAATTAAAAATTAAAGCCAAGTATGGTGCTACGGTCTCGATTATAGATGTACAAACTTTAACAGACATTCCCCATAGGTCCTCAGTTAATTTTATTTTTATTTGCCGGAAAGCCTTTATGACTGTCATGGGGTTTATATGTTTGAATTGAAATTCAACCGGACAGCCTGGCACGTTTTCTTTCAATAAAGCAATTGAGGCCTCTGGCGAGGAATTTAAAGCTTCCGTTGTCTTAAGAGGTATGTTGGTAAAAAAATTCACAAACTCTTGGGCTACTTCTATGTTAGAATTTATGGGACCATGTGAAGTCTCCAATAAAAATTCCGTGTTTCGTACCTTATTTCTACCCGTTTCACTATTAATAATTTTCCAAACGGTCTTTATTTGATTGTCTGCCGATTTGATTTTTGTGCTAATGAAAAGGGCCTTCGCTACTTTGCAAATTTTTCTAAAGAGTTTAGAATATTTATTTACATACTTGTTAAAGCTTTCAGAGTTAAAAAATGGCTTAAGGCCATATAGTTCGTATAGTTTTTCCCTACTTATCCTTATACCTTTAGTCGCCCAGTCACTAAATACAAACTTAGGGAAAACATTTTTTGACTTCTTTTCAAAACTTTTATTAAATTCATTAAGTATTACTGAAAAGAAATTATTATAAAATTTATTAGCATCATCAATACTATGGCCCAGAACATTTAACTTATTTTGTATGTTACTATTAAATTTTATTAATTTGCTAAGTGTAATTGGCCTAAATTGAATTTGAGTTTTTTCCAAAGTTGCTTTAGACTTAAAAGACACCATTTGTCCACTATGATCAGACGGAAGATAATTCACTATGGCTTTATCTAAATAATCACAATCACAGAAAATATTATCAATACAAGTTGCAGAGGTTGGAGTTACTCTAGTTGGTTCTGTAAAAACATTAGACAGATTAAATGATTTAAAAAGGCTTAAAAATCTGCAGCTATTTGAATTATTTTCTAAAATATTGATATTAAAATCTCCACAAATAATTATGGATTTCTAAAATACGGACTTAATAAAATGTAGTTATTTTAACAAAAAATAACAAAGATATAGCCCATTAAAGTTACGTGTAACGTCACGCCGTGCTGCATTTTTTCGCACGGTGTGACGTCACACGTAAGTATAATGGTTTTTGGTTTAATCCTTACTAATATTATAAAAGCGAAAGTGAGTTTGTATAAAATGCCTAAATGCCAAAATTGGTTTTGATGAAACTTGGTACACGGATAGAAAATGCCCTGGAATAGGACATAGGATACTTTTTATCCCGGAAGTATGTTCCCTTGGGATAATTTTTGCTATCACGCGGGCGAAGCCGCTAGGAGCAGCTAGTTTACAAATAAAAAAATACGTGTCCCTTATTTTTGAATTATCTAGACGGACTAATTACATTTTTTACGGCCACTAGCATATTGCTTAGCCATGAAACACAACGGAGTAGCTTATGAAGATACGCGTCCGTGAACAGTAGACCTTAGTATTTTTTTTTAAATTCGATATAAACTAGTGCTTGACTGCTATCCCACCTGATGGTAAGCAGTGATGCAATCGTTGATGGTGAGGCGCACTAGTAATTTAAATAACTACGTCACATAACGTTAAGGAATACTCACTTTCCGCGGTACTTCTCCAAGAGCCTGAAGGCGTTGGCGTTGCCGAAGTCCTCGAACTGTATGAGGCAGTTCTGGCCGTAGCGCTTGACGACGGCCTGCATGAACTCCTCCACGAACTCGTCGTACTCGGGCCCGCGCACGCGCCGCTGCCGCAGCCCGATGTACAGCGGGTCGTCCAGCATCGCCTGCGTGTTCGTGCCCACGTCTGGAGATAACAGATACGTCAACTATATTACAAACGGTGAATGGTAACATCTCGACGGAAACTGGCAAGCATAAAGGTAGCCATACACGCTATGGTACACCTGACAGGTTTGCCTGTACAGTTGAGATTTACAGGTTTTAGCTGTAAGCGGAACAGAGAGTAAAGTCCCGCAAACCTCCGTTGAAAAGGAAGGATTCTCCGACCAGACAGGTGTTATAGTCTGGTGGGCGACTGCCTGATAGTTGGTTTCGGGCTGTCGTATATATTAAAATCGCGCGGAGAACTTTGATTGCGCGATGCAGGATTTCTGTCACTGCAAGGTAAACCGTGTATGTTGCACAACTTTGCAGGTTTCCAAGCTAAGCTTACCTGACACTGACCGGCTGACAAGTATAACTGAGCAGGCAAACCTGTTAGGTACAGCCGTAGCGTGTATCTACCTAGGCTACCTTAATAAAAAAACATAACCCTCCTTGGTAGTTGGGTAAATAAATGAAGATACCCCATGTCTCATACATGGACGAACCAAACCAATCCACATTGGACGCTCGTGGTGATAAACCCACTCCTTTCCATAGAGAGGCCGACTATGCTTACCAAAGAAAGTTTCAAAAAAGTAACGAACTATGTTTGGGGACAATCCCACCTCTCTTTTCCCAGATTCTGAAAGCCGAAATTATTAATTGGCATCACCAGAATAGTGCCGAGACTGGTTGATGAATCTCACCTAGTCCCGAAAAAAGACTCAATCTAACTGTGGTGAATCCCACAACTAAATTAATTAGAAAGAACATTGAATGAGTAACGTATAATTTTTATTATTATACCTAGTCTGTACTGCTCTTCTGCTGGGCAAAAGTCCATTCCATCCATTTTTTCTGGCTCTGTACTGAAAATTAAATATAAGTCTTCCTGCTATCTCCTTCGTGGTATGCCGCGATCCAGTCGTGCATGATACTTCGTATGTCCAACCCAGTCCGTTTGTCTTTGGAGTCTCGTTTTACATTAGTGGTCTAACTTACCCAAAGTGATGGGCAGGCACTGGTGTGGCTTGATGCCCGCTAGTGCGGTGTAGAGCGACAGTTTTCCTACAGGAATGCCCATGCCGCACGCTCCTAAGTCACCCAGACCCAGGATACGCTCGCCGTCTGTTACTACGATGGCACGGACGTCGCTTTCAGGCCTGGAGGACAATCGTAATAATACATTAGGGGGTGTTAAGGGGTTTTAGAGGTCAGATTAGCAGCAGCTCCATGTAAAGAGCTGGTACGCAGCTGCTTCTAATTAGACTAGAAGTAGACTTCAACATTACTTCTAGGCAAGCGAGCTTCATTGTAGACCACATCATCACTTTCCATCAGGTGAGATCGTGGTCAATCGCGAGCTTATCTTTAAGCACGGTGTCTTTGACATTGACGCACAAACAAATACCATGGATCCAGTACATGATTCTGGACCCCCCAGTGGTGGAATTTATCGTCGGTTTTTTCCGACCACGAGACAGAGCGTTGAGATGACGTCAGAATAAAGAAATTGGTGGCGTAGCCAACTCGAGGCGTTTAACACAAGAGAATAGAATAGAAACTGTTGTAACTTGGCTACAGGGGCTGAAAATCTGATACTTTCAAACAATCAAGCAGTACAACTCACCAGTTCTTAAGAATATCGTAGACGTGCCCCCTGTCGTTGATGGTGATGAACAGTCCCCTGGGCCTGCGGTAGACCAAGCCGAACTTCTGGCAGGCCAGGCCGACGGTGGGCGTGTACACAATGGGCATCATCTCCGCCACGTTCTCGCCCACGAAGCGGTAGAACAAGTGCTCGTTACGGTCCTGGACAAATTGTATTGGTTTTTAAAACTATTCCTCACAATAGGAATACTTTTATATCGTCGGTGCGTTTACAAACATGTGATCCCAACACAAGTCAACCAATATGGCATTTATTATGCTTATTGTATGGGTAATCTTACGAAAGATAAAATAAAATCGGCTTCTCCATACAAACTGTCTAGTTTGTAATTTTGTATGGACAGGGCGATTTTTTTATAAAAAAAAAAAAAATTGTGGAAGGTGGTTCCATTTCGTTTACAGAGTAAGCCCATATATACATATAGTTTGCGGAGAACTAGCTCTTACACCCAGTAAGTGTTTAAACTGTTTTAAACCAGTAGGTATAATATTCAGATTACCCCATACGTTTTCGAAGGTTTAGTTTAGCAAAATTTTATTCTACACTAGCTTCTGCCAGCGACTTCGTACGCGGATCCAGTTGCTTATGCCAGCGACAACGGGGTCGTCAAAATCAAAGATCTGAAACGTCTGATGTCGAATTCTAAGAGCCCAGAGACTGGAAAACAACGTGATGCGCGAGACGATTCGAGACGTTCCAGATCTCTCCCTTCCACTTACGCACGTGACAGTGTGCACACACAGCTTAGACATGGTGCCAATGTCTCCGTGTTCGATGTAATTAATAAATGGGTTATAGGAAAACGCGCTCCTTTCTTTATTCCCAAAAAGTGTTCCCATAGCGTGATCTAATTCGACGCCAACTCCATTTGCGAAACGTTTAGAAAACGGAAACTACTTATTATTTACCCAAATATTATAGTATCTTAGCCATGTGCAGCGCCCCTTAGTGAACTCCACAGCGGGTGACGTAACCTACGACCAACGACCAATTATTTGCGGTTGGTACAGTAATCGGGTCTAGGGATCGAACCGCAAAATCTAGTTTGTTTTTATTGTATATACTTTTCCGGGATAAAAAGTACCCAGTGTGGTGCCTAGGATAATTATACCAAGTTTCATCGTAATCGGACCAGTAGTTTTTGCGTGATGCCTGAACAAACAGACAGACAGACAAAAAAAAATTAATCACATTTTTGAGTTCGGTGTCGGTCTAGTAACACCGTTAACGCGTAATGCCGTTTATTTTTTTATATTTTCAATGTACAGAAATTTCACTTCTGCAGATTTATTATAAGTATAAGTAGGTACCTATACTACGTATAATAGAATGAAATAACCTATTTGATACCTAGGTACTTCCCTATTTAAAACTACAGCTAAATAAATTAAAAAAAAAGTTTAATTTATAATTAAGCTAATACTAAGGAATATTTAAACACTACCAAAATAACTAATACCTATTTTATAAAATAACAATCAAGAAAATCTATAAATAAATTATTAAACGTAAGAGTAGACTAAAAGTCGCGCTGATAAGCACGGTTTGTTAAAATCAATTATTGTCTGTCAATAAGGTCAAACACTCTGAACGTCTATCTATCTCCGTTACGCAAAAATAATCCTTATAGCATGATTCAGTATTCCCGCGCGATGGCTTATTAGCGTATTTTATGTATAACTTTGGTGTTTCTATACCGATTTCTATGATTCTTTTTTTATTGAATAGATAATAATGTTAAGTTTTTTTAATTAGGGATGAGTGAGAGTCTTAAAACGTAAGAGTAGACAAAAATAAACAGAAAGCTCCGAACTGCTAAGCTATCGGGAGTTACACGTGTTATTGTGAGTCAACCATAATGCCAAAATTATATGATTTTTTTGAAAAAAAAAACTGATTTTAAGGAGAACATTTCCGTTGTACATGATTTCTGTGTAGCTTTAACCATTAAGGCTGCAAACGCGACGGAAGCTTAAAAAAAGGAATAATTTCTCTCGTTTCCCCAACATTTCCCTTCACTGCTCTGCTCCTATTGATCGTAGCGTGATGAAAAGTATACTATAACCTGCCCAGGAGTATGAAGAATGATTGTACCAAGTTTCGTTAAAATCCATCGAGCAGTTTTTGTTTCTATAAAGAACATACAGACAGACAGACAAAAATTTTACTGTTTGCATTTTTGGCATCAGTATCGATCACTAATCACCCCCTGATAGTTATTTTGGAAATATATTTCATGTACAGAATTGACCTCTCTACAGATTTATTATAAGTGTAGATAGAATATATTTACTAAAAACAAAGTCAGTATTTCCAATCTCCTCGCTCCATATTATGTTACAGAATTCTCAGAAGGCCTGGAAACTACTTTTTTAACCGTAGCCCACAATAGGAATTATTCCTGTATCGTGAGTGCGTTCACAAACATGTAAAACTCACTTACACAAGACAACCAGACCCAGCACAACTATCTGTAGGCCTTATAATATTTGTTCCATGCAGGAATCGAACCCGTGACACGCAGCATACCAGCCAATCACTCGAACCACTGCGCCAACCGTGCCATCAAACTATGAGGATAGAACTGATCGAATAAACCTCCTGATTTTCTGACATGGGTACTACAACTGGCCATAAGTCCACAGCAGCGAACAACTTCTAGTCAAAGTTTATAATTAGTTTAGTTTCCGAGAATATTGTACATCGGCTCCAGGCTTGTCCGGTATTCGCTGGAGAATTTAACATATTTACATAAGTATGTGTGGCGCCGGGATAATATTTCCGAAGTTCTGTGGACTCTATTAGGATTCCGGAATTTTGCAACTTACTTTATAGAAAGGAATTTATTTAGGTCCTATTAGAATGCCAACGCTGCCTTATTTATTTTTAGTTTTAATATCGCAGCATTATGCTGAGGTAAGCGCCTTTTTGGTCTCGCACAGGATTTTTTTAATCTTTTTAAAGTTGTGTTTTTATTATTTCATATTAAGTGTCTATAGATTAATCACTTTTTATTTTATTGTTGCTTATCCTGTGTGAATCAAACTGTGTTCAAGCACCATATGAGATGCTCTTTTGAAGAAAGAACCACACAGATTTGAATGGACCTGTTCAGTTAGTGCAAGTATTTGACAGTAGATATTCGTTTAGCGCAACTTAGATCTACAAAGAAGCTCAATGTTGTTTTGTTATAGGTAGCAGAAACAGAAATACAGTCTACGTTAAAATTTCAACTATCTACTGCAATAGACAACGTAGGCTTAGTATAGAATTCTCTAGGTTACACTTTGGGTTCAGAATCCTAAAAATAATGCACCAATCTCCACTGCTGGACATAGGCCTCCCCCAAGCGTCGCCACAACGAACGAAAACAGCTTTGTTTATAAGTTTGTAAAATTCAGTTTATTGAGTTAACTTCTACATTTAAACTATTGCTTTTAGGTTTAATAGGTCTAAAGCAAGCAGCAGGGTGACCTCGCGTTTGACGGGATTTATGCTTCATAGATCCCTTCACAACGGTTTGGGCGATAATTGGTTTTGTTTCTAGTTAAAAAATACTATCGGCTAAGTTTTACTGGTTTACCGTTTTATTAACAAAAAAAGGAGTAAGTATTAACTGAGGGAACAGTTGGCGCAGTGATTGTCCGATTGGCTGTTGCGCTGGGAGTACCTATCGGACTCGATTCCTGCACTGCACACCAGATAGATAGGCGTTTCGGGTCTGGGTGTTTTGTGTATGTGAGTTTACATGTCTGTGAACGCACACACGATACAGGGGTAAATCCTAGTATACCTAATCCAAAGGTTGGCTGTTAGAAAATTCCTTAAGACTAATAGTCCGCCTCTCTGTACTCTTTTATGCATAAAAAATAAAATAAATATGGGGCAACGATTTTTTTTAAGAAATATAATTAACTGCCACGGCAAGCGTTGCCCACTCAAGATGTTCCTTTTTTATTAAGTATTTGTTCCTATAAACTTCAAAACAGCCGCTACCAGTCATCCATCACATAAATATTTAAATAATGCCAAATATTTAACAGAGCAAGAAATAACGAAATCTTTTAGTCCTTTAGTCACTGAAGCTTTATGAATATTCCGTTTCAGTGAAGCGAGGAATCTTTATTCCTCTCGATTCATTATGGACGAAAACCATCGATATAAATATGAAACGAAGTCGAATTCTTTAATTATTAACGTTGAAGTTTTTTAATAAAAAAATAAACTTTATGTAGTTAATTAAAGTGTATATCGTGTAGCCTACATCATCCTTACTAATATTATAAAAGCGAAAGTAAGTTTGTTTGTTTGTTACGTCTTCACGCCTAAATGGCCAAACCGATTTTGATAAAACTTGGTACACGGATAGACCATGTCCTGGAATAGGACATAGGATACTTTTTATCCCGGAAGTATGTTCCCTTGGGATAATTTTCTGCTATCACGCGGACCAAGCCGCTGGGAGCAGCTAGTTTAAAACAAAACTGACCACTGCTAAAGGTAGCACTTGATACACTTCGCACACAATATGTGCCACGTACGCCGATCTGGGCGCGTCAGTCCATACATTTTATATGGAAACTAGAATTGTAGAGCTACACTAGATCCACGTCACGCGACGTCGTTCTACGTACAGCTGGGTGCAAGTGCAAAACAACCCCTACCCCCTGATGACATAACAAGCTTATATCTTTGTGATTTTTCATGATATAGTTATGAAATTTTGTTCATAGGTTCTTTATTAACGTATTACGGGTTTCGCAATTATATCTACTAAAATTAATATTGTATAAAGCGTCACTTACCAATAGTCCCATAAGGTAGATGTATTTGTTGAGGGGGTCCTCGTACCGGTCGATGGACAGCTTGCACATCTGGACCTGCTCCTCCTGGGTCTTGACCCTGGCGGGGAGCAGACCGTGGATGCCCAAGGTCTGGCGCTCCTCGATTGTGAAGGCCATGCCCTGTGGACAAAATAAATATAATGTTAGAAATTTGTTTTAACAAACCTTCGCAACCAAACGGACACCAGGTGAGGTCCGTTTAACTCTCTACAGAGTTGTATACATTTTGTTGGTAGCGGCGACTGGTCGCGCCGCCATGATGTCTCGGTGAAATTTAGCCCTTAGAAAATAGCAGACATTGGTTGTGTCATAGTATGTTGTTAATAATATCATAAAGGTATGCTAATTGTAATCTCGACATTTCAATATATGTGAATTCTCATTGTTCCAGTTCCAGTACTTGTTCAATCCAGCTGTGGACACCTAAACTAATATTAGAAATGGTTAAGTTTTGTTTTTGTTTTTTTTTTTGTTTGTAGAAGATAATCTCCAAAAATACTTGGTCCGATTGCGAAAATTTTTTCATCAATAGAAAGCTGCTTTATTCCTGAGTGTCATAGGCTATATTTTATGTAGGTATGTGGGTGAAGCCGCGGGCAAAAGCTAGTTCTATAATAAGAGGTAAAGTTTGTACATTTATTTGTAGGAAGTAATCTCTGGAACCACTGAACCGGTTTTGAAAATTCTTTCATTAGTGGAAAGTTAGACTAATCCTGAGTGACATAGGCTTAGTAAAAATGTTTGATGCCCAACGTAGTGGACACAGGACAGCTAGTTATATGTAAATATATAAAAGGAGAAACTAACTGACTGATATATCAACGTACAGCCGAAACTACTGTGCGAAGATGTAATTTTGCACAAAGCTTTTTTTATGATGTAGGCAAGCACTAAGAGAGAATATCCCAAAATTCACCTCCTAAGGGGATGAAACGAAGAAGCAAATTTTTATGAAGAAACCTATTTTAAAGCGGGTGAAGCCGCTGGCAGAAGCTATTATGTAATAAGATTACAGTATTACAAAAATTCATTATCGTTATGAAACCTTCCATCCCGAATTTGGCGGATTGCCAAGTTCCAGTTCCGCGTTCACGGATATTTTCCTCATTTTCCCCAACAACATAGTAGGTAAACGTATAGTGTTTGAGTTGAAGTATTATTACAATAGGAACATGCATTCATATCGCAAACACTCATGACAATGGTTGTCGAGAAAATCGATGCATAGATAACACACGCTACATAAATATTAATCACAGTTTGTAATTATTACTGTGCAAGCTTTGCTTTGGTTTGTTATACTTATTTTACTATTGTTTATCTACCTACATAATCATATAATATAGATAAGCAAAAATTGCAAATTGCTTCCTATGTCCGCTATAAAATTTAAAATGTTTTTATTTCACATAGGCATAAATGGACACTTGGGCGTCAGAAGCTAGTGCACGGTACCAAGTTGGTCGTTTCTTACGGAGAAGAACCGGCAAGAACCTCCACATTACAGACTTTGAAACCATTCATCCGATGGAAGAAGAAAGAAATAGAAAGAACAAAATTTAATAGGGCTGTAAACTATCAGCCTGACGGTTTACAGCCCTATTTCTGAGTTGATCGTCAGATTTTACTGACAAAAAAAAAAAACCACCCCATTCCTTCATGCCTTTCATACCGGGGCTGAGCTACCTTTCGGAGCTAACCCTGGCCCCAATTGGCTTCGACCCAGCTGAGCCCCAGCTCACACATAGGTCTCAATATTTCACAGAACTACTAAAATCATCCTACATTGTACATGATTGACCATTTCCTTCTCAACTATCAAGTCCACGCGTCAACCGCGGTATAATATTACCGCAATGGGCAGTGCACTACGCCCACACACGAAATATACTTTCAACACTAGAGATAATTATAGATTGAGACCGGTTTGTAAATGAATGGACAAAAGTGAGAAATAAACAAAATTCTCCGATCATTGCTTGCCCGGAAATGTTTGCAAGCGGCTGGCTATTATCAGCTGAGAATGACGTAGCAAAGGTGACCGCTTCTCAACGACCTTCGATTCTGTATCGCGAATTGATATAGGTATCCGACTTTATATTTACTATCATAAAGGCTAAATTTGCTTGGATCGGAATGATCGGCTTGAATTACCGTGCGCAAAGATGTTACTTGTGACTAACGTAATGCGAAAGTTTCCGCTAAATCATTACGGGTGTGTGACCTACAGCACAGTTTTACAATCCCTACGGTTATATAGTGTTGACTATTTTGATGTTCAAATAAACACCGATTGTCATGTATAACCCCAAGCGGGTCGGGATAAAGCCCGGTTCTATGGATTCATGTGGCAATACTGGCAACGGGAAGCCAAAAAATGTTTGCTTCGAAATAAACTCCATATATCTTTATTCGTACGATTATATAAAGTAATTTTCCCAATAGTAATTTGTGTAACTTAAACCGTAATTGGGATATTCTCAGCTATTATTATCTCCCGGAGGACACGGTGGAGCACACAGTTGAGGTGTGCCCTGCTTGGGCGGAGCAACGTCGTGCCCTCGTGGGGGCGATCGGAGGCGGAGACCTCTCGCGCCGGGCCTTGGTTCAGGCCATGGTCCGGAGCGAGGAGGATTGGCAGGCGGTCGCCTCCTTCTGCGAAGCAGTAATGCTAGCAAAGGAGGAGGCAGACCGCATCAGGCAACTGCGCCCCCGCCGCCGCCGCCGGGATTCCGATCCCGATTTCCGGCCACCGTAGACGCGGGTTCGCGGACGGCGAGCCATGGGTAACTCGCTGTCCGATCGTCCGGTAACTGTCCGGACCGAGCCAAGGCGTCGACGGCGCGCACTGTTCCCGCGCGCGTCAAGGAGTTGTCAGCAACAGGAGGGGCCCATCTGGGTCGAAGCCTACCGGGGTTGGGGTTATCCGAAAGGAAACTAGAGCCCCGGTATGAAGGCTAGAAGGAACGGCGCGGGGTTTTTAGTCAGTAAGACTCTGACACTGTCTCCCGCTCCACCCAAGAGCGGGTTTCGTCAATGATGATTTTCCCCGTCGAGAGAAAAAAAAAAAACAAAAAAGCTGTTATTATCTAATTATTATTTACAGAGAAAAAACATCATAATTTCAGCAGAAAGACTTCCACTGTTGGACAAACGCCTTCCTCAAATGTCGTCAGAATCGGTTCTGTGCGTTTCACATCCAAGGAATTCTCGCGATCCTCGTCAGGACATCGGTTCAACTTGCGGGCCATCCAATATTGCGTCTTCCGGTAGGTACGCACTACGCAGTCGCTACTACAGATCGTCCTTTCGGCCTAATCGACCATCTGATCTGCGAGCAATATAAATAGCCACTTATGTTTGCGGATTTGATTCGAAGAGAACATATAATGCGGAATGAGAACCGAATTAAAAATATTCCATTCACATTTAACAGGACATAAACAGTCGCAATTCGCAAACTACAAAATGTGCTTCTATTTTCTTTGCAAGTAATTTTCCCGGAGTTCTCTTGAAACGTCTGTGGTCACAAGAAAAGTTACATTGAAAATGCAACTCCTGAAAATGGAAGACAACGAGTTATATAACCAAGAAAATGTCTACAATTTAAATTATTCATACCGACATTCTGTTACCAAAGAAATAATTTCTTTTTTTTTTTTGGTGTGAAATGACCAAGTAACTTTTCCCACTCTGGGTGGAGCGAGAGAGAGTATCAATTTAGATTAGTGAGTTTTGATTGCGTCTTTTTATATTATATTGACTTTAACCCATCCGAGTTTATTCAGTGGGCTTTTGCGTTCCATGGTCACGATAACATACGAAAAATCCCGCAACCCTAGGAGTTTATTTATATTATACATATTATCTATAATATGTATGTATTTAGAAATATATAAGTATAACACAAGCTCTGCTTAGCTTGGGACTAGACGGCGTTGTGTGATAGTGTTGGAATATTAAAAAAAAATTGACACGCCCTGAAGCCACGACGCTAATCATAACGAGTCGCAGGATCGCATATCAGCATTTTGCTGAGATGCGATCCAATTAAAAGCATAATGTCGTAATAAAAGCGTGCCCTCAGCACAGCTCCGCACAAAGAGAACTGAAGTTAATGAGTGTGACGTCAGAGCCGTCTCTGGAAAGTTTTAGCCGGGAGCTTCAGTGAACCATTTATTGTGAGTATACGAGGAACACTCCCTTTCCGAACGGGTTTAATCCATTAGAATTGTGTTAACATTTGTATAGGACGGTGGATTCAATTTATTTCTTGATAATCTATTTGTAATATTTACTTTGCAATTGGTAATACATCAATTCTGATATACTTTGAACTACTAAATCGCTAAAAAACCATGCACATTCTTTCTTTCTTTCAAAAATTCATGTATAAAATACTAGCTGTCCCCCCCGGTTTCACCCGCATCTTTGTTTACTGCTCCGCTCCCATGCGTAGAAGCCGTCTCGATAAAATAGTTTGTCCCGGTATGTATGGGTGTATGGTCTGTCTCGGTAGTAATTCCTGAGATTAGCGCGTTCAAACAAACTCTCCAGCTATATAATACCTATTAGAGGTATAGGTTTTAACCATTATACTGTATGTACTTATATACTACTTACTACCCTTGTCATTTGAATAAGACTGTCAAACATCGTATAACCGAATTATGAAGTGGTTTATTCCAAATTCTATTTTATAATTCTTCTTTTTTTCATTTAGTATTTAGCAACATTGTGCTCACATAATTAATAGAAGCGACAAAAAATATGTTACCAAGATTTATGTAATTCATAATTATGATTTAAAAGAGTTTCTTGCACGTTCTTCTCCAAAGAAATCTAAGCTTTTCGTCTATTTGAAATAAATGTTTCTGATTTCTAATATATTTTGACTGTTTAGTGTTGAAAAGAGATAATTTGACTTTCAGTACCATACATCTTACATCAAAGGTTGAAATTGAGTTCGGGAGTGGCTTCCTAAAGTCATGCCAGCTCGTGAAAGGAAACGTGACCGGCTTTCGAGGCAAAGGGATCGGAAATAAGTAGGTACTTCGCTTTGAGAACGCCACCGAATGTCCTATGGATTTTCATAGGTATAGGTACGTTTGTTCTTGTACTATAGAGTTGCTAGTAGAGGCCCACGAAAGGTCTACATAGGTACATAAAAGGTTCTAAGCCAGGATCTGTCGTTGTAGGGATACTTGGGGTGGCCTATGTTCAGCAGTGGACGTCTTTCGGCTAAAATGAGAATGAGGATGAGTTACCACTTATTTTTAGCTATTGTGTGTGTTTTCCAGAGTTTAAGATTTGCAGCTAGATAGGTACAGTTTATATTAACTTTTATATAAACACTAGCGGTCCCAACAAACATTGTCTTGGCCGAAAGCAACCACCTACCGGTTCAATCACATTTTTCGAACTATCTAGACATCCACTCAAATATACACACAATATTTCATCCTGATCGGTCAAGCCGTTTAGAAAGAGTTAGATGACAAACACACATACAGAACAATTATATATAGAAGATTTGTGAAGATAGACCGGAAGAATGATCAAAAAAGTACTACTTTTCCTCATGCCAATATTTGAAATGCTAATTGCTGCTTCATTTGCTTCAATTGTGCTATTTTAGGAAAAGATTTTGTAGTTTAATACAAAATATTGTTTAAAAACTAATACAAGCAAATACCCAACTAATGAAAATTCAACAAACCCTTGAGTCTAAAGCAGCAACAGATTCAGACACGGTGAACAGATCCCTGCGAGGAGTCAGGTGCCACCAGTCCCTTTCCATTTTACACTTCAGTCCATTAACAATGACTTACTTTAGCTCCACCATCACTGACTTGCCAAGGCCGCACTTAATGTCACTCGAGCAAAACCACTTTCAATAGTAAAGTGTCATTATTATAGTTCTACAAACACTTTTAACTGACAATATAAACGATGTTAAACTAAAACGAGCGATTTAAAACGTTTTATCATAAACTGAATCGATAAATTGAACCTAACATGCATAAAACATTTTGCAGCGGCGTCTGCAAGCTAGTAAAAGCTAGAACGTCCAACACTTTATCTAAATGGAAAACGCTTTTCAATTTACAGCGTCGCTTGACGGCGGCGACTGCATTTGAAGTGGAAGGAGCCAAGTTGCGGGAACAGCTAGTATTATTTATTTATCAGGAATGCGCCACCTCACGATCGATAATTCAACAGCAGTTCTATTCTTTATGAGCTATTGATGGGAAAATTAAGGTCGAACTGCTCCGGTGAACTATATTTTTTGTTGTGGATACAGCCCATATGATGTCTGCCCAAGTTTGACCCTTGTTTATTTTTTACAGGGATTTTTCCTGACCCTTCACGCACGTCCCTTCGGATTATCATAATTTAGTGTCGAGTCGTAAGTGTGTGTTAATGTGAAAGGGTCTAAACCGCACATTTGAGGCGAGAAGAAAGATTTAAACGGTGCTTGTTACGATTTTATTTATTCATAACACATGATGTTGCGCGTTTCATAGTTCAATGCATCATAAAAATACTCAAGGATTTATTATATTGCTGGGAACCTATTTATTAAAATATCAAGCAGAAAATTGCAAATGATTGAATACTTTTCTTTTTTTTCTACACGTAGTAGGTACAATTTAATTTTATTTTGTTGTGATAAAATAAAAATAGCTTTATAATTACGGAAAAGGTAATAAAAAAAATGTCAATTAGATACGCCTTTATAAAACTATTTTTATAGAAAAGTATGAAACGTCAAAGTATCGTTTCACGTAAGAAGTATCTTAGATTTGTGTGAGTTAATTCAAGTAAAACTTTTAGAACACACTTGTCTGGCGTGATCCTATACTAATGAAATCAAGGTTTCAATCAATCAGCTACGACAACATTTCAATTTCAAAACACCGATAAGTACGGTATTCAAGACAGGTCAATTAACAACAGCGCTACATGAGAAACACATTAGGTACTATTCCGAATTATGGAAGTACATCATCAACGTGTCGACTGCGATTCCCTCGCGGGCCTATAACAAGGTTCTTACGGTAATATTATCGAAACTTAAGCCTTGTACACGTTAAGAAAAGTCGTCAAGCTTAAGCAAGAAGTAATTTCTACACACGAACTGTGTACACTTTGGCGTTGACCAAGGGAAAATTTTGTCTGCGCTAGACACAATGCGTGAAGTTGCTATGGTGCGGTAGGGTTGTCAACAGAAGAAATAGAGTATATCTGATTTCAAAGAAGGTAAATAAAGAGTACGGACCAATAAAAAGATTATAAAAGAAAAAAAGGTATTTTTGGAACTTTTTGCAGCACAGAACGTTTTTTTATTCTAAACACTCTACTCTAAGTTAACATAGATCAAGCAACTCATTTTTAATTAATTTCAATGAAGCCTTGTTCCTGTCTTTTCGCCACTTCACATTCATACGAAAAAACTCTCAGTAAAGTCGACATGTTTGGTTACGATAGATAATAAAAATTGTGTAAAAAAGATTATTTTAGCGTCTTCTATTAGTATTATAAAATACAAAGTCCTACCCTACATGATATAGAGTACAATACTCTATTTTAGAGTACGGTTGGCACCTTTAGTAGAGGACAGGGTAGGTGAGGGGGTGCATGGATAAATTATCGTGCCTAGATCCGATAAAATTCTAATGGTTTACATGATGAATTGGCCTTGTCTGCCGCAGACACGGTAAAATTTCTTAGCGTGTACAAACGCCCTAAGACCATTACCGTGGTCGGACTCGATACGATCGCAAATTGTCCCAATTACGACGGGTAATCGTCAAGTAACCTTTAACTTGATGTAAAGTGCCGCCGGCGACAAATCTTTAAACGTTACGTACCGTATTTGGTCGGATCGATTCAGTTTTTATGATGACTGACGCTGTTCCGGTTCGCTAGAGGTAAGTTTGTTACTAGCATTGACACTAATAATAATGTCATTGATAGATCTTAGTAATAGCTAATGGAATCAGTTGCTTACATAAATTGACATTTAGAAAGAAAAAAAAATACGCACCACCACTGCTCTCAACCTCAATAGAGTTATTGAGGTTGAGAGCAGTGGTGACCGAGTCGTACTGGCTTACGACTTGAGTTGTAGGTAGCGGGTTCAAACCCAACCAGGCGCATTACTTTATGTAATTTATTTCATCAGGCCGCTGCTCTCAAAACGGTGAAGGAAAACATCGTGAGGATACCGACATGTCCTGGAACCAAAAATTCGAAATCATGTGTCATCCGCCAACCCGCACTGGGCCCGTGTGGTGGATTACGGCACATTTCCTCTCCTAGTGAGGAGTCCTGAGTCCCAACAGTGGGAACATTATAAGGCCGACTATGCTATGCTATTGAGGTTATGGCTTGGAATCTAGTTTACAGTCCAGATGTCCTACCACAAACTTATCCATCTCACGACCTAACCTGAACTGTTAGTCGTAAAGGGATGGAGCTATATAGGGTAAACCTCCATCACTCTTTCTCGCTCGCACGACTGACATTTTAACACATCATGGTAAGCCTGACGTCTGTTCATATAAGTAGAACAAACAACAAACATGAAAACACAAATTTTATACGAGAATTTCAGCGAGCAATCAGAGAAAGCAAACAAAACGAGGGTCTCTGTCAACATCATTATTTTCAGAGGTAATAATAACTCATGCCTTGCCAAGTTCGGTAGGTAGGCACGTTAAATCCGAGCTAAGTACACACGACTACCTGCCATGATAATAATTGTATCATTAAGGTTTTATTACCTCAGGCACGTTCAATAAATGTTACGTCGGCAACTCATTTTGTGAAGCTTTTCAAAATGCTTATGAAACAGGGAGAGATTCATGTGATTGTACATTTTCTTTGTAAGTGAAATATTCAGACAAGCGTGAGACTTATAATGTTATTTATAATGGTTGTCAGATAATAAAGAACAACACCAACGTTACTTTAAGGGCGTTATCTGTACTTATTCGTATGAAAGATTTTCCAGAAAATGTTTTTCAGAAAAAGCGTACATAGGTATGTAAAAATGGCTCGATCAATCTATTGGTTTTCCTATCCTTTTCTATTCAATAACGGTACCTATTGTCACGTTGTGTGCTGACGGTTGTGACGTGGAAATTGTACGTCTATAGGGAGCAAATACATACAGAAATTAATGTAAATATCATTTGAAAATTACGAATATTGAACCTACTTAGATTTACTCAAGATTGAAAATTGAAATAGAAAGCTAATTGTTACAGAACTCTGTACCCAAAGGGTAAAAACGTGATTCTATTGCTAAGAGTCCATCGTCCGTCTGTCTGTCACCAGGCTGTATCTCATGAATTGTAACAGCTGGACAGTTAAAATTTTCTAAAAACTAAAAAGAAGTTTGTAATATAGTGTCTAATGTTGCTTATAAATACTATAATAGTACGGACCTTCGTGCGCGAGTCCGACTCGCACTTGCTTTTTTTATTAATAGTTTTATAATAAAGCAACAAAATAAAGAGGATTTGATAAAACCACTTGAGTTTGAAAGACGACATACATACGTTTTTTTTTGTATCTCAATAAGGTAATGATTGTAGCATAAACCGGTATCATTAAACATTAATTGTCTTACGCAATACGTTTATCTGCCGACCAAACAGATCTTCCTTCAGCGTCTAATAAGCCACTAGGGCAGCACAAACGGCCCGCCTGTGATGTGAATAAATGGCTTATTGTCTTAGCCAATTAATCTACGGAATAGGCAATTAGGGAGATATCTTTTTTACAGTTTAGGAGTATTAAAAAGTAAATGAAGCATAATTTCCTCTTCATTTTTCTTTTGACCCAACGATTAAGAAAAGAGGGCGCACACAAAGTTAATTTAGTAACGAAAATACTTTGCAGAAATAAAGAATCAAAAAAGGATATTGCCAATCTTTGTATGGGAGTTAAACCAAGTGCTGCCCAGAATGCACATATAGTGCATTTTGTTCCTCAAGTCAACAGCAATCAGTAAACTGAAGCGCTCCAAAATTTGACAGGAGTTAAGAGGAAAAAAAATTGTTATTTATTTTTAATTTTTGAAAAGTAAAGTAGGTTAATAAATAGATTTTTAGCGTAATTGATTACCGACTATAATACATAATCAGTAATCAACTACACTGAAATTCTCCTAAAACATAATCTAATCGAAATAAGTAAACACTCATGAGAAAGTGTACCTAATCATAGTAAATCGTTTAGTGTGATTACTTTTCCCTTTCGCGATATATACCTACATGGGTAAAAGTAGTTAATAAACATGGCCAAAGCTCTCATAATCCATCAGTAAATATTGTATTTGGGTGATTACAACATCAAATAAATATTCGGGTATAGGTTTGTGATTCAGTCATAAGGATAAAAATACTACGGATATTAACGTCAGCAAAATTATGGGAATATCATGATGAGGCGTCAGAGTAACACTTTTTTCCTCTAATTGCTTGCTACTCGTAATAAATATTTGACCATAATGCTCGTTCAACGACCACGAACTTCTCTACTAGTAAAAAAACATTGACCTAATGACCAGAAATTACTGTTTTTTGCCCAAGTCATGGTCTGTTTTTGCCTCCAAATTGTGGGCAAGTCCTAATTTAAAAAACTTGGCTATAATAGCATGACGTCAACTATCTGGCGATATTTATTTTTCCGTCTAGTTTACCTTACACCTGTTATAAGAATGAACGTAAGTTTGGCTAACAACACGTTATTCAATGAATTACCATATGTATAGAGTTATGATGATAGCGTTCGTCGCGCATCAAATTAAATGTGCTGATTTACTGAAATAAGTAGGTCGATTAATATGGCGAATCGGTATAATTAATTCTGTTCTTTTTCTACTTCCCAATGCGTTCCCGAGGGTAAGAAATCACGACTGTTAATTTGGCTCTAAGTTGCTGACACAGCTTTCAAAATTTAGGATATTATTTAGCTATCCATAAACGAAACTCGAAGTTCGTTGGAAGCATCGATTTGATATTATAAAAGATGAAAAATTTTAGAGTCACGCTTAGTTGCAACTTCTATGCCTTAACGTTAACGTACACGTTAAAGTTACATGACGCAAACCGTCCATAGAATAGATATAGACCTAACCTCGTTTAAGAGCAAGGGCGCAGTATAGCGAGCCGGCAGTCTCGCAAGGGTGAGCGACGACTTGGCACCGAGTCAATATTCACAACGCACGAACGTAGAAACACGCAGCACTGCATCGCTCGTAAAAGCGGTTTAGTCTAGCTAGACACTTACTCTTACATGATAGTAGAGAACTTTTTTTGGTTGGAATGACGACGATGAAAAATAAGAGATAGAAATGTAAAAAAGGTAGAAAAAAGAATGGATAGAGAAGTGTACCCTGAGGTACACCCATTTTAACTAAAGTCCACGAGAACCACGTCCTATTAACGATTACTTAACTCCGCCTGTAAGATATGGAATGCAAATGTAATAAAAATGATCAGGAGTTTGTCCATGAATTATATAGTGGTGTAATTTACAGATCAAAATATTAGGTATAGTCAACGCAATCAAACGCTTTTTAGAGGTCATAGAATATGCCAATTTCATTTTGTGACTTCTTTTAGGACTCCAAAATGAGATTCACTTCTGAATTTTTCGTGAAGTTAATCGTTACCTACATTGTCATTATAGCAATTGACAATAAATATCTACTAGGTATGTTTATAATATAGTGAATAACTTTTTGCATTGGGTAAATATTCTACGTAGACTTTCTCACTACGATACTTATTTCGCTGCAATACTAACTTTATTGTAACTTACGTAACTTTTAAAGAACACACGGTATTTTCGTTAGCGAAAAAGTAGTGTGTGTAAGAATTAACTTTACATATATGCGTCATGGGAATTACTAAATGCTAAAGTTAAATGTTAGTTAGTAGTTAATAGTCATAATACTCGTATTCACTTCCTTATACTCGTACATCGTCAGTCCTGGTCACCAAGAGCGTCTTGTGGTTTGAGTATTGGACTTCCTCTTATGAATCAATTTGCCTGTTTACGGTATCATTCTACTCCATACTAAGTATTTTTAGTAGCTGGTTTTTGTTTAAAACTGTTAATATAAGTATTCATTCAATTAAATATACTATTTTACATATTTGCAAAGTTATTGTGTAGGAAGTACCTTCTTTTAATTTTATTATATACGTATACGCTAGGTACCAACTACGCACTCGTGTTCTTGACTTATCTACACTAATATATTTTTTTGTTTGTAGGAAGTAGGAAATCTCTGAAAGTACTGATCCAATTGGGATTTTTTTTCCGGCGATAGAAAGCTACTTTGTTCCTGAGTGACATAGGCTATATTTTATGTACCAAAAGCTATTCTATTATAATTCGTTGAATAAATCATTTATTTCGGTATATTACCCGAGACCACAAAACCGAGAGCTTAGCCATCTGGGTACATTTATCACTGTCAGAATTAGATAGTAGGCACAAACAACTAGCAAAAGCGAGTATAGTTTACTACATGCCTAGTTCATTATTAAAGTTAGTTTATCCGAGCGACGTCTACTGAAATGGAACTTCATTTGAACAACTAGAGCGAGAGCATACAGCTTAAAAGCCGGGTTTGATCAAAGCTAAATTATTTCTGAATAATTGAAACGTCAATTTGCCTGCAAATGGACGGGGATCAACCGCCTTTGTTGGGCTGTGTAGGTACAGCTCTATTATTGTGCAAGTATATGATTTCTTTGTGTATAGAGGTAAACATGTAGATATTACGAAACCAGAAATATGTTAAAAAGAAATGGTTAAAAAAATGAATTATGCAAGGTACAGGTCTCCGCAAACTTTAAATGCTTGCTTACTAAGCGAAAAAAAAGAAAATTAGGCCTTCGCATACAAAATTATGAACTTGATTGGACAGTTTGTATTGAGAGTCCGATTTTTTCATAGGTATTTTTATATCAGATCATCATTGGTAATTTTCTATACTCCAAGACAAGTACTCCAAGACAAATACTCCAAGTATTAGAAAAATTATTTACTAAACCTTTGAATTTATAACTACAGGTTAGTTCTATATAAAGTTTTGATATTAATTTCTCAGTCATAATAAATCATGTTATTCAAAGATCGCCTTGTTATAAACTTCTGTAGAAAATACTTAAGCGTGCCTTTGAAGGTCAAAAGAGGTTAAAACG
Source organism: Mythimna lalbum (assembly GCA_949319445.1). Classification (NCBI taxonomy): domain Eukaryota; kingdom Metazoa; phylum Arthropoda; class Insecta; order Lepidoptera; family Noctuidae; genus Mythimna; species Mythimna lalbum. Next base: position 16,949,434 of record OX439356.1, on the reverse strand, counting down.
AAATTCAGTTATGTAATTCTTGGGATTTCGTTAGGCAGGTATTTACGGAGCTCTAACGCAAATCCTGTTAGGGCAACGTACATTAAATAAATACCGTAAATTCAAGTAACATTTACGAGTACTTTTCGAGACTAGCTGGCCTCACTATTTCCAAGCGACTAGGTACCAGAAATGCGCCGAGGACAATAAAGTTCGCTGAGTATTTGAGAAATGATTATTAGTTTTTTAGATCCCGCAACGAAATTAATAGAAATAACCGGCCAAGTGTGAGTCGGATTTGCGCACGAAGAGATCAGTAGATATCGTACGTAGCAAAAAACAGCAAAGAAATCACGGTCGTTGTATCCCTTTAAAATATTGACTTTTTATTCTGTTTTTAGTATTTTTTGTACAGCATTAGCACAGAAATACATCATTCTACAACAATTTACAGCCTAGTGAGTAGTGACAGACTGACGGACACCAAAATGATACCAATGGGTATGAACTCTCAAAAGCAGTGGAGGAGTAAGAATAATAATTCTTCTGCACGGTCAACACAAGCTGGGGAACCAGGACTCTAGACTATCTCCAGGATTTTATTATTTCCAGACTTTCAATGCATATCTCAAGAAACATCAAAATAAGGGAACGAACCTAGAGCTTCATTCCAATACAATACACGCTAACCTTACGAACACACCCTTATACACATAAGAATAACACGTAGAATTGTCTCTGTACATACCTACCCAGACAGACAGTTTTTTGTTATTGTTCACTATTTTAATATCGGTTTTGCGATGAAAACTCTGTTTTTCCGAAGGCCTACTCAACCAAAATTACTCCTGTATTATTTTAGTCGTTTCAATCCATCCTAAGGTTGTCTGGAAGATATCGCTGTTAGAAATAAGACCGCCATTTGTACCCATAGATTTAAGTTTATGTACAAACTATGTTACTTTTTGGTGTCCAATAAAGTTTATACTATTCTATTCTACGACCTACAAAATAAGACGACATTGGGAGCGTTTATAGGCAGACTTCCTAGAGTCTCTAAGTGTTTTCATACAGCTAACATATTACTTAGCACAGAACATAAACATAATAATGTAATCGATATCAACTTTCATGCAAGCACAATGGGTAACAACGCAAGGATATATGGCGGGCGAGCCGGCTAGCCTAGCTCTTAAGACGCCTAGAAATGGAACGAGGTTACTAACAATAGGCCAGAGATACAATAACCTAGAATCTAACCAATCTAGATCCTTTACACAATACGGAGTCAAGAAACCTTCTCACTTAGTCAATAGATGGGCAGGATAGAGGTCGTCTGCCGAATCAACAAAATAGCGAGTTCATTTAGCTTTGAAAAAAGAGATCTTTGTTGATTGTTTTAATAACTCATTATTTAAAAAAATATTCTGTAGAATTAAAAGACGTACAAACTTAGTGTTAAAAGAAATAGGTACATAAATTGTATTGGCCTTAAAATTTCTAGAAGTTGTACACGTATATTGTTATCAATGGGTCATTATTTTCTCATCTCTATAATTTTATTTTATGAAGGCTAAAAGCCAACCGCAGATCACTTAATTAGGTTTAAGTTACGGTATTCAGTCCGCGAAATGTCACATTCCCAGCTGACTAATTATCACTTATTCCAACAACTCAACGCAAAAACCGCGCCAATTAGGCACGCAACCACAGATTACAAATATTTTTGTCCTAAACCGCTTTAAATACGCTAGAATCACACTGTAAACACCACTTCACACCGACTGCGTGAAGTTTCCTCCATTTACATAGCTTTTATAACACCGTGGTAGCAAGTTATCACGTTACCATGGTAACGGTAAGCCGCCCTACAAACTAGGGCTTAAGGCGTGTGTTTGAGGATTACCGAGTCGATGATTCAATTAGTTGAAACATGTAACCACCCATTACTGAATCTTAGCACACAGAATAAGTGTTTACTGGTTCAGCAAACATTTGGGTAAACGAGTTAGTAGTTGTGTAGTAAAACGCTATTCTTTGTTCGTCACTGTTACGAGTAGTTCCACTTAAAAATATATACGTAGTTAACCCTTTGTAAGGGCTCTGAAAAAGGATGCCTGTAAAAGAGAAGTTTTAACCTGTGTAAGTGAAAACATGAAATGAAAATGAAAACATTTTCTATGTGAAAAGGCTTTCAGTTATTCGTAAAATTACTCTTTGTTGTAATGAAAACGCGGGTAAAGACGGCCTGAAAATTACATGTTTTTCATTGTCTGGTGTAAGAATATAAAACAGGAATAAATGTTTATTTTTGCCAGTATACGTTTTTAGCTTCCAAGTTGGTCTCATAGAAATATTGCTATGATCTGATCTTGAACTTCGAAGATATGGGACAGAACTTCACATAGAATCTCAGTAGAACTGTCGTAACATGTTAAATTGCTTTGTTAATACGTGTAGTCAATGACTAGACTGACTAAAAGAAAAGGGGGAGGGGATATATCGAACCGATCTGATGATGAAGCCGGAAGGTAAATTAATGTAATCTAACCGTGTTTGCGATTATTACAATTGCTATGAGATGCACTCTGGTTTTATGGTATTTACGTTTGGCTGAGAGGTACTTTTTAGTGGTGGTATAAAAAAAGTGTAATATTTTTTTTTTTTTACAAATAATCCAACCGTCCAAAAGTCGGTGTTAAATAAGGAAATGACAAAACTCTATAGAAACACCGATTTCCGAAATTAAAGTTATTTTGCACTTTTCGGTGTTTTTTTTTTATCTTGAAGTCAATCGTAATTTTTTTGTAAAATTTTTTCACAAAGCAGACAAAAAAGAGTATAAGTTATTTTATTTTTATACAAAAAAACGCTTCCACAGGGTTATATATTATACTAGGGTTACTCGAATAAATCCGCTTATCTCAATGAAATATTAATACTAACGATAACAGCCCAGTATAGGATATGACTAATGAAATTCAATTTTTTATCTGCTCATCATGTAGTCGGTTGTGCTCTGACGTACTTCGATAGGCGCCTGAAAGTCTAAGTCGTTAAGTGGATATGTAACTTCTTTTAACTGTAGACTTTGTTGTTCAGGGGTAGTTTTCTTGATTATTTGTACCACCGGAATAATAATAGATTGTTAAGCCATTATAATTATTATCCTGCTGTCATTAAAGATGAAAATACTTATTCGCAAGCATTTCGATAAATCATGCTAGCCTAGTGCGAGGGTAGATTCATGAAAAAAATATAGCGCATCCGTAACACAACTGTCTACGGATTGTTAGTTCCTTGACTCATAACAACTACTTGTAAGTGTGCGATAGAGATGAGATATACCTGCCATTCTCCATACCCGGCCTTTAAGGTATGGGTATCACTAAATACCTGGTACAAATACCAGGTATTAAAATACTTCTAAGTATTTGGGTGTGGTAGGATTTCGATAAGTAAACGTATACGATAAGTATGGTATGCCTCCAATATAATGTAGGTACGACGTTTCAAGTATACGTAATTATGCATTATGAGATACAACTGACGCAAAAAATCAAAACATTGTCGACCTAGGTACGTACCTACAGTACCTACACTCGATATTCACTAACATAAACAAACTAAGGAACTCTTTCACGTCGTGACAAAAAATTTAATTATGCAATTATGTTCCTTAATTCATGAATCCCCAAGCGACCACCGGTGGCCGCGCATCTATTGTCTTACTATTGTGTCTCTAATTGACGGTATCTGAAGGGTTAAGCACGTAAAAATAAGTAGGTACCCATTTTTTCTAACTAAATTAAATCATCCGAATGTTCATAAAGCACGAATGACGTTTCGGGTCCCTTCGTAAGCTGTCGGGTAGCTTCGGGTGGCTTCGGCGTACCGAACTACCGATACCGCACAAACTGGGCGCTACCTTGTGGTAGCGGTTCGTATCGTACTATGCGTCTGACGTCATACCTTCAAGGTATTTACCCAGTATTTTGGTCCGTACCCGGTCTGTGTACTGGGAACCACATACTTGGTATATATACCTCTACCAGTATATACCTCTCATCTCTAGTGTGCGATAATATTACAAGTAACGTTAAATTTCAGACTTGATTATAAGAATCTATTTGGTCATATAGTAGGTAAGTAAAGTACCAACGCTTCTCTATGTGGAAGCTTATGTGGTTTTTTTTTATTATTATTGATAGGCTTGCGTTTGACCACCATCTCACCTGATGGTAAGCAACGATGTGGTCGACGATGGAACATGCTTGCCTAGAAGTAACCTATTTGGTTATTTGAAATTTTCAAATAGGTGAACTCCTTTCATTTGAAATAGTCCTGTAGTTACTTTCTTTAGCCAAATATTTTTGGTATAAATTTGAAAAAAGATTCATTTTGAAGCATTTTTTTCATTTTCGCACAAACATGTTTTTCACAATTGTGCGTAGGTACAGCTAAGGAGTGGCCGTAACTTCCTGCCGGAGTTTCATGATACCTAGCAACAACCGAGGGTGAATAGGTTACTTGTTTCAAGGCAAGCGTGCACCATCGTTGACCATCATCACTTACCATCAGGGGAGATGGTGGTCAAACGCGAGGCTTGCATCATTATATCCCTGCCCTTGTCCCGAATTATTTAGGGTCAAGCGCACCACGTATTTTTTTTTTCATTCTGTCCTGTCACTCGTCGCTCTAAATCCTCAAAACGTGAGCATAACAATAAAAAAAAAATGTGTAGGATACGTTTTATACATTTGTGTAGGTAAGTGTACTCCTTAGCAAAGAGTAATGTAACTTTTGACCTTTTCAGCCTAACATGGCAAGAAAAACAGAACATCTTACGAGTCACTTGAGAAAACACAACTATGCCCAAGAGAGCGTAGGGTCTCGTAAATTTATCGGTGCCGATTATCTCGTGACAAGACGAGCCAAGTTAACGTTTTATTTTATTTTCTCTTGGCTTAATCCTTAGATAAATTGAGCTTAGTTTTTCTGTTCATATTGATAGAGTTTTTCCATTAGATATCGAAACGTATTTTTTTAAATATTTAGTTTCGCTAAGCGTAAGCATAGTCAGTCTTATAATATCCCCACTGCAGTGACTCAGACCTTTTTTTCTAGGAGTGGGAATGTGCCATAACCGAACACACGGGCTCAGTGCGAGTTGGTGGATGTCAAAATATTTTTCGATTTTTTGGTTCTAGGATATGCCGGTCCCTTTGCAATGTTCTAAGAGCAGTGGGGATTAAGTACCTAATGTACCTGGCCGGGTTTGAACCCGTGAACTACAATTCGTAAGTCGAGGCCGTTACCACTAGACCATCATTCAATGCAACTGTATTGTATTTCTGTACTCTTTTTTTATATTATTATTTTATGTTGTGGTATATTGTGTTGCTTGCGCCGAATAAATGCTATTCTATTCTATTATATCTCTTTCAGTTTCTCATACCACCTACAAAGCCGCTGGTAGAAGCTAGTTTGTATATAAAGGAATTATTTTAAATTTACACGCAAGAATTTGCCCATACAACAGATTGAAAATATAAAACTTCAAAGAGCAATAAATCCATCCACGTAATAAAAATTGACTGTCGACTTTGCGCGTCACTGAAATTCCCCCGAGGTCTCAGCGGGAGCCGCAATATCTTTTGATACGAAAAAACGAAGACGAGCCATAGATAAAACGAAACATTGGGCCAATTCAGTGAACAATCGACGGGGAATCAAATATAAAAAGCCGACTTTAATATTAGATAGACATTCCCTAACCCTTTCACAGATTAAACAAAAATTTCTTTCGGTTGAACAGCTCAAAGGAAACTATTTCTTCAAGCCAATTCATGTACAAAGTGAAATATTTAGCATTTTAAGCGGTATGTATGTAGGTATGTAGTCTACAAAGGAAGAATGCTAATCCGTAAGGCGCCAGTAAGCTATAAAGGGATGGAATGACGTCACGTTCTAACCCTGGACGATATATGACGTATCTTGATAAGTGTCCTTATACATCTCCACAATTCTAAAGCCGTCATAACGCAAGTAAAAAAATTGCTCCAGCCATAGGAGTCTATATGCGGAGGAGATATGGACTAGCACCGACCCTAGAATGTTGGGCCACTCTATGATGGACGCCTAAATTCTGATAACTTCACATAAAAGTCAGGAAATTCAGGAGCCCTCACTGAAATTAACCCTGAACGCGCCAATGGCACCATCATACAATTTACACAATCGATCAACTAAGATAAACATAATTTAGTTATGGTATGACCACTTCAACAAGAAAAAAAAAACAAATTCGATGATGATACAACATTATGAAATCTTTTACTCCGGTTTATTTCAGACTCAAATTTTTATGTTCGTAATTTTCTTTCGTGGAAAACATTCGTCGTAGATGTACTGTGACAAGAGAAAACTGTGTAGAAATTATTACTGGAAATGTTAAGTAGACACGTCAGGGTAACTTATTTAACATATAGCTAATGTTAGTAGGGAACTCTGCGAAACTTAGTTTAGCGTTCCACCGCCGCAGACTATGTTTTACTTTAGGCAATTTGACCGACGGCGACGGATAAATTAATTAAAAGTTAACACCTTTTTGATAAAGGGTTTAAGTCAATCTTGACCACTTACGAAACTTATAACTGGCTATTGTTATCAAGAACAACAACAAGAACACACAGATTGATTTTTGATTTTGATTTTTTGATTGATTGATTGATTGTCATCAAGAACTTATTAAAGTCCATTTAAGTATCATATAAGCACCATTTTAGTAATTCTATTATCATATATATATATTCTATTATCATATATTATTATCTATTCATTTTAGAAAAAAGAATAACCTAACATCTGTAATATAAAATTTACAAGTCAATTCCAAAGATATAATACTTCAAAACAACCCGTTTCAAAAAACGGCAATTTCATAGGTAAAAGACCTATTATTAACATTGTAGTAGTTATCAAGTAAAGATATAAAGAATTTCGGAAAAAACTAATCCTTCTAACGTAACAACTATTTAGTTCCGTTTTCTCATGTCAACAACATAAAGCAAGGACCCCCTCACCCTCCAGGCAAGGAAGTGATTCTGCATGCAAAATTTGATGACCTCAACGATAATAAACATTCCACTAAGGCGCATGCAACAAGGTTTTATAACTTGATAACGTTATCAATTTATATCATAGTAAAACGATCGAAACGAGATATGACATACAATCTGATAAAACTGTTTAGTTTATTCTTACTAATTACCTTGTAATTGTAGTGCTTAACTTTATTGATTACAGATACCAATACTCGACGATTTTTTCTTTGGATTTGAAAACATGATAAACCCGCTCTGCATGGATCGACTCATCATCATCATCATTTCAGCCGAAGGACGTCCACTGTTAGACATAGGCCTCCTTCAAGTGTCGCTACAATTAACGGACCTGTGCGCTTTGCATCCACCGCATTCCCGCGACTGTCACCAGCTCATCGGTCCACCTTGTGGGAGGCCTCCCAATGCTGTGTTTTTACAACCTTTCGGCCTCAACACCACCCATGCTACGAGCATTGTGCCCTGCCCATTGCCACCTTAGTTTGGTGATTCTTCGGGCTATGTCGGCGACCTTGGTTCTCCTGCGGATATCTTCATGGCGCGGATTTATGGAGCAAGTGTGAGGCTTGTAATGCTTAACCACCGGTTTTTCATCAGTTGCCCTTTGCGTTTCAGGGTCAATAATTCGATAACTCTTTCGAACATTCCCGCAGCCCTAGCAGGCATAGGGTCTATTTCTGAAAGGAAGGCTCGGCCCCCGTATGAAAGGCAACGAAGGAACGGGGTGGGATTTTTTTTTAGTAAAAGTCTGACACTCTCCCGCGCCGCCCAAGGGCTGGTGGATGTCATCTGGATGACTTTTACCCACCAAAAAACAAAAAGAAAAAAAGCCCTAGCCCTGCTGGGCTAGAAATCTTACCAACTTGTATACTTGTGCAATTTACTGGAATCTTTACTGGGTGTGGCTAGATTTTTAGATACTAATTACATCAAATTACTGCACAGGTGTACAGTGATTAATTTTCTATTCGATCGTGACTAACATTCGTAACAACGCAAGGCCAGGGTCAGAGCCAGTCAACCGCTTAAAGCCAACTGATTCATTTATTTTAATTCTAAACTTACATTAGAATGATTTATGAGTGTCACTTATTTTTTTTATTGGAAGAGGGATATATCACTATGCCAATATGGGAATGGTACCAGTAACGTGGTAAAATTTCACTTTTGATAAACAAATGTTCTAAAATGACTCGTTGAAATTTTATTTAAATATTAAAACGCAAATAGAGTTGTTTTCCTCTACATTTTGACCATACATTATGGTACATCTACATAATAATAATGTAATGTCATCAAGTGACTCAAAAGTTTGAAACTAATGAGACTAAGTACATGTTTTAAAATAAAAAAAAATTGCGTTGTTTAAAAGATTAAGATATTAGCTGTAACGGCAGGAGATTTGATTTGATTGCTATAATTACCAACATGTCTTTCTAGTAGATCAGGTCAAGAGACAGAATACGACCACAATTAGTTCCCATAATAGAAAAATAACGTTAAATATAAGAGGCCGTAAACGTTAATAACGCTTAATAAAAGTTAACTAGAAATCAGGGCTCAGTAGCGGTTTAACTGCCGGCAGCGGACGGCAAGGTTTTGATCATGACCAAGCAAATAGCGGCGCGACCTTGTGAGCTGACGTCACGACACACCCACCGACGTGTGGCGATGGCGGGACTTGACCGACAGGCTGACTGGACAGTGATACTGCAGCTAAGTGGAAATTCACAGAAGTAAACAATTTACCTACTGGGGCCTGTTTAATGTAACAGAATTTGCGATGTATTTAACAAAAAGTGATTTAAGGAATTGTTACGTTATCGCGACTGTTTAGTACGTGGATTTCATTATAGTCGGTGGTATGAATCATGCTTTTGACTGGCCTGTTGGTCTAGTGGTTAGTGACCCTGCTAAGCCGGAGGTCGTGGGTTCGTTTCCCACCCAGGACAAATGTTTATGTGATGAGCATGATCATTTGTTCTGTGTCTGGGTGTAATTTATCTATAATATGTATGTATTTAGAAATATATAAGTATGTTTATCAGTTGTCTAGTACCCATAACACAAGCTCTGCTTAGCTTGGGACTAGATGGCGTTGTGTGATAGTTGTGGAATATATTATTATTATATTAAGCCCCTGGGAAAACTTATACTCGATGCATTTCGAGGTTAAGGAGTTTGTCAATGATTTTATCATATTTATATATACTGGTTGCATATTTTATTAAAGCGTAAGATTTCAATGAAAATAAATGTGCAAGAAATTCCAAAATAAAATGTAAAATAAATTATTAAAAAATTATTTATTTGTTCTGAAAAAATATTTCCTTGTACATTTCATCTAGAAATTTACAAGGAAATATTACCTTGAGAAAAAATATTTCCTTGTAAATTTCTAGATCGTTTCAACGTAATATCTCTCTATTTCATCATTTTGATATCAACATTACAAATGAAATTCATGAAATGGTACAGTTGCAATAATAATTCAGTAGTTAAATGGTCATTGAACTTTCTACAGGTTTACGCACAACGAAATGACTGCATTCGGACAATCGTAAATCGTACTGTAAAATATAACGCGTTGTATCATTTTATGACTGAAATATATATTTACATATATATGCATAAAACTGTTCCTAGTGATCTTTGAGAGCTCTACGATTCCATCTTACTTTGTAAAAAAACCAACAGCAGAATAACCTCGGAAAATGCAATGAAAAATGCAGAGAAACTAGGGCACCATCATTTCTCTAAGATCTTTTTACAGCAAGCTCTTCTAAGCAGCTTACTCGATTTTTCCGTCAAGACTCTTGTCGAACAATAGAATTTTTTTTCTCGACTCTTAAGAATTACGGAGTTCTGACTCTCAAGCATTTTATTCCTTAACAGGTCGATGAATTTCTTTAAAAAAATATTAAATTGCAGTTATATACAGGGTCAACGAAGCATACGTGCCCCAATCAGTAACGTGTCAAAGTGGGGTCCCACTTGTAAAACTAAGACACGCTTCCCGCCCCTTTCCAACAAAAAAATATTTTTTCAAATCAGTTGGCAAGGGACGAAGTTATACGCGAACAAACATTAAAAAAATAGAAACATCCCAATTTAGAACCTCCTCCTTTTTGTTGTCTTAAGTCGGTTAAAAAGAAAGAATATATACTGAAAATTATAATTGCTTTGAAGAATGAGACAACAGTGAAAAGAAGAAACTATCACTAACAAGAAATATGGAAAAATGACAATAAAACTACGATTTTCCGAAGAACTGAAGTACGTATTGTTTGTGTCAGGATGTGTATGGTGGAAATAAAGACAGTACAGTCGACATTCATTCACGTCGTGATACAGAAAATCAATAATAATATTGCCTTCATATCTGACGAATATTTTCTTTGTTTGGCTTGGCACAGGTTACTTGGAAACTATATAGTCTGGGGCTTACGAAAATAGACTGAATATATTGATTATATGCGTGTTGTTAATTAATTAATGGCTTTCAAAGGCCTCTGAATACACAAAGGGACTACAAAGAGAATAGAGATTACATCTACTCGTAGCTATCTTTTGTTAACAATTTTCTTTAGGGTAGTTAAGGATTACGTAATCCGGTATTGTTGAAAACCGTATTTACTTTATGAGATTTTATTATTTCCATCATTGAATTATTTCACAGCCTTAAGCATCTTTATGTAGGTATATAAAGAAAAAAAGTAAAAGTGTTAAATGTTACATTTATCACATTTTTTACATTAAAGCATTTTGGAATTAGAAAAGATTTTACTTTTAACAGAATTACTTCAAAACCTAGACGTAGCAATGAATTTAGAAATTAAATGGTAATTGGTAGAGAAAATGCAGTATTTAGCACAATAATTAGACTCTTAATTACAACGCACACAGCTCGTATTTTAGAAGTCGGCTTCTATTTAAAAAAGTGGGATCAACGTTTGTGTTAACACTTTTTTCTGTGTATTTTTCGTTCGTTAAATAAGGTGTTAAAGCCTAAAGAGAAGCTGTCATTAAGTAGATAAATTATACGCGTCCTAGATTATATATCAAGGTCGAAGCCTATGTCTTTCATAGGGTTTCAAACTAAAGCCAAATAAAAAGAAGCTTAAATTTCTTCCCTAGGGGATCAAGCTATCCCTTATCAAGCTTCGAAATCGTTTTGTAATTTAGTAACAGACAGACAGAGTCACATTTATATATTAGAATGGATTTTCTAGGCTTCTAGGGTATGCAAAATAAAGGACCTCGGCATCGCGAGCCCTCAGATTAGACTGTCCGTCCATCGAGTGAATCCAAGAAGGACGGTGGCAAAGTGATCACGTACTGCTGTGCACAAAGAAGCTTAGGATCCACCTTTTAAAATTCCCCAAGGATGTGACCTAACAGGCGTTGTACAGAGAGGGTTCTAACGTGATCTTTTAAAAGGTTACGTGATAACTATGTGCTAATGGTAAACTCCAGTGTGGTTTTATTAAGGTAAAAATCCTGCACTCCCTGGTCTTTTCTCAAAAGCCCAGGTGCCGTTTAAAAGTTTCCTCCCGAAAACGAAAAAAAAGGTGTATACCTATCTGCGTATAAACGTTTGATAATAATAAACATTTTATTTTCAGACATCGGAGGCCCATAGAAAAATACATAAAATAATCTTAAACAATTAAAATGTTTATTTCAATTTAAAAAAATAAAAATAAAAATTAAAATGTTTATTTCAATTACAATAGGCATTTTGATACAAATTATTGGAAATCACCTTTTAAGCAACAATAATAAACTAATAGATATTATAAAAACAAAACTTATTTAAGTAACTATAATTTTACGTGTACCTTTTTTTTTACGTGTTCATTTCAGCCGACAGACGTCCACTGTTGGACATAGGCCTCCCCTAAGTGTCGTCACAATGATCGATCCTGTGCGTCTCGCATCCATCGGTTTCCCGCAACCCTCACCAGGTCATCGGTCCACCTTGTAGGAGGCCTTCCGACGCTGCGTCTTCCAGTACGAGGTCGCCACTCCAGAACCTTTCGGCCCCAACGGCCATCTGTTCTGCGAGCAATGTGCCCTGCCCATTGCCACTTAAGTTTGGCAATTCTTCGGGCTATGTCGGCAACCTTGGTTCTCCTGCGGATATCTTCATTTCTGATTCGATCCCGCAAGGAAACTCCGAGCATAGCCCTTTCCATTGCCCTCTAGGTGACTTTGAGCCTTCTGATGAGGCCCATTGTGAGCGACCACGTTTCGGCACCATATGTCATCACTGGCAACACGCACTGGTCATAGAATTTCGTCTTGAGACACTGTGGTATATTGGACGAGAAGATACCGCGCAGTCTCCTTTATTACGTGTAAAAAAAGGTAAAAAGCTGGTTGGTGGGGGGCATAAAGTAAATAGATAGAAATATAATATACTGGCTCATAGACACGACGTGTTAGCGTGTTAATGATTTCATTGCCACAAGAGTTACGGTATATTGAAATTGGTAACATTGTGTATTGATCAATTTACCTAATGCTTAAATCTCGTGCAAAAAAAGATTATTGTTATACCAGGTATATTTAATATTAGATTTCCTCACTAGTTCACACAACTGATTTTGAAACAGTATATAATAATAATTCTTTATTTGAAGCTGCTATGGCCCATATACACTATATATAAAACTAGCTTTCCGCCCGCGGCTTCGCCCGCGTGGACTGCAGTTTATATCGCGCGGGCAGAGACCCGTGCTCAGCAGTGGAATTATAGGTAGCCTATGTGTTATTCCAGTGTCTTTTCTACCTACCTACCAAATTTGATCTAAATCCGTGCAGTAGTTTTTGCGTGAAAGCGTAACAGACAGACAGACGAAAGAGTTACTTTCGCATTTATAATATTATTATAGTAGGTAGTAGGGATAGTCTTAAAAATAATAAACTAATTAATTAACTGATTTGGCAAACAAAACATGTTAATTGGCCACATTTTTACAAAAGTCCTATTTTAAGACATAATATTGACGTAAGTAAACTGTGAAGGTCGAAAACAAGTTAACGTAAAGAATAAATAATGATTTTACATAAAGTTTAAAATAAACATCACCATTATCTTGAACAGAAAACTACTGGCAGATTCTTGATAAGATATTCATCAGCAATTTTATAAAACAAAGTCCCATACCGCGTCTGTCTGTCTGTATGAATGCGAAAAACTCAAAAACAACTGAACGGATTTTCATGCAGTTTTCTCCTATAGACAGTGTGATTCATAAGTAAGTTTTAGTGTAGTGTTACCAGTAGGGTAGTTTCCAGGGTTAAACTAACTACATTTTATTTAGTCCGTATTTTAGATTATAAAAAAATATTGGACACGACTTTTTTTTTCGATTAATCAAAAATTAACAAAGATATAGCCCATTAAGTTAAGTGTTACGTCACCCCGTGCGAAAAAATGCAGCACATGTCTTTGTAATTTTTGGTTTAATTTACAAATAAAAAAACATGTGTCCCTTATTTTTGAATAATCTAAAAGACGGGCTAATTACATTTTTTACAGCAACTAGCCTATTCCATCAGAACCACTTATATAAGTTATCGATAAGTAGGTATTCGATTAACTAACTGAATCGAGATATCTTATTGCCACCCATGAAGCACCTACTTATCAATAAGCATTCCCGATGGCCATCACTGGTCTTCTTCAACAGTTTCGCATTATCAAAATTTATTTGAATGCAAATGCTGAATTTGTTGATGAAAATCCCAATAATGATGGGCATACATAAATCAGTTCAGTATTTGGTTGAATTAAGACAACTTCAAAAGTATAAGGAGTAGACTGGATCCTTCATAGATCTGAACTGGATGTTAGTAAAAATGGGTCGAAAATAAACAACAATTTGTATGATAAAAGACAGAGTTATGAAGTAACAAACAAAAAAAACAACGGAATTGAATACTTTATCCTTATTTAGAAGACGATTAAAAGTGAGGAGAAACAGTTCATTTATATTTCTATGGTTCTAATCAATACGCGAACCTAAGGTAGGTAACCATAGCAACTCATGACTCAACTAATATATCGCCAAGTCATTCTTTGAATAAAAATCGCCCTCGAATATTCCACAATTATTTACCGTTGTAGGTATGTCGTTGTGTGTCTGACTTAATTCAGGTTTGAAGCGACACCCTATCACCCCTCTAGACGGATTGCTGACCCCTTTCAAAACGCGTTCATATGTGCCTTGGGAACTCTATTCTCGAGTAGGGTAGCTTGGAGAATTATGAACCTATTGCTTAGTTATGCGTGATTGAAAACTACGAAACATTCAATATGGGGCAGAATTAATTTGTTTTGACAGGCAAACCTAGCATGCTTCAAAAATTACAATTTAATTTATTAACTTAAAAGATCCCTAATATTGTTTTATCTGGTTTGATTCTGAAAATGCAAGACTTTTTCTAAAACCATGTTTTGAAAATGCAGAATAAGAAAATGTTTACATTTCTGTAAAGATAACATGTAACGTTTATCTTTGATTTATATCTAAAGATAAACAATGCAAAACAGAAACTCGCTACTTGCATAGTTAATTTTGTGAGACAATTTTTTTTAGACTAATATAGGTAACGATTTCTCTGAAATATATTATAGATTCGTAACGTTCTACTAAATATCGCTATTTGTATCAAGGCAATCAAAATATAACACTTCAAATGAGTAACACTGTGGGCCGGAAGTGTGCCAATGTCAGGGCGAAAATATTTCCTCATTGAAATCCGCTCGCCATTCCGCTGTCATAACAAGGAATTATCTAACAAGTGCACTTCCTTATGTAAACATTATTGAACATATGATTTATTTGTTAGTTAACCTTTTAACCGACAAACACACGCATTTATTCCGCATTGGTCACCTATGGGGATTGAAGACCCGAGATGGAGTAGCTAGTCGCAAATACATGACCCTAGCGAATAGGGCACGAAAACACTCGATGGTCCAATCCGACGCAAGTAGTTAAAGAGTTAATTAGCAACTCGAGAATAATATATATATTCAATACATCAAAGTCATGGTTATTCGTCATCGTCATACGACTTCAATGTTACGCATCAATATCATCAGTCTTCATAAAATATCACGTCATAAAAATAAAAGTTACTTTTTCAACACTTTTCCAACAAAAATAAAAACAAAGTATCGGAAACCTTGTTTAGTTCCCGCAAGTTTGTTGACATAACGAGCCACGTGAACTTTGACGCCGGGTGTAAAGTTCAAAACAAACATTTACATGACAATTGCACGGCGGATGTGAGTAGAGACCTCGCTGACACCGACATTGACACCTCTGTCACTGGATTCTCTACAGAAATTAGACCGATGCACACATGATAATGCGATTTGCCGTAAGAACTGAACACTTCCGCCAAGTCGGAACCATGACCTAACTGAAAATACGCGGTCATCGATCTCTGTATGAATAAAAATAAAAGTTGTTTGGGACGCACCTTGTTGAGTCCTGGGTGTCGTAGACGGTCGAGGCCAGAGACTTGGCTGGAAGCCGTGGTGTCCCCGGAGCCCCACATTCCGATGCGATCGCGTTCCATGTTGTGCGTACACTTCCCTGCGCTGGCCGCGTACGACTGCTTGCCGGCACCGACTGTGGCGCTGGTTTTGTCTCGCTGGGCGGGGGGCGCTGGACTCATCGCGGTTTCGCTCCTGGGAAAACAGGAAAATGTTTCAGCGATAACGTGCTCACCGCATTGCGGTCTCTTCCGTTCGATAAGAGATGGCGCTGACCTTTGTGATGTAGTGTGGGAATTGTGTCGTAGGTAAAAACAATTTCTAATACAGGTCAATCATTTTTTTTTTATTGATATAAACCAGCGCTTGAGTGAGGCGCACTAGTATATTAAGAACCTATTTTTTTTGTTTTCTTCATTATTACAGGAACTTAGTTTAATTTTTTGAGTTAGTCAACTATTGGTAACCACAATACCTACACGAGTTCTTTGACATAAGTATCTGAGGTAGGTATAAAATTATTTATCGATAGCCAAACCGCATTGAAAATATGACTATCATTATTGGGGTCATTGACATTGTTTTGCAGCTATCTGCCTGTGCGGAAACTGCGGTTTGAGTATATTTGTGTAAAATAATAATTGCATTTGTTATCATTCGAGTGAGATAGATATCGGAAATAAATAAATTAGTATAATTTCAGCGGTGCGGTGAGTTAGACGCAGTTACGAGACGCTTCTACTATTTTATTTTTTCGTTTTCTTTTGCAAACTAATTTAGTAAAATATGACTAATAAACTAACTTATCAAATATTATATGTATTTAACACATACTTATTACATTTTGATGAAACAATTTCTTTATTCTTCAGAACAATATTATAAATACAAGAAGTAGAAAAGTCCTGGTTCCTATCGTACCAGCTAGAGTTATGAAGAACATAAAACCTAACGAACTCGCTCTGTACGCTATGAGTAAATATAATGTAATGTAATAATATGTACATTACATACACAAAAGAAATTCAGAAAAGAACTCCACCATATTACCAAGAGGACGGCGAGCTATGGGTAGCTCGCTGTCCGATCGTCCGGTAATGGACCGAGTCTAAGACGTCGACGGCGCGCACTGTTCCCGCGCGCCTCAAGGAGTTGTCAGCAGCAGGAGGGGCCCAGCTGGGTCGAAGCCTACTGGGGACAGGGTTGTCCGAAAGGGAGCTCGTGCCCCGGTATGAAGGCTAGAAGGAACGGCGCGGGGTTTTTAGTCAGTAAGAGTCTGACACTGTCTCCCGCTCCACCCAAGAGCGGGTTTCGTCAAAGATGATTTTCCCCGTCGAGAAAAAAAAAAAAAAAAAAAAACCCTATTACCAAGAAATAAGGTCCTGAAACACACATTTTTAATTTGCTCAAATACTTGAAGGATTTATTAGAAAAGGTCTTGTTATTGTTTAAGTAGTCTCAATAACTAATATTCATAAACATCAAAGTTATTATAGTTTGTTTATATCCCAAAATGTCACTCAATTTATGGAAATATTGTACAGGCTAATAATTTGCACTGCGCCTAGTATTTTCGAAGAGCATTGTTATGAATGATTGGTTCAACTATGAATTTACCAATTATGATCAATTTTCGTGGAAAATTTTGGGATTTCGTTTTTTTTTTTAACATTTGACTACACAAAACGTATGATCAGTAACTGGTAGAGCCCCATTTTATTTTAACTTATTAAAAAAATAGCGGTGTATATAATTATCGCAACATATTATGCTGAGGTAGGATTAATTAGTTTTGAACTCGCACTGTCCTTTATTATGTTGTATTTTTATTTTAAGTGAGTAGATTAACTAACATTTTTGTAAACTTGTTATTTTTTATTAAAACGTCACAATATTTTTTTTTTTATATTATGCTTAGCTTTTGCCTACGGCTTCGCTCGTGTACATAAAATATAGCCTATGTCACCCAGGAATAAATCAGCTTTATATCGGTGAAAAAATTTGATAATCGGACTAGTACTTTAAGAGATTATCCCCCACAAACAAAAAAAAAAAAAATTACCTCTTTATTGTATTAGTGCAGATTGCCCCAGCTTCACACGGGTGATAGAAATCTTTAAATACTTAGCTTTTGTCTACTAAATTTTGCATGTATTATAACATCTAAACCTTTCTTATGTATCACCCTGTCTATTGGTGTAAACTGCATGAATATCCTTTCATTAGTTTTTTAGTTTAGCGCGAACAAACATACAGACGCGGTAGGACTTTGTTTTATAATATACATAAGTTAAAGACATATAAATATTAACAACAAAGATACATTTCATTACGTAAAATAAAACTTAAATATTAATCGTTTTTACTAACACCCTATCTACACTACGTATTCGACTTGACACCTTTTCGACGTTTATACTCAACTAGCTTTGCCCGCGCGGCTTCGCTCCCGCTCTTCCCTACTCCACCCTACTATACCCAACTCTACCCTACTCTACCCTACTCTACCCTACTCTACCCTACTCTACCCTACTCTACCCTACTCTACCCTACTCTACCCTACTCTACCCTACTCTACCCTACTCTATCCTACTCTACCCTACTCTACCCTACTCTACCCTACTCTACCCTACTCTACCCTACTCCACCCTACTATACCCAACTCTACCCTACTCTACCCTACTCTACCCTACTCTACCCTACTCTACCCTACCTTACCCTACTCTACCCTACTCTACCCTACTCTACCCTACTCTACCCTACTCTACCCTACTCTACCCTACTCTACCCTACTCTACCCTACTATACCCTACTCTACCCTACTCTACCCTACTACTCTACCCTACTCTACCCTACTACTCTACCCTACTACTCTACCCTACTCTACCCTACCCTACTCTACCCTACTCTACCCTACACTACCCTAATTTTTTTTTCCATAAGAACCTTCTCCTCACAATAACAATCACAACAAAAAAAAAATCAGCCAAATCGGTCAAGCCGTTTTCATGCCAAGTCGTGACAACGGAAAACGGGGGTCATTTTTATATATATAGATGATACTGCTCCGATGTATTTTTAACTCTCGGCAATAAGCCGAACGTTGAAAATCCAACAACAGTTTGATTTTAAGGGTGCTAGGTCAAAGGTAGGGGTGCTACGCAAGTTGCTACGAGGCTACGCTACGGTACTACACCGCTACGAAGCTCTACGGCCTACCTACGGCACGCGAGACAGGAGCGACAGTCTCTCTCGCAAGGACAGCTCATAAGAAAACACTATCTGAAACAATTTTTTTATTTATTGAAAATTAAAAAATATGTACTTTAAAAAAAATTTTTGCGATGTATATGTAAGTATATAATTCAAATAGAAGTAATATTTTTCAAATTATACTAAATAATCCTTGATTTATTTACAGACAGTGTCGACTATGATGCACTTCTTATTAGTAATAAATGGCCAATAATAAGCTTGGAATTTCAAAGAAATGGGGAATTATCAATGGCAATGAATAACCCTTTGTTTTGATATATCTCACGCTGATATATATCAAAACAAAGATAATGGATAACAAATGGATACTTTTGTCTATAGCACGGTGTATTCATAGTTTATTTCATTAACTATCAATAACATTATTTATCTAGCAGTGGTCCTGCTAGACTTGACCCCAAGTAATATGGGATAAAAGCAGGAAGAAGAAGAAGAAGAAGTGGTTCTATATATTAGGTCTACACATCGCACTCGCATTGCATTAATGCAATATTAAATTAATATTAACCAAATAAAATAATAAATAATTAATCTAAAACTTTTCAATGTTACAAAATAATAAAATCTAATTGTAACTTTATAGATCTAACTGTAAGTACTACTTTAACATAAAAAATCCTTTTTTAACCTTTCGATAGTATAATTATTCAAAAGCTGCAAACTCTGCGTCGTGCTGAGGTACTGGTCTGTAGACCTCACTAACTGGGCAACTACTAAAAAAAAGGAAAATAAAATAAAAATAAATAACTATGTACCTACTTGTTTCTTAAGCTAATTCGCGCAAAGTTATGTGACGTGACCTTTCAGAATGGGATTTCAGGTGGACTGTTGTGAGTGGTTTTTTTTTAAAAAGAACCAATGGAACACGGGCATTGAACACGGGTGGATTTTAGTCAATAAAAGTCTGACACCAACTTTCACTCCACTCAGAGAGGCAAAAAATATTTTATGATTTCTCACTTTAAAAAAATGCTTCTTGAAGATTTTGCCTAACTAAAATAATACAAAATAAAAATAATCATACTAACTTGACAATAATTCCTTGTTGGCTCTCATTGTATAATTTAGTTGGAATGTTTAAGGTGTAACAAACAATTTAAACAACTTTTCGCTTAACTTACAAAAACTATTACAAATGCTTACCGTTTATTTTTGTTAGTGTCAGACGCGCCATTCAGTTGACGTGCGTCAAGTTGACTATGTGACTTAACTTTGCGTGACAAGAATTCCATTTTTGAATTATTACTTTTTAAAAAATATATAGTTTTTAAATTCAGAAAATAGGTTTGATCAATTCCTTATATTCAAGTCACAGACATTAAAATTAAATTAACATTTAAATAAATAATAAATTAACTGATTGTCGGGAGCTCTTTCGAACTCTAAATGACAACTAAAGGTTGGAGAGTTGTGCTACGGAACATAAATGAGTTATCAAATCAATAAGAAGATACTGGACCAACTGTGAACCTGCAGCCATCACGCGGCGCGAAAATAAATAAACCGAACGCGCGTGATATCAGATTACTTACATATTTACGAAAATGAGCGTTAAATTAACAGCCATAAAAGCTATTTTCGTGTTACTGTGTGCTAATAAAATAGGTATGTATATTTTTTTACACTCACCTGTTTTCACACTGAACTGTTATGTCCCTATTGGGATTATTGATAGTACAGTGGGTCAGTACGCACTGGACGGAGTCACATCAGCAATAAAGTACTAACTTAGAGATGACTAGTGTTTATAAGCCAACAGAGATCACTTCTAGATAATTCATTAGACATCTCCATTCGAGCATAGAATGATAGTTCTGGTGGTGTGATAAACAGCTGATCTATTTTTGTTATCGTCGATGCAAATGATGAGTTGATTGGGAGTTAGTATTGTAGAACAACGTTATCAGCCTAGTTGTACGAGTATTACTGCACTTTTATATTTAGACTCTTTTAGGCTCAGTAACAGAAGTAGAGAACAGAGCAAGAGCAGTGGTGGCCGAGTGGTAATAGCCCCGACTTACGAGTTGTAGGTCGCGGGTTCGAACCCAGCCAGGCGCAGTACTTTGTGTAATTTATTTCATTACCACTGCTCTCAAAACGGTGAAGGAAAACATCGTGACGAAACCGGCATGTCCTAGAAACAAAAATTTGAAGACATTCACCAAACCGCACTGGGTCCGCGTGGTTTTGTGGGATTACGGCCCATTCCCTCTCCTAGAGAGGAGGCCTGAGTCCCAGTAGTGAGAACATTCACTTTCTACACCAATAGCAGAATCGTTTCAAAACTTCTTTCCTTACTTTATATAAATATATATATGTAGTATATATATTATATTAAATATATATGTATGTGTATTTTAACTATATGTATTCTTTTTACTCTTGTTTCCTAAACAAAATTCTCTTTTGTGCGCCTACCATATTTCTCTTCACCTCCCTGGGTTGACTGGTAGAGGCATTAAGTCCGCCTTTGTACTTTTTGTTGCATGAAGATTAAATAAATAAATAAATTAAAAAGGCTGAAAATTATGATGAACAGAAGTAGCAGGGAATGCTAGGGCCGATGCCTGCGAGGCCAGCGGGATTGTTCAAAAGAGTTACCGCGGCCCTGCTACGCAAAAGGTAACTGAAGGAAGGCGGGTGGGTTTAAGTCTTTGGGGTCGCCGCAACACGTTTTTTTCTTCCATCCTGTCCAGTCACCCTCCACGCTATCACTGACTCCTTTTTCATTCTTAACACTCCTTTACTTCACACAATCCGTCCATCTTTTCTTTGTCCTCTCTCCATGTCCATCTATCCACATTTATACTCATAACTCTTCTAGTAGTATTCGTTTCATTCCTTCTCTTTTGCAATATGTTTAGTAGAAGTAGATAACTTTAAAGAAAAAATTACCCTGTCTGAGAGATTGCTCAAACAGTGCAAAATGACGCAATACTTGAATTTTTTTTCATCATTTAGTGAATGGGCAGACAAAAACGCGTGATAGTATTAGTCATTAAAGCTAAATAAGATATCTTTAGTTATATCAGATCAGAAGGTATTTAAATGACCTGTGTTTTATCAATAGGTTAACGGAAACTAACCGGTAAGTATGTTGATATGAATACATCATATCATAGCGAGTTTCTTTATAGGTTTAAAATCAACGACAAAACAATACTAACAGTCTACATCTCACCATATCTATGATCTCACCACACACACGCTACCGCTATTCCCTATGAACATTATTTTAGCTTCTTTTTTTTAACTGTGGTTTTGGCAATTTTTTTTTGTACCTATGTAATTTAATCTAATTTTAGCACTACAGCTTCGACATATTGGATTATTTTAATTGGGGATACCTTTTCTTAATTCGTGTCATACATATGGTCCTAGTTCATGGGTTGAGACCACACTGATGTGATGTATCTTGATGCTTTGGAAATAAATTATTATTACTATTATTATATCGGGGTATTTAACAACAACCTGTAGCAGTCGAGGTGTCAGTAACCTTTGTGTTTACGTTGAGTCTTTATAATTCAATCATTTGTTAGGTTTTTTTTTAACGTTTATTAAAAGATATTTCGAAAATATTAGCATATTTTGAAGATCGGTTGTTTTTTTCTTATATAGGTACTGTTTGAAACATCAAAAGTCCGCACTCAGGATTTGCCTGCGACCAATAGAACGAAGTAATTCCGTGGTCAAAAGAACAGACCATACTTCGTTCCAAAACACAAATCGTAGACGTAGGCAACTCAGCCGCCAAACTAAAATGGAACTGGGCACACCACATCTGTCGCAAATCGCAACACAATTGGCCGAAGGCAACCAGTGACTGGATCCCGAAAAGCAGGAACCGGTGACGCGGTAGGCCCAAAACTATCTCCTTTTGGGCATACCGCGTCACCGGTTCCTGCTTGATGTGTCACGGGTTCGTTTGCACGAAAAAAATATTTTTATGCTGCAAGTGAGAAGTGAATAGCGACTCGCAGGTATGTAAGTTATGAAATAGCATAGCACAGCATACTGCTGGGTCTAAGACTTCCACTCTAAGAGAGGGAATAGGCTGTAATGCACCACGCGGACCCAGCGCGGGTTGGGGGATGTCACATGTCTTCGAATTATTGGTTCTAGAACATGCCGGTATCCTTACGATGTTTTCCTTCACCGTCTTAAGAGCAGTGGTGTTGAAATAAATTGCACAAAGTAATGCGCCTGGCTGGGTTTGAACCCACAACCGTCAGGTATATCAAATCAATAATTAAGTAATTGTTTTTTTGTAATGTTAAATGTATGTGACGTGGCAGTTTATTTTTTAATAAATAAATAAACTGATTATTTTTCCTGATTCTTGAAAGACAGGTTATATCTATGAGAGGTCGTCATCCATACTGCAAAATTCATTAACACTTCCAGCCTATTAAGAAAAGGTTAAAACCAAGATTAGTTACAATGTCACCGTAATAGAGAACGGATGTCATAGAGAAGTTTATAAAATGATCGATAACTGTCATGGCGGGCATGTCATGACGTTCACATGACCTGCGTATGCGCAGCTGTCAAGGTCAGGCCAAGGGCAGGACATGCATGTTCTACAGCGTGATAGGGCAACACCTATAGGCAGGTTATATAATTGATAGTTAGATGTTTATGTGACATAAATAATAATCTTATGATTTATAATTAATCAGAAATTATGTGATTCTATCTGTCTGCTTGATAAGTAAAGATAATGGTTCAGTAAGTGTCAGCATCGAGCCGTAATCCACCACGCGAGCACAGTGCGGTGTGGTTTGGTATGTCACACGTCTTAGAGA
The DNA here is from genome assembly GCA_949319445.1 of Mythimna lalbum. Classification (NCBI taxonomy): domain Eukaryota; kingdom Metazoa; phylum Arthropoda; class Insecta; order Lepidoptera; family Noctuidae; genus Mythimna; species Mythimna lalbum. The sequence goes on along the minus strand of OX439356.1, from coordinate 16,925,732 downwards.
GTGTGGCTCAACGATATGTCAGTTTCCTTACAATGTATTTCTTCACCACATTTAGTGCAGTAGTGATGAAATACATTGCACAAAGTAAAGTTGGGTTTCACCCTGTTACCATAGAGCCAACACAGCTCCACATTTTGAAAATTCGGTTGGGTTTAAAAAAGAGAATGTCTACAAAAAAATAAAGGATATTAACCGAATTGTGGAACCGTACCCGCTCCGGGTCCGACCACCAATGTCTGTCTGTGGGAGGACCGCTGCGGTCCCCCGAGTCCTCCGCCTTCACAAGAAAATATGAGTAGGCAAGTATAGAAAATTCGCAAAATACACTTACCTCCTCTCTCATTGAATAAAGTAAATATATCAGTCTAGTTTACTCTGTGCAAGTTTGAAGGAGATAAATAAAGGTTTAATAAGCATTTTTACATCAAAATATAAGACAGAGACTAGGGATAAAAAATACATAAATGGAGTAGGTACCCACTCACCTACTCCATTTATGTGACAAATTGCCGTTACTCAGTTCAATACCAATAACACCTAAATAAGTACTTTTCTTATTGCAATTGGCGCGAAAAGATAAGAGGAATAAGAAAATCTTCACATGTTTCAATTCTTTGTGTAAGGTTGAGTCTATAGGTACTTGAGGAAAACCACGAGTTAGTCTTTCTTGTAGACAAAGAAAGACTATCTCGTGGTTTTCCACTTAGGTACAGAAGAAGGAAACATGACCAGAGCTTTAAAGAGCGACGCAACACATTATACTGAGCCTACTCGCTCCGTTGTATGTTATACATACAATGAGTTTCAAATGAGAATAGGATCGACGACCATGTTGTGACGTCACGATTTAGTGACTAATCGAGGTAAGAAATTTTTAAACTTTAATTAATTTATGAAAAATTTAATTTATTTACGAGCTTTGAACGAAAAAATGATAAATGATAAATGATAAATGATAAATGATCTTTATTTTGTAAATAGGTTTTAAAAAAACACTTTTACACGTCAATTTTGTTTTCAGTCAGTTTTAACGAGATGAGGCCGGTGTTTCCTAGCTGACTACCCTGAGAAGAAACACCGAAACAAACTCAGGGGTCAAAGTCTCTTTTAAAGTCCATACAGTAAACATGTAATGGTCAAATCATATGAGAACCATGCAGACCAGTGTCTCAGATGGCCTTTTGAGGAAAGAACCACACAGATTTGAGTGGACCTGTCCAGTCAGTGCAAGCATTTGTCAGTATTCGTGTAGCTCAAACTTAGGACTACCAAGGAGCTCAACGACTTGACGAACAATACCAAAGATAGGACATTTGGGTAGGCCGCGTCAAATACTCAAAACTGCCAGACATCATATAAAAATACAGAAAAGAAAAAAGTAATCCACATAGTTCCCATATTCACAATAATAAAATACTAGTATTTACAAAATGTAACACTCGACATATATAAAATAAAATAAAAAATATTATTATCAATATTTATCAAATCATTAAAATATTATCAAATTAAAATAAAATAAAGAACCTTCTAAGTTCTAAGTCTAATTGTAAAATAAAGTTTTAAACAAGAATCATCAAATGTCAAAATGTAAATAAAAATAATCATTATAATATATATAGTAGTAATCAGAAAATACTTATATAACAACTAATATAGACAGTACTGGAGCAGATCAATCCCAAGCTGTTTTGTCTTCAAGATACTCTTTTACAGTATAAAAAGCCTTCTGACAAAGTTTCCGCTTTACAAATGATTTAAACTTATTCAGGCTAAGTTCTTGAATGTGACTGGGAAGTTTATTATAAAAGTGTATACATTGGCATCGAAATGAGCCTCCTATTTTTTTGAGCCTGGTTGCAGGAACTACAAATTTGTGTTTGTTCCTAGTATTTACACTATGGATATCACTATATTTTTTAAACATGTTTTTGTTTTTATGAACATACAAAATATTGTCATAGATATACTGAGAAGGTACAGTCAAAATATTAATATTTTTAAATTTATCTCTGAGCGAGTATCTGGGACTCAATTTATAAATTGCACGAATAGCCCTTTTCTGCAAAACAAAAATTGACTGGATATCGGCGGCATTTCCCCACAATAAAATGCCGTATGACATAACACTATGAAAATAGCTGAAATAAACTAAACGGGCTGTTTCTAAGTCAGTTAAATTTCGAATTTTTCTAACAGCATATGCTGCAGAGCTAAGTTTTTTAGATAATTTATCAATATGTGGGCCCCACTGAAGCTTAGAATCTAGAGTTATGCCCAAAAACACTGTAGTGTCTTCAGGTCTCAACTCTTTACCCTTTATTTGTACACTAGTTTCCACTTGTCTAACATGTGGCATCGTAAATTTAATACATTTAGTTTTTTTTTCATTAAGGAGAAGGTTATTGACATTAAACCAGTGTACTATTTTAGAAAGAGCTATATTTATATCGTCAGTATCTGATTGCTGACGTTTGAGCTTAAACAAAAGGGAAGTATCGTCTGCAAACAACACTATATCATGGTTATCCTTTATCAGGTAAGGTAAATCATTTATATAAATTAGAAATAAAAATGGTCCAAGAATTGAGCCCTGGGGGACACCCATTGTTACTATAGACCCGGGTGATCTTTTCCCATTCACGTCAACTCTCTGAATCCTATCACTTAGATAAGAAGTAAGAAGATCCAAAGAGGAGTTCCGAATTCCGTAATAGCGGAGCTTCCTGACTAAAGTTTCATGGAGAACACAATCGAACGCCTTGGACAAATCACAAAAAATGCCCAGAGCATCGCATTTGTCTTCCCATGCATTATAGACATGTCCCAAAAGTTCAACACCGGCGTCGGCTGTTGAACGACCCCTTGTAAAACCGAATTGCTTAGTATGTAACAATTTATGTCTATTAAAAAATCTTTGTAATTGTTCTAAAATAAGTTTCTCAAATATTTTACTAAAAGTGGGTAGCACTGAAATGGGTCTATAATTAGTAGGGTCAGTTGTACTACCCGTTTTAAACAATGGTATTATTTTACTATACTTCATTAAGTCAGGAAACTCACCACAATCAATACAACTGTTAAAAATAAGTGCTAGACTAGGAGCTACTACGTTGATAATCGATTTTACAACATCCACAGAATTTCCCCATAAATCTGTAGTCTTTTTTACATTTAAAGTGTTAAAGGTTTTAATTATATCTAAATAAGTCACATGTTCGAAATGAAAATTGAAGTCGCAAACTTTCACATTTTCTTTAAGCAGAGACTCTGCAGCAGAGGGTGATGAGTTAAGAGATTTTGTAGTTAATATGGGGATCTCCGAAAAGAAGTTTTCAAAAGCCGCGGCAACCTGAGTGTCCGATTTAATCACATTGTCATCAATTACAAGGCTTAAGTCACTACAAGGTCTTGTGGACCTTCCAGTCTCATTATTTATAATATTCCAAGTCGTTTTAATGATATTATTACTATTTTTAATTTTAGAACTCAAATAACGCGACTTTGCAACAGAGCATACTTTTTTAAATAATTTGGAATAATTTCTAACATATAAACTAAATTCATCAGTGTTAACATAAATCTTTTCATCATACAACTCATAAAGCCGAGTTCTACTTTTATGAATACCAATGGTAGCCCATTCACTAAAAGATACGTTACTATTGACGGAAATGGTCTTAGGTATAAAGGTGGAATCAAAATGCTCACAGTAGCCATTAAAAAAACTTTCATATTGATGATTGATATCATCTAAAGTTGACAACGTTGGTAAATTATCAATGAGTTTAGTTTTAAAAGTTTCTAAACGACTCACAGTTTTAGGGTTAACAGTGATATTCTTTTTAGCTACTTTGGTCTTTGGGTTTTCAAAAGTAATTAATTGCCCGCAATGATCAGAATCAAGTAAATTTATTATCTGTTTGTGTCTAGGGATAACATCTGTATAAATATTATCAATGCAAGTGGCGCTAGTAGGGGTTATTCTCGTGGGCTCCAAAAACAAATTAATAAGATTGTAGGACTGAAATAAACTTATAATTTTACTACATGTAGCTGAGTTTTCTAATAAATTAATATTAAAATCACCACAGGCGATTATGTATTTGTTTGATTTAGAAATCTTATGAAGCACTTCATCCATGACCTTTTCAAAGCAGTCATACAATCCAGAAGGGGGTTTGTACACACTTAATATAACAAACTGCTCCAACTCAATACAGGCTATTTCAATTGACCGCTCGACAGATAGACTCACAATATCTTTCCGTTCTTTTTTAATGTTAATGTTAGTTTAATTACACTCCAGTTCTTAAGTTTTTCTCATCTCCGAGTTCTTCGATTTGACAATACGACGTCACGTCAAAACATCACAATCGATCCTATTCTCATTTGGAGCGCATAGTACACCCCTATTTTTTAATTTGTACAAAACAATGGGGCTCTATCCGTACCCGACACTGATCATATATTTGTAGTCAAATGTAAAAAAAAAACAAATCCCAAAATTGTCCACGAAAATTGACCATAATTAGTAAATTCATAATGATTTTGTTATGAATTTATCATTCATAACAATTGCTACTATAAAATACTACGCGCAGTGTTTTTCTAATTTGATCGCCATTTATTCATTCATAATATAATCAATAGCCTGTAGGTACAATATTTTTCCATAAATTGAGTGATATTTTGGTATTTAAATAAACTCTAATAACTTTGCTGTTTATGAATATTATTTATTGAGACTTTACATAAATAATAAGAAGAACTTTTCTAATTTTTAGATTAGTTAATTTTGATTTTGATCGGGCTCTCGGAAACTGGGTGTAAATATTTGTACTAATTAAAAAGTGATGTATATAGATAAATTGTATGGCAATTAGCTTTCTCGTCAGACCCTAGAGGCCTAAATTTGTTAAACCTAGAATTTCTCGTAAAACACTAAATTAATTGACTGGCCCTCTTAGTTATAGTACAATAATTTAAATATATACCATAAATAGCAATTTTTATCTTTTTTTTTTTCACTTTTATTAGGACAAAATAAGTTCATAAATCACCCTATTTTAATGGTATGACCCATACGAGATAGGTATGGGTCATACCATAAAAATCCATTGCTTACCATCAGGCAAGATCGTAGTCAAGAGTGGCTCATTAGGAATTTAAAATAGAAATTCAGCATGATAATGAAGAATACAATCATAAGACGCGACGATCCAAAAAATACAATATTAACAAGGTACTACAGATCTAATCCAGAATGTACACATTATAGGTACTCGTAAATCTTACCGAATCGCCTAAGTCGTAAAACGAGGAAGTGGTGAATAAATGAGTATTGGAATGCTGTTGATTACGAGTATCTTAGTGTCTAGTGCATATATTATGTTTGACCTATACAAAGCTTATCACTCTAGTGTGATATTGATATTCTTAAAATATTATTTACTAGCTTTTGCCTGCGGCTTTGCCTCCGTACATAATATATAGCCTATGTCACTCAGAAATAAAGCAGCTTTCTAGTGGCGAAAAAAATTCACAACCGGAACAGAACTTGTAGAAATTAAGTACCTTCTACAAACAAAAAATAAACAAACTTAAATACACTCTGAGACAGTTGGTCCAAGGTCAAACGTTCTGAACAATCTAAACTTATTTCATCGATTTCAATTTACTTTAACAGTCTAAACTTAGTCCATGGATTTTGAGATAAAAAATATATTAAATACTCTATTCAATCTATTCAATGCACACAAAACTAGAGAGGTGGACATGAATTTTTTACCAGTCAACCTTTAGGTGAAACAGAAGAATAGTTTCCAATTAGATAAGTTCATCGTTTAATTTTTTTTTTTCATTAAAAAGAGTGTGTTCGGTCCCTTAGACGCCTTTAGTGGTCTAAAATTTTTTTTTATTCGCAGCTCCATTCCTGGTGAAAAGGCAGATATATGTCAGACGGTGAATCTACTAAATGAAATAAGTTAAAACCAGTTAAAACGGAGAATAGTCAGAACTTAGACTTCCTTGCTTGTGCTATGTATACGTGCAATGGTTGGGAATCGAAGTAACGATCGACGTGACTTCTCGCTCTCCGATCCATTGGGATATTTACCTGTGTTATGCATATCCAAGTGTGGCAGAATCAGAATACAAGTCACTTAAGCACGTTTGAATTTCTGCACACGTAATTTGCGTTAGTTTGTTATCATGCAAGTAAACTGCATAGGATTCTGAACATAGATATCCGTAGTTGCGAACGAGATATAGTAGATATTTATTGGAAATTCTAATATCAGCGAACTTCGGGGTAGATTTTTAGAAAAACCGAAAAACCTAAGTAGCAATTTTCTTAATATACAACATTATTTTTAGTAGAATAATGAATATAGTTTGTTCAGAATCAGTAACTGAAATGTTAGTATTTATTAATTTATAAACAATTATGATATAAACTTAAATAATTAAAAATAATATATACACTAAAGGCCTAACTAAATATGACGTCAAAAAACTCCTCCGCATCGCTGTCGACTGGAAGTGTGCCCAAAAGGCTGGCGGCATTGCCACGTTGTATGGCAATGCTTAATCTCTGACCGAGGTAGAAGCTGAATCAGTAACTGAATCGATTCCAATACTTTTTACACCGTGTTATTTTTCATTTTTCCTAAAAATATTAAAAAAAGGTCGCAAGTTGGACATGCGTCACCTGCTATGCTGTCTATATTGCATAACGACCTGCAGTTTCAGGATCTTTATGAGGCCAACAATAGAGCTGTACATGTTGCCAAATATTGGGCAGAAAAAAAATATTTTGAGAGCATTTTCGATGTTCTGTATAGTTTGAGAGCATTGTCGATGCGAAGAGAAGAAGATCTATAAAAATGAAATTATATTCTTTCAGGCTTCTGGTAAGTCTGTAGTATCGAGTAAAGTAAGAGGATACTATTCGTTAATCACGGTTTGATGTAACCGGACATCACATGAGTTTCGCAAGTCAGACATTACACAAAAAGTATCCGCCATAATGACTGCACGGTATCTACTGATGTAGCGGTGATGACACAGACAATCTTAGCTACAATTATATGCGCTTTTTACTATGGTTTGTAGACTTGAGTTTTGAGACAGATTTAAGTATAGGATTAGATTTAAGTTGTGAGACAGAATTACCTATAGGATTAAAACTATGGCGCTTAAATAAAATATAGATCTATACAGCTATATTACAAGAACGGTCAAGGTGAACATCGATTTACATATTATGTGCCATGTACGCAACTTGGCAACATTTTAACTTAGTTCAGAAAAGTGCAATGCTAGATAGCAAGTACTATTTCTTTGACTTAGGTAATAATGCGGACATACTTTTACAATAAAAACAAAATAAAGTAATAAATGTTGAGTTTAGGGCTATCTAGCGAGAATATGGCCACCCGCGTCCCCCAAATGTTGCCCTTTGGTCTTAGAATTGATCACTTTTTGATGTGACCGGCCATGTTCATTCCATTTTTTCTTATTTAGGGGGGAAGGAGTCAAAAACTAGTAAACGTCTTCTTACATAATAAATGAACGGCTCCTAATAATGAATAGTAGGCATAATATAGGCTATACAACATCGCGCATTCGCGCTTCGACTCACGGAAGCGGAGCACTGACGAAAGACGCGAGTGAAACCACCCGGGATTTTGATCCCGATTTCCGCCCCCCGTAGACGCAGGCTTGCGGACGGCGAGCCATGGGTAGCTCGCTGTCCGACCGTCCGGTAACTGTACGGACCGAGCCCAAGACGTCGACGGCGCGCACTGTTCCCGCGCGCCTCAAGGAGTTGTCAGCAACAGCAGAGGCTCAGCTGGGTCGAAGCCTACTGGGGTCAGGGTAATCCGAAAGGGAGCTCGAGCCACGGTATGAAGGCTAGAAGGAATGGGGTAGGTTTTTAGTCAGTAAGAGTCTGACACTATCTCCCGCTCCGACCAAGAGCGGGGGTAATCATTGGATGATTTTTGCCCACCATAAAAAAAGGGGACAATTAGTATAATAAATAAATAATTATTAACTAGCTGTCGTCTAGCTTAAAGCCGTTATACAGTTTCATGTTTTAAATGCAATAAATTCATAAAAGATTACACCAGAAAATATAAACACCTATTTCGCGAATGCAGTCTACACTAAAACTCCACTTAACCATAACAGTTACTCAAATGACTGTGTGGTAACAGTAATGGTAGACGGGTGACTTGCAACTGCACTAGTGACGAAATTACGCAAATTCCTGCGTAGCTACGCATAGTCATACAAGTGTAGGTAACGCAAGAGAGAGTTCTCTATACCAGTTAGAAAGTGAAAATATACATTATACTTATATGACTTTTCCACACTTGTTTGGAAAATTGTGGACGACTTTGTCGGTTATTTTCTCAAGTACAGTGCAGCTAATGTGTGGTTATACTTTGGTTACAGTAATGATATGTTTATAATGATTGCATTATCTATTGAACCGCGAGAATTGTGTGTCAGGGTTGTCACGCTGTCAGATTAACTCATGAGAAATAAAATCTTAGCTAATCAACTTTATAAGAAGTTACCCTTTGAGATGTTGCTAGTTGCTTTTTGTTAAGTCTCATGATTTAAAATAGTGAATCTTCATTTTTCTTCAGTTTTAGGCATTATTTCTATGGTTTTAGGCCTATGCACAAATCTAATTTAAGACAATTAACCTAGGTCTTTACCTATGTTTCCGTTTTTTAAAAGGGTTGCACGGAAGTTTTAAATATTTTTGACATTTTTTTCCCTGTTTATATCTGCAATCATCGTTAGCTATAAGCAGATGCGCTATAGGTAATGGTATCTTTGACTTGGAATTAAAAGTTCAAATGAACATTCTTTTTTCGATATTAGCTATTTATTAGTTTCTTTGTTTTTTGTATTTTCTGTAATATCGCAATAATTATTACCATGAAAGCTAAAAAAATATTTTTTTTTTTCCATATTAAGAGTTAACGACCTACTATTGTATATTCAATTCTACGGCTATTTGAAATAATAGCAGATCGTAACACTACTTATTTAATGCTCTGGTTTACCTATATCTATTGTGATCAATCTATAAAGTATCCCTTGGAACATATCGCTCATTTGGTGCAACAATGACGTAATTACATTTTTAGAAATTTTACAGGAGATGCAGTCAAAGATTAATAATAATGGTTATGGCATTTTAGCGAAACTTATTACAATTCTAATTGTTGGTCAGTGGGTCGTCCTATAAATAAAATCAACGTAAATGATGTTTTGCCCGATGAAAATAGTCTTTCCGCACATTATAACATTATAAAACTTGTTTTGAAAAAAGTGTAATTACGCCGTTGTTGCACTGAATGAGCGATATATAGATCTCATCCTCTACTTCACGTGAGTGCGGGTTGGTAGAAGACACATTCTTTTTTATTTTTCATCTTTTTATTTAAAACTAGAAACTGACTGACTGACATATTAATATACAGCCGAAACTACTGTGAGTAAAAAGTTTACTTTTATGACTTGGGCGAGAACTAAGAGAGGATTTCCCAAAATTTACCATCTAAGGTCTATATTATACCGAGACACCATGGTGGCGCAACCAGTCGTCGCTACCAACAAAATGTATACAGCTCTATAGAGAGTTACTCACCTGATGTCCATTTGGTTGCGCAAGCTCTGTGCCACTAAACTAGACATCACACAGACACCAGAGTCGCCACACATCCGAGCTGGTCTTGCCACCAAATTGGTTGCGCAACCAAACGCAGGTGAGTACAACTCTATAGAGTTGTAGGTACACATTTTGTTGGTAGCGGCAACTGATCGGACGGGATAAAACAAGGGCCAAAGTTTGTTTATGAAACCTACTTTTATGCAGATGAAGCCGCTGGCAGAAGCTAGTTGTAGATAACAGTTTCTGTTCTATATTTTCTTTCACTGTAAATACGTACCTATAACGCACCTTATGAAATCTTACTGAACATGGGAATTTCAAAACAGTAACTCCATTACCGAATCGAGGTAAATGTGAATGAAGAAATTTAACATTTTGCACAATTATTTATTTACTTTGTAATGTGCATTTGGAACATAAATCTTGATATTTAAGTCGATATCTGGCGCAATGGCCGTCGTTCTATCTGACGGAGATAATTCGAGGCCGAATTCAGACATTGTAGATTGTTTCTATAGAGTAATTACTGGCTGGTTTTATACCGGTCGAGTGCCGATGTAGTTATGTGTTCCTGGTACTAATAATACCTTGACCAAAAGTTCTTTGAATCAAGCAATGCATTCAAATATATCCTGTCATTATTATTAGATCACGCAATAGTAACAATATGGCTGACTTTGGTAAACGGCAATGGCTCTCTACGTGGTTTAATTCACTTTGGTAAACTACTACCGGTATTTATGATGGTGCAAGAAGGTGGGAGGGGAGGGTCTGGCGAAGAATCATGGAGGAGTATCAGAAGTTATATAACAAGGTTAGCTTAAAAGAGAGAATACGTTGTGGAGACTACTCGATTGGGTAGATGACTACATTTTTAAATTATTAGTACCAAATAGTAACTGTATCAATCCTTAGAAGGGGAAACTGCCAAGTAACAGAAAAAGGATGCATAGAGTGAAATGTGACGTCGATAGCAAGATATTCCCACCACCACTCCCCGCCTGGGCACGCCACGATTATGGCGGTAAGTCCCCTCTTTGAGGCGTGGCTGGAAAGACCTCACGGCGTCCTTACCTTCCGCATGACGCAGGTCCTCACCGGACATGGCAAATTCGGGAGGTTCCTGCATCGGATTCAGGCGGAAGAGACGCCCGGGTGTCGCCACTGTGCGCAACGCCCGGAGGACACGGTGGAGCACACCGTCGAGGTGTGCCCTGCCTGGGCAGAGCATCGCCGTGCCCTCGTGGGGGCGATCGGCGGCGGAGACCTCTCGCGCCGGGCCCTGGTCGAGGCCATGGTCCGGGGCGAGGAGGAATGGCAGGTGGTCGCCTCCTTCTGCGAAGTAGTAATGCTTGCAAAGGAGGAGGCCGACCGCATCAGGCAACGGCGCCCTCGTCGCCGTCGCCGGGATTCCGATCCCGATTTCCGGCCACCGTAGACGCAGGCTCGCGGACGGCGAGCTATGGGTAGCTCGCTGTCTTATCGTCCGGTAATGGACCGAGTCTAAGACGTCGACGGCGCGCACTGTTCCTGCGCGCCTCAAGGAGTTGTCAGCAGCAGGAGGGGCCCATCTGGGTCTACTGGGGACAGGGTTGTCCGAAAGGGAGCTCGTGCCCCGGTGTGAAGGCTAGAAGGAACGGCGCGGGGTTTTTAGTCAGTAAGAGTCTGACACTGTCTCCCGCTCCACCCAAGAGCGGGTTTCGTCAAAGATGATTTTCCCCGTCGAAAAAAAAAAAAAAAAAAACCACTCTCCGCTCTTTTTCATACCAATATTGGAAATGCCAATTGCTTCTTCATGTTCTTTATATTCTCTTTCTTTGAGAAAACTCAACGGTGCTACTGTGCTACATACACTACAAATGGTGTGCCTATCAGGTCGTAAAAATCTTTTAGGAATTTAAATAATCAGAAATTCTAGCGTCAATCTAACACAGTGACGTATGAATGATGTCACCAACATATTACTATTGCCGATGTGCGTCCGATAACTGAAAACTCCGTAAGGTCTAGTAGCAAAATCAATAAAACTTTGAACAAACAATAACCTTGCGATAAGGACGCACTGTTACACAAAGCTGATGACTAATCGTATGACTAGACGGGTTAAAAGCAGTTATTTATAGTGATTATAGAGAGTATGGCAATAATCAGTTTGGGCGTCTTCCAGTCATCAAGGATTCGTAGGGGCCCAGCATGGCCGAAGCCTACAGGGGTCATGGATTAACTTTTGAGAGAGAAACTCGTGGTCTTAGAACACAAAGAGCAACTGAAGGAATTGTGATTTTGGTTTTTGTCAGAAAAAGTCTGTTCATTCAGCCCCGCCCTAAAGCGAGAGAAGTCCTTAGATGATTTCCCACATCAAAAAGAAAACGTCTTTAAGGATTAGGAAAGCATTTGCAGTGGTATCTTCAAATTATTGTACAACAATTAGCTACCGGCCCCAATTCCGCACTGGTGGTACAAATCTTTAAAATTCTCTGCTTTTCTCCACTAGAACAAGCATAGATTATAGACAACTGACTGGCCTGTTGGTCTAGTGACCCTGACTGCTATACCGGAGGTCGTGGGTTCGATTCCCACCCAGGACAAATGTTTGTGTGATGAGCATAATCATTTGTTCTGTGTCTGAGTGTAATTTATCTATAATATGTAAGTATTTAGAAATATATAAGTATGTTTATCAGTTGTCTAGTATCCATAACACAAGCTCTGCTTAGCTTGGGACTAGACGGCGTTGTGTGATCATCATCATCATTTCAGTCGACAGACGTCCACTGTTGGACATAGGCCTCCCCTAAGTGTCGCCACAATGATCGATCCTGCGCGTCTCGCATCCATCGGTTTCCCGCAACCTTCACCAGGTCATCGGTCCACCTTGCAGGAGGCCTTCCGGCGCTGCGTTTTCCAGTACGAAGGAGTCGTTGTGTGATAGTTGTGGAATATTATACACAAACACTCATCAACTTGTGTCCACCCCACTTACTCCGTGGTCCACCCTTACGTTGTTAACCCTCACCATCAACGATTGCATCACAGCTTACCATCAGGCGGGATCGGAGTCAAGTATTACTTTAAATCAATTAACAAATTAAACTTTCGTGTCCATATTATCAGTGTAATAAAGAGGGTCCTATTTAAAATGACTAGTCTACATACGTTGGGGTTATTTACCTTAATTTCTATGTAATTACCGAGTTGAATTATTTATTAGACCTCTAAAATTAGCATTGATCGATACATACAGACCAACTTATGTGTTGTTGTATCTGTATCTGTAACGTTAATTGATTAAATTATTAATTATTTATTCTGTGCTAACGTGCGATGGGTATATTCCTACTTTAAATGTCAGATTTTGTAACTCTGCATGAAGTTATTTATAACTGAGCTTAAATGTAGATATCATACTCGTAGCACTGGTTTTTTTTCTAATAAATTTCTTTTATACTTCATCATCATCATCATCATCATATCAGCCGAAAGACGTCCACTGTTAGACATAGAACAGATGGTCGATGGGGACGAAAGGTTCTGGAGTGGTGACCACGTACCGGAAGACGGGGCGTTGGAAGGCCTCCAACAAGGTGGGCCGATGACCTGGTCAGGGTCGCGGGTATCCGATGGTTGCGTGACGCACAGGACCGGTCGTTGTGGCGACGCTTTAATTCATGAATCCCCAAGCGACACCCGGTGGCCGCGCATCTATTGTCTTACTATTGTGTCTCTAATTGACGGTATCTGAAGGGTTAAGGAGGCCTACTTATATTAATTATTAGGAAAATTTGTAAGTTTGTATGTTTTTTGAGGTAATCTGAAACTACTGAACCGATTCTAAAAATTCTTTCATCAGTAGAATTCTACTTTAACACTGAGTGACATAGGCTTATATTTTCTTTCATACGCAGGCAAAGCCACTGGTGGAAGCTAGTTATAAATAATTCGCTAGTCACAGAAAAAAATTAAAATTTCGCAACACACACAAACAAACAATGGCCTAAAATCCATAGTATTACGAGGCCAAGGAATTGTCTCGGTCTGATTATCTGCTTACCTAATGCGACTCTAAAGATTCCCAGTTCGTATGCTCAATGTTTTACTTGGCCTAACGTTTTCCACGAAAGAATAAAACTAGAACTAGGTACATTAGACCGACGCACACGTGTAACACGCCTGATTTGTAGAACGACTTCGCGTGGCGTGTATAGTCTGTTTAAAAAGTCAAACGACTTGGAAATTTTTAAAGTACCTAATCAAAAAATCTTTTATATACATACCTACAATACTTTTTATAAGATTCTATTAGTAAACAATGATAATCTCTTTGCAACCTTGATTGTTCAACCAGTGTTTAGGTTTCAAGAATTAGATTAGATTACAGATTACCCAAGACGTTTGACTTTTTAAACAGACTTTATCAAGTGTAGCTCTACAAGTCTAGTTTCCTTATAAAATGTATGAAGACCGACGCGCCCAGATCGGCGTGCGTGGCACACGTGTGTGCAGTGTAGTTCTACCTTAACAGTTATAAGAACAAAGCTGCATCAAGGAGTTGTCCGCAACAGGAGGGACCCAGCTGGGTCGAAGCCTACTGGGGCCAGGGTTATCCGAAAGGAAGCTCGTGCTCCGGTATGAAGAGGCTAGAAGGAACAGGGTGGTTTTTTAGTCAGTAAGAGTCTGACACTATCTCCTGCTCCACCCAAGAGCGGGGGTTGTCATAAGATGATTTTTGCCCACCGAAAAAAAAAAAGAACAAAGCTTTAAGCGAGGACCACACGTTTAAAAACCAGCGTCCCAATTGAGATGAGCAGATGTAATTTCAACGATCCGATAACCCGACAATCAACACAATGGTTGGCTTGATTTACAATTCGCAAGTTTCTGCCAAGGTGATCTCTGTTTGGATGTTGAGTTACATCTGTGTGACCCAGGGTTTAGTCTCAAGCCTGTCGTTTCACTGAGATTCTATCTTAAAAACCTTCGTAAAAAAGAAAGCTCAACATAACAAACTATTCAGCACAATGCACCATTAATGCAAATGTCTAATTTTCTAAAGTATATAGTTAAATTTTCGAGGCCAAAGCTTGAAGCTAGCGGATTGAACAGTTTGGGCTTGAATTGAAACTCGCGGATCGTGGGGTTTGAGTCCTCACAAACTATTTAAAGATCTGCCAGACTGTTAAACTACGCCTTACTTACGCCTTGGACAGAAGATAAGCGTCGGCAGAAAGCGTGCCAATGTTGCCAGACTTTTGGGTACCGATATTACTAATTGACAGCGATACTAAGAAGTTTGTCGACGCCATATTCTAAATTTTTATTAATTAGTCTTAATTACTTGGATTTAATTTAATTTTAGTGTAGTATAATTATAGTTAGTTATGTAAATACTAAATAGTATGTTCATCATCATCATCATCATATCAGCCGAAAGACGTCCACTGCTGGACATAGGCCTCCCCCAAGCGTCCAAATAGTATGTTGTAAATGCTAAATAAATTACGAAAAGTTCACATATAATTGACAAATAAACTGAATAATGAAGAAACCTTAGCAGTAACATATCGATCGAATTTAAATAAAGTTTTAGGCAATCAAACATAATCTTATGCCCGTTTACAAGTTGGCCCAGCCTCGGCCAATCGTCATCTCTAGCCATTAAGAAAACAAGGAAACCCCGTTTACACAATTGCGATTGGCCGAAGCAAGGCCTACAAGTAAACGAGGCATTAGTTATACGAAAGAAATAGAATAATGAATGAAGAATATATAGGTTTCCTACCGTACGAGAAGACTGCAGCTTATTCACTGTCCAAATATATTTTTAGAATTTTTTAATAATATGAATTTATTATGTCGTATGCGTCAGTCAGCTGGCTCTTATGCGACGATTATGTAGGTACCTAGTCATTACCTCATTCTAGCACTTTTACTTCTAACGTCACCAGCACTCACGATAGCTATTGTACCTAATGCTCATTGAACATACAATGCAACGCAATTTCATCGTAATTTTACTATTTTAATTTGCAAAACGTCCAGTTGTTAGTTTTTATTGCTTTAAAGTATTGATATTAAATTACCGCAATCAAAAACTTGTACGATAAATTTTAATAGTTTTATTGAATCTTAAATATTAATGTTTTTGTATTTGAAAACATGGGTAAACTGTTGCTTTAGCAAAAGTTTAATTAAATATTATATTATACGAATTAATCACTGCTATATTTTCATTTATCGGCAATGGGGTATATAGTACCTTCCTACTAGTATTTTATGTTCAAAATCGACAAAACCAGCCAAATTCAGACTGGACTGAGAAAAAAACTGATAAAAAATTTCATTAACACTGCTAAGATCCAGACTTTAATTTAAATTTATTAACATAGTCCTAAGTTTTTACCTACTAACATAATATTATAGACTTGTTACATTACTGTGTGCGTAGTCTGAAGTAAATTATGCTGAGCGTTGGGCCGTTTTGCGCGGATGAGACGCATATCTTCCCTATCGACTGATTTTTTGTTATGTTTGTTATTTAGCTATAAGTATGCGTCTAATTCACGTAAATAAAATGTTTTTCTTTCTTTCTTTCTTTCTAAATATATTAAACATATTCTTGCTTTCAACGTTTAAACCCGGGGTTAAAACCCTGAACATGATCAACAGTTCTGACAATAGGATAGGCTATATTCAGGTAATATAAAAAAAATCAAACTAGGAATGGCTTATAATATTTTTAGTAATAGGTACTTATTCCATACTACATACCTTGTCAAACGCATTTTATGTATTTTGTTATCAGCTTATTTATCGAGATAAAAATCTCTGACTAACAAACTGAACACATGCATAGTAATATTATTTACTTATATATCTTTATATAAATTATATAATTCCGTTGTACCTATGTGTGTTTGTCAACCAATATTTTCCTAAACGACTTGACTGATTTGGATGAAATTTTGTGTGTATGTTTTAGTGGGTCTTTGTATGGTTTGAAAATACAAATGAACCCGCTAGATGACGCTGCAATCGGGTTCACATTTGTTTTCTAAGGAAAAGTCAGCCAAATTCCAAATCACAGGACAACATCTGTCGGGAGTCGGGATCGTAAATATTATACTTATTGATATGAGAAACAAAAAGTAGCTTTTGTACACGAGGCTGGAACTCCATTACCTAGTCAAATAGAACACAAAAGAATATATTGCGAGTAGGTATTCTTTTTTCGTATTTAAGTATTATTTATTTTTTGTCAACTTTAACTTGTTTTTAACAGAACTAAGAAGTATGTTAAGTAGCCTATGAAACCCGGCGACAGTGTGCATAACTTTTTAGTATTAGAGGAAGAACTTTTTATATCGTATAGTCAAGACTTTTACTGAATAAAACCCACCTGGGTCCTTCAGTCTCTAAAGACCACTGGTGCCCAAGTGAGAATGGCTCCGACTTACGAGTTGTAGGTCGCGGGTTCAAACCCTGCCAGACGCATTACTTTGCGTATTTTATTTCTATAACACTGCTCTCAAAACGGTGAAAGAAAACACAGTGGGGAAACCGCTATGTCCTAGAACCAAAAACATCGTAAGGAAACCGACATGTCCTAGAACCAAAAATTCGAAGACATGTGACATTCACCAACCCGCACTGGGCCCGCGTGGTGGATTACAGCCAATTCCCTCTACTAGAGAGGAGGTCTGAGTCCCAGCAGTGGAAACATTAAAAAAGGCTGATGATGATGATGATGATGATGATGGGGTCCTTCAGTTGCCTTTTGTGATCCAGGGCCATGGTAACAGTATCAAAAAATCCCGCGTCTCTAACGAGCATCAGCCTCACAAGGCCTCCAGTTTTGCCAACATAATATCTATCTTTGAAGCCCGAGTGGAAGTTGAGCTCAATCCTTACCAGACTGCCGGACGGCGAACAACCCTTTGCTCGTCGTCAAATACCTACTTATCTACTAGTAAACATTAAAAAAAAACAAATACTAATTCAGTTTAACCCTTCAGATACCGTCAATTAGAAACACAATAGTAAGACAATAGATGCGCGGCCACCGGTGGTCGCTTGGGGATTCATGAATTAATGTTAGGCAGTGGCAATAATGCTGCCAGTATTCTGAGCGCATTACTTTTCCTCAGTATATTTTGTTTGTCCATTGAAGACAAGCGGACGGCGATCTAACTTTAGGGTCACTGCACACGGACCACCGGCCATAATAACAAAACGCCGCCACCGCATATTTTCTGTAGGTTTCATACACACGTTACAAATCCACGCTGCTTGCTCTTTGTGACCCGAATGGGCCACTAAACGCCGATACA
The DNA here is from genome assembly GCA_949319445.1 of Mythimna lalbum. Lineage (NCBI taxonomy): Eukaryota > Metazoa > Arthropoda > Insecta > Lepidoptera > Noctuidae > Mythimna > Mythimna lalbum. The sequence goes on along the minus strand of OX439356.1, from coordinate 16,907,708 downwards.
AAACGCATCTTCTTTACGACACTACGCGAATTGGTTCTTAAAAGTAGCAGCTACCGGCTACAAGTGGCTGTCGCGCGCTTCAGCTTCTTGTGTGGCCGCTTTTAGCTTCTTGTGGCGGCGTTTGTAGCCGTGGCTCATGTGCGGCGACACTTAGTATTAGTAGTGAATTATTTTTTTTAGATTTTTATGGACATATACGATTGTTTACTTTTAATAAAAGTCATCACATTATTGTTAGGTAGTTGGGTAATGTAAGGGCCTATAGGTAAGTACCAACCGTACTGAGCTATAATATTTATGGGCTAAGTATGTATAAACAAACATTATCTATCATTTAACTTCATATTAATTAACAAAACAGGTACTAATTATGTAACTGTGACGTACACCAATTAAGTTATATTATGTAGGTATCTCAATAACTTAGAAGGGTACAATTTGTAGGTAATTTGTTTATTACTTACTTTTTCAATCTTTAAAGTAAGTACATAAACGATACTCTACACTACACAGAATTACAAAAAAAAATGTTAATAGCTATAGCTATTAATGTCTTTAGTTATTTACAAGTAAAAGGTATCAAACTACCAACTATTACATAGATTAAATATTAAAATATAACTTACTGCCACCGCCTTTTGTCGTTCAACTTGACAGATGCCGAGTTTCCCATGTTCCTGATTCAATTAAACAATAGTTCTACACTGAATACGACCGGTGTATTAGTAAACAATAATGGATCGTCTACGAACGCGTCTAACCCACACAACTACCAACAACACTTTGCTTTACTCAACGACAAGCTTGGAGCGGTGGCCATGACTTTCCCTCGCTAACTAATAAGTGAGAACACAGCGTCATTTCCTTTAATTGTTTGAGAAAATCTTACGACTGACATAAAAGAAAAATCGGGAATACGAAGTGTTCCCGCTTAATTTAGTTCCGTCTATTCGATAATAGATGGCGCTAATGGTTAAGGGTTATGATAAGCCTGTAGCTTTGCAACAACGTTGTTTATATTTTGATTATCTACATCGATTACGGATATATAATTAATTAAACTAACAAAGTTAACGATATATTATATGTATAATGATATGTATGTATAGTCTAATACTATTATGCATTAACAGTACTTTAGCTATGTATTTAATTTACTTTGCTTATGAGTTATTAGTACGATCTAAACATTAAAAACTTTATTTTAATAACCATAAGACTGCTGGGTGCTTCTTAATTCAAAATTTAATAATGTGTATGTATCTAAGAATAATGGTTAGGACCGAGTTTTACAATGTATGGTAGCCAGGTAACCATAGCCAGACAGAAAGAAATAATAGTATTTGTGATTAAAAGATTCTAAATTCAAATGTTGTGTTTCAAGTAGTAATCTGTTTTTCTTTTAATTTCGAATGCAACACCTAGCACCAGCATTGCTCGCACGCAATGCTGAGCGTGAGGTGAGGTGCTAAGTTCAATTCTCTGTTCAGTCAGTGTATAGTTTTTAGCACACAATCATGACCATACGATACGCCACCCACACAGGCTATAATATAATATTCCACAACTATCACACAACGCGATCTAGTCAGTTCCGATCCCGATTTCCGGTCACCGTAGACGCGGGTTCGTGGACGGCGAGCCATGGGTAGCTCGCTGTCCGATCGTCCGGTAATGGACCGAGCCCAAGACGTCGACGGCGCGCACTGTTCCCGCGCGCCTCAAGGAGTTGTCAGCTGCAGGAGGGGCCCAGCTGGGTCGAAGCCTACTGGGGCCAGGGTTATCCGAAAGGGAGCTCGTGCCCCGGTATGAAGGCTAGAAGGAACGGGATGGGGTTTTTAGTCAGTAAGAGTCTGACACTATCTCCCGCTCCACCCAAGAGCGGGTTTTGTCATAAGATGATTTTCCCCATCGACAAAAAAGAAGATCATTGCTATTTATATTTAAAAAATCATCCTCTCCACATCGTAAATACTCGTACCTAGCTACTGTTGAAATAAAATTAGGGTTTACAATAAAACATTAGGAAGAGGACTGAGGTGTATCATTAAAGTACTTGAGGTGTATTATGTTACTTGCTGCTATGGAACCCTTCATGGGCGACTCCGACTCGCACTTAGCCGCTTTTTAAATCAAATGTTTTAGAACGAAAACAAAAATTATTCTCAAAACGTTAACGTGAAGCGAATCAACATTTTTTGGCGGGTTTTTTAAAGGGTAGTTCAATGGCTGTTTAAGTTATTTCCAAATTGATTGTATATTTGAAACAAAATTGATGTTGTTTTGTATCTTAAGTGTCTACACTGCTGTACAATATGTGGAATCATTGAAACAGGTGCGATCTCGGTAAAATGGAGTTAAATTTTTTACACGAATACCGCAGTGAAGCTTGCCAAGAAAACTGACTCGATAAATTTATTGCCAAATATTGAAGTATTTAATCTAATGTTTGTGTCATGTACAACAATATTCAAATGGTACGAAAGATTTCTAAGAAAACATCGAGTATGAAAAGATGGATTAAGTAATATGGTAGAAATACTATAGCCTTACCTTAGGGGAAATAAAAAGAAACCATTGGCATGCATTGATTGACATATATCTGACAGCTTGACATGTTTTAGGTTATGTTGTGTGGGATACGTAAACAAAAATAGCTTTTTATTAAATTAAATTCAATAAAGTCAATAAATTTCAGGCAAAAAAATGAAAAAAGAAGGTATAATATACAAATTATAAGTAGAATTTACTGGATCTTTGATAAACAAACTTCTCATAATATTTTACCTTTTAACTTCACAGAAGTTCAAGAAATCTTTCTAAAGATTTTGAGAGAAGAGGAAGATGTATCAGCGGGTGTAGCTGCTATTAGAACGCTTTTATCTGTAATAGAAAACTATAAAGGTTGGTATTTTGCTCTTGCTGCTGAAAACCATTCTTGCATCAGCCATCGATGCTGTGTCACATATAAAGCTATTGACGATCATTTAAAAAAAAGTCTTTAGGTGCTGATAAACTTTAGCATTCACTTGTAATAAGCATTCTTGCAAATGTTTCATTACAGAAAAATAACGAGCGTGTTTTAGCGAGCATTCTATCAAGCGTTCTGTCGAGCATTCTAGCGAAAGACAGTAAATTTACTCCAAATTTTATTGTTCGCTAGAGTGCTCATGAAAACGTTCGTAGCTATGCGAACCGACCCAGGTTGGTTAAATTCCACAAATTTAAAAACGGCGATGCTCAATGTTCTGTTACAAGCGAATGCTCAGGTATATCAGCACCTTTACATAGCTTTTGTTGTTAAATGAAGTGCTTTTATGGATTACAACATTATGGTGCAGAGAAATCGAGAGAAATCATTTAATATAATAACTAGCTTGAAGGACAAAGAAAATTATAAACAAAATGTGCCGTTCTCTAACATTAGGGCTTATTTCATCATTATCAGCCTAGCTTTTTAACAAGTATGGTGGGTTAGCTTCCAGTCCAAAACAAACAGCATATCATATACAAAAACTAACATATTGACGGTGAAGTGCCAATACCTTCTAATTAAAATTTTGGGAGAAAATTACTTTTTGTGCTTATTATTTAAATAAGTGATTACGCATGTAATAGTGAAATTTCTATAGCGGATATACAGTACCAAATTTTTGTGTTACCTCCTACCTTTTTTGAGATACAATTGACTTCGACAGGAGTTATTGGCACTTCGCCGTCGATATGCATACGTTCTTACACTCACTGACTTGTTCTTACTATGTATTCCTCTCGGGGACATGAGCATGAGTATGCATGATACAGTTGAATGTCCCATTATTTAGGTATGTTTTAATTATTATCTTGCCAGTGGCGACAGTGAGAGAGCTGGATCTGAATCTGCAGCTGGCCGTGGATGCGATGAAGCACTGTGACCAGCCCGTCACCGCCATCTCCTCAGGGTGTGAACTGTTCATGAGGTTCATTACGTTTGCTAAGCTTGATGTTAAGGTATGAGTATATAAGTGTTGCTGGTTTTAGAACTTGTGAATATTATCGCATAATTATATCTCATTCACGCACAGTCTACTGTAGTAACTCATCTTGATTTGTGCAGTAAAAGCATTTAAACATTTAATAAAAGAACACATCTCAGTTGATCTCTTTACAAGCAGCTTAGCATTCATTAATATTGTCATGCTCGGCGCAACACGTTTTTTTCTTCCATTCTGTCCTGTCACTCGTCATGCTATCACTAACTCCCTTTTCTTTCATATCACTTCTCACACAATCCATCCATCTTTTCTTTGGCCTCCCTCTCCACCTCCATCCATCCACATGTAAACTCATAAGTTTTTTAGCAACATGCATTTCGTCCCTCCTTTTCACATGACCATACCAAGACAAATGATTTGGTATGGTCATGTGAAAAGGATGTTTTGTAAGTGCTTTACATTATTGTATTCTATATTATCTTGCTACCAAACTTTGTAACAATTACTTCTGTAACTGTAACTTCCCTTATAATACTCTCATACTATATGTGGAGGCTTGTAAATGGCTCATCATGATCTATTTTGTTGTTTGTTAGCTGTAAGCCACCCAAACAAAATAAAATATAATTAACTTTCTGAAATTTTCATAGCAAGCCAACATATTGCTGTAAGTTGTATTTCATATCTGATTGGCCAACAGTCTAGACTCACAATGCTATAAAATATGTAAAAGCCAGTATTTTATATATGTAACACATTGAATGTTAAAAATTATGAATAGGTCTTCTTTAAAATTATCCTATAATTTATTACATTTCAGTCTTTTGAGGAGTGTGAACAAATTATGTTGCAAAGAGGTCACATATTCCTTAACACCTTACTAGAAGCAAGAGGGAAGGTTGCCAAACAAGCCATGATACCTATATCTGACGGATGTGTAAGTATTAATATTTGTAAACTTATTTGTAAAAAAAATAATTGTTTTGGTTTCTGTACTCAGTCTATGATGGACCATGATATATGGGCCATAGTGGCTTTTATTTCATTCAGCCCACCTCTACAGAAGCAGATTGCGCATCATTGGGTTTATTCAGGTCATTTATGACAGAAATCTTAAGGTTACCTGGTTTCTTCTGCAAAGTAGTAATGTGAGGAAAGAAGGTAGCCGTAGCCGAATCCATGACGTGGAGGCAAGCGTCATGCCCAGATCCTCATAGGAGACACCCCAGGAGTCGGGAGTCGCAGGGCGATTTCGCGGGCTTGCGGACGGCGAGCAACGAGTAGCTCATCGTCTGATAACGATCAAGCCCCGGTCGACGCGACGGCGCGTTGTTTTCCGCGCGCTACTCAAATATATATCAGCAAAACTGACTGGGCCAATTACGGCTGACGTCAGCCAGGGTCCCGGATTATTTGAAGAACCTGACTTAGCCCTCGCAAAAAGGGTTGCTAATCATCATCATCATCATCATCATCTTCTATTGTATGAATACGTATCTAATATCGGCGCGACACGTTATCTTCAACAGTCACGCATATTATTTCTCTTTCCCTGTCTGTAAGAAAAACAAATACATTGGGCTGCCAACTATACTTTGATGTAATTTAATTACTTTATTTTCAGAAAATATTGACCCACTCCAGGTCGAGAGTCGTTCTACAAGCCATGTTAGAAGCAGCTAAATCCAACAAAAGGTTCAAAGTCTATGTCACAATGTCTAGTCCAGACAATAGTGGGTAAGACATTTACTGTATTACTAAAATATGTACGTACACTTCAATTATAAAAACTCTAATTTCATGCTACCTGTAGTCATTCTCATATATAATCTTGTTGTATTGTTTTTCCGCTTTATTGTTTCGAGGTATCCTCAATTCAATAAAATGGAAAAATTATAGTTCTATTTCTCGAATGAAAGATGATTTTATTGGCATGTCAAAATACTGTGAGAAGGATTGATGTACATGTTGTTTATGACTTAACTTTCTGTTTTTTTTTTTTATGTTTAGTTACTGTAATTGGTTGTTTAACTGTTGTAATTAGTTAAAGTAAATAAATAAAAAAAATATCTACTTTGAACATTGACTATTAAAACAGCCATAACAAAAGATATGGTCAACTAAAAACCAGTATTTTACCGACTTGCCAATTGTTTATATGGATCAATTAATATAAATGTTTTGAGTTAGACCTACTGTCCACGGGCGCGTAGCTTCATAGACGCGTATTCGTCATTTTACACCTGGCCTACGCCTCCGTGAAGCTTATAACAACGACACAACACGGCACGACGCTGCCGCTTCATCGACACAGTTTCATAGTATGGTATGCAATCTTCACGCACGCGTACACCGAGCGTATAATGACGAATACGCGTCTATGAAGCTACGTTTTCGAGGACAGTAGGCGTTCATTCAATCAACTTTGAAGTGCGGAGCTATTAAGTGCCAAAATATACTTTACTACAGCTTAATAAGTCTTTATTTCCAGTGTACTAATGCACAAGCAGCTAGTCGAGGGTGGTATCGACGCGACGCTCATCTTAGACGCGGCCATCGGCTACATCATGGAGCAAGTCGACCTCGTCATGATCGGCGCTGAGGGCGTCACCGAGAGTGGTGGAATTATTAATAAAGTAAGTCTCACAGTCTTATGATTAGTGCGTGTTGCCAGTGATGACATAGGGCTCCGAAACGTGGTCGCTCACAATAGGCCTCAACAGAAAGCTTAAAGTCATTCAAAAGGCAATGAAAAGGGCTATGCTCGGGATTTGCGTGATCGAATCAGGAAGGAAGATATCCGCAGGAGAACCAAGGTCGCCGACATAGCACGAAGAATCGCCAAACTTAAGTGGCAATGGGCAGGCCACATTGCTTGTAGATCAGATGGCCGTTAGGGTAGAACGGTTCTGGAGTGGCAACTGCGTACCAGAAGATGACCTGGTAAGGGTTGCGGGAATCCTATGGATATGAGACGCAAAAGACCGTTCATTGTGGCGACACCTGTCTGTGTTGGAGAAGACCTATGTCCTTAGTGGACGTCTTTCGGCTGAAATTCTTATGCTGCGACCGCGCTAACTACAAAGACTTCCCAGACATAACTTTTCCGTTTAATGGTTTATCACCCAAAACAGTCTATTACACACAATACATATCGAAGCACACTTTTACTAGACCAGAATAATAATAAAAGAGAAAGTCGTGTTTGTAAATAATAATATGATCATGCTAAACAAGTGAACGGATTTGAACGTTTGGCCATGGTGGCTTAGAGTAGAACATATATTGTTTTATAACCAGGTTGTAGGTTCTCTGGAGATCATTTCCGACTAAAATGCGTATAAAATCGCTGGCAACAGCTAATTTAAAAACATGTGCTCGTCTATTTAAAGTGTCGGCCATTGTTCTTTGATCTAGTAATAAACCCAAATGGAGAAGTTTAATTGCAATAAAAATATAGATCAACACTAATCAATGAAAACCATTTTTGAAATCCATCATCATTAAATGACTGAGAAATTAATTATTCAAGTTTACGCTCAACGAAATATTACCTACAGTCTTCAGATTCGTCATTTGGTCTAAGTTTCTAAGTTGCACGAGAGCTCTCATGCCGTTTCTAGGTACTTTACATGGAACTTGTTTTTTTTTTATTGGTTCGTAGTTTTTTTTTATTTCACCACAACAACGGTAAAGGGTCGTCTGACGTTGGAGCGCCGCGGGTAACGAAATTATTTTTGATAGTGCAACTCTAAACATTAACTGTTTGATTTGTTGAGTTATTTTAATAATTCTTTTCTTATTTCTATTACATATTTCTTTTTTTTTATGCAAACATCCCTATGCGTTTGAGTGTTTTTCAAATTATATTCATATACTTAAATATTCTTCATATTGTATCAGTGTATGCTTTTATTTACAGATTGGAACATTCTCACTAGCAGTCGCAGCTCTAGAACTTAAAAAGCCAGTGTTTGTACTGACAGAGAGTTTCAAATTCTCTCGGATATATCCCTTGAACCAGAGAGACTTGCCAAACGAATTCAAGTATTTGTCCAGTGTTATCAAAAGCAGCAAGGATCTGTCGAAAGAGCATCCCCTAGTGGACTACACGCCGCCCGCGTATATAACGGGCTTATTTACTGATTTAGGAATATTGACACCTTCGGCAGTTAGTGATGAACTTATTAAACTGTATTTGTGAATACATATTTTATATAAATGCTGTTGTGTTTTCTTTTGGGTCCTCTGTCTTATGCAATCATTTATTTATTTAATAATTTACTAGCGGCTCACAGCGGCTTCGCCCGCGTGATAGCAGAAAATTATCCCTAGGGATCATACTTCCGGTATAAAAAGTATCCTACGTCCTATTCCAGGACATGGTCTATTCTTGTACCAAGTTTCATCAAAATCGATTTTGCCATTGAGGCGTGAAGACTTAACAAACAAACAAACTAACTTTCGCTTTTATAATATTAGTAAGGATAAGGATCACACAAACACTTAAAAAATTACATTGACAAATACAGATAAAAGAGCACAAATGTACTACTTATTTCAAATGAATATTTGGGCTACTATTAATGATGTTTGGGCTACTGTCAACGGACGCGTAGCTTCATAGACGCGTATTCGTCTTTATAGGCTTGGTGTACACCGTCCATAGAGTATTCATAGTTTTGTATGTACGTAAGTTTTACGCAGTCGTGTACCAAATATAATGATGAATAGTTTACATAATTGGATCAATCCTTTCATTTTGGTAAAATTGTTTATTTTGTCTCTACAATATTAGACTACTGGTATGGTTGTAATTTGTTATCTTCACATAGTCCACATACTTTGCTTACACGGCCCATCAAAGCTTGTCATACTCGTAGTACACTATCATATGCTTTCTCTAGATCACGAACACTGCAAGTCCTTGTGCGCTCGTCTGTACTTGTGGCGTCCATTTTTCCTCCACAACCCAATACGGTCTGGGAGCTTTTAAAATGATGGCACGGTTGGCGCAGTGATTGAGCGATTGGCTGCTACGCTGCGTGTCGCGGGTTCGATTCCTGCTCGCAAAAAATATTTTTGTTTTCGGTCTGGGTGTCTTGTGTATGTGAGTTTACGTTTGTGAACGCAGCCATGGTACAAAAGCCATTCCTAGTGTGGAACAAGGTTTTTTTTATAAAATGCAATGTTTTCATTCATATGCTTTGTGTTGTATCAGTGTATGCTTTTATTTACAGATTGGGACTTTCTCACTAGCAGTCGCAGCTCTAGAACTTAAAAAGCCAGTGTTTGTACTGACAGAGAGTTTCAAATTCTCTCGGATATATCCGTTAAACCAGAGAGACTTGCCAAACGAATTCAAGTATTTGTCCAGTGTTATTAAGTGTAGCAAAGATCTGTCGAAGGAACATCCTCTAGTGGACTACACACCGCCCGCATATATAACTTTGTTATATACTGATCTAGGAATATTAACTCCGTCGGCAGTTAGTGACGAACTTATTAAGTTGTATTTGTAAATGTAAAATAAAATGTATTTATACAGTCCACTGAAGTTTTATGCTGATTGCCGAGTGGCCTAGAGGTCCAGAACAGATTGGAGGTGTGGTGGCACAGACTGGAAAGTGTTGGCCTGAAATTGAGTAGAACCAAAACGGAGTACTTGTTCTGCGATTTCGGCGGTCTCTCCACTCCAGTGCCTTTAGCTCTCGCCGGAACGCCCATACCGATCTGTTCCGACTTTCGGTACCTCGGGTCGCTTGTCCAAGGGGATGGTGAGGTAGACCGGAACGTAACACATCGGATCAACGCAGGATGGATGAAATGGCGACAAGTCACGGGAACAACTTGTGACCCACGGATGCCCCTCAAGTTGAAGGGTAAAATCTACAAGTCCGTGATAAGGCCTGTTGTACTGTATGGATCAGAATGTTGGGCTGTGAAAAAGACGGATGAAAAAAGATTGCATGTAGCGGAGATGAGAATGTTAAGATGGATATGTGGTGTGACGAGAATGGATAAAGTGAGAAATGAGTATATTAGGGGAAGTTTGAGAGTGGCGCCGGTGACTGAAAAGTTGAAAGGGAATCGTTTGTCTTGGTATGGTCATGTAAAAAGGAGAGATGAAACGCATGTTGCTAAAAGAGTTATGAATTTACATGTGGATGGATGGAGAGGGAGAGGGAGGCCTAAGAAAAGATGGATGGATTGTGTGAGAAGTGATATGAAAGAAAAGGGAGTTAGTGATAGCGTGACGAGCGACAGGACAGAATGGAAGAAAAAAACACAAGTGGCAACTGGACAAGGGCAGGAAGATGATGACTGAAGTTTTTATTGGTGACTAACTTCTGCCAGTGGCTTCGTCCACACGAAAGTAAGTTTCTCCATACGAACTTTGGATCTCCGTTTCATCCCCTTAGGAGGTAAATTTTGGAAAATTCTTTCTTATTCTTTGTATACATAATAAAGGAAAATCTGTGCAAAATTTTAGTGTTCTAGGTCTAATGACAAGCCTGTTGATCTAGTGGTCAGTGACCCTGACTGCTATCCCGGAGGTCGTTGTTTCGATTCCCACCCAAGACAATTGTTGGCGTGATGAGCACAATCAAACTCCTACAAACATGGAAACAAACTTTACCTCTTTATAATATTAGTGTAGATGGGTTTGGAAAAATAAAATGTTTTAGTTAAACATATTAAAACCATTTTATTTAAATATTAAGGTTAGGCAGAAAAAAAAACACTGAAATCAAAAATGTCTGGCACTTTAATATTGTACGAAATATATATTTACATAGTTTTAATAAAAATTTTCAATTACAAAACTAGGCTCCCTATACATTTATCTCACTTTGTGTTAAAATATCAATTAATTATATCATGCACTTACACTAGGCAAGAAATAAACATAGATATTACTTAAAGTATCTTATTGTTACACTACTCTGTGGAAGCATTAAACATATCACAAACATGTCCTTTATTGCCAGAATTAATTAAATTATCGTAATTTCATTGGCTTACTGTCGTTTGGGACACCTCAAGTTCGGACACTGTCTAAATAAATATTAATTTGCACTAAGATTAGGTAGTATAAATTAATATTTATCAAACAAAATTTTTCACAAAACAGTTTTTTTTTAATCGGTGTCCGAATCGTCACCAAAAAAAAATTTAATTAAGAAGTGTCAATTAGGACACTGTGTCCGAACTTGACATGTGTCCAAACCACAGTAAGCCATTTTATTAACCCTTCAACCGCCCGCGTTGGATTAGTCCGACGAGTGTTTGCGCCTGGGTACTCTATCTCGGTTAGCTGTTTAATCCCCATAGATGACAGAAAAGCTGACGAGATGGAGTATTTGGTCGTGAATATGCGACCCTGGTGGAATAAACGCTAGAATGTTTGTCGCATATATCCGACGTAGGCGGTTAATAGGTTATTAACGACATTACTACAAAATATCAAAAGACGTTATGGAAGCACAGTTCAATTTAGGAAAACTTACATTTCCATGTATTATTAATATCTTTGAAAAACAATTTTTAATTCTCAACAATAACATTATAATTTCGATTTATATATTTCTAAAACAATTAACACATTTTCTTATTTTACATTTACTAAATTACATAAATCTTAGTAAAAAGTATACAATTTATTGGTTACCGTTTGAATTTAAAAGTAGTTAGGAAGACCTCAGTGATCGTATTCTTATGAAGGTGTACGTACGGTATGAAAGTCCTAAAAAGAACCATAAATGTTGCTTCTTACGTACCAAAATCTCTTATCATTACAAAGGCTAGAAGTACCTAAATTAAATCTTACATATTTTGATTCTATACAAGTTGAAATTAATGTTAACACAGTACATACATAAACTAATTCTTAAATTGTACTTGAAATAAAACATACGTAGATATTCAGTCAGCACTGATATTATATTGTACTTAGACACTATTATTTCCATCTATCGCTACAGTACCATTCGTAAGAGATCAACGCTTCAACTCTACCTACAAAGACACTAACCCACGGTTCTGAATTAAATATTTGAAGGTATCTTGTCCAAATTGTCGAACTCTACCTAAATTGTAGAGTTCCAACCTTAAAGGTTGGGTTTTCTACCTTAATGGTTGGGTTTCCTCTACCTTAATAGTAGCGTTAGACACGCTTCTTAACTTTAAATTCTCAATTCTGAAACCGGGTGTTAATAGTGCTTTTATAAGTATCCCAGAAAAAACAACAGGGGATTTTAAATTTGCTGTACCTACCCAACATAATTTGATTCAGCCATTTATTTGGTTTAAATATAGGTACTAACCTCGCCACTTCATTTCTAAAATATCTGCTATAATAGCTGCCTCATTCGTGCAAGAGTTTCTGGAGTTTCTTCTCCATAGAGATCATGGCTTTGGAACGTGCAATTTAGTTTCACTTTTCTTGGACTGACCGACCTTTGACTATTAAAATGCCTTCATTTGGTCTATTTGAAATAAATGAATTTGCGCGAGAAAAGATCTGAATAGCCGGTCTGGTCGGAGGATGCTGGGATTGTTAAGGGGGATTACGCGACTTTCCTCCCAGTTTCACATGCTTCTATACCAGGGTCCTGGTCAGTGTAGCAAACTATTCAGAGCAAAAAGATCAGTGAATTCTGGCCTAAGTGAGCATTCACCTAGAAGAACACCTTAGCCAGAATTTATGAATGGTTTGCCCAATCTCTTTTTGACTCGAATATTTTTCAAAGGGACGGTCATACTGCTACTTAAACATTTTTTTAAATCCCCTGTTGCCTTTTCTGGATATCTAGACTCTTCCATAATCATTACATAGTATAGAGACCTACAAATTATTAAAATGTTTAATTAACGAACATAGTTAATTAATACAGTAATCAGTTGCCTATTGCATAATGGAAAATGAGTAAATACACACATAACTTTACTTTATTACATTATTTAATGTTTACAAAATTATTATTAGGTATCTTAACCCTGGTTGAAATATTAGCTGTTTAAAATGTGGGTAGATGTAAATTTTCACTTCAAAAACCTAAAAAAAAGTTTATAAAGCCTAAGCTCTTTGTTCAAACGTATCGAATTTTGTAGCTTATTCGATACATCTCTATACCTCGCTTTCACCTGTGGAATTTATAAAGGGTGGTCTTTGTATATTCCAAAGGTCAAGGTGAGGTAATCATTGTTACCTTGACATATCTTCACACATCTTGAAAAATCTAGGGCTTCCAAAAAAAGATTATGATGAAGGTTCCAACCTAGTCCACGCAGAAGTCGTATCGTAGTGTTACCTATTGTAAATATTGTCGATGATGGTGTATATCTGGTGGAAGTGCGGTCTCTTCTCCGCTTCGTACTCCCAGCAGCGCAGCATCAGCGCGTACACGTCTTCTGCACAACCTTCGGGGGCTGGCATCCTGTAACCTGAAGAACGAAAGCATGAACTTGGATATACTTTTGATAACATACGTACTCTTTGAAACTAACCCGTCATAAAGGAGTGATATAAAAAGTTCAAGAGAGGGATCTAGGTATTTATGAACAGTGGTTGAGATCACAAACTTTATAATTGATCCAGAATATATTATCCATAAAGCTACTGAAATTGTGAACAATGTTTGAAGAATTTATCGGGGTTGGTGTCAGGCTGGCGGCCGACTATAAAACCGTTGCCAAATCTTACGTAACATGTTTGGAAACTATGAGTTTACATGTGGATGGACGGCGGGGGAGAGGGAGGCCAAAGAAAAGATGGATGGATTGTGTGAGAAGTGATATGAAAGAAAAGGGAGTTAGTGATAGCGTGACGAGTGACAGGACAGAATGGAAGAAAAAAAACGTGTTGCGCCGACCCCAAATAAAACGGGACAAGGGCAGGAAGATGATGTTTGAAGAATTTATCGATTCGTATCCGAAATCGAATTGAACGGACTCAATTTCTTAAATAAAATAAGTCTACCTACATGCACCAGCAAGAAACAGCAGTGACGATAAAGTGCAGTTAACGGTCTTAGTATAATATAAGTAGGTAAGTATCACACCATCACATGAGGTGATGGTGTGAGTCGGCAATTACTATGGTACATACCTGTATCAATTTTCTCCCTTGCGCGCGAGTTGCTCATCCCCGCGTAGGGGGTGTCGCCCTTGGAGAATATCTCCCACATCAGCACGCCGTAGCTCCACACGTCGCACAACGATGTGTATTTACCTGGAGTTATAGAAGAAACACTCGATATTATCCAGTCAAAGTCGGGCTATGCTAACAACAGCATAACATCTGTTGAAGACTGCTGATACCTTGGTATCACATGGGCAGCTTGCATCAAAGCTCCTGGAGCGTTGGGAAGCCCAGGGGTCGTACTATCGAAAAAGAGACGAAACGATACTAGAGATAACGATCCAAGATCGATTGAAAAAAAAATGGATTTGAACTTTCGAATACCATAATTAGAGACACAATAGAATGACACTGAGAGGTGCGTTCGCTTAGGGATGAATTAATGGATTATGCAGAAACTTGAAATCGCAATTCGATTTTTTTCTAGCGGAATGCAGCCAAATTAGGTACTACAAATTAGGTAATTAAGTATCTATTTTATATTTAAAAACGTTCAAAGCACTTATTTTCCTCAAGTTATTTTTGAATGATGTACAAACACCCAATAACCTATTCACCAGTCATGAAACACATGCATAGTACCTACCTATACCGTAACCAACAGATTGATCTTTGGGAAATGTATCTTTTAGAACTCGATTCGAATCGATAAAAAAATTGATCTTTAAGAAAAATCGCCAATCCTAAACGATATAAGATGAATAGCACTACCCCATTTGACTGCACAACACAGCTTTCTAAAAGTCTAAAAAACTCACCAAAATTAAGTGCCTCAGGCGCCGTCCACTTAATAGGGATCTGCTTCATGCCTCCCGACACGATATACTCTTCTTCCTCTCTCGACATTCCAAAGTCCGATATCTTGACGATGTTGTCGTCTCCGACGAGGCAGTTCCTGGCTGCTAAGTCGCGGTGGATGCAGTTCTTGGACTCCAAGTAGCGCATGCCACCAGCTGCATCCCGGCACATTGCGAGGAGGGAGCGAGCGCTAAGAGTTGCTGCTCGCGTTCGTAGGAATGTTAGAAGGGAACCACCTGGAAAGAAAAATGAGTAACTAAGTAAAATGGTTTTTTTATCTGATATAAACTAGTGCTTCACTACAATCCCACCTGATGGAAAGCAGTGATGCAATCGTTGATGGTGACGGCCTTGAAGACACCCAAATTATAATCGGATGGAAAGACCGCAGCAGGGAAAATTGTTCCAGTCCTTCGATGTAGGAACGCGGTATAAACGACGCGGCGAAGGCGAACGACAATGAGTTAAGGTAAATTGTAGCGTGCACAAAAAACTCTTGACGGGTGAGTTAATGGAACTATCCAAGAACTTCAAGCGTAATTTTTGTGCAAAAGTGGCCTTAATCGTTACGAGACCCCAGGCGGTAGATCATTACGCCGCCCGTGTCCTTTTTGAAAAGTAATGTACCTACCTATGTGAATCAAACCTGGGTATTTCTTATATTAGGTAGGTAAGATCAAAATATTAATTTACAACATTTATTAAACTGAACAATCATACACGACTAAGATGATAAACCTAGGTAGGACTAAGATGATAAACCTAGGTAGGTAACCAAATGGATTTGATGAAGCGAAACAAAGGAATATATGTATGAACACAACCCATTGGCTTCCTGTAATAAAAGCGTGGCTTATATGAGTATGTACCTATTACTACTACTAACCATATTCTCTATCTACTCTACAGCAATTGACGCTTATTTCCTCCTTGTCCTAAAACCAGTTATACCAATCAGTGTAAAACGACTATAAACCATAATACCACGACACTTTTAATAGCAAAATGTGCAGTTATTTACAGAGAAAGCTACCGTAGCTTAATTTTAAACGCGTGTTTCACCCGCCCAGCATGAAATCCGTCTAGACTCCCACACGCTGGCGTTTATAAACAAGTAGTGACACATCACACGGTAAGCTACGCTTATGCGAGTGCAGTTTCGTAAATACATTCTGGAATAACGTTGCATTCGCTAATACACCTGTTTATATAACTATAGCATAGCATAACCAGCCTTTCTAATGTTCTACTCTCTAGGAGAGGGAATGGACCGTAATCTACCACGCAAGCCCAGTGCGGGTGGCGTGAATGTCACTAGGGAATGCAGATCTCGCGAGATTGGCAGTTTTGTGTGTTTTTTTGCAAATTTTCACAATGTTTGAATAAATTTAAAAAAAAATTAAGTATAAGTATTATAAGATAACCATAGGTGCGGGC
Source organism: Mythimna lalbum (assembly GCA_949319445.1). Taxonomy (NCBI): domain Eukaryota; kingdom Metazoa; phylum Arthropoda; class Insecta; order Lepidoptera; family Noctuidae; genus Mythimna; species Mythimna lalbum. Next base: position 16,891,355 of record OX439356.1, on the reverse strand, counting down.
TTGCGGACGGCTAGCAATTGGTAGTTTGCTGTCGAACCGTCCGGTAACTGTTCCGACCAAGCCGAAGTCGTCAATGGCGCGCATTGGGTCGAAGCCTACTGGGGCCAGGGCTAGTTCCGAAACGTAGCTCAGCCCCGGTATGAAAGGCACGAAGGCAGTAATAGTCTGACACTATCTCCCGCTCCGCCCAAGGGCGGGAGATGTCATTTGGATGATTTTACCCACCAAAATAAAGTATTATAAGATAATCATTTATTTTCACGAATTTTTGCAATACTTTTTTGCATCAAACATTGTTTGACGTATCTGTCTATAATTTTTTAACGTCCGTATCAATCCGTGCTTCGAATAAGACGTTTTTATGCTCGAGTAGGTACAATCTCGTTAATCTCGCGAGATCTCGCCCTTTTTTCGGCCGAGATCAATCTCGCTAAAAAAGGCCGAGATCTCGCGAGATCGAGATTGCATTCCCTAAATGTCACATGTCTTCGAATTTTTAGGTTCTAGGATATGCCGGTTTCCTCGCGATGTTTTCCTTCACCGTTTTGAGACGCTATACATTTTTATTGTCCAGTTGAGGATAGACAGTGTAGAGATATAAATAAACACTTTTAATCACTATTGTGTATATCTAATTTATTGCTTGTTTCAAAACACAATGAATGATGAAACACGATTGCAATACGCTAATCAAAATAAGTAGTATAATATACTACCTATTCAATTTGTTCTAACCTAACTCTTCCTAAACGGCTTGACTGATTTGGATGAAATGTTGTGTGTACCTACACATTTGAGTGTTTCCCTGGGCGGTTTCGAGCAGGACAGTGTCTGTTGATCGAGACCGCTAGTAAGATATCATATTCATAATGTATTATCTACTGTTTCTCTGTGACACAAATAATAAAATAAATAAAGAAAATGATAGTTAAGGTATGGGTCAAGTGGAAATGAATCTGTCAACAGCTTGTATCACGTCACGTTTTTTTTTTCTAGTCCTTCATAATGACGCAAGACATTGTAAAAATAAATGCATATTTTTATAACGAAAAGGAGGAGACGTTTTATTTTTGTCTGTGTGTAATGAGAAAGAGCATTGCTATGTTTAGCTTAGTTTAACACTAGAAGCGCGGGCATTCCATTTTTGACCCATTCCTGTGCTTTCTCTGCACTAGTTTTGTAAAGCGTAGAATCGTTGACGTCAAAATATGCGTTGTGTAACAATTTCATTTATTTACCCTCTATCCAGGGTTATTTGTAAAACACTGGCAACCTCTCAGGACTATTATATGTTATTATATGTTGAACATCATAAACAACAACTTTAGTTCTATGACTTTAAAAAAATCATACATTGGTTCATCAGATTTTCATACAAAAATAATGAAATTGAACGTTCTACATGTTCTGAAGTCTATGCGAAGCAAGCGATAGTACAATAGCGGAGGGGAATAGAGATCGTGTGGGGAAGGTGTAGGATGGTACAGCAAAACTCAGTGTTGAAATGTGTTAGATAGAACAACGAAATCTTGAAAGTTTGTGTTTGGTAAATGTATTATGTTTTGTAAAAAATCATAAAACAAAAGTAGTTGTTTTACAAATAACGCTGTATACATATACAGGGTTATTTGTAAAACACTAGCAAACTTTGGTGCTTGTTAATAACATCATAAACAACAACTTTAGTTCTATGACTTTTAAAAATGTATCATATTTTGGTTCATCAGATTTTCAAACAAAAAAAAAATTAAATTGAACGTTCTAAACATTACGAAGTTTATTCGAAGCAAGCGATGCACTAGGCTTCCATTTATGAAATAGGGGAGCACTAAGAAAGGATTTAACAATATTCAGCGCCTAACGGAATGAAACAGGGTCTAAGTTTATATGGAAGAACCCAACATTCACGCGAGAGAAGCCGCTGGCAGAAGCTAGTCTCTTCTGCAGTACTTACCTAATAGCAAAAGAAAAATGGCCAAAATTGTTTATAGTCCGTGCTAAACGCCGTCTAAATCTAGTGTTAAACGCAGGTCGCCTACGCTGAATCTAATCTAGATACATTCCTTATTGACTTAACGATCAGCTAGAGATAACTTCCAGATGTTCAAGAACTCTGTTTATCTTTAACCACTGACATGGGTATTAAATGGATGACGTAAACGCGAACAATGAACCTAGACGTTTCTCGTGATCATTCTTTCTGGTTCAACATCCTGCACAAAAACATAAGCAGTGGAATTCCCTGCTGGAATCTGTCTTTCCTGATAGCTTTATAGCTGCTAGACCTAGCTAGACCCTTGGCTTATCCTAAGGGTATATAAGTCAAGAGTGAATAGGTTGCTTCTAGGCAAGCGTGCTACATCGTTGGCCACATTATCACGTTCCACCAGGTGATAAAGTGGTCTAACGCGAGCCTATACATAATAAAAAACACACACAAAAAAAAAGTGCAAACCACACAAAAAAGCTGGATTTCAAAAAAGATCGAAAACTAGTCGTCATTGCGCGCTAATACTAAATAGGTATCTGGAATTCTGAACTGCAAGCGTTGCGAGAAGGAACACAGATGGATTTCAGTCAGTAAAGGTCTGACACTCCTGCTATCTATGCCTGGAGCGGGAGAAGTCATTTGATGATTTCCCACATAAAAAAAGGTTTAACATTCTATCACTGTTATTTGGTTCTCCACTAGTTGATTGGCGACATGAAAGTTTACTGTAGGTACATTGTATTTTATAGAAACTGAGGAGTTGAGTAAACCGCTTATTTTTCTGGCACCGCGATTTGATCATCCATAGGATCATACTAGACCGTAGCGAACTCGTTTGGCCCCAATGCTGTCGCCAATATATAGTCTGCTATCTGTCATTCTTGACTTTACTGAGTCATAATTTGAGTGTATAATTTGTATATAATTTAAGTGTCCTCATAAACTAGTGCGCATTACCGTCATGCATCACTGCTTGCCATCAGGTAGGATCGCAGTCAAGCACTAGTTTATATCAATAAAAAAAAGAATAGGGAAACAGGTAGCAGGCTTTTTAGATTTCAAAATAGAACAATCTTGCCTTACAGGCAGGGAGGTAGCTACCACCGTATCAGCCGTATCAACGATACGAGGCCCCCAAGCTACTGTAACAGTAGCCCCGACATTTGTAAAAAATCGTAACATGTTATCCACAACCTTTAATATCGCTTACTAAATTTTATTTGATGATAATATGCCATCAAAAAAGTGCCTAGATACAAGTTACAATCTTACCAGGCACAAGTTCCATGACAATCATGATAGGCTGCTTCTGGACCGCTATGCCTATCAGCCGCACGATGTTGGGGTGCTGGTACTGCTTCAGAATCCGGCCTTCCTGCAGGAAGGTGCGCTTCTGCTCGTCGGGCAGCGCCACCCGGCAGGTCTTCACTGCCACTTCCTGGCTCGTACTTTTCAGACGAGCCTTGTAGACGTCGCCGAAGTTACCCTGTGGAAGCAGAATGGTCAATTAATTTGAGAAACATCCTACTAATATTATAAAAGTGAAAGTGAGTTTGTTTGTTACGTCTTCACGCCTAAATGGCAAAACCGATTATAATGAAACTTGGTACAGGGATAGACCATGTCCTGGAATAGGACATAGGATACTTTTTATCCCGGAAGTATGTTCCCTTGGGATAATTTTATGCTATCACGCGGGCGAAGCCGCTGAGAGCAGCTAGTTGAGATATAAAGGTGGACCCAATTTAGCTTTGACTACAAAAAAAAACATGAAATAAGTTCAGACAGTCTTAATCGATGTCGCGTAGTGTGCCTTGATGCACTTGTCAATCCAAAGTCTTGAGCATCGACGCCGAGTTGCTAGCCTGTCGGTTTGCTATCGTTTACATTTTGGGGAGTGTGCATTGGAATTGCACAATTTAATTCCGCCAATTCCGTTCCATCAGCGGACCACAAGAGGTATGGCGTCGCCATCGGTACATGGTGGACATCCCTCACATACCTATATACAAAGCGTTTTGGAACATATTCGTTATTCATACAGCTAAGGAGTGGAATTCCCTGCTGGAGTTTAAGTTTCCTGACAGCTTTATAGCTAACTAGACTTAGCTAGGCCCATTTGGTTATCAGGGTCTATAAGTCAAGAGTGAATAGGTTGCTTCTAGGCAAGCATGTTCCATCGGTCGGCCACACCATCTCTTACCATCAGGTGAGATAATGGTCTAACGCGAGCCTATCCATAATAAAAAATAAGGAGGATCAAGAACTAGTCATCATTGCGTGCGTAAAATGCTAACTAAATCTATTTGGAATTCTGGAGTGCTATCGCTGCGGGAAGGAACACTGGGCTTTAGTCAGTCTGACACTCCCTCTCGTTCTGCTCAGAGCGGGAAGAGGTATTTGATTTGATTTTCTAACCCCAAGAATAAAAAAGAATATCTGGACAAGTGCTACATTCTAGTAAAGTATTAAAGTATCAGAATTGTCTGAAATGTAGTCGCTACTTCTAAAATCTCATTCTAAAGGCCACAATCAAATACTAAGAATACTTACTACTAGAAATAGCGTTATCGTAAAAAGAAATATGTAATAAAATTCTTATCATAACGTAAAATATGGTAAGCGCCAGATAAATTTTCCATAAAATATTGACCTACATTGCCCATTGATGATGCGCTGCGGCGCCGCACCGCATCGTGTGGTTTGGCTCTTACTAGAAGTTCACGACAGCCGTATGACCTTCAATAAGTAAGGGACCCTTAAGAGGACCACAGGAGCTAATCGCGAGTTTAAATATATAGCTGCACTAAATAGAATCAGAAAAAATCATGTTATTCTTCATGATAAATGCTAGTTAGATTCCCAAGTAGCACAACAAGCTGTATAAAAGGACATACGTAAACTCTAAGCTGTATAAAGACTGAAAAAGCGTTTATACCTACAGGTGTCTTCAGGGCTAGAGTGAATAATAGGCTCTTAATAAACTAGTGCGCCACGCCATCAATTATTGCATCACTGCTTACCATCAGGTGGGATCGCAATCAATGAGATAAAAAAAGGTCTTATAATTGCAAAAAGGGCCCCAAATTTACAGCTTTAAAAGCGTTGTTGTGTTCAAAAAGATGCCTCTAAAAATGACTTTTATTGTTTAATTCATGAATCCCCAAGCGACCACCGGTGGCCGCGCATCTATTGTCTTACTATTGTGTCTCTAATTGACGGTATCTGAAGGGTTAAAAACTGAACTAATAAACATGCAATCTTTATGACTGTTTCTCTAATTATTCTACACACAACATTTTACCGTTACAGTGTCTTAATTTTATAATCAAATCCGTAGATTTTTAGTAAATCGCTAGTATGCTTCATATTGTAAGCATTATCTTTGCGCATCTCTTTCTTTTGTATGCAGTCCGAGAGTGACCGCACTTTAGGCGTCGGTCGTAGTCACGGTCGTAGTCCTCTTAACAATGAATAATTCACAGTATCGATCTGTTCTATCAGACATCGTGAAGTTAGAAATAGATTGTTGGAGTACTACCGAAATTGCTGACACGAATACCCACCCCAGCGGCCTTGCCAATTGACCCCAAAAAGTTCCCAAAGCTACTTGATCTACTTTGTGGTGTAATCGGTGTCTAATTCTAGGTGTTCTTATCTCTCAGGGATGTGCCCTAACAGGCGCCTTACAGGCGTTGCACAGAGGGGGTTCCGGAATGGTCTTTTGAGGGGTAACGGGGCTCCTTCTACGTGCTGATGGTGATCACCGGGGTGGTTTTAGTGAGGTAAACATCCCACACTCTCCGGACTTATCCCCAAAGTCCAAGCGCCTTTTGCAGGTTTCCTCTCAAAAACAAAAAAAAAGGTGTTCTCATCTACTTTCGATACCAAAGACGGCGAGCCTTTTCAGTACGCAAAAATGTACCTACAGCTAGAGGAACGATGAAGACTGGCTTCCGATATTGTAGTGTCTACATCGATGTACTGTGTGAATCCGATATTCACTCTTCTGCAATTTCCTACTTTACAAGGGCAAAAAACCAAAACACCCGGCTAAGTGCCGAATTACTGATACATAAATTCAATTCAAAATATTTTTATTTCACATAGGCCTACATGGGCACTTATAAAACGTCAGAAGCTAGTGTATCAACGAACATGGTCCTCTTTTGAAATAAAAAAAACCGTCTTCCCACACTAGGAATTACTCCCGTAACATGAGTGTACCATACACAAGACACCCGGTACAACTATCTGTAGGCCATACCTAAATAATAATCGGACGGGAATACCGCAGCATGCAAATTGTACCAGTCCTTCAATGTAGGTACGTGTTATAAATGACGGTGCGAAATGCTTAGTCCGGACCGTAGAGGTTTCAATAAAATAAAATTTGTGTATAAAATTGACACGCCAAGTCAATAATGGCTACTCACCCTGCCAATCTTGTCCAATAGCTGCACATCATCATTGTTCAGCTCCCAGTTCTCCCTGGGAACTGCTCGACGCAGCAGGGCTCCGGATCTGGCTGTGACGGGGACTCCGCTCGTCCTTTGCCAGGCTATCAGTTCTGCTACTGACGGGAACGCCGCGCCTTCGAAACGGTAGTGACCCTGGAAGATAAAGGGGATTATTTGACTTGTAAAGCCTCAGATCCTCTGATTTACCACCCGATTGTTAATATACAAGCCCGAAGTCTGAAAAATCGTCTTCTCATGGGATATTGTATTACACCAGGCTTTCTCAAGGTGAGGAACCTACACAAACTTTTCAGCTAGAACTACATTAGACCGACGCACACGTGTAACACGCCTGGTTTGTACGTAGAACGACGCCGATGTCACGTGGCGTGTAAAGGCTGGATGGCTAATGAGATCGTGTGACACGTATTAAGAGGGTCCTTCTCCACTCGCTTATCGTAAACATCGAAAATGGTTTAAAAGCTTGGTACTTCATTTAATGCAATCCAACGCGATGTTTGACGAAAAGGCAACGTAAAAAAAGAGAGATATCGCCTGGAAACTCTGTTAGTATTCGGTAATTCCGAGATTTACTCGAAAATTTCACAAAACTTGCTCCAGGAAATAGCTGTTTTTTTTAAACCCTTAAAAGTTTTTGGAAAAGTTGTCATCATTTAGAATCTTAATAAAATTTGCAAGGTCTCTAGAGAATTACTTTTTTGACTTTTTAAATTTTTAGGCAAATTATGAAGTGACAAAGTTCATACAAAATAGGACATTTTCAGAGGTTTTTACTAGATTAGTTTTACACAAATTTAGAAATTGGTTCCTTTAGAAACCTAGATAATATCCACAAGATACTGTGTTTCCAAAATATCTAATGAAAAGTGTGTAATAACGTCATAATCAGTTATGAGCGGTTGTATGAAAAACAGTGAAAATGTGAGTCGTGATGCACCACCTTAAGTATATGGAGCAATGGCGCTTTTGTGAGAATGTATTTCACACCTGATCATGAAAACACCAAAAACAGAAATCTACTTGACATTAATATTGTAACCTTTTATTAAGATAAAAATCCTTATTTTTCTAAACAGCTACATTTTTATCGATTTATTTTTCGGGGTAACAGGTTTGTAGTCGTTTAGAAACTTTGGATACTTGGAGCTTTGAGAAACCCTGTATTACACAGTTACAGGGCTGAAGAGTACCTAATTCAATTGTTCTTCAACCCTGTTTCATTTCAGATTCAACCCAAAAAAAAACCAAAATATTCAACACATAAAATAGACAAATAGATACAAAGCAAAATAACTTTTCGCATCGTTGACTACATAATACCTATATTTATATTCTTAAATCGTTTCCTAAGAAGCTTTTCAAACTTCTGAGAAATCGTGCGTGAGATTAATTAATTGACACGATGATGTAAAGTCATTTATGAATCACACATTTAAAGCATAATCGAACACAAGAAGACATCACGCTCCATGTAATAAGTAAGTAGATACTGCAGAATATTAAAGAACTTTTGTTCAAAGTTCGAAGCATCTAAATGCCAAATGTTAGTCGGAGATTTGCATTCAAACCGGTTATGAACGATTCTTGATCCATATACACACAAAAAAACATTCCAAATAACAGGTGTTACCAGTAATCTTTTTGTAACACTACTTTTGAAGCCTGAATTGCTATACGAGTCTAGAAAGGTCAGGGGCCTAGGTATTCGGAGCATCTGAGACTACTACCTGTAACTCATGTTGTTTACCAGTTAAGCTCCCATAATATCTTTAGGTTTATAATGGCGTTTAAACAGCACAAACTACACTATTTTTGCAGAATTTAAAGCGTTTATTCCACATAATATTTCATATAAGCTTGCTACCTAGCCTTTCATTTCGCTAGCTCGCTATTATGGAAATGAACGAACCGATTTCAGTAAGTAAAACTTCCCTCTATGCATTATATGCAATATTAAAAAAAAAAAACTCTGAGAAACTGATTTGAAAAAGAGTTCAGAGAAAAATTCCAATAATATCAAAAATCTACGCCTTTAACACTGACAGCAGGAAATGTGTATCATGTGAAAGACCTATAATTTACGAGTCCAAATGCAATCATCTGGACTCGTAAAATATGGGTTATTCACTGAGTAAATTCCTTGGTGGAACATTATTCAGACTTATTTGTATACACTGTGTCAAAATCTTTCATCCAACTCTCCTGTCGCAGGTCTGCTGGAAGAAATTTCATTTGAAATAAGCAATACCTTTGTACTCTTTTATCTGTATTTGTCCATTTCATTTTTTTAAGTGTTTGTGTGTGTACATAAATGAATAAATAAATAAATTATATACAAAGTTTACGAACCTCAGGAGTCGTCTGTACAATGAAATGTTTGTGCTGTCCCCAACAGACGGACAGCACCAGTTGCCTCGCATGGTTCCTCGTCGTCTCTCGCACCAGATAGTCGCCATCAGCCCTCAGTAGCCGCACCACCTCCTCACGAGGAAGCACTCCATGGAACCACTCCTGTTCCACCAGGGTTCGCTCTGTCTCGCTCACACTCACCTGCAGAAACAGGAGTATAAATAAGACAGGTAATTGGCATGACACTCCACGTGCACTTGATGTGGTGACGATATCAATGTTGATTAAAAAACAAGAAAATTGGGACAGTCAGAAATAGTTTTCAATTACTTTGACCCAGTAATTAGCAAATCTAAAATATACGAGTATCATAATATTCTTTTTAAGAGATTTCAAACGAGATTATTTATTATTTGTGAAATAGTCTCACGGATAGTCTCGTTATTAAAACAATGTCACTAAAACAAAATGCTGGTTCAGTAGTGTATCATTACTTCATTAGTAACACGAACAAACACACAAAAAACATTACTCCACGCGATACACATGCACTCACCGATTTAATTACATAATGTTTAAAAACTACGACAAAACGTAACAACGAAAGCGATAACATACGTTCTCTAACTCTTGTTCAAGTTCAAGTTGTAGTTGCTTGAGGCGCTTCTTCCTGCGAGGCACGACCACCGGCGGAGGCAGCTCGCTGTGCGTGATATACATCGAAAACGGATCAAACGGATCCATTCACCAAACTCACCAGCTCACAACACCGCAAAACAAACCAACACTACTTTATTATCTCTTTTATTTCACCACATAAAGCGACCGTTCCTACAAACAGGATGAACTTGACGTAAACCCCGCGACTGAAACGTACACAGTCTACGCGTATAAACCGATACATTTCTGGAACGTCGCAAGCGGCTTCACCTTGATTTTGAAACTGAGTTTTAAGAAGAGCCTGTGCTATTTTCATTTTATTTGAAATCTCATTCCCGACAGAAGTTCGTGCGGTGCACGGTGACGTGAAGTGTTTGCGCTAATATTAGCACTGACACGTTGAGCAACACTCGTTCAGAGTGGATAAATCGTGGCGCTTCCAGTGGCGTCGTGGAAGACGAAAGCTTCATGCATCGAACATATTCCATGCCATGCGTGGGTGAGGGATGTCTCGGTTAGTGGCACTCACCACACTGTTAGAACAACTATCGAGTACAACGCGGCTCTGTCTTCTCTTTTTGAAGAGCGTTTTGTTGTGAAGTCGGCAATGCACATAGATATCCACACGTTTGCGCAAGCGTCGCCTCAGGACTCTAATCCGTCTGCGATGTGGTACGATTACCGAGTCAGAAGGGCCTTCGCTGCTGCTTCTGAAAGTCTTCGGGGGCAGCGCTGGGCTCGATGGTGCAGACTTGCGGCGGAACGGCCGCGTGAATAGTTTGAAGAAGGGTCTCGGCGGTATTATCGAGTGGAGATGCAATCGCAATACATCCGTCGACGCTTTAGATCCGAGTGAGGAGCGATCCTGATAATCGAATGTCATCTTTAGCAAGGCCGCTAGATCCATAGAAGAATCTATATCAGAAATACCTCTACCCTCTACTAACTATATGTTAGTTAATTTCTTTCACCTTTCGTCTTTAGTTTAAATACAAAGTTATTTCCCCTAAACCCATAAACAAGCCTTAAGACTACAAAACATGCAACAACCCTACCTGGTGATCAGGAGAGCTGCCATCCAGACTATCAACGCCCACAGTCTCGGCAGACAGATCAGGACATCCACTGGGCGCCTCCTCACAACCCAGTTCGGCCAGGGCGGACCTGATCATCTCCGCTTGTTTGGCACATTTGCGTTCAGCCACACGAAGCTCCAGTAATTTTATGGGCTCCGATGTCGTCACTGGTAGTGGTGGTGGTGAATGCCTAGGTAAATTGGAAAAAAGATTACATGACTGAAAAGTTTCTGGAAAGTTAATGACGTCAATTCTTTCTAGAACTTTAAATAATTATAGAAAATCTTAGCAGGTGAGCGTTTTAGGGCCAATCATTTATTAATTTTGATGTACAAAAGAAGCTGTGATTCTTGGATATACAACATTATTTTTACACGTATTATATGCGAAACATGAATATAGTTTGTTCGGAATCAGTAACTGAATCGATTTCAATATTTTTTACACCATGTTAGATTTTTTCTCACAAATATGTAAAAAAAAGTAATAAGTTGGACACCACTGATACTCAGTACAACAAGAGTCACGGCAGGTCAGCGCACAGCTGGGTGCCGGAGCAAAACAACCCCTCGGTCGCCCGGATGGCCCGGTGACCATGTATTTGTGCGGATAACCAGGTAACGTAACAAGCTTATAACTTTGGGATATTCATGACATAGTTATATTTTGTACATAGATTCTTTACATAAAAATGTCAGACACATGTTTCGGGTTTCGCATAAACTAAAATTAATGTTTTAATACTATTACTTTGTAAAATTTTACTAGACACTCGGTAAAAACTCACCTATCAATCCCATTGATTCCATTACTCAGTCCCGTGTTATTGTTCTTGCAGACTCCGTTCCCTATGATCTCTGGCCCCTGCAGCGCTGATTGTTTCTCCCGGTTGTCTTGAAGCGTGTTCTCCAGCTCAGTCAGCTTCTCCTTCAACCACTCTACAGTCAGATTGTCCACTGTCAACTGGTTTGGCTGCAGTTTCCCGCTCGTGTCTTCAACTAGGCTCTCGTCGAAGTTAAATGTGACTGGGGTTGAAGGTGGCGATCTGGAACAAAATATTATTTTAAGATTGCATTTAAAATTCTCGTTTTAACCTACATGGAAAAAGGAGGTTAATCTCTGAACTCTGTTGTATATAGCCGAATCGGAAAATCCTTTTTATTTGAAAGGGGATGGTTCTAGATCAGTTTTGATGATTGGATAATATTATGAAAAATTTACAGAACTCCTCAAATACATAGTATAATAGAAATACATGTCGCGATTTCAGTACTTCCATTAACAACTTTTAAGCTTGTAAGTACCGCATAGTATGGTAACTAAAATACATTTATGAAAATGGTACATTTTTAGTTCTTCTGTAGTAACTTAGATGTAATTTCTTTTTACTGGTTAGGAATCATATTACCGCAAACATATTTTTTTTTTTACTTTATAATCGATACTGAATTGCAAATTGTACAACACAAAGTAAATTTAGATTTCGCAGGCTACCCTAGAACATCCCAATTTAGATTGTTACTGAACAATTTGTGATAGAAGAATTATATAAACTAGCTCGACTATAGCAAACACACCAAGCCAAAAAATGAGACAATAATAAGGTAATCAAGTGTTTTATCTACTAAACGACCTTATTCTTATTGTTTTATGTGACTATGGCTTTTATTACCAGAACATTTAAGTACAATACTGCCTGACATAGATTAAACTGCCTAAACACCTCCTAGACCACGCAACGGATTTTGTTGTGCTTTAGAAAGAGCAATACGAGTTGGTCTAGTGGTTAGTGACCCTGACTGCTATGCCGGAGGTCGTGGGTTTGATTCCCACCCAGGACATATGTGTGTGAGGAGCATGATCATTTGTTCTGGACCAGGATCTGTCCGAACCGAGCCCAATTCGACGACGGCGCGCACTGTACCCGTGCGCCTCAAGGAGTTGTCCGGAACAGCAGGGGCCCAGCTGGGTCGAAGCCTACTGGGGCCAGGGTTAGCTCCAAAAGGTAGCTCAGTCCCGGTACGAAACGCAACGAAGGAACAGGAGTGGGTTTTTAGTCAGTATAAGCCTGATCTCCCGCTCCGCTCAAGAACGGGGGAAAAGTAAAAAGTATCCTATGTGCTATTTCCAGAACATGGTCTACCCGTGTAAGTTCGAGAGTGAAGGAGTAACAAACAAAAATACACTCATTAACTTTCGCCTTTATAATATTAGTGTGATCACTTAATTACGAACGTGTTTTCAAATTAACAGCTTGTATATTTAGTAAATCCAAACCTACGCGATGTAATCTGGCTTCATACTAAAGAAGAAAAAAGATTGACTAATCTTGTGCCGTTTTAACGTTTTGTTGTTTGGAAACCCTTATTCCCATTAGGTACAGACATTAAAAGAAGATTATGAGACCTACAAACAACACAGCTATCATTCGAAAGTTAGGTAGCTATGCGGTAAATGACTCAGTATTTATACCAATATGTAAATTACTTAAACCCTCAAAAATACACTGGGAAAACCGCAGTTTAAATTACAATAAGTATGACTGATGATTAAAAATAATAGATAACCTTCCTCGAAAAGTGTTTTTTTTTTAAATGGGAAATCGTCTTATGATTTTTCCTGCTCTACGACGGAGCGAGAGGGCGCGTCAGACTTTTACTGACTACCATAGGTGTTCCTTCAGTTGCTCTTTGCAGGACCACAGGAAACCTTTTCAGAAGTTGCCCCAGTAGTAGGCTTCGGCCCTGCTGAGCCCCAACGGCTTTGCTGATAATTCTTTGAGGCGTACGTGGAACTCTACGCGCCGTCAATGACTCGAGTTCAGTCCGGACGGTTACAGGACGGTCGTCGTCCGCAAGCACGCACCCACGGTGGCTGATAGTCCAGGTAGGAGTCCCGGTGGCTGGGGCGTGAAGCTGTCCATTCCCTCATGCATACGACCGTCTCCTTCGCTAGCATCACTGGTTCGCAGAAGGATGCGACCGGCGCGCGCCAATTCCCCCCTTATCCGGGCCATAGCCTGAACTAGTGCCCGGACGGCACGACACGTCGACGCCAGGAGGACGCGGCGGCGGTGCTCCACCCAAGCGTGGCACACCTCCACCGTACAGGTACTCTACCATGTCCTCCGGGCGGTCTCCACAATGGTGACACAACCCGTAACGTGTTTAAAGTGCTAATTGGTAGATTACCTAAACAAATACCTACCTAATAAATAAATACCAATTCGATGCGACACAATAGCAAAATGACATCACGTATTGTACATTATTCCAGTGACCGCGTTTTGTGGTTTCCGATTTACATATTTTCGTTTATTGCCTTCAAGTAGGTACACCTATTGATTTACAATTCAGTTATTATTTAGATTAGATATAAACTCTAATTAATTTTATGTTAAAATTCAAACCTAATTGAAGTAGTTTAGGGGTGTTTTTAATATCGTGAGGTTTTGATCAATCACTCATGCGGGATTGCCCCGCAAGCCTAACGCTTACAAATGACCATTTCATACAAGTATTTATTGTAATACGTGGAATATGCTCGTGGTTTTATTGCATTATGAAATTTTCTGCATGCGGGGCAATACCGCATGCGTGGTATTGGACCACGCATGCGGTACTGTACGCATGATGTTGTTTTTTTTATGTTTAAAAACACCCAAAATTTTGAAAGAATCACGTCATTTGCCTCATGATTACATCCCAATGCCTCCAAAGAATGCGATAATGTTCAGTACGGCCGAAATATCTTGACCGCACTGGACTTCGAACAATTACTGGCGCAGAAATTGGCGACGAATGCATAATGCGTATTATTTTCGAGTACCTTTGAACAATAATGGAACGCTAACTTCTTTGATCGTGCTGCAGGAAAGAGTTATCGTCGCCCTTGAACCCAAAAGGTGACGGAAGGGACACACATGTAAATTTTAGTCAGTAAAACTTTGTCACTCACCCCACTCTAAAGCGGGAGACGTCATTTGATGATTTCTTATCTCAAAAGTAAAAATATACTATGTCGACTGATATGCAATGCCTAGGCATTAAGTCCGCCTTTGTACAGTGTTTCTTACTAGTGCATAATTTTAATAAATGAATTATCATTTTAGCAAATAAAAATATTAGCAAGAAACTCAATAATAAAAGACAAACAAAAATCACAATTTGCTTGAATGGCCTCAAACGTAGCCTTTGAAAGTAACCGTCAGTTCCTGAATGCCTTTGATTCATATCTTGCCTTCGCGGCTTCGGCTACTCATCGCTCATTGTCGCTACGATCACTTTTTAAAGCCGAAGTTATAAGTCATTTTTTTAATTATTATTTGAAGTCTGAAGTTATTCTATTGATATTTGTTGAAACTAACTTTTTTCTGTGGATTCGGTCCCATAGTCTATTTCATCGTTTCACGGACCTGGCTTTTTTTGAGTTACAAAGTAGATTATGGCACTCAGGGACAGTGCCGTAAATAGGGTGGTGCCAGCGGTGCCCAGGCACAGGGCGCAGTCCCCAAAGGGGCGCAAAAATTATATACCTAGTCCTTTTTGTTTGTATTGTACTTTTTCTAGGGGCGCAGTTATAGTAGCTCGCACCGGGCGCATAAAAGGCTGGTTACGGTACTGCTCAGGGATATAAGTAGCGTTCTATCAGTGAAAGAACCTTCGTCAACAGATCATAACCTTCAGACATTTAATAATTTAATTTTCGGTTCGTAGGGTCCTTGTTTGTGTTGTGAAATCATCAAAATTAAATAACTCCTTACTGTCTAGGATCTAGAGAGTAGAGTCTTGGTGGAGACCAGAGGAATTGGCAGACTTGTATTGTCTTCTAAAACCCAACAGTGTTCATTCGTTTGCCCTAAGCATTTCAAGGCCGTGGTAACTCTTTCTATAAACCACGCAGCCAGGATCGTGGGGTCCGTGTGTAGAGAAAGATAGATCATTATCTATCTAAACGTCTTGTTGACTTCGCATGACCCAAAGGCTATTTTTACCTTAGCAAAAGGAATAGTATTAGCATACAGTGTGGCAATGTCGCCTGTCTCTTGGGTAGGTTACCAGGAGACAGCAATGCAGAGAAGTTCATCGATGCCATATTTTAGACAGTTTTATATTATTAGTTATAGGTTTTTATTAGTTATTATAACTAGTTAGGTAAACAGTAGATATGTGGCAATTGTTAAAAAAATACTGAATTTTATAATATACAATTCAATGTAATTTTAATAAAATTTCAGTCCACTTTTCGTACCTTTTACTACCGTAGCGAATCGAATTAGATTCAACTGTTGTTCTTTCTTTGGATGAGGGGCCGTTCAAGTATTACGTAAGCAGATTTTTTGCAAATATTAACTCCCTTTGTCAGCAAAAGTAAGCAAAGCTCTCACCCCCTCCCCCCTCAAGGAGTTGTCAGCAACAGGATGGGCCCATCTGGGTCGAAGCCTACCGGGGTCGGGGTTATCCGAAAAGAAACTAGAGCCCCGGTATGAAGGCTAGAAGGAACGGCGCGGGGTTTTTAGTTAGTAAAACTCTGACACTGTCTCCCGCTCCACCCAAGACGGGTTTCGTCAATGATGATTTTCCCCGTCGAAAAAAAAAAACCCCTCCCCCATGCTTACGAAAACATTGGTACAAGCATTTGTCAATGTGTTGGTTTCGTTATTAATTTATGAGCAGTAGTTGTAAGTCTAGAAATGAGGTTTGGAATAAAAGAAAAAAAAACTATAAGACATATTCATTCAAATTAACAGTCCTCAGTCCATGATACACAAATCAATGACTCTGAATCTTAAAGACATTGGATGTTTACTACTCACTGATGTGTATCTGCTCATTTTCTTGTGATTTTGGAAAATCGACATCGTTTTCTTAAAAAACTAAGAAAAATATATATTGCTCACGTAATCACCATCTAGACCACCATGTCATTAAAAATTCGCTTTGTTTATTTTTAATGACATGGTGGCCTGTCATTAAAAATAAACAAAGCGAAGACCCCCCTACCCCCCTATAGTGTTTACGTAATACTTGAATGGTCCCTGACAATATTTTGGTCCTTTTTCTGACTATCATTTATATCTATCATAAACACAGTATTTCGACCTGTGATTCCAGCGTTTTTACATTTCAACAATAAATGCTGTTTCAGACAATAAACAAACATAAGTAGGTACCTATCTAAGTAAATGCCAAGTCGAAAGTTTTCGGTATCATTTTACTTTCTATTGCATTCTTCGCAAAAAGCTGTTCCGATAATACTCATGATGTTGCACATTTACAGTTGGCTCATGATTGAAATTTGAGAACGATTCGTTTTATAAATAAAACCTATTATGAATATGTAATTGTGAAATATTAACAAGTCATTCGCAAAGTTATTTATACCTATTCGTCTTTTTTATTGATAAATCGTGACCATTAATTTCTTTACGACTGGTGAGTTTTAAGGTTTGCATAAAATCACTGGTTGTAGATAATTCTACAATAAATACTTCATTAATAACAGTATTGGCTTTCAACTGTGCTATTTATTTCCAGTCTGTACGAAGTGTTTTTTTCTTTTAGGACCATTTTAATTTTTGGACCTTTTTTTTTTTTTTTTTTCTCTCGACGGGGAAAATCATCATTGACGAAACCCGCTCTTGGGTGGAGCGGGAGACAGTGTCAGAGTCTTACTGACTAAAAACCCCGCGCCGTTCCTTCTAGCCTTCATACCGGGGCTCCAGTTTCCTTTCGGATAACCCCGACCCCGGTAGGCTTCGACCCAGATGGGCCCCTCCTGTTGCTGACAACTCCTTGAGGCGCGCGGGAACAGTGCGTGCCGTCGACGCCTTGGCTCGGTCCGGACAGTTACCGGACGATCGGACAGCGAGCTACCCATGGCTCGCCGTCCGCGAGCCCGCGTCTACGGTGGCCGGAAATCGGGATCGGAATCCCGGCGGCGGCGGCGGGGGCGCCGTTGCCTGATGCGGTCTGCCTCCTCCTTTGCTAGCATTACTGCTTCGCAGAAGGAGGCGACCGCCTGCCACTCCTCCTCGAGTTTTTGGACCTTCCAAACCCAATAATGTAAAAACATTCCGAATATAGAAATGTGTGCCTCTAAAACTAACTTCTATATTATTAGCTATATATTCGGCTGCAACATGCTTGGGAGAAGCCTAGGTTCAATCGTGAACATCTTTGGTTGAAATGATGAAGCAACTGGAACAATCTTCCTCTCTGTTATCCACTATGCGAGCCTAGAACGAGATGATGAATATAAAGCTAACCATTATCAAATTGACTCACTTGTACTTTTCAATAAACTCCTTGTATTCGTCTTGTGGCCTCAGGTTCTGTATGGTGGTCTCTATTTTGGTCTGGATCTCTCTAAACTTGTCCGTGCTGAAGTCTGACCTCTGCACCACCTCTAGGAGTACGCCTTTCCTGTAGAATAAAGAATAATTTGTTAACTACATCATCATTGATAGTTACAGTTTCAAGATACTGCTAATGCAAAATGCAATTGAGGTTATTTCAGATGTAATAGGTATCCCACTAAAGTCATATTGCGTTGTTTGTATTCAGATCATGTTCAGCGAAATTGTCGTCATAGACATATTTATTTTTAATGTCCTTTCTTCTTCTTCTCGGATCGATGTTTTTTCTTCCCTAAAGTTTTTGGGCCCAGTAGATTGCCACGTTTATAGCGGCATCAGTGGCGTTTTTTAAGTCCTCCAAAGTGCAGATATTGGGATAATTTGGGCACCCTAATAAGTGGGCCATCGTCTGGTCAGAAGCACCGCATTTGCACTGGGTGTCGGAGAGGTCTATAATCCCGCATTTTGCTAAGTTGTGTTTGCAACGGCCTACTTGCGCAGTCTATTGATCGCTTTCCATATAGGCCACTGCATAGACTATATTGATCAAATTTTACAACTACAGACTATATATACCAGACAAATTTTTGGGGCCTTCTTAATAAAACTGTTCACTTATTTACAATTTAGCACATAGGTTAACACAATACTTGTTAGTAGCATAGATATAATTACTAATCCAAATAAAGGTAATTCAGATCAAAGTTGGAGAAAATTATCAACATTACTATAAATTTCTATATTAAATGTGCATATTTAGTTATTGATAATTTCATGATTGATTTGATTTGATTGATTGAAATAAATAAGATGATTTGGATGCTTCTACATCCTAGGTTTAGTCCTCTACGTATACTGTTAACTTTGTTTAATAATTCGCAAACAATGGTTAGTAAAGGGCGGCAATCTTAAATCTGTTAAATTATAACAAATTAAAATGATACAACTATCATATTACATGGCATTACATCATTCTCGTTGCTTACTAAGTGATAACTTATCTTAATCGATGTGCATATTACATTATCGATCGATCAATTACAGTAATTCGAATAACATTAATAGTTCGTCAAAGTTTAAACACCTGGACAGTCGATTAAATATCAACTGCGACATTGGTTTTCATATTTATATACTTTTTATCACCATCGACCTAATTCCGTATTGTTTCAGTCTTTATCAATAATATTTATCTTAAACTGTACTTATTTGATTATGTCCCTATTAAGTTTGGCGGCAACGTCTGTTTCAGGTGCACCGTGCACTGGTTGTACAATTACAATCTTGTTTATTGCAGTCGACAGGTTGAATAACTACTTATTGATCTATTGCTTCTGACAATGTACATTGTACAAGTACCTCTACTTACTCAATGTCTACAGCTAACAACTTCGACATCAGTTTCCATATTTTTATATGCTTTTTTATCCCAACCGACCTAATTCTTTTTTATCCATAATATTTATCTTACTTCTTTGATTAAGTTCTTATTAAGTTTGGCGTCAACGTCTGTTTCAGGTGCACCGTGCACTGTTTGTATAATTACCAAACTTGATCTTGTTTGTTGCAGTCTACAGGTACCAACTTTTTTTTTACCACTATCTCATATCGGCTCACGTTTGACCACTATCTCACGTGCTTCTGACAAAAGTACCTCTACCTACTCAGTGTCTCCACAATACTGTGAAAAGTATATAGTATCCATCTATATCTGTGACCAAATAGCCACTTTTGCTACTACTGCTGATTGATCGGTATATTTTGCTTAACATGCTAATACTCTTTTAAGAACACCATTCATTGCAGTCAAGGCAGTGAAGGTCGTGTACTGAACGCCCACATTTTATTAGTAAGGTTTTGATCAGTAGAATAGCAAGTAGTTAAAGAGTCTTCTGACTCACCAAGACGTCGCCGTAGCCTCCCCTTGCCTCCGCTGCTGGTCCAAGAGCGTTGGTAACGCGGCAGTCCTCAACGCCCTCTCGCACTCGGTAGCCTCAGCCAATAGCAGCACATATTCATTATGTGCTCTATGTAACCGTCTGCAAGCCTTGCCGTATTTGTCTCTAGTCTCGTCCAGCTTGCGACCTCCTCGACTTGTAGGACCTGGAAGGTATAAGAAGAATATTGTTTAGAGTTGTGAGGATGATAATATTGATGAAATAGAATAGCCAGGGAAAGATAAATAAACCATAGTAGAAGTTGAAGCAGTTGTAAACAGTCATTATTGTTTATTCTTATATTCGTTATTTACAAACAACCATTACACTACTCCTATCTGAAACGGGTCATAATGAATCTATCAAATCAAAGGTCTCCCTAAACTAGTTTCTAGCAGACAAAAATAATCGCAATCACGTTAAATTAGCAAGAAAAATAAATTTAGCCACTGCTCCAAATTGAGATCTGTCTTAAACCACCCACAGAGAATTTGCTGCTATAATTGAAACTGCAAGTCTAGTTTATAGAACTTATGAATATATTTCTCAATCTACTCTAAGAATTTAATAAACAGGCCTTACATTTGAGATAGTTTTCCTCGAATTTAGCCCTCATCTGCTTATAGGACTCGAGGCACTTTTGGTACTCGCTCTGTTTCCTCTGCACCTCCTCGGACAGCTGTGAACAATAACATAACATCATTAAAACCTTTTCCATTTGAGTAAATTTTATCTTAAATACTGTTTAAATTTGTTACACAAGAGGCATCGAAACCATTATTACCAAAAGGACAAAGATACCAAGAGATTGAAACTGTATCATTTAGAAATATGGCAACATTTCTAAATGGTACATTTGAACATCGAACCAAAAATAAATATATCCCAGGATTTCACAATCAAGGCCCAGGTGTTTTAACTGAGCGTTGATAAACCAGTCAGTCTGGATATCTCTAAAAGGACATGCGTACACGCAGACAAAAGCCTAACCTGTCGAGCAGGAAAACTACGTAGGAAACCATTTGTGTTTTCCAAAAGCGAACCAGTTTTTTTGCAATTCAAGTTTTTAAGTTTGTTAAAACGCGTTAATAAATTCCCACGTGGAATTATTTATCTGTACATCTATATCGAACTATTAAATAAAGCGATAAATTGCCAATGAAAACAGATGCGCTTGAATAATAAATGAGTGAAGCGAGAGCGGCGCGCGCGCAGGTGTGGGACGAACAAATCATGCTAACAACGAGATTTATTCTCTCATCGCGCCCTCAAGTTAACGCCTGGTTCTTTAGTTGGTAACAACATTCATCACCAAGCCATTTGTTCAAATGTTATAACAGCACTCTAAAAAAAGCTTGTAATAATATTTCTGAACCCATTATTGCGTTCACTATACTTCCTAAAGGCAGTAATGCTTGCAGAAAATGTATACATATCGTATGTACTAAGGCATAAAGTCAACCAATCCAATCAACCATAATTATCAGTACCCTTATCCGCCAGTGATTTCCCGAGGAAACGCATTCGCATATACACAAGGCCTCATTAAAAACCGTTACCGAACTAAAGGTTCCATAAACGTATTTAATCGAGAAGAAAAGAAAACGCTAGTAATGGTTGCAATATGAAAGTTTTCTCACGACACATTTTCAACGAATATATCGCTGCGTATATGCTTTAATTAAATAATAGAGTTAATGACACTGAAATGGTTTTGCTACACTATTAGACCGTAACATGTAGGTTTCGACACATTTTAATAACAGCTATTAACAATTAAATGCTAATCTCAAATTGCTTCTTTATTATGAAGTGGGCAAAAAATGTCTTCCTAATGCTACATGATTTGTATCTACATATTCATATATGTAAATGTTTTTTTGCATTATGAGCATTATGACGCCATATATTATGCAATGCGTTGCTTACTGCAGCTGAAATTAATGCTGTTTGGTTGGAGATTTGTCATACATCTGATTTTAGAACTTGGGAGACTGAGAGTGTTAGGAAATAAAACAAAGTTCTTAGTCAGATGGATCGTAGTCTTAAATTATGTATGTCAAAGATGTTCAATCGACTTGCTTTTGGCAATAATTTAGCAAAATATGACCGCTTCCTGGAAGGACATAATAGGAAGGCAAACTAAAAACCTCGAAGATGTAAAATAATAATGAAAGATCACATAAATCTCACATGACTAAACTTTCAAGCATAAACAGCAGACAAAACACATGTTTTCTATCAAATAAAATAATAAAGGAAGTTCAAATTAATAGCGCTATAAAAATGCCAACAATATCAGTTGCCAAGTCATATTACAGAAAAGAAAATAAAATGGCTTTCAATCAATCAGTGTATCTATAAATGCTTCGATAAATACACACACACACACGCCACATAGATTACAGTAAAGTTATGATAATGCTTCCTATATATCGCATTAGATACATATGTAGATCAATGTGTTACATTCATAGCTAATGGATATCTAAATTTTATGAACCGAAACAAAGAACATATGCTTGAAAATATCCTCCTCCTCCTCCTTAGTCGTTCACTCTTGACAGAGTGGTCGTGGTTGACAATGTTGCATTTTCGTTGGCGAGTGAGGCTTCCACGATGCGTCTCCACTTGTCCCGATTCACGGCGTCTCGAGAACTCTGGACTATGGAGGTTTGTGTTGCAGCTCTGATAAGGTCTGTCCAACGCGTAGGCGAGCGACCACGTGACCGTGTGAAAATATACGCATTTTCAAATTAAAATTGAATTTTAAAAGTCTAATACCCTGTTAAAATCGGCACTTCTGAATTTGGTTTTTAAAAGAAATTAGGTTTCACTCTAGTAGTTTGTCATACAATTACGCTTGTCCTGGGAGAAATTATTAATATTGATTTTACACAAGATAAGGCAAACGATAGATCCTTGAGGAACCCCGAGTTAAATTGAATCGGAAACATTGAGAATTTGGATTCTGATGTAGGTATGATTCGTAATTCATCAGCAGTATAAGTTATAACAGTTTCCATACACTTGAAACTCCTTGAGAGGCAATGAATGGCCCTTAAACGTATTTAGCTAATCACTTTTACAAACAAAACATTGTCGTTTGCTTTTGTCAAACCGATAATAAACATCGTATTGATATAATATATGTTTAGGTTATGGTTAGCGCCCGCACCCGTCATCGGGTCGGTCGTCCGGAAATATTTGGCATACCATCACCGGGTTTGTTCCAACACACGTTTACACACTTTGTTTTGTTTTAAAATGATTAAATTAGTTATAATTACACGAAAATCTATTTTTGAACTTGAAATGAGATTTCGGTCATGATTATTAGATAACATTTGTAGTTTTATAATTATAGTAAAACACAGATTAATGGTCACAGTACAAAAAATCTTACTACATTACAAAATGAATAAAATCTAAGAGATACCAATGAAGTAATATAGGTACTTAAAATAAAGCAATATAATACCTATAATAGGAAATTAACTGTATTATTACTAACTGGACAAAAAATTAATATAAGAAATCGTAACACATTAAAACATCATTAGATGAATCAGATGAACCATTACCGCCTCGAGGATAAACGCATCAAAATTAATTTAGGTTTAAATTAAGAATGTTAAAGAACAGACATTGTGGCTTCAACCGTGCGAAAATTTTAAATATGATATTAATCTTATTCAACATAAGCTGAACATAATTTGGAGCCCTTAGTCATTCACCTACCCATAACTTAAGTGTCAGAAACTTGTCAGTATAGCTATTTCCACACTAACTTAATCCAAAGAAAACTCTCTCGTATACCGTATCGTATAGAACCTTATTTTTAGTATTAATTTATTTATGCGAAACCTGCAACATATGTCTAGTCTAGTATTTTATTTGGCGACACAAATACATGGTCAACGGGCCACCCTGGTGACTTAGGGATTGTTTTGCTTCCGCACCCAGCTGTGCGCTGGTACCTAATGCCCGCTATGACCTGCCGTGACTTGTTTTGTGCTTAGTTTCAGTGGTATCCAACTTGTGTCTTTTCTTTTTTTAAATATTTTTGCGAAAAAAAATAACATTGTGTAAAAATTGTTGGAATCGATTCAGTTACTGATTCTGAACAAACTATATTCAGGTTTCGCATATACAAAAAATAATGTTGTATATGTATTGATCGGTTTTTCTTCAGTAGGTCCGTTTGCTACATAGGCGAGGCTAACCTCTAGGCTATCTCTTTAGGCCTATATCGAAATCACTAGTTAGTTATCTTTGTATTCCACGACATATTTAAGAAGCAAAAAAACTCCAGTTTGACGTAAGAAAAATAAATCTAAATAACAGTATGCGGTTGTCAGCGCATACTTCGAGAGATAACGGCAATATTTTGTAGAAGCTGGTCTCTCATATCTACCAAAAAAACTTATATTAAACAGACGGATTTAGTCCAGAAAAATGCTGGCAGTTTTATTCTTAATTCTCTTCCTGTACCGATAATATCATGTTTTTACTGTAATCCGTCAGAATCAGCAAATACAGGAATATATGCTGATGAGGAAGAGAATTAATAACAAAACTGCCAGCATTTTTCTGGACTAAATCCGTCTGTTTAATATAAGTTTTTTTTTAATATTTTACAGATTATTATTAGAGGTGATATTTTATTAAAAGTAAAAATATGAGATACTAGCTTTTGCCCGCGGTCTTTGCACATAAAATATAGCATATGTCACTCAGGAATAAATAGTAAAAACATTTTAGCAATCGGACCAGTACTTTCAGATATAACCTCTTACAAACAAAAAAACAAACTTTACTTTTTTATAATATTTTATTAGGAGATATTCGCTATCTACAAATCAAGTTTGTCCAGTTATGATTCCAACAGATTTTTAACATATTCTCATTCTATCTTCTTTCTCGATGATGGAGAGATTTAGAGATGATTGACCATGACTGAGTGAATACGCTATACGCTATGATGTTCTCCTTTCCTCACATCATAACAAATCTCGTGAAAGGAAAGTGAAATCGAATAAATATTACAAACACTTTATATTAGAACATCTTCGGAAAGCCGTAAATAATTACAAGAATTCAAAGTATGTGACTTGCATTACCGTTAAAATTGGACAATGAATACGGTAATTCGCACAACATGTTTGTCATGCAAATGCTCTCTTCAGTAAAATAAATCTTGAAGAAGGCTGTCATAATGAGACAGGTACCGTTTGATATAATATACGTTAGTGTAAATGGTATTGGTAATATTCTTGGAAGTCTTATTGTCTGGACTGGGGCAGATGAAGACAATGGTTTTAATTTTATACCACATTTAAATATTCGTGTAGTTTAATAAATTTATAAATGCATAAATAGATAGGAGTCTCGGAACAGATAAAAAAGCTATATTATCTAATAAGTCTACACAGAATAATAAAAAATATTCAAATATTAAAAAGAAAAATAAACAAAAGTAACGTTTTTTTTTCTCTCTCTTTTAGAGCTTATAGATGATATTGTACTGGATGTCCTCCAGCCGGGGTCGGTAAAGAGGTTGATCAGAGTTTTATTGACTATAGCTATACGATTTTCTGCAGCTCCTCGTATTGGTCGAGGTGCTGGAGTGCTTACACATTTCGTATCGACACCCCCCGGGTATGTTATCTGCCACATTCTTTGGCAGCCGGAGACCGTTTCGCACCCTACGGCTGACGGCATCCAATGTATCTACTACGGATAGAGAAGGAGGCTGCATTCTCCCTCTCCTTTTTCACCACCTCCTTTGCAACCGTCATTTCCTAGCAAAATTTGACGATGACGACGTCCCATACGCTCTCGCTTACGACCATGAACTATATCACATCCGAAAGCGAGCTTAATGACGCTAAGATATTGGCGTCAAGATCCAGCCGAGAAGATCACTGCCTCCAGGGAACCCGTATCCTCTTTTCATCCTAACTACCATTGTCTGAGGTCTTCTCAGTATTGCAATGTTGCGTGTCATCAGGTGGATCGTCACAAGGGCGCTCCATAGAATGCCATGGACCGTACGATCCCCACATAATATAGAGATTAGAGAACCTCCCTAGAGTGGGCAGCAGATCCGAGAGTGCAGCACCCATTAAGCGGGGAATCAACCGCTGGAAATGCGCCCTGAAGTTCCACCGGCTGGCGAGTCGAGTTGATATCGTTGTGAACACCTCCTACCATGATACTGGATCCTGAAGGTGGCGCTCTCCAAGGCTCGTAGAAACAAAGAGCTTCTAATTTGTGCAATGTCACCTGGAAATCCTATTTACGACTTGAGCGACCTCAGCTGTCGCGTGATGATCATCGAACTCATATTTAAGATACTTATATTTCATCCATGTTAAAACCCTTAATTGTATATAGACAGACTCGTGGCTAAAATAATAACAAGCGCACGGATCGATCTCCAAGGTTAAGCAACTTGCCGAGGTCAGTCTACGGATGGGTGACCTTAACATGCCTAGATTACTACGTGTCTCGGAATGCATGTTAAGCCGTTGGTCCTGACTATCATTTGAAGATCTTTGACAGTCGTTTCAGTAGTCAGAAGACATACATTCTGAAACCAGTTTTACCAAGGAGCATCCTGTTACCCAGTTACATTGTGCAGGTCAGATAGGCAGTCACTCCACGTAAAATACTGGTAGTCAGTAGAATCCGATTGGTCTGAAAGCCTACCCCAAATATAGTTAGGTAAAGGCAGGTTAATTTTAAACACACAAAAAAAGCAATTAAAACCCTGAATATCGCATGTTCTGCATATCTTTGTACACAATACGAAATAATCACTGCGTAAAGACTAATACCAAAGCACGAAGTGTATCGAATGCCATTATCTTGAGTCATAGAACACAATAAAACAGCACCATTTTTAGTTACTTAATAGCCATAATGTTTTATGTACACAAGATGGTATGTAAGATTAAAAGTGAAATCGCAAAAATATTCGTGGTGATGTTAATAATTGCCAATAGAATTGACGAACCTGCCCATAGAGAAAGTAGCAGTGCAATAAATTGCAATAGTATTGTGCAAACAAAAACCTGTCAGAGACTTGAGAACCATTATAAGTAACACAAGTGGTACGGTTAGTAGGTGTCGTGAACAAAAGCAGAAAGTAACAATGTCGCATGCACGGAAGGAGACAAAGTAACGGTTTCCAAGAACGGTGTCTGACGACGTTAAACCTTCATTTTATGTGAACGTTAGTTAGATAAGCAGCCTATATTTTTACTTTTACGATAGAAATAAATCTTCAAGTGTACAGTAAGGCCGCAAAAGTCCATAGGAACGCTAAAGATTATTTTGCTACGAACCGAGCGAGCGCGATACTTCCGTGCGTATGTGTGCGCGTGTATGAGTATCCACATTCAACAGATAACACACACTAAGGAACTGTCGTCGCACTGAGCTTAAAAACATCATTATTATTTGTCTGTGCCATTGAATACGCATCACACAGTCACAGAGGCGACTTGTTCTTACCATTGTATTGATAAAATTCGCGCAAATATGTCATGTGCTGGTAGCCGTATGAACTAAGTGTTGGATTCGCAAATAACGTAGCCCGAGTTCAAATCATGGTCGGTCCGTTGCGGTTATTTCTTACTTTGAAAATTCCCAATCTATATTAATATTGTTGTTTTTTTATATTTCTATGAAAAATACTATTGCATTTTTTGCACTAAATTGTTGCAAATTACGAATATGATCTATTAACTACAAGAAGAATCACATTCGTTGTTTACATTATTTAGTTGTTTACATCTTATCGATGTTGTAAGGTGGAAATAAAAAGACGTGTTTAATAAAAATGTTTATTCTTTTTATTTACAAATTAAACATTTATGAGAATTGTGACGTCGAATTGTTACCTAGACAAAAAAGTTATCTTGTAACCGTTATCTATGTTACGTGTAAGATTGTTTGTTGGAAGTATACCCACTTAGACCATTCATAATATGAATAACGTATAATAATGAAAGGATCCCTATTAAAATTTTAATAAAATAAAATATAATTGTTTATATCCAGTTATTTATTGAAAAGTGATATATGATTTAGACTTTGTAAACATTTTATTTTTATGTAATGTCACAATGAATGTTTTGAGGTCATAGCTTAATTGTTCATTTTCTTGACGAAAAGAAGATTGAAACTAAACCTCAATTTCTGTTAAAAGAACTTTAGTTCTCACAAGATAATCGTCAATTAGATGAGAAAAATAAATTGAACTATTATGTTAGAACAGTGCGGGTAGAAGAATAAAAAACAAAATAGAATCATGATTATTGTCAACAAAATTGATAGCGAGTTCACTGCATTCTTAAGATAAGGCGATGGCACAAGTTAAAAGATATAGCTATTTTAAACGAAAGTAAACACAATATAATACAGTGTTTGTTAACGAATAATCACGGA
Source organism: Mythimna lalbum (assembly GCA_949319445.1). Taxonomy (NCBI): domain Eukaryota; kingdom Metazoa; phylum Arthropoda; class Insecta; order Lepidoptera; family Noctuidae; genus Mythimna; species Mythimna lalbum. Next base: position 16,863,048 of record OX439356.1, on the reverse strand, counting down.
TATCTATGGGGTTGAAGTCGGGTGATCGCGCTGGCCATGGAATAACAATTACTTCCGGGTGATTGTGAAACCACTCACGCACAGTACTCGCTCGGTGAATAGGACAATTGTCCTGGACAAACGGAAATTCTGCTAACTCATCAGCTGGGTAAATGTTGCGCACAGTAGGTAGCATAATTGAGTCTAACACTTCCACATAAGTTGAACTGTTTGCGTGTGGAGGAATGAAAGCCAGTTCTCCTGGTCCTGCTGCACTCATCCATCACCACATATTAATTGTGATTCGACCTGATTCGGTGTTAGGAATGACGTTGTTATCACACCAGCGAGTGTTATTCTTGCGCCATAAGTGAAGCCTACCCTTTTGACTGGATTTAAATGTTTTTTCATCTGAAAATACCGCAGTATTCCAGTCAAAATCTAAATAATTACGTGCGAAACGTAATCGTTCTTGTTTGTGCCTCTCTGTCAAGTACGGCTTTTTAGCTGGTTTTCTGTGATGCACGCCTTCAGCGTGAAGTGCACGGCGAACAGTATCCATCGAGGTGTCATATAATTCCGCAAAATGTCTCGTTGGTGCGAAACCATTCGTTTCGTATATGTCCACCATATGTCGTCGCTGCGCCTCGCTAATAAGCTTCGGTCTCCCACTTCTCTTTCGACTAGCAAGGCTACCTTCTTCCTCATATCTTTTTGTCCAAAGACTTACAGTATTTTTCTAAAACAAAAAAAAAATATATATATATTAGGCAGCTATACCTACTTGACTTCATTTTCATTATATAAAATGTTAATAATCATAATTATTGAATATAATTTTAAAATAAATCTGCATTTATAAATCCAATAACCAACCCAATAAACCCAAGGATTTATGTATTTCTCTTCTAAACCTCATAAAGATACGATGGATGGATTCATAAATGGCATACATTTTAATTAGAAGATTAATTTATAATAAAGTTACAATTCATTAACCCTTCAGATACCGTCAATTAGAGACACAATAGTAAGACAATAGATGCGCGGCCACCGGTGGTCGCTTGGGGATTCATGAATTAATAGCTATTATACTCACATTCAGTCCGGTTTCTTCAGATATTTGTGTTTTATTAAGACCACTTTTATGCAGCCCAATGATAGTCGCCCTCACTTCAATACTAATATTAGCCTGCATTTTGCGAATATTACAATATTGTTAACCAAACGTCACTAAACAACAGCTACAACCAAACGACAGTTCATTTCGGTCAAGTTAAAACTCATGTCTACCTCGCAGAAATCAAATTTTTTATTTAGTTTTTTTGTGATCTACCTTTCTAACTCTAAGAAATGTGTGAACAAGTTAAAGAATAATTTAATATAATAATATGTAATGCTAATCCATAACTTCCAATTGGGTAAGAACTTACAAAAAGTCAACAATTGCGTGGGATTTGAACTTGCGGCACACTGATTTGCGCTTCAATCTGTGTGCTCTATACCACTGGGCCATCTTGACTTATGCTAAGTTGATGAAATTGAGGATTACAATCAATTGTTGGCGATAACTTGAAAAAAGAAGGTCGTAAGTCAAACTAAACGTCAAACTAATACGTTGTGAGAATTCTTATCGACTTTTGCTAGTGACCGTACATTTGTAAATGGGCTACCTAACTGTTCTTGTAAGGTTACACTCAATTGTTCTAAGTGTATAGTAAGTACCACATAAACGCGTTTTCTTGATAAGAAAGTTAATACTATTATAGTTAGCTCTGAAGGCAACAAGGTTATTGCAGCTAGAGAGATCTGCTGCGTTCTAGATCGGTCGCATTTTCTATATTGCGACGAATCTTGTAATGAACAATAAATCACTACAATTTGCTAATGGTACAGAAGTATCAAATCAGGTCAGGATAGAAGTAGCTTCCAGTGAATCGCTAAAACCGTGTTCCACTCCTGTTACTAGGAGGCATTAGCAAGAATGTGTGCTAGATATTTATAAACATAAACACGCAACTCCATTGTCTGTGACCCACATTCATCAGATGCGGCGACTCACACGCATGCCATTTGCCTTTGACTCCACTTGAAGATATCTTTATTTGAATGGTTGTCCATCGACACACGTCATCGACTCTAATCGACTGAATGGCAAATTGACGTCATACGTTAATGGAATTCAAGGCTAACAAAAAAATCTTGTGATTGAAGACAATATTAGGTATCCATACACACCTGATTATAAATATTATGTTAAATAAGCAATCAAATCTTTGGTAGCTTTATACGCTTTTATACTCTGATAAGAGTTTATGTGTTTTTAGACATCTCTTTTAGTTCTAACACTAAATAAAATTTTATTCCTAAAAATAAAATGCTTTAAGTCCACACGTGGTTACGTTTATCGGTAAGAAAATAAAACATTAACCTCGACTTAGTATAAATATTGACAAATTGTGGTATTAACGATGTAGGTAACATCGGCGCTTTAGACCAAAGACTGCTTTTACATATTTGATTTCCGAGAAGCGTCAGCAAAAGCTGGTCCCGTGAGAAAATATGTGCATAAAGTGAGGCGTGCCGATTAACTGCCAGTATTAATGATTTTTTTGTAAACCAATAAGGTAACACTTGCCATATTTGATGCCAACCACACCTCGGTTAGTATCTCGGGAAAGGTTTTTCTTGTTAAATTAAAGAAAGACGTTGTCAGTACTAAGATGCTAGAAAGCAAAAGAGGTAAGCCACAAGTTGCTAAAAGCTTCTTAATTTCACAGTTTTCAAATTTAAGTGGTTCAGAAGCAGTCAACCTTTAAGAAATTTAAAAACCATGTAGGTAATATAATGAAATTACCTAAACAACAAAAAAAGTCAACATTAAACAATGGTAAAAATACATAATTATACGCAAGATATCTAAGTAGGGCAAATGGTAATAAACTACAACTCCAAGCATATTGATAAGCAAACGTACTGCGGAGGTAAACCCAGGCTACGAGTATTTCGTAAACCTCCGAAGATTGTTCAGATTCCGTGGAAGAGAAATGTTAAAAATTAAAACGGTGTGACAAAACCCACTGTACCAATACCAAGCTGTAATGACATTAACCAAGATTGTTTGAGCAATACCGCTGACGGTAGAGAAAGCGTTTTTCGTAGAAACGATAAAACATGATGCACTTTTTACGTCGATGTTTGAGGAACCAGAGTTAAATACTTCACAATCAACAAAGTTTTTGTTGAATAAAAGAATAATTTATTCACAGGGGTAAAAATCTTTTCTTTGGGTCATTTCTAATGCAATTCTGGATCAAATCCAAATAGCAGTTTCCTTCTACGTTTCATTAAATATGTGCCAAGAACTCACTTTCCCTATGCATGGCATCATTTAGTTAGCAATATTATTCGGATCAGCTCGAAATGTTATAAGGTGACTAGAAATATCTTTAGTATAATGTAGCCCATCTACATGATATAATCTTCAAGTGGCCTCAAACGACACTCCTGGGAAAATAGGAGTGCCTATTACCGACGCCAGCTTCAAAACATATTTACATAATATTTTATAATATAATCAGACTTTGTCTAAACAAATAAACTGAATAAAACCATTTATATTCAAATGCTTGGATTTTATAAATGTTATAACCAATATCACTTCTTTTCTAAACAAATGTGAGGTCGGTGGTAGGTCGCATAAAATATTCATTATTTATAAACAATACTTTGAAGTGTAAATTATTGTTGGGAAGAAAAATGTTAATCGTACTCACCGGTTATACCGACAAAGAAACTAATTCGTTTATGACTATAGATTTATACGTAACAGATTGTGGACGCCACCTTTTAGTGGATTTTTTTAAAACGCGACAATATTTTATTGTTAAAGAAATAAACAAGTAAGTGCTTTATTTATAATCAAGCGTCTACTAGCGGATTTGTCTGCATAAAAGTCAATATTATCCCAAGAGTACATACTCCCAGATAAAAAGTACTATGTATAATTATGGCCCATTACAGGACATAATCTACTTGTGTGCCAGGTTTCATACTTTCGTTCAGGCGCAGCTTTTAAGGCAGTAGAGGTAACAGCCAGAGCTACCTTCGCATTTATAATATTAGTCCTTATAATAGAAGCAATTCAGTCACAAAAATTGCAATCTGTAGGCGTCTTTTTGTAGTTTATTAATGCCGTCTTCAGACATTAAGCCAAATAGGATGACTCAATATTAAAGCACTACATAATATTTACCAGACACCAGTTTATTATCAACCTTGAAATAAAAGCGAAAAAGTCGATCGCAGCAAACGAAAAAATCCAAAAGGACCAGGTTGACAATAAAACTGGCTTTGACCACTGAACGATAAATGTTTGCGGTCAACGTATGGAAGGGAAACAATTCATTTCACATTATATTGTCTTCTGCACACCGTGCGACGGGTATTCTGTACATAGCTCCCATCGACCATGTTATACCATTGTTCACTTCAATCATATCCGACAAAGCTTTTTATTTAATCGTGACACATGCAAAGGGCTTAACTACGTGCTATTTTGCTGCGCATAAACTTTAATTTCGAAATACGAAAACAAACTTGTTGAGTCTCTGAGTCACTATGATCATCGTATCTATCGACAAACCATTCCTTGAAGACGGATTGAGTCAGCCGGAGCTAGCAGCTTTTACTTGGACTTTGGACCTTGATTTTTGGGCGCAACAACAATTTAATTGGAGATGACCGGGCGAACTAGAGGCAACTAATAAACATCTAATACAAAATTATATTGTTTCACTATTTTGAGAGCATCATCTAATTTTGACTGTAACCTCGGTATCTGATGATTGCTTTATATCAGAAAGGGAATGACACTGCAAACAAGAATGTCGATCATATGTTCTGAAACACGTCTTTCTACAATTTTTTAATTGGACATTAACTATGAGTCATCGCTGATCTCTGGGTAATTTCGAATGCAGTCGTTGGACTCGTTGCTCTTGCACATAGTAAGCGAAGGGATACGCCCGGGAATGACCTCAGGGCTGGTGACGACACCGCATTTAAAATTCCACGCTCGTTCTATATGCGAACAGGACTCTGGAGACTTGGGTGTTTACTAGTCTATAAAACAAATGAACAGCCATTATAATCAAATACTGAATAACAATGAGGTATTCGTATCCCTAGGCACTGTTTCTTTTTTATTGTCTCTGAGTTGCATTTTTGAACCAATAACTAAAACTGATTGGTAGATATGTATTTCTGCTTTGTAATTCGACTGTCAGGCCCAAAAAACTCAAGTAAATTAGCCATTCCGTTTCACAGTGCACAAAAACGATTTATTTATAAAACAGCCGGAAAACTTGCAGTTAGGTGTGGCAAGCGAGGTTGCTTTCTCTAGTCAGCTGGTCGCGCGCCTTGTACGCCGCACGTGCGGGGTCCACGAGCAGCGACGTTGACAAGTGTGAGATATGCTCCACATTAGACCAAACCCTGTCAATACCAAGGTTACCACATGTTGATTTATGATGACAGACTCTATTTTGTAATTTCGGTCGATAAAAACATTTTGAATACTGGCTTTGACTTGGCAAGGTGAGGACGTAAAATATCTTGTATCTATTTTGTTTCTTGGGTTTATTGTAATCGCTTCCTTATCCTTTGCAATCGTTCTGTAGTCGCCGACTAATATAACAATACTAAAGACTCTGCACTTACTACCTGAGTGGTAACTTAGGGGATTATCATTCTGGTCCCTGCAGCAAAAAAAAAATCTCTAAAACTATGCCTATGGTCAGAAATAGATTGGAAACTCGGAAGTGATTTCTTAATGTAAAGTAGATAGAAATCATGATATCATTGACTTAATGTGTATCTGATCTACAATTTGCTTGATAAGATTAGACTAGTTCTATTTATTTGCCTTCCAATCATTAGATACGTGACATCGATAAAGTGGTAGAAACGTTACATACGACCACTGATTATAATCACGATTACTTTTCTAGGAAATCCTGCTTTCATCTTACGAGTATTTATATTTAAACAAGATCTTTACCGTAACTACTGTAATCTAAGTCATGTCATCAACTAGTAGAGAGATCTAAACTAGAGCTCAAATAAAATGTAGGGTACTATAATGTTCTTACATACATGTCATTACCTTATTGGTATTACAATTGCTTTAGAATCGTTTTGCATCTCACTGTTGTCATTTGTCATTGCTGATCGATCTTTGGTCATTAGTACCAACGTTTTTTATTTGTTGTCGTTAGACTTTTTGTCTTTCCGTTAACTTCGTCATCTGTTTAATCAACACCGCCATTTTGAGGAAAATCGATTGCTAACTCCTCAAATGGGTACGATCACAAGATTCAAACTCTAAACACGTGTGAAAGCTAAGCAGTTACTACAGAGGAAAACAAGCTGAATATTCAATAAGTATTTAGTTTTCCTTATAGATACTATAATAGGCACATTACGTGTATTGACAACAGATTCTATAGTTATAGCCAATATTCCCATCTATAATTTTCCTCCAATTGGTCATCATCAAAAAATAGACATAACTGTAAAATATACCACATCCCGAAAGTAAAATTACAATATATAAATTTCCTAAACGTGTTCACCATCCAATGAATGAGTTCAAACTTAAAACTCTTAATGAACATCGACTTTTCAAATTGGTCGTTAATAAGGTAAATTGCATGGCAACAAAAGCTTTATTCACGGCCATGCTCAGGTTCATTGAAGCACCCTGGCTGCCGCGGGCGGGTTCCCACGACTCCACTCCTTCGCACCAATTAGATACACCAGGCCTACGCTAAGCTATACTTAGGTGCCAATTTATTTATGAAAAAAAACCTTTTGGGTGTGTGTTTGCAAGGAATGTTTAGCTTTGTTTAAAAAGGAATTGTTTTTAATTTCTGCTTTCATGCATAATTTGGTGTTTCAGCCAGCCAACGCAGTGTTTATTCGATTGTTTTTTCGATTATGTTAAGTGTCGCCGCACATGGGCTACATGCCACAGCCACAAAGCCGCCACGAAAAGCTAGAAGCAGCCACAAGCCACTTGTGGCTGGTGGCTGCCACTTTTTAAGCCATGCGCGCAGTATCATAATGATGAAGAAGGTTTAAATTTTAATTGCGTGAATGGCGTGCGGCTGCGTTTAGTGGCCAGTTCGATCCACAAGCAGCGAGAAACGGCGATTTGTAGCGTGTGGCGGTCACCGCGCGTCTACCGTATGCGGCGAATCCATATAAAATGCATGAAACCTACAGGAGATATGCCTGTAGCGGCGTTTTGAGGTTGTGGACCGTGGCCCGTGTGAGGCGACCTTTAGTTTCCTCAGTAAGTGCAATAGAAAAACTCGTCGTTCATAGCTATATATCTACAGAACCAACTTTTTCAATAACATTATTATAACATCATCACATCATGCCACGCCACCTGCTATGCTGCCCCCTGCATTACCACCTGCAGTTTTCAGGATCTATACGAAGCCAACAATAGAGCCGTACAGGTTGCCAAATATTGGTCAGAAAAAAATATAGTTTGAGAGCATCGACACGAAAAGAAGAAGAATAACATCATTCAAAATATTATCATCTAACCTGTAGTGTAGTAATAGGAACGATACCAAAGACTATTGTCTATTACTTATTCAATTAATTCTGCCTAATGATAATTCGAATTGTTTTGGAATACCAATTATTTACTTCCTTTATTAAAAAAGATATTACGTAAGATGTAATGTTAGAGTACGAGGTTCCTATTCATTTTCATACAATTGTGTTTTTGTTTGTCTGACCAAACTTAATATGATCAGATTGACGATTACTGTTTATTGATTTTGCTATGTTTACCTCTTGTGGCTTCGAATCACAGTCCTATCCTTAGATTCTACAGTTGCACGAGTATGCAGCGGAAACATTATTCTTCCTGGAAACTTGTTTAGTTTGATTTACTTTTATGCTTGAATTTGACTGTTTTTAACCGACTTCTAAAAAAGGAGGAGGTACTCAATTCGGATGTTTGTATTTTTTTTATGTTTGTTCGCGCATAACTTCGTCTCTTGCCAACCGATTTGATCAATTCTTTTTTGTTGGAAAGTCCCATAGTCACTAAGTTGGGATCTGATGATGGAAACTTGGCGAAATCGAGGGAACTCCTCAAATTCATTTCAATTTTTTTGTGAAGTCGGTTATTTTTTTGTATAAAAAGTTTTTTTTAAATGACATTTTTCTTATGGCATGAATGTATTAGTGATCAAGTAACAAATAACATTTAAAGAACAACAGCGATGAAATTGTTCATGAAGTTATTAAGACAAGTGTCTACATACGTCTCCATGATATAATCCGGACAAATAATTTATTAAGTTTTATTAAATCAAGTTAATGGCCAATTTTCTCAAAAAATCGTCTTAATCGGAAACTGAATTGACTAGATTTTTTACGATAGTAAATAATCACAGCTTAGTTTTGGTTTTTGCTGGCTTGATATCACGACTTTTGGCGAAACTGAACTTTTAATGTTGCCACTAATATAGTTCTTGGTCAAGTAACCTAACTTAAGTAACTTCGTAGTGCAATTCGAGTATAGCAACATCGCCAGAAAAAGAGCTTAGCATTAAGATATTGCAGCTGTTATCCAGCCTAATGACTTATTAAAAAAACACGACATTATGACATAACATCTCGTCGTTCGTTCAAAAACGCGTTTTGCGTTTATTGATTTTTAAAATTCATAAGGAGGTACGTAGGTATTATTGACATAATATACGAAATCTCACCAACTTTAAACTGGAATGTCTTTAATATGAAAATTCTATAATAGTTATGTTTAAGACAAAAATGTTTAGAAATGTTATCTGTATTTTTTTTAATCACTAGACGCTGAAAAAATATTCCAACAAAATTTTGTTCGGGACTTTGCCATTACTCTTATAGAATTCACATAATATTGAACCTATATGTATATTATTTTTTCTATGTTTTAATATATGGATTACGGCCCATACCCTCTCCTAGAGAGGAGGCCTGAGTCCCAGCAGTGGGAACATTAAAAAAGGCTGATGATGATGATGATGTTAAACGTACCATCAATAACTTTGTATACTGTTACACTCGTATAAATACAAGATATTACTGCGCAGTTTGTTGCGCCACTTCTTCTTAGCTAAAGCACTAAAATGTGGTGCCAGATTGGCGTTTTAGGGACTATATAATAATAATAATAATGGACACGGCGCGCATTGTTAGGAGATTCCGCTCCCAGGAGCCCTGACCACCGGTAGCTTGGACCCTGTTCCCGATGCCGGTGGACTACTATTTTTTATATTTTTAAATGTTTTTTATTTTATTATTGAATATTTAAAAATATAATTTATATGTATAAATAAATGAAATAATAATAATAATATGCAGAAATTTGACGACCAAAAAGTGATAGAAATGATAGGCTCATTTCTATCACTTTTTGTGCGTCAAATTTCTTAAATAAACGACTTTTCATTTTGACTGTATACAACCTTATTTTTTTTTGTATACAGGTTCCTAAACAATATTATTTTTAGTATGTGCGAAACCTAAAACACCGGTCTAGTATTTTTATGTAAAGAATCTATGTACTCAAAATTGCATTATGAAAAACTCGCAAAGCTATAAGTCAACTATGGTAGGTACCTAGTTGGCGACATAAATTAATATGTAGTACATAGTGACCGGGCGACTGAGGGGTTGTTTTGCTTCCGCACCCTGTTGTACTCTGGCACCTAATGGCCGCTATGCCCTGCCGTGACCTGTTTCGTACTTAGCGACAGTGGTGTCCAACTTATGACCTTATTTAAATATTTTTGGGAAAAAATATATCATGGTGTAGCTAAAAATTATTGGAATTGATTCAGTTACTGATTCTGAACAAACTAAATTCAGGTTGCGCATATACTAAAATAAAATTGTATAGGTACTGTATACATAATATGACACCTACAGTTATTTATTTCCTAGCAGGTATGAATATTTTAAATTCTTTATAATATATTCATGTCATGGTGCTATTTTATGATTTACGTCAACTGTCTGTATTTATAAACGTAATTAAAATATTACGTAGAACAAGGCACTGGAATGAAACAAACGTTAATATAACTTCACAAAAAATCCTTAACAACTACTGATATTTTTTTTCTAATAGAGCCTTCTTTTTCTTTCGATGTTGAATATATTTATTATTTATCCTTTAGAAATAATAATCAAAGTATCAGATATATCTATGGCAGAAATGGTTCAACTGCAACGCTAAACATATTAATTATAATATGTATTTCTAAATTGTATCATTACAGCTTTTTTTTGTTTTATGGTGGGAAAATCATCTAATGACAAACCTCGCTCTTGGGCAGAACGGCAGATAGTGTCAGACTCTTACTGACTAAAAACCCCATCCCGTTCCTTCAAGCCTTCATACCGGGGCTCGAGTTATCTTTCGAAACTAATCCTGGCCCCAGTAGGGTACCATTACAATACAACTCGAGTCATGTTTGTAGACCTTTACATATATTATTAGTAATATATTTAAAGGTTTACACTTCGAAGAAGGCTGCTCTATACTTCTAAGATATATAAGAATTGGTTTTCTCAAATAAAGTACAGTTTAGTATGTTCAAGCACATGTACCTACATGCATAAGTAAGTATGGCCCAAGTAGGTATGAAATAAAAAGTTTCCATAGAGGAAAAACAAGCAAAAAGTATATTCGACAACGACCGCCATTTCTAAGTTCATAGTAAACACCCCAATAAAGATACCTGACATGAATATTTCCCTGTATAGTAGCGATTTATCTTTGTCATATACTGTAAACAATATAGTGAGGACGTTGACTGTACATACGTGCTTGCACGTCCGTGATAACTAATAATGCTATGCCACTGAACCCTTTGTTTTTGTCATGGGTGGGCCGACATTACTACGCAGTATTTTAGCATGTTATATTCAAATATATATCGCCCACTTGACGGCCATTTTTTGGAATGCAAACACTTCACGAATCACAATGATTTTAGAACAACATCTAATGGAGATATCTCAAAATTAGTCACCTCAGTTACAACACCATGTTTGACAATCAAGGTATAAACGAAAAATATTACTTCAACGAAAAGGTGTAAGCAAACAACATTATCAGAGTTCACATCCGTAGGTGACTTAATAGAAATAACAAAGATAAATATAATTTAAGTACAACGGTAAGTAAACGAGAAAGTTCTCGGTATCGCGCGTGTTGCTACCAAACCGACTCTATTTGCACAGCTATACAAACTGCGTGTTGTTATCGGTATCCAAAGCAAGTAGACCCTCCTCGATTCCCTCTCGAGGGCAATAACGAAGCAATAAATGGTAATTTAGAATATTACGACGGCTCTGAGTAAGATGGCGTAATTGTATTAAAGTATGATGACGATGTTGTGCCGGCTAAACCACCTAGTTGTTGTAGAAAACGCCGCGCGAACAGGGACATTGTTGGTTGTATTCCGGTACACTTGTGCTAACGTTACTGCCATCTGTTTGATCAAACTCTTGTCGAAAATTTAACAACTGTTGTTCAATTTTCGAAGCCAGTGCAGTTATATCTCTTTTTACGCTATGATACTTACAAATTTTATTTTCTTAATTTATTATTCTACAGTCAATTCACATTCAAGTTCGAAACCAGCAAATATCTATGGAATCTAGAAATTGTTTGAAGTTACCACAGAACACAGGAATCATACAGTAGTAGTAGGGACCATCAAACAATTTCTAGATTCCAGACATCATTTTCCTCATCAAATAAACCTTAACGACAGTTGTTACATAGACGATGGACCAACAACTTTCCACTACTTACCTATGCGTTAGTGCAATACATGGCTAATGTCGCAGAGACGCACCTTAAAAGGGCCCGAGGTGTCGGAAATTCCACAGACTTTAGTGATTCTTGAGATTCTTGACATTTGCGAACATTGTACTACGTTCAAACGAAACTTCTTGTATGAATTAATTTGCACATTAAATATGGCAGCATTAAATATACGAGTTTATAGAAGAAATGCGTTTTATAGATTTAAACTGAAGTCGATAGTGAAACTATTAAGGCTCTATTGGTTGGCAAAAACCTTTTTTACTGCTGCTAAGAAATTTTTCTTCTTTTTTTCGTAGCTTAAACGGCTCTTTCGTAAGCCTTATTTAAGTCCTGGGGTATGCAGGATGTTGGGCAGGAGGCACGACAGGCGAGCATAAATGTGACAAGACTCCACACTCTCACTACAGATTAAAGAATACTATACTCTCACACGTGTGGTGTGTGTGTGCGGTAGGTCCATACTATTTTATTTGACCAGGTTCGTTCAAACTTTTAACTTGAATTTAGACAAGCTATATAATTTTGATGCACAAAAACGCTCTGTTACTGTCTCGAAATTGCGTATGTGTAATTTATTCCGTTCCACATTAAAAGTATTACACTTGCCGAATTCTCGATAGATTATCATAATTTCAATATCCGGAAGTGTGTTTTCGCATGATATTAACGTCTACGATTCGTCTCAAGTTTTTCCTCCTTATGTAACTTTTAATTTTGTAGTGTTTTATTCACGTACGTCCCTATACACATTCTTGACTGCCTTTGTATATAATACCTATATTGAGCAATAAGACATGGTTTAATAGATCTATTTTATATTCTTTTCGCCTTCAGAAATGGTTTAATTATACTTTGGATTCAGTTCACACCTTAGCATTCATACGTAATTCGTATAACATATTATTACGCAAATTAAACTCCTCAAATAAGAACAACATAGAAGGCACTTTTACTTTTAATCGATCAGTATTCAGAAAGTTTAACTTTCCCTCGCTCGTGCTGCCGATGGCGGAGTCAACACGGAAATCTATGTTTATTAAACAAGCTTTCGTTTAGATTTATACAATCATTGATAATGAAGTGGTAAACTTCGCTTGATTGATAGCAGACGAAGTAGTAAAAAATGCCCAAACTCTTGGTCATGTAAATGTAGAGAAGTAATAAATAAGTCATCGAAAAATTAATTTGAGAACCAGTAATATTATAAAAGACCAACCCATAATTCCCAGAGAAACGAACAACAATAATAAATATACAATAACAACTGTTAAAGCTAAGCGAAACACGTTGGAGAGCGGCGCGGGCGCCGGTGAGCTTCTAAACTTACGAGTGCTCACAACAAATAAGTGGCTGACACAGACGCACACACGAACACGGGCAGGTCGTGCGCGCCCGCGGCGAGCGCCTGCGCAGCCTGGGACACAGGTTTACTCAATGAACTGTACGCCTCAGGGATGGGAGAACACGATCCATATTTATCGATTGCGATATTATTAACTTTCATCATTTCAACTTCATCAAAGGGAACTAAAATCTTGTCCTGTTGACCCTGACTACCTTTAAACAAGGCCACTTCATTAGTAACAATATTATTATTATCATTAACTTATTCTATCGACATTACGAGAAGAAGACATCAATGTTATTTATTGTAACGTTGTCTGCCAATATAAGTATTTCGGTAGATGCGTCATCTATTTATAATGTGACCACGACAAGGCAACAGACAAGTTCGTTTACGATCGCTCTAATGTCACTCACTTTTTTAATTTATCGGTCCAATGCGTCACCGACTGAAATATACTAAAAGAATAATTTGAGAAGTTTGTCAGCAACGACTTTTCCAATGAGAAAATGATTTGTATAAGTAGAAGGCAATAAATCAATCTTATTTATTTTCATACAAATGCTCCAAAAGGTTGATTTGACGTGGGGCAAATAGTGCCTACTTGATCTAGTATTGGTCAAGTTATCTCTAGCTTCCAGATTTCAGGAGGGGCCCATCGGGGTCGAAGCCTACCGGGGTCGGGGTTATCCGAAAGGAAACTAGAGCCCCGTTATGAAGGCTAGAAGGAACGGCGCGGGGTTTTTAGTCAGTAAGACTCTGATACTGTCTCCCGCTCCACCCAAGAGCGGGTTTCGTCAATGATGATTTTCCCCGTCGACAGAAAAAAAAAAGCTTCCAGATTTCGGAGAAGAAAGATAGCTGACTTTGAACTACTCTGGCTGAACATCGATGAATTTGAGATTGACAGTAACGACAACACTATCGTTGAGTAGAGTAGACGTTAAGTAGGCGAGATCGTTGCACTGACTAGCGGTGCAGTCTTCCGTCTCAGTCGCACTCGCCTTCCAAATCTAGCGGTGCAGTTTTACCTCTCCTTCGCACACTAAAGCAAGACTCTAGGGTTGCTTATTGAAAGTGATTCAAAAAATTTGTAAATCGATGTGTTAACAGGCTGCTAAAGAATGAGACGGGTGTCCTTCAATCAGGGAATTTATGACTACAGCGTGGCTGGTACCAAGCATAAGTCAAATGGCAGGCGCGGGCAGAAACCGCAGGGCGATTTATTTTGCTGGCAACAGAAACTACAACGGGTGGTCTTGAGTTGCGATTTCTTCGCCTGGGGACTGTATCTGTAATGGTGTTTCTAGTCATAAATACAGGCGCGATAAGTATCGCCCAGGACGGAGCGGGGCGATGGGTGGTCGACGCAAAATTCGGCAGAGCGCTGCCCTCGGGACCGGTTCCGAGAAGGCTCGGCGCGTCGGCGGCGGCGGCGGCTATTGTGTCTGCCCTCTGCCACACGCGCCGCTTCATTACCGGCCCTCCAGACCTCCCCTCCCGCCCTCCGCACATGTGTTAGTGGTCAACTAACCCAGGCGCCAACGCTTCGTGATATTTATGCGCTGATTTGGATCACTTGCTATTATTTCATTAATGATAAGTGTGATTTTAAATCATGTTATAGGTTCATGCAACAAATGAGGTCGAATGCCACTTTTAATTTTTACAGAATTAAATTATTCGATCGTAATTTTCCTGAGAGTTCAGATGGTATGAAAAACTATCATTTGTAAAATGAAATGAAACAGACACACGTGACACATTTAATATATGAAAGAATAAGTTACAAAACACCTAATTTAGGCTTATAAATCAACTCATTATTTGTTATGTTAATGATATATGATGGATACCATGATATCCTAAGAAAACATCTAACCTTCGTCACAGTTTAACAGGTGATTAAAAAAAATAACACGGTAAAATGCATTCGAAACGGCAAACAGTGCCGCTCTGCACCGATAGACCACAATAGACGAGAAATAATATCGTCCACCTAATCTCTTTTTCGTTAGAGGCGCGCCATATTTCATTCTGGCAGCCATTGTCAATAAGAACCGAGGTCAGAGGCAAATAGGAGAAAAAGAACGTCTACACTTTTGTTTTCTTTTTCGAACACTCAAACAAAATAAACTCTAGCACAGTTGCTTGAACGCGCCGCCTTTTAAAATTCGAATTCTAATATATTTTTTCCTATCCCATCTTTTCATTAATATATTACGTTGGACGCTGGCTGTCAATTTTGTTTTTTAGTTAAGTTCGAGTTAGGTACCTGAACGGAGTGATGTCTACCATTTTACGGTGGAGCTTATTGTGGTGTCGGTGCCGTCGTGTGAAATCCCATAAAATATAAATAAATTGTTAAACGCCCAGGATAAATAACTAATTTTAAGTTAACAACAGAAATGGTTCAGTGTCAAACCTTTCAGTTCGGACAGTTATTCAATTTGTAAATAATGACTTTGGAATACAAAGACGATTCAAATGGAAGTACTGCAGCGGAAAACAATCATGAATAGCTGACTTCATTATCAAAATGTAAAGCAACACCAATTTGCATTTTTAAACTCAAATCATCCAAAATAGTAACTAAAATTAAATTGCTTATAAACATAATAAGTGGAGAAACGCTACACGTGCACAATAATGTATAAAAACCAAAATTCTACGAATCAAATTAACTTTTGCTCAATCTAAAAATAAAACACGAAGCACAACGGACGGTTTTAGGATAATATACTCTTATTTATACGATACAGAACTAACTAGAGATCCCATAAACATATAGCCCACAATAGTAAATCCAGATACAGAACTAGGTACAAATATATCTCCTATTACAGTTCTGGAACAGAGCATAGATCTCCTCAATAAGCAATTAGCCACTGACAATCTCAAAGGAAATTGGCAATTGACCTTTTACTTGAACTTTAAATTGACGGCAGACTGGTATTTATTAAATGCAGTAATCACTGGAATATAGCACATTTTCATAGAGGATTTCTTAGTATTATTACTTTCTAAAATAAAAAATGTGATATTTATTCAGACTAATTAAATATAATAAATTATGCAAATCAAACAGGTTTTTTAACAGAAATCAAACGTTACGAAAAAGGAAATAGACCAATATTGAAATCTGAAAACCTAGATAAAGTAACTATTTCCTCCATTAAAAGAAACGAGGTGGTGCCCATTATAAAATTGTATAACACGTTACTTATAAAGTTACTTCTGAAAATGCGTAAACTAATTGAAATTCATATTCACACGGCACTTTAGCGCAACCCACTTACTATGACTTTTATTATATCACACAGCTCTCAACGAAATCAAAAATTCACAACAGCTTTGTTATGTTACGTCAACCGTTACAGTTGTAACCACTTACCTAATTATGCGTTATCAAACTAGGTATCGCTTATTCTAAAGTTTTAGTTGAAGTTCTTCGTATGAATTTTGACTTGTGAGAGGTATTAACGATGTTTTTATGTTTAAAAATTATTAATGTTGAGTACATAAAAAAGAAAATGTACAAACATATATAGCTAAATCCTGATATAGCAAGCACAATTTAAGAATTTAACGAACATATTTATAATAGGTTTTTCAGACAACTAGAAGGAAAAGAAGTAGATGAACCAAGAGGAGGATAGAATCTGGATAGCTACATATTAGGAAACTGACAACGACGATAGAAAATTTTAAAATAAGTAATCCAGATATATGACTCTTAAGCGATGTATAGCAATCGATAGCTGGAAAATACATGAATAAACTACGCTTTGAAATGAGATTCATCAGTTGCAATGACAACAAGCTAGTCCATCACAATGACATACATTCTTCGATCCTTATTCTTTGGGCTACTTTTACTAGTCACAAATGACACTAATCATTAGATATTGGATTCAAACGGGCCGTCAGTCGTCTGTGACATGATCACGACTTTGCTATGTGTCTGTGTCAGCATCGCCACCAACATGCGCCCGGGTCAGGTTGCACAATGTCTATTAAGTAATTACCAGCTAACAAAGGTGAACGTGGTATTTATAATTTTATAATTACAATTTACAGTAAAGCTCAACTGTGTATTACACTTGAGATGCATTCTTCATTCTTTATTGCAACAAATTCTTCTTTACTTCAACCTAGCAAGGTTGATGAAGATTTTCCTTTAGTCTAGATACTACTATTTGATGTGCATGGATGTGAAGTTCAGAGATGAGCACAAATAATATTTTAATTTAAAAAACACAGAAAATGTTCTATCTAGATGTCCAGTTTAGACTTTGAAGGCATCCAACCGAAGTGCCTTAAACCAAAGTGAAAATGAATTTAGACTAAAAGAATTAAAAAAAATGCAAATTTCCTTTTTTGTAACGAATAATCGAAATGTATTTCTTTTTGCGTAGTACACACACCGGGTATCCGCTAGTGAAATATACGAGATATGCTTTTTGTTTTGAAGAAATATACGATCGTTTTCCATTTCGTCACTCACGTGAGTTTTTCTCGGTAAATCAATCAAGCGTTCCAGTTTTTAGCTCTTCAAAAATTTGCAATTAAGATACTATCAAGAGTATCAAGTCACGCTATTTAAAGCAATCTCAACGTCATATTGAATAAAAGAAGGCATTACTTCAACTTTAAGAAATCAAGTAACAAAGATTAATTTTGGACCAATGCCTAATTGCAACTTTGAATTAAAGTCTCACTGAAGCGAGTGAAATTGAATTACTTGCATCAGTAACTGCACGCTTTAAATATAGACTTCCAAGTTGCACTGACAACTAAATTGTAATTGATATGATTATAAATAAAGCGATCAACTGTAATAATTTGCAGTGGATACAATATGAAATTAATGTCTGCAATAGCTCAGTAGAAAGAATAGAAGAACATTATAGTACAGAACACGGAAATGAAGGCGAAGTCGAACGGGGATATAATTTATAAGTGTACGTTTAACTATCCCTGCGTTCCGAATTGCGACAAAAGCGACAACAACGCGAATCCGACCAACACGCAACGTCACAATTGTTACTCAATAGCCTTTATATTTAATGACTATTAAATTTGGTCGGATTTACGACATAATCAGTTTTATCGCAAATCGGAACGCTGGGTATGTCGACTAGAAAAGTCTAAATTTATCCCAACGGAAAATATTCTTGGATAAAAAGTATACCACATTCCCACGTCCTATTCCAAGACATGGTCTCCCCATGAGCTCAGTTACCTTAGTTCAGCCGTTAAGACTTGAAGAAGAAACACAGACAGAACGAGCTACTTTTCTATTTATGTATAAATATTAGTTTTATATAGGTACCTACGTATAGATCACTTGCAACTGAAATAACAAGTGTAAAAGTTGCTTAAGTGAACTACATACATTTTAAAGACTAATTTCATTATTTGTTTTAGTGGCTGCCAATATTCCATTCCAATCAATCTTCCCGCCTTTTTCCACCTATATTGTGATTAGCTTCCAGACGAACAGGATGCAACTTGTATACCAGTATTTCACATGAGGCGACTGCCATTTTACCAAAATATTGGATTAAATAAGAAAAATGGTTGTCCAGAGAAGTTATGGTTTTGAATGATCAAAACATCAAAAAAAAATCGAATTAAAAATAGTTTTATTTTCGAAATATGAATATATATAATAGATACCTAATCTTGTCTCTTCGTTATTTAACACCGACTTCCGAAATTAAAGTTATTTTGTACTTTTTGAAGTCGGTTTAATTTTTTTTTGTAAAAAGTTTTTTATTTTTCACTTTTTAGTTATGGTAGCACCACTAAAAAGTACCTACCCTTCAGCTAAACATAAACTACCTTATAGCCAGAGTGCATCTCATAACGATTCTTATAATCCCAAATACGATTATATTACATGAATTTACCCCCTCCCCCTTTCCCCTCCCGCTTTTCTTTCAGTCAGTCATCGACTACATGTATAAACAAAGCAATTTTACTTGTTACGACAATTCTGCTATGATTCTATGAGGAGTTCTGTTCCATATCTTCGAAGTTCATGATCAGATCATAACAATATTTCTATGGGACCAACTTGGAAGCATAACCTTTCAATCAAAACAAAAATTTTTCAAAATCGGTCCACAATTGACCGAAATATCGGTGAACATACATACAAAAAAAAAAAAACATACAATCAGCCGAACATAGAACCTCCTCCTTTTCGAAGTCGGTTAAAAATGACCAACATTTTAAAAATTGCAAAGCTTAAAGTTGATCGGGCCAAACCCATGCAAACTTTGCCAATCTTTTTCACTCCCTTGGCGGTGGAATTTACGAAAAACCTCCATCATAGGGAATCAATCATTTGTTACGCATTCCTACGACCAGATATAGGCTATACCTCCTATCTTTCATCAAGGAAGTAATTCCCAAAAAAGTTCGTGCAAAGATATAATCATTAGTTTGGGAGGTCTAATTTATTTTTTTGAAAATTGACTATGACTTTCGTGAAGACAGTTGTTCATTTCTATGAGCAGAAACAGTATTCAAAATCTACCACGTACTTCTGTTACAGCCTGTATACAGATGATATAAACGAGGCACGTGGTCTTGTCTCGACTTCTCGAGTGAGGTCAGTATGGCTGGGAGCGAGAAGGCGAGGACAGTGCAACGAACTATTTGGAGCGGTGCGACATTTAATTCCAAGAAGCGCAAGTCGCCGACTCGGCCGAGAGCCAGCCGAATGTCGATTGAAAGCACGGACTTTGTTACCCACACGCTAAATCGCCATTTTATTGCATTTGCAGTTATTAGCGCAACTGTTGTTTTGAACAGCTATTTGATTTGCGTTGCACGAACAGTAGTGACAACAGCCAACAATTTGCTAGGCAAATGTTTATTGCATCCATAACTAGTTCTGTGTTGGCTCGACTGCGAACACAAACTCCATGCAAATAAATCAAGATTTTTATAATATTTCGCCTATTGATTTCGCTACGCATGATCAAAGCGACTGGACATGTTTTAGCAAAAGTAAAGCAATACCAAACGCAACGACTTTGTTTGCGATAACGTAACGTATTATTATAGCCTTTATTATTCTGTAAGTGGATTAATGTGCATAGTATGTAGTTCGAGAGCAATGCCAAAATATTCCCAGTGCCATAACTCTAATGATCTATTGTCATTTGTTCCCGTCGTCATCAGCATTCTTAACTTACATTACAGTAGCAGAAACCTTTAAAAATATAACAGTAATACCTATTATAATATAAATTATAGTTTTTACCTTTTTTGTCTTGTTATTGAGGTCATCATTAGTAACCCTTCTAAAAATATTATTAGCAGAAAAGTTATAATTAGAAGCTTAAATTTAACAAACGTGTTAGAGAAATTCATAATCCTTGAATATAAGGTGATATGTGTGGCCTAAACAAAACATGGACAAATAATAACTGCCAAAACATAATTAAAGGACTTGAACAGTTGCGGCCGTGAATGGATTGCACGCATCGGATGCGCATGAGTTTGATCTATTTCTGCTCTGCGTCTCGAATTAATATCCGTAATTGATGTGTACTGCAGCCAGATAATAAATGATGGGGCAGACGCGCAGCCAACAACAACGCGCTTATTATTGACTTGAGCCTAATGAGCTCGAATATAATCAATAACAGCGCAAGGACTGCCAGCTATATACAATTAGCATAAGTCATGCCTTCAAGGCAATTCTTAGAATCTGGCCTTTATTGATTTCTCAGAGAGTATTGACTCCTTTAGATCTATAGGTATTGTTATTTGGAATAATGAAATCAATTCTAATCCCACTCCCAATGTATCAAATCCGCATCGATCTTCCGACTAAATCTATCAACTTTTTGCCCAAATAATATATTCATCCGGACACAAAACAAGTTAAAAGCAACGATCAAAAGGTAATTTCACGCAAGATGAAAGAAGCGTTCTAGAGTTACCAATAGTTGGATGCGATTGTCGGCGAGGCAAATAACAGGTCCCGGTGATCGTCTAACGAGCAGCCGCCTCCTCGCGAAACTAAAACCGAACCGAGACGGTTATTCTCGACCAAATTAAAATGGCGGCGTCGTCAACAAAGGCGAGTATAGTGAGTAATTTGCGCATATCGCTGCACCAGACGAAAAGGAATACATTAACACGATAACGATTGCAAATTGCTACCACGCTGCTGTTATGATTTTACACAACACTTCTAGTTTTTAATCAGACGTAATTATAAACAACACGATGACAGCGTATAACGCGTACACGCGGACGTTGCTCTTATCTTTTGTAATCGAAAACATTACATTTTGTTTGGGTGTACTATAGTCAATGTCAATCCAAGTTAACAGCTGTTTTATTGACTTGCTAAATCTATGCCGATTCAATCAATACGTCTCGTCAGCCACAATAGATCATAATAATCTCAAGATGAGTGTTATAGCGCGGTAACTGAGGTCATCCGGCCTCAGACGCTCACGACACGCAGGTTGACAATCCATTGAAACGATTAACGACACGGTGAACCCAAGTTATATGGCACCGACAAGATTTAATCGTCATATTTTAATGGTTTAATATAAACACCATGCAAATTGCCTATTATGTAACATTAGCTACGAGAGTGCTATGCACAAGTAACAATGAGATCATGGGAAATAATACAAATTGTCAGAGGTGGAATCGGCAATTTGTTTACGAATTTAATTAAGTAATATAGAGGTATAAAATCATTAAATTACAAATACTAATATTATTAAAACACACCGCGATGATTTCATATCAGCCGACCGCGGCGCCCCCAATCGGGGATTTACCACGAAAATGTCCCGACGCAACGGACCGCTCAAACTCCAATATAAAAGGAATACAACTCAATTGATAGTTCATTTGTTAGTTTATGTGGTGACGAACACATGTCACAACATTAGAAATATGAAGAAATATTCACTGATTGGCAACAATCTAAAGATGGAAATGGAGGAGAACAATAATCATTTGAAAATTATCGGCAACAATAACTACATTAAGATATGCAGGAACGTGGGAAGTGTTATGATCATTGGTGACGAGTGCAGTATCGACGTTTTCGACAACTGTGGAAGTGTGGAGATGATCAGTGCCAGTAGTACAGTGAAAATAAATGTGTGCAAAAGTGACAGTGATAGAAAAGTTGAAGAGCGTAGAGAAGTGTTCGAAAATACCTTTGATTCGGAGAAAAAATTTAGGCATAAGAAGTCTATCAAAACTATTTTCGAAAAGTTCATTAGTTTCTGTGTAAAGAAAACATTTCGACCGAAGAAATAGAAATATCTTTGTAGCTAAATAAGCTATGTGATAATTTGGATACTGAAAGTTGCAAAGCAAAAGAGCTAAGGATATAAAAAGCGTTGTGAAAATATTTTGGATCTGACTCTCAAGTTATATAGGACGAGGAAAATTAAACGGTTTCTCGTTATGTATAATGTTGTCCATACGTGTACGGGGAACCACTTGCCTATCGACCGCCACGTAACTAGCTGTGACGTATGAACGTGAACGTGTGTCCTTTTCTGACAGGCCCAGCTTCCTTTGAACTTTATCATTATTTATTCATATTAGTCATTAATGGGTACTTTTTTTACTACTATGTACATTATTCGTATCATTTAGTTGTAAATTATTATTTATTCTTGCTAATGTGGGCCTCCTCACTATCAAGCGAATCTTCTCTAAGTTTGTAAACTATATCTGTGATATTAAAGATATTATTGCATAATATAACTTGTACAATTGTATTTATTTTTGACTCTCTAAGTACACATTTCATTTTATACGATGTTAAGTTTTTTATTATTCTATCTGACAAAATTAACGCTATTATTCCTTATAATAGTATAAGCTGTGTATAACTGTAATAGGGAGACATGCCAGCACTATTACTTCATCGAAATTGCAATTTGCATGAGCTGTTTTCGGTATACCTAATAAATAAAAATAAACAAATCTTGTCGTTATCGATAAACCCTTTGTATACATCTTTTATCTTAACAGTTATCATACTTGGCTTTAATTCTATACTTGTATATAATATATGAGACACATAATTCACTATCTATACTAATAATATAAAGAGGTAAAATTTGTAAGTGCGTATGTTCTACGGAACCGAATCCAAACATTATGCGCTATCCTGAAGTGCTGTAGTCTAAGTACAAATCTTCTACTTTCACGTGGAAGAATCTAGTTTTTAATAGGTTTGACCTAAACTATGCTACCAGACAAAAGTTATTATTATACATAGTTATTCTTGTGTTTATTGTCTATAAGATCTGGAATCAAACTTCGTCGGAATCTGAAAGTTACATTACTTAAATGGCATAATAATATGTTGACTTTGACCATGGTTGAAGAATTGACTTTTGATTTCATAAAATGTTTGAAATTGGGTTTATTAGAACTTGATTTTGACCAAGTATTTGAATTAAAGAGCTCAAATTGCAGTCACTTTATGTTAGATTAAAACACAGAAATTAGGTAAAAATAATGACGACAAAAATGAAGAACAGAATATACCAAGTGTTGGTTAGGAAAAGCTTACTTTCAACTACTGCCAGCGAATCCCAGATTATATTCTTGTTAGTCTAATTAACGACCAAGACAAACACATCTTTCGTAACACATAAAGAGTTCAGTATGAACAAGAACAAACGATTTCAGAGAAAACTTCTAAGCGATCTAATGTGGTGTTGTTAGTACGACGGTTCTGGCAGTCGGCCATACCACCATTGCTGTAATTTATTACTTGCGACTCCATTACAATGACTAAATACTTACAGGTATGCGGTTAAAATTAGTGCTTATGTAAATGTATTTAGGAGTAGACATACATTGTTTGAAGCAAAAATCGTAGCGGAATTCATTTGGCTGAACACACAATACCTACAAATTAGAAATTAACCTAAATTCGTGGTACATATTTTCCAAAATTTAAATGCATTAACACATATACATATAGGTACGCAGGATGGGTGAAATGGCGACAGGTCACGGGAACCACTTGTGACCCACGGATGCCCCTCAAGTTGAAAGGTAAAATCTACAAGTCCATGATAAGGCCTGTCGTACTGTATGGATCAGAATGTTGGGCTGTGAAAAAGACGGATGAAAAAAGATTGCATGTAACAGAGATGAGAATGTTAAGATGGATGTGTGGTGTAACGAGAATGGATAAAGTGAGAAATGAGTATATTAGGGGAAGTTTGAAAGTGGCGCCGGTGACTGAAAAGTTGAAAGGGAATCGTTTGTCTTGGTATGGCCATGTGAAAAGGAGGGTCGAAACGCATGTTGCTAAAAAAGTTATGAGTTTACATGTGGATGGATGGAGGGGGACAGGGAGGCCAAAGAAAATATGGATGGATTGTGTGAGAAGTGATATGTAATAAAAGGGAGTTAGTGATAGCGTGACGAGTGACAGGACAGAATGGAAGAAAAAAACGTGTTGCGCCGAGCCCAAATAAAACGGGACAAGGGCAGGAAGATGATGATGATGATGATGACATATACATATAGGTACCTATTGTAATATAACGAGATGTTACATTAAAACAGAGCTTAAAAATTTGGAGTTTCTGTAATTCCACGCTATTACAATGAAAGAAATGTGTATAAATGTATTCCGTCCAGTATCTAAAAATTCTCCTAAAACTTTTCATTCATCAATGGACGTAGAGTTAGATTTACCTGATTAAACTCAGCAGCACTTTATCTTATCGTGCATTAACCTCTCCAATTCATCATATAAGTGATAACAACCAATCTTCATAGTAGCAATAGCTATTCCATTGAAAAAGAAATTATATGAAATTTTAACACAAACCTTACCAAATTCTCGGGACTCCCCAATTATTGCAAGATATAGGAAACAAAAATGGGAGACTATTAGAAAAAAAAATCCCAATAACGATTGCATCACTGCTTACCATCAGGTGGGATCGCAGTCAAGTACTATATGACAGCTAAATAAATAAAATACGACTTTTTGTCATATATGATAGCACGAAGAATCGCTAAACTTAAGTGGCAATGGGCAGAGCACATTGCTCGCAGAACAGATGGCCGTTGGAGCTGAAAGGTTCTGGAGTGACGACCGCGTACCGGAAGACGAAGCGTTGAAAGGCCTCGTACAAGGTGGACCGATGAACTGGATCTGAATAATGCGGGACGCGCAGGATCGTTCATTGTGGCTATACTTGGGGGAGGCCTATGTCCAACAGCGGACGTCTATCGGCTGATATGATGATGATGTTGTTTACCATATAATCAATTATTTGTTGACACATTTGTGTCCACACACAAGTTCTAACAAATAAATGGGTTATTGGTTATAGGTTAACTAGCAGCTACATTCAACGTTTTTGTCATCGACTTCATTCACCTTTTTGGAAATATGCCATGTTTTAGTCACGGCATATTTCATTTCGCGTTAACTGCTAATTTTGACACAACATGAGCTCATATGTAAATATTCTGCGCCAAAATCATGGCTCATTCATGTGAGCTCATACATACTTTATTCACTTTAAAGCTTTTACTAAGTTAATTAACGTTTTAAAACTATTGACAGATCTGTATAGTTAATATTAAAAATTGATTTTTATATTTAGAGCTTTTTATAACTTATATCTTCAAACTTTCCACCTTCATCATTATCCCCAGGCTAAACCATTTTGCAAATGGCTAAATAAAGGGATTGCTATAAAACTATTGACAGATCTGTATAGTTAATATTAAAAATAGATTTTTATATTTAAAGCTTTTACTAAGTTATATCTTCAAACTTTTCACCTTCGTCATTATCCCCAGGCTAAACCATTTTGCAAATGACTAAATAAAGGGATTGCCATAAAACTATTGACAGATCTGTATAGTTAATATTAAAAATTGATTTTTATATTTACAGCTTTTTGTAAGTTACATCTTCAAACTTTTCACCTTCGTCATTATCCCCAGGCTAAACCATTTTGGAAATGGCTAAATAAAGGGATTGCCATAAAAATATTGACAGATCTGTATAGTTAATATTAAAAAATGATTTTTATATTTAAAGCTTTTTCTAAGTTATAACTTCAAACTTTTCCCCTTTATCATTATCCCCACGCTAAACCATTTTGGAAATGGCAAAGTAAAGAGATTGGCATAAAACTATAGAAAGATCAGAAAGACTGGCCTGTTGGTCTAGTGGTTAGTGGCCCTGACTGCTATGCAGGAGGCCGTGGGTTTACTTCCCACCCAGGACAAGTGCTTGTGTGATGAGCGTAATCATTTGTTCTGTGTCTGAGTGTAATTAATCTAACATCATCATCATCAGTCTTTTAATGTTCCCACTGCTGGAACTCAGGCCTCCTCTCTAGGAGAGGGAATGGGCCGTAATCCACCACGCGGGCCCAGTGCGGGTTAGAATATATCTATAATATGTATGTATTTAAAAATATAAGTATGATTATTAGTTGTCATAACACAAGCTCTGTTTAGCTTGGGACTAGATGGCGTTGTGTGATAGTTGTATAATATTACTCGTACTATTACTATCTGTATAGTTAATATTAAAATTAAAGTTATCATCAGCTTTTACCTTATCTGACAAAGGTTGCCGAAGTGTTCGTTCGTTGCGCCACTTCTCGCTGCAAAAACACTAGTAAGTGGTTCAAGCGCTTTGGGGTCAGTCATTCGTTATTTTTTACTTTCATGAAGTGCCGATTCTTCACCGAATTTTAATGTTTTTTTTTTGTCATTATCTTAATTTGTTATTTGCAGTCAAAATAGTAACAAATTTTGAACCAACAATCAGCCCAGCCATAGCGGGGATTTTTCTTTATAAATCATAAAATGGAATCCAGTAAGCCCCTTTTTATAAATATTGTTTGCATTAAATTAACATTTTAGTGCGATCTAGCTAGATAGTATATCGCTAAGCACCAAAACAAGTTTATTTTTAATAATATTCGTAGAAAACCTAATAATATTAATATTATCATCACGTGTACTGGGAGGCAGTGACCTTGATATTTGCACATTAATGTCAGCAGATAATATTATCTGCGGTAAAAGGAAATTCCACTCAATAACGATACAGTTGTTCGGTATCTGTAGGAACTCGTTAAAGATAACAAAGACTGCCCATTGACTCAGCGGTGGAATGCAATTTCTTAGATAAAACCTCATTGTCGAGTGTTAATGCTGTACCGTTCATCTTTCCATTTATGTCTTTTTCAGGTATTTTTTATCATCGAAAGGAAATTGAATAGTTTACTCATTTTAAAAACTTATATTGTATAAACTAACTTGTATTGTGTAAACTAACTTTAACCAAAATCGGATATACAAGGAATTTTTCGAAATCGTTCAAAATTAAGGAAGTTAGAAACTTTTCAAATTTTGTACACACTTCGCGTGACCCAAGGGTTGGCTTTTACCTTGATCAAAGATTAAGCATTTCCATACAACGTGGCAATGCCGGCAGTCTTTTGGGCACATTTCCAGACGACAGCGATGCGGAGGAATTTTTTGATGCCATATTTTAAGTAAGAGTTATTATGTATATATTTATTTTTCATGTTCTTTCTATGTTTCTATCTTTATAGTTAAAACTATAAAAAAAATTGTACAAGGAGAAACTTTCAATTAACAGGAAAAGGATTTACAAACTTAATTATCCACCATTAGGTTACGAGCGTACAAAAGAGATAGCGAAATATTCCCACCACGCCCCCACTTTTGCTCATACCAATATTTAAAATACTAATTACTGCTTCATATAATAACCAATTATGCTATTTTCAGAAAAAGATTTCTGTGCTATTTGCAGTTAAACATGAAATATTTTACAAAAAAAACAACTGAATTGAGAACCTCATCCTTTTTTGTTTTGTGTACAAGAAAGTACCTAATTCTCCGGTTCCAAATGCCTTCTTGAAAGCTGACTCGACATATATAACTAGCATACCACCTGATAATACCACACTTGTGTTTGATAACAACGATGACTGACGTCAAACTACAGTATGAACAGCTGCTTCAAGATGTTTGTTATTCGACAGCCTTTAACAGGACGACCAGAACTAATACTTGAGAGAAGGAACAGTTTCTATGAATATAAAACCTTGATCTACTTCAATCTCGATTAGAGAATGTAAAGTAAATCAGTGCGGAAGAAGTTACTCACGAACGGAAGTGACAGACTAATTGGAAATCAACTTCAACTAGCGCAGTGGCATGGTTGCTATCATAACCTGTCCCTAATTGATCTTCCCTAAACTGGTCCGAGATCACCCACGGCTAAACGCGTCATAATCACCAACCTGCTATCAAAATTAGATAACTGTCATTGAGACTTTCACTGATCGTCGGTTGATTTCACTTTCTCGCTCGGCCCACTAATGAGACGATTCGATTCTTGCGCAACAATGGGCGTCGCAGGCGCAGGCTCCCATCGTCGGGTCGAAGTCGAACCGGTCATGTCATCGACTAGATAGACTATTTGATTAACATTACCACCATCTGGAATTATGTCATAGAAAACTATTCCATTTTGCATAGTGCAAATGTAAACTCAATAACATCTCTGAAAATGAATACCGTTAAATATAGATAGTAACACAGTAATTTTCAAGTTGACCAGATCATTATACTATCCACCTATATTTAAATAGATATAGCGATCCATCTTCTCAGGCTCAACATTTTCTGTACTTGTAACCTACAACTGTATTATCATCATCATCATATCAGCCAAAAGACGTCCACTGCTGGACATAGGCCTCCCCCAAGCGTCGCCACAACGACCGGTCCTGTGCGTCACGCATCCATCGGATTCCCGCGACCCTGACCAGGTCGTCGGTCCACCTTGTTGGAGGCCTTCCAACGCTGCGTCTTCCGGTACGTGGTCGCCACTCCAGAAACTTTCGTCCCCATCGACCATCTGTTCTGCGTGCAATGTGCCCTGCCCATTGCCACTTAAGTTTGGCGACTCTTCGAGCTACGTCGGCAACCTTGGTTCTCCTGCGGATATCTTCATTTCTGACTGTATTAAACAGTCAGATATACCTTTAAGAAAAACCAACATTGATTTCTAAAATATGCGTCACTTGCTACTCCAATTAATGAAAAGAATTGAATGAATTTTTGCTAGTAATTACATTTATCATGTACAATACTTCCAAGACAAGCAAGCTCCAACAATGTCTTCATCTAAAGCTTGTGATACCCAACGGTTAGCAATTGCCCATTCAATTTATATTACAATTTACTCAAATGGTTTCATGGCCGTTTATACAAACTGTTATAAATTGCTTTGGGCTAACAAACGGCTATTAAGTATTTGAGAAAAAATGTATTTGCTCGTTTCATTTTTTGCCTAGTACAATTATATTATTTTGTAGACGCATCTAAATATATCTATGACACAATTTTACTTTACTTTATTACTGAATCCAATCCAGTATTGTGTAAAGGGAACGGTTATACCATCTGTTTTACATCAATACGTTTGTAACAGCGTAAAATATTGGCACATATTCAAACATCCACGACAAAAACAAAAAATTAACGCCTAAGATAAATATTACAAAATGAGTTATTTCCGTAGGCTTACTGGTGGCAACGGATATTTTGCAATACGAACCAGATAACTATTTACAGACGTATAAGAAATAAAATGTCGTATACTGATGTTCACACGGCTAATTGTAGGTTACACATAGTCTAGAAATACTTCGTAATTATTCCGCGTATTCTGTACATGACCTACATAACAGAAAATGGTACTACCGTAGCATATTTGTTATATCATTGTTAATTAAATATGTATTGTATGACCTCTGCTAGGTCATCACCGTAAATTACACAAAACCTAAACCTACCTACCTTTCGTTTTTATTACATTGCCTACATCCTGAGTTACAAATACAACACACTTTTCGAAGTTGACGTATAGTCATAGTTGACATATACGCACTGCAATAAAATGATAATTTGATACAGTTCACGGCAAACCTTGCAATTATAGCATATCTGCAAAATGACCTAATGGAGCAGTGGACCGACAAAAATGCAATGATGAGTTAATCTGCAGTATCATGTACATTATGACATTCAGCTCCTTGCTCCCAGGATTTTTTTATTGCTTTGACGTGAGAAACGTTTCTTAATACATAATAACAAACGATGCTGTGGGACACTTGCTGCGGTTGCTTGCTTGCTGTGGTCATCAAGGTAGGTATCTTCATTATCATATCCGACTCGACTATACACGTAAGTACAATCCTACTTACTGACATTTACGCATCCAAATTCAATCAAGGTAACGACAAATTAATGGATTAAATACATATGTCTCTTAAAAAGTTACGTAGGTTAGAACTACTGGTATAAGAAACTGATTATAGTCTTCAGCGACGTCAACGAGCACCAATTTAACGAAAAATAGTTTTTGTCTATCACCAATTATCAACGATGTCGTCAAACTAGGTGAAATTGAGAATTATCAGCGGTCACTAGGGAAACTTGCGAAAGAAACACGTCGCGATTCTTTTGCCCTAGTTAACCACGATTTATTTGTTTTGTAACGCAGACACGACAAGACCCTAGATTTCGAATGCGATTTAAGACCTAGTAAAACTACATACGGCACAATCGCGCAGAATTTGAAGAGTTCGTGATTACGATATCACTCACGATGCCGGATTTTAACTTCCAATGCATTGCATGACTAATGTCCGGCCTATAACCGCAAATTGAATTAATATTCATAATAGGAATACGGTAAAACGTTTATGTTAGGCATCGAACAGGCATTGAACAGGCATTGAACAGGCATTGAACATAGGGTCCTTCTATCTAATTCGCCTTTCCTAGTCTTTTAATTAGAGGAAATAAAAAGTTCCATAAGTTTTGGTTCAAAGTTCAAGATGGCAACCAGTGTATTCTGATACAAAATCCAATTTATCTACCTAATGCAAAAATAATGGTCAAGAAGGTGAAACTAAAAAGAAATCAGTCGTGCACGCGCCGCAGCACAGGCACAGGGCCAATGAACGTTGACAGGTGCCGCGCGACCAATCCCGATACAGAATCTCACTTTACGCGACTTGGTTCAAATCACGAAATTATGTCTACATCCTTCTCTGGTGCATTCAAATAATACCGTGTGAAAGAGAGACGCGGAGGGCGAAGGACCTCTCACCTTACCTGGCTTGCTTTTGCACAGACTTTGTTTACCGATCAATTTTAAGATTGCTTAACTTATTCAGACATGATTAAATTTCCTTTTTATTCCTTTTCGTTGCTCTACCATCCAACCAAATAATTAATTCTTCCAAAAGTTCAAAGTCATCGTTTTAAGCTTTGATCCAAATGCTTGCGTAATCCTTTGTTAGCTAAAAAGTTCAAGTAGACAGTGATCTGTGAACAGAATTGTAATGCTCCGGGTATCGTCCCACGCATTCCAGGAGGTCGTTACTGTGCGGTCTAATGTCAGTCATTCATTAAAGCGAGTGCATTCCCTGGCATACAAATGTCCTTCCTGCCGCTTGTAGCTTCGAGGCATGACACTGCTCGAGTAACTAACTTTCTAACATTTAGTCACACCGCCAACCGCTCAAGTCGTCAATCTGGCCAGAAAGAAATCTACAGATTGCGCGAAAACATAAATCATTTATAACTAGTAAGCATTGGCAAATAGAGCGCAACCTAATTTTAAGTTCCAGATAAAATGTTAATAGATACGTGTATAATGGTGGTGGTAGGCATGGGTATGTACGGCCGACTGGGTGCGAGGCACGGCACAACGGCGCCAATATTGCTTGTTTTATTTACATCTCAGGCAAAAAATTGGCATTAGTCCAAATCCTAAACGAGATGGCGTCCATAATGATATCTGGGTATTTCGAAATCCTAATCTCGATAAACAGGTTTATGGTTTAACAAGAAGTTTAAGCTGCAAAAATACACTTCACGAAACTGGTCCCTCCACGAGATTCGATCCGGTAAAACGTTAGTATGTATCGAATAAGAAATCGATTTATGTTATTGCATCTCTGGAAATAAGTCGATATAGTCATATGTTCCTTCGTGCAATTTGTTATAGAAGATGATGATGACGTGTCATTCATCAGCAACCAGTGGTACAAGTCATTGGCTGTTGGATGAGATCTATTAGTCCACATCGAAGCACAGTTGTATTGGTAACGTTAGCATCTGGTTGTAAAGTGGCCTCGACACGGTTCTTTCGTTTGCACCGTTCGCTAAGACCTAATTACGTGGATCAGGTACTGGGAGTAGATCGGCGATAGGAAGCGGACGAGGAACTGAGAGGCTAACCGAACCGGTCAGTAACGGGCCGCCTGTGTCGACTGTTTGGCCCAAGACATGGCTATTTAGAAAATAAATATGTAATATTAACACGATATGTTTGTAAACGGTACGAGTATACTGTACCATTATTGAGAATATTATGCACTTTTTTTTTTTTTTTTTTTTCTTTCGACGGGGAAAATCATCATTGACGAAACCCGCTCTTGGGTGGAGCGGGACACAGTGTCAGAGTCTTACTGACTAAAAACCCCGCGCCGTTCCTTCTTGCCTTCATACCGGGGCTCTAGTTTCCTTTCGAATAACCCCGACCCCGGTAGGCTTCGACCCAGATGGGCCCCTCCTGTTAGAATATTATGCACTTCATTCAAATAATTGTGAAATAGTTTCCCTTACAATCAAAAACGATTTTTCATACAGAAGCTAGAGCGATAACTTTGTGGCAAGTTATCAACGCAAACAAAACGTACGTGATTGAGTTGAAAACTTCAGAAATAGCCAAACAGTGCGTGAGTCAGAGCGTTATCGACGTCAGACGTGATCGGATACGGTGATACCAGTCGTGATAAGAAAGCTACCACCTATGGCTCAGGTAAAGAGCCTGTTTTAAATGGCCGTCAAGTTTTCGAACAACTTATCGTAAATGATATTGTTGTCCATCGAGTAAATGCATTTCTTACAGGAAGAACACGCCTTTTATTTAGAACGTAACTAGATATAGATACCTAAAAAATCATATATATTCG
Organism: Mythimna lalbum; assembly: GCA_949319445.1. Classification (NCBI taxonomy): domain Eukaryota; kingdom Metazoa; phylum Arthropoda; class Insecta; order Lepidoptera; family Noctuidae; genus Mythimna; species Mythimna lalbum. Next base: position 16,829,708 of record OX439356.1, on the reverse strand, counting down.
TGAAAAAAATGTTGTTTAAATTATTTGTAAATAAATAATCTCAAAGACTGTTAGCAAATATTGATAAGATTTAATAGAATTGGACAATTGGCAAATACATACTTGAACTTTAGAATAAATAAATCAGAACTCCGATTTCTCCTGTACAATATCAACAATGTTAAAAATAAAACTAAAATTCAAAAACATACCTGTGTGAACTGCGAATTAATTTTCGTATGATCCTCCTGGTAAACTTTCCGTGATTTCCGTCGCTCAGTCATGAGGGCTGTCAATCTGTCCAGCGCTTTAGATTCTAGAGCCTCAGCATTGGCCCTGATAAGCCGGCTGATATTCTCCCACTCTTCGGTCATAGCTCGCCAAGCCGATGCTATCACAGAACCTGCAACAAAAGAGCAATAGTGATAAGTACTTGCCGGTTCTACTCTATAAGAAAGGACCATCGCGAACCAAGCATTTCTGATAATTTGTCCCATGTTTGTGGAAAGTGTCCATGTGTTTACGTGAAAGAAACAAGCTTTTAATGAAAATAGTTTTTTTCATAGCAAGCTTTTACAGTTCGGTATACCTATATAATTAATACTCGTCAAGGCAAATCATACGAGCCCAAACTCGATGGGGTTGTGTCGTTTAACTACCAAGTTCCATCATCAGATCAGCTCCTTATCATAATAATTTTGCATTGTCATCTGATTTACACATACATGCAAAATTTCAGCTCAATCGGTAACCGGGAAGTGCGTCAAATTCAATTTACAAGATTTGATGACAGACAAACATCGGGACAGGTGAAACTAAATAAAACTTAAATATCTACTCGTATTGTAAATTTACATATTTTAGGCAAGTGGCATGTCATTAATAGGTTCTAAATGTTATTAAAATGCAAAACGAAAAATTACTACAGACTGCTTCATGTTTACTTCGGTGACAATTTCACCATTTTAGCTGGCTTAACCATGGCGGATTTTTTTCAGGAAATGATATTTGGACTAGAAAACACAAATTATGAGGCTCGAAACTTTAACCTCAAAACCTCATAAGCATTGAAGCATATTTCGAGGAGGAAAATGAGGTCACAGCATTTCATACAAAGACGAAATGCTCCATATTACTCCAGTACGCCCATGCATACCTTTGTAATATTAGTGATCACTACGTTATGTCTAGACCGTCTAGACTTGACGTATGTCGAACCTGCTGAATGATTTCTGGCACTAAATCTGACTGAAACCTACTTCGCATGGCACTTGTATATGAAATTTTAAATGCTTTATGTAATTTCGGAGCTTTCTGAAATTATTAATGAATTCAAATTCTTTTACAATTTTGCTTCACTGCTGCTAGATGACGTAAGTTATAAATGTCAAGCGAAATCTAATGCTTCTATACTCGTACAACTTCCATATTCAAGCACATTGGAAACCTAGCTATTTTTAAAATAAATATTCTACACTAACTTAACCTTAATATGTTAGTTACTATTATTTATATATTATTCGTCTTATATTTGGAAGTCCAATATATTATATCAAATATTCAACAAATATTTTAAATTTCAAAATGTTTTATCAAAATTCGAAGTAAATTCTGATAAAGTCTTGCTGATAGACAAGACTAGTAGGTAATTGTAATGTTATCAACAATATCTCGCACATCAAATCGTAATTGTTTAACTTCTAACTTATCACTAATTTACAAAATAATGCAATTTTAACAGAAGTTAAAATTATTTATATAAATAGGTTCGTAATTACCTGTTTTCATTGACGATGATGTTGTTTTCAAGATTATGATTAATTTAATGACATTATCAAGTCATCAAGAGAATTAAAAAAAAAACAGAGAGGGTTTAAAAAAAATGAATTCTCAAGAAATTTTTCGAACAATGAAGAATAGACTTTACGGTCCAAAGGTAGAGCTACCTGTAAGAACCCTTCAAACAAGCATTTTTATTCATGATCCCTAAAAACAATAGTGTTACCATATGGCAAAGCCAGCCCACCATGGAACAGTTATGGTGAGAACAATGACAGCACCCACAGTCACACCTACTATTTGGAATATTGATGAAAATTGACATAATTGTTACGTAAGGTTGCTGATATAATTATAATAAATATAGGGAGGAGACGATGTTTACTTTTCATCCGTATTCTCTTGCCCTTTATAGACGGTAAATGTTGACACAAAAATAAATTATCATTTCGATTGTATTCCGAAATGTTTTGATTCGTCATAAACGTCTGCTGCACCAGTCTTATGCCCTTGTTTTGATAATTATCAATTATTGCCTTTGCAGTGGCTACCCTAAATAAATATATCTATGCCCTTCTTTCATTTATCAAATAAACACATTTTAGGGTTTTTTTAATCTTAATATTAGTTTGGGGTTTTTTTTATCCACAAGGATACGTCAACCTCATTATACCTACCTTAAAAAATATATATAATTTCAACAATACTACTAGACTGTTAATAAAATATGTTCAATACGGATCCGAAATGGCTGCCAGAGTATGAAGTTGTTTTGCTATGTTTAATTTTATATATTTAGGTAAAATATCCATTAACGAATTCAAATAATCGCACAAATATTATCATTTTAGGGTTGCAAGAGTCGTAATTCAAATGTTTATTTCTTCAATAGCTTCAATAGTTCTGTCGAAATTATCTGTCCTGAGATTTGTGTCTGCTACTTGGTTATTAGCAATGTCTGAATAATATTGTGAGGGTCAATATAAAATGACTACTGCCGACGTTGAATTATTCATTTTAATTATCGTAGACACATAATTAATAACGCTTCCTTCTTCTTATCAGTCAGTTTTAAATAATCCGTTGCAATCAGGAAATATAGATCTGTCTGTATTAGTTTGACGGAAATCAACAGCAAGTCATGTTAAATTGCTTGAAATGTCTAGGTTTTTTATTCATAAGAAAATAACCTAAATCGATTTACGTTATCTATCTGATGTAGTACATATCTAATTTCCTAATAATCCCATTTATCAATTAATTACATATATCTAAAAACATTTTTTTTTTATTATTTAATTAAATTTTGTTTGTCTCGGCAATTCGGCATCGTCCAGATCAGTGATTTTCGAGTTAAATAAAACGAAATTTTAAATTAAAAATAATTGTTTCCCAACTACGGCTACATGTTCTTGTCAAGTTCACCAAATCCGCCAACAACCTACCCACATGACAACAAAGTTTTTTGAACTCTCATCCTCAGGTAGATTCATGAAAGATACACAATTTCCCTTGACACGAGCTGCAGTAATTTCAATTAATTATCTATCCTAATGATTGCTTATGCAAACTGGTTGCTAGTTAAGCCTAAGCGGATTCATGTTTAACTCATCACATTTAAATGCAACGGGTTCTTAATCAAGGATGTGCGTAACTTCTGGACTACCTTCACCACAGCACATTAAACTCTGTACCAGTACTATAGAATAACAGTAAAAAGAAGCTTTGATGCAAGCAAGTTCAGCGGTGCTAATAGGGTTAATTTTCTTTAAGTGGCGCTGATTTTTACCGTTAAGTTCTTCACACTTGTCCATCTTCTGGCCTGTGGCGGCGGCGGCAGACAGCGCCAGGGCGTACTCCCTGTCGCTCTTCATCTTGGCCTGCAGGCTCCGCTTCATGGTCTCCATGAGCCGCAGCTCGGCATCCTGGCGCGCCAGCAGCGCCTCGTGCGCCGCGCGCCCCGACCCACTCGATGCGTACCCCATTGTAAACAACCCACGTCTACACTAAACAACACATCACAAACATAAACACAGCACTATTCACATCATTCTCCGTTATCACCGGCACAGTGTTTATACGTCTAACGTCACCTCGTAACAAAATTCAATGTATTGGCAAGCACAACAGAGAAAGGAGACCGCGACAGAGCTTTTAAAATTTTTACTTTTTATTTTTATCTTAGTACTAGCACCCGCAAGGAAGGCTAACAGTTGAGACTAAAAAAAACTTTACAACAAAAAACTTTCGATAGAAATGTTTAACGATCGAGATGTGCGCGCTCGAAATATGAGTCCGCGCGTCCGCACCGTATCGTGGCTCGACCTGAATGCCATCTATCGCGAGCACATTACGTCTGGTGTGGCCGTGCGGCGGCCGCTGCTGGTGCCGCCGCCGTCCGTCGGCGAGCCATCGCTTGAGAACGAGATGATATAAGATCCAGGCAGTATATTACGAATCATTTACGAATGTTCATGAGACATCACCACAAAACGCGACTTTGTTTTTCTGGTCTAGGGGAGATGAAAGCTATAGATTATGGTCGTTTTCCATTGTCTAGAAGTTGTAAAGAATGTTTATTTCGTTTCAGTCAATAAGTATTATTTTATCTTATCGATGATCAAATCGAATACGAAGAAATGTAATATTCCGATGTGAAGTATTCCGGTTGTGAACGCTAACACTGATTTAACAACACTTTAAATATGTATTTAGGTGAAGCTGTTCCAAGAAACGAAGAGCGCATTGTGACAAAAGACGCGCAGTTTCACGAACAATGCAGGCTAGTTTTCCGATACAGATTAGATCCCTCAGATATCGTGACTTATTAGAACTAAAAACAATATCTACACCGAAGAAATCAAAAGACAATGCTTGAGTATGACGCGATTTGAACTTAAAAAGTCATCTTGGCAAGGCTGCAAAGAAATGAGGCATCGCGACATGAAATAAGGCCCATCAACCTTGCTTTGTCTACAAATGCAGGTGCAGAAAGCATTTTACGTCATTTGAAACAATAGAATTAGTATAGAATTAAAGTGTCGTATTAATATAGTTAGGTACCGGACAATACTGCAATCTATCTTGTAATCTAATCAGATTTTCTTAAACTAATGATCATTTATTTATTTTATTACTTAGGTACTCAACGAACGTTTGTGACCATGGCATGATAGAAGAGAACCAAACAGAGGTTGAAAATAAAAACGGGCTCATAATAGTGCCTAGAGGAAACCTTAACGAACGAATTGAATTACACGTTGAACGCGAATTTAAAAACTGTTTTACGATACAAGAACAAATACTATAATTGATGGTATTTGAAAGATTAACTATCGAAAAAAGTCGGTGTTTCTATAATAGTTTAGTCTCTTCGTTATTTAACACCGACTTCCAAAATTAAAGTTATTTTGTACTTTTTAGGGTTTTTTTTAACATTGAAGGCGGTTATATTTTTTTGTAAAAAGTTTTTTATTTAACACTTTTTAATTATGGTACCGCCACTAAAAAGTACCCCTCAGTCGAACTTAAATACCTTATAGTCAGAGCGCATCTCATAACGGTTCTAATAATCCCAAACACGGTTAGATTACATTAATTTATCTTTCGGCTTCATCATCAGATCAGTTCGATGTATCCTCTCCCCCTCTTTTTTCAATCAGTCATTCGACTAGATGCTGATAATCCCGACTGTAGCATCAGGCCAGACTTATGTCAATATTGCATTGAACTTAAAATTTAGTCCTGTTTAAAATGAGCCCAAACACGGCTACGGTGCTGTCATTTCAAGGTTTGTACTTTTTCTGATGCTCCTGACTTCAGCATCAGGTCTCTATGTATTTCGGTGTTCTTTATTAGCAGTACGTTTATCCACACATCGAGCCCTTTTCAATGAGTCTAAACTCGATATATCTGCTGTTAATTGTCGAGGACTTAGGTACTCTGCAGACTATCCTGACTGCAGCATCAGGTCATGACTTGATGATCATGAGATCAAATGTGGCAAATGCCCTAACATCAATCAAAACAATTTACTAAAACAGTCCTTGAGTAACTTCTTACCGTTAAGGAGTTGTACCTTCCCTCATCAGCCCAGCTACCTGAGATGGGACGACCATCCGCAAATACAAAAGATACTTCATAAAATATGCGAAAAACAATAAGTAAGCCTATAAAATTTGAGGGTTGCCGTCAATTTCTCCAAGATCCCATCATCAGATCCTAATTTGGTGACTGTACTAGTTTTTATGATATAAGAATGAAGACGACAGAGGGAAAAAAAAAGAAATTAGATAAATAGGGATAGGAGCAAATTACGAAACTGGCTAAATTTCATAATTTACTCTTATCCTGTCTAAATCTACGAGTATAAAAATAAAAATGCAATACTTTTTGTTGGTAAGCGGTAGTACGAGTATAATCAGATCTAGATGGACAAATCTCACTAAATAATCTTCGAAGTGTACAGTGCCACGAAAAGAGAGAGATGGTGAAGTCTCGCAAGAGCCACAACCAACCTATCAGACTACCGAACCGAGGAGAACCAAGGTTACCGATATAGCTCAAAGAATCGCCAACTCGAAGTAAGAGCATATAATACATTTTCATACAACCGCTCTGTGATTATGATGTTATTACACATCCAGATATTTTAGATATTACAATATCTTGTGCATATTATCTAGGGTTCTATGGATATAAAAATATAAATTTGTGTAAAACCAAACCACTAAAGACCTCTGAAAATCTGTTATTTTATGTGAACTTTGTCCCTCCATAATGTACTCCTATTATACCTATTAACAATATAAACATAGTAACTACATCCATAGAAGACTTGCACATTTAATCGGAATCACGGCAATTTTTTTCAAAAATTTTAGAAAATATTGTTATTTGTTGTAAGGGTGTTAAGAAAACAAGTATTCAGTCAGTTTTTGCAGTTCAATTTAGCAAGTTTTGTGAAATATTCGAGTAAATCACGGAATTACCAAATGTTAACAGAGTTTTCTGGCGTTATCTCTCTTTTTACGCGTTGTGTCTTGCGTTATCAGCTTTTAAACCATGCTTGATGTTGGTTGACAATGGATGAGTGGAAAAAGACCCTCTTAAGGCTGGCTGCAGTCTTGTCAGTGGGCCCCTGCTGTTGCTGACAACTCCTTAAAGCGCGGGAACAGTCTGCGCCGTCGACGACTTGGGCTCGGTCCGGACAGTTACCGGACGGTCAGACAGCGAGCTACCCATAGCTCGAGCCCGCGTCTACGGTGGCTGGAAATCGGGATCGGAATCCCGGCAGCGGCAAGAGCGCCGTTGCCTGATGCGGTCGGCCTCCTCCTTTGCTAGCATTACTGCTTCGCAGAAGGAGGCGACCGCCTGCCACTCCTCCTCGCTCCGGACCATGGCCTGAACCAAGGCCCGGCGCGAGAGTTCTCCGCCGCCGATCGCCCCCACGAGGGCACGGCGATGCTCCACCCTAGCAGGGCACACCTCGACTGAGTAGTCCACCGTGTCCTCCGGGCGTTCCGCACAGTGGCGACACCCGGACAGGTTTCGACCCTGCTGGGCACCTACGGATTGCTGAAAACGCCTTGGGAAGCATGAATGGTATGAATGAAGCTACTGACCTAATGACCTATTTCTGTTAAAAGTTTAAATATTTTATCAAGTATTCCGTTAACTACAGAACGTGCTACGATCCTCACAACAACAATAAACATAAGCCATCGTTACTTTAAAATAAACTACTTACGTAACATTCCTCCTGTTCCCAGATAGGATGTGCTGTGTTGTGTGCAAAATGGTTAGTACCTATGAGGTGCCATTTGAGTGCATTTTACCATTTCTCTAGAAATGCTTATTATTTCAAAACATTTCCTTGTAAACTGACATATCACACTACGATTAAGAGGGTCCTTTTCCACTCGCCTATCGTAAACATCGAAAATGGTTTAAAAGCTTGTTACTTCATTTAATGCAATCCAACGCGATGTTTGACGAAAAGACAACGCAAAAAAAGAGAGATAACGCTTGAAAACTCTGTTAGTATTCGGTAATTCCGAGATTTACTCGAAAATTTCACAAAACTTGCTCCAGGAAATAGCTGTTTTTTTAAACCCTTAAAAGTTTTTAGAAAAAGTTGTCGTCATTTAGAATTTGTAAGGTCTCTAGAGGATTACTTTTCTGACTTTTTTAATTTTTAGACAAATTATGAAGTGTCAAAGTTCATATAAAATAGGACATTTTCAGAGGTTTTTACTGGATTAGTTTTACACAAATTTAGAAATTGGTTTCTTTAGAAACCTAGATAATATCCACAAGATACTGTGTTTTTAAAATATCTAATAAAAAATGTGTAATAACGTCATAATCAGTTATGAGCGGTTGTATGAAAAACAGTGAAAATGTGAGTCATGATGCACCACCTTAAGTTCCACATGCAGTGCAATATCACCCTCGTGTTATTTTTTACATTAGCACAACAAGGACTTTATTTATTTCGGATTTCATCACAGGTGATTATAATTTTTTTTATAGCAAAGAGTCTAATAATTTTAAGGTTTTAATATTAATGAAAATTTAAATTGTGTTTATGAACAGAATATCATAAATTAAAAATGATTATTTACGCAATAATTTGTTATTACCAACAAATTAACAATTATTATCAGTATTCTAAATTAAAATATATTTGAATTTCTATATTTAATATTAGGATGTATACATAATAAGAATAATTATATATTTATACTTTTTGCTTCTTCTGCAAAAAGTTAAGCGCGGGAAAAAAATTCCTATTTATCTAAATATATATTATGATGTTAAGTTATTTGTAAAAAAAAAAAGAAATTAAGATTTAAAGAGAATCTTTTAGATGCTACGCCGCCAGATATTATTTATTTATTTATTTAAACTTAAACCTCATGTACAGTAGTGGTACATAGGCGGACTTAATGACTGCTGCCATCTAAATCAAAACTAAAATGTATGGCAGCTTTATTTTCGGGAGGAAAATCATCTAATGACATCCCCCGCTCTTGGGCGGAGTGGGAGATAGTGTCAGACTTTTACTGAATAAAAACCCATACCAGTTCCTTCGTTGCCTTTCGTACCGGGAGCTGAGCTACCTTTCGGAGCTAACCCCAGCCCCAGTAGACTTCGACCCAGCTGGCCTCTGCCGTTGCTGACAACTTTTTGATGCGCACAGGAACAGTGCGCGCCGTCGCCGACTTGGGCTTGGTCTGGACAGTTACCGGACGGTCGGACAGCGAACTACCCATTGCTCGCCGTCCGCAAGCCCGTGCCTACGGTGGCTGGAAATTGGGATCGGAATCCCGGCGGCGGCTGGGGCGCTGTGAGCGGCGTGATACGGTAGGCCTCCTACTTTGCTGGCATATGTATGGCAGCTACGAAAAAATTTCAGAAAAAGTATTTCTTCTTAAGTGTATTGAAAAACGTCGTTTGATACACGTGGAGGTTTGTCACTGCAGCACTCGGCTCCATAAAACTCTCGCGTATACGGCTGGGGTGCATTTCGCCTAGGTTGCAATGACAAAATCTGCACTTGTATCAAAATCTACTATTGGAATACAATTCCTTAAAAACTGACTTATCGCACTACGGGTTCAACATGCAATGTATGTCAACCTCGTGTTATTTTTTTCATTCATCACAACACAGGTTTTATTTATTTCTAATTTCTTCACAGGTAACAATAGACAAAGGTGGTTTTTTTTCAATTATATATAGATACATATTGAAATAATTAAATCTCGAAAACTGACTCTTATCGCACTACAATTAGGTATACCATGCCATGTATGTCACCCCCGTGTTTTTTTTTACTTATCACCACATGGGCTTTTTTCTATCCTATTTCGTCACGGTCAAAGATGATTATTATTATTATTTTTAAAGCTGAGAGGCGGAAATTTTTAAGGTTGTAATATTTAATCAAAATTTAAATTACATTTATGAACAAAATATCATAAATAAATAGATATGATTATTTACCACAGACCTCTACTAGTGTTATTTACACAATAATTTGTTATTACCAACAAATTAATAATTTTCTGTGTTCTAAATTCAAAAATATTTGAATTTTTATTTTTAATATTAGGCCTACAAAAGATTTGAAACCTTTGCTTCTCTTTCCACCTGCAAAAGTTAAAAAATATTTTTTTTTTAAGTATTATTTACTTAAAAGATATAAAATATTATTAACATGTGTTATTTCTGAAAAAAAATCGAATTTATGATTAGAAGACAATTCTTTAGATGCTACGCCACTGTATTGTAAATGAGGTAAAATATACTTGCAATAGCTTGTTGCCATCTAAATCAAATCTAAAATGTATGTCAACTTTGAAAAAGTTTTCTTCAGTACAAAACTAACAAAAATGCGTTGTAATTTTCAGAGAAAGTATTTCTCCGTAAGTACATTGAAAAACATCGTTTGATACACGTGGATATTTATCACCGCAGCACTCGGCTCCATAAAAATTTCCCTTTGATTGCAATGACAAACTTTTTCCGATTATATCAAAATGAAGCATTTTCAAAGCAAAAAAAAAAGTGTTTATAAACAAAATATCATTGCTATTACCAACACGTGTATCTGTGTTCTAAATTTAAAAAAAATATTTGAATTTCTTATTTTTTATATTAGCATTCACACCTTTGCTTATCCTTGAAACAGCAAAGGAAAATCTTATTTATCGTATTTTGTGTTATTGGTTAAAATACAGTCGAATTTAAGTTTTGATGAGAATTCTTTAGATGCGAGGCCACCAGATATTTTGATTGAGGCAAAAAATGTTCGCGATAACCTATATTGCTACCTAAATAAAAACTAAAATGAATTGCAAATTTAGAAATATTTCTTCAGTGGAAAATGAGCATAAATTCATCGTAATTTTCAAAGAAAGTACTTCGTACCTACTTGTTTAGAAAAATATCGTTTGGTACCAGGTGGGACTATTTGGTTACTTTAATCAGCGGGTCGTTGTGTGATTGTTAAATAAATAACTAAATAGAGCGTAGAGTCTTCTACAGCTTTCTTCAATAATTGGGCTATCAAACAATAAAAGATTTTTTAATTCGAACTTATCATAACAGTTCTTCAGCGTTATAATATTACCTAAGTATTTTTTTATTATAAATATCTATATAATTTTTGTTGTACCCATTTAATTTATGTTAGAGTGAACTATTTGTACATACTTAACAAATTATAATATATTAATAATATTAAGTAATCGACCACTTAATAGGTACCTATTAAGTTGTTGATTACTTTATTTTGTTTTGCAAGGGATTTTGTTTTAAAATCGATTAGGTTTGAACATTGCTGATATGTAGTAAGTAACTATTCATTAAGTTGTTTATTAGTTTGGTACCTATGTATACAAACTGAATATACGTGCAAAGGCGTATCAAAAGAATTCATTGGTCATCAAAAATAATATGCTTGTCGCTATCAATGGTAACGCTGGCAGCAAATTACCACGTTGATTAGCAATACTAATTCCTTGGCCAAAGAAAACCCTAGCCCTTTTAAGTGAAAAAGATCGACTACCTGTTTGCCAATATCTCCAACTTTTCTATGAGCACTGGAACCGTTAGATCATTGTATGCTCTAATACTGGGACTCCACGGCCCTAGTGTTTAAAACCCGCATTATGCCCCTCCGGGAAGTAGCTACGTCCCTGCAAGGAGGTGCGGCAGGCGGGGTGTAGGGTTGTAGGCAGATGGGCAGAGCCTTTATCTCGCGGTTTCAGGTAGTTACCCGTAACGGCGGCCCCAGTGTTGGGGTGGCATTACAGTCAGTGGTCCATGGCAAGCGCGCACGCGCCGCTTGCCTATGTACACATTGTACACTCTGTCACAAAGAGTATAGAACCTAATTAACAAGTTAGCTGAACATTAACTCTATCAACGATTCTATGAATAGTTAATGCGGGTAGTTAGAGAATTATTTAATTAGTAAAGAGAGGTGTTGTTAGTTAAGTACTGTTTTGACATTAGTGAGCCAAAAATTAGTGGTGACCAAACTAAAGTATAAAAGAAAGTCGGGTTAAGTGTTTAAAACTAGTTACATTTTGGCTACTAATACTAATACATTTCGCGTGTTCGCGTCTCTTGTATGTGTTAAAAGGTGAATTCATCTCTTGTGTGTGTTAAAAAGTGAATTCGTGATGGGTAAGTAGACTTTTTTGTACTATCATTTTGCTAACCAAAAAAATGTTGTAAAAAAATCTTTTTTTGGAGACCTCTCAGTAAAAATCCCTTCATTTCCCCGAGCTATTATTAGTTTTGCCAAATAGAAGACCTATTTACTCTAGTTATTAGTAGAGAATCTACTCATATGGTACAAGTTTTAACCAATAAACTTTATATAAAAGGTACCTACGTTAGGTACATTTTCCTTGTAATTAGTTATATTATTATATTTTATTGATTTCTTTGTGTTTCGATAACTAGTTTTTTTTTATTCTAAGTCGGTCCGAAGATCTGACAGTGCTAAGTGACCTGTCATAAAAATCGCTAATTTCGTAGGCATCCATCCATCCATATAATAAATCTGTAGTAAAGGCTTAGGTAGTTCATGGAGTTTCTTGCCGGTTCTTCTCCATAGGAAACGACCAATTTGGAACCGTGCACTAGCTTCTGACGTTTTATAAGTGCCCATGTAGGCCTATGTGAAATAAAATAATTTGACTTTGACTTTGACTTTGAGTTGTGTGTGTATCACGCAAAATGTACGAAATCGATGTAGATAACTTTTAGTGTGTAGCTGTGAGATTAGAGGATGAAATAAATCATCCAAATCAGTTGATTATATTTATTTATTTATTACCAGTGTCTCTTCTACCTACCTACCAAATTTGATCTAAATCCGTTCAGTAGTTTCTGCGTGAAAGCGTAACAGACAGACAGACAGAGTTACTTTCGCATTTATAATATTAGTAGGGATTATGAGGAACACCAAACAATATTAACAAGTTCTTATACAGCTAGATAATTTTATAGACATTAAAATTCTGTGTAAATAATATATGTCAAAAGATATATGAATACAAAGTGTTATGAGTACAAGGAAGTAAAATATCACGCGGTACAAAGTTCGCCGAATCAGCTAGTAGGACCTAAGTAATATTTTTTATCGGAAGGCAGTTTTACTATTGCGAAAGCGGAGTTTTTTGAGGAATGGCTCAAAACTTCTAAAATTAAGAAGAAGAAACTTTTCAAGTTTGTTGCCACTCGCCTCACAACATGACTTTAGCGGTGTTTTTATTAGAGCAATCGTCCCTAGAGATCACCCAAGTAGCACAAAACTGCATTACAAGATGTCACAACTTTAGCATTTCTGAAGAGTTATTACAGTACACTCGACTTGCAATAGTTCAAAAGTACGTTTTCGCCTGCTTAAGAACGTTATTAAAAGCGTCACGGAGACAACACTGTTATGTTGCAAGCGTTAATATTGGTAAGTAGTTCAGTATTATTCAGCTTATAGCAATTAATAGTAATGTCACCCAAAAGATTAATGTAAGTACTCTGTGAGTAATGTAAGCTGCAATTAAGGATGTTTCTGGACTTAAACTAAGCTATATTGGGAATTGAAGACCACAAGTGTACCCTTAGACCGCTTGCATTTTAAGAAAGAATACGTGAGCAACTAGCTATTTTATTTTTTTATTTTATTTATTCGGGAAAAATAACAATTATACATTAAAATCTTATACTAAGTTATAAATATGCAGAATTTATAAATGTATAACCTACGACATTTTCCACAACATACCAAGAGCTATTTTTAACAGTGCGCTATTCTAGATTGACAAAACAGAAAAAAAAATGTAATGAATGCAAAAGCTATGAATGTAATCAGTTATTTTGTGGCTTCAATTAACCCTTCAGATACCGTCAATTAGAGACACAATAGTAAGACAATAGATGCGCGGCCACCGGTGGTCGCTTGGGGATTCATGAATTAACAATAATACATAATGCGTTTTGCTGCACATAGTGGAACTTTTGTACACGCAATCTTATAAAGTCCATATATTCACCCATATAGTTGACCTACCTATAATGCTAAATTACAGCAAACTGCTATAAATTAGGTAGCTCACACGATACCCATGATTTCGCTGGAAGCTTATTACTTGTCCTACGTCGGCAATTAATCTACTATTTCAATTAAATGACACCCTGAAGACAATTAACCAGCGCTTCCTAGGTATAATCAGTTATTCGCCACCACATGATTACATACAATATGTGTGTAGATAGATACACATTACCAATTATCAAGCTTTACATGAATCTGTGGCTGCCTTGCCCTTGTGTCACACGAGTAGGTATAACTCGTCCAAGCCAAGCTCCTTACTGATTTATATACCACGAGTGGATACCAAGCCATTTAATTATAGTTAATACAGTACACTTTGCTTGTTTGCCACTGGTTAGGTACTTACTATACCTATTAACAATTTGTTTCTGTTTAGTCAACGAAAATAACAACAGTATTTAAATTAATTATAATTTTATACGTAAACCGCTTATTTTCTAATTAAAAAAGAAAAATAAAACCTGTTATATGTTTGAAACTCTGGTTTTCACACTGACCTCTACTACTTAGAGGTCAGTGGGTTTTCACTTTTCAGCACCTGCCACTCCAGTACACCCCGCCCACCGTGCTCTGAAAATGTAATGTAAGAAACATTTATATAGGACTAGTAAAAATCATGGGCTGTTCGACTTTAATTATAATCAAAAAGACTGTCCATGATCATGTCTTCCATCAACACAAATAGGTAACTAAAAAAAATAGCACTGAGACATGCACATGTACAAGTTTGAATTACGCGGGCTTCAGCATTTACTACCGTTTTATGGTTTTGACTTTGATACTAAGTCTTTTAAGCTACGGCTTCGCATCGTACGTTTACTTGAGAATACGGATATATAACACAATCTAAAGTTTTCACAGTATTGTGTGTTTGACAGCAAATGTGTCAAGGAAGGTGGTTTCTTCGGTAAGCTGTTTTAATAATTCCACATAAAGGATATTCACAAAGGCCATTTTAATAATTAAGAGTTGAAGTTGATTCCACATACAATACTCACAAGTTGTGAAGACACTTGAAAAACAAAATTATTTTACATCTAGATATTAATTTGAGAATAATCAATATAGTCGCTGAAAATTTGTTACATCCGCATTCTAATGGTAAACAAAGTTACTATATTATTTAATTTTATACCGCATTTACATATTCGTGCTCACCATGAATTACCTCCCTATTCGTCACATAGTTTGATGAACATTCGTGGAAATAGGTAGCACGAGGCAAATAACAAAAAAAAAAAATGTAGTTTATTTGTTAAACATGAGTAAGCAGCAGAAAAAATTAGAGTATGCAATGCAAAGCAGTGTTATACATAAAAGAAACTTCTATGTCAGGACGTTACTTTTACAAGAGTTGCCTATAATTATATACTAATACTAGCGTCCCGTCTTGAATATAGCCTACTAGCTTTTACCCGCGGCTTCGCCCGCGTTTATTAATATACTTTACTCTTTCTCCCCTTTTTCTCACTTTGAAAAAAAATACTTTGTCCGTCTCCAGAGTCCCAACTATCTTAGTACCAAAATTCATCGAAATCGGTTTTGCCATTTAGGCGTGAAGACGTAACAAACAAACTCACTTTCACTTTTATAATATTAGTAAGGATGTTACTCAGGGTGAATGTAGCTTTCCAATGGTGAAAGAATTTTTGAAAACGACACAGTAGTTTTTGAGTTTATTAATTACAAACATATATACACACACACAAAAATACTTTTCCCTCTTTATAATATTAGTGTAGATTATACAGAGGTAAAGGTTGTATTTGTTTTTTTTTGTTTTGTTTAGTAGAGTTAATCTCTGAAAGTATTGGTCTGATTACTCCAATTTTTCATTTGTAGAAAGCTAGCTACTTTATTCCTTAGTGACATAGGCTATTATGTAAATACACGAACGATGCTGTAAAGGCAAAAACTAGTTTATTTATAAATCTTTCATAGTTAATACATAGAAGTAGTTGAGACCCCTGCCTACAACATAGCCACGCACCAGCAAGGGGACGAACGGCACGAGGGGTATGGGGGACAGCGGGGGATCAGCTGGCCGACGACGAAATCCCAGCCTATCCCGAGCCCCGCAACGCATGCCTTTCAGCAAAAAATAATACTCTCTGACGCGAAGCTGCTCAGTTATTATTCGCCGTCCGCACTCGCGCATTTTACGTAGTAATTTGTTTGTGTGTTCCTAAAGTATTGCAGTAGTACGTACAATATATAATCGCTGAACCAGCCAAGGCGCACCACAAACAGAAGTAAATACATTAATAAAAAACAGCGAGCGCGCTACGCAAAGTCGTCACTCGCCCGAATGTGTAAATGCGGATTCATATCAGTGAACTACCATCACGTCGTCGAGCGTGCCTAGTCATCTACCAAACCAAACTGCCTAGGCCAGCCTAGGCTGACGATTAGGCAGTTTGATGTACGACCTTAGCCTGTCTAAATAGAGCAAAGAAAAAAAACATTTTTTGGATGTAAACGTCTTTACGTTATTGGCAACACTGACCCCAGCCTTGTGCAATGGCCGCATCAGGTTAGTTCTAGTAATTTTGTCACGTGAAAAAAAACTTGGATTTGGCTATATTTTATTGTTTATAATAGTATTTTCATACCTATATTAGCTTGCATGTGAATCAGTTATCCAATGCACCCCTTCTGGAGGCTATAAAATGTTATCTAATAATGCTAACGTGTCATCATTTCACCTCTGCGGACGTTTGGATTTACCGCGTGGCCACATTTCTCAATACTCCCAATCAATTTATTACTCGTATAACCCAATTTATTATTTCATTTATTGGTTTAATTTAATTCTGAGGTGAGAAAATTGAGTTGCAGGTGTATATCAATCCAGTGCTTAATAATTGTCCTTTCATGTGTCCGCGAATAACCGCTTTCCAAAATCGGAGTAGGTCGTTCACTTACTATGCGTCATCATTATTCATTAACTTGTCCTCTATTTTTTAAGACTTCATCCAGCTGTCACAAATATTTCATAGACACTAACACCAGACTTTCTTGTCACATTTTTACAGGCAAGAAATCAAAGAAGGCAAAATGGATTCCAGCCAGCATCACAGACATTATTGCAGAACCGACGACAATCCCTGCAACACACAACTGGGCGGACGCAGTAGATGAAGAACGTAAGTGATAATAATGTTCTCTTTGTCATGACACTCCTCTAATGAATAAAATGCTCTTGTTTGAGTCGACCCAATGATGATGTATAGGGTAATGGCTAGCCAATGTTAATCTCGTACTTGGGGCGCACTTACTGAGTGCTTGTCACTCCTTCCGCCCCGGGAAGGTCTGAGGAAAGGTCTTTGTGTTGCTAAACATTCTAGCCGGATGCTTCTCTCAAAGGGAAGGCGGGGGAACCAGAAAGTACAGTGTGATGTTTAACCTATGAGGCCCAGCCTGTGGGGCTAGGTGGAGGTGTAGATGCCACTCACTGTTGGAAACCCCTGTGACCAGCACTTTTAGCCTAATCTACGAGATGACTCCGGTCATAACTCAATTCAGACTAGTCTTTCATTGGCTTGCTCCCTGATTTTTCTGAGGGTCTTAGTATGTTTTTAAAATCAATTGAAGAAATTGATAAAATTCCTCATTGAAATGTTAATTTAGCAATTTTTATTGGGTGTTTCCATACTACATTGTATTCTCCCTAGACTGAGCATAACTGGTATTTTAACTCAAACAATATTATTGAAGCATCATTAGTTTCTTGTAAATATTTCCACTTTAGATAACAACTGCTTGTGCAGGCATTATTCACGTGTTGATTACTATTTGTTTGATAACAATAATAGGTATCATAGTAAAATGCATTCATTTTTCATTGTTCTTACAATATAGAGTACACTGTATATTGTATTAATTCATGAATCCCCAAGCGACCACCGGTGGCCGCGCATCTATTGTCTTACTATTGTGTCTCCAATTGACGGTATCTGAAGGGTTAATGCTGTATTTTGGTATTTATAAGCATTATAATTAATCCTAGATACAGTGTAATGTCTGAAGATCATTGAGCTCGTAAAATCAATTATACATAACCTCTTCAAAGCTATCTGAAATAAGCAATGCCATAAGTAAATGTAAGATCTGCTTAAACTATTTTCCTATTGTAATTGCTTGAGCAACCTCACATTTATCTACATAAGATATAAAATGGCTGCTAATAATATTTCTATAATGAAAATACTGTTCTAGCATGTTTCAATGCTGAAAGGCTTACTCTAATATAGCTTCACTTTTCTTTGACTGACTGACATTATGACAATTCAAAAGTGTCTGTAATTGGTCTAATTGAAAGAAACATTGCTGATTTCTGCATGAAATGTAATTTTATGTTCAGTGTTTTTTTTTTTTTTTATTATTGATAGGTTTGCGCTTGACCGCTATCTCACCTGATGGAAAGCGACGATGCGGTCGACGATGGAACGCGCTTACCTAGAAGAAACCTATTCACTCTCGACTTAAAGATTCCTGGGTTGTAGCTATCAGGAAACACAGACTCCGGCAAGGAATTCCATTCCTTAGCTGCACGCACAATGAATGTGTGTGTGTGTGTGTTGTGTGTATATTACAGAACATCGCTCAATACTCAAGCATTACTTAAAACCAGATGATTGCAATGATCTGATATTGAGTAAAATCAAGCCATTTGATTGGTTGAAACTAGTTTTAAGTGACGTTCTGAAATACGGGACTAAGATACATTCTGCATCACAGTGCCTCCAGAAAAGGTTATCATTTATTTATTGGTTAATCCTAAGTTATTTACACAATACCTCTGCTCACTTACTTCAATTAAATGGACATCTGACTAAATGAACCATGGCATAAAAAAGTATACCTACCTAAAAATATATCTAAAAAGGGATCTTCTCGGAAGCTAAATTCAAAAATTAAACTTATTGTGTAAAGTAACATTATCATATGGTCTTAGCTGAAAATTCATATGGAGGAGGCGGGTACTCCTCGCGCCAGCGGGCGCCGGTGGTGCTCCCGTCAGCGTCGCGGGCGGCGCGCGGCGGCCTGGCGGTGGATGACGAGTCCATCCCTCGTCGCCCGCCCTTCACTGCACACATCTCTAACCTGCCCTACGATGTTGACGAAAGTGCTATTACTGAGCTCTTTACTGGACTTAAGGTAACATAATTATTGCTTCATATTTCCTTTTCAGAGCGTCTCATTATTCAGCCTATTGGGCAGACTATGAAGCCCAAAATATATTGGTGAAAAAAAATTTTGCGATCAGACTTTCAGAGATATGTAGTATAGAAAAGAAAAGACAAAAGACATGCATGAAATTTTACAGAAGTGTTTCCGTTCAGAGGTTTGGTAACCAAGGGTAACAAGTAACATAGCTGCTTTACCCAAATTATTGATCATGTGAGGTCACAGCTAGACATGTACGCCATCCAATTTGCGTCATTGTCTAATTAATAGTATTTTGCGTTTTTAAACAGGCACTTTGAGCATAGTGTCAAGAATTTCTTTAATCAGTCAAGCTCTGCAATATAATTTAATCTGATTATGTTCACTACTCTGTATGACATTTATTTTTAATAGTGACTATCAAATTTTGGCTTAAACATAAATTTAGTCAAGAGTAGACAACTTATGGTTAATCCATGCTAATTATTAATGTTGTTTTTTTATTACCATGCTACTAGCATTACTAGAAGTCTAACATCTAGTCTTTTGTCTAGAAACCTTGTGTGCATGAGTTTAAGATATGCAGTATTACAAAATAATTAATCACTAAGAATATCTTTAATATATAGAAAGTAATTCTCTGCACACAGCCTTGAAGACCGATTAAAACCAGTTCCTTTACAACACAAGTTTATCATACACTTATATGCCATTTGAATATAGATCTTGTATCTGATATTGTTACATAATTTAAGCATGCCAGAAGCCAGAATGTGGCAAAGATAAATTAAAATAATTGTAATTTTTCATCTTATCTCAATAAATCTAATCAGCTTATATACAAAACTCTGCTTGCAATATAATGTTGGAATGTTCCACACACACATTGAGATAGAAAATGGGATTCATCCCGGCTAGCTTTCATAGTATCATTCCAGTCAGTGTGGGCCATTTTATCCCGCAATAATGTATTTATTTTTATTTACAACAGATTATCAACTTGAGAGTCCCACGTGAGGGTGACCGTCTCAAAGGCTATGGATGTATTGACTTTGAAGATCGAGAGAGTCTCATAAATGCTATGAACATTGCAGACCTGGTAAGCATATATAAATGCCATAATTATTGTCTTAGATTTAAATAGCAAATGCAAATTTCCTTAATGTCTTTAAAATCAATAACAGAATATTATATTGTGATTTGTAAGTCCAGGCATTAAAGTGCCAACACCCAGGTAGTGTCTTTTTCATTACCATAAGTAAAATAATTACAAACCAATAATATTTTATCTACACAATTTACAAGAAAGCCCAACTACGAAACATTCAGCAAAGAAATGTTTCTATTATTCCCCTTCTATTCATTTTTTTTTTTTAATTTTGCAAATGTAACTTTGTGAGTCATTGAAAAGGGGTCCTATTGTGTCTACTACCGATTGTAAGCTAGTTTTATTTGTTTATAGACAATAGGCGGGAGACGCATAAGAATAGAGGTATCTACTCAAGACAACGACCGTCGTATGGGCAGGGGCGGCAGATCCGACCGGGACAGGTAAAAACACTCTTTGTTTCCTGTTTAATGTATAGAAAACTATTATTATTTAATCCAAGGAGCTCAACTGGCTGTTTAGGAATTACTTCCTATGCTGTCTTAAATATTATAAACTATTTATTTATAAATAAAGTTGTCATAATATTCCTCGCGCAAGGAAAGATGTCTAATGCTGTGAGCAGTATGTTAGAAAATGCGGTTTCGAAAAAATAAGGCTTGTCAATTTTTTACTTTTGTACTAAACAACATACCTATTCGATTTTCAGAGGATCAAGTACCTATAGTTTTCTCTTCTTCTTTCAGAGAAGGCTGTTTCGAGATTCTTGTAGAATCTCGAAACAGCCTTCTCTGACCTAATGCTCTCTTGACGGTGACGCACCCCTAATTTTTACTATGTTATCAAATTGCTTGTCAGCTTATTGAATTGGTTGCTGTTGTAGAACAATCAAAGCAAATAATATAACTCGATTAAACTTGAGGTTTATACCTAAAATGAGTACAGACTTAAAATGTAGTTATGTGTTGTGTAGGGAATATGACCCCGAACGCACAATGGGCGACTGGCGCTCCGGGCCGCGGGCCGTGCCCGACTCGGCCGGGCGCGAGCGGCGCGACGAGCGGCCGCGGCCCGAGCGCGGGCCCATGGACCGCAGCGACATGGGCGGCGCCATGAGCCGCGACAGGGACCGCGAGCGGGACTGTGAGTATTACATCTATGTTTTAAAATATAAATCAATTTGCGCATATATCAAATATCATCACTTGAGAACAACTCGGCCAATTTGACTTTATTGTGGCTGTGTTCGTAATTGTGAGGTCATGGTTTGATATAAAAATAAAATATTTTCTTTTTGTAGTTTAAAAACTTTTTGAACTACTTTTTGAAGGCAAAAATAATCTTTTAAAAATATATTCTTGTTATGTTCACCTTCAAAATACATACTAGCGATTCTGGCCCTAACGTCTCATCCCCTGTATCAACAAGCAACTAAATGTAACTAAAATGCTGGCCTGTTATCACGGGGGTCAACATGGTAATTGGATCACTGTATGACTACAATCTCTTTTCATGAACTTATACATGGATTTTTTTCAACATCTCTAGAATGTGGGACAAATACCTAATTATAAATTTTTCATGCAACATACATAATTATAACGACAGCGACGCACCCGTACGCAACATAGCTTTTAGTCTAGGTGACGTAATACACGTATAATTTTGCGAGCCTACTAAAAAATGCTAATTTCCCATAAGCCCTTTCGTGGGCTCAGTTGTTATGCTACTTTTATTACCTTCATAGCGGTCTTTAAAATTGCTCTACTATACGCTGTAAATACGTTACGCAAGTAATTTTAGTGCGAATTATGATGCTTCGTTCCAGTCGGAAACTTCATAAATTGTTCATGACAAAACCAATTAAATATGTAAAAGATACTTATTTACCTATACGAAAAAAACCCATGTTATTATTTTCCTTTAAACTAATAATTCACAATGATGATAAGTAACTTGCTGGGTGGAGCTAACTGTAATGTCACACTTGGGGCGCACACACAGAGTACATGATCGCCAATTTATTACCTCTTGTCGAGTCGTCATTGTTATTTGTGTTGCACTGCCGTTTGCAAGCTCGTTTGCTTTACGATGCGTTTGTGTGCACTGATACTTACAATACTATCTTGTGACAATAAAATCGGCGATCTCGGTTACTCAACCCGCCTCGGGAAGGTCTGAGTAAAGGTCACGCGTGCGAGTTGGCACTAAACCCTTCAGCAAGGGGTACTGCTTATAGCAGTAGGAGGTAACCAGAAACTCGGGCTTCGAGGGTTCCGTTGAGGACTCCGCATGGACGAGATTGACCCTCTTAGCCCCTGGAAATTCCTCTGACCAGCTGTTTTAGTTCAATCTGTGACATAGCGTAGCTATAACTCAATTCAGACTAGTCTTTGGTTTGCTCCTGCCATTAGGTACTTAAATCTGAGTGATATTATTTACCAAAGCGTTTAATCATTTGTGAGTATGTAACGTTATAGTATTTATTTGTGTGTGTAGCGAGCGCCGACAACCGTCCGGGCGGCTGGCGCGACGGAGAGCGCGCCGCGCCCGCCGAGCCTGCTCGCACTCCGTATGGCGGGAGGGACTCGTTCGGACGGGATCGCTTTGAGTAAGTTGTATACATATGCTATAACTATGTATAGCATTAAGAAGTAGTAATTTTTACCTCAACTTGAGAGTTCCAGTTTTTCAAGGTAAAACTTTCTGTTTTAATTTCCACAACACGTGCGAGACAGTAAATCAAAATTTTCACACCCAGATGGCTGTAAAATAATAACTAGTCCAAGCACATTTACAAAAATAACTAGACTTTATGCCTCGATATTTATGTGGTTATATAATTCGTTATATAACAAGGTGCTAGAATAAATCGGTTAACTAGACACCGGCTCATGTTCTGAGTTTGAGTCGGTCGCTGTATACCTACATTTAAATCGGATTTTAAATGGTACATCGAGTTTTATTAGGCGTTGTCCTGATCGAAAGCGATTTATAGCTTGACTACACGATCGACGCGTTCAGGTTAACTGAAGAAATACACGCGATGATCGCGTATTCGGGTTATGTTATATGTTCCAGGGTAGCTTTTTCATGAAATAGCCATTCAATAGGGTTAGATAAATTTGCGATGTAGGGGGAGGAGGGGTTAAGTAAACAATGTGATGTGTACTTCTCAAAAGTCAACTGATGTTCCTCTTTTAATTGGTAACATATTTAAACATAGTGCGCTAGTGACACTATGCTAATAAAACTATGAACACAGCTTATCTACATATCTTAACTTAAACTATGTGATATACGTGATGTGCTGATGACCGTGACTTCACACCACTAATTGAAAGGGTTGTATTGATGATTTATATGATTCTAATTCCGTAAATAAATACTTTTTACGGCCGTCAATCTTATTTTAATCAAAACAACTTGATGTGGGCTAACTTGCAGTGCAGCATCAACCTTAAGGAAATAGTAATTTTAGATACAGCACTATTCATGAACAGTTAGAATTAGGTGGATTTTTAGCCAATCATTTGACTAAGTAGAACATCCGATTTTAGTTCATCTATCGAGAATATTGCTACGGTTGGGATCGTAACTTTCATTTTATGATGAAACTTAAGACAGAATTCTACTTCATACAACCTTATCTCTGTTTATTAATACGATGAGCTGACCCATTCTAAAACTCGACATGCCATTTAAACACCCTGGTACTTACTCTTATGACTTCTATCAGCTTCAACAATATTTTAATATTATTTTATTGTTACAGAGGTAGAGAACGCGGTGGTGGTGGGTTCGGAGGCCGCGACCGTGAGGACCGGCCCGAGCGCAGCGGCTACGGCGGCCGCGACGGCTTCCGCACCGCCGAGCGCGATGGCGGCGGGTTTGGGTGAGTGGGACATTGCACCAACATCTAGTCCAGTACATCCCTACAGCTGAACATCTCCTTCAAGTGTTCCCATGTCGACTTCTGTTCTTTTCGCATCTCACTGATTCCTGTGACATTTACCTGGACATTGATCCATCATGTTGTAAGAGTACGGATGTCTATTACGTAAACTTGCATGTTTTGAGACTTAGCGCCGCCTCGTCAGTCAAGGGTTTGTCGGGTTGTGGGCAAGTTGTATTTGTGTTATCAATTGATTATTGGACAATACAATTTTTCTACTCGAACCTGCTTATATTTGCACACACCTCACTCATCAACTCAAAAGTATCTTTCATTTAATGTTTTAAGGAATGTTTTGCTATATCTTTTAGCCAAAATAACCAGATATACTAAACTAGTAAAAAACTTTGAAATTGGCAAAACTTTATAACATACTGAAAGATCACCTTTTTATATTGTCTCATTGTTTGTTTAGGAGTCGAGAGAGCCGAGGCTTCGGTGGCAGAAACTTTGGAGATCGCGATCGTGATCGTGAACGCGATCCACCTCCCAGAGATGGTAAATTATCATTTTATTTATTTTGGCCATACAAATACTATTTATATAAAAAAAAATATTAGTCTGTAACCAACAAGATTTATATAATACCTATAATAACCTTAAATATGGCTTAATAGTTTTCATTTATGTGTTTTATTATTCCATAAAGTGATTCATGTCAACATTCCATGTGCCTCTTGTTTTATATGTTATCAATCTACTCAAGTCTAGTGCTTGTATCATGTTGTTTTCAATGTTTTAGTGAACTGTAGTTACTCGAGTGTAATTTACGCACTTCTGGTACTTTTTAAAGACGTGCAGAAAATATTTAGCAATTACACTTATTTTCTCTACAAACTCAATTCTCTCAACTCCCTTGTTCCATCAACCAATTTTTGCAAAATTGACTTAATTACGAAGTATAGCAACTCATCTCTATATTATTATTTTTAATTATCATTCAGATATAATATGTCAAGAAATACTACATGTTCTGTTGTGTGAAAGATTAATGAACTTCTGATGATATCGACAAGTCTCTTTAAAAAAATGTCTCTTGTATAATTTGCTCTCTGGTCGATTGGCTACTAGGGCGGGAGATTGATCAAATAACTAGTTAATGCCAAACCTATTCTGGACTAAGACCACTGCCATGTGAATATCCGCGTCGGTTTTAACTCAGATTGGTTCATTTGAAACTTCCTGTTCTATAGATGGGAAGCCCCGAGAACGTCCGAAGCTGAACCTGCTCCCGCGCACGGTCCCGCGCGACGCGGAGGCTCCGTCGCGTCCCGCCGACGGCGCCACACAGGACGACAAGCTGCCCGACAAGGTTGCGCCTAAACCTGTGTCTGCTGAGAAGGTGTTCGGTGCCGCCAAACCTGTCGACACTGCAGCCAAGTATGATTTATTTAATATAAAAAAAAGTTGCTTCACACTAGGAATTACTCCTGTATCTATATCGGAACAACTATCTATAGGCCATACAAATATTTGTTCCATGAAGTAATTGAACCCACGACTCACTGTAATAACTCATTCAGTGCACTTACTGTACTGTAGCATTAATTACATGCATAATTAATTACAGAATCCACTACTTAGGCCTTAGGAATTTTTTTCTCAGTAATCTTATTTATGGGTATTGCATTATTCGCTCATTGGTTTGTGGGGTTTAGACGCCTGGTTATTAGACTAGAAATCTAATCCCCTAAAACAATTAGGTAATCAACAACGACAGCCTAATCAGCCTGTTTCACAACTAAAGATAAAGATACCTTTAGATAACATACTGGTTAGATACAGAAGTGTAGTGAATTACTCGTCCCACCATTGTGTTAACAATGCACATACTATAAAAATCGAGATATTTATGTCTCTATTTTTATTAGGTTGTTGTCACAACATGTGCTAGATTGAATTGGTTAACTAGACACCGGTTCATGCTCTGTGCTAGACTCGGTCGCTCTATACCTACATTTATTATAAAATAAAGAATGTAATGTAAATTAATGTGGCGGCTAGCAAGCTAATGAATCGTTTTATACTTTCTTAGAGAACGGGAAATAGAAGAACGTCTTCGTAAACAAGAAGAGGAAGCTCGACGCGGAGGTGAAGAGAAGGAACGTTGGGGAAGGAGGGTCAGTTGAACCATCTACTTACATTTTTTTTACCTAATGATTAAAATAAATTATTTCATACGATTTTTATGTGAAGACAATAATAATTTTATTATCATTAAATCTTTACAGAACGATCACTCTGGCGAACGCCGTGCTCCTCCAAAACGTGGTAAATAAAACACTGAATTCGAATATAAACATTGGAACATTTGAAAAATAAATTAAGGTGTCTTATTTAATCCACATTTTCATTTGCAGACGAACGCCCCAGAGATTCCCGCAGCTATAACCGAGACAGACGCGACTATTCCAAGGACGACAAAGACAGGCGCGACTATAAAGACGACCGAGACCGGCGCGACTACCGCGACGACCGCGAAAGGCGCGAGCGCGACGATCGCGAAAAGCGCGAGCCCGAGCGCCGAGACTACTCCGGCGATAGGCGCGTCCGTCGCGACTACTCCGGCGATAGGCGCCGCGACTACTCCGGTGATAGGCGCCGCGACTATTCCGGCGACAGGCGCCGCGACTACTCCGGCGACAGGCGGCGCGACTACTCCGGCGACCGGCGAGACGACAGAGACTACAGGGACGGCGAGCGCGACCGTCGCCCAGACTCTCGCGAGAGAGACAAGGACAGAGACACACCCAAGGACAGAGAAACACCCAAGGACAGAGATACACCCAAGGACAGAGATACTCACAAGGAACGCGACGCTCACGAAGACGTCGCGCGCGACGAACGCAACGGTCGCGCGCGACCCAGCCGCTCGCGAGACAGGCACGATGAAATAGACGACAAAACCATGCCTAAGATGAAAGAACAAGAAAAACCCGTACGTATAACCTTTCATTCAATCGTTTACTTCTTTGAAATAAGACATGATCCTCATAATGTCGTATTTTTAACAATTGTCTATTGAGTTCTAAATGTTTCTTTCTTTTGTTGCAGAATTTCGTTGCATCGAATAAATTCAGCTTTTTAGAGGACGCCAACGACGGCGCATCCGATTAGCACGAACGTAAAGTTTGTGTGTGCGCTACATATTAGTGTCCATTTTACAGTTGACTCGAGTGTAAAGTGTAAATTTACGAGTATCAAAGTGTCTAACGTGTAGAACGGACTCAATAAGCACTAAGACAATCTAAAATTGTGCTATGTTATAGAACTCGATTGATAGTCACTAGTGCGGTGTGGATATACGTGTATATTAATAGGGTTGCTATATGCTCACACTGCTTCGATGCTGGCCCCAGTTTTTGTTGTGGCTTCTGATGTAATGCTCGTAATATTTCCTTCACTTGACAGGTTTAATATAGAACCACATTATGCTTTTGCTAAGTAAGGCGCCACAGTAAAAACTGGGGCTCGTATATGTGACCATGTTGTACTGATTTGTGTAAATTTTTCTATGGGTTTGTTACAATTATAATGTTAATGTGAATGGCTCCAAACATAGCCAGGTTTTGAGAACTGCAGATATTCCATTTAATTCTGATATGAACTGGTTTAGGTCAGGTGCTGCACTTTCATGTCTTTGTTTTTGTGAATAACTAATATTTCATAATTTTATATTATTGCAATATTGTCCTTTTTGAAGGAAGTTTACTGCAGTTAATTGCAATGCCACCATAGGGAATCTTATTTCTATGTTTTAGAATATGTCTTTATGTTAAATATTTAGTCGATTTAGGTTATTAAAACGTTAATTGTATTATTTATCTTTACACTCAAAATTCTTTTAAATAATCAAGTGATAAGAGGTTAATTCGTATTCCTACATATTTTGCAAGTATGCATACAGATGTGCCTGCCTTGGTCGTGATGAATATAGTCATGATGTTAAAGGTACCTAATAAATCTGATTAGGGTTTGGTCACAATAAATAATAATTGGTCAGAACGTTACAGACGTTTATTTGTAATATTAAAGAATTTTTGTTTGGTACACTATGTAATTTGTGAATTATAAATAAATAATTACCCTTTTTACAGTAAAACTCCTTTTATTTTAAATTAGTTCCAAATAATCACCGGAACCACGAAGTGGACGACTGTTGAACAAACTTTTTCATTCCATTGATGAACTACTTTTTCATCATTGCTCAATCTTCTATATATATAAAAATGACCCCCGTTTTCCGTTGTCACGACTTGGCATGAAAACGGCTTGACTGATTTGGCTGATTTTTTTTTTGTTTCGATTGTTATTGTAAGGAGAAGGTTCTTATGGAAAAAAAAATAGGGTAGAGTAAGGCAGAGTAGGGTAGGGTAGGGTAGAGTTGGGTATAGTAGTGTGGAGTAGGGAAGAGCGGGAGCGAAGCCGCGCGGGCAAAAGCTAGTATTTTATACGAAAGGAACACCAAATAACACTAAAGATATTTTTTCCTACTTTCGGCTTCAAAATTTGGACTTTGCTACCATCATCGCCTCGCCAATTTTCATAACATAAAAAAATATTGTCGTTTGTCGGTCACTGATTCAAAAGTTTTATGGGTATGCATAGAAACCCGGGGTGACTCAAGGAAGTCCACCTGGCTGACCTTGAGAGGCACCCCACATTACATAATTATCTCAAAAAACTACTCGTATTGTCCGTTTCGACTATACACCGCTAAATTTTGATTGTTTTAATCCCGTGGAAGGTCGATTCAGTACATGGAACACTATCGATTTGTAACGATAAAAAAAAATTAAGTACCTTTTTTTAAAACTACGCATGTCCGAAAGGCGTTGCGTACTAACTACCTACAGGTCATTGGACTCTCTCAAGTAACGCTTTCTTGTAGAAATTAGTTTCGTACATGCGGAAATTAATACGAGTTAAAAAAGTACTTTATTTTTTAATTTTTAACCGACTTCGAAAAGGAGGAAGTTCTATGTTCGACTGAATGTATGTTTTTTTTTTTTTTTTTTGATTGTAAGTTTATGCTTCCAAGTTGGTCCCATAGAAATATTGTTATGATCTGATCATGAACTTCGAAGATATGGAACAGAACTCCTCATAGAATCATAGCAGAATTGTCGTAACAAGTAAAATTGCTTTGTTTATACGTGTAGTCGATGACTGACTGAAAGAAAAGGGGGAGGAGGTAAATTCATGTAATATAACCGTATTTGGGATTATAAGAATCGTTATGAGATGCACTCTGGCTATAAGGTAATTTATGTTTAGCTGAAGGGTAGGTACTTTTTAGTGGTGCTACCATAACTAAAAAGTGAAAAATAAAAAACTTTTTACAAAAAAAATTAAACTGACTTCAAAAAGTATAAAATAACTTTAATTTCGGAAGTCGGTGTTAAATAACGAAGAGACAAGATTAGGTATCTATTATAGAAACACCGACTTCCGAAATTAAAGTTATTTTGTACTTTTTGAAGTCGGTTTAATTTTTATCGTTATAAATCGATTGTTCCATGAACCGGATCGACCCTCCACGGGATTGAAACTTTCAGTATGTTACAAAGTTTGTACTCTGTGATGAGTATAGAATAATGTCTTTGGATTGAAACGATCAAAATCTAGTTATTTGTCTATGCTTACGTCACGTCATGGAGGGGCCCCAAAGATTTTATATATTCTACTAGAGTAGACTAGATTGACTACGAAGAAATATGACAGTCTCTAAAGTGTTCTTTATTCTCATTAGCATTAAGTTCATGTGTGTTATTGACATTCAAAAGGGAAAAATGGCCTGGAGCAGGACACTGAGATAAATCCTCTGTGTCCCTTTCTCACATACTACCAGAAAAAAATAAGAAACAGATGGTAGTTTTTAGATTGTTCCAGTTGTCGTTAAATAGTCCGTGTTCATGCATTTTGATAGGTTTATGCAACATAAAATGAATTGAAACTAAATATTTTATTTCAAATATTGCTTCTTGTAATTTTATACGCATTCTTCTTGTATTTAATGATGATTTCATTTAGATATAGTAGCTATTCGTAGTAATTTTCAAATTATGAAAGGCAACATTTAGGAGGTTTCATTCTGACAGAATTTGACATCAATAAACAATATGGCTGATGCTTCATAGGGCTAAAGTTGTATTTTTAATTGTTACAAGTTTTTATCTCAATGTTTAGTAAAGTATAAAGTGTGCAAGATGTTCAAAACGTTGCTGTGTAAAGTTTCGCAATAGTGATGGGTATCCATCTGGTTGTGGGATTTCATTTTTTTGGTAAGTTTTCTGTTTTGTTTACAAAATATTTATGTAGGGTGACAACAAACATCGTTTTGAATTTCATGCGGGAATTAAAACTATTAACTGCCTGTAAAAATACATAGAGAAGGGGCATCATAAACGACTCAGAAGACGGACTGGGTGCTAAATTTTATAAAATTTGATTGTCTACTTTTCAAGTTTTATATTATTATAAGCAAATTTCTAAAAATCTGAGGCGGCTCAATTTTTTTTTTTAATAAGTCAAGCGCGTACCAATTTAACTAATTTTATCTTTTTTGTTGATCGGGCGCCTTCGGCCGCTTGGCGATCTTCGGCTGCTCTCGTGACACAACGGAAAGCGGCGAGCAGCGGCGGCCAGAGGTGCGGCATGCGGGACGTGTCTTCGGACCAATTCAGTATATAGTTATCTGTGACCACTTCTTAAAACGACTCGCGAGCGCTCCAAAATCTTCAACATCGATATAGTACATTCCAGAATTATATTCATTTTAAATCATAGTCTGTCTTTAAGTTTAGTCCTTAGGTAGGTAGGTAATGCTGCACGTATGTGTTAAGCCACATCGCGTTAACTACTAGTAATATATTATTTTTATGTTTTGTTGTAGATTTCCAAGAAACGAGAACCATCGGCAACAGTGGCTTTGAAGTTGTGCCATTTAAAAAAATTTTTTTTCAGCAACAGTTTTGTAGTCGCCACATTAAGTCTGAAGATGTAAATCAATACTAAAACCTAATTCTATTACATCTATATACCCTTTTCTAAGTTCATCCGTTGTTAAAAATCCGTTCAGTAGTTTTTGAGTTGATTGCAAACAGATATAGACAAACGAACATAGTGGGGGATTTTTTTTGATGTGGTAAAATCTCCAATAACTTATCCTGCTCTAAGGTAGAGCGGAACAAGTTATTTGAGGTTTATACTGAATAATTCTACCCGTGTTCTTCAGTTGCCCTTTGTGTTTCATGACCATGGTTTCCCTTTCGGAAATTTCCTGTGGCGCTAACGGGCATCGGCAATAATTAGTATTAGTTAGTATAAATAAATTTATAAACCAGTCGAGGATCATTTATTTAATGTATTATTTATTGTTTATTTTTTAGTTAATAAGTGCAATTTAACGTAATAAAAAATGTACAATTTGATGTCACGCATCAGTCTATTTTTAATAAAGTAAAAATAAAAGAATAACATTAGTTTTATTATAAACTAACTAGTTTTTTCTTTCAAACAAACCTTATTCTAATAAAAATATATTATTATAAATAAATAAATATATTCTTATATTCTGATAGGTGCAGCCGTTCAGAAGTGATCTTCTTACGTAGGTACACACACATTAGGCATTTTTTTTATCAGTATAGGTATTTCATACTCGCTTATGAGGATATTGCTATTATAGTATATACGGACATCAGCTATTTCCTAGTCATTACAGAGAAAACACAGTTCCCTTTTGGTAAGCATATTATACATATTAATTGTTTTTTTAACTTGAATGTCTATTTTAATGTATCAAAAATATCTTTGACTAACTTTTGAGTAAAATTGCCCCGTAGTATGTAGCTAGTGTATGGACACACTAGTAGAACGAGATGACAGGACTCTTTCTGACTTTCCTTTTCAGGTACGCTTTTGAGGCTGTCGTAGTCAATCTAGTACTAGGATATATAAAATCTTTGAGGGGCCCCCGGTCATAGAGGAAGCGAATTGAGTTTTTTTGTTAATGTCTGGCTTGGATACTAAGTCTTTTAACCCTTCAGATACCGTCAATTAGAGACACAATAGTAAGACAATAGATGCGCGGCCACCGGTGGTCGCTTGGGGATTCATGAATTAAACAATGTCTCCGTATTAATATTTTACCAATAGATTTTGTTTTTTGTAGTACTTGGTAGCAAATATATCAAATCAACCTTCTCGGCAAACTTGCTGACGTAATCAACCGTCAACACTACAATTAGATTCTCAGCTACACAACTGTCTTGTAGCCTGTTCCAATGATTCATATAATTTTGTCTAGTTGCGCAGAGGCAGACAAATTTAAGATAAATTATTACTGACCTCTAAAGTATATCGAGTGTGTGGTGTTGCCACAGATTATTTTTTGTTAATGTGTTTGGCCTGGATACTAAGTCTTTAAAGTTGTCTTCGTATATATAGTTTACTAACTAATCCCAGCGGCGTCGCCCGCATGATAGCAGAAAATTATCCCAAGGGAACATACTTCCGGGATAAAAAGTATCCTGTCTTATTCCAGGGCATGGTCTATCCGTGCACGCAACAAGTTTCATCAAAATCGGTTTTGCCATTTAGACTTGAAGACGTAACAAATAAACAAACAAACTCACTTTCGCTTTTACAATATTAGTAAGAATTAGTCTAAATTCTAAAATAGATTATTTAGCATAGTACCTACCCAAAAACACATATTTTGTAAAAGCGAGATTCCATGTTAGTAAATTCACGGATTTCACTCAAAAAAAATGCAAGGTTCTTGAAGGCTTTTTTCACACACTGTCTGTTGATAGTACGCTCTGTAATCTGTGACTCACCTGTGACTGACAAGAATTCGAAACGTTAAATCCTCGGAGAAAGTTGACCCCAAGATTTCGCATCGACCTTACCCGCGGTATCATATGTCCGCCTTTGTCATGTTCATGATATCGGCGTTTTACGGCTCGCGTTACTTACATTTTCATTTTTCTACATTGAAGAGGTCTATGTTCTGTTGTTCCAAGGGTTCTTTTGTTTCCCGACTTGCCTCCGTAAGGGTGCAATACGGATTCGAAGTGTAGCCTGAGTATTCAACAATTTACGGCTACGACCAGCCAGACCATTAAATTATTGTGAACTATTTTTGCTGTTGTATGGTTTCGGCCATTTTGAAATGACAAGACATCGGCCATTTTGAAATGAATAGCTATCGGCCATTTTCAGAATTGAAAATCTATCTATACTATATTATAAAGAGGTAAAATTTGTAAGTTTGTAAGTTTGTATGTAGGGGGTAATCTCTGGAACTAATAATCCAATTCAAAATTTTTTTTTACTGGCAGAAAGCTACATTATTCCTGAGTGCTATAGGCTATAAATTGTTTCTATAGCATGTATATTAACCGAGCTATCACAACTTTTGTCTAGCAAGTCGGAAAAAAATACCTCATAAAATAGAATTATTTGCGTGCGCTGCCTAAACAGTTGCTTAAAATTAAAAACAATGTATGGCTACCTGGTTCGTCTTAATTATTTCTACAAAAAAGTCCGCGGTACCATATCTCTATCTTTTATATTTCATCTTTTATACTTCTTTTATTGCATTAAAAATATTTTTTTCGGCATACTTACGTTTGGTTGATTATTTGAGCAACAAAATATTAATTCTTATGACAATAAATTATTTCAGTATCACAAGAACATTATACAGATAAGATTTGCCATTTACAGCATAGCAATTGGTCATACAGTTTCGAAGATAATATAAAATTACTAAAACGCAAAATGCCCCTAGCGTAACTTTCATTGTGCAGACGTTTTACCTATTTTTTTTTTATGGTGGGCAAAAATCATCTTATGACAACGAGCGAGAGATAGTGTCAGACTCTTACTGACTAAAAACCCACCCCGTTCCTTCTAGCCTTCAAACCAGGGCACGAGTTCCCTTTCGGATAACCCTGGACCCGGTAGGCTTCGACCCAGCTGGGCCTCTGCAGTTGCTGACAACTTCTTGAGGTGCGCGGGAACAGTGCGCGCCGTCGACGTCTTGGACTCGGTACGGACCGGACGATCGGACAGCAAGCTGCCCCTGGCTCGCCGTCCGCGAGCCCGCGTCTACGGTGCACATACGGGTATTTTGCTAATCTACGCGGCCAAAAGTGGAATTTACAAACCGTAGATAATGTTGAATAAGACAACCACTTGAGGTAGGCGACAGTTCCGAGAACTATAACCCGCCCTCCCCGCTCCGCTACCTGCACTAGTCGCGTCATACATTTAGTCGGAATTCGATCGTTCAACTAGTTGTTTGTGTCTGTTCTCGGCGCTCGTATAAAATCATTAACTTTGAAGTTAAATATTTAATATATTGCGTAAATTTAAGAAGTGTTTGTGATGGATCCTGATATAGCAGGTAATTATGCTGTATTTTATTAAGTACTTAATTTTTTTACCATTACAAAGGTAGGATATAATCATTTGAAAGTATCGACATGTTAGGACGATTTTTTATTGTAAATATTTTATTTCGTCGTCTATTTGTTATACTATCAAGTTAGATCCTGTCATAATCTATATATATAAAAATGACCCCCGTTTTCCGTTGTCACGACTTGGCATGAAAACGGCTTGACCGATTTGGCTGATTTTTTTTTTGTTGTGATTGTTATTGTGAGGAGAAGGTTCTTATGGAAAAAAAAATTAGGGTAGTGTAGGGTAGAGTAGGGTAGAGTTGGGTATAGTAGGGTGGAGTAGGGAAGAGCGGGAGCGAAGCCGCGCGGGCAAAGCTAGTTCCTTATAGAAATGAAAGTTTAAAGTTTTGAGTAGTAAAACATAAAAGAAACTGCCGCGGATAAGCGCGGATACGTTATGTTTTGATAATTTGAACTTATTTTGAGTAATGTACAAAAAAATACAATAATCTATATATATAAAAATGACCCCCGTTTTCCGTTGTCACGACTTGGCATGAAAACGGCTTGACCGATTTGGCTGATTTTTTTTTTGTTGTGATTGTTATTGTGAGGAGAAGGTTCTTATGGAAAAAAAAATTAGGGTAGTGTAGGGTAGAGTAGGGTAGAGTAGGGTAGAGTAGGGTAGAGTAGGGTAGAGTAGGGTAGAGTAGGGTAGAGTAGGGTAGAGTAGGGTAGAGTAGGGTAGAGTAGGGTAGAGTAGGGTAGAGTAGGGTAGAGTAGGGTAGAGTAGGGTAGAGTAGGGTAGAGTAGGGTAGAGTAGGGTAGAGTAGGGTAGAGTAGGGTAGAGTAGGGTAGAGTAGGGTAGAGTAGGGTAGAGTAGGGTAGAGTAGGGTAGAGTAGGGTAGGGTAGGATAGAGTAGGGTAGAGTAGTAGGGTAGAGTAGGGTAGAGTAGGGTAGAGTAGGGTAGAGTAGGGTAGAGTAGGGTAGAGTAGGGTAGAGTAGGGTAGAGTAGGGTAGAGTAGGGTAGAGTAGGGTAGAGTAGGGTAGAGTAGGGTAGAGTAGGGTAGAGTAGGGTAGAGTAGGGTAGAGTAGGGTAGAGTAGGGTAGAGTAGGGTAGAGTAGGGTAGAGTAGGGTAGAGTAGGGTAGAGTAGGGTAGAGTAAGATAGAGTAGGGTAGCGTAGGGTAGAGTTGGGTATAGTAGGGTATAGTAGGGAAGAGCGGGAGCGAAGCCGCGCGGGCAAAGCTAGTTATTTATAATTCTAAGATTAAATGTTTCTTTGTTTTAGGTTCACGGGGTACCTCGGGGGTAAGAGTAGTGACCCGTAAATACATGTTTGATCGTGTGCAGAGTTATGATTTGCCAAACTTGGATGAAAAACTCGATTCCTTCAGAAGCCATCTATTGTCTAGTGAAGATTACACAGAAGAACAAATTGACACCCTGAAACGTAACTTTTCGCACTTCAAATCACAAATCAAGCAAAGATGGTTAAAAGCACATAAGAAGGAGGACGTATTTCTCAAAGCTAACCACTCATGGCTTGAAGGAACGTTTGAGATACCCGCTATTTCACAAAATCGACCAGGACGGCCAACTAAGTTATTTAGCGAATCGAGTGAACGGACCAAGAGGAGAAAAACTGAAGAGATTCGTTCTGTTGTAGCACAAGATGTTATCATTCATGCAGCTCAGGTTGAGTTGCGGAAATCCGGAAAAAGAGATGCTTCCGAAGTTCTTAAAGAAATTACCAGTACTCCAACTCGAGCATCGAAATATAAAAAGGCTTTTTCTAAGTCAACAAGAGAAAATACATGCTCACTTACTCCAATACAAGCATTGTCGATGTTTGTCGAAGCCGATTTAACTCGACGACAATACGAAATAGTAAGAAATACTAACAAGAAGTTCTTTCCTTGTTATAGTCTGTTGCAGAAAGCGAAACAAGAGTGTTACCCGCCCCCAGAATCGTGCAGGGTGACGAGCACCTATGCTGAAATCGATTTACAGCCTTTAATTGACCATACAGTTAGGCGTTTATCTATTTACCTAGAAGAGGTTCTAACAACATTAAAAGAACAAGAGCGAGAGAGCTTAAAATTAATTACTAAATGGGGATGTGACGGCTCACAGCAATCACAGTTCAAACAAAAGTTTGCAAATGATGCAGACTCTGATGCCAACCTATTTCAAAGTAGTTTCGTGCCTCTACGATTACTTTCTGGCTGTGA
This sequence comes from Mythimna lalbum, assembly GCA_949319445.1. Taxonomy (NCBI): domain Eukaryota; kingdom Metazoa; phylum Arthropoda; class Insecta; order Lepidoptera; family Noctuidae; genus Mythimna; species Mythimna lalbum. Next base: position 16,792,933 of record OX439356.1, on the reverse strand, counting down.
AGGTGAAAAACTTATATGGGAAAACCCGACACCTTCTTCTTCGCGGTTTTGCCGCCCTATAAGATTCCGTTTTGTTAAAGAAAATACAGATGTAACGGAAGAAGAAATCAACTTTGTGAAAAATTCTTCTGATTCGCTAAGCAAAACAGAAGTTATCATGAATGGGAACAAGTACTCGGTCTCTCATGCCTTTGTTATGACAATGGTGGATGGCAAGGTCTGCAACGCGGCCACTGGTACTAAATCTACAAGTCGATGCTACATATGTGGTGCAACTTCCAAGGACTTCAACAAAATTGCTATTCAAAGAGAAATAAGTTCCGAGGCTATTGAGTTTGGACTCTCAATTTTACACGCTCGGATTCGTTTATTTGAAAGCATTCTCCATTTGGCATATAAATTGCCAGTAAAGAAGTATAGAGAGAGAAAGACAGAATCCGAAAAAAAATTGGAACACGAAAAAAAGCTATATATCCAGAAAAGATTTCGTGAAGAAACTGGATTATTGGTGGACATACCAAAGGCGAATTTTGGCAATACCAATGATGGTAACACCAGTAGGAGATTTTTTGAAGATCCAAAATTGGCATCTGACATAACAGGCATAAATTATGACCTAATATACAGACTTAAGGTCATACTCGAAGCTATTTCGAGCGGCCATATAATTCATTCAGAAAAATACGACCAGTACGCTTTAGATACTGCCCGCTTATATGTCGATTTATGTCCTTGGCACCCAATGACCCCAACAATGCACAAAATTTTAATACATGGTGCAGTGATCATAAAAAACGCGCTGTTACCTATTGGGCAGCTATCAGAAGAGGCCGCAGAAGCGCGTAATAAACATTTTAGATTATATCGCCAGGATTTTGCCCGAAAATTTTCAAGAGAAAACTGCAATAGAGATATTTTAAATCGCTTGCTTTTGACATCAGATCCCCTTATAAGTAGTATGAGAAGCTTAAAAAGAAGAAAAATGCAGTGTTTTTTGAAAGAAACCATCGCACTTCTCATGCCTGGGGAACCCAATGTTAATTCTTCAGAGAGCGAGGAAGAAAACTAATAATAATTAAAAGTAAACTTAGCAGATTAATCTTTTTTTTACATTTATTTCTAGAAAATATTATATAGTGAATATTTAATAATAAAACTTCTTTTTAAATATCAAAATGTATTTTTTCTACTAAGTTATATCCTTTAGAAAAGCATAGGAACATAAAATAATTTTGGCCGCGTAGATTGTCAAAATACCCGTATGTGCGGTGGCCGGAAATCGGGATCGGAATCCCGGCGGCGGCGGCGGGGGCGCCGTTGCCTGATGCGGTCTGCCTCCGCCTTTGCTAGCATTACTGCTTCGCAGAAGGAGGCGACCGCCTGCCATTCCTCCTCGCTAAGGACCATGGCCTCAACCAGAGCCCGCCGCGAGAGGTGTCCGCCGCCGATCGCCCCCACGAGGGCACGGCGATGCTCTGCCCAGGCAGGGCACACCTCGACTGTGTGCTCCACCGTGTCCTCCGGGCGTTCCGCACAGCGGCGACACTCGGGCGTCTCTTCCGCTTTAATTCGGTGCAGGAACCTCCCGAACTTGCCATGTTCGGTGAGGACCTGTGTCATGCGGAAGGTAAGGTCGCCGTGAGGCCTTTCCAGCCACGCCTCAAAGAGGGGACTTACCGCCATAATTGTGGCGTGCCCAACGTTTCACCTATTTGCCCATAGATGGCGTTCTGCAATTACGTAATTTTTCTGAATCGCGGTGTTAAGACTTTCTGTGGATTGATGACGTGTTGATGACCCTCTCGAATTATTATGCCCACGTTGTCGTTAGTTGGAGTTCTTCTGTCAGTTGCTTATTGGTTTCGGTTGTTTCGTTCGTATGGTTGTTGTTGTTGATAGATACCTCATAATCGAAAATATCGTAATTTCGTTGTACGTTTTTGTATGTTCGTAGTTTCGTACTTCGTTCTATCGTAATAATCGATACGAGTTATTCGATATTACGATTGTTTTGTTTTGTAAAGGCGGACGGTGTTCGAGTCGCTCTCCTTTTGTTCATAATTGTTTTCAAGTCTGTGCGTAGTTTGTTGAGAGCATGTCTAAAAGGAAATCTCAACTGTCCCGGCAGACATCACAGACAAGAGCCGCTTGAGTACGCCGTACGGAAGAATCTGCCCCTGAAAATGAGCAGCGCCTCTCGAGAAATAGAGAATATATTTCGCAAGCACGCGCTAGAGAATCTAGCTCCGAGCGCTCACAGCGCCTCACTAGCCAAAATGTGAGGACATCGCGGGCCCGTGCTCGAGGAACTAGCGCTGAACGTGCGCACCGTCTATCTGAGTTAAGGCAGCATGTCTCTGAGACAAGGGATAGGGAGACTAGCGCTAAACGCTCGCGGCGGCTTGGTAGGCAAAATGTCATAACATCGCAGGCCCGTGCTCGGGAATCTAGCGCTGAACGTGCGCATCGTCTATCTCATTTAAGGCAGCATGTCTCTGAGACAAGGGATAGGGAGACTAGCGCTGAGCGCTCGCAGCGGCTCGCTAGGCAAAATGCCATAACATCACAGGCCCGTGCACAGGAATCTAGCGCTGAACGTGCGCATCGTCTAATCGAGTGTAATCTTATTTTAAAACAAGAAATTTTCCGCGGACGAAGTCGCGGGCAGAAGCTAGTACTGAAATGAAATGAATAAGCATTTTGAGAATTCAAAATACAAAGTATTTTTAAATAAATTGTACATCGGCCATTTTAAGACTTGAAAGTAACAAAACTAAAATAAAAGCAAACTTGAAAGAAATAAAAAAAAAATTTCAGACAAATCAAGATAAGTTTAACCCTTTACGTTAGAGCAATTTTATTGACAGGGCTTTTGAAAGAATTTTTCAATAGACTTGTGTGTGTGACATAATAGTGTATCCGCCGGGGCAAAATGTTAAGGTTTTTATGGAATAAAAATTCAAGCATTTTAATACAACAGTTTATTTCAATTACAATTTATAACATACAAGACAATTTTTAATGAAAAAAATAAACTTTAAACCATGCATATACCTAATGGATTGTAAATTAATTACAATTATATTATTTTTAAGTAATTATAAATGTTTTTTTTTTTTTGTATTTTTTTTAACATTCAAATGTTTTATAGACCATAGATTACAACTAATTCAACTGAAGAATTTTAAAACTACACGCTCTTACTTTAATGTGTAATAACAGCATCTATTATGCATGGCAAGATCATTTCATCTACAATCATAGAAACTAACCCTGTGCTCATTAAAGTTACAATTTGTACTTAAGCACATCTATGAGAATAGATTTGACATGGAGGCATGAAACTCAAGTTGCTCAAGACTTAGGTCACCGAAAAATCCACGATGTCTTTTCACTTGCTCTTCAGAATAGCAGACATCAATTCATTCTTCAGCCTCTTCGTCATTTCTTCCAGAATATCAGCTCTAACTCTCAGCTTCTTATTCTTTTCTTCTAATTCATCAGCCAATTGTTCCATTTGTAGCTCCTTGAGTTTCCTGTTCATTCTAGACCTTTTAGATGCTTCATTATTCTTATCTCTTAATTCCCTATACTTAAATTCTTGTGTAGAAATATTTGACGAATTGTCATCTACACTACACACCGAGGACACTGTGCTCTCCCTTCTCTTAGGAGGCCGTCCTCTTCGCGCCTTGGGTTGACCTTCTAGTGCCAGAATCATATCCTTGATGGGAACACTTGGTTTCCTTTTGCCATACTTTCTTGATGGTTGTTTGGAGTAGGGTGTGTAAGTTGCATCGGATTCATCACTGTCCGGACGCCGCCTCTTGCTTGCTGTTGATTTGACGTCATCGTTGTCTGATTCCAAGTGAGATTCACTTTTAGGGGTGATGGGCTCGTAGTCGACCGGCGGTGGTGGTGGTGTGTCCACCTCCGTGAATGTTTCTTTTAATGTGGAGAAGGAAAGGTCTGTGAACGTCTCTCTTGATGTGGATAGGGAGACGTCTTGTGCTGGCCAGTGCTCCGGTGGTTTCTGAAACAATGAAAAATAAAAAGTTATACATCTGACAAATGAAAATTTAAAGACTGCGAAGTTTGCGGAAGGTTTGGATGCTACACACACTGAACAATTAATATTTGTGTGGCCTATAAGTAGTCGTTCTCGGTCTGGATGTTTTATGTAAGTGGGTTAATTTGTTCGTGAACGCACCCACGACGCCAGAGTCCTACGTAGAGTGAGGAAAATATTAAAACACTAACAAATCTTGAATAAATATGCTATACTTACCAATAGCTGTGAGCTTTTCTCTTTCTCCAACTGCTCGACGTAGCTGAGCACCTCCGGAGTGCTGATGGTGTTGTCGTAGGGCCAGCCGGGAGCCCGCGCCGTCACGTCCACGGACAGCCCCTCAACCCTTCTCGGCATCGCCGGCGTTGGCATCATTCCCATTAGATTAGGCTCTTCATTAATGATGAACTCCGAAATAACTACGTTGTTGCTTTCCACTTCTCGTGGAATGACGGATCCAAATTTAAGATCAAGAGAGTCTTCTGTGTCGATGAAGGGCGCTGTGTTTTGTGGTGGATTAATGTACATGTGATAGTATTGATTGTCATATGTGTTGGTCAACTCCACTGGTTCCTGGACTTGCCAAGGATTAGTATCTGCGACCATCTCTGACGCTAAATCTCCAATAACCACTGGCAGTTTACTGATATCTAAGAATGTTTCCTTGAATTGCGTGGTGTTATCTTTGTCCCACTCTGGGAAGGTAGGCATGTTGGTGTCGTACTGCGGGAACTTGTCGATCGGTGACAGCGGTTCGTGCGACGAGATGTTGTCTAAGCCTGCCGCCTGTGGAAACTGGGAGTTAACGTCGAGGTTTTCCCAACCTTGCGGTGAGAATGGTGTGTATGGTGTGTCGATCTTAAGTGCCCTTTCTTCAGTTTTCTTAGATGAATCTGTTTAGGGAGAGAGATAAACATACATTACTTTATGTCAAGTAGAGCTTATTTTGTTATGATGCGGTCAACCTAAAGCGTTTTTTTTTTTTCATAAAAACAAGTCTCAAAAATAAATCCTGGGTTTAAATTAAGTTAAAATTCATAGAAAAAATAGATACAAAAGAGATATTCTTACCAATGGTCTGTACTACTTCTTCCTTTGCGGGATCGGAGGACAACGGAGCCAGTTCTTGGAAGAACTCGTAGTCCAACATTGCGCTCTCGAACAGGGGCTCCGGTTTCAAGTAAACCTGAAATCAGAGTTATCTTATGTTAGCATGTATTTCAGATTGTGAGGAGAAACTACCAATAATCTTATTAATAATAGTAATGCATTATATCTATTAGTACTCACGGTTGCGCGATCCATTCTTACCTCGGCAAAGTTGCTGGTTGTAGCCAGTGGCGAAGACGGTGCTGCGTTGCTTGAATATCCGTCGGTAATCACTCCGGTTAGACCGTTTACGTAATTCTTCTTCTCGGTCTTTAAACGATCTAGCTCTACCACTTTCAAAACAGTTTGAGTATTGAGACTCGTTTGCGAAAAAACCATGTCTTTTGGTGTTCGTATCGTACTGATTTCCGATATCGTCGCTCCGACTCGGACAGGTGATCTTTTGAGCAACCATTTTGAATAGAACTACAAACAGAAATGATACGACGTAACATAATGTGTGCATACTCATATGAAGCAGGATGGGAGATGGAAGGACAACATAAAAGGGTTGTGAGGGGAATTGCAAATGAAAAATAAAAATGATTTCGCTGTTATATCTTTTGCCAATGTTTGAAACATCACACGAATGTTATGCTCCATCATTAGTAAGCCAATTCGAGTTGTTTTAATTTGCATAATGAGACAAAAATAATTTAGATACGATCAAGGACTCCTTGCCTACACATGTGACGTGTTCAACGACTACCGTGACGTCTATGACTGTAAGGTCGAGACCTTGAAATCGACATACCAATGAAAATGGGTTGAAAAATAAGTACATAGCATACGTGTGTTAGGAATATAGTGGGGTTGTATAACAGCATTGAAGGAATGATGATTGCATACATATTTAAATACAATAAATACGATTATAAATTGGAAAATCAATGAATAGAGAACCACAATTTTTTTCATCTGCCGTAGTTATGCAATCAACATAATGTCACCTGCCCTTAAAATTTTATCGCTTTTCAGAATGAATAACTAGCGTTCGACGCTGTGTCAAGAAGCGTAATTTTTTATCGGTTGCTATCTTCTAGCGTCTTACCGAAAATATAATCCCTGTAAGATTCCTGTTAGTAAAAACTATAATTATGTACAACTTATCTACATTAAAAGTTAATTGAAGCGTTATCTTAATGATAATGACTGGAAACTGCGGTTTAATGCTTTATTGTAATGACAACGTCATTAATTATATGTGTACCTATTTTATACTAAGTAAATTAAGAACTATCTAAAGCTATTTTATAGTAATTAACCAAATATTTCTTACATCTATCGTAATTAACTAAAAATGACTTAAAGATTATTAAGATAAAAAAAACTATAAATTAGTACTTAGCATACGTTCCAAGATGAATTAAATATCAATTCGAACATTGTAATCTCAATGTCCTTGGAACACTGCGGGCTATCTCAATTATCTGCTACTCATGAACGTACCTACTTACGTGTTTACTTTAATCTTTTTGAGTAGATACCTACGTTGGTGTTGGATATTAGTGAATCTGTGCTTCAACCGTTTTAGAATATTTAAGAGCAGGCAAACGAGCAAGTTATTGGAAAAAAGGCCAACAAAAGAAATGAACAGATGGTAAAAGTATGAAGACTGGAACATTACGGTGTAAGAAAGTTTTTAATCGACATGATTATGCACATTATTTAAATCATTGATCAAGAAACCCAAGATCAGTAATTTTGATTAATTCAAATTTGAAAACTTCTTATTTTCTTTAATATAGAAGTTGATAATAGTCTGAACTTTATCGCTTTAGTGCATTTATAAAAAGAGATAAAAAATTCGAGAAAATTTAGTTTTCCAAATCCACCGATTCAAATGAAATTAATGTTGTAAGTCTTCAAGGTCTGGGATTTTCTGATGGTTGTTTCCGATGGATAGTTCCTGTGAACAAAAACTTTAATTCGGAAAATAGGGTGAACGCAATTACTTACTTGTTTGAACTCTTCTTGAGCTCCTATAGAAATTGTAACTTTCTAAGCTCCCCACCAACTAATGGTGCCGATTGTAGGCCTGGAACAAACAGAAATCATTCATTAAATTAGTATACTTTCAGTTCTAACTTCCTGCGTACCGGTAATCTCGTCCTCAAGCAGCACTATCTCTTTTTATCGTAACTATCAATAAGAAAAACATGCTATGTGCCTATGTCCTAAGATAACATACAAAACTAATAATAATAATTGGTAACAAATGGTTTGACGCAGGTAGTTATTGATGTACGACCTTTAATGGTATCATTATTATCGTAGGTGGACGCCTACGGAAAATATTAATCAATTTTAGCCTAAACTTTAGGATCTTTGTTTGACTAAAATCATCAACTAGCATAGATAATTACCAACCTACTGTTCAAAATTCGTCACCTTGTATTTGGACATTGTTATAAATATATGATAGAAAAACTTGTTTGTCTCCACTAAATACGTCTAAATGCCGAGACTTGGCATATTTCCAACTTATTTTAGAATAAAACTAACCAAAGAAAACATTTGAAATAGGTCGGAGAAAACCTATAATCAAGTAGGTGCTCCTATCAATCTAGATAGACGCACCAAACACACTGCCGTTTGAAGTAAATACAAACCTAGAACATAATTAGTTTTACTGTAATGAATCGAGAAATCCCAAGTTTCATAGCCCTACAAAAACTTGTTGACAAGGAAAACGGATGCGAAAACCTCAGTGATGATTGGTATTGAATCAGACCAATAACAATGTACAACATTTTGATCTTTGCTCTCTAAATATGACGCATTTATTTGTTAGGACTTTCAAAACCGCAAAAGTAGATACCTAAGTAATAACTAGACTCCAATTACTACAATCAAAAAACATGAAACTACCACACAACAAGCAAAGGTTAACTTTTTGGCAAAGTACCTAAGAAAGGTTGTAATAATCTAAAAAAGTTAAAGGCTAATAAATTATAATAGATAAGAGCACAATGTGTCAATTTCAGGGTTACAAAAGAAGTCCCAAAGTTGTTACAAATATGACAAGGACAAGTAGGTATTGAAGTTTATAAAGTCATTCATAATGAATTAGAAGAAGGCGCTCTATCGTATCAATAGATTAAATTATCGCGCATTTTCTAGAACGATGGAACAGCGTGATCCGATGGACGAAGCAACGTGACCGCGGGGCTTTCCGACAGGTTGGAACATGTCTCTACGCTTAGCGCGAAAATAATCATGGTGCAACAATTCAACTAAACAACGTGGAATTTAATACAGTCGAAAAACACAGCTCTAAGCTTAAACGCAGTGCTTCAAAACTTTTTTAGGCAATCATTAACACTTTAGAAGCACGCAACAACAAAAAAGTTCTACGCACAAAATTATTGCACAAGATTTAATTTTATGACGATATACGCATTTAGACATTCATTAAACTACAATTCTAATCTAAACTACACAAGCAACAAAATTATTTACTGTAACTTCTTTTTCTATTACATTGAATCCATAATGAAATAGATTAGAAGAACTAAATTGTTATCAAGAGTAAAGAATAAGTTTTTTAAACTCACCTTGTTACGAACAAATACTGTAACGCCTCCAATTATAAATTGATAGTATTCGCTATCCTCACAACAAATGAAGAGGATAATAGGTGAATGCTTTTTAACACGTCAACTTCTACAGCGTTGTTGATTAACTTCAGTGGATTAAATAAACCGATAACCGCCAGCAGCGATACGTGCACTGCGTGCGAACACAGAAAATGTTGGGCAATGTTCACAGCGATGGCGACCCATACAGTTTTCCTAAATCCCCACTACTCAACATTTACGTTCTAAAAATATCTTTCCTTTCGCGCTATTGGCCGCCTCAAATGACGTCAACTCAGCGAGCCAATAGGATCGCTCGATTACCACGGTCACGAGACCGTAGCGCTACACGTTATTGTACTGTAGAAATATTGAACTTATACTATGTTGTATGTATGTAGAGTTGGGGAATCACAGCGCACAAAACAAGAGGGATACTGTTTTTTCAACATGAGTCATCATAAGCATTACGCGCCTGCAAAACAAGTACCTATATTTTATATCATTATTGGCATACAATAACATTTATAATAGTTATCTAAGTAGGTACGTAACTAATCTAGCATTGATCATTGTAAAAAGGGTGATCATGAATTCATGACCGCTATGATATGACATGGTATAATACGAGTAAAATTCACATAAATTTAAAAAATCGGGTTGATAACAGGGACTCTTTCTTGTATTCGATAAATTGGTTTATGTCATCATTATATATTTTTGTCGTAAGTTTTCGACGTACCGATTTATTAGTCTTCTGCACATTCACAATTATTGAATATAGTAACGTAACTATGCACTCATTATTATAAATTTGGTAGTAAATTAAGTAGGGAGCTATCATTTGAAAAACAAAACAATTTTGTCCCACGGGTACCTGAGACTGTAGATCAAGATTTCATAGCACTGCTCTAGGAAGACATTAAAGAAAGCAGAAGCTCTTTTATGAATGTACATTCATAACGCACGAAAAAAATAACTGTTGATGCTGTTGATTAGCTTATCCAGCTATTAGCTAAATAAAACCATAGATTAAGGAGCTACCATTCTAGCGCAACATGGTATTAAATGCTTTAACAATATTATTATTAATACTTTATCTTAAAATTTAATAAAATGAGATTAAGTTAAATGAGTGCTTCAAAAGTACAGAACATTTCTGGTGCACAAATCTTTCAAAGATCTTATAAATGAGATGAGCTGCTTCAATGAGCTGTCTACAATGTCTTGCTTGGCTAGAGTCTTGCTCTTTATTCGAGTGCGTACTAAACCAACACCTGCTCGAATTAACCCTTCAGATACCGTCAATTAGAGACACAATAGTAAGACAATAGATGCGCGGCCACCGGTGGTCGCTTGGGGATTCATGAATTAAGCCTCATTGTTACCCCATTTGTAGACATTGTGTCGTAAAAGATGAGAAGCAACCGCTATTGCATTGCATCCAATACAAATCTGAAATAATTAGTGCTAACATAAGAGCAAATATCGACTCCTGCTCGAATCGAACTGATAAAAACACTAACTAGATACCAGCTACTATATATAGTATGAGGTACTATATATATCGGCGGCGGTGACCTCTCGCGCCGGGCCCTGGTCGAGGCCATGGTCCGGAGCGAGGAGGAATGGCAGGCGGTCGCCTCCTTCTGCGAAGCAGTAATGCTTGCAAAGGAGGAGGCCGACCGCATCAGGCAACGGCGCCCTCGCCGCCGTCGCCGGGATTCCGATCCCGATTTCCGGCCACCGTAGACGCAGGCTCGCGGACGGCGAGCTATGGGTAGCTCGCTGTCCGATCGTCCGGTAATGGACCGAGTCTAAGACGTCCACGGCGCGCACTGTTCCCGCGCGCCTCAAGGAGTTGTCAGCAGCAGGAGGGGCCCAGCTGGGTCGAAGCCTACTGGGGACAGGGTTGTCCGAAAGGGAGCTCGTGCCCCGGTATGAAGGCTAGAAGGAACGGCGCGGGGTTTTTAGTCAGTAAGAGTCTGACACTGTCTCCCGCTCCACCCAAGAGCGGGTTTCGTCAAAGATGATTTTCCCCGTCGAGAAAAAAAAAAAAAAAAAAAAAAGGTACTATATATATAATACCTACTAACAAACATTACGGAATGGATTATAATATTATAACAAGATTTTACGATTATCGCAGCCAAATCATTGTAACGGCAAATAAATATTTTCCTGTTTCCAAGAAAAGCTTGTAGGTATCAAGAAATTATCAAGTATACAAGTCGATAATGTCCGGTTGAAACGCTCAAGCACATAAAAGTACATTAAGTACATTATTTTCGCTGGTTGAGGAATGACTCATTCTCTCCTGGCATTGAACTAGGTTGAATAACCTCTTTTTTGCTAATACTGGGCCATTGTTGCGTTGAAACGTAGTACTTAAAATAGTCAAGTTTTGCCCGTCACTCTTTATAATGATTTTTTGGTACTTTGGTACAAAAAAGATTTTATTCCTACGAGTATTTCTACGCTGATTTTGATACCAATCACTTTGTTCTCTTCGGTGATCTACTAAGAACAATAGAAAAAGTGAATATATGCGATTCCATAATATGAAAAACCTAATAAAAAAAAACCGCCTTCACTAAAAAAAATTAATTGAATTTGAGGAGTTCCCTCAATTTTACCCATTCCATCATCAGATCCCTACTTGGTGACTATGGGCCCCATTTGGGAAGTATACCCTTTCCAACAATAGAATATTTTTTTTAAATCGATTGGCAAGCGACGAAGTTATGCACGAACAAACATTGAAAAAAAATACAAACATCCGAATTGAGAACCTCCTCCTCTTTTAGAAGTCGGTTAAAAAGAATGTACAAATTATGCAGACAAAACGACCTCTACAAGGAAAACGGGCGGTCAAAGCCGTTTTACATATAGACCTGTAGAAATCAACATGACTGACTACATTGAATATCGCCGTAGACACTGTTCTCCCGTTTGGGCCTCCGAGGCGCGCTCTACCTACGTCATCAAGAATGGTTTAGATAAACATGATAAGAATGATTTGCAATTTTTTGCAGTTTTTAAGTATTTACAAGGATTGAATCTATGTACTAGTATTTCAGTACTTATTATAATTATTTTCTAACTACATAAATGTGTCTTTGATGATGGAACGTCAACAATATTGGTTTAAAAATCTTTAAAACCTGTTGAAGTGACATTAAGTGATGACAGTACCTACACAATTATTATTTTTTTTATAAGTGCCTATGTAGGTACACCGCAGAAGCGCTGTCTGTCTGTGATATTTACTTTATGATAACATTTTATATCCTTTACAATTTGCTTCAGACAACGCGTTTTCCTGTTCCGAAACTTCGTTAATTTATTCTTGTTTCGTGGTATTACCAATGTCAACATTCTCCATTTGATAACACCGTTCACTTCTACTTTCCCCGAAAATATGCTACGGATGACTGTGTTGAATATGTTCCAACTTTTTAGTACATATTTTCTTTTAAAGAAACAAACAGTCCATGAGTTAATATCTTTTAAGAAAACAGATGCTGAGTAAAACAATGTTTCTATTTCAGTCCTGCTCAGGTTAACAAAATGCATGTTGATGATGAACACACACACAGGTTTATAGGAGAGTCGAGTGTATTCAGCACGTTTTTAAACCACATGCATTTGATTTTAGCACATTTAGGTACTTTCGCTAAACATCAAAACAAATAGGTATTTACCGCGTTATTGAAAATTGATGATAATTTATCAATATATGTAAGTATATTTTATTACCCTACCTATGCTATGTATACCTACTCAAATTATAAGATTAAGTCAAATGAAAAAAAAAGCGATGGATAAAAAAACATGGAGCTGAAGAAGAACCAATCGGTTTATCGCTAACCAAGGACTACAGAACGCTTTACCTACCTACTTGGCAATCATATGTATTTAGACCGAGTTGGATCATCTAGAAAGTTTCAAGAAACTGTTTACTTGTCTATATTTACGTCACAACAGAATTCCGAGAATTCGTTGGTAGACATGTTTATACAGACACATGACAGTGTGTAAGTATTGTGGCGCTTTGAATAAGAAGTTGATTTGTTGGAAAAAAACACGTTACAAGCTAAGATCTATTTTAGAATCAACGCCGTGCGTGACCTAAACTATGCCTAAGCTGCAAACTAGATGCTCGTGCACCAAAAGCAGATTATTGTCATTTGGTTTTCATCAGATCTCAATAAGATTACTGTCATCTGGTGAAATGCAGATGCTTTTGGTGCACGAGAATTTATTACCATTGAACCTCTGAACAATTTCTCATGTAATAAAATGGATTGTTACTGTTATTAATGTTATCTACTGCGCAGTTCATTCCAATCAAACAGACAACAAATTCAATACAAAGCAACCTCGAAATTTAGTGCTGAGGAGTGAAAATAGAACACAATCACAAAAGATATTCGGGGGAATCCCATATTAAAGACTCGTTTAAATCGGTAGAACAACTAATAATGTGAAAGGTGAATATGGAGACAGATAGTAGCCAAAAAGTGAGACTAATATCGCCGGTATTTTGGCTAAAAAATCGTGTTAGAAAAGTTACTCAGCCGTCCATTTGCCATTAAAATGTAGTTCCACATGACTAACTAAAAAATAGCACAACAAAACACGTCTTATCGTCATCGTTTTAAAATGGAGGACATGTTGCACAGTTATTCATTGAACTATGTATGTTTTATGAGCTCTGTGTGTCTAGAATAAAATCAAGATCATATGAAATGATATACCTACATAAATGATACTGCAAGTTATTTTCGAATTAATTTGAAAAATATAGATAACTCCTTGACAACACGAGTACGACAAAAAATATTCAATCAACAAATTACTAGTATAAGTGCGGGTCTGTAGCTACCTAAGTAATGAACATATCACAAAAAGAAAACACAAGCAAACTACGTAACATTTCTATCTACTGATAACAATAAGGTATAAAAACTAGCGACCTCTCCGGTTTTGCACAGGTGCAAAACATATCCATAAACATACTTTAGTCGTTTTTACTTTTTCTATGAAAAAGTATCTCAGAAAAAACCATTTGTTATAAACTGTATGTGAATATGAGCAATGCAAAAATAAAATATGGAACTTAGAAACTTAAAGTAGGTACTTACATCATTGTATGGCTTCTAAAATGCAATGTTCTCAACTTCTTAATCTTGTCTTTTCTCTGACAACAATAGTTATTGTGGCCAAAAGCGACCTGCTTATTATTGACGCTATTTACTCTTCCGTAAGAAATTGTGTTCAACAGATTGTTTAATTGTGGGCAGTCCGCGTAGATCATGTTACTTAAATAATACTTTTCTTCGCCCTTATAGCTTTTAATATGCTATAAATGATTCGAAAGAAAAAATACGGACGGCGGTCTTAACTTAAAGACCAAAATAAAACCTAAAAAGTAAAGGTATTACAGTCACGATTGCGCTTCTACAATATACACTGTAATAGACACGGCAAACAAACTTTCCGACGTCGATAGTAAACTAAGAAATTTTTAGTAACATATAACTTGCGATACGTGTATTCTCCGAGAGTTTAAAGTACGAATGATCATCTGGCGCCAACAGGACATCTCCGTATGCTTGAGCTTATTCAAATTGTCTGACGCAATAAATACGTTCCGTTTCGTCGACAAAATGGCTACGTCAAGATTGTATTTCTGTCTAAATTTTTTGTTTTTGGCAGTCTGTCAGTTTATTTGAAGAATTTACCATACCAATCGATATTTTTATAAATGATGCAATTTTTAGGAGCCATTCAATTAAAAATAATTATTTCAATGTAAGATAGCCACGTGAATGTCTTAAAGATTCTGCGTGAAACGAACACAAACGTACATTTTTGTCGTCATAACTTCGCTTAGGTTCTGCTATCTCTGTCACATCCATGGCAAAATATATCTTTCTCTATCGTCCCAAATAAATATTGTTTTCTCCTTGTTTACATTACGTTTTTCCGTTTTATTAAATAATTTTAACCTAGGTAGTAAGACTATTTCAGTTTTGTGTAAAAAACACTTTTGATGACATCTGATTCTGATGCAATGTATTACCTTAGAATTGTGATTACAAATTTGTATGATGCAATTCTGTTGGAGATGAAGCGAGATCGCGAAGTGGCACATGGGGCGGGGTTAAGAGCTTTTACCTATTATGAATTTTACCAAGAATCCGATTTTTCTTCATTTTATTAAATATATAGTAATTATGGATTATCCTCAAAACTGTAGGTACTAGTTTACCATGAACATACTGTGATTTAACCTTTATTTAAATAATATTATTTTGTTAAACCGACTTAAGGATTTTGAAAGCTTTGAGGATTGATTAGAGAATACATTATTACTAGCTGACCCGGCAAACATTATTTTGCCTTATAAATTATTTTTTGCTATAAAAAAATAGGGATTGGTGATATAAAAGTGAAAATGTAGGGTTGTGTGTATTTTTTAATGCCACATTATAAAAATAAAAAATTTCGTCATAAAATAAAAAAATAAAATTTAAGCGTGAACAACCCTTATCACTTAGGGGTATGGAAAATAGATAGTAGCCGATTCTCAGACCTACTGAATACGCATATAAAATTTGGTAAAAATCAGTAAAGCCGTTTCGGAGGAGTACGGTAACTAACATTGTGACATGGAAATTTTATATATTAGAATGGAATTTTACAAAGAAAATTAGATGTAATAGAATTTAAAGGTTGGTATATGACTGACCAGGGTAATGATATAATCATGATGTTTTGGAGTAAAGCAATCCCATTTCCAATACATGTTTTTACTAGCTGTAGTGTTGTTTTCTATTTATTATTTAACCCTTCAGATACTGTCAATTAGAGACACAATAGTAAGACAATAGATGCGCGGCCACCGGTGGTCGCTTGGGGATTCATGAATTAAGAAACCATTAAGTTCCTAATTTATATTATTTTGCCATTGTAGTTATTTATAGGCACACCATCTTTCAATATGTTTTGGCTATAATAATAACTAATAAAAATAAGTTTAAAAAAAACACACATAATTTTTTTTTAGTTAGTTGAAACTAGATGAGGCCGGTGTTTCCTACCTGACTATCCTGAGAAGAATTAATAGTAAAACAAACTCAGGGTTCAATTAAGTATAAATAAATAATTAATTATGAGACAGTAAAATGAAATGATTAATAGTCTTTCTAAATTAATATAAAATATTATATAGTTTCTTACATAAATCAAGTATTAAAAACTAACAAAAAAACGTATGTTCAGATATCAAAATATGTAGATCTCTTTTTTCTCCAATTTTCCTTTCGCAGGTGTGCTGGAAGTAATTTCTTTAGAAATAAGCATCACCTTTGTACTATTCTTTTGTTTCCGTCATCTGTTCTCTTTTTATTTGGGTGTACATAAACTGTACATAAATAAATAAAATATAATTTATATTTACTAATTTAATTCTAAATAAAATATAATTTATATTTATTTTAGAATTAAATTAGTTATTAGTATTTATTTAGTGGAATTGGGTTCACAAATGATTGTACTTACTACAAAAAACAAAATTAGTACCAAATTGAAAAACCCGTGCTAAAAAAATATCTGGGTTGATACATTATTGTGCCTAGTTGTCCAAAACTTGGTGTTGCACCTACCATTTTGGTTACCTTCCCTTTATCTTACTATGATAGAATGTATAAGTTGGGCAATAATTATTAATTAAGTAAGTAATAATCAATAATTATAGGCAGGTACTTACTTAACATAGAAACAAAATAAAAGTTATGTATAGGTAGTCATAGTTTAATAAATTAAACTCTAAAAGTACTTACTTACATTTCCTTTAAATCTGTGCAGTTCTAGTGTGATCACTTTTCTTGTTTATTAAGTTTGAAGTAGGCTGGACTGCATGAGTAATGAAGAGCAGGTTCAATCGTGTTGTTTTTAAAACGACCGCTGCGCCGGAAGACCTTTTGTTACTAATCCATGTAGTAGTTGGTGAGATCTATATACATGCATGCTCACGACAAGATATAAACAAACCCATCCACAAAAGGGTGACTCATAAAATTAACGAAAGTACTAGATATACTTAATCTTACATTAAAACAGCTAAAAGCACATAAAAACATCCAATGCAGGTCAAGCAATTCTAACTACAATAATAAATAAGGCTGTTTAGATTACTTTAGTGAAAAATAAATTACTTTGAAACTATTTTAAATCGGTCATTTTCTCGTTTTCTGACAATTTCGTAATAAGGCGGCAAAACCGTAACAAAAACCATAGACAATATTGAGCATAAACAATATCACAATCACTAGTGTATTTTTTTAAGCACCGTACTCATTATCCATCTTTCTATGTACGTTATGCTACGACGGGCGCAGCGCGTCCAAAGATTTTATATATCCTACTAGAGTAGACTAGATTGACTACGAAGAAATATTAAACTGTCTAAAGTGTTCTTTATTCTCATTAGCATTAAGTTCATGTGTGTTATTGACACGCAAAAGGGAAAAATGGCCTGGAGCAGGACACTAAGATAAATCCTCTGTGTCCCTTTCTCACATACTACCAGAAAAAAATAAGAAACAGATGGTAGTTTTTAGATTGTTCCAGTTATCGTTAAATAGTCCGTGTTCATGCATTTTGATGGGTTTATGCAACATAAAATGAATTGCAACTAAATATTTTATTTCAAATATTGCTTCTTGAAATTTTATACGCATTCTTCTTGTATTTAATGATGATTTCATTTAGATATAGTAGCTATTCGTAGTAATTTTCAAATTATGAAAGGCAACATTTATGAGGTTTCAATTTGACAGAATTTGACATCAATAAACAATATGGCTGATGCTTCATAGGGCTAAAGTTGTATTTTTAATAGTTACAAGTTTTTATCTCAATGTTTAGTAAAGTATAAAGTGTACAAGATGTTCAAAACGTTGCTGTGTAAAGTTTCGCAATAGTGATGAGTATCCTGGTTGTGGAATTTCATTTTATTTGGTAAGTTTTCTGTTTGTTTACAAAATATTTATGTAGGGTGACAACAAACATCGTTTTGAATTTCATGCGGGAATTAAAACATATTAACTGCCTGTAAAAATACATAGAGAAGGGGCATCATAAACGACTCAGAAGACGGACTGGGTGCTAAATTTTATAAAATTTGATTGTCTACTGTTCAAGTCTTATATTATTATAAGCAAATTTCTAAATATCTGAGGTGAGGAATTTTACTAATTTTATTTTTTCTGTTGATCGGGCGCTACTACTACTAATTTTATTTTTTCTGTGGATCTTCGGCTGCTCTCATGACACAACGGAAAGCGGCGAGCAGCGGTAGCTAGAGGTGCGGCATGCGGGACGTGTCTTCGGCCCAATTCAGTATATAGTTATTTGTGATCATTTCTTAAAACGACGCGCGTGCGCTCCAAAATCTTCTCCACATCGATATAGTACATTCGAGAATTATATTCATTTTAAATATAATAGTCTACTGTCTTTAAGTTTAGTCCTTAGGTAAGTCGCACACAATGCTGCACGTATGTGGCTTAACCGTTAACTACTAGTAATATATTATTTTTTATGTTTTGTTGTAGATTTCCAAGAAACGAGAACCATCGGAAACAGTGGCTTTGAAGTTGTGCCATTTAATATTTTTTTTTTCAGCAACAGTTTTATTTGTAGTCGCCTCATTAAGTCTGAGGATGTAATAGTTCATAAAGTTAAATCAACACTAAAACCTAATTCTATTCCATCTGTATACCCTTTTGTAAGTTCATCCGTTGTTAAAAATCCGTTTAGTAGTTTTTGAGTTGATTGCAAACAGATATAGACAAACGAACATAGTGGGGGACTTTTTTTGATGTGGTAAAATCTCCAATAATTTATCCTGCTCTAAGGAAGAGCGCCTTACGCTCCATCTTAGAGCGGGACAAGTTATTTGAGGTTTATACTGAATAAATCTACCCGTGTCTTTCAGTTGCTCTTTGTGTTCCAGGACCATGGTTTCCCTTTCGGAAATTCGCTGTGGCGCTAATGGGCATCGGCAATAATTAGTAGTAGTAGTTAGTATAAATAAATTTATAAACCAGTCGAGGATCATTTACTTAATTTATTATTTATTGTTTATTTGTCAGTTAATAAGTGCAATTTAACGTAATAAAAAATGTACAATTTGATGTCACGCATCAGTATATTTTTAATAAAGTAAAAATAAAAGAATAACATTAGTTTTATTATAAACTAACTAGTTTTTTCTTTCAGACAAACCTTATTCTGATAGGTGCAGCCGTTCTGAAGTGATCTTCTTACGTAGGTACACACACATTAGGCATTTTTTTATCAGTGTAGGTATTTCATACTCGCATAAGAGGATATTGCTATTATAATATATACGGACATCAGCTATTTCCTAGTAATTAAAGAGAAAACTCACAGTTCCCTTTTGGTAAGCATATTATACATATTAACTGTTTTTGAACTTGCATGTCTATTTTAATGTATCAAAAATATCTTTAACTAACTTTTGAGCAAAATTGTCCCGCAGTATGTAGCTAGTGTATGGACACACTAGTAGAACGAGATGACAGGACTCTTTCTGACTTTCCTTTTCGGGTACGCTTTTGAGGTTGTCGTAGTCAATCTAGTACTAGGATATATAAAATCTTTGAGCGCGTCACAACGTGACACGCGCCTATGAGTGACGTGTTCCTTGCTTGAAGTCGCGCGTCGATGCGTACCGTCGTACGTCCTTATTTAAGGGCCTATTACACTACGTGTTATTCAGAACGCGATATTCCGAGTCAACGTCGACAGCTCGCTATTAACCAGACTGAATAACGCGCGCTTACTCATTTATTCGCACACAAGACATCGACGTTGTCGGTTATAATGCGTGCACTAGCTTCTGACATTTTATAAGTGCCAATGTGAAATATAAATATTTGAATATTGAATTTTGGAATGAAAAAAAAAAACAGGGTAAGTGCGAGTCGGACTCGGGCTCTGAGGGTTTCGTACAAAATTACCTATGTAATTTAGTACAATTCCAGAATGGAGTGTCAGAAAACTTTATCGAATCGCAAAAAAAAAGTAAGTAACGTATCAACGAAACAGTTTTCAGATTTATTCCTATCCTTGTGCTATAAGACATTGCTTTATGCCAAATTTCAGATTTCTTAGTCAACGGGATGTACGTTTTTTGCCACATAAACCGAAGTATCTATCTTTTTTCGCGTTAGCTACAAGTATTTTTTTTTATGGCATCAAGATTCCGCAGACCTGAGTATATGGTTTTAATTTCAGCTCAATACCTCCACGCGTTCCCGAGAGAAAGAGTCTTGAGATAGGGGTATTAAACGGCCTATTACACTGCGCTGAATAACGCGTACGATATTCAGACTCGTACTATTTTTTCTTCATAGAAAGACAGTCTAACCCCTATTACACTACACGATACGTCGAACAATAGACTAGATACATCGAACCATAGACTAAAACAGTCAGAATATCGCGTAGTGTAAAGCCTATTACACTACGCATACGAATCTGAATATCGTACGCGATATTCAGCGTAGTGTAAGAGGCCCTTTAATCTAAGCCGCACAATATACACGTAGTATCTCTTTCTGGCCGCGGTTAGGTTATACTCTACGGCCACTCCCCTCGTCATTCACCGCATAGTTCGACGAAACATAATTTACATAATACCTGCTCCTCACCCATTCGCCTTGCCATTCGCCTCGCCAGTCGCGCGACTGGCCGTTTTCATATAGGCGATAACCATATGGACACAATATCGTGGGACTGTTTCATATTTTGTAATGAATGCTAACGCTTTTACACTGTGTTTTGTTTTGATTGTGTTCGCCATATAATTATTGTTATTGTGAAAACAGTTTAAATCTATCGAACGAGCAGTCCGTGTCGAAAAGTATCTGATGGACAATATAATGATATACTGTGAGCATACTGTACGCAAAGATTTTATATATCCTAGTACTAGATTGACTACGACAACCTCAAAAGCGTACCCGAAAAGGAAAGTCAGAAAGAGTCCTGTCATCTCGTTCTACTAGTGTGTCCATACACTAGCTACATACTGCGGGACAATTTTGCTCAAAAGTTAGTTAAAGATATTTTTGATACATTAAAATAGACATGCAAGTTCAAAAACAGTTAATATGTATAATATGCTTACCAAAAGGGAACTGTGAGTTTTCTCTTTAATTACTAGGAAATAGCTGATGTCCGTATATATTATAATAGCAATATCCTCTTATGCGAGTATGAAATACCTACACTGATAAAAAAATGCCTAATGTGTGTGTACCTACGTAAGAAGATCACTTCAGAACGGCTGCACCTATCAGAATAAGGTTTGTCTGAAAGAAAAAACTAGTTAGTTTATAATAAAACTAATGTTATTCTTTTATTTTTACTTTATTAAAAATATACTGATGCGTGACATCAAATTGTACATTTTTTATTACGTTAAATTGCACTTATTAACTGACAAATAAACAATAAATAATAAATTAAGTAAATGATCCTCGACTGGTTTATAAATTTATTTATACTAACTACTACTACTAATTATTGCCGATGCCCATTAGCGCCACAGCGAATTTCCGAAAGGGAAACCATGGTCCTGGAACACAAAGAGCAACTGAAAGACACGGGTAGATTTATTCAGTATAAACCTCAAATAACTTGTCCCGCTCTAAGATGGAGCGTAAGGCGCTCTTCCTTAGAGCAGGATAAATTATTGGAGATTTTACCACATCAAAAAAAGTCCCCCACTATGTTCGTTTGTCTATATCTGTTTGCAATCAACTCAAAAACTACTAAACGGATTTTTAACAACGGATGAACTTACAAAAGGGTATACAGATGGAATAGAATTAGGTTTTAGTGTTGATTTAACTTTATGAACTATTACATCCTCAGACTTAATGAGGCGACTACAAATAAAACTGTTGCTGAAAAAAAAAATATTAAATGGCACAACTTCAAAGCCACTGTTTCCGATGGTTCTCGTTTCTTGGAAATCTACAACAAAACATAAAAAATAATATATTACTAGTAGTTAACGGTTAAGCCACATACGTGCAGCATTGTGTGCGACTTACCTAAGGACTAAACTTAAAGACAGTAGACTATTATATTTAAAATGAATATAATTCTCGAATGTACTATATCGATGTGGAGAAGATTTTGGAGCGCACGCGCGTCGTTTTAAGAAATGATCACAAATAACTATATACTGAATTGGGCCGAAGACACGTCCCGCATGCCGCACCTCTAGCTACCGCTGCTCGCCGCTTTCCGTTGTGTCATGAGAGCAGCCGAAGATCCACAGAAAAAATAAAATTAGTAGTAGTAGCGCCCGATCAACAGAAAAAATAAAATTAGTAAAATTCCTCACCTCAGATATTTAGAAATTTGCTTATAATAATATAAGACTTGAACAGTAGACAATCAAATTTTATAAAATTTAGCACCCAGTCCGTCTTCTGAGTCGTTTATGATGCCCCTTCTCTATGTATTTTTACAGGCAGTTAATATGTTTTAATTCCCGCATGAAATTCAAAACGATGTTTGTTGTCACCCTACATAAATATTTTGTAAACAAACAGAAAACTTACCAAATAAAATGAAATTCCACAACCAGGATACTCATCACTATTGCGAAACTTTACACAGCAACGTTTTGAACATCTTGTACACTTTATACTTTACTAAACATTGAGATAAAAACTTGTAACTATTAAAAATACAACTTTAGCCCTATGAAGCATCAGCCATATTGTTTATTGATGTCAAATTCTGTCAAATTGAAACCTCATAAATGTTGCCTTTCATAATTTGAAAATTACTACGAATAGCTACTATATCTAAATGAAATCATCATTAAATACAAGAAGAATGCGTATAAAATTTCAAGAAGCAATATTTGAAATAAAATATTTAGTTGCAATTCATTTTATGTTGCATAAACCCATCAAAATGCATGAACACGGACTATTTAACGATAACTGGAACAATCTAAAAACTACCATCTGTTTCTTATTTTTTTCTGGTAGTATGTGAGAAAGGGACACAGAGGATTTATCTTAGTGTCCTGCTCCAGGCCATTTTTCCCTTTTGCGTGTCAATAACACACATGAACTTAATGCTAATGAGAATAAAGAACACTTTAGACAGTTTAATATTTCTTCGTAGTCAATCTAGTCTACTCTAGTAGGATATATAAAATCTTTGACTGTACGTGGAAAATCTTTGAAATTGAAATCTATCATTTTCAATTTTTCATTTTTAATCTGTTGCATTTTCTTGAATTTTGTGATCTCGAGCAAGAGTCGTCCAAATGTCGGAGAATAAAAAATAAAACAAATTTTTACACGTAAAACATACACTATTGTCGTCACAGTGTTCAAGATTACAAGTGTAGTTGTAATTAAATATTACTAGTGGTTTGTGCTGCAAGTTTCTGTGTGGCTTTGGCTATTTTCGAGATGTCTTATTACCACGGAGACATTGAGTCGCAATAATTGTAAATATTTGCCCTATCTGCTGTTTGCCGTGTTTGGAGCTAATACCGAAGTAGTGCGAGGTAAAGACTATTGTTTTTTAAAAGCCATCTGACCTTGAATCTGGTTGGATCTAGAAAGGCGAGACATAAGCGTTGCCTGTAAATGTTGGCCGTGTATCGTCTGAACTCTGACGCACGGTCTACCTACATAACATTCAATATATTGTAGGTATACTATATACCTACAGGCTATTAATCTGTTATGTTTGCTTCTATAGCTTAATTAGATTTGATAACAACTTGTTACATGCTAAAATGTGGTGAGAATGTAACATATTGTATGTGTGTTTTAGCTCATACACTAGCCAGTTTTGAAAAGCAAATGTAAAGATTGTTTGTGCATTAATCAGAGGCATGCTACATAAACAATGTTTCGCAAAACATTAATTGTTTGCGAGTAACAATTCATAACCCAGCTGGCATGCTTCACAGCATGAAGTAGATAATATTTTGATTATTAATTTATAGAGTACCAATATTAAATGATTAATATTAATAATATACCTCATGTAATTACTGTGGTTTGTTATTTTTTAGTAATAATTGTTCAGTTATATGCTATGTATATGTGTGATTTATTATGATTTGACAGAGTTACAATTATTATCCTGTGATATGTACATGTTGCACTCAAGGTATTCATAATATTCATGCTGTGATGCATATTAACTCTTCAATCGTGATTTGTGTCTCTAATTATCAAAACTGAAGAGTTCAAACCCTAAGTGAACACCAGTGTTAGCACACCTATTCTCTTACTATTGTGTCTCTAATTACCACGATTGAAAGGCTAAATACATCATATTCATGGGTGTTTATCTTTTTAACCAACATTTGTTAGTCCCCACTGTTGTATTTTCAAGGCTTTTAGTAAAATAAATAATAAATTGGATAATAATAAATTATCCTTTTTTTTAAATTGTAACATGTTTGAAATGTGGCTCCATCATATAGAAGTGAAGAACACTCATTGATTAAAAAGTGAAAATAAAACCTTTTTGATAAGATTGAAATTGAATTCTTGTCTTTTAAGAATTGAACCCCAGTGAAGTTATTTTGAATGGGAATCACTTCTTTAAGGCAATTATTATTAAGAATTCTTATCAATTTACCTTCATATCAATTTATTTGCAGTCCTGGCTATGTTTATTATTCTTCTGATCTTTATTTTATTGTTTACTTAGTAACCAGCCTTGGCTTCTCACAGGTGCAATTTAGATTGAGTTGGTTCTGCATGCTATAATTTTTTAGTGGTTTTCTATTCAAACATAATGAAATGAGGTATTGTGACCATCTTCTACTCCTTATCATAATTTATATAGGGTTTACCAAAAAATGTGCTGGTTTCAGATATTTTCCTTTTTTACATTTAATTTAAAAATGTATCATTCATATTTCTTAATTCCTTTAAATGTTAAAAACGATTAACAATTATTTGTTGAGTCTAATAAATTAGTTTTATCAAGAACTTGATGAAATTGTTTCAAACAATTAATTAAAGTACTTTTATAGTAACCTGATTTGGTTTCTAGCATTCTAATCTTAATTAGGCTTAAACCTGTGCTGATAAACATTAATTTTATTCATTGTTTTGTATTTTCCTTCAAATCAAATCAAAGCATTTAGTTTAAATAGACCTATATTCATGAATTAAAAAAAAAAAATTTAATAACATAAGAAGAAAGACCATTGCCCTGCCTTAGCCCTTCAGATACCGTCAATTAGAGACACAATAGTAAGACAATAGATGCGCGGCCACCGATGGTAGCTTGGGGATTCATGAATTAAGAGCAGTCTCACAATAATATTTTTACAGCTAGACTTAGATAATATTTTCACTGCAGTACACCTACAACCTACTGATTAACTAAATCCCTTTAGTGCCTGCCTATCCTTTACTTAACCTTCTATAATTATCTCCTTATATTTCCTATTATATCCTTATTACTAAACATAAACAAAACAAGGCAATTGATGAACTTGAACAGTTCATGCAACATTTGAGTGGCTAAATTAATAACTAGGATCATACCTTGGTTCACCTGAAAAAATATTATCTAAAAACCCATAATAATATTTACTTACATAATAATATCAACTTGCTTCTTTTCCCATGGGGGTAGTCAGAAATCACGGAATGCTACCTGCTACAATCCTTACACACTTACCTTTTGCTTCGATCTTAGTCTCATAACAATTAGTGAATTTGTAAAACAAGTGTTCATTGAATGCTTTCATTAAATGTATATTAACCTTCTTAAAATGAGTTCCAGTTACATTAATTGTAACAAGGTTTTTTTACCGTGTCTTCAAAATAAAGATCATAATTTACACTTTGTTATTATGAAATTGCAGTACCACATAATCTTGTTATTGTGACAGTTATAGTACAGTCTAGAAAAGGACAGTTATTGGGTTATTTGATATTTAGATATATGGAATAGGGTGTCAAATACCCCATAACTCAGTTGAAAAGAGAGAATCCTCCTACTTGTACCGATTGTCAGAACGGCAACAGCCTGATAGATAATTTCGAGCAGTTGTATAAGATCAAATCGCATGGAGAAGTATAGTTGCGCGATACAGGACTTATTTTTCTATAGATTGCGCTTGAATTTTCCATAAATTGTCAATTAAAAATCACCTGACTTAGCATATTAAAGTACATTGAATATTCATTGAGAAGTGCAGCTCCATGCAAATTTAATAACATTTAACAAGTCAAAAGATGCATGTAACAAAGTACATATTAGTCATGTTTAAATTACGTCAATACAGACAGTCACTAAGGAAAAAGATAATATTTACAATAGCCCTGTAGTAGTTTATTCAATAAAAAGCAAGTTCATTCTTGTCCAGGTGTCTGAAGATGACGATGATTGATGGTGTTGGTGACGAGGTCGTGCACTTCGTGGCCGTGGTTCTGGTGGTGGCTGTGGGGGCGCTCGCTTGGTGGTCTACAAATGCACGTCCGGACCGGTATCGAACTGTACTGGTGATGCGCTCCAGATCACTACACCCTGTCACTGTCAGCATTCGGACCAGTAAGCAGTTGGTTGTTTATCTTGATCGCTTCTCTGGGACTCATTGTTTTGGCGCTTTTATTTATTTAAAGTATGTTGGGGTAAGATCGGCATTGGGGTATGAACATATAAATATAAATTATACCGCTTATTTAGGTTTATTTTTAATGCTGTTATTGTGTGCCGCGTCATTATCTTCCTTCTTGCCCAGCAATGTGGCTGGCATGAAAAATAAAGCTAAATAAGTGGTATAATTTAGGCTTATAGTTTAACTTACCACCAGATATAGTAGCATTTAACAGACAAAAATAGTAAATGATCAACAAAATTAAACCTGCATTTTAATGTAAAATTATAACCAAAGTTTTAACATCTCGCTATCCTATTTATGCAAAATGACTACAAATAAATCATTTGCAACCCAAAAATAGTAAATGATCACCAAAATTAAAACAGCATTTTAATGTAAAATTGTAACCAAAGTTTTTACATCTTGCTATCTTATTTAAGCGAATTGACTCCACACCAGAAAAAAAAAAAACTGGGCGAGTCGGACTCGCGCACTGAGGGTTCCGTGCAAACTATAATTCCCGAATGGAGTCTCGATTTTTTTTCCAAATTGCAATTTTTGGTTTGTTTTATTAAATTAAACTTACTGTTTTCAGATTTATTACTATACTTGTGCTATAAGACCTTGCTTTGTGCCAAATTTCAGGATTCTGGGTCAATGGGAAGTACCCTATGAATTTTGATCTTTAAGAGCATCAAAAAGTATCAAGAGTGTGGCGCTTGCGGTGCAGTGGGAGGGGATAGCCAGCCGGAGACATAACTTGATATGGCATCATAATAGTTTATTTGGTAATAAGCCTACATTTTATGGCAATCACAGTGGTTTATTTAGGCAGAAATAATGCATTAATTTGCTCGCTAAGATTTGGTGATCATTTACTATATTTGGTGTTTGAATACAATTTGAAGTGCAGTTGTGACTAAAATAGGTTGTTGTTGGCTATTGTAATTTTAGACTTTATTTTTCTGGTGTTAAATAATTTTTTTTGGTAAAAGAACTAAGTGTATCAAAGCATTGTCTGGTGGTCATTATATTTAATCCCTATAATTTATATTTATATGCTTACCCTAATGGCGATCTTGCCCCAACCAAGGTGGGTTGGGGTAAGAGCGGCATTATACCACACCTATTGATTTATGTGTACTGTTCATCATTGCTTGTATTTATATCAATCGATATTGTATGAAGAGCACGAAAGTGCTGCTTATTTGAAAAGAAAGGAGAATGCTCTTGCTCCATAGAAAAAAAACCCAGCTCCTACAGAAACGAGATGTATCTCTAATTATCAGTAATGATAAGTAATAACACAATAACCAGCTATTATCATGATCCTTACTTGCAAACAAAAAAAAATTACCAGTTTTATTAATCAGTTTTACTTTAAAAATCACTTAATTACAATTTAATATTCAGTCTTTTTTACTGAATTCAAAAAAAGAGAAGGTTCTCATTTGGTTTATTTTTTATTTTTTTTATATTGTTATCTCAGAACTCCGTCGTTTATAGACCGATTTGCAATTTTGTTTTTTCTCTTAAAAGGATATGTTTCCAAATTGGTCTTTATTTTTAAATCCAGTTCTGATGAAATCCAATCCATGATGAATCCATGAGGAATCGAGAGAAATCCTCAAATATTATAGGCAACTATTTGGTGATTTTGGTATTTTCATTGAGAACTCAAGTATTTACTTGCTAACAAGTAACAGTTGATAAAGTGGAACTGGTGAAGAAGAACGAAGTTATCTTATGATGATGATGGAGCAGGAAGGTAGACACCAATCAATGTATCCTAACCGTGTTTGGGCTTATTAGAATTATCATGAGATGTACTTTGGGTATAAGAATAGAATAACTTGATTGTACACCAAATAGTGCAGTATCGCACTGTACTATTCATTTATAGTATTGTCTAGTTGCTTAACTATCTTCATTATAATATCAGGCCATTCCTGGTCTTCTTCATCAGTTTCACTTCATGAAATAACTTTTTGACTGTAAATGCCATGAGCATTATAAAAATATCAAAATACCAAAACCATATTGCTGCTTATAATATTTGAGGAGTTCCCTCGATTGCACATGGATTCCATCATCAGAACTGGATTAAAAAAAAGACCAATTTGGAAACATATCCTTTTAGGAGAAAAAACAAAATTGCTAATCGGTCTATAAACGATGGGAGTTCCGAGGTAACAACATAAAAAACATAATTATTAAAAAAAAAAAACAAATAAGTATAAAAAATTCAACCGAATTGAGCACCTTTTTTAAATTCAGTCAAAAAGAATGAATATTGAATTGTAATTAAGCAGTTTTAAAGTCAACGCCTGATTAATAAAACTGGCAATTTTTTTTTGTTTGCAAGTAAGGATCACAATAATAGCTGGTTATTATTTTGTAACTTACTATTATTAATCATTTGAGAGACATCTCGTTTCTGTCGGAGCTGGGTTTTTTTTGAGCATTCACTTTTCTTCAAGCAAACCTGATTTTCTGCTTTTCTGCTTGCCATTATTGATTTTAAATCCAGAAGTTGAATTGGTTAAGAATAGTGTCTAGTTCTAGTGGCTTGTGGTCTTCATCCGTGATATCTGGTTACACTGTAAGGGGGTGTCCATTAATTTTATGTGAGGTGATTTTAGAAATTTTCTGCCCGCCCCTGCAGTGAGATGTGGCTGACCCTCGCGCGCAATAAAAATTACTTATTACATGCATGAGAGAAAGGGGGTCCCCTGTGGGAGTGGACGCCCCTATTCCAACCCTAGTAACTAGACATTTACTGAACAGTATTATATATGTATATTATAGATAGATATAATAATATAAAATGTAGGTAAATGTCAATAATGTTAGCCTTGACTGTACAAATCGGTAAACAAAAAAAAGCAGGTTTTCCAAATGTATTATGCAAGTTGATCTAAATACGTGACAGCCACATTATTTAATTCATGAATCCCCAAGCGACCACCGGTGGCCGCGCATCTATTGTCTTACTATTGTGTCTCTAATTGACGGTATCTGAAGGGTTAATACCTAAAGAATCTTGGAAACGTTTTAAAAGATCACTTTTCATACTGACATTCAGGTTAATTTTCATAGAAAATTCTTTTGTTTTAGGGTTCTGTAGTCAACTAGGAACCTTTATAGTTTCGCCATGTCTGTCTGTCTATCTGTCTGTCCGTCCGTCCGCGGATAATCTCAGTGACCGTTAGCACTATAAAGCTAAAATGTAGGCACACATAAAGTGGGGAGTGTTTTTTTTTTTTTTCATTTCACACTAACGTGTGATATATACTACTTCGCGCTATTAAGAGTATTCCTGAGTTGATGGGGTCGGGACGGGTGTGAGCTATTATATTGTCGAATTGTTCGGTTGGTCTTTCGTTGGCATTGGTATTTGTTCTTGCTCGTTGTCTGCTGTTCATTGTTTTAACTCTAACTGGGGACACTTATTGTGACGGATGGGAAACTACGGAACAGTAGATTGAGCGTGGGCCGACACGCTCTTGGCCAGTATTTTTGTATTATTTATTGATAATGTAAAAATAACACGATATTTTTTATTGATATTCTCAGTTCTCTGACGTCAATTTAGAAACCAGTTACGTTAAATAGAGTTAACTAATTTATGGAGCTTGTTCTAAAACATGTTTTTTGTTGGCAGGATCCAATTTGATGATAACAGCTGCTCCGACAAGCAATTCAATACAAGTTCCCGCAAATGATACTGCAAGTATGTTTAGTTAATAATTTAAACTTTTTTTTTTACTGGTTAAAATATTTCTTCATAATCAGCTTATGGGCTTGGACAGTTGCCCAAACCAGACTTAACACCCGTCTGGTCGGAGGGTCCGCCCTTTTCAACGGAGGTATGTGGGTCTTGGAAGAGCAGTGGTGGCCGAGTAAAAGCGGCCTTACGAGTCGTAGATCGCAAGTTCACACCCAGCCAAGCGCATTACTTTGTGTAATTTATTTCATCGCTACTGCTCTCAAAACGGTGAAGGAAAACATCGTGAAATAGAAATCATTTATTTGCCAATAACGTAGGTAACAGATATGGTGAGGAAACCGGCTTGTTCCTAGAACCAAAAATTCGAATACATGTGACATTCGCCAGCTCGCACTGAGCCTGCGTGGTGGCTTACGGTCCGGTCTCTCCTAGAGAGGAGGCTTGAGTCCCAGCTGTGGGTACATTAAAAGGCTAATTATGCTATGCTTGCTATGCTAATCAGCTTATGGACACAACAACTGCATACTCGACGGTAAACGTTCTAGTTTACCGTCGAGTATGCAGTTCGCTTGAAGCGGCGTCCTGTAAACTAGATCGTGTCTGGCTATCAGTATGCATAAAAAGTAAACTTTAGGTACTCTCAGGCTGGTACATCACCAAATTACTTCTCCTGCTCTGGATGGACTAAGCGAAAGATTTTTTTTTTAATTTATACGTAGGTACTAGGGCTTGACTGAGATCCCACCTGATGGTAGGTACTGATGCAATCGTTAATGGTGAGAAGAAGTTGAGGTGAATGTCACACTTTTACTGACTTACAACCCACCCATGTTCATTCAGTTGCCCCTTGAGTTCCTAGGGCCTCAGCAACTTTTGAATAATCTTGGAACCCAAACAGTTCAGCTAAAGCCCAGAGTTCTAGTGACAGAATTAATTCATTAAACCCCAAGCGGACGTTCGCACTCTCATTGTCTTTTTTATTGTATCTCTAATTACGGTATTCGAAAGGTTAATTACTAAAGTGTCAATACTTTTTCTCCAAGAAACCTAAAAATAGTAAATACACAGATAGCTAAGTAAATTAATAGTGGAGGAAATACGTTGACCACATTGGCATTGTCCTCTAAAAAGGTCGAGTCAATTACACACGCATCCGCAATACTGGTAGAAAAAAAAAAACCGGACAAACGGAGAATAAACTATTGAAATTATACTGTCTGTCTTGATTAATTGCTTTTTTATTAGCAGTCTGATACCTTGAACTCACTGTGAATGATCATGTGCACCTGTTACTTCCAATCTATACAGGGTTATTTGTAAAACACTGGCAACTTCAACACTATGTTGCTAACATCATAAACAACAGCTTTTGTTCCATGACTTTAAAAAAATTAACATTTTTTAGATCATCAGATTTTCATACAAAAATAAAAATATTTAAATTGAACGTTCTAAATATTACGAAGTATATGCGAAGCAAGCGATAGTACAATAGCGTCCGTATAATACTATATTTTCAACGATATTTCTTATTTTGACAAGGTCAAAATAACGCAGTTTGGTGAGGTGCCAAAACTGTCCTAAACTTTCATATTTTTCAATCTTTTTTACACAAGTCAATAAATTGATTCCTATTTTTCTGTTTGAAAGCATAAAAATGTAAGCTCTACAATGCTCTGCTCTAACATTTATATTTCTCTGGGCTGCAAAATGAAATACCCCACGACAGGCTTAGCCCACCATTGGTAAAATTTCAGCGTAGTGGTTTTTGTGTCATAACAACATGGAGTATGATCATCACATCATCATCATTTCAGCCGATAGACGTGCACTGTTGGACATAGGCCTCCCGAAAGTGTCATGCATGGAGTATGATGCTGAAAAATTAATAAAGACGGAGAAAAGGGTCTCAATTAAATCACGAAAAATAAAAACTCCTAAAATAAATGTGTACTAACTTTGAACTTTCCATAAGTACTTACTGTGTTTTGCAATCTACAGCTACACTAATATTATGAAAAAGTAAAGTTTTTTTTGTAGGAGGTAATCTCTGAAAGTAGCGGTCTGATTGCTAAAATTTTTTCACCAATAGACAGCTGTATTTTTCCCTAAGTGATATAGGCTATAATATAGGTATGCGGGCGAAGTCACGGTCAAAAGCTAGTGATTTATCTTATATATATAAAAAAAAGTCGTGTTAGTTACACTATTTATAACTCAAGAATGGCTGTATCGATATGGCTGAAAATTGGTGGGTAGGTAGCTTAGAGCCAGGTGATGGACATAGGATACTGTAGAGTTGGGTATAGTAGGGTGGAGTAGGGAAGAGCGGGAGCGAAGCCGCGCGGGCAAAAGCTAGTAAATTAATATATTTCTCCCAAACAAACCTAGTCCAGCCTACAATCCCAATATAATCGTGATGTAACGCCATGTTTTATTGTGCAGGTGCCAGTACCACGGAGACGACTGAAGAAAACAACGCGAGGGTGATCCCCCTGCAAGAGATGGACAGTATAGTGGACGCGGATATGGCCATGCTGGACAACAACCGGCTGCATTTCTATAGGAGAGTTGATTGTGAGTTCCATTTAAATATTTTCTCTAATATAAATAAACTAGCTTCAGCCAGCGGCTTCGCTCACGTGGAACTAGGGTTTTTCCGCACAAGCTTTAGACTTCTGTTTCAATCCCTTAGGGGCTAAATTTTAAGAAATCCTTTCTTCAGCTATGTCATAAAAGGAAACCTTGTGCGAAATTCCACGCTTCTAGTCCCAGTAGTGTCAGCTGTGCTGTAGTAGGTCAGTCAGTTTCTCTTTTTATATTTATAGTTTAATACTCAAACTATATCTGCATCACCGATTAAGCTTCTTCAATATTTTTATTGTCTTACATAGTGGTAACTAATGGGAACATTTAAATAAATTAACATTTAACATTGCATTTACAGTATATCTTTTGAATTTTGAAGCAGGTTTTTTACATTCATTAAAATTCTATAGCTGCGTTTACACTTTCGCGCGAGTGGCGAGGCGAACCATAAACACGCATGTGTAAAGACAGCGAGCTCGCTATTTGCCTCGCGTACGTTCGAATCGAGAGCACCAATATGTAAATGCGGTATAAATAAGTTCTAGTAAAAAAAAATGCATTAGATTTTTTAATAATTTATGATTTGAATAGTGAGTAGTCTCCATCCATTATACCTTAAAAAGTTGTTGTATTGTTTGGAGATTTAAATAAATTAACATCAGACTCGTATCATTTGAATTTTAATGTTTATTTATGTCTTTTATTTTTTTTTAATATTATATGTAGATGAGTTCTCTAGCCAAAAATAGGCATTCAAATTTTATGGAAAGTCAACCCACTGTTGCCAACTTATTAAAAAAATAGAAGTTACTATTTATAGGCACAACATGTGGTAAAAAAAACATACAGGTAGGGCTGTCATCTTAGTTTTAGAAAAAATAATGTGTATATTGTCTCATTTTAGAAGTAAGAAATGAAGATAATTTTTTTAGGAAAAAAAAAATAGGACCCTCATTAGTTTTACGAACTAAACATTTCATTCATGAACTGAACAGTTTCAATAATCTCTTGTTTTTT
Organism: Mythimna lalbum; assembly: GCA_949319445.1. Lineage (NCBI taxonomy): Eukaryota > Metazoa > Arthropoda > Insecta > Lepidoptera > Noctuidae > Mythimna > Mythimna lalbum. The sequence continues at coordinate 16,759,085 of OX439356.1, read as the reverse complement.
TTTACCGCTACTTTGTAATTTACGCCTGAGGAGAAAAAAAATCTGTAAAATATTGAATTGATAGGATTTCATTCAAAACTTCTGTCAAATAAGTAGAGCAAATATTTTAGTATACTTGATTGCGTTCGTAGTTTATGAGATACTCTTCCGCAAAATAGAGTACAATACTCTATATTAGAGTATGGCTGGCAACCCTAATTGCAGGTGTTTTACCTACACGCACCAGAACATATTGTTACCCCATAATATACACATAGGTGTGCAATTTAGTATGTATAAGTAGGACTTATAAGGAAAACCTAGTACCAAACTTGCTAATGACTCATTTGGAAGTTAAAAATAGTTTTTGTTTGGTAAAGTCGTAAATAGGTTTATTTATATAGGAAAATTCCTAAGTTTAAGCAGTTATAAAACTAATAAAAATGTTAAGGCTGGAGTCTTGTAAAAATTCACCCGCGGCAAATTATTAGCGCATCTTTGTATGCTTTTTTTGAACAAAATAATGAAACAACTTGAAATATTATTATAGCACAAATTTAATCATAGTATGAGTAGTAGCCAGTTGTCTATTTTTTAAGTCAATTTGGGTGTATTATATTTGGTAAATCAAGCGTTAAACATAGCTCTTTCGTGCCAACATCATTTCGATTTATGTTTGTGAGCTTCGTTAATGGCAATAATATAATGAATTTACAAATTTTAGAAATGGAAACTTAGCGCAACATTATCATATTTGAAATGCATTCATGGCTAGTTCTAATTATGTTTCATTTTCTTATTTTAGAAGTCACAATTTCATCAAAATTCTCAACATTTGGCTCTTATTAAATGTTTTTTTTTTTTCACAATAACTAAGCTTCGTAGTTACATCATAATTAGATTATTTTGATGCCAAAACTTCAATAAAGCAAATAATAAAAAAGTTAAAATCAAAATCACCATAATTTATCCAAAATAATGATTTTAAAAGATGTCCAAAAAATGTGTACAAATACTAATAATTTATACACATTTTTTGGACATCTTTTAAAATCAATATTTTTGACGATTATATTTTTAGCTAGTTGAAAGAAATGAAAAATTACGAGGTTAAATTATTGTTCATCATCATCATTTCAGCCGAAAGACGTCCACTGCAAAGCATAGGCCTCCCCCAAGTGTCGGCACAACGGACGGTCCTGTGCATCTCGCATCCATCGGACTCCGGTGGCCTCCACCACAGTCATCACGTCATCGGTGCACCTTTTGAGAGGCCTGCCAACGCTGTGTCTCCTGGTACGCGGTCGCCACTTCAGAACCTTATGGCTCCATCGACTATCTGTTCTGCGAGCAATGTGCCCTGCCTACTGCCACTTAAGTGTGGAGAATCTTCGGGTTAAATCAGTAACTTTGGTTCTCCTACCATTGTTTTCGTCCCCACCCCCTCTTCGACCACGCAAGGAAACTCTGGACATACCCTTTTCCATTGCCCTTCGAGTGACTTTAAGCATTCTGATGAGGTCAATTGTGAACGACCACATCCAATGCTCGAGGTTATCCTGTACTGGGATGATCTCTACTAATATCTAGTCTATTTTTTAAAGTTATTTATTACTCTACGTATTCTTAAAACTACGATATCTATTGAGCATTCAATTCAAAATATTTCATTTCACATACATGGGCACTTATAAGCGTCTGAAACTAGTTCATGGTACCTATTGGTTGTATATACCTATAGAGAAGAACCAGTAAGAAACAATATTATGGTTACTCTTTTTAAAAATATAATTATAGTTTTCTTTTTACAATATTTCCATAATATTAATAAATTGGACTATGTCTCTTTCGATGCACTTTTTATTAGTTTTTATTTTATATATTATGTTACTAACAAAGTACCAAAAATTACTATAGAAAAGTGCATTAAAATAGAATATAATCTATCAGTCTGCGGCGTCAACAGTGTCCACACATTAAAAAGAGGCTAATCAAAAATAAACCGATTTATAAATGACATAAAAACAATAATAAATCATTAATGACGTTAGCCCACGATAATTCAGATGTAGTCATTGCCAAACAAGCGTGTCTTCAACGTAGTCTATAATGTTGTAATACGCTTTTTTTGTAAGAACATTTTTGTGTGAGTTTGTAGTTTCGCTCGCTAAGTTCTATATAGACCGACTTCTCAACTTGTTATAAAAGCGTTTATTGTTTTTGAGAAATGATCGAGGTTTTGTGTTCCCTTTCTGTAGTACTATTAGCGGTTGTTCGCAACTCTGTCCGCGTGAAACTCGTAAAACAACACAAAAGCTACTTGATCACAAATTCAAAAAGGTTTTATTGTGCGGATCTTCGAATCTTTATCCTGAAGAGTTGATCTTTATAACATTATCTATACAAGCGGTCAGTGAAACTTCCATCAAATTTATATTCCATTTATATATTTATTCTATTCCAGCTTCAAACAACACACAAAGCACCTCAGAGTCTACAAGCGACGATAGCGAAGTCCATGAAGAAACCGAACCTGCCAGCAACGCTCAGATCAGGGAGATGGACAGCATCGTTAGTGCCATGGAGGCTGACGTCACTGCAGGCTGCGACTTCTTCACACGAAGCAATGGTAGGTACTACTACTGATGAGAGCTGAGTTTAACGTGGCCATGTTCTCGCTAGATGGCGTTGTATTCAAAAGTTTTTACATAAAACTGATTAACTTCAATTGCTTAAATATTGTTACAGAATCAAACCCATCAACAACACCGTCTGTAGCGAAAAAAGAAACAAACGCCCCTTCAACAGCCAACGTTGAGAAGCAACCAGAAGTGAACGCAGAGGGCGCTGGCGACGCGACCACGAACGCACAGGCGAAGGACAGGAGGAAGATATTGATCAAGTTGAAGTATTTGAACGACACCTTGAAAGAGGTTGAAGGGAGTCTCGATGAGTTGTTGAAGGATTTTAAATGGTTAGTATAGTTAGTGTATTTTACTAGGGTGTCGACGTTCCATAAAATCAGAGAAATACAGGAAAGCTCTTATTCTTAAGTCAGGGGGTTTTTTCGATGTGCTCAATGGTTTAAGGATTTTTTAAAGGTGGGGAAAATCATCCAATGACAACCCCCGCTCTTGGGCGGAGCGGGAGATAGTGTCAGACTCTTACTCACTAAAAACCCACCCCGTTCTTTCTAGCCTTTCTAGCTGCTATTGCTAACAACTCCTTAAGGCGCGCGGGAACAGTGCGCGCCGTCGACGACTTGGGCTTGGTCCGGCCAGTTACTGGTTACAGTTATGGTTTAGGGTGGACCGAGAGTGTCTGACTCAGTACTGTAGTTTTATTCTTAATTGACTATTGAAGCATTCAAAGTTATTTCAACAGTCGCTTTAATGTTTTAGGACGACTAATCATACTAAATCGGTCATATCTGTATAAATTGTACGTGAAAATGTCACAGCGTGACCTATTATGCTGTGACATAAGGCATTTATATTTTGCTACTATAATCTTAATATCGTCAGGCACTATTGAACGTAGGCTCTCTTAAAGATTGCCACATTGACCGGTCCCGCACTGCCCTCAACCGACAAACTACCGCATTCTGCAACAGATCCCTCGTTTATTAGCGCCACAATGCTTTAAAAATATTGTAGCACGTATTTCGATCTTTCTAGGCGTCACTTCTCAACGGAGCTGACAGCAGAATGCCGCGTGCGTTTGATCTTCAACGGGCGCGTGTTGTTAGACGACGCGGCCACGCTGCGCGCGTGCGGCCTGCACGACCGCGCCGTCGTGCACTGCCTCGTGCACCCCAAGCGTGCTGCCAACCAGGTCAGTGCAGCCACGGACCAAGACGGCAACGGGCGCGTGTTGTTGGACGACGCGGCCACGCTGCGCGCGTGCGGCCTGCACGACCGCGCCGTCGTGCACTGCCTCGTGCACCCCAAGCGTGCTGCCAACCAGGTCAGTGCAGCCACGGACCAAGACGGCAACGGGCGCGTGTTGTTGGACGACGCGGCCACGCTGCGCGCGTGCGGCCTGCACGACCGCGCCGTCGTGCACTGCCTCGTGCACCCCAAGCGTGCTGCCAACCAGGTCAGTGCAGCCACGGACCAAGACGGCAACGGGCGCGTGTTGTTGGACGACGCGGCCACGCTGCGCGCGTGCGGCCTGCACGACCGCGCCGTCGTGCACTGCCTCGTGCACCCCAAGCGTGCTGCCAACCAGGTCAGTGCAGCCACGGACCAAGACGGCAACGGGCGCGTGTTGTTGGACGACGCGGCCACGCTGCGCGCGTGCGGCCTGCACGACCGCGCCGTCGTGCACTGCCTCGTGCACCCCAAGCGTGCTGCCAACCAGGTCAGTGCAGCCACGGACCAAGACGGCAACGGGCGCGTGTTGTTGGACGACGCGGCCACGCTGCGCGCGTGCGGCCTGCACGACCGCGCCGTCGTGCACTGCCTCGTGCACCCCAAGCGTGCTGCCAACCAGGTCAGTGCAGCCACGGACCAAGACGGCAACGGGCGCGTGTTGTTGGACGACGCGGCCACGCTGCGCGCGTGCGGCCTGCACGACCGCGCCGTCGTGCACTGCCTCGTGCACCCCAAGCGTGCTGCCAACCAGGTCAGTGCAGCCACGGACCAAGACGGCAACGGGCGCGTGTTGTTGGACGACGCGGCCACGCTGCGCGCGTGCGGCCTGCACGACCGCGCCGTCGTGCACTGCCTCGTGCACCCCAAGCGTGCTGCCAACCAGGTCAGTGCAGCCACGGACCAAGACGGCAACGGGCGCGTGTTGTTGGACGACGCGGCCACGCTGCGCGCGTGCGGCCTGCACGACCGCGCCGTCGTGCACTGCCTCGTGCACCCCAAGCGTGCTGCCAACCAGGTCAGTGCAGCCACGGACCAAGACGGCAACGGGCGCGTGTTGTTGGACGACGCGGCCACGCTGCGCGCGTGCGGCCTGCACGACCGCGCCGTCGTGCACTGCCTCGTGCACCCCAAGCGTGCTGCCAACCAGGTCAGTGCAGCCACGGACCAAGACGGCAACGGGCGCGTGTTGTTGGACGACGCGGCCACGCTGCGCGCGTGCGGCCTGCACGACCGCGCCGTCGTGCACTGCCTCGTGCACCCCAAGCGTGCTGCCAACCAGGTCAGTGCAGCCACGGACCAAGACGGCAACGGGCGCGTGTTGTTGGACGACGCGGCCACGCTGCGCGCGTGCGGCCTGCACGACCGCGCCGTCGTGCACTGCCTCGTGCACCCCAAGCGTGCTGCCAACCAGGTCAGTGCAGCCACGGACCAAGACGGCAACGGGCGCGTGTTGTTGGACGACGCGGCCACGCTGCGCGCGTGCGGCCTGCACGACCGCGCCGTCGTGCACTGCCTCGTGCACCCCAAGCGTGCTGCCAACCAGGTCAGTGCAGCCACGGACCAAGACGGCAACGGGCGCGTGTTGTTGGACGACGCGGCCACGCTGCGCGCGTGCGGCCTGCACGACCGCGCCGTCGTGCACTGCCTCGTGCACCCCAAGCGTGCTGCCAACCAGGTCAGTGCAGCCACGGACCAAGACGGCAACGGGCGCGTGTTGTTGGACGACGCGGCCACGCTGCGCGCGTGCGGCCTGCACGACCGCGCCGTCGTGCACTGCCTCGTGCACCCCAAGCGTGCTGCCAACCAGGTCAGTGCAGCCACGGACCAAGACGGCAACGGGCGCGTGTTGTTGGACGACGCGGCCACGCTGCGCGCGTGCGGCCTGCACGACCGCGCCGTCGTGCACTGCCTCGTGCACCCCAAGCGTGCTGCCAACCAGGTCAGTGCAGCCACGGACCAAGACGGCAACGGGCGCGTGTTGTTGGACGACGCGGCCACGCTGCGCGCGTGCGGCCTGCACGACCGCGCCGTCGTGCACTGCCTCGTGCACCCCAAGCGTGCTGCCAACCAGGTCAGTGCAGCCACGGACCAAGACGGCAACGGGCGCGTGTTGTTGGACGACGCGGCCACGCTGCGCGCGTGCGGCCTGCACGACCGCGCCGTCGTGCACTGCCTCGTGCACCCCAAGCGTGCTGCCAACCAGGTCAGTGCAGCCACGGACCAAGACGGCAACGGGCGCGTGTTGTTGGACGACGCGGCCACGCTGCGCGCGTGCGGCCTGCACGACCGCGCCGTCGTGCACTGCCTCGTGCACCCCAAGCGTGCTGCCAACCAGGTCAGTGCAGCCACGGACCAAGACGGCAACGGGCGCGTGTTGTTGGACGACGCGGCCACGCTGCGCGCGTGCGGCCTGCACGACCGCGCCGTCGTGCACTGCCTCGTGCACCCCAAGCGTGCTGCCAACCAGGTCAGTGCAGCCACGGACCAAGACGGCAACGGGCGCGTGTTGTTGGACGACGCGGCCACGCTGCGCGCGTGCGGCCTGCACGACCGCGCCGTCGTGCACTGCCTCGTGCACCCCAAGCGTGCTGCCAACCAGGTCAGTGCAGCCACGGACCAAGACGGCAACGGGCGCGTGTTGTTGGACGACGCGGCCACGCTGCGCGCGTGCGGCCTGCACGACCGCGCCGTCGTGCACTGCCTCGTGCACCCCAAGCGTGCTGCCAACCAGGTCAGTGCAGCCACGGACCAAGACGGCAACGGGCGCGTGTTGTTGGACGACGCGGCCACGCTGCGCGCGTGCGGCCTGCACGACCGCGCCGTCGTGCACTGCCTCGTGCACCCCAAGCGTGCTGCCAACCAGGTCAGTGCAGCCACGGACCAAGACGGCAACGGGCGCGTGTTGTTGGACGACGCGGCCACGCTGCGCGCGTGCGGCCTGCACGACCGCGCCGTCGTGCACTGCCTCGTGCACCCCAAGCGTGCTGCCAACCAGGTCAGTGCAGCCACGGACCAAGACGGCAACGGGCGCGTGTTGTTGGACGACGCGGCCACGCTGCGCGCGTGCGGCCTGCACGACCGCGCCGTCGTGCACTGCCTCGTGCACCCCAAGCGTGCTGCCAACCAGGTCAGTGCAGCCACGGACCAAGACGGCAACGGGCGCGTGTTGTTGGACGACGCGGCCACGCTGCGCGCGTGCGGCCTGCACGACCGCGCCGTCGTGCACTGCCTCGTGCACCCCAAGCGTGCTGCCAACCAGGTCAGTGCAGCCACGGACCAAGACGGCAACGGGCGCGTGTTGTTGGACGACGCGGCCACGCTGCGCGCGTGCGGCCTGCACGACCGCGCCGTCGTGCACTGCCTCGTGCACCCCAAGCGTGCTGCCAACCAGGTCAGTGCAGCCACGGACCAAGACGGCAACGGGCGCGTGTTGTTGGACGACGCGGCCACGCTGCGCGCGTGCGGCCTGCACGACCGTGCCGTCGTGCACTGCCTCGTGCACCCCAAGCGTGCTGCCAACCAGGTCAGTGCAGCCACGGACCAAGACGGCAACGGGCGCGTGTTGTTGGACGACGCGGCCACGCTGCGCGCGTGCGGCCTGCACGACCGCGCCGTCGTGCACTGCCTCGTGCACCCCAAGCGTGCTGCCAACCAGGTCAGTGCAGCCACGGACCAAGACGGCAACGGGCGCGTGTTGTTGGACGACGCGGCCACGCTGCGCGCGTGCGGCCTGCACGACCGCGCCGTCGTGCACTGCCTCGTGCACCCCAAGCGTGCTGCCAACCAGGTCAGTGCAGCCACGGACCAAGACGGCAACGGGCGCGTGTTGTTGGACGACGCGGCCACGCTGCGCGCGTGCGGCCTGCACGACCGCGCCGTCGTGCACTGCCTCGTGCACCCCAAGCGTGCTGCCAACCAGGTCAGTGCAGCCACGGACCAAGACGGCAACGGGCGCGTGTTGTTGGACGACGCGGCCACGCTGCGCGCGTGCGGCCTGCACGACCGCGCCGTCGTGCACTGCCTCGTGCACCCCAAGCGTGCTGCCAACCAGGTCAGTGCAGCCACGGACCAAGACGGCAACGGGCGCGTGTTGTTGGACGACGCGGCCACGCTGCGCGCGTGCGGCCTGCACGACCGCGCCGTCGTGCACTGCCTCGTGCACCCCAAGCGTGCTGCCAACCAGGTCAGTGCAGCCACGGACCAAGACGGCAACGGGCGCGTGTTGTTGGACGACGCGGCCACGCTGCGCGCGTGCGGCCTGCACGACCGCGCCGTCGTGCACTGCCTCGTGCACCCCAAGCGTGCTGCCAACCAGGTCAGTGCAGCCACGGACCAAGACGGCAACGGGCGCGTGTTGTTGGACGACGCGGCCACGCTGCGCGCGTGCGGCCTGCACGACCGCGCCGTCGTGCACTGCCTCGTGCACCCCAAGCGTGCTGCCAACCAGGTCAGTGCAGCCACGGACCAAGACGGCAACGGGCGCGTGTTGTTGGACGACGCGGCCACGCTGCGCGCGTGCGGCCTGCACGACCGCGCCGTCGTGCACTGCCTCGTGCACCCCAAGCGTGCTGCCAACCAGGTCAGTGCAGCCACGGACCAAGACGGCAACGGGCGCGTGTTGTTGGACGACGCGGCCACGCTGCGCGCGTGCGGCCTGCACGACCGCGCCGTCGTGCACTGCCTCGTGCACCCCAAGCGTGCTGCCAACCAGGTCAGTGCAGCCACGGACCAAGACGGCAACGGGCGCGTGTTGTTGGACGACGCGGCCACGCTGCGCGCGTGCGGCCTGCACGACCGCGCCGTCGTGCACTGCCTCGTGCACCCCAAGCGTGCTGCCAACCAGGTCAGTGCAGCCACGGACCAAGACGGCAACGGGCGCGTGTTGTTGGACGACGCGGCCACGCTGCGCGCGTGCGGCCTGCACGACCGCGCCGTCGTGCACTGCCTCGTGCACCCCAAGCGTGCTGCCAACCAGGTCAGTGCAGCCACGGACCAAGACGGCAACGGGCGCGTGTTGTTGGACGACGCGGCCACGCTGCGCGCGTGCGGCCTGCACGACCGCGCCGTCGTGCACTGCCTCGTGCACCCCAAGCGTGCTGCCAACCAGGTCAGTGCAGCCACGGACCAAGACGGCAACGGGCGCGTGTTGTTGGACGACGCGGCCACGCTGCGCGCGTGCGGCCTGCACGACCGCGCCGTCGTGCACTGCCTCGTGCACCCCAAGCGTGCTGCCAACCAGGTCAGTGCAGCCACGGACCAAGACGGCAACGGGCGCGTGTTGTTGGACGACGCGGCCACGCTGCGCGCGTGCGGCCTGCACGACCGCGCCGTCGTGCACTGCCTCGTGCACCCCAAGCGTGCTGCCAACCAGGTCAGTGCAGCCACGGACCAAGACGGCAACGGGCGCGTGTTGTTGGACGACGCGGCCACGCTGCGCGCGTGCGGCCTGCACGACCGCGCCGTCGTGCACTGCCTCGTGCACCCCAAGCGTGCTGCCAACCAGGTCAGTGCAGCCACGGACCAAGACGGCAACGAGCATAGGGACGTGTAGGAATCAACCAATAAGAGATGAAATGATAAACTTCGGAAAATACGATAAGCAGATAATCCCTTTTATTTATTTAACGTATTTAGCGTTATTTGAGAAATTATTAAAATGACTTCCTGTGCTCAGGGTGGAGCGACAGGGAGTTACAGATTGAATTCATTTATATATTTACGATCCGTAGGCCATAATAATATTTGGTACGCGCGTTAGGGGGAGCGCAGCCGCCAATCGTTCAACCATACTATCAAAGTGGGATGTTATCTATACAGGGTTATTTGTAAAACACTGGGAACCTCTCAGGACTATGTTACTAACATCATAAACAACAACTTTTGTTCTATGACTTTTAAAAATATATCATATTTTTGTTCATCAGATTTTCATACAAAAATAAAAATAATTAAATTAATGTTCTAAATATTACGAATTCTATGCAAAGCAAAAGATAATACAATAGCGGAGGGAAGGGGGTTTGGTCGGCGGGGGTGTTTGATGCGCTAGCGTCGCATCAAGCACCCCCACCGAATAGAACCAGGAAATATTGAAGGATTGTTTTTGGTAAATGTATTATGTTTTGAAAAAAGTCATAGAACAAAAGTTGTTGTTTATGATATTAGTACTATGGTCCTGAGAGGTTGCTAGTGTTTTACAAATAACCCTGTATACAACAAATAAAAGGAGAAACTGACTGACATATCAACGCACAGCCAAAACTACTGGGACTAGGAGCGTGAAATTTGGCTCAAGGCTCCTTTTGATGACGTAGGCGAGCACTAGGAGACGGGTTTCTAAATTCACCCCCCAGAGGGGTGAAACACGGTTTCAAAGATTGTATGGAGAGACCTACAGTCGCTGGCAGAAGCTAGACGTGAGATAAGTCTATGCAGATGCTAGGTTAGTTATAGATAAAGGTGTGCGTGCTGCACGTTATACGTGTCACATTCAGTGCATTAAACGGCTTCATTACCGAAGGTCGTGTCTTATTTGACAGTGGCGACGAGTTACAGTTACCTACGCACATAAAAACAACAATGGCGAATTTTATAGGATCTGTGCCAACTGCCAACCTCGTTATAATCAAAATATGATCGATCGATTCCTGCACGTCAAGAGGGGCCCAACTGGGTCGAAGCCTACTGGGGCCAGGGTTATCCGAAAGGAAGCTCGAGCTCCGGTATGAACAGGCTAGAAGGAACGGGGTGGGTTTTTAGTCAGTAAAAGTCTGACACTAACTCTCGCTCCATCCAAGAGCGGGGGTTGTCATTAGATGATTTTTACCCACCGTGAAAAAAAAATCCTGCTCGTCGCTAGGTATCTTTTCATATATAAGGTATAGAAGAAAAGTAGATAGTCCAATCAGTAGGTATGGTAACAGGCCTGATTTCCCAGGGCACGCCAGACGAACTCCGAGCTTCCTATCTTCGCTGAACGGACTACTCAATGTTTACTGTCGCCATGCAGACAGGCTTGGTTGGTTCATTATTTTACTGACGATAGCATCTAACTATGTAGTTACAATACTAGTGAGTCACCACACTACAATAGTTTTTTTTTTTACCAAACAGTTATTTCCGGCCTACAACCATTTTGGATGATGATTTTGTGTAAAATTAGGTATGGTTGAGTCCAAAGTCATTAGATATAACCATGAATGGTGTGTTGCACAATACCATTGGTATGTTGCTAAACGATTTGGTTAACAAAAAGGTTAGACAATCATCATGTCACAAAAAAACTAAATTTGGATGAACAAAGTGGGGAAAAACAAAACTTTGCAATGTATTATGTGGTCTTGATACTTCTTTAAACTTAATTATCATATGTTTATGCCTACAGTATGTTAACTGGATAAAAATGTGTACAGAAATATTATACGGTACCCCTAGCCAAGTTGATAATCAGCGATAGTTAATGCAGAATGCTAAAAAAAAAAGAAAGCTTCAAATGTACGGGAATGATGTCACCTCAACGCTCAGTCACGTGGTTAAAACAAGAGAATTCGACGAAAGCTTGCGTCGAAACGTTCGATGCAAGCGAAACGGTTTGTAACTTGGCTAGGGGGCCTGAACAGAAATCACATCTTACCACTGGGATGATTAATTTTACAGTAGAAAAAAAAACTATGAGGTTCTTAAAATTACACCATCACTATGGAATAATTATTACATAAAAAACTTTTTACAAAAAAAAAATTAAACCGACTTCAAAAAGCACAAAATAACTTTAATTTCGGAAGTCGGTGTTAAATAACGAAGAGACAAGATTAGGTATCTATTCTAGAAATACCGACTTCCGAAATTAAAGTTATTTTGTACTTTTTGAAGTCGGTTTAATTTTTTTTTTGTAAAAAGTTTTTTATTTTTCACTTTTTAGTTATGTTAGCACCACTAAAAAGTACCTACCCTTCAGCTAAACATAAATTACCTTATAGCCAGAGTGCATCTCATAACGATTCTTATAATCCCAAATACGGTTATATTACATGAATTTACCCCCTCCCCCTTTCCCCTCCTCCTTTTCTTTCAGTCAGTCTTCGACTACACGTATAAACAAAGCAATTTTACTTGTTACGACAATTCTGCTATGATTCTATGAGGAGTTCTGTTCCATATCTTCGAAGTTCATGATCAGATCATAACAATATTTCTATGGGACCAACTTGGAAGCATAACCATTCAATCAAAAAAAAAAATTTTCAAAATCGGTCCACAATTGACCGAAATATCGGTGAACATACATACAAAAAAAAATAAACATACATTCAGCCGAACATAGAACCTCCTCCTTTTCGAAGTCGGTTAAAAATAATAAATAAGATTAACATTTTTAATCTTATTATGCTGTGACGCACAGGATCGGTCGTTGTGGCGACGCTTGGGGAAGGCCTATGTCCAGCATTGGACTTTTTTCGGCTGATATGATGATGATGATGATGATGAATGCTATGGCTAAATTATCGCGCAAATTCCTTCCTCTTCCCTCTAGAATAACAAGACCGTAAATTAAAAAAAAAAATGTGTACTAGTGTTTTGTTTTTCTTCGTTAGTTCAAACGTGTATGTTATATTCCAGCAACACGGCATTCAAGAAGAAGGCATAAACGCGACGCACGAGCTGATCACGGAGAGAGCGCAGCCGGAACGCGCGTGGGACCTCGAGAACATTCTCATGACGCTCGTGTCCGTCGCGCTCACCGTCGTCTGGTTCTTCAGGTGCGTGTACCCAACATGATAACCGTTACCGGCCCACGGTGAAAACTAGCGCTGTGGGATCGTCGCATTTTGTGTGTGGCAGAGGCTTAACATGGAATTTAGAAGTAGGGGAAGGCACATTACGGTGCGTACAAACTATGTAACATATTATATAACTTGTGTTATATAACACGCCCACATTATGTTACCTTGTTATGCAAAATTGCAACATAAAACAATACTGTACACATTAGAATAACAATGTTATATAACAGACTGCCAGCCACCACCTCGCCACCCGCCGCTGGGCCCGCGCATTTGAGTACACGTCAATAAGTTATATAACATTGTTATACATGTAATGAAATGACATTTCATTAATTCAAATTTGCCGCGCTTTGCGCGTTGAAGTTGTCAATGGAATTTATGTTCTGTGGAACGGGGTGACGTGTGATTGAATGGCAGATGATGTTTAGATTATTTTGCATATTTTATTGTTAAAAATTCTATTGTAAAGAGATAAAAATAAAGGGATATAATTGAGGAGGCGATATTAGTAAACTTTAAATGTCGTTTCTTTGATTTTCAGGTAAGTTATAGGTGTAATGGTCATAGTTAAACGTTGTAATATAGTAAGGACGTATTAAATAAACAAATCTTTGATTTTCAGAGAAACAATTTGTGGTTTATTTGGAAAATCCTCAATAACATATCTTATATACATATCAATAACATGTTATTGTCCACATTATCTGAAACATTATAGCAATGTTGTATAACATGTTATGTTATATAGTCTGTACGCACCTTTAGCGAGGTAAATTCGCAAACGAGATAGCGACTATCGCAACCCAGTGGTCGACGGCATCGTCGCTTAGCGTCAGGTGAAATAGTGGTCAAACGCGAATAATTAGAAGCTTTTCTGATGCCTACTGGTCATCGCCACCTGTGGTCAACAATACCCGGGAATTCTGTGATTTCTGGGAAGAGCGGGATAGTGTCAGACTTTTACTATCTAAAACCCACCCAGTGTTTCTTCAGTTCTCATTTGCTTTCCATCATTTCCACGGCCGCGGTGACTCTTTCGATCAATCTCACAGCGAATTCTTTAGTATTTGCCCGATTGATGCCAAGATATGTTTTCTATAACATACATTCATCAGTTCTTCTTTTTTTTTTACATTATTTTTGTGATTGTACTATTTCTGTCAGTTTTTAATATTTTTTTCATATCTTCATGTCTTTTCCAGATGCGAATATTCAAACCTATTCACGGCGAGCGCGAGCCTGGCGCTGTTCGGGCTGACCGTGTTCTACAGCGTGGCGATCTTCGGGCTGTACCTGTCCGACACATTCCAGTTCGACCGGAGGCCCGCACAAGCCGTGCCCGACAACTAGACCAGCCCCAACCTGACAACTTGCCCTAAGTTTTGTAAATTATGGATATGCCGCCTTTTCTACTGTGTTTAAAGGTAGCGTTTGGATTTTTGCGTACGCGAATAGCTTGGCGGACATAGATTGTCTATGGATAATACAACCTCTTCGCGCGATGGTTATTTATTTTTTAAATATAAGTTGACGTCGTTAGTGTAAGCCAGGTTGTTATAAAAAGCATTTGGAATACTTGGTCTACTCGTGACAGTGTTTGAATTCACGATAAGCATTTATCGTAGAAATAGAATTTATATCAAAATTGTGTTTTTTAACCCTTCAGATACCGTCAATTAGAGACACAATAGTAAGACAATAGATGCGCGGCCACCGGTGGTCGCTTGGGGATTCATGAATTAAAAGTATCAGTCTCAATGGCTTACACAACTTTTGAGTGAGAGTGAATCCGCCATGCTAGTCGCAGATAAGTTAGAGCTCTATATGCAGGTCATATTGCTGTATTATCCTTTGAAATTAGTACCAAGCGCTTATACTTTTAGTTGAATTGTAAATCTTCATTATAATTGGCTTAGCTAAGCAGTCATGTATATAAATAAATGTTTCATAAACATAGTGTAATAAAGTAAAAAATAATTTGTCAATGTACACCAAATCATTTGCAATTATTATTTTATAATAATAGTTCAAATATTAAAATTCATACCAAAAGTATAATTTCAAGGAAACCAATTTTTATATTAGTTGGAAATGTAAGGAGTGTTTAAACTCAAAATTTTGTTATTTTGCGCTGTACATATGGCTTGAACTAAATACGATTCCGTAACGGTATACACTATTACTATTTAAATACATAACCAATAATTCATCGTCATCATACGTAGCACAAAAAACAAACAATAAAAGAGAGCCTAATCTTTCCAATTACCGTTTTAAAACCGTCCAAAATCGGAAATTGCATACGTAATGGAAAAAGTCAAAAGATTATTATATTTCGGTAATTTAAATGACAGATTCGGTTGGACGCTTGCATTTCCACACGAAATCTTTTATTATAGCGGAAACTACACTGCGTTTCACTTAAGAAGTTCCTTTGGCGTAATGTTGGCTCCCCTGGCTGTCTACCAAAAAAGAAGGGAAAAAAGGAGAGAGTTGCCTACTCTCCCAAAATTGTTCCCCAAAATGCAAAATGAAATCGATTTTAACGGTAGTTGCAACACTTCTTGGAAAATTATGAAGGGAATGGGATTTTATTTAAAAAAAACAGGTCTAAAAGGAAGTTGTTTATAGAGAGGTACGATATTGTGGCGTGGCGTTTTCGGTATTTGAAAGAATTGCAGGACAATCGGAACGGGGCCCAACGTCCTATACTTTATTCAAAAATAGTTTAAAAAAGGCAACTGTTAAAAGTAACGGAATATCAGTTAATTTCCTTAATATGAAGTAATTTAATAGCTAAAAATATTGCAACACCACTTTTCCGTATTGCCAACATTACGGCAAAGGAACTTCTTAAGTGAAACGCACTGTACAATAAACTGACGCACACGTGGGCCACACCTGACTTGTACGTAAAGTCGTGTCGCGTGGCGTGGATCTGATGCAGCTCTACACGTCTAGTTGCCATATAAAATGTATGGAGAACGACGCGCGCAGATCGTGTGTGAGTTACCTGACCCACATGTGCCCAATATAGTCCTCTTATCTTTATAGATTCAACAATTTGATTGTAACAAATTAAACCTTATTTAGTGAGGTTATATTTGTCTAATTATGTGTCTCAGTCAAAAGTATCCTGTGTATAAACATTAGGTGTACTGGTCTCAAAAAATTGTAAATAATCGTAATAGGTATAAACATCTGTTTTATATTTATTTAGACGTAAGTTTGGACTTTTCTTTGATTCACTTTATCATCTTCATCGATCACATCTCATGTCGGATGTTAAATTAATATTTTTCTAGCGTATATTTCCTTTCATTGTCAAAATATTAGTAATCAATAAAGCTTATAAAATTCTAGTTATTATTCGGGTACCTAATCGTTTTCTACGCTAATAAACGTTTTATTGTTATTTACTTCTAAGGACATAGATATATTAAAAGTAAATTGTAATTGAAATCTATAGCGTCTTTTTTTTACTTTACGAATCCCAAACCTTGATTTTTGAGTATACCTTCTTAATCTTTCTTTCAATCAATGCTAATAAATACTAAGGGCGGTTACAGCAAGGCAATTGTAAAGGTGTCGTCAATAAATACTAAATTTAAAGGCGTTAAGCGGGCGCCCGCGCGTGTTCCCGTTGCCTGACTATGTACGTGTTTGGTGTGCGGCGGTCTGCGTAGCATCAAATCGAATCGCATTATTCCTTGCGCAATGTCGCTAGTTTAATTTTAACTGACATCATAAAAAGAAGGCGTGGGCCCTGCGATCTGAGAAGGACGCCCGCGCGGGTCTCCGTAACCGAGCACTTTTGTATAAGACCGTGCGGGCGCCCCCGCTTAACGTTGCGTCTGCCCTTAGGGTGCGTTCACAAATATGTAAAACCTCTTTCCTACTTACTCAAAGCATTTGTATGGCCTACAGACAACTGTAGGCCATACAAATATTAAGTTTGTTCGGGAATCAAAGCGCTGCGCCAACTTTTATAGCACGGTTTAAACCTATATAATTAATCTCCAAACACGATACTATCTGAGTTCCTATGGCCATCTTCCATTTCCATCATCAGATCAACTCCATCTCATGATAATTTTGTATTATCATCTGATTTACTCATGCATGAAAAATTTCAGCTCAATCAGTAGATTTGATTACAAACAAACATCGGTACAGGTTTTATTTAGTTTCTAAATAAAAGGTTGTAAAAACAATTACGTTCTATAACAAGACTAAAAAAAATAAGGCTGCTTTTTTCCAAATGTCCGGCAAAACTGCCTGACAAAAGTATCCAGATATTGGATACTGAAGGCTTTTCGGGGTTCGAGGGCTTCCGACTTGTGCTACGCCATCTCTTCAGATGGTCTTGGTAGGATCCCGGCGGTTGGGTCTTTAACCAAGCAAGACCAACTACATACACGACGCACGCGCACGATTATCGCTTGCTTCTCTCGTGCCATTAATTACCAGGGTGTTATCGTCATAACAGACGACTCCAACACCATGGAGGAACGCACCGCGCAAGACCTAGTCTTATTAGATGTTTCACAGGAACGGTCTAGTCTCAGAACCGAACCTTGTGGAACACCGCACAATAAGTCTCGCGGACTTTTTCCTTCTCGACCGTACACGACGACAGCTTTGTCTATCAAATAAGACCCGACCCGGTAATATGGCGGAGGTAGCTTGGCACCAAAGAATTTAAAGGGAGTCTCGCTAAGGGGCGCCTCCCGTAAATCCAGAGTTAGGTTTTTGAAGGCATTAGCGATGTTCAGTATAACCGATTAGACGACCTTACCCCGGGCCAGTTCATGATCAAGTCCCCAACGGCATCCACCAGATCCGGCCCCTCTAGTCATGTGCTGTGCTGCAATAATTCTCTATTTGTCCAGCTCATCCATCAACACGATGAGGAATAAGTACCTAAGCAGATAGATGGGGTCTGCTGGACTAAAGTTTACCTACATGCTCTTTGTGCTGGACGCTCTTTTATAGTCGGAAGCGACCTAATACCACTGACTGTGGTTCGTTTCATAATCGACGCTGCAGTCTTGAGATGTGGTGACATGCGAGAATGTCATCGTGGAAGGATATTGCGGAAAGGGAAATTAAGGCTCAATTTACACCGCCAGCGCCGCGGAATGGAATGGAATGGAAGAGACTTTTTGCAACGAAATTGTTAGGTAATAGCATAATGAACTTTGTCAATTTTATAATACACGAACTAATTATGAGCAAAAAAAAAGAGGTCGCGTCTTCCTCGCGCATTCTCGAAAATTCCCGCTTCAATTTGATTCCATTCCGCGGCTGTATAAATTGAGCCTAAGTGCTCTCCCGTCCTACATCGGGTGCTCTCAAACCTCAGAGGAAGGCGGATAATCTTCTTCCAGCCGCCTTTCCCTAAAGGATGGACGATGCATTCTGGTAACCAGACTTACATTATTTTACTACATAGAGTAATGCACTCTTGAAGCAGAACTGCTGCTTATACTGCAGCTGTGCTAAATGTTTATATTATTCCAAACGAGAGTCAGACTGGATCGGAAACAATGACTATACAACCACTTGACCGCTCATACGGGCGACTCCAGCTCACGACACATATATGATTTTGCACTTATATTAGATGCCGATATCAGTGCATATCTTAGTACTGACCAGTTGTTGGATCTGTGCACATTCCTTAATTTTAGTACCTTAAAAAACATTTATTGCCTAAAACCGAAGCAAAAATGAGTTCCTGTGCAATTAAATGGTGCGGGAAATCATCTAAAACATCTATTTATAAAAAAGATGGCATAAGTTTTCATCCTTAAGTAAAATATGTTTTTAATTTATTTACATTATTGGTAATTAGAGAGCTCAAGCTGAACTGGTTGGTTACGAAAAAAGTGATACCGCGTTGATGGCTTTTGAAAAAGTCCTTTACTTTCACTAGAATATTGGATAAGTCTATCCCTTTCTTTCCATGAGCACTTTCTACTGAGTGATGAAGTGATGTGACAACTTCAAAATATAGTTGATAAATATTATTTTATCGATGATTCCCAATGGTGAATAAAAAATTAAGTTACCATTTTAGATTTCTTGTTGTTACTTGTAGAGGAACATTAATATTGATGAATTTGACAAGCCTCAGTTTTTTATTCGAGAGTAAGAAATCGTAGAATAGTTTCTCGCGCTCTGGATAGAGCGAAAGGCTCCACCAAAACCATAAGAACATGCCATGCAAGCCAGACTTTTACTGACTAAACCAATGACTATACAATCACTTGACTGCTAATACGGGTGACTCAGGCTCATGACACTTATGTGCAGTTGCACTTATATTAGACGCCAATATAACGCCTTTTGTAGTACTGTCTAGTTATTAGATCTGAGCGCACATGATCATTTCGGTACTTGTATACTCGTACCATAAAAAAACATTTATTGCATAAAACAAAAGCAAAAAAACCAGCCAAGAGCGTGTCGGGCCACGCTCAGTGCAGGGTTCCGTAGTTTCCCGTCCGTCACAATAAGTGTCTCCGATTAAGAGTTAAAACAATGAACGACAGACAACGAGCAAGAGCAAATACACAAAGAAACCACCAGAGACCAACCGAACAATTCGATAATATAATAGCTCATACCATGACTCCATCAATTCAGGAATAAAATTTATACAAACTAGACGTGTTATGTATGTTGGGTTTTCGGTGGTAATTTTGAATTGCATGAACCTATTATAATAAATCGTTTTTTTATTTGAAAGAAGACACGTTCAAGATAGTAAAATATGTAAATTAAGTTAAAAAAAATGCTTGCATATACGGCTGAATTACAAACTTAGTTCAAAAATTATTATGAACAACTTTTCATAAACTGTTCCACCCGTCAAGTTCAAAATAATTTTGCTAGAAAGTCTTTTATAAAGACTTTTTTTTCTACTTTTGAGATTTTTTTCATATTTTCTAAACTTATGGTTAAAAAGTTAGAGAGGGACACATTTTTCTTTACTTTTAAAGCGATTATTTCCGAAAATGTTAACATTATCAAAAAATAATTTATTTAAACCCCTATGAATTTGGTGGGAAAGGTTCCTAGTTGACTACGGAACCCTAAAAATGAGTACCTGTTCAATTTTATGGTGAGGAAAATCGTCTATGTTAAAAAAAAAAGCAGAACTAATCGACGTAGATTTTATCGATATCGATAGTGTTGCTGCAAAATTTACTTGTTCATCACTATTTTTACTGGGTTTGTTGCATCAGCCAATCACAGCCGCTATATTTTCCCCCGTCCCCCGACCCGCAACGGTGAATCGTGTGCCTAGACAAAATCGGTCTATCAGCTCTCAAGTGGTTTTATTCTCTTTGATCGGAAAGTTTGGGCTTGACTAACTTTTAATAAAAGACAAAAAAGAAACAAAATATTTGTTATAAACACGTTTATTTGAATGAATATTTATGTATTTCATATACATTCACAATTTTAGACTGAACTTTGAAAATGGTTCATTATCCTGCATAGGTACGGTGGATATTCCAGAGGGTAGTCAATGACTGCCTGCCATTGCTCATTTGTTTCAAAACCTGTAAATTGAAAAGTATGTGTTAGATACAGTTAGGAATTTGATTCTAACAAGTTTCAGAAGGTTAGAAACGTTTGTTTCTCGCCGGATTGAGGTTTACCGAAAATGTGAATAACAGTAACCTCACCTAGACAAGATTTTAATCTTTCCAAATTCGTTTTCTCGTTAACACAAGTTACTTTAACAAGCAATCTTATACGACTTTGGGTAATGAAATACCATAGATGAGAATTATAATCACCTTGGAAATAAGGTTGGCAGCATGGTGTAGTTCCAGTCCAGTCCACCTGTGAAAATAAGAATCATTTTGAAATAGGACTTCCAATAGTTATTTTCCTAAAAAACTGTTTGTTATTGTTCAGCCATCCAAGGAAGTTTAAAATGCGTGGTAATCAGGGTTGCGCATTCATAAAGCATTGTATCATCATTCAAATTTCGATATTTTGTATTTTTACCAATCAATAAACATAATAGTTCAAGTCAGGTTATATGGAAACATACTTGTATGCATACATTTAGTATTGGACATACTGTTTCTAAATATGCAAGTGTTATTTGGTCAAATAGGAGTTTTATGGAATAAATAATAGTATAGGCCATAATTTCTTTTTTTTTTTTGTAATAGTGATTTGTTTTATTAGTTAAATAACAAACCCATACAATATTAAAGAAATATTTTCAGTGATATGCAAGCTAGATTTTTGTTCAATTATGATATTTAGTTTACATAAAATGCAACAAAAATCACTATTACATACACCCTAATGCTTAGGAGAATAAGGGTACCAAATGTTTGGTTTCATTAAAAAAAACAAGCACAAATCCAGTTCTGGTTTAGAGCATACAAATTAAGATATGATTGGTTGAACTATAATGCAGTTATAGGGGTCAATCTAATCAGGCAATACTCTTAAAAGCTTTGGTGACATTTACCTTAGATATCTCCTTTACAGTTTGGTGGATGTTGGCTATACACTTGCTTATCTTGAGAGCTCTGCAACAACAGCCTGAGAAGCAGAATGATCCCGGTTAGGTATTTTGTTTCAATAATAGGGAGTGTTTGTTATGAGCTATGTGTATCAGACAAAAATGGTAGGTGAAGATTCAGCAAAACCTTTCAGATTGGTGCATGACAAAAAGTTCATCATAGAAGTTTTTTTTTCATAGATAAGATCCAAATGAGGTGTGTGGTAATTTAATTATATTTTTAAAGTTAGATATTTACCTATTTTATTTCCAATTACGTGAAGTTCTGCAACAGCTCAACTGTAACAATATAACTACATGAGTACACCTGCTAAAAAAAAAAAACTAACAAAAAATCAACGATATCAATACTTACACTTCGTAATCTGGTATATAAGATGATAGTGAAAAATTAAAAAATATAAATTGTAAAGTAAAATTTTATTTGACACTGACTTTCCATCTGAGAATGATAGAAAAAATCAAATAGAAAGTCAATGGCTTGTCCGATGCAACATTTATCGCTTGCGGTGGAGCTGCAGTGTGTTGCGGCGGATCCAGGATGCACGGCGGGAACCTCCCTTGGTCTGTGAGAAGCGGTGACCCTTGCCAAGACCACGGGAACTGCGGCCAGCAGAGGTGAGACCACGCATCTCGCGATGCTTGTGGACAGCGTTTACTATCCAGTTGATCTTGGGGTCTCTGCGGATAGCCTGATGAAAACAGATCACAGATAAGTATATTGATACCAGTCTTTTTTTTAAAATTTTGTGTAAGAGAGGCATCAGATTAAAATGGTAGGTGAAGATTCAGCAAAACCTTTCAGATTGGTGCATGACAAATTGTTCATCATTACAATATTGTTTCTTCTAGAAATGGGTAATGTTCTGGCAATTACCTTGTGTGAGGGATCAACCAGGATGACTTCAAAGTATTTGTATGAAGAGTCCTGAGCTACCCAGTAGGAGTTCAGCACACGCAGACCTCCACAACGACGACCGACACGCTCCTGTGAATGAAACAGTTGTGGCTTATAGATAATGTAAGGCATAACATGTTCGGTTTTGGAACATTTAGTTAGCAGAGTTGGTCAGTGGGTCTTCTTAGGGGCGGATTTCAAAACAAGTTCTCTTTCACTTAACCTAAAAAATAACACATGATTGATACTAATGAAACTAACCTCGGCAATAGACTGTAGGTTGCGTGTAGGCTTCAGCTGATTCACACCCTGGCTCTTGGGCTTACCATAGGTGGCTCCCTTAGGCACAGGGCGCTTGCGGCCACCACGACGGACACGGATTCTGAAGATAACGAATCCTGCAAACAAAATTCACGTCAGTTTCAAAAGTTATTTCACCACGTGCATCAACAATCAAGCCGGTCAAATATTAATAGCCTTACCTTGCTTGGCGCGGTATCCTAGTCTCCTTGCCTTGTCAGGCCTGGTAGGCCTAGGGGCGCGATGCATACGAGTCAACTGACGGTACTGCCATACTCTGACACGCAAGAGGAATCGCATCACATCGCTCAACTTTTTTCTGTACAACTCTTGGATATATCTGTACGCTCCCATCTTGGACAGGTGCCTGTGGCAGACCTAGCAACAAAATCAATACATATTGATCAGAAGTCACATCATCGGTCTGGCCACAAATAGAGCGATTCTACACCCTTCATGTATGCCATCACGAAACCACTGAAATAATCGAATCAGATAATAAATACACTGGTGAACAACTACTATAAACTTTAACTTCACTCTTTTAAAGAACCTAAATTTAAAATAGCGAATGATAACTTAAATATTTTAAGATATAAACTCAACGTACGTCTCGCGTACTCCACAGGTAAACCGGAAAAGAAAACTGACAGCAACTTTTGGATCAATGGTCGCCTGTCAAAGACAAAAAAAACATTTGTGTCTATTGCATGGTCTATGCTGTGGAGTTAGTAATTACTAACCGTCACAAAATTTTCACAAAAGTTAAACAATAATGTAGTTTCTTAGAAATGACCAATAAAATGAATGAAATCCATAAAATCAACATGTAAATTTGTGTCAAATAAACATTGTTTTTTTTTTAATCTTTAGAAAACCTAAACTATTTCAAAATAATTTGGGGTTCTAACCCCAAATTTTAGTTTTTTTTATGTAAAAGTTAATGCGGTTCACAGAATACATCTACTTACCAAGTTTCAACATTATAGTTCTTATAGTTTCGGAAAAAAGTGGCTGTGACATACGGACGGACAGACAGACATGACGAAGGGTTCCGTCTTTTGTCATTTGACTACAAAATCAAAAGAAAAGAGATATTTTTTAGTGAACGGAGATATGCAAATAAAATTACGCACGTGTATTGTTGTCTAAACTGAGTCAGACTTTTATATTTACGATAAAACAACTGATAGATGCAACCAAAAAATATAAAATTATATGAGAGATGCTCTGACGACTGACTGACTAAATTGTATATTTACGTAAATGATTACAATATGTATCAAATCAAAACTCATTTAATCGTGTAAATCGTGTTTAAAGAGCTTTTAGAATAATCCCAAGTCTTCGTTTAATAATAAGTCGTCAATTTCTGAACGAAAACAACGGTTCGGATTTTGTGGTTCGTAAACTTCGTATGTTACGCCGCCATCTTGAAAGCGTAATTGTTGTCATGTTTACGTTGTGTGTGAAAGGTGAAATTAATGATATTTGATATATTATCCGGTAAAACTCAATGAATTTAGTTGTAAACACAAGCTTATAGAGTTATTATTAAGTGAAAATTGTTATTGTGCTATTAAAAAAGATAGGCGTCTAAGAAATTTGTGCTTGAAGATTAGGCGCCAAATTGCTCATAGTCGTTACCAATTATTGTAATAAACACCCCTATGGAGCTACTACGTGAAGCTGCACTAATTTGGTTTAGTGTGGACGTTATTGGGGGTACTTAATTCATAGTTTTCATTTCAGAACAAGGTTGATGTAAGTACAAGCCGGAAGCAGTAAGCCATCACAATGTTTTACGCACATTTCGTGCTGGCCAAGAAAGGCCCATTGGCCAAGATTTGGCTGGCGGCTCATTGGGACAAGAAGCTGACGAAGGCCCATGTTTTTGAGACTAATATCGAAAAGTCAGTTGATGGTATCCTGAAGCCCAAAGTGAAGATGGCTTTGCGTACATCTGGCCATCTGTTGCTGGGAGTCGTGAGGATTTACTCCAGAAAGGCCAAGTACTTGCTCCAGGACTGTAATGAAGCCTTTGTCAAGATCAAGGTGTGTTATTTTTAATGTTTGTTTGTAAACTCTAGTAGGAAAGCTCACTGTCACAGTTATAGTTTGGTTTATTTTCTATATTTGAACAGAGCTAAATAATTTCTATTTGAATAGTCTTGTGACCTGTAACATAAAATTCTATACTATACAAATTAGAACATAATATACAATGTATGAATATTTATTGTATTACCTGTCAAAAAACAAAATAAATATGTGTGGTCTTTTTTGTAGATGGCCTTCCGGCCTGGCATGGTGGATTTGCCTGAGGAGCACAGGGAAGCTGCCATGAATGCTATCACCCTCCCCGAAGTCTTCCATGATTTTGACACTGCCATGCCGGAGTTGAAGTAAGTTCTTTACTTTTATATTATATTTTTTTAGTAATGATAGCTTTTAATATCTTTGAAAGATGTTGGAGTTGATATATTTTGAAGACCATGGGAATAATAGTATTAAAAACATTTTGTCAACAATAAATTATTTATAACCTAATTACCACTTTTGTCAAAATTATCATTTTTCTATAAATAAATAGACCCTTTATTTGTAATTAACCTAATGATTACAGTATTTAATACATAGTTCATAATAAGGCAAGTTTCGAAAAAATACACTGTCCAATGGTCAGTGGCCCTGCCTGGTATACCCGAGGTTGTGAGTTCGATTCCCACCCAGGGCAAATGTTTGTGTGAAAAGCATGATCATTTGTTCTGTGTCTGGTTGTAATTTGTTTATATTGTATTAAATTGATCAGCTGTCTATTACTCATAGCACAAGCTCTGTTTAGTTTGGGACTAGATGATGTTGTGTGAAAGTTGTCAAATATATTGTATTATTAATTTGGATTGTATCAATCTGTATTTGTAGCACAATTTTGTTATATGGAAAGCCAAGAGATTTTATTTAACAAAATATAATTTTTATTCAGGCTCTTTTAATTCCGTTTAATTTATTATTATTAAAATAAAATTACTATAGCTTTACATTACTTAGTTTTAAAAGGTCAAAAATCTATATTGGCCTAAGATTCAAACAAGTCCAAAATAAACTTAATAAATTGCTTCAATATTAGTTAGTAGCAAGAGTCGGTATTTACAAAAAATAATGTATTAAAACAGCAATATAATTTTTGGTGGTTACTGACGAAAAATGTAAATAAAACCAAGACAATAACTCTAATTCATAGACTGAAATATAATCAGACCTATTGGCAGTTTGAAACAGTTTGGGAGTCACTAGCAAATAGTAGAAAATTCATTTGACAATATGAGTGGGAGACCAGTGAACTACACACTTAACTTTAAATCTACCTAAACTTATTATTTTTGTAGTCTTACTAATATAACTTCAAGTATGTATTCCTCTGAACCAGGGTTGAAAGAAATGTATAATGTAACCTTATTGAGCTCATTTTGACCCAGTTGCTCATGGTAAAAACAAACCAATTGCCGTTACATGGACTAGTCCATGGGTTTCTGGCTAACTTACACCCTTAAACCCACAATGATGACACTAATAGAAAAATAGTTTTTAGTTATCTATCACATACTTGTCCTTTATTTACCAGAACTGAATGTAATTAAAAAAACAAATACTTAAATATTCTCACAAGAAAAAATTATTCTATCTTCTCAATTAAATAAAAAAAAAAACTGGGTTCGGTTTCTAAAGTTAGTATCTAGTATGACATTAGTAGCACATATTCTATCATCTGATAGAATTTTTAAATGGAAATCGTACTCGCGCACAAACCGGCAAAAAAAAAGTTTAATTTAGTAGTTTTTTTTAATTTGTGAAAATTTCAATAGTGTAGCTATTGTTTCATGAGATACAGCCTGGTGACAGACATACAGACAGTGCAGTCTTAGCAATAGTGTACCGTTTTTTACCGTTTGGGTATGGAACCCTTCAAATCATAATATCTATTTCTGTGTGGTGTCACATCAAACTTGGTAGTAAAAACAGCACCTTACATAATTTTCTATTTCAGTGAGGTCGACATTGAAGCCCAGTTCTCTCTGAACCAGTCAAGAGCTGAAGAGATCACCATGCGTGAAGACTATGGCTCCCTAAACCTTGTCACACATGATGATGGTTTTGGAGACATGGGGTTTGATACAGACAACCCTGATATCATGCGTGAAGCCATTGGCAATGAAGGTGGATTAGAACAGGTATGATAAATAAAACTCAAATTAACCCTTCAGATACCGTCAATTAGAGACACAATAGTAAGACAATAGATGCGCGGCCACCGGTGGTCGCTTGGGGATTCATGAATTAAAAAGCATCCAATTTTCTCTTGACTATGTGGTGACACTTGGGCCACACGCCACAGCCACAAAAGCCGCCACGAAAAACTAGAAACGGCCACTAAAGAAGCCGAAGCGCGCGACAGCCACTTGTGGCCGTTGGCTGCTACAATAAATAAATATAAAATGTATGAAAACCTATAAGAAATATGCCATGGCGGCGTTTTGTAATTGTGGCAAACGTAAACGAATTCGATAAATGACACAGAACAGCAAACAAATGGAATACTCACAATGATAAAAAAAAACCAGTTCCAAGGTAAGCTCAGTTTCTTTTGATTATTCACAGTTATAAATCTTACTTTCAGAGTAACTTACTCTTCGCTGATGGGTCATCTTTAGAGCTGGCGGGTAAAGATGGAGGTGTGGGCAGTCTAACAGGCGGAGTTCCCACTCTTGAACCGGAGCATCCGCGTCGCATGGAGGCTGCGCCCCATGCGCCCATGGATGATGGATTTGGAGGGACTATTGGAGACGTCGCGGATTTTGGACGTGAGTGAATATTGTGCTATTGATAATAACAGTGTCTGTGTATCATTCCCTGAAATCTTGGGCCACATCATGACCAGAACCAGATCCTAAATGTTGATAAGAAACTTCTTCTTCTTTTTCCTGCCCTTATCCCGAATTACTTGGGGTCGGCGCAACACGTTTTTTTTCCATTCTGTCCTGTCACCCGTCAAACTATCACTAACTCCCTTTTCTTTCATGTTGATAAGAAACTTGGCCATATTAAATAACTTGCAATGTTTAGAAGTATATTTTAGGCTGTCCATGAAGATTAAATTACGCACTTTTATTGCGGTCTCACACTTCTCAAAAGACTTGACAGCCAGATTCTTTTAACCATTCTTGCTTCGTTTTGACATGAGATAATGTGATGACGGATTTTTGTTCTGGATAAGCCGTTTCTTTTTATTCTTACTTGTACTTAAATTACTGGTATGTGTTTAGACGCCGGCGGCCTGTTCGAGGGTGACTTGTTTGGTGAGGTGACTGGAGGCAGTAGCTCTGCTGCGGCTGCTTCTGGCATGCCCGGCACATCAGCACAGCCACAATCGCTGCAGGTAAAACTAATAATCTCTGTTTTTGATCAAGTGTTACGATAGTCGCTGAGAGAAAGCATGAGTATGTAACACTTTTACATTGTATAGAAAAAAGACATTATGCAATAACATCTATTTTTGATGGGTTTACGAAATAATGATGTGTTAAAATAGGCCGAGATTGACGCTGCTGGTGTTGGTGGCGGCGAGACCGGTGGCGATGTAGCAGCTGCCGACGCGCCCGATTCTGACGATGATATGGGAGACCACTACGATGCCGGCAACTCTCCGCAGCATAGGTCAGTTTATACTTTCCATAATTATAAAGTAATAAACATGGAAAATTTTTCGATATCTTATATTATATCGTAAATTGGCTGCCATTAACATTTAGACATTTTAATTTTGTTCATTGAATTCTTCTCTGTGGCATAACTAGCAGGTCTATTCTGTTAACAACTCACTGAAAAATTAGTGAACTGAGCATACAGTAAACAGTAATTTCCACTCATACAAGAATATGAAGTTACAACAGTTCAGTTGATCAAAATTTTCCTGATGCTATTTTTATAGCACTATATTTTTGTGACAGGAAGCACTATTTGAATTAAAGAGTGAGCACTCCATTGATTAACACTCCATGGTCGGCGTCGAGTTTTGGAAGTTTAATGTTAAGATGTGCTTAACTTTTTTTTTTATACTAGCCATTACTGTCTTACTGCTGAGCAAAGGCCTCCGCTAAATCCTTCTTTAACTTATGGAAAATAAATCTGCTGTATTTACAGACACATTGAAATTATGTTAAAATTCGAACATAAATCCAATAGCTACTTTTTTCAAGCTCTTTTAATATAATTTTTATGGAAAGAAATGATAAACATATACAGAGTTATTTGTAAAACACTAGCAACCTCTTAGGTGCTAGTTGAGAACATCATAAACAAAACTTTTGTTCTGACTTTACGTTCTAAACATTACGAAGTATATGCAAAGCAAGCGATAGTACAATGGCGTAGGGTTTATAGGCTGATCATGAATTTGACCTATTTACAGGCGACCCTCACTAGTCGCATTGATGCGCTTGCGTCGCGTCAAACGTGTTTTTGTAGGGAAATTCAACAGTGCAGATCTTTACATGATGGTGTATCAATATTCTAATGTCGCGTACACGGAAGTAGTGCGAATGCTTTTAGGCTAGCAGACTTCTGAAACATTGTAATTACACCTATAATTACGATGTTTCGGAAGCCTGCTTACTATTATTACGAGAACAGTGCGTGGGAGCCATAAGTAAATACAGCAAAATACAGAGTTGAAATATGTTACATAGAACAACGAAATTTGAAAGGTTTGTTTTTGGTTAATGTGTTATGTTTTGTAAAAAAGTCTTGGAACTAAAGTTGTTGTTCTAAGAATTTCATAAACAACAACTTTAGTTTAGTTTAGTTGGTGTACTAGTACCTAAGAGGTTGTTACAAATAACCCAGTAAAATCCTGGTGTTGATTAGAGATAACTTGAATTTTACGCTAGAGTGGTGATGTTATTTGTGTCAAAAGTTTGACGATGTGTTGTGTTCCAGTTGGGGCGGCTCTCCAGTGCCTGATAGCGTGCCTCCGCCGCCCGTACAAGTGCCGCCTTCACCGAGCCCACATATACCTATGGTGAGAAATTGTTATTATTTACATTATTTTCACGTTGTTCCTAAATTCGTTAATACTCTCGCGTTTTTTCCTCTTCAATTCACCTCGGTCACCTCAAATTCGATCGGTTCTAACCAGATAGTGATCGAATTTACCATCACTAATTTGCTCACAGATCTGAGTTCGGCATCGTAAATGATTTGACGATTCCTCATCTCTGTTGCAGCATCTCATTTGGTTACTAACTTATATATTCTTGACGTAATCCCAAAGAAGAGAATCGAAAAGAAATAAATTGTGTCTTACCATACCACGCAGTTTAAAGGCTCAAACACAAAATTGCAACGTTCTATCGAAATTCGCATCGCACACTTTATGCTCATCTAAATCGATGCTTTGCCGCTCAAAATCGCATCGTAGCAATTCACATCGTCGAAATCGCATTCGTCAAGTTTCTGCGAAACGGCGTCTAGTCCTACATTCACCTCTAATACTAGGTAGTTCCAAAAGAAATCTTGTAGGTTTTCTGATGAGCAAGTGACTTTCAACCTTGAGGTGATATAGTACATTTTGATACAAGTGTAGAAAGTTTGTCATTGCGACCGAGGCGTAATTCGCACGAGCCGTAGGCGAGTGTGTTATGGAGTCGAGGGCTGCAGTGACAAATTAGCACGTGTTTCAAACGACTTTTTCAATACACTTACTGAAATTAATAAACGGGGGTTGGCCGACGACTCGTGGACACACCGCGCGGTCGGCCTGGCGCGGGACATGGCGTTATAATGGTTTAGTCGATAAATGTCAGATTCTATAAATGTCAGATGGGTTTAAAATGCCAGATTCTATAAATGTCAGATTCTACAAATGCCAGATTCTATAAATGTCAGATTCTATAAACGCCAGATTCTACAAATGTCAGATTCTATAAATGCCAGATTCTATAAATGTCAGATTCTATAAACGCCAGATTCTACAAATGTCAGATTCTATAAATGCCAGATTCTATAAATGTCAGATTCTATAAACGCCAGATTCTACAAATGTCAGATTCTATAAATGTCATATTTTTGTTACAATTCCAATATAATAATTTCCTTCGCATGTGTATAAATTTTTCTAATTTCCAACGTAGTGGTTGCTTGTTGTTGTACGTGAAATTTTTTTTTAGAAACGAGATATTTTCATATGTGAAACATCTATTTTAAGAAATTAGATATTTTCATAACAAACCTGGCAAATGACCCAAGACTTAGATTGACCCGCCACTAAACTGAAGTTATCCCGGACGTCAGCCTGTACGAGATTAGAATGGCTCTAAAAAAGTTGAAGAACAACAAGGCGTCGGGTGAGGACCGACGACTGTAGGAAAGTCTATGACCAGTGCGTGTTGCCAGAGATGAAATATGGCTCCAAAACGTGGTCGCTCACAATGGGCCTCATCAGAAGGCTTAAAGTCACCCAAAGGGCAATGGAAAGGGCTTATATGCTCGGGGTTACCGACATAGCACGAAGAATTTCCAAAGTTAAGTGGCAATGGCAGGGCACATTTCTCGCAGAACAGATGGCCGTTGGGGCCGAAAGGTTCTGGATTGGCGACTGCGTACCGGAAGACGCAGCATTGGCTCTATAATTTAGCGTGGAAAGTCTAGTATACGCAATCTGTGTCTTATAAGGCAATAGTGCATATAATACGGGTATTATGGTGGTGGCACTATTTGTAAGAGATCATTCAGGCTAGTTATAGATGGTTTACATGTGAAAATATCTAGTTTTTATAAAATATTGATCGCGATACACTTTTTAATGCAAAAAAAAATTAGCGAAATTTATACACACGGGAAGGAAATTATTATATTGGAATTGTAACAAAAATATGACATTTATAGAATTTGGCATTTATAGAATCTGTCATTTGTAGAATCTGACGTTTATAGAATCTGTCACTTGTAGAATCTGGCATTTGTAGAATCTGACATTTATAGAATCTGGCATTTTAAACTCATCTGACATTTGTAGAATCTGACATTTATCGACTAAACCGTTATAATATGGGGGAGAAAGCACAAGCACTTTTTTGCACTATTGCGTGCCTGTAATCGATGCGATAAGAGCGGATTTTCGAGTGAGTGTATTAAAAAAAATGTTTCATATAAAAGTGTTGTCCCTCTTTCCCAGGACGTGGACGTGCCGCCGTCGCCGCTGCCGCTAGCGCCGCCAGCGGAGCCGGCGGGCGGCGCGTCGGAGCGCGCGGCCGACAACACCACGCTGCTGCACAACGACGAGGAGTCCTTCGCGCTCGCGCCCGTCGACACTACGGTGCTGAAAGGTAACACTAGCTGCCGCTTGCACCCACAGCGGAGCCGGCGGGCGGCGCGTCGGAGCGCGCGGCCGACAACACCACGCTGCTGCACAACGACGAGGAGTCCTTCGCGCTCGCGCCCGTCGACACTACGGTGCTGAAAGGTAACACTAGCTGCCGCTTGCACCCACAGCGGAGCCGGCGGGCGGCGCGTCGGAGCGCGCGGCCGACAACACCACGCTGCTGCACAACGACGAGGAGTCCTTCGCGCTCGCGCCCGTCGACACTACGGTGCTGAAAGGTAACACTAGCTGCCGCTTGCACCCACAGCGGAGCCGGCGGGCGGCGCGTCGGAGCGCGCGGCCGACAACACCACGCTGCTGCACAACGACGAGGAGTCCTTCGCGCTCGCGCCCGTCGACACTACGGTGCTGAAAGGTAACACTAGCTGCCGCTTGCACCCACAGCGGAGCCGGCGGGCGGCGCGTCGGAGCGCGCGGCCGACAACACCACGCTGCTGCACAACGACGAGGAGTCCTTCGCGCTCGCGCCCGTCGACACTACGGTGCTGAAAGGTAACACTAGCTGCCGCTTGCACCCACAGCGGAGCCGGCGGGCGGCGCGTCGGAGCGCGCGGCCGACAACACCACGCTGCTGCACAACGACGAGGAGTCCTTCGCGCTCGCGCCCGTCGACACTACGGTGCTGAAAGGTAACACTAGCTGCCGCTTGCACCCACAGCGGAGCCGGCGGGCGGCGCGTCGGAGCGCGCGGCCGACAACACCACGCTGCTGCACAACGACGAGGAGTCCTTCGCGCTCGCGCCCGTCGACACTACGGTGCTGAAAGGTAACACTAGCTGCCGCTTGCACCCACAGCGGAGCCGGCGGGCGGCGCGTCGGAGCGCGCGGCCGACAACACCACGCTGCTGCACAACGACGAGGAGTCCTTCGCGCTCGCGCCCGTCGACACTACGGTGCTGAAAGGTAACACTAGCTGCCGCTTGCACCCACAGCGGAGCCGGCGGGCGGCGCGTCGGAGCGCGCGGCCGACAACACCACGCTGCTGCACAACGACGAGGAGTCCTTCGCGCTCGCGCCCGTCGACACTACGGTGCTGAAAGGTAACACTAGCTGCCGCTTGCACCCACAGCGGAGCCGGCGGGCGGCGCGTCGGAGCGCGCGGCCGACAACACCACGCTGCTGCACAACGACGAGGAGTCCTTCGCGCTCGCGCCCGTCGACACTACGGTGCTGAAAGGTAACACTAGCTGCCGCTTGCACCCACAGCGGAGCCGGCGGGCGGCGCGTCGGAGCGCGCGGCCGACAACACCACGCTGCTGCACAACGACGAGGAGTCCTTCGCGCTCGCGCCCGTCGACACTACGGTGCTGAAAGGTAACACTAGCTGCCGCTTGCACCCACAGCGGAGCCGGCGGGCGGCGCGTCGGAGCGCGCGGCCGACAACACCACGCTGCTGCACAACGACGAGGAGTCCTTCGCGCTCGCGCCCGTCGACACTACGGTGCTGAAAGGTAACACTAGCTGCCGCTTGCACCCACAGCGGAGCCGGCGGGCGGCGCGTCGGAGCGCGCGGCCGACAACACCACGCTGCTGCACAACGACGAGGAGTCCTTCGCGCTCGCGCCCGTCGACACTACGGTGCTGAAAGGTAACACTAGCTGCCGCTTGCACCCACAGCGGAGCCGGCGGGCGGCGCGTCGGAGCGCGCGGCCGACAACACCACGCTGCTGCACAACGACGAGGAGTCCTTCGCGCTCGCGCCCGTCGACACTACGGTGCTGAAAGGTAACACTAGCTGCCGCTTGCACCCACAGCGGAGCCGGCGGGCGGCGCGTCGGAGCGCGCGGCCGACAACACCACGCTGCTGCACAACGACGAGGAGTCCTTCGCGCTCGCGCCCGTCGACACTACGGTGCTGAAAGGTAACACTAGCTGCCGCTTGCACCCACAGCGGAGCCGGCGGGCGGCGCGTCGGAGCGCGCGGCCGACAACACCACGCTGCTGCACAACGACGAGGAGTCCTTCGCGCTCGCGCCCGTCGACACTACGGTGCTGAAAGGTAACACTAGCTGCCGCTTGCACCCACAGCGGAGCCGGCGGGCGGCGCGTCGGAGCGCGCGGCCGACAACACCACGCTGCTGCACAACGACGAGGAGTCCTTCGCGCTCGCGCCCGTCGACACTACGGTGCTGAAAGGTAACACTAGCTGCCGCTTGCACCCACAGCGGAGCCGGCGGGCGGCGCGTCGGAGCGCGCGGCCGACAACACCACGCTGCTGCACAACGACGAGGAGTCCTTCGCGCTCGCGCCCGTCGACACTACGGTGCTGAAAGGTAACACTAGCTGCCGCTTGCACCCACAGCGGAGCCGGCGGGCGGCGCGTCGGAGCGCGCGGCCGACAACACCACGCTGCTGCACAACGACGAGGAGTCCTTCGCGCTCGCGCCCGTCGACACTACGGTGCTGAAAGGTAACACTACTTGTTATCCAGGCTCTTTATAATGGAGGAAATAAACTTATACCATGGGAAATTGTATCAAAATATGAATTGAGCCACGCATCCAAAGATTTTGATAGTATAGATACCGGCAAGGATCTTGAGCGCTGGCTTCAAGTTGCGCAGAAATCAAATATCGGGCCTATATTACTACTAGTCGGGACTATACAATTTAGTGGTATGAAGTGAGACACGCCATCACGTCATAGACGTCACTCGTGATTCGTCCCTGCGCTTGCTGCATGTGTCTAACAACGACGACGGATGGCTCGCCAATGTATGGAATGCGCAAAGCGATCCCCACTCTGACGCCGAGCGCTTAGGATCCATGCCGATACCTATACTATATGCTGGTATCATTGTTAAGATGATTGACAATCTGTGATGACCGTAGAGTTAGCTCTGACATCCGCTGCTCGACATAAGCTCCGCGACGACACACGAAATTGCAATTCTTTGTTTTATGCATTATAACACTGCAGATTTTTTAACCCCACCCTCATACGATATGACGAGTAAAAGTATAAAGAAAAAATCTTCAAATAAAATCTTTAGGTCCTGTGCGTCTCGCATCCATCGGATTCCCGCAACCCTTACCAGGTCATCGGTCCACCTTGTAGAAAGCGTTCATTGTGGCGACACTTAGGGAGGCCTATGTCCAACAGTGGACATTTTTCGGCTGTAATGATGATGATGAAACCTTTCGGTATATTATATTCATGATGCGAAAAAACTTTGAACATTTTTATTTCCCACTGTAATATTTCCGCTTTTAATATTGATAAAAATTGTAAGAAACAGAACTATAACAAATTCTTACTTCTCAGGAATTACTAAAACGAAACGCAAACGTAAGCTAATCGTCGACGAAGTGAAGAACATATCCGGTGAAGAGATGAAGAATCAGCTGAGCAACACATCGGACATCGTGACGACGTTAGACCTCGCGCCGCCGACCAGACGACTGATGCACTGGAAGGAGACCGGAGGCGTCGAGAAACTGTTCACCTTACCTGCCAGACCGATACCTTCTAGAGTACTGTTTAAGGTATGAAAAAAATAACAAGTATTTTTGGTTTAAAATGTGGTTGGGTGTGCTCACAAACATAAAGTGACATACACAGGGCACCCAGACCCGGACCAACTATCTGTTGGTCATATAAATATCAGTTCCATGCAGGAGTCGAGCCGGCCACTCGCAACAGTTACCAAAAGCGCAACTACTGCGCCAAAAAGTAGTTCAAAAGAGTTAGTGACTCCAAACCCCATATACTTGAAGAGTTTATGGTGTATCTACATTAATGTCAGCTACATTAATAACAGCTGATAGTAACAAAACACAGTGGAAACAAATGATAAATGATGATATGATGATCATCATTTATGGATGGAAACAGGGTGTAAAGTTTTGCAAACTTCCTTTTCAATGTGTTGTCTGGTCCAAGCAACTAACCGATAGCCAAAATTATACCCCACACTAAGAATTGTTTACAAATATGTAAACTCAGAAAAACTATCTGCAGGTCATACAAATATTTGTTTCGAATGAAGATCGAATCCCCAACCAATAGCAGCCAATTGTCCAACCATTGCGTCAACCGTGCCGTCAGGCGCGGAAAACTCTGATGGCGCGGTGCAGTATAATTCCTATGTGGCGACAAAATGTCGCTAAAATAAATTGACATAACTGTTCATAAGTGGCAATGATCTTCTGCTGTGACGTCAAACAATATCTGTAAACGCTATATCACGTTGTTCCAGAAATACCAGCGCAACATGACGCTGCGCAGTGAGGCGGAGGAGGCGGCGGCCGAGGCGGCGCGCTCGCCGTCTCCCGCCGAGCCGGCGCGGCGCGGCGCGCGCAAGCGGAGGCACGACGAGGTACGCCGCACGGGGAACACTGCCTTATTATTCTACATCAATTACTATAACGTACCAGCAACCACATACTTGCTGGTATTATGTTATCGGTCTCTCAGAGAAATACACCAACTTTTTGTCGTCGTTTTAGGAATATTGTTACCCAATTTAAAAACAACAAACATGACTGTTATGGACACAGTTAGGTATTTGATAATACTAGCTGCCCTCCTCAGCTTCGCCCATTCTTCGCCATTTTTTTTTGCAAACAAAAAATAATTACAAAGAACAATATAATAAGTTTTCACGTAACTGATAGATGCAAGGCGCTCAGGACCCGTCGGTTGTGGCGACGCTTGGCCCGACCTATTTCTAACTGTATACGACTTTCAGCTGAAATGATAATAATAAAGCGCCACACTGTCGTTCGTATAACTGCGATGATCACGCATTTTGTTTGACTAGCCAGACAAACTGTGCGTCCGGCGCTAAATTACATACGCGGAATTATAATACCACAAACGATTTCTTACAGACAATGCTACCACCAGAAACTCCAGCACCTCCTCCCACGGCCGAGCTAGAACCTCCTACACCAGTACCTCAGGAATACGAACCTTCAGTCGGTAAGTGTCCACCCGTTGCTACTCTCTGCTTTATCTCACTGGGATATGGTTTGCAATGACAATATTACATTCAATACTTCAGCATGATATCTATTCTACCATGTTTTGGTTTGGTTACCTTTAACCCAGTATATACAAGAAAAGCTTCAATATAATCAAGAAAAACTGCGAGAAACTCAAGTGCAACTTTTTTTTGCCGTGAATTTGGTGCTTTCATGATAGTCATATTCAAAATAATCATTGACAAATAACATTATCATATCATATTGCAAAGTAATCATTGATCACTTTTTTAATAATACTCATTTTATGCTTGATCATAATTTATAATCATTGAAATATAGTAATATGACTAAAATTAATGGAAATCTGGATCCAAAATGGATTTTGAAATACCATTATCATCATGATGAATAAAATCTGAAATTAAATTGCTGATTGCAGTAACAAAAATCATAATGAAAGTCATCTAAAATTTCATTTTATTAACTTTAAAGGAAATGTTCACCATGAATCCACACTCAATTACCATTTACATTTTTCCAAAATGTGCTAAACCTTTTAACCTCCTATGCCAAACAATTGCATAGATTTCGCCAGAGTCACTCATCCACGACCAAATACTCCATCTCGTCAGCTCTTTTGTCACCTATGGGGATTGAAAAGGTAAACGAGATGGACTACCTAGTCGCAAACACACGACCTTGGCTAATAGTACACGAAAACATTCGTCGTATAATCCGATGCAAGTGGTTGATGGGTTAAAAAGCACCCTATTTTCACAACAATAAAGTGCATTTGGGAAGTAAAAGTCATGGTGAAGATTTCCTTGGTGGTGTACATATGGGCACTGTGTGGCACAATTAACGTGGATGTTGGTGCACGGCTAGAGCCCGCGGCGCCGCCCACGCCCGCGCCGCGCCCAGACCCCGATGTGGAGCTGCCGCCCACGCCAGGTACACCCACATTTTCCTTTACTTATTCTCCACACACCCGTATTTGCTATCAACGTGCTAAGTGCCCAAACGCAGCAGCCTATTGGGACATAATAACTGTACTAACTGAAACATTGACTCTAATTAATTTCGTTGAAACTACTAGGAATTGCAAAATCATACTTCAATAAAGTTCTTAGTAGAAGGTGCTGAAGAAACCATGTAACTAATATTAGATAGAGGCCTATGTTCAGCAGTGACTGCTTTTGATACAACAGAAATTTTCACCTATTCAAAACCTATTTGTAAAAATATATTAATTATAAAGCTTTATTTGATTTATTTTGACGAGGTTCAATAAATATGCAATAATGCGATTCACAAAAACCTTAAATGCTAGTTTATTACAAATTCCCTGGATTAGATGAGTTTATTACAAATTCCCTGGATAGATGGATAAATTTAACTTTAATCTAATATGAATACTAAATGCGTATTCATACTAGATTAAAAATTTGCAATTGTACTGATGAGTCACTATTTTCTTAACGCGACTAGACTATGTCTCATGGTACTTTGGCGTCGGTTTACTTGTACCTTATAGATACGTAATTATAATCTAAGCAATAACTCGGATGGCTGTAATGTACTATCGGCATTAATAGAAGAATCACTTTGGCACTTTTCATGACAGTTTTTTGTTTATATAAATGATTTACAATACCAATGGGTAATATAAATTGTACATTTTGATACGAGAGGCAAATAGGCGAGTGTGTTATGGAGCCGATGGCTGCAGGAACAAATTAGCACGTGTTTCAAACCACTTTTTTTCAATACACTTACTGAAATGAATAAACGGGGGTTGGCCGACGACTCGTGGACACGCCGCGCGCCCGGCCCGGCGCGGGACATGGCTTTATATTGTGGCGGGGAGAGCACAAGCACTATTTTGCGCTAGTGTGGGAAATAGCCTATTGCGTGCCTGTATGCGGTGGGATAAGAGCGGGTATTCAAGTGAGTGTATTGAAAATGTTATTACCATCACACAAGTAACATCCATGTATCGACAGGTATGCTAAGCGCACTGGGCGGGCCGATGACCCCGGGTGGCATGACGCCGGGAGCGCTCGGCGCGCTAACTCCTGGAACCTTACTGCAGGGTGGACTCACGCCGCAGGGGCTGCAGCATGGAGCTATGACACCTGGTAAATTACACTTTCATGTATCGCTGACGCCGGTAGTGGTAACCTTCGAACCTTGGAAAGACTTACAAAAGAATGTGGAGATGTAATAAGAAAAATTGTTTACGAGACGGAACGAGTAGCAGTCATGAGTTAGTTCATTAGAATGGAAGAGATAGATGCACAGTATGGGATAAAGTTGAATGAAAAAGTAACTCGGAATTTTCGCGACTTCTGATTTTGCCTTTGCTAATTAAATGTTGTAGGCGTTTAGACAATTCGAAGTAAGTAATGAATAGAACAATCTTAAATTTTCATTGACTAGGAACGAACTAAAAATGTCGGGAACCCGATGAGAATCGTGT
Organism: Mythimna lalbum; assembly: GCA_949319445.1. Classification (NCBI taxonomy): domain Eukaryota; kingdom Metazoa; phylum Arthropoda; class Insecta; order Lepidoptera; family Noctuidae; genus Mythimna; species Mythimna lalbum. The sequence continues at coordinate 16,719,841 of OX439356.1, read as the reverse complement.
TATATGTACTCTTTGGCCCTGTCATAAAGGGATTTAAGTAAAAACTAAAAAAAAATTAATAGTGATCATATTTCCACAGTTGGTCTACAACACGGTGGTATGACGCCTGCGGGTTTGCACCACGGAGACAGTCCACAAATCGACCTAGGACTCTCAGCGGGCGGTATGACACCGGCAGGATTACACCATGGAGGTTAGTTGTTATTCAGTTCAGTGGAACACTTCGATTAGCTTCTTTAAACCGGCCTAACGTTCTAAACAGAGCAGCATGCTGGTTCAATTGCCATTACTGCATTGTATTGTAGTATGTGCGTGAAAACTGCAAGCAACCCATCCATTTTATTACCATTTAAAAAAGATCTAAAATTCAAAAAGAAAATTTTAGATGGTTAACATGGTTTCTTTTAGAAAACTATACTCCATTTAAAATAAGATTAAACATCTAAACAAACCTTTTTTAATGTCCGTTCAACGGATTTTGGTTTTTATTGCATTGGTGGTGTGATAAATGGTGGCTGCAATAAAACATTGCTATTTTTACCTTTTTTGCTTTTAATCCCATCCCTATGCTTATGGGATAAAAGTCAAAATCAGTTGCATGGACAATTAAAAAAAGGTGTGTTTAAATGTGTAATCTTATCTCGAATGGAGTATAGGAACAATGTGTTCAGCATGAGGATAAGAAGTAATTTATTGAAAATGTACTTCTTTCCTTGAGCATTCTCTATCAATGGAAGTTTGTCACTTAACGTGTATAACAGGGTAGTGGTACAAATGTGTAACAGGGTTAAGCTGACATGTGGTATTTTTGCAGGCATGACGCCAGGCCTGCTGTCCAGCGGCATGACGCCGGCGGGGCTGGCGCACGGCGGCCTTACGCCGGCCGGGTTACATCACGGAGGGATGACGCCGGGTGAGTTCTACTTCACACACATACATAGGCAACCAGTTCCCAGCCTTACATGCTGCGCTCCCTCCTCATCCATTGATACGAAAGCAAAAAGATGATGTTAAGAGTGACTCCTCATCTTCCTGCATTGATATCACGTCCTACCTGACTTTTGGCGTAGTTTCAATTGTTAATGTGGTAGCCGGTAAGTTACTTTATCTCTGTCCAAAGCTTTAGCAACCTTAGCACAAATACAGTGTCCGACCGAATGTTCGGTTTCGGTCGAGTTTCGGCAAAAAAAATAGTTTCGGTTTGGTTTGATCTGAGCATGATCATTTGTTCTGTGTCTGGGTGTAATTTATCTATAATGTGTATGTATTTAGAAATATATAAGTATGTTTATCAGTTATCTAGTACCCATAACACAAGCTCTGCTTAGCTTGGGACTAGACGGCGTTGTGTGATAGTTGTGGAATATATATATTAGTTTCGGATTCGGTGGCAAACCTGTCGAAACTACGACCAAAACCCAAACAGCATTCGGGAGTGCTTGCGCTGTGAATGGTCATGTTTAGCGCGTCAAATTCCATCCAAGCGAGAAAGTGATCAAGACATTTTCCGCGTCCACGTGTCTAATCATGTCGTGACTGGCTTGTGTTTACAGCTCGTTTTGTATCTTCGTATGTTTTATTTTGAATTCGACACGTGCTATACACAAGAGTAGGTAGTAAACATGAAAAAAAAATTAATTATAACGAACTAACTCCGATTTAATAGTTGAATCAAGTATAGCCTATCTAAATATTTTTTTGGTCGATTTAACTCGCTCGCTAATGCTATACCTAAACAAACATTAGTTAGGTTACTATAGTTCATTAGTGGTGATAATTATATGATTTTACGAGTTTAAAAATTTATTTTAATACTTATTACCAAGGTATTCAAGTGACAAGTACAGATAGATTCTTACCCTAATTGTTTTTTTTTTTAAATAAAATTAACACACTTATGAGTAGCAGTGGCGTGCCAGGTGCCTTTAAAGGGGGCAAGCCAAGGAATCTTGACTCATCTACCTACCCACCTAATATCCCGAAAAAATTTGCGGTATAATGCTGATTTTAATAGGTACATTTTTTTTTTACTGATAGATATTATTTAAATATATATTGGTACTTAAAAAAACGAAAAAGAGCCACCTATTGATATTTTTGGCAACTAGCTCACAACATTCTAGTTGACTTCAGAAAAATCCACTAGATGGCGCACAAAAGATTGTATTAATCCGTCCGTAGTATTTAATAAAATTCATCTATCTATATATATAAAAATGAGCCCCGTTTTCCGTTGTCACGACATGGCATGAAAACGGCTTGACCGATTTGGCTGATTTTTTTTTTGTTGTGATTGTTATCGTGAGGACAAGGTTCTTATGGAAAAAAAATAAGAGTAGGGTAGGGTAGGGTAGGGTAGAGTAGGGTAGGGTAGGGTAGGGTAGGGTAGGGTAGAGTAGGGTAGGGTAGAGTAGGGTAGGGTAGAGTAGAGTAGGGTAGGATAGGGTAGAGTAGGGTGGAGTAGGGAAGAGCGGGAGCGAAGCCGCGCGGGCAAAAGCTAGTCATTAAATAAAATTGTTAACGATATGTAATATTATTGGAAAATACTCACCATTTAAACAGCTAGCTTTTAGTTCTTCTTTATCACACACATAACACTAAACTTTCGAGAAAGAGAATCAAGTTTCTATTTTCGGTTTACCAAAACAGAATCAATGAAATAGCATTCAACAGCTATTGAGAATTCTGATGCATATTCATGGCACCAGCGAAGTTATTTGAGTCATACCTGATGTATTCCAAGCATTGTTATCGTTTGAGATAAAATAACTGCCTATTATGTGATTTACTTTTCAGAGAAATATTCTAATTAGTAAAGTTACAAGATTATTCTCTAAAACTCAAATTCTACCTAAACAATATCGATTCCGCACATAATACGCTACACACAACCAAGTTAAATGACAGAAAACAAAAAAAAAAAACTATCAAAACAATTACGTGTTGTTAACCGATCACAGCAAATTTAACCCTTCAGATACCGTCAATTAGAGACACAATAGTAAGACAATAGATGCGCGGCCACCGGTGGTCGCTTGGGGATTCATGAATTAAACTAATTTGTAGTTCGTACTTTAAGCGTCATAGAGGGCGCCTCCATGCGTAAAAATGGAGGTCTCTCGTAATATTCATTCATAACTTTTCCAAAGCCCAGCTTTATTTTAATACAAAAATGTTCGATGAATCTGTCATATTTTACCCACACTGACACAAAATTTGATGTTTTTATAGCAAAAAGAGAGACATAAAAGCAAGCCTTATATGAAGCATTTGTGGTAGAAAGAGACAGGAATACATTAGTCTTCATCTCTTTCTTTTGTTAAGTGTTAGAGTGAGATCGGAGAGATTGCGGTCAGATTGGCAACCTCGCTTATAGTATCGTATCTTATTAATGAATTTTTGAATTTCGCACTAAGTGGCAACTGAGCGTAACAGCGTAGGCGCGCGAAGTTTAAAGTTTAGATTTTTGTTTTATTTAATTGATTAGCCGTGATCTATGATTTAGGTGTGTGGTAGTGGTAGGTCAAGCCGGGCTTTTTGGCTTGTATTGCTCGCACGTCCCTGATGAGTAGGCACTTACATACTGTACCTACCTAAGTACCCGTTTTATAATCATTATAATAACATTGTCTTTATTATTCCCTCAAAACATGATCCTCGTAAGGAAGTTTCTGTTTCGGTCGTAAAAACCAGTTTCAGTCGGACACTACACAAAAAATAATAAAGTTGAACTCTTGTTAAAAAGATACGCTTTTTAGTTAATGTCTTACCTATAGTCTGTTCAAAATACCATTAGTCATTTATGAAAACTTTTTATTACTGTCCGTTAAATAGCATGGTATTGAAACCATTTTTTTGCTTTTAATGCCATCCTTATGTCTACGAAATAATCTTAACGCGAATAGGGTATTGTGTTTCCCAGTTACTGAGTTTTGGAGATCAGATAGGCTTTTTTAGTTGCTCCATGTATAGTTCTTTTATTAGCGGCATAAATAATCGTATCACTTCCCAAAGAAAATCCTTAAAAAATTGTATACAATTGTAGGTGGGTTGGACCACGGAGGCATGACGCCGGGAGGCCTACAGCACGGCGGTATGACGCCCGTCGGGCTGCAGCACGGCGGCATGACGCCCGGCGCGCTGGGCCACGGCGGCATGACGCCCGCAGGGTTACAGCACGGTGGCATGACGCCTGGTGGTAAGAATACACCACTATTTTTATGTAAACTTACTGTTTTCTAACATGTTGTATGCATATCAGTAAATATCCCATAGTTTATCTAAAGACTCTTATCGCACTTAGACCTAAACTATTGTGTGCTTTTTTGAAACTAAAGTTCACTACAATGTTATTAAAATTATATTTTTTTAAGAAATAGATCAGATAACCCATCTAAGGCAACAGTCAATATTTGACAGTAACTATTATAAAATGTACGAAAACTCACTGTTTGGTTCACTCACTCATTCTTGTACCAACCTCTTGATTTCACTCCACCTGATCTCCCTGGATTCTTCTGGTGTCTTCCAGGCACAATATCATAACAGCAACAGCTGTCAAGTCTAAGGCATTTGATTCACCACCAAACCCTGGCTCCAGATCCAGCGGCAGCAGCTCCTACGAGCTGGTCTGCTTGATCAGTTACGAAAAACTGTCCACCATCGCTTAGGTGCTCCATATGCTGTGCATCCGGCTCGAAGGACTGTATTCGAATTACTGATAACCAGCCAGGATCCGGACAGGGCTTCTAATGAAACCAGGGAGCCCCACAAGAAATAAAAGATTGCAACTCTGTTCCAACTGTATATTTTCGCAAAAGAGAGTTTTCCTAAGTACATAGGGGCTATAATATAGTGGCGCCGGAAAATTTCAACAATGATATTAACATTCCTATTATCACGTTAAACAACTTTTCATCATCATGAGATCAGCCGAAAGATGTCCACTGCTGGACATAGGCCTCTCCTAAGCGTGAACAAAAAAAAAACTTATGTAAACAACTTTTTTTTTTTTTTATTAAATTCGACATTTCGTTTACTAACGATAACAATCACTGTGTTTGTCTATTTCGTTCAATATCTCATATAAACAAAATCCAAATTGATAAAAATCGATTGCAATATTGGATTAAATAAAGGATCGATTGTGTTTACATACATAGAGTCAATCTTGTTGCCTAGACCTCCGCCCCGCGCACGTCGCCTTAGCCGCCATTTGATTCCTAAAAACGTTCGTGTGCAGCCTTCTGCGCAAAATTCGAGCTCGCCGAGATACATCGGCCGTACTTCGAAGTTCGAACACTAAAAGATATAATTATTTACAGAAATTCGAACACTAACTGCCGCACTCAGAGACGCCCATTAACGCTAATCTCTGATTTACTAATTTTGTCATTGAATAATAGTCTATATCTTTATGATGTTAAGTACCTTAGGTTTTGCTTTAATTGACATTAAAGTTAAATGACGTCTCTGAGTGCGGCAGTAAAAGATATAATTATTTATATCTTTTAGTGTTCGAATTTCTTCTAGATAAAGACCCGTTTTGGCGTTCCTGTAGGGTTTTTATTACGTTCCTAACTCAAAATAATTCAGAAATATTGATTAATAAGTGCAATATGTCACAATTTAGTTTACATTCCAGGCGTTGCGCACGGCGCGCTGCTGGCTCACGGTATGGAGCAGCTACCCATGATGCCGCAGCTGGGCGGCGAGCACGTGACGTCACTGCTGCGCAGCTCGCTGCCCGCGCCGCCCAGCGAGCGCGCCTCGCACGACCTGCCGCACACCGTGCCCATGGAGCCGCTGCTGCACGGCTTGGACGACCACGGGGACTATCAGGTAATGTTCTAACTTGAAGCTGCCATGATGCCGCAGCTGGGCGGCGAGCACGTGACGTCACTGCTGCGCAGCTCGCTGCCCGCGCCGCCCAGCGAGCGCGCCTCGCACGACCTGCCGCACACCGTGCCCATGGAGCCGCTGCTGCACGGCTTGGACGACCACGGGGACTATCAGGTAATGTTCTAACTTGAAGCTGCCATGATGCCGCAGCTGGGCGGCGAGCACGTGACGTCACTGCTGCGCAGCTCGCTGCCCGCGCCGCCCAGCGAGCGCGCCTCGCACGACCTGCCGCACACCGTGCCCATGGAGCCGCTGCTGCACGGCTTGGACGACCACGGGGACTATCAGGTAATGTTCTAACTTGAAGCTGCCATGATGCCGCAGCTGGGCGGCGAGCACGTGACGTCACTGCTGCGCAGCTCGCTGCCCGCGCCGCCCAGCGAGCGCGCCTCGCACGACCTGCCGCACACCGTGCCCATGGAGCCGCTGCTGCACGGCTTGGACGACCACGGGGACTATCAGGTAATGTTCTAACTTGAAGCTGCCATGATGCCGCAGCTGGGCGGCGAGCACGTGACGTCACTGCTGCGCAGCTCGCTGCCCGCGCCGCCCAGCGAGCGCGCCTCGCACGACCTGCCGCACACCGTGCCCATGGAGCCGCTGCTGCACGGCTTGGACGACCACGGGGACTATCAGGTAATGTTCTAACTTGAAGCTGCCATGATGCCGCAGCTGGGCGGCGAGCACGTGACGTCACTGCTGCGCAGCTCGCTGCCCGCGCCGCCCAGCGAGCGCGCCTCGCACGACCTGCCGCACACCGTGCCCATGGAGCCGCTGCTGCACGGCTTGGACGACCACGGGGACTATCAGGTAATGTTCTAACTTGAAGCTGCCATGATGCCGCAGCTGGGCGGCGAGCACGTGACGTCACTGCTGCGCAGCTCGCTGCCCGCGCCGCCCAGCGAGCGCGCCTCGCACGACCTGCCGCACACCGTGCCCATGGAGCCGCTGCTGCACGGCTTGGACGACCACGGGGACTATCAGGTAATGTTCTAACTTGAAGCTGCCATGATGCCGCAGCTGGGCGGCGAGCACGTGACGTCACTGCCGCACACCGTGCCCATGGAGCCGCTGCTGCACGGCTTGGACGACCACGGGGACTATCAGGTAATGTTCTAACTTGAAGCTGCCATGATGCCGCAGCTGGGCGGCGAGCACGTGACGTCACTGCTGCGCAGCTCGCTGCCCGCGCCGCCCAGCGAGCGCGCCTCGCACGACCTGCCGCACACCGTGCCCATGGAGCCGCTGCTGCACGGCTTGGACGACCACGGGGACTATCAGGTAATGTTCTAACTTGAAGCTGCCATGATGCCGCAGCTGGGCGGCGAGCACGTGACGTCACTGCTGCGCAGCTCGCTGCCCGCGCCGCCCAGCGAGCGCGCCTCGCACGACCTGCCGCACACCGTGCCCATGGAGCCGCTGCTGCACGGCTTGGACGACCACGGGGACTATCAGGTAATGTTCTAACTTGAAGCTGCCATGATGCCGCAGCTGGGCGGCGAGCACGTGACGTCACTGCTGCGCAGCTCGCTGCCCGCGCCGCCCAGCGAGCGCGCCTCGCACGACCTGCCGCACACCGTGCCCATGGAGCCGCTGCTGCACGGCTTGGACGACCACGGGGACTATCAGGTAATGTTCTAACTTGAAGCTGCCATGATGCCGCAGCTGGGCGGCGAGCACGTGACGTCACTGCTGCGCAGCTCGCTGCCTGCGCAAGTACTTTGATTGTAGGTTACCAAGCTGGAAATAATGCGTTTTCGAAATTAGTAATCTCCAGGTTAGCACGACGACGTTGATTCATTACGAGAAAGAGCTATATTGTCAGTTCTTTATTTCACCAACCTAAAATATAATATTTCCTTCTTACTAACATATTGTTTTGTTTTTCCAGAATGGAATGCAAATGACGAACTTGGGGTACGACGACCAGCATGGCCATCACAGTCCACAGCACGACTACGATTTACCTTTAACGCCAGACAATGTAAGTACTTCGACCTACTATTATAAGTTAAAGGAAATATTTTTTTAATAAAAATACAACAAAAATAAGTAAGAATAATTAAAATATTTTCGCAAACCATAAAGTTATGGAATTTGACGATTTGTGTTTACAAGAATAGTTTTATTTCATGTACTCCAGTGTGTCACACGACCCTTTACCCGGTAAAATAAATAAAATACACTAGGAATACCATATAATTAAAAAATAAGCCAGTTGTATGTAAAATAACATAGAACAGAGCGAGAGCTCACGTGCGATTTAGAAACTCATGTGAATTTAAATTATTTATGGTGCAATGATCTCTTTTAGGTCAAATGACGACACTGCAATTGTTTTTCGTGAATTTAAATAATTAATTTCTCAGTCATTTATTCATGGATTTATACATTTCACTGGATAGTGAAATTTTTAATTTCTTTTGAGTTAAAAATAACATTAACGAATTCAAGATGTGTATCTCCATTCAATGTGTATCGAATTGCTTAGATCGTCAACACATCGGTCGTTAAACACACCGCTACACCCATGCTAGGACCTTACATTAGATCAATCAAAATTGTTATTAAATAAATACAAAAAATGTGTTTCCAGGCGGAAGAGGGTGAACGTGAAGCGGGCGAAACAGATGAACAGTTCGAGGAGCGAGTGTTGAACCGCCGTGCGGCGCAACTGTTCGCCGTCATGAAGCCCAAACTGTCCGCCGGACTACAACTCACCTTCACAGATCTTGCGCCTAGACATAATAACAAAAAACAGGTATGTTTCTAACTAGAAAGATATATTACTTACTTACTATCTTTGTTTACTTTCTACATCACACTATGTGATATACCATGCGTCATACATATTATATCATGTACTTATATAACATTTTGCTCTGTTACAGGTCGCACAAAAATTCTACAGTTTACTTGTTCTCAAAAAACATCAAGTGTTGAAATTAGAACAGCATGTGACATACGGACCTATCACCATAAGCAAGGGTAATCAGTTTGAAACTGAAGCGATTTAATACTTTACTAATACATTATTTATAATAGAATGTAATATAAAGAAAATATCAAGACTAGTTCATAAAAAAGATTTTTATGGAGGTGAAGAGATGATGTCTAGATGTAAAGTTATGGACTTCACGGGGAAACGCGTTGAGCCAAAAATAATGTGTAAGTTTGATCTTGTAACTCGAATTCATGAAAACATTTTATTTTTTAAATATTGGACCAAATAATATTACGAGTGTTGATCTCACAAAAAATCTAATTGCAATGCGTTTTGATAATGTGAAACAGTAGTTGTTCTCATGAATTCAATTTACTTGTGAAGAGCAAGTTTCTATTTGGATAAATTATGTTTGATAGAAATGTGTAGGAAAATGCCTTATTTTGTTTTGCTATAGGTTAAGTGAAATTATTGTAAAGATGTTTTACAAACAATGTTTAAATTGAATAGTCAATCATAGAAAAAAATAGTACCTATATTTGCTGTATTGTTAACCCCTGACTCCCTTATTATGCATGCATTTTATACTGATGCTGCAGCCACAAAGATTATGTTATGCCTTGAACATTTGTTTGAAATTGTATGTACCTCTCAAGGAAGTGTAGACATTGAATTTTGTTTATAATATAGCTTGTTGTCCTTCTATTGGGATTAAGAGATTTTAGTGACTGTGTTTATTGACAAATGATGTAACATATTTTAGTAGCAGACTGGAGTGAATGAGACAAATTATGTAGAAGAAACAGAGTGATATCCTCAACACCAAATAAAGTGTTAAGCTGTGTTTTCCTTTTGTGTGTTAGTATGAATTTGGTTTTTACATTTCTTTGAGAAATTTATTATGATTATGTACTGTGTTATTGTAATGCAAATTGAATGCATACTAAATATGTGATAAGCTTTTGGTTTGGATTCATTTTGATACTCTCATTCTCTTTTTTTTGTAAAATTTCTCGATTTAAATAAAGCATTATGAATGCCTCAAACAATTATGTGAACCATTGTGTATGTTATTTGGACATTACTTCTAAAAATTTAAGAGTTTACCTCTGCTATGACTTAAATTTGTCAATTTTTGTTTTTCCTTTATGTTCAGAGGTATCCACTTAGATATTTTTTCATAAGAAAACAAACATATTTGCAATAAATTTGTTGATAAAATCCAGTTTTTTTATTGTCTCGTCAAAATATTTCGCATTGACCAATCCCTCCTCTCTCTATGGCATGATTAATGCCATTTGACCCAATTGTAGTATGAAGTCATAACCCCGTAACATTTACAGAACCACAAAATTATTGCCATTGACCAGAAAACTGTCAGCTCGCAACAGTTGACTTTTTTCGATTGATGTAGCTCGAGTTTGATCACATGCATAAGAATTTTCCATTGACTTAACCTAACTTACTGAAAAACAATGTATTTCAGAAATAATGATGTAATCCATACTAATATTATAAACAGGAAAGTAACTATCTATTACGCTTCGGTTAAATTACTGAACCGATTTTGATGAAATTTGGTATGGAGGAATCTTGCAACTTCAAGCATGGACATAGGCTACTTTTTATCCGTCTTCGGTTTCTCATCCGCAATTACTACCAACATTGACGCAGGCGAAGCCGCTGGCAAAAGCTAGTAGAGTATTTTCTAACGAAAATTTAATTTTCATAACAGTGCTAGACAACCATTTTTGCGAAACAGTAAATTTATATCATGGTGTGTACTTGTGTATTCTAGCTAGTCCAATCTCCATTGTAATTCGGACCAATTTTTAGCATCAACTAGACATTCTAAAAATCTATATAAATAAGAATGAACCCCTATTTCTTCTGGTCACGCTATAAATGTTGAACGGCTCAACCAATTTTTATAATAATTTAATTTTTTTATTTTATTGCACCAGGATACAGGGAAGGTTGGGTAGAGTGGCTAATTAGAGTTGGGTAGAGTGGCTAATTAGAGCTGGGTAGAGTGGCTAATTAGAGTTGGGTAGAGTGGCTAATTAGAGTTGGGTAGAGTGGCTAATTAGAGCTTGGTAGAGTGGCTAATTAGAGTTGGGTAGAGTGGCTAATTAGAGTTGGGTAGAGTGGCTAATTAGAGCTGGGTAGAGTGGCTAGTTAGAGCAGGGTAGAGTGGCTAATTAGAGCAGGGTAGAGTGGCTAATTAGAGTTGGGTAGAGTGGCTAATTAGAGTTGGGTAGAGTGGCTAATTAGAGCTTGGTAGAGTGGCTAATTAGAGTTGGGTAGAGTGGCTAATTAGAGTTGGGTAGAGTGGCTAATTAGAGCTGGGTAGAGTGGCTAGTTAGAGCAGGGTAGAGTGGCTAATTAGAGCAGGGTAGAGTGGCTAATTAGAGTTGAGGTAGAAGCAGGTAGGGTAGAGTAGACAGTTGACGGGAGCGAAGCCGCAGCTTCGCTGGCAAAAGCTAGTATGAAATACAAATAGAGTCTCACTCGAAGTTACAACTAATTCTACCCATTTTTATTAGGTGAGAAATCATCCAATGTTTATTGACTAAAACCCACTAGCACACTATGTTCCTACTTTGCCTTGTACCAGATTAAAGTTTTAAAAAATGTTGCCTTGCCTTTTTAACCGACACAGGAAGAGCTGGACGTGTTTTACTTCGAAGTCGTCGCATTTCTGTGCAAAAGCGTAATATCTAGAAGCTGACAAGCCATTCTCTTTCATGTCAATATGCCTACGCCTACTATAATTCCGTATAGGTACTGTGAAGACTGCAGTATAGTAAAGCAAGAACCAAATTAGACCGACGCACACGTGTAACACGCATGATTTGTACGAAGAACGACGCGCGACGTCGCGTGGCGTGTATCAAGTGTGGCTCTACAAGTCAGAATGTATGGAACCAACGTGTTCAGATCGGTGTTTGTGTCACACGTGTGCGCCCTGTAGGTAGTTCTGCTCAGGGCTCACGGGACTTACAATCTACATAAAATGTTAATCTCCGGAACTAATAAAAACATATCTAATTTAGTCTTGAATATCCCATTCATCACAGGCTATAAAACATCACAGTACGACCCACGGGAGACGAGCAGCAATTTCAAAACCTAATCATAGCCCTTTAAAAGTACCTATATTTGCCCAATCAGTTTGCTGGCCTACATGCTACCATAGTAGGTTTTTCGTAACGAACTCAATGTAACAGTACATACAACGGCGCTGTTATGCAACATAGTTGGCTCGATGTTTAAGATCAATAACAGAGCTGCTTTCCTCCCAAACAAGCTTGATTCTAAAAGTTTTGATTTCCGTGTTAGTTTGTCTTCCGTGCCGGCGGCGGTCCGGTATAACATAATTGAACTATCTAGATGCCTACCATTATGTGGAGTTTGGTCACGCTTCCGCCTTTGTGTAAAGAAAAGAACCTAAGGGCGCTTGTACACGCTATCCAAAGTAGCAGGGTCTATGCAAGAATCTTTTCTACACGTACCTACGCTTATCGTATTCGTACCCCTAGACAAGTTGATAACCTGCAATCGTTAACGCTAGTAGGTAGATAACTTCAAATGTACGGGAATGACGTCATCTCAACGGTCAGTCACGTGGTCTGAACAAAAGAATTGGGGGTGTGGCCAACTCGAGGCGTTCGATGTAAGAGAAACGGTTGTAACTTGGCTAGGAAGGAAGAATATAATGCTCCGGTGTGGGCGTTGACGAAGAAAAACATCTTGTCTGCGGTAGACACGACGAGCTCTGTATTCTTGCGGCGAAGAGAGCGCCGGAGTAGGTCGGATGCTTCTAGTCCTTTTTTTATTTGTTTGATATAAGCTAGTGCTTGACTGCGATCTCACCCGAGGGTAAGTCACTACTTACCTATCAACTATCACTACTTACTTATCAACGATTGCATCACTATGCAATCGTTGAAGATGAGGCGCGCTAATTTACTCCACTAGCCTATTCACTCCACTTGAAGACACCTAGACTATAATCTAATTACCTACTAACATGGTGTTTTAAAATCTTACCAACAATTTTCTTGGATATGGTCCATCCAAGAATGATCTGTGATTACCTAAATCTTTTTTTTTTCACGACTCCATCCACTACAAATTTGCATACCTAGGTAAGTACTACTTGCTTGATTAGTGCACCATACCCTACGCACGATTGGCTGAAAACGCACCTCATCATTTAAGTCACTCATGTAGATACGTATATTATCTTGTCTGGAGTAGACACGAATTTTCGTGGCTAAATCAGACTAAATTCTAGTTACATACATGATGAGTTGGTTCCTATCAGCAACTGACATGGCGGAATTTCTTAGCATGTACAAGCGCCCTAAGTCTAGACATTCTGGCACTTACATTACCTACTGAACATATAGATATCCCTATACACCCGTTGCACGTCGTCACTATTGATTGTGCTAAGAAACCTGCGCATTGGCGATGGTAAGCCAGATCAATATTGGGCCTACGTTTTGTTGTTTAGACTAGATAGTGTCCGCGACTATTAGTACCTCGTAGTATTATAGCATGAAACCCTTTGGTCATAATTTTAAACTGGTTTGATTTGCACGGTACGCTAATTGTTTTGCTAAAATAAAAGTAGCTCAAGTTAATCTTTATGAAAAGTGCGTCAAAATTGGTCCAGACATTTCGGAGACTTGCCGGAACAAACAAACTCAGCTCTAATTTAATGTTAGGATCTACTGAAGCGTTATCTATATAACTTAAACAGATTATTTTTTTATTTCACAACTAATTGTTAAAAATAAAAAAAGATGACAAGAATCCGTTAAACCATTGCAAAGATCCAGCAAACCCACAAACGTTACTCTATACAGGAACTGGAATAACTTCGAAACTAAATAAAGAACAAATATAAAAATAGATACAACATTTATCTTGTCTGGATGTCCATTTATTTCCAAATTCCAATAAAAAAAAGTGTCTGGCTAGGAAACCCTAGCCGGAAATGTTTTTGGAAACCCTTAGATTATTTATGGTACCTACCTAATTAGTATAGTTGCAACAAATTTAACCTTTTAACTTTACAAGTTCGAGATTTTCATGCCCTCAGCGCCACTACTAACTTGATTAGAAGTAATAATAGTATAAAATAAATTTACGACTTTTACAAGACCTTTTATTTTGTTTTTATGGATAATTGCCCTGTTATAAGCCATATTTTTTACTTTTTCACACATAATAAGTCCTTTTTTTGTTTTTATATTCAATAGAAAAATTAGGAAATTATTTTTTATATTCATTTGTTATAGAAACAATTTGTTGCGTGGCGCTGGACGACACATCGCGTATTATATAGATGGGCGTCGAAAAGGCATGGGCCCAACGAAACTGGGAAACTAATCTTACTAATATTATAAATGCGAAAGTTTGTATGTATGGATGGATGAATGGATGTTTGTTACTCTTTCACGCAAAAACTACTGAACGGATCTCGATAAAACTTGGTATACGAGTAGATCATATCCCAGAATAACACATAGGATACTTTTTATCCTGGAATTATGTATGCGGGTGAAGCTGCGGGCAAAAGCTAGTTATATATAAGATTTAAGAGGGTCCTTTTCCACTCGCCTATCGTAAACATCGAAAATAGTTTAAAAGCTTGTTACTTCATTTAATGCAATCCAACGCGTTGTTTGATGAAAAGGTAACGCAAAAAAAGAGAGATAACGCCTGAAAACTGTGTTAGTATTCGGTAATTCCGAGATTTACTCGAAAATTTCACAAAACTTGCTCCAGGAAATAGCTGTTTTTTTTAAACCCTTAAAAGTTTTTGGAAAAAGTTGTCGTCATTTAGAATCTTAATAAAATTTGCAAGGTATCTAGAGGATTACTTTTTTGGACTTTTTAATTTTTAGGCAAATTATGAAGTGTCAGAGTTCATACAAAATAGGACATTTTCAGAGGATTTTACTGGATTATTTTTACACAAATTTAGAAAATGGTTTCTTTAGAAAGCTAGATAATATCCACAAGATACTGTGTTTCCAAAATATCTAATGAAAAATGTGTAATAACGTCATATAATCAGTTATGAGCGGTTGTATGAAAAACAGTGAAAATGTGAGTCATGATGCACCACCTTAAATGATAATTTTCATCATTATCTGGCTGGGATTGGACACGATTTCGAAGTAGTACATTTACAAGTGGGGAAAGTTTGTCTTTTCGACCGAAGCAAAAGGCTAGGGTATTGACTCTAAGCTTTTATTTGATGAGCATATAAATACAGGCTCTAAAGCCCTAGGTTTCATTTTTAGGATTTCTACTGATTTTAGGAATATCAAGATGAAAATTCTTTACTGTGCGTTTGTCCGTAGCCACCTTGAATATGCTTCTCAGATTTGGAATCCCAATTATAATATTTATATCAATCGCCTTGAAAGCATACAGAAAAGATTTTTAAGATACGCTCAAATACCTTTCTTCCTAATTATGTGAGTCGGTGTAGAAAGTTTCATATTCTGCCCCTACAGGAACGAAGAAAAATTGCAGATCTCGCTTTCTTATTTAGCGTCATGAATGGAGCTACTGAAGTCCTTGAGCTGGTAGGCAAGGTTGGACTGTGGGTACCTAGCTCGTGTGTGCTTCGTCGCAAATCGCATCTCCTTCATATACCTGTCGTTTCAACAAACTATCGCAAGAACTCATGTAATAATAAGAGCTTGTCGTACTTTTAATACGGTGTGTCAGGATGTCGACCTTGATTTGTTCGCTACCAATATTAAAAAGGTAAAGAAAACTTTAGCCGATCGATTTTTTGTAACAATTTAAACCATTTTTTTTGTATTGTATGAGCTCTATCGCGTTAACCTTACGCTGTTGTCGTCATAATTTACCTAAGTCACTTGTACCTAAATGCCAAAACTTGTAAATGGCCGTTTTTACCTATTTTAAGTTTTACTGTACCATGTAGCTGTAAGTTTTCCTAAAGATAATAAAATAAAATTGTGGCGGGGCGAGCTAGTGCACTTTTCCACACTAGTGCAGAAAACAGTAGTTTGCGTGCCTAAAAGCGGTAAGGAACAGGGGTCAATTTTCGAGTAGGTATGTGTATTGAAAACGTGATCCCATATAGGTATTGATCTGCAGTTCTGAATATCATTATCATCATATCAGCCGAAAGACGTCCACAGCTGGACTTAGGCCTCCCCCAAGCGTCGCCACAAATTATGTAACATCGCAAATGGTATGCAGGTTTTTCAAAATAATCGAAATACCAATTCGGACTTAGCGTAGGTAGGATTCTCGACTCAAATGCACTAAAAGTTGGGCCACCAACATCGATATCTTCTATGTTTGGCCTATACTTATGACAAATCTTTTGTAGATTGCGGTCCTCATAGTTTCCACTTACTGCACCCAGCGCGCTGAACGGCTACCTATGGGTCAGCGCAGACAGAGGAGCGTAGCGGAGAGGGGCACTCGAAGATACGCGAGAGGCACCGCGCGAGCCTGGCGTGGGCTTTATTTCAATAATTATAAAGTTTTTTAAATCCTCTCCGCTGCGCTCCTTTGTCTGCGCTGACCTCATTAGTACCTGCAATTATCTTATTAGTGCAACGTAAGTGTCTGGTGTAACTGACACAGGCATGGCCACTATAGGATTGTAATTTTAGTAAGAAAAAAAGTGCCACTGTAGCACTCTCATCCCTCGCCTGCGGTTCGGGCAAAACCCGCCTCAGCTACAATGACAAACTAACTCCAACAGACTTCAAAATGTAGGAGGTTCTATGATCAGCTGAATTTAATTTTGTCTGTGTGATAACCGATTTCTCGGTCAATTGTAGACAGATTTTGAAAATATTTTTTCTGCTTGAATACATGAACCTATGCTTCCAAATTGGTACCATAGAAATATTGTTGATTTATCATGAACTTCGAAGATATGGAACAGAATTCTTCATACGATCACAGCAGAACTGTCGTAGTAAAATTGCTTTGTTTGTACGTGTAGTCGATGACTGACTGAGAAAAGACGGGGAGGGAATAGAACGAACTGATCTGATGATGAAGCCGGAAGGTAGGCAACGAAACTCTGTAATAAACTAATATAATATAACCGTGTTTAGGGTTACTGGAATTGTCAGATGCATTCTGGCTTATTAGGTAGGTACCTATAAAAGTACTTTCTAGTAGTAGTACTATAACTAAAGTGTAAAATAAAAACAAGAAAATACAATCGACTTCAGTCAAGTGTAAAAAAAAACTGCAAAGTTTGATTTCGGAAGTCGGAGACAAAACTAGGTATTTTACCTAGTTGTTTTTTTTTAATAAAAAGTGTTTGTTAGGTGTATGGCTCTTGATAATGTGAGGGAGGTTTTTGCGTAGGTAGCAGAGCGAATCAGGTCAAGCTAGTTACCTGATGTCGGGTGTTTTGTGGTTGATGTGCACTTATTTTTTTTTTCATTACATGGCTATAATTATGATGATGCATTTTTTCTCATAAGAATACGATTAAAATTTACGTGGTGGTAAGTGTGCACGATTGCCACAATTCTGTTTCAGGATAATCATTTCCATCGACTTTCAGAAAGCACTAGGTATTGTTGCATTTTAATTTACTCACAAGAAACGAGCTTGTATATGGAACTGTTTATTCGTAAGCTTATCATAACGTCAATACACCTGGGTGGGCACTGAGTAGCAGAAGTAAATAAACAAATTCCATAATTATAATTCGTAATAGAATTATAATCTAAAGTATGTAGCTCTAGAATTTATTGAATTATTTTTTAAATTCCAAGAGCTAAAAAAGACCAGGGTGTTATTTAGGTCAACAAGAAACGCTCGTGATTTTGGTTTTGTATCATTTAATCGCCCTAAAAATGTACAATACAGATGCCGACATTCTTCAACAGGATTAACTCGCACTTCAAAAATCGATGACAATACTCACGCAAATATACGCAGTCACTGGCTCAACTATAACATTGTCGCCGACTTTTGATATGAGGGTAATTATTTTAACATGATTCAGAACAGTCTACAAAAATCAGGAATAGAAATAACTGTAGCATCAATGTTATGTTTTACGTACAACATTTTATTTGCTTTTCTTTTATACTACATAATTAAATAAATTGCATTCCTGATGACGCGCACTGGTAAGTGTAACACTTATACACATCAGTCCATGCATCACTATGAGGGTGAGGTTTCCACACATTCGATTCCATGGCCGTCCACTCCAGATAGTATTCACTGAAACCTCGTCATGTGGGATGGCAGTAGTAGTGTTCTTAAAAATAAGTAGCTTAGAAAGCGAACAACAGCAAGAACGCCATCATAAGACAGAAGAGACCCATAGCCTCAGACAGGGCGAAACCCAAGATGGCGTAGGAGAACAGCTGTTGTTTGAGGGAGGGGTTCCTGGCGTAACCGATGATGAGGGAGCCGAACACCGTTCCAATTCCAGCACCTGTAATATACAGATAATGTATGACTATCACATATTAAAAATTATTAAATTGGGCTTAAGTACCTTCAACATTTTACATAACAATAATATGTCTACCTACGTATGCAAGTTCTACAGCTAACTACTAAGTGCAACAGAATGAATCTCACCTTTGATTCCGATTGCCAGTAAAATGATATTGATTTAATGCCCCCATTATAAACATGCATTTATTATTAAATTGTATAAGACATTTACATTCTATATTAACAATACTATCCATCACCATAATTGCCATAAATCTCTATACGAAAACATATTTCTTAAAAAGTAATTAAAAAGCAAATAGCATGAGAAATGCAATCATTAAACAAAAAAGTCCCATCGCTTCAGTTAATGCAAAACCTAAGATAGCGTATGAGAAGATCTGTTGTTTTAACGAAGGATTACGAGCATAACCAATGATCAAGCATCCAAAGACCACACCAATACCAATTCCTGTAGAGGACACAAATATTTCTGTTAGTTAAAAGTGCAGTGCAAGCATTCAAGCAGTGAATATGCATTTAGGTTAAAGAACACATTGAATTAAGGAATTGTGGAAGAGAATCATCTCTTTTCAATCAGAATTAACAGTTTAAATTGATTATACTGTTTTAAAAAAGTGTCTAGGAAAGAGAACTAAAATATCACATATCTCTTTGAAAAAGTAATTAGATTTATAAGGACTGTTATTTCAAGACATCCATTAATCATTTCTTGAAATAAGACAGTAGTACAAACAACAGGGACACTCCACATTTCCTCAATACACTTTGATTTAAACTTTTAACTACTTATGTAAGCAGGGATAGCCCTGTTCAGAACAAAATCAATAACACACAGCTTGTGTTATGCAATCACACCATTTTGCCAGAAATTCACCCTCAAATCTATTCAAATTGATTTGAATTGATTTGAGTTTGATTTAAAAAAAATTATTGCTTTATCTACTTTAAGACAATTAGGTTTAATAATATGAATTTTAAGAATAGGTTTACCTGATTTAGCTTTTTTTCATTTATTAACTCATGCTATATTTAAAGCTTTATTATTTATATGTGCTGGGGTAATTATTCATATAATAAATGATATGCAGGATATTCGTTTTATAGGGGGAATTAGTTTGTTTATTCCATTAACTTCTTTATGTATAAATATTTCTAATTTGGCTTTATGTGGAATTCCCTTTTTAGCTGGGTTTTACTCTAAAGATTTAATTTTAGAATTAGTTAGATTTAGAAATTTAAATTTAAGAATTTTTTTTTTATATTATTTTTCTACTGGTTTAACTATATTTTATACTTTTCGTTTATTAATATATTTAATAGTAAATGATTATAATTTAATAAGAGTTTATAATTTATATGATATCATTGAACTGAATGTGGCAGGGTGAAACTAAGAAAAACCAGTTTAATATAGTTTGTTTAAGTAATTTTGCAGTTAAAAGTTAAATCAGTTCCTGCTTTACTAGTCAATTTTGAAATAAAAACACCACAAAAATGTTAGGACACCACAAGGCAAATAAAAATATGATTATATGCTCAGTAATTTAGAAAATAGTGGACAACTTACCAGAGCCAGCTACTCCTACTGTCGCTGCACCAGCACCAATGAATTTGGCTGCTGAGTCAATGTCCTTGGTGACAGCGGTGGTCTGGAAGGACCGCACTGCGGACAACTGAGCAGGTGCAGCAGGGACCATCTGTGTCTGCGGGAGTGCAGCAATTGGTCGCACGAGGGCTGTGTTGCTGAAGATCTATAACATACAAAATAATAGCTAAAAGATATTATAATCTCTTTGAAGGGCTACACCCTAAAAATCAATAGGTACTGCATCAAATTAAAAATAGCATTAATTTATTATTTAGATAACGATGGTTCCGCGGCGCTTATCCATTCCATTTAAAATTGTGATCATTACTGTTACCTAATACTGGAACAGAAGTTGGATTATGTAATGATTTCAGATTTCCATAATTATTTTTTGATATTAAGTCTACTGATAATAAGGAAATAAACGATGAGAAATTAGCTCTCATTAACCTATAATACCGGCAAGTAAAGCTTACATTGCTGAAGGAACTTACAAGGTCAAATAATATAAAGTTCAATGTGAAGAACTACAAGTCCTGAAGGGACGACAAAAAGGGTTTAATTGCGGAAAGTAATTAAAACTCCAAAAAGGACACTACTTACGGCAGACCTGGCTGCAGGGGCGATCAATCTGGCGGCGGACAGCATTTTGTGTTTTTTTTAGGTGCGGCGAGCGACAACTGAAAGAAACCGTACGACTAGATGAGTTAGCTACTCGAGACTAGTGAGACTATATGCCTACTGATAGGAATAAGTTTATGTGAAGTCACTTGACAGTTTGACCGACGACCGCAGAATGTTACGTAATTTACGGTGCTACGTAACGGAGACTGAGGTCGGGCAACCTAGACTATCTACTACAGATGTCAATTTTGGTAACACCGTGGATGTGCTTTGATGAGCAGAGCTACTATTTATGTTACCTCTATTACGATATAATTGAATGTCGAGCGAAAATGGCTGAATCGGCGAGCTTCAGCTGAACTAACTTTGGTTCTTCTATGACAACTTACGAGTTCACAAATAAATATTTCCACTATCACACACTATATGCTCGTATGCGCGATTATAATCACTTTTTGCGGACTGATGGCTTCAAATTGTTACACTTTTTCACGATTAGTTTATTCACAAAATTCTGCCGCACTTACCAAAGAACACCGAGAGGGAGGAGACCGGCCTTTGGAATGTTCAATTTTTGAGTGGTGAAGTGAAACAGAGTACAAATGCCGCATTGCTATTGGTCGATATAGCAGGCAGTTCCGTTCAGAGCTGCCAACTGTCGGATCAATATGCGCGAGTGACAGAAACTTTCAGAACTTATTAATTTAAACTTGTGACAAAATGAATGGAACACGATATTATTAGCACAGTAAATTAAGAATTGTTTTTATAATAAACAATTGTTCAGCCAACTACTAACTGGTATCTAAATTAGAGACATGATAATGATTACTGCCTGAATGAATACAGTGTTTTCATTGACTAGTGCATTACCATTGTACGACATGGCTGTCTTCATGATAAACATCTGTAAATTTAATGGCTGTGGCATAACATTTCCAAGATTAGCGGACTTAATTGAACACATCGAAGATGTTCATATCGGTAAATATAAAATATTCAAATCTATTACGAGTAATTGTTCTTATTTTAAGCATGTAATGTAATCCATGACCCTCCCAATTTACGCCTTATCAATGTGCCAATGTTGTCACCATTGGAGGGTATTTTTGCGTCAATTATAAAAATAATAAGACGGTCTACACAGCTTTACTATTGTGGTTTTAATTAATGGTTTGTTTAACATCTTTATAACCTACTGTATACAAATACGCGTTGCTATTTTCATGTCCATTTCCTCTTTAGCGCAGCAAGGACGACGGAAATAGTTCTGTCGAATTGAACAGCTGATTGGGAGCGGCTGATACAATGTTGTGAAATTAAAATTGAAAATATATTTTTCAGATTACGATCCAGCTGTAATAGAACAAAAGGAAGCATCACAACCAGCATGTATTCCGTTAAGTTATGTTCTAAAATATTTCACCGAGGCTTCGAGGCGGGAAAACCAGAACGCAGTGCCCGCACCCGATGTCCGCCGGCGCCTCCTGTCTGCGCCCAAAACACCTTCAGTCCGTAGCAGCACGCCTACCGGTATTACAATTACGTACCTACTTATTGATAATATTGATTTTATATTTCAGATTTCGCTGATATTATTTTTTTTGCATCAAGACAAAAATATAATTAAATAAATCTTATATGAACCTATATAGTGTCCGCGCGGCCACCATCTGCATCGTCTGGTTTTTTACAAATAAGTCGCTAGATCCAGCACATATAATTCAACAGTACTGGGCTAGACTGGATCTATTCGATTTAGTCGAATATATTTTCTTGTTAATTTAAAGCGTTTCGTAATTATTTTTTATTTAAAGAAATGTCCCTGACTAAGAATCACTCCTCTATAGTGGGTGCGTACATAAACATGCAAACTTATACCAAACACCAAGACCGGTAACACCTATCTGTAGGCCATACAAATATTTGTTCCGTACGGGGACAGAACCCACGACCTTCCGCGCAGCAGCTAATCGTTCAACCACAGCTAAAGCGGGCGAAGTTAGGTATGTGATGAATTCCACTTCAAAGATAAAAGAAGGACCACTGGCGTAGTTACTAAAGGGCTAGCCAGAGCAGTGTCCCGGGGCCTCCTAGCTCGGGGGCTCCCAAAATCTGATTGACAAACAAAAAATAATTAAAAATATTCGCAATTTCGAAATATAAATAAATGAGGTTGCAACGCTACATTAATATTATGGTAAGTGAGTCGATTTTAGTCAGTAAAATTCTGATACTTCCTCTGTTCCACCAGCAAGGAGAAATTATTTGATGATTTCCCACGTAAACATTTTTCGCCCCAGGGCCTTTGGGTATCTAGCTACGCCGCTGGGACTGTTTCTTTTTGATACTGTCACAGTTTGATGTTGAGTTCCCTGCTGTAGATAGTGGATATGTAAAAGCCTATTTTAAGTAGGTACTGTTCTGTGAGTCATACTTGAATGTTTTTGTCATGTCTCTTTTCATTTGTCAAGCCTGTCATAGCCAGTAAATAGGTACATAATGATATTTATCAATATCATTAGCACAGTCACATCTTGTCTGGTACTATGCCATCCGCATAGGCATTCATAAGAGGGTTACCTATGCCACGATCATTCAGATCCAATTAACCAGATTCAAATATTTATTAGCATGAGGTAGCCGCACGGGTAGATTTTCTAGGATTCCCGAAGTTTAAGCGAAGTTTGCCGAAGTCGGCCTGTATCCAAGACCTCTTGGTTTTGGCGTCATTGTATCTAATTTATTAAAACTTCATGTAATACAAAGATACAAAGGCGGACTTAATATCTTAGGCATTCTCTACCAGTTAACCAAGTGTGATGAAGAGAAAACATGGCCTAACAATCGTAGATTTTTGACAGCACGTTACGAGTATTCCGAAGGCCGAAAGTATGACAACATGTATTGTCTACGGTTGTCGTATGTTTTTTTTTATTAGCCTATACTGTCCCACTGCTGGGTGAAGGCCTCCCCCAACTTCTTCCAGATATTCTTTTCTTGAGCCACCTCGAACCAGTGCATGCGGTGGGCATCTAGGTCGCCTCACCACCTCTTCCTCTTTCAAAGACAGCAAAACAAAAGCAGAAAAGGTAGACAGCGTTGTAGATGGACGACAAATTTTAGCAATGTACGAATATTGAAGAAAGTTAGGTAGCCCATTTATGTCCAACTCTGTTGAGCGAAAGCTTCCCTCTCCCTTTTCCACACACGTCTGTCCTCGGCCATTGCAGACCAGTCCCTTCGGTAGTTATTCAGCACACCTCTTTTTGCTCGCTCATCCGCCTTCGGTTAGTGACTCTTTTAGCCCACAGCTCATCCCACACGCGGCAGACATGTCCAGCCCAGTCCCACTTTAGAGAGGCAGCTTTTCGTTCGGGTAACATCTTTTATCTTAGTTTTGGCGCGCAGCATTGAAAATTACTTGTGTCAATTCACTACACAGAAATTCTATTACTTTTATGTTAGCACAGTCATGTATTAAATTAGACGTTAACCCTTCAGATACCGTCAATTAGAGACACAATAGTAAGACAATAGATGCGCGGCCACCGGTGGTCGCTTGGGGATTCATGAATTAAACTAGGTTCCGTGTATAAGAACTTGATTGTTAATAAAAGCCATCGTAGGTGATGATTATAAGGAACAACCGCCTCGTCGCCTCAAGTTAAATATTGGTACTCAACAGTGTCCTTTATAGCTGGAAACAATTAACAAAATGATGATGAGTGTTGGTTTTTGTTCCAGGGAGCGAGATGGATGAAGACGAGCTGGTCAGTCCATCTGAAGATAGCAACGACTCGTGGACCACAGCTGAAGAGTATAGCTCCGAGTTCATTCTGCGATATGGCGTCAAGTAAGTACAGCCAACTGCTCCAAGACAGCCAACAATATAATCATTTACACATTTTAAAAATGAATGCTTATATTTTCGGGAGTCGCGATGTACACAGTTTACTTAGACACACAATTCTTCGAAAGAGTTACTGCGGTCCTGGAACGCTAAGTGCAACTAAAGGAGAGGTGGATAGGTCGTCAGTAAAATTCTGATACTCCCTCTCGCCCCACACAGAGTACACGTTTTTTACAAAGTCTGTGTGTGAAAGTTTTTGCATGTCCTCTGCTGCTTTTTATTTCTGGACGGGTAAGGGTTAACGATAACTGTGGTCAATGTAAAATTGAATTTTCCTTTTTTATTTCTATGACTGGTAGGCGATGTGACATCCAACGGGACATGACAAACTTCAGGCAGTGAATCGATCCTCAAACAACTTTTCAGTCAGCATTTCATACTATTATTATATTGTATGATACTGTTAGTTGCAACATTTCGAGCAAGTTTGACAAACAGTAGGTACCTATTAATGGAAGACTAGGTTCGTAGTTCTAATAATTTATTTTCTCGTTCAGAATGAACGCTAGCGCTTCATCCGGGGCTCTCGGTCCGGCTGCACAGGAGAAACCGTTTGCCTGTCCAGTGCCCGGCTGTAAGAAACGATACAAAAATGTCAATGGCATCAAATATCACTCGAAGAATGGACACAAGAAGGATGGAAAGTGAGTACACTTATTGATGTTGTTTCAGGAACGCCACGATTAGAGCTTTAACATAAACTTCCAGATAGTTTTGTGCTCCAAGTCGTCGACAGCGCGTAGATACTGTTCCACGCGCGCCTCAAGATGTCAACAAACCGTAGGGGCCCAGCAGGGTCGAAGCCTGATACTGGGACTGGCACCAAGGGTTTGGAAAGGGAAACTCGGCCCTGGTATGATAGGGAACAAAAGAACAGGAGTAGGGTTTTAGTCAGAGCGGGAGATGTCATTGGATGATTTTCCCACCCAAAAAAAAAAAGAAAAGATAGTTTAGTGCTAGATTAGCTACGAAGCATTAGTAGCAAATGCTACAGGCCCTGCTCACTAGAGTTTCACGCTTCACGCTTTGATATAAAGAAAAAAGCGAAGACTATACATCATCCTGCCATAGGAATTCTAACGACTTCCGGAGCTTCCATAAAGACAATGTAAGCAGTTGACTATGGACTCATCGGCATCGTTACCTAAGAGCCTTTCTGTCTGTTTGAAAATAAATTATAGAAGTTTAATTCGTTATAATTTATAAAGATTTAAGGGAGCCTTTGATAGAATTTGCGAAAGGTCCCATGTCCCATGCTGGCTTAATCAGCCACTGGACACATTGACAGTTTTAAAATCCTGGATAGCGTTTATTTGCCTATGAGTGTTCAGCTGTTTCCCTGCGATAACTTGACCTTTTTCTAGTAAATAATAAAACCAAGGATTGGTACTGGGATGCCAGTGAAGAAATGTCGAATTATATCACAAAATCAGAATTATTACAATTAATGGTATTATTTAATCCATATTCAACTATTGAACATATTATTGAATGCATAGTTCGCGCGTTAGCCATAATAAGAAAAAAAAGTACAGGTTTTACTTTTCCCTTTCAACTTAAAGCTAAATTAAGGCTATATCAGAAACATCTCAGGAACAACGAGATCTAAATCAATAAGTTATAAAATGTGCATTCTTAGTAAAGAACCTATAACAATTTGTGTTGTTTTACGATGTTGTGATCTCCTTAGTTGGTCTGCACTTAATGGCATGCAACACTTATTATTGCTGGCTGAATCATACACGCTATCAAGAATCTGACGATAATATGTATATTATTACAACAACATATTAGGTACTTATTTCCCTCATAACACCAGCTCATTTGAGTTTAATTTGTGTTTACCTAATTCGCATTGTGTATCATTACGGGATTGTTCGAAATGGTAACCAATAGCTTTAGGGCCGTAGCCACTTTTAGGCAATTCGGGTCTGACCTTCCACGGTGAGATGTAAGTTGTGGGAGAAACAACACCCACCACCGCCCGATTTCTTTCAACCCCAAAAACATCTGCCTCTCAGACGCGATCTGCAATGGTCTTTATGGAAAGCGATCAAGTACGCACGTACGTAGGCCGTTGTAAACACAACCAGGCAAAGTGGGGGATTATAGACCCCTCCGATACCCAGTTCGAGTGCGGTGCTCCTGATCAGACGATGGCCCACTTATTAGAGTGCCCAAAGTGTCTCTTCACCTGCAACATGGCAACGGAAACCATCGACTCGAGAAGAAGTATGACCGTGGTGACCATTTCGAACAATCCCGCAATGATACGTTAAGGTTAACCGAAGGAGTACGGGTGGGTTTTAGTCAGTTAAACTCTGATCCTCTCTCACGCTCCCCCTGAATGCGAGAAGTTGTTTGATGATTTTCACCTCAAAAATAGTATTATATGTATCGACTATTAATTCAATGCTTTAATTTCATTAGAAAATACCCGGACTTGTCGAACCCAGAACAGTACAATAAAAAGATTGTATCAGGCCCAAAGAAACGCCTTTCTGCCCAGGAGTATTTCTGGAAGAAATGGGTACAATTCACTATGTATTCTAGTAGTAGTTCTTTTATGTAAAGAATAAGCAGTTTTATGGCCGCAATACACATGCCAGTAGCTGGCACATAAGTATGCAAGTAGCTTGCATGTGACGACCTTACAGCCACTAGACGCCTTCTGCTTGAACTAGCGCACCAAAACAATTGTCGATTACCCGAGGTACGTGGAGCAGGGTACTGCGTTCTGACTGGTACGACGCGGGAGCGGGTTACTGCGTTCTGATTGGTCGAGACATCAGATCTATAATTCATATGTGTTGACAGACATGCGTCGCCTGTTATTAGACGTCTAGTGGATGTAGTCGTTGCTTGCATGCCTTTGAGCCTAACAAGTTCTGATTGGTGGATCTCACTGTGGCATGTATGCATACTTGCACTTTTCTACCAGCTAGAGGCATGTGTATTTTGGACTTATAGCCATATTGTCCGTCGGTGTATATAATTGTTGAGCTCGTTCACGTCGCAATAGTGGTCATTGATCCACCTAACAGGTTTCATTTTAACATCCTGACTCGACAATTATCGTAATTCTCACGTTACCTACAACGGAAATGATAGCTGCATAGTTTATTGCTCGGGTTCCTAAAAATACGCCTCTAAGGAAAGTGTAGTGAGCACTATTGCCATGCTGAAATTATTATAGTAAAGAAAATTAGTCACGCTTTTAGTTACCATTATTATTTAATAGATTTGTACCTATATCTATGATCAGAGATGATGACGTAACTTATATTCGAACTCTGTAATATATTTGTATTGATAAATGTAAATTTATTCTCAATCGTTTAGTCATTTGTGGTCGTTATCGGACAGTGATGAATGTAATTAGAGCATAATTTGTATAGATAAACAGTATTATATGGGTCGGGTGATTTTTTCCAGGGTAAAAAAGGCGTACCGATGCCAGTGCGGCAAAAGCTACAAAACGGCACAAGGGCTTAAGAGCCACTCGATATCGCAGCACATCGCGGCTGCCGCAGAGGGCCCGCACAAGCTGCACGCGCCCAAGATGCCCGGCCTCGTGGTCACGAGCTCACCGGCGCACTCGCGCACGCTCAACCTGCTCGACGCCGTCGATGGTAACAAGCTAGTCCGTATCTATGACACCATCAAGACCAAGGACCTGCCGGCCTTCACCATCCCCAAGCACAGCCTGAGCGTGGTGAGCTCCGGGCTGCTGACGCCGGCGTCGACGCCCGGCTCCAGCCCCGTGGACAAGCTCAAGTTCGAGCGCTCACCCAAGGTGACGGTGCAGTCCGCGCACCTGCCTCAGCTCACCTCCATCTACACCGAAGCGACCGACTAAACGCGTCGCAACGACAACCAAACGAATTTAAGTCACTAGTATAGTTTACACATGCAGTTCCTATAAAAAAATGTGAAAAAAAAGTTCATTTTCATCAAATGATTCTATTAATTTATTAACTCTCATTATATGAAGGTGATTATGTATGTCCGTTGGTTGAGCTTGTGCATGCTTTTATATTTATCATTTGTTGCACAAATTTATTCCCATCGCACCTTTGTCTAAAGAGGTAAGATTATTATTTCTCAAAGAGATAGGAGAGTTATTTATTTGTTTTTTGTTTGTTTGAGAATTTTGTTATGTTGATTAGTGCGTATGTGTAAGTTATTGGAACGCAATTTTTTTTTTAAGTATATTTTTATTAATTACAAGGAGATGCGGTGGAACCAATAGTTGATTTAGTTGGGATTGAATATGTGTATATTTTTTTATTAGTTGATCTTTAAAAAAAATATAGTTTTTGCATTGATGCAGAAGATGCACCCTATTAGTATACAAGGTGTAAGGGACAGCCCTCCGCAAACTTTAAGGGCTTGCTCAGTAGACCAAACTGAACAACCTTCCACAAGATTTTTTTTCAGAAAACGAAAAAAAAAAAACCAACCTCACCATACAAAATTATAAACTTGATTGGACGGTTTATACGGAGAAGCCGATTTTGTTTTTCGTTTCCTGAAAAATAGTCTTGTGGAAGGTTGTTCAGCTTGGTCTACTGAGCAAGCTCTTAAAGTTTGCGGAGGGCTGTCCCTTACACCCAGTATTATATTATAATATTAATGAATATACCTAAAATTGTATGGTAATGTGTGTCTATTATTATTGGTGTCCGCTGTGTCTCGCATACCGCGACGGCTGTGTGACTTGTCGACGTTCGGCTCATGTATACGTAACGTGCGTGACAGCTCGTACAAATATTATATCGTCAAGTGTATAACGATCAATTTTATTTTGATAAGTGTCTTCCCCGCTCGATTATTATGTTAAAATTTCTGTGATCTCTATGCGGGGTATCCTGATGACTGTGTACTCTAAATACTTCTCGCGTACGTCATACAATGCGTTCCAAATGAGAATAGGATCGATTGCATGTTGTGACGTCACGATTTACTGTCAAATCGAGGAAAGAAATTTTGAAACTTTGAAATTTTACGAAAAATTTAATTTATTTACGAACTGTGAACGAAAAAAGTTTAATCAGAATTCAGTTCTTAAATTTTACTCATCTCCAAGTTCCTCAATTTTGACCAAATTTCTTAGATTTGACAATAAATCGTGACGTCACAACAAAAAATCGATCCTATTCTCATTTGGAACGCACAGTACATGTATGACACCCCTTCGTATCTCTTTGTGCCATTATTTTTAACATGTGTACTTAATCGTATAATTCACGCGAAACGCTTTCGTTCATTATGGTTTCTCATAAGATTTCACTATGATAGATTTTGTAAATTAAGAGAAAAAAAAAAACAAAGAAAAAATAGCGTATCTTTCGAAGCTAGAGTAAATGTCATACTCGTAAATGTGATAATGGTATATAGAAAAAAGGTAAAAAAAAAAATGCTTATAAGCGTACACGTATTTAAAAAATACCTAGTTGTTAAGGCTGGCAATGTTTGTTTTATGTTCGATAAAATGTGTTTTGATGTGTCGAGGTTTTGGTGCGTTTTGTTTTTGTTTTTTTTTTACGATTGTTTTGTTTCGCGGTGTAAGTAAGTACTGATAGTTTTGTTTTGTTCGAAACACTAGGTTAATGTAGATTCCCACGACGGAGCCTGTACGTGTCTCATAACGTGTATGTACTGCACGCAAGTTATAGTTGTTTATTATTTAGTACCTCCCACTATTGAACGGTCGGTTCACAAACAGGAGCTTATTGTAGAGTTAATTTGTTACGATTACGTACCTACATCCGCATAAATGCTAGATTTTTTCACTTGCCATAACACTTCACAAAGATTTATACATAATATATAATAATAGAATAAATAACTGCTTTAAAATGTTCCTAATAAAATGCTTTGTTTAGAAATACTACTACTAAAAATATGAACCTAAAAAACTGTTTTCAGAATTATGAATGTTTTTTAGAGTAAAGGTAGGTACGTAATCGTAACAAAAATGTATAAGACATTTAGTAAGATAAGAACTATAATATCCTCTCAAAGTATTTATTCGATTTAAAAAAAAAAATGTTTGTCTGGTAAAATAGGAGAAAAACGGTTGAGGTGCTACCAAAAATAGAGATTTGGCGCGTAGAATACTATACGAATGATGTAAAATAAGTATATATGTATGTATAATGTCAGTTCCAAAGCGAAATTATATCTAAAGATAGTTGTACGGTCACGGTGCTTAACGGGTAAAAAGTGTGATATTTGGATTAAAAAAAAGTATGTTATAGTGTGACTACCAAAGAAACGACATTTCAAACTACGATAAGTAGTACGATTTAAGTATTTATTATACTCAGTTTCACAAAACGACCATCCCTCTCTTATGAATGACACATTTAAATCAACTGGCATGTTTGAAATGGAATCTTTTCCAAAATATTAAAGAAAACTTTTATTTATTTATATCATCTACAGTAACCTCTTATTTTGTGTGTTACTATTTAAAAAAAATGTCGTATTTGAATTGAGTGAATGGGGAATTATGGGGGGGAACACTGAACCAAAAAAATGTGACAAAAACAACTTAAAAATTATAATATAACCCACCATTTCCCTATATTAGATGTTAGCTGCGCCCATGAATGGGATAAAATGATAAATTGACTGGGGATTAGAAGGCTGCAAATTAGAAGGTTTTCGCGTAACGATTAGATTATAAATTTTACGTGCCCGCCAACCTGCCATGTTGTGGGAAACTGGGGAACTATCGCGTCGGTTACATCCAAAATTTTTGTACCACTAAGAAACCTAGACAATTTTACTTATGAAAAAAAAAACAAAAACCTTGGCCATCACGAGACCAATCAATCTTGGTATCAATGCTAGTATATGCGTGCACGTATACTAAGAAGTCGAGCACGGTGGCGAAGGAGGGTGGGGGGTATCATGCCATATCGACGATGAAGTGACAAGAACCTTTGTCTACCAGAACATAATTTTGTTATTGTGTTAGTTCATTAGGTGATCTTGTCAGCAAATTGGATGCATACTTGCTTAATAGTTATTGTCAGTTATAGTTAACTCGTTAAAAAATAAGATATAAAATTAGCTGCTTTTGCCAGCTCACGCAAACGATTATTTAAAGTATATCTACGTAAAAAAAATAAAATCCCAAAAATGTCACTTAGGAGTTCTTGTCACTTCATCGTCGATATGTCGTCACGGCATTCGAGTAGGTTTAACTGCCATGGGATACCAATAGAATGTTACACATCAAAAATACTTTCCCTTTACTTGTAGCGTTCGTGTATTAGATAGAAATAATAAAATTCAAAATTATTATTTTTTGTTTTTCCTGTAATGATGTGCCAATTACCATTGGTATTTATATTGTCTAGTTTTCTTGGTGAATTAGTACATCCAAGTTATTGTATCGCTATCCGCTAAGTTAGGTATAGTATGTGTTGTACCACGTGCCATTGTATGAGGCATGTTAATATTAGTGACGATGTGCGGAGAGGGAGAGCAAGTATCTCATTGGTTTTACCCAAAAATATATTTATGTTAACCCAGATTTAATGAAAAAAAAATTGATCCTACCCGATTGAGTATCTAATTTTATTTAAATCATTACGATCCGTCCTCACTAAAAGTACCCTTTCTGTTAATTTTTCAGCCTGTTCGATTGTTTACAAAGTGCCCTTTAGTTTTCGACATTATTCTTTCCATTGAATGTGCGTAGTTTTAATGTAAACGTATTTAATCGTATGTAAGCGGACTGGAAGGGTCCTGGGTATATTTATCGTCGATTTGCTTTGAAGCTAATGCGCTGGCTTCGTACTATAAGCTTTGTGTAGAACACTGGATTTGGCATTGTATTGGGTTTATGTAACTAATTAGTTATCGCACTGTTTGGTAGATCTAGCGTATGATGAACGCTGTAACTTCATGTATGTTATGTGGATTTTTTACCGTCGTATGATATATGCTCATTTTATTATATTATAATACCTTTGGTATAGTTTCAATGAACATTGTTAGTCATGTTTAATTTAAGACTGATAGTTGGATTATAGAATATTGTCTCCTTAATTTATTTTGTGTGCATACGTAGAAAGACATTTTGTATTGTGAGGAGGATATCAGTGTAAATGAAAAACATAACAGATAATCAATTTAAAAATTTGATACAGAACTGTGCCGACTGTTTGTAGAACAAGGGTCATGTGGCCACATAACACAGAAATAAACACTATGTTACCACATATGTTTATCTAAAAATATATAAGGCAACCAAATATATAAAGTTACTGACTGACTATCGCCACACAGTTCTAACCACTACACTGATTGCGCTGAAATTTGGTCCGCAGATAGTAATTATGATGTAAGCCTGCGCTAAGAAAGGATTTACCTAAATTCACCCCTTAAGAGGATGAAAAGGAGGTCCAAAGAATGCATGGATAAACCTACTTTCACGCGTGCAAAGCCGCTGGCAAAAAGTATGGTATTTAAGAGAT
Organism: Mythimna lalbum; assembly: GCA_949319445.1. Lineage (NCBI taxonomy): Eukaryota > Metazoa > Arthropoda > Insecta > Lepidoptera > Noctuidae > Mythimna > Mythimna lalbum. The sequence goes on along the minus strand of OX439356.1, from coordinate 16,686,863 downwards.
TAGGAATTTATTGGAACTAAAAGTTAAATCTATTGTAATTAAAATAATACTGATAAGACTCGGCGAACAGTCGGCACACTTCTGCAGATGTAACTAAGAGGCATGCGATGCCTCTTAAGTTTTCAGATTTATTTATAAACAACAATTTGTTGTCTAGTCTCAAAGAGTAACTGAAAGTTGAAAATTAATTATCAAAGATTGAGATCTGTGTGTGTCAATTAAAGAAATGACCAATTTTAAAAGTTGATGAATAGGATGGATAAAAATTTGAAGGTTGTGTAAAATTGATATTTTTACACAGAGTAAAACGCGTGTTGATGATTTCCTCTATGTTATTATTATTTTAACAGCTCAAGAAGTTTTCCATTCATTTTTATTATTTGTCGAAACGTTTGATTTTGTTCAACGATTGTATTTTTCCGTTAATGGTTGTGAATAACTTATAACCTTGTGTCCTACTAAGCCAAAAAGCGGTATGTCAAATTTTTCGATTTTTTTTCTGCTTCGAAATGTCTAAAACCATGCCACCACCTGCAACATCTCGAGGGCAAAAAAATACCCGTATTTTAATTGAAGTATTGTCAAAAAAAAAACAAGCCTTAATAGGTATATTACAAATGCGAAAGTAACTCGGCCCTGGGTTCAAATTTGAGTTAAGGGTTAACTCTAATGACGTCATAATTTTTGATCGCGAAAGTGAGTTCAAATGCCAATGTCAAGCGTTAGCCTTACTCCAACCTACCCTGCTCAGAGATAGAGTTAGTTGGGTTAACTCTAGGGTAGCTACTAGAGTTATAAAAGAACGACCCTGGGTTGCTCTACTCGACTCTGGTTATTTTTGAACTCAGAACTGTTGGTTACGTCTTCACGCCTAAACAGCTAAACCGACCCTGGGACATGTCTAGGACATGGAAATACTTTCTATCAACTACTTAACCGGTGAAGCCGCGGGCAGAAGCTTTTACTTAGTCTCCGTCATAAAGATGACTGCGAAGAAACTCACTTTCATTGGGATACTGCTTTTTGGCTTCGTAGGCCAGTATGGTCGGTGGAGCCGCCTTCTCAGTTGCTAGTTGAAGCGACACCGTCAGACAAAGTACCTTAATATTACAACACAGTGATGACAATTGGCCTTATTAACGACATGCATGATTCAATTATTTCTGCTTCTGATAATAAGCTTAAATATTTGATAGGAATGCAGTTAAAATTACTGATAATCACTTAAGACTTGTGCGGTGTCTCTTCACGTCGATGTACAGCTCTATATGGCTGAATCAGTGTTGCTTACTTAAAAAAAAAGCATGTCATAAACTGACAGCTCACCGACTGTCACCGATTTAATAAACTTTATAATATAAATAAACGTTGATGTTTTGTAACCTATTCTATTGTAGGCGCCAAATAGATTTGCAATAAGGGCCATTAAACCGCCTATAGTACAGTCAAAATATATTGGACGCTCTGAAGTTGGCGTTCCGAACTGTGGCGCATACTCGACAAAATACGCAATCGCCATATGCTATAGAAAAGAATTACTTACTATAAAAAATAATTACTGCGCAAGCAATTGTTCGAAGATCAAACCGGTTAAGATATTTCGGCCGTAATGTACATTTATTGACATTCTTCATTTCTAAAACGGATATATTTACAAAAAAAAAACCCTCGAATGTATGACTTATCATGATCCCCAAGCGAACGCCGGCGTTCGCGTACCCGTTGTGTTTCTATTGTGTCTCATTATCACGATTGAAGAGTTAATAATGAAAAGTAGATCATATTTTATTGTTACCCCACGAAAAGATATTAGGAAAGGGTCAATGCACTTTATTGGAAATTTATCTGGCGTCTACTATTTGTATTTCTCAATTCAACTTGTAATTCAAGATTTGAAAAACCCTTTGACTGGTCAGTGAATGCTGTTTGTTGAATAAAAACAACAAAATTATTTGCTAAGTTGTACTCCATTTGCAATAACATATTTATTGGTCGTTCAACTGATTTTGACTTCTATTCCGTTGACATAAGGATGGTATTAAAAGCAAAAAAGTGGTTACAATACCAACTTTTTACTGCAGCCACCATGTGTCTTGCCACCAATGCAATAAAAGTCAAAATCCGTTGATCGAACAGTAAAAAAGGTTATTGCGAATGGAGAATAAGGGCCTGTGCACACTACGTTTTTTAAACGCGCGTTTGTAGCGATATAGACGCGATAAGCGCGCCAGACGCAGCTTGTAGACCTTTAATAGAATAAAACCGCGCCATCGACGCACGTTTCTAAAACGCGCGAAAACGGCGCGTTTGAAAAACGTGGTGTTTATAGACCCTAAAAATAAAATGGATAGGTACAGAAGATAATCTCATGCATGTACTTCACTTTTTATAGCTACGCTCGGCGGACTTACACTAATGAGCATTTGAGGCGCTCCGAGATATCGTGTCCGTGAGCGGTGTCTATGTGTGCGTTGCTCTACAAAGATTGTCTTCTGTACCTATCTATTTTGTGCCCTAAGTGTCTGTAATCTTGAAATAATCTACATGTCATAGAGACAGTTCTGTTCTATGCGAGATAAGTGCAGTCAAAGGGTCGAATATCATTCTGATATCAATATAAGTGTTGTCTTTATAGTATTTTGTATCGATTTGGAAATCGTAAGCCTGTTATTATCAAGTACTCTCTACACGCTTACTATGTAGCAATTGTGTCAGTGTAAGAACTCGTGTAATACCTGCATACATGTGATTATCGTTTCCATCTTGTCTTGATAATAAAAACAAACAGCAACCATATATAACTTGTTTTTATTTTTACTTAAATATAAAATAGTTTACCTACATTTACAAGCTTATTGAGAATGTTTTGATATCCATAATTTATAAAATTTTATGAAAAAACAATTTGAATAAATTATAAATAAATATATATTACATTTACGTAGATATATTTTTCGTAAGTGTTGTTATGGTTGAAAAGTAACATTTACATAGTTCTATACAAGTATCAAGACCTAATATGTTAAGCTAACACACTGGGGCTATGTGTTGACTTCCATAAGGGAAACTCGTGGTCCTGGTCGCAAGGGCAAAGAACGAACATAGGTGTGATTTTAGATTTCAGTAAAAGTCTGACATGCCCTCTCGCTCTGCCCTAGAGACACGCTGGAATGTGGCCAGTGTAATATATTACACTGGCCGCATTCATTATAATTCGAGCTTTAATCTATACTAATATTATAAAAGGAAAGTTTTGTAGTTTGTCATGAATAAACTCAAAAACTACTGGACCAATTTAAAAGTCTTTTACCTGTAGAATCACTCAGTGACAGGTCTTCTACTTTCACGCGGGCGAAACCGCTGGCAAAAGCTAGTATTAATAGAGAGGCCAGCGCCTCAATATAAGGCATTTTAAAACATAACTGATGAAATGAGGACGCACATATCTGCTTTCTCCTCGGGGAATACAGGCTTGAAGTTATATTTATAAAAAACATATATTTCAGTCTATTATACCTATGACGTTCATTTTTTGGTCGGTAACTTTTCGAGCAGTGACGTGATCTTGGCGCGTTTCATGGACTCGTTCTGGGGACATTTGTTCAGCACGAAGAGGAGTGCGCTCTCGTCTTTCTGTTCAAAAGCTACTTCTGCGGCTTCCTCGTAAAAACTGTAGAAAATATAACATAATTTTAAAATATTATATTTTAACGATGCGATAAGGAATTGCTATAAGCATATAATAAAAAAATCCTAGAACTATAGGGCCGAAACTACATAAAGCGGACGCCCGTGTAGTCCCATATAAAAGTGCTCCATAGCGGCTCGCCGCGTGGGCATCCGTAGGGAGCCGGGACCCGCGCCCGGTTTGGTGGGTAATCGACACCACTACATGAACCCGGTTAAATTTGAACTAGCGACACTGCGCGTAGATATTTGCTTTACAGTTGCAATGATGAGTCACTATTTTCTAAACGCGACTAGACAATAGCACTGTTTTATTATACAGAGACAGACTTCTGGAGCGTTATCTTAAATTTGCTTATTTTTACGAGCAGTCGTAACAAACGTGTTACGTGAATGTTTGTGCGCCTCGGGCCCCTGTAGTCCGAGGGCCCCCTTATCAAAGATACGGTTGATACGGAGGTAGTAGCTATTGCTACGTTATCTAATGCCTCTGCTAATTAATAAAATATATTGCGTCAGGCAAAAAAGGACCTTAAGAGGGTCCTTCTCCACTCGCTTATCGTAAACATCGAAAATGGTTTAAAAGCTTGTTACTTCATTTAATGCAATCCAACGCGATGTTTGACGAAAAGGCTACGCAAAAAAAGAGAGATAACGCCTGAAAACTCTGTTAGTATTCGGTAATTCCGAGATTTACTCGAAAATTTCACAAAACTTGCTCCAGGAAATAGCTGTTTTTTTTTAAACCCTTAAAAGTTTTTGGAAAAAGTTGTCATCATTTAGAATCTTAATAAAATTTTCAAGGTCTCTAGAGGATTACTTTTTGACTTTTTTAATTTTTAGGCAAATTATGAAGTGTCAAAGTTCATCCAAGATAGGACATTTTCAGAGGTTTTTACTGGATTAGTTTTACACAAATTTAGAAATTGGTTTCTTTGGAAACCTAGATAATATCCACAAGATACTGTGTTTCCAAAATATCTAATGAAAAGTGTGTAATAACGTCATAATCAGTTATGAGCGGTTGTATGAAAAACAGTGAAAATGTGAGTCGTGATGCACCACCTTAATATAAGGCAACGATATTTTAAAAAAAAAGTTGGTTTTTTAGTCTCTAAATTGACTAGCGGGTCTTCTTCAAAGCGATAAGCTAACATGAAGTAAAATAAACAGTGGGGTGTACTATATATTTATATCACTTACCCAGCTTTAACATAATACTTGACTTTGATGTCGTCGCTGCACCGGGGCAGGTACTTCAGCGCCTCGTCCTGCTTGCAGTACTTGAGGCACGCGTCCACAAACGGTTCATATCCTACAGGAGACTTCTTAGACTTCGAGAACCTGTCCAGTTCTGCCCAGTCGTCTGCGTCAGCTAATGTCATGATTCGCAGCCACCAGTATCTAAAAGGAGAGAATATGTTAGTTTGTTAAAGGGCCCATGGTTATACCCTTAGGAACTTCGCGTAAGATGTGACTACCCGACCATTTGTTGCACATTTTCCAAAATGCAACCGGTAGAAAAAAAAACTGCTCAAGACTCGGTGAGTGCATTTAACCCAACCAGCCAGTGTGACCAATGATCCTCTTGGCTTGCTTCTCAATTGACTTAAGCGCATCAAGCTGGTATCTGGCAGATCTATCCTAAAAATGAGAGCAGTACACGATAGCACTTATGTTTGATAAGATTTGAGTTTGTTCGTCTACTTCCTTACCTAGGAAGAAAAATAAGAATCCATAATCTGCATACTAATATTTTTATACTGACCTTCTGTCAGGCATCCTATACTCAGAGCGCAGTTTGTCAGCCAGCTTGACTTCTCCCTGGTCGAGCAGCTTCCTCACGGTGTCCTGCAGGGACAGGCCTACGAAGCTGCTGCCGTACGTCTCCTGCAGGCTCGATTGCTGCTTGCAAAGCTTGCGCGCGTCTTCGCAGATTGAGACGCCTGGAAGATGAGGTTAAGATGATCAATGTAAGGGAAGTGTATGCTATGGAGCTTGATGACACTGACTAAAGACATTTACGGGGCATTAGCCGGAGAAAGCAACATATAGATAAGAATAAAAAGCTATAAGAGAGACCTTTGCACAGTATTGGGACAAGACAGAGATTAGATTAAAAAAAAAAACATGATTCTATCAAATCTTTGGAATTCGTGGCTTTTCTATACTACAATACCTTCCTCATGAGTCAATCTGTCCATTTGAGAAAAACCAATTAGCAATTTTTGAGTTTATCATGAACATACAGACAGACAGATATGGAGGGGGACTTCATTTATAATAAAAGAAAGAAAGGAAAAACGGTTTTTTAACGTTTGTGATTTTTTTTCGGGAAGCAGCAATATGCTTGTCGAATTGACACTCGTAAGTTCTGTAGTATACAGAAGTTTTCTACTAGTAGACTCACCCAAATCATTCTTGCCCTTCTTGTAGCACTCTCTGGCGGATATGAGCGAGGCCTCGATGCTGCCCGGGTTGGTCTGCTCGATGGCGTCGCGGATGTGCGTGGCGGCCTGGCCGGGGAAGTCGTCCTCCTGCACGTACACCTGGCGCAGCGCCTCGCGGTTGTTGCGCGCGCAGAACTTTATGTACAGCGCGTGCGCCAGCGAGAAGCTGCGGATTGTCAGCTGGGGAACAAACATACGATACTATTTTGAGCTGGGGAACAAACATACGATACGATATTTATTAGTTTAAGGATTTACAGTTCACGTCGTGCCGTCCGGTAAAATATACAGAATTAATTGGCGGCAAAGATATACCATTCAGAGGTCAATTATGCAAAAAAGCGTTCACAATTTTATTTATTTAAAACAAATCAAGATTTTGGATAAGATATTGAGTTGAGATTTGGATAAGATATTGAGACCGTTGACTACTTACTTCGAAATCACGTTTGCCCATTTTTTCTTTGAGATGGAACAATACTATGTATATTAAATCCGTATCACCACTGGCCGTTGCTTTCAATAAAGCGGTTGGTCCCTCCCCCAAAGACAAAAGTAGAGGGACTTGTAATTTACTATGAGTTTCATATTCCAATATCTAAAAAAAAAACAAAAATAATTAGGAACATAAAAAAAAGCAAAAAGCCAACGTCACGCGGTGTTCCCAGGCGGTCACCCATCCAAGTACTGACCGCGCCCGATGTTGCTTAACTTCGGTGATCGGACGAGAACCGGTGTATTCAACGTAGTATGGACGTTGGCGATAGCAAGTTTCAATTTATGGACTAGTTTGTAGTTATTGACGTCATTGGTTACTTACTTTAATAGCAAGTGCTTTCCGTCCCTTCTCAGCAGCTTTCATGGCGATGGTGGTGTAAGAAATACCAGGAACATTGCGTAGTTTCTCGCCAATCTCACGGGCAGCACTTTCGTTGTCCAAGTGAGGTTGCGTAACCTGAAATAAAATAACCAGGTGAATTACATAACGTTACGAGTATGAATTTCTTTTATATATATTTTTCAAATATTTATTATCACCTTAAATAATAAGGTGATAATAAATTGGTAGCTTTTTTCGAAAGTTGTGTACTTACTATTATTTTATAAAGCAGTATACCATATGGTCATGTGAAGACGAGGGAAGAAAAAAATGTTGCTCAAAAAATTATATGTTTACATGTGGATGGATGGATTGAGAGAGAAGTGATATGAAAGAAAAGGGAGTTAATGATAGTGTGACGAGTGACAGGACAGAATGGAAGAAAAAAAAACGTGTTGCGCCGACCCCAAAAATAAAACGGGACAAGGGCAGGAAGACGATGATGAGTAGCATACCTTATAACAGGCCCAATGCGAGAGTACCCTGGTCCGTCCATCCTTCAGCTGGAGATAGGAGGCGATGTGTCCAGCGAGGCAGTGCAGTCGACGCCATATTAGACGGTCCAGTAGAACCCGCTCACCTAAGTTAGTCATTCTGATGTGTGGTTAAGAAATCTTTTAAAAAAAAATTACTTATGTAATTCTTATCACTCACTATTATAATTCAACCAGCGACGCGTATCTTTAAAATTGTCGTTTTTATTCTACTTATAATATTCATGTAAATAAAAAAGGCAAACAGTTTGTTACAGTTATTTACACTTCCTCGTGAACACTCTCTACATTGGTGAAAATCGAATTAAAATCCGTTTAATCGTTTTTGAGTTTATTACGAACAAACACACAGACATGGGGAACTTTGTTTTCCCTCTCCTAGAGAGGAGCCCTTTTTCCCAGCAGTGGGAATTATAAGGCTGATTATACTATACTACACTTAACTAGAAGTTGAAGTGGAACGATACCACAAAAATCTATTAAAAACTGACAAATATAAACATACAGTTTTCCATTACGAAACCAATAGCACAACGTACCAAATAGAAATCTTCGGTAAAGAATTTCTCAAGAGACCAGTAGAATAAATTCAAGAGCGCGTGATCATTTTAAAAATAATTTTAGGAATTTTCATTACAGAAACTGGGCACAATTTACATTTTGTTATACTAGATTTAGACAGCACAGTTGGCGCAGTGGCTGAGCGATTGGGTGTTGCGCTGAGTGCCGCGATTTCGATTTCTTCTTCAACCAAAAATTTGCATGGCCTGAAGATAGTTGTTGTGTAGCCTACAGACCGGGATATATTTCCGGGTCTAGATACTTTGTACATGTGAGTTTATTTATTTGTGAAGGCACCCACGACACGGCATGGTCTGGGGTACCGTTTTTAGGGTAAAAACGGAACCCTATTACTAAGACTATAATGTCCGTCCGTCTACCTACCTGTATGTCTGTTCGTCTGTCATTAGGCTGTATCTCATGAACCGTGATAGCACAGTTGAAATTTTAACAGATGATGTATTTCTGTTGCCATACATCAAACACTAAAAACAGAATAAAATAAATATTTGAGTGGAGCTCCCATACAGCAAACACGATTTTTTTTTCCAGTTTTTGCTACGAACGGTACGGAACACTTCGTGCGCGAGTCCGATTCACACTTGGCCAGTTTACAAAAAAAAAGATAAAGCAACGAAATATATTACTTAATTAAAAAAGGATACTGCACAGAAGTAAGCGGTATAGCCACTTTGGGATCCCTAACAGCATTCAAAACCCTCAGCCATCTACAAGTCTTCACATACAGGTCAGTCAACTCAGGGTCCATGATGAAACACTTGCCGAACTGCGCCGCCCTGATCAGCATCTTCTGAACGTCAGGGTTGAACTCAAAGGCAGCTGCCTCTATGCAATCTTGGACCGCTATTGAAAGGTCAGGCTTCACCAAACGAATGTATTCGTCGGCCCTGTGACTGTGATTCTGGAAATTTTACGTTTAAATAAATATATTATAATAAATAAATTGTATAAAAATAGTAAAAAAAACTATTTTCACATTGAAAAAAAAAAGCAAAAAGCCAACGTCACGCGGTGTTCCCAGGCGGTCACCCATCCAAGTACTGACCGCGCCCGATGTTGCTTAACTTCGGTGATCGGACGAGAACCGGTGTATTCAACGTAGTATGGACGTTGGCGATAGTATTAACAAAATTGACGAACTGTATCGATGAACAATTGATGACGTCATACACGCCTACGGTTTTGTATTGGCAGTAAGCTATTAGAATAATTTTTATATATTTTTAATGTATCAAGACTTTCATTCATTCCTGATGGCCTGTGCTGTATCAGCTGAATGATGTCCATTTTATTTTTAAGTTTTTAATATAAAGAAAAGTTTTGAATGAAAACGTTTTCTCATAACATGCCTTTATATCAGGTGGTATAGTACTCGATCATGCCAAAGACCCCAAACATGATGAGGTTTAACGTATCGCGCTTAGTAGTTCCTAAGGCTACCAGTGACGAAGGTTCCATACAACTCGATTCCCACCGGCTTCCCTTCAGAAGTTTAGAACACAACCACTCTCTATCGTAATTGAGTAATGGCACAATCAGTAATTATAAAACTACAAAGAAACATTACAAAACGCCTACACTAAGTATACACTATGGACATTAAATCAACAAAATTTGCTTTTCAACAACATGTTGCTTTAAAATAAGCCGCAGGCGCAATCGGCTTTTTAGCGTTTAAATTTCTATACAAGAATACGTCATGACGTCACACAAAGGTCGATGAACCTGCGCGCTCTAAAGCGCTCCGGCAAGCCGGTTTTTTTTCGAGTTATTTGATAGAGTTTTATTGAATCGGCTTAAAAACTACTAGACTGTTTTTAAAAATTCTTTCACCACTCGAAAGCTACATTATCCACGAGTAACACAGGCTAAATTTTATTTTGGAAAAAAATAGGGTTCCGTAAGATATTTGGGTTTTTCGGACACAAGGTGTAAAAAATCAACCAGAAACATTACTTATTTTGCGTACGCTGCCTGAACTATTAAAGATAGAACCGTAAAATGTTCTAATTAATTGTAGATCTTATAAATATCTACAAAAAAGTCAGCGAAACAGTATACCTATCTATGTCGAGTGAGGCACAACAACCATTTTTTTATCTAATCATCTTGATTTTTTTTTGGATTACATTTGAACGCATTTATTTTACTCATGCTATTGACCCTTATCAAAATAAATTATTTCATCACTAAGTACAGTTTATGTAGATAATATTTGGTCTTTGAATGATTAAAATTGGACGTTTGGTTTTGAAGTTATGGCGAAATTAAAATATTACGATTTATGCTGGACGACCCAAGCGTCACCAAGGCGGGGCTCGGGGGTGCGCGTGCGGGAGGTGAGTTTAGATCTATGAGTAAGGTCGTGCGCGAAGTCTGATAATTTTCGTGCGATTTTTTTTAGATTTTGTTCTTAAAACTACACCTACGCAAAAGTTCTTCTCAGAGCTGGTTTTTTTAAACATTTTCATATATCCCTTTACAATAAATATCAACATGCGTAATTCAAAAACAAGAACGATTATCTGACCTAGCAATTATTTCTATAGAAAAACGTTCTTTACTAAAAATTAAGAATCTTCCCGGCTTTTATGTCTTAGCGCACTTTGTAAGAAAGAATAGACGAATAGCTTTAGAGTATAAGTAGTATTATTAGTACTTAGTCGATTAAGTTTTGTTTAATTTACATCATATCATCATTTCACCACAAACGGCTTTTATCAAAGCCACTTCTATTATGCTTGCAAGTAGCGTTGCCAGGCGTCCGGATAAAGCCGGACATAGTCAGGCGGTCCGGTAGGGTCGGGCGTGTCCGGCCAAATTTGAGCATTTTTGGCTTTTGTTAGGCTTTTTAAAGACCATTTTGTTTAGAATTGTCATTAGAGTTTTGCCTTACCTTGTATCGCTAGCACAAGCAAAGTGGACATGTAATAGTATAACAATAATATCACTTAATCTTATGGTTTTTTCATTAGAATTTAAAAAGATTTCATGAATTTTATTAGACTTAAAAAAAATGTCGGCCCTTTTGACCAAACGTCCGGCTAAATAGGATAGATTGTCCGGCTTTTCAGTTCCAAGACCTGGCAACCCTACTTGCAAGACACTGTTTCAATATCTCAGTGCTTACACGTATAGTAAAAGTGGACTGAAGATACATCTGCCTATACAAGACTGAAGCCAGGATGCCAATCACAGATTTTCGGTAAGGACTCAAGACTGCGTGCCCGCGCTCGGAGTAGGCTAGGCAAGCATTTTTTTTTTTGCTCCGGCTTACCTCTCTCAATATTTCACGCTTCGCCACTGAAGGCTACTATCGGTACCATCAACAGATCAGCTCCATGTAATCATATTAATGCATTGTCATCCAAATAACATAGGTATACCAAACAGGTCAATCGGGTAGGGAGTAACTGATTCGAAATCCATTTAGAAGATTTGCCCTAAATAAACATTATATAAAAAATATTGCAAATATAAAAAAAAATGCTCACTTGAAATTGCCTCGAAGCTTCAAGCAAATAGGACCCAGGCGCCGTACTATTGATCCTGAATATTTTCTCGACTACAAACGGCACTTTTTGTACGAGTTCGTGAGTCATTTCCGAGACCACCCGAACGCAATCGATGTCTTGTATGAGGTGGAACGGGCCATCGTAGGGGTACTGTTCTGACTGGCCTTTGTAGCCGAAGATGCACATTGTGTCGTCCCAATGGCCTACTACGGCTTGTGAACCACACCTGGAAATCATAGATAATATATAACATGACTACCTGCTGCTAGCGACTTTGCCTGTGTGGGAGTAGAACATTGTCCCAAGGCAATACACTCCCGGGACAAAAACTGTAACTGAAAAAAATATCGCTCGTTTGCTACTATTTTACCTCATGGTAAGCGATGATGTGTTCGAACACTTGGTTGCGACAGTCGCTATCTTGTTTTCGAATTTCTGAAATAATAAGGTCTAGCGATGTGCCTTTCGCCCACGTCTAAATTAGTCCACGCTACGTTTCTGGGCATCATCGGCAAGGAAAACGATCTTTCGGCATCCCTACATGTAAGCAAGCGCACACTGTTGGAAACTATGCCCTTGCCCCATTGCGCCCATTATCGGCATCGCTTCTTTTTTTTTTTGAGTTTTATGACGTCATATTTTAGCTAGGCCTTTAGCAGTGACGAAGGTTCCATACAACTCGATTCCCACCGGCTTCCCTTCAAATGTTTAGAACACAACCACTCTCTACCGTAATTGAGAAATGGCACAATCAGAAATTATAAAACTACAAAGCTAACATTACATAACGGCTACACTAAGTACACTATGAACATTAAATCAACAAAATTTACTTTTCAACAACATGTAGCACTATAACATAAGCCGCAGGCGCAATCGGCTTTTTAGCGTTTAAATTTCTATACAAGAATACGTCATGACGTCACATAAAGGTCGATTAACCTGCGCGCTCTAAAGCGCTCCGGCAAGCCGGTTTTTTTTTCGAGTTATTTGATAGAGTTTTATTGAATAGGCTTAAAAACTACTAAACTGTTTTTAAAAATTCTTTCACCACTCGAAAGCTACATTATCCACGAGTAACATAGGCTAAATTTTATTCTGGAAAAAAATAGGATTCCGTAAGATATTTGGGTTTTTCGGACACAAGGTGTAAAAAATCAACCAGAAACATTACTTATTTTGCGTACGCTGCCTGAACTATTAAAGATAGAACCGTAAAATGTTCTAATTAATTGTAGATCTTACAAATATCTACAAAAAAGTCCGCGTAACAGTATACCTATCTAAGTCGAGTGAGGCACAACAACCATTTTTTTATCTAATAATCTTGTTTTTTTTTGGACTACATTTAAACGCATTTATTTTACTCATGCTATTAACCCTTATCAAAATAAATTATTTCATCAGTAAGTACAGTTTATGTAGATAATATTTGGTCTTTGAATGATTAAAATTGGACGTTTGGTTTTGAAGTTATGGCGAAATTAAAATATTACGATTTATGCTGCAAGCGTCACCAAGGCGGGGCCCGGGAGTGCGCGTGCGGGAGGGGAGTTTAGATCTATGAGAAAGGTCGTGCGCGAAGTCTAATAATTTTCGTGCGATTTTTTTTAGATTTCGTTCTTAAAACTACACCAACGCAAAAGTTCTTCTCAGAGCAGGTTTTTTTAAACATTTTAATATATCCCTTTACAATAAATATCAACATGCGTAATGCTCAAAAACAAGAACGATTATCTGATCTAGCCATTCTTTCTATAGAAAAACATTCTTTACTAAAAAATAAGAATCTTCCCGGCTTTTATGATAATGTCTTAGCGCACTTTGTAAGAAAGAATAGACGAATAGCTTTAGAGTATATTATAAGTAGTATTATTAGTACTTAGTCGATTAAGTTTTGTTTAATTTACATCATATCATCATTTCACCACAAACGGCTTTTATCAAAGCCACTTCTATTATGCTTGTAGCGTTGCCAGGCGTCCGGATAAAGCCGGACATAGTCAGGCTTTTAAGTGGCGGGTCCGGCCAAATTTGAGCATTTTTCGTTTTTGTTAGGTTTTTTAAAGACCATTTTGTTTAGAATTGTCATTAGAGTTTTGCCTTACCTTGTATCGCTAGCACAAGCAGAGTGGATATGTAATAGTGTAGCAATAATATCACTTAATCTTATGGTTTTTTCATTAGAATTTAAAAAGATTTCATGAATTTTATTAGACTTAAAAAAAAATGTCGGCCTTTTTGACCAAACATCCGGCTAAATAGGATAGATTGTCCGGCTTTTCAGTTCCAGGACCTGGCAACCCTACTTGCAAGACACTGTTTCAATATCTCAGTGCTTACACGTATAGTAAAAGTGGACTGAAGATACACCTGCCTATACAAGACTGAAGCCAGGATGCCAATCACAGATTTTCGGTAAGGACTCAAGACTGCGTGCCCGCGCTCGGAGTAGGCAAGCTTTTTTTTTTGCTCCGGCTTACCTCTCTCAATATTTCACGCTTCGCCACTGGCCTTTAGTATATATATTATTTTTAATTAAGTGTATTTTATAATTTAATTTGTTTAATTATTGTCCCAAAAAAAAAATTCCAATATAAAACTATGATAATTATTTTTTAAATAACAATACAAGTAAACTAACCACATCAACTCCTTAGGTTGTTTGATGAAACCGGTGTCGATCTCAGAGTAAGCAGTCTTGAAGTCACTCGACCCAATCCATAGCATTCCAGAGTCGGTAAACAATGCTACATGCATGCCATTCTGTGACGAGACTATGGACAGGATCTGTGTATACGGACTCTTTATATCGGGAGGCTGGAAAAAAAAATATCGTCATACAAAAGTTGAAAAAAAAAGTCTTGATGTTAATGATGGCATAAAATAAACCATGTTAAGTTGGTTAGTATTTTTTTTTCTAAAGCGTATGTACTTTAAAATTTTTAACTACTGTTCGAAAATACAAAAAGCCAACGTCACGCGGTGTTCCCAGGCGGTCACCCATCCAAGTACTGACCGCGCCCGATGTTGCTTAACTTCGGTGACCGGACGAGAACCGGTGTATTCAACGTAGTATGGACGTTGGCAACAATGATTCTAAAATGATTGATCTTAATGCGTGAACAATGACGTCAAATCTATAATGTTACAGATAGAAAAAAAAAAATAAGACGATACTTCTTTCAGTCTGAATAAAGACATAAATACATTGATTTATTTCAATGAAATCGTATCAAAATTAAATATTAAAATGTTTACATTGCCCAAATATGTTGTACCTATTGCGGAAATAAAATTTCAGAATAGAATAGAATAGCATTTTTTTGGCGCAGGCAATACAACATAAAGTAATAATAATAAAAAGGAGTACAGAAGTATAATACAGTTGTGTTTAGCGTGCCCGAACCGAAAGGGTCACCAACTCAGCAATTGTTGGGCGTCCAATACCCAACGCTGAGTTTCAGCTGGTACCCAACAGTGACGCATTTCAATTGTATAATAGTATCTTTTTTTATTTCAACAGTTTTTTAATTTTTTTGGTCATCATTATGATCTAATTTATTGTTCAACAATTTTATCGTTACTAGTGAATCGTTAGGGTGCGTCCACATCTGGCGAATGTGCG
Organism: Mythimna lalbum; assembly: GCA_949319445.1. Taxonomy (NCBI): domain Eukaryota; kingdom Metazoa; phylum Arthropoda; class Insecta; order Lepidoptera; family Noctuidae; genus Mythimna; species Mythimna lalbum. The sequence goes on along the minus strand of OX439356.1, from coordinate 16,671,627 downwards.
GCGAATGTGCAGCTCGCGAGCCGTTTGCGAGTTGCCCGCGAACTGCGCGCGTGCATTTTTGTTCGTGCGCCGCTTCTGCGCCGATTATTCAGATGTGGACGCACCCTTAGGGGCAACGCCCACTATGTTCTTTTACTTCCTAGTTGGACTTTTTTTACATTAATTAGATACTGTTTTATTGCATTCGACTGCAGAACATAGGCCATTGTTGGTTGAGTCACAACGTCTGTTGCTTATGGTACGGTCACAAAGATGACTTTTATATTTACATACAATAGTTTGACTTTTTATGCACACCTCGAGCGACTATATTCATAAAATAAACGCAAAACCCCCCAGCAATATATTAGCAAAAATAACATCCATAAACAAGCTATATTACAGCCAAAGACTCGTAAATAGCTTTAGTAATGGATAAGATGATTCTTGAAACTGTTTAATGGGTGTAATCTACGCTGTTTATTTTTTTTTTTTTCTGATATAAACTAGTACTTGACTGCAATCCCACCTGATGGTAAGCGGTGATGCAATCGTTGATGGTGAGGCGCACTAGTTTATTAAGAGCCTATTCACTCTAGCCTTGAAGACGCTCAGATTGTAATCGGACGGGAAGACCGCAGCAGGCAAATTGTTCCAGTCCTTCGATGTACGCGGTATAAATGACGAAGCGAAACGCTTAGTCCGGACCGTGGAGGTTTCAACAACGTAAGGGTGGATACTCGCCGTACGTCGGTTTGTCCGGTGGTAGAAATGGGATGGCGGAATCAAGTCATGCAATTTCTGCGCGCACTCTCCAAAATGCAACCTGTAAAACACCGAAAGGCTGGCTACCCTACGCCTGTGCTCAAGGCTTTGAAGATTGGACTTAACCATATCTGGATCACCAATCAGTCTCTTCGCACGCCTTTCCACCGAGTCCAAAGCTGCCAGGTGGCACTTTACAGCACCAGCCCATATGTGGCTGCAGTACTCCACACACGATCGGACCTGTGCTTTGTATAACATTAAAAGCTGTCCCGGTGTGAAGTACCGCCGGACCTTTGCTAGAACGCCTAGTTTCCTAGCTGTTATACAACAAAGCTGACTAATAGCTGTATAATGGAGAAAACACAACAAAAACGGATTTTAGTAGTAGGTACTTGAAAAAGCTACTGGCCAGCGTTAAGCCACGTATATAATGCTACTAACTGGTCTGGAATTACTTTATTGATTATTATGCCATTGAGATTGATTAGGATAACGATTTTAAACAGTTTGAAATAATACTTTTTTTAATTAAAAAACGCTGACGAAAAATTCCATCAAGGAATTGATTTCCAGAATCATGCTGGATCCATGGTATACGTTTGTGCGTCGACGTCCGTGAGGCAATGTATATGTCGCAGCCATCTGGTTAAATTAGCCATCCAATTGGACGCCTAGGGCGTTCGTTAAACGCCGGCATCCAATTGGATGCCTAGGCCGATAGTTGTTTGAACTAAAATCACTCAATGTTTAACAGCTTGGCGTATTGAAAGTTAGAACTTTCGAAATGACTGATCAATACTCAGCTAAGTGATTCAAATTTAGTTATATTTCATATAACAAAATTTTTATTTCATATAAAAAAATCATATATATATATTTCACTATTACTTGGTGGACACTATTACTAAAAATTAGTTTTATATAAGTTATAAGCTTATGGTCATCCTACTAAACTAAATGACTACACTACGTTCAGCCATCTGGTTAAACCTTGCGGTCAACGACATGGCTAGTTGTTCTTCAGCCATTCCATTGGATGCCAGCATTTAACGAACGCCCTAGGCGTCCAATTGGATGGCTAATTTAACCAAATGGCTGCGACATAGCACAATATTAAAAAAAGCCTGGAAATTACCATAAGCACAGCTCTGGACTCGCCCAGCTGACACTTGTATATTTCCTTGTCCCGGCACACGAGGAAACCAGAACTGATGACGCACCAACATGATATCGCCTCATTTGCTCCTGAAATCCAAACAGATACTTAGTTGATTTACTTTTTGCATACGAGTAACGTATAACGAATAACGAGCAAAATCAATTGAACCACTTTTTAAATAAGGTCATATTTTTCAAAAAAATCTTCATTAAAAATGTTGCCCTGTCTATTTATTAAGAGGTCAAGCCCTCACGAGCGCAAACCCGCCAAAATAGGTAAACAGACACCAATGGTTATGGCCCATTTCTATTTTTTCATACGCGGGATAATAATAGTTTTTATTTCAACGTAGATATGAATCTTAAACAAGCTAAAACAGCACATAAAGCCTTTACATTTGATTTAATGTTTTTTTCTCTCTCAAAATTAGGTCAATTAAATTAAAAATCATTTAGGGTGTTTAAGGTTTTGCGTATTTAACGTTACACGATGTATAGAACCATTTACAAGCTCTCTGAATAAATAAATAAAATTAATAGTAAAAAGGTTCCACTTTGTTTATGGTAATGGCCTTACTTTGCCTCACACACCTTTACCATAGCTCTAAATTTCCCTACAGAAAAAAATGTGTGAAATCCTTATTTACAAATTAGCTAGTAGTATAGTATACTACTAGCGCATTCGTAAAGATTTTACTGCCTCTATTTTCAGGTGACGGTACTTAGACAACGAAAGTGCTGCCCGCAAGATTGGCGGGAAACTACACAACATTCCATTTTCTACACCACCATCGCCATGAAAGTTGCTGAGAAGAGACAGTGCCGGCGTAAGGGCCACTGACACCCCGGGCGAAAATATTGTGGCGCCCACTTAAAGGAAGCTACATTTTTTATTTTTTTAACTATTTTTATTCCTAATGAATTTTTTGTCATTCACAAATTTTTTCAAATTTCTTTTCGAATTTGATTTTCTTGCACAATTTTTTTTTATTTTCATTTAGATTGAACATTTTGTTAATTTTTGATAAATTTTCTTATATTGTTTTGGCTCTAACGATATCGTTAGAGTCGCTCCTCGACTACAAACCCTCAAAAATCCATCTAAATAAAAAAATATGCATATGCACAGAGCGTAAAGCACAGTTTTGAGGGTTTGCACCAGGGGAGGCAGGAGACTCCAACTCCACACCTTGGCGCCCCCTGAATTTGACGCTCTGGGCCGCCGCCCCCCCCCTAACACCGGTACTGAGAAGAAACGGAAAGTACTTGTTATCAAACTATCAAAGTAACCAATGACGTCATTAACTAAATACTAGTCCATAAATTAAACTTGACATTTGCCAACGTCCATACTACGTTGAATACACCGGTTCTCGTCCGATCACCAAAGTTAAGCAACATCGGGCGCGGTCAGTACTTGGATGGGTGACCGCCTGGGAACACCGCGTGACGTTGGCTTTTTGCATTTTTGATATCGTAGTTTAATTATTCATCTATTTTTTTTGTTTCAATACAAAAAAATACATTAAATACTTACTAGGTAAATCTGGGACAGATCTCACTTTTGGTTCTGAAACATTACTAAGAAGGAACATGCGGTTGGTGGTGGTGATGACAGCTAGACCTATACCATGGGGGCTAGGAAACAGCTGTGCTTTGCACACCTGGAACACATACAATAATAAATATATACTTTGTTTATAATATAATTTTTTTTCTCTTAAATATTAATGAAAGTATAATTCACTACTAATAACAAACATGTAATTTTAAAAATTGTTGTTTGTCTGTCTTTATGATTGATTGACTGAATAAATTCAGGGTAATCTCCAAAATGGCTGACCTGATTTCGACGGAACTTTTACAGGCAGATGTTATAAGGAGTAATTTAGGCTACTTTTATTTCAGAAAAAAAAATGCAAAAAAAAAAACTAAACTTTATGCCAGTCTGATGTGTATGTGCATATAATAATTATGATGGATTGACGTGAGTGAAGTAGTTCACTATCACTTAAGGTTTCTTTTTGAGAAAGAAACTCCTATTTTAGCAACTCTGCACCAGGACAGTTCTTGTCTTTGAAGATTTTAAAATGGTTAAAAGTAACACAAACCTTTGTATCTCTGACTTCCTGGCCCATATTGAAGGTTCTCTGGTAGGCTCCGAACATGTCATAGACTAGCACATCGCCACTCTCCTGAACGCACAGCAGTTGCTCACCATCAGACCAGCCCATGTGAACAAGTTCACCGCTGTTCCACTGAAACATGACTCAAGGATTGTTATTTGTAAAATATTGGTATATGTACCAATATTTGTATATGTACCAATATTTTACAAATAATCTTTTTCTGCAAATCATTTTAGGAATCTTTCACTATGTTTTTAAATAATGTATAATTTTTAAGGTCTTTAAGTCAAGAGTGAATAAGTTACTTCAAGGCAAGCATGCTCCATCGCCAGCCACATCAGAGGTGAAAAGTGAGCCTATACAGAACAAAAAATTAGCAGATGTCGGGGAAAAAACCGCCAGGCTGAAGTGGAAATGGACTGGTCATATTGCATGAATGCATTGGACAGATGGGCGAGGATAGTCACTGGGCGCCTGATCCCTCAGGTGCCCAGTTCGCCAGTTCACCAGTCGCCCAGGGAGGTTGACGCCATTGAGGCCGACTAAAGCAAAGGTATTGATACGATCTGATCATGTCTAAGTGGCCAACTTGATCCAGGCCAGAGATCGCCAGAGAAGTTTGGAAGAAGAAAGGGAAGGGCTTTGCTCAGCAGTGGTTAATACAATAAGCCAATTAAAAAAAATGCAGTAATTAGCAATCAGTACTACTACTGCTGTTACTTGATTGTAAATGATAATTTTCTTAATGAATACAAAAATCGTAAAGTTAAAAAACACTCTTTCTATGTAACCAATTAATGTTTTAAAACAACACTAAATATAAGGACGAAAACCATAGATTGCATAATGAGGAAACAGTTCCTCATAGGCAAAAGCTTGACGTGTTTAGCAAGTCATTCGGTTCTTCAAAAATACAAGAATCTTACCAAAATCTTCGAGATAATAGTCCCAACACCATTGTACACAGTGATCACAGGTTTGGCAGTGCCCATGATGCGAACAAACTGTTTGCGGTCTCTCACCACGGCAATTGGACCTCCATATTGAGCCCCACTGACTATCATGTTTTCTAGCCCTTCGTCCATAGTCCAGTTCATGGTATACAAGTCGAACTTCCTGCAATTTGTTTAATGAAAATATTAACCTTTCGAATACCGTAATTAGAGACACAATAGAAAGATAATGGGTTAGCGAAAGCCGGTGGTCGCTTGGGGTTTAAGGGAACAGATGGGAAGGGAAATAAACATACTTTTAGGAACACCTATAAACTTGTTTATAGTTTAGGTTCTGACTCCATAGGAAAGATTGTTTTGACAAGGGTGGGAAGGGAGTGAAGGGAGAAAAAATGCTATTTGTTACAGAATTAATTAAAATAATACTATGGAATATTTTTTTCCAGGTTGCGTCTTATTGAGTTTTTGTTTTCTTTTCCATTAGGGATACTGATGCGGGTTACTGTGTAATTTAAAAAGGGACTTGAATTTTGAAATCTTTCAAATATGTTATTATTCTTATAAAATGGATATGACAGACAGCTTTGTTATAAGGAAACAACTTTTAATTTTAAATAACTATCATACCTGTAATAGGAGTCCAACTGGAACCAGTCTGCAGTTAATAACGCCGACATTTTGTGATATTAATTACACTGAAACAATATTAGAGAACACTGGTGATAAGAGATTTGTTTGATTGCGTTTTTTCCTGTTTTATTTTCGCCACATAGTATCGATATCTGTTTAGTTTCACTTTCGTATTTAATCTAAGATCGCATATTAAGACCCTGGCTAACTCGTTGATTTATTTTAATTTTCTATAAAGTGGAGCAATAAAACAATATTTTTATTTTGCAAAATATTTTACATGAATCAGTTTTTTTAAACGAGCTCCAGGGATAATTTGACGTTTGTTGTCAAAGAATCAAACAAATTGTGATAAATTCTATCTCCCTTCCTCTACATGAAATACTAATAATGACATCTCTGTTGGTGGTAATGCTGTGCTTCAGTATTCATTTTGTGTATTATTTGGTGGTTTGGAACGCACCACTGTCTGACAGTGACATTGACGCTACAATATACGTTCAGAAATGTTGGAGATTTAGAAAAGTTTAGATATTAATAAAAAACTTCTGATTATTCATTTTAAAACAACAAGCAATCTTAACTATCAGTTTAAAATAAGAAAAAGAAAATCATTGAAGAATCATCAAGATCAGTCCATAAACCATAAAAAACTTTTTACAAAAAAATAATTAAACTGACTTCAAAAAGTATTTTATAGTTATTTTGTACTTTTTGAAGTCGGTTTAATTTTTTTTTGTAAAAAGTTTTTTATTTTTCACTTTTTAGTTATGGTAGCACCACTAAAAAGTACCTACCCTTCAGCTAAACATAAATTACCTTATAGCCAGAGTGCATCTCATAACGATTCTAATAATCCCAAATACGGTTATATTACATGAATTTACCCCCTTCCCCTTTCCCCTCCCCCTTTTCTTTTAGGCAGTCATCGTCTACACGTATAAACAAAGCAATTTTACTTGTTACGACAATTCTGCCATTATTCTATGAGTTCTGTTCCATATCTTCGAAGTTCATGATCAGATCATAACAATATTTCTATGGGACCAACTTGGAAGCATAACCTTTCAATAAAAAAAAAATATTTCAAAGTCGGTCCACAATTGACTGAAATATCGGTGAACATACATACATTCAGCCGAACATAGATCCTCCTCCTTTTCGAAGTCGGTTAAAATAGGTAAACGTGAATTAACCTATTGAATGCTAATCACCGGTAATTAGTAGGTACACTTATGTCGCACTGTGGAACTTAAAGCATTCAAAGAGTTTAACTTCAATAATGTACCTACTCTTCGATTGAGGGTGTGCCAAAGAGCAATAGAGCGCAGTATTCTGGGTTTACAGAGTAGGTATGGAACACCATACGCTACTACGCTCCAAAACACGAATCATAAGATGTGGGCAGGCTGCGAGGCTCAGATGCGATTGGGCCGGCCGGGGTTACAGCGTTGCTCGTATACTTCACCACTGGGCAAAGGACACCCTGCCATGTTTGCCAGAGGCCAGAAAGCGGTAGCAGGATGACCTAGCCGCATACCACATGGGCTGGTTAATAATCTTTTCGCCTTGAATGCTGGCTGAGAAATGCTCAGCATGAAGAGGTGGAGGCTGATCATTCCAGATTTTAGTCGGACTAAACTTGGAAGCAATTTTTTTTTAATAGAGTTACCTTGGTTGCACCACATTTTTTTCTCCTATTGGAGTACATGCAGTAAGACAGATTGGAGTTGATAGTCCTCCTGCAAAATGTAGTGTAGTTTGCCATCGGTAACGGCGTAAAAAATGAGTTTACTGTGTATGCATAAACAGTTGTCAATTATATTGCTACACAGTCAAGTAAGATAAACAAAATATTAGAAATTAAAAAAAATATATATACAACGTGTAACGTTAAATGCCCAAAACCTCAGACACCCCAAGTGATTTTTTTACTCCACTTGCTCGATAATGTCGTTTTATACGTCATACAAACCTCGCTTAAAGCAAGTCATTATTCTCTATGGAAATAATGCAGTATGGGCGATCCCTAGGGAATAATGAGATTTCAATTTGGAACATCAAAAATCGTCAACATTGTGAATTGAAATGTACGTGCATCGAACAAGTAGACTCGAAGTTCTGAATGGCCACTAACAAAAAAAAAAAGAAAATAGAATAAAACCTGCTTACTGACTGCGAACTGGGAGCGTTTTAGAAAATTAAAACTATAGAATCTTGGAGTAGTGAATTTGCGTACGTGATGGCTCCGCCTATTCATAAATAGACAGGTCGAAGTTTTTAATTCATGAATCCCTAAGCGACCACCGGTGGCCGCGCATCTATTGTCTTACTATTGTGTCTCTAATTGACGGTATCTGAAGGGTTAATGAAGATTTTTTTGAAAAATGTAACCTAAGTATATTAAAAAGTGGTTTAATTGATTTTGCTCGTTATTCTGATCAAACTAATTTCAGATTTTACGCATTTAACGTTACCTTGTATACAAAAATATATATACCAAAATAAAAATAACCTAAACTAAAATAACTTTAAAAAATCTGTTTACCGAATGACGTCGGTACCAGATCATAACAAATTAATAAAAATCTATCTCCCCTCAAATCCTCATATAAATTCCTATTGGAGTAAACATGTATTAAATACTACCTAGTAATTATTTAGTAAGTACCTAATACCATTCATCCTCCTACCTTCCATCTTGCACGCTCAGATACGCTCGGTGGGCGAAAATGAATTAGGTAGGCTGATAAAATACTTGGAGCTTATTAGAGAGATGCCACAGGCTCGCAGCTGCCGCCTAAGTGGCTACGACTTGTTTGTAAAATAACATAATTTGCGATTCTTTACGAGATTTTAATTAGACAATTCTGAGATCAGTGATGAAAAATAGTCCAAGTTTCCAGACACCGAGCGTGTATTTATGATATCGTGTAGCAGGTAGGTATTTCCTAGGCGTGTGGGAGTCGTAAGACGATTCTAAGCTACTGTGAGCGCAGGTTTGCAGACAGTGAGCAATGGGTTGCTCGCCGTCAGCAATGTAAGTTTTGTCTTTCACGCATGTCTCAAAGAGATATCAGCCAGGGCTGCGGATTGTTCGAAGGATTTACCTGCTGTAGCCCACGCAAAAAGGACATCTGAAGAAACATTGTAGGTTTTAGTCAGTGGTGGTCACTGGTGGTCTAGGTGGAGGGAGACCCCTCTCCCTCCACCTAGAGCAGGAGAAGATATTTGATGAGTTGATGATAAAAAACTGGTCGGGTCGAAATCGCAAGCAATGGGTACAGCAAAAACGCCCTTTAATTTTTAACTTAAATTTTTCTTTTGTTGTTGTAGCACACATTTTGTGAAAATTTGCCTCTTACGGCCTATGAGATGCCCGCTGACAGACGGACGGACAAACACAGACGCGATGGTCCCGTTGTCACCCTTCGGGTATAGAACTCTAAAAAAGTTACCAAATGAAAACAAACCTGTGCAAATTAGTCTCTAAAAAGATCTTCAGTCACATATATTTTTCAGAATTATTCAGGAGAATAACATGCATTTTGCATTAGGGATTCATACATTTCTCCGCGAGAGGCGAAGCGTTGACACTGACATGTTAGTTCTACAGTCGCAGCCACGTTTTCGCATGGCTGACTGCGAGCCACCATTTTCTCACGACGCCTCTCGTCCATCCGTGGACTATTAAGTAGTGGAAGGAATTTGCATCCATAATGAACGACATTGGCTATCTCTTTCGCACAGTAAAGAGGTTCTTACATAGAACATCTTAGTTCTCTATGTCTTTGCTATTTTGTGATAAGAGCAGATTTTTTGTCACCGGTTCGATTATGCGTTTTTATATGTCAGAGAACCATCGCCTAAAGCAAGTCATTCTGTTCTTAGGGATTTAATGTAGTGTATGGGTGATCCCTAGGGAATAGTGAAATTTGAATTTGGAACTTCAAAAACATTATTTAATTTTTGAGTAAAAAATCACTGATTTAAAATGTACGTGCATCAAACAAGTTTATTAAAAAATCAAGCTGGCCACTAATAAAATCAAGCTGGCCAATAGGTACTGGCCGTCTTTAGGCTGAAATAATGATGATGATAATAATTTACTCCTACTCGTAATAAAACTCCTAGAACTCTGTCTTCTTGAAAAGAGTGATGAAATCAACCCAAATATAAATTGGAATTAGCTACAGATTTTACATCCTATTTAGCTTTAGTTGCTCTTTATTGTGATAGTGTAAGTAAATGACAGTATTTTGTTACGTAACTTCAACGGTTTCTGTCTGCTCCGTATTTGCGTAAGCCTTTGCAAGATGCACAAAGAGAATACTAGAAGCTAAACGTCGTGAAATATTTGTCACGTGAAATCTTTTCTGTTGTCGTGCCGAGCTCACTGTGCCGACTTCCTAACCCAGGCGTGAAAGAAATATTAAAAAATCGCGAAAGCGTAGCCTCCTCGACCATTACTGACTTATACGCGCAAGATATTTTTATAATAGGTACTAGTTTACGGACCCAACCTTCTGTTTATACATTAACTTGTTAGTTCGCACTCTAATTATTTCGTGGTTTGAGCTCATAAAGTTATAAGTGAACTAATAAACGCTTAAAACTGGTACCTAGTTATCACTTTAGAATAATTTTTTTTTGGCAATTTATACCTAAGAAAGCGCTTTAATTATGATTGGCGTTTACATCATTATAAATGATGAGTCTGCTGCGTGTTTTACTGACAGTATAGAATTTTAAATTTTAAAAGTTCACTTAAAATCACGTAGACAGGTAATTACTATACCTTGTTTAAATATTCATGAACTATCAATTCATAAATTTTCTTCTTTAATATTTCATCAATCAAATCTATAATGTAGGTACCATCAATCTTATACTGCCTTTATTAGCAAGAAAAAAATGGCGTCAACAGCAATACTATTAAAAATAAATGCGAAGGTGTCGGAGGCACGTGCCGAAAAGATTCATCATGAAATAAGAACGAACCAAGGCACAATAAACCAGACGAACTAAGCGACACCCCTAAACGGTTTTGTGAAATATCTCAGTAACACTTTTTGACGCAGTAGTAGCACGGTTATGAAATGCTACCTATCCCCATGGTTTCATCCGCGTCTTTGGGTACTGCTCCGCTTAAGTATTTTATTCGTCATGAATCTGCCTGACCCATACAGAAATATTTTTTTCATTCTGACTGGTAGTTCCAATATCCTGGAGCGGGCGCTAGACTATACTGGGGTGGGCACGGGGGATGGCCCATTCGACCCCACTACTGTATACGCCTATGTCCCATTTTTTTAAATTGATTTAAACTAGTGCTTGACTGCGATCCCACCTGATGGTAAGCAGTGACGCAATCTCTGATGGTGAGACGCACTAGTTTATTAAGAGCCTATTTACTCTAGCCTTGAAGTTACTCAAATTATAATCGGACCGGAAGACCGCAGCGGGTTGTCCTTCGATGTACGCGGTATAAACGACGAGGCGAAACGCTTAGTCCGGACAGTTGAGGTTCCAACAACGCACGTAGGGTTGGATATTCGCCGTACGCCGCCGGGTTGTCTGATGACAAAATTGAGATGGCGGAATCAATTCATGCAATTCCTGCACACACTTTCAAAAATGCATCCTGTAAAAGCCTTTTAAGTGTTTTTACAGTTACTTTGATTATATCATCGAGATACACTACTTTTATACGCTCCTTGGTTTCCCTAGCCATGGTCAATATCTGATAAAAACCTAATGACATCTTACTCCAGCGGCGAGCAGTAGCCGTTACATAAATACTATACCTATATATGATTTACAAGAAACACAAGATTTTTTATTAGGGATCAACCTTAGAAAATATCGTAAGATACTCGTACTTATACGTAACTACCCATTCACTCTCTACTCAATAAGATCTTAATCTTCATTCATTACTCATCCGTAGAAAGAAACGAAGATCTCGACGAGGAAATGAAAATCCGGGAAATTATTTATATGTCGACTATTTTCTTCTATCTTGTAAATTTTCTAACGGGAAAATGTCAATTTTAAAAACATTACTTGATTGTGGATTGAATGTAGCGTTGGTGACAGAAAAATTGTAAAGATATCAGTTGTCCTGTTATAGATGAATCAGAATTGAGAAACAAGAAAAGTTTTAAGTATAAATGTGGAAGAAAATATGAATGGATTGGGGGGAAAATGTGGTAAACGTTAAAGACAAAAAAAAAAAATTAGTTCATCATCATCAGCTGCGGTCGGTATGAAGCCATCTGCATGGCTCTGTCAATGTCAATTGCTGATGGAACAATGCCGTACCTACCAATGTTTGGATACGTTAAAAATACATAAGCATAGTATAACCGCAATAATCAGCCTTACAATGTTCCTACTGCTGGGACTCAGGCCTCCTCTCTAGGAGAGGGATTGGGCCGTAATCCACCACACGGGCCCACTGCGGGATGGTGAAATGTAACATGTCTTCGAATTTTTGGTTCTAGAATATAGCCGGTTTTCTCACGATATTTTCCTTCACCGTTAGGGCAGTGGTGATGAAATAAATTACACAAAGTAATGCGCCTGGCTGCGTTTGAACAAAAAATACTGGGAAGGATTTGTGTGTGTGTGTGGGGGGAGGGGGGTTATCCAGCAGAAAATAACAGGAGGAATTTAGTGATTTTCCATGGTCCAAGAACGAGAACCTACCTACAATATTTAACTTTAGTGGTATCAGAAAATGCGTTTCTCGCAAATCTTCGCTAAAGCTACCAATACAGTTCGGATAAACCGATTTAACTTCAACCAAACGAATTTCCTGTTTTATTTAGCGTACTTATTTATTTTATGTGTGTGTGTTGAAGTTGCGAAGAAGGTTTTTGCTTTTCTCCAAAGGGAATGTACGTCGCAATCAGTACAAATTTTGTTACAGCCGTCTCGATCACAAAGTTGTTTTTTTTTTAATATGGAACCTTTACACTGTCAAAGTGTAAAGGTTCCATATTAGAATACTTACTATTTCTTAGAAAACCTTGACTTCCAAATTACTGTCTTCTAATACTTAAGAAAAGTCCTTTCCTTCCAAAAAGATCTACTTAACTTAATATACCTCACTTAGAAGATAAGTATCTTTTCAATCCTCCACAAAAAAATAAAATAAAAATAAATAAAGTCCAATTTAGGCAAGTAAATTGGGACAAGTTAGGGATTCCGTCAAACGAGATACTTTATACTTTGTCTAGTTGTTTGTTTAACGTAAGCCTAATTATGTATTTTTGTTTATCTGTTGTTTTGTTTTTATTGATATAAACTAGTGCTTGTTTACGATCACACCTGATGGTAAGCAGTGATGCAATCTCTGATGGTGAGGAGCACTAGTTTATTAAGAGCCTATTCACTCTAGCTTTGAATACACTCAAATAATAATCGGACGGGAAGACCGACTTTTTTGTTTATCTAACCCTAAACCGCCCAGATTGGGCAGTTTTAAGATGACTTCCTTTCTCAAAAAATAGAGCTAGTTGTGGTGTTTTACAACTACCGCGGAATCAAGAAAGACTAGTCAGATATCTTTACTAATTCCAAGGCATTAAGGCCCATGCCAAGATCCAGAACATGATTACTACGAGATAACTCGACTCCGTCACGAGCCAACGATATCCCAAGTTTTGTCACGACATTAGACATGTGATTACGAGATTTATAGTCCCAAGAGCTCGTAATATAGCGTGAACAGCTTCAGTTAGCCCGAGCTACTTTATTACCATCATAAACTAAATTATAATTTGGCGTTTTATGTTTGTAGATTGCCTATTGTAAAAATATTTATCGCGTGTCAAGTTGGATAAGTAGAGTAAGTAACAGGCGTATAAAATATAGACAAACGAAGTTAACTTTGCTGGCGATAACTAATAGAATCATTGATAGATGCTGAGTAAGAACTAAGCTCACTGCAAAAGCTCTTAAGCCTCAACTTGACCTCCAAATAAACTTGTTCTCCGAAAAAGATCGCATGAAATTCCTGCACCTCTAACTAGAAATGAATGAACCCTCTCACTCTATGTTTTTGCATCGATAAACAAGCTATCAAGGTAATCAACTGCTACGATTCTGGCTGAATAGCAGCGCTGATCTGTGCCAGAGCAGCAACAATACCAAAAGCGAGTCATGGCATCGATATGAAGTAACCAAATAACTTAGAAATGTCAAAGCCTGCCGGAGTGCCGGCTTGTCCGACCTCGCTCCCACTCTCGGAGCAACGGTACTCGTGTCTCGGCAGTCGGCGCCCGCACAGCCGCACGCTCGAGGTCTGTGCCCTCATCCCCGACAGCCTGCACGCGTCATTGCGCCCGCGCACGGTCCCTCGCAGCAAACAATCCAGTTTTAAACGAATATTCACAAATAACGAACAGTCCGATCGCGAAGTACTCCATCGTCGTGAACTCGGCAGCGAGCTCAAGTTATCGCGGACAACTTTGTATGTGACACATTACGGTACGGAGCGAGTGACAGAACTTTTATCAATACAGCCTTTTACAAGCTCTCAACTCTCCGCGAGTTCAATGTGATTTGTGAAATGTTGCGAATTATGGAAATTTCATGTTTTCATATCGACGTGGTGATTTTTTATCGTGCCTGAGGCGTAAAGTGGAAGTTTGTGAATTATTGAAGGAGGAACACTTTCGGAGTTAAGGTGCGAGGCGCTGGAAAAAGCATCAAAGGTGAGTTTAAAATGTGCAGAATTTAAAAGCCAAGTTGTTTTGAGTGTGAACATAATTTCAAGTTTAGAGGGAAAACATAAGTATTTCTTAAGATATTACAAGTTGATCTCTTTAACAACTTTTGACGGCGAACACTTGAATAAATGAATACATTTTGTTGATAATGATGGGAGGATTGTGTAGGAGACAAGGGCGCTTACTGCTTGATCCACTCTAACACGAGTAAATAATTATTTAGCAGTAAGTAAAGCTTTAATTTGTGTTGTCTCTGTTGTTATTAAAGATGTTTCAGAATATAATTTGAATAACATTTTGGACGGCGATAAAAATACGACATAATACAAGAGCTTGTTAACCTTTTATTATTTTATTAATTTGAATTGCCAGTTGTGGTAAAAAGTGTAGTTTTCAATGCACTTAGTCGAAAACCTGCTCTTATTCCACGCACGCAATAGACTGTTTCCGCACTAGTGTAGAAAAGTGCGCGTGGTCTCCAACGCTAAATTTTATTATATTTATCGTATCGCACGTCAACTCCCACGAGTCGCCGGTCAACCCCCGTTTATTCATTTCTTTGTAAGTGTGTTGAAAAAAGTCGTTTGATACAGGTGCCTGAAACTTTCTGCACTTGTATCAAAATTTACTATTTTAGTTTTACGATTGTGTTTTACCACAGATTAGCAGGATCTTAGAGTGCTATATAATGATAAACATTATAAAGTAATGAATGATGAACAATGATAATCTATATCTTGGAATCTTCAAAATCTTGAATTTTATAGATAATGGAACGGAACCCTTCGTCCGCAAGTCGGACTCGCACTTTGCAGATTTTCTTTTTACGTGGTTTCACTGCGTATGTAGGGAACTTGCCACCTGCATCAAGACCAAGACACAAGAATGTCTAACTAAATTATCACAGTAACCACAACAAACCAATCTCTTTCTCTTATCCTACCTACGCATTATGAAATTGCAGTATCTATTTGCTCCGCTTGCATCATTGGCGGCAATTTCTGAAGGCAATTGGACGCAAAGTAAGAGTCTAATAAAAGCTTGACAGATTGCTATTAGGATTGTAATAAGCGATCTAGATTACTTATTTCTACATCATTAACAGTTATTTTCTTTTTTTGTAAGCGTTATTATTGAGCCGTTGCTCTCTCATCAGAATTCTGTCAATGTCACAAGACTGAGAATATAATTGTTTTTGGTATACTAAAGAGTTTGTCTACTGATGATTTTTTTTTATACTAGTTGGAAAAATACTTCATCTGATAGTTTTTTTTTCTCCAAGGCTTTTTTAAAGTTCCGCCAAAGCTCAAAAGAAAAAACGAACCCTTATAAGATCACTTCAATTCAAATTCTCTATTGCACTTCGTTGTCCGTCTCTCTGTCGATAGCCTTTTTCTCAGAAACTCGTAGAGCTAATAAATTTAAATATTACTACACAACTAGGTCTACAATTCCCTTGAAGCTGTGAAAAAATCACACGTTTAAGTCAAAGCAATTAAAAGATTTGATCGTTTATACCGTATATTTTAAAACACACGAGGGAACCAAAACCTATAGAGTACCTCCTGTTGACCTAGAATCATGAAATTTGGCAAGAGGCAAGGTGCTACTACAAGTTAAAAAAAAGTTGAAAAAAAATTACAGCATATATTTTTTGCGATTACATTTGCCATTCAAGTTCATTTCACGAACGACGTGACATATGTGTAGGTACCTATCGATGTATGGAAGAACGCTTGTTTTTAATACATTTTTTTGGCCTAGTCCTTAAAGTTTGAGTAGATTTTGTACAACAGGGTTGGTGTACAAAATCAATTCAAACTTTACTATAGTCTATTCGTCTTAAAATCATTATGGTTTAAAATCCTTCGTATGCGAATCTGACTTGCACTTCGCCGATTTTTTAATATTAATGGAAGGGAGGCCTTTGCTCAACAGTGGGAAAATATAGGCTAGATAAATAAATAAAAAAAAACTCGCTTTTGGCCGATAATGTGGTTTAATATGGACCACGCTTGCCTAAACAAAATTTTGACTCCAGAAACAGATTCCTGAAAGGAAGGCTACTACTAAACTGTCCGCACAATGAAAGAGTGAAGGCGTTGTTAGACTATTACAAATGTTATATATTGCGTTTCGTTTTCGAAGTGATAACCTTCAATACCAATCAATAGAGCCGGACATTTTAGTTACGGTACTCACACAATTTGTTCCATATTTAAGTTGCTTTAACAGTTGATTGATTGTGATAGCAGAAGATCCTACTTAGGCATCCGATTTCCCAAATGTTTTCCACATTGCCAAAAGTCAACGAACTCTTTACTCAATATAACGTAATTTCTAAACTGGTTTCGTTTTTGATAACAGTTTTAATTTAAATTCCGAATAACGTGTTCAGGATGTAACTGTAAGGTACTGTTATATAGATTTTTGGGACTTAAATTATAATACTGGATGAACTTGCTTAATAAATTTATTATCTTGATTTTATCTAATGTTGAGATTGGTATTTTTAGTACCGTCAACATCGAGATTTACGTCACTAATAAGTATAACAGTTGTTTTATAGGTTGTGTTATGAGATGTGTATAATTGTATCCTGTAACGATCGTGATATGGTTTTGTTAGATTTTTTTTAATAATCGACTTCAAAAAAATTAGGAAGTTAACAATTCAGTTGTATGTTTTTTTTTTAATTGCTACCTCAGTTCTCCGTCATTTAGGGAACGATTTGCATTTTTTTTATAAATGACGTTAGTTTCGGAAGTCGGTGTTAAATAATAAGCAAATCGACTTTCAAAATTAAAATTGTTTTGAAAGTTTTAGTTTTTTTTTGTAGTGAAGTCGGTTATTATTTTGTAAACAGTTTTTTGAGGCGTAAAGAGAAAGAGTCGCCTAAGAGAGCGAGAAAGATATAGTGAAGTTTTTAACTCTATCGCGCCCCCACACACTCCTTTTTTTTCCATATCTTAACTTGTAGAAGTTAAGATATGGAAAAAAAAGAAGTATTACTTACACTTGATAGACAATAGTTGTCTATGATTTCATGCTCAGGCTCTAAGAAAGGAATACTTAGTATTATGCGGCCTGCATAGTGCCATCTCTCTCACACACCGGAATTATGATGAATTTAAGACGTTTTGGGGTCCCATTTCTAGGTTTCTCTAAAACTGCAGAAAGTATAAAACACAGACTTGAATTATTATGAACCTTAAAGTATCTACTGTTCCTTTAAAAAAAATCTTTTTTAAAGGTTTTTTAACTTTAAATCTACCGAAACCTCGCTTAAATGACGGGGTTTACAGTAATGTTATGAAGTAAAATAGGTCGAGATTGAGATAATCGAATCACGGGGAAAGGAAAAGTACAGTTTTAGTTTGTTTTCCTGCTGAGGTTTTCCTTATGCATTAAGACATTAATGCCTCAAAGCAGTAAAAATGGTCGAAAATTGCGGTTTACTTGAGAAACCAAATACATTTGCGGTAATAATGATAATCAGGCTTATTAGGGCTCCGTACCTGAAATGGATAAAACGGAACCCAGGATTACTATCCGTGTGTCAGTCTGTCTGTCCTTTTTTAACTCGGGAACGCGTGCAGGTATCGAGTTGAAATTAAAACCATTATACACAGGCTGGTTTGCAATCCCTTAAAGTTGTTAAAAAACCACACTTAACTTAGAGTTAAGGAGAAAAAATTGGGTCATTTTAAATTGCAAAAAACGTACATTTCGAAGCTCTTAAAATTCATAAGTGCTCCCTTTTCAAATTAAAAAAAA
Organism: Mythimna lalbum; assembly: GCA_949319445.1. Lineage (NCBI taxonomy): Eukaryota > Metazoa > Arthropoda > Insecta > Lepidoptera > Noctuidae > Mythimna > Mythimna lalbum. The sequence continues at coordinate 16,653,495 of OX439356.1, read as the reverse complement.
ATAGCAAATGTCCGTCTCCAGGGTCACAACTATCTCTGTACCAAAATTCAACAAAATCGGTTTTGCCATTTAGGCGTGAAGACGTAACCAACAAACAAATAAACAAACGAATTCACTTTCGCTTTTCGCTTTTTTTTTTCGTAAGGATTAGGAAGAATAGAATGTGATGGGTATAAGCCAAAAAGTATTGTTTAAGTCGGTCAGTTGATTGGTGTTTTAAATTATTATTTTTCGTGCGTAAAATGTCATGAAACTTTAGATAGTTATTATTAGAAATTAAAATGGGGACTATATTTCTTGTCACCAAACTTTATATTTGTCATCAAGTTGTATTACCTAATAAATAGATCTATCGCCACGAAATATTTTCGTTCTCAGATAAACAAAAAGTGTTCCCCAGTATGAATTATCAAATTATTGTTAGTATATGTGTCAAATAAGAGATGGATTACCAATAAAACTGTAGTGCATTAGATTAATATAAACTTCGTTCTTATAATAATAGTTTTATTACCTAATTAATAGCTTTGTGCTCAGAATGGTAGATCTGTCACCAAATAAATCGATTATCGATCCCAGACTGCAACCCCTTTTTATTTGTTATTTTGTCACCAATACAGTAGTTACATTTTATTTCGTCCGGTTATTAAAATAATAGTATTCGTTACCAATTTAATACATCAATTTATAATTTTAATGAAAATATGTTCAAAGAGGCGGAGACAAATTGGCGCGCTTTCCGGCCTCAACTTATCGGCCAGAAAAGAAAAAGGGGGCGCCCTTCAAAAGCCAAACCAGCGCTGATTATTCAGTGATTATTATTTTTAACAATAAATATTGATTATTTTGACTTTAATTAAGTGTTTTATTTACTATTCTGCTAGAAATTTTATTGAAATATATTTATACTACCTGTTGGGTTATGGTTCTGGAAATTGAGATCCTTGGAGGAGGCGTATATCCTGTTAAGTAATAGACTCTTTTGGTTGAAACGATGATGACGACAACCTTTAATTTTTTTTGAACTTTATGAAATTTTCTAGTAACATAATATATAGTTTATTGGTGATCTATTTCAATTAGTTTGCTTAAATGCTTATTAGGACAAACCTATTATAATATATACAAAAACAATTATTTGGTACTAGACCTTATATCTTCATGATTTTAGGTGATTTATTGTGGAATTGATTTTACATTGTTTGGTGACTACATTTTGGTGACAAATCTACTATTTTGCGGGCAAACCTTATTATTTAAGAAACACAAAACTAATTAAATTGGCGATAGCTTAAATGATACCCAATTAAAATTAAATAATTTTATTCAAGCGAAGAACCTGTTTTATAGCTTAACTGTATGCTTGGCCGTTAGTCTGCAGATTACCTAGGAAGTCAGCTGATTATATAGAACTTAAACATTTTTTCCACTTTAACAACCTCAATCAGATAATTTGCAGATTAACGAGTTAATCTGCGTTCTATTTATGCACATTAGCGGTAACATAATATACAATAGTTCTTCTGAACGTTTGTCACCTCTTTCTAAACAGCTTGACCGATTTGGATGTGATTTTGTATCTGTGTGTATTTGAGTGGGACTCTGTAATCGTTCAATTTTTTTTTCTGACTAAATATCAACTTTTGGGCAGGACAACATCTGGGGGGACCGCTAGTACATTTTTGTATAATGACTAGCTTTTGCCCGCAGCTTCACTCGCGTACATAAAATATAACCTATGCCACTCAGGATTAAAGCAGTTTTCCTTTGGTGAAAAAATTCTAGCAACCGGATCAGTACTTCCAGAGATAACCTCTTACAAACAAAAAAAACAAACTACCCCTTTATTATATTAGTGTAGATAATATGACCACTTTCATAAACGTGGACATTACACCCAAAAACAGTGCTTTACATTCCAGAAAACAAAACACACGCAAGCAAAACCATGGGTACAGCGCAGTTGGTACCATAAAACTACGTTTAAAGTCCACATCGTTTATCTGCGTTAACGCACGTTTGCGCGTTAAGCCATTGTCTCACGAGTTTCACATGAAAGCAAGTAAAAGCGTTGTGTGATCACTTTTCTACGTCCGAGACGCCGAGGCGAGAGTTTGAAATGTTATACGCTTGACGAAGGGGACAGGTACCTGTAAAGTTAGACGCGTGTCCAATATGGCTCGCTTTCTTGGTTAAACTGTGGTTATAGTATGTGTTGACTACTGGAAATGGATAGGTTACTAACCTAAGTTTAACTTGAGATTAGAACTGGCTTTGTAGATTAGTCATTGTATTGTTGTAAGAAAAGAAAGAACACGTTTATTTGGTACATTGATACACACAATGTAGTGACAATTAGGTATATTAACCCCTCCTTTACCCTTTTAACCAAAGGGGCCTCGCAAGGTTCAATTGTTATAAGGGCTAGGCATTGATCAAATAAAAATCTATGTTGGTTGTAGGTAGATTGGGTTTCCATCAGTTGAAGTCTGATACTCCCTCTCAATCCACCCAGAGCGGGAGAAGTTATTAGATGCCACGCCAGCCTTAAAAAAAATCCATGATTGTGATCACAACAATCTATTAACCGATAAAAAAAAAATACGATCTCACTGCCCACCAATTATCAGAAGCCAGGAGAGAAATCTCACTCCCATTCCAAATCACTTGTTTTTGTATTAAAGGTTATAATTACGTTAGAGAGGGCACAGTTATTAGAGCGATTATATGCCTGCTCACACGCATTCCAGTCGGCTTGACCGGTGGTACCGTTAAGTATGATTGCACCTGCTGTAATTAGATGTATGTCGGTTTTGTACTCACGTACAAGACTGACGTATACAGTACTTGAGTAGATAAATGACAGTACCGTTGACCTAGCCTCTGCATTTGACCACTTTTCTCACTTACATGTAAATTGTAGATGTAGGTGAGAAAATTGGTCAAATATAGAACACACAATGATATCCAAATGCACTGCATTTTGCAATAGGTAAACTATGTATTAGGTTAGGTCCGTTATTATTATTATTCCATTCATTTATTTTATATACATATCTGTTATATTTTTAAATATTTCTTGAAAAAACACATTAAAAAAAATAACATTTAAAAATATAAAAAATAGTAGCCCACCGGCATCGGGAACAGGGTCCAAGCTACCGGGGGTCAGGGCTCCTGGGAGAGGAATCTCCTAACAATGCGCGCCGTGTCCAGGAATACTGCTTTCTGGATCAGACCCTTGATCCAGCTGCCTAACGAGAGCCTTCTTAGATGTTGTTCGAGTCTCTTAGCTATTAAGCCATTGGCCGTTACGACTATCGGCATTATTATTATTATTAAGGACAAACATTTACACATCTCTTTAATTTTAACCTCTTTCTATGAATTACATCCTACTAATATTATAACTGCGAAAGTTTATATGTATGGAGGGATGTATGGATGTTTGTTACTCTTTCACGCAAAAACTACTGAACGGATCTCGATGAAACTTGGTACACGAGTAGACCATATCCCAGAATAACACATAGGATACTTTTTATCCTGGGATTGTGCACGCGGGTGAAGCCGCAGGCAAAAGCTAGTTAATTATATGCACATAATTCTGTGCTTTCATCTACAGTAATAATATAATAAAGAGGTAAAGATTGTTTTTTTTGTTTGTAGAAGGTAATTTCTGAAAGTACTGACATAGAGCTGATCTGATGATGAACACGGAAGATGGCTATAGGAACTTGGTAGTTAAACGACACAACCCCATCGAGTTTGGGCTCGTATGATTCGTCTTGACGAGTATTAATTATATAGGTATACCGCGCTATAAAAGCTTGCTATGAAAAAAATATCATTAAAAACTTGTTCAAACCTAATTCATTTTGAGATACACTGAACAGTATAAAGCTGTGGAGATTTTTTCTATAAAGTGACCGTTTCATTTTTGTACGAAAGTTAAACTACACAGTCAGTTAATGAAAGTTATCTAATCTAATAAGCCACGTTTGTGTGAAAGCTCAGCAAAAGGTATACTTTCCGTTTTATTGTATTATAACAATGACACAGGGAGATATTTCTACGCTTCTCTCTAAGTTATGGCGTACTTATACTCTTTATTATTTAATTCATTGCAGCGTTTATGAAATTTACCGAATAGTTTATGGGATAATAATGTTCATGTTTCAGGAAACAAATATTGGATGTGTTATTTAATTTTTCTAGTTTGATAAATCATCATCATTTCAGCCGATAGACGTCCACTATTAGACATCGGATTCCCCCAAGTGTCGCCATAATGCACGATCCTGTGCATCTCACATCCATCGGATTCCCGCAACCTTCACCAGGTCTTCGATCTACCTAATTACAATTTTCGTAATGGTACTTTTGGAGGAGGTTATCAATTCGGTTGTTTCTTTTACTTTTTTTATTGACCTCACGAGTAATCTTTCCAATTTTGATAGGTAATTCTTCAATTCAAAGAAACAAATATTTGTATGACTTAGGACAGGTGTTCCGGGTCTGTGTGATCTTGTATATATGAGTTTACTACATCATCATCATCATCATCATTTCAGCCAAAAGACGTCTACTGTTGGATATAGGCCTCCCCCAACTGTTGCCATAATAACCGGTCCTGTGCATTTGGCATCCAGGAGTGAGTTTACATGTTTGTGAACAAACGCACGGTATGTATGCACAAAATAGATAGGTGATCTCATGCATGTACTTCACTTTTTATACCTACGCTAGGCGATCACACACATATACGTTAGCTTATTGCTCCGAATTGTACGAGTGCGACCGGGCGATTGAGCCGAGATATCGTGTCCGTGAGTGGTGTCTATGTGTGCGTTGCTCGAGCGCGTTTTGTATGTAGTCTTCTGTACCTATCTATTTTGTGATATATGTAACAAACGTAGAAAAAAAACTAAGCTTAAATCATGAAGTACTCGATAGTGCAACTAACAAGTATTTCAGACAATATTATTTACAAAAGTAACGTTCATCGTCAATATTTGTGTCACACTGGAAAAGACAGCACCGCGTGCGCATGCACTGTTCGCATGCAACGTGCACGCACGAAACGGAATCTCGAACAAATACAAATTCATGTTTTTCATTACTCACAACTGTATTAATGGCGACTGTGTTCCGCTTCATAATTGGTTGCACGTCAGCTAAACATTGAGTTGTTGCTTTTTCTAATTTAGTTTTGATACACTGCTTTTAACAACTTTACTTATACACACTGTTTACAATAGCGTGAGATATTTACTTTAAATATCTCTGTTTCGTTGTTTGCTTGTTAAGTTTCAGGTTTAAACAGCTGAACCAAATCCGATAACTATAGATGTAAAGATAGATTGAATCTTGAAGAAGGATAAATATATATACCATCGCGGTCATTGCTATCTGATAACTTAAAAAAAATTTTTGCTTGAACCCTGCGGCGCGGCTCCAAACAAAACCCTTTGAAGTTTTTACTTCGAGTGCAAGCAAAAATGAACTTAGCGGTCGTCAGGCGATAGTGTCTTTGATGGCACATAGTGAAGAGTCGAGAGTAATAAATGAAAGACTTTAACTTGTAGTGAGCGTATATTGCGAACTGATCGGTTACAATGAATGTATGCTTATTTATACGGGCCTTACTTAACAATTTTCTTATGTGGGTAAACCCAAATATATTACAATCCTCCACCTTAAATAATGCATATCCTAAATTATATTAAACTAAAATATAAACCTCTTACATTTGTTTACAAAGTTCTACGAACATAAATGAAACAGGAACTTAGTCACAATATTGTTGCAGCCTTTTTAAGCGACACGCCCGTACAGGACGGGGGCGGACTACCTCTGGAACAGCATCCTCGGATTGGGAAACTATCACCCGCTCCTCAAGACTGGGTACATTACTGACAGGTACTTATCCAGAAGCAGACGTAGACGGCACCTCAACGGTAGTCGCGGTTCGAACCGGACTGAACTCCCTCACGCTCCGAGGGCTCCGAGTCTCTCCGGGGACTGACGCTGACTTCGTCTCCTCAGGATTGTTGGGACGTTCCGCATCAAGAAGACTCCGTTCTGATGTGCTAGTCGGACAAATCAATGAGCTTCGCGATCGCTGTCTTAACTGGTCAATGTGTCTATGGTTTTCTTTGCCTGAACAGTCCATAACTTTATAATCTGTGGTACCCATTTTATCTACTACCTGCCCCGGACTCCATTTTTCATTTCCCCTATATTGTCTCATCCATACTTCCTCTCCTATCTTTAAAGAACGTTTGACGTCTGTTCCTACTTTCCGTTGTCGTTCCTGAGCCTTCCTCACTATATTTTCTATATTTGGTTTTAATGCATCTAATTTGGTTCGTAAATTCCTACCTAGCATCAATGTGGCTGGACTTGCCCCTTTTGAGCTGTGCTCCGTATTACGGTAATGCAAAAGGAAGGTATTTAAAAATAAATTAATGTTTCCTTTTTGTTTATAAGCTTTTTTTATAATTCTTTTTACCGTACGCACTGCATTTTCTGCAGCCCCATTCGATGCTGGGTGGTACGGAGCAGAAAAAACGTGATCTACACCCTGACTAGCCAAAAAGTCTGCCATTTCCTTGCTCGTGAACGGTGGTCCGTTATCTGAGACTATTTGTCTCGGTAAACCCCATCTAGAAAAAACATCGGTAAGCTTTTCAATTGTTGAACTAGCCGCCGTACTAGGCACAGGAAATACTTCTAACCATTTAGTTCTAGCGTCAACCATAATTAAAAACATTTTTCCGAAAATAGGTCCTAGAAAATCAAGATGCACCCTCTCCCACGGTCTAGAAGGCCAGGGCCACGGCGTGACTGCGTGCCGCTGCGGCGCGTCCGCCTCCCCCGCGCACACCGCGCACTCCCTGCATGTAGCCTCAATCGCCTCGTCTATGCCCGGCCACCAAACATAACTCCTAGCTGACGCCTTCGTCTTAACTATGCCCATATGTGGTTCATGTAATTCCTGTAGCACCCTGGCTCGACCACTTGCAGGAATCACTACCCTGTGCCCCCACATCACGCATCCTAGCTCCTCGTACAGTTCCTTACGACGGTTAAAATACGGCTGCAATTCTCGAATATCATTATCTGTTGGCCACATATCACGAATATAATTTAAAACCCTACCTAACATCGGATCTACCATAGTTTGTTGTTTAATTGTATTATAATCTAATAACAATGCATTCTGTGCAAAATGTAAAAACGTTTGCTCGGGGACCCGCTGTGACTCATCGCTACTGCAGGGAACCGGCAGTCTCGACAGCCCGTCCGCACCGTTTTGTTTAGTGTTTACATATTCAATATCGTACGTATAAGCAGATAAAATAATTGCCCAGCGTTGTAATCTACTCGCGGCCATCGCAGGGACACCGTGTTTTGGTCCAAATATACTTACTAACGGTTTGTGGTCGGTTCGCAAAACAAAACGCCGGCCATAAACATACTGATGTAATTTCTGTAAACAAAATACGATAGCTAACGCCTCCCGATCTATTTGTGAATAATGTTTCTCGGCGTCATTCAACGCGCGTGACACATACACTACCGGGCGGTCGCGGCCGTCGGCACCCGGCTGTGTGAGCACACCGCCTATGCCCCGCGCGCTCGCGTCGCATGTCAACACTAACGTCTTATTTGGATCATAATGAGCTAATACCTCTGCGCCTACTAATATTTTTTTAACTTTTGCAAACGCCCTTTCGCACTCCGCACTCCATCTCCAATTGACCTCTTTTTTTAAAAGTTCATACAGTGGTGACAAAATAGTACTCAAATTCTTAACAAATTTTGCATAAAAATTAACTAAACCTAAAAAGGAACGCAACTCTGTAATATCTCTTGGCCTGGGAATTTTTATTATTGCTTTTATTTTATCTGAATCTACTTTAACCCCATCTTTTGATATGACATAACCTAAGTATTTGACTTCATTAACCATAAATAAACATTTACTCCACTTAAGCTTCATACCGTGACTCTGTAACCGCTGGAATACTTTTTCTAACGTTTCCAAGTGATTATCCTGTGTGCCCGCCGTTCCGATGATGATATCATCTAAAAATACTTCTACCCCCGGAATATCACTAAGTAAATTCGACATAATACGCTGGAAAATGCCCGGACTAGAAGACAAACCAAACACAAGTCTATTGTACTTAAAAAGACCTCGATGTGTGTTTATTACAGTTAACTCTTTAGTATTATCCAATTCGATCTGGTTATAAGCAAGGGACAAATCAATTTTTGAGAAATGTGTAGCACCGTTTAGGCACACTAACAAATCATCTATCTTGGGTAACGGATATCTATCGACCAGTAAGACAGGATTTAAAGTTATTTTGTAATCTGCACAGATACGGAGTCCTCCGTCCGCTTTACGTACCGGTACCAAAGGCGTCGCCCAGTCCGAGCACTCGACGGGCTCGATGATGCCCGCGCGTAACATGGCGTCCAGCTCCGCGTCGACCCGACCCCTCAGAGCGTAAGGCAGCGGCCGCGCGCGGCAAAACACCGGCCTCGCGCCCTCTCGCAACCGAAGCGTTGCTTTGCCGCCCGTGTACCGCCCCAGTCCCGCGCTGAACAATTCTTTATACCTGTTTAACAATCCATCGACAGTGTCAGACATTTTGTGCACACTATGGTTAATCTCTTGTTGAAATGGTGGTATTTTAATACCCAATTCTATTAACCATTGCCTGCCCAGTAAGGAAGTTGTACCCCCGTCTATCACAAACAATTCAAGATATTTTGTTTTATCTTTGTATTGAACTTTTGGTTTTATAACCCCCAGTGGTCTTATATTGCTACCATCATAAAATTTTAACACCATATTGAATGGTTTAATTACCCTATTGTTAAAAAAATTATCATATGTCTTCTTACTGATGCATGAAATTGCCGAGCCTGTGTCTAGCTCCATTTTTAATGTTTTATCATCAATCAGTAATGATAAACTCACCGGGTTGAAACCGCTCAAACATAGTTGATGAAGTTCCTCCTCGAGCTCTTCCGAACTGGAGTCTCTCGCTTCTGCCCTCGGATGGTCGCTCGTGGTGGCATAAACGTGGTTCACTCCACGCCTCTTCCCCCTGCCACTGTTCGCCTCCGTCCGCGGACAAACACGCCTCAAATGTCCGCTTTGTTTGCATTTGCTACAAACAAAATGCTTATAGCGACACTCCTCCTTGCTGTGTCCGCGCCAGCCGCACGCCGTGCAGCCCCCGGCGCCCTTCTCGGTGTCCCGCGCCACATGCCCGTGGTTCGTTCGTTGGTCTGCCGTATGGTCCGCAACCCGACCGCGCCCACGCTTTGCCCGCAACGTGTTCACGATTGCCGATGACTCCGCCGTCGCTTTCTGTTCCACGACTGCCGCATCCCGCTCGGCCGCCTCTAGCCCAAACGCCAATCTGACTGCTCCCGAGTACGTCAAATTGTCTTCCGCAAATAACCTTTGTCTGATGACGTCACTCTTCACTCCGCATACGAACTGGTCACGCAAATTCTCCTCCAAACTTGCACCAAACTCACAAGTTTTCGAGAGTTTCTTTAACACGGTCAGATATTGTGTTACATGTTCGTCGTCTCCCTGTCTTCTTTGTCTGAAGCGATACCGTTCCGCCATGACCGCAGGTTTCGGTTGTAGGTGATTTTTCAGAATTTTAACGGCCTCTTCGTACGTTATATCCACCGGTTTCCTTGGATTGCACAGCGTGCTCAGCAATTCGTACGTCTCATCACCCATGCCCGTTATCAGCGTAGGCAACCACATGTCCCTCTCGACCTTATTGACCTTGAAAAACATCTGCAACCGCTCCTCGTACAAAGTCCAATTGCCTGACTTTACATCAAATTCGCGAATCATTCCGACTTTGCCGACCGACATTTTCCTCGAATAATTGCAGATGAACTTCGATGATTATTATAACGCCCAAATAGTGATCCTCGTCGCCACTGAAGAGTCGAGAGTAATAAATGAAAGACTTTAACTTGTAGTGAGCGTATATTGCGAACTGATCGGTTACAATGAATGTATGCTTATTTATACGGGCCTTACTTAACAATTTTCTTATGTGGGTAAACCCAAATATATTACACATAGCATCATACTTTTATTCCAAACTCTCCCTTAGGATAATTTCTGACTTTCACGCCAGAGAAGCTGTTTGCAAAAGCTCGTAATAAAACCAAAAAACAACAAACAATAACTTAAACGACAACAACAACTGAAATGTTTGCTTATTTAGTGCGACTATGGTCGTATGGTATGGAATGAATGGTACTTTATGGTATGGTATAATACGGCATAGTATGGTAAGGCATATCTTCGCTTCGCTTATCGTAAACATCGAAAATGGTTTAAAAGCTTGTTACTTCATTTAAAAGAGAGATAACGCCTGAAAACTCTGTTAGTATTCAGTAATTCCGAGATTTACTCGAAAATTTCACAAAACTTGCTCCAGGAGATAGCTGTTTTTTTTAAACTCTGAAAAGGTTTTGGAAAAAGTTATCGTCATTTAGATTCTTAATAAAATTTGCAAGGTCTCTAGAGGATTACTTTTTTGACTTTTTTAATTTTTAGGCTAATTATGAAGTGTCAAAGTTCATACAAAATAGGAGATTTTCAGAGGTTTTAACTGGATTAGTTTTACACAAATTTAGAAATTGGTTTCTTTAGAAACCTAGATAATATCCACCAGATACTGTGTTTCCAAAATATCTAATGAAAAATGAGTAATAACGTCATAATCAGTTATGAGCGGTTGTATGAAAAACAGTGAAAATGTGAGTCATGATGCACCACCTTAAATACGTGTTCATTTCTAAGTCTATTTTACTGTAAAATAAATTATCTACAGGAGGAAACAGTTAGAATTTCTCAGTGGTGAGAGTACCCATGTGGTTTTAAAAAGTCAATAAAATGAATAAGGTATTTATTTTAGAATATTGAGAGTATTTTAATACAAAACGGGTACATGATATTACGTCAAATATTGAATAATCTCGTCGCGCTCTAGTTATTTTGTTGATGATCTTATTTAACCGAAAACTGAGCTAAAGAGTTTATCTTCAGCAGTTAATCTGCATAGCTATCTACATAACTACACTTACAAAGATTACTTCATGCTTCTTTTAAATGAAAACGCAGTTCCTAAGTGAAATTATTTTTCTTCTGAGCGACAAAATTTATTCCTGAAAACTTTGAAGTTATGTTTAGTTTGTCGTACTGGGCCAGAGTTTCTAAAAAATTTTTGTAAATGTGATGTATTTCAATATTGGTTTATTGTTAAAGTTTAAGAACATTCTTCCTTAATACTAGCTTCTGCCAGCGGCTTCGCCTGCGTGAATGTAGGAATTTGTATTACATGAAGTTTTAATAAATAAATAAAGTTTTAATTATACTAATTGTTTTTTTCAAACTAATTTGGACAAATTTAATTGCACTTTTCTAACGGGATTGGCAATAAACATCTCTCCGATAAAAATCTGACTGTTTTCGACAAACTAATTAAATATTTTTTTACTGTAGGCCATTACATATGGTGAAGACTGAATATACCATATACATATGTATGGTAGTTACTATTTATTTCACAATGTTGCCAACCATACATATTATATACTAGCTTTTGCTCACGTCTTCACCCGCGTACATAAAATATAGCAATTTTTTTTACCGGAGTTATATGAACAATATTTTTTTTACATTATCAAATCAGGCTGCAATTCCCACGAGTCGCACGTCAATCTCTGTTTAGGTGATAGACATCCGTAAGTGATTGATTCGTAAACGTCGTATCAAATACACGTGTAAAGTCACTGCAGCCCTCGGCTCTATACCACCCTCGCCTACAGCTCGGGCGAATTTCGCCTCGGTAGCAATGACAAACGTTCTTCACATTGTATCAAAATGTGAAGAACGTTTGGGGGGGTTTCAGTAAGAGACTGACACTATCTCCCGCGAAAAAAAAAACCGTATGTGTCGCCGACGGCCTTAATTTCAGAACTCGTAGCGCTAAAGGAGAGTGTTAAAAGAATAGACAACCGTTTTTTTTGGAAGTCGATTAAAAAGAAAGCGTTATAACTGTGTGTTTTGTACCAACTTTTAACGCTATAACGTGATCATGGCGTTTCTTATGGCCGCCAGTTAGAAAGTTTTTATGTCTACGGGTATTTTCGACGTGTTGCATGATTTTTATAAACTGCTTACTGGCTTTATGGTGTGCCTGATGTACTGTAACGAGTATATTTTTAAGAACAAAAATAAATATGAATCTAGCTGAGTTTTGCGAGTGTAAGGTTTTAAATACTTGGTAAGGTCAGGTTAGGTTGGGTTTACATATAATGTTTTTTAAACTTATACCCCATATTTTTGAGATATGTCACCGTAATAAAAAAACTTTATTCAACTAGACGCTTCGAATGACACCTGTTTCAAATCTGTTGGTATCTGTTGGATAGGGGGACGGGTCTCATACAAATTTGATCATCGTTCTTTATGCCTGTGTTTGTGTTGTATTTGTATGTATGTATTCTATGGAAGTACCAGATTCTTCAAAACAAAAATTTATTAAAAAAAAGTGCTCTACACTAGAAATTACTCCTGTATCGTGGTACAATGGTAAATATGTAAACTCACATAAACATAACACCTGGACCAGGAACATCTACCTGTAGGCCATACTAATATTTCTTCTGCGCGGGAATCGATCCCGCGGCCTTCAGCGCAGCAGCCAATCACTCAAATACTGCGCCAACCGTGCCGTCGATATCTAGGGCCTTTAATTTGGGCTACGATATTGTTCGCAAGAGCCACAACCACTGCGGCGCTTGAACGTAAAAAATAACTGAAGATACACGCTTGCGCCTTGGTAGGTAAAAGTTTGATACTCTCTCTTGCTCCACCTAAAGCGGGAGAAGTTATTTGGTGATTACCTACCCACCTCAAAAAAGGCCTGTATTTTAGTGTTTCGACCCTTAAAGTAGAAAAAATAGAAGCTAGAAATAGATAAAAGGTGATGTACCTACCATTAATAAAATAAACAGACCAAAAAAAAGTCTAATATTCCTCCAATATTGCTCTCAAAGAAAAATTCTTTACTTTATAAAATAAATCCAGACATTTTCATAGAAGTATTTAAGATTCCAATAACGTTATTATGCTAAGTTAAAATTCTAAACGTAATTTTCGATGTCATATTTAAAGCATGACTGAAGTACTAACGACTTGAAGAGTGAAAAATATTTTGTCACGCCAAATTAACGTGTTTAGAGTCATGACAGCAAGATGACAAAGATTTACATTGAAATTAACATGTAGCAAACGGGTAAAAACGAACTTATTGGGCATCAAAAAATTTTTCCACATCGATATTATCTTCTACTGTGATCTCTCTCTATCACTCAATGGCTTGCTGGAAGAAAACTCAATTTTGAGTAAAGCTCGCCTATGTACATGAACTCTAATGTCCACATATTTTGTTATTTATCATAGTGATAATAAAGAATTAAAAAAGTGCCCAGAACGCTGCCAGCATTGCCACGTTAGATAGCAAAGCTGATTCATAGACCGAAAAAAAACATACATTCAGCTGAACATAGTACCTCCTCCTTTTCGAAGTCGGTTAAAAAAGCCCAGTCCTCTGGGCAATTTTATTATTTTTAGTTTGGTATATACCTTTTATGTTATAATATTTATTAGTTTAATTAATAAGTAGTTACTTACATAATTATGATTTCGTGAAATAAACATCAAATTTCCATTTTACCTTCGGACAACACGACGTACGACAAGTATCTACCGATACGTTGTTGAGAACTCTGCGGTCCGCACTAAGCGATTTGCTTCAAAAAAAAAAAAACGTCAAATTTTCATTTTACCATCGGACAACACGACGTACGACAAGTATCTACCGATACGTTGTTGAGAACTGTGCGGTCCGCACTAAGCGTTTTGCTTCAAAAAAAAAACATCAAATTTCCATTTTACCATCGGACAACACGACGTACGACAAGTATCTACCGATACGTTGTTGAGAACTCTGCGGTCCGCACTAAGCGTTTTGCTTCAAAAAAAAAAAAAAAACATAAAATTTCCATTTTACCATCGGACAACACGACGTACGACAAGTATCTACCGATACGTTGTTGAGAACTCTGCGGCCCGCACTAAGCGTTTTGCTTCGTCGTTTATACCGCGTAAGTCGAAGGACTGAATCAATCTGCCTGCGGCGGTTTTCCCATCCGATTATAGTTCAAGTGTATTCAAGGCTAGAGTTTTAAGCTCTTAATAAACTAGTGCGCCTCACCATCAGAGATTGCATCATTGCTTACCATCAGGTGGGATCGCAGTCAAGCAATAGTATAAACTATATAATACTAGCTGCTCTCAGCGGCTTCGCTCGCGTGATAGTAGAAAATTATCCCAAGGGAACATACTTCCGAGATAAAAACTATCCTATGTCCTATTCCAGGACATGATCTATCCGTGTACCAAGTTTCATCAAAATTGGTTTTGGCATTTAGGCGTGAAGACGTATCAAACAAACAAACTCACTTTCACTTTTATAATATTAGTAAGGATAAACTTTGTTTAAATGTATGGAAATGTCATGTTTTTAGCGCCAGCGTTTAATACGTGAATAATTTTATATTTTATACTAGTGGCCTTGCAAGTCACAGAGGACTCAAAGCAAGTATGGATGGATTTTGTGAAAGTTGACAAGACTAATGAAAACAGATTTAAGACCCATAAATTGAGATTTTATACTTCAATCAATTTCTACTTTAACATGAAATTTTATAATTTAAGTTTACTTTGACACGTACTTAGTACTTAGGCTGGTATTATCAATTTAGAATCTGGGGATGTTCGTCTTTTTTATCGATAATCGCATATGATATCGAAAAATATCGAAAAATCGGAATAGTGATTTTTTTCCCTCGGTTCCCCGAGGGAAAAAAATCGCTATTCCGATTTTTTCCGGCAATTTATCGTAATACTGTAAAATGTAGGCAAAATTACGTAAATAATGAAAGTATTATTACAAAACAACGTCATAACCACAAAATTATTCATGATGCCACTACAAGTTACGTTCATAATGGCAGATATGTAGATTAACAGATAATTACTACAAAGACGTTTAATAATTTCATCTGCTCATAACTAGAGCTGAACTAGTAAGAGATTAACTAAAACTTTCACGTTAGATCCGATCATAGTTTTAAATTAGGTAACTAGGTAAATAGGACTTTAAGTTCATAGAATTTGCATAAACTTCATAACTAAGCAACTCAATGGCTGTTTACTTGACTCATATTAGCGTACCTAGCATGTTAGAAGATAGTATTTATATATGAATTTTTGGCCCGAATTAATTAAATAAGTGTGTCATCATCATCATCATCATTTCAGCCGAAAGACGTCCACTGGTGGACATAGGCATCCCCCAAGTGACGCCACAATGAACGATCCTGTGCGTCTCGCATCCATCGGATTCCCGCAACCCTTACCAGGTCATCGGCCCACCTTGTAGGAGGCCTTCCAACGCTACCTAATAAGTGTGTATTATTGAATAATTGATTTTTACGCCTTTTAGCCAAGTTGCTTTCTGCAATTGTTAACGCTAGTAGAAAGCTTCAAATCTACGGCAATGACGTCATCTCAACGCTCAGACACGTGGTCAGAACAAAAGAATTGGAAACGTTGCCAATTCGAAGTGTTCGACGCAAGCGAAACGTTTGTAACTTGGCTAGGGGGGCTGGTAAGAGTCACGGAGATGCGGTGGATGCGATACGCACAGGATCGGTCGTTGTGACGTCACTTGGAAGAGGCCTATGTCTAACAGTGGACGTCTATCGGCTGAAATGATGATGATGATTATTGAATAATCATCCTGTATTATTAACATATATTTATACCAAGTTAGGAACCTATACAAGAACTTATTAGCGACCCGCTCTAGCTTCCCAGGTGTTTGAAATTCGCGGTTGTATTTTACTGTAATATGTACTTATGAATTAGTAGCCGAAACCTATCACATAAATCACTCTGTATATTAGTGAAAATCGTTGAAAATCCGTTGAGTGGTTTTTGAGATTAATCCGTGAACATACGGAAACAGAAGCGGAGAGGGATTTTTTTGAATAATATGTAAGGAGATATAAAACATAACTGCTTACAAAAAGCTATAATTTTTGTAATTGAAGATACAATTTATAAAAAAAAGGTTTTTAAGGTTAAATACTCAGCAGGGCCTATTGGGGTCATGGATTGTACCGGTTGTACGAAAGAGAGCCTAGAACGAAGGTAGAGAAGGAACAAGCGTGGGGCTTAGTCAGTAAAAGTTTGACACAAATGATAAATGATAAATATTTATTTTGCAAATAGGTTTAAAAAACATTTTTACACGTCAATTTTGTTTTTTTTTTCGTCTGTTTAAGCTAGATGAGGCCGGTGTTTCCTAGCGGACTACCCACAAAAGGGCGAAAGATGTCATTAGATGATTAGGTACTCACCCAAAAAAAAGGTTAAATACATATTTTCTTTTATATTAAGAGAACAACTTTGAATAAAGACAATGGAGCACAAATATCAACAAGAAACATTGAACATAAATATCCGGTTAGATTCTTCCAATTTCCGTTCCTATTTAGTTCATGTTTTGTTTCGATCTCTCTCGTTTTAAACGGGGCCGAGAAAAAAGTAATTGTGCAAATACCTATAAAAGGACCGTTTTTTAAATATCGTCATGTCTACAGCTAAGTTATTCAACCCTCGCTCGACGGGGGGTTATTATGACGTAATTGCGCGTTTTTTACGTTAATCTCCAAAAAAAAAACTGTTTCTAAATTATATGTTAATTGAAAAATAAAGATATAGAAACCAAAAAAAAAATCGTACAAACTGGTGTATAAAACGACAATAAAGCGTTTTTCAAGGTCATTCAAGTTGTACAGACGTATGTACAATCAACGCTCGAGGGGTAATATCTAGAAGTCTGAAAGCATCTTTTTGTATTATTTAAGACACAATTTTCCGGCACTTTCCTAATTAAGAATACATCAAAGAAAAAAGTACATTATTCGCTACTGAGCACAAAATTATTGACTTGGCACTCATTCACGATAAGAGGATTGGATCATTTCGACGTCACAGAGGTTTTGAAGCAGCCGGCCGGAGTTGGCAGGCTGCCATGCTTCCACAAAGCGTTCAAAACGTCACGAGAGGCTGCGAAAGCATAAAACTCTCTTTTACTATTATTTTCATATTCCCTTGCGCTTTTTATACGGCTTTCATAAAAGCTGTTGAAGATATCGAGACGACAACTGAACTTTTTGTATCTCTCTTTAGTAGTTCTTCTGTTACGTGCCTATAAAAGAAAGATGGCGATTTTTCCCGCGATTTTCCGTATTATCCACGCACCAGTTGACGGCGACGTGCGTGAACTGATATTGTTCCACTCGCTTGTACAACTTGACAGCTTTTTATATTTTTCTTTGTAAAAGACTAGGTATTTTCTTTTTTAGTCATCGTTTGCGGAAACAGTAGCTACCACGCTCTATAAATTTAGATCAGGTAGGTATGTAATACACATTGAATATTTGTTTTATTTATCGCAATTTGATTTGAGAGTTTGTCTAGAAGTCGTAGTAAATATTATATTATTTAACAAGCTTTATCCAGCGTGTACCACCGATGGAGCACGGAGTATTTGCAGATTTGGCCGTGGCCGGGTGTACCGCCGGCTTCCACAACACGTTAGACTAATGACCGCAGTTAACTTTATAATAGGATTATTAGCTTGTTAGAAAGAGAGAGAATGCATAATTCGTGCTTACCCTTAGCCATGACCACTGGTGGTGTATTTTACCCGGCAAGACTCTTAGTTAAGGATGGTGATGTACCACCGGTGGCTACATGAAGATTTGTCCGTCGGATACCGAATGCCTACTCATCATAAGGTGCCCGTCACGTTATCATCTCCCTGCCTTTGTCCCAAGCTGCCCCCCCTCTCTCTCTCCATCAGAGACAACACTTGGTTTCCCTCATTCATTATCCAGCTACAGCAAAGCACGCATATCTTTTTAAGGATGTTTATAGAAAACTATTGGTTTTCTAGTATTCAACATTACTCAATTCATGTCGCAAATAATAACAAAAATCAACTCGAGTACCTAATGCTCCATTCATTAGACATTAGACAATCTCGCTGCAATACTTACAGCTGTGTGAAATTCACGTTTTCTTCATAATAATGGTAAAAATGGTCCTGACTTACAAAACATCGTGAGATTCGTCAAGTGACCGTGACTTTTATTAGAATCATGTTTGAATAATAGAGTTTGTATTATAGCTAGCGTTTTTTTTTCTTTATGCCAGTGTTACTGCAACCAAAAATATGCGAAAGTAATTAAAGCGGAACTTAGCATATGAACTTTTCATCATGTAGGTAAATATTTGAATATTTCTCAATCTGCTTTTAGATATATTTAGAGATTTATTATCCTTGGAAAGCTAATTAATATTAAATGAATGAGTAATATAGTAGGAATCGATTATTTCTGCTCCTTGATATTTATTTAAAAGTTTAAATTAAAATAATAGGGAAAGGATGTTTAGAGACTGACCAATCGGAACAATTTCTAAAGCGCGTTCCAGTACTGTCAGTGTCAATATTCCACAACAATGCTGACCGTGACACTTCTTGAATGCGATTTAGATATTGTGGTGAGTGCATTTAGTTTTATTTAACGTTATTATTGAAACTCAAAGCATTTATTTCAAACTAGAATTGAGACGCGGTATCTTCTCGTCGAAAACATACCACAATGTCTTAAGTCGAAAGTCTAAGTATGACCCAGTGCGTGTTGCCATTGATGACATATGGCTCTGAAATGTGGTCGCTCACAATGGTCCTCATCAGAAAGCTTAAAGTCACTTATAAAGCTATGCTTGGAGTTTCCTTGTGTGATCGAATTAGGAATGAAGATATCTGTAGGAGAACCAAGATGGCCGACATAGCACGAAAAATAGCCAAACCTAAAGTGGCAATGGGCAGGGTACATTGCTGACGGAATAGTTGATCTGGAGTGGTGGTCGCTTACCGAAATACCACGTTGGAAGGCCTTTCACCAAGTGGATCGATGATCTAATGAGGGTCGCGGGAATTCGATAGAAGTGAACGCTTGTGAACGAGCGTCGTAGCGATTCTTGGGGAGACCTATGTTTAGCATCATCATCATCATCATCATCATCATCATCATCATCATCATCATCCTTTTTAATGTTCCCACTGCTGGGACACAGGTCTCCTCTCTAGGAGAGGGAATGGGCCGTAATCCACCACGCGGGTCCAGTGCGTGTTAGTGGATGTCATATGTCTTCGAATTTTTGGTTCTAGGCCATGCCGGTTTCCTCATGATGTTTTCCTTCACCGTTTTGTTAGCAGTGATGATGAAATAAATTACACAAAGTAATGCGCCTAGCTGGGTTCGAACCTGCCTTTACCACTCGGCCACCACTACTGCACCAAGAGACCTATGTTCAGCAGTGGATAATTTTCGGCTGAAATTATGATGATGATCATGATAAAGGAACCTCTGTTTTAAGATTTCGCACTTCGTCTGATTTAGTTTAGAAAGACGTTGAAATGCGAAGAGTAATACAATTAGCGACATGAATATATCATTTCAGCAAGTCGTCCCACTCTCAGACGGTGTCTAACTTTGTTTTACCAAGTTTGATTCTTACACGAATCTAGATTTCTAGAACATCTAAAGTCAGGCGAAAACAAAGGGATCAAGTTGAAATTCCTTTAGATGAGTCGACTTTCAAGTTTTTGTTTTTTTTATGAAACTCGATTAATGTTTTTGTTTCAGCAAGTTTAACACTGCTACCTAGAGGACTATGAAGAGCTTAAAAGTAGCTTTAGGGTGATTTGTTACACTTGTTGGTAATAATAATATTCCACAACTATCACACAACGCCGTCTAGTCCCAAGCTAAGCAGAGCTTGTGTTATGGGTACTAGACAACTGATAAGCATACTTATATATTTCCAAATATACACATATTATAGATAAATTACACCCAGACACAGAACAAATGATTATGCTCATCACACAAATATTTGTCCTGGGTGGTAATCGAACCCACGACATAATCCACACACAGTCCCCTGACTGCTATGCCGGAGGTACCTTCACTAACTACTAGACCAACAGGCCCGTCAAAAGTTGGTAGTTATATGGTATTACTTATACCGTAAGCGCTACGCTTGCGGAAGACGAGTAATGGATAGCTTGCCGTTCGACCGTCTGGTAACCTTTTAGAACGCGCTCGAGTCTTCGACGATGTGTAGTGTTCCATGCACACCTCAAAGATATGTCAGCAAAACCGAAGTGGCCCAGCAGGGGTGATGCCTATTGGTGTCATGGGTTGACTTTCGAAAGGGAAACCCGTGGTGTTGTAAATACAAGGAAGGAACTTAGGTGTGGTTTACGTTAGTAAAAGTCTGACACGAAAAGTTGAAGTCATTTCCCACCTTAAAAAAAATGTTAGTAAGTACTTGTAGTATTTAAATGTAACTGTTATAAATAACCTCTTGGAAGGATCCTTTAGGGTAAGTACCTTTTTTGGGGTGGGATGTCATAAAATAACTCCGTCCGCTCTGTGTAGGGCTAGACCCTCAGGGCTGCGGTAGCTCTATCGATAGATTCCCTAACCCTGACGGGCATCGCCGCGGTCTCGTCGATATTGCTGATTACTAACCTTTAAGGCATCCTTTGAGATATATTTATATTTATTTAATCTTCATGCAACACATAGTATATAGGCAAACTTAATGCCTTAGGCATTCTCTACCAGTCATATATATTGAGATATCTATATTATTAGTAGTAGTTTTTCGGCTAAACGACTTTTTACCAGAGCTTATTTTCATAAAAGCCTATTAGAACTCTACTTCAGAATAATTCCACAAAAAATATTAATAATGTAAGATCTTTCTTAAAACCATTTCAGACTTGAGAATTTTAATTTCGTAAATAACTGGAGCCAGACATGAGACATTATTGTACATTAAAATGCACCTGTGTCGTCCTTAAATTAATTAATTATCTTAATGCAACAGACGTAGCTTATTACGGGTACATTACTAGACAGCTGTACAAGTGTAGTCATTTGCAAAAATATGACGCACGGTTCGTCGCGCTCCATTAAATTCAAGAGACATATTAAAGGGCACTATTTACGAGAAAAAAAATCTAAATATCTCATCTTCACTAATGTAATAAAGAAGTAAAGTTTGTGTTTTGTTTGTTTGTAGGAGGTAATCTCTGAAAGTACTGGTCCGATTGCTAACATTTTTCTACCGATAGAAAGCTGCTTTATCCCTGAGTGACATAGGCTATATTTTATATACACGGGCAAAGCCGCGGGCATAAACAAGGCTGTTTTTTTTTATTAGTAGTTCATTGTTCAAATCAGTTCACCCGTACACACATGTAAACTCCACCTTTATTATATGACCAGAATCTACCAGCGGCTTCGCCCGTGTAGTAGTAGTGAGCCTATTTGGTCTCTCTGTTGGGCGAAGGCTTCCCTCTCCCTTTTCCACACATGTCTGTCCTCAGCCATGGGCCGGCCTTCCAGTAGTTCCAACCGCGTGGTAGTAGAAAATATATGCCTATGTCACTCAGTGATATAATAATATTAGCATACTTACTACGGTGACGGAATTTTAAAATTAGTCTAGTACTTTCTGAATTTATTCTTTACAAACAAAATTAAAACTCATTCCTCTTTGAAATATCAGTATAGATGTGTTTTTCTCTCTCTCTCTCTCTAATCATTGGTTTTTTTTTTTTAATATTTCATCCCGAATCAGTTTAGGAATAACCGCTTTTGAACAACACGTACCAATTCAATTTAGACAAAACCACACAAACTTCCCTTCAACGTAAGTCACCTTTAAGATACTTGAGTGAAAGTATTCCTCAGGTTTCCCTTCTTTTGTTCTAAGTAATCCAATTTAAGCTCCATAATATTGGTGAGGAGTGGACATTTTTGTCAGCGCTATAAAGCAGGCGAGACGAGACGAGACAAAGGTACCGAGGATTTAATCATTTTATCTGATAGGGAGAGGTCTTCTAGGAATTTACGAGTAACAAAAGCGATGAAAGACTGAGTACTGAGTCCCTACCATGAACTCTTAACGTTATCCATTTAACGACGTTTTATTTTTTAATCTACACTAATATAATAAAGAGGCAAAGTTTGATTTTTTGTTTTTAGAAGGTAATCTCTGAAAGTACCTACTGGTCCGATTGTTACTTTATTTCTGAGTGACATTATAGGCTATATTTTATGAAAGCGGGCGAAGCCGCGGGCAAAACTTGTTTGATATAAATCATTGCTTGACTGCAATCCCACCTGATTGTACCTGATGGCACGCTTCAGTTTATGAGCTTTTTGCCTAGAAGACACTCAAATTATATTTGGATGCGAAGAGCGCAGCAGGCAAATTGTTCCAGTCCTTCGACGTACGCGGTATAAACGACGAGGCGAAACGCTTAGTCAGGACTATAGAGGGTTCAACAACGTATGGGTAGATACTCGCCGTACGTTGGGTTGTCCGATGATAGAAATGAGATGGCGGAACCAAGTCATGCAATTCATCCCCCTCTCCAAAATTCATCCCCTAAACTGAACTGTTAAATTGATGGAGCTATTCAGGGTTATTTATAAAACACTAACAACCTTGCAAGACTGCATTACTAACATCATAAACAACGACTTTTGTTCTATGACTTCAAAAATTTATGATATTTTAGTTCATCAGATTTTCATCCAAAAATAAAATATGTAAATTGCACGTGCTAAATATTACGAAATCTATGCGAAACAAGCGATAGTACAATAACGAAAGAGTGGGTATGGGGTGGCGGGGGTGCTTAATGCGCTTGCGTCGCGTCGTACAGACGTAGGATTGATGACATTGGAATCTCGAAGATTTGTTTTTTATGTTTTGTGAAAAGTCAGAAAACAAAAGTTGTTGTTTATGGTGTTAGTAAATACAGTCTTGCAAGGTTGTAGTTTTACAAATAACCCTGTATAGGGAGTATAGTTTCGTCCCGCTTTGTCGCTCACACGTTTGACATTTTAACACATGGTAAGGCTTTTGAAAGAAGCTCAGATCGATATGATCTAGCTTTTGTTTGACGGATCGTTAGGCTTTGAAAATGTTTAGCTGAATATAGTCGAAATAAAACAAATAGTTGACTAGGCAGCCAATCCACTTATGTTATAGATATGAAATTTCGCTTCATTTAACTTTTTTGAGAAATTTGTACTACAGCCTGATACTTCGAGCAATGTTCTACTACGTTAAGTTTAGGTACTATTTGTTGTTTTTTAAATTTTTCTTCGCGTGTTCTCTCTAATTTCCCGTTCCTCTTGTGATAGTACTCTCTTCGCTTGTGATAGTTCTCTCTTGTGGTAGTACTTCCAGGATACGACACGGTAAACTGTCGTAACTAGATTATAAGTTTTTATTAAAGTTTTAATTAGAACACGCTATTAGGGAAAAGTTTAACAGATTACAAAACAGTAATAGAAAACAGAAATAGTACAATTGCATTTTTAATAAGTATTTTTAAGTACTTTTTTGAGGTGGAAAATCATCAAATGACTTCTTCCACTCTAGGGTGGAGCGAGAGGGCGTATCAAACTTTTACCAACTATTGACCTGTGTTCCTTTATTTACCCTTTGCTAGGACTACGGTAATTCTTTCGGACATCCCCGCAGTGGATATTACAAGCTAAATTATGTTTTGAAGACCGCAACAATACATTTTTTCGGAGCTTAGGTCATGCTGTTCACATAAGAAACAGTTGAACATCGGTTGTTTACGTCATCATACGCTCGTAAAAACAAAACACTGCCTTTGTTTTGCCTACATGTTCTCATTAGAGCTCATACAGACGAGCGGCATGTCAGAGGTGACTGCAGCCGTCGAAGAGGGGCGGCGATGGGGCGGTCGTAGCTGTTGACGCGTCGACGGCGGTCGTCGACATTCCAACTTTGAAATCAGAAACTTTATTTCAAATAGACCAATAACAGGCACTTTGTCAAAATTTCGCCCATTTTTTTTAAATATTCCGTTCCTTCTAGCCTTTATACCGGGGCTCGAGCTCCTTTGCGGATAACCCTGGCCCCGGAAGGCTTTGACCCGACTGGGTTGGACTGCTGTTGCTGACCACTCCTTGAGGCACGCGGCAACAGTGCGCGCCGTCGACGACTTGGGCTCAGTCCGGACAGTTACCGACTTTTTTGACCGGTGAATAAAAAGTGACGCTAAGTTACACGTTCCAAAGCGTAGATCTCTGTGGAAAAGAAGGTGCAAGAAACACCATGGACTCGCTTTTAAATCATGTAAGATACAAAAATCTTGAAGATCAGCGTCAGCTGTGTGTGTTAAATCATCAAGTGTCACTACAGGTCGACGACTGCTGTTACCTTTACTTTTGGCAAAATGCCGCTCGTATGTATGCTAGCTCTTAAATGAACTGATACGAAGTCTACAGTGAGATTTTACTTAATAAACATGATTTATATACTGTAAATGATAATATGCACAGAAAATACAAGATTATCTTAATAAACAATATAATTTATTAGTTAACTAGCTGCTCCCGGCGTCTTCGCACGCGTGATAGCAGAAAATTATCCCAAGAGAACATACTTCCGGGATAAAAAGTATTCTATGTCCTATTCCAGGACACAGGGTCTATCCGTGTACCAAGTTTCATCAAAATCGGTTTTGCCATTTAGGCGTGAAGAAGTAACAAACAAACTCACTTTCGCTTTTATAATATTAGTAAGGATTAGTCAACCCTCACTCATTACTTGACAAAGCTTTTGACAGTCAGATGCAACGGCAGCGGCCGTCGACATTTCAACTTTGAAGATCAGCGGCAGCCCTCGTGTGTGTCAATTGTCAGTATAGGTCGACAGCTACAGTTACCTCTCCCGATCGCAACATGTCGTTCGTGTGTATGAGCTCTTATATGAACCAATTCGTAGTCTACAAGCTTTTTTGCTTTATATTCAAGACAGCGACCGCGAGGCCTTGACATATTGCAGCATAGTCTTGACACTCAACTGTAAAGTCAGGACTGCTGGCAACACAATGCATAAGACTTGCAACACTACGCGATAATGTGTGGTATTGAGAAGTACTTATAGATTGCAGATTCATTGTACTGTGTTTAGTGATTTTTTGTAATTGTGACTCAAGGAGAGAAGGTGATCTTGAGGGGATCCCTCCTCAAGATCATGTCCTACCCAGGAGGGGGGGGGGGGTAGGTAATGGATACACGAGTATGTGAGGAATTAATACAGTGATGTCGTTGAACTAGAATTGTCATGACACGCTTGTTCAATAATGTCTTTAGTATGAGAACATCTCCATTATCTCTAGATCAGTGTTCACAGGATTACTTCGATAAAATTCCATGGCCACTTGTTTTCATTTTCCTAATAAGGCTTTGTTTTTTTACGTGGGAAACCTTTAAATGACTTTTCTCCCTCTGGGTGGAGCAGGAGACGTGCCAGCTTTTTTCTCTAAATAAAACCCTTTCAAATAAACAGAAGAAATATTTATTCGATTCCTAATTGATGGAGTTCTAAAGTAACAAGTATTGAGAACTTACTCCTTTTTTAAGTTGGCTAAAACGAAGAATGCTGACAAAGAGATCGAGTCATCACCATAACCTCCTTTATACACTTGTATTGAGGCTGACTCCTAATCAGTAACATATTAAAGTTTAAGACGTATAACATCTTTAAGGTAAATGTTCACCATAAAGATAGGAAGAAGCTCATCAGCCATGGCTCGTTCGACATAAAGACAGCTCAATCTTTGTAACGACCTCTCCATTGTTTTTGCAAGAGCTTGTAGTAGGTACCTACACATAGAACTTGTAGTTAGAGTACAGCACTACATAACTGTATACATTTTAAGTCTTGAAACACAGTGGCGTAATCCACCGTGCTTTTCAGGTTTTAAAATGTATAAGCAGAGGTGATACCTTTCGATTTAGTCCCGTGTTTTAGAGAACGACCTTAAAAGGTAGAACTACACTGTCTGGGCGCGTAGGTCTCCGTACATTTTATATGGCAACTTGACTTGTAGAGCTACACTTGATACACGTCAGGCAACGCTACTCTACATGCGCGACCCAGGTGTGCGTCAGTCTAATGTAGTGTTCCCGTTTTAAAACTTCTGCAAGCAAGTGCGAAGCATTATCGTAGAACGTGTTATATGGTTCAGAAAAAAAATTAAAGAAACGTTTTGTCGCCATGCCGCATCAACGCCTGCTTTTCGAAGCCTCTACATCGGTGTCTCTCTCATATATGTGTGCACGGATTCGAATATCAGATTACAACTGAGAATTTCCAAAGGCTTAGATAAAAAAAGTCTAATCCATCTTAAACACAGTGCCAGTGTGGAACCCCTTCACGGTGTGCGTCATCTTGTTTCCTGATCAGCTTGGACTACCACCTGCACTTTCAACGACATAAACGAAGCCTACGACAGAGGTATATAAGTGGCTACATTTTGGCCGCACAAAATTTGAGTCCTAGCAAGGTTGAAGAAAAAAAAAATTTTGTCCATGTGCCCTGCCCATTGCCACTTAAGATTGTAATACCTAAATCTTAAATGGATTATAATTTCTTCAATTATAATAGGCAAATGGTGAAAAAATAATAATATTGTTTTAATAGACAACCCAGACAGCTGAGTTGTCTATGGTTCAAGCAAGTTAAGCCCGGTTCACACGTGATCTCATAGGGCAACTAATTTTTGTTTTAATTTGTTTTTATTTTTTGTTTTTTGAAAATTATTTGTGTGTCTATACGGGCAGAATAAACATGTTTTCTTGCTTTTTCTTTCTTTCTTTTTGCATACAATTACATATCCAAATCCATTACTTTACAACACAATAGTTTACAATTTCTCGCCATATTTAACAAACACTGTTTGCAATTTCCCGGTGACATACATACCAACGTGGCATTTCCTGTTCTTTATTTCCAACATGCAGAATTTGAGCATTAAATAAGTAAGGCATTTCCAATAAATTCGTCGTTTGAAAAGAAGGTTTCTGAGTTCCATTGAGGTCTAGTCCAGTTCGCTCAATGGTTTAAAAATTTAGACGTACGGAATTAGATATAACCGTATAAGGATGGAATTAGGAATTCTAATTGGTGAAAGGGTTTAGTAGTGAACTGTGAATTCTTTCATTTTAATTAAATTTTATTCACTATCTTTTTTTCTGTGGCTTCGCTCTCTTGGTTCCTGGTTAATATAGAATTTACAGGGAACCGTGTATTTCTTTTGGGATATGCCTATAGAATCTATATTGTATATGTTATTAGATTTTCTTTAGGTGAAGTATTTTTTGTTTTCAAATCTGTTCTTTTCTGCAGGATTGATTCGAAAGAGCTACCGTGGTCCTGGAACACAAAACCCAACTGAAGGAAACACAAATGGCTTTTAGTCAGTAAAAGTTTGACAATAACTATCACTCCACCTATAGCGGAAGAAGTCAGTTCGGGCATTTACCACCGAAAAAAAAAACAAGACTACAGACAAACATTTTTTTTCTCATTAATTAAGTTTTCTTACAGCTAGAGCGTAAATGTCAGCGAAATAATTATTCAGGCCACCGTTTTATCATGAACAGTCCATATCCGTTAGTTAATAAGCAGAGCAGCTGCACATCTAATTACAAAGTTTTTCTTCAACCATAACGGAAACTAATTACTTTAGTAATGCGTCAAATTAGTCCAATAGGCGTTTGTAAAAAGGTGATAAATGAGATGACTGGCTGAATTGGATAGTTTTTGTTGCATTTCCTTTCCTCCTCGGCATTACCTAATGCCGAGGAGGAAAGGAAATGCAAAAAAAAAATGGCGGATAAAGCATTATTATTAATATTAGATAACTTTATTGCACACTTAAACTTAATAAAGGACAAACATTTACAAATGTAAATGTACCTACAATAGGCGGTCATTTTTACGTGCGATATATTGTTTCGGGAATAACTAACGATTGCTTTTATTCAGTAGGTTTAAAATTCTTCTGAACCTGAAACGAAAGATTCTCAGACAGAACAAGATATCTGAAAAGAATAGGATCCTATTTTCTATCACTTAAAGTTGCTGTTGCTGCGAGAAAACTTAATTTTGATTTTTATTTGCTTGGTAAGCAAGGGGTCAAAAAAGTAGTTGCACTCTACCAAGGCTTCTTAATAATTGCGATGTAAGTTTGGATATTTTTGCACATCTATCCAGAAATTTAAGCACTAAGTCCACCGAAAGGGACTAACTACTGGCCTATTTTTGTAACAACGTAACTCAAAATGTTGTATCTGTTTTTTTAAGTATCTGCACTATTTTATTAGTAAATTCTTTCTGTTTTAATTTTGCTTATGCATGCTGTGTCTATCTTAATATATTGTACACTTCGTTTGTATAAAGACAAGTACATTTTGAATGCAATGTTTAACAATTGTTGTTAGGCCAACAAATAAATATATATAGTCTAAAGTGTCTAAAAATTTCTTTGTAAATGTTGGCGAATGGTTCACAACTAGTTTTTTTTTAATTCTTCGGTTTTATGCTACTTTACTTACTAAGTCATTATCTATTGACCCTCTTCTACAAAGAAATTTTAGACACTTTTATGTCGCTAGAGTGCTACTGCAATTTTGACCCCTGACTGTACATGAACTCTATTATAACGGAACTTGTTTTCATGTACTGAAAAAAAAATTAGGCAAAGATTCATTAAAATTCCAGTCATATCTTCCACCAACTCCTGCTTCAACACCATTTTCTCTATCCCTAAAACCAGGTGCAAAAGGTGACAAACTGCAAAACTTTTCTGCCCCATATCCCCGATAACATATGTATGACGCAAAACTGGAATAATAATATAAATTACGATTACGTTCTTCACGAACTTGGCACATTACAGAAACTATTATTCACGGTATATTATTGTTGATGTAATAATAATGGCCCGAGACGTTCTCATAGTCAGTGTGGAAGAACTTAGTCTTGATATATTGAGCGAAAGTAATTGGATATATAGTGCGAGTGTTTGTAGTTGGAATTAGGTTTTGATTAAGTATATTTGTTATTATAAGGAGTAGGTAGAAAACTGAGCTGTTTTGTTCAAAGTTTGCAATTGAGGGATTATTTAAGGTTACCGCAGGCTTGGACTTGTAGACATGAGCATTGGGTAGCTCGTCGTCAGATTGAAGCCCGAGTCGACCTCGCGTTGTGTTCTACCAGCAATTCTGCTTGATCAACGATACCCGTTCCAAAGAGTCACCGTGGCCCTGAAACTTACAGGGCAACTGAAGAAATACAGTTGGGTTTTAGTAAAAGTCTAATGCGGATAGACGTCCACTATTGGACATAGGCCTTTCCGAAGTGTCGCCACAATTAACGATCCTGTACGTCTCGCATCCATCGGATTCCCGGAACCCTTACCAGGTCATCTTTCTACCGTGTGGGCAGCCTGGCAACGCTGTGTCTTCCGGTACGCGGTCACTCCAGAACCTTTCGGTCCCAACGGCCATCTGTTCTGCAAGCAAAATACCCTGCCCAAAAAAACAATGAAGACAACATAATTATGAAGCTAGTTACATTTAAACAGGCTTTACCGTAAGGCAAAATTGCAGCAGACTGACCCAAAATTCGTTTTACAAAAGGACATATAAGATTTTGACATAGATGAACCGTTAGAAAACATAATCCGTCATTCATGGGCCAACGACCAGTCGTGGGAAAATATTGCCATAATCATCATTCTTGAATAATCATGAGACAGGTAGATATGTGTTTTTTTATACTAATGGGTAGTTATGTCAACCGGACGACATACATGCCGCCATTACTGGACATACGTACAAATTTGGACATGAGTTAATACAAAAAGTACCTTGTGCAAATAGGAATTTTAATTGTTTTCATTTGGGAACTAACTTAAAAAAAAGTAAAAAAAAGTATACAGCTTCGCTAAAAAGCTAGCTCTTATATTGTTGGGCAGTGGCGAAGCGTGAAATATTGAGAGAGGTAAGCCGGAGCAAAAAAAAAATGCTTGCCTACTCCGAGCGCGGGCACGCAGTCCTGAGTCCTTACCGAAAATCTGTGATTGGCATCCTGGCTTCAGTCTTGTATAGGCAGATGTATCTTCAGTCCACTTTTACTATACGTGTAAGCACTGAGATATTGAAACAGTGTCTTGCAAGTAGGGTTGCCAGGTCCTGGAACTGAAAAGCCGGACAATCTATCCTATTTAACCGGATGTTTGGTCAAAAAGGCCGACTTTTTTTAAGTCTAATAAAATTCATGAAATCTTTTTAAATCCTAATGAAAAAACCATAAGATTAAGTGATATTATTGCTACACTATTACATATCCACTCTGCTTGTGCTAGCGATACAAGGTAAGGCAAAACTCTAATGACAATTCTAAACATAATGGTCTTTAAAAAGCCTAACAAAAGCCAAAAATGCTCAAATTTGGCCGGACACGCCACTTAAAAGCCTGACTATGTCCGGCTTTATCAGGACGCCTGGCAACGCTACTTACAAGCATAATAGAAGTGGCTTTGATAAAAGCCGTTTGTGGTGAAATGATGATATGATGTTAAATTAAACAAAACTTAATCGACTAAGTACTAATAATACTCTAAAGCTATTCGTCTATTCTTTCTTACAAAGTGCGCTAAGACATTATCATAAAAGCCGGGAAGATTCTTAATTTTTAGTAAAGAACGTTTTTCTATAGAAAGAATGGCTAGATCAGATAATCGTTCTTGTTTTTGAGCATTACGCATGTTGATATTTATTGAAAAATTTATTTTGATAAGGGTTAATAGCATGAGTAAAATAAATGCGTTTAAATGTAGTCCAAAAAAAAATCAAGATTATTAGATAAAAAAATGGTTGTTGTGCCTCACTCGACTTAGATAGGTATACTGTTACGCGGACTTTTTTGTAGATATTTGTAAGATCTACAATTAATTAGAACATTTTACGGTTCTATCTTTAATAGTTCAGGCAGCGTACGCAAAATAAGTAATGTTTCTGGTTGATTTTTTACACCTTGTGTCCGAAAAACCCAAATATCTTACGGAACCCTATTTTTTTCCAAAATAAAATTTAGCCTATGTTACTCGTGGATAATGTAGCTTTCGAGTGGTGAAAGAATTTTTAAAAACAGTCTAGTAGTTTTTAAGCCTATTCAATAAAACTCTATCAAATAACTCGAAAAAAAACCGGCTTGCCGGAGCGCTTTAGAGCGCGCAGGTCAATTACCCTTTATGTGACGTCATGACGTATTCTTGTATAGAAATTTAAACGCTAAAAAGCCGATTGCGCCTGCGGCTTATGTTATAGTGCTACATGTTGTTGAAAAGTAAATTTTGTTGATTTAATGTTCATAGTGTACTTAGTGTAGCCGTTATGTAATGTTAGCTTTGTAGTTTTATAATTTCTGATTGTGCCATTTCTCAATTACGGTAGAGAGTGGTTGTGTTCTAAACATCTGAAGGGAAGCCGGTGGGAATCGAGTTGTATGGAACCTTCGTCACTGTTGTTGGGTTACGTTTGACCGCTATATCATCTACTGGTAAGCGATGATGGGAATCCATGGGCTAGCCATGGGTTATGCGAAAGTGAACTCTGG
Source organism: Mythimna lalbum (assembly GCA_949319445.1). NCBI lineage: Eukaryota > Metazoa > Arthropoda > Insecta > Lepidoptera > Noctuidae > Mythimna > Mythimna lalbum. The sequence continues at coordinate 16,621,682 of OX439356.1, read as the reverse complement.
AGCTCTGTAACTGGAACGAAGGCAAAGAATTAACAGGAATGGGTTTTAGTTAGTAAATTTTGACGGCGAGCAATGGGTAGCTTGCTGTCCGACCGTACGCTTACTGTCCGGACCGAGCTCAAAGTCGTCGTCGGCGCGCACCCCCGGTACGAAAGGCAACGAAGGAATAGGAGTGGGTTTTTAGTCCGTAAAAGTGTGACACTATCTCCCGCTCCGCCCAAGAGCGAGGGGATGTCATTAGATGATTTTTCCACCAGAAAAAAAATACGCCCTCTCGCTCCACCCATGGGCGGGAGATGTCATAAGATGAGTACGCACCTAAAAAAGAACTGTACAAATTTAAAAGTAACTTAAGTAACAAATTAATGCATAAGAAAAATGGTGGCATCGGTTCTTCGGTTGTAAGTTCGAACCAAAGATTTTATATATCCTGAACACTTTGCTGACGTTTGATTTATAGTTATCGCAATCATCAAAATGTTGATGCACTATTCCTTTCTTACAGTGGATTTATGATGATTTTAAGACGTTATACGACGTTGTTTTTAATATGTGCGAGGTTCAAATAAACGGTTTTCTTTCTTTTTTTTTCTTTTTATAGTAATACGGCCTTTGGCCATGACACCCTGGAAACCAATGGAATTATTTGCCGGAGTCTGTGTTTCCTGATAGCTACAACCCGGGAATCTTTAAGTCGAGAGTGAATAGGTTTCTTCTAGGTAAGCGCGTTCCATCGTCGACCGCATCGTCGCTGTCCATCAGGTGAGATAGCGGCCAACCGCGAACCTCTCAACAATAAAAAAAAGTCACCGACAGCCAGATAGTTCGGTTCAAATCCTGTAAAATCCAAAAGTACCCAAAGTATGTCCAAAACGTTTTGTGTTTATGGGTAGGGATATCCACCATGTGCAATATGTGCATTAAAAAAATATATCTTTAAAAAAATTGACTTCATAAAATGACAGCTTCATTTGTCATTTGTACATGGTGGATATCCCTACCCATAAACACAAAACGTTTGGACAAACACAATATTTTTCTCATTTATATTTTTACCATAAAATAATTTCCATAATGTACAGCACCGAGCCTTGTGCATTTAATGGCTTCCCATGACCTTCTCTTCATTATTACCAAAGGGTTGAATGGGTACAATTTCACGGGGCCGTTTACACTTCTATGGTTTAAATCCCGTCCCTACCCAGCTAATTTACATGATGCAAGAGGATTCATATAATAAAAAAAACCTAAAAGAAAAAAGAGGGTTTAAGTATATTTAGCAAAATCAACAAATATGCAATTTCTTACGCACACTGAGTTAATTATACAAGGACAGTCCTCCGCAAACTTTAAGGGCTTGCTCAGTAGACGAAACTAAACAACCTTCCACAAAGGAGGGCTGTCCCTTACACGTTGTATATTTATTGATTTGTCTCATCAAAACCAATCTACAGGTAAAACCGGTTATTAGCTACGATACTTATTTACAGATTTAATCAAATATAATAATAGATAATAATATAATAATACAAAAACGTTGGTGCATTTAGTTGAGAAAAACCGTAAAGGCCCAGCTGGGCGAAAGGCTACTGAGGCTATGGCTTTTTTTCCGAAAAAGGAAACCCGTGGTCCTTGAACGCAAACGGCAAAGAAGGAACATAGCATGTTTGTTTTTAGTCAGCAAATGTCTGACACTCTCTTTCTATCAGTCCGCACGGGCACGATTTCCCATATTAAAAAAGACATCGAGACCGAATCACGGCCACGACGGAGATGGCCGGTAATTTGATAGGTTACGGCCATACTGATCAGAAAACATGCGGCCGTAGTGAAACGAATAAAATGCCAGCATAACCGTTAACCGTATAAATTTGAAATATTATAGCAGTCAGCATTTAATAGAAAACAAAGTTCTGGCTCACAATTCTAATGTTTTACGACTCTGTCATACCATAATCTCATCTGGAGCAATATAAATCGTGGTTGTCACACCCTACAACCCCCCCCCTCCTCTCCTACTCCTCTCCGACGCCCTCCAAATAACCTAATGCCGTTTTTACATTCTCCTCATCAAATTAAGAGTCGAGCTTCAAAGAAATATACGACATAGCAATCTTACAAAGTATCAAGTCTTTTTGGTGGGAAATCTTAGATTATTTTTCTAGGAATCATTCCTTTTTAGGGTTCCGTTCTCGAAGATATATTTATATATTCGAGAACGGTACCCTAAAAAGAAATGATCAAATCAAATTATTTGATTGATTGTGATATTAATTGTGACTGTTATTACTGTCATTTTTATATGAGTTAATGGTCCTTGCAATAAATGATTATAAGCCTTCTTTGTCTGTCTGTCCGTCTGACTGTCTGTCCTTCTGTCAACGGACGGTGTCTTATAAACCGTAATAGACAGAATTGGAATATTCAGAGAATGTGTATTTCTATTGCCGCACAACAAAAAACTAAATTAAGGCATTTGATCCCTTTTAGTGCCATAAAACAGTGCCTTTCTGAAACCTACTCCTCGATAACAGCTGAGTTACTAGATTTGAAAAAATATATATTTATTACAGAATTTATTAACATATGATTTTTTCATATCACTAATACTTTTGGAAAAAAAATTGCCGGCCTTTTTTCCTTGATTTTAATATTAGTATAGTACGGACCCATCGAGTTTGAGTCCGTGTAGTTCTTGGCCAGGTTTTTAGTCGTGATGACAGAAGCACGTGGCACAATAAAGCCGAACGGTCTCCTTTGTGAGAGACAATGGCACGGGATGATGGAATCTGCTGAGATCTTGGTTTCATTTGGTGAGCGTCAATTAATTTAAGTAAGACGTAGCGCCCCGCTGCCATGGAATTGATATAGGGATATTAAATTCTGTTTCCTCCTTGTTCTCGATTCTAAGGCTTCATTAGAAATCTTGTTCGAGTTTATAATTACAATTAAAAGCTTTTTCTTGCCGCTGAGATATTGTTTTAGAAGTCAAACCATTTTGGTTGTTGTTAGCACAACTTACTAGATTATATGTCCCTAGCTTTCCATTCCAACTTGCTTTTTTTAAAGTGGGAAATCACAATACACAATTTCGATTGCAAATTAATGTTAAATTATACAAATGTAACCCTCAAATGCTGTTATATTATTAACTTCATTTCTGGGAAGAACTGCGTCCTGAAATACTGGCTCGGTCTGGCTCAGGCACAGTTGCATATATTAATTTCTTATGCATTTGTATTAAGTCACCTTCAATTTATTGCTCAAAGTACAATATTATGGAGAAATAAAAATTATTATCATTCAATTATTATTATAATTGACCAAAAACTTCTTCAGGTCTGGGTAGAGCGGGAGTTCGTTTCAGATTTTTACTGACTAAAATCACACCTGTGTTTTTTAGTTGCCCTTTGTGTGCTAAAACCACGGGTTGCCTATCATAGCAGCTCCCCAAGTCGGTTATTGTCAAAGATCTACTAATGAGAACCAAGACCAAGACCAACGGTGAGGCGTATCATTTGGGTCGATAAAAATCTCTATACTAGAAGTTGTATCATTAGATAAATTATATTTTACAACGAATTAAGAACTGAATAAAAAGTAAGTATCTATTGGGTACATGCAACGTTACTTATTAAACCGTAAACACGCAAAAGATTTAGCAATTTTCATCACTTATGAAGAGAAAATCACAAACAAGTTCTCGCACGCAACGTCACAATAAAATTGCATTAATAATATAACGTTTATTATTAAAACTAACACAGTAGCGATTTGCATGCTTGTAGCAGTTTCTATCGTAAACTTAGCAGCTGAGCACCATGTAGTAACATGTATTCTATAGTTATCTTAACTTTAATCTCTAAATAATGTGGCGTGGGACGGAGAAAGCATGCCTTTCTGTGTAGAGAAAGATCTGACTAATGCTGGACGATTGTGTGAATTATGCTTGGCTAGAATGGCTCTGAATATTGAGGTAACGTATAGAGTCGATCCAAAAGATGTTTTTTTTTTTTTATGGTTGCACCGCACTAGGCATTACTCACAAGAGTAATCGTGGGTTTGTTAGGGCTATATTTCACCGAGACACCATGGCAGAGCAACTGGTCGCGCCGACATGGTGAAATATAGCCCTAAAAGTCAAGACACCCAGGCCAGGAACAAGTATCTGTAAGCTATTATATTTGTACCGTATGGAAATTGAAGCCTGAATCCTGGGATCCTGGAAAAAGAGGCCAGTTTTTGATGTTGCTTGATTTACAATAAATAAAAAACCAATGAACAATCGGGTAGAAATTGACACGAATTCGGGCTGGTTCATCTTGTTTTGGCTTTATTGAGCTCAATGCCAAAAGATGTTACTCGTAATTTTCTCGTCACGATATCAACACATGCTTCAGGAAATACAGCTACTGATGCGAAAAGGCACAGTCTACTTTCATAATTACGTGATCTAGTACCTTATCGATTACACTAGTGACGAGTAAGGAAACTGTTGGTGGACGTACATCCTCTACTTTCATTTCCTTGTCCAAGTTGATTTTCCATCACTGGCTTAAGGCTTTAGCGCCCGAGCACTGCCATAAACCAGTGATTTTCTGAAACCTACTCCTCGGTAACGGCCAGGTTAATAGGTTTGAAAAAAATGTATGGTTATTACAGATTCACGAACAACATTATCAACTCTTGATCTACAATTTTTGTCAAAGCTAATTTTATAATAAAACTTGCCGTTTTGCTGAAAATCACAAAAACTCGTTTTTGGGACCTTTGACCCCGAATATTTTTTCCAGGTGTTAGATCGATGAGGACTTCTTAGATTTCATTTATAATGGTGTTTTGAACAATCCTACCAATTTTCAGCTGGGTGCGAATTAGTGTAACCTCGGATGTCCTAATTGACCGGACTATTATTAAACTCTTTGAATGCTTTAAGTTCCACAGTGCAACATAAGTGTACTAATTACAGGTGATTAGCATTCAATAGGTTAATTAATTTATTTAAATGATATGGAGGACACAAAGCTAATGAGCTAAAAGAAAAACAGATAAGGAACAGTAAGTTAAGGTATGATTCCGAACCACGCTGCACGCAGCAGTGCTGCCGCGACACTACTGGTCCCCATACAATTTCTATAAGCTTATATGAGATTACATTCCGAGCTAGGCAGCAATGTCGCGGCAGCAATGTAGGCAGTGTGGCAAAGTGTGGCAGCACTGCGGCAACAACACTACTGCTTGTTGCCGAGTTCGGAATCATACCTTTAGACTGACAACCAATAACAACTCCCCACTTATAAAACACAAGACTAAGTATACTATTAAATGGACTAGGAACAGAGAAAAGAACAAATAGTAGCTTAGGTATACTAGTTGCTTATTCACATCTATTTCTCTATATTTCTTTTGATACAAAAATAACAACCTACATTATTATCAATAATGTTATTCTCATAACCACCGCGTTACCTCAGATACAAGTTGTCACCATGTCCATACAAGCAAGTTGAATTGGTCACCGCCGTGGGTGCGCCTGAGCCGCCACGGCGCGCGGCGGTCGGCCTCGGCTGCCTCGGCGGTGGCGCAAAAACACGACACAGCTAAATTTTGACGACTCATGCGGATATCGTGACTTGTATGCAATTAAAGCTGTATTTTTAACCGACCAATTATTGTAGGCTACTTTAATTTTTTCAAACGAAATTAGCACTAAAAAAGTTTTTTTTTTTTAATTAATATAAACCAGTACTTGACTGCAATCCCACCTGATGGTAAGCAGTGATGCAAGCGTTGATGGTGCGCACTAGTTTATTAAGAGCTTAAATCTAGCCTTGAAGCCACCTAAATTATAGTTGAACGGGAAGAACGCAGCAGGCAAATTGTTCCAGTCCTTTGATGTACGTGGTATAAACAAAACGCTTAGTTCGGACCGTTGTGTCAACAACGTAAGGGTGGATACCTACTTGCCATACGTCGGGTTTTCCGATGGTAGAAAGAAGATGGCGGAATCAATTCAAGCAACTCCCACGTACACTCTCCAAAATGTATTCTGTGAAATCAAGTACCTCCTACTTTAATGATTGTATACATAATTATATGTGCTTAAACTTATATACTCTAATGCGACAATAATACGACAATACTTTTTTTTTGTCGATGGGGAAAATCATCTTATGACAAAACCCGTTCTTGGTTGGAGCGGGAGATAGTGTCAGACTCTTACTGACTAAAAACTCCATCCCGTTCCTTCTAGCCTTCATACCGGGGCACGGGCTCCCTTTCGGACAACCCTGGCCCCAGTAGGCTTCGACCCAGCTGGGCCCCTCCTGCTGCTGACAACTCCTTGAGGCGCGCGGGAACAGTGCGCGCCGTCGACGTCTTGGGCTCGGTCCATTACCAAACGATCGGACAATACATTTCATAAATTCGTCGAATAACTCTCTATCTGTCTATGTCATCGATCATATGACTGCGGAACACTGCGACACTATCGATATTATTACTTTATCGCAATTGCACGGCATTAGTAATTATTTTAATTCAAACTTTGTTTCCGTGCGCATAATAAAAAACTTTTAAAAGCTTTGCTCAAGGACCTCACTAAACAGCAGCCCTCATTAAGTTCAAAGTTAAAATAATGTTTCAACTTTTCTTTCTTGAAAAATAATTACTCTTTCTGCGACATTTTTCAGCGAGTACATCAGTTCATTAAATTTTATTTTTTTAAACCACTGTAGTCTTTACACTGTTAATTCTTTTGTATAATAAAATATTACTACAAAGAAAGATCGTTAGGACTGTGCATTGTGGTGACATTTCGGGGAGGCCTATGTCCAACAGTGGACGTCTATCGGCTGAAATGATAATGATGATGGAAAGATTAAAGGAGTCAATACCATAACTGTGGTAGGAATGTTCCAGGCAGTTAGTACAGTTAATCGCATTGAGCCTAAATTGGTGTGCCAGAATTATTCTAACACAGGCAAGTGTGCCATATGCACAAAATATATAGGTAGGTACAGAAGTCAATCTACATACAATTCGCGTTCGAGCAACGCACACATAGACACCACTCACAGACACGATATTTTTTTTATTTTTTTTTTGTTTTGGGGATAATCTTCCAATGACAACCCCCGCTCTTTGGCGGAGCAGGAGATAATAGATAGATAGATAAATTCTTTATTGTACACCAAAAATAAAAAATTAGACAAGAAACGTAAAATTAATAGGGTGGTCTTATCGCTAAAAGCCATTTTTTACAGACAACCTTTGGATGGATTTGACCGAGGAGGAGAAAAAGATACGCAGGTGTACTATTTACATATAATAATGCCAGACTCTTACTGACTAAAAAACCCACCTTGTTCCTTCTAGCCTTTATACCGGGCTCCAGCTAATCTTTCGAAACTAACCCTGGCCCCAGTAGACTTCAACCTAGCTGAGCCCCTGCTGTTGCTGACAACTCCTTGAGGCGCGCGGGAATAGTGCGCGCCGTCGATGACTTGGGCTCGGTCGAAGTACATAATTGAGATTGTCTTCTGTACCTATCTATTTTGTACCATATATTCGCAAGGCTTACTCTAGTAACGTAGCAATCAGATATTTGGACGTACTAAAAATAGAAATGGAAAACTAGATGGAGGTACTCGTACATGCATATCTATGTACGTAAATTACGTTTTGGTACTTAAAGTAAGTGCTGTTATGTAAAAAAGGGCATTAACGATCATTTCAGTAGTCTAGACATTCCATTATGATCTTGTTTAAGCTGTAGTCCTCGTTTATACTTAGATTAAAGATTTTTGCGTCAGCCATAGACTTGGATAAAAACTCTAGGGCTGTTTGTACCACAAGAGACTAAATGCTTAATCTTTTATATAGGAGATAGGAATGTCAAACTATTACTGACTAAAATCTTTAGTGTTCCTTCAGATTACTTTTGCGTTCCACCTGGAATAATCCTGCAGCACGAAGAATTGCCAAACTTAAATGGCAATGAGTAGAGCTCATTGCTCGCAGAACAGATGGCCGTTGGAGCCGAAAGGTTCTGGAGTGGCGACTGCGTACCGGAAGACGCAGCGTTGGAAGGCCTCCTACAAGATGGACCGATGACCTGGTGAAGGTTGCGGGAACCGATGGATTCGAAACGCACAGGGTCGTTCATTGTGGCGACACTTAGGGGAGGCCTAGGTCCAACAGTGGACGTATATCGGCTGATAAGAACATAATGATGAAGAATCCAGTAGCCGAGGCACGCGCGGAAACGCGCTGTCGGCTCACGCTTGGTAGTTATCGGCCGGACGGCCAACTATCCATTGCTCGCCGTCCACAAGCCCGTGCCAGTAGTGGCCGGGAATCACTCTGAAACTTTAGACTTCCGGGGTGACACCTAAGGATGCGGCTGGGGCGTGAGGATGTCCTTTTCTTTATAGTTTCGGTCACATCCTACTCTTTAATTATGGCTTCGCAGAAGAATGTATTGTTCGAAATCTATAATAAAAAAAGTAAAAAATCTAATCTAATTGTTCTTTTTCTGTCCTATTCACATTGTTTGTAAGTACACCAAACAAAAAGTCAAAGTAGAAAACAAAAAAACAACAGAATAACTCACTTTTGAAAGAATAAACCTTCAATTACTTTTTGGCCGCTGACAAATATCCATAATTTGAGATAACACAATCTCATTCAAACCCAGGATCTTGATGAAGTACCCCCATTTAATGCTAACCACTTATTTTTTGGAGAGTTATGGTTTTCATTTGACTTCAAAATGATTTCACAAACGTCTGATATGGCTTTAAACTTTCGAGTTGGAAATAAAAATAAAAAATGATTTCTACTTTACGGTACATTATACTATTATTACACTAGAATTATTATTAAGTTTTTATAAGTGCGACATTATGATTTAGACATTAATATTTTTAATTACTCACAATATTGAATTGTGAGTAATTAAAAATATTATTAAAAATTTCAGAGCAAAGGGTGACAACATGACCCTATTACTAAGCCTCTGTTATACGTCCGTAATAAACCATAGAGAGTTGAAATTGTATATATATCTATTGGTCTAGAACAAGTAATATAATTAAAATATAATCATAAATTAAAGAGGGTTCTCATCACGGTTCTCATCCAAGAAACTTTATTCGATTTCGATATTGTAGTACGAAATCCTTGTTGTGCGAGTCCGAGTCGCATTTGTTTTTCATTCTGAATTTACAATAACGCAAAAATATTAAAGTACTAGCTTTTGCCCGCGCGGCTTCACTCCCGCTCTTCCCTACTCCACCCTACTATACCCAACTCTACCCTACTCTACCCTACTCTACCCTACTCTACCCTACCCTACCCTACCCTACTCTACTCTACTCTACTCTACCCTACTTTACCCTACTCTACCCTACTCTACCCTACTCTACCCTACTCTACCCTACTCCACCCTACTCTACCCTACTCTACCCTACTCTACCCTACTCTACCCTACTCTACCCTACTCTACCCTACTCTACCCTACTCTACCCTACTCTACCCTACTCTACCCTACTCTACCCTACTCTACCCTACTCTACCCTACTCTACCCTACCCTACTCTACACTACCCTACCCTACTCTACACTACTTTACCCTACTCTACCCTACTCTACCCTAATTTTTTTTTTCTTATGGAACCTTATCCTCACAATAACAATCACAACAAAAAAAAATCAGACAAATCGGTCAAGCCGTTTTCATGCTATGTCGTGACAACGGAAAACGGGTTTCATTTTTATATATATAGATTTATTCCAAAAAATATAACCTTTTGCTGGCATAACTGACTGTGACTAACTGACGTCATACATAATCCACAAACTTAATCGTTAAATGCATTTGAAAAATGTGTGTAAATGCTATTCCCATTCTCTGTTCGTGGAATTTACAGAGGAAAACAAAGTCAATTTGGGTGTGTCTACGAGTATAGAGCTTTGTGTTTGTGTCAATTTTTTGTTCTATTCTAAAATTGCTGTAGTGCCTGCTATGTACAAGTTTGTTGAAGGATTTATTACATTTATCTGCGCCTGTGGAGAACCAAAGAATTAAGGGTTTGACTTTGGCTGGCGGGAAGCCTTGAAAAAGATACTGAGGTCCTAGAACGCAAAAAGCAATTGAAGAACACCAACACAGATATGGTTTTAGTCTCTGTAAGTTTGTCACGCTCTTCCGCTCCACTCTAAAGCAGGAGAAGGCTTTGGATAATTTGATGTATAGTTTTTTTTTTATAAAAAAAAAAATATTTTTATGATTAGGTACCTACCTAAGTTTAAGGTATAATGTAAGTCTCATTCCACGATATCTTGAACGGAATAAGTTGAGGTTAAACAGGCAAAGAGCATAGTAACCAGATATTTCGCATCAGAGTACCAGGAAAGCATGAATCAAAACAATTCACAATCTCCCCGTCTCAGCCGCGAGCGCTTTAGATTCTTCGCGAATTAGCCGACGCTGAATACTTCAGAGATTATATTTTAATTCCTCCGGTACCCCAAAGTAACCGCAATGATTATAAATCACTTATCAAAGAATTCTACCAAGTTTGCGTAGCAATATTGGAAAAGTTTTAGCGTTTTCGCAATCTGTAAATGTCTTAGATATCAGTCACAAGTGTTTGACTTAACGACCGGTATTCTTTGCCGACTTTCGGGAACTATGCGGAATCGATAACAGTTACATATGTTTTACTAGAGTAAGAAAAAGTATATGAGTTGTAAAAACTTGGAAATGGAATAAAAGAGCTTGGTAGCGACGATGTCAGCTCAGGTTAGGTTGAGCAATTGGCTGCTATGCTGCGCGTTGCATGATTATATTGCTTACAGGTAGTTGTTAAAGGTCTAGGTGTCTCGACTGTCTCGTATATATGAGTTTACACGTTTGTAAACGCACTCACAGGGTACAGGAGTATTTTTGTAGTATCAACGATAGTATCGTTGATACTACTATATTACTATATTTCAACGAACTTAAAAAAACGGCGTCGTAATTTTAGTGTGAGCTTTTTCTAATCAGATAAAACAATCATCTAATAGAGATTAAAATAAATTCTTTTAGGTAAAGTGGTCCTTCTCAGTAAGCACTTACAAAGTCGGGACTACTAATGGAAAAAGATGAAATCTCCAGCTCTATGATTATAATAATAATATTCCACAACTATCACACAATCGCAACGCCGTCTAGTCCCGAGCTAAGCAGAGCTTGTGTTATGGGTTGTTGTCGCGGGCGGCGAGCCATGGGTAGCTCGCTGTCCGACCGTCCGGTAACTGTCCGGACCGAGCCCAAGATGTCGACGGCGCGCACTGTTCCCGCGCGCCTCAAGGAGTTGTCAGCAACAGGAGGGGCCCAGCTGGGTCGAAGCTTACTGGGGCCAGGGTTAACCGAAAGGAACTCGAGCTCCAGTATGAAGTCTAGAAGGAACGGGGTGTGGTTTTTAGTCAATAAGAAAGAGTCTGACACTATCTCCCGCTCCACCCAAGAGCGGGGGTTTTCATAGGATGCTTTTTGCCCACCGAAAATAAAGGGCCACTAGGCACTAGACCGACAGGCCAGTCGGGTTCTTCTGTGTCGATTAAGAACGTATTAATAAAACTGGAGGAGTCATCAGGCATCCAAGAAGATAGATGCTACGAGACACAACCATCTCTAATAATTCGAATATAAAGGAAATAAAAATGCATTGTCGTATTTTTTCGCTACACCTCTGTAGGAACCTTTATGCGTGTTACTTGTGCCAAAAAAACGAGTTATATTTTTATGGGAGCTGCCATTACATCTAGTCTTTAACACACAAAACAATTAGCTAAAGTGAGTAAAAATAGTGGTTACCTTTTTCCAAAGTAACACATGAAAGTCCCTTTACGAAAGCCAGTGGTTTCCCAATAGACCAGAGTCCAAACAAAGCATAATAAGAACGTAATCACATAGCGTGGTTAGCGGTCACTGGACACACGATCCGTTAGGACTCAATGCACTGTTGCAATCTTTAACAAACGTTGTCCATTCTGAGCGGAGTTTCATTGCGTTTTCGTGCGTATTGCTGCGTTGTATAATAGGTACTAGAAATATAGAAAACATATTGGTAACCTATTGTTGATCCATGGTCTTGTGGGTCATATTTTCAACATAATTATTGCGTAACTGTTGTATGCTTTTGTAAGTGAGACTACTAAAATAATGGCCTCCGTAATGGCAAACGATATTGCGACATGTGTAAAGAGAGAAGGTGGTGTATACTGAAGTCTTTTAATCAAGACTAACCTCCAGCAGACTTAGCAAAGTTACGACCATTTCGTTTCCAATCTCTTTCTACAGGTAACGCCTCCGATTCCTTTGTTCTGACCACGTCACTTAACGTTAAGCAGCCCCCCCTAGCCAAGTTACAACCGTTTCGCTTGTGTCGAACTCCTCGAGTTGGCCACGCCCCTGATTCTTTTGTTCTGACCACACGTGACTGAGCGTTGAGATGACGTCATTCCCGTACATTTGAAGTTTTCTTCTAGCGTTAACGATTGCAGATTAGCAACTTGGCTAGTGGTACTAATGTCATTAATATATCTGAAGTTTTCTACTAGCGTTAACTAGTGTAGATTATCAACTTGGCTAAGCCCTCAGTTACTCTATAAAGAGAGCACTTGTGCGAGAATTACTATACAGTTCAAATAACAATAACTAGCACAACATTATCAGCTTTATAGCGGTCCCATAGGAGGGACCTAGGCCCTTTCTATGTGAGAGAGACTACGACACATTCTTTCATCCACTACGCGAGCCCGTGGCGGGTTAGCGGATGTCATGTTTTCAATTTTTTATTTCTAGGGCACGCTGGTTTCCACATGATGTTTTACTTCACAAGTTTGAGAGGACTGGTGATGAAATAAATTATACAAAGTAAACCGCTTGTCTGGGTTTGAATAGTTTGAACATACGACGTACAACTTGTTATTCATAAAAACAGATTGTAATTACTTGTATTGTTCTAGTTCGTGACGAATCTCCTAAACATCTATGGTTTACACAAAATTCGTAGTAATTTTTTGGAGTGGGTAGTCATCAAATTCATTAAACCTCAAGCGAACGCCGGCGTTCGCGCACCCATTGTCTTTCTATTGTCTCTGATTATCACGATTGTTTTCTTCCGCATGTGGAGGAAGCGGGTGCATCAGAAATTTACTGACTGAAACTTACCGAGGTAACTCTTTCAAACGTTCCCGAAACACTAGCAAGCAAAATCCGCATAGTAACACATATTTCCTAACATTTGAAATACGAATGTTAAACTAATTACCCATCTTGCTCAAAGAGGTTGGCAACAGTGTTATTATTCCTCTTAATTCCTACAGTGGCACAACGTCAAAGAAACAAGCGACATGAAAGACTTGACATGTCCTTTGTAGTTGTAAAATGCCAACAATTACATTAAAATTAATACACAAACATGTTTCACAGACCGTGGTAAACATAGGTACGAATTTATGTAGGTATCCTCGGAAAATCTCGCAATGGTGTTACCAGTGTTACCTAACATTATGCTAAAATATGGTAGGGCTTATAAGGGTGTGTGGCTAGCTTTTTATTTAAAAAAAAAGGTAAGCGTTTGTGTTTTATTTTACTTGAATAAGATTGCTCCGAAATTAGTCTGGATTTGCCAAGGAAAACGGTTCTTGGGTTTAGGGTAAGTTTTTCTTTATGTAGGTGTAAACCTCGTGAATATATTAGTCCTTGAAGAAAAACCGGGTCTTAATTTTAAAGGAAACATGATTTCGTAAATTTTGTGTAATCCATAAGAAGTATAGACTACTTCACACATGAAATCGCTCACTAATTAAGGCCCTCCAGAAGATATCGTGACCTGAATAAATTAATTATACATAAGAGATACGTTCCTAATAAGTAGACCTACATAATAATTCTAAGAACATAATTTGTAGCATCAAATCTCAAAACACGACCCAATTATAAAGTTAAATGAAGTATTTCACGTTTTGATCGAAGACTTTCTAGTAGAGATGGTCCTACTAGTCGTCGACTAGCCTTCAATTGTCGGCCATTAGTCGGCACCTAATAAGATTCGAAAAAACAGGAAGTCCGTACTTATGAATGTGAAAGTGACTTAATCTGTCTATTTGATGCATTTCAATTTTAATGGACTTCGGTACAGAGTTAGATTGGGTTTTCTCTAAGGCCTGAAGAAGCTAGAACAAGAAATTAATTATTAGTACGTACATTTTCAAAAATGAAATCAATTTTACAAGATCAGTGCATACTGTTAAAGAAATAAAAATATAAATAATCGTTTAAAATGGACAAGTCAGGAAAGCCGAATTTCCAGCCAAAATAGTCGGCTACTATTCCGCCTAGTCGGCCTGTCTCTATTTTCAAGAGAAATTTCACTTGCGTCCTTGTTCCATAAATCAGAACCTAAGGCTTGGCTACTAGTGGCTTGGCTCTATTTGTATCTACACTATTATAAAGAGGTATAGTTTGTTTTTTTCTTTGTAGGAGATAGTCTAAGAAAGAACCGGTGCGATTGCTAAAATTTACTCACCGATAGAAAGCTGCTTTATTCCTGATTGACATAGGCTATATTTTATGTGCGCGGCTGAAGCCGCGGGTAAAAGGTAGTGTAGAATATGTAGATAAACCACTTTATTTGAAAGAGGGAAAGTCATTTGTGCTGCAAAAGTAAACACGAGTAAAAAGAAAAAAAAAGACGATTATGCGCAATGATGTTTACGTTGTAAACAGCGTTCGGGCCGCCCGGCCCCGGCCGCCTCGCCTCAATCTTTGCTTTGCAAATACAACTTTGCCTCAATGGGAATCGACTGGGAGGCTATTTTTGTAACTACTTTTTAGATGAGTATGTTTTATTTTACTGTTAGTTTTTGGTAATTTTGTAGTTGCTTTAATTAAGAACTTGACTGTATATTTGAAAATCTGTTTTTTTTTTGGATTTTAATGGCTTGACGGATCGTGGGGTTTTATGGACCAGAACCGAGTTTTCATCTACCTGTAAAAAAAAAAATGGGGCCACAAGGAAAAAGGCATGAAAGTATTACCAAAAAAACTTAATTTATTTTATTTGTGGTCCCAAACTACTCAAAAAAAATGTTTAAGGTGGATGTTGGAACCACGGTCCTTTTCCAAAGAGCCCCACGACCCTGACTAGGAAGCGTAGTTTGTGCAAAAGAGGGATGAAACGCATGTTACTAAACTAGTTATGAGTATACATGTGGATGGATGGAGAGGGAGGCCAAAGAAAAGATGGATGGATTGGGGAGAAGTGTTAAGAAAGAAAAAGAAGTTAGTGATAGCGTGATGGGTTACAGGACAGAATGGAAGAAAAAAACATGTTGCACCGACCTCGATTAAAACGGGCTAAGGGCAGAAAGATGATGGTGTCTAGGAAGCCAAATTTAAAGGTGTTCTCTAAATACGCAATTATTTGTGTTCATTTAGAAAACAAAAAATCATACATAAAAAATTCAAATAAATTGGAGTCGCATAAGAATTTCAGAATAAACGTTTTAAGTTTCTGATTAATTAAAATTTTCTATAAACAACATTTATAATGTCTTGAAGAAAATATTGCACTATTATGTTTTGTAATGTAAAAAGTTTTCGCAAATAATCATATTTTGCGCTTGAATTACTTTTAGAAGTTACTAGTTTTCGTAATTAAACTTTGCCAAACTCAATCTTAGATTGACTAAGTTGACAAAGTTATGTTATTATATTATATACAATTTATTTTAGGCTTGCAACTATTTTGCATAAATAATGAAAACCATTTATAAAAAAAAACAACTTCTTATTTACCCCCATTTATGAGGTTGGGATATAGTCGAATATATTCTCCCGGTCTCGGTGGAGCAAGAGGGTGTTACAGACGCTTACTGGCTAAAATTCATCCGAGTTCCTTCATTTGCCTGATGCATTCCAGGGCCAAGGTAACACTTTCAAATATTGTGTAATCTCTGAAGCCATACATCACTATCCCCCTTTAAAACCATTTTCAAAGCCAAAAAAGTGTATTTTACTAAAATATCACCAGACATCTTTCACACTACACAGATGCATCCTTCAATACTATCTATTTGTCAAACACCCGTCGATTTCCATCCCCAGCCAACGTACGTTCCAAAAGGGATTTTTCAGTTCGTGGCTCGTTGGCCCCCTATCTATCAATGTCGTACGATATGAGCACACATTCGACGTGTTCCATCTTCAGGAGGAATGATTGGTTGCATACGAGAACTTTTAATGAATTTCCACCATGTATTTTGCACTGATAAACGAAATTTTCGGGAACTTTCCAGCACGTTCGCGTCGCTTCCAAAGTTGTTGCCGTATCATATTTTCTTTTAAACTGCAAATTTTCAAACGTGGAACAATATTTTTTGTTTTTGGTTCTTTATTTGAAAACTAGTTAGCTGCTTGTATTACCTGCTTCTAGTGTCGTTTCATTTTTGATAGAATTCTTTTTCGAAAATTGGAACTTGGAAAACTGTTTGACTACAAAGGACACTGTATAGTTATAAAACAAAGCAAACTTTTTGTCAGAACCGTGTCGTATAATGTGTATCATAATAATTAGCCTTACAATGTTAAATTGTTCCCACCGCTGGGACTCAGGCCTCCTCCCTAGGAGCCGTATTCACCACTAGTGGGTCATGGTCCACCACTTCGTCGTAGTGCAGGTTAGTGGATAATAATAATAATAATAATAACCCCATCGTCGTATCTCTACGTTGACGTCGTGGTGGGGCTTTTGTGCTCCAACATGCCCTGGGTCTGTATCGGTAGAATTTTCTTTACCGTAACATACCTAGGGTGAGGGGCCAGACTAAGAGAGATACAATCCGCAGGGCAGTTTTGTGGCGAACTGTTGGGTATTAGCGACCCCACGGACCCGATCTCCCGGGAGAATTCCTGTTCTTCATCTCCGGCTTGCCTTTATTGGCCGGCAATAGTGAACACTGACGAGGAACAGAGCTCCCACCTCTTTCTTGCCTTTATTGGCTGGCTTGAGTGGAGAGTCGCAAGAGCAAACATGCTCGGGAGATGGATGCATAATCCAGTAAGGTGCTGGTAGGGATCTTGACCGTACTTCCGGGATTCTCCTGATAGCCGTGGTATGCCTCTCCACTCCACAAGCGCCTCAGGATATGTTGCCCCCTTGTTGCTACGTCACTTTGTGCTAGCGGCCGTTTTAGGGGGCCCATTTATTGAGTGTGCAAGTCACCCCCTGCCATTTATCGATGGATATTAATAACATTGTTCAGGCAGGGGCCATAGTCTTAACATATCTCCATATTACCAGTCCACTTAAGACTCCAAAAATCATAACCCTATTATTTTGTTTTACATATTATGTCGCAATAGTTTTTCAAACCGGGGGTTGTCCTTGGGTGCACTAGTATAGCGCGTACAGGGATAATCGTCGGTTGGTATCACGTTCCATTATAGTAACCAAAAGGGCCTCTGCGAGTTGGCTTCGGCCCCTTGTACGCCTCTCAAAGGCCCAGGACCTCAGGGTCCTGAGATTAATAAAAAGATAAAAATAATAATAATAAAATAAAATAATTCTTTTACCGTTTTGCGAGCAGTGGTTTTTTTTTTTTTTTTTTCCCGATGGGGAAAATCATCTTATGACAAAACCCGCTCTTGGGCGGAGCGGGAGATAGTGTCAGACTCTTACTGACTAAAAACCCCATCCCGTTCCTTCTAGCCTTCATACCGGGGCACGAGCTCCCTTTCGGACAACCCTGTCCCCAGTAGGCTTCGGCCCAGCTGGGCCCCTCCTGCTGCTGACAACTTCTTGAGGCGCGCGGGAACAGTGCGCGCCGTCGACGTCTTGGACTCGGTCCATTACCGGACGATCGGACAGCGAGCTACCCATGGCTCGCCGTCCGCGAGCCCACGTCTACGGTGGCCGGAAATCGGGATCGGAATCCCGACGGCGGCGGCGAGGGCGCCTTTGCCTGATGCGGTCGGCCTCCTCCTTTGCTAGCATCACTGCTTCGCAGAAGGAGGCGACCGCCTGCCACTCCTCCTCGCTCCGGATCATGGCCTCAACCAAGGCTCGGCGCGAGAGGTCTCCGCCGCCGATCGCCCCCACGAGGGCACGGCGTTGCTCCGCCCAAGCAGGGCATACCTCTACTGTGTGCTCCACCGTGTCCTCCGGGCGTTCCGCACAGTGGCGGCACCCGGGCGTCTCTTCCGCTCGAATCCGATGCAGGAACCTCCCGAACTTGCCATGTCCGGTGAGGACCTGCGTCATGCGGAAGGTAAGGACGCCGTGAGGTCTTTCCAGCCACGCCTCAAAGAGGGGACTTACCGCCATAATCGTGGCGTGCCCATTGCGAGCAGTGGTGATGAAATAAATCTGTCTAGGTTGGAACCCTTGACGTACAACTTCTAAGTCGAGGCCACAACCACAGGGCCATCACTGTTCGACGAATATCTTTATGTGGGAGTAAATGGCTTATTCGATACTTAATTTGATAGCTATGTATATCTGAGTGGCAAAGTTGTGTCGCGCAATTCTAGAACTTAGAAATTGTTCCTTTACTTTCTGTTGATAATATTCTTATCTTAGCTTTACCTTATATAATTTTACTTCTGGGCTTTTCGTTTAATAACTACAACATTGTACTTATCTAATAATGGGCAAAGTATTTGATAACGGATAATAGTCTCTATTGTATTGAGATCATAATCACAAAATCCAAATCATTTCTCTCTTATTTTCATGTGATGTGGAAATTTGCGCAGTGATTGTGCGATTGTCTGCTGTGCTGCGTGATGCGAGATTTTTTCCTCACAGAAAATGTACGCCTGTTTACTTGTATGGCCTACAAATGGTTGGATCAACATGGCGACAGGCGAGGGTCACGGAAATCCGATGAATGAAAGATGCTCAGGCTCGGTCGTTGTGGCGACAATTGGGAAAGGCCTATGCCCAACAGCGGACGTCTTTTGGCTGAAATAATAGTGATGCTATAGATAATTGATCAGGATCTGAGTGACTTGTGTATTTGTGAACGCACTCACGATACATGAGTAAGTCCTAGAATGTGGCAAAGTTGAAAAAATGCAATTTTTCAGCTTGTAACACTACGCAATCACTTCTAACCATGGTTTGTGCGTATTACAAGCTCCTTTCAATTTTAGCAAAACCGTATTTAGATATACGTGGAGTAACGTAAGCACTTTACGGAATTGAATGGGTGGGCCGCGAGTTGCGTCAAAACGCTGCATCATAACATACATAACGGTCTACTGTTAAAGGGTTTGTGTGGAGGTTATTATACTGTTATCTTTTGTTAAAGAGCCTTCCTCCCTTGGTAGGAAGCTTTGGTATATCTTTACCTACTTAGCTATAAGAATAAAAATATATTAAGGAAAATAAAGGTAAAACTACATTAGACACACGTGGCTCACGTACGGCCGTTATGAGCGCGTCCGTCTCCATACATTTTATATGGAAACTAGACTTCTATACTCCATCGATTAAAGATAAGATAAAAGACAAAGATTGTTTCCATATACTTAATTACCTAACATTAGTTTGGTTTAAGTAAATACCTGATTGTAATCAATTGTAGATATTTTTTTTCGATAAAAGACATGTTAAGATTGTTAACATTTAGTTTTTTTTTTTTAATTAGCCATTACTGTCCACTGCTGGGCAAAGGCCTCCCCCAAGTCCCTCCAAAATTTCTTCTCCTGCGCTGTCTCTAACCAGTCCTCGTAGTAGGCGTCCAAATCATCCCGCCACCTCTTTCTAGGCCGGCCTCGACGGCGCCTTCCCTCAGTAGGAACCCACTGTGTGGCGATGCTTGCCCAGCGGTCCCTGGCATGCGACCGACATGACCCGCCCAGTCCCATTTGAGCCTGGCAGCTTTTTTGCCCACGTCTATTATACCTGTTGTGGAGCGCAGCTTGTCGTTCCGTATTCAGTCAGTTCTTCTTACGCTCAGAATGCTGCGCTCCATAGCTCTCTGGCATACCCCAAGGCGAAATTCAAGCAAGTTAAGCCCGGTTCACACGTGATCTCATAGGGCAACTAATTTTTGTTTTAATTTGTTTTTATTTTTTGTTTTTTGAAATTATTTGTGTGTCTATACGGGCAGAATAAACATGTTTTCTTTCTTTCTTCTTTTCTTTCTTTAAATTTTTGTATTTCGGTGAGAGACCAGGTCTGAGCACCGTAGGTTAGGATGGGCAGGATACACATGTCGATGAGTTTACGCTTCAGGGAGATCGGCAGATCACCCTTCATTAGCGTCTTCATGGACCAGTAGCTTTTCCAGGCGTTTTGGATTCGTCGACCTATCTCGTTTTCCTGCCTGTTTTTGAATTTCGTTTTACATTTAGTTAAACACCTAAAAAGATAGAGTATAGAGCTATATTAGTTCCACGCAACGCGCCGCTACGTACAAACCAGGCGTGGCCAAATGCGGTATGAAACAAGGTTTTAATGAAAATATTTTTTTCATAGCAAGCTTTTATAGCTCGGAACCTATTTATTTAATACACGTCAAGACGAATCATACGAGCCCAAACTCGATGGGGTTGTGTCGTTTAACTACCAAGTTCCTGTAGCCACCTTCCGCTTCCATCATTAGATCAGCTCTATGTCATACTAATTTTTCATTGTCATCTAATTTACACATGCATGCAATATTTCAGTTCAATCGGTAACCGGGAAGTGGGTCAAATTTAATTTTCAAGATTTAATGACAGACAAATATCAGGGCAGGTGAAACTAAATAAAAGCTTGTAAAATATGATCATCCGTACGCAGTTCCACTAACACTCCGCATCCGCACAGCAGTCTGTAGGCAGTCAAAAACGCATAAATTGAAAGCGCCCTTATTCGCAAACAAGAAAAAGACAAGGAGTTCAAAATAAAATTAACGAGCATAATTTTACAGGGTAACAGAGAAAATATTCAGAATGACTTTCCAAACTTTGATTCAAATTATATCGATTTATTTAGAGCAGTTATACTAGTCTTGTATTTCTCCCAGGGGAAGGCCGATCACTCACCTCGCACAAAACTAAGATGGCTGGCTATTGATCAATTTTGATGACTTCATTTCCCTCGACGATTGACAAAGTTTTCCACGAATTTGATGAGTTTCTCATAAGTTTGTGTATTTGATTATTTGTGTTTTAAATTAAGATTTGATTTCTCTAATGCTTTTTCGAGTCTTTATTTATTTGTTGTATAATAGACTAATTTTTGCTTGCGGCTTTGCTCATTTACATAAAATAACCTATGTCACTCTGGAGCTTTCTATCGGTGAAAAAGTTTTCGTAATCGGACTAATACTTTCAGAGATTACCTCATAAAAACAAAAAAAAAAAAATTACTTCTTTATAATATTGGTGTAGATTATTACAAATAAAATTGTAAAAAATTAAAAATACAAAAGTAATTAATTGCCTGGACATGAAAAGGCGTCATTAATGTGACAATATTAATATGTATTGTAATTTTTTAATTCTTATTTTCTATTACCATATTTTGTCATCACAAATTCTTTTGATGCCTTTTATACAACATATCAACAATAATATCAAATTATGCATATTGTTTCTATTTAGTATTGAAGATACGTGTAACAAATTAGGCATTTATATGCAATACGCGCGCTATTCCGACTTATGTAACATTATTATTGAAATCAATGTCATGGTCACCATAATAATGACATAAGTCGGGGTCAACAGCTTTCTAGGTGATGCAAAACTTTTTAAACATACTGTGTATTCTGAGCTCGTAGAAGATTATTTTAAATGTGTGGAGAGACTCAGGACAAGATCTCCTTGCTGGTATCAAACACAGAAGTGAAAGACATTACGTCATGACACAGATGTACCATCGCGGTCATTTCTGCCTGACCACAAAAAAAAATTTTTCGCTTGAATCCTGCGGCGCGGCGCCAAACCAAACCCTTTAAAGTTTTCGTTTCAAGTGCAAGCGAAAATGAACTTAGCGGTGGTCAGGCGGAAGTGTCTTTGATGGTACCTGGTAGTTCATTGCTGTAACCTAGATGCTTTAGTCTTTTAAACTTAAATGAATATTACGTTAGGGCAAATATGCGAAGAATGGAAATCAACCACCTTCTCCTGATCCGAAGCAGTAGGTAATCCGATTGAAGGAGTGTACAAAACCGTGAGAGAGAGGACATTCTTATGCCCCAGCGGCCTCAGGATCCTCACGCACTGAGTGACGTGAGTTGTGTGGCGATCCTTGGCCATTGTAGGCTCGGGGTTACGGACGGCGAGCAAGAGGCACGTTGCCGTCTGGCTGTCCGGTAAGGTTCTAGCCAGAATGGCGTGATCTCTTCCACGTGTGTAGAGATATTATCATAACGGACGGGACCCTGGAACGCAAAGAGCAACTGAAAGAACACTTTCCTGTAGCCAGTGTGAGAGCACCCTAACATTCTTTGAGACGAACAAACCGATATTACTTGGCGTTTTTATCGAAACACAATGTGTCTTGAGAGAAACGCAACTTTAGAATGAACATGACCTAACTCAAAAATTTAAATTTCTGTAAAATGAGCAAGAACGTCAAAACACATAATTGTTTTGTTAATTGTTGTTTTTTTTATGGTAAAAAAGGGAGTCAGTGATAGTTTGACGGGTGACAGGACAGAATGGAAGCAAAAAACGTGTTGCGTCGACTCCAAGTAATATGGGATAAGGGCAGGAAGAAGAAGAAGTAAATTTAAATGTATCGTTCCAATGTTTTTTTTTTTTATAATTCGGGTTAAAGTGTGGAAGACTCATCAAAAAAGGCCACTCACGAATTCTTAGGTTGCATGTATTTATTATTTTAAAAGTTTGCCGTCCCACGGACTAGTTAGTTTGGGGTGAGGTTAAGGTAAACCAAGATTAAACATTGTAAAGATATTTCAACAATACCGACTAAACTAATACAAATGAAAAAACTATTAAAACTAATGAGGTAAATGAGATGAGATTGAGTCGCGCCCTATATGATCTCTCTGTCTATCAGAATGTGTAATGATTGTCTTTACTTAGGTAATACATAAAATAATGAAGGCATAGAGTGCGGTATAGCAATTACGCTGATAGGTTCATTATTCTTCGGTAATTGACCAGAATAAGTCAGTTTATTGCAAAATCAAAATTTATAGGAATTTTGAGTTAAGTTACGTTTACTTTTAGGGTGCGCGATATGTAAGTCTTAGCTTTAAGGACTTATAATCAAGTTTCTTGCTGCCGTTCTTTTTTAGTTATTGCAGGATAACTGGGAAGTGGAATTAAATGTTTGTGTGGTTAGACAACTGGACAAACGAATGGAATATTCTTTTTATTTCAGTGTTTCCGATACAAATGTCAAGTAAAAAGTGGTTCAACATTATGAGAAAGTCTGAAGCAACCTTGTGGAACACACAGAGATAGCTTGGAATTATAAAATGGAACCTTGCAGCAACTCCTGCAGCAAGCGAGAGGAAATGTCTGACTTATAGTGACTAAGATTAACTTTTTTTTTTAAATAAACTACACTTCTGGACACATGTATTATCCCATCTTGTATTTTCAGTTTCGTTTGGTCCTAGCTAAAATTTTATATTAGGTCGAGCAAAAAGTTTTTATGCAGTTTTGAACCTGGCACATTCACAATTTTGCAAATTTCAATTCTTCGGTATGTGAACATCACAGTTATGGTCTGGCCAGCCAGAAGCCCAGACATGAACCCCATTGAGCACATGTGGGACGAGCTAAAAAGACGTGTTAGGGCTCGTCAGCCAGTTACCCAGACGATGCAGGAGTTGAAAACTGCCATATTCGGATTCAGATTCAGATTCGTTTATTCATTGTAAAACATAGGTAGGTACATTACAAGTTCTTATTTAATACATTGAGCGCGCTATGTTTTGCCTCTAGGGCATACAAAGTAGTAAATACGCAATAATAAATAAATTAAAACAAGAAATTAATTAATTTAGAAGAGGAATGGGAGATGATCCCTCAAAATTTCATAGAGCGGTTGATAAACTCTATGCCTAATCGTATGAGAGCTGTGGTAGATGCCCATGGAGGCAACACGCGTTATTAAATTAAAAATCAATCATAATCATCAGCCTTTTTCATGTTCCCACTGCTGGGACTCAGGCCTCCTCTCTAGGAGAGGGAATGGGCCATAATCCACCACGCGGGCCCAGTGCGTGTTGGTGTATTAAATTAAACCTTTAAGTATTTGATAAAACATGTTTTTTATTCAAAAATCAATTGCCTTTAACAAGGCGCATATCCGACTTGTTAGGCGTAGCTCCATGTCGTATGGTATTCTGAATTCAAATTTGAAACAATACGATCGAAAAAGATGGTAAAATGTATCAGGTTTAAAACGGCATTTTTGTTCAATCTAGCAAGCATATTTCGGTAGGGGCCCTCGAAACCTAAGGTGAGCCAATAGATGTGTGGGTAAACTCTAAGGTGGGCCAATAGATGTGTCCAGAAGTGTAGTACTTGACCGCAATCCCACCTGATGGTAAGCAGTGATAAAATCGTTTATGGTGAGGCGCACTAGTTTATTAAGAACCTATTCACTCTAGCCTTGAAGACGCCTAAATTATAATCGGACGGGAAGACCTTTGCTCCTTGAGTTGGTCTTTGCGCTCCAGAGCCGCAGTAACTTTTACGAACAGTAGAACGATTTTCATACTGGTTCCTGAGTACTTTAACATACGTAAATCTACTCTTGCAGTGCCACCAACTAAACTGAACTGTTAAAGAGATAGAGCTATACAGGGTGTAAAGGACAGCCCTCCACAAACTTTAAGGGCTTGCTCAGTAGACAAACCCTGAACAACCTTACACAATTTTTTTTTATAAACGAAAAAAAAAATTGGCCTCTCCATACAAACTGTCCTATCGAGTTTATAATTTTACCCTGTATAGGGTGTAAGGCCCCTGATCCTAGTTCTAACTCGACTATGTTTTAGTCTAACAGCAGGGTTAACAAAAACAAAGAAATGAGTAGCTCGAATCATAATACATTTGGGCGGCCATTCTGTGGTTAAACCTCATGGCTTACCTATTGAATTCCTCATGTTGTCATCATTTTTCTGCCCTTGTCCCGTTTTATTTGGGGTCGGCGCAACACGTTTTTTTCTTCCATTCTGTCTTGTCAATCGTCACGCTATCACTAACTCCCTTTTTTTCATTTTTTCATATCACTTCTCACACAATCAATTCCACATGTTGTACCTAACAGATTTCTTGTTGGAAGTGAATTTCAAAAAGCTTCACAATTTGAAGTAGCAGTGAACAGATTCGGAATTAGGACGCCGTCTCTCTGAGCTACACAGCAATGTTTGCACAGGATTCTGTATTGGGAATGACAAATATGATTTCGAAATATGTAAAAGTGGTTATATTCGTATGTCTAGAGGTGAATCTGAATCAGCTAGCCCACTGAACCGAAAAGACGTCTGATCCGAAATTGACAAACGGAAAACTAATGGCTTATAGTATACCTATATCTATAGTAAGTTATTTGACAAAATAAACAGAGTGAAACTGTTCAATAAAAAATACATTTTCTAAAATGGTTCAGTAATCAGTAACGTTTATCCCTACTAATATTATAAATGCGAAAATAACTCTGTCTGTCTGTCTGTTACGCTTTCACGCAAAAACTACTGAACGGATTTAGATCAAATTTGGTAGGTAGGTAGAAGAGACGCTGGAATAACACATAGACTACCTATAATTCCACTGCTGAGCACGGGTCTCTGCCCGCGCGATATAAACTGTAGGTAGTCCACGCGGGCGAAGCCGCGGATGGAAAGCTAGTTTCAAATAAACCATATACAGCCACTTTCGAATAGTCAGAATGTCGGTCAGTCAAAACATAAGTGAGGCTAAATTTAATTGTAATTGGAACAATGTAATGTAAATATAAATGATAGAATTTAGGAAAGAAGTGGAGATGGAGGAAAAATAGTAAATATGTTCTTTGTGGAGTAAACATATGGTTATTAAAAAAAACAGAAGGCTGGGAAGTCTGAGGGCATTCAGAGGCCCTCCGAGCAGCCAAAAACGGCCGTGAGGGCATACAGTGAGAGGAGAGGTACCGCAAGGCCCTTTAGAGGCCTGCGGAATACGGAGACCAGTCTACTAGGAGTGGTCTCACAATGGCCTTTAGACGCCTGCAGAGATATATAGCAGTGAAGAGGTCCCATAAATGATAGAATAGAATAAACTTTATTGTATATTAAAAAAGTAACACCACTTATACATTATAATTATGTACAAGATGTGTAATAATCTATGGGTATTAATGGCGGTCTTGACACCGCCGGTTGATGGTTCTTATCTCTTTTAATCTTGAAGAAGTTAAACCTTTTCTAAAATGATTAGAATATCAACATTGTTTTATCAAACATAGTTTTATTTTACAATTTTGTTGTCTCTCATCTCATCATCGATACTCCTCAGGTATCTCATTATTTGTAGCACTCATTGGTATGCAAAATCAATTGATGAAAAAAATATGAAAGTAATATATTTGCCTTGATTGTGCATTCCAATAAGGCTTATGTCAATGAATTTCATCAATAAATAAAATAGAGCTGTATAAAATTAGAAAAATTCAGCATAATAAAATAGTATGAGAGAATATATAAGAGCAGGGGTGGCAAACCTATGACACGCGTGCCAGGGGTGGCACGCGGCAAAATAATTTGAGCATGCCAGTGACACATTATTCGCCCGGAGGAGATTAAAACTCTTAAAGCTAGGAGTATTCTAAACTTCCTGGAAGCCTCCGGGCTAAAAGAGTTACTCTAACAAGGTGGCGAGTCACAATAGATCTTTTAGGTCGCAGTGACTACATTCCCTACAATACGGGAGATGCATAGCCCCTTATCTTCAAAATAATAAATGCCAGTGACGCCACTCTAAGATGTACAACATGTAGGTGATTTTAAACAACAGTAATCACACTATTTTTGTCTTTAATTTAATTAAATAAACAAATAACTGTAAATATGAATATCGAGTTTCAAATTAAAAATTAAATCTTTGGCCATTAAATTACAAAGGCAAGATTCATTGGTAGTTATTTTTTTCCCATTATTTTAGTGGCAAATTGTCCAATAAGGGTTCGCCATCCCTGTACTAGAGCAATAATTCGGCCATTCACACACTAGGCGACATTTGCTCTGCATTTTATTGCGGAGTCTCGCGTATATTTTTCAAATGCGTTATAAAGCGCCTCGCATTCCGATGTAAACCCGTGTGTCGTGTCCCTCGTGGAGATATGCCAATGTTCCTTTTGTGATGTATTACGCATTTTATTTATACTTGCCTGCTTGATGTTATTCTTTCTATAACATCAAGCAGGCAAGTATAGATATATTTGAATTTTGTTTGTTTTAAATAATATGTATATATTATCTATTATTGATATGAGAATTTCAATTTTAGCATCAATTATATTATTCAATCAATTTTCAATTTTTTTTATTATTATCTATATTAATTTATATCATGTTTTTAATGTAAGTATTTGTAATTTTATTTTTGTTAGCTTAATTGCTTAAATTAATAAAAATAATATCGGTCGATATCGGAATCATTAATTATAAGATACAAGTATTGTGTACATCCATGGTTGGAGATCCTGAATAATTAATTAAATAAATTAATTAATTAACTATAAATTATTGGATCGATTTAAAACAATCTAAGTAGAATAGCTACTTTATCATTGAGGGACTATATGCTATATTTAATTTATTTTTAAAATAAATAAAATTATTGATTTATTTGCAGGAAACCCTCTACTAATAAATCTCTTATAAGGTAACCCAAAGTATAAATAAATGACTCATCATGTGGGTGAAGCAAATATATTATGAAGTGTGTATTTTATTTATGTGTAATATATTATTACTTACGTACGTACATAAGTTTGTTTCGCTTTGATCTTTTGAAAAAAAGTTTTGATTGATTTGATTGAAATCGTAAAAAAATGGCTATTGCTTCGTTGGTGGCACACTTGTGTTTCTTGCTAATAAATAAAGTAGTCGAAGAATATACACTACATTTTCAACTTGTGTAATCAGGCCTTATTCCAGACTCGTTTCACCAATTCAAATAAAGAAAATGCATGTACATTATTAGGAAAATTGATTTCCCAATAAAAATAAATCACTTCGCAATCTAACCCGTGATAGAACACCTCATCCCATAAAAAGGACAGTTACAAAAGACGTAAACGATTTTTAACCCACACGTGACGTAGGTATAATGGCGCCAAACGCCTTTAGAAATCCTTTGAGCACAATACGTTTAGCAGGAGGTCATCAATCACGGTCGCAGTTCGTCATGATACCTACATCACGAGGTTACGGGAACCATTTCTTTTTCAAATAATTAAAGAAACCTTTTTAATCTTTCTTAAGCGAATATCTTAAGGTCCATTCAGAGTCTATTTCTATAGGCTCCTCTTGACTCAGTCGCTTAAAAAAAGAATAAAGCTAGAACTACATTGGACCGACTAGAGATGTGCCGTTGCCGGAAATATTGCTGTGAAGTGGGAATATTAGTGAGAATATTGCCGGGAATATTGCCCGATGTATGAAAATTGGTGTCAATATTGCCAGCAATATTCCCTATTAATAATAACAAAAAAGTAAATGGACCATTAAACAAAAACTACACTAAATCGACGCACACGTGGACCATGCCTGATTTGTACTAATAACGTAATCACGTGGCGTGAATGTAGAACAACACTGATCACAAGATCCACGCCACGTGTGCCACGTACGCCGATCTGCACCTAGACCATGACGTTTAAAGTAAGATTGTTTTAATCTTGTTTCAGTGTGGGTAGAAGACAGAGATATACAGGACGACGATAAGATGATGGGATGGATATAAACGTCATCGTAACCCCACTGGGTGCATCGGTCTATATTTTATATGGAAACTAGATTTGCAGATCTACATTTGATCCACGCCACACAACGTACCGCTACGTACAAATCAGGCGTGGTCCACATGTGCGTCGATTTAGTGTAGTTTTTGTTTAATGGTCCATTTACTTTTTGTTATTATTAATAGGCTTGTTGTTTACTATTATCTCAGCGATAGTGTGGGCGACGTACACTTGCCTAGAAATAACGTTTATAAAAGACCCCTAGGTTGTAATTATCAGAAAACAGGTTGTAGTCTCTGGCACGGAATTCTGTTCCTTAGCTTTACGAACAACGAATATGTTCACAAAACGAATTGCTCGTATGAGTGGGATACCCACCGTGTACCTGTAACGCGTCACCACGCAGAGCTTGTGCTATGGCTACAAGACAACTGATAAATATAAATTACATCCAGACACAGAACAAATGATCATGCTCATAACATAAACATTTGTCCTGGGTGGGAATCGAACCCACGACCTCCGGCATAGCAGTCAGGCCCACTAACCACTAGACCAACAGGCCGGCCAATAATGTCAAATTATAACAATCTATAACAGACAATTTAATGATACGATGTGGAGGCGAGTTCGAGGACTTAACTTGGAATATAGGTACAAATATAATCATAAAACCTTTTCGATCGCTGACCTCCTTTATTGAAACAAGGTGTGGTCAAAGATGAGTCAGGAATTTGGCAGAATACACGCATACCTTTGCTTATAATTATGTAAGATCGTCATAACTTTACCGATTATTTTTAATACTCTGAACCGGTCCATTACCAAGACGATTATTGTGTATTTTTGGTCATCAGTTGTCTTAACAAATTTGGTATAACAGCTTTTGTCCGCATAACTAGGTAAACTATAGCTCAGGAATAAAGCAGCTTTCTATCGGTGCAAAAATTTTTGCATTCGGACTCGTACCTACTTTCAGAGATTACCTCCAACAAACAGAAAACATAAAAACAAAATTTACCCCATTATAATATTAATAATAAGTAATGTAGATTACATTATACCAACAGAATGAGGAACACCACGCTATGTCAAAAGACGGGTATTATATAGACGGAGGAAAAAAGGCTGCCAAGCTAAAATGGGATTGGGCGGGTCACGTCAGTCGCATGCACTCTGACCGTTGGGCAAGAGTTTCCACAAAGTGGGTACCCGAAAACGGACGACGCCGCCGATGGCGACCTAGGAAGAGGTGGCGAGATGAACTGGATGCCTACCGCGGGGACTGGTTCGAGGTGGCTCGGGAAAAGAATGCCTGGAAGAAGTTGGGGGAGGCCTTAACCCAACTGTGGGACAGTTTAGGCTAATAATAAAAATAACATTATACAAAACCAGCTATTCTTCCGACAACACGAATACGGTATGTCTGTAAAAATCTTGACCGTATTTCGTTGACCGCAAGTTTGCTTCATAATAAATCAAATATGGCCGAATGACACGCTAAACGTTTTGACACGCACGGACTCTGTGTGACGTGTTGAGAAATTGTGTTGATCTTAGAAACGTTTTAGATACCTATTTAAGAAATTACTTTATACACATATAAACAGACATTAGCCTTTTAACCCTTTTTAAGTGGATCACCACTCAAAAAATCCTAACTAAATATGTTGGTAGTTTTTGTTTTAATTCATGAATCCCCAAGCGATCACCGGTGGCCGCGCATCTATTGTCTTACTATTGTGTCTCTAATTAACGGTATCTGAAGGGTTAAGTGTAAGTATATATCACCGGGAAATTGCAGACTCTATATCTATATGATTGTAATAAATCTTTATTAAATATTAATGTTTCGTTATATTGTGTAAAAAACATTTTTTATACGATATATCAGATCCAAATTCATTAACTTCCAACATAACCGTGTCATATTTAGAAAAAATAATAGTTTACAATAAAATGTAGTTTATTTAGTTAAGTGTTTTTAAAACGTTTAGTTGTTTATGAATATATTTAGCTGTATTTAAATGCCTGTATGCTTAGATCATTCATGTTACTTTACAAAAAAGAAAAAAAAGAACGTGGTTAAATAAATTATATTCTTTTTTTAAATTAAGACAGAACAACGGCCTGTTCCCGCTCGTAAAAGTTATTTGTCAGCAGGCAGAAACTAAAACTAGCCCATTTCTCTGGAATAATCCCTTAGTTCCACTTTACGATGCCCATAGGAAACGTAGGGATTTGGTGCGGAACTATACAGTATACGGCCAATTGCGAATTTGTGTCGCAACAAAACTGTTAGTAAAAAAGACGCATCTAGCATTATTCCAGATTTGAGTTATATACATTGCCGGAATCAGGAAAAAAGGGCGCACCTGCCTGTATTTTTAATATTTGCTAACTTCCTCCAGTGCGGTTTTATCACAAGGAAAAAAGGCCCGATTTCCCGTTTCATTCATTTTTTTTTTATCCGTTTGTACTTATTGTTAGATACGTCTTTTTAACTATCAGGAGCTGAAACATTACCCGTCTTTTTGTTCCACCGTACTCAGGCAAAAAAGTTAACACCGTTTTTGCAAAAGATTGATTATTATGTTCGGCGTTCTCTTGTACCTATTGAGATGTAAGTGATCAATCAAATGGAATTGATATCTCATATACGTTTCGTTTAAATGGCGTATAGAACTTTCTCTTATTCGTTTTTGTGTATGTCTCTTTACGTGACAGTCGTTTTGCGATGAAAAATGAGGAATAGAATAATTGTGTTTGAAGTAGACATCATAATAAATATTTTATATCTGTTTGAATGTTCGATTTTATTTATATTACTAGCTAGATTACATATTAATGAATAAAATCGAATCTCATTGTATCATCTGCCTATTTAGTTATAGCTTACTTCTGTGAGTAATAGCGTAATGTTAGGCCTGCTGTCCACGGACGCGTAACTTCATAGACGCGTATTCGTCATTATACGCTTGAACATGAACTATCGTCGTGCCGTCGTGCCGTTCCCGAATCGTCGAAAGTTTCATAGTTTTGTATTTATGCTTCACGCTGGCGTACACCAAGCGTATAAAGACGAATACGCGTCTATGAAGCTACGCGTCCGTGAACAGCAGGCCTTAAATAGCCTATAGCATTCGTCATGAGTTTGGCTATCCTATCCGGTAGTTACAAAGATTATTGAGCTTAAACAAACATAAAAACTGTTCCAGTTTATTATATTAAGTGTACCCTCCATAGATTAAACTTTTTCATGAGACTAATTCGTTCACAACTTTAGTAGGTTAGTACTATATTAACGTAGCAGTAAAAAGATATGCCGAAAACCATTATATAAATAACTATGATTTAACCGACTTTTATCAGTAAAAGTAACTTGTTACCGTAAAAATCTAATTAGATTCGATCTCGTTGTATCATTATGTCGAAGCGCGATTCGATATTATACAATCTGACGGTATAAAGAGTCATTTATTTTTCCATTATCTTTTTGTATTAAAGATGAAGGCGGCAAGAGCTTTTATCGTTGAAAATATAACGTTACCGGTGTACGGGGATTGAAGGAACTCGTTGCGTAGCGAGACGAACCCTTAAAATCATAGAGTAAATGTATTTTTTATGAAGGCGTCGTACGATATTAACTTCCGTGGTTCCGGTGTCTATCACATCAAAATTTCATTATGAATAAATCAAAAATGTCAAGAGTTCAATTTGTGGTTGAATCACGAATCACAAAGAGATACACAAGGTAACAAATTGCCAATAAAAAGCTAACAAAATGCTGTGGGTAAGCATTTCGGTCAAAGCTGTAAATCCCGGGTTTGGGGCAATAAATCCCGGGAAAAAATATCGAAAGCTGTGTAATACAGTTAGACTCGTATTGTGCTTGAATAAGGTCCGTAGGGATACACCGACCATATTTGGGGGGAGTTTATCCGTCTATTCTGAATATTGGAAGCGAGTGTCATGATCGGGCCTCTCATTTGGTGTATGTCGTGTTTGATTATGCGGTCATTATTTGCATTAACCGGTTATTGCGATGTTTGCTGTTAGCTTTCATTATCTATGCAAAGGTAAATAATTTTAATATTATTATGTAAGCCCATTAAACACTAAATTTTTGCGAAAATTTAGGCTTTGAGCTAAGTAACTAGAGACACACAGAAGATTCGATTTGGGCCAGTATCGACCAACACGCTTTCTGGGTGTCGTTGATGCGGCTGCCATGTCATTGCAGTG
Organism: Mythimna lalbum; assembly: GCA_949319445.1. NCBI lineage: Eukaryota > Metazoa > Arthropoda > Insecta > Lepidoptera > Noctuidae > Mythimna > Mythimna lalbum. The sequence goes on along the minus strand of OX439356.1, from coordinate 16,588,456 downwards.
CTTTGAAGATGTTTGCTCAAGATAGAGTCGACAGTTTCTTAGTTGTCATGTCATACGGCAAAAAAAATCTCTTTTCGCCAGATTGCTTGGCTGTAGCAACTGCCTGCTGTAAGTGATTTCTGAAAGATATGATATGAGTCCCATAGTGAGGCATTGCCAGTTTTTCAGATTTATTTATTTATTTTAAGTACCAAAGACTTATTTTAGTTACCTACATAATCATACACATACAGACAATATAACTTATATCATAAATGTATATTTACACAATTAAATATTAAAATTAAATTAATTTAAATTGCATTGGATTATCATCACTATGTTATGCTAATTTGTAATTATTATTGGATTGGATTATCATTAAATTGCATGAGATTATCATTGGATTGTTATCAGTAAATTAAATTGAATAGAGCAATCTTAGCAATCTTTAATACCACGTCAGTTTCGGTTTAGTTTACAGCCGAAACTGCAAGAGGAGCCGAAAATTTGGAAACGATTTCAGTTTCGATGTCAAATCATATTTCGGTTTGTCACTATAAGGAAGACTCTAAAGACAAATCACCTGTCTAGAATATCTCGCAAAAGTAATGACAAATCCAAGATGGCGGAGGTACCTGAGTCGCAAGTAGCACGAAAGTATTACTCGGCACTCTCCGTGTCATCCGAGGCAGGGCAAGGTCTGGCAAACCGGTCGGACTGGCCTCCATCATATGTGACCAGTTTCAATGCCACAGGCAATGCCTGCTGTAACAGTTAGCTTTGAAGGTAGATATGCCAGAACAGCCTGCGGAATTTAAATTTTCTGAAGTTTTTTAGGGCTAAACGGGATCTTATTTCTAAGACTCCGCTATCCGTCGGTCTGTCTGTCTGTTTGTCTGTCTGTCTTACACCAGGCTGTATCTTATGAACTGTGATAGTTAGACAGTTGAAATTTTCATAGATGATGTATTTCTGTTGCTGTTATAACAACACAAACTAAAAAATCGAATAACATAAATATTTAACAAATGATTTTGCTCATCACACAAACATTTGTCCTGGGTGGGAATCGAACCCACGACCTCCGCCATAGCAGACAGGGCCACTAACCACTAGACTAACATACCAGTCAATAATAGTCTATGTAAGAATAAATAAATATTTCATGTGTAAAAATGATCGCTCCAGTAAATTATGTCGTTAATAACATAGTTCTAATCTAAAATGAAGGTTATAATGAATCGTTTAGATTTTCGTGAAAGCGACCAGCGCGTTTAATAACTGTCTAGATTACTCCAGATCTGGACATTATTGAGTTATATTATCAGAATCAAATTAGATTCTGGAAGATTTTTCTGTTAGAATTTCTATTGGTACAACTATAAAAAAAGCAATCTGTTTTTAATTGGATACTTGAATGAAAAAATAGTTATTATATACCGAGGTTGACCTAAAAAACGGAGCTGGAGTGAAGATCTGGACTTGATCCTCTTAGATTGGCCAATTTTTTTTTATGATGGGCAAAAATCATCCAATGACAACCCCCGCTCTTGGGCGGAGTGGGAGATAGTGTCAGACTCTTACTGGCTAAAAACCCACCCCGTTCCTTCTAGCCTTCATACCGGGGATCGAGATCCCTTTCGTATAACCCCAGTAGGCTTTGACCCAGCTGGGCCCTTGCTGTTGCTGACAACTCCTTGAGGCGCACGGAAACAGTGAGCGCCGTCGACGTCTTGGGCTTGGATGGCAAGTGGTGAAGACTAACGGATGGTCGATGAGGGCGAAAGGTTCTGGACTGCGTAATGGAAAGCCTCTCTACCACAAGGTAGACCGATAATCTGGTGAGGGTTGCGGGAAAACGATGGCTGAGAGACGCACAGACCCGGTCGTTGTGGCGACACTTGGGGAGCCAAGTTTCGAAGTGGTTTATGTTTAACAGTGGACGTCTTTCGGTTGAAATGATGATGATGAGGGCATTTCTATCTGTCAGTAAAATTTTGTTACACCACTTTTTACTATACCTATAGTTGTATAACATCAACCTTATCAGGAGTTAAAAGGTTTGAGCCTGTTAGGGGCTAAAACACTATGGGGTATGAGAGCCCATCGAGTTGTTCGGAATATCAACAATAGCTATCGGCTCTTTACATGTCCAGAGATGGATGCAATTGTATTTTCTTTGGTCAACGAATCAACATTCCTATTTAACGTGGCAATACTACCATCGTTCGGGGTACTGTTCCCATTGACAGCTATGTCTATGATTTTTTTGATGTTCCGTGATATTTTTATATAAGTTTATTGATATATTCAGTTTGTATGTAGGTATGTCAAATTATTTTTTATTATTATGCTTTATAAGCAGATTTATTATAATAAGCACGTGTCCAGTAAAATTGTGTAATTAATAACATTATAATAAATCAAAAAGGAGAGTAAAAAAATTACTAAAAACAAAATAGAATATTTACCCGAGTTGATTTAAAATACATTTCTGTCGACTCTACCTCCATTAAATTACGAATAATCGAGAGAGAAATGAAGGCGAAATCATTTAAATTAGAACGTCAAGTGAACCGAAATATTTACAAAGCGACAGAAAACAAAATGTCCTACTAAGTGTTGTGACTAAAAGCCAACACAGCGCTAAACTAGGACATCCCTAGGGCTGCCAGGTGAGACCATAGACTTGTTAGGTTTTTTTTTAAATTATATAAACTAGTGCTTGACAGCGATCTCACCTGATGGCATGCAGTGATACAATTGTTGATGGTGAGGCGCCCTAGTTCATTAAGAGCTTGAATAACCTCTTGCCTCTTGCTCTTTGATTTTTTCTTTTTATAATTGTCATCACGGCCCTATTATTCATTATGGACTAAAGCATACCGGTGGACAGAGTAAAAAGTTATCAGCTATCTCGATTTTCTGATAAATTAAAGTCACTTTCAGTTAAGTACTGCAATTATAAGACAAAATTACTGATACATTTTCTCACTTTGCACCTTTCGAAACGTCACTGTCAAAGTGACAGTTGTGTGCCTAATGGAGTGGGATCACTGTCTAGATTATAATAAAGGTTAGGCTTAATAGGGCTGCGGGGTTGTTTGAAAGATTTACCTCAGCCCTGGAATGCAACAGACGTCTGGACTGAGCCCAAGAAGTCGATGTTGCGTAGTGTTCCACGCGCGCGTTAAGGAGTGGTCAGCAAACCGTGGGGGCTCAGCAGGATCGAAGCCTACTGGAGCCAAGGATCTCTTTCTAAAAGGAATTTCGGTGCTGGTACTAAAGACAACGAAGGAACAGGAGTGGGTTTTTAGTCAGTAAAAGTCCGACACTATCTCCCGCTCCGCCCAAGAGCGGGGGATGTTTGTGGATAATTTTTCCACCTAAAAAAAGTGGGTTTTGGTCTGTAAAAGCTTGTAACTCCCTCTCGTTCCAGTCAGAACAGGAGAACGTATTTAATGACTTCCTACGTTAAAAAAATAAAAATGGGCGACCACCCATTATCTATGTCAATCACTGAATATTGCATTTCACGTAAGTCTTTCTCTTCTAATCACCATTACTAATCCACAGTAATGAATTTACTAATTTACTTTCAACTGGTTTGTAAATGTGTGAGTGGGTTACACTATGAACTACGTTACAGGTTTCATCAAATAGTATATTGTTACACTAGGGGTGAAAGTTACTTATTTAGTCCCTCGAATTAGCGACCTCGCTGCGCTCGGCCGCCAACTCCTTCTCGGGACGAAATAAGTAACTTTAACGCCGAGGTAAGCATTGTGCTTTTCATTACGAATACAAGATAGACCTACATAGTTTTTTTTTAATAATTTGACAGTTGTTAGGTGAAAGTAAAACTCCCTAGGGATGAAAAGTGTTGTACTTTTCAGCCCGCTCCTCAGGCAACTTCAGACCTACTTTCAGAGTATGAGTAATGAAAAAGAATTTTATCAGTTAGGTTTACTGTTCACGGACACGTAGCTTCATAGACGCGTATTCGTCATTATACGCTTGGTGTACGCCTGCGTGAAGGTTACATACAACATTAAGAAATTTGGTCGACGCAGTAGCAATGTCGCGCTGTCGTGTCGTTGCTGCTTTGTCGACAGGCGTGAACCAAGCGTATAATGACGAAAACGCGTCGAAGAATCTACGTGTCCGTGGACATTAGGACTTACTGATAAAACTAGGTTTCCGCCCGCAGCTTCGCCCGCGTGGACTACAGATTATATCGCGCGGGCAGAGACCTGTGCTCAGCAGTGGAATTATAGGTAGCCTATGTGTTATTCCAGTGTCTCTTCTACCTACCTACCAAATTTGATCTAAATCCGTTCAGTAGTTTTTGCGTGAAAGCGTAACAGACAGACAGACAGACAGAGTTACTTTCGCATTTATAATATTAGTAGGGAAGTAGGGATAGTAGGGATAGTAGGGATTAGGAATACGCGTCTGTGAAGCTACGTGTCCATAGACACTAAGCTTAACCGGAACTCCCTCTCGCTCCAGCCAAAGCAGGAGAAGTTATTTGATTATTTCCCACACAAAAACAAGCTTAAAAGAATCAAAATACAAAAGTTTAGATACTATCCGTTTCTGCATCTTACTGACCTACTAGTCGAGTTTCAACCGTTCCGTTCCCAGCCCAAACATTCATCACTACTTTGTCTAATAAAAACAGTAGTTACAGAACAGGTTTGCACCAAAGCCAAAAGGCTAATCAATCAAACTGTACCAGTAGAACAGCGAGCCATGTACAATGGCGCACATAACTCGTTTGCGTGCCATCCCTACTGGCAAGTGTGGCACTCGTCTCTGGTTTGAGCAATTACCGCTATTGGGCCTGGCCGGAGAGCGGAGACCCTTGTTTGTCTAACTGTACATAGCGCACCGAATCTATTGCCTAATGTGTTGATTGTACTTTGTGCCACGCGACTAGGGATGTACTTGGGTATATTTGTTATTACAGGTACGTTGCTGAGGTATTTTAGCAATATGTTTAAGTATGAAATATAATTTAATTTTAATAGTTAAGATGTATATGATTAATAAATAAATGTAGATATTAATTCGAAAAAAAAAAAATTTAAAGTATGAAAAATGATTGAGGATTATTAACAATCAACGTCAAATATTTCTTTTTTGGGTTACTATTATTTATTCATCTTAAACTCTTATGACATAAAAGCGACATAATGTATGTTGTTGATACAAAAAAAAAATAACTTTAAAGTACTCTTTGTTTTTAATTTTAATATAATCACAGAAATATTGTGTAAGGTAAAAGTTCTTAAGTACGTGTTGTGTATAATGTGTATGTTGTGTAAATTTAGTACTTCTTCACGCAAAAACGGCTGAACGGATTTGGATAATATTTGGCACGCGAGTAGACCATGTTCCCTTAGAATAATTTCCAACTTATACGAGGGCAAAACCACTAACAGAAGCTGGTATGTAGATAAAAGTGACAAATCAACATGAATGACCAACTTTTCATTCGCTGCAATGAATGAGCCGACTTCAGCGTACATTTTATTTTAGTTCTGCGCGACCTACATTTTAATTTTAGTAGTCAAGCTAATTTAGATCGAATTCAACTGCTGAATTGAATATAGACAGTTTTATCACATTTTATTTGTTTGTAATTTGGGGTTTTTTAAGGAAAAATAAAAACACGTGTATTTGATACACAATGTCGAAGGGGCCCAGCAGGGTCGAAGCCTACTGGGGCCATAGGTTCGCTTCTGAAAGGAAAACTCAGTTCCGGAATTAAAGGCAACGAAAGAACTAGGAGTAGGTTTTAGTCAGTGAAAGCCTGACACGCTCTCGCGCTCCACCCAAGGGCGGGAGAAGTGATTGGATGATTTCCCACCTAAAAAATGAAGCATCACACATATAAAAACTTAAATACATTAACATTGTGTGTCTTACGGTTGTGCTAAATAGGTATCTATAGGTTTTGGATGTTGTTAATTACATATACCATTACCAGCATTTTATTTTACGTATCATCATCATTTCAGCCGAAAGGCGTCCACTGTTGGACATAAGCCTCCCCCAAGCGTCGCCACAAGCGTCGTCATGACTGAAATGATGATTACTGATGAGACTGTTACGTATGTTGGTTTAAAATTGTGAAGTTATGTCGTAATTGGCCACACTAGAAGTTCTCCAATTATTTGTTACATTCGTAAATCTAATATTTTGTTATTCGGTCGAAAATCGGTTATAATTATGGCATCATCTTTATTTTTCTTGTTTGCGATAACATCAAAAACTTGAGAATCAGGAAGTGATGTAAACTACAATTATCGATCTTTGGATGATGAAAAACACTTTATCGAATTCCGGAACGAAACACAAATTGCTCAGACTATTTATAAAGATTTTAACTGTTGAGTTTAAAGTTAAAAACGACTTGTTAAAATCCAATGCAACTAAGGCTATCGGAACGTTTATTTCAGCTTCAGATAATGAATGAGTGACATTTCAAATCAGGAATTCTCGGAGATACCTGCACAAAATAGGCATACATCAGGAAAGGATGGTATAAAAGCGGATTTATATAAAATCGGCTAAGTTCGAGTCGGACTCGCTCACGAACCATCCTTACCATTCGTACCAAAAAATTACGTTTATTAGATGGGAGCCCTCTTATATACTAATTATATTTAGACTTTTGGTATTTGTTGTTATAGGCGCTACTTTCAAACTGTTTAATTATCATGGTTCTTGAGATACAGCCTGGTGATAGACAGACGAACAGTGTAGTCTTAGTAATAGGGTCCCGATTTACCTATTGTGTACGATAAAAAGACGAAACAATAGTGACACGATGATTTGAAAAAAGAACACGATCAAAATAAAACCATTATTATTTAAACGAGCCTTCGTTTCAATAAAGCTAGAACTACACTGCGCACACGTGTGCCACACACGCCGACCTGGGCGTGTCGGTCTCCATACATTTTATATGTAAACTAGACTTGTAGATCTACACTACTCGTAGATCCACGCCACGCGACGTGGTTCTACGTACAAATCAGGCGTGGTGCACGTGTCTAGCGTAGTTCTAGCTTAACTTTTATTGCAGAGAGAAAGGTCGACATCTAACCTCATTACCTCACTAAGAATTTGTTCGACCAACATTTCGTTTGCATAAAGTTAAATATTTACAAGTTCTGTGTCTACATTTAATACTAATTGTATACTTTATATCAGTAAGTCTATGCAGCGGGGTCCGTTATGTAAAATATTTAAATTCACTGAATATTTTAATGCTGACATTGCCGTCGACGATTCTATGTTCAACACGGAGTAAATTGTTGACTTCGTTTTGAAGTATTGTGGAACCGTTCCTTTAAATAACAGGGATTTAGAGGTTCTGAAATACTTATGATATTGCTTTGAAATTAGAATTGTTTTTTGTTGTTTTAAAGTGGACTTTTTGAGACATTAAGTTGCTTATATGAATCAGAAAGGAGCTTTTAATATATTATAGCTAGCAAGTGGTCCAATGACTTCTCCCTGGATGGGGTGGGACAGTGTGTCAGACTTTTACCGACTAGAACCACATCTATGGTTCGTGTTTGTCTTGCCTTTCAGGACCCAGGGTTTCCCTTTCAAAAGTCAGCCTATGGCCCCAGAAAGCTACGGTTTAAAACCACACCTGCACAATTCAGTGGTTCTTTGCATTCTAAGTGGTTCTTTGTATTCTATTTGCACATTTTGCACCATGGTTTTCTTTTCAGCAATTCCCCGCGGCCCTAGGTAGCTGTAACTGCTAGGAAAATAATCAAAACATTAAAGCTTGTCAATATAAATAACATAAAATATAGCCTATGTCGCTCAGGAATAAAGCAGCTTTCTATCGGTGAAAAAAATTTTGCAATCGGACCAGTACTTTTAGAAATTACCACCTACAAACAAAAATACAGTCAGTCATCGTGGTAGATGTTGTTCAGTAATCGACCACATTTTGTTACATTTGCAACGATTTGTTACATTATACATGTTACCGGATAATTGTAAAAACCGTGAGAATATAAAAATATTATTTTAAAAATATTAACTTTCGTTACATTATGAATTCTAAGTATAAACTCCATCCAAAATTAAATTTAAAATGTATCCAAGTCCTATTGAAAATAAAGAGTTAAAAATTGTAAGTGATTTTTCATAAACTGACGGCGTTTACAATTATCCGGTGATATAAACATTCATATGGATTAAATCATTCATTCAGTTGTTAAAGCAAATATAATTATTAAACACGAAATTGAAATTTAATTTACTGAGTGGTTTGAAGCATAATCATGACTAGACTCTTTGTAGAGGTTATACAATATTATTTTTAGAATATGCGAAACCTGAATATAGTTTGTTCAGAATCACTAACTAAGTCGATTCCAATAATTTTTACACCATTTTTTATTTTATCCGAAAAATATTTAAAGGTCACAAGTTGGACAATACTGACTTTAAGTATAACACAGCTTACGGAAGGTCATAAGGGGGAATCGGGAATTAAGCGCTAGCAAACAGCTGGATGCGAGTGCAAAACAACCCCTCAGTCGCCTGGATGGCCCGTTGACTATGTATTTTTGCTGACATAACAACTTTGTAATTTTTTTACATACATTTATGAAATTTTGTACATAGATTCTGTACATTAAAATACTAGACACGTGTTTCGAGTTTCGCATATACTAAAACTAACGTTGTATAGAAGAAAACTAGACAGTACAATTAGTTACAATTTGGGGATCATCATCATCAGCCTTTTTAATGTTCCCATTGCTGGGACTCAGACCTCCTCTCGAGGAGAGGGAATGGGCCGTAATCCATCCCGCGGGCCCAGTGCGGGTTGGTGAATGTCACATGTCTTCGAATGTTTGGTTCTAGGACATGCTGATTCCCTCATGATGTTTTCCTATACCGTTTTGAGAGCAGTGGTGATGAAATAAATTACACAAAGTAATGCGCCTGGCTGGGTTTGAACATGGGACCTAAAACTCGTAAGTCGTGGCCGTTACCACTCGGCCACCACTGCTCAATTTGGGGATTAGGAAAAAAACAACAAAACTTAACTGAAATGAAGAAAAAGGGAATTTGTGTATCGTCTGTATTGTAATATAGGCCAAACTCGTATTGACCACTGTGTAAACATACGGACATGAAATATGTAACGTGTAAGTGCAATGGTCTTAGCCTCACAGGTCCACCGTCCAACAATAAACTGTAATATGTTTGTAAGTTATGTTTTATTTATTTGAACCATTTGTGGAAATTGCGACGGAATTGTCTTCAGAGCTCACTGCGCAGTGCAATGCTGGCTGGAAGACAAATTACTTTTTATATGACATTCTCTCATGCTATATCTTGAGCGTTTTAAAAAGTTCGTTTATTTATGTTACAATGTAGACTAAATGCTTTATCCATTTGATAAAAATTTGTTAAAGTGGTCACGTTTTGAAATTACGTGATTAGACGGGTATAAATCCGTACATTTACGTTTCGTACGCACTAATATTACAAAGGCTAAAGTTCATAAAGTTATATATGTAAACATGTGGACAGGTATAATAATACTGCGATAATACAAAAAATACAAAGCGCAAAGAAACCATTAAATACCTAATTTAAAAAAGAATAACGTACTTTTAATATAAAGTTTATTTGAACGTATATTTGCAATCAAGTACCGGTCAATATTCAATTTTTAATTTAATTTATTTTAATTTATTCCAATGCAATTTTGAAATACTTTTTTTTTAACGATTTTATTGTATAAGTGCTGTGCACGCCTGTAAGTGACAAATTCACTATATTTTTTCATAATTTGCATGGGTTTATTTTATCTGTATTGTTATTCGGTGAATGAGTCGTTGGTGTGTCAATTTTAAAAAAAATAAATAAAAAAATAAATAAATATAACACTCCAAAGCAACCTGTTTAAAAAAAAAACATACATTTATTGACGTTCTTAATTTAAAAAACGGATATCATACGCTAATAATAATACAAAGGAGAAAGTCTGTATGTATCAATGTATGATTTGTGTTTTCCCCTCCTTCACGTTCAAACTGCTCAACAGATTTTGATGCAATTGGACCTACGAACGAGAAGACCGTGTCCATATCTTGGGAGTAAGCTTCTCTGGATGTTTTTCTACTTTTACGCGGTATAAGCCAGACATAAAGCTGATCTTTTGACGTGATCCTCAACATTTTGTACATATGTAGAACGATCGCACTAAGAGATATAAGGGAAAGGGCAATGACCGCTAGTGTAGTAGACGAAACCGCTACACTTACCCATTTAAAAATGTTTGCTATTTGTTCTAAAAATTACAAAAACAGAATCAGTTGGTACTATGTCGGACAAGTGTAGAGAAAACTGTTGTGTTGGTGTAGTATTTTTTTATTATAAGCTTGCGTTTGACCACCATCTCACCTGATGGTAAGCAATAATGTGACCGACGCAACGATGAAGCACGCTTACCTAGAAGCTAGGTTATAGCTATCAGGAAACAAACACAGACTCCGGCTGGGAATACCACTCCTTAGCTGTACCTACGCATAATGAATGTGTTCCTAAAACGCATGGGTGAGAGGTCCACCATGTTTTTGTGGCGCAGTGCCGTACGTCTTGTAGTCTGATGATGAAACGGACTTGGCGGAATTAGATTGTGCAATTCCAGTGCACACTCCCCGAAATTTAATAGAAAACCGACAGGCTAGCAATTCGGCGTCGATGCTCAAGATTTTGGAGTTTTGACTTGACAAGTGTTGTTTTTATTTATTTATTTAACAATTTTTGTACACACAATAATAAAAGAACAGAAGAATGAAACAGTAGAATAGTACAAAGGTATTTCTAAAGAAATCTCTTCCAGCATACCAGCGGAAGGAAAATTGGAGAAAAAAGAGATGTAGACAATGTGTGTAAAAGTAAAAGGAAAATGAGTACAACAATAAATTATCATAACATGTAACAGGCGTCAGCGTAGTCAATGATGGGCTGAATGAGAGTTTAGGCGAGGGAAATTTTGGTTTTCAAGAGCAAAAAACTCGAAAAAAGAAACTCTTCTACTGTAAAGAATGTAATTTGTCATATTATACTCAATTCTAAGCTGTATTTAGCCTATATAATATAACCTACGAGAATACTCATTTGAAAAGATGATATGCCGCTTAAGGGCTCTAACGGTACACTCGTCATAAGTAGACTTACTGTTAGAATAAATGCGATGTGTGTTTTGTTCTACTAAATTATTATCATCATCCCATTTATGTTCGTAGAGAACTTTACTGTTCTTATTTATTTCGTTTCAAGCGTGCTGCGTTCCCGACAAAGCCAACGCGTTTTATGCTACTTTACGTTTTACTTTTTTATTGTTGACAGGCTAACGCTTGACCACTATTTCATCTGATGGAAAGCGATGATGTGGTCGACGATGGAGCATTCTTGCTTAAGAGAAAAGCTATTCACTTCAGACTTAAAGATCTCAAGGTCCGACAGGAAATCCCACTCCTTAGATGAACGCACACTGAATCTGTCCTAAAACGTTTTGTGTGTGTACATGGTGGCATGTCAACCATGTACCGGTGGCGCATCGTCTTACGTCTGTAAAAATCAGTAAAGTAATTCTACTTCATCATCGTTTCAGCCGAAAGACGTCCACTGTTGGACATAGGCCTCCCCCAAGCGTCGCCACAATGAACGGTCCTGTGCGTCTCGCATCCATCGGATTCCCGCAAACCTTACCAGGTCATCAGTCCACCTTGTAGGAGGCCTTCCAACGCTACGTCTTCCGGTGCGCGTTCGCCATTCCAGACCCTTTCGGCCTCAACGACCACCTGTTCTGCGAACAATGTGCCCTGCCTATTGCCACGACGATTGGCGATTCTTCGTGCTATGTCGGCAACCTCGGCTCTTCTGCGGATATTCTCGTTCCTGATTCGATCACGCAAAGAAACTAAATTGAATTAATTCTTCTTATACATAAATAAAAACGAACAAAAAGATAAAGATAAAAAGGAAACAGAAGGAATCATGATTTTGTTTTTTATTCAAAGGCATTTTTACCCAACGGTAACAATGTAAGAGGTTGGTTCTGTACCTAAGTCTCGCAATTCGCAGATCAAGGCCGTAACGGTACATATCCGGACGGTATAGCTGTCGATGGCTTTTTAAGCGCTCGCGCACTCTAGGGACCGACTCTTGCGCAGAACTCAACGGGACCGCATTTTTCTTGTTAGCGTCGTGTTGGTATTGATTGTGTGTACTGAGTGTCGACAACTCTGTGGGTTAATTCTCTTTGGCAACTTTGGAAAAACTAGGTAATAATTAATGATGATTAACTTAATAGTACATTATGCTATAAGTGTGTAATGTTAGTGATTACCGTTGAGGCAGTATTTAGACCCGAACCATGGCGAGGGTCTTAAGAGAGCCGAGAACGGTAATCAATAATTACTCACGTGTATCATACGACGTTTTAAAATATGTACACTTGTGAAGAAAATAACTCTAAAACTAGTAAACTTTTGTGGCGGTAAAATTTTGTTTTAAAATGTAATAAAACTATGGCGGTGGAGAGGTTGAACAATAAGGTTTCAACCACATTATAGCACTAGTGCGTAATGGTAATGAAAATGTCACAGTTTGGTAACAAGTGCTATTGTATACATAAGTGCAGTGCAATAAGAGTCACTTTATGAGCGAGTGTGTTGAAAACATAATTCATTTCATTGACATTCCGACATCGTCTGGTTATGAGATCGTCCTACGCCCATTGTGTTGTGCGCATCGTACGCTTAGTCAATTATTATGTTATAATTTTGGAAAATTTGTTTATAACCAAGTTATTTACGAAACGTTATAAGTCTGCTTTAGTCTTTAGGGAATACTTACGCGCATTGATCCATATGCATACCATATTATTAAATAAAATAGTGTAAGTCAAGCTGCTTATGAAACAGTAATTCCCCTAGAGAATTATTACATCCATACCTTTAGTGTGTCGTCAAACTTCATAATGCACTAGGGACGACTTCAATATCTAAGTAATGCTAAACTCTAATGCTATAAAAGTGAAACAATCTCTGAGGAGCTTTGGGTGTTGGTTATCCTATTTATCTATAATGTTACGAATGATTCTTGAAGAAACGTTGCTCAAGGAGCATTCGCGCAGAGGTTCGATTGTCAGTACCTTTTTTTTTCGATGGGGAAAATCATCTTATGACAAAACCCGCTCTTGGGTGGAGCGGGAGATAGTGTCAGACTCTTACTGACTAAAAACCCCATCCCGTTCCTTTTAGCCTTCATACCGGGGTACGAGCTCCCTTTCGGACAACCCTGTCCCCAGTAGGCTTCGACCCAGCTGGGCCCCTCCTGCTGCTGACAACTCCAAGGAGTTGACACGTCGACAGCGTCGTCGTCGTCGTTGAGATGTCGACGGCGCGCACTGTTCCCGTGCGCCTCTTGACTCTCTTGGACTCGGTCCATTACCGGACGATCGGACAGCGAGCTACCCATGGCTCGCTGTCTGGGAGCTACGGTGGCCGGAAATCGGGATCGGAATGATTGTCAGTACCTGAACCATTGCTGTATGGTTCACTTACTGAGCATCAGAATTTGTAAATACACATTACGTGTCTGATTTTGTGTATGTGGTCTTTTGTAATTGTGTATGTTTTTGTTGTTATTTTATTGTGTGTGCTATGATTCTGTGATGGTCGAACTAATTTGATCCGATCTGGTGTGCGATGTAAACTAGACAATGCAAGTTTAACTTGTGGTTTATAAGTTACTAGGTTTTGCCCGCGCGGCTTCGCTCCCGCTCTTCCCTACTTCATCCTATACTATACGCAACTCTACCCTACTCTACACTACTCTACCCTACTCTACCCTACTCTATCTTACTCTACCCTACTCTACCCTACTCTACCCTACTCTACCCTACTCTACCTTACTCTACCCTACTCTACCCTACTCTAGCTTACTCTACCCTACTCTACCCTACTCTACCCTACTCTACCCTACTCTACCCTACTCTACCCTACTCTACCCTACTCTACCCTACTCTACCCTACTCTACCCTACTCTACCCTACTCTACCCTACTCTACCCTACTCTACCCTACTCTACCCTACTCTACCCTACTTTACCCTACTCTACCCTACTCTACCCTACTCTACCCTACTCTACCCTACTCTACCCTACTCTACCCTACTCTACCCTACTCTACCCTACTCTACCCTACTCTACCCTACTCTACCCTACTCTACCCTACTCTACCCTACTCTACCCTACTCTACCCTACTCTACCCTTTTCAATGCGTGTTTGTTTTGTTAGTGGGGCACGTTACCGACTGGGGCACGTATGTCTGGTTTACCCTAACAGTAAAAATTTGCTATAACAAAAGTTAACAAAGTTAAAATACAATGACTATTCTCTTTGGTAAGATATCAAAGAGTTTGCCAATATTATGTTCAAGATTCTAAGTAGCCATTGTAACTCAGTGTTCTCAAAACTGAAATCGTGTCAAGTACATAAATGATTTACTATAAATTAGTGCTAACAATTGCCTTCAACGGGAATAATTGGAGAAAACTTGGTAATTAGTTCAGAACCAATCTCGACAACAAGACGGTTTTAACTTGAAACTTACAATTCTGTTCGTATCCGAGTAGTACAATAACATCTTAACTCAATTCACACTGACTGGCTTAGCATTATGTCGAAGTTATTGCTGTATCACGATTTGTAAGTGCAAAAAAGAATAATTTACTTATATCCTGCACATTCAGTGTTCATCGTTTCATTACAGAGTTTGTAGAAGCGTAAATAGGTACTATACTACATATACTTATTTGTGAAACTAGAATTCTTTATACTTTTTTACGTGAGACATGTTTTTTTTTGCTGTCTGACTTTTATTGACTTAAACGTACCTACAGCGTGTTTTCAATTATCCATCGCGAGCGCTACCATAGATACCTTTTTCAAAAAAATCGCAGTCCTTAACGAGAAATCCTAGAGGATGAGTATGAGTTTCCAGGATTGTTCGAAAGAGTTCCCATGGCCCTAAAACGCATAAAGTATCCGTAGGAACACAGGTAGGTGCCTTGCATACATACAGACAATGTCATAGAGCAAAATTGCGAAGTGCGCGGTGGAAATGGACATTTGCGGGCGTTACGCGTGCGTAGCAATCCTGCGTGCGTGATGTAATCCGCACGATGTTAAAGACGCCCTAAGAAGTAGTCTAGCTCCAATACCTAATCACTCTTACCCAAAGGACTCGATGGTCTCACCCCAAAATTCTGCTGAACGTGTTTTGTTTTCTCCCATTCCCGGAAAAAAAGAGCTGTATTTTAAGCAGACAGCTCACATGTAGGAACATAATACTCTCCTACATATTGTCAAATCACAGCTCGCAGTAGCAGAGGCACACATTACCATATACCATGTATAAGTAAACAGACACGGCCGTATAATAAAATATTCAACGTACCTACTACAAGTCCGAAACGAATTTTCCAGTTTTCCGCACCGACGCTAAGCTAAATGAGACTTTACCTCTCTATCGTAATCCGGACCCACCTAATCCATGTCCTCTCCTATTAAGACTGCGAATTTGAATGGACTAATAATGTCAAATATAGGATTTGTATGCCAAACACCGTAATCCCAGCTCCTGCGTAACCTGTGTTGGATTAGGACAAAATGCAAAGTTTGATAGTTTTATGTAGGTTGAAGTAGTGGGGTACCTGACATAGCTGAGGCAGTATTTTATCATGATTGGTGCGCCCGGAAGATAATGGACCTCTTTTGAGCGGTAACTCTGTAAAGTATCTTTTATAATTACGGTTGGTGGTTTAATTTTATTAATATGTGTGTAGATAGTTGCGGCTTTAATCTTTAGTCTGCTGGTTATCTTTTTATTATTTAGTACTTAAAATATTACTTTTTCTGTTGACTTACTATCTGGGCAGCCTGTGATGTTATTTCCCGCCTTTCGTTTTCTATTTAATTTTTTTTTTAAAGAATGAAAGAAAAACATAAAATATTTGGCACACATAGTGTAGAAACAACATTTAGAAACATAAGATTAAGCAAGAACACTGACACATTGTGTGTCTCATGGTTGCACCAAATAGGTACAGTTCAGCAAAAATGCCAGACAAGACAACTACGTGGTAGTTGCCAGTCCCCTAGCCTAACCTAGCTAAGTTACAACCGTTTCGCTTGCGTCGAACGCTTCGAGTTGACCTTGTCGCCAATTCTTTTGTTCTGACCACGTGACTGAGCGTTGAGACGACGTCATTCCCTTACATTTGAAGCTTTCTACTAGCGTTAACTATTGCAGATTAGGGGTACTGATGTGTTGTTCCCTATTTTTTTTTTTATATCCACACTTATATTAAAGCGAACAAATCTATATATATAAAAATGACCCCCGTTTTCCGTTGTCACGACTTGGCATGAAAACGGCTTGACCGATTTGGCTGTTTTTTTTTGTTGTGATTGTTATTGTGAGGAGAAGGTTCTTATGGAAAAAAAATAGGGTAGTGTAGGGTAGAGTAGGGTAGAGTAGGGTGGAGTAGGGTAGAGTAGGGTAGAGTAGGGTAGAGTAGGGTAGAGTAGGGTAGGGTAGGGTAGAGTAGGGTAGAGTAGGGTAGAGTAGGGTAGAGTAGGGTAGAGTAGGGTAGAGTAGAGTAGGGTAGAGTTGGGTGGAGTAGGGAAGAGCGGGAGCGAAGCCGCACGGGCAAAAGCTAGTACATAATAAAAATCAGTTTTAGCGATACTAACGAACAGCAATTAATTTTTTTTTAACTTAGGAAGATTATGAGTACAGCTTGAGAGTATCGGAATACTTATTTTTACTAATTAATTGAATAAAAAATTTGACAAGAACCTTACTTGAAATACTCGAAGATCCGTTTATTCCTTTCTATATTATTTGCAAAAGCAATCGTAGTAAATATAAGAATTTTATTTAGGTACGTTATAACGAGGACATCGCAGACTTTGTTTCGTAATTGTATATAAACGTGACCGTTTTTAATTTGTAGGCCTGAGTGCTCGAAACTTGGTCTCGAATTTATTACGGAAAAATGATGATGTGTAAATTGGGACTTTACAAAAGTTGATTTTGTTTCATTTTATTAAAAGTCGTTATATAAAAATGTGTTTATCACCAATAAATTAAGTCATTTAGGTCGAAAAATATTTTGTAGAATGTGTAAGGAAAATCTAAGACTTCATCCCCTGAGTTTGTTTCAGTGTTTCTTCAGGGTAGTCTGCTAGGAAACACCGGCCTAATGAAGAAAAAAACATTTGACGTGTGTTTTTTAAACCTATTTGTAAAAATAAATTTTTATTCATTTATTTATTCATGCATCAGCATCATTTCAGCCGAAAGGCATCCATTGTTGGACATAGGCCTCCCCCAAGCGTTGCCACAACGCCCGATCCTGTGCGTCTCGCATCCACCGCATTCCCGTATTAATTATACGTAATTTATTGGAATGCGGTTGATGCGAGACGCACATGACCGTTCGTTATGGCGACACTTCGGGGAGGCAACAACAGTCCAACAGCCCTTTGGCTGAAATGATGATGATGATGATGACGTAATTTATTTGTTTTTTATCCTCTTTACCGTTATCTTATTATTCAGGTCTAAATCTAATGCCACAGGCCAATTATAAACTAATAAGACATCTTTCAGTACGTACTGGGCATGCGTAGTGGAGTACGGCCCATTACTTCTCCAAGAGGAAAGTCTGAGTCCCAGCAGTGGGAAAATTATAAGGCTGTTTATGCTAGGTTATGTATATGTTAGGTCTGTTGAATAAATTAGATTAGTTGAGTCATTCTTTCAAGGAAGAATGATCAAGGTAATTGATAACTTAATGTCACGTTCTTTATCCTTTCACATATTATAAATATGAATGATATTGTCTTTGTTTAGATATACATTTATATTAGTTGTTAAACATTGTCATAGTTACTGAAATTTAAGAGAATTTTCATGCCTTAAAATTTTATAAAATTATAAATGATATTTATTTGCAAATGGGTTTAAAAAGAAACAATTTCAGAGCCGACAACAAAAAAGGAATGGAGTGACGGCTTTGCCCATCCGTGGGACAGTATATAATGGATGGATGGACTAGCTGTGCATGTTGATTAAAAGCTCAATACTGGGCGATCTTTTTACATAGCTGTTAACCATAAAAAATGTACCAAATCTGTACCGCAGACTACCCTCTTTTTTATAGTTTAAGTTGTTATAGTCCATCCTAACGTTGTCTGATAGATATCGCTGTCAGCGATAAGACTCATAGATTTAGGTTTCTGTGAAATTGTTACTAGTTTGTAGTACAATAAAGTTTATTCTATTCTATTCTATTCTATTCTATTCTATTCTATTCTATTCTATTCTATTCTATTCTATTCTATTCTATTCTATTCTATTCTATTCTATTCTATTCTATTCTATTCTATTCTATTCTATTCTATTCTATTCTATTCTATTCTATTCTATTCTATTCTATTCTATTCTATTCTATTCTATTCTATTCTATTCTATTCTATTCTATTCTATTCTATTCTATTCTATTCTATTCTATTCTATTCTATTCTATTCTATTCTATTCTATTCTATTCTATTCTATTCTATTCTATTCTATTCTATTCTATTCTATTCTATTCTATTCTATTCTATTCTATTCTATTCTATTCTATTCTATTCTATTCTATTCTATTCTATTCTATTCTATTCTATTCTATTCTATTCTATTCTATTCTATTCTATTCTATTCTATTCTATTCTATTCTATTCTATTCTATTCTATTCTATTCTATTCTATTCTATTCTATTCTATTCTATTCTATTCTATTCTATTCTATTCTATTCATTCTCACAACCAATTCACTAGGTACCATCATTCTAAACAAACAGAGCTGCAAACATAACATAGAACTCAATGACGTGCTGCGATTGAGCTCTGTGAATGGCGGCTGCAGAGTCACAGAGCTGATAATTGCACGCATCTGTACAATAGGAGCATCCGGCTGTCAATGAGGGATGTTGATGTGCGTTCTGTAGCGGCAGGGGTGGCACACCACATCGTTTGTTATAGCAGAAGTTCTTTATTACAGTAGATTGAATGCGATGCTGAGTTACAGAGTAGAGCATGCGTGATCTGTGTTGTATCTGTATTATGTAATAAAACAAGAAGGCACTAAGAGGCACGTCCGCACCGAACGAGCGGTAGAAAAAGAATGACGTGGAGGCGCCTTCTTGACACGCACGCCATATTTAATATACTTTTATGTATATGTAACAATTTGTTTGTGTAAGATGTGGATGTGCATTCTATAGAACGTAGGGGTGGTGTAATACTTCATTTGTTTTGGTTTGATTTTAAAATGAAGTGTCCTACGTATGCGATGTACATAGCGAGCAAGAACGCGAAGAGATACGGCGCGAATGCTAAAAACAATTAATACGTAAGCTTATTCGATCTAAATAAGCAAAGCAACTTTGTACCATTTTGTAAATGAAACAAAGTTGATAAAGTGTCACACAATTTTCCTGCAAAAAGCCTTTTTATAGAACATTTTTTGAGAATCTTATTTCTTATACTCGTAGAATATACTAGGTATATGTCAATTAAAAATAAAGACTGCGTCGATGTCGTATTTTTTTGTCAAGGGCTTTTTATTCTTTATTAATTTATTTATTTAATAAACAACAGTGCAGAGGCAGTATTTATGCCTTAAAAATAGCACACACGAGTAACTTTTGTCTCCGCAACTAATTTGTTTCTCGCAAAAAGTTACAGGGCTGTATGACAGTTTTATAAAGATCACTACAAGTTGCTGGGCATTTAAGTTGCTCGTGGGCTCAAACTTTGACTGATGCAGAGAAAAATATATAAAGAAAATATATGTCGACGGGAAATTGCGAACGCCCGCCGTAAGAAATTGTAAACTTATTTTTTTTAAATAGACACGGTTATGTTTTACATATATACAGACTGATCGGCATGGTTCTCATGTGATTTGACCATTACATATTTACTGTATGGACTTTAAAAGAGACTTTGATCCCTGAGTTTGTTTCGGTGTTTCTTCTCAGGGTAGTCCGCTAGGAAACACCGGGTTCATCTAGCTTAAACAGACGAAAAAAAAAACAAAATTGACGTGTAAAAGTGTTTTTTAAACCTATTTGCAAAAATAAATATCATTTATCATTTATACTATTGCATTTGGATGTGATTTATCAAATACAAAACGATTTTTTCAACATAAATCAAGAGATTATAATCTGATATAGATTTTTTACTATCATACAGAGTCTGCAATTTTTCGGAGACATATTTATACAAACAAAACATAGATACAACACAATTAATAATTTTGTTCACAATACAATTACTTTTTTATTTTATTTGGTTTAGCATAAATGAGTTCCTATTTTTTGCGAAAAGACCGCCCGTTGTGACACCCTATTAATTTTAATTTCCTGATGTAATTTTTATTTTCGGTGTACAATAAAGAATACATCTATCTATCTATCTATCCTATTTGAAAAACGATCGACCGGTAGGGATGGCGGCATTTAATTTAGAAGAAAATTGAGTAGCTATGATTATTCATGGGTTTACCCTCATGGGTATCCCATGTGGGCTGCGATACTCTACTTTCATAAATATTCAAATACGAAACTAGAATTCGATACCACCCATCGACAACAACAAAATTTCCAAAACACAATCAATTTTAATAGAAAGTCAATTGTCACAGCGGGCGCTAATAATTCCATTAACTTCTAATAGAAAACAACCTGATCAATTAAAATGTTCATTTAACTGATGTTTCAATTAAAGTCGGGACACAGTTTGTATTGTTTGTCGATACTTGTGAATCCTTCAAATCTTTTAGTTATGAAACAAAGGCTTGGTATTCAAGGTCGGACTATCGATTGGTTCAACTGAGAAAGTCACGAACTAGTTCTTAATTAATTAACGACCCCTTTATTTTATTGATTTCGAGTAGTGGCAGGTAAATAGGCGGACTTAATGCAACAAGGCCTTTATCACACAACTTTTGGGTTAAATCCCGCGATCCTCACAGGTCATTGGTCCACCTTGTGGGAGGTCTTCCGATACGTGGTCACCACTTCAGTACCTTTCGGGCCTATCGACCATCCATTTTGCGAGCAATGTGTCCTGCCCACTGCCACTTAAGGTAAGGTTTTACTCATTTTGAACTACTTAAACCCCTGGAAATCCACAAATATAAAAGAGAACACCATGAAAGTTTGTTTAGATAAAACTATGTCTATGACTAACCGACGGGTAAAAATCAAAACATGACATTAATTATTTAGCTCGATAAAAAAAAATCGTGAATCTGACCCTAACTAACGATTTTATAGTGTATGTCTACGAGATTACGTCACGGAAATATTTGGAAGTTACAAAAAATATTAAACCATGTTTTTTAAAAGGGCCTCTCAAAAACAGAAGTCTTGAATGGTGGAAAATATGGAGAACTTTATTATAAAAAAAAAAAACACCTGTGTACTATACCCATGTTTGCAAAATAAATGATTCTTATTCTTATTCTTATTGAATTGTTATTGTTTTTTTTTTTATAAAAATAAATCGCTGTTACGGGGCCGCGAAGTCGACGCTGACCCGGGCGGAGTGGACCGAGTCCAAGACGTCGACGGCGCGCACTGTTCCCGCGCGCCTCAAGGAGTTGTCAGCAGCAGGAGGGGTCGCCCAGCTGGGTCGAAGCCTACTGGGGACAGGGTTGTCCGAAAGGGAGCTCGTGCCCCGGTATGAAGGCTAGAAGGAACGGCGCGGGGTTTTTAGTCAGTAAAAGTCTGACACTATCTCCCGCCCCACCCAAGAGCGGGTCTTGTCATAAGATGATTTTCCCCGTCGACAAAAAAATAACCCGCGCGGAGTTCATACAAAATACTCAGTGGCTACAACCGGCTCTTAAGTTAAGCGAAAACTTTTTTTCGAAAATTCAGTATAAGCAATTAATTTTTCCATAAACCCAGCAAGCGGGCAACCCTGCTCCTGTTGAAGTGCGGTGTAAAAGAGAAGATGCTCTGACAGTAGTAAACGATCTATTCTCCGTCGTGTCGGCGATCTCATTCGATAGTGATCGTGAATAATGTACGTGTGTTATGCTTTATTGATGTTCCTCTTCGAACTGCATTGAGAACAGACGTTTATGCGCTGTTTGCTGAATATTCTGTTCTTTGTAGTTTGAAGTGTGTGTATGACGTTTAGTTTTTCGTCTGTTACGTAGCTGTAACTTCTGTGTTTATCTTGAAAATGTTTTTTTTTATTGTCGACGGGGAAAATCATCATTGACAAAACCCGCTCTTGGGCGGAGTGGGAGATAGTGTCAGACTCTTACTGACTAAACCTCGCGCCGTTCCTTCTAGCCTTCATACCGGGGCTCTAGTTTCCTTTCGGAAAGCCCCGGCCCCGGTAGGCTTCGACCCAGATGGGCTCCTCCTGTTGCTGACAACTCCTTGAGGCGCGCGGTACAGTACAGTATAATATTTTTTAATTAATAACAGATTAAACAGTATTTTTTTAAACATTGTCAATGGTAGTTCTTGTAAACTATTTGGTAAATGATTAAAAATATTAATCGACATGCAATAAACATTTTTTTTAAATAATTTTAGCCTAATTGGTGGCAGTCGAAGTCTGTCTTTATGCCGTGTTCGGCTATTTGGCCTGTCAATGTTCGTTTCGAATAAATTTGAGTTTTTCTTGACGAAAACACATATTTCAAAAATATATAAACAAGGCAAAGGTAGAATTTTAAGTTTTTGAAATAGTGGCTTACAGCTGTCTAAAAAGTGAGCTCCACAAACGGCAGGAATACATTTTTTTTGAGCTTTAAAAACTCTGTCAAAATCTACTGAGTTACCCCATATTATAATACTGTATCTTAGTACGGATGATACATAACCATGGTAAGCCAGCATTGCAGTATCATGGTTTACCGTTTGTCTAATTCTTTTTAAGACATAGGTATATAAAACGATCTATTTTTGAAAGAATTTTATCTATATGTGCTTTCCAGTTGCAATTTTTGTCGATTGTTATACCCAAAAATACACAA
The DNA here is from genome assembly GCA_949319445.1 of Mythimna lalbum. Taxonomy (NCBI): domain Eukaryota; kingdom Metazoa; phylum Arthropoda; class Insecta; order Lepidoptera; family Noctuidae; genus Mythimna; species Mythimna lalbum. Next base: position 16,565,286 of record OX439356.1, on the reverse strand, counting down.
TTATCAATAGCTGTCAAGTGAGAATTTTTATATTGAATGTCAAGTTTATTTATGTTTGAATTGTATGATATTTGCTTTAGTCATATTTATTTTCAAATTATTTTTTTCAAGCCAATTGATTGCATTATCCAACGCCTGAACGATATCATTTTCTAAATTTTTGTCAGTGTCACTCTTAAGCATAATTGTCGTGTCATCAGCAAATAGTATGCAATCTTTTCCTATCGCCTCTAGAATGTCGTTAATGTAAACCAGAAAGAGTGGCGGGGATAAGATTCCTCCCTGTGGGGTGCCATAGTTGTTTTGCTTGTTTTGTGACCTAAAGTTTTTTTTTTTCATTTTGATATGTTTTTGTTACTTCCGCGCATTGTACTCTTTCTGAAAGGTAACTTTTGATCCAGTCGTTGGCCTTACCGCGAATCCCATTATGTTCAAGCTTTGAGAGTAGTGTTTTATGGCAAACAAAATCAAAGGCTTTTGTCATGTCTAAAAACACGCAACTTATCTTAGATTTTTCATTCAGACTTTCAGTTATGTATTTTACTAGCGTAAAACATGCTAAAGTAGTGGAACAGCCTTTTCTGAAACCAAATTGTTCTTTTTTGAGTATATCACATCTTGTTAAGAAGTTTTCTATCCAGAGGTTTTACCCTTCGGAACACCCGCGAGCAACCAATAACCTGGCGCCTTCAAGTAGCGCACTTGGTGTAAACATGCGGTCAAAACGAAATACTTATAGATTATTTATCCGACTGCGTAAGTAGAAGGGTCATGTTTTGTGATTGTCTGTATGTATTCATGTATATTAGTTTGTCACGCCCTAGAGCCTAAAGCCTGCATCAGACTGTTTTAAGTGACTAATTTCGAACTGTTTACGGTGTTTTTTGACGCTAATTTTTTTTTTTTACGAAATTGGGAAGTTATAGTATTTTTTAGGAAGAAACTCATGAATTCTTTTTCTTTTTTTATCCTGTACCAGATTTTTGATATAAAAATTCCTCTATTCCTAGCATCACTATATAGCTATACTGTTTCATATTCACTCGCTTCCATTAAAGATGAGACAAAAAAGTAGGACGCCTTCCCAATATTGATTCTGTGAAAGAAAAGATAGAATATTTAACAAGTTGCGACAAGTTTACTTCACGAGGTATTTATAAGTTTTGTGCACTTAATTGCTACAGTAATGAGTTCTTTTGTGATGAATTTTTTTATCATGATATTAAAAAAGTTGATTAAATTGTTGGTAGGGGTTATTTTTACATTCTGACGAGTTTTGTACTAAACACGTGCCATTGTATGCTTATATAATAATTTCCGTTACTTAAGAGGGTCCTTCTCCACTCGCTTATCGTAAACATTGAAAATGGTTTAAAAAGTTTATACTTCATTTAATGCAATCCAACGCGATGTTTGATGAAAAGGCAACGCAAAAAAAGAGAGATAACGCCTGGAAACTCTGTTAGTATTCGGCAATTCCGAGATTTACTCGAAAATTTCACAAAACTTGCTCCAGGAAATAGCTGTTTTTTTAAACCCTTAAAAGTTTTTGGAAAAAGTTGTCATCATTTAGAATCTTAATAAAATTTGCAAGGTCTCTAGAGGATTACTTTTTTGACTTTTTTAATTTTTAGGCAAATTATGAAGTGACAAAGTTCATACAAAATAGGACATTTTCAGAGGTTTTTACTGGGCTAGTTTTACACAAATTTAGAAATTGGTTTCTTTAGAAACCTAGATAATATCCACAAGATACTGTGTTTCCAAAATTTCTAATGAAAAATGTGTAATAACGTCATAATCAGTTATGAGCGGTTGTATGTAAAACAGTGAAAATGTGAGTCATGATGCACCACCTTAACATATTTTGCTTCGTAAAATATTAATTACTAGCTAGCTACCTACTGGCAGCGGTTTTACCCGTTTAAAAGTAGAAAAAAATCTTAAGATAACATATTTATTATATTTAATATTATTATTTAAAAATGTTAAGTCCATCGTTTTACCTATATGGTTGTGAAGAACCAGTAACTCCCAGAATACCAGCTTGACTTAGTTTGGGAGTTAGTACATCATTTACTGTGGCTACAACAACCAACCAGCGAATTGTATGTTCATAATGCAGACTAATTAAGATGGTTGTACTTTTGGAGCGCAATAAATAATAATTATTAAATATTCCCGGGACGAAAAGTATCTTACGTCCCATTTCAGGACATTTTGTTGTTGTTAATAGATTTGCGCTTGACCACTATATCACTGGATAGCGGCGATGCGGTCGATGATGGAGCACGCTTGCCTAGAAATAACCTATTCATTCTTGACTTAAAGATCCACTGCTTGTAGCTATCATGGTCCACTCTAGTACCATATTTAATCTAAATCCAATCAGACGTTTCAACGTGAAGGAGAAACACACGTGCACACACTATTATTATGATTATTATTAAATTACAGGCATAAATTAAGTTATTATAGCAGGTTCTTAGCATTTTCCATTTTATATCCCACCATCGAGCAATTAAAGCGACATCTCACAAATTTACGAGCTATATAACCACACTGAAAACACGTGTGCCACGTACGCCAATCTGGGCACGTCGGTCTCCATACATTTTATATGGAAACTAGACTTGTACAGCTACACTTGATCCACGCCACGAGACGTGGTTCTACGTACAAATCAGTACCCCTAGCCAAGTTGATAATCTGCAATCGTTAACGCTATATATATAGAAAACTTCAAGTGTACGGGAATCACGTCATCTCAACGCCTAGTCATGTGGTCCGAATAAAAGAATCGGGGGCGTGGCCAACTCTAGGCGTTGGGGGCGTGCTACACGTGTGTGTCGGTGTTCTGATGTTCCACACAAGTTCTAATAGCTTGGTGTTTGCGAGGAAGCAAACGGCTGTCCCTGAACTTTCCGCTAACGTACTTAGACAAGTTTGATGCCTGATTGTGTCGAGGTCGTGGGAGGAAGTTCATCCAGGGATGTTCCATCCAGGGATGTTCACGCCGTCATCTTAAGTGGTGACTGCGTGATTTATACGCCTTTTGATGCATTGAAATAGTATTAACATAGGGTTAGTTATTAGGCAGGAAACAACGTTTATTTCTGTTTAAGATCGCTCAATATCTAGATCTATAGCCAATCTTGATCAGAAAAGTTTTTGCCCAATTAATGGTCTCATGTTGATTGTTGATTGATCAAAACCCAGTTTTTAGTAGGGTTTTTTGTGTGTACGGTTCGATGGCTTTTGTAATTCAGGTTCAGTTGAAAACCAGCGTCAGGCACTAGTTGTCTGGCAATCATGCTGAACTGGAACTATTGTGGGGCAGCCATGAGGCACACAACAACTGTGTTTTTTTTTTATTTTTGCTTCTTGTATTTTTTTTGGGCCAAATAAATTATTTTTCTTTCTTTCTTTCTTAATTATTCCCAAATTGATTTCTAGTTTACATTGTGTTGTAAAGCTGGTGTAGTTTTATATATCAGGTGTCTGCACAACTGGACATCATCATCATCATCGGTAAAATGGAGCTTTTTTTTTTCTCTCGACGGGGAAAATCATCATTGACAAAACCCGCTCTTGGGTGGAGCGGGAGATAGTGTCAGAGTCTTACTGACTAAAAACCCCGCGCCGTTCCTTCTAGCCTTCATACCGGGGCTCTAGTTTCCTTTCGGATAACCCCGACCCCGGTAGGCTTCGACCCAGATGGGCCCCTCCTGTTGCTGACAACTCCTTGAGGCGCGCGGGAACAGTGCGCGCCGTCGACGCCTTGGCTCGGTCCGGACAGTTACCGAACGATCGGACAGCGAGCTACCCATGCCACGAGCCCGCGTCTACGGTGGCTGGAAATCGGGGCTGGACCCCGGCGGCGGCGGCGGCCAGGGTGCCTGAAGCGGTCGGTCTCCTCCTTTGCTAGCATTACTGCTTCGCAGAAGGAGGCGACCGCCTGCCACTCCTCCTCGCTTCGGACCATGGCCTGAACCAAGGCCCGGCGCGAGAGGTCTCCGCCGGGTAAAATGGAGCTATTAATCGTAGTATTGATTAAATGAGCTTATTGTAGTACTGACTACCCCATCGAAGTTTTTTTTTGATAGTTGATAGGTTCGCACTTGACCGCCATCTCACCTGATGGAAAGCCACGATGCGGTTGTCGATGGCACGCACTTACCTAGAAGTTTACTGCGAAGGCTCATTTGAGATATTTGCTGACAATTAAAATGTCTAAAACCCTGCTCTTGTCCAAAGAGCTTAAATATTATGACATTGTATCAGCTATTTTGGTTGTTAACTAATGAATTGTCAACCAAGGGACAAATCTTGAAACCGCATGCTAATCTCATTCATATTAACATTTCGTTTAGAAAAGGTCACTTTGTCCAGGACCTAGAGGACAAGTCTGAATTTTGGGCATTTTTGGAACAATACAGATCATTAATTCTCCACATTCAGAATCTAATTTGCTTTAGTAAAACATCGTCTCTTTCAGTAATATCTTGTTTGATTAGTCTGACAATTTTTTAAGACCCGACATGTCATACTAACGTCGTGGTATTTATTATACAGAACCTTTTCCCCCATGAGCAGAATTTAGATGTGGGTATATGTGCTTCATGATTGAGTGAACTTATCGCGGGAAGTTGTTCCGTGGTCTGGCACATATTCGCGCCATGCAATTAACTGCCAACCACATGATTTAAACTTGGAACAGGCGAGGAACGCCGTCATGCGTTTGAAAATTGTTTTGTTTTTAAATTGACCATGTTCCTTTTTTGTAAAAGGAACAGTTAATATTAAAAAAAAATGTGGTATACTGTGTGGTGTGCCTTGGAAAGTCCGTAAGGGTTCATACGCACTATGCGGGTAGCCGCAATGCGGCTGACCGCAAGCACAATTATGTATGTAATATTCATTTCTATGCAAACTGCGATGCGGCTACCCGCAGACCGCTTTGGTCACTCAGAAGGTTGAGGCCCGAGTGACGGCCATCCGGACGGTTGCTATACTTGCCTGTGGCTGCCTGCCCTTGAGTGATTAGGCTCGATATAACCGCAACGGTTCTTCAACTGCACGTCGCGGTAGCTAATGCGGCCAGCCGGATCGTGGGCAGCCGCATTCGGCTACCCGCTTAGTGCGTATGAAACTAAAAGTCGTTGGACTCGGTTGTCATTCGTAGATTTTTGACTGTCGTTTCAGTTAGTTAGACGCTATAAACGCGCGTCTAATTGTGCGTCTATTCGGGCAGAATCAATATGTTTTCTTTCCTTCTAAAAAGTCTGACCATCAGTCATAAACATCTTCTGCACGAAACACTCAAGCAAACCTCTCCAAGTGTTCAACAAATTCGACTAGAAATAATCTCTACCACACACTCAAAACTTGACGCCATGGTTCACAAAATCCACACGTGAATTTCATATAAATCCGATAAGCTTTTAAAATGTTTCAAACAACTGGTTCACACACAGTTTCAGCATTTACCGTTCGTTTTACTAAAATATATTCGTAGTTCTAAATTGTAGCCAACTGTAAATCCAAACATGGTCCAATGCTTTTTTTTTAAACTTTGCCACACACTAGGTGAACGCATCCACGATAGGAATAATTCTCCTTTATCGCGGATGCGTTCATAAAAATCTAAAATCACATACATGGGATACCTAGACCCGGAACCACTTACTATCAGTCGGCTACACAAATACATGTTCCGTGCGGGAATCGAACCCGCGACACGTGCGCGACACGCAGCGCAGCAGCCAATTGCTCAGCAACTGCACCAACCGTGTCAAAAGAAAAATCTATCAAAAGTTTTATGGATGTTGATCATAGTTATTCTTCTGTTTGCAATCGTTTTCTATGGAGAAGAACGGGCAAGAAAATGGATAGTCTTTAAAAAAAAAAATACAATATTTCCATATTACAATAATAACAGATATTTGAGGACAGTATAGAACAGTCAACATTGTACCCAAAAGCTTAATAAAATTAATAATAGATCCAGGTTACCACCATAGCTCTATTAGATATATTTTTGTTTTCCATATATTATGTCTCAATAATTTTTTCACGGTTCACGGTTGTCTTTGGGTGCACTAGCATAGCGCGTACAGGGTTGGTATCACATTCCATCAAAATTATCTAAAGGGCCTGTGCGAGTTGGCTTCGGCTTCTCGTACGCCTTCCAAAGGTCCAGGACCTCAGGGTCCTGAGATATATAAAAGCATAAAATAATAATAAAATATTCGTAACCGATCGCACCGCGCGCTAATGCCTTGATCACTCGTATCGAGTAAACAGGCGAGACAGTACTCTCGGCCGAATACTCGGTACGTATAAACAAAGCGCCGAGTGCTCGGCCGCTTACCTTTACAACTCACATCACTGTCTCGGCCGAGCAACATTTTACTGTCTCGCCCTTTAACTCTGTACGTGTGATCAAGGCATAAGAGACGGTGTTTCATTTTCAGCTCTGCTGCGTGTTTGGAGACTGAAGGTTGCGTGAAGTGATAGGCGATACGGAATTACTTTTATCTTTGTCTATATTGCGAATATTAATTACATGAAATAAATGGTGGAAATTGTCTAAAATGGTCTAGTGCGTGCGATGCAATGAAAAGATGACTTTTGAAAAAAAAAAGACGTTAATGCGTAGCTTGGTGGTGATTGGTCGATGGCATGCGTGGGCGACCAATCGCTGTGAAGTAGATGGCAGCTCCAATCGCTAAGGCGAAGTTAGTTTCTTAAGGCGAAGTCTGAACAGATGGTATATCACTGCAATCGACTAATTGCATATGCAGCTGGTAACAATCAACGAGCTATAATGTCTCTCTCTCTCTTTTTTTTTCGCTAAGCGAAACCTCTAATCCGATAAGTCAAGCGCTTAGTTTCCGTAACAGCCAGCATTTTTCTAGGATTTAAACAAAAGCATTGTTTATAATACTCTTATAAGCCTCATAGTTTCTCATAAAAGATTTGAAAAAAGAAATAAGTACTTTTATTGTAAGAACGGAAAGCACAGTAATATTTTATGCAAAAGCGAGTAAGTTATTTATGAATTCATTTTTGTTGCAGATATTCTACACCGACAGGCTGAATAAGAGGTCAGTTTAATGCTAAGCCAGGTAACAAAGAAGTTTTTGTGCACTATGGTTTGTGAGTAAATAAGCAAATAGAAAAGACTTATAGTATGTAGGTACTTATACTAAAACTCGACTAACTAGGGACTTATTCCTTGTCGGGTTTTAGTTTACACAAAAAATATCAATCGTGTCCTAACAATATTGATATTATTAATTATTATTATTTTTATCTATAATTATTAGAATATAACTAAGCTACTTTAGCTATATTTTGAAGCGCCACCTATGGCGCCACATAAAAACTACAAGAAAATTTGAAATCCTACATCGCGTAATTAAAGTTCTCTGCTAGATTTGGCATATATTATTATGACAGCCCGAAATTATCTATCGGGCAGTTGCCCACCAGACATAAAAACCGTCTGGTCGTTCCTTTTCAACGAAAGTTTGTGGGACTTTACACCCTGTCCCGCATACCTCTAAAATGTTACATTTCAATCAGTTTGAGCGTGAAAGAGTAACAAACTTACATAAAAACTTTCATCTTTATGATATTAGTGAGATTGTATTTCTGATGCTTGGTGTATTTTAATATTGCACCATTTTATATTTTTCTGTGCTCTTTTATTTGTTATCAAACTCGAAACTATACTTAGAAAAAACAGTTGCTCCTATTTTTTTCGGTACGACATTCGCCATATTTATTTTTAAGACAAAATAACTAAGTACATAGACTATTATATGTCACACAAAGACCATAAATTACGAATCGATTGACACACCTTTCATCAAAATGATGGTGTGCTGCAAAATGCCATCTGGCAGCTTTGTACCCGGTAGAAAGGCGTGCGAAAAGGCAAATTGATCATCCTAATTTGTCTAATCTGCAAAGCCTTGAGCACAGGCGTAGGGTAGCCAGCCTTTCGGTATTTTACAGGATGCATTTTGGGAGTGTACTCGGGAATTGCACTGGAACATTTAGTCTGCTGCGGTCCTGCCGTCCGATTATACTCGTAATTTAGGTGTTTTCAATGCTAGAATTAATAGGCTCTTAATAAACTAGTGTGCCTGACCATCAACGATTGCATCACTGCTTACCAACAGGTGGGATCGTAGTCAAGCGCTAGTTTATATCAATAAAAAATAATATATAAATAGTATATAAAAATTGAAGAAGAAAATTAGGTTCTACGGTGAAATACGTAAATACAGTCAGACAGCTAAATCATGACCCTTGCTTTTGAATTTGCCGTAGTCGGTTAAAAAGTCCAACTATAAATTTTAGTCTATGGTTTAAGCGGAGCGTTCGCTGACAAATCGACTATTTGTTAGGCTTCCAATTAGTCGAGTTGGCGTTCTAAAATCAAATGGAATTAATCGTAATGAAGCACTGCTTTGATTTGCTTATTTATACGGCTCATTGTGGTAGCGCCATTCTTAAATAGCTCGTGGTTTTTTAAAGAGAGATTTATAAATATTTTTATATTTGCACTGCCTGTGGAGGTAGTTCCTGAAAAGTATTCATTTGATTCTGAAGATACAGGACTATGATAAGAATAAATGTCTAAATAGTGGAAGTTCCGATTAACCGATAAACTTAGATTCTAACACATCTTAACAATTATATCGGTACATTTAAATTAAAGTATTGTCTATTTACATATTTTGAAAACATTGAATTAGCTATATCAATAAAAGAAGAGAATAATAAAAAATATAAATCTTCCAAGATATGGCGTCGAAAAACTCTGCATCATAGTCGATCAGTCCAAAAGATTGGCGGTATTGCCACGCTGTATGGCACAATGCTTATCCTCTGTCCATATTTTAACGGGTAATTATTTAGAATAAGTTTTTTATCGTGGTTTGTCTGTTGTAAAGATGACAATCTAGACGAGAAAAGTGAGGAAAATGAAAGGCGCTTGTTAACCCGATTTCAAAATAAATGGTTTAGCATCTCGACACAACAGATGAGAATTTTTTTGGGTGCCAAAATGGAAAATTGACTAAATCAAATAAACTGGAGCAACAGAATGATGGAACTATTGCCGCCCCTAGAGCCTGGTAAGTGTTCATTGGACCCCTCGTTCGCGCTTCCATATATCATTTTACCTAAATAGGTAGCCGACAGTGCATTTCCCTTAAACGACAACACTTTGTTATCACCTGCATAACTGTTAATGACATCCGCAAAGGGAAAGTGCGCCGTTGACAAGCGATATGTCAACGTATGCTTTCCCGCACAATCGGAAACGAACTGTCGTTAAATAGTCGAGTAATGGTCGGAAGTGTACCCAGGTGTGTACCTGGGCTGTGGCGTTGTTTTGGTACAGTTACCACGGCCCAGGAACGCAAAGGGCAGCTGAAGGGTGGGTTTTAGTAAATATTTGACACTCCCACTCGCTGATTTGTTTGAGAACAGGTGGTGGCCGAGTGGTAATGGCCCCGACCTTCGAGTTGTAGGTCGCGGGTTCAAACCCAGTCAGGCGCCTTACTTTGTGTAATTTATTTAATTACTAATGCTCTCAAAACGGTGAAGGAAAACATCGTGAGGAAACCGGCATGTCCTAGAACCGTAGCGTAGCTACGCGTGGGCGATGCGGGCCCTCGCCCAAGGCCTCTCACTCAAAAGGGCCTCGCGCAAGCCAGCTTCTGTAAGAATGAAGTTTTTTTTTTATTGTAGAAAGGCTCTCTTTTGACCAGTTTTTCACCTGAAGGTAAGAGACGATGTGGTCGAACGCTGGGCAGTGACCATAGATATCGTAGTGACAGTGGCTCTTTCATTTCTGAAAAAAAAAGGTTTTGTTGATGCGCCTTCGCCCACTTTTAAACTAGTCCACTCTACGCCTCTGGGTATTCCTACTCAATTACTTTTGTTTATATTCATTTGCTGTCAAACCATCAAGTGTGAGGTCCATTTTGACGAATTGCGACAGTGGTTTGGAGTGGTAATTCCGTTCAGTGCGAATTTCACGATAATACCTTTAAATATTTATTACGTTCATCAAGTGTTAAATAAATAACAACTTTTAATGAACTTGTGATTGATCATGTTTCAAGGACTGTCTCTATTTTCATGATATTCGACACAGAAATTATGTTGACTTGATTTCAATACTATCCGGTTTTTTTATTGATATAAACTAGTGCTTGACTCCGATCTCACCTGATGGTAAGCAGTGATGCAATCGTTGATGGTGAGGCGCACTAATTTATTAAGAGCCTATTTACTCTAGAAGTGGTCCTGAAGACACCTAAATTATAATCTGACGGGAAGACCGCAGCAGGCAAATTGTTCCAGTCCTTTGATGTATACGTATTATAAACGACGAGGCAAAACGCTTAATCCGGACCGTAGAGGTTTAAACAACGTAAGGGTGGATACTCACCGTACTTTGTGCTCTCCGATGGTAAAAATGAGATGGAAGAGTCAAGTCATGCAATTCTCGCGTACACTCTCCAAAATGCATCTTGTAAAATACTGAAAGGCAAAGGTTATTTACTGGAGAACTAACTGCAGTTAGCGGCTTCGCTTGCGTGAAGGAAAATTGTCTCAAGGGAACCTACTCCCGGGATACAAAGTACCTTTGTGATATTCCAGAACATGGTCTACCAAGTCCCGTGTACAAAGTTTCATCGAAATCCGTTCGACCGTTCAAGCTTGAAGAAGTAACAAACAAACATACACACACACATACACTCACAAATTGTCGTCTTTATAATATTAGTGGGATCAAAAAAAATTATAAATCACAATAGATATGTTTACGGATTTCATCATCATCACTTCAGCCGACAGACGTCTGCACTGCTGGACATAGGCCTCCCCCCGTCCTCGTCCTTTACGGATTTATTGGTTTCAATTCAAGACATGTTAAATTTCCTAGGTATTTTCTTATTATAGAGATTTATTTATTTAGAATTATAGACTCCGTTTTTCCTGCAGTGGTCAGAAGAGTTGTTAGTTACGAATAACTAACAACTGTAAACCTATGATAGTGTTAAGGCTCAGATGTCAAATTAAAGGCTAGTGGACTGTATAATAGGGTTTAATCTAGGTATCAAATCTTAGCAAAAGGTTATAGATATAAGGTCCTCGCGTGACCGCGCTATACGATGCAATGCCGACGTGCTGGTCCCGCGCCGCCGCCGCCGCCGCCGCCGGCCGCGCTGCGAGCGCCGCCCCACCGCTGCGTGCGTGCGCGAACATATTCCCGGGCCAGCAGTGGATGATGAATGTGAGATGAGTGATTTTGGTGATGGGTCCATGCTGATTGATGAGAATTATCAATTTGGTAGTTCTCCATCCAATAACGGGCATATTTTGTGGAATGCCCTTTTGATTGTGCCCGACTGTGTTTTGATATCCGCTACGCGAGCCTCTCCGTCAGTTCCTGGGTATAGCTTCAAGATTCGTCCCAGTGGCCATTGTGCTGCAGGTAGCGCCTCGTCTTTCACGACAACCAGCGAACCCTCCGTGAGCGCGCCGTGTGAGCGTTGCCATCGCGTCCTTTGATGCAACTGAGAAATGTATTCTTTATTAAAGCGTCTCCAGAAATGTTGGCGCAGAAGCTCCACTCTTTGATGCCTTGGCAGCCGTGAAGCATCGCAGTCGGACATCTGTGGGTGAGGTATTACAGTTAGAGTACGACCAATCAGAAAATGGAAGGGGGTGAGAGCTGATAAATCCGATGGATCTGATGAAAGAGGTGTGAGAGGCCTCGAATTAAGGATGCCTTCTATCTGGACAAGTAATGTGTACATTTCCTCGTACGTTAGGTTTGCTAAACCTAGAACTCGTTTGAGGTGGTATTTTACTGATTTAACAGTACTTTCCCATAGGCCTCCGAAGTGGGGTGAGTATGGGGGAATGAAGTGGAAGTTTATACCTTGCTCTGCAGCGCAGCTGTAAACTGACTCGCCGTGACGCCTGATAAAATCGGTGATCACACGAGCAGCACCTACCAGATTTTTCCCATTGTCTGAATAAATATTATTGGGTTTACCCCTACGAGAAATGAATCTTTTAATTGCTGCTATGTAAGACTCTGTTGTGAGATCTGTGACCAACTCCAGATGCACGGCTTTGACTACAAAACAAATGAAAATACAAATGTATGATTTAATTAGTACACTTCCACGCCCTTTACGGTTATTAATCATTATTGGCCCTGCATAGTCCACACCTACGTCGCTAAATACAAAATTTGCATGCAGTCTTTGCTCAGGTAACGGCCCCATTATAGGAGTGATAGTTTTCCCTTGAAACCGTTTGCATGTTACACATGATTGTGTTGTTTTTCTAGCTAAATTACGACCAGATATTGGCCAAAATAGTTGACGTACGTGTGACAGTAACAGTTGTGGGCCAGCATGTAAAAGTGTTATGTGATATGTCGAAAATATGATTTTAGTTATATAATGCGCTGGATGCAAAAGTATAGGAAATTTCCTATCGTAATTGTACGGTGAATGTGCTAACCTTCCACCCACGCGAATGAGTTGATTATCCCCTAGAAAAGGATTAAGTGAATTTAATTTATGGTTGGCAGGCAACTTTTTATTGTTCAATAACAATTCATATTCCTCTGGAAATGTTTCCATTTGTACTACCTTTGCTAATTGATATCTAGATAAGTTAAGTTCTGTGGTTGATAAAGGGTTGGTCTGACTTACGCAAACTTGTTTGTTTACGTTACTTGTATTTAAAGTGTTTGAAACTTTATTTCTGCAGTGATGTATGAATCTAAGCATGTATGCTATTATGCGTGTAAGTTTGTTGAAATTGGAATATTTGTAAATGAAGGAATTATTATGCGTTTGTGTAGGTGTGTGTATGTGTGTAAAATGTGTCTGGGGCCGGACTTCTGGTAGGTCAGATACGCTGAGGTGCCCGGGCTGTTCAGGCCAGCTGTGGTTATCATCATTCCTTAGAAATTCTGGCCCTGAGAACCATAAATTTGTTTGTAGTAATTGTTTGGCATTAGTACATTTTGTTATAATGTCTGCTGGATTCTGTTTGGTGGGTACATAGTACCATGAGTGTGGATTAGTATGTTTCTGAATGTCTGTCACTTTGTGTTTGACGAATGTTTGCAATTTATGTGTTGGTGTATTTATCCACGATAAAACAATGATTGAGTCGCTCCAATAATAACACTTGCAGTTGTCTTTGTTTCTTAGTGAATTTTTAACTTTATTACTTAAATTAACGCCAGTTAACGCAGCGCATAATTCAAGTCGCGGAATTGTAAGTGTTTTCAAAGGAGCCACCCGTCCTTTTGCTATTAGCAAATGAACATTAATATCGCCATCTGTTGTGTAGGTACGTACGTATACGCAAGCACCGTAAGCATGCTGCGAGGCGTCGCAAAAAATATGAAGTTCAATATTATTACGTGATGAGTCATTGAATGCATAACGTGGAATAGTTAACTGATTTAGAAAAGATAACGATTCAACAAATTTCGCCCATTGTGTGTGAATTGAAACTGGTATTTCACTGTCCCAACTAATGTTATCCATCCACATCTGTTGCATTATTAGTTTAGCCTTGAGTATACATGGACTGATTAGGCCCAATGGGTCGAAAATATGACCTATAGTGGATAAAATTGTGCGTTTTGTAATTTGTTTTTGTGATATGAAATCTGAGTGTACTGTGTATGAAATTGTGTCTTTGTGAATGTTCCAATAAATGCCCAAGGTTTTTGATGGATCGTTTGAACTTAGATTGACAGTTGTTTTATCCGACTCATTACAACCTAGTTTTTTTAGAACGGCAGGACAATTAGATAACCATTTTCTAAGTGGAAATTTATATTTTTTTAGCTCGGAAAAAACTCCTCTGGCTATTTCCAACAAACTGGACTCGTCATCCGTCCCCGTCAAGAGGTCATCACAGTAAAAATCATGCAAAATGACCTCCGCTACTTTTTTGTGATCATAATTATCTGTGTGGTTTTCAATTTGTTTATCTTGACAATCTAGGCCTATTTGTTTAATGCAGCGTGTTGCTAAAAAAGGCGCTGATGCAGTTCCGTATGTGACCGTGTTGAGCGTGTATGTTCGTAGGGGTTCCGTTGGATTGTCTCGCCATACGATTTGTTGTAAGGGTCTCTGGTTTTCGACTACTGCAATTTGACGAAACATTTTTTCTATGTCAGCTGATATAATATATTTGTGCTGTCGAAAGCGTATGAGTATGGAAATAAGATCGTCTTGGACAACTGGACCCACAAACTGTATATCGTTAAGCGATAATTTACTGGACGATTTAGCGGAACCGTCGAATACCGATCTGAATTTGGTGGTAGTGCTTGACTCCCGTATAATACCGTGATGTGGTAGGTAGTACACTGGTGCACTATGGTATGGATGTATGATTGATTTTTCGTTGCTATTTTCTGTATGTATGTTTGAAGATGATGATTGTGGTTTTTTGTGTGAATAATGTGAATGTTTGTTTAACGTCATGTGACCAAGTTGTATGTATTCTGATATGAATTTTGAATATTGTTCTTTGTATGTATGATCTAATTTCATGCGGTTTTCTATGGACAAAAACCGTTTTTTGGCTTGATAGTAGGAATCACCTAAACATTTAGGAGTTTTTTTTAATGGAATAGTGACCACAAATCTGCCGTCACTTTGTCTTGTGGTTGTTTGTTTGAAAATGATCTCGCATGCATCTGAGTCGCACGGATCTTTGTTCTGAGAATTAGACATACTATCTAACTCCCAGAATCGTGATAGCTGATCTGAGTCATTGTTAGTGAAAAAACAATTGTCTGTGTGCTTGTTGGTGTCTGTTGTGCAGCCCGAAACTAGCCAGCCGAACTCTGTGTCTTGTAATATAGGCTGTTGTTTACCTAACTGAATTCGACTGCTGCCTATTATCTGCCAAAATATGTCAGCACCTAGTAATAGGTCGATTGCAGCAGGTTCATAGAACAGAGGGTCAGCTAGTTTCAAGTGTTTTGGTAGGTTAATAGCATCTCTGTTGATGCGTACGTTAGGTACTGAGTGTGCTATTGTGTCAAGTACCAAACATGGCATATTGACTGTGAATGAGTTGTGTAATGATTTTATTTGAATATTTGTGCTATGAAATATATTTGTGTGTTGTTGATTGATGCCTGAAACTGTGCCTTGAATTGATTTGGATGTGAGTTTGAGCTTTGTGCATAGATTATTTGTGATGTAACTGGAGGTACTTCCATTGTCAAGCAATGCTCTCGCCAAGTGTGGTGTTCCATCACTGGCAACAACATGTACTAAAGCAGTGGAAAGTAAAACTGATACGTGTTGTGTACTAGTGTTACTTGTGAGAGTAGTTTGTGCTGATCCTAATTTTGGTTGTTCCTTATGTAACATTGTATTGTGTTTTTGTTGGCAATACTTACATGCACCACCGCGACAGGATTTGGTCTCGTGCCCTGTATGTAAGCAGTTAGAACAGTAGTTTTGTAATTTTGATACTTTTTCTATTCTTTTTTCAACTGGCATTTCTTTAAAAACTGGACAAGAGAACAAATAATGTTGAGCTTTGCATAAGGGACAGTTAGGAATGCGAACTGGATTTGTGCGAGTTTGTGTAGTTGATTTGAATGAGTGTGACTTTGAATCTGTTTTCATATTTTGTTTGGTGTCTTCAAGATTTTGTAAAAGAATAGCACGGTCATTGAGACATGTTTTTAAATCTTGAAGTGTGGGCTTTTTATCGAGTGTGCTTTTGTGTTCCTCCCAATACCTAAGTGTTTTGAAGTCTAATTTGGAGGCAACGAGATAAATTATCAATGTATCCCAGGACTGTGTGGGTTCACCTAGGTTTTCAAGCGCTCTGAGGTTTTTACTAACTGTATCCAGGAGTTGTCTGAGTGATGTGGCGGATTCATTGTTCATGGCGTTTATGCTAAACAAAGCGTGAACGTGGTTGTTTAGTTGCTGTCGCGTGTTATTGTACCTCTCAGAGATGAGTTCCCAAGCTACCCGATAATTGTCTGATGACATTTCCAATGATTTAATTACTTGTGAAGCTTCACCTTGCAAAGATGCACGCAAATAATGAAATTTTTGTATGTTGTCTAAAGTTTTATTTTTGTGTATGAGTGATTCGAAAGTGTCTCTGTATTCTAGCCAATTATGATATTCACCTGAGAAGTGTGGAAGGTCAATGGTGGGTAATTTAATGAACGCCTTGGTTCCTGGTTCACCTGCATTTTGAGTTGGTACAGACCCGTTGACGCAACTAGTTTCGTTGTCTCGTATCAGCTGGATGCAGAGTGCGAATTGATTCTGGTAATCCAATTCAAATTGCTCCCGCTCCCGCAGCTGTTCGTCTGAAACCCCAATTATTTCGTCGATGAATGTCTGGTTGTCATCAAAATCTTTTGCGAGGTATTTATAACCATCCAAGCGGGTTTTTATTTGTATTATATCCGTTTCTGTTAAGTTTTTTTTTGATTTCAATGACTCGATATAATTTTTGAAAATTGTGACCTTGGCTTTATGACTTGCTCGTCTTTTTTTATATATATTGAGCTGAGTTTCATCGTCATTTGGCATATTTGATGTGTTGGTTTTTTTGCTTTCCATAACTATGTGATACAATTAAAATAATGAATTTGGAAATATGGTAGGCACCGTGTGATGATCACGTAACTTTTTACCAAATTACCCTCGGTGCGAGATTCACTCGATGCGCTCAGAGCAAGGCGATGTATGCTGTAAAACAAAGGAAAGGTAAGTATTTGCTTATGAATGTTTAATTAGGGTTGTTTGTTATTGGAATGATTCGAATAACTGTACTATTTACGAAATTATTTAAAAAAAAAAATTATGTGGGTGGATGTGAAAGAAAAAAAAATATTGTTGCAATCAATGTTATGATTGAATTTGAATTTGGATTTATGATTGCAAATGGGAATGGCAGGGTATTAAGTAAGTTCAGTGAATATTGAATGAGATTAGATAAAAATTTTGGAAGAAATGAATTGGTCGAACTCACGAAACTGCTGCTACCAAACCCTTTTTCGTCCGTAATAGCGACTGATGCTGCCAACGCTGCTTGATTGTGCTGCTCCCAGATGCTAGTAGGCTGCGACCGCTGTTTGACCTCCAGCTGAATTCCGGGCGACGTGTAATGGCGTGGCTTTTTTCTTGCGATCGCGATTCGACTTATAAACCTATTCGACTGATGCTACGACGGTTTGAAGGACCATGTTAAGGCTCAGATGTCAAATTAAAGGCTAGTGGACTGTATAATAGGGTTTAATCTAGGTATCAAATCTTAGCAAAAGGTTATAGATATAAGGTCCTCGCGTGACCGCGCTATACGATGCAATGCCGACGTGCTGGTCCCGCGCCGCCGCCGCCGCCGCCGCCGGCCGCGCTGCGAGCGCCGCCCCACCGCTGCGTGCGTGCGCGAACAGATAGTACAAAGATTCCTTCGAATTGAGAACGTTATGCTCTTATTGCTATAACGCTGCATCTCTTGTCTATGACTTAATCATAAATCGACATCTAAGACCAGCATTATACCTTGTTTTACTTTTTTGGTAAGCAATAAAGTTTATTCTCATTAATTTTTTCTTTTGAAAACTCATCAGTGAACTGCCTAATTTACATTCAATTAAGTTGTGTTGAACTTTTCGACTCACGAATGCAAAAATAACTGACATCACCAGTCAAATAAAAAAAAAAAACTTTCAAAGAATTATTATTGCCGGGAAAAATAAGCTCAGAAAAGTATTCTCTGAAGGATTTTCTTACAACGTTTTCTGCATTAGCATTTTATTATTAGAACTGCATCGAATAGCGTTACATTTCATATTAATTTTGAAGTTAAAATGCAGATTTTAAATTCCAATATCGGGCTGAAAGCTGCATAATGGGGGTAATAACCTTTGCTGATTCGACGGTTTAAATTAGTTATTATCCCTACTAATATTATAAATGCGAAAGTAACTCTGTCTGTCTGTCTGTTACGCTTTCACGCAAAAACTACTGAACGGATTTAGATCAAATTTGGTAGGTAGGTAGAAGAGACACTGGAATAACACATAGGCTACCTATAATTCCACTGCTGAGCACGGGTCTCTGCCCGCGCGATATAAACTGTAGTCCACGCGGGCGAAGCCGCGGGCGGAAAGCTAGTACTTTAATAAAGTTTATTGAATAGCTGTTGACAATTCAGTTCGTTAAATCGACGCTTAGTGTCAACTATAATAGTGGTTATAAATCCAGTAAACGATTAATTTATTGATAAAATAATGTTTGCTTTTAATTGTGCTGTGGTTTTAATGCTTTTGATTTATGTATTTTTATTGATTTTATTGTGTGTTATAAAAGTAATTTAAGATACGCATTTATGTTTTGTATTTCAGTGTGATTATATACATACACACAGTATGTAAGTAGGTACATATAACGAGGTGTTCTAGGAAGGTGATTCAATGCGATCCTGATCGGGTAGCACGCGGGGAACGCCTAAAGATCATCATCAGACTTTTTAATGTTCCCACTGCTGGGACTCAGGCTTCCTCTCTAGAGAGGCCCACTCTCCTAGGAGAGGGAGTGGGCCGTAATCCACCATGCGGGCCCAGAACGCTTTGGTGTATTTCACATGTCTTCGAATTTTTGCTACTAGGACATGTTCACTTCTGTAACTAAATATTCCTACCATAACTTTCCACCCCAGTTTTACAAATAAAATAAACCAAATCAGACATCTTTACTAATATTATAAAAGCGGAAGTGAGTTTCTTTGTTTATTTGTTTGTTTGTTACGTCTTCACGCCTAAATGGCAAAACCGATTTTGATAAATTTTGTTACAGAGACAGTTGAGACCCTGGAGACATAGGCAAATTTTTTTTTAAAGTGAGAAAAGGGAGAGAAAGAGGGAAGAAAAGGGAAGAGGAATTAAAGTATATTAATAAACGCGGGCGAAGCCGCAGGTAAAAGCTAGTACTCAATAAATGTGATAGCCGAGTAAATGCCATATGATTCGAATAGCCGTTGGTAACAGAATATAGATCAATAGAGCGTGGACGCATACAATACGACCTGAGGACAAAGCGGCCTCTCGGACTGAACCTGGTCAGGGCTGGCCGAGACATGGTCACACAATGGTTACTGCATATCTGTGGTCTATTAGCAAGTTTTTTTTATGGTGAATTAGCGTGTGAAGGTCTTTCTGATGTAATACCAAAGGGTTTTTTACCGAACTGCTGTGGAGCATGAAAGAAAATATTTTTTTGTAACACTGTTTCGTTCAATTGTGCTCGTTGTTTAAAAAAAAACTGGTTTGAACTTGGTTATTCGTTATCCTGATTAATATTTATCAATACATATTATAAAACAAAGTCCCCCGCCGCTTCTGTCTGTCTGTCTGTTCACGATAAACTCTAAAACTCCTGCACAGATTTTCAAGCGGTTTTCACCACTCGATAGCGTGATTCTCGAGGAAAATATTAATATGTAATTTGTTAAGTTTTTGTATTTATTTCTGTGTACATTAACGATATTTGTTGAAGATATCGGGAAAAAATAAGCTGAAAGAGGAACGGTGTTACCCCGAATTTAACGCGAGCGAAGCCACGGTTAAAAGCTAGCTATAGTTAATAGATTTAGATTATCGTAACACTTTCTTTCTTTCTTTGATTGACCACAATTTGTAAAATTCAAATTAATTGCTCTGATTTCCTATATCTAAAACTTTCCCAAAATTAATGGCATGCAGTGTGATCCCAAATTCACCATGCATGCAAATGTATCGATCACTTCTCCACGACCTAAGACCGTAGCGGCGTAAAATATATGAATATTCATCATGTCCTAAACTAGTCGTTTACGTTGCAGATCGTAGACCAGACACTTGTCCGCCATAATTGATACTACTCGCTGAAGTGTTCAGTTCTGCCCCTTTTCCCAGAAACTAGCAAGATTTAAGCTAAAACTGTATTAGACCTTCAGTATCTTTCGTCTCTATCGACCATCTGTTCTGTGAGCAATGTGCCTTGCCTATCCCACTTACATTTGGCGATTCTTCGGGCTATATCGGTAACCTTGGTTCTTCTGTGCATTTCTTCATTACCGATGTGATCATGCAAGGAAACGCCGATCTTTTTCATTGCTCTGTGGACGACTTTAAGCCTTCTGATGGTAAGCGGTCGCTTAGGTGGTTGTTTTTGGTGAATAAAAAAACATGCAAATGACACAACCCCCACCGTCGAGCTAAGAGACAGACTCTTACTGACAGAAGAACCTACCCCGTTCCTTCTTGCCTTTCATACAGGGACCGAGCCTATTTCGGAACTAGACCCTGGCCCCAGAAGGCTTAGGTGGTCACCTTTCGGAGCTATATTATTATGTCTTCACTGGCAACATGCAGTAGTTATAGAATTTCGTCGTTTGACTGTGGTCTATTCTGGAAATGTTATCTATAGCTGTAATGCCTACATTTCCAAAGCCTAAGTCGTTTTCTCAGAAATATAGATGTGCCGCCTCTGCGGTCTACGTATTTTGAAATATCAGAATATTCCAGCAGCATGATACACGCTGTTGAATAACGAACGGGCTCCAAATATCATGAATTGATGTAGCTCAACACTCTCGGGAAAATAGCTTAGAGTATGAATGAGACAACGGTTTGACCGACTAGACTTGGGTTATTTAGCAAGCTAAGTATCGCAAGCAAGAAATTTTATTTTGTTAAAGGAAAACTTGATAATAAAAATCTGCCTTATAAAATTAGGCTACTTTGTTCCATAGCTAGGGAGAAACATTTGGTCGGCCTAAATTTTAAAGATTTTTTATCATGACTGGCCTGTTGGTCTAGTGGTTAGTGGCTCTGACTATGCCGGAGGTCGTGGGTTCGTTTCCCACCCAGGGCAAATGTTTATGTGATGAGCATGATCATTTGTTCTGTGTCTGAATGTAATTTATCTATAATATGTATGTATTAAGATATATATAAGTATGTTTATCAGTTGTCTGGTACACATAACACCAGCTCTGCTTAGCTTGGGACTAAACGGCGTTGTGAGATAGTTGTGGAATATTATTATATAATAATATTTTAGATATACGCAGTTTTAAAATATAGAGTTCTAAATAAGGCAGTGCTTGATATTTTAAACTGTTGCTCATGTTTTTTCTTTTGATTGGTTTTATAAAATTTTGCATCATACTATGTACCTAGACATTACTTTTATGTAGTGGGTGCGTACACAAATACATAAACTGAAAATCAGAAATACACAACGCAGACCTGTAGGCCATATAAATATTATATTAGTTCCGTGTGAGTATCAAATAACCGACACGCGGCGCAATAGCCGTACTGTAGCAATGTTTCAAACATTTTCATTCTTTTTTTTCATCTTACCGCTCGCCGCCCCGCTGCGCTTAGCTACCGCTCACAGCAGCAAGGTTGAATTCGTGAACGAGCCGTTCGCTAAGCTTGTCTCATTCATACTTCAAAGCCAATTCTCTCGAGTCTAGGTTGATGAGAAGCGGCTATTTCTCGGTAAAGTCTAGATAGCGTGAAACGTCTGTATTTCGTTGCGGCAGCCCTGTAGATGTTGCGGCGTCCTCTGAATGTGCCGCAAATTGATTTACCTTCTTTATCTCAAGACTAGCACTGCCACCCGGTTTGAGCTGTATCTACTAGTTATTGAGTTGTATATCGGTTAATCTATACTAATATAATAAAGAGGTAAAGTTTGTTTTTTGGTTTGTTTGTTTGTAGGAGGTAATCTTTGAAAGTACTGGTCAAATTGCTAAATTTTTTTCACAGATAGAATCCTGCTTTATTTCTGAGTGACATAGGCTATATTTTATGTATGTACGTGGGCGAAGCCGTGGGCAAAAGCTAGTAGAATAATATTAGCGGTTGCTAGCTTATGTAAGGAAAGTAAAATAACACCCTTTCCACCTTCTTTGCATAGGACGTTAGACATTTTAAAATTCAAGATATAAAAATATACTTTCTCATCAGACAATCCCCGAAGTAGTTAAGAACTCCTCACTTTATTTTAACACATTATAATGCTCTATTACCTGCGTCTACTTAAACAATTGAGGGTAGTTATAATCTGAAGGCTTTGTATGGAGATAAACATATTTAGTGCTATTCGGGACTGTAGTTGTAGGTACGAGTACTACTTGGTTGGAATCTGGTGGATTTTTATTCTAATTTAAAAAAATCAAGTCTTGTACATTTAAAGTCACTATCTATCTGGCCACAAATATAGCTATTTATGAAAGACAGTAAAGTGCTAAAGTACACAAATAGCCATTCGCAGTCCAGATTGAGTAGAGTAAGTTGTGGGACTACATTAGATTCACAATCATAGTTTAGAATCCAACTTATTGCGCTGTTACTTTAGTTCTGATTGTTGAAACATTCTGTGATAGAGTATATGACCCAGTTTTATTATGGTTTGCAGTTCTAGGAAAAATTAACTAGCGTGTTAAACTATTTTTTTTTTATTATTGATAGGTTTGCGTTTGACCACCATCTCACCTGATGGTAAGCGACGTTGAAGCCCCAAGTTGTAGCTATCAGGAAATACAGACTCCGGCAGGGAATTCCACTACAGGGCTATACGCACAATAAACGTGTTCTCAAAACGCTTTGTGCGTATGGATGGGATGTCAACCATGTACCGGTGACGCAACGCCGTACGTCTTGTGGTCCAATGATGGAACGGACTTTGCGGAATTAGATTGTGCAATTCCAGTGCACTCTCCTCGAAATGTAAACGATAGAAAACCGACTGACCTCAACTCGGCGGCGATGCTCAAGGCTTTGGAGCTTCGACTCTACAAGTGCATTGATATATACTGAAGCTTTTTGAACAAGTTCTTTTAAGTGGCTTTGGTCGTGTTTTGACATTCAACAGTGTGTGATTGTGCGCGACCGTGTGTATTTTGAACGAAATGGGGGGAAAAACAGGACATTCTGTTAAGGGCAGTTTTCTTTCTAAGTTTTTACCTTCTTGTACAGAGCAGATTGTTTCTGATATGTCGTCTTGCAATTAGTTTAAACTTGTATAAGCTGGCGGTCCTAAGCCACCGTAGGCGGCTTGTGGGCAGTGAGCAATGGGTAGCTCACCATCCAACAAAGCCTAAACTCGAATAGATGGCGAATTGTATATTATATTATTCTACGCGTGCCTCAAAAGATTGAAGGCCCCATTTCTTTTTTAGGTCGGTAATCATATACTGAGATATCCCGCCCTTAGGTGGAGCGCGAGGGCGTCTCAAACTGTGACTGACTAAAACCACTCCCGTTCCTTCTTTGCCTTCGGTCCGGGGACATGAGGCTCACTTTCGCACAACCAATGAAGGGCATATAAGGGCTTGCTTGTCAAGGCTGCGGGGTTGTTCGAAAAAGTTACAGTGGCTATCACAAAAAGTTACAGTGGCTATCACAAAAGGCAACTCAAACAATAATAGGTAACAACACAGGTAAGTTTAGCCAGTAAAAGTGTGTCACTACCTCTCGCTTCACTCAGAGTAGATTTCTGACATAAAAATTAGGGTTGTAAGCTGATTATTGCGGAGTGTATGTTGAACGTTACCTTGAGAGGTAATCTCAGGGGGTACTGACCCAATTACGCTGCGCTGTCATTAAGTTCCTAATTTTTCCCTGTGGACAATGGTAAGGTCGTGTAAGATAGGCCACGGGAGAGAGGTTGTGGAAGAGCTAAAATAATACAAGATGCAAGGGAAAGTATGGTCATAATTTTAAAACTGCATATGCTTATGAAAAAAAAAACCTTTCTCCAAGGCTAGGCATACATAGGCTCGCGTTTAATAGATACTATCTCACCTGATGTTGCCGAGTGAAAAAAAAAAACATTTTTTTTTGGTTATAGTGTCTAGAAGTTTCTTACGTTAATGGCGGAGTGGGACGGCGTGTCAGACTCTTAAGTTCCTTCTTTGCCTTGTGTTCCAGACGTTTACTGGATGGCGAGATCTACCAATTACTCGCCGTCCGGTGACTGGAAATCGGGGTTGAGATCCCGGTGGCTGGGGCGTAAGGAAGTCCGTTTCCTCATGGGTCTAATCGCCACAATCACATTACTGCTTCGAGAAGGAGGCGTCCGCCTGCCGTTACTCCTTGCTCCGGACCATAGCCTCTACCGGGGCTCACCGTGAGAAGTGAAGAGTTAATGTTGCATGATTTAAGACAGAATTCTAAGAAAAAAATAACGAAAAGACATATTTATTTAAACAGACGTTGCTAAGTTCTTCCAAGGCTAGATGTTATCATGATGTCCGTCATAGCAACGAAGACAATCAGCACAGCCAAGCAAGTTTATAATTGAATTGAAAACTAAACTGACGGAAAGTGAAGTTGTGTAAACAAGCATTTTGACAATTAGATAGCGACTTTCTGATAATGTAAGTTTAATTAAAGTTCGTATTTCAAGATAAGACACGCTTAACTGTCCAGGGGCGTAGCTACTGCTGTATCAAAGGTACGGAGCCCCCAAGCTACAGAGGCCCCGACATATGCCTAAATTCGTAACATGATCCACAATCTTAAACATCATATTGATGAAAGGCCAGGAGTGAACTTTTACTCTGTAAATAGTTTTTTGCACGCTCCTTTCACTTTAGCATTTTATACACACAAGGCGATAATAAAAAGTCAGCCTATTTTAGTAAATACCTTTTGGATGATCCATTAAATGAGCTCATTTTCATTTTCGAGGCCTCTCAAGGCACTATTTCTATGCTAGTAGAAGATATTTCATACAAAAAATACAAACTAAGTAAGTGTCTATTAAGTATTGAGTAGTAATGTAGTTAGTTTTAATTTACAAAAAGCAACCCCATTTTGTGTCCAGGTAAACTCTGTCCAGGTTGCGTGAAAGAAATCGCCTGGTGCGATAAGGCTGCTAATTGTATATTTTTTTATTATAAGATTTCCTTGTGATAATTTTTAATCCTGGTGCGCAATTAAGTATATAAATAAATAAATATAACTTCCAAAATATTTGGTATGGGGCCCCAGTAGAACGAGCTACCTACGCCACTGAAACTGTCGTAACTAGATGTAAGGAAAACTTTATTATAATTGGGTCAGTGGTTGCCGACGAAAAGATGAACAGATGTTTTTTTACAAAGTATTTTTTTTAAGGTACTCTTTTTTATTCAGGTCAGAAATCATCAAATAACCTCTCCTATAGAGGTTGGTGCGAGAGGGTGTGAATAGCAATAGACCAACCATTGTTGATAAGAGGCCGAGGATTTGGGATGAAAACCGTGTTACTAAAAGTTGGACCGATGACCTGGCCAGGGTCGCGGAAATCCGATGGTTGCGTGACGCACAGGACCGGTCGTTGTGGCGACGGTTCGGGGACGCCTATGTCCAACAGTGGACGTCTTTCGGCTGTTATAATGATGATGAAAAGCTGCATAAAGGCGTAATGCCACCAATCCGGTTCTATAGCCGAGAGAGAGTACGGTCTGATGATTTATAGGAGAGCAATTATTACAATAATACAGAAGCCCACACAAGAGCTTTTAACACGGTCCATTTGACGACCTAAACTGAACTGTTAAAGCTATACAACGTTATTTTAGTATATGCGAAACTTACAGTTTGTTCTGAATCAGTAACTGAGTCGATTCCAGTAGTTTAAAAAAAAAGTCACAAGTGGGACACCACCGACACTAAGTATAACAAGGGCAGGTCATAGCGGATATTAGACGCCACCAAACAGCTGGGTGTAAGTGCAAAATATTGTAACATTCTGCAAGTAAAAATGAAATTTAGGCAATTCACTACAAATTTAATTGAAATCGTTATTTTTAAATTATTATAATTATACCAATTTGCGCTTACCTTCAGTACTTGTCGTCCTCTTTTTATCTGCAAAACACTTTGGCACAACTCTGCATTTCAACTTTTATATTATATATATATTTTTATCGCACCATCAACCCAACTCGCAGCAAGAGTGAATCAACTGAGAAACATCGTTCGCGCAGTAGAAAGAATGCACAGATTGCATCCTCCTAACCCGTTCGATATTTACCTACCCACTTTTTATTTTTATTTTTTGTGTGCATTTATTCTACTATTTTATTTAGTGTTTGTTTTTCTCTCTCTTGTTTCATTTTTGTTTAATATATCTATTATTATTTAATCTCACATAAATAAACACTGCAATTTTCGCTATAACCCTATTTTTATGGTATATGTGTAAACCATATATGTATATATATTATTGAAGTACCATCACTGATATTATATTTTATCACCTATATTGCACTCCAAAACCGGTTTTACGTCCGTTGCGTCACAGCCACAGGTTCAGTTGAAAACCAGCGTCAGGCACTTGTTGTCTGGCAATCATGCTGAACTGGACCTATTTTGGTGCAGCCATGAGACACACAACCACTTTATTTTTTATCTTTATTTTTTTTTTTTGGTATTGGTTTTTGTATTTGTGTTTGGGTCTTGTGCTGTGCCAAATAAATTATTTTTCTTTTCTTTCTTTCTTTCTTCTTTCAAAACGACCCCTCAGTTGCCTGGATGACCCGGTGACGTTGACTGATTTTTCATGATACAGTTATATTTTGTATATAGACTCTTTACATAAAAATACTAGACTCGTGTTTCGGGTTTCGCATATACTAAAACTAATGTGGTGTATGTCACTCCAAAGTCCAACCTTCTATCTCACTCTCACGCCTGACATTTTAACACGACATGGTAAAGCCTCTGATCATTCTGACTATCCTATCTGTGTTCCTTCAATTGTCCTTTGCATTTCAAGGCCATGGTAACAGTCTTAAACATTCTCGTAGCCCAAGTATTTTTAAAGCCTTGTATAGTTTTGACAATTAAATTAGATTCAGTGGTTTTAAAATTGAAATAGTTTTTGTACCGAAAGATATGAAATAGACCTCTAAGGGTGAGTTCACACCGAGACGCGACGCTGCGCGAAGAATGACTCAAAATATAATTATATTTACTATACGAAAAGATAAACATTTTTTGTACCGAAAGATATTAAAAAGACTTATAAGGGTCAGTACACACCGGGATGCGACGCGACACGACGTTGCGTGACGAGCGATTCAAAATATAACTTTATTTTTACACAATAAGTTACAGAACGAGATGCCTCGCGGCGCAGCGCTGCTTGTTGCGACGTATTCTCAATTCTCTCATTAAAATCTGTTCTCATTTAATTGATAATTGTAATTATTTGTTTTCTCTTGTCTTTTTATATATAGTTTTTTTTTTTATGTGAATGTGAGAACACTGTAGACTTCAAAAATTCTTACGTTAGAAAGTAATGTAAGAATTAAATATTACGACTCACTTATTAATTATGATTATTTTTATTGTGCTTTTCTGTACAATATTCATTGGTCTACAATGTCCTTACATACCATCTTATAATACTGTAATATGGAAAGAATGCGAAAATAATAACCACTTTTAAAAAAAAGTAACCATGGAGTTTCTTGCTGGTTCTTCTCCATAGAAAACTACCAATTTGGAACCGTGCACTAACTTCTGACGTTTTATAAATGTCTATAAAGGCCTATGTGAAATAAACAATTTACAAAATAAACATTTGGTATATTGTTTTTTTTTTAAGTTTGTATCTTTTCGTACGGTAAATAAAGTAATATTTTGAGTTCCTTATCGCGCAGCATCGCGTCGCGTCTCAGTGTGAACTGATCATAACTGAATCTATCTGTAAAGTTTGTTTTTACTAGGACCATTATAAGTTCGCAATGAATATTATGTTAAAGCTTTATATATGCAATGCCTAACATAGTATGTATTCCTAATTTCAAATAACATTTTTAGAATTTAATCATATACCGATTTTGAATATTGTATTATCAAAATTTTAATACATTTTCAGAGTATGTTAGCTTAAGGGTTAGTCCTAAAACAATATAAGAGAGTTATATATTATGTGTAAGTGCTATACGGGTTGAAACCCATCTTTTTTTGTTTTTGTTATTCTGACCTGTCCCACTCCTGGGCAAAGGCCTCCCTTCACTCCTCCCATCTTTCGTGCGCCCGGGCTTTATCTTGCCAGTTCCGGTGGAATCTGTCTAGTTCGTCGCGCCATCTCCTTCGCGGTCTACCGCGACCCCGGCACACTGTGAAACTGTGGCATACCGATTTACAGTCTTCACAGCGACGACGAGCAATGGGTGAGTCACCGTCCGAACGTCCGGTAACTGTCCGGACCGAGCCAAGTCGTCGACAACGTAGTGTTTCTTGCGCGCCTCAAGGAGAGGTCAGCCAACCGTAGCGGACCAGCAGGGTCGAAGCCTACTGGGGTTATGGATTCGCTTCTGAAAGGATAATCTGATCCTGGAATGCAAGCAACGAAGGAAATATGAGTGGGTCCCCGGGGATCTCTTTCGCAACACCCATGGCCCCAGTAGGCTTCGACCCTGGTGGGCCCCTACGGTTGCTGACAATTCCTTGAGGCGCGCGTGGGACACTATGCACCGTCGACGACTTGGGTCAGTCTGGACGGTTACCGGACGGTGGGACGGCGAGCTACCCATTGCTCGCTGTCCGCATCCCGCGCCTACAGTTACCGGAAATCGGGATCGAAAAAAATTACTGACTACTTATTGACATCATTAAGTCAAATCATCACGAAAATACGAACAGAAAACGAATAAATAAATATCAATATTAATACAAGTCCAAATAAAACTTATTATTCGGAATATCATGACAGAAAAACTTGCGCAGTTCCTAGAAACTGTTTCCCTCCCACGCCGCAAGCAAGGCTTCCTAAGAAATGGATAACAAGAACTTGTTCAATTAACTTTTACTTGTATGAAAGTAAATTGACTTTCTTTCTTTCCTCATCCTTTGGGCAAGAGTGGAATCATGTAGCTTTTTCTATTGTTCAGCCAAATTATGTTAGTGTAACATAATTATAATATCGTATAAGCTAAAGAAGACAATAGTTTGGTAATCTTCAACTACGAGTACCTACATAACGTTTTGATGTAAATGTAATTAATAAACAAGCTTTAAATGAAAATAATGTTTTCATAGCAAGCTTTTATAGCTCGGTATACATATATAATTAATACTCGTCAAGACGAATCATACGAGCCCAAACTCGATGGGGTTGTGTCGTTTAACTACCAAGTTCTTGTAGCCACCTTCCGGTTCCACAACAGATCAGCTCCTTGACATAATAATTTTGTATTGTCATCAGATTTACACATGCATGCAAAATTTCAGCTCAGTCGGTAACCGGAAAGTGGGTCAAAAATTTACTAGATTTGATTACAGACAGACATCGGGACAGGTGAAACTAAATAAAAGCTTGTAAAATTGCCTAAAAATCATCAACAAAATCGTAATATTACCTTCTGCCAGCGACTTCGTCCGCATGAATTATGGTTATTGTGGACGCGAAGTCGAAATATAAGATGGTTAAAAAATAGCCTAAGCCCATCCTTAGTGTTCTAGCTTCCTTCGTACCAAATTTCATCAAGATCAGTTTAGTGTATAGCGATATCTATGGCGCCACATAAGAACTAATCCTGCATCGCATAATCAAATCAAAGTTCTTCACGCGATTCGTACATATATAGTACCTACAGTCCGATATCATCTATGGGGCAGTTGCCCACCAGACCATAACACCTGTCTGGTCGGAGGATCCTCCCTTTTCGGTTCCGCATACCCTCAAAAGTGATTTAACCCTAAAAGCGTAAATATTGAACCGATATCTTTAAGTTTAATTTGTCACAAATATTGATGCCATTACGGTGAAGGAAAACGTCCTGAGGAAACCGGCAAGTCCTAGAACCAAAAATTCGAAGACATGTGACATCCACAAACACGCACTGGGGCTCGCGTGGTGGATGACGGCCCATTCCCTCGCCCGCGTGGTGGATGACGGCCCATTCCCTCTCGTACAGAGGAGGCCGGAGTCCCAACAGTGGGGACATTAAAAAAAAGGCTGATGATGATGATGATGATTGATGCCATTGAACCATTATTTGACCGTTTATAAATAAAAAAATAGTCTCTAAACTTAATACCGAAACATCCAATCGTCTAAAAATATAATAACATAGAAAAGAAACAATACAATAAGTTGTTGAAACAATCAACGTAAGTGTGGCTGACGACGCAAGAGATGAACTGAGATAAATTCTATTTACGCTAGATTTGAGCTGCAATCCGCTCGGGTGGGCTGAGCCAACGAACTGAGAAGTACAGGACATTATCTTATGAACAACATTGATACTTGGAGACGGACTTATGGACTAAGTTAGGGATTTTGGTAAGCCATTATTATATTGGTGATAAATGGATTTAGTTTGGTTTAGCGAGATAAAGACAACAAGAAAGCTAGAGCTAGGAGCACGCCTGATTTGTGCGTAGAATGACGTCGCGTGGCGTGTCTAGTGTAGCTCTATAAGTCTAGTTTCCATATAAAATGTATGGAGACCGACGTGCCCAGCTCCCCTAGCCAAGTTTAAGCCGTTTCGCTTGCGTCGAACGCTTCGAGTTGGCCACGCCCCGAATGATTTTGTTCTGACCACGTAACTGAGCGTTGAGATGACGTCATTCCCGTACATTTGAAGTTTTCTACTGGCGGTAACGATTGCAGATTAGCAACTTGGCTAGGGGTACAGATCGGCGTACATAGCACACGTGTATTTCTACCTTAACAATGGTACAATATGTACCTAAAAAACGACAGGTTAGTTGCTAGTTCAAATATTTGGGTTAGTATAACAACATACGTGCCCGCATTGTTACATTTTACTACTGTATTTACAGCTTCTATTTCTAAAAATAAAAGATTAAAGTACACTAAGGTCCTACTGTCCATGGACACGTAGCTTCATAAACGCATATTCGTCATTATACGCTTGCTTACAGCTTACATGCAAAATGATGAAACTGTCGACGAAGTGGCAGCGGTGTCGTCGCCGCGTCGTATTGTTACAGCAGGCGTACACCAAGCGTACAATGAAGAATACGCGTCTCTTCCACCTCTCAACCAACCTATAAACTACCTACATTTATCCTTAGCAGATGTGAACAATATCATAAAGAATACAAAACATTAGTCACGACAAAAGTAAAGTAAGTAAAGTGATGAAGCAGGGAGGTCACGACCCTCAGCATTGAGGAATACGACGCAAGGAGGAGGAGTCACGACAAAGGAACGCCATAAAATACTGGAGAAACAAAAATAGATCCAGTATTGTACAGACAACCTCAGAAATATGTGAATAAACAACCTACAACATTTAAATTATTATGTTTAATTCAATTTTATTATTAAGTAATTATTACTATCCGAAAGAAAATCAGTCGCTAATTCAATTTTCTTTATTTTTTTAAGTTATTATTTATATTTTTTTGTGTAACACACTCGCTAACAGCTGTTTCTTGAATATCGTGTACTTAGGCAATATTTTAAAAGTCCTCCTCCTCTTCTTTGTACAACCCTCTTCGCTTTTAGCTGAGGTCGGGTCTCCTGATACGTTTGCGCCAGAGAGAAGACTCAGACTCGCTTGCTGGACTTGTTTTGTTTATTCGACCATAAACAAAATTTTAATGATAAGTAATGAGAAAATAATAAATAAACAAAAATTCAACTGTCAAAATCATGTACATGTAATTATTTTGAACCATTAGTTTGTTGTAACCTTTTTGGCGTTTACTGTACCTTTGTCTATATGTGTGTCACAGGCGTGTCTTCCCGTCAGCTATACAGGCCCTGTGGGAGACACCGTTCGAAATTGAAAACTGAACGAATCGCACTTGTCGCATTCGCATGGCGGGAAAATTGCACATGCAAGGCATTTTGTGAACGTGTCTTTGGCTACGAGGCACGTGATTGTGATTGCACGTGTCAGCGTGAGTAGGTTTTATAAATTTTCGTTTACTTTGTAGTACAGTAGAACAGCCAAGCAGCCAAGTTAAAACCATTTTTCTGGCGTCGAACCTTCGAATTGACCACGCCCCCAATTCTTTTGTTCTGAGATGAGTCGAGGTGTGCCCTGCTTGGGTGGAGCACCGCCGTGCCCTCGTTGGGGCGATCGGCGGCGGAGACCTCTCGCGCCGGGGGCCTTGGTTCAGGCCATGGTCCGGAGCGAGGAGGAGTGGCAGGCGGTCGCCTCCTTCTGCGAAGCAGTATTGCTAGCAAAGGAGGAGGCCAACCGCATCAGGCAACGGCTCCCTCGCCGCTGCCACCGGGATTCCGATCCCGATTTCAGTCAGGCCCAGATGGGTTGAAGTCTACTGGGGCTAGGGTTATCCGATATCCAGGGTTATCATAAGATGACTTTTGCCCACCGAAAAAAAAAAAACAAAACGTCATTCCCCTACTTTTCAAGCTTTCTAATAGCGTTACCAATTGCAAATTATTAACTTGGCTAGGTGTATAGATTCTTAATTATCTGAATTTGGTTTCATGATCATAACAGACCAATATACGTAAACGTGCGAACTCTTTAGAATACGCTCGAACGGGTGAACCGATTTTAATAAAACTTAGCGCACGGGTAGACCATATCCTAAAAAAGCATATCAAATACTTTTTATCCCGGAAGCATGTTCCTGGACCTGCCAACAGTTAGTAAATAAATAAAATCTAACTACGATTTCTTTTAACAATTTCTTCCTTAATCAAATTTTGAGGACAACTAGCAACACAGAACTGGAAAAGCCACAAAATGACAACTGTAACACGTATCAACCTTCCTGCTGAATTTGTGTTAGCGTTTAGAGAACGCACCGTTTGAGGGAACAGTTGCGGTCTTTTTGTTAGGAAAGCTTCTACGCTTTTCTAGCTAAATTCGTATGTTGTAGCATTATGGCACGGCAGCAATTAGTTCAGATATCATCTATAAGATACTTATCTATATATATAAAAATCAATGCCACTTTTCGTTGTTAATTATTTTTAAAACTCAAGAACGGGCTCACCTATCCAAACCAAATTTTTAGGCTTTGTTCGGACTATTTAGTAGATGGTTTATGTGAAGTTTGGTAGGGTAGAGTAGGGTATAGTAGGGTAGAGTAGGGTATAGTAGGGTAGAGTAGGGTAGAGTAGTGTAGGGTAGAGTAGGGTAGAATAGGGTATAGTAAGGTAGAGTAGGGAAGAGCGGGAGCGAAGCCGTGCGGGCAAAAGCTAGTAAATTATAATAATAACGCGTAAAGATAGCGGTCAAGCCTGAACATATAAAAAAAAAATTGAATTTAATCCCCATTTCCCTTGGTTTCCATCACGCGTAAACGCCGGAACCAGTTTTGCTAATTCTTCTTTGTCGTGTTTGTTATTGTCAGGAGCAGGTTCTTATGGAAAGAAATATTAAGAAAAATATATAAAACTACAAAATTAACCTTTGAGGGTTGGCCAGTTCAATTACTAAGACAACGTCTGTCGGATCAGCTATTAGATAATAAAGCACCGATTTATTTATAATATTTAATTCGTTATGCCCACAAAAGAACAGAAGCGGGATTAATGCCTTAGTATTTCATAGATCATTCACTGTTTATAGAAATGGCGAAGACTGTATACTACATCACATACTTAGCATTAAAAACTCCAAAGATTTCTTCATTTCTTTCATTGCTTCTTCAGAGCAACAATATTTATGGAGACCACAATTTCAGTAGTTTATACTCTACCATAGATATTTACGGCGTTCGACACTGAATAGCTAAAAACCGAGCCGCTCGAATGGGGGCCCACGAGCTTAAACGAAAAAGCTTTTACTCCGAATGGTTGGCACCCCGCCATCATCCCCCCTCCTTCCACTGATCCGTAATTACGTTTCGTTGACTCACACAACAAAACCTGCAATTAGAATAAACAACAGTCAAATAAAAATGTTGTTTTTAGGGATCCAGCCGGCAAAGTGAAATACGGAACGCTTTCTAGAATCACTCCGTTGTCTATCTGTGTGCCTGTTAGGACCTTTTTTCTCAGTAACGCGTGGAGGTATCGAGTTGAAATAAACACAATATACTCTGGTTTGCGGACCCTTGAAGCTGTAAAAAAGAGTCTGAGTTACCGACAAAAGATACGGCCGTTTATGTCGCAAAAAACATATATATTATATATTTTTACATATATATTTTGACACTCTCAAGGAAATCACTCGTTGTCCTAGAATCCTGAAAGGCATGAAGCAAGGTTTCGTAGTACAAGTATAGGAAAAGAACTGAAAACTTCACACACCTTTTTTCTCAGGAATGCGAGGAGATTAATCAAGCTGAAATTCGAAGGACTGCGATTCCTTGAAGCTGTGAAAAAATTATGCCGCATATCAAAATAAAGCCGCGCAAACAGCAAGGAAATTTAAATCTATAACTACCTACTTTCCTTTGTACTAGAATCATGTTTGGCTAGCAGAAGGTCTCACAACACAGGTAAAGAAAAAAGTCCGAATATTATTTGTGGTTTTATAACACATTTGTTTTAAAATTGACCCTGGTGTACATTACAATATATCGAACGTATGTATATTAGTTGCATAGTATGAAAGAACACGTTTTGAACTCCACAATTCTTCCAAATTAAGTTTGTTATTTAGTCTTTTAATAGCATCCTATTAAAGAACTAAATAACAAACTTAATTATCTTATAGTCAGAAAATACAATAAAATAACGATGGGTACTGGACCCTTCGCGTGCAAGTCCAAGGAGCACTTAGCCATTTTTTTAAACAAAACAGCGCTCGAACGACAGAGGTAAATCTTGTTACAATGCGAGCGAATTTTACTTTATGGAAAGAAAGTTGATGTTGTTTGCATTTGTATAAGAGAGTTGTTGCTAATACATTTATACGATGACTATTGTGTATCTAAATACAATTTTGGCATCGAATTAATGGTACGCCTTGAATGGAAATAGGATTTAATGTTCGTCTGAGTTGATTTACTTTTTAGAACAAAAAAATATATTGGCGGTATAAGGGCCTCCCTACAACGTCTTGGTTACTCGTCGTTACGCGTCGATGATGGAGCAGGCTTGCCTAGAAGTAACCTTTTCACTTTTGATTTAAAGACCCCCAGGTCTTCAGTTCTACTTCAGTTGTTTTTCGAAAAATTCCACTTCCCTGGGGCCTAACCACGACATGTAAAATGTTAGTCGTGCGAGGGAGACGGAATATTCAGTTTAGGTTTTTTTTTATTGTGGATAGGCTAACGTTTGACCACTATCTCACCTGATGGTAAGCGATGATGTGGCCGACGATAGAGCCCGCTTGCCTAGAAGCAACTTGTTCACTTTTGACTTAAAAATTCTACGTTATAGCTATTAGGAAAGTTTAAACACAGACTTTGACAGGGCATCCCGCTCCTTATTGTACGCTGTGTCAACCCGCCGCCACTCCTCTCTGATAGCCGCCTTCTTCGTGAATTCGTGTAGCGATGATGACCCAGTCACTGCAGCTTTTATCTGGTCAGTCCAACTCATAGGCAATCTTTCTCGTGGTCTGGTACCCTCAACCTTTCCTTGGACCACAAGTCTCTCAATAGCCACCTCCCCTCGGCGGCCTACGTGACCAAAAAAGGTGAAGATACGAGACTGTGTCAAAGATGATAAACGCTGCTTGATGCCGAGTTCTCGGAGTATAGACTCGTTGATACGGTATTGAGTTCACGATCATTCTTGTCCAGCACCGCATCTCTAGAGCGTCTATCTTCTTCTCCACTTCCTGCAGGATCCACATTTCTGAGGCGTACAAGAATATGGGGATTATAAGTGCCCTAACCAGCCGGATTTTTGTGACTCTATATTCTATTAATGTTCAAACTGCTGGGACTCAGGCCTCCTCTCTAGGAGAGGGAATGGGCCGTAATCCACCACGCGGGTCCAGTAATGTTTTGCACCTACTCATTCTGCACTGTACAAGGTAGTGAGTCTAGTAAAATGTATGTTTATGAGTTGTTGCATGTACGCCTAACTAAGTTTATGAGCTTTATGAGAATTTATCACGACTTCACCGAACTTCATGTAAGTTTCTTGAGTCATCTCGGTAGTAAGAAATTTAATTTATGTGCTTATGAAGTAGCTATTGTGAAGTAACGCGAATTTTTTTATCATCCACCTTTTTTATCCTGCCTTTGAGGTGGTAACACGTTTTTCTTCCAGTCTATGCAGTTGTCTAGTACTCATAAAAAGCTCTGCTTAGCTTGGGACTAGACGGCGTTGTGTGATAGTTGTGAAATTATTATTTTCTGCTATCCCGCTAGCGAAGTGGCTGGTTCAAGCTAGTAATATATTAATTGAAACTGAGAAGCGTCACGTCTATCCGTCTTCAAACACGGTTTAGGTAAACGGCGGTTAATTAAGGGAACTTCGAGTCTCAGCTACAAGTTGGAACGTTTGTTCACTTAAGTTATGATAGTTAATGTGAAACATCTCCTTTGGTGGCCCTTGAAAATTACCTAGAAGGCTTGCTGGAGACGAAAAATGGTTTAAATGTAGTGTACTTCGTAAATTGTAGCGCTATCTTATACAGGGTTATTTGTAAAACACTGGCAACCTCTCATCATAAACAATAACTTTTATTCTATGACTTTAAAAAAAAAATCGTATTTTAGTGCATCTGATTTTCATACAAAAATTAAAAATTTTAAATTGAACATTCTAATGCGAAGTCTATGCTGGCGTATCAATTTTCTAGTGTGATGAGTACAAAAAATGGTGCGAATGCTTGCTAAGTAGGTGTGATGACAATGTTTCGGAAGCCTGCTTTCTGTTAATACGAGAACAGTGTGCAGGAGGCGTAGAAAGGTACAGCAAAATACAGAGTTTAAATGTGTTAGATGGAACAACGAAATCTTGAAGGTTTGTTTTTTTTGAAAAAGTCATAGAAAAAAAGTTGTTGTTTATGATGTTAATAATATAGTCCGGCAAAGGCGTTAGTGTTTTACAAATAACCCTGTATAGTATAACCTTCTTCGATAAAAGGGTTCAATTCAGATCCAAAACCATTAGTAAAAGACGACACGACGTCGCACAAGGCATTGTGGAAATTTCCGGTGCGCTGACGCAACGCACAAATCTGCGACACAAAATAGATAGGTACAGGAAACAATCTCATGTATGTATTTCACTTTTTATACCTACGTTCGGTGGACGCACAATAATAAGCGTTTGAGCCTGAACTGTTTGATGAATGGTCCAAGACGCTACCGAGATATCGTGTCCGTGAGCGGTGTCTATGTGTGCGTTGCTCGAGCGCGTATTGTATGTAGATTGACTTCTGTACCTATATATTTTGTGTCTGCGATGTGAAGTCACGCGTTCTTCTAGTTAGTATCCATACCTAGAATTCAGTGAATTTCGTATGACGTATAAGATGAAGTTTTTGCGTTGCGTTGTCTCATCGTACAACGGTGCGACATCGATGCGATGCCGTAACGCAGTGTTGTGGCCTCGACCTAAACCTTACCTGCGTTTTTTGCGTTCCAAAGCCACGGTGGATTTGAACAATCCTCATTATCATCATCATCACGGGCCTTTTTAATATTTCCTCTGCTGGGATTCAGGCCCTAAGCGGCTTGGTGAATGTCACATGTCAATTTTTGGTTCTAGGACATGCCGGTTTCCTCACGATGTTTTCCTTCACCGTTTAGAGAGCAGTGGTAATGAAATAAATTAAACAAAGTAATGCGACCTGCGACCTACAACTCGTAAGTCGGAGCCATTACCACTTGGCCACCACTGCTCTCCAACAATCCTACTTCCCACAAAATATCCTAACGCTACATTCTTTCTACAACAAAAAGTGATTATTTCCGACTCGCCAAGCACATGATATACTTGCCCATTTTTACGTAATCCGATTCACAATGTGTACAGCAACCCACTGTCCTGTACCAGGGACAAAGCCGGCTACAACACATTTCCCTTTACAAGATTCTGACCGCGGTTCACCGCAACTATGAAAGCCTTCAGCGCATTGCTCGTACAAAGTGAAATATTTTCCAGTAAAAATACAACCTAACCGGCAAATAACTCTAAGTTAAATGGACGAGGTTTTTCAAAAAGGATAAGCTGTATATTTTATAGTATATGTGGTGTGTGTTGTTGTTTTTAAGAGTATTTACTCGTAGAGCAAAATACTAGCTCCATGAAAACCATTATCATCAAATCAATTGTCATCCTTATCGTCAATTTTGCGACAATCATGCGTAAACGTTGTGCCTCGACCCTTACTCGCATGCGAGCTAGTTCCAACAGCATCTTGAGCGTATTGACTGATCGGAGGGATTCTCCGATGCTTGAGCGCTGGATAAGACTGCACGCAGTGAAATAGCATACTTAACGTATATCTTAAGCGTTCTGGTGTCGGATTATCCTAATTTGTTGTTGTTGTTATTTTTGTCCTATTTAATTTGTTTTCTTTACTAACATTAGCTCTTAAGTATTTTCGTGTTATCAGAAAATAAATTATTATTATTAATTCATTTCCAAGTGTGATCATAATGACCGGTCCCGTGCGTATCGCGTCTATCGGATTCCCACGAACGACCAGCCATGAAAATACAGTGTCTAAAATCACTTTTTTTTAAAGTAATACTTACTAGTGTTTGACTGCGATCCTTCCTGATGGTAAGCAGTGATGCAATCGTTGGTAAAGCCTATTCACTCTAGCTTTGTAGACACCGAAATGAAAATCGGACTTCATTGTTTGTTCGTTTACGGGAACACGAAGAGGTATAAACTTAAAATTAATATCGAATACTCTTTTAACATTTTGCTTGAAAATTGACCGTGATGTGTATCGTGAATAAGAGAGCAAAAACAAAAAAATCGGTGGTGGCAACAAATGACATGGGTGAAACAACAGGGGACACTTAGTCCCTCATAGAAAAAGTAGTTCCAGTATTTCTAACATAATGTCGAGCCTTTTTAGGAAGAACATCGTAAGCGACAGTGAGCGTTTTTGCAGTACTAGTAGATTTTCTCTTCCATAATTAAAAAGTATTATTAATTCATGATAATAATAAAAAATAACTTCATATAACTACCTACTATTTAATAGAATTGTTGCTACTACATATTTTCGTAAATACTTTATAATTATGGAAGAGAAAACCTACTAGTACTGCAAAAACGCTCACTGTCGCTTACGATGTTCTTCCTAAAAAGGCTCGATGTTATCTGAACTACTATTATATCTCCAGTTTTTTATCGACTATTTGCACTCTCACACCGTAGTATTGATTTGTTATTCTATTCAAAGTTTAAGTGAGATTTATTCGTTCTATTTGTCGCCGGAGTCAAGAGTGCGACTTGCTATCACAGCCGATATCTCGCCATCCCTCTACCCTTCGGTTCCAGCTCGTCCAAATTGATTACAGGACCTCGTGCTTCTCCGATTTTCCGATCACTCTTATCGATTCGCAACATTTCTCTTCAAAACTGCTTTGGAGATAAAACCGTTTGTTAGTGTCGATGACGTCTTGATTTCAGATTGTTATACAATATTACTTTTAGTATATAATATGCGAAACTCGAAACACGTGTCTAGTATTTTTATGTCAAGAGTCGGTGTACAAAATTTCATAACTGTACGATGAAAAATCGCGAAGTAATAAGCTTGTTATGTTACCAGGGCCTCAAGTCTGCTATTACAATAGTGTCAGAATGGTCTATCATTGACTTCATAATTGTTGATTTTGACAAGTTTTGGTAATCTACTAATATAATGGCGTCATAATGACTTTCCAATGGTCAACCACTGAATTGAAAGAAGTGGCTTAAAATGGTAATCTCGTACATAAAGACCAATGAATATCTGACGTATGCGGTCATTTGCAAATTTTTTGACAGTTGTTTTGATCAGTGACCTACCATTATAACGTTATTGTGCAGTTATTGGTTTTAATAAGCTCGATATTGTCATCCTACCACCACTCTATTAAGAGACCATTGACCGATCAATGATCGATAATTATGATTTAGCAGATTACGAACTTTTAGCAAAATGACAATGGAATCGTGTTGGAATGACGAATTTATAAAAATAGCAGACTCGGGCTGGCCGCTGGTCGGGTTGGCCGCACAAATACATGATCACCGGGCCATCCGGGCACCAGAGGGGTTGATTTAATCCCGCATCCAATTGTGTACTAGTGTCTAATGTCCGCTATAACCTTTGTTAGTGTCGCTGATGTCCAACTTGTGACCTTTTTAAAATATTTTTGGGAAAACATATAACATGGTGTAAAAAATTATTGGAATCGATTCAGTTAATGATTGTTCACAAAGGGTATATTCAGGTTTTGCATATACTAAAAATAATGGGAAAATAATGGGTGTACAATAAAGTTTATTCTATTCTATTTAATAATGTTGTAGAAAGCGGTTGAAAGTTTTGATTACGTTAATTATTATAGAATTTGTTGTGAGCAATTAGTATATCGCAGAATCTGTTTATTTCATTAGCTACGCGGATTTCGTTTTGCATTTTATACCTATTTGATTTTGCGAAGAATGCCTTCTAGAAAAATGATGCTAATTGCATATTCCAAAGCGTAGACCTCTATGGAGAAGAATGTGCAAGAAACTCTATGGACATCCTTTTCAATAATGTTATGTATTATCTTATTCTGAAGCCAGCCAACTGTACCCTACAGCTCTAGTTATATCGATAACATTTTTCCTAAGCTTTTCCATTACGATACAAAAACAACCGTCAAGTTTTTCTCCTTAGCTAGAGCGTCTAGCTCATCCCTCCGTCGTACAAAAATCAACATTTTCCATTAGCTGGTCTTACTTTATGAACTTAAGTGAAACCTCGTTAACAGAAACTGTTACGGGAAACTTTGACTCGAGACCCAAGTTTGTGTTGCTTCTACAAGACTATATTAATCATGGAACAATTATAAAATTAGTATTAAAACCTTTCGTTGCTTTTAAATTATAATAAGTTAGATGTTGCAAGCAGCTGTTTGGTTAAACTCGCAACTAAGAAATATTGCAGCAAGAACTATTGTTAATACCTTCGCGTCGTACTCAAACGCTAATATACAACATACAATTACAAATATTTAACAAAATTGTAATATTTTTTTTTACATTGGTAACTGTTAAATGACTCTTTAACCCTTCAGATACCGTCAATTAGAGACACAATAGTAAGACAATAGATGCGCGGCCACCGGTGGTCGCTTGGGGATTCATGAATTAAGGTGTAGCGAGAGAGCGGGTTTGCGTCGAGCAATAGGTAGCTTGCCGTCCGGTAACCTTCCGGACCGAGCCCGAGTCGTCGACGGTGTATAGTGTTCTACGCGCGTACAGTGGTCGGAAACTACTTGGACTCCGTTCCCAAGCGATTCATCTCTTCACGTCAAAAGGATAAATCTGTATTTTCAAAGAAAATTTCTAAGATTTTTCCTAATTTCCTTACATTAACTTTCGTTGACGCGAAGAAATGAATTTCATCTTTTCACAGGAACATAAATTCGGCTGTTAACTCTTTTTCGTGATTGGTGATTGAAAGTAACAGCTATCAATCATTTAAGACTTTAAGTAAACTCAATCAAATGCAGCAGGCACAATCAAACGCTTTCATAAACAATAAATCAGTGTGTTGACTCATTTGCTTTGATTGAGAGACACACGCAAGAAGAACCCGACATGCGTGACTATTCCCCGCTTAAAAGTCAAATGAGGATGAAAAATAAATATCTAACTGTTAACGCTAACTAAAAACGCTTGAAGCGGCCACAAAAAAAGCTAGAAGCGGCCGCAAAAAACAGCTGAAGCGCGCGACACTTCTTGTGTCCGGTGAAGCTTGAAGCCGCTTTAAGCGTTTTTTTGTGGTGGCACCGCCGCACACGAGCCACATAAAAAAGCCGCCTTAAAATGAAGCTTGAAGCGGCCGTGTGCGGGGACTAAGATACTACTAAGTACTAGTTACTGCCACTGGCTTCGCCCGCGAGGTAGTAGAAAATAGTCTCAAGGACAACAACAACGCAACATACACACTATGTCTACAGCCTCATGGTTTTATAGGTTATCCTATGTGCTATCCCAGGGCAAGGTCTAGCTTGGGCACGACACGATTGCGGTGTTAAGTCCGCTTTGAGAAGTGGCTGAAGAGGTGCCACGCAGTTCTCACTCTCCATCTGACACAGGTCTTCCCAGGACGTGATAAGTTCGGGAGGTTAATGTTCCGAATTCAGGCGGAAGATGGACTTGGACTGGAAATGCTTCGGCGGAGCACCGCTGTGTCCTCGTAGAGGCGATCGGCAGTGGCGACCTCTCACTGGACCCTGATTTAGGCTAAGTTCACCAGCAAGTCCTTAAAACCGTAAGGTCCCAGCAGAAACTTGTAGGACCATGAGAAGCTTTCTGAAAAAGATACTTATGGTCCTAGAACGTAAAAGGTCACGGGTTGTGCGAAAGTGAACCCTGGGGCCCTGGAACGAAGGCAAAGAAGGAACAGGAGCGAGTTTTTAGTCAGCAAAAGTCTGACACGCCCAAGAGCGGAAGATGTCATAGGATGATTTTGCCACCTAAAAAACAAGAACGCAAAAGGTAACTAAAGAAAAATTGGTGTGGTTTTAGTCAGTAAAAATCTTACACGCCTGCTCAAAAAGATGCTGCTGAAAAGACATTGAATGATTTCTTATCTTAGAAAAAAGGACATGGTCTGCATATGACCTAGATCTAAACCCATTCAGCCGGTCGAACGAGACGTAACAAATACGACTATACATACAAACACACACACTCAAACGCAACCTTACTTGAACAGACACCTTTATGATATTAGCGTGATACTCCAGTACCATACATCCACCACTAA
Organism: Mythimna lalbum; assembly: GCA_949319445.1. Lineage (NCBI taxonomy): Eukaryota > Metazoa > Arthropoda > Insecta > Lepidoptera > Noctuidae > Mythimna > Mythimna lalbum. The sequence continues at coordinate 16,522,359 of OX439356.1, read as the reverse complement.
AGCATCATAAATAAGTAAATAGTACTAAACATTCGCGTCCGTGTAGTTTCCGTACAAAATGGTCCAATCCACATATTTCCCTCGACGCAACTCGTCTATGTTACGTTACAGCTTAGATAACGTTGTTATGTTGGCGCTATGATTTTACATAAAACCTCCAACTTTTATAGCACTACCATAATGTGTTTTAACGGTACTTGTGTTAAAGTGGTCGTACATTTTACCTCTTGATACTAGAACCAGCATGTGTGAGCAGATTTGCCTCGTTTTATCCAGCACTAGATTTTCTGTTGTTAGCCGTGGTTGCACCAACGAGGTATAAGCTGGATCAAGTCTCACTTCATTTTATTATACGAACTGGTAGCACGGTAATAAAAGCGATGGGTACAGGAGTTATTGGTATTGCTAAGCTAGAACTTTTTTGTTTTTTGGGACTGGGCGGAGTTTTTTGGACCGGGACTGCGGTCTCAACTTTGGGACTACAAGGAAATAGTACATTATGTGTGATATAAGTGTGTAATGTTAGTGATTACCGTTGAGGCGGTATTTAGACCCGAACCGTGGCGAGGGTCTTAAGAGAGCCGAGAACGGTAATCAGTAATTACTCACGTGTATCATACGACGTTTTTCAATACACTTGTGAATGAAATAATTGTAAAAGTAGTAAACTTTTGTGGCGGAAAAATCTGTTTTCATTATTTGCTTTTGGCGGGGAGAGATTGAACAATAAGGTTTTAACCACATTATAGCACTAGTGCGTAATGGTAACCAAAATGTCACGGTTTGGTAACAAGTACCATTATATACCTAAGTGCAATGCAATTAGAGTCACTTTATGAGCAAGTGTATTGAAAATTATAGTACAGTTACTTATAAAGACATTATAGTACAGTTACTATAAAATCTGTATGGTCTTGTCGTCCCAAAATACTACAAAAAAAAAATGTCTTTATATTTTTTTAAATTAGTTGGCAAGCGACGAAGTTATGCGCGAACAAACAAAAAAAACAAAATACAAACATCCCAATTGAGAACCTCCTCCTTTTTTTGAAGTTGGTTAAAAATGATAACATAGATTAAGCAAGCTACGAGTTTTCAATAGATTCCTATTTACAATCTTAAAGTACTCGTACCTACGCCATTATTAGAAGTTTTAAAGTCAATAAACGAAATCCATTTAGTTCTGAAGGTCAGATTTTATTTACAGATAACAAATACTTCAATTCCAAGCAGTTTTTTTTTACTGACTTATCTTAACTTTAAGTCTTTCTTTACCTACTTGTAGGTACTAAATTACAAACTTAGTTTGTGTAAATAGCCATCGAGATATTTTATAGCCTCAACGGAGCAGATAATATTGACTTAGGTTTGTTTCAACAGTTAAAGTATTTTAAAATAATAGATATTTAGGTATTTATTTATTTATATATACTTTTATTGTACACCAAGATAATAAATTACACACATTTGAGCCTTATATTTAAAACATACAATTGGCGGCCTTATCGCTTTCTGCGATCTCTTCCAGGCAACCTGGTATGGAAAGAGATTGCCTGGACATAAAATGGGGTTGCACAAGGTGCACACAAGAGATTGGTGAAAAGAGAGAAAAAAGAAAAAAAAACAAAGTACTACACTTAACACTAAAATACATACTTAAATACATACATACTAAATAATTAAATAGGCAAGAAAACAAGTGACAACTACAATTAATACAGCTAAGCTAAAAACGAAATAAAACTACAAGGACAAGTAATATTCCTTCACAAGTGTTTTGAATACATGTAGTGACTGCGCGCGTTTAATTGACACTGGCAGAGCATTCCAGAGACGAGTGGCCTGGACAGTAAAGGACTTATCTAAAAACGAAGTGGAATGCATCGGCATTTTGAGTCTCAAGTTATCTGATGACCTAAGAGATTTCGTATGGGAATCACAAAGAAATTCGAACCGTTTCTTGAGATAAAGAGGGGTGAAAGGGGAAAATAGTACATTATACAAGAGAGAAAGAATATGAGCATTCCGGCGAAGGCGAATTGGCAACCACTTGAGCTTAACACGAAACTCGGAAACATGATCATATTTGCGTAAACCAAATATGAACCTTATGCAAAAATTTTGAAGTCGCTCAAGTTTATCTAGTTGTACTTCAGTGAGGTCAAGATAGCTGGCATCAGCATAATCAAGGATGGGAAGAAGAAGAGATTGAGCTAGCGCAATCTTGGTGGCAGTCGGTAGAAAATTACGCAGTCTTCGCAAAGATGAAGCAGATGCGAATAATTTGCGACTAACTTCCTGTAGCTGGGCAGTCCACGAGAAATTCCTATCGATAAATATCCCCAAGTTCTTAACTTTCTCACTGATGGGAATTATGGAATTGTCAAAAGAAACTTGGGGAAGAGTTGTCCAATCAATCTTTGAGACTGTCCTAGAACTGCCCACTACAATAACCTGCGTCTTTAGGGGATTCACCGTGAGTCCATACCTCTTGCTCCAGTCACATATACGAGCCAGATCACGGTTTAAGGTCATGATGGCCTCCGATAAATTTCCGAGAGGAGCTCGTGAATAAATTTGCAGATCGTCAGCATAGAGGTGGTAGGAAGAAATTAATTCATTGGAGATGGAGTTAATAAAAACTGCGAAGAGTAAAGGAGATAAAACGCCACCCTGTGGTACCCCGGCAGTAGTACTACACCAGGAAGACATGGTCTCTCCGATGCAAATACGTTGCCGGCGACCGAACAGATAACTACGAAACCAGTCAATTACCGATGGAGATATGTTAAGAGAGCAAAGAATGCCAAGCAAAATGTCGAAATCCACAGTGTTAAACGCATTACTGAAATCTAGTAGAGCCAAAACCGTTAGATTTCCCATTTCCATGGCTGATCTTATATCTTCAGTAATGTTAAGAAGCGCTGTAGTGGTGCTATGACCTGAACGGAAGCCAGATTGGAAGGGGTTAAGGAGATTATTTTTGGAGAGGAAGGTGCTTATTTGGTTGTGGATTAGGCGTTCAAGGACTTTAGAGAGGAATGGTAAGACAGATATTGGACGGTATTCAGAGAAGGATGTAGGATTGGTCTTTTTTGGTAAAGGAATAATTTGAGCATCCTTCCATGAGCGTGGAAAGATACCACTGGACGCAGAAAAATTTAGAATGTGACAGATCACAGGAAGAAGAATATCTAGCACTGGAAGTAACATTTTCCGGCTAATACAGTCGCTTCCCACCGCATTTGAAGTTATCGATAGTATGCTCTTCTTAACATCACATGCGGAAAAATGACCAAAAACAAATGGAGAATAATTGGGAGTCGGAAGAGATGAAAGATGGTTCAATGTGTTTAACTTTATGGTCCTATCAAAATTGGACGAAGCTGAAAAATGATTATTCATTGCATTAATGTTAATATCTTTAGGAATTGTATCTTGTTGTGATTTACCGACCCCCAATGATCGTAGAAATTTCCACACTTTGGATGTGTCCCCATTTTGGACAGAATCATGAATGTAATGGCGATTAGCGTTCCTACACACCTTATTGCAGTATTTACGGATAGACACATATCTGTCCCTGTTAGAGTCGCTAGGGTTACGCTTAAATTTAGCCTTAGCCGTGGCTTTTTTATTCATTAAGGTTCTAATTTCGTCCGTCAGCCATGGTGCCGGCAAATGTTTAACCCTAACTGATCTAATTGGAGCGTGTCGATCGTATAGCTCAATAAGTTTAGTTGCAAACAAATTCACTTGCTCATCCACTGAAGTCGAGGCAAACAAACTCGACCAGTCTATATTACTGGCATCCTCACATAGACTGTCAATGTTCATACCACCAAAATTGCGCTGCATCAGAATTTTGGCTTTAGCCTTAGGTGGGCGAATTTTATAAGAAAGAAAAATGAGATCGTGATAAGAAAAGGCATCAGCTGAGCATTGGCCATGCTTAGCTACGCGATCAGGAGACGAGACAAGAATTAAGTCGAGTAGTGAAGGTGTAGAATTTGGAAAATGATGAGTGGCACTTAGTGGAAGAATGGAAAGATTACTAGAAACTGAAATATTAGTCAGAGAAGAAGAACGATGGTCTTTCTTAAGAAGGCATGTATTAAAATCACCCATAATTATGCTATGACTGTAAGAAGGGATCAGGATTTCAAGGAGTTTTTCGAAAGAAGAAAAGAAATTTATGCGTAAAGAGGGGCAGTAATAGACGCCAAGAAGTAATTTAGAATGATTTAGTTCGACCTCGAGAAAAAGATGTTCACCAGCATTTGATGGTGGTGGCTGCGCTGACACATTCACAATAGAGAAAGGAATATATGCGCGGATATAAATGGCAACACCACCACCACCACCAATCGTCCGGTCATTTCTCACGAGAACAAATCCAGGAAGAGAGTAACTAGTAGAAGGGAGACAAGGTTTGAGCCATGACTCGGAAATTAGGATAGCATGAATGTTTTTACAGTCAAAACTAGCCAGCATATCATGGAAATGAGCCGGAATACTCTGGGCATTAATGTGTATGACGTTGAAATTCTTAGGCACATCAGAAAACTGCGCAGTCAGACTGTCTGCAAGAGAAGGAATACTTTTAAAACTATCATCGCTACTTGTAAAAGAAATAAAACTGTTATCATCACTGCTGTCATGAATAGACATAAATACTTTTCTATTACAATAAAATAAAAATATATATTAAAAAAAAAAAAAAAACCTAACTATAAATAGAATACCTTAAAACAATAACGGGTTACCTGCCGGTTGCGTTAAAATAATTTGAAACAAAAAAAAAAAAAAATTTAACTTATATCTGTAGTGAAGTATCGGAGTCCGGGTAACAAAGATAAATGGTTGCATTGATACGAATACAAGGCTTAAAAAACTTAGTATCCAAGAACAGAAAAAAAAAACTACTAAAATAATTATGACAGTGACACTAAATAGAACAGACAGTGACATTGACAAGAGTGTAAGTTGACTGCAAAAGTGCAAAATGTCGTAACAAATTTTCAAAATACTCACAAAATAGTAATGAAAGGCAAAAACAAAAAATATAGTACCCGGACACCTTCAACAAGACAACAAAGGGGAGGATATTATTTCTTCAGAGCAGCAACGCGCTTCAACCTAGCGGTCTTCGCAGCAGTAGCAGTCGGAACAGAGTCAGGCACCGTCGATTTAGGTTCAGGCTCACTAGGAACTGGCATAATCTTATCCAACTCGGCGAGGGACTCAACTCGATGCCGCGTGTCGTTGGGACCAAGGACATAGACGCAGCCCGCCTTAGTCCAGCTCTTGGATACGCCGCACCTTTCCCTCGCAGCTAAGAACACGTCATGGCGTCCCTTAGTGAGGAACTCAGACATGGTAACGCCTGAACCCCGAAGTTTGGCCTTGGAATACCAAACCTTATCCCGGACAGCAAGACTACTAACCTTAAATAATATAGGCCTGGTTTTGTTAGCAGCTGCACGTCCCATCCTGTGACATCGGCTGATGTCAGCAGCAGTAAAATCACTCAGCTGTAATTTTGTGCAGACCATCTTGGCGATAACCTTGGCGGTGTCTTCCTTCTGCTCCTCTTCAACACCATGCAAAAGCAAGATTTTCCTCCGCCCTCGCATCTCAATTTGGTCAACAGTGCGAGCTAGTAACTCCACCTGTCGCTGTAGGCTGTTGAGAGCTTGCGTGATGAAGGCACGGAATGTTTGGAACTCTGCAGCCAGGCTAGGAACTGTGATAGGTGAAGAAGGACTCTTGTGCAATTCCTCTTCGAAGACATTCATCCTTGTTTGAAACAACTCCTTCAGTTCACTTAATGTGCTTGATAGAGAATCCATTATGACGTGATGTAGATTTAAGTTGAAATAAATATTGTAAAGAGATAACGCTTTACCAGCAGGTACTAACTAAAAACTATTCAAATATTGCATAAATAATATTTAATTATTATTCTATTTAATTTAATTTAATTTTAAATTGAGAGCTACTTTATTTTGTGTTCTGAGAGGTATTTATTTTGCAAAGCTTGTTGCAAGAAGATTTATTTTGTAACTAGCTTTCCGCCCGCGGCTTCGCTCGCGTGGACTACAGTTTATATCGCGCGGGCAGGGACCCGTGCTCAGCAGTGGAATTATAGGTAGCCTATGTGTTATTCCAGTGTCTCTTCTACCTACCTACCAAATTTGATCTAAATAAGTTCAGTAGTTTTTGCGTGAAAGCGTAACAGACAGACAGACAGACAGAGTTACTTTCGCATTTATAATATTAGTAGGGATAGGGATAAGAATGTCGTTGACCTCATGTGATGATGATGTTGTATTTCTTGACAGCTGCAACCTTGAGTCGAGAGAGAGAACGTCTTAAGAGGGTTCTTCTCCACTCATAGCATAGCATAGCATAGTCGGCCTTATAATGTTCCCACTGCTGGGACTCAGATCTCCTCTCTGCGAGAGGGAATGGACCGTAATCCACCACGCTGGCCCAGTGCGGGTTGGTGGATATGTCTTCGAATTTTTTAGTTCTAGGACATGCCGGTTTCCTCACGATGTTATCTTTCACCGTTTTGAGAGCAGAGGTGATGAAATAAATTACACAAAGTACTTAATACGCCTGGCTAGGTTTGAACTCGTAAGTCGGGGCCGTTACCACATGACTATCACTGCTCTCCGTCTTCCCCATTCGTCCATCGTCAAACTGAGCATAGTTAAAACATGACACCACCAGCTGGCACCATTTAGCCGAGAGGTTTTGCTTATGAAACCGTATACATGACATTGACGTCTAACGTCTGACGTTGACATTTATTTAGCTAATGTCATTAACATAAGCGTCAAAACAGGTGCCTGTACCTGACGCCTCGGCACAGTGGTGCCACCTGGTAAACGTCATTTAGAAAACCCTCATTGTCACGAAAACAAATGACAGTGCCATTAAACTCCCATAATTAACTGCGTCTCGGAAATTAATAATTTGTCAATTTACGTCATAACCCATTTCATTTCATGTCACAGAACAAATTACAGTTTGAAAGCTTTAATTATCCCAATTAAATCAAAAATCCAGTAAAACGTTCCCCACCTTGTTTTAAAGCCATAAAAAAATATTCATATTTGATATTATGATGCTCTAAATAAACGAGAAAGGAAATTAAACACATTTTCAACGGGTATAACGCGTAATAACCGGGCATTTTGTTAAAACCCTTCTTTATAACAAATAACCCCGCTTGACCCTCACACAATTTGTTACGGCTTTAGGATTTAATCATTTACTTTGACCCCCGGCTTAAAAACGACCTTAAACGATATAAATAACTAAATTTATATTATTTTCCCCTTCGCAGTTTTCAGTTTAATCTTTTGATAATATTTCCCACGTCACCCTTGTTTGCTTTTCGTTGAATAAAGTAAAAATATGGAGGTCTAAGAAATTAATATATTTAATATTTTGGGATTGCTTCATACAAAACGTGCGTGTGTGTTGGTTAATACACGAAATACGGAGGGTATTTACTTGCGTCTCGCAGTTTGGTAAAAAATAAATGCTTTTTTTTAATTGTTGGAAAAAGAGGTATCTTTTTTATGCTTATTTAGTTTTTAATTATTTCTAGTGAAATCAGTTTGGAGCTTAACAGTTGGATCATCATAGGTAGAAACATGAAGATAAAATATCTATTTGTTTATATGTATAGCCACCTGCACTCACAAACCGATCACATACTAATTAGTGCAAAAGTTGGTCAGTCTAGTCACGTCTCGGAAAACAGACCAAAGATACACAATTGTTTAGATCATAAAATAGGCCTATTACTTCAGATGCGCCATCCATGAAATTAATAAAAAAAAAAAAAATACTTTTTTTTTGCGATTCGGAAAAATCATCGTAACTCATTTTGGGAATTTAACTGTTTTCACAGGTAAGGTTTTGTGGAACTCGTTGTGTGCGTGGCCGGCCAACTACTCAACCATTTATCATTTAAACATCTTTGAAAACAATAGTAAACTGTTTTCCCAAATCAATGTCATTTTAAAAAAAGTTGAATGTTAATTATAATATTTAAAAAAAATATCTTTATGTTATTTCAATTTCACATCACGCTGTAATTGATTGGCTGTATAGAAAGTTTGGACACTTCGATAGAAATTTGAAAATAGAACTATGTAGTTATTTTATAATAATTTGACAGCTGTCAGTTGAAAGCGATTCTCCCTAGGGCTGAAAAGAATTACTTTCAACCCGCTCCTAAGGCAACTTCAGCCGTACTTTGCGAGTATGAGTAATGCAAAAACAATTGCGTATGTGTGGAAGCGTGTACATTTATCTATATAAAGGAGAAGCTGACTGACTGTCAAGAAATTTTATGACGTACGCGAGCACTAAAAGAGGATTTTCCGCCTTCCTAAAGGAAGGAATCGGAGGTCTAAAATTTGTAGGTATGGAGCATCGACTTATGTATATTGTAGTGATAGAAAAGCACGTTTATGGAAACTATTTTTTTAAATACTGAAAAGTTAAAACAAAAGTTCGCTGCTACATATAGGCATTATGTCGTCTAACAGAACTAACTATTAATAAAACATTCAGCACTAAGATAGCTTTTAGAGGATACTTTTTTCGCGAACAAAATGCCTTAAGCGCCATGAATTTAATGGCACTTACGCATTTTGTTCAACATAGTGTAATGTTTAAGGTGTACGTACTACATTACACCTGACTTACCTGACTACCAACTGAAGTGAGCGTTCGACACGCCTAATCTTGAGCGTAGTACATAATATATAATGTACAGGGTTATTTGTAAAACACTGGCAACCTCTCAGGACTATGTTACTAACATCATAAACAACAACTTTTGTTCTATGACTTTAAAAAAAATACATGTCGATGGTATGGAGAAACCTTCAAACCTTCTTACACAAAGGCGAAGCTGATGGCAAAAGCTAGTCATACATAACTATGTGCTTTCTCTACTCTTGAATGCACATTAATTAGGGTACTTCTTTCCTGCTAAGATCTAATTATTGACTGAAGATAGTCCATAATTCCTTTATTGTTTCTCTCTCACGGCGCCCGTGGAAACATTTGTTAGTAACTTTTCCCGTTAATTAAACCCCTAAGTTAATTATTTGTCGACGGAGTTATCGTTTGTTTTAATTTCCTTTCTGACACAGCAGAATTATTACTTCGCAGATTTTGTATGGATTGTGGTTCCTGGTTATAATGAGGCCAACCCAGCCCCCCTTTTCCTGTGGGGGGTCATTATAAATTAGAAAGCTTTGTCTACTTGTGAGCAAATAAATAGTTGATTGTATGAAGAGATATCAAAACGCCTATTGGAATAAGAATCATAATTATAGCTGCCCCCCGCGGTTTCTCCCATATCTATGGTTCATCACAATCATCATCATTTCAGCCGAAAGACTTTCATTGTTGGACATAGGCCTCCCCCAAGTGTCACCACAATAAACGGTCCGGTGCGTCCAGCATCCATCGGATTCCTGCAACCTTTACCAGGTCATCAAACATTATTATGGATAGGCTCTCGTTTGACCACTATCTCACCTGACGGTAAGCGATGATGTGGCCGACGATGGAGCACGCTTGCCTAGAAGCAACCTATTCACTCTATTGGAGTTTACTGTACCGCTTCTTTTGATTGAAGCGTTATGTTATATAGCCTTCCTTGATAAAAGAGCTATATAAACAAATTTTCCACTATACACTCTCAATAAGGTTTAGTTGAAAACCAGCGTCAGGCAACTACCACGTAGTAGTCTGACATTTTTGCTGAACTGGATCTATTTGGCGCAGCTGCGAGACACACACACAGTGTCTACATGTTACTTCTGCATTGTATGTATCTATGTGTGCCAAATAAACTTTCTTTTTTTCAGACGTCTAATAATGTTATTTAATCAACGTTAATCATGCTTATTGAAGCGTATACCGGTGGTTTTTTAAAGATTCTACTCAGCCGAATCTATTTAAATTACAAAGCTTTTTCAACTCTTCTAAACTTCAGGGTGTCGTGCTGGCGGCGGAGACCTCTCGGACCGGGCCTTGGTCAAAGCCATGGTCCGGAGCAAGGAGGAATGGCAGGCGGTCGCCTCCTTCTGCGAAGCAGTAATGCTAGCAAAGGAGAAGGCAGACTCCGATCCCGATTTCCGGCCACCGTAGACGCGGGCTCGCGGACGGCGAGCCATGGGTAGATCGCTGTCCGATCGTCCGGTAACTGTGCGGACCGAGCCCAAGACGTCGACGGTGCCCACTGTTCCCGCGCGCCTCAAGGAGTTGTCAGCAACAGGAGGGGCCCAGCTGGGTCGAAGCCTACCGGGGCCAGGGTTATCCAAAAGGGAGCTCGTGCCCCGGTATGAAGGCTAGAAGGAACGGGATGGGGTTTTTAGTTTGTAAGAGTCTGACACTATCTCCCGCTCCACCCAAGAGCGGGTTTTGTCATAGGATGATTTTCCCCATCGACAAAAAAAGGGTATCGAGCTTAGTTGATCAAAAACACATTGCAGACGATAAAACCGTACAAAACGAACTTCGCACAGACAAGAATAAAACAAACATTGAAAATATTGCGCTCGCGTCATGCGATGCAAGTACCGATACTAGTACACATGGCGAAAGTGATAAGTAAATATGGTTATAATAAACATCTGAATTCTGAACTACGAAGAAAATTTAAAATTGATTATGAAATGATTGTAGGTACTTAACTTTGTGTAATTAACAACTTTCTATAGATTGAAAACTATTTTTTATTATTATTAATAGGCTCGCGTTTGACTACTATCACACCTGATTGTGAGCGATGTTGTGATGCTGCTTGACTTTTTTTTTATGGGTGTAAATCATTCAATGACTTCTCCTGCACTGGGCGGATCGGAAGGGCGTTTTAGACTTTTACTGACTAAAACAACACCTGTGTCCATCAATTGCCTTTGCATTTTAGGACTACTGGTTTCCTTTTTGAAATTTCCCGCGGTCCTAGCTAGCGGGCTTCGACCCTGCTAATGCAGCCGTAGGAGGCTCCCTACGGTTTCCTGACATGCCTTTGAGGAGCTATGCGACCTGGACTACCAGAGCAAACATGACAAAAGATCACCCCATACATAGAGGTTTGGAAAGAGAAAGACCCCCCTCTTTCTCCTTCCAAACCTCTCTATATAGCCAACTCTGCCCAGCAAAAAAAAAAGAAACTGCAGTCGAAATAACCAGCTGCACACCATTTTCTTTAGCCAGCAGTACTTGAACCAGATCACAATCGGTATCGCAATATCCGCAACAAGCCAGTCCGCTAGTTCCGACGTAATGACACCCAGATAAGAATTCAATATCGCCTACTTTAACATCTATCCTCTGGCTGTATTTCTGTGTCTACTGCAGTGCAATCTGTTTTTGCGAGAACTAGCTTTGGAAAGTTTTATCTGCGTTTTCTAGACTTTAAAAAGTGAAGGTAAAACTGTAAGTCTATTAAAATTTCAGAAGGGACCTCTAATGAATAGATTGAATACTGCGCAGTTATTGAATAGTTTCTGAGATTAGCGTGTTCAAGCAAATAAACTATTTAGCTATATAATCCTTACTAATATTATAAAAGCGAAAGTGAGTTCGTTTGTTTGTTACGTCTTCACGCCTAAATGGCAAAACCGATTTTGATGAATTTTGGTACAGAGATAGTTGGGACCCTGGAGACGGATATAGGCAAATTTTTTTTTAATAGGGTAGAAAGAGGGAAGAAAAGGGGAAAGGAATTAAAGTATATTAATAAACGCGGGCGAAGTCGCGGGTAAAAGCTAGTATTAGTATAAATTGTAATCTGCGTAGGTAGGTACTTCTTCTATTTCTCAAATTGATAGTTTTCTCTTCCTTCAAAGAACTAAGGTTACTGATATAGCTCGAAGAATCGCCAAACTTAATGGGTACGAAAAGTCCTGGAGTGGCGACCGCGTACCAGAAGACGAAACTTTGGAAGGCCTCTCACAAGGTGGACTGATGATCTAATTAGTTTCACGGGAATCCGATGGATGCGAAACGCACAGGATCGGTCGTCGTGGCGACGCTTATGTGACCATTGTACAACAGTGAACGGCTTTCGCCTGAAATGATGAAAATGTTAATGATAGAGCGGGGGAAGTCATAATTTCCCACCTTAAAAAAGGTTAATTTACGAAACAAAAAATATACGTTAGGCCAGCTTTATTTTTGTCTATTTATAAAACAATAACGCAACTCGCAATCGCCACAACAACACATATGTGTATGACCAAAAAATAAGATAAAATACGAAGTCAAACCACTGCGGACCTATGTATAGGTAGATTGTAGCATATGGCGTACTCTAGTTACGGCAGACGCAAAAACGGCCGAGTTTTTGTACGTAGTGTATGTTATTGACACTGACTTTAGATCTCACAATACAATTTCATTGTCATATTATAGTTGCTGTTTGCATTCCAAGGTCACGGTAGCCCTTTCGAACCATTTCGCAGCTCTGACAGGTATCAGCAATAGCGGGTAATTCATCCCCTTAGGGTTTTTTTTCTCGGTGTTTAAATCATCTTATGACATCCACCGCTCTTGGGCGGAGCGGGAGATAGTGTCAGACTTTTACAGACTAATCCCCTTAGGGGGACATTTTCAAACTTTTTATACGTCATAAGAGAAACTTTTGTGCAAAAGATGTGCCTAATTACTACATTGTGTGTATCGACGAGTGCGTATGCCAAATAAAATAGTTTTCTTTCTTTCTTTCTAATTATTAAACATTTATAATAGTTTATGCAACTATGTTGGTAATTGGGTACCTAGTTAATTCATTTTTCTTATCTTATTATTCGTTTTAAAACTAGAGTAAACTAAAGTAACCTTTTTCAGAATGTCAAACAGAATCATTTTTTTAAATCCTTTTAAATTTAACTCACAGGAAAGTAAGTACCCAATTGGTCCATAGACACCCGTTTCTAACACGTGTTTTGAAGAGGTGATCTAGTCTCAGTGCAGTGCCAAGTTTTAGCACAATGGATGAACACAATAAAAGTTCAATATTGTCTACTTCGTCATCCTTTTCAGCTTTACAGTTGACTGGTTCTTTATTTTCATTTGTATTGGAGATGCTTACAGTTTTTAAAGGATATAGATATTATGTAGTTAGACTTAAGCTGTTACTAGTTAATAATAAAAAATAACCGACTTCACTAAAAAAATTGAATTGAATTTGGGGAGTTCCCTCGATTTCGGCAAGATTCTATCATCAGATCCCAAATTGGTGACTGATTGGTGGTGATTGGTGGATGATATGGTTTAAATCGGTTGGCAAGCGACGAAGTTATGCGTGAACAAACATAAAAAAAACATACAAACCAATCCGAATTGAGAACCTCCTCCTTTTTTAGAAGTCGGTTAAAAATAATAATAATCAACAACGCCGTCTAGTTCCAAGCTAAGCAGAACTTGTGTTATGGGTCCTAGACACCTGATAAATACACTTATATATTCCTAAATACAGACATATTATAAATAAATTACACCCAGACACAGAACAAATGATCCTGCTCATCACACAAACATTTGTTCTGGGTGAGAATCAAAGCCACGACCTCCGGCATAGCAGTCGGGGCCACTAACCACTAGACCAACAGGGCTGTCAATCCATATCGGAGGTACAAAGGAGTTTATAAGTTAATAAGCTCTTCGTCTTCTGTCGATTACTCTTTCACTTGTTTTGTTTAGTGTTTGGTATGATGTGAACTCACTCTTGACTCCACATCCGAATTTTGATTTAATTGTTTTAGTAGTGTTTAATTTGATACTTCTACCTCTGCCTCCGATTTTGTTTTCATTTCTAGTCCCAATTCCGATAAACAGAATTTAAAAACTGCTGTTCCGAATTCGTTTCTGATAAAACCACTTCCATTGCATCCCTATGGGTGTTTTTAATATCGTGAGGATTTCATCACACATGCAGATTTGCCATATATGCAGAAAATTTAAAAACGCATCGCATCAATGCACGCATCCTGCGAGCGTATTCCACGCATAACAATAAATACTTGTAAGATATTGACATTTGCGGGGGTAACGCGTGCAGAGCAAACCCGCATGCGTGATGAAATACACATGACATTAAAAACACAGTAAAAATAACTATAAACTCATGCTCAACTCAGGGGATCGAACCTAGAAACCAGCTCAGCAGTAATGCCCACGAAGCTGATGTAGTCACGTATTTAATTTGATTAATGTTGAGGAAACGACCGTCAACCAATGGTAGGTAATTAGTAAACATTGTACACTCAACCCGTCGCGCGCCGGGCTCGTTTGTAACTGTCCTTCGGCCGCATTGACACATTGATTTTGTAAAGTGACTTTGGAATTAGCGGGATAGAAAATGGTGTCCAACTTCTGTAAGTAATCGACAGTTAGTTAATTGCTAGAAATGTATTCTGTAACTTTAATGTTTTTGTAACTTAAACTTATTTTGTAACTTAACTTATTTTGTAACTCAACTTATTTTCTAACTTAAACTTAATATTTTGTAATTTTAACTACTTCAAAACTTTAATTTACTATTTTGTAACTTAAACTGGCATAAAAAATCATTCAGAATATTCCTGCTGTAACTTCGGTTGCGTTTAGGGCAAAAGTAATAATTAACACGCTTATGTAAAACCACAAGCATCAGCCAGCGGCTTCGCCCGCGTGAAAATAGAAAATCATCCCAAGAGAACATACTCCAGAGATAAATATATCTTGTGCTTTTCCAGGACATGGTCGACGTGTGGGCAAATTTCATCCAAATCTGTTCAGAACTTCAGACGTTTGACGATGAAGGAGTATCAAACATACACCCATACAAACTTGCCTGTATGATATTCGCGTGGAATGCCTATAGACTTGATTCAAAAGATGCACGAGCAGAACAAATCCGTAAACTTGTATAACCAGTACAAATGGCATAACTCCATTGCTTTTCCAACCAAACCGGTTTTGGTGTCAATTGAAATTACACGATTACCTAAGTATATCAGAAAGTGGCGACGGAAGCAATTGTTAAATGCTTTTTTTTTCCTTCCTCCAGCGTTTCTGCTTTAATTATCTATGGCGACTGAAGTTCAATTCCATTAATCGTGGTGGTTCGCTTCCGAGTTGGACAGTTTATTTAATCAACGGAGATTAAGAGGAACTAGCCTTGGGCAGCTTTCGGTAAAAGTGCGGCTTACCTTAATGTCAATTTTGGTGTTCTATGACATTAAGCTTGTCATTATCTTTGTTGACATTTCAGATGTAATATATATATATATGTTTAACTTACCTCGCAGTTTAACTAGCGTTTTTGGCTACTATTCCGTTCCCGTGAGTAGCGTGATGTTATATAGTTTATACGTTCTATTTTTGTAAACCTGGCTTGTTAGTATAGAAATATTTTACCAATTCGACTGGTAGTTCTAGAGATTAGCTGGTTGAAACAAATGAAAAACATTGTTACATAATTATTAATAAAGCATTAAATTTTGTTTGTTGAGCTAGACGTAAAATTATGATTTCTTATCATATATTTTATTGTTTTATATACTAATGTAAAACTTAAACACAAAACGATTTATTTCAATTAACGTAAATGATTTTTTTTTCATAAAATTATTTGAATTGTATGTACCAAATTTTTGCCTTTTTTCATAAAATTATTTGTGTTATGTGTTTTGAATAATGAAACAAAAATACACGTTTTTACAATGCAGATCGCTATAGAGAAAATCGTGTAAGAAAGTCCTTAAACAGTTGAACAATCTTTTAATACTTAAACATGTGATATTTCCATGTCATTAATCAAAGAAAAACCGAAAGTTGGTAGGAAGTCAACTGAAAATATCAACGAAAACCCATTCCATATTCCATAACGAATCATTGGACGGGTCCAAGGCGACCCACCTGTCGGCTGCAGGGTTAATGGTTATCGGTTTCACATAAATTATTCACGCATAAAATGTGGTTATCGGAATGTCAGAAATTAATAAAAGAGATTTGTAACGACTGCGCATTTGAGGGTTATATAATCATTATTGTTTTAAAATTTATGCTCAACGTTATTGGAATGAGGACCTCGAATATTGGTGTATCGCAGTTTATTGATAACAAAGGTAGTTAAATTCATTACAAGCTTTTATTTAGTTTCACCTGTCCCGATGTTTGTCAGTGATCAAATCTTGCAAATTAAATTTGACCCATTTTCCAGTTACCAATTGAGGTGAAATTTTGCATGTAAAATTATTACGACATGTAGCTGATCTGATGATGGAACTGGAATGTGGCTATAGGAATTTCGTAGTTAAACGTCACAACCCCATCGAGTTTGAGCTCGTATGGTTCGTCTTGACGAGTATTAATTATATAGGTATACCGAGCTGTAAAAGCTTGCTATGAAAAAATGATTTTCATTAAAAGCTTGTTAGCTTGTTCTTTTATAGATTCGAAAACGAGACAGTGAATGTCACAACCCAGTTAGACCACATCGGCGCAACCACATTTACTGTTCCGTGGTTGCACTATTGCTATCAGTGTGTTCTATTTTTCTCCTACAAAAAATCGGCCACCGATTACCGGACGTGGGTGAGCAGCCTTAGGCTTGTCTTTATTTTTTAAGTGTGTGTGTGCTTAATTGTTGTTAACTACATAAACTAAACTTTTGTTTTGCCGATTTCTTCATGCATTCAAAGCTTGCGAGCCAGATTAGTTAAGCTAGAACCTGCATGTTTTAATAACATCCGGGAAAATTTAATTAAAATGCACAATGCGTGCTTGTAGCTTGCGCATCATGACTGTGGCTACAGTACAAAATAGATAGGTACAGAAGTCAATTTCATGTATGTACTTCACTTTTTATACCTATGCTAGGCGATCGAGCTAGGGTCAGCGCGTTGCGCCGAACTGTACGAGTGCGACCGGGTTATTGAGCCGAGATATCGTGTTTGTGAGAGGTGTCTATGTGTGCATTGCTCGAGCGCGCTTTGTATGTAGATTAACTTCTGTACCTATCTATTTTGTGGTTATATTGTAGTGTAGATACAAGTTTGCGCGTTGTTACTTCATATTTGCTAACGTTACAATGCTAGAGATTTATTATTACGTGCTTGCTTTGCTACTTTCGAATATTAGATAAGTTTTTTTTTATAATAATAATTTACACAACTTGCACATAACTCCATCTAGTCCCAAACTAAGCGGAGCTTGTGGTATGAGTGCTAGACAACTGATAAACCTGCATATATATTTCTAAATACATTTACATACTATAGATAAATTACACCCAGCCACAAAACAAATGATCGTGCTCATCACACAAATATTTGTTCTGGCTGGGATCAAACCCCTCCGGCATAGCAGTCAGAGCCACTGACCACTAGACCAACAGGCCATCATGTATGTATGTATAATCCAGTAAGGTGCTGGTGGGTCAGCACCTTACTGGATTATACCTACATACGTCTTCCTTCTGTCGAGCCCGTTTGCTCTTGCGAGTCTCCACTCAAACCAGCCAATAAAGAGAAGAGTGAGGTGGGAGCTCTGTTCCTCGTCAGTGTTCACTAGGGCCACCCAATAAAGGAAAGCCGGAGAAGAGGAACAAACATTTCTCCCGATAATATTTATCACTAGCTTTTGCCCGCAGCTTCGCCCGCGTACATGAAATATAGCCTATGTCACTAAGGAATGAAGTAGCTTTCTATCGGCGAAAAAAAAAATTTGCAATCGGACCAGTACTTTCAGAGATTACATCCTACAAAAAAAAAAAAAAAACTTTACCTCTTTATTATATTATTACTAGCGGCCCGTCCCGGCTTTGCACGGGCATTACATATAGCCTATGTTACTCAGGGTGAATGTAGCTTTCCAATGGTGAAAGAATTTTTGAGATTGGCCCAATAGTTTTTGATTTTATTCATTAGAAACATACACACAAAATACAAATTTTCTCTCTTTATAATATTAGTGTGGATTACTTGGGGTCGGCGCCACACGTTTTTCTTCCATTCTGTTCTTTCACCCGTCATACTATCTCTAACTCTCTTTTCTTTCATATCACTCTATAGTGTAGATGAAAATGTAGATTATTGTGAAATATTAACAACTAACTGCTCCCAGCGGCTTCGCCCGCGTGATAGCAGAAAATTATCCCAAGGGAACATACTTCCGGGATAAAAAGTATCCTATGTCCTATTCCAGGACATGGTCTATCCGTGTACCAAGTTTCATCAAAATCGGTTTTCCCATTTAGGCGTGAAGACGTAACAAACAAACTCATTTGCTTTTATAATATTAGTAAGGATGAGGATTTTCTTGTACACATTTAAATACGAAAGTACAAAAATCTTCCAACATTACAATAATTATCTCTAACTCAATTTCGGCCAACTAAGATATCAGTTAACGCCATTACATAAGACAAAGACAGTTAAGTCTAACTGATACAGTTATAACCACATCGATTAGTTACGGTGATTCGCGTACGAAAGGGAAATACCGACTATATCTCTGTTTACTTGCTTTTATGTACAATATTAGTTATCATAACGATCATACTCGTAGTTATGTTTGGTTGTAAAATTTTAAGACAATTTTGAATGTCGTTTAATTTTATGTATGGCGCGTGATGTTTGGTTCGAGATAGTAGTGTGTATTTGGATGTGAGATGATTTGAATAATTTTCTGATCAATTTTGTGTAAGAATAGTTTGTGAACCTAGGCTGTATCAATGTATGTATTACCGGCAATCAGTATAATTCAGGTATTCTAAACAATGCCTAGGCAATGTAAAAAAATAACCCTAACCTGACATGTGCGTGTCGGGGTGCCCTAAAAGTACGTCACTTCTTTCCCTACTCTTGTCTTTTACACACATTACCGGCTGTGTATGTAAAGAATATCTAGACAAAGTATAAAATAAATAATATTTCATACATTACCTACACGGTTTAGGTATTATATAGAATACCGGGTTATACAGACCGGTTATGAGTGCGATCGCTTGCCATTCTTCCTCTCTCTGGAACATGGCATCGAGTGCAAGAGGATAGCCCCCACGAGGAACGGTGGTACTCCACACCTCCACTGCTTCTCCGTAACGTCCGGGCGATGTAGGTGTTTTTCTTTTTTATTGTTGATAGGTTAGTGATTGACTGCTATCTGGTGGCAAGCTACAAAGCTGGCAACGATGGAGTGAACTTACCTAGAAGTAACCTATTCACTCTTGACTTGATGATTCTCGGGTTATAGCCAGCAGAAAACACATACTCCAGCAGGGAATTATACTCCTTAGCTGTGCGCTCAATTAACCTACTACCTACCTACTACGCTGCAGATGCCAGCTTCTTTTTTTGTGTGGTTAAAAATCATCCATATGACATCCCTCGGCCTTAGGCGGAGTGGAAGATAGTGTCAGACTCTTATTGACAAAAAAACCCACCCTGTTCCATCTTGCCTCTCATACCGGGGCCAAGGCTCCCTTTAGACCCTGGCCCCAGTAGGCTTCGACCCACTTGAGCCCCTACGATATTCATATACATGGAAAATTCACCATGACTTATAGCGTAAAACCATCTTCTTCATCTACTTATCTTCATTCGTCCCTCTTGTTTATTCACAGTGACTACAAACATAAAGCCACGAGCACACAGTTCAGTAATCTCCACTCCAATACGGCTGGGGAGCGTATCTAAACAAAAGACACCAATTTTATAAAGAGACTCGACATCAACAATACGCTTATCTGTCTCGGCAATGTTCCACCGGCTCCCCCGTACGTCCGAGGTGCTCGGTAACTCAGTACAGTGTACACTGTCCTATACGAAGAACGTTTGGAAAGAAATTGAAATTCGCTACTCTTGTTTTATTTGTATTGTTTGTGTGTACTATGGCTTTTGTTTGTGTATCATTGTTTGTTATTTCTTTGGTTATTGAAATATTCTTTTTTTTTTTTTTGGAAATGGGAATTTCCGGGCTCATGAAGGGATAAAGGTAGAACTACACTGCGCACACGAGTACCACGTACGTGGATTTGGGCGCGTCGGTTTCCATACATTTTATATGGAAACTTGACTTGTAGAGCTACACTAGATCCGCGCAACGCAGCGTTGTTCTACGTACAAATCAGGCGTGGTCCACGTGTGCGTTGGTCTATTGTAGTTCTAGCTTAATGCATAATTGTTTGTTAATTGTTCTCCACAGGACATGCGCCACTTGCTATGCTGCCCATCCTGCATTACCACCTGCAGTTTTCAGGATCTATACCAGGCCAACAATAGAGCCGTACAGGTTGCCAAATATTGGTCAGAAAAAGTGTAGTTTGAGAGCATCGACACGAAAAGAAGAAGAAGAATGCATAATTTTTTGGTTTTCGTACTTTTTACTACTTTCTGGGTATAAACATAACCGATATAGGATCCCTTTGTTGTCCATCTTTCAAGACCCTTTTCCTCGGGAACGCGAGAAGCTATTGAGTTAGGTCTGCTACTCCTCAGAGCAGAAAAAAAAATCAAATTAATAAAAGAGTCATTACAATTACCCTCAAAATATGGTTTAAGGGGTACTCATAATCATCATTACAGCCGATGACACACTTTTGGATTTAGGCCTCCCGCATGCGTCGCCACAACGATCGGTCTTGTGCGTCTCGCCTCCATCAGATCCCCGCGACCCTCACCAGGTCATCGGTACATCTTGAGGGCCTTCTAACGCTAAGGGGTACTAGGTTTTACTAAAAAACATTCTCGAGAACGAGTTTGGGTCCAAACCCACACATATACGTATGTTAGATTGAAAGTAAACTTAGTCCCTGAAATAACTTCATTGTTAACTTTGACTTGTCCTAAGTTGGCGAGTGTTAGCGGGTTTTAAGGTGTATAGTCCCTTGAACATCTTAAGGCCGCACCACACGATGCGTTGCGGTGCCACCGCACCGCACCGCAAATATTTGGACGAATCGGCGGGCCGTTCGAGCGGGGAGGCTTCACAAATATTTCGAAGAATCGGCATTCTTCGAAATATTTGCGTTACGGCGCCCCAACGCATCGTCTGGTCCGGTTCTGACTGGAGTTAAATGTATCTATACTCGTACTGCCTGCGCCCGCCTAGAGTATCGCTAACCTTTTAAATCAGTTTTCTTTGCGAAATCTCGATTGCTTAACGTATAATTGATTGGTGTACGAAGAACATTTAATTAGTAATTCTGTGTAAATATATTTATAAAGATCAAAGCCGTTTGAAAGTATAAAAAAAAATATCATGTCGTTAAAATATTTTTTTTGGAAAAAGTATTACGCATACATACGAAAAAATCATATGTTGATAATATTGTACATGAATCTATAACATGTATATGTTTTTTTCAAACCTATTATTAACTTAGTCGTTACCAAGGAGTAGGCTTTAGAAAGTCACTGTTTTATGGCATTACTCGGGAGCTAGGGCCTTAAGAATAATTGCGTTTGTAGGTAGGTACATTGTATCAAAGGTTTTGTTATGAAAATACAAGATTCCGTGTGTTTGGGGTAGTGTAGTTGGGTCGTAGGTGTATTTATGTAATATGTACGATTCCGTTTACTTGGAGGAAATCTCGGTATGTTTGTGTCAGCAGTTTAATATAGTTTCTTGTATTTTGTTATATTAAATCAAAACTTAGTAACAGAAACTTTGAAAGACCGTGTTTCTAGTTTTGCTACGTTGAAATAAAGTTATTTCGCACTTTTTGGTATTTTTATATTTACCGAAGTCAGTTGCATTATTTGCATAACTTTTGTGCAATATACAGTCACAGAATAAAATTGAATAAAGTATTATATACAGGATAACCAGCATAAAATTTACCGTATACTCTATTGTTGGTCATAACTCTCAAATAGCACCACACCATCGCAGGGCAATCCGCAGCCATCGTAAGCGTAGGTTTGCGGAGGCCTGAGTCCCAGCAGTGGGAATATTAAAAAGGCTGATGATAATGATGTTTCAATGTGAGGATAAACAAGTAAATAAATAAATTGCATAATCATCATCATCATCATCATCATCATCATCATCATATCAGCCGAAAGACGTCCACTGCTAGACATGGGCCTCCCCCAAGCGTCGCCACAACGATCGGTCCTGTGCGTCACGCATCCATCGGATTCCCGCGATTGCATAATGCAACAGCCATTTTTCTTCTAAAATATGCGTCCAACGCTACCTATTAGGCTTAGCTCGCCACAACACCACATAAAATCCGTTGGAAAGGAAAAAAAGCATATTAAAGTTTTGTTTAATCCAAGGATTGCCGCAACGTAACCGTAATATGAAAATGAGTTTGAAAGTGCCTACGGGGCGGCGTCAACAAACTTTGATGAAGTTCCACTTGATTTAGATTCATAGCTTTTCTGATGGCATCTGGATGGCTTACTTATGCTTTGATCTTAGTTTTCACCGGGTAAAAGAAGAATGGTAGTGATGGGATTTTTGAATAGTAAAGCTAGAACTTCTTTTTTATGGTGGGTAAAAATCATCCCAATGAGATCCCCTGCCCTTGGTGCGAGTGGGAGTTAGTGTCATACTCTTCCTGACTAAAAAACCCACCCTGTTCCTTTGTGCCTTTCATATCTGGGCTGAGCTACCTTTCAGAGCTAGCTCTGACCTCAGCTGGGCCTCCGCTGTTTCTGACAACTCCTTGAGGTGCGTAGGAATAGTGCGCGCCGTCGATGACTTGGGCTCGGTCCGGACTGTTACTGGACGGTCGGACAGCGAGCTGCCCGTTGCCCGCCGTGCGCAAACTTGAACTAGAACTACATAAGACCGACGACACGTGTAATACGCTTAATTTGTACGTAGAACCAAGTCGCGTGGCGTCACGTGGCGTCACGTGGCGTGGATCCTGTGTAGCTCTACAAGTCTAGTTTCCATATAAAATGTATGGAGACCGATGTATCCAGGTCGACGGGTATGGCACACGTTTGCGCAGCACGTTCTACCCTTATTTTGGGTGGGTAATCTAGGTCAACCTCCTGCCTGAGTTTATGTTTCCTGATAGCTATAACCTAGGGGTGATTAAGTCAAGAGTGAATAGTTTATGCGCAAAACTCGAGGATGGCTTGACCAATTCGGCAATTTTTTTTTTGTATGTTTCTTAATTCATTAAACCCCAATCGAACGTCAGCGTTCGCTCTCTAATTGTCTTTCTACTGTGTCTCTAATTACAGTGTGTTACGATATTTGAAAGGTTAAGGCACACGAAAGGTTTTAATCTATATCCTTACTTAATATTATAAAAGTGAAAATGAGTTTGTTTGTTTGTTATGTCTTCACGCCTCAATGGCAAAACCGATTTTGATGAAACTTGGTACACGGATAGACCATGTCCTGGAATAGGACATAGGATAGGTTTTATTCCGGAAGTATGTTCCCTTAGGATAATTTACTGCTATCACGCGAAGCCGCTGGGAGCAGCGAGTAGGTATATAAATAAAAATGTAAACCAAATTTTCTCCTTTTACTAAAATATTATAATCAGTAAAAAATCACAGCCGTGTTTCTTTTAAAAATACAAAATTATGTAAAATCTTATCGATCCAGTTGAATCAAAATTCTTTGCTGGAAAGTTGACCATCTCGCCGATAAGATTATTTAATGAAAATTGGAATATCGTCCGCCATTTCCGTACCGGACGGAAAACACCAAATATGCTAATAGGTTTAAAATTGACTTTGAAATTGTGTGGCTCGCTAAGTTAAACTTGGTTTAACTTATATTTAGGTTAAAGCATAGGTAGGTACTTTAACCGCAATAATAAACTGATGAAATTTGTAGTTAATTTAATTTAAACTTTGTATCTATAGGTGTTTTGTTTGTGAGAGGTAATATTAGGAAGGTTTGGAATGAGTCTACTATGTCTTTTAAAATCATCATGAATTTGTCGTGAGAGAGAGAGACAGAGTATACAGGAATAACACTAAGTATCTCTTTTTCACACACCTTAACAAGACTTATTTGCTAATAATAATAATCTAAATTCATCATCATACTTATCAACTGAAAGAAGTCCACTGCTGGACATAGGCCTCCCCCAATCTAGTAGGTACTACTAACTGATTTAAATTATATGTCTATTCTTATGTGTATATTTCTTGTTTATATGTATGTAAACTTATTATATACCTAGTCAACCGACTTTGGTTATTCGAGGAACCGAATTCCAACGTATGTACTGATCTGAGAAAAGGCAGCTTTGATGTTGTATTGTTTATTGACGGTAGTTCGACAAGACCCAGAATGTGTAACATTTGCCAACCCTCTGGAGATGATTTCAATAGGTTTCGATTTCCAACTCCGTTAATTTGAGCGTTTCCGAGAACAATCAAGTTCGACTAACAATAAGACATTTCATAGCAGTACCGACTTCCGAAACTATCTGTTATATATTGAATCGGGATACATGAAACTGGATAGGTTACTAGAAATTTACGTAAAAATAATAATCAAGTCTAAAAATAATGTTTTTACAAACTATTTTCAACTGATATTTTTATTATCTAGGCTGGTGCTGTAAAATGCCACTTAGCAGCTTTGGACTCGGTGGAAAGACGTGCGAAGAGGCTGATTGGTAGTCCAGATTTGGTTAAGTCCAACCTTCAAAGCCTTGAGCACAGGCGTAGGGTAGCCAGCCTTTCGGTGTTTTACAGGATGCTTTTTGTAGAGTGTGCGCAGGAATAGCATGACCTGATTCCGCCATCTCAATTCTACCATCGGTCAACCCGACGTACGATGAGTATTCCACCCACGTTGTTGAAACTTCTACGGTCCGGACTAAGCGTTTATACCACGTACGTTGAAGGACTGGAACAATTTGCCTGCTGCGGTCTTCGCGTCCGATTATAATTTGGGTGTCTTCAAGGTTAGAGTGAATAGTCTCTTAATAAACTAGTGCAGCTCTTCATCAGAGATTGCATTAATGCTTACCATCAGGTGGGATTGCAGTTAAGCACTAGTTGATATGAATTAAAAAAAACTGCTGTTTGGGCTTTCCAGGGAGAGGACTATTAATAGGACACAATAAATTTATGTTACATGTTTTACTTCAGCTAATTGTTCACCATCAAATAATTTGTTCGTTTTTATATTATTTTTTTTCATAAACCGTTAACTTATAAAATCATCAGATCATATAAATAAATAACGCATTCATACTTAACATGTAGCCCCTCTATTTACATAATAAAAGCGAATAAATCTTGTACTACCCACATACTCAAGAATGTTCGTAGTACGATTCGACCGTCGTCGAAGGCATTCGCAAATATGCAATAGACTTCGACCCCAGAATAAAGTACCAGGGGCATACGTCAGGGGTGGCTGCGACCGCCATAGAATAAATTGGTCTATGGTAAGGGCTGGCAGAGTTTTGCACACAGTAGAGGGGGCTATGGAAGCTTACGTCACAAAACAGCTACAGCCTTATTTATAAAAATCGCTATAAACATATACTGCAATTTCAATAACAGAATACAATATACTGTACTGTATTTTATTATGTTTAATTGGTTTGTCACACCTATGACAGCCCCATTTCTTGTCCAGGCAATTACTG
The DNA here is from genome assembly GCA_949319445.1 of Mythimna lalbum. Classification (NCBI taxonomy): domain Eukaryota; kingdom Metazoa; phylum Arthropoda; class Insecta; order Lepidoptera; family Noctuidae; genus Mythimna; species Mythimna lalbum. Next base: position 16,496,735 of record OX439356.1, on the reverse strand, counting down.
TCCATTCCAGGTTGCCTGGAAGAGATCGCGGAATACGATAAGGCCGCCCATTGTATGTATGTGTTTTAGTTTTAAGTTTCCTTTTGTATGTGTAACGGTGTACAATAAAGTATATAATAAATAAATAAAAAAATAAAGTATACTGTATTTTTTGCATTTTTTTTTGTTTCATTGATCGTGACCACAGAACAGATGGAAGAGGAGGGAGGTTAGTGAGGGGCAGGCATGCCACAAAGTAGGGCAATGCCTATACCTTAGAACCTTAGTCTTTTAAACTATGTCTCCTTATGAATAGTTAATTTGTTTTTCATTAGAATATGGATGTATACCTTGTAATGTTTTTGTAGTATTTGGCAGCAAATGTATCCAGTCAACCTATTCCACAAATGTTTTCTAAGGTAGTCAACGCTACAAAAAAATTTCATTTCCATTTATCAAAATCGACCCTGTTTCAGATATGCCACCTATTTCCCAGTTGTATTGACACTAAACTTGAGATAAAAAACTACACCAATTTTGCATCACACTATCCACTAGGAATATTTCTTTATATTTATGAATAATTAAAGCAAACGGTGAACTTCACTCGAAGAAACCCCGGCCATAAAACCCCTTTCCTTGATGAATTCGTTACCAATTTTACATAGTCTATAAGTAATCCTTACGAGTGTATTTCCGTTGGTTTACTACAAAATTATTTCCTTTCCCAAACCAGCCAGCCCTGCTGATGCTGCAGTATACGTCTCCATAAAGGCTTTATGTCGCGTGAAGTGGACGGCGGACATTCCAGCCGGCCCGAGTGTGAACGCGGCATTACGACGGAAAAATGTGTCAGGGTTTACTCGCGTTCTCATAAACTGTTGAGGCACCAATGGGCAGCAGAAGCGTAGCGTGGACTAATTTAGACGTGGGCGACGGTACATTGAGGCCTCTTTCTTTCATAAATTCGATAATGAGACAACGACTGTCATATCCAGTGTTCGAAGACATCTTTGCTTACCATCAGGTGAAATAGTGGTCAAACGCGAGCTTATATACACTATATATATACTGTATATGTATGTATAGTCATATTATAATGAGTTAAAGTTTGTTTTTTTGTTTGTAAGAGGTAATCTCTGAAAGTACAGGTCCGATTGCTAAAATTTTTTCACCGATTGAAAGCTGATTAATTTCTAAGTGAACATCATCTACTTATATTTTATGTACGCGGGCGAAGCTCGGGCATAAGCTACTCGATTTAAAAAAAAAAACCCTCGTTCTTAAAGAGCCCTCGCTTGTGGCCCCTTTGGCTGCAAGGCGATAAGCGAGCGCCCATTTCACCCATGCCTGGTTACGCTACCAACGGGCAGTGTATCATTGGGCCATTGTTGTTGGATAAAGGCTTAGATGGCCTTTCTTTGGCCGAATGATTTGTGTGTACAGGGTTAGGTTTTGAGCTAGGAATTTTGGCAGAGAGAGTTATGACAGTCTACATTTTTTTGGTGCAACGATTTATGATCTGTCGTGCTGCAACAAGAAAAGTGTAACAATTCAAAATGGCACTGTTTTTTCAAGTCCTTTTCGTGCTATGAAAATTGGAATTTATTTTCGTTTTATTAATGCTTTGTAGAATTTATTTACTCGAATATGTGCTCTGTAGTTCATGTTCTTTTGTAAAACCATGCCATATTTTGGATTATTTTAAAGTCTATTTAAAAAGGTTTACAAAGCATTTTTTTTAATGCTTTTTCTCACCTTTTTTTTCTTCCCGTATTCCTTGGGGTCGGCGCAACACGTTTTTTTCTTCCATTCTGTCCTTTCACCCGTCATACTATCTCTAACTCTCTTTTCTTTCATATCACACACAATCCATCCATCTTTACTTTGGCCTTTGTCTTCCTCTCCATCTTCTTTCTGGTTTGGTGAAATTCATGTTCTTTTAGTAACATGAATTTCACCTCACCCACATGACCATAGCAAGACAAACGCATTTTTCGCAAAATTTCCTTTCAACTTTTCAGTCACTGGCGCCACTTTCAAACGTCCTCTAACATATTGATTTCTCACTTTTCTTTCTCACCATAACATTTAAACATGATGTAACTCAAGTAAAACAAATTCACTTAGAACTTTAAGCTAGTCTAAAGATAAAATGCATGTTGCACAGAGTTCATATCGTATCGTGATCGTGTAGTATACGTGTCGTGTTAGGTTGCTCTCTACGTGATACCACCGACCTCGCTTACGTATTGCCTTGTCGAAGATATTGAGCGCCAACGTACAGAGATACAGAGAAACAATTTTAAATCTAAATAAGAACAAGATATTCAATTGTTTTTGTTTTGTGGCCACAGACTGATCGGTGATAGTAACTTGTGGTTGCTACAGTCACGGATTATGATAGATTGCAAAAAGTAGTAATTTACTTTTTGCAGTCTGAAAATTACTATTTTTTTTCGAAAATATGCTGTTTCGAGTTCCCAGTGCTGCGGGACAGTTAGAAAAAGTTACCGTGGACCTGGAACGCAAAGTGTCTGCTTAAGTTACACAGGTGCGTGGGTTTGTGGGCGGCGAGCAATGAGTAGCTCGCCGTCCGAATGTCGGGTAACCGTTTGGAACGAGCCCGAGTCGTCGACGGCGCGTATAGGGCTCTGGAACGCAAGGCAAAAAAGGAACATAGATGTGGGTTTAGTCAGTAAAAGTCTGACACCGCTCCGCCCAAGGGCGGGAGAAGTCATTAGATGATTTCCCATAATAAAAGGTACACAGGTGCGGTTTTAGTCAGTAAAATTTGATACTCTGTCTCGCTCTACCCAGAGTGAGAACCATTAGAAAAAAACTTGAAAAGTTGATATGCACTTAAAACTGAAGACAAGTAGAATCTAAGGTTTTATCTGGCTCTATTGACTTGACTGACAATATTCCGAAGCTTCTTCAAAAATTCAAGTAGTAACAGGCCAATAAACGTTTAGCCAATAACACGGTTTGAAATCCCCACAGAATTTGTAGATAGCCAGTATAAATCGGTCGCTGGCCCATGCAGCGCTGTACCGCTGCAATCTACTGCTGCACCCGCTCAATAAGCCAGCCCGAAAGGCGAATGACGTGCCTATCTCTCGGCTTTGGATTTATAGGCGCAGTGATAATCAAAGCAACGTTTTTAAAGCGCTGCAAAATAGAGCGAGTGACTTTTGAAATACGAATGCTTTTTTGAATTTTGAATTAGGAATGTTTTTTTGGCGGCCATATTGAGCTATTATTAATTTAGGTACTTATGTAATGTTTTTTGAAATTTGAATTAAGAACAATTTTTTGGCGGCATGTTAGAGAGTTATTATTAATTTTTAATCTTCATGCAACATAAAATACATAGGTGGACTTTTAATGCCTTAGACTTTCTCTACTAGTAACAATATTGTAGTAGAAACAATATTACAGGTACATTATTCTAGTTCCTCACAAAGTTAAATAGAATATGAGCAACATCAAAAATGGAGAATTCAGACATTTTCCCTGCATTTATTTTTGAATAAGAATATGATAAAACTATCGCTGCTGAGTTGCATGAAGAGATTGTGCCACCTGCGTTTTACAACTTTATTTCTTCCTGAAAATGGAAGAAACTTTCCTGACATTTCTTTAAATTTTATCCTTAAATATTATCCATATAAAGTGCAAATTCTATTTATTTTTGTTACAATTGATTTTACAAGTCATTAAACGAGTCGTATATATTTACATTTTGATACAAGCGCAGAAAGTTTGTCATTGCGAGTGCTGGATTGACAAATTTGCACGTGTATCAAACGATTTTTTTCAATACACTTACGAAGAAATTAATAAACGGGGGTTGACCGGCGACTCGCGCCCAGTCTGATACGGTACTTGTAAAAACATTGTGGCAGGGAGAGCACGCGCAAATTTTCTGCACTAGTGCGGACACAGTCTATTGCGTGCCTAGAAGATAAGAGCGGGTTTTTGAGAAAATAATATTTTTGCCTGTTGCTTTAATTCATGAATCCCCAAGCGACACCCGGTGGCCGCGCATCTATTGTCTTACTATTGTGTCTCTAATTGACGGTATCTGAAGGGTTAAACAGCGCTTTTGCAGTAGTTTTTCGCTTGATATACGTGCTCGATCGCAGAATGTTGATTTTTTCGTATTTCCTCGGGAACGTGACGAATGGTTTTATGCTTCACTCCATGCTAATGGTCTGCTGTAAAGACGAAGGGGATTTGAATGCGAGTGAAGATGAATGATGAACGCTGCTGGTAGGATTCCTGACTTTCTGTGTAACGGAAAACTTGTTTACAGTTAAAAATATTGAAAACTAGCAGCTCAAAATCATCGTAATGGTTTTTAGGGACACAATAGACTGTTTTCCGAGAGCGACGAGGGAGAGCACGTGTATTTTTCAGCACTAGGACTAGTGCAGAAAAGTGCGCGTGTTCTCCCTCGCCACAATTTTATTACATTCATTAAGTATATCAGGCTGCGTGCGCGTCGACCCCCACGTGTCGCCCGTTAACACCCTTTTATTCATTTCTTTGTAAGAGTATTGAAAAACGTCGTTTGATACACGTGTTATTTGTTTTTTTTTTTTAATTGTTGATTGAGTAAACATTTATTAATAATAAATTTTATTTTGTCTACAGGTAAGCAACGCTTCCATCATCTTTAATATCTCTGGTATGTGCATTTCTCATTGCATATCTAGTTCTACATGTTCCGAGAATACTACAATTTGGTTTAGATATTAGTTGTTAATAAACTCTTGTGCAACTTGCAACGTGTGACCGCAAACTAGACGCATTACATCAAGTTTCTACACTAGTGCTGTAATAACGGCGATCTCAGAGTCTGTTTGTAGGAGTTTAGGTAGAATTGAGGTTGTGTAGTTTAAGTGCTGTATGTTCATATGTTTCGAGTTATTTAGGAAGTGGATTTAGATGAGTTTGTGGTTGCTACGATAAATTTTTTACTCGATCATCATCATACAGAGACAAACTTCATTCACGCCCACTACTGGGCCTATTCTCACGTTGGAGCACACGATGAAAGTCTGCCCCGCTTGGGTGGTATACCGCCGTGGCCTTGTGCCGGCGATCGGCGGCAGTGACTTCTCGCACCCGGTCCTGCTTCAGGCTCGGAGCGAGAGGCAATAGGATTTGGTGGCCTCTTTCTGTGAAGTAGTACCTAATGTGGGCAAAGGAGGTAGCTGAAACCGTAAGGGAGAGGACATGCTCACCTCCCAACCGCCGCTGCAGAAGTTCCTGGGCGTTGGGAGTTGTAGCGCGATTTTCACGGACATAGGCGCCAACTTGCGGACGGCGAACAATAGGTAACTCACCGTATGACTGTCTGGTAAGGACCGAGTGTAAACCACGGCGTGTAGTGTTTCACGCGTGCTTCACAGAGCAAAACTGAAAGGTCCCAGAAAGGCCGGTGCCTGCTAGGGTTATGGGATTGTTTGAAACAATTATTCTGGTCCTGGAACACAAACAGCTACTGAAGGATCACAGGGGAATTTTGATCAGTAATGGTCAGTTATGATACGCCTTCTCACTCTACTCAGAGCGGGAGAAAGTATTTGATGATTTCGTATCTCCAAAATAAGAGAGGGATTATGGTTACCAACTATTTTCCGTAAAAAAAACACAAATGAGAAAAATAAAAAAACGTATCGCGCAAACTATCAACTGTCTTAGTCATTATTTATTTATTCCCTGGTAATAATTCATCAGTTAACTAATTATTATCCCCATTTACGTGGCAGACCCACTTTAATTAATCAGAAGTGAGCAAGGGTCATTCACCGGTGACCTGGCTTGTTGTCAACAGGTTCTCAAATGAATACTAAAGCCGAGCCTGTTGTTCTGTAGAACAATGGACGGCGCAATTCGCTGACTAAGCTAGAAGGGTGTGATTTGCCCTTTGCAGTCTCGACAGTATTTTGATTTAGTCCCCGCTTTCAAATTTTTGAAATGTTTTAAATAAATCGGTGTTTTGATCTAGTTGATACGTTTCAGCATGGTAATTAATAGTTTAAACAAGCTTTAAAAGAAAATAATTTTTTCAATGCAAGCTTTTATAGCTCAGTATTCCTATATAATTAATACTCTTCAAGACAAATCATACGAGCTTAAACTTGATGGGGTTGTGTCGTTTAATTACCAAGTTTTTATAGCCACCTTCTAGTTCCATCATCAGATCAGCTCCATGTTATAATAATTTTGCATTGTCATCTGATTTACACATGCAGGCAAAATTTCAGCTCCATCGGTAAACAGGACGTGGGTCAGATTTAATTTACAAGATTTGATTACAGACAAACATCGGGACAGGTGAAACTAAATAAAAGCTTGTAAAATCGAAAATAACGATAGAAATAATAATTACTATAATTAAAAAAAAATTACATCTATAAGAATATGATGAATGTGTACTGGGTTCCAGTTCTGTCTTTAAATAGTAGGGTCTGCGCGATGGATTACGGCACATTCCCTCTCATAGAGAGGAGTCCCGAATCCCTGCTGTGGGAAAATTATAAAGCTCATTATGCTTCGACGGCGCGAACTGTTCCCGCGCGCCTCAGCACGTAGCTGTCAGCAGCAGCAGGGACCCAGCTGGGTCGAAGCCTACTGGGGCCGGGGTTAGTCCGAAAGGTGGCTCAGCCCCCGGTACGAAGGGCAACGAAGGAGTGGGTTTTTAGTCAGTAAAAGTCTGACATTATCTCCCGCTCCGCTCAAGAGCGGGGGATGTCATTAGATGATTTTCCCACCGAAAAAACTAATTATGCTTATTCTGCTAATTAAATAGTTTAAAAATCGGAAATAAAAGTAAAACGCATTTTTTAATTTAAAACAAAAACTACATCTCTCTCAACTCGGACTGTCTTATTGTTATATCTTCAATCCTCTTTTACCATCAAAAAACTCAGCTTAACGGAAGGCTATTACGCTCACGCGTAGACGACATTCTGGACTTACAACAATTTACTAGTTCCTCCTTTTAAATTAATTTAGTCTCGTTTAAAAAGAAAAAGATGCCGTCGCTACAAAAGCAAAAAAAAAAAATAGAAAGTGAAATTCAAAAGCGATATTGCACTTTTTTATTAGTTCTATGAAAAAAAGACGAGCATAGCTTCATTTATTAATTAAACTCGTAAATTCAATTAGACTTAATTGGAAACCGGTATAAGTTAGGTTTACCGGTTATTTTAATTCTGGATTTACCGCTATCGTAGCGTAGCGGTTTTTTATTTTGAGACGGAATATCAAACTGCATCGATGTCTATGATTATTACATTTTTTATTTGTTATTAGAATTTTGGTGGTAAATTACAGCCTATTCCCTCTCCTAGAGAGGAGTCCTCCTGAGTCCCAGCAGTGGGAATTAAAAAAAAAAGGCTGATGATGATGATTAGTACTTTGTAGGTAAAAGATTACCGGAATAGGTCTGGTGACACCGTGGCAGATCCAGATTGCTGCGTTTTATTTTTCTTTTTTCTTTTTAGTGCAAATGTTTCTTACATTTTTCTTTAAATAAATAGTAATTAAAATTTAATGTTACTTTTAATTGTTTGTAATACCTCTTATACCGATTCTCGATGTTATTTAGACTAAGTAGCATTGTTGTTACAAAGTTACTCAGCTCAAGGCTTTGAATGAGGGGATATTTTTAGAGGAAATAAAACTCTTTATTTGATTGACCCAGATCCCGCCATTTTGGAATTAAATTCGGACACGGAAACACTTTTATAAATAATTAATTAGCAATTTACAATGAATCTGCCCTCTGATTTTATATTTAGTAAATGTTTTTTCGTATCAAAATATTTTTAACCGACTTCTAAAAAAGGAGGAGGTTCTCAATTCGGTTGTTTCTATTTTTTTTAAATGTTTGTTCGCGCATAACTTCGTCGCTTGCTAACCGATTAAAAAAAAAATTGTTGGGAAAAAATTATCCCAAATGGTCCCATAGTCACCAAGTTGGGATCTGATGATGGAATCTTGGTGAAATCGCGGGAACTCCTCAAATTCAATTCAATTTTTTAGTGAAATCTGTTTTTTTTTTTATAAAAAAGTTTTTCCTACAGACTAATAAAAATCGGTAAACTAATTATTCATAAAAAATGCAAAGGAAAATTTGTTCAGCCTGTATACCTATCCAAAGACAATTTTCTTTTCTAAATATATCTTGAAACTCAGTAGAAATTGGAAATAAAATACAGACGTGTTTTATCTTTTATCTTGAAGCAAACCAATGAAATTAAGTTAATCTGTTTGGCTAGTAAAAATATTTGTTCTGTAGGATACAATCTTAGCGAAGATTTTCTTTTGCTTGTACTCTAATCTCGACGCAAAAGAAAATAGCGATTGTTTCGTTTGCTTTAAGACTCCCGCAGATAATCGAGAGCCGTGACGTAACAGTGTGACAAATTTTCCTCGCATTTTTTGAGGTAGGAATTTGTTTTAGGACTTGCCTCGCTCTAGAGAGGAGGGCGTGTTAGACTCTTGCTGACTATAACTCATTTCTATGTGCTTTCTGTACCCTGTGTTCCAGGGCTCAGGTTTCAGCGCCGCCGCCGGGATTCTGATCCTGATTTCCGGTCACCGTAGACGCGGGCTCACGGACGGCGAGCCACAGGTAGCTCGCTGTCCGGCCGTCCGGTAACTATCCGGACCGAGCCCAAGACGTCGACGGTACGTACTGTTCCCGCGCGCCTCAAGGAGTTGTCACCAACAGGAGGGGCAAAGCTGGTTCGAAGCTTACTGTGGCCATGGTTATCCGAAAGGAACCTGGTATGAAGGCTAGAAGGAACGGGGTGGGTTTTTTGTCATTAAGAGTCTGACACTATCTCCCGCTCCACCCAAAAGCGGGGGTTGTCAGTCGATGATTTTGGCCCACCGAAAAAAAAAATTCTCTGATTTCCTCTTTCAAATTTTTCACGCGTTGTCTCATTGCCTTTTTTATGGGTCAAGGTGGAGCGAGAAGGAGTTTTTCAACGGGAGGGTTTTAGTCACCGACACCCACCCTAATTCCTTCCGTTCCAGGGGTGCAATAAATGTTTCGAACAATTCCTTTGCCCTGGCATTTGCACCTGCAAGGGTTTATTAGTTATATTTATTTGTTCTGCCATTTATCTACTATTTATCTAAAAAAATTTCACCTGTAGCGACATCTATGACGCCACATAAGAACCACGAAGAAAATACAAAATCCTGCATCGCGCTATCAAAGTTCTCCGCGCGATTTGAACATATACGACAGCCCGACATCAACTATCGGGCAGTCGCCCACCAGACTATAGCACCCTGTCTAGTCGGAGGATCCTCCCTTTTCAACGGAGGTTTGCGGGACTTTACTCTCTGTTCCGCCTACCTCCAAACACCGATAGAAAGCTGCTTTATTCCTGAGTGACATAGGCTGTATTGTATGAACGCGGGCTAAGTCGCGGGCAAAAGCTAGTCTATAATATGTATGTATATCAGTTGTCAAGTACTCATAGCACAAGCTGTGCTTAGTTTGGGACTCGATGGCGTTGTGTGATAATTGTGGAATATTATTATTATATCATATTAAAAGGTACACACGAATTCTTTTGTTCAGTAGTACTCAAACTGAAGACTTGTCGCTGTCGTTTATGAACATCTGCAGTACCAACAAGTATGGCAGAAGTATTTCAGATACACGTCAATACCTCTTGTGTCTGTCTCAGACACTCAAAAATAACGACATGACAGCAACGCTACTTGGAGGTAAAAATAGAATCGTGAAAGTATTTAAAGTCTTCGTTCGGTTATTTATTAATAGAAGCCCTACGTATGTGCGTGGGATTTAGGGGTAGGAAAAATAAAAGGCACGGTTTTATTTTTCTTTTACCAACGTCTTATATTTCTTCGTTTTTAGGCTTCCATGCCTAAGTCAGCAAAAACGGAACCCTTATAGGATCATTTGTTGTTTTTCTGTCTGTCTGTCAAGCTCCTTTGTCTCAGGAACGTATGGAGGTATGAAGCTGAAATTAATATCAAATACCTGAGGTCCCCAAGCAGCAATTAACCAAATTACTATTATATTTATATATAAAAAAAGCCAAATATAAAACATTGTTAAAGTAGCGGAGAACACTAGGGTTGACTGCGAATTTCATATCTTAATTGTTTCTATAGCCTTGCAATACATGTTGGCCAAGCTTAGGCCAATGCGAGCCTAGGCAAATTCAGACTAATTGACATAAGGTAAGCGCTACTGTGTTGACGTTCGGCAAGTTTGAAGGAAACCAATCCAAATGGCTACCCAGCCAAGCGCATTACTTTGTGTAATTTATTTCATCACCACTGCTCTCAAAACGGTGAAGGAAAACATAGTGAGGAAACCGGCATGTCCTAGAACCAAAAATCCGACGACATGTGACATTCACCAATCCGCACTGGGCCCGCGTGGTGGATTACGGCCCATTCCCTCTCCTAGAGAGGAGGCCTGAGTCCCAGCAGTGGGAACATTAAAAAAAAAGGGCTGATGATGATGATGATGAATCCAAATGGCTAACAGAGACGAGTATTGAGGAGACGCCTATATGTCAGCGCCTTTGATTTGTGCCGAAAAACCGACACCGCTCCGAAATGCGCGATTCGTTCGAAATGCGAAGCTGTATGTTCTTCACCTTTGAGATGACATTTTATCGCAAGGCGACCACGTTTACGCTTTCCTCGAAGATTTCAGTTTCAGTCTAAATAGTTATTCAAAAAATACTGCAAGCAATTTTTTTATGCAAAATCCGCTTAAAAGCTAGAGTAGAAACTATAAATCAACGCAACAGTGGCAGTCCAATAAAAGGTTGCCTGTATCCATCAGGTCGCTACGCTTGTCCCGGCCGAATCGATCACACTGACGCTCGCAAATAACTTCCATACAAACGAGACTAACAAATGTAGAATTGGATTTTTTAGTTATATAACAACGAAGAATTTTGCGATGCATATGCCCATTTCTTCATGAAAAACTTTGCCTTAAAATGCTGTAAAATAATATAGGTACTTAATATCAATAAAACTGTGAAGGTTATATTTGTCCTACAACTGGGCAAACGCTTCCCTCCATTTTTTGTAATCGACTTCAAAAAGGAGGAGGTTTTATGTTCTGCTGAATGTATTTTTATAATTTCTGGCTCTGGACTTGTTCTTGCCAATTCGTAAGTAAGACATAGTAGAGAGAATAGGCTCTTAATAAACTAATGCACCTCACCATCAATAATTGCATCACTGCTTACCATAAGGTGGGATCTTAGTCAAGCACTAGTTTATATCAATAATAAAATAAAAACATCTAAGTCGTCCCGCCATCTCCTTAATGGTCTACGGCGTTCCCGTCTCGCGATTTCAAGAAGCCGATTTTCCGGCCCACCACTCGATCGACAGCTGATGCCAATTATAAAAAAACTCGAAGACATACCGTGCCATTTATATGCCTGCACTGTTTGGTGGATTAATGATGTAGGTCTGTGTTTCAGCTGTGGGAATGTTGCACTGGCATCTTATTTTATTGTGTTAAAAAATGCTAAATTAAAAACAGAGCAGTTCCAGAATTCAAGTATACCTTTTCAGATGATCCAAAACTATAATAGATCAACGATGTTCATGAGCTAGATTTACTATCATTTCATAATTATGTAAATGCTCCGGAGAATGCGCTATTGAAATGTGGCTCTGACGTCACACTAAGCTGCGGTATATACAGGCTGTTTCAATGCAGGTTTACTATCGGTGTTTACGTCACTAACAGAAACAATACATCGGAATCATAACTCGATATCGACGCTCCCACATGAGTGAGACCGATGTTGTAATTTATAGGTTCCGATACGATTGTGTTAGGGGATGTCTGGTCTTTTTATTATAGTAGTTGGCGTAATACTAGCTGACCCTTGCCCACTTCACATGGCGTTTACGCCAAATAAAATTTTTAGACCACCCATAAGCTTTTATTTATTTATTTTATGACAAGTACTCTTTGCCCTAACAATCAAAACCAACACGTGCACAGAATCTTTATTATATAACAATATAAAAAAAGGATCTCAAAATTACCAAAGGTCTTTGATTAGTATATCATTTTAACATAAGTCGGCCTTCATTTGTATATCATTTGTACCTGAAGTATAAACAAATAAATTAACTTAAAAAAAAAAACATTTTACTAATTTTAAGAAAAAACAAAATATTTTTGCAATACAACAAAATAATGTCTTTCCCTAAGATAATACTTATAGCCAGGATAGCGTAATCTCTTCTACCCGGGAGCGTTCACAAACAAGTAAAGTCACACAGGGTACCCAGACCTGAAACAACTATCTGCAGGCCATACAAATATTTATTTCGTGCGGAAATCGAGCATGCGACACATAACGCGGCAGCCATCGTCTATGAACCCCTGCTCAAACTATACCGTCAATTTTTCCGATCAAAGGAACCATTTTCAGCAACTTTTTATTATCCTCAACTTTTAAAGATTCTCAATTTATTTTAGAATCGAATCGCTTAGTCTAATCAACACATCGTATCGCAAACATTATCACGCCTACATAGAGGCTCGTCCTTGCTTATTGCACTTTCCACAGATCCATTGATATCTGCGATTGCCACGGTCATGACTTGCCTTCGATGAGTTGGCGGGGATTTGTTTGTAGAGCTTCCACACAATGGCCTGTGTTGGTGCGATATAGCGTTAATAAAGAGAAAAGGTTTCTGCATAAAAGTTTCGTAAAATCCAAATACATTTTGTTGAAGGCGACTGGCGAGGGGTTGCCACAATAAATGTGTCTGGAAATGGAAATGGTTACTAATACCGTCCAGAAGAACATATAAAAAAATTGAGCTTTTAATCAAACGAATTTAGGCTACTAAAGCTACCATAACTGAAACTTCATAGTCGGACATTGTCTCTACTTGTATTAGGGACATGCATTGACAAACTCTTAGCTTTTATAAAATAACGAAGGTCTGGCAGCCACGGGGTCTTAGGTTGTTGTTAGCCAACGAAAATTCAAAGACAAAACGGACTTGTTTACTAAACATATCATCTTGAATCATTAGAACATAATCAGCTTTCCAACGAGGTTCCTTACTGGAATACAGTAAGGAACCCGACAGTTGCATCCAGCAGTTGATTCAGTCCCAAAGCGGAATTGAGACTGATGGTTTGCTCATGATGTTTCACGATGTTTTCCTGCACTATTTTGAGAATAGTGGTGATATATTAAATAACTCAAAGTGAATCGCATGCCTGGGTTTCAACCCAAGACGTACAACTATATGTCGTAGCAATAAATTATAATTATCGTAATTAACAATAATCAACTAATTTAAACTTTTTGTTTTGTTTCTTAGTAATTGGATAGGTATCCACTGACAGGCAGATCTTCATTATGGCTAGCTAAAGACTAAAATCCCAATAATTGGGCTGCTATTTAGAACAAAAGTCAATGACACACTGACATTCAAACTACTTATTAAAACTATTATATCTAGCTTCTACTATCCCATTACAGGACAAGGGCCTTGTTGAAAGAATGATCATATTAAAAATAAAATATTAGAAGAATTGAACTTTATTTATTAGAACCGAACAGGTATAGAAATAAGAGTACCTAAAGAGACAAATCATGACTTTTTTTTGTAAATAGATATGAACACATGGTACACTCCTAATAAGTATGAATATACAATTCAGAGTCACTTCTTACCGATACCAATAACTTACAAACTAAAGAATGTTAGTAAACATCATAAAGGCTGTATCAACAAGAATTTATATTATGAAAGTATGAAAATATCTCATAATAAAGTACAAGTACGCAGTTATATCTGCCCGCTATTATTCTTATAAAAATTACGGCCGTTTCAACGTTCAGAAACAAAGTTTTAACAAGATTAGTCGCGGGGGCCTGCTGGAGTTGAATGAACGCAATTTGTAACAAATTACAACTTAACAACAGTTTGTCTTTATTTCTATCATTTCCGCTGTTTTTATTATAATAATAAAGAATACGATAGAAGGGAATTAATTTTTGAACGTAACGGTAACTTTGATGGAATTTTAGATACGTGTAAGTTTTAATTCATGAATCCCCAAGCGACCACCGGTGGCCGCGCATCTATTGTCTTACTATTGTGTCTCTAATTGACGGTATCTGAAGGGTTAATATTTATCTCTCTTTATTATTGCTTCGGTTACAAGCGCTATGGCACATTTTCGTTTCTCAGATTAAGAGGTTTAAAAGTTTCTCAACAGCAACTGTTCTACCCTTTATAACTATACAGGGTTATTTTTAAAACACTAACAACCTTACAGGACTGTATTACTAACATCATAAACAACAACTTTTGTTCTATGACTTTTTACAAAACATAATAAATAAATTACCAAAAACAATCGTTCAATATTTCCTTGCTCTATTCAGCGGGGGTGCTTGATGCGACACTAGCGCTATTGTACTATCGCTTGCTCCGCATAGACTTTGTAATATTTAGAATATTAATTAAATTATTTTTATTTTTGTATTTAAATCTGACGAACTAAAATTTGATAATTTTTTAAAAGTCAAGACAAAAGTTGTTGTTTATGAAATATCATAAACTAGCAACCTTTTAGAACTATGTTACTTATTAGTAACATAGTTTCACAAATAACCCTGTATATGGGCAATTTTTTTTTATTAGATATTATTAGGATCGCCAACATTACAGGCACCGACATATTATTATTAACTATTTAAAAAAAAATGAAATTTTATGTACAGTAGGTACTGTTGCATAGGTCGATTTAATGCAAAAAAATATCTACCAATCAACTTCTGGTGTAGAAAAAAAATCGACATTCGAAGGCAAAAGAATCTCTTCTTTTTGTGGAAAACGGTAAAAAAAGACATGAATTTGTACATCGATGATAGTCAAGATGTCATGTTTCTTTGAACCAAAATAAGTCTGTTTAAAAAGAAGCAAAGTCAAGTTTACAGGTTCAGGTATTGATTAATTATATTATAGAAATATTATGCATAGTAAAAAGACGCTGTTTCTTTAATAAATAAATAATTTATGAGAATATTTATTTTCAGGTTGGAATACTGTTAAAAGTTTTTACGACTTTTTGTGTATTTATGCCGCAACCTACAACTCGTAAGTCGGAGCCGTTATAACTCGGCTAACACTGCTCCCGTATGCGTGCCAAATAAACGTGTTTTCTTTCTTTCTTGATCAAAATCGCACGATATTAAAAACGCCCTAAAACTACCTTGCAACAGTCGTTCGCATGCCAGGATCTATTTTATCCCACAAAAAGGCATCCAAGCCATCCCGTTGAAGAGTCATCATAATAAACTTTTATATGCCATACACAACGCGTTCGCTAGATTTTACAGCGCATTAACGTACAGAGCGTTTACCCGTATAGTTCGGGTATTACTACTAAAATGCTGTCTAGAATTTAGTGCAGTTTTTATTTGTGTTTTGAGTCTGTTTTTATGGAGTTTTATGGTTTATGTGAATGAAAGAGTTTGTGATTGGTTAATGGCTTTATGGCATTTAGTTAAATGATATTGTTCATTTAACTAAATGCCATAAAGCCATTAATCGACCTTTTTTAGGAAGAAGAGAGAGTAGAGAGGTATTTTAATTCCTTTTAAAGGTGTTTATGACTTATTGCTCCACGGCGAGCAATGGGTAACTCGTCGAAAGGTCGAAGCCTACTGGGGTCACGTGTGATGCGATAGAGTACCCCGGGGTAACGAAGTAAAAGGAGTACATTTCAGGCAGTAAAAGTCTGACACGCCCCCCACCCAAGGGCAGGAGAAGTCATTAGATGATAAAAAAAAAACATTTATTGCTCCACTCCTGTTGGTCCTAGCGTGATGTTATATAACATGTAGCCTTCCTCGATAAATGGGCTAACTGCCACTAAACCAATTGTTTAATTCGACGTATTATTATTACGTAATTACGCGTTTTTACGTAAATCACCAAAAAACTTAATATTATAATTACTATCGGTACTGAAAGCTGGGTTTCAGCCACAAAAAAAAACCGATAGCAGCGCCACCTACCGGGTCTGTATATTCACAGTGTCTTGGGACTCAACCAAATATACACACAAAGTTTCAATTAAATCGGCCAAACCGTTTGGGAGAAGTTAGGAGACAAACACACGTACAGAAGAATTGTATACAGGGTTATTTGTAAAACACTAGCAACCTCTCAGGACCATGTTACTAACATCATTAACCACAACTTTTGTTCTATGACTTTTAAAAAGTTATCATATTTTTGTTCATAAGATTTTCATACAAAAATAAAAATAAATGAACTAATGTTCTAAATATTACGAATGTTATGCGAAGCAAGCGATAATAAAATAGCGGAGGGGTGGGGGTTTGGTTTGCGGGGATGTTTGATGCGCTAGCGTCGCGTCAAGCACCCCCGCCGAATAGAACCAGGAAATATTGAAGGATTGTTTTTGGTAAATATATTATGTTTTGAAACAAGTTATAGAACAAAAGTTGTTGTTTATAATGTTAGTAATACAGTCCTGCAAGGTTGTTAGTGTTTTACAAATAAACCTGTATATTATATAATTTATTATTTAAAATACTACTAATCTAAAGGAATAAAACGGCATAAGGGCGGGAAGATGATGATGATAATGATAATGATGATGATCAAAAAGAATAGTTATTATAAACAAATTTTTATAAAATCAGTTTTAAATTAGTTCCTACTGTTTGTCTTATTAATGTTGATTGTTTGTTTTCAAAATTGGTTCATTTTCACACAAGAAAAATGATTCTACTCGCAAGCCTTGTCTAACACATCACGTAGAGCCTGCGATTTGATTATATTTGACCTTATTTATATAAGTTTACATTGTAAATAACAGAGCAAAAATTGTACATATCTGTCTAGTCAGTTTTTTACTTGCATAATTTTCAGGCTCCTAAAATATGTATGTAACAAAATATGTATGTTAGTAGCAAAAAGTTTCAGGCTTCTAAAATAAATCGGTCTTTTTACCTATGAAATTGCCGTTTTTTAAAACGGGTTGCTTTGTAGCGTTATCTTTGGATTGACTGGGAATTATAAGTTTAAATGAACTGTATATATTTCATAATTTATGTACACACATAAATACAACAGAAGATACATTTTTGTAAAAATTGTACAAAGGTACTTGCTTATTACTTAAATAAATTTTATCCAGCAGACCTGCGAAAAGAGAGATGTGAATAAATGCATAGAGTGTGTAGAAATAAGAAAATAAAAGTAGGTATGTGAAATCTTAAATTTATTATCGTCATCATCATTTCAGCCGACAGACGTCCACTGTTGGACATAGGCCTCCCCCAAGTGTCGCCACAATGATCGATCCTGTGCGTTATAAATTAATAAATACCTACTTAATTCATGAATCCCCAAGCGACCACCGGTGGCCGCGCATCTATTGTCTTACTATTGTGTCTCTAATTGACGGTATCTGAAGGGTTAAAAATAAAGTAAAAAAGAAACTGTAATATCGCTGATAACCATTTTTGTATGAAACCTAAAAAACTCACATTATTTGGTAATATGAGTTCCACCGTGGAAACAATGTGTCTCAAGCGGTATACAATATTGATGATATGATGGTCCTCTATTAGGACCTAAATACAGGCGTGTTACATCGTTTTTATTAAACTTTGCAAAGAGACTAAAGATATCCCTGAAAGGTCAACCACTCTCTGTGTTGTCCGGCTAAAAATAGATAGAAGGGTATTATAACAATATTAAAATGCAAAGCCCACACATAGCTTGAAGGTTGAAATTGACCGTAAAAGATTCGTAAGGCTCATATGGTCACTAATGAGGATGCCACTGAGCTCAGAACGCATTATAATATTAATATTATTAATTTTAATCAGAATTCACCTCTCTCAAAGATCACCTCTTCTTATCAAAACGCGATAAGAAGAGGTGATTGACTCAATAACTGACAAGCATATCCTTAGCATGTGAAGATAGGGTTTTAATTTGTAAAAATCTGTTACACTCCACCGTTTCATCCAGAAAAGGATAAGTTAGTTGAACATTTCCCACAAAAAATAAGGCTGCACAACATTAAGCGTGCGCGATCCTCGGGTGTGTGGGCGCCACGAGCGCGCTGCGAGAACGTCGCGTTTTGCTGCCCTGTGGCGTGTATGTGTATGGATGGAGACTGTTGGATCCTTTCCGCTGCGCGCTCGCTGCACACACGTCATACGGCGGTAACCCGCGACGCTTACGCAGCGCGGTCGCGTCATGCACGCGGCGCCGCGTCTCTCACTCGCCCGAGGAACGCGCGCGCCTATCCTTATCCTGTTAAGGGGCCGAGATACAGCTCGGACACTTCGACCCATGTGGATCTTTTGTGGTCCCCTAGATAGCTTACTCCTCCCCACCCTCGCTGAAAATCTCCTTCATAAGTTTCACAACGAGATGCGGGGATAAGAGCCTGTAATCCTCTGGTCTTGGATATCCTACCCCTAGAAGACTCATTCGCTTGTTAGCCAAAGCATCGCATGTGCACAGCAGGTGCTCCATGCGTTCTGTATGTTCCTCACACAACCTGCACATGGAAGTCGCGGCTAGACCCATTTTCATGAGCATGTCGTTGGTTCCAAAGTGCCCTGTAAAGGCACCCATCAGGTAGCGGATTTGCCCCCTGCTCATATTCCAGATACATTCCCGTGCCTTGAACGTAGAGCCCAGGAATTTCTTGGAGTGTCCCAGACCCGTAATAGACAGCCAGTGTGTTTTTTGGCTATGATCTGCATACTCCCTGAATGCGGCCTTCACGAGGCACGTCGAGATGCCTACACATGGTTCTGGTCCCACAAAGTCATTTGCGGAGCCCTCTCTTGCCAGTTCATCCGCCATTTCATTACCATGGATTCCCTTATGCCCTGGGACCCACATCAACTTTACCCTGTTACGCCTCCCAAGCCTGTTCAGGGCCCGGATGGCGTCCAGAATAAGTTTGGAGTCCACCTTGTAGGACGCCATGGCCTTGATTGCAGCTTGACTGTCACTTAGAATATAAATAGATTTATCTTTGGTTTGTCTTTCTATATTCTCTTGAGCACAGGTTATTATGGCATATGTTTCTGCTTGGAATACTGTTGCCATCTTTCCTAAGCTTCTACTACATTTGTAGCCTTTTGCGTATATTCCCGCTCCTGTACCGGATTCCATTTTGGATCCATCAGTGTACCATACCAGACTATCTTTTTCTGGTGGTTCAAGTCCCTTAGTCCAGTCTTCCATTGTCGGGATCTGGACCTTAAAGGACCTTTCGAATACAAACATGGTTTGCATTTTATCAGATATCATGCTTGTTACCCGATCCAGGTCCTCATTCCTATCGAATCTTGTATGGTTAGTCTTTGGCTTAGAGGCATCCCATAGTCCAGCAACAGCAAGACGATGCATTGCCTTCCTTGCCTCGAGTTCTACCATCATATGCAGGGGAGGGGTGTTGAGGTATCTCTCTATTGCTGCCGTAGGTGTTGTCCTAAAAGCACCCGTTATTCCAAGGCATACTGTTCTTTGTAGCTTGGTCAGTGGCGCTTTGCACGTGGCAAGTTTCGTTCTTGTCCACCACACTATGCTGCCGTAAGTGATAATTGGTAATATCATTGTTTGGTACAGCCATCGTAGCACTTTAGGTTTTAGCCCCCAAGTTCTACCATATGTGGAGCGACACATACCAAACACCCGCAGGGCCTTTGTCGTTATGTTTTCCACATGAGTTTTCCACCTGAGCTCCTTATCAAGAGTTACCCCTAGATATTTAACTTCGGTGGACCATGGCAACTTGATTCCATTGAGGGAAGGGTTTCCTAGATTTCCCAGTTGCCTTTTCCTCGTGAATGGGATAATGACTGCCTTGCCTGGATTGATAGAGAGATGGTTCTTTGTACACCAATCTTCTGTCATCCTCAGCGCTTGTTGTAACAATCCAGACACTATGTTCGGGAATTTACCATTAACCATTATAGCTATATCGTCTGCATAGCCTACTGTGTAGAATGGTCCGGTGTTGAGTTTGGTGAGTAGCGAGTCTACCACCAAGCACCACAGTAATGGTGACAGCACTCCGCCCTGCGGACAACCTCTTGTCGTTTTCGCGCTGAGTCGGTCTCCCATTATTTCCGATCTGACTATTCTGCTCTTTAGCATATAGTCGATCCAATTACACGTGGTATCATTGATACCATGCTCCTTTGCAGCAATGCGTATGGACTCAAATGTTGTCTTATCGAAGGCTCCCTCTATGTCGAGGAAAGCCCCCACGCAGATTTCTTGTCCCTCTAGCGCAGCCTCGGCCCGACTCGCGACATAATGTAGTGCCGTTTCCGTGGACTTGCCGGGGCTATAGGCGCACTGTAGTCTATGTAGAGGGAATTTCTTAAGCGGTCCCTCTCTTAGGTACTTGTCTACCAGTTTCTCTAATGATTTCAAGAGAAAGGATGTAAGACTGATAGGCCTGTAAGCTTTAGCTTCTTCGTAATTTGGTTTACCAGCCTTCGGTATGAAGGTGACTTTGGCCTCTCTCCATGTCTTGGGTACGTACCCAAAGGCTAGGCAGGCTCTGTAAAGCCTACTCAGCTGCGGTATTAGAACAGAGGCCCCTTCTTGCAATAACACTGGGTAGATGCCATCCGGACCAGGGGATTTGAAAGGCTGGAAGCCCGCTATCGCAAGCTTCAGCCTGTTCTCATCTACCACTTTCTTTGCAGTGAGCCAGTCATTTTTTGACGTGTGCTTACCAAGCTCGTCCCTTGTGACTGGCTCCTCTTCGTCGCTGTCGCGCACTACACATCCTGGGAAGTGAGTCTTAAACATCACACTCAGAGTGTCCTGTCCAGTTTCCGTAAGGTGCCCATTCTGATCCTTCACGGATGATAGTGGGTTTGCCTTGGTCATGGACATTGCTTTGCACAACCTCATTCCATCTGGTAAGGCTTCAATGGAGGTGCAATGCTGTCGCCAAGCAGTTCTTTTGGCCTTGCGTACCGCCTTATTATACCTCGTTAGCATGCTAGAGTAATCAGAAAAATCTTTCCTGGCTTTTGCAGCATTGAAGGCCTGTCGTGTTTCCTGACGTATTTTAGCCAGTTCAGGAGTCCACCATGGTTCCTTTTTGCAAAGGGCCTTTTTCTCTGGGCAATTATCTTACCATGCACCTATGGTGCCTGCCGTGATTCTGTCTGCTTCAAATTCTATATCAAGTATGGAATTAAGCTTACCTTTAGGGCTCCCTAGGTTTACTTTGAGGTCCCTCCTGTACGAGTCCCAGTTTGTATGTCTTGGGTTTCTCCTTCGTCTAGTTTCGGCTTTGCCCGCCGTCCTAAACCTAAAGCATATATAATTATGGTCAGACAGAGAAACTTCGTCCGATACATGCCAATTTTCAACATGAGCACTGGCTCCGTTAGAAGCCAGTGTCAAGTCGATGACTTCAGCTCTTGTCGAAGTCCTGAAGGTGGGTTTATTCCCTGCATTAAGGATCTGTAGTGGGGAACTTACCACGAAGTCCAGCAAATCCTCCCCTCGTTTGTTGACATCTGTGCTGCCCCAAACGACGTGGTGTGCGTTCGCATCACAACCAAGTATCAGGTCAAGATTTCCTTGGCTGCCGTAGTCAACCAGTCTTCTAATTAGTGGTGATACTGGTTCCTTTTCTTCATATGGGAGATAGGCCGAGGCAAGGATAAGTTTCCTTTTCCCCGTCCCAGTCTCCACTTGGATCAAAGCTGTTGTGAGATCCCTGTAACAGAAAGTACGTAAGGGCATTGCCTCTATACCGCCCCTGATATAGATACAAGTCCTCGCGTCATTAGTTGGACAGTCATAGAGGACTGTGCCCCCTGTCCCACCTAAGCCTTTTATAGCCCCTTTATACAAATAAGGTTCCTGTATCAAGGCAATGTCAAATTTCCCCAATTTCAGTTGCCGAGCCAGAAGGGCAGTAGCGGCTCTGCAATGATGGAGATTAATTTGTACGCACCTTAGTCCCGCCATCTTGGTCTTCTGATGGGGTCGTGTTAGTAGGAGGGCCTTAAACTTGAGGCTCCTCCTCCATCTCCTGGCTCTCCTCATGGGCAGCTGGCGAGTTCATACCCAGGGCAACGAGGTCCCCGAGGATGTCATCGTCTAGGTCCTCAGTTACCCCGGCATGGGTCTCCAGCTGCGTCACGTCGCAAGCAGGGTCTTCTGGTGAGGCCTCCTCACGCTGTGGTTGCGGTCCGTCTTCTGAGTGTCCCGCCTCCACCTCCGCGATGGGTGCCTCTCCCCGGTCTTCTTCCAGGAGCTTGAACGTGTAACGCTCAATGCCTCCTGGAAGAGAGTAGCCCGAGGCCTTGATGACCCCAGCGGACACCCCGTCCATGAGAACGATCCGACGGATGCCGGTGTCCTCAATGAGGGTGCTCACGACCTTCCAGTCGTCCGTCCTCAGAGCAGGGTTGAGCCGCTGGAGCAATCTAATTGCCCGGGCAGGGTCCCTGAGCGTCAGGTTCCGGCTCTTCCATGCCATTTTGACTGGCCTTGGTAGGTCCCTGGCGTCAACAACCTTCAGCTTCAGGGAGCCGAGTTCCACATTGTGGATGGCTTCCCGAAGCCAGTGAGCTGCATCGGAGTTGCTGCAGGACACATGTACTGCACCTGCAACAACTCCGGGAGCAACCGCCAATACTGGTAGTGGATCCGGTGCCTCTTCCAGCTTCTCGATTATGAGCTCCTGGATGGGCCCCAAATCCCCAGCCTTCAAGTACTCCTCTGGGTACTTGACTGTGACAACAGCGAGTTTCACAGCCGCCACCGCATCCCTGAAGGATCCGGTCGAGGATGATTGCCCTTGGGTTTTCATCCTCTTGGCGTCCATGTCCCCGCTGTCGCCGCTGAAAACAGCTCGCGGTCTTTTGGATGGTCCTCCCGTAGAAGTCCCTTCCAGAGCCGCTTGCTTCTTCAGCTTTTGGCGCTTCCTTTTTTGCGCCCCAGTTCGTCCTGCCGGGTACTTGCCTGCTTCGCTGCACGAAGTGGCTCCTGACCCAGTGGACTTAAAAGCAGTCCCGCCCTTCGGTGGTCCCGCAGCGGTACCGGCCCTTGGCAGTGCCGCAGCAGTCCCGTCCATTGACGGTCCCGCCGCGGCCCCACCCCGAGACGTTCCCACTACAGTCCCGCCTTTTGACGGTCCCGCCTTTCTCAGTGCAGTCCCGGCTTGCGCCGGTCCCGTCTTATCGGGTGCAGTCCCAGCTTGCGCTGGTCCCGTCTTAGGTGGTGCGGTCCCGGCTTTCGCCGGTCCCGCCTTATGGGGTGCAGTCCCGGCTTTCGCCGGTCCCGCCTTGTGGTTTTTTTTAGATGTAGGATCCATAAAATCAACCGGAAAGAAGATTCGTCTCTCGACTGCCCCACCCGCCATGGAGTGCTCAAGTGGCGATGCTACGGTAGCACCAGGGATTGATCGAGAGATATAGCCCACTCCGATTAGTTACCCACGAGACCGCACAGCACCAACCCAGCACCATTACCACTAACGATGTGCACTGCCGTCTGCGGGTCCCCAATGGGAGTGAGCTAACCTAGGGGCCGTCTGACCGGACTCCGACAGCCGATTGACTGTAGCCGGCTGAGCTACAGCCTCCCGTGTGAGGAGAAATCCGGGCCAAAGTGGAGTGTTGCCTCAGAGACGTTAAAAAACGCGCGCGCCTAACGTGGGGGAGGCCTTTAAGCATGTTCAGTTTCGTGCTCAACTTTACACTATAATTGCTATAGAATGGTGCGGATGACAGCTATCACTTTCATACAATGTAAGCTACCTATCCTTTTCTCTCATCTGAAAGATGCATATTTTCGTCCTGCTGTCATCCTTATTATTTTGAATTTGGAACGTATTACTGGATTTTAATCATCTACAAATTACTATTGCACATAAAACATTTGCTAGTCAAGTGTAATTGAACCATTAGGTGACTAATAAATAGGTTAATTAGTGTGTAATTGGATGACTACGAATACTTCAATAGTACAGAATGCGGCAGCAAATCCAATATTTGTTCGCCATTAGTGTTGCAACAAAGTAACCTGTCGAACACGAATTACAAATTCAACATTATTTGCATTAGAACTTTGGTTTGCTACCATAGACTAAGTTCAGTGAAAGCAGTCCACATTACATTACGCTTTAACCGCACTGGCCGGATTTAAAACTATATTTGTGTTATAAAATTTAAATTCAAAAATCGAATTCTGTTCGCGGTTGTGGAATATTTTTTAGCGGGAATGTTGGCAGTTTGTGACTTTGTGGTTGTACTAGTGGTTGTGAACAGATTGATTCAATTTGTTCTTGTAATCGAATAGTTACAGAGTGTAGTGGCAGTATAATATCGATTATTATTATATAAGTGTTTGATTAGCTGGTGTAAGATTTGGATGGAGTATTGATACAGGTTGGTTTGTTATTTTATTCGTTTGTTGAACTCGTTTGTATTTCACTTCTCAGATTGCTTCCTAATTTAAACAATAATTAAACTAGTTTAATCCTTGTTTTGCCCATGGAAATGGAAAACGTGCATCTTTGAAAAAAACATTGTATTCTATCGGAGAAATAATATTTTCAACACACTCACTCGAAAACCCGCTCCTATCCCTAACGCTTTAAGGCACGCAATTTATTGTTTTTTTGCACTAGTGCAGAAAATTAAACGTGTTCGCCCCCACCACAATTTTATTACTTACATTTATTACGTCAGGCCGGGTGCGTTGCGACCCTCACGAGTTACACATCAGCCCTGTTTATTTATGGCTACGTAAGTGTATTGAAAAAAGTCGTTTGATACACGTGGAAATATTTCACTGCAGTCCTTTGCTCCATAACACCCCATCGAACATAGTAAAGGTTAGCGCCCCGCTCCTGTAGACAGTAATCTTGATTGGTATTTAATAACTTACCTTAACCTCAAAATTAAATTATTTCTAATCTTTTAAGAGTTGCCTAGACGATGAACATTATTAACGTTGCACAAAATCTTTCAGAAATTTCAATATTGAAGCACTCATTTTTGAACAGCAGAACATTTACCTAGTTTATGCAAGCGCATGCACCGTGAAATCAAATTCGTACAACAACCAATTTATTATTACATAGTCTTTACGAGTATGTAATCTGCCATTATGTATGTAAAACATGTAAATAATGTAAGTTTTAATCTGTTACTTGTTTCTTAAATGTTAGTTACTTATATTGTTTGCTAAAGCATTTTACTTGTATAGTTGTTTTGTTTTAACGTGGCAACAAAGGTCATTGCTCTTTCTCTAAAATTTCTTCGTAGAAACCCGAACAAAAAATTGTTTATCGTTTTTTATTAGTAGGTAATAGTAGATCAATGATTTGCGTAACGCAAATCATTGACGTGGTTCAGAAGGCTGCCCAGCTTAAGTGGGACTGGGCTGGACATGTCTGTCGCATGCCGATCGAGCGGTGGGCCATAAAAACGCAAAATTGGTGCCCTGAAGTCGCACGTCGGGGTCGCGGCAGACCAAGAAGGAGATGGCGGGACGACTTGGATGTCGTCCTTGGGAATTGGAAAGAAGTGGCTCAAAACCGGGAACATTGGAAGGAGTGGAGGGAGGCCTTTGCCCAGCAGTGGGACAATATGGGTTAGATATAATAATAATAGTAGATCACAGCTGTGATTTGGTGGATTTGTTTCTCATTACAATTTTGTTTATTTGTATTTATTTATATAAGTTTTATTTATATATTTATTTTAGTTTTAGTTTTTTATTAGTTTGTTTGCCTTTATGTTGCACCTACCATGTTTTATTTCTGCACCACCCTAAGGTCGGCTGGTAGAAAATGCCTAAGGCATTAAGTCCGCCTTTGTACTGTTTTAGTGCATAAAGTTTTAATAAATAAATAAATATACCGATTTACAAAAAAAAATGTTACTTATCAAATTTTTTTTAATAAATTTAATTATGGATCGAAACTCGTAACTCATCTATAATTAACTCACGGTTTTTACTCAGCAGAGAAACATTCATAAACTTACTTACAACATGTAACAAAACACGCGCGAAAAACATAACCCTTTTTTTTATAATGCATAGGCTCACGTTTGACCACTATCTCACCTGATGGTAAGCGATCATGTGGCCGACGATGGAACACGCTTGCCTAGAAGCAATCTATTCACTCTTGACTTAAAGACCCCTAGGATATTGCTATCAGGAAACACAGACTCCGGCAGGGAATTCCACTTCTTAGCTGTACGCATAGTGAATGAATGTACTCCCAAAACGCTTTATACGTATGGGTGGGATGTCCACCATGTACCAGTGGCGCAATGCCGTACGTCTTGTGGTCCGATGATGGAACGGACTTGGTGAAATTAAATTGTGTAGCTCCAGTGTACGCTCCCTTCTTGCAGTTGGGTAAAAAAAATATACGATTATGTTAGTGGGATAATGACCGTATCTTTCGAGTTTGTTACTGATCACGTGAATTGCAGCCTCGTCAGTATTTTTGTTATTTCTAGAGGAACAAAGACTCCTAAAACACAGGCTTTTGGCCAAGTTAAGGAGGCAGCAGTTCGCATTTTAGTTTTGCCATGATGTACAACATAAAAAAATGGTGTTCGTAAAGTCAAAGAAAAAAAAAGAAAGAAAATGTTTATTCAGCCTGAATAGACGCACAATTCGTTACAAAAATATCCCTGCCAGGTCATGTGTGTACAGGGGTGTATTGCTCCATACACCATAGACAGTTCGCTATAACCATGCTAAAATGCAATAGCTGTAGTATCTATTATAACTTAACATCGCCACTAGTGCGTTAATATTTTGTTTTTTTCCTCATTACTCTATTTCGAAGCGTTTTCTTCCTGCAGTTAAGCAACCAATTGCTTTCTGAGAAGTTTCAGCTTACTGATTGCATTATAGTGCGCGGTTATGACTACTGGTGAGCTTCCTTATAATCGTAATAAACAGTAAAGAGAATTTACTAAAATATCAACCTCTTTTTTAAGTTGGGTAATCATCTGATGACTTCTCCCTCTGTAGGGTAGAGCCGACGAGAGGGCCGTGTCAGACTTTTACTGACTAAAATGATTCCCTATGTCCCTTTAGTTTCCTTTTGCTTTCTCAGACCACAAATATCACTTTTACACTTTTCCCCATGCACGCATTGGCCCTGCTGGTCTCCTACATTTGGTTGACATCTTTTTGAGGCGCGCGTGGAACACTACGCCCCGTTGACGACACGGGCTCGATTGTTATAGGATGAGCGGACGGCGTGCTACCCAATGCTCGTCGTCCATAATCCCACGCCTACGGTGACCCGATATCGCATCCCAATCCCTCGACGATAGCGGATGGCAAGCACTTGATATCGACGAGTCTTAAAATTCTCTATAGCAAGCGTGTCAGTGAGTGTCACCCGTCAATATATTTTATTTCTCATAGGCCTACGGTTCCAATAGGTCATTTCGTATGGTCTAATTACTTAGCTAGTCATTTTTTTTTTTTAATTATAATACAGTAATACATTCAGTCAAAAAAGTATCGGGAATGGATGATTTGTTTATGGTTCCAAATTCAAATTTTTGTTTTTTTGTAGTTGTTAGATTGGCACAACTGTTTTCCATTTTGGCGCGGAGTTTGAGTTACATCTGTTATTTATATTAAATACAGTGTTGGTTTTAGTAATATCATATATAGTGTGTATTGCGAATTTCATAATGGACAAAAATATCGAACAAAGAGTTTGTCTTAAATTTTGCATCGCCAATGGAATTTCGTGTTCGGAGTCACTGAAAATGTTACAGAAGGCTTACGGTGAATCGACTTTATCAAAAACTCGTGCTTATGAGTGGTTTAAAGCGTTCAAAAGCGGTCGAGATGTGATGGAAGATTTGCCTCGCTCTGGTAGGCCGTCAACGTCTGCAACTGAAGTTAACATCGCACAACATCACATCGAATTTTTTACCAAACACTCAACAAATACCATCCAGCAACCACCATATTCACCAGATATGGCTCCTGCTGACTTTTTTCTTTTTCCTAAACTCAAATTACCACTTCGTGGCACCCGTTTTCAATCGATAGAAGACATAAAGGAGAATTCGCGGCGAGAACTGAACTCAATTCAGGAAGCAGCGTTTAAAAAATGTTTTGATGAATGGATTATTCGTTGGCGCAAGTGTATCGTTTCTAAAGGACCATACTTTGAAGGTGATAAAATAAATTTGGATGAATAACAGACATTTTGTGTATTATTGATCTTTTCCCGGTACTTTCTTGACAGAGTAGTATTATGTACACATTTTTATTCTTAAAGTTATTCTGAATTTAAAACTCAAACTGCTAAAGTTCACGTCGCGTTCTGTTTTAGAATAAAGACTACTAGCTTTGTTCAGCGGCTTCGTCCAAAATAAAAAGTGAAAATGGAATATTAGGTCACATATCACAGATAATTATTCTGAGATAAAGTATATGTAATCTAAAATATGTAATCAAACACTATATGTAACACATATGATTTAAAAGAGTTTCCATGGAGTTTCTTGCACGTTCTTCTCCATAGAGATCTACTCTTTGGAACGTGCAATTTAGCTTCACTTGTTTGTTTGACTGACCGACATTTTGACAATTCAAAAGTGCCTGCAATTGGTTTATTTGAAATAAACGTTTTTAATTTGATTGATTTTGATTTGATTTGATTTGACACTTTCATTGACTATGAACAATGCCACAGTCCTGGAAGATATCAACCTTAGCAGGCTTCTAAATAAGTGAAAATGAACTCCGAGCGGTAACGGAAGCAAAGAAGGATCTGTAGTGATTTTTTTTAATAGTCTGTACTTTTCCACTGCTGGGCAAAGGCCTCCCCCAACCTCTTCCAAGTATTCTTTTCTTGAGCTACTTCAAACTAGTCTCCGCAGTAGGCATCCATGTCGTCTCAAAGAGGAAGAGGAGTGGGTTATAGTCAGTCAATTTTGACGTGCCCTCCCGCTTCGCTCAAGGGCTGTGATTGATTAACTATTCAAACATTCAGAAATTCACACTTATGTATGATATTAGGTAGGATTATAACTGCACGTAACTGCACCTAACTTTTTAATTAAAGTTTATAACAAGTTAAACCTTAGCGTGGTATAAATAATTTAGATTTAGCGTCAGGTGCACGAATAGCTAAGTTAGTGGTTTGCACACGTGCTGCTGAAAACTGAATCACCTACGTGCGAACTTAGATTCTAAGTACATGAACTTAGCGAATTTGTTAGTTCCTTATTAAGATCGTGATCAAAAATTTACAAACAAATACCGTAATTAGAGACACAATAGAAAGGTAATGAGAGAGCGAATGCCGCTTGGGGTTTAATGAATTAACAAACATTTTAGCTTAAACTGTGTGAATCTTGTTGCTAAGTCTTTGTATAGTAACTCCGCATCACCCACAGCACAATTTTTCCAAATTAATTTAATTTAATTTAATTTATTTATTTGTCTCAGATACAGTAGATCCATATTTTTGTTAGTAGATACTTAAAAATTATGTTAGTAAGCTTAAAATTAACTACGCACCTTTATTTCCTGACATGCATCTGTATACATACACTGCCATAATATTGGGCAGTCTACTCTATCGGCCACAACTCTAAGAATGCTGTTGCTACTGCGCTAAATGCTGGGTATAATCCTCTTTTCTTTTGCCTTTCGCAATGCTCCTAGGCAACATATTTCTCACCACTGGACGAAAAAAAAAAACACTGGGCAAACAAATTTTCTTTTAATCCTTAAATTGCTACTTTGTCATAATTATATCACTACATAGTATTAAACAAAGTCGCTTTTTCTGTCCCTATATCCCTATGTGCGCTTAAAAATCTTTAAAACTACGCAACGGATTTTGATGCGGTTTTTTATAATAGATAGAGTGATTCAAGAGGAAGGTTTATATGCATAATATTGCACCCGAGCGAAGCCGGGGCGGGTCGCTAGTTATTAATATAAATAAAAGTTCAAATATATAGGGTGACTGGCAATTAGTTTACGATATTTAAACACGTGATTGTGCTCATGATAACAATTTTTTTTTACTATGGGAGTAAAGCTAAAATCGCGAAAAAAATATCAGCTGTTCAGTACATTAGGCAAACAGAAATGCACTGAACAGCTGATTTTTTTCTCGATTTCATTAAATCATAAACAATATAAGTGGTAATTGATTACAAAATGTTTAATGTAAAAATGTTTTGAGAAAAAAATCTTAACTTGTTTGCTAACTCTACACTACATTGCAGTATCAAATAATGAAATCAAGGCAATGCAGTGTCTCAAGGCACAAGAAGTTTACTACTACATGCTAATAGGCATCAAATATTAGCCTAATGCAACCATTTGGCGTTGTCCCAGCAGATTTGGCTCAGCTACGTCGACTTACTTTATTTGTTGCTAGCGATGTTGCACACACCGAGTGTTGCCAACATCAAAATGTTTCTCCGGAGAAAATAGGAATACCCCGAATGGTATAAAAGTTATGTAAACTTTTTAATTTATGGCGATTGTTTTGTTGGTTTATATTGTGCCAACTAATGGCACTAAAGTGAGTTAGACGGATCCCACATTAGGCGTGTGCGATCCTAGGGCGTGTGAGTAGCGTTTTACTGTCCTGTGGCATGGGTGGTGAGTGCACGTGGCGCGCACGCGGCGCTCGAGTCGCGTTCTTATCCCTTCCGCCGCTTGTTCGCTGCATACACGTCACATGGCGGCAACACGCGACGCTTACGCAGCGTGATTGCGTCGCGCACGCGGTGTCCGCGTCGCTCAGATGCTCGAGGAACGCGCGTGCATAATGTGGGGGAGACCTTAAAGTGACACTATTTATATATTGGAATGGAATTTAATAGGTTTTTTAATTCTAATTCTTAATTCTAATTCCTAAATTAATCCTTTGATGCTTTCTAGGTATAGATTAGAAAATTACCGGCGCCACATCATTTTTTTTTAATAGCTTTCGTCTTCGTGATCTTTTCTATAAGAATCATTCCGGTATGACACCGTTGCCTTCTATATTAGAGAAATCTTTTAGATTTTTTTTACAAACGTATTAATAATTTAACGTTTTATTTGCTAAATAATAAACTACCTACTGAAAAATAGTAGTCATTTGTTTTATTGACATTTAGTCGACAATAAGCATGGCAATAATAAGCATGTCGATAATAATCATGACAATAATAAGCATGTCAAGAATAATCATGTCAAATAATAATAATAAAAAAAAACTTTCTTCATTAGCCCTTTGCGTTTTAATGCCCCAACTAAAATTCTTTTAAACAAACCCGTAGAACTTTCAAATACCCACGGCTAAATCAAATAAAATAAAGTTTCCATTGCACTTGTTACACACATGTCCCAGATTTCGGGGTAAAACTCGGATGCAGGCGACACTGTCGTGCTCGCAACAGTCCCGCATAGTTTATTTGTTGCACAGCGCCGTTGCGTTGTGACCCGCAACGTTGCGCGCAAGATTTGTTGCGCTGTCCCCTACTCTGAGTAATGGTCTTTGTTTTAGAATAGTTTCATAGCCATCCGGAATAGTGCGGTATCGTGAGTAAGATGTACTGGTTTTATTTTTATTGTATTAGCGGAGATATTATGTGGGAAGTTTGCTCTGAATTCTGAAGGTATAATTTAGCAACGGTGCGCCTCAAGGAGCTGTCAGCAACAGCAGGGGCCCAGCTGGGTCGAAGCCTAATAGGGCCAGGGTTAACTCGAAAGATAGCTCAGCCCCGGTACGAAAGGCAATGAAGGAACAGGAGTGGGTTTTTAATCAGTAAAAGTCTGAAACTATCTTCCGCTCCACCCAAGAGTGGGGATGTCATTTGATGATTCTCCCACCGGAAAAAGGTATCATTTGACATAACATAGCAAAATCAGCCAATAATGTTCCAACTACTGGGATTCAGGCCTCCTCTCTAGGAGCGGAAATGGGCCGTAAACCACGCAGACCCAGTGCGGGTTGTTGGATGTCAGTGATGTCACATGTCTTCGAATTTTTAGTTCTTGGACATGTGAAGGAAAACATCGTGAGGTAACATCTATATCTCTTTTGAATTCAAACCAAATGGACTTTATACAGAGTTTAATGAAAATGAGTGATCGTATCTTAGATAATGTTTTGTTGTAAACTAGGTTTTGCCTGCGGTTTTGCCTACGTGAAACCAGTTTTTATTTTGAAATTATCTCAAGGAAACAAAGGATAAAAACCCTATGTACTATTTTAGAACATGAACCTCTACCAAGTTTCTTCCAAATCCGTAAAAAAAAAAAATAGAAACTTTGCACGTTTACCATATTGAGATTCTGAATAATGTTTTTTTTTCCAAAAACAATTAAACACAAAAATACTTTCGTGGATGAATTACCGAATGCCAACAGAGTTTCCAAGCGATAACTCTCTTTTTTCATGTTGCCTCTTTATCAACTTTTGTGTTGGAGGATTGCGTTGGATGAAGCAACAAGCTTTTAGACCATGCTCACGGTAATGGTTGGCGAGTGGAGTAAACCAATCGACCGAGTATAATTTAGGACGTAAAATGAACGGCATCGTTTAGTTATTAGGCTAAATTGTGAAGTGAATAAAAAAAATTAAACTGGGCCCATAACCTAAGAAAAAACATGGGAAGTGCTTGACACTGACTGATTTTGTTTTTAATTACCACAAGTAATACAGTACACATACGAGTTCAAGTGGCGCTAGTATCTATGCTAGTAATTTTACACGCACACTTATATTATAACAGTTAAAGTATAACTAGTAGTTATTAGTGAAATAACTCAAAAGGAATAAATAAAATAAGGCAGATCGAGATATTTAATCGTTGGTAAGCCATAAAAGCTCGTAAATAAACAAAATAATAAATAAACCCATTTCTATAAGTTCATTAATTAACTCAACCGCTGTTTGTATAAAAACAACTTACTCTTGGAATTATTTTCACCAAACAAACAGATAAGCCGGATCTTCCTCACCCAAGTCGTTGAACTCTCAATAAATCCCTGTTTTTATTTACCCCAAGATCAAAACTTTAAGAACTTCCAAGAAAAGAGGTTGAAATTTATATTCGGATATATCAAAAACTGTGCTCGAAGAGATGAGAAGCCGATGATGGCAGAGAGGAAGAAGTTCCAAACAAACTAAGCTAGTTTCGGACGCGATCGAACAAACTTTACACATAAATCGAGCTTCGTTAATAATTTACCCATTCGGATTTCGCACGATGATCGTTTTCCAGCTATGGAACACAGAGTGAAATTTCTCATATAACGTGGAGAGCTCCTCTCATATCTCTGAGACAAATTATTACGGTGTGACACAGAGTCCAACACAGTATGTAATGGGGACGCCCCATGCGACAACTCGTTAGCGGTAGAACGAAGTATCGGAAAATTTTATAAGTTATTAATTTATTGTCTGTTGGGAGTTCGACAATGTATGAAATGAGAGAATTTGTTCGAATAACAGACAATGGAAATTATTATCAGAGTTTGAAATATAGTATTTTCAGAGTCTGAAGAAAAATAAATTGGATATCAAAACGAGAAAACGAAAAGTTAGACAATGCGTACCAACAAACTCGACTTTCAAACTTGTGATTGTTGATCCACGTCAAAGTCAGAGTCAATTTAAACTTATGACTAGTTTACGTATTCATACAAAAAATGAGCACCCTTTTTCTTGTTAACCATCCAATTATCGCTTGCAGTCTAGACAATTCTCTGTAAACTTCGCAGACAATGTAATAAAAATGGCTTTTCTTGCGAATTATGTAGATATATTGGGGCACTTTGGAATATCTTGCGTTAAACAAATGTGGGTGCTTTATCGTTTTTAATAACATGTTTTTTGACGACTTACTGCAACGAATAAAACCGTCATAAACTACAAATTGCATTCTTCAATTTCGAAAAGTAGTTTTATTGACTTTCGTTGCAACTAATGAACAACTTACAGTGAAAAATGAAGCGACAATCAGATTTTTAAATACAGAAAAGCTTACTATTATTGCTACAGAAACCAGAGTACCTACCTAACGAACCAATTTACTGTCTTCATTGCAGTCCATATTACCGACCTACCAGCAGTAGCGTAGTTAGTCCCAAAGGGGCCCCTATATCAAAACTTATCGAGGTTCTTTTACGTCGTAGGCTGTACTAGCACAGAGGCATGAGACAAAGTCACGATAGGCCATGCCAGAGATGACCGGACTAACTGGGTAGTTTTCGTTCAGTTCATTATGTAAAACTGAGACCGATGATCTCGTTTAATAGAGTATTCTGGAATAGAAAAAAAGTTAAGTTTCTGTTGTAATTATAATATGTAGAGAATGCTAGAACAAACGAAGCAAGCTTTAAAAATGGAATCCATATTGAAAATTAATACATTAATTTTTTCGGATTATTTTATTAGTTCGGATTATTACACGGGGCCCCTGCAGCTTGGAGCGTTACATTGATACGGCTGAATTTTTACACGAGCTCCTGCAGTTTGGGGGCCCCATATCATAGATACGGCCGATAAGGCGGTAGCTACGCCCCTGCCTACCAGTACAATTCGCATTATGGCAACAAATCTAGCGTGTATTTCGACATAGAAAATCACTGGAAAAGGAATAAGCCACGTAGATTGAGCCCGTTCGTATGAGGAAACAAAACTACTATTATTCTGTGTGAATGTGCAGTTTAGTAGTTTTAAACACAGCATTTGTTACAGAATATCTATTCTATCTATACCTTTTTGACAGTCATTTCGACGACAAGTTTGGTAGAAATTAGTTTGATTGTAAAAAAAAAATCAATACCACCTATATTTTGACTGTGACTTTTTACAGATCTATATTAATCATTGTAATCCCTACTATCCCTACTATAATATATATATATATATATAATATTATAAATGCGAAAGTAACTCTGTCTGTCTGTCTGTCTGTTACGCTTTCACGCAAAAACTACTGAACGGATTTAGATCAAATTTGGTAGGACACTGGAATAACACATAGGCTACCTATAATTTAACTGCTGAGCACGGGTCTCTGCCCGCGCGATATAAACTGTAGTCCACGCGGGCGAAGCCGCGGGCGAAGCCGCGGGCGGAAAGCTATAAAAAACTATATGCTTACGTACAGCGAGAATCCACCTTACATTGTTAATACCTCTACGGTCTGAATTAAACGTTTTGCCTCGTCGTTTATACCGCGTATATCCAAGGACTGGAACAATTTGCTTTCTGTGGTCTTCCCGTCCGATTATAAAGTTCTTTTCAAGACTAGAGTGAAGAGGCTCTTAAGAATCTAGTGCACTTCACTATCAACAATAGCACCACTGCTTACAATCAGGTGGGATTGCAGTCAAGCTCCAGTTTATATTGTTTAAAACAAAAATACTTAGCTACATGTACAAAGCACCCACGGGTATTAAGTTTCATTATTGCGAAAAGTAACAAGATCTGGTAGCTGACTTCTAGCCGACCTTGTAACTATACAAGCTACTGTGACATTGACACAATAAGTTCAAGTTAACTAAGCATTGAATGAAAAGACAATCGGTATAAGCATGAAAACCACAGAGCATGGATACTGCCCTGCTAGAGTCGACATGGTCGCCACTTTTCATGCAATTAAAGATACCCTCTACACTGCGCATACGTGTGAGCACGCCGGTCTCCATACATTTTATATGGCTACTAGACTTGTAGAGCTAAACTAGATCCACGACACGCGACGTCGTTCTACATACATATCAGGTGTGTTACACATGTGTGTAGGACTTATGTAGTTCTAGCTTAAAGCGTGTCATTGTTTACTTATTCACATTCCAAAAAAATAAATTTAGATACTTACGGATGCAAATGGCTAAGATGAAACTAAATAGTTGACCGTTTATCGCTCTTTTAAAAGATACCAGAGATAGGTTCTGGAGTGACAACCACGTATGGGAAGACGCATCGTGCGAAGACCTCCAACAATCGCGGTAATCCGATGGATGTGAGACGCATACGACTGTTCGTTATGGTGGAACTTGGGAGAGGCCTATCTTCAACAATGGACAACTATTGATTGAAATGATGATGACAAAGAGACACAAACTAATTTTTTTTGCACTCTTCTTCTCCCGCTCTGAGAGGAACGAGATGTCCAACTTTTGCTGACTAAAATCCACCTCTGCGGTAACTCTTTCAAATAAGATAATTTGCTGGTAGGGCTGCATACTTGCATAGCTCTGGTAGGCATCGGACTTTGTGGGCCAAGTAGACAAATTATCAATCTACCAGGTACAATGGCTAACAAAATTGCACGTGGTCTTCATTTTCACAATTTCGACAATGTCGCCGTTGCAATGTAACTTTGTCTATAGTCCCTAGACGCTGCCGCTGGTCAGGGACATTCTGTGGTCTGTGGTGAAAACACAATTAATTGACAGCAACGGAACCACGGAAATCTTCCGTTCTTATTGTCTTAGCAGAAAATGTCCAGACAACCTTCGTCGAATTTCCTTTGTGGTTCGACATTGATCCTATAAAAATTAATACGATATAAATAAAGGTACGACCGTAAATTTCCCGTCGTCCTTGTTTACGAGCATTTTACTTGTATAGTACGTTTCCTCGGGAAGCTTCTAAGTAGGCCTAAGTTGGAATTTGCGATTTTTCAGAAAAATGGTTGTATTTTTTCTGTATGACATTATTGTTGAAGAAATGAATATTCCATTGAATGGAAACGTCCTCCTTTTAGACATTGATAAATGTTGAGATAGTTCGTCTAGTCAGCGTCAAAACTTAATGGACATGAGCACTATACGACATTGACATAGAAGATAAACGCTGAGATTTAGACTAGTCTTTGACTTTACATCAAGGTCACTAGGACAGTCTATAAAGAGGCTGCTTTTCCACTCGCTTGTCGTCAAAATTGAGCATGGTTTAAAGGCTTGTTGCTTCATCTAACACAATCCGACGCGATATTTGACGAAAAGGCAACGCAAAAAAAGAAAGATGTTAACTGGATTCATCATCATCATATCAGCCGAAAGACGTCCGTCCACTTCTGGACATAGGGCTCTTCCGAGTGCCACCAAAATGACAGGTCCTGTGCGTCTCGCAACCTTCACCAGGTCGTCAGTCCACCTTGTGGGTGTCATTTCCAGTAGTAATAATTCAATTAACGCCGAGAGTAAAATTTCCTTTAAGAATTAGAACTATTACTTAAAATCCTCTTACCTTTGTTTGAACTTCCTTATAATTTAAGTTTTCATAATTAGTTTAGATTTTATTTGAATTTCAATTTTTTTTTTATTGAGAGTGCATTTTTTGCCCTAAAAATTGACAGTTAGAAAAAGCTTTCTTGCATTAAGCCCATCTATGCACACTACTGTAGATACATAAAGAAAAAAATCCATCAATGCCAAAACTCAGAAACGCGGAATATTGACTTGGCCAATTTTACCAATTCCACAGCGATATGTTTGTTTATGGGATATCGACGTTTTGTTTATGATAATGACCAACGATGGGTTTACTCGGAGCTCAAATAAAAAGTGTAAACATTGAGTTATTGAGACATTCATTTTTACGAGTGGATTCTTTGATAAAATATTTATATGGAAAAGTAATTATTTTGACTAAACTATAATACAGATAAAACCTATATACATAGGTTGCAAATTATAATACAGATAAAACCTATATACATAGGTTAATAAAGTTACGTAGATAAAAGTAAATACTTTTTTAAAAGACAAAAATTAATTCGTTTTTGACTACGATCCCACCTGGTAAACAGTGATGAAAACAGTTGATGGTGAATAGCACTAGTTTATTAAGGGCCTATTCACTTATTCTTCTTCTTCGTCGTGCACATATTGGAGTGTCCAAAGTTGGAAACTTTGGACTCTCCAATAAGCACCTGCTCTTCAGAGGACCTAAAAAACGCAGCTATAAACGTGGCAACTACTGGGCCGAAAAGCTTTGAGGGAATGGAAAACCATGGTGTTGGAGTGTGTTACGGATTTGATAAGGTCCGTCCACCGTATTGAAAATACCTATCACCTAGCTAAATAATAAATTAAGAATCTTCTTCTACTATATTTCTAAATCAAACACTAAAATTAAGGTGCTTTAAAAATTAACCTATAACATAACTCTATCTTTTCTTCTTTTTTTTTCTATAAATCGTTTTCAGTTTATAAAACTTGAAAATATGCACAAAGAATGCAAATATTATTTTCAATAAAATGAATGAAACAAAAGCAAGCAGGTGCAATAAACATGATTCCTGCAAAATAAATATTTTACTTCACATACTCCCTTTAGAGGGAAACAAACACTAAAGCTTTCCAATAAATATCGTATATTTTTTTTTGTGAAATAAAATCATGAAATTCTATAAAGGCGAAATTTTATTTCTTGATACTTGGTCTATTCGATGCTCAATAATTAACTTGGATCTTGTTCTTGAAACCTGTCTATCTAGCAAATCATGCAATAATCAATCAATCATAATAATCTTGAGGACTTTGTTACACTTTTACTAAAGAAGACTAAAGTCGTGACACCCTCAGACACTAACATGATTTTACCTTTCATCACCCATCCTCAGCCTTTTTAATGTTCCCACTGTTGGAACTCAAGCCTCCTCTCTTGGAGAGGGATTTTACCTTTAGCTCTTGTCAATGTATGTCAATTATATCAGCGATAACGATTTCGAAAGGTTCAAAATGTACAGGAATGACATGTTCTACTAGGGTGGAGTACTGCCTTGTCCTTGTAAAGGCATCGGCAGTGGCGACCACTCGCGCCGGATCCTTGTTCAGGCTTTGGTTTGAAGAGAGAGGGAATGGAAGGCGGTCGCTTCCTTCTGCTAAGTAGTAAAGCTAGAGTTGAAAACGTGTGGGAACGGATATCCTCACGCCCCAGTGTTCAGCGTTATTATAAAATACTAGCATCTGCCAGTGGCTTCGCCCGCGCTTGTAAAATATAGCTTATGCCACTCAGGAATGAAGCAGCTTTCTATCGGTGAAAAAATTTTAACAATCGGACCAGTACTTTCAAAGATTACCTCCTAAAAACAAACTTCCTCTTTATTATATTAGTGTAGATTAAATCAAAATAAAAACAAGATAATACCCAATTAATAGATTCTGGTCTCATATTTGATTTGACAATTTACCTTCATATTTATAACGCAACGTTTTTTTGTTCCAGGATAAAATGCGGTTCCTTCTACTTCTCTTCACGATCCCCTACATCGTGGGTCAGCAGCAATGGGTCCCCTGTTCAGAACTCAACGATGACCTCCGGTACCCCTGCCGGTGCAAGGTGCAGGTGGACCGGGCACTCCAGTTGAGGATCCTCATGAACTGCGACCGGGTTGTGTTCTCTGGTGACTTCCCGACCTTGCCTTATGGAGCGCCTATCATATCGTTCAGTCAGAGGTTTGCTGGGCAGCAGACTTTGCCTACACAGGTTAGTTGAGTTTTTATTTATTTAATTGAATCTATGAAGAAGTGAACAGTAACCATAAAATTAATATTTATTTAATAATTTATGCCTTAGGAATTTTCTACCATTTTTTTCTATAAGTGGATGCAATATTCAGACGAAAAAAGCGGATATAAAGGCATACGATGGGCTACTATTTTTTTTATAAAAAAAATGT
This sequence comes from Mythimna lalbum, assembly GCA_949319445.1. Lineage (NCBI taxonomy): Eukaryota > Metazoa > Arthropoda > Insecta > Lepidoptera > Noctuidae > Mythimna > Mythimna lalbum. The sequence continues at coordinate 16,456,965 of OX439356.1, read as the reverse complement.
AATAGAATATGTTTAAATAAATAAATGGAATAATAAATATGTATATCCTGCTGGACATACCGTGGTCGTATTATGTGTACCAAATGACTTCATAAAAATACTGGCCAGGTAGTGTTTCACATTATTGAATAGATTTCATATTTATTTTTTAAAACATTTAAACAATTTCTTCAAATATTCTTTTTACAAAGATTAATAATAATGACTGGATAGGTCAGCTCACGTCGTGAGAGCGTACCCGTTTGTAACATCGTATTACTAATGCCAAAGGTTATCTACATTTTGAAATCAGAACATGTATCTGTTTTAAATTCAAGCCACCCTTGCTGTTTTCAAATGGGACGTTAGTCCGATGGAGCTCTAAATATCTCCCTGGAGATAAAAACAGCTCGGACTTGTGACCTTTTGTTTCTGGATATAGCACCATCTGTAAATTGTATTTTCTTGTGTACGCTTTACGGATAAGGAATGCTTTTCCTTACTATGTCGTTTCCTATTCTTTTATTTTCTTTCGTTATGAAATACTAGCTTTTGCCCGCGACTTCACCCGCGTACATAAAGTATAGCCTATGTCATTTCGTTCTCACGTTTGTTTGTAGGAGGTAATCTCTGGCAGTACTGGTCCAATTGCTAAAATTATTTCACCGATAGAAAGCTCCTGTATTCCTAAGTGACATATATATTATGTACCCGGGCGAAGCCGCAGGCAAAAGCTATTTTGAAATAAAATGCTTTGAATCTTGATTCTGGAAACTACTTGAATGCCTAAGGCATTATGTCTGCTTATGCACTTTGTGTTGCATGAAGATTAAATAAATAAATACTTTGTTCAGTCGGTCGTCAAAATAAAAAGTTTAATAACAATATTGATGTAAAAAACCACATAATCTCATTGCATTCGTTAGTTCGCTTTCCTTTCGTCTGATTCATACAATTTACTCAACACAAAATTAAAACTAACATATATAAAAACTATTAAAAGTAAAACAGCACAATTTTCACTTAATACGCAAAATAAATTAGTACAAATTAGTTCACATTATCGCGGTATGCGTATGATTTCTATTTGCGAGATCAACATGCGATCGTTCATGATCTGATAAGCGAAGCCGCCGGACGGAACGAGTGGACTGATTGCATGATTTGCTAGCTGTACTACTTCCGAATGTGTTGATTGTATTGTGGTTTCATCGTGATTGGTTGTGAATAACGACATTACAGCCACCATTGCAGGCGCCTCATGCTTGAACTTAGCGCGCCAAAACAATTCTGTCAACTAGCTGAGGTACGGGGAGCAGGGTACTTTTGTTTTAATTAGGTTAAGTTAAGCATATTAATACAAGGCGTAAGGGACCGCCCTCCGCAAACTTTAAGGGCTTGCTCATTAGACGAAACTGGACAACCTTCCGAAATTATTTTTTTTCTCGAAACGAAAAAAAAATTGACCGCACCAAATAAAATTATAAACTTGATTGGACAATTTGTATGGCGAGGCTGATTTTTTTTTTAGTTTCCTGAAATAAAAAAATGTGGAAGGTTATTCAGTTTCGTCTACTGAGCAAGCCCTTAAAGTTTGCGGAGGGCTGTCCCTTACATCTTGTATATTACTTGTATGTAGGTATTTAAATTTCAATAAACCGTCTTCTTCTTCTGGGCTCACGTGATCGATTACGGCCCATTCCCTCTCCTAGAGAGGAGGCCTGAATCCCAGCAGTGCGAACATTAAAAAGGCTGATGATGATGATGAAACCAACTGTTATCATAACTTAAAAAAGAATACATTAATAAAACTACTCGTGTACTGATTAAAAACCGATTAAGTATTTAAAAAGCATAATACGGCCATTTATATTAAAAATGCACAATCAATTTGTGGAATCATGCGGCATTTCCCATTTCAGCGCGTTGTTCGTATTTATCGCCTCATTTGTTTTATCTGACGTGGCAACCCTTATTGTGGCGTCAGAAAGCATAAGCGCCTGTATTTATACCGTTTCATATCAGTATTGAGAACTACGGTATAATATAGCCAGTATATGCTAGCCTACATTGAATAGAATTCATGTACAATGCGAGGACCATCTAATACTGGATTTGTGTAATCACACTAACATTATAGAAATGGAAGTTTGTGTGTGTATATGTATGTTGGTTAATTCTTCACGTTCAAACAACTGAACGGCTGTCTTTTTAGGATTCAATACCTCAAAAAGAAAAAAACGGAGTCTGTCAACCCTTTCTCTCAGACCCCGTGTAGCTGTGAAAAATCTTCGTCACTCAATTCGAAATTTGAACTGTGTTCATACATTTTGTACGGAACCCTTAGTGCTCAAGTCTCACTTGCTCGTTTTTTTTTATTCTTAATAGGCTCGCGATTGACCAGAATAAAATAGATATAAATAAGTACCATCAGGTGAGACAGTCTCTCTTGTTGGTAAGCGATTATTTGGCCGACGCGCGACGGTGAAGCATGCTTGCCTGGAAGTAAACTATTAATTCCTGATTCTATATCAAATTTGAAATTTGATACACGGTTAGGTTAGGTTAGAATACTTGTAGCACATATAGGACACTTTTTATCACAGGAGTATGTTTCCTTGGGTTTTTTTTTTTGTCGACGGGGAAAATCATCTTTGACGAAACCCGCTCTTGGGTGGAGCGAGAGACAGTGTCAGACTCTTACTGACTAAAAACCCCGCGCCGTTCCTTCTAGCCTTCATACCGGGGCACGAGCTCCCTTTCGGACAACCCTGTCCCCAGTAGGCTTCGACCCAGCTGGGCCCCTCCTGCTGCTGACAACTCTTTGAGGTGCGCGGGAACAGTGCGCGCCGTCGACGTTTTGGACTCGGTCCATTACAGGACGATCGGACAGCGAGCTACCCATGGCTCGCCGTCCGCGAGCCCGTGTCTACGGTGGCCAGAAATCGGGATCGGAATCCCGGCGACGGCGGCGAGGGCGCCGTTGCCTGATGCGGTCGGCCTCCTCCTTTGCAAGCATTACTGCTTCGCAGAAGGAGGCGGCCGCCTGCCATTCCTCCTCGCTCCGGACCATGGCCTCGACCAGGGCCCGGCGCGAGAGGTCTCCGCCGCCGATCGCCCCCACGAGGGCACGGCGATGCTCCGCCCAGGCAGGGCACACCTCGACGGTGTGCTCCACCGTGTCCTCCGGGCGTTGCGCACAGTGGCGACACCCGGGCGTCTCTTTCGCTTGAATCCGATGCAGGTACCTCCCGAACTTGCCGTGTCCGGTGAGGACCTGCGTCATGCGGAAGGTGAGGACGCCGTGAGGTCTTTCCAGCCACGCCTCAAAGAGGATACTTACCGCCATGAATGTTTCCTTGGGATGATATTCTACTATCACGCGGCCAAAGCTGCTAACTGTAGCAAGTGTTGAAATATTGCTGAAGGATTTTGCTGAAATTCGATTCATGATAATGATAGATGATAATGATATAACTGATCGATGAAATGTGTGCATAGGCTTTGTCTCTGAATGAAAAGGGGAATTTCGTAATACGTTGTTCAGTCCATACTCAGCGTTCGAATTGTGTAATACCTCTTTATGTGTGCGAGTGCGTCAAAGGCCAGTTTCATGGTTTTTTTATGGTGGGGAAAATCATCCAATGACAACCTCCGCTCTTGAGCGGAGCGGGAGATAGTGTCAGACTTTTACTGACTAAAAACCCACCCCGTTACTTCGTGACTTCAACCTCGAGCTACCTTTTGGACTAACCCTGGCCCCAGTAGGCTTCGACCCAGCTGGGTCCTTGCTGCTGCTGACAGCTCCTTGAGGCGCGCGGGAACAGTGCGCGCCGTCGACGACTTGGGCTTGTCTGGACAGTTACCGGAAGTTCAGACAGCGAGCTACCCGTTGCTCGCCGTCCGTAAGCCCGCGCCTACAGTGGCCAGAGCCAGTTCCCTACTGACAAAATTCATGAGAATTATCGGGAACGCGTAGAACTGTTCACTAGTACGACGTAACCGTGAAACGTGCCTGATTTGTATGTAGAACGACGTCACGTGGCGTTGGTCTAGTGTAGCTCTACAAGTCCAGTTTCCATATAAAATGTACGGAGACTAACGCGCTCAGATGTGTGGCTTACGTGGCCACGTCGGAGCAGTGTAGTTCTACCTTATAAGTGTTTCTGTTGAATATGATACCAGGAATAATTAAAGCGGTTTGGACTTTTGCCTTCTAAGTGCCAGTGATTTTGCTCTCATGAAAATTGGAAATTGGCGCAAGGGAACTTAGACTTACCTTTTTTTACGGTAGGCAAAAATCATCCAATGACAACCCTCGCTCTTTGGTGGAGCGGGAGATAGTATTAGACTCTTACTGACTAAAAACCCACCCCGTTTCTTCTAGCCTCTTCATACCGGGGCTCGAGATTCTTTTCAGATAACCCTGGCCCCAGTAGGCTTCGACCCAGCTGGGCCCCTCCTGTTGCTGACAACTCCTTGAGGAACTTAGTGGCTCGTTTTCATGGGTTTGCTTCCGAAAGGAAAACCCCTTGAATGCAAGGAAAATACGTACATTAGAGTAGGGTTTAGTCAGTAAAAGTCTGACACGCCCTCGCGCTCCGCCCTAGAGCAGGAGATGTCTTCGTATAAAGTCCACCTAAAAAAAAAACGATAAAGAAACCCGTCTTAATTCAAGACGGATTCAACCGAATCCGTTGAGCCGTTGAAGCGTGATTGATTACCATTCAAACGTTCAGACTTTCACATACTAGCTTCTACCAGCGGTTTTGCTCGCGTGAATGTAGAATTTTAACTCGAAGTCAAAGTCAAAGTCAAAGTCAAAGTCAAAGTCAAAATATTTTATTTCACATAGGCCTACATGGGCACTTATAAAACGTCAGAAGCTAGTGCACGGTTCCAAATTGGTCGTTTCCTATGGAGAAGAACCGGCAAGAAACTCCATGAACCGGCAAGAAACTCCATAACCGGCAAGAAACTCCATAACCGGCAAGAAACTCCATAACCGGCAAGAAACTCCATAACCGGTAAGAAACTCCATTCGAGGGAACATACTCCCGGGATAAAAACTGTCCAGTGTGCCTTTTCAGGACATGGTTTTAGTGTAAAGAAGTATATACAAACAAACTGAAACCTTTTATAATCATCATCATTTTAGCCGAAAGTCGTTCACATAGGACTGTTGTTGGACATAGGCCTCCCCCAAATGTCTCCATAATGACCTGTCCCGTGCGACTCATATCCATCAGATTCCCGCGACCTTCACCGGTCCACTTTGTGAGGGAGGCCTTCGAACGCTGCTTCTTGCGGTACGTGTTCGCCACTCCAGAACCATACGCCCCCTTTAACTTCTGTTCTGCGAGCAATGTGCCCTACCCACTGCCACTTAAGTTTGGCGATTCTTTGGGTTATGTCTGTAACCTTGGTCCTCCTGCGGATATCTTCAAGTTATTAAAATAAAGTAAAGTATTAGTTTAATCCTTACTAATATTATAAAAGTGAAAGTGAGTTTGTTTGTTTGTTACGTCTTCACGCCTAAATGGGAAAACCGATTTTGATGAATTTTGGTACAGAGATAGTTGGGACCCTGGAAACGGACATAGGCTAAATTTTTTTTTAAATGAAAAATGGGAAAGAGGAAAGAAAAGACGAGATGAATTAAAGTAAATTAATAAACACGGGCGAAGCCGCGGGTAAAAGCTAGTAGTAAAATATTCCTGAAGCTAATTTATTCCAGGCAGCAACAAAAGAAGAGAAACTATCCAACCCTCGTAAAAGAATCCTGCCATAAAACGATCAACTAAAGTGTCATAAGGCGATTTTAATTCATGAATCCCCAAGCGACACCCGGTGGCCGCGCATCTATTGTCTTACTATTGTGTCTCTAATTGACGGTATCTGAAGGGTTAATATAGCTCGATTCTTAACTAATATGAATATAATGTCGGTCGCTTATAAACGAAGTTTACTTTACCAACTGTTCGTATAGTTTTTACAGAACTACGCGGGCGAAGACAACTTCGGAATACTTTTTGCATGTCTAATGACCGATTCTATTATATTAAATAAAGTTTCTGAAAGCATTTTGCAAAAGTTTTCATGAATAGTAAGAGGTGTTTTTAAGGAGTTTCGTTGAAATGTTTTAGTTACACACAGCTATGAGTAGGAAGTTTTATTATAGTTGGTACATATCTACTCATGGATATAGGTATTGAGAGGAACGTAAAAATCCTTACTAATATTATAAAAGCGAAAGTGAGTTTGTTTGTTTGTTACGTATTCACGCCTCAATGCCAAAACCGATTTTGATGGTACTTGGTACACGGATAGACCATATCCTGGAATAGGACATAGGATACTTTTTATACTTAATTATTCCAAGGGAACATACTTCCTATATCCTATATGATATAGGATATAGGAAATATGTTCCCTTGGAATAATTTTCTGCTATCACGCGGGCGAAGCCGCTGGGAGCAGCTAGTAAGGTTATACGGTCCCATTACGCACTTGCTGCCTTGATTACTTTAAGGTCGCATATGGTCGGATGGTTACAAACGTGGCGGAACGAGCATACTCAGGTCCGGCTACTGCCACAGGTGACGAGAGACTCAGTGTGTATCCCGGCCACTACAGGCGCGGGCTTGCGGACTATGGGGAATGACTAGGTCACTGTCCGCCCGTCTGGCGAGTCGAATTGAGCCCAAGTCGACGGCGCCGGCGCGAAGTGATTCACGTGTACCATAAATCGATTTCAGCAACACCGTAGGGGCCCAGTGCAGCGTGCATCGGCTGGTGCTGCGGGAATTATTAAGACGACGGTAACGTCGTCTTGAATCGCAAAAGGCAACTGAAGAACATTAGTCGACTGGCCTGTTGGTCTAGTGGTTAGTGACCCTGACTGCAATGCCGGAGGTCGTGGGTTCGATTCCCACCCAGGACAAATGTTTGTGTGATGAGCATACTAATTACTACTACTACTATTAATTAGTATACTAATTTTAATTGTGACTGGTTAATATTTTTGATGTGTGTATATGAGTCATTGTTACTTGCAATAAATAAATTATTATTATTATAATCATTTGTTCTGTGTCTGGGTGTAATTTATTTATAATATGTATGTCGAAGCGTTGACGCATATCAGTCGGTCTGCATCAGCGCCACATATCTTTCACTGGAGGAACTATGTAGTTAGATTGAACCAAAGATTTTATATATTCTACTAGAGTAGACTAGATTGACTACGAAGAAATATGACAGTCTTTAAAGTATTCTTTATTCTCATTAGCATTAAGTTCATGTGTGTTATTGACACTCAAAAGGGAAAAATGGCCTGGAGCAAGACACTAAGATAAATCCTCTCTGTCCCTTTCTCACATACTACCAGAAAAAAATAAGAAACAGATGGTAGTTTTTAGATTGTTCCAGTTATCGTTAAATAGTCCGTGTTCATGCATTTTGATAGGTTTATGCAACATACAATGAATTGCAACTAAATGTTTTATTTCAAATAATGCTTCTTGAAATTTTATACGCATTCTTCTTGTATTTAATGATGATTTCATTTAGATATAGTAGCTATCCGTAGTAATTTTAAAATTAAGAAAGGCAACATTTAGGAGGTTTCAATTTGACAGAATTTGACATCAATAACCAATATGGCTGATGCTTCATAGGGCCAAAGTTGTATTTTTAATTGTTACAAGTTTTTATCTCAATATTTAGTAAAGTATAAAGTGTGCAAGATGTTCAAAACGTTGCTGTGTAAAGTTTCGCAATAGTGATGAGTATCCTGGTTGTGGAATTTAGTTTTTTTGGAAAGTTTTCTGTTTTGTTTACAAAATATTTATGTAGGGTGACAACAAACATCGTTTTGAATTTCATGCGGGAATTAAAACATGTTAACTGCCTGTAAAAATACATAGAGAAGGGGCATCATAAACGATTCAGAAGACGGACTGGGTGCTAAATTTTATAAAATTTTGTTGTCTACTGTTCAAGTTTTATATTATTATTAGCAAATTTCTAAATATCTGAGGAGGCTTAATAATTTTTTTTTTTAATAAATCAAGCGCGTACCAATTTTACTAATTTTATCTTTTTTGTTGATCGGGTGCCTTTGGCCGCTCGGCAATCTTCGGCTGCTCTCGTGACACAACGAAAAGCGGCGAGCAGCGGCGGCCAGAGGTGCGGCATGCGGGACGTGTCTTCGGACCAATTCAGTATATAGTTATCTGTGACCAGTTCTTAAAACGACGCGCGTGCACTCCAAAATCTGCTCCACATCGATATAGTACATTCGAGAATTATATTCATTTTAAATCTTTGTCTATCAAATCATAGTCTACTGTCTTTAAGTTTAGTCCTGAGGTAGGTCCCTAATAAATGCCGCACGCAATGCTGCACGTATGTGGCTTAACCGTTAACTACTAGTAATATATTATTTTTTATGTTTTGTTGTAGATTTCCAAGAAACGAGAACCATCGGCAACAATGGCTTTGAAGTTGTGCCATTAAATTTTTTTTTTCAACAACAGTTTTATTTGTAGTCTGAAGATGTAATAGTTCATAAAGTTAAATCAACACTAAAACCTTATCCTATTCCATCTAGTTGTTAAAAATCCGTTCAGTAGTTTTTGAGTTGATTGCAAACAGATATAGATAAACAAACATAGTGGGAGACTTTTTTTGATGTGGTAAAATTTCCAATAACTTATCCTGCTCTAAGGTAGAGCGCCTTACGCTCCATCTTAGAGCGGGATAAGTTATTTGAGGTTTATACTGAATAAACCTACCCGTGTCCTTCAGTTGCCCTTTGTGTTCCAGGACCGTGGTATCCCTTTCGGAAATTCCCTGTGGCGCTAACGGGCATCGGCAATAATTAGTAGTAGTAGTAGTTATTATAAATAAATTTATAAACCAGTTGAGGATTATTTATTTAATGTATTATTTATTTGTTAGTTAATAAGTGCAATTTAATGTAATAAAAAAATGTCACGCATCAGTCTATTTTTAATTTAGTTTTATTATAAACTAACTAGTTTTTTCTTTCAGACAAACCTTATTCTGATAGGTGCAGCCGTTCAGAAGTGATCGTCTTACGTAGGTACACACACATTAGGCATTTTTTTTTATCAGTGTAGGTATTTCATACTCGCATAAGAGGATATTGCTATTATATATACTATACGGACATCAGCTATTTCCTAGTCATTACAGAGACAACTCACAGTTCCCTTTTGGTAGCTTATTATACATATTAATTGTTTTTGAACTTGCATGTCTATTTTAATGTATCAAAAATATTTTTAACTAACTTTTGAGCAAAATTGTCCCGTAGTATGTAGCTAGTGTATGGACACACTAGTAGAACGAGATGACAGGACTCTTTCTGACTTTCCTTATCAGGTACGCTTTTGAGGTTGTCGTAGTCAATCTAGTACTAGGAATATAAAATCTTTGGATTGAACAGCTTACGTTTGGGAACGTCAAGTATTAACTTGGGGATGGTTAGCGTGGAGTAATAGCAACACTGAGCGAATAGTCGAGTCAAATGTCGATCCGGAGGTATAATCGATTATTCGACATTGACAGGTACTGACGTTGACCGGTAAATTGGCTAACCGGCAATAGGGCCACGTGTCGGGTGTCCGTGGATTTGGAGGACACTTTGAATCGTTCCGTCGGTCCGAGCAGACGTTGGTTACTCCATGCTAAACTTCTCGCGTTCCTGAATTCTTAATCAAGCCATATCTCAGGCATCCTTGATTATTTTGTACTGAGTGTGTGTTACGAGTAATTAAAAGTGTTATCGAAGGTTTTTGTGAGTGTTATTTCCGATGTCGCGACCCACTGCTATCGATGCTCCGTCATGTATGTATTTAGAAATATATAAGTATGTTTATCAGTTGTCTAGTACCCATAACACAAGCTCTGCTTAGCTTGGGACTAGACGGCGATGTGTGATAGTTGTGGAATGTTATATATTATATTAGTGGATTTACTCGGTAAAAATCTGTCGGAAGCAGTGGACAATAATTTAAAAAAAAAATAGTATTCTTATGGGTTCAAAATTACCTACCCAATGCAACACTCAGCTATTTCAGCAGGTGGGACTAGATTATAATATCATTCTTTAGTGATCCATTGGGCCATAGATCATGCTCCTATCATTTTGAACTCACAACAAAACACAATCTGTACACAGCTACTTGGCTCGTCAAATATGGTAATTAGTTGATTACGTTAAATTAACTAGTAGTCTGTCACGACTGTGCCAGTAATTCGATTACCAATACATCAAACATTACTAATCGTCACTGTCTGCGTGTCTCTGGAATGACTGGCTGACTAATTACTACTCGTGGCTTGATTGGTATGGAGGTTGTTGGGTGGTATCAATTTAAAAGAGCAACATTACACTATAGAACTTAGAGTAGACAGAGTAATATGGCACCTTTTAAGCTATTGCATAGCTTCTATCGCGGGCCTTGAGCGTGGAGACCGAATCCAGAAATTCCGTAACGAAAAAAACCTAACACCCCCCACTAAATGGTTGTCATGGCAACTTGTCAACTTCAATCACAAATCTATATATATAAAAATGACCCCCGTTTTCCGTTGTCACGACTTGGCATGAAAACGGCTTGACCGATTTGGCTGATTTTTTTTTTGTTGTGATTGTTATTGTGAGGAGAAGGTTCTTATGGAAAAAAAAAATTAGGGTAGTGTAGGGTAGAGTAGGGTAGAGTAGGGTGGAGTAGGGTAGAGTAGGGTAGAGTAGGGTAGAGTAGGGTAGAGTAGGGTAGAGTAGGGTAGAGTAGGGTAGAGTAGGGTAGAGTAGGGTAGAGTAGGGTAGAGTAGGGTAGAGTAGGGTAGAGTAGGGTAGAGTAAGGTAGAGTAGGGTAGAGTAGGGTAGAGTAGGGTAGAGTAGGGTAGAGTTGGGTATAGTAGGGTGGATTAGGGAAGAGCGGGAGCGAAGCCGCGCGGGCAAAGCTAGTAATGAATAAGTTGATAAAAAATGCTATGCAATAGCTTTACTGCGGCAGTCTCCGAGTGTCACACGTCTTTTTTTAGGTTTTTTTTTTTCATTTTAGGTTAGAAATCATCCAATGCCTGCTCTAGGACAGAGCGAGAGGGCGTGTCAGAATTTTACTGATTAAACCCACTTCTATTTTCCTTTGTTGCCTTCGTTTTAGGGCCCCGGGGTTCTCTTTCACAGAATCCACGGCTCCTGTAGGGCCTCTACGTTTTGCGAAAGTCTCCTGAGGAGCGCTTGGAACATAACTCGTCTTCTATACCTACCTTTTCTACGTGACGAGGAGTCAAACAATCAATATTCCAAGAAAAGCAAACTTTATTTTTGTAAAAAAAATATAGAACTTTCTTTGGTCGAAAACGTAGTAAAAGTTAAAACATCAATCTGTAATACGACAGACATATCCTTAGTGTAAACCTATAAGAAAGCTAAGTCAACTTTCGAGCCCAAAGTAATAATGCTATAAAAATATTTGGGTAAATGCTAAACTTTTCAGTATTCAGTATTAAAAGTAAACAAACTAGAGTAATGAAACTTACTTATATTACATACTGACTTCTCCCAGTGGCTTCGCCTGAGTGAAAGTAGAGGTAACAGTTTTTGGTGTAATTATATTTTATGAGTAAAGGTAAAAACAAGCTTTTAATAAAACATATTTTTTCATAGCAAGCTTTTGTAGCTCGGTATACCTATATAATTAATACTCGTCTAGACGAATCATATGAGCCTAAACTCGATGGGGTTGTGTCGTTTAACTACAAAGTTCTTATAGCTACCTTCCGGTCCCATCATCATATCAGCTCTTTGTCATAATAATTTTGCATTGTCATCTGTTTTACACATGCATGCAAAATTTCAGATCAATCGGTAACCGGGAAGTAGGTAAAATTTAATTTATAAGAATTGATGACAGAGAAACATCGGAACAGGTGAAACTAAATACAAGCTTGTAAAATAAAACAAATACAGAACACCCGCTATTTTGAAGTCAATATGACGGATGCATCTTAATTTTGAAATAATTTAATTAATAATAATAATTTATTCAAAAAACGTTTACAAAAAATGAACGTAAAGCCAACATTAATAAGCTTTTTCATACAGTTCAGTGCCTAAAAATATACTAAAACTAAAATATTATTAAAGGTGCAAATAATCGTGATTCGGATATGCAATGTTTGTTAGTGGACCACCCGAACTAGGTTAATTTAAACCTGTGTTTCAGGCTATCACTTTACAGTTCAGTTTCAATGCGACAGTAAAGTTTAAAATTAGAGTAAAACTATTACAAAAATACATTCTATTTATAACTACGAAAATAAGCTTATGGTACAATAAATAATACCTAAAAACTATGTCTATAAATGTATACAAAAATAAACATTAACGAGGGGAATAGAGAACATTATGCCAAAATATCTAAAAGTTGTTCTGTGTCTGTGTAATTGAGCATCACTAAATATTCTGACAACATCTTACTAAATTTTTTATACCTTACACTATAGAAGCTTAGTTCCTTGTTAAGCCTATTATATAGGAAAGGTCCTAAAAACACATAAAAACGCTTAACAAAGGCATGTCTGGTCTGAGGTTTTCTGAATTCTGAAGGAGGTACAGATATTTTAGAGCTAGGTAAGTACTGAATAGTACATTTTTTGGATAGTTCATAGTTCGCTGTGGTACACACACCATTTTGACTCTCACCTTTATCCTTTCTTGTCGCACCAGACATTTATCTTAAACTATTTCTTGAATATATTTTTTTATTTATATAGTACAGCTGGAGCCGCCTACACGCAAGGGCTGTTTCTTTATACCTATTTATAATTTGTTTCTGAATGTTAACTCACTTTATCGGTAATCTATCATTTTTTTTTATAAGACGATAACTTTCTCAATATAAAAATATGATATATTTTTCGTCTTAATCTGAGACACGTTCCAATTTTCTGGCCTTGATATTTTACAAACAATTTTTTTTAAGTATAAATAAAATGAATTTATATTTAGTATCAATAACAACGAAAATACTCGTAGTAATATAGAGTTGACATAACATCAGCCTTATTATATTTCCACTGCTGGGACTTAGGTCTCCACTTTAAGAGAAAAAATAGGCCGTAATCCACCACACCAGCCGAGCGCGGGTTGATAGTAGTCACATGTTTTAAATTTTAGATTCTATGACATGTCGGAATTCTGCCTATATCTTCGATTCCTTCACCGTTTTGACAGCAGAAGATATGATGAAAATAATTTCATAAAGTAAAGATTCTTCTTGGGTTTGATCCCGTGACAAACGACTTGAAATTCGAGGTCATTACCACTAAGCTACCACAGTTCATTATACTGACGTAGGGTAACATAGCCAATGTAGCACAATTGGCATTTTTATTCTACTACAATTTTTCTTGTGTGTTTGTTTAGACAGAACACATTGAGAAAATTATAGGTACGCCTATTAAATAAAGCGTAATCCAAACACTAAACTTACATAAAAAATATTCTTAGTGGGTTAGTATTAGTGCTAATAATACAGGGTTATTTATAAAACACTAGCAACCTCTTAGGTGCTAGTTAAGAACATCATAAACAACAACTTTTGTTCTATGACTTTTTACAAAACATAACACATTTACCAAAAACAAACCTTCAAGAATTTGTTGTTCTATCTAACACATTTCAACTCTGTATTTTGCTGTATCTACTTACGGCTCCCGCGCTTCTCGTAATAATAGTAAGCAGGCTTACGAAACATTGTAATTACACCTAGCATTCGCGCCATTTCCGAGTACTCAACATTAGATTCAATTTAAATATTTTTATTTTTGTATGAAAATCTGATGAACCAAAATATGATACATTTTTAAAAGTCATAGAACAAAAGTTGTTGTTTATGATGTTCTTAACTAGCACCTAAGAGGTTGCTAGTGTTTTACAAATAACCCTGTACAAGCAAGGTACAAGGTTTTGCCCGTAGCATCGCCCGCGTACGTAAAATGTAGCCTATGTCACTTAGGAATAAAGCAGCTTTTTATCGATGAAAAAATTTAAGCAATCGAACCAGTACTTTCAGAGATTATTTCCTACAAAAAAAAAAAATTAGTTCAGATAGTATAGATAACAACGATTTATCATGCTTATTGTACATATTACTTACAAACTTCGTCTAAGTTATCAGCCCCCTTAGCCAAGTTCCAACCGTTTCGCTTGCGCCGAACGCTTCGAGTTGACCTTGCCGCCAATTCTTTTGTTTTGACCACGTGACTGAGCGTTGAGGCGACGTCGTTCCCGTACATTTGAAGCTTTCTACAAGCGTTAACTATTGCAGATTAGCAACTTGGCTAGGGGTACTGAGCAGAAAACTGGAGTATGTGATAACCACGTGAAAACTCAGAAACCTATTAAAAATTCATAATCTTCAGTTCTCCATTCAGCAAACTTAGCACTATCCAGTGGTATTGTCACTGGGCACTTCAGTCTTTAGATAATATATTCGTGATCATAAGTTCGGGAACTATTGGACATTCGGATTAAGCTCTCCGTCTTCAGTATTCAATGCTTTTCATGCAAAAATCAACCCTATTTAACTTTGAAGGACCGGCTGTAAGCGAGTAAGAATTTGTGACCTTTGAGAGGAAAATATTTTCATTTTTAGGTTTGTATTCATTAAGCTAAGGACATTTTTATAGTTTGTGGGACCATTATATTTCATTGTATTAACTTAAAAAAAATTGAGACAAGTGGAGAAAGTTTGTCATTGCGACTGGGGCGAAATACGCCCAAGCTGTAGGTAAGGGTGTTATTAGCTGTGTGCTGCAGTGACTTTCCACGTATCAAACGACGTTTCTCCAATTCATTAACGAAAAAATAAATAAACAGGAGTTGACCGGTGACTTGAGGGGTTCGCTTAGCGCCCAGCCTGATACGATATTATCATTATTATGAGCCTGTTGTGTCCCACTGCAGGGCAAAGGCCTGCCTTCCGTTGCTCCACTCTTTTCTGTCCTTAGCCACTTCTGGCCAATCCTTAGGTAGGAGTCCAAATCGTCACGCCATCTCTTTTTGGGTCTACCGCGTCGCCGGCTTCTACGATAAATACAATAAATTGTGACGGCGGCGAGTTCGCGCGCTTTTCCACACTAGTGTAGAAAACAGTGAATTGCGTGCCTAAAAGCGGTAGGAATAACAGCGGATTTTTGAGTAGTGTATTGAAAAACATTTTTAAAATATCATTAACAAAATGTCCGCCATATAAGATTTATTGTGAGCTTGTTAATTTTTGCGTAGGTATTGTTTTAATAATGTTTTTTTATTGATATCATGGGAGTTCGCCATATTGATTCAGTGTTGTCATCCAGCTGCAAATGTGTGCGGTCAATCAAGGGTTTAAATTTTATTTACAAGATTTAAAGCAACATACAAACATTGCAATTATGAATAACTAGCTGCTCCCAGCGGCTTCGCCCGCGTGATAGCAGAAATTTATCCCAAGGGAACATACTTCCGGGATAAAAAGTATCCTATGTCCTATTCCAGGACATGGTCCATCTGTGTACCAAGTTTCATCAAAACCGGTTTTACCATTTAGGCGTGAAGACGTAACAAACAAACAAACAAACTCACTTTCGCTTTTATAATATTAGTAAGGATACAATGTTTCTATGTTATTTGCGTGAATGCAAAAAAAATATTCCTATGTTACTCAGTTATAAATTAGCATTCTGTTGTAGAAGAATTTTAAAATTGGCCTAGCAGTTTTTGATTTTATTCATTACAAACGAAAATACAAACATACAAAAACAAAAATATTACTTTTTATGATATTAATATAGAAGTAGATGAGTAGGCTATATTAAAGTTGCCTGCATTAACTTCGGCAACTCACTGACCTTTACCGTTGACTGGGTTCCCAGTAAGTTATAAGGGAACTACGGCTATTACTCTCCCTCCCGTAATCATCATCGACGTCTATAGTCTGGTAGAAGACACTTAGCTTGTTCCCACTCAAACACACTCTTTCCTCACCACCACAATCAAACCGATACACCCTCACACTTTCACACCTTCACACCCTCACACCATCACACACTCACATAACAAACACGATTCGCAATCACACACACAGAATCAACCGAAGAGTAATTTTACTATTAAATTTAATTTAATTTTATTTTTTAATTTAATTAATTAAACCTTTTACTTTTATTTTTGTTTAATTCTTTTTTTATATGTACTAATAATACATAATTTAGTGTAATATCAGCTTACCAACTATAAAAAATATTTTTATTGGGTTTATAGTGTCCAAGTAGCAGGAGAACACCGACTCCTAAGATACAGGAATTCCTAGTTTAGGAGTCAGGATGTCAACTTTTGTGTACCTTTATTTGTTGTAACTTAACTGATATTTAGCATGTTGTAAGAATTTGTGTCAATAAAGTATTATTATTATTATTACCCTTTGGTTTTCTTTGCTATATAAACTAACACTACTACTCAATCCCGCATATTTTGTTAATATAAAAATGCGTGGGGCTCTTTCTTTTAAGGTAGGTAATCTTCTAATGACTTCTCGCGCTATAGGGCGGAGCAGGTGTGTCAGACTTTTACTGACCAAAACTACACCTATGTGTCTTCTTTTGCTATTTGCATTGTAAGACCAAGGGTTTCCTTTTTAGAACTCGGTTCATGGCCCCTGTACCCCTAGCCAAGTTGATAATCTGCAATCGTTAACGCTGGTAAAAAATTCAAATGTACGGAAAAGACGTCATCTCAACGCTCAGTCACGTGGTCAGAACAAAAGAATCGGAGGCGTGTGGCCAACTTGAGCCATTTGACGCAAGAGAACCGGTTTTAGCCATAGTTGTACAGTTGCGGCTAAGGGAGGCAGTAGGTTTCTATCCTGTCATAGCCCTACGGTTTTCCTGTTATTTCTTTGAGGTGCACGTGGGAAACTATGCGCAGTCAACAATTCGACTATTCCGTACTCCGTCTTGAACAATTGCAATAGATAAATGCGTCTATATATCAGAAAAGATTGTAGGTCCAGTCCCATTTAATTCATGAATCCCCAAGCGACACCCGGTGGCCGCGCATCTATTGTCTTACTATTGTGTCTCTAATTGACGGTATCTGAAGGGTTAAGTTGAGTAGCCATTTGAGAAAAACTTACAATATAAATAAATAATTTTAATTAGGATAGCCTAATTTTATCTACGATATTTCGTATGCATCAAAATACTCTACTTGTCATTTGTAGATCACTAATTTTCATCTGTTTCTTTCCAGATATTTTCATCATACGGTCTTCCCCTAAAAGAACTGGACTTCTCCCATAACAGTCTACGAAGACTACCCGACAGACTCCTGGCTGGAGTGAGAGGAAACATCACGAGGCTGGCTTTATCAGACAACTTGCTTGGAGACAACCTAAACCCTATCTTCTCCACCGCTGAACTCCATAACTTACCAGCTTTGGAGGAGTTGGATCTAAGTGGTAACAGTATCCGAGGGTTGGAAGAAGGCCTTCTGATTGGCTGTGAAGTTTTGAAGGTAAGATGTATCAATGTTTTATGGCCAATTGTTAGTAGTCTTTTGAAGAATATATGATATATTTTTGTAGTGAATATACTCTTTGACGCAATTCTTGAAGAAGAACTGTTAATAGCCTCGAATCGAGGCGTTGGTCGAGGATGCAAACTCAGGCAGGCGCTTATCATACGAGCCCAGCATGGGTTAAGTATATGCTCTCGAAATGGTGAAGGCAAATATCGTAAGAAAACCGGCATATCCTAGAACCGAAAATTCGAAGGCATATTGCATCCCCCAACCCACTTGGAGGCTGCCTGGAGAAAAGGCCTGAGTCCCAGCAATGGAAACATAATAAGGCTGATATGCCTATGAACAGCAATTGGAGTTTTGCTTGATTATGAATGTTGTGAGCACAACTGAGCAAAGTCACTAAAGCTAACGATTAAAATAGTTTTCCAATAGAACCTTCATCAGACAAAGTTACGCTTGTCTAAGAATATGCCATACAGCGCTCGGATGCTATGCGCTTCCGCCAACTAACTCATAACCAAACGTAAACACAAAAGTTAAAGTTTGCTTAGTAAACATAAGTTTTGTCCGCAGATCTTGAGACTGGACCGTAATAATATGAACTATGTTCCTTCGTCTTCCTTGAACGGACCGCAAGCCTTGAAAGTTCTGTCGCTCCGAGAAAATAGAATAGGTAAGATTTATTTTTATTCTTCTTTACAAATGAGGTTTCTAAGGAAACTAGAATGTGATTTTTAAAACATTATCAACTTTTCAAACGTGATGATAAACATAACAAGCGATCAAATGTCAAGATATGGAAAAAACTAGCCCATTTATGTATCACTCGATAACCGGTGATACATTTTTTTCAACACACTTACTCGAAAACCCGCTTATATTTCTATCACCTAGAAACGCAATTTACTATTTTTCACACTAGTGCAGAAAAGTGCGCGAGATCGCCCCTGTCATAATTTATCGTATAAACCTGGACACTAAGCGACCTCCATGAGTCGCCGGTTAACCCCGTTTATTCATGTCTCCGTAAGTGTATTGAAAAAGGTTGTCTGATACACGTTGAAATTTGTCACTGCACCACTCGGCTCCATAACACCCTCTCCTGCGGCTCGGAAAGATTCCGCCTCGGTCGCAATGACAAAATTTCTCTAGTTGTATCAAAAATTTTTATTTATTAATGGCGTTAGATTTGGTCCCTTCGTAAAACTTGAAAATACTCTGTCACCTCCTGATGGACCCCCAGTAATGAACAAAAGAGGTGTCCTACCCTTTTCGATTTATTAATGAGAAACGATAAGTTTAGAATTTAACTTGAAAGACGGCCTCATTTACTTTTACCGCAGTTTTAATGATACCGTTTTGTTAGCCGAGAAGTTTTGTAGCGAAAACTGTTCTGTACTGTGTAATCTGATAGGTACTTCAAAACTTCCATGCTTGCTGTCATAAATAAAAATTAATGACTAAATGTGTTGCTAAGCCTAAAATTCGAGATGATTGGACCAATTTGAATTAACGTTTTTTCAACAAGTAAAATGATAAAAAACTTTATACAAAAAAATTAAACCGACTTCAAAAATTAAAAAATTATTTTAATTTCGGAAGTCGGTGTTTCTATAAATAGATACCTAATTTTGTCTCTTCATTATTTAACACCGACTTCCGAAATTAAAATTATTTTGTACTTTTTGAAGTCGGTTTACTTTTTTTTTGTAAAAAGTTTTTGTATTTTTCACTTTTTAGTTATGGTAGCACCACTAAAAAGTCCCTACCCTTCAGCTAGACATAAATTACCTTATAGCCAGAGTGCATCTCATAACGATTCTAAAAATCCCAAATACGGTTATATTACATTAATTTACCTTCCGGCTTTATCACCATATCAGTTCAATACATCCCCTCCCCCTTTTATTTCAGTCAGTCATCGACTACACGTATAAACAAAGCAATTTTACTTATTACGACATTCTGCTATGATTCTATGAGGAGTTCTGTTCCATATCTTCGAAATTCAAGATCAGATCATAACAATATTTCTATGGGACCAACTTGGAAGCATAACCTTTCAATAAAAATTAAAAATTGAAAATCAGTCCACAATTGACCGAAATATCGGTGAACATACATACAAAAAAAAAAAACATACATTCAGCCGAACATAGAACCTCCTCCTTTTCGAAGTCGGTTAAAAATACTGAACTATACAACGCACCAGAAAAATTTAAAATAAAATACATTGACCTTTTCCAAATATCTCCAATATATTGAAGCTACCCGAAAAACCATCAATGAACTGTTTTTCAGAAAAAGTAAAGGATCACGATACATGTCAATTCAAGACAGCTTTATGTCTTTAATTCCGTTTTTGAAATTAAAAATGTCAATATATGTAGGAGGAGGGTCAATGACCGTTATGCCACGTTTATTTGGCGCATACTTTAATTAAAACTACATAGGTATATACACAATAATTCCTACCTAAAATATGGCATCAAAAAATTCTTTCGCATCACTGTCGGCTGGAAGTGTGTTTTTCAACTATTTATTAAAGTCTCGGGAAGATTTTAAGAGAAAATTGAAAGAATTGCAAAAAATCTGTAAAAATACATTTTTCTCTAAAATATTCAAACAGTTTTCTGGCTGTTAACATTAGGGACAGCTATCCTTTTTGACAGAACGATATATAGGTATGGTCAGCTAAAATAGTTTGAAATATTGAAAAGACATCATTACCTTTTTTTTTGTGCTTAAAAGTTGTTTACATACACATGTAGCTACGACGTACATACGTCATAGACGCGTATTCGTCATTATACGCTTGGTGTACGCCTGCTCACCACTTACATACAAAACACATAAAACTCTGTTGACGAAACGATATTGTCGTGCTGTTGTGTCGTTATGAAGCTATGAAGCTATGCGTCCGTGGACTGTAGGCCTAAGTCGCCACTTAGGAACTGTTCTGCATCGTGTTCGAAATCTATCGGGCAATTGCCAGGACCAAACAGTATACCTGTCTTGAAAGAGGATCCTTCCTTTTCTACGGAAATATGCGGGGCTTACTGTCCCCGCAGACGGGCTTCAAAACAAACGCCGCCACAAAAAAACAGTTGAAGCGCGCGACAGTTTGTAGCTAGAGAAACTTGAAGCGGCTTCAAACATTTTTTTGTAGCGGCACCACCGCACACGAGCCACAAAAAAAAGGCCGGCTCAAAAAGAAGCTTGAAGCGGCATTTTTTGAGGTCGGTGTGCGGGAACACTTAACGTTTATTATTATTATTACTATTAACGCTCTGTTGCGCATATTTCTTAACACAATTAAGTCACAAGGTCATCTTAGTGTCAATCAATGTCATAAAGTTAGGAAGTTAGAGGTGTATCTGATTAGTTTGTCATTAAGAATTTCCTTTCCAGAATTTCCTTTCACATTCGCGAACAGACCCTCCCGTTACAAACAATATTATTTATCGCACCAAATCTAATAAGGTAATTTCTATTCCAGCGTTAATACGACAAGGGTCCTTCGTGTCGCAAAAAACTTTCGAAGAAATCGACCTCCACGCGAACATGATCTCCACAATCGAAGGTGGCGCGTTTATAGGTCTGGCAGATTTACAGGCCCTTGATCTTGGCCGTAACAGGCTCTCCAAGTTCAACAGCGACGTTTTTCAAGGAGCAGAGAATTTGGAGAAATTGGACCTCTCGGAAAACTTTATAACGGACTTCCCGACGGTGGCGATGAAATCATTCGTCGCTTTGAAACACTTGAACCTTTCCAGCAACATGATCACGGTGAGTCTCCAGTTTCAACAACTTTGTTCTTAATTGTTATTTCTGTAATGCTCCGATAATTGAAAACGGTGCTTTTTGTTTTGAATTGGTTGTAAATTGAACATGCAATTTCGAAATGGGCACACTGAAGACAACTACATAAGAAGAAAATAAACGAACAGGGCTCGTTTTCTTACATAAAATTATTTAATATTTTTTGTTTCTTTCGTTAAGTAATATTGTTTCCAAAGTGTAATTGAAACTATAAACTTTAAAAATATCTCTTTAATGTATCTTTAATAGAAAATATATTTTTTAAATTTCCTGATAACTTTGAATATTCACATATGTGCCACTTTTGAAATTCATACTTATTTAATTATTTATGATGTCATCATTCCGTAGGGCGACAATTAAAAAAAAAAATATATTAAACAGTATGCTACCTGGATCTAAAACGATCATTCAAACCCATTCTACGAGAATAAAATATACAATATAACAGACGCAGAGTATTTTGATAACAGCTACGACGTAGACTCACTGCTACGCCGTAGCACTACTTCTACGTCATAGCAACTGTTCAACCACATGTTTGTCTATCTGCCCCCCTAGCCAAGGGATAACCGTTTCGCTTGCGTCGAACGCTTCGAGTTGACCTTGTCGCCAATTCTTTTGTTCTGACCACGTGACTAAGCGTCATTCCCGTACATTTGAAGCTTTCTATTAGCGTTAACTATTGCAGATTAGCAACTTAGCTAGGGGGACTGTTCTATCTCACCAAGGTGGTTAGGTTAGGTTAGGTTTTGGATGTGTGTGCTAGGGTCACGTACAGTTTATGTGTTTGTCATAGAAGATAGCTCACGCACACAGAGAAACATATGCACATGAATACACAATGTCCAAAACCATCCCGACTTCGTCAAATAGAATATCCATAAACTTTTGTTTGATTGAAAGTGAATCTAAATAGCTCCAAGGAGGTATTCTAAATTAAAATTTTAGAAAGACTTTTGCAATTTACAGCTTATTTATTATGGTAAGGTGGCCGAGTGGTAATAGCTTGGACTTACAAGTTAATAGGTCGCAGGTTCAAACCCAGCCAGGCGAATTACTTTGTGTACTTACTTGTGTTCATTACTACTGCTGTCAAAACGGAGAAGGAAAACATCGTGAGGAAACCGGCATGTCCTAGAACCAAAAATTCGAAGACATGTGACATTCACCAACCCGCACTGGGCCCGCGTGGTGGATGACGGCGGTCTCCTAGAGAGGAGGTCCGAGTCCCAGCAGTGGGAACATTAAAAAGGCTGATGATAATGATGATAAGTTATTAAAACCATCAACATGACTTTCTTCTTAGAGAAGATAGGTGCCATTTTAGTAAAACCTTGGCGTTTAACTTCTCTAATCTAGAGAGTTACCTATGTTAATTATTTTAATTACTATAATTGTGAAAATACATCCAGATTACTACCAATTTTATTTTTATTACCATACTATCTGGTACTAAGCTGCAAATCGTTAAAAACTAAAAATTTGTATTTCGCGAGCTATCTGGAGTATTCGCCTTAAGTAAACCAACCAAGATCGATCATTGTGGCGACACTTGGGGGAGGAAATGATGATGATGAAACCAGCCAATGAAAATATTTTGTACTAACTGCTCCCAGCCGCTTCGCCCGCGTGATAGCAGAAAATTATCCCAAGGGAACATACTTTCGGGGATAAAAAGTATTCTATGTCCTATTTCAGGACATGGTCTATCCGTGTACCAAGTTTTATCAAAATCGGTTGTGCCATTTAGGCGTGAAGACGTAACAAACAAACAAAATCACTTTCGCTTTTATAATGTTAGTAAGGATTGTTTATTTTAAAGTATTTAAAACCAATTTGCACTCGATATCATTTCAGTCCAATTAAACATTATCTATGCAATACCACATCTATAAATCAACATTAACGTATCCCTATCATTCCCTGATAACACGAGTAGTAGTCAATCTTGCAGAAATTTGCCAAACCAGTAATTTCTCGTTAACTAGTTAATTAGCCCCTTTGTCACGGAAACTAATATCAACGTTAAGGCGTGACTTGACCTGAACTGCGGTCACTATTGGACTGCACAGAAGTGTAACAGATGCGGCGACGCAATTTACAATTTCTTGAAAAGTACACCACATTTTTTTTTATTGGTACAAATACTTAAAGAACTTATTATCCCTACTAATAATATTATAAATGCGAAAGTAACTCTGTTTGTCTGTCTGTCTGTTACGCTTTCACGCAAAAACTACTGAACGGATTTAGATCAAATTTGGTAGGTAGGTAGAAGAGACACTGGAATAACACATAGGCTACCTATAATTCCACTGCTGAGCACAGGTCTCTGCCCGCGCAATATAAACTGTAGTCCACGCGGGCAAAG
This sequence comes from Mythimna lalbum, assembly GCA_949319445.1. NCBI lineage: Eukaryota > Metazoa > Arthropoda > Insecta > Lepidoptera > Noctuidae > Mythimna > Mythimna lalbum. The sequence continues at coordinate 16,433,185 of OX439356.1, read as the reverse complement.
CCGCGGGCGGAAAGCTAGTTATTTTATATATTTAATTCGGATATTATATTAAAGCTGATTTTCACACGTGACTCACCCACACTCAAAGGTTCAGTTGAAAACCAGCGTCAGGCAACTGCTACGGTTGTCTGGCAGTATGTTGAACTGAACCTATTTGGCACTACCGTAAGACACATTGTTGCTATTGTTTTTTTCCTTCTATTTTTTTTACTTTTAAGTTTTTTATATTATTTAAGCATTAATTTTTTTTTGTATATAGTTGTTTTGTTCATTGTGTGCCAAATAAATGTTTTCTTTCTTTCTTTCTTTCTATTATAATTTTTACGTTTAAAATATACGATAAGGTCTTGTTATTATGTGAGTAAAATCTCAATCTACACTAATATTATAAAGAGGAATAATTCGTATTTATGTGTGTATGTTTGTAATAAACTCAAAAACTACTGTACCGATTTCAAACATTCTTTCACTATTGGAAAGCTACATTCACCCTGAGTAACATAGGCTATATTTATTGCCCGTGCGAAGTCGGGACGGGCCGCCAGTAAATAATGTTCATAAACAGCGATATAAGCGTTTTTTTTATATCCCAAAATGTCTATCAATTTATGGAAATATTGTACACACTATTGATAATTATAAATGAAAAACAATGGAAAAACACTGCGCGCAGTATTTTCTAGGAGTAATTGTTATGAATTTACCAAAAATTACGAATTTTTGTGGAGAATTTAGGGATTTCATTTATTTCGATGTATGCGAGACGCACAGGATCAACCATTGTGGCGACACTTGGGGGAGGCCTATGCCCAACAGTGGACGTCTGTCGGCTGAAATGATGATGATGATACAAATGTGATAAGTAACGGGTACGGATAGAGTCCCATTTTGTTTGTAATCATTAAAAAATTGGGTTGTATAGAGTGTTTATCGATTAAGGACTTTTACAAAGCATAGGTGGGATGGCAGGTCGAAAATATGCATGTTTGAGATGAGAGAACAGGGGCAGGTAGCTACATTGTATAAATCCGACAGCTATCACCTGCACCATCCCACAGCAATTGTATTATAATCCTTACTAATATTATAAAATCGAAAGTGAGTTTGTTTGTTACGTCTTCACGCCTAAATGGCAAAACCGATTTTGATGAAACTTGGTACACGGATAGACCATGTCTTGAAATAGGACATAGGATACTTTTTATCCCGAAAGTATGTTCCCTTAGGATAATTTTCTGCTATCATGCGGGCGAAGCCGCTGGGAGCAGCTAGTTCTAAATAGAAAAAGTTTCTAAACTAAGAAAGTTTCTTTTTTAAAAAAAATTTATGGCATCAAAAATTTACGATAAAATACATTTGAGCACTAAGAAACGATAAAGCTACACGATCCAGGATTTCATCAATGTAATGTTTATGTTATTAACAGAATTATAAAAAATCTCTTGATTCGATTCACTTGAAAGTATGTTTATATTTGAAAGTATGTCAAGATAATCTATAATTCATTTTTCTATGCCTGTTTGGCAGGACATCATCATCTTCCTGCCCTTGTCCCGTTTTATTTGGGGTCGGCGCAACATGTTTTTTTCTTCCATTCCGTCCGGTCACCCGTCACGCCATCACTAACTCCTTCTCTTTCATATCACTTCTCACACAATCCATCCATCTTTTATTTGGCCTCCCTCTCCCCCTCCATCCATACACATGTAAACTCGTAACTTTTTTAGCATAATGGAACTATTGTTTATTATCAAATCTTAACATTTGTATATAATCGTAACCTATGCTCACAATAAAGACTAAATTTTATATTACGATTTATTCATTGCTGTCATTTATTTTACGAATACGTCAGTCATTAAAACGGAAAAAAATTAAAACGTCAAATGAGGTAAACTTGAAAAATTTCTATCAAGATTTTTTAAAAACTTATTTTGGTCACAATAAATTTCTCAGAATTATAGAAAAGATTTAAATATTTTTTCCTCAGTCAAACTTAATGGATTTAGGTACAGAAAAAACAGCAATTTTAGAATTCTTGCTACAGACAGCGTCTTAATAACTGAATAAAGATTAATTCCGGCAATTTTAGACTTAATTGGTACTGGAACTGTGCCTAGCCTGTTATTTTGTGTCCTTAATTTTGATTTTATATTTTATTATGAAAGTGTTTTATATTCTTAAAAAATATACTATATAATAACTTATTCTCTTTCTTAATTAATATCTTTCTAGGTTAAAATATATTAGGAACAGACTGCTAGTGTCCGACTATTTTCTTTGCTTAAATACATGTTTGGCGCAGTGGTTGAGCGATTGGGTGCAACGCTGTGTGTCTTGGGTTGGATTTCCACACGGAGCAAATATTATATACATGGCCTACATATATTTGTCCCGGATCTAGGAATTTTGTAAAATGTTTGTGTATATGTTTGTGAACGACACAGAAGTAATTCCTAGTATGTGGTAATATTTAAAAAGAATATCAGTAGACATCTTCGGTAACATCCTAAATCCTCCATCGGATTCCGTCACGTAAGATAACGAACAAGAGCCAGTTATATTAAAAACTAGCTGACTCGGTAAACTTCGTATTACAATGAATGTAGTATATCTTCCGATATAGGTAACTGATTGCGACGAAACAAAAACCTAAGTGATATATCAATTTACACGCAATTTTAACGTACAAAAGTTATCTGCTTCGATTTCGTATATTTTACGTGATGCGCGCACAACTAAGAACTGCTATAGATTTACTATACGAGTATGCATAGATTAACATAAAAATCTATAAAAATTCATCATTCGAAAAACCACTATCATTTCTTATATAATCATCTTTTTATGTTCTTTTTACATTTTTCAGACCATAGACAACAGTCACTTGAGCTCGCTGGTGTCTCTTCAAGTGCTGGACCTCAGTAGGAACAACTTGGTGAAGCTGGCACCTGGCACCTTCGTGGGCCTCACAGAATTGAGATACTTGGATGTTGGAGTCAATGCTTTACGTACTGTGAGTATTTTGTGTATATCTAAACTAATAGAGGAGAGAGACTCCTGGAGAGGAGGCCTGAGTCCCAGCAGTGGGAACATTAAAAAGGCTTTGCTATAAATAAACTAATATTATAAAGAGGAAAGGTTTGATTTTTCGTATACGGCATTCCTACGGCTGAATGGATTTGATGAGCGGGTAGACCATGTCCTGGAACAGCACGCGGATGGTCTTTTGGGATAATTTGCTACTTTTACGCAGGCGATTCCGCTACCAGAAGCTAGTGAGAGCATAAGAGTACCAACTGAAAAGCAATTTTTTTAATGTTTCAGAATTGATCACACAGTAAAACAGTTGGTTTTATTATGAAAAAAAAACCAAAATTAAAAAAAACAATTTACGTTTCTATGTTAGCTTCCTAAGCTAGGTCAATATGTGTTTTTCAGACTACCATTTTATAGGATTTACTTTTAAATTTATCAATTAATATTCCAATTCGGTTCAGATTGGATAGATTATGTCAATCGAAATGGATGACGTGACGAAATTAAATTTTGTTCATAGTAACTTTTTAACGGAAATATTTGTTTATGTTACAGGTGGAAGACGACGCCTTCGATGGCCTAACAAGCCTAAAGACACTTCTACTTCGAGACAACAACATTTTGCTCATCCCTGCCACAGCTCTCTCTCGCTTACCCAGCCTTGTATCAGTTCACTTAGGCTACAACCGAGTCACAGCACTATCCAGTGACATCCTCAAAGCAGTATCCGACAGGGTCACATCACTAGTTCTGTCAAGAAACGTAATCAGAGAACTTCCTCCCGCAGCATTCGATCATTTCAAAACCTTACACCACTTAGATCTGTCTGGAAATCTTCTAAACTCAATCAGTGCTGAAGTGTTCAGCGGGCTAGAACAATCTCTACAATTCTTGTCTCTAAGTCAAAATAGGATACTTGAGTTTGTTGGGGAACCGCTCAAGTTCGTCAGCCTCTGGTTCCTAGATATCTCTGATAATCAGATCTCTGAAATACCAGTCGATGCATTCCAATTTATTCCAAGCCTAACTCATTTGAATATAAGTCGTAACTCACATATGAGCGTACTGAATCAAAATGTCTTCCAAAATAATCAAGCGTTAATGAGCATTGATTTGAGCAACGTTGGCCTGAAAGCACTTCCAGTTAATTTGTTCTCCAAGAATTTCAACTTAAGAGAGATTTATTTATCGCACAACCTTTTACAAGAAGTTTCGGAGAACACGTTCAAAAATCTTAGAAATTTGACGCATTTAGATTTGTCGTATAACAATATTGTTAACATAAGGACTCCAGCTTTCGTGAATGTAATGTCTATACAGTACTTATCTCTGAAGGGCAACCAGCTGAACGCGTTTAAAGGGGAGTTCTTCAACACCGGAACGAGTCTCGAAGTTATAGATCTCTCCGACAACCAACTCAGTTACTTGTTCCCGTCCTCCTTCAAAATCCACCCACGCTTGAGAGAAATCATACTTACCAACAATAAGTTCAACTTCTTCCCGTCAGAACTTATAAGTACTTTACAATATCTTGAATTAGTGGATTTATCTGGTAATGCTCTTAAGAACGTAGACGAACTTGATTTCGCCAGACTTCCGAAATTAAGGACCATCTTGTTGGCTAGAAATGAACTTGAGTCAATAAGCGAAATGGCTTTTCATAACTCAACGCAAATCCAGTATTTAGATTTGTCAAACAATAAAATCGATCGTCTGGGAGATAGGCTGTTTGAAGGATTAATTCGACTTGAAGTATTGGATTTGGGCGGGAACCTTTTGACTGAATTGCCAGAGAATATTTTCGAACGATCCAGATTACACATGCTTGAAAATATTGATCTGAGTAGAAACTTGTTTGAGCACCCTCCACTTAGAGCTTTGCAGAAGCAGTACTTCTTTGTTTCATCGGTAGACTTGTCTCATAATCAGATAATCGACATACCTGCTGAAGACAGCGTTATGGTAAATATCAAGAAGTTGGACTTATCATTCAATCCTTTGTCTGAGAAAACAATTAACAATGTATTGACCGAACCAAAAACAGTTCGTGACCTAAACCTAGCTGGAACCGGAATAAAATCATTTGGACAGCTGGAGACACCATTTTTACACAACTTGAACGTATCTTTCAATAACATTAGCAAGTTGTCGGAAAAAACTTTTACCCGAACAACATTATTGGAATCATTGGACCTCTCTCACAATCAAATTACCGACGTCACGGGCTCGCTCGCTATCTCGTGGCCCAAACTTAAGAATCTTCTGCGACTTAATATATCCGGCAACCCGATGGTAATGATCATGGACGGAAACTTTGAAAATCTTTCCTCGCTCCGAGTTTTAGATATTGGCAATCTGGAAAAATGTACCAGAATAGAGAAAAATGCTTTCCGGTCACTCCCTAATCTTGTAGAGCTCAGAGCGTATGGGTATCCTAGATTAGGATATTTTGATGTTCAAGGTGCTTTACAATATTTACTGGCTCTTGAGAAACTCGATGTTGAAGTGAAAGATGCTACAATTGGTGCTGATCAGTTACATTCTATATTACATCCGAGATTAGAAGAACTGGGTTTAAGAGGTTCTCGACTCAAAACGGTGTCTTCAGGCGTGTTAGCTGGTTTGAAAGCGCCGACGATCACTGTCAAGTTCAGGAACACTTCGATCACAAGTTTACCGCCCGCGTTGCTCTTCCCCTTGCCAAGATCTTCGCAAATAACTATCGACGTCGCCGGGAGTCAATTGACAACTTTGCAGCCGCAGCTTTTGGTGTCTTTAGACGACAGGCGAGCGGATCTCTCGATGTTTGGTCTGGACACTAATCCGATTCGTTGCGATTGTAATGCTCGAGCGCTTAGGAGATGGCTGCCAAATGTCGGAGTGAACGATGTAAAATGTGAATCTCCAGATCATTTGTCAGGATTTCTGTTAGTAGAAATTGGTGATGATGAATTGACATGTGAAACGAGGCGTAGGACTACCGCTACTTCGAGTAGTATGTCCACAACTCCTGTTCCTCGATTGGTCCGTACATCATCAGAGCCTGATATCATTTGGTCAGTACCTCCTGAACGACCAAAGGTGACCGGGGAGCCTAAAGGAGCTCCAGTAGTAGGAGTAGCAACTTCGAATAATGATGACAATCTGATCATAGGAATTGTCGGTGGCGTGGTGGCGTTTATAGCTATCTTGATTGTTGCGATCTGTATCGTCCGATTGAGGATGACGTCAACATCGTATAGGGGTGGTCCTCTAGCGAGTAGCCCTACGGCCGGCGGTCCTCCGATGTGGGGTCCTCCATGGCCGGGCTACGCAGGCACTTTGCCACCACCATCGTTGTCTAACGCCACATTACCCCACAAAGTGCAGTCAGGTCCCGGCTCGGTCAGGTACTTACACGCCCCGCCACCTCCAGCGCCATATTTCATCAGTTTGCCACCTGATCACGACAAAATATATCGGTAAGACAGTACTCCAGTTTATAGGTTTTAAGGTTGAAGAACAATGTTGTAAATATTAGATTTTCTGCGAAAGATAAATATCATATCATATTTTTAACGAAATCAAATTGCGCCTTGAACTTGTGCAAAGCTCATATCGTTGTAGATATCATTATACCCTTAAGTTTGTAAGCTAATAATTATGAAATGTAACTGTCTGTAACATCTTCTATCGTGACAAGGCTTGGACTAGGTTTGAATGTATCTAGTCAACACTGACAGACTTTAATGTAGCTTAATTTCTATAATTTAATATAATAAACGGGTTTTGTATGTGCTTGAGTGAATACGGCAAAATTATATTTCTGTATAATAGTTATTTATAAAACTAAACATAAGCGATGCGCAAAATCGACTACATAACAATTCATAATTTTGATTGGATGTGGTGAGACGTACTCGATTTTACGCATTACTAACATAACGTTAATTACATAGCTAGTAATCTAACAATATTTCTGAAATAAAATATTATGTAAGAAAATGTAGTGCTTGTTTTATTTTACATAAGTTTTTAAAACTACAAAGTGTCTTGACGAGTTTGTTCACGTGAGTGATCACAGGCGCGGCGTGCGTGTGGCGCGCTCGCTCCGCTTGCTCCGCTTGCTCGCGTACGCATCGCGCCCTTCAAAGCAAACGGAATTAGGCAAAGCAGCCTCTCATTAAGTCTCAAAAGAAAATCTCCCAGCCTCGGGGGCACTCTTTGAGAAAACCGCCGACGCCCTCAGAAAACACAATCTTTTAATGTTGCTCTACATTATTAATTACACTGTGGGCGTGTTTAATTTCATATTAAATATGACGATATGGCGATATTGATTCCAGCTTACTCATTTTTATTGTCTATCGGGGTACTAATAAAAGGGTTGCAAGTGAAGCTTTGTGTATGATGAGAATATTTGCATGAACTCGTGTGGCGTATAATTTTTTCGCCGACGCGTAAATGGGAATAGGGCTGGTAAACAATGTAGGTAGCGGGCACGCTTTGTGAGCGAATTCCGAAATTGAATTGTGCCGTTCGCGGCGCCGCCTGATTTGATGAACGGCATTTATGTGCATGTATTGTGCCGAGTACGGACGGCCGTGTTGCCACGACGCACGACGCACGACGTGCGTACTATGGAAACTGCATTATGTATGTAGATCTAGGCGCGCTAATCCGAGTATGACTGCTCTGACGCAATTGTATGGGGATTTGGAATATAGATTCGTGGAGTACAATGGAAATGTTATTGTGCAACTGGTGGGTTTGTACGTAAATTTATTGAGGCATAAAATCTGAGCAGGCAATTTAAACAAAGTAAATATTTCATGTGATTAATTACATGATTAATTGCACATATAAAAAGTTTGAGAAACATGCCGTCCGACCATCCGGTAATCGTCCGAACCAAGCCCAAGACGTCGACGGCGCGTTTCGTTCTACGTACGCCTCAAGAAGTTGTCGGCAAATCGCAAAGCTTCGATCCTACTACAAAAGCTTAGAAGCTTAGGTTTAGGGTTTTTAGTCAGTAAAAGTCTGACACTATCTCCCACTCAACCTGAGAGCGGGGGATGACATTGGATGATTTTCCCACCAAAAAAAGTAGCTAAATAATAAAAATACAATTTAAAGAGTAAGTGTAAAATAACACAAAATTCTTTTAGGAACAAAGTTTTAAATATATTAAGTAGGCTGATTGTATTTCCGTAAATACAATTGTTTTATAAATATAAATAATCATTTTTTTAACTGAAGAAAGTATTGTATATTTACTTTTCTTTTACTTCGAAATAACCTTCCATAAAAACGTTATCAGACAAAATCAACTACTTAAGAAAATTAGAGATTATTTCATAAAAGTTTTCCGGGTTAGTTACTTATATATCAGGAAAATCTTTTGAAACGTACCCAAAATACTATATTCCATTGTGGAATATTACTGAAACCGTATATGCAAAACGGTTTCATGAAAACGGCCTTAATCCTTGACATGGGCGAAACAAGGTATTGACGGACACCGTACCGCTGACGAGGCAGCCATTTTCCTGCCATACAGTTTGATATTCACCCATCTATCGTCATACGGTTATTCAAAAAATTCTACCACTAAATCCTACGTGTATTTTTGATGGAATTCAAAATGGCAGCGTTGTTCAAACTCCACGGATTGCAGCATAACATGGAATTTCAATTTAACATCACCTGCATAGGATTGTGGGTTAGCTTTATTCGCTCCCGGCTGTTATATTCTCAAGCTTTTACAATTTATTACCTACACTTCTACGAGTACTCTAATATTATAAAAAGATAAAGTTTCTTTTCTTGTTTGTAGGAGGTAATCTCTGAAAGTACTGGTCCGATTGCTAATTTTTTTTCACCAATAGAAAGTAACTTTATTCCTAAGTGACATAGGCGAAGCCGCAGGCAAAAGCTAGTTTAGTATATTTTGTTATAGCTTTTTTAGTGCTTTTGTCTGTAAGGCTCTGAGCTCTTTCAAGCATGTCAATAAATTTAGACGGCACGGTGTGCGCAGTTGCTGAGCGGTTCGCTGCTGCGCTATCTCGGGTTCGATCCCCGCATGTAACAAATATAAACATTGAACAATAAAATAGTTTCAAGAAAAATAGTGATTCCCTATTAAAGAATTTTTATGTGCTAAACATTTCTTTTTTGTAAGATTTCGAATTAACTTTTAGTTATTTAAAAAAAACACCAAATAATTCTGGACTTAAGTTGCGAAAACAACAACAATATCATCTGTAGCAATTATTTGTACAAGTGTGTTACAATAATCTGTGTTTAGATACCCGAAAAGGTAATTCGTGGTCCTAGAACGCAAAGAGAAACTGAAGGAAAAGGGAAACTAAACACATGTATGGCTTTAGTCAAAAAAAGACAAGATAAGGCCTCTCGCTCCACCTAAGAGCAAAAGAATTCGTCATTAAATGATTTCCTACCTAAAAAAATACCCTTTGAAAATTTTCGAATAAATAAAATGCTTATGAAAGGTTACAAAACGTCCAAAAATACAATTTACTCAAACTGCTCACATTTCGTGGTAGAAATAACCTTCGGAGGTAAAATTCTTGGATTCAATAAACGAAGTCGAACAGCGAATCTGTCTTGTTAAAATGTTTGCGAAACTATCGTGAAGTTATGCAAGAGCAGTGAAATCTAAGGAAAGTAATGTGTTATGTATGTAGGATTTGGGGATTGGAAAATATAATAAAATACCGTCTTCTGAATACCGTCTTATATTTTGTACTTTATCAGCACACGTTATTCATGCCCATGCCGTCGTCGTAATACGTCGTCTTAATGTGTCATCCTATTTTCCCTATTATCCTTCCTCTTTTTCTCTCACTCGCCATCTCCTTCATTTAGCTGCGTTCAAAATCCCACATTCGGCCATCCGACATTCATGTTTGCCCTCGAACATGCTTCCATTCAAATATCTTCTCAAATCATTCTAAAATCATAATTTTTCTCGTCAACAATCACACGCATTCATAAATTTACACACAATATTTTTACTATAGCTGAAACATTGACAATAAATACTAAGTATAAAAACAGTATATAAACTAAAAGTGTTACAAATTCTGACAAATTAAAATTAACCATTCAATTTAACACAAGTAAAATAAAATAAAACAGAGTCACAGTAGTGAAAACTTCTTTCATAAATTGACACACTCATTAAACAAAAAAAAAATAAACAGAGGTATCTTACCAAGTTGTTTATTCCTGGTTAATGTCTGGCCACATTTTCATTTGGTCAGCAGAGCTTGAAGTTTTATTCGATCCCTCCGCATTTGGGTCAATTTTTTCCATTTCATAACGATCATTACCTTTCACAGTAGTAACACGATACGGTCCAAGGTATTTAGGTTTTAACTTGAGGCCTGTCCCAAACTGTGTCCTCTTGATCGCCACCAAATCCCCAACTTCGTACTTATGGCTAGCTTTCCGAAACCTGTCAAAACCCTTTTTATTTTCTTCTTGTACTTTCAGAATCTGTTGTTTTGCCTGAATCCTGAGATCTTCCCTGTTCTTGTCAAAACAGTCGATTTCTTCTTGTTTTAACAATTGTACTATTTCTAAATCTTCCTTTGATCTCATATCTACACCAATCATTAGTTGGAATGGGGAAGTATTTATGCTTCGTTGATAAGTGCTATTTAAGGCACGTTGTAATCGGCTCACATGCTTGTACCAGACTGATGGGTCCTGTACACATAATTTCGTTAGTACGGATATGATAATTTTATTCACTCTCTCCACTTGACCATTGCCTCGGGGAACTCCAGTTGTTATAGTCACATGTAGAATTTTCTCTTCTTCACAGAATCCTTTGAACTCAGTACTTGTGAAAGCAGTTCCTCGATCAGTGATTATTCGGACCGGATTGCCAAAGTGTTGCTGGTATATTTTTAACTTACCTAAAGTTTCCTTACTGGTGGTACCTTTTGTAGGAAAGATCCATGTAAATTTAGTGAAGGCATCCACCACGGTAAGAATGTAGTTGTACTGCTTCTTAGTCTCAGTTAGGGGTCCTATATGGTCCAAGTGCAGTGTATGTAAAGGGATTCCTTCTTTTTCCACTGGGTTAAGATATCCTTCCTGCTTTCCTGCTTTTTTAGTAGCTAGCAGGCATGGTATACAAGTGACTACAAAATCATACAACTTTTTTTCTAAGTGGTCTATATGATAATCCTTCATTATAAGCTCCTTCATCTTTTTTGCTGAAAAATGTCCATTGCTATGGACTTGTCTTATTATCTCTTTCTCCAATGTTCTGGGTACAACAAGTAACTTTTGTTCTCCTTTATAAAGTAGTCCATTATCAAGCCAGTAATCTAAATATGAGTTAGTCTTCAGTACTTCACATATAGCCTTTAATCCTTCATCATTCTGCTGAGCCGTCTTAATCTGTTCCTGGAGATTGTTAGCCACTATAGTAAAACATGGATTTCTGCTTAACGCATCAGCATGTCGCATCTTTGAACCTGACCTATGCTCAATTTCATAATCAAATTGATCCAAAAACAGCACCCAACGAGCAACTTTAGCAGACAAGTCCTTCTTCTCCAATGTTGATTTAAAAGCTTGGCAATCTGTGACAATTTTGAAGTGCACACCATACAGATAGACACGAAACTTTTTTACTCCTTCAATGACAGCTAAAGCTTCTAGTTCATAACTAGAATATTTAGATTCTGCTTCAGTTGTTCTCTTGCTTCTGTAGTATACTGGATGTAATCCATCTGGGTGGAGTTGTAATAATATTGCAGCATAGGCAATGGATGAGGCGTCTGTATGTAGTTCTATTGGTAATTTAGAATTATAAATCTTTAACACAGGAGTGTTGCCTAAACTTTGTTTTAACCTACTATAAGCAGTTGACTCGTCTTCGCCAAACTTGAACTGTACATTTTTTCGCAGCAAGTCTGTGAGCGGTTTCGCGATGACTGCATAATCTTTTATATACTTTCTAAAGTAGGATGTAAGCCCAATAAAACTATGTACTTGCTTGGTATTAGTCGGCTTTGGGTATCGTATCACAGCATCTGTCTTTTCAGGAGTAGGGCGCACTTCTCCATTTTTAACTAAGTGCCCCAAATATTCGATTTCATAACAAATCAGCTTGGCTTTTTTCCAATTTATTTCTAGCCCATATTCCTCGGCGATCTTCAATACAGATTTTAACCTTTTGACAGCTTCTTCCTCATCCTTAGCTGGAATCAACAGATCGTCGATGAAGATTAATACCTCACCTCGCACTAGCAACTCTCTAAATATCATTGAGATGAATCGCATAAAATAACCTGGGCAATTGGACAACCCAAAGGGTGCACGCAGGAATTCAAATTGCCCATGGTGAGTTACAAATGAAGTATAACGTACAGACTCTTCACTAACCTTAAGGTGGAAAAATCCATTTTTTAAATCTAATACACTGTAAACTTTGGCATCTTTTAATTTATCTATCAAATTCTCTATGACTGGCAGAGGGAATTTATCCTTTATCATCTTTCTATTTAACTTTCTGTAGTCAACACATACACGGGTAGAGCCATCTTTTTTTTTAACTAGTACCAATGGACTACTGTAATCTGAATAGCTTACCCGAATAATGCCCTTTTCCAACCACTCAGACACTTGATGTTCAACTATCTCCTGCTCCTTAATTGATAGACGGCGAGGCAGCTGCGCCACTGGATTATCATCCTTTAACACAATCTTTAACAGTAGCGGTGTCTCCCTGGTTTGCACAGGTTTGTAATTATTTACAGTCTGAATTACTTCTTGTTTTAATTTAGGATTTTCTATGGAACCTAGGACAAAATCATATGAGCATACATCGCTTGCAAAACATCCTAGTAACGACCATTCTTTACACAAAAACCTTACACGACCACCTTCCATTACTACCGTGACGTTATCTAAAAATTCTTGGCCTATAATGGCATCATACGGAACACAATTACAAGAAATGATATGAAATTTAACACCATCATAAGATTGTTTGTTAATGTGCACGTTCAGACTACATTCACCCATTGAACGCACTGTTGAAAGTCCGAGACCGGTTAGCATTAACTCGTCTTTTATGCATTTAGGATTACCAATAGCATCGTATACCGCAGACGAGAGAATATTCACGTCACTGCCGGAATCTACTAGTGCATGAATATTCTTCCCATTTATTTGTAGCAGGATCATTGGTTTTTTCTCAGATTTTTGTCGTTTGTTTACAACTTCAACTTGCATTACTTCAGTTCGAACTGACAGGTCGCTGTCATTGTCGCTCTCACTTTGAACTTCAACCTTTTCCGTGTTATTGTAATCTATGTCGTCAGAGTTACTTATCGGCGTGAAGTCGTCCTCTTTAGTCATTGCTCCGAACATCGTTCGCTTTGTTCCTTTGGTATGTTGGTAACGCCGACCTTTTCCAAAATCTTCCGACAACTTACGATCCTTGCCGACACTTTCAGTCTTCATGCAAGTAGAACCGACATGACCGAATTCGTTGCATTTGAAGCACTTTAGTCCTTTACTTTTGTGTGGGCAATCGTTGGATGCATGCCCCAGCTCACCACAACCATAACATCGGATTCTACTGCGTACTTTCGATGTACTTGGTTCCAATTTTCGTTGCTCTTTCACTTTAGAGCTTATAGTTTCATAAATTATTAGTTTGTCTTTAAATTCGGCATAAGTCGTGATACCATATAGCAACATCTTATTTGTTTCTTTATCGGGTATCCCGTCCACAATGTACTTGATAGCTACGGAATCAGGAAATTTCCCTCGTTTACCCAATTCCTTCATAGTCAGCATATAATCGATACAGCTCTCATCGGCTCTTTTCTTTCTATTGCTCATGAGCTCATGGATAGCCTTAACGTCAACAGTATCCGGAAATTCTTTCAATAACCCAGTTTTTAGTTCGTCCCAACTCTTGAAGGGTGGTTCTGCGCGTAACCAGAGTTCTGCTGTACCGGTTAGCGCTCGGCGAGCCACTAATAGTTGTTGGAGAGGTGTCCAGCCAAACATCTCAGCGTTACTCTCCAAGTCGTCCACCCATCGATCTACTGTGTAGGTGTTGTCACGGCCGCTAAATTTGGGGAGCAGTTCCGAAGTCATTTGCAACATACTTGTGCCTGGAGCCGACGTCGTCTCATGGCTCCCTTGTTGGGCGTCTTCCCATTCCGGTAACCGGCTTCGTCGTCTTTCACGTGGCATTTTCGTCTTAGGGTCTGTCAAATATTTGAAATTTTTTGACAATTGTGGCGTCGTTTGTGTGTTGGAATCTTCTTAGTTGACCAATCCCCGAAATCTTCTTTTTCGATCCCGGACGAGCCCCCAAAATGTAGGATTTGGGGATTGGAAAATATAATAAAATACCGTCTTCTGAATACCGTCTTATATTTTGTACTTTATCAGCACACGTTATTCATGCCCATGCCGTCGTCGTAATACGTCGTCTTAATGTGTCATCCTATTTTCCCTATTATCCTTCCTCTCTTTCTCTCACTCGCCATCTCCTTCATTTAGCTGCGTTCAAAATCCCACATGTATGGCTTCCAGATTCTTATGAAACAAGAGTAAATGGTGTTAAAAATCGAAACTGTAAAAGTTAGGATTATATGTGTCAGTGAAGTCGTAAAATAGTACGGAACTATCCTAAAAAAGCTTTAGGGCCGACGCTGCGTTGAGCGGGCGCCTGCGCGGTTCCATACAAAAGTGCTCCGTTGCGGCTCACCGCATCAACAATCGTTGCGTACAGCCGCACCCCGCATTCCTATTTGCTATGTAACAATACATTAAAGTTTACCATCGACACGACTACATGCACACCGCTAAAGTTAAACTGGCGACACTGCGCAGGTTTCCGCTACGGACACCTCCACACACGACACATGCGTGACGTCACGCGACGGGTACCCGCGCGGCTGCCCGCTTTATGCAGCGATGGTCCTTAAACCCTTCAGATACCGTCAATTAGAGACACAATAGTAAGACAATAGATGCGCGGCCACCGGTGGTCGCTTGGGGATTCATGAATTAAAGAACAAACCTTAACTGTTTATTAAGTTTAGAAACAGGCAATTTGTGCAGGCGTGCATACAAGTCAAAGTTTCGACAGCGAATTAACTGTTTAATATTTGAACTAGCCAACCACAATAGAAATCTGCGCTCAGCTCATAACCGCCTACTTCAATGTCCCACTCACCGTACTGACTTTCTTCACTATTCTTTCTTTGTTCAAGCGATTTCTTTATGGAATGCGCTCCCCCAGGAGATCAGGATGGCAACAAACCGATTAGCATTCAAATCTAAAGTTCGCGGGATAATTCATAAGAGGTTGGCAGTGGTATCATCACAGCGTTAAGGTTTTCCAATAGTTGATTTGAACAAATTGTTTGACAATATTAGTGTATATATGTAGTTTATTAAATTGAGTATATATTAGTATATAATTATATTATGTTTATAGTTTATTAGTACATCAATTCTTGTATTCACCTTATTCTCGTTCGTTTATTGCACCTACCACTACTGTTCTCTGCATCACCCAAAGGTTGACTGGAAGAAAATGCCTAAGGCATTAAGTCCGCCTCTGTACTTTTGTGTGCATGAAGTATTAAATAAATAAAACTAGTCACCACAGTATTAATGCATGACAGTAGCTCAACTCAGTTGAAGGGTAAAATTTACAAGTGCGTCATAAAACCTGTCATACTGTATGGATCAGAGTGTTGGGCTGTGAAAAAAGATTGCATGTAGCGGAGATGAGAATGTTGAGATGGATGTGTGGTGTGACGAGAATGGATAAAGTGAGAAATTAGTATATTAAAGGATGTTTGAAAGTGGCGCCAGTGACTGAAAAATTGAAAGGTAATCGGTTGTCTTGATTTGGTCATGCAAAGGGGAGGGATGAAGCGCATATTACTAAAACAGTTCTGAGTATACATGTAGATGGATGTAAAGAGAGAAGAAGGCCGAAGAAAAGATGGATGGATTGTGTGAGTGATATAAAATAAAAGGGATTTTAGTGATAGTTTGACGGGTGACAGGACAGAATGGAAGAAAAAAACGTGTTGCGCTGACCCCAAGTAATATGGGATAAAGGCAGGAAAAAGAAGGAGTAGCTCAACTTAGTGCTCCAAATAATTTAACGAAGCTTGACTTAGCGAGCAGCTTAATTTCAAACATTTATTCTAGATTCTGCTGTTCTATATTTTTGTTCATCAAATGACACCTGTAGTTCTGGATGGAGCGAGAGAGAGAGTCAGACTTTTACTGACTAAATCTCACAGTTGTTCTTTGCGTTCCAGGGTCGCGATACTTTTACGAATAATCTTGTAGCATATTATGCATAACAGCATAATATGAATAAAACGGAACTTAGTATATGTCAGAATAACAATGTTTACAAAAGTCTACATATTTTTTAGGGTTCCGTACGTCAAACGGAAAAGAGGTTCGGAACCCTTAAAGAGTGTGTGTGGAAAATGGAGTGGGAGGCTAAATAAATTAGATTAAATTAACATTAAACATGTTACTTTGTAGATAAGTATAGCCAATAGTTTATTTATTTAACATGGATTGTATTTTAAAATTGAATCGAATATATTAGCAAACTAAAATCATTCAGCAACACGAAGATTTATTAAAAGTCAGCGGCGGGTGGCACAAAAACGAGAGTAGGCTTCATCTTAACACTACTTAAGATCCTAATTCAATTCAATTGTATAAAATTACACTTCAAACCATATTCTGTAGATTCGCAATCTCGCGTCTGTAATAAAAGCGTTGGTAATGTCGCAATTTATTAGAAAACGAAGTTTTATGCGGCCATTTTTCAGCAATCATTCGCCTCGCTGCACCCCATTGCGTATGATAGGTGATTCTTTGAGCTAGCACCGATACTCCGCCTACAGCTGGGCGCCAGAAGATGATAGAAACAGAAGGTTGGTTTCTTAAGTAGGGAAATGCCCTAGTGGTATCTGCTAGAGGTAATATGAGGATCCTTCGACCAGACGGGTGTTGTGTCTGGTCTGGGTAATTGCCCGATAGTTGATTTCAGACTGGTGTGGAGGGGGTCGATAAAGTGTTACATCGTGTGACAAGGACTAGGAGAAGTCGTAAGTTTCATGCTGTCATATTTCAAAATCTATATCTAAAAACACGAAATAATAACTATTTGGTGTCACCTTACACCAGTTACTTTAGCGGGAACATAAATAATAATGTTAAGTGCGGATACCCTGGCGCTGGGTAGGCTGGTTCAAATGAAAAAATGAATGGAAGTGGACTGTATCTTGATGAGGTGTGAGAAGGCGTAGCTATACGTGACCTTGCGAACGCAGCTCTTGGACGACGAAAGTAGGTTGGGCTTCACTAGGAAAAAATGGCTACTAGGAACGCGCACTAATCTTGACTTTGTCCGTCGAAACGAGGCTCGTTCAGTTTGGAACCACTGCAAGTATACGGCACGCACTTCCCTTCAATGTTCTTTAACACCAGTCAGATTTTAACGTTTGTAACAACTGTTATAAGCGCAAATCGAAATTATAAGAAATAATTAGGCACCAATTGATAGCGTGCACAACACAACAAAACACTTCGCGCGGAGGAGTTTTCAAGAGTGAGGTGTGTCTTTATAGAATGTTCGCGATCGACGTGTGACAGCAAAAGCATTAGTTCGCGCGTGCGTGGGAGCAAGATGGAATATAGCTAGGGAATGTGTTTCGCTTGCAAGCACGTATTTCTACCCTCCATTTGGAATTATTACGAAACCCAACACTATTTTGGAGGGATGTGGAACAGAGAGTAAAGTCCCGCGAACCTCCTTTGAAAAGGGAAGATCCTCCGGCCAGACAGGTGTGGTATAGTCTGGTGGGCGACTGCCCGATAGTTGATGTCGGGCTGTCGTATATGTTCAAATCGCGCGGAGAACTTTGATTGCGCGATGCAGGATTTCGTATTTTCTTCGTAGTTCTTATGTGGCGTCATAGATGTCGCTACATCACTCCCCTCCGGAGATCGGAGATCGATGGTTCTTGATGCTTCTTGATGTGTGCCAGGCCAGCGGTAGGTTGGTTCCAGTGAGTCGGAACCGATGCCGCATAGTTCTCGGTGAGTCGGAACTGTCTGCCGTGATGCCCCAGTGAGTCGGGGTGTTGCTATCCCAGTGAGTCGGGATAATGCCCCAGTGAGTCGGGGTGATGATGTACCAGTGAATCGGGATGATGCCCCAGTGAGTCGGGGTGGTGCTGTCCCAGTGAGTCGGGACGATGCTGCAGGCTCCAGTGAGTCGGAGTATTGCTGCTGGCTCCAGTGAGTCGGAGCGGTGCTTGTGCGACGTAGGGCTTGACAGCTGGCGTCGACCAGAAGAGGTTCTTCATGGCTCTTCATATGACTGGCCGAAGGTGCGGTGTGCCAAGCCAAGGTCGCTGATGCGGCTGAGGTGATGACCAGGTATGACCAGGTAGGCATACTGGTGGTCAGGAGACCCTTAGCCGTGGGTGCTGGCTGTATGGCTCGTTGCTCGAAAGCTTGAGGAAGTGATGATGACGTCACGAAGTAGTAGCTGCACGAAGGCTGCGCTGACGTTCTTTGCCGAGGGTCACCAGTTTGGAAGTATGCGGAACAGAGAGTAAAGTCCCGCGAACCTCCTTTGAAAAGGGAGGATCCTCCGACCAGACAGGATGTGGTATAGTCTGGTGGGCGACTGCCCGATAGTTGATGTCGGGCTGTCGTATATGTTCAAATCGCGCTGAGAACTTTGATTGCGCGATGCAGGATTTCGTATTTTCTTCGTAGTTCTTATGTGGCGTCATAGATGTCGCTACACTATTAAAGAAAGATTTGAAAATAATTGCAATTTCGTTTGACGTCGTTGAATGTATTGTAATTTTTTTAAATTTTGATTTGATGTTGATTTTATATCTACACTAATACATATAATAAAGGAGTAAAGTTTGTTCTTTGGTTGTAGGACGTAATCTCTGAAAGTACCGATTGCAAACATTTTTTCACTGATAGAAAGCTGCTTTATTCCTGAGTAACATAGGCTATATTTTATGTACGCGAGCGAAGCTGCGGGCAAAAGCTAGTAAAACATATTTCAAATGATAATAAAACTAATTTTAAAAGTGCTGCCTTATTATTTTTTAATATTGTCACTTTTTGACGTTAAATTGTAAAGTACGTCACACTAGGGAAAGTGGTCTCAAAATGTGACCTTCTGAGTTTATCTGTTTTATGTTGACTTGCTAAAATTTATGCAAAACCATTTTATATGTTCACGAAGGATAGTAGGCGTATTGTGAATAATGTCGGATTAAACGTTAGAACTGAAGGTCAGGTGTACGATGAAGTTTAATGGGGCGGTAAGCTGTTGCAATTGCAATAGATGAGAGGCTAATGTTGTTTACTGTTCGTACCTTGTTTCTGAAGGTGGGTTTACGCTAGAGCAGGGTATCTCAAAGTTGGGTACGTGCACTCTTAGGGGTTCGTTATTCGATGGTAGAGTGTTCGCGACAAGATTTTCGTCAAGACAACCAGATGGCTGACAAGTACGTGAGACACGCATTAAGTCGTGTGGTGCTTGTGTGAAAATTGGTTTTTTACACCTGGTTATGACAAAACCCAAATGCACAAATCTGCTGCATCTTAATATTGGGCTACGTTTATATTAACTTGCTAGCTTTTGCCCGCAGCTTCGCCCACGTACATAAAATATAGCGCGCATAATTATGTCACTCAGGAATAAAGCAGCTTTCTATCGGTGAAAGAATTTTAGCAATCGGGCCAGTATTTCCAGAGATTACCTCCTACAAACAAAAAAACAAGCTTTTTCTTTTATTCGTGTAGAAGTGTAGATTATTTTTACTAAAACAAAAAATCTTAATATTTTATACAACTACAATTCATCGTTTTCTTTTTTGGGGGTAAGAGGGGAGTGGTTTAGAGGCATGCAGTCCTTTTGGAAATTTGAAGGGGTACGTGGAGCCATAATAGTTTGAGAAACCCTGTGCTAGAAGAGCCCAGCACGAGTCTAACGGTCAATCTCGCTCCAGCTAGAGCGGTAGTCGTGTGTTTGTCACCTAATTCTTCCTAAACGGCAACACCGATTTGGATCAAATTTTGTGTGTATGTTTGAGTGAGTCTCTGGATAGCTCTAAAATAGTATCGGACCCGGTAGGGGTGCAATCGGGATCTCAATTTTTTTTTGATAATTAGACAGGTTTCAAACAGAATGTCTGTCGGGACCGCTAGTTCATTTATAAATTTTTACTTGTCAGGCAAAAACATGATTTGTCATTTTACCATCTTTTCATGTCACACACATATACACACATACCTCACACATAAACATACTGTTATTCTAGTTAAACTAAATTACCTAACTTTATCATATTTTCCTCCTGATTCTGTTGCAGTGTGTTCTCTTTCTTCCGGGAAAATAATGAATTTAAATTAAAACGGACTAAACTTTGTTAGCCTCTGCGCAGTTTTCAAATTCTAGGATTTGGCCTTTTGTGAAAAGCAATTCTCTAGTTAAATAGCCGTTTTATTTATAAAACGGTTTCATTGTCTGCTGTGTAACTGACATCTAATGGTCCGTGGTTTGTTCCTGGTACACAGTTCTAGGTAAAAATATCCCTCTCTGTGGGAACTTTTGCAGCTTGTTAATAACGAGCATATTCTGCAGAACCCTGTAAATTTATAATAAAACTAGCTTTTACCCGCGGCTTCGCTCGCCTTTATTAATATACTTTAATTTAATAATAACAAATATTTGTACTTGACTTCCCTCTTTCTCCCCCTTTTCTGAATAAAAAAAAATTGCCTATGTCCAGGGCAGTTAACCCAACTATCTCTGTACCAAAATTCATCAAAATCGAATTTGCCATTTAGGCGTGAAGACGTAATGAACAAACAAATAAACAAACTCACTTTTGCTTTTATAATATTAGTAAGGATTAAAAAAATAATTAGAGGGTTTTTTTTTTGGTGGGTAAAAATTATCCTAAAGTTAGAGTCAGACTCTTACTGACTAAAAAACCCACCCCGTTCTTTCCTGCCTTTCATACGGGGGCCGAGCTTCCTATCAGAGCTAAACCCTGGCCCCAGTAGGCTTCGACCCAGCTGCCACTGCTGTTGCTGACCACTCTTTGAGGCGCGCGGGAACAATGCGTACCGTCGATGACTTGGGCTCGGTCCGAACAGTTACCGGACGGTCAAACAGCGAGCTACCCATTGCTCGCCGTCCCCAAGCCCGCGCTTACGGTGGCTGATGAAATCGAGGCAATATCCCGGGATTGCAGTCAAGCCCTAGTTTAGACAATTTAAAAAAATATACACTGAGAAATAATAAAATTCAACAAAAGCTATGGTTATCAAATAACCTTCCATACAGAACCCGCGGTCCATGTATACCTTTTAATGGAAGGCAGACTTTTAACACGTAAACAAGTTACATGTAAGCCATAAACCGTAATTTGTCACAAATTGCTCCCCATTAACACGTGATACACACAGCCATTACTGGTGGCATTAGCGAGTTCATTTTTGAGAAAAAAAAAACAATTTGCCTGCAGTAGGCCGGTTCTCCGCCAAAGCAGAGATGTGTGCGGTGTGCTGTGTGCTGTGCGAGAAGAGATGTTTTTCAGCTCGGGGGACTCCATCAAAGCAGAGATGTGTGCGGTGTGCTGTGTGCTGTGCGAGAAGAGATGTTTTTCAGCTCGGGGGACTCCATCAAAGCAGAGATGTGCGCGGTGTGCTTACATCTCTCGGCTCCACTGCGCGTTCTCTACGCACAGCTCATATCCTCGCTTCCATCGCGCCGTACAAATATTACACTTCTCCGCACAGCCATCTTCAGTGAAGCTGACCGGAAAGGAGATGTGTCAATAACGCAATTCTATTGGTTGTTTATAATACATCTTCTCTCCGCTCGTCTCGTCTCTGCTTTGATGGATTCCCGGACTTAGACTTACTTGCAATAAATAGAATTCGCAAGGCTCATAATTCAGTAATTCTATGAAACTCTTTGCTGCCCGACCGCTATCACCAGATACTAAGCGATGATGAGGTGGACGGTGGAGACGCTAAACTAGAAGTTATCATTTCACTGTAGACTTGACTAAAGACTTCCTTGCAATTAATAGAATTCGCAGGGCTCATAATTCAGTAATTTTATGAAACTCTTTGCCGCCTGCCCGACCGCTATCTCAACAGATACTAAGCGACGATGAGGTGGAAGGTGGAGCACGCTTACCTAGAAGTAATCATTGTTGACTTGACTGAAGACTAACACTTGGCTTATTTTTTGTTCCTGCTAGTGTTTTTTTTTTTGGGTGGGATATGATCAAATACCTCCTCCTAATCTAGGTTTTGCAAGACGGAGTGTCAGACTTTTACTGACTAAACAAGAAGTACTCCTTTAGTTACCTTTTACGGACTGGGCCCCGCAGTAATTTTTTCAAACAATCTTTGGAGATAAGCGGAACAGAGAGTCAAGCCCCACATATCTCCGTTGAAAAAGGAGCATCCTCCGACCAGACCCGTGTTATGGTCTGGTAGGCAACAGCCCGATAGTTGATTTCGGGCTATCGTATATATTCAAATCGCGCGGTGAACATTGACCATTGACTAGTGCGACCGGGCGGGCGATTGAGCCGAGATATCGTGCCCGTGAGCGGTGTGTATGTGTGCGTTGCTCGAGCGCGCTTTGTAGATTGTCTTCTGTACCTATCTATTTTGTGCTTTTAATCTTACCGCTCATTTCACCGTGGCCATGGAGGACTTTAGTACGAAACTGAGCAAACGAGACAGTGATGAGCTGCGAGTGGGGTAATTTGGATTTGGACATCGGTAGTGGGGTACTCCGGGGGGGACTCCGGGGGCTTTGGGTCGTATTAAATGGATCGTGTAGAGCTCATGTTAACACTGCAGGTTGTATACTTTGAAAGCGGATCTTATTAAATAATATTGAAAGCAGCAGTTTCGCAGCTGTAAACTTCTAATGAATTCACCTTCCCACTATCTACTTTTACAGCAAACACAACTATTTTGCAACTAAATACGATTCTTTTCAAATTAAAACAAGTTAAAATTGGTTCGCCTGAAACAAGCTAAAGTTAAAAGCGACTACAAAAGAGCAGGAAAGATCTTGTTAAACAAGAACTCTTAAAAGGGGAATTAGCGAAAAAGTTAAAATTAAACTCATTCGTGAGGCAATAACTGTGGAGCAACGTCCACTGAATACTAAAGTAAAGAGAGATGAGTAAAGGTAGCGAGGAGTTTTAGCAATCAGTAAATTGTGGCACTTCTAACGATGGTCTGAGTGATTGCTGCTTGTTAAAAGTAGGAGTGTTATAAGTTTAGGTCCTTGCTCCCATTTAGTGCCATAAAATGGTGACTTTCTAGAGCCTGCTGGGAGATAAAACCTTTTTATAAAAAAAAAACTGACTTCACTAAAAAGTTTAAATGAATTTAAGGAGTTCCCTCGATTTTACACAGGTTCCATCATTAGATCCCAAGTTGGTGACTATGGGACTATTTTTTATTTTCCTTTCCAACAAAAATAGTTTTTTTGAAATCGGTTAGCAAGCATTACTGCTTCGCAGAAGGAGTACATACATCCGAATTGAGAACCTCCTCCTTTTTTAGAAGTCAAGATATGATTTTTTTCTATGACTAATACTGTAGCAAAAAAAATCTACCCACAAGACATTTTTGTTTGTTTTTCCTACCTCTTTCAAACGGCTTTGATCTCTATAAACATGTTTACACCGAAAAATTGCTGGTAATTGGTCTTCAGAATATGTAAATCCGCTAATATTTCGCAACAATAATGGTTTTAAAGGTCAGCGTGGTTCTGTGCATATAGCTGGGTGTCTTTTGTATGTGATTTTACATGTTTGTAAACGCACCCACGATATAGGAGTAAATCCTAGTCCCACCCAGAAATTATTCCTGTATCGTGGGTTTTTGTTTTTCCAATCTTTATATCTGCAATCGGCTATCCAGCCATAATCAGATGTGTTTCACCAATCTTAACTTTGCAGGCGACATTCCATCAAGTGACAACATACAAGGTATAAGGGCGCAAACTTTAAGGGCTTGCTCAGTAGACGAAACTGAACAACACACACACAAAAGATTTTCCACAAGATTTTTTTTCAGGAGACCAAATTATAAACTTGGTTGTCCAATTTGTATGGCGAGGACAATGCTTTTTTCGTTTCCTGAAAAACAAATTGTGGAAGGTTGTTCAGTTTCGTCTACTGAGCAAAAACTTAAAGTTTGCAGAGGGCTATGCCTTACACCTTGTATAAAATATATATTTGTTATCTTTCAGGTTCTCTGTTACAGGTCCAGTATGTGCCATCTTTTTAGGCATTTAGTGTTCTCTTGTGACTGCAGTAAATTCTTTGCCACTTCATTTGTGTGTTTGCTCATTCTTTCTTTGTATCTCTTGCTTATGATGCAACTCGATATAAATCTTCCCTGTTTTTCATACAACCGCTCATAAATGATTATGACGTTATTACACATTTTTCATAAGATATTTTGGAAACACATAATCTTGTTGATATTATCTAGGCTTCTATTGAAATCAATTTATAAATTTAAAACTAATCCAGTAAACACGCCTCCTTCACGCTAAAAGGAATGAATACTTAGATTTGGACGAAATCTTGCACGGCCTCATCATGTCCCCGAGTAACATTAAATTTTATTTTATCCCAGGATACGTTTCTTTAGAATAATTCTTCTTTTGCGCGAAGGAATCCGTTGGCAGAGGCGTCAGAAGCTAATTCCTCGAAGATCTCGTCATAATGATTCTTAGGTGTCCTCTCTTCATACAGGCGATATGACACAAAGTGCACACGACTGTTTTGCTTGAATATATCTATTGCCATAGGTCATCATCATCTTCCTGCCCTTGTTCCGTTTTATTTGGAGTCGGCGTAACACGTTTTTTTCTTCCATCCTGTCCTGTCACTCGTCACGCTATCACTACCTCCTTTACATTTCATATCACTTTTCACACAA
Organism: Mythimna lalbum; assembly: GCA_949319445.1. Lineage (NCBI taxonomy): Eukaryota > Metazoa > Arthropoda > Insecta > Lepidoptera > Noctuidae > Mythimna > Mythimna lalbum. Next base: position 16,408,081 of record OX439356.1, on the reverse strand, counting down.
TCCATCCATCTTTTCTTTGGCCTCCCTCTCCCCCTTCATCCATCCACGTGTAAACTCATAACTTTTTTAGCAACATGCGTTTCGTCTCTCCTTTTCACATGACCATACCAAGACAAACGATTTCCTTTTAACTTTTATCTTTTGCCATTATTATTATTTTGAAGATAAGGGGCTATGCATATCCCGTAGTGTAGGGGATGTAGTCACTGCGACCTAAAAGATCTATTGTGACTCGCCACCTTGTTAGAGTAACTCTTTTAGCCCGGAGGCTTCCAGGAAGTCTAGAATACTCCTAGCTTTAAGTGCAGTGCTTTGCACTGGCAAACATCAGTGTCACTCAGTTTCATGTGAAATTGGTGCCTGTTTAATTTGCAGTGGCCGGTTAAGGCTCGGGCAATCGCACAAATGTTCGTCCTGCTAAGCTCAAGAAGCTCGGCAGTTCTTTTTTGTGAGTAGCCTTCTATAAGATCTTTTGCCATAGGTAATTTTTAAATTTTGGTCAGCAATATATTTTCAAACCTAAGTTTCATTTCATATTAAGCTCTAGGTAAGCGCAAAAATGTTCTCAACACGTTCTCAATTTGCACTAAAACGCGCCTATTCTCCGTTATGCCATAAGAAAATATACGGAGAGGAAAAATTGATGAGTTTTCAATGTCTATTACATATAAACGAAGGTCGATCAATCTCAGCTTCATATCGGCCGTGACACATTTTTACGGAAGTTCATTTTGATTTAAAGACAATCTGTTACACTTGGGTACTTCTTTAAGTGGCCGATTTAAAATTACGTATAAGTACCGGCACGAATCTTGAGCGGTGTCCTTCACTTGCGCAGAAGTCAAATATTGGACCTATTCAGTGATATGAAGTGAGATGCGGGGGCGGGGAGAGTCAGTGATTGGTTAGCCGCGCCAGCGCGTCATATACATCACTCGTGATTCGTTCTTGCGCTTGCTGCATGTATCTAATAATGAAGACGATTGGCTCGCCAAGTATGGAATGCGCAAAACGATTCCCACCTATAACTGAGATTTAAATTGTATCATTAGTATAAACAATATGAATGGGTTGTGCGAAAATGAAAGCCCAGTACCCCTAGCCAAGTTGCTAATAGCTAACGCTAGTAGAAAGCTTAAAAAAGACGCAGTGTTGGAAGGACTCCCAAAAGATGGATATGGGAATGACGTCATCTCAACGCTCAGTCACGTGGTCAGAACAAAAGAATTGGCGGCAAGGTCAACTCGAAGCGTTCGTAACTTGGCTAGGGGGTCTGGAACGACGAACGAAGGGTAAGAAAGAATAGTAGTGGTTTTAGTCAGTAAAAGTCTGACACACTCTCTCGCTCCGGCTACACCTCCCACCTAAAAAAAGTATATACAATACGAGGAGTGGAGAATCAAGGTGGATGCTGTTTTTGGTAGTTAAACTACTTTAAAAAAAAAAACCCTCAAATGACTTCTCGACCACTCTTGATGGAGCAAAAAGGAGTGTCAGATATTGAATACTCCCCTCCTGATTAAATTTAAATATTTTATTTCAGATAAACCATCTGTTTAGTTGGATAAATGTGTCTGGATACGTATCCTTGTAAGAGAGAAGGGTCCCACAGGTCAGAATTTTTTTTTTTTGATGTCATTGGAGGAGGACCATCATGGTAGTGCATTGCTTCCGCATGGTCGCAGTGATTCCATTAACATACGCGTCCGCGAACATCCTTGATGTGTATAGCACCGATGTGTATCGTGACGATACATGATAACGCCAAAAGTACCCTGAAAACTCAGGTGAGTTTTCAGGGTAATTTTGGGGAGGGAGTGTTCTGTCAGTTACCCTTTGTGTTCCAGCGCCGCGGTAACTATTTTGTACAATCCTACAGAGCAAGAGGACTGGATGCATCCTCATCATCATCATTCATCATAATCATTCATCATCATGATCGTCATTCATCATTCATCATCATGATCGTCATTCATCATTCGTCATCATCATTCAAAATCATCATCACTCATCATCTTCATTCATCATCCACCATCATTATTATTCATCATTGATCATCATCATTCACCATCATCATCATTCCTCATCATCATCATCATCATCATTTATTATCATCATCATCATTGTTCATCATCATTTATCATCATCCATCATCATTATTCATCATCATCGTTCATCATCGTCATTCATCATTCATCATCATCATCTAATCATCATCATCACTCATCTTTATTCATCAACCATCTTCATCATTATTCATCATTGATCATCATCATTCATCATAATCATTCAGCATCATCATCATCATTTATCATCATCACTCATCATCATCATCATCTTTCATTATCATCATTATTTATCATCATCATCATTATTCATCATCATCATTCATCATCATCATTCATCATCCTTCATTCATCATCATCGTTCATCATCATCATTCATCATCATCATTCATCGTCATCATTGATCATTTTAGCCAAAAACGTCCACTGTTTGACATCGATGTCCTCAAGTTTCCCCACAATGATTGTTACACTTTTACCTCAGATGGACTGTCCAGTTGGATACATCACATTTCGAGAAAATGGTCGACCGTCGAATCCGTCTTGGCTGGGCAGCGTTCGGGAAGTTGCTCGGAATCTTTTTGTCCACGCAGTGTCTCAAGATGTCTAAGTCTATGACCAGTGCGTGTTGCTGATGACTTATGGCTCCGAAACTGGATGCATAATTTTGCAAATACTGTTTTTATTTGTGGTCATTGAGCCTTAAGTAATAAGCAAATGTACTTAGGGGTTGACTTTTTAACATCTGGCCAACTTCATCGCCTTAAACTATTCGGCAAAAATTTTAGCTTCATTTTGGCAGAAGTCTTTATAAGAAAAAGAAGTTTTAGGGCCGAGTCACACTGGAATAGCAGCGACGCGGCGAGCACTTCAGTGTGAAATAATTTAAAACTTTTTCTTCATACTGTTTTTTTCCGGTGGGTATAAATCATCCAGATGACAAACCACACCCTTGGGTGGAGCGGGATATTGTATCAGACTTTAATTGACTAAAAAACCCACCCCGTTCCATCGTTGCCTTTCATACCGGGGCCGAGCCTCCCTTTCAGAAATAGACCCTTGACCCCAGTAGCCTTTGACTCTGCTGGGCCTCTACGGTTGCTAATAACTCCTTGATGCGCGCGGGAACAGTGCGCCCCGTCGACGACTTGGGCTCGGTCCGGACGGTTGGACAGCGGGCTACCCATTGCTCGCCGTCCACTTTATTCACACATTGAAAAGTCCAGTATCGCTCAAAAAGCTTGAAAAGGTCGCGAGGCCGCCCGCGGTGCCGCGCGTATTGTCGGTAATACTAGCCTAGTCAGCCGCTGTCGGCCGCTGCTATTTAGGTGTGACTCGGCCCTTAGCGAACTGAACCCAACGAGGTCACAAAACGAAGGTACATCCTGTTGCTAAGCCCTTTACAAAACAAACGGGGGCCTAGTAATCATTTTCCAGGATTGAGTTTCATTGAATTCGGGAAATATTGCTTTACAAAGCGTTTTCAAAGGGTGGATTGTTTTTGAAACGTAATTATAAAAAATAAATATAATAATGAAAATCATTTTTGAAGAGGACTCAAGAAGAAGTTAAACGACAGCAGCTGTTTTGGATTACCTACTCAGTGTCGGTCTTTTTTAGTCCAAGTCTATTAATTTATTTTCGAATATTCAACTTACGGAGAGGAGAGAGACAAAATAACTGCAAGTATGTTCTAAATTGATTTATTGGTAATTTGTCACATTTGTGGCATGGAGAAATAGCTTGTGGTCATGTATCCGGATTTCATAGCATTTCGGGTAAGGTACAAATAAAAATAATTATATACCTTCGTTCGATTGCCGCACGGAAAAATAAAATATGGCATAGTAACTAAATAAATAAATACATCTAGTTTTTCAGACTTTAGGTATCTTGTCACATAGGCAAGGTTACCAACATAGCGCGAAGAATCGCCAAACTTAAGTTGCAATGTGCAAATCGCTTGCAGAACAGATGGTCATTGGGTTCGAAAAGTTCTTGAGTGGAACGAGAAGACGCAGCGTTGGAAGGCCTCCTTCAAGGTGGACCGATGACCTGGTAAGGCTTGCGGGAATCCAATGGATTGCATAAAATGGACGCGCAGGACCATTCATTGTAGCAACACTTGGGGGAAGCCTATGTGCAACAGTGGCCGTTTTTCGGTTGAAATGATGATGATGATGAGGCAAGACACACAGACTCAGTGGAGTGAACATGATAGTGAGCACATCCACTATACAGGAGTAATTCGTAGTGAGTTCTATTCCCACAACGCATTTTACTGACATTTTTTAGAGTCGCGCATTGAAGACAACGCGGCTTCGGTCAGTTCCCAATATTATCTAGGCTTCTGTGGAAACCAAAATATAAACTTGTGTAAAACTAATTTTGTAAAGTTAACGTGAACTTTGGCCCTCCATAATGTACTGATCCATTAAAAATACAAAAACACCTTGCATATTTATTCGAGATTTTGAAGACGACAATTTAGGGTTTAATAAAAACTCGTATTTCTTGGAACAAGTTTTGTGAAATATTCGAGCGTGTATGTATGAGTATGTTTGTTCCTCCTCCACGCTTAAACGGCTGGACGGACTTGGATGACTTTTTGCACACAGGTACACCGCGTACTGGAATAGGATACAGGATAATTTATAACTCAGAGTATAATCTAATTTTTAAATAAATATAATTAAAGTAGAGTATAATTTAATTTTTTAATATTAATTTTCGGACCTGCACCTATAATGATAATTTTGATGATAATGATAATTATAATGATAATTTAATAATTTAATAACATTATCATAAAATTATCATTATCATGATAATTATCATAAAATTATCATGATTGATGATGATAATGATTACTTATATGATTTATTTTATTGTTATTTTTTTGTTATATTGTAATTAATAATGACTCTCTGCACGTATTGGTTTCGACTGTTAGTGCAGAGAGTACCTGTAATAAATAAATAAATAAATAATCCCTTGGGATAATTTTCTACTTTCACGCTTGAGAAGTCGCTGCTAGTTCGTTAACATTGTTTGTAAAATCATAATGCATTGCCTTCCTAACTAAGCTTAACTTACAACTTAAATAAGTCTGCAATCAAGCACAGTATTATGAAACTTACAGGTGTAGTTAGTACTTAGCGAGGAACTTAAGAAAACCTAAAGTAGTAACAACTTTTAGCTTTATTTCATATATTTTGTGTATCTGTTGCAGTGAATATTTTTGGGTCTAAATATAACTATATATACGCCATATTTTAGGTAAGGGTTATTGTGTATAATGTAGTTTTAATTAGTTGAAGTGTTTTTATTTTTCATGTTCTTTCTATGTTTAAATAAATATTATAAAACTATGCTTTGTGATTGTTATAACTTTTTTAGCAAAAAAAAAAAAATAAAGCGAAGAATTGAGATTCTTTTCTTTGCTGTCTTTTTTTGCAATTGAATCGAGTAGGGTAATAAATTAGTGGAGGGTAAATAATTCGATGGATAAGTGATCATGATAATGCCATGTAGCTGATTTCAGCCATAGCGACCACATTTCTTGACTCGTCATTGTGATCATCTTTTTAGGGTAGTTTTTAGGATAGGGTACTTAAGTTGGCAAAATTTTAACTTTTATAGAATCATTTTGTCTGCCTTTCAAGACGCTCCTTCTTCTCAGGAACGCGTGGAGGTATATGAAGCTGAAATTATGCTACCTCAAACAGCAGTGAGAAAATCAAAATTCTAAGTTAACGTAATTTATATAAGAGACCGTCTATGCTCCGTTTAGACGCATATTTTGACTCTTGCTAGGAATCCAAAATCTATGAGGTGCTTCCCGCTGATCTAAACATACATAGTAAATTAATAATCAAATCACTAGCTTCTGTAACACAGGTTAATCACCTAGCAAAGGAGTCAGGGACTTCAATAAAATTGTAAAACTTTTTGTGTAAATAAAGATTATTATTACTTTTTTTTGCGATTCGGAAAATCTTCGAGATTCATTTCGGGAATTGAATTCATAACTAAGTTTGTAAGGAACCCGTGAGCGAGTATTTTTTATTTTATTTTATAGTGTAGTTTATAGAATATGACAACATTGTGCAAATCCTCTTTTTCACATACATTATCGGAATCAGCCCAGAGACTTTATAAGTTTATACACGCACATCCATAAAAAAATCCTTTATTTAATTTTCCTTTGCTTAATACATTATATCAGCTGAAAAAAAGCTGAATTTCCAGTAGATTTAGCGCTCAGTCCGCCTCTCGGAGTCTTCCGCAGTAAGACCACTGAGCCAGCCGAGCCACGGTAAGCCAATATCGGTTCCTGAGTAAGCTTGTTCTTCCACTACTATGCTATTTTGTACCGTATTTTCTAGTAGATAAATTGAATCGTGTTTTGTTTGGTATTTTTTAAATATTTTTTAATAATTACATTTTCGTTCAATTTTATTATGGTGTTAATAGATTTTTAAATTTCTGGCAAATTACGAAAAAATTGTAAAATGCTGCTTAGATGAAAATTCTCATTTTTATTTTAGTAAATTTTACATTTGGAACTAATTAAATTATAAAATAAACTTAAATAATTAAAAATAATATATACACTAAAGGCCTAGCTAAATATGACGTCAAAAAACTCCTCCGCATCGCTGTCGACTGGAAGTAAGCCCAAAAGGCTGGCGGCATTGCCACGTTGTATGGCAATGCTTAGATTCAACAATATTTTCTTAACGTTCTCGTAAAAAAATTGAATCGTGACTGATATTTTGTTTGGTATTTTTTAATAATGACATTTTTGTTGAATTTTATTGTGGTGTTAAAAGATTTACGAAAGATTTACGAAATAAAGAATTACGAAAAAAATATTGTAAAATGCTGCTTAGATTCAACAATATTTTTTTAATTTTTATCGTACAATTTGGAGACCTGGAATAGCACTGCTGAGGCCTGATGTGTTTAACGTGTCCAGCGTGTGAGTGTAAAAGAGGGACGGAGCTATCTACACCCTATATAGCTCCATCCAACTGGCTAGTTGGTCTAGTAGTCAGTGACCCTGATTGCTATGCCGGAGGTCGTGGGTTTGATTCCCACCCAGGACAAATTTTAATATTTGTGTGATGAGCATGATCATTTGTTCTGTGTCTGTGTGTAATTTATCTATAATATAGTGTTTAGTAATATATACGTATATTTATCAGTTGTCTAGTACTCATACCACAAGCTCTGCTTAGTTTTTGACTAGAGGGACTTGTGAGGGAGATGTGAAAGTTGTGGAATATTATAATATTATCAAGTTTAAAATTCGCGACCAGAAACTACATTCTGCCTCTTATACCTCAGCTGTTTTCTTGAGATCACCGTCGCACTGCATTGGATCTACTGCATAACAACACAGTACATACTTTCCAAACTTACATTACCGCAATAGCGTAACAACACAGCTCCTCCGCATTCATTTCAAAACTTCCCAAAAGTCACGTACTGCTAAAGTATAAAAGGCATGAATACATTTACGGTTTGCCAGCCCATAAAATTCTTAGTGAGCTTGTTAAAAAGTTCTACACAGACGGGATGCACAAAGTGTCCTGTGATGCTGAGGGACTCAATTTATAGACCAACTTGCTCCGTTATAGCGAAGCAATAAATAAACTTCGGTCCATGTCGCCTGCACAATTTATTTCACGTTATTAATATAGAGATATTTTTTTTTTTCGGTATATAAATCAAGTTTGGCAGATAATTTGAGAGGGCAGGATACAAAAGTCACATTTTTTTCGCGTGATTGTCAAGGATTTATTGATGGTGGGATATATTGAGAACTTGCGTGGAATTTTATCCACTGTTTATTTAGTTGGAAACCAATGAATATTGCTTTTCTTTCTGCTACTTTACGACTTTTTTGTTATAGATAGGCTCGCGTTTGACCACTATCTCACTTGATGGTACGTGACGATGTAGTCAATGATAGAGCATGCTTGCCAAGAAGTAACCTATTCACCCTTAACTTAAAGATCCCTATATACATATATTTCTAAACCTTAAAAAGCATTATTATTAAGTTCTATTTTTAAAGAGCTTTGACTGCTGTATGTCGGCACATCACACTAATATCATAAAAATTAAAGTTTATAATTATGTCTGTTTGTTAGTTTTTCACGCTCAAATGGCAGAATGGATTTGAATGAAAGACCATATCCTTGAATAACTCAAAGGATACTTTCATCCAGTGGTGGTCTAATGGTAATAGTTTCAACTGAGCAGTAGTGACCAAGTGGTAAAGGTCCCACTGACTCATGAGTTGTCGCAAATTTGAATTTGACAAAGGCGCCTAGTTTGATTTGAACCTAATCAGGTGCATTATCTTTTTAATCACAAAACGAAGAAGGAAAACATTGTGAGAAAAGCGGCATGTCTTAGAACCAAAAATTCGAAGACATGTGACATCCACGAACTCGCGGCCCTCTCCTAGAGAGGAGACCTGATTCCCAGCTGTGAAACATCATAAGCCTGATTATGCTATATTTTCATCTTAGGAGCATAAACGTTTTTGTGGGATAATTTACTACTTTCATAAAGGCGCAGTCGCTTGCAGATCATAATCATCATCATTTCAGCCGATACACGTCCACTGTTGGACATAGGCCTCCCCCAAGCGTCGCCACAACGAACGTTCCTGTGCGTCTGGCATCCATCGGTTTCCCGCAACCTTCACTAGGTTATCAGACCACCTTGCAGATACTAGTTGTTAATAACGATAAAATATAAATGAAACATTTACCTGTTACAGTAAATACAGTCGAACTCGGCTCGTGTACTTCAATAAAATGAAACAAACAAAACTTTATTATCACATAAAGTTCCGTATCAACACGTGAACGGGAGTTTGATGCCGATGAATATGTATGAGCGTACAATTATACGTTTTAACTTTGCATATTTTATTGTACGAATTGTGCATATACGGCTAGAAGGCTGAAATTCGATTTGATATGGAGCAATATGGAGGAAAGTGGGAGTACTGATTTTTCTTTCACTGTTTCGAGTCTGTGCTCAGTCGTTAACTGTCTCCGCACACGGGCCTCAAAAAAACGCTAGGAACGGCCACAAAAAAAGCTAGAAGCTGCCGCAAATAAATAAATAAATAAATAATAAAAACGTTTATTTATCCCCAACAAATTACAACACAGTTAAGTTGACAGGTAGTTTGACAAGAGACAGAACTAATTTGTGGGAGATCTGGAGTCCAAACTAAGCCTAGGCCTTTTAGAGCTCCAGGCCCTCCCTTACATCATAAATTGAAAATAGTCAAACGTGCGTGTGTGCATGTGTGTGTGTATATAAATATAATGTTTATATAGATAGGGTATGTTATAATATATATAAAGTAGCAAAAAACAGCTAAAACGCGCGACAGCTTGTGGCCGGCTTGAAGCATGAAGCCGCTTCAAGCGTTTTTTTTGTGGTGGCACCGCCGCAAATGAACCAAAAAAAGGCCACCTCAAAATGAAGCTAGAAGCGGCGTTTTTTTGAAGCCCGTGTGCGGGGACAGTAAGATGACATTTCTTTTGCCTATTTTACTTCTCAGCATTGAAAAGCCTCCCACAAGATGGAACGATGACCTGGTGAGGGTAGCAGGAAAGCCAAAATGGGAGATATATATTATTTGATACTACCTTCAAAAAGGGAAAGCAATGTGCACGTTATTTTTGGAATAAATGCAGAATGTTCTGTCAATGCTGTTGCATAGCTTTCAATCCGTCCTTGCTGCGTCTACATTTTGTTTCCCCAATCAACGTGAAAACAAAACGATCAACGCTCTCTCGTTTTTATTATTTTTTCCCTTACACGTCCGTCGAACGTTTTCTGTGCTCCAATTAAAGCCTGAGGCTGAACAAAAAGCCAAATCTGTTGATGTTCAACGACGGATATTCAACAAATAATAATAATTATTACAAGCCCGTTGTGTCCCATTGTATTTGTGTCCCATCCAATGACAACCCCCGCTCTCAGGCGGAGTTGGAGGTAGTGTCAGACTCTTACTGACTAAAAACTCACCCCGTTCCTTCTAGCCTTCGTACCGTGGCTCGAGCTCCCTTTTGGATAACCCTGTAGGCTTCGACCCAGCCCCTTCTGTTGCTGACAACTTCTTGAGGCGCGTAGGAACAGTGCGGTGCAGTTGTAAGGACGCCGTGAGGTCTTTCCAGCCACGCCTCAAAGAGGGGACGTACCACCATAATTATGGCGTGCCCATAAAGTAAAGGCCTACCTTCCGTTATTCCACTCTTTTCTGTCCTTAGCTACTTCTGGCCAATCCTTAAGGTAGGAATCCAAATCGTCACGCCATCTCCTTCTGGGTCTACCGCGTCGCCGGCTCCCGCTGTTCGGAATCCAGTCAGTTGTGCTTTTACTCAATTTTGTTGCTACATGCAGCCGATGTGCCCTGTCCAGTTCCATTTTAGTTTGGTGGCTGAGCTACCTACAAATAATTTGTTTCTCATTATAATTTTGTTCATTTGTATGTATTTATATAAGTATTTATTTTTTAAAGTTTTCTTTATATCATTATATATTTATTTTCGTTTTAGTTTTTATTAGTTTGTTTGCCTTTATGTTGCACCTACCATGTTTTATTTCTGCACTACCCTAAGGTCGACTGGTAGAAAATGCCCAAGGCATTAAGTCCGCCTTTGTACTGTGTTAGTGCCATACAGTTTTAATAAATAAATAAATAAAATAATGTGACAATCAAAATGTAAGCATATTTGTTTTTAATACTTCGAGGCTAGCCTTCTGCCTGCGGCTTTTCCCGCATGAAAGTAGGTGTTTTCATGCACTCTTTAGGTACGCGGTTTAATAAGTACTCGAGTTAGAAATAAAGTCTCCATTTTTTTTTAGTTCTCAACAAAGTCCCCTTTTGAAACACACTTCTCCCAACGTTCCGGAGATTTTCTTAACCCCTCTAAGAAATAGGATTAAATAAAAAAAAAATAAAAAAAAAATCATTTATTATCAGGCATCTTGGCCCATAGATATATGAACAAAACGATATGATGTTTGATATGATTAGTCAAACTCTCCAAAATACACCTCTGTCTCGGCGATTACTTCCTCGTTTGAGCTAATTTTTTTCCCGCGAGCCACTTTTTCAATTTAAAGAACAAGAAGAAGTCACAGTTAGTCAGAACGGGTGCGGCAACCATTCGTAACACGATTCAAGCAGTCTACTCTTCAGATACCGTCAATTAGAGACAATAGAGAGACAATGACAGAGCGAATGCCGCGGTTCGCTTGAGGTTTAATGAACAAAACCCCGTTTTAGCCCTTAAGGTGGTGAATATTGAAAAATCCTTTTGTATTTTTTGTACAATTCATAAAAGGAACTTCTGTGCAAAATTTCAGCGTTCTAGGTTTGTATTGGGCATTGACGAGTCAGTGAGTGAGGACTTAGCCCTTTATATTCCACGTTGGTCCAGTGCGGACTAATGGATGCCACAAAATTTGCTATTGTTGGCTCTGGGACATGCTGGTTTCCTTATCATATATTCCTTCACCATTTTGAGAGCAACGCTGAAACGGATTACACTTAGTAACTCCTCTGCCTGGGCCCACGCTCTACTTATTTCTGTATTTTAACGGCTAAAAATAAGTATACGTGAACTTTGAAACCATTGTAATGTTCCTTTTTGAGCACTCGTGTGAAAATGTCAGCCTCTTTGAACTGTGATCCCTACGAAGAAAATTGTGATTTTTCATTTATTTTTTGCTAATCTTTGTAAGGCAACGACCGTTGTTGTATAGGTGATACTATTGCGGTGTTTCTCGACCCTTTTGTACAAATAATAAAAGATTTCATCTTGTCAGTACATGCTCACGTGCGTTCTTTTACAAAAAGGCTTTATTTTAGATATATTTTCTAGCATTTCTAGACTTTTGAAGCTTTCAAATTACATCATATCCATCTGGGAACACCTGTCGTGTTTTTCACAATCTGACAATCAAATACATTTCTAACTAAAAATCGAATAAAAATTATATTTTGAGGTTCTTCTAAGTATTTTTTTTTTTTTTTATAAAACAGGTATAAACAAAAACCGATAAGTACTTGAAAAATTCAAAAGTAGCGAACACTTAAAAGAGAAAATACAGGAATTACAACACGCAAACGTGAAAAAAAAATCCAAATTAAAAAATCTGTGGCTTTTGAATCGAGGCTACACAATTTTACGGTTATTTTATTTTTAAAGTCTTTCAGATAGCTGTAATTAAAACAAACTTATGCGCTGGAAACCTCATTAAAATGGGGGTTGAATAAAACAGGGTGAACAAGGTAGAATAAACCTACAGCATTGAATCAAGAGGTCTCGTAACGAATGCTCTGGATATTCACCGCGCCGCGGATTCTATGTCATTTTTGAATTCGTAAGAGAAATGCGGCCATTTTTATTACGTCAAAAGACCGTTGAATGCAAAGTTGGACAGTGGTCGGGCATTTTTAGCAACTGTGTTTGCATAAATATCATTCATGCTTTTCAAACTGCGGCATTCAAGTTGTTTACTGAAAACGGGCATCATATTCTGAAATACAGAATTCACATAAAAAGTAGTAGTAAAGTAATTGGTATATGGAGTAAAATTCTCTTTGAAATATCCAAAAAAACTGGCCCTAAGAGAAAGATCAAAAGAAAATTATCCAAACATCTTCAGGTATTCACTCCTCAGTGAAATCTCAGTATAATAACTCGGAATGTTTACACAACATAACAGCACTTGGATAATAAGAAGTTCAAGAAAAAACGAACATCAGCTAAGTACCTTTTCGCAGCGATTACGAAATACGAAAGAAGATAATAAAAAATCCGTTATATTTTTGCACAACGGTAAAGAATACTTTGCGAATTGCTCGCGAAGGCATTTCGCGATTTCAAATTGTACGCATTATGTTCGCGAAAACGTTGCTATCTCTGTTATTACATTCCATCGTAAGCTTCTCTCGAATATACTGAAGGAGCATGCTTTGCCAACATATTGCAATATTTGGGAATCAGCGAAAATTTCGCATTATCATCGTTATGAAACAGCACAAATTGGAATCGAATAAACAAGAGGTTCAGTGAATAAACGGTGGGTCTATGATTTATTTATAGATATATCTGTACTTATATTATAAAGCTGAAATATTTGATGTTTTGTTTGTTTTTTGTTGCGATTTAACTGAAAAACTACTTTTACTATGAGAAAGCTATATCTTCACTTAGTAATGTACGCTATTTATTTTCTACTTTCTTTTAAGTAGTGTATGTATAAAAGGAGAAACTGTCTGACTGACATATTAACGCACAGCCGAAACTACAAGGTCTAGGAGCATGAAATTTTGCACAAAGTTTCATTTTATAATGTAGTGTACCCCCTAAGAGAGCATCCAAAACTCACCCCCTAAGGGGATCAAATGGGTTTGGAAAAACATATTTTCGCACAGGCGAAGCCGAAGACAGAAGTTAGTTCTTCAATAAACATTCCCGACCATGTCTTGGGTGTTAATGAGAATCATTTCCATCAAAGTGATCGAGAAATGTTTTGCGTCAATGGACCGAAATTGAATTCAAAATATGAGTTTGAGATTGGATTTGCTCGTGAATATAGGTTTGTCAAAATTGGGTATTCAGCTGTGTTTCATTAGAGAAAGAGCTTTCTTCTTCTGAATTTTCTCTTGAGGAATCGAGAATCGAGTATATTTACCTAAAATTTGTTTCTCTTGGGGTGATTGTACGCCATGATTCTTATAATATAAATTAAAATATAACATAGGCGTTTCGGACGTTTGATATGAGTGATTTCTATATTTTACATCGTTTTAATTATTTAAAGAATTTATTATTACTCGCGTTAGATAGCGAATTATTAGAATATGAATAAAAGGATACCGACTACATCATCACATTAATTATACAGGGTTATTTGTAAAACACTAAAATCCTTGAAAGACTGTGTTACTAAAATCATAAACAAGAATGTTTGTTCTATGACTTTTTACAAAACATGATTAATTTACCAAAACAAACCTTCAAGATTTCGTTGTTCTATCTAACACATTTCAACTCTGTATTTTGCTATACGTTGCCCTACGTCTGTATGACGTAACAAGCACCCCACGGCTCGATGCCGTATTTTTTGTATGAAAATCAGATGAACTAAGATATGCTAAATTTTTAAAAGTCATAGAACAAAAATTGTTGTTTATGATGTTAGTAACATAGTCTTGAGAGGTTTATTCATTTATATATACTTTATTGTACACCAAGATAATAAATTAGGTTGCCTGTGTTTTACAAATAACCCTGTATAAATACTATGATGAGGTCCAGTATGGTAACGCTTTTGACTTACGAGTTGTATATCGTAGGTTCAAACTTGTGGTCAAATATAGGTCAATATATCAGGCATTATCTTACGCGGTTAATCAGAATTTAAACAAAATTGTTATCTTCTTTTCAGATAGTAAGAGTGCCCTATAACATGTGGTTCGATGCGCCTCTGGCCGCAGAGGTACATCGATAGCCTATGACATACTTAAATTGATTATTATCTGTGATAAAAGTGGTAAAGATTTAAAATTGCAATGGGTTCCAGCACATATAGGCCTAAAAGGGAACGAGGAAGCTGACCGTATAGCTAAGTCAGCGGCAGTAGATGGCCAGTCTATTAGTTACATATCGGATCACTGGGAATTCATTCCAAAATTTAAAATTCAGCTTTAGTGACTGGAAAAAACATTTCGATAGTAAATCGGTAGATAAAGGCATATGGTATAAAACCATACAGGGTGAGCTTCCTCGTGTACCACCAAATTAAGTAGAAACTATATAAAATTAGCTTTTAGACTTAGATCCGGACACTATCCATCAGCAAAGTTTGCATACTTTATGAAGAAGACTGATTCACCTAATTGTACAACTTGTAATCAAATTGAAGATGTGCAATATTTGCTGATGGAATGTGTCCGAAACAAAGATGAACGCGACTCACTGCTGAGCGAACTGAAAGTAAATAGATTCGATGTAGGTCTGATTCAAAGCATTTTATCAAAACCGAATTCAGAAGCGGCCAGAAAACTATGTCGTATAATAGCGGTCTCTGAGCAGTGATTAGTCTTATTTAACATTTATTATGTATGTTAGGTTATGTCTGTTATTCTTATTTAACATTTATTATGTATGTTAGGTTATGTATAAGTAAATTAATGTATAAGTTAAGTTAAACATATATGTAGATATGTGAAGTAATTGGTATAAGGTACGATGGGATGCTGATATATCCTTTTTGGACAAAAGCCCCTAAATAAAAATCTAGATTAAAAAAAATATAGGTGGGTTTTATTCAGTAAAAGTCTGATACACCCTTTTGATGTTTCACTCGAGAGCGGGTGAAGTTACTAGATTAATACTTACAAAAAAAAAAAAAAAATCCCTGAAACATTTTTCAATTCCAACTAGAAGTTCCTAAGATTGCGTTCAAATAAACAAACAAATTCATTGACTATAACATACTAATTATTATTATATCTAAGTATAGATTTAATCGGATTGAAAAACTAAACGATATAAATCATTTAAAATGCAAGAGCTTTTTAGTAAATTGCCGTAAAACTGAAACTTATTTTCAAAGCGTTCCTTTGATAGTTTCTTTAAGCATTATTTATTTCGCATTTTGATGTCTGAAAGGTATATTTGAGAGTAGTTTTATCGATTTATATTCTTCTAAAGATGTTGTTAATATTTAACTAGTCTTCTCTGATATCCTTTGGAGAATTAGATTCAAAACTCATTTTTCTAGAGAGACTATAAAAATATTATAACCTAGGGGTCTTTAAGTCAAGAGTGAATAGATTGCTTCCAGGCAAGCGTGTTCCATTGGCGGTCACATCATCGCTTACCATTAGGTGAGATAGTGGTCAAACGTGAGCCTATACATTATTTTTTTTTTTAAATTGTACGTTATTGTGGTTTTATTTTTTCCAAAAGCCATCGTTGGTAGTACAATTTATATTTGAAACAGCTATTTATGACGGCGGAATGGCGACAGCGACTGTTGCAAGCCAGTACTGGGCCTTCGATAATTATGGTGATAAGCCCCTCTTTGAGGAGTGGCTAGAAAGACCTCACGACATCCACACCTTCCACATGACGCAAGTTCTCATTGGACATGGTCAGTTCGGAAGGGACCTGCATCTGATTCGTGCGAAAGAATCACCCGGTTGTCATCACTGTATGGACCGTCAAGAACACGGTGGAGCATACGGTAGAGGCATGCTCCGCTTGGGCAGAGCACCGCCGTGTCCTCGTAAGGGCGATCGGCGGCAACGATCTCTCTCGCCCGGCCTTGGTACAGACCATGTTCAGAAACGAGAAGGAGTGGCAGGCGGTTGCCTCCTTCTGCGAAGCAATAATGCTAGCAAAGGAGGCGGTCGCTCGTGCGAGGGAACGACCCTCACGCCCCAGCCGACGGGATCCCGATCTCGATTTTCAGTCGCCGTAGGCGCGGACGGCAAGCAATAGGTAGCTCGCAGCTCGACCGTCCGGTAACCATCCGGACTGAGCTCAACGTCATAGAAATAAAAGAAAAATAATAATTTAGATGATGGCAGCAGTAATGATAGGAAAATTGAAATGAGTTGAAACCAAAATAGCAAACGATCTTTAACTAGATTTTTTAAAGAAATTGGTAACTGGACTTTCCTAAATAGCATCGTACAACTTTCTACAATTGATCAAAAGTTACAGACTCACAACAACAAATGCCCAGCTAATAAAGAACATTCTAAAAGGTCCCCTCACAAAATTCAAACAGAAAAAAAAGTATGCAAAAATATTTGGCTGCAGCAAAGTTTGGTGTGTGCCCGAGAGACTGAGCGCATCGTCCGTTGTAACTGAGTATTTATGGAATAAGTTACTGGACCATGTTGTAACGGGTCCTATATTGGACCGAAAGTTGGGTTTCAGAGGGAGTTCATAAAAGGAACAATGGTTTTATGTGATTTAGTTGGAGGACTTTTTTGGAGAACTTTTTGGAGATTGTTTGCTATTGTTTATTGATAAAACTGTTGTTTACTGTTCGTTGTGTTGGGAAGACGAGGATATGTTTTATGAGACGACTGGGTGTGGTAGTGCAGCTTAGGAGAGATCTATAAATTGTAGTGGTAAGACTACTAATAAAAAGCGTTCACCGATAGACAAGAAAACTTTCCGATCGTTCAAAAAGGCGTTATTAAAACTTCATAAAGAGGTACGTTGGTATTATTGACATAATAATTCGTAATCTCACCAACTTTTAACTGGAATATCGGTTTCTATTAACAGTAATGTCTAAGACAGAAATGTTTAGAAATTTAATCTATATTCATTTGTATCTTTTTCATCAGTATTCGCTAAAAAATATGCCAACAGAGTTTTGTTCGGTCTTCACCTTGATTCTTTATGTTTTGATTTCTATAGAAGCCTATCTGGGAAATTCCACAACTATCCCACAACGCCGTCTAGTCCCAAGCTAAGCAGAGCTTGTGTTATGAGTACAAGACAGCTGATAAACATATTTATATATTTCAAAATACATACATATATTATAGATAAATTACACCCAGACATAGAACAAATGATCATGCTCATCACACAAACATTTGTCTTGGGTGAGAATCGAACCCACGACCTCCAGCATAGCACGTTTTTGACATTTGAAATGTGATAATAATGATATTGGTAATTGTAATGACATAATATATGATAATAATTTCCTTTTTAATACAAACATATATTTTTAATTAAGTTGAGTATTTAAAATGTAATATTAGTAATTTATAAAATTGATCTAAGTAATTTATTAATTGATTGTGATATAATAATGATACTTAATAAATAATTTACATATTTTTCATGCCGATTGGTAAAATGTGGCTGAGCTAAATGTAATTGTAAGAACTATATCTATTACCCATATTTGCAAAATAAAATTCTATTCTATTCTATTCTATTCTAGCAGTCAGGGCCACTAACCACTAGACCAACAGGCTTGTCAAAATCTGTGTATGAAAATGTACCTTGAGTTGGTCGCTTGCTCAACGCACCTTTTGCATCGCAAGTTACTGCAGCTGTGGACAGTGTGGTTTGGTTTTAAAAAAAGTTAATAAGTACTGGCTACAGGTAGTAAAGAGGTTTAAAGTCCTGTACTAAAAACGGACAGAGAGACTACCGTAGAGCTTATTGAGCAAACACCTGCGACTGACGTTTGAAGCAGTTTTGTAAACCATTGACTAGGGAATGAGTGACTGAAAAACTTTATTATTTTGGTGTAGAAAATATTAAGCAGATAGTACTTAAGTTCGGATTCAGGCAGAAGAAACGAAGAAACGCGCGGGTATCACCATTGTGTGGATTGCCCAGAGGACACGGTGGAGCTATCGGGTCGAGGTGGCCGTGTCCAAGTAGAGGCAAATAGAAAACAAGTTTCTAATGAAAATATTTTTTTCATAGCAAGCTTTTATATCACGATATATAGTTAGTAATAATACTCGCCAAGACGAAACATACGAGCCCAAACTCGATGGGGTTGTGTCGTTTAACTATCAAGCTCCCATAGCCACCTTCCGGTTCCATCATCAGATCAGCTCCTTATCATAATAATTTTGCATTGTCATCTGATTTACACATGCATGCTAAATTTCAGCTCAATCAGTAACCGGGAAGTGGATCAAATTTAAGTTGCAAGATAAAGACTTGTAAAAAGTAGATAGTATTTGCGAAAGAAGTACTGAGGTATTAAATGGAGATTCAATGTTTTTCATCAGGTCAGAGTGGTCAAGCGCAAATGTTTCAAATATAAAGCAAATAATTTCTGAAAGCGAACAAGGCCAGTTTTTTGGCCCTGGCCTGGCCCTTGTTACCTTGTATGGAAGACAACAAAGGAACGGGAATGTATTTTAGTCTTACACGCCCTCTCGCTCCGGCCAAGAACGAGGGATGTCACTGGATCATTTTCAGACATAAAGAAAAAGACCTAACCAACTTTGCCCCTACAAGTGCTAAACCCTATTCATTCCACAGTCATAACACTAAAATGACCGCTTGAAATTCAACCGATCTATTTGATCCGTCCAACATGGGGATTTCTTACAATTTCATAAAGTTTTGTGGGTATTAAACTGAAGGCACTTGAGGGTTGCAATTTGGATCGCCGCCAGCTGTTATATTACACTGGGCAGGCGAGGAACCCCTTCATTTTAACTTATTACATTTAATACATGCCTTCATCTTTCAATGTGTTATGTACCGGAATTGTGTTAGCTTTATGTGTGTTGTGAGGCTAAGAAAATCTGGTTGATTTATTTATTTAATTAAACTACGTCTCTATAGGTAACCTTAATGCCACAAAATAGATAGGTACAGAAGAAAATCTCATGTATGTACTTTACTTTTTATACCTACGCTCGGTGGACGCACGCTGATGAGCGTTTTAGCCGGAACTGTTCGACGAGTAGTGGGCCAAGACGCTACCGAGATATCGTGTCCGTGAGCGGTGTCTGTGTGTGCGTTGCTCGAGCGCGCTTTGTATGTAGATTGACTTCTGTATCTATATATTTTGTGTTAATGCTGTGGACCAGACTACCAAGGACGGTGAAGAGATTACATGTTCTGCGATAATCCTATAAAGAATTCCGTACCATATTTTAAAAATTCATCATTAATTCATGAATCCCCAAGCGACCACCGGTGGCCGCGCATCTATTGTCTTACTATTGTGTCTCTAATTGACGGTATCTGAAGGGTTTATGAGGGGTAACTTTCGATAAAAAAAAAAAATACAAATCGGCGCACAATTGACCGAGAAATTTATGATCAGCTTTTTTTAATGTTCCCACTGCTGAGACTCAGGCCTCCTCTCTAAGAGAGGGAATGGACCGTAATCCACCACGCGGGCCCAGTGCGGGTTGGTGAATGTCACATGTCTTCAAATTTTTGGTTTTAGGACATGCCCATTTCCTCACGATGTTTTTCTTCACCGGTTTGAGAGCAGTGGTGATGAAATAAATTACACAAAGTAATGCGCCTAATGGTACGAACCTGCGCGTAAATTCCATCTCTGTACCTACAATTCCTTTGGTTCGACGTTTGTCAACTTTATAGTCGATTCCTTTTTATTTAAGACCTACTTAGTCTATACCATAGCAACCTCTGTATGTCAACTATAATCATCTTCGGTCAAGAAATTCGTATAATTAGAAATCATACTTCACAAGGCAACTTCGTTTGATTCTTATAGACTTAAACGTAGGGCTTGTTTCTAACCTTGAAAATTAATAATATAGGTAAGGCACTGGCTACACTAATGACTTCGAAAAGTTATAATTATGAATACCTGTAGTAATAGATGGGCTCCTTGTTAACGGTCTCGTCTGGGATCATTTTGAATTATTAGTGCGCCATTTTTTTCTTTTCTGTCTCTTAGCTTGGCAACACGGAGTGTCTGCGTAATCTATATCTATACTTCTATTAAATACTAATAGTATCATTGGGAGAAAAGATTTGCATTTTTGAATTTTTTGTTTCTACCTAATGAATAAACGCAAGGAATACTGGACCGATATTTTTTGTTTTGTTAACCGACTTCTAAAAAAGAGGAGGTTCTCAATTCGGATGTTTGTATTTTTTTTTATGTTTGTTCGCGCATAACTTTGTCGCTTGCCAACCGATTTGAATTTTTTTTTTTTTGTTGGAAAGGGTATTATACTTTCCAAATGGTCCCACAGTCACCAAGTTGGGATCTGATGATGGAATCTGGGTGAAATCGAGAAAACTCCTCAAAATCAATTAAATTTTTTCGTAAAGCCGGTTTTTTTTTATGAAAAGGTTTTTTTATTTAGATAACCAACAGCGATACACAAATTATGTTACACAGTAAGTGCTTTATAGTTAACCATGGCTAATAACAGGTTCCCCTTTTTAACTAGGATAATTATATAACATGCGAACGGGCAAGTAAAAAATAATCATTAAAAATGTACAGTTAAAATTTGGTTTGCAGTTAATTTTAGAAAAAATTTGGGTTATTCCAAAAAAAAATTATGGGAGGTTTTTTTAAAAACTCTTTCACCAGTAAAAAGCTAAGTGACGTAGGCTTATACTAAGTGATATAGGCTAAATTCTCTTTTTTTAAACGATTGATTTTGCTGGCCAAACTACTAAACCAAAAGTAATATAAATAAAATTTTGAGATATATCGCCCGTTCTGGGTGGAGCGGGAAGAATTGTCAGACTTTTATTAACTAAAACCCAATTTCAATTGCCCTTTCGGTCCAGGGCTAGGCTATTAGGAAACACAGACTCCGGCAGGGAGTTCTAGTCCTTAGCTGTACGAACAATGTTTAAAATTAGAAAACGGTACACGCTTCCTCTAAAATCGAATCTTAAACCATATCACTAACAACCTGGTTTCCAAACTGTGTCACACGCGTGGGTACCAGGATATTATAAAGTTACTGTATGAATAATGAGTGGCGCCACCCCGAAATGTTCACAAGAACTTAATTCCTTGAGCGAGAACGTTGTTGATTCAATCTATGCCTCATTTCTTCATGGATTCCTTTCATTATGAAAATAATTGTAGATTTCCAAAGCTCCAAAGCCTTGAGCATCGTCGTGGAGTTGCTGGCCTGTCGGTTTTGAGTGTGCACTGGAATTGCACAATGTAATTCCGCTAAGTCTTTTCCATCATCGGACCACAAGACGTACGGCGTTGCGCGACCGGTACATGGTAGACATTTCACCCATACGCACAAAGCGTTTTGGGCACACATTTATTGTGCGTACAGTCAAGGAGTGGAATTTCCTGCCGGAGTCTGTGTTTCCTGATAGCTACAACTTAGGGATCTTTAAGTCAAGAGTGAATAGGTTACTTCTAGGCAAGCGTGTTCCATCGTCGACCACATCACCGCTTACTATCAGGTTAGATGGTGGTCTAGCGCAAGCCTATCAATCATCATCATCATCATCTTCCTGCCCTTGTCCCGTTTTATTTGGGGTCGGCGCAACACGTTTTTTTCTTCCATTCTGTCCTGTCACTCGTCATGCTATCACTAACTCCCTTTTCTTTCATATCACTTCTCACACAATCCATCCATCTTTTCTTTGGCCTCCCTCTCCCCTTCCATCCATCCACATGTAAACTCATAACTTTTTTAGCAACATGCGTTTCGTCCCTCCTTTTCACATGACCATACCAAGACAAACGATTTCCTTTCAGCTTTTCAGTCACTGGCGCCACTTTCAAACTTCCCTAATATACTCATTTCTCACTTTATCCATTCTTGTCACACCACACATCCATCTTAACATTCTCATCTCTGCTACATGCAATCTTTTTTCATCCTTCTTTTTCACAGCCCAACATTCTGATCCATACAGTACGACAGGCCTTATCACGGACTTGTAGATTTTACCCTTCAACTTGAGGGGCATCCGTGAGTCGCAAGTGGTTCCCGTGACCTGTCGCCATTTCATCCATCCTGCGTTGATCCGATGTTTTACGTCCCGGTCTACCTCACCATCCCCTTGGATGACCCTAGGTACCTAAAGTCGGAACAGATCGGTAGGGGCGTTCCGGCGAGAGCTAAAGGCACAGGATTGGAGAGACCGCCGAAATCGCAGAACAAGTACTCGGTTTTGGTTCTGCTCAATTTCAGGCCAACACTCTCCAGTCTGTGCCACCACACCTCCAATCTGTTCTGGACCTCTAGGCCACTCTCGGCAACCAGAACAATGTCATCGGCAAACAACATACACCAGGGAGCCTCTTCCTGGATGTCCGACGTCAGAGCGTCCATTATCATCAGGAAGAGGTAAGGGCTGAGAGCCGACCCTTGATGTAAGCCGACAGCCACATTGAAGCTGTCAGTGCTGTCAGCTGTCAGCTGTCAGTCGCCTATCAATAATAATAATAATAATAAAAAAAAATGGAAATCAAAAGAAATTATCTTGTGTAAGTTCTTCGTCATAACCAGGGTTCGGAATTAGGTGGTGTTATTTAAGTACTTATCGATTTCATATAGCGATAGCGATATGCCTAATCCCGACAGGTTTTATCAGGCATTATGCTGAACTGAAACTTTTGGCTAGTGCCGTAAGTTTTTTTTAACTTTTAATTTAAGATTTTTAGTACATTTTGACATAACTGTGTAATGTTAGTGATTAACGTCGAGGCGGTGTTTAGACCCGAGCCATGGCGAGGGTCTTATGAGAGCTGAGAACGGTAATCATTAGTTACTCACTTGTATCATACGTAATTTTTCAATACACTTGTGAAAAAAATAACTGTAAAACAGTAAACTTTTGGGGCGGTAAAAATCTGTTTTCATATGCGCGCCTAGCTTGATACGATAAATTTAATAAAATTATGGCGGGGAGAGGTTGAACAAAAAGGTTTTAAACACATTATAGCACTAGTGCGTAATGGTAATCAAAATGTCACAGTTTGGTAACAAATGCCATTATATACCTAAGTGCAGTGCAATAAGAGTCACTTTATTAGCAAATGTATTGAAAAATTAGTTTTTAACACTTGTTTGTTCATTATGTGCTAAATAAACATGTTTACTTTCTTTTCTTCTTTAGATACACAAAAGTTTACATGTTTTTAAAAAAATAAACCGGCGGTGAAAAACATCTAATGCCATGAAAATTATAATATAACCACGGTATGAATAATTAGTGGCATCACACCAAGATATTGACTGGAGCGTAATTCCCCGAAGGCGGGAACATTGTTGATTCAATCTAGGCCTCATCTCCTGTCCTCGCCGCTAGGAAGGTTTTGATTAAAAATAGTAATGAACACAGAATTGTTTTTAATTCTGTTGTTGGGTGTTTGGGTTTCTAAAGATTAGGTGCTAATAAGGAAAAAAGCGTTTTGTGATGGCATTATCATGAAAAGGTTAATATTTTGAATTTTAGGTGTTAACTCATTTTAGTGCAATTAAATTGCATTGCATTACATTACCTACTGATAAATAATGGTAGTTAGAGGATACTATGTAAGTATGCAGATCAGGGCCTCAAGTCTGCTATTACAATAGTGTCAGAATGGTCTATCATTGACTTCATAATTGTTGATTTTGACAAGTTTTGTAATCTTCTATACAGTTTGTAAGTTTGTAAGTTTGTATGTAGGGGGTAATCTCTGGAACTAATAATCCAATTCTAAAAATTTTTTTACTGGCAGAAAGCTACATTATTCCTGAGTACTATAGGCTATAAATTGTTTCTATAGCATGTATATTAACCGAGCTATCACAACTTTTGTCTAGCAAGTCAGAAAAAAATACCTCATAAAATAGAATTATTTGCGTGCGCTGCCTAAACAGTTGCTTAAAATTAAAAACAATGTATGGCTACCTGGTTCGTCTTAATTATTTCTACAAAAAAGTCCGCGGTACCATATCTCTATCTTTTATATTTCATCTTTTATACTTCTTTTATTGCATTAAAAATATTTTTTTTCGGCATACTTACGTTTGGTTGATTATTTGAGCAACAAAATATTAATTCTTATGACAATAAATTATTTCAGTATCACAAGAACATTATACAGATAAGATGTGCCATTTACAGCATAGCAATTGGTCATACAGTTTCGAAGATAATATAAAATTACTAAAACGCAAAATGCCCCTAGCGTAACTTTCATTGTGCAGACGTTTTACCTATTTTTTTTTATGGTGGGCAAAAATCATCTTATGACAACCCCCGCCCTTGGGTGGAGCGAGAGATAGTGTCAGACTCTTACTGACTAAAAACCCACCCCGTTCCTTCTAGCCTTCAAACCAGGGCACGAGTTCCCTTTCGGATAACCCTGGACCCGGTAGGCTTCGACCCAGCTGGGCCTCTGCTGTTGCTGACAACTTCTTGAGGCGCGCGGGAACAGTGCGCGCCGTCGACGTCTTGGGCTCGGTCCATTACCGGACGATCGGACAGCAAGCTACCCATGGCTCGCCGTCCGCGAGCCCGCGTCTACGGTGGCCGGAAATCGGGACCGGAATCCCGGCGGCGGCGGCGGGGGCGCCGTTGCCTGATGCGGTCTGCCTCCGCCTTTGCTAGCATTACTGCTTCGCAGAAGGAGGCGACCACCTGCCATTCCTCCTCGCTAAGGACCATGGCCTCAACCAGAGCCCGCCGCGAGAGGTGTCCGCCGCCGATCGCCCCCACGAGGGCACGGCGATGCTCTGCCCAGGCAGGGCACACCTCGACTGTGTGCTCCACCGTATCCTCCGGGCGTTCCGCACAGTGGCGACACTCGGGCGTCTCTTCCGCTTTAATTCGGTGCAGGAACCTCCCGAACTTGCCATGTTCGGTGAGGACCTGTGCCATGCGGAAGGTAAGGACGCCGTGAGGTCTTTCCAGCCACGCCTCAAAGAGGGGACTTACCGCCATAATTGTGGCGTGCCCAACGTTTCACCTATTTGCCCATAGATGGCGTTCTGCAATTACGTAATTTTTCTGAATCGCGGTGTTAAGACTTTCTGTGGATTGATGACCCTCTCGAATTATTATGCCCACGTTGTCGTTAGTTGGAGTTCTTCTGTCAGTTGCTTATTGGTTTCGGTTGTTTCGTTCGTATGGTTGTTGTTGTTGATAGATACCTCATAATCGAAAATATCGTAATTTCGTTGTACGTTTTTGTATGTTCGTAGTTTCGAACTTCGTTCTATCGTAATAATCGATACGAGTTATTCGATATTACGATTGTTTTGTTTTGTAAAGGCGGACGGTGTTCGAGTCGCTCTCCTTTTGTTCATAATTGTTTTCAAGTCTGTGCGTAGTTTGTTGAGAGCATGTCTAAAAGGAAATCTCAACTGTCCCGGCAGACATCACAGACAAGAGCCGCTCGAGTACGCCGTACGGAAGAATCTGCCCCTGAAAATGAGCAGCGCCTCTCGAGAAATAGAGAATATATTTCGCAAGCACGCGCTAGAGAATCTAGCTCCGAGCGCTCACAGCGCCTCGCTAGCCTAAATGTGAGGACATCGCGGGCCCGTGCTCGAGGAACTAGCGCTGAACGTGCGCACCGTCTATCTGAGTTAAGGCAGCATGTCTCTGAGACAAGGGATAGGGAGACTAGCGCTAAACGCTCGCGGCGGCTTGGTAGGCAAAATGTCATAACATCGCAGGCCCGTGCTCGGGAATCTAGCGCTGAACGTGCGCAGCGTCCATCTCATTTAAGGCAGCATGTCTCTGAGACAAGGGATAGGGAGACTAGCGCTGAGCGCTCGCAGCGGCTCGCTAGGCAAAATGCCATAACATCACAGGCCCGTGCTCAGGAATCTAGCGCTGAACGTGCGCATCGTCTAATCGAGTGTAATCTTATTTTAAAACAAGAAATTTTCCGCGGACGAAGTCGCGGGCAGAAGCTAGTCTACTAATATAATGGCGTCATAATGACTTTCCAATAGTCAACCACTGACACTTCATTGAAAGTAGTGGCTTGAAATGGTAATCTCGTACATAATGACAAATGAATATCTGACGTATGTGGTAATTTGCAAAACTTTTGACAGTAGTTTTGATCAGTGACCTACCATTAGAACGTTATTGTGCAGTTATTGGTTTTAATAAGCTCGATATTGTCATTCTACCACCACTCTATTACGAGACCATTGGCCGATCAATGATCGATCATTATGATTTACCAGATTACGAAGTTTTAGCAAAATGACAATATGATCGTGTTGGAATGACAAATTTATAAAAATAGCAGACTCGGGCCCCAGTGTTTCAGTGGAGATGGCCCCAATTTATGAGTTGTACGTTGTTTTTTCATTAACCCTGCTCTCAAAACGGAGAAGGAAAACATCGTGAGGAAACCGGCATAACCTAGAACAAAAGAAAATCGAAGACATGTGACATCCAACAACCTGCACTGGGCCCGCGTAGGGCGCGAGGAGGCATGAGTCCCAGCAAGGGTACAATTATAATACTGATTATGCTAAGCATCAAAAACTGATCTTCTATTTGTTTCAGCTTGTAAGAATATTTTCCAAAATGTTCTGTATTTGGTTTCGCATATACTAAAAATAAGGTTTTATATAAAAAAATACACTCATGTATCTAAAGTACTCCACAACACTATCATCAGGAAATTAATTAATTTGGTTTAAAATACTCCCATAGCCGGCCATTGTTTAATACAAATCCGAAATCACACACAAAGACACGGCTATCGACTGTAGTGTTTGATTTCCTCAATGTTTGGTCACGCTGACCAACCGGACTATCCCTTTGTCCTCATGGGATCAACGAGATGGCGGCCAAGGGATTATCCGGAGAGGAAACGCTGTTATCTGTGAACTAATTACATCTTGATTATCGATTCGTCGGTTAACCGTGATTGTCATGTCCCTAAGGAGCTTTCGTAGATCGGTAAATATTGGAATTACGTGAAATCGATGTGGATAGTGTTTATGACGAGGATCGAAGATTTATTGGTCCATCTATGAAGGAAAACATCGTGAGAAAACCATGGCATGTCCTAGAACTAAAAATTCAAAGACATGTGACATTCACCAACACGCACTAGGCCCGCGTGGTAAATTACGACCCATTCCCTCTCCTTGAGAGATGGCCTGAGTCCCAGCAGTGGGAACATTAAAAAAGGCTGATGATGATGACGATTGGTCCATCTACGATTGTTTTATTTTATCACATCTTTCACAGTTGTTGTTAAAATGACAAAATCTTATATTGTGTATAAAAGTTATTAAGAATTACGGTTAATTCAAATATCAATTAATAACAAATTCAAAGAAAACACACCTAAATTGTTATACTTTATAAGCAGTCCCGATAGATGTTGTCGTGCCCGAAGACAGATTTTAAGATGAAAATAAAATTTTGTACTCGATGGAAACGCCGCTTACCAGGTTTAATTATATAATCACTCGTCAGTCAATTTATCTGTCTGTCAAGACCTTTTATCTCGGGAACGCGTGGAGATATCAAGTTGAAAATATAACCATATACTCAAGCCTGCGGTCCCTTGAAGCTGTGAAAAAATCTAACTTCTAAATAACAAAAAAAAAGATACGGCCGTTTATGCCGCAAAAAAGGTAGGATATTTCGACTCTCAAAGAGACACAAAATCCATAGGGCACTTCCCGTTGACCCTGAATCTTGAAATTTGGCTTAAAGCATAGTCTTATAGCACAGGTATAGAAATAAATCTGAAAGCAATTTTGTTGTTACGTTACAAAAAAAAAAACTGTTTTGCGATTTGCAAAAATCTTCGAGACTCCATTCGCGAATTATACTATTTTCATAGTGAAGTTTGTACAGAACTTTCAATGAGCGCGAGGGTTTTTTTTTTCTCGACGGGGAAAATCATCATTGACGAAACCCGCTCTTGGGTGGAGCGGGAGACAGTGTCAGAGTCTTACTGACTAAAAATCCCGCGCCGTTCCTTTTAGCCTTCATACCGGGGCTCTAGTTTCCTTTCGGATAACCCCGACCCCGGTAGGCTTCGACCCAGATGGGCCCCTCCTGTTGCTGACAACTCTTTGAGGCGCGCGGGAACAGTGCGCGCCGTCGACGCCTTGGCTCGGTCCGGACAGTTACCGGACGATTGGACAGCGAGCTATGGGTATGTCGCACGAGCCCGCATCTACGGTGGCTGGAAATCGGGGCTGGAACCCCGGCGGCGGCGGCGGTGAGGCCGCCTGGAGCGGCCGGCCTCCTCCTTTGCTAGCATTACTGCTTCGCAGAAGGAGGCGACCGCCTGCCACTCCTCCTCGCTCCGGACCATGGCCTGAACCAAGGCCCGGCGCGAGAGGTCTCCGCCGCCGATCGCCCCCACGAGGGCACGGCGTTGCTCCGCCCAAGCAGGGCACACCTCAACTGTGTGTTCCACCGTGTCCTCCGGGCGTTCCGCACAGTGGCGGCACCCGGGCGTCTCTTCCACTCGAATCCGATGCAGGAACCTCCCGAACTTGCCATGTCCGGTGAGGATCTGCGTCATACGGAAGGTAAGGACGCCGTGAGGTCTTTCCAGCCACGCCTCAAAGAGGGGACTTACCGCCATAATTGTGGCGTGAGTGGGCGCGAGGGTGGCTTGCGCACTTGCCTAGTTTATTTTTACAAGCTTTTATTTAGTTTCACCTGTCTCGATGTTTGTCGGTCATCAAATCTTGCAAATTAAATTTGGTCCACTTCCTGGTTACCGATTGCGCTGAAATTTTAAATATATATATATATATAATACATGTGTAAATTAGATGACAATTCAAAATTATTATGACATGGAGTTGATCTGATGATGGAACTGGAAGGTGGCTATAGGAACTTTGTAGGTAAACGACACCACCCCATCGAGTTTGGGCTCGGATGATTCGTCTTGACAAGTACCTAAATAGTTATCCAGCTATAAAAGCTTGCTATAAAAAGATGAATTTCATTAAAATCTTGTTTAAAAGCTAAATCTGGCTTAAATGGAAACTGACCCTAAAATAGTTAGGAACAGCCTAGACTGATTGATTGAGTTCTCTAAATATTTGAACAATAAATAATTGTTGTTTAAATTTGAAACTGAAACGTTTTAACAAGCTAAGGGGCAGAAGTGTGTGCGTTTATTAATTATATAATACCAGGCATTAAAAACTTTTCATTTTATATGCAAAGTTTTGAACGGCGGCGCTAATATAATTTTAACAGCAGTGAATGAAATAATTTTAGATGTTTATTTTAATTTATGCTCTTTGGGATGGTAGTTTCATACTAAGCCTTAATTACAAACGGTTTAGTTGAGCAGGAAAAGGTTTTTCAAGAAAATTAAAATTGTAATATTTGGTGTTCTCGTCATGACTTTAGCGGAGTTAGTTTTTATAGCTAAGTTAATTACCACTAAAGGTTGTTAAGCTAAAGACCGGGAATTGGAGACATTTTTGAGTTATTGCGGAACTGAGTGTAAAGTTGGAGTCGGAGATGATTTTAGCTGTTGTATATGTTTAAATTGCGCATAGCATATTAGCATAATCAATCTTATGGACGGGCCTGCCTCTGCCACTGCCAGGCCTCTTCTCTACGAGAGGTAATAGGCCGCAATCCACCACGCGCGCTGATTGTGGCTTAGTGGCTGTCTGTTCTAGGATATGCCGGTTTCCTCACGATGATTTCTTTCACCGTTTTGAGAGCACCTGACATTCAGGTTTTCCTTATAATGTTCCCACTGTCGGGACTCAAGCCTCCTCTCTAGGATAAGGAATAGGCCGTAATCCACCACGCGGGCCCAGTGCGGGTTGGTGAATGTCACATGTCTTCGAATGTTTTTATTCTAGGACATGCCGGTTTCCTCAAGATGTTTTCCTTCACCGTTTTGAGAGCAGTGGTGATGAATTAAATTCACAAACTAAAGCCCAGCTGGCTGGGTTTGAATATTCAGATTCACAAGTACCTAATTGGTTATGTTTAAGTTGATATAAATAACTATATATGTATATAAATTATATTGTTATTTACTTTTCATAAAAATAAGAAGGCTTTGAAAGTGTTTCTTAAACATTTTTCTCAACAATATCACAATAATGTATCGCCCATTTTGTTTCCTACAATCTTCCACTGCTCACTAAACTTCCAATTCCAGTTCACTTTGCTCACAATTAAGCAGATCAAGCGCTGTATCCAGCGGGGCACAAGCGCTGAATCCAGCGGTATCGATCAGAAGAAACAAACGTAGTTCACAAACAATTTGCACTTCATTTGCTGTGGAACTTGAACGTCGGTTAGAATCAAGCAAGTCTTAGTTAAATCCTTAGCTTCTATAGAGTAAATCTGTTTAATCTTATCTGTATAGTTAGTTATTTGTTTGATTTCTTGTTATCTTCATGTTTTAACCGCGTTAGATACAGCAGTTTATAGTAGGATCATTATAGTAATAAAGCACATTCAGCCCATCCCATTAATAATGGTCCATTGCTGGGACTCAAGGCTGGAGTAATTTGGTATTGCGGGACTCCTGTACCGGATTTGTGCAGAAGTGACGCCCGGGTGTCGCCACTGTGCGGAACGCCCGGAGGTCACGGTGGAGCACACAGTCGAGGTGTGCCCTCCTTGAGCGGAGCATCGCCGTGCCCTCGTGGGGGCGATCGGTGGCGGAGACCTCTCCCGCTGGGCCTTGGTTCAGGCCATGGTCCGGATCGAGGAGGAGTAGCAGGCGGTCGCCTCCTTCTGCGAAGCAGTAATGCTAGCAAAGGAGGTGGCCGACCGTATCAGGCAACGGCGTTCTCGCCGCCGCCGAGATTCCGATCTCGATTTCCGGCTACCGTAAGCGCGAGCTTGCGTACGAAGTTTTTCTTCACCATTTGGAGATCAAAGGCGATGAAATAAATTACACAAAGTAATACGCCTGGCTGGCTTTTAACCTGCGACCTCCAATTCGTAAGTCGGGACTGTTATCACTGGGCCATTACTGATATTCTTTAATTTAATAAAAGATAGGAGTATTTCGTTATATTGTAAAGTTGAATGTGAAAGCCGCAAAATTTGTCACCGTGGCGTGATAATGGCGTTTATACGAGCACCGATCAAATCAAATCAAATAATTTATTTGCATAATACAGATAGACAGATGTTACAAATAAATATAGAGAAACACTGTATTTGTTTTGTGTGTGGTGTGTGCCGCTGCGATAGCCACAAGCTAAACGCGTCCCAAAGGGTCATGGCCATCCGGATAGAGCAGGGACCCCACACGGTCTCCCACGAACAGGCGAGCCTGCTTGCCGGTCTGCCATGGCATCTGGAGGCAACAGCTTTTGGCTACAAGATGATGACAGCAATGTTACGGAAGTACGAAAATAATATGTATGCTAAAAAAGCGTTTGCAGAAAAAGTTAAAAAAAAAAATAGTCTAAGAAGTACAATGAATATTTTCCTGCTGCGGACTTCCCGTCTGTTCAGCTGTCTTTGATGCTAGAGTGAATAGGGTCCCTCACCATCAACGATTGCATTACTTCTTACCATCAGGTGGGATGTACTTAATAAAGTGGAAGCACTTAATAAAAAAAATACTAAAGGATATCTTTTAACCGCATAATATACAAAACTTCACAAAGCCCATCATCATCATCAGCCTTTTTAATGTTCCCACTGCTGGGACTCAGGCCTCCTCAATAGGAGAGGGAATGGGCCGTAATTCAGCACGCGGGCCCTGTGCGGGTTGGTGAATGTCACATGTCTTCGAGTTTTTGGTTCTAGGACATGCCGGTTTCCTCACGATATTTTCCTTCACCGTTTTGAGAGCAGTGGTGATGAAATAAATTACACAAAGTAATGCGCCTGGCTGGGTTTGAATCCGCGACCTACAACTCGCAAGTCGGGGCCATTACCACTCGGCCACCACTGCTCTCCCATTACCACAAAGCCCACAGGCCACCATTTCCGAATTTCATAAAAACGAATTTCAAAAGCAATTAAAAAACAAAGTATGAAAATTTTAATGACTCGGCCATACATGCATCGTCATTAAGCATTGTTCGCGTAATTAAACCTCACAAAATCAGGCTCCAGGCTCTCTTATCAGACACCATTATCGGGTTTTCGTTGCAATTACACAGGATCTACGATACTACGTTACGTTACTGTGTAGATGTATGTGCAGAAGGAACACTATTTCCAACTTCATATTATGCACTCTGTAGATAGTCCATTCACAATGAAAAATAAACCATTTAAACAAACGTTCTTTACTGTCCGTTCAACCGATTTTGACTTTTATTGCGTTGGTGGCATGACAAATGGTGACTGCAGTAAAAATTTGGTATTGTGACTACGAAATAGAAGTGTTAGAAGTTCAGAAGCGTTACTGCGGTCCTTGCATGCCAAGGGCAACTGAAAGAACACAGCGTGGGTTTTAGTCAGTAGAAGTCTAAAACTTTTTCTCGATTTACTCAGAGTGGGAGAATTAATTTACTTATTTTTGATGATTTTCGATTCAAAAATGTTTGTTATGCACTCTATGCCTGGCTAGAACGATCTTTGCAGAGAACAAGGAAAAGTTTCCGACAAAGTGACATACTTATAGGACAATAAAAAAAATCACTAATTGATACGTAGTGAATGTTGTGATTTAAAATTGAATTTTGAGTTCATTCATTACGAACCAAAATATGAAAATACAATTCTTCCTTTTTATTATGAAGTAGTTTATTATTAATTATTAGTAGTTGTAGGTAAGGAGTACAGATATAATATAGACACGGTTGGTTCGTGTCGCCGAATCTATTCTGTCACGGAACAATATAGTTTCGGATCTGTATGTCTTGTGTATGTTAGTTTATATGTCTGTGAACACACCCACGTTACAGGAGTTATTCCTAGTGTAAGAAAAAGTTTTTTTTTGTAACAAATAAATAACTGATTTAGTTTACATAGCATGGCAAACTTGCATTGTTTTCTCAACCTTCTGCATCCACCCTTTTTTTATTTTTTGAGGGGAAATCTTTAAAAGGCGCCCGGACTTTGGGGATAGGTCCGGGGAGTGTGGGATTTTTACCTCACTAAAACCACTCCGGTGATCACCATCAGCACCTAGAAGGAGCCCCGTTACCTCTCAAAAGACCATTCCGGAGCCCCCTCAGCGCAACGCCTGTTACGACACATCCCTGAAGAGACTGTATTACGGTCTCCCCTGAGCCCCTTAGTGACCTTCTGCTTCCACCTACCCAGTGCCACTACGTTTTATTAGCATGTAAATTTGCTCATCAATTAAGTCGCTATACGCTCCGTGTTTCGCGTACATTTCATATGAATTTGCATAATGAAATTGGGCTGGCATGCACCGGCCTTGCGATCGCTCAGCGGCCTGTAGCCAGCTGTCCGTTATGTAACACTGTAATCATTTTGATTGACGGCAAAGGCAACTTTTATGCCTGTAATCGGAAGTTGGGGAGATGTTTATAATATTTTATCGCCGAATTTACATGGGTGAATTTGAGGCAGGATGTAAAATTAAATTTTACAGCCCTATGTTCCTGACAGGTTTTCGGCAAGACTCAGGGTTTAAATGGTTCAGTTTAAAAAAAAAAATCCAATACAGTGTTGTTGATTGTTTGAAAAAGAATACATACACAATACTCTGGAAACTTTTGTTGAAGTTTGGAACATAGCATAATCAGCCTTATAATATGCCCACTGCTGGGACTTAGGCGTCCTCTCTAGGAGATGAAATGAGTTTTTCCATTTCCGCTTCATCTCACATGGTTGCATAACCATGTGAGATGGAGTATAATATTTTTGTAGTATAATATATCCATATATCGGGGCAATGCTGCCCCGGTGCGGATAAGTGGATGTCACACGCCTTCGAATTTTTGGTTCTAAGATATGCTGGTTTCCTTACGATGTTTTCCTTCATTGATTTCAGAGCATGCGATGGAATAGATAGATTTCCTAAGAAAAAAAAAACGAATGACATAAAAATGATATGAAACCTACGTTTCCAAAACTTGCAAAGGGCATTGGATCCTTTCACTCACTATCACCATCATCTCCATAGCCTTTTCCCAACTATCTAGGGGTTGGTTTCCAACCTAAAGGAATGCAGCTGAATACCCGTCTTTTCCATGAAGCGACTACCTATCAGACTTTTGAAACCCAGACACTGGGCAATACGATACTATGAGTACTACTGTCAAAGACGAAGATCTACGACTGACAACCGACCAACAGATCTACATGCTCGAGGCATTTACGCTCGGGGCATTAACGCTCGGAGCATGGAGTATCAGTTTTCTCCTAGGGCCATGGGTGATGCGAAAGATATCCCCAGGGCCTTGGCAAAACGGCAAAAAAGGAGCAGGTGGTGTTTTTAGTCAGTGAAAGTCTGACACTATCTCCCGCTCCGCCCAAAATGTCATTAGATGACTTTTCCACCTAAAAAAAAAGATAAACTACAAATAGGTTTACATCGTCGACGGAGCGCACTGTTCCTGCGCGCCTCAAGGAGTTGTCAACAACAGCAGGGGCCCAGTTGGGTCGAAGCCTACTGGGGCCAGGGTTAGTCCAAAAGGTAGCTTGAGCCCCAGTATGAAGGCTAGAAGGAACGGGGTGGGTTTTTAGTCAGAAAAAGTCTGACACTATCTTCCGCTCTGCCCAAGAACGAGGGTTGTCAATGGATGATTTTCCCCGCAAAAAAAAAACAGGTATTACATTTATTTCAAAAACAAATAACTTTTAACGGTTAAGATTAAACTCAAAAGCTAAGCGTTAAATAAAAGAGCGTGTTATAAACATTGAACCCTTTAAATAGGAAGCGAGGGACCGCCCCACACCCGGCATATAGCTCACCCAAGATACTGATGGCAGCCCTATCATTATCCTTTAAGGATAAATACCGGGGAACGGGAATTAAAAAAGGTTAATTTGATGGAGTTAATTAAAGGGATGGCGCTGTTTTTATTGTAAGGAGGATAAAAACCTTTTGAGTCCACGTACTTTGAATTGAAAGGATTTCCGCAGTTTTTTTTTTGTAATAGGGATACTCTTTGTCTGGTTACGCTTACTGTACACGGACGCGTAGCTTCATAGACGCGTATTCGTCATTTTACGCTTGGTGTACGCCTGTGTGTGTACCACACTTAGGTACCAGTCGAGGTCCCCAGTTTGGAGGTATATGGAACAGAGCGTAAAGTCCCACAAATCTCCGTAGAAATGGGAGGATTCTCCGGCCTGACGGGTGTTATGTCTGGTAGGCAACTGCCCGGTGGATGATTTTGGGCTGTTGTAAAAGTGTTATGTGATACCATAGATGTAGCTACAATACAAAAGTTTAATTTTTATATAACCCAGAGCACTTAGAGCAGTGGTGGCCGAGTGGTATAGTGTTGGCCCTGATTTACGAGTTGTAAGTCGCGAGTTCGAACACAGTCAGGCGCATTACTTTGTCTAATTTATTTCAATACCACTGCTCTCAAAACGGTAAAAGAAAACATCGTGAGAAAACCGGCATATCCTAGAACCAAAAATTCGAAGACATGTGGCATTCACCAACCCGCACTGGGCCTCTTGTTGGATTCCGAATTTACGACCCATTCCCTCTCTTAGAGAGGAGGCCTGAGTCCTAGCAGTGTTAACATTAAAAATGCTGATGATGATGATGATGATGATGATGATGATGATAACCTACACAAAAGTAAGTAAACAGTTGTTCCAGTACTGTAGGCACAAAAACATTCAATTGTGAACAATAATTTTAATATTCATATTCAGAATCGTTATCGGGGCGTCGCAGTGGGAATTGTATCAGTCCGATTACGGATTGTCAAACTATCATAACACATTTTATTTGCTCGACACAATGGTTTTATGGAAATATTCTGTGGCTGTGATTGTCAAGCCGATGTTGTATTGGTAGATTATTTTTATGGAGTTTTGTGAGTTACAAAAGATGATCTTATCATCATTCTCACACCCAGCACCAGCCAAAGGAGACGCGATTGGTACGGGTTTGTGAACGGCAAGCTATAGCTAACTCGCTATCTGTACCCCTAGCAAAGTTTCTAATCTGGAATAGTTAACGCTAGTAGAAAGCTTCAAATGTACGGGAATGTCGTCTAAACGCTCAGTCACGTGGTCAGAACAAAAGAATTGGTGGCAAGGTCAACTCGAAGCGTTCGACGCAAGCGAAACAGTTGTAACTTGGCTAGGGGGGCTGGCTATCAGCCCCCTTAGCCAAGTTACATCCGTTTCGTTTGCGTCGAACACCTTGAGTTGGCTACGCCCCCGATACTTTTGTTCTGACCACGTGACTGAGCCTTGAGATGGCGTCATTCCCGTACATTTGAAGTTTCTGGTAGCGTTAACTATTGCAGATTATCAAATTGAATGTTCAACTTGTGTGTTTTAATGTTCTCACTGCTGGGACTCAGGTGTCCTCTCTCGGAGAGGAAATGGGCCGTAATCCACCACGCGGGCCCAGTACGGGTTGGTGAATGTCACATGTTTTCGTATTTTTGATTTTAGGACATGCCGGTTTCCTCTCGATGTTTTTCTTCACAATTTTGAGAGCAGCGGTGATGAAATAAGTTACAGAAAGTAATACGCCTGGCTGTACAACTCGTAAGTCAGGGCCGTTACCACTCGGCCACCGCTCTATACAGGTAAATAATCTAAATATCTTGCTTTTACGAGTAAGGTGTAAAATAGAAACCCGTATCCGTGTTCGGACGTGCGAGACGGGGAGAAAGTTTAAGAGCGATTAAAAGTTGTACTTACGAGAGCCGTACGTTCCATCGTCTAAACTTGTTATAAGATGCTTGTAAGAAGCTTGGGCGCTGCCGTGTGTTTTTGGTAGTGTGTCGACGAAATACGGTACGTGAATTGGAGGTAAATGTACTACGTTTGATTTAATTTTCTTGAACTCATGAAACAAAAAGAGAAGTTTACGATGATGATCTTGCCTTTTTAGAAGAAAATTACCTTTTTTTTCTCGGTGGGCAAAATCATCTTATGACAACCCCCGCTCTTGGGTGGAGCGAGAGATAGTGTCAGACTCTTACTGACTAAAAACCCACCCCGTTCCTTCTAGCCTCTTTATACCGGGGCACGAGCTTCCTTTCGGATAACCCTGGCTCCAGTAGGCTTCGACCCAGCTAGGACCCTCCTGCTGCTGACAACTCCTTGAGGCGCGCGGGAACAGTGCGAGCCGTCGGCCTTCTCCTTTACTAGCATTACTGCTTCGCAGA
Organism: Mythimna lalbum; assembly: GCA_949319445.1. Lineage (NCBI taxonomy): Eukaryota > Metazoa > Arthropoda > Insecta > Lepidoptera > Noctuidae > Mythimna > Mythimna lalbum. The sequence continues at coordinate 16,370,239 of OX439356.1, read as the reverse complement.
AGAAGGCGATTGCCTGCCATTCCTCCTCGCTCCGGACTATGGCCTCGACCAGGTCTCCGCCACCGATTGCCCCCACGAGGGCACGGCGATGCTCCGCCCAGGCAGGGCACACCTCGACTGTGTGCTCCACCGTGTCCTCCGGGCGTTTCGCACAGTGGCGACACCCGGGCGTCTCTTTCGACTTAATCTGAAACAGGTACCTCCCGAACGTGCCATTTCCGGTGAGGACCTGCGTCATGTGGAAGGTAAGGACGCCGTGAGGTTTTTCCAGCCACGCCTCAATGACTTACCGCTATATGAAGAAAATAACCTTAAAGCTTAATTTTAACAAGTTTTTATTTAGTTTCACCTGTCCCGATGTTTGTCTGTAATCAAATCTTGTAAATTAAATTTGACCCACTTCGCGGTCACAGACGTGTAAATTAGATGACAATGCAAAATTATTATGACATGGAGCTGATCTGATGATGGAACCGGAAGGTGGCTATAGGAACTTGGTAGTTAAACGACACAACCCCATCTAATTTGGCTCGTATGATTCGTCTTGACGAGTATTAATTATATAAGTTTACCGCGCTACAAAAGCTTGGTATAAAAATTGATTTTCATTAAAAACTTGTTTTAATTCATGAATCCCCAAGCGACCACCGGTGGCCGCGCATCTATTGTCTTACTATTGTGTCTCTAATTGACGGTATCTGAAGGGTTAAATGTAAGTATATTTTGGCGCTCCTTTGGTTTTTGGCTAGGATACTAAGTCCTTTAAGGTCAGTCAGAATACATACATAAGAAATCTTTCCGTCGTCTTTACGTGTAGGTACATAAGTACCGTTCTTATGCATGCCTAAGCACGATACCACAAAGTAAAATAAGTTTATAGGACACTTGGAATTATTATCATTTCATTACAACACTAGTCCTAAGTAAACTAAGTATTACAAGTTGACTGTCGATTAAATAACACCCCTAAGGGTCTCTGGTTACGTTTTAGTTTTGTGAAACAATAAAGATGTCTTTTACATAAATGGTCACAGTTTCTGATCATTTTTCCCCTTGTCTGCTTTACAATACTGGTCTTCTTGTATGTTGTGGTGTGAAAAACTATACAGGGTTATTTTTACCACTTAGGGCGATGTTACTAACATCATAAACAACAACTTTTGTTCTATGACTTTAAAAAAATTACATACAAAGTAAAAATATTTAAACTGAACGTTCTAAATATTACGAAGTTTATGCGAAGCGAACGATAGTACAATAGCAGAGGGGAGTGGAGATCAGGCAGCGGGGGTGCTTGATGAGCTTGCGTCACGTCATACAAATGAAGGTATGTATAGCAAAATACAGAGTTGAAATGTGTTAGATAGAACAACGAAATCTTGAAGGTTTGTTTTTGACAATTATGAATTATATTTTGTAACTAGCTTCTGCCAGCGACTTCGTACGCGGATCCTGTTGCTTATACCGTCGAGTAATTTCTCTCGTTTCCCCAACATTTCCCTTCACTGCTCTGCTCCTATTGATCGTAGCGTGATGAAAAGTATACTATAACCTGCCCAGGAGTATGAAGAATGATTGTACCAAGTTTCGTTAAAATCCATCGAGTAGTTTTTGTTTCTATAAAGAACATACAGACAGACAGACAGACAGACAGACAGACAGACAGACAGACAGACAAAAATTGTACTGTTTGCATTTTTGGCATCAGTATCGATCACTAATCACCCCCTGATAGTTATTTTGGAAATATATTTCATGTACAGAATTGACCTCTCTACAGATTTATTATAAGTATAGATAGATAAGGCATAGAACAAAAGTTATTGTTTATGATGTTAGTAATACAGTCCTGCAAGGTTGTTATTGTTACAAATAGCCCTATATGTGTACCCGATTTCAGAATAGTACTTCATCAGTGTTTTTTATTTAAGAGTTTTTCCGACCCATCTATTGTCAACCTGAGCATGGTATAAATGCTTGTTGGTTCATCCAACGCAATGTTTGGCAACACTGAACGTTCTATTGCCATTCGCTAATTCCGTTATTCATTCAAATATTTCTTAAATCGTGTTCCAGGAAATACGTGATTTTTTTTTTAAACCTAAATCTCGGAACGCAGCAAAATGACCTCAAAATGGCGGCGCTTCCCCCTTCTGTGCGCGCAGTTTAAGGAAATGTAGATGACTTCTAAATTCTTTAATCCTTTAGCTAACCGATGGTGTAATTAAGTTTTTGATGGAGATGATAGATAATATGCAGCTGCAACACCAAAATGTGTACCCCAATTTTGTTAACATTAAATTTTTTAATTGCCTACCGGTTTAAAAGACGTATTCACGTCAAAATGTGTTTCAACTAATTGTGTCCGTTACACAAACTTACGTTATGCATGATTTTATTTGATTTACCTATATTAATTAATGTTTACGCTGACGTTAATCCATATTTTTTCAACGTATACTGGATATAGCCGAAAATCTTTAGCCATTTGCATAGAATTCGCATCAATCGTCTCAAGGTTCAGCAAGAGTGGCCTCCGTCACACTCCGAAATAAATCATTTTATCTCATGCAGGGAATAAATGATGAAATGAAAAAAGGCATCGCAGCGAGAAGTATTTTCACTGTGATTTTTTTTTTTAAATAAAAAAAAAAAGCCGAGATGGAAAATATTTAATATAATAAGGCCAAAAGAACTGCTTGGCATTGCATCTCCATTATCATCCGTGAAGGATGAAAATGGGTACCTTACGGAAACTGGACAGGACACTCTGAGTGTGATGTTTAAGACTCACTTCCCAGGATGTGTAGTGCGCGATAGCGACGAAGAGGAGCCAGTCACAAGGGACGAGCTTAGTAAGCACACGTCAAAGAATGACTGGCTCAGAGCAAAGAAAGTGGTAAATGAGAAGCACGTTTAGCACCAGTCGTTATGGCAACACTTGGCGAAGGCCTAAGTTCAACAGTCCACTGTTGGACATAGGCCTCTCCCAAGAGTCAGGGTGTCAAGAAGTCCCATTTCCGCTGTTATCATGTTGACGATGATGTAATCGTCTAGAATCGGGAAAAATTTTAAGGGTGGAATACTACGCGCCCTCGATGAGTGGGATTCCATTCCTACCCGGACTGCTGGACGGTGAACTACCCATTGCTTGCCGTTCGCAAGCCCGCGCTTTTGGTGGATCGTATGTGGTATTAAACATCAGATTTTTAGTACGCTAAATAATACCATACCTCTGTGTGTATAAGAACGACCAAACGGATAAACTAACGGACGAACGAATTACTTTTTATCCTGAGAGTGTGTTCCCTAGGGACATTTTACTAATTGCACGCAACTGAAGCCGCTGAAAGTCGCTAGTATGTCTAATAATATTTATGCCATCGACTTTATTGCAATATTTATGTAACTGTAATTCCAAAAGAACAATATCTGTGAGAAGATCAAGAGGTGTGATCAGTCTTGAAAAAAAATCGGGATAGTGTCGGATACGCGAATTGAGGCTTCCGACCAAACTTACCTATAAAAATAATTCAGTTTCCCAATGGAGTGACGAAGATTTTTCCCAATCACAAAAGAACAGACAGTTCATACACCACTTCAATTCTTCTTTGTTGGAGTGAGTGACTCCAACACACTCACCTGACTCATCCACACCACACACTACTACTACGCTTGGATGGTATTAGCGTTTTATTCTGTTTGTTTCTGAGGTATAAATGTTTGTATGGTAAAAACCTTAATTGGCTGTAACATAAGTTTATCTTTAATTAAAAGTAAAAGAGCTGTGGATTCTGTGAATAAATAACTAAGGAAATGTATGCCAAAGAGCATTGCATAAAAGTGTCCCCACCCACCAACAGACTTGAGACAGGTGTCATTCGATGCGTCTACACATCTCTAAAGTATGGGGTTTAGGTTTTATAAAGCACTAGCTTTTGCCCGGTGGCTTCGCTCCCGCTCTTCCCTACTCCACCCTACTATACCCAACTCTACCCTACTCTACCCTACTCTACACTACTCTACCCTACTCTACCTTACTCTACCCTACTCCACCCTACTCTACCCTACACTACCCTACTCTACCCTACACTACCCTACTCTACCCTACTCTACCCTACTCTACCCTACTCTACCCTACTCTACCCTACTCTACCCTACTCTACCCTACTCTACCCTACTCTACCCTACTCTACCCTACTCTACCCTACTCTACCCTACTCTACCCTACTCTACCCTACTCTACTCTACCCTACACTACCCTAATTTTATTTATTTTCCATAAGAACCTTATCCTCACAATAACAATCACAACAAAAAAAAAAATTAGCCAAATCGGTCAAGCCGTTTTCATGCTATGTCGTGACAACGGAAAACGGGTTTCTTTTTTATATTTATAGATTATATTTTAACCTAACCGAACCCAAGTGTTTTGGACCTTAAATGTACTCATTTCGAAGCGGCATCCTCCTTTCAGGATTCTAGGTCAACGAGAAGTACCCGTGAAGTATAAGTGAATTTTGATTCCCTTGAGTGTTGAAATATACATTTTTTAATAAATTGCATTATCTTTCTTCTCGTTAGTTAACTTACAAGTTAGATTTTTTCACAGCTTTAAGGGACCGCAGACCTGAGTTTTTAGTGGTTTTAATTTGAATTCGATACCGCCACGCGTTCCTGTGATAAAGGGTCTTGACAGACAGACAGGCGGCCATCAAAGCGGTCCTATAAGGGTTCCATTTTTTCCTTTATTTATTTATTTATTTATATATACTTTATTGTACACCAAGATAATAAATTACACACATTTGAGCCTTATATTTAAAACATACAATTGGCGGCCTTATCGCTTTCTGCGATCTCTTCTAGGCAACCTGGTATGGAAAGAGATTGCCTGGACATAAAATGGGGTTGCACAAGGTGCACACAAGAGATTGGTGAAAAGAGAGAAAAAAAGAAAAAAAAACAAAGTACTATACTTAACACTAAAATACATACTTAAATACATACATACTAAATAATTAAATAGGCAAGAAAACAAGTGACAACTACAATTAATACAGCTAAGCTAAAAACGAAATAAAACTACAAGGACAAGTAATATTCCTTCACAAGTGTTTTGAATACATGTAGTGACTGCGCGCGTTTACTTGACACTGGCAGAGCATTCCAGAGACGAGTGGCCTGGACAGTAAAGGACTTATCTAAAAACGAAGTGGAATGCATCGGCATTTTGAGTCTCAAGTTATCTGATGACCTAAGAGATTTCGTATGGGAATCGCAAAGAAATTCGAACCGTTTCTTGAGATAAAGAGGGGTGAAAGGGGAAAATAGTACATTATACAAGAGAGAAAGAATATGAGCATTCCGGCGAAGGCGAATTGGCAACCACTTGAGCTTAACACGAAACTCGGAAACATGATCATATTTGCGTAAACCAAATATGAACCTTATGCAAAAATTTTGAAGTCGCTCAAGTTTATCTAGTTGTACTTCAGTGAGGTCAAGATAGCTGGCATCAGCATAATTAAGGATGGGATGAAGAAGAGATTGAGCTAGCGCAATCTTGGTGGCAGTCGGCAGAAAATTACGCAGTCTTCGCAAAGATGAAGCAGATGCGAATAATTTGCGACTAACTTCCTGTAGCTGGGCAGTCCACGAGAAATTCCTATCGATAAATATCCCCAAGTTCTTAACTTTCTCACTGATGGGAATTATGGAATTGTCAAAAGAAACTTGGGGAAGAGTTGTCCAATCAATCTTTGAGACTGTCCTAGAACTGCCCACTACAATAACCTGCGTCTTTAGGGGATTCACCGTGAGTCCATACCTCTTGCTCCAGTCACATATACGAGCCAGATCACGGTTTAAGGTCATGATGGCCTCCGATAAATTTCCGAGAGGAGCTCGTGAATAAATTTGCAGATCGTCAGCATAGAGGTGGTAGGAAGAAATTAATTCATTGGAGATGGAGTTAATAAAAACTGCGAAGAGTAAAGGAGATAAAACGCCACCCTGTGGTACCCCGGCAGTAGTACTACACCAGGAAGACATGGTCTCTCCGATGCAAATACGTTGCCGGCGACCGAACAGATAACTACGAAACCAGTCAATTACCGATGGAGATATGTTAAGAGAGCAAAGAATGCCAAGCAAAATGTCGAAATCCACAGTGTTAAACGCATTACTGAAATCTAGTAGAGCCAAAACCGTTAGATTTCCCATTTCCATGGCTGATCTTATATCTTCAGTAATGTTAAGAAGCGCTGTAGTGGTGCTATGACCTGAACGGAAGCCAGATTGGAAGGGGTTAAGGAGATTATTTTTGGAGAGGAAGGTGCCTATTTGGTTGTGGATTAGGCGTTCAAGGACTTTAGAGAGGAATGGTAAGACAGATATTGGACGGTATTCAGAGAAGGATGTAGGATTGGTCTTTTTTGGTAAAGGAATAATTTGAGCATCCTTCCATGAGCGTGGAAAGATACCACTGGACGCAGAAAAATTTAGAATGTGACAGATCACAGGAAGAAGAATATCTAGCACTGGAAGTAACATTTTCCGGCTAATACAGTCGCTTCCCACCGCATTTGAAGTTATCGATAGTATGCTCTTCTTAACATCACATGCGGAAAAATGACCAAAAACAAATGGAGAATAATTGGGAGTCGGAAGAGATGAAAGATGGTTCAATGTGTTTAACTTTATGGTCCTATCAAAATTGGACGAAGCTGAAAAATGATTATTCATTGCATTAATGTTAATATCTTTAGGAATTGTATCTTGTTGTGATTTACCGACCCCCAATGATCGTAGAAATTTCCACACTTTGGATGTGTCCCCATTTTGGACAGAATCATGAATGTAATGGCGATTAGCGTTCCTACACACCTTATTGCAGTATTTACGGATAGACACATATCTGTCCCTGTTAGAGTCGCTAGGGTTACGCTTAAATTTAGCCTTAGCTTCCTTTTGAGGTACGGAACTGTTACGGGGTGGGTCAAAATAGGCTTTTTAAAAAATAAACTTGCAATTAAACTGAAAGAACTTTTAATTAATAAAAAGGTTTACAAAGAAAGCCTATTGTCCGCGACGACGTTCAATTCCACACTGGCTATGAATAATATAATTTCCAAGTTATTGCAAAATGCTGAGTCAATGGAAAAACGTGGGATACACATGTTGCAGCGTCGGCTGTTTATTATTGTATTCTTATTAATGATATTTAATATATAACAGCCCCCCGGATAAAATGGAGCATCTGGGAGGAAAAGATGCGAAATAAAAAAATTGACATTAATATTTACGAGATGACTTGAACGTCGTTTCAGACTTACAAACAATAGTAGTTATAAAGATAGCCTATACTTAAACATTGGAATAGTAATAATGCATATAATCCTAATACAAATTAATTATCCCGAATAAACATTAGGTTATATTATTAATAATTAAAAGATAGATTAAGAACATTAAATTTAAATTTTAATTCATTTTAGACACTAAAAGGTTACGTTTAATTGGCGTTGGCCTTGACATTGACGCATAAGTCTCATCGGCCACATTTTCGTTCAAGACAGATAATTCAATAGTAGGCTGACAAGCTTCAGTAACTCTCTTAGTATTACATTGGTTGAATATCTGTATGCAACAATGATCTTTCGATTTTGGACAAAAATATTTTCTAATTCTATAAAGTAAATATACAAAGAATACAATGAAAAGTACATAGGAAAGAGACATGTAGTGAATGCCATATTTTTCAAAATGATTAGGACTTTCAAGGCTATCTAAATCCTTTTCGAATGAATCTAAATGTAAACTAGCTTGTAATAGAGAATCCAGATTATTTGCATCGTTTAATTTTAAATAAGGCAGTCTGGTGAGTGTTTTGTTGATTCTACTTTTGTATATTGAGAATGATATTTGATTGTGGCACGAATTGTAGAGTTTTATAGAAGGCTTTACAGGTTTTGGGTATAGACAGTATGCCAGTGCCGAACAAAGTTTCATCGAAATTATTTCCATCATTCTCACAGGAAATATGACACTTGCCTGGCTCAGACAGAACGAAAATCCAATTATTATTATTTATTTTATGAAATACTTGTACTGAACCTTTTAGTAGCTTAATTTCACAAGAACTAGGTAACTTATTAATTACTTCGGTAATTAAGACAGTCTCACAAATTGGGTTAACGACACTTGAAAAAACACTTTCTAACTCACACACATGGGATTTACCCGGAATCACTTTGCACTGATTTACACTACGCAACAATGAATAGAACATATGATCGACTGTTATTGCTAGGTAAGGATGAGCGGGAGCGATAAGTGCAAACGTATCAGGTTGCGATACGTCATAAGGGACAGGCATTGGAATCACGTGGTACAGGGTATATGTTTGCGGAAGGACGAGCGGGATTTTAATGATGATAATTATTTTGTTATTATGAAAATAAGAGATGATTTTGGAAATATCGATTAATTCATGAATATTTTGTAACGACAGGGACACCGGGAGTTCGTAATACCTTGGCATATTATTCTTATTTTGTTCAAGTTCGTTATATAATTGATGTGGACTAAGTATAGTCGGATGCAATACGTTCATCTTGCTGAACAAGATCGCATTATTGATATCTTCTATATCAAACGATAATGAGGTAATGATACTTTCAAGAGCACTTAATAGTGAGTTAATGTTTGACTTTATTTCTAACTTGTCATTGGAGTTGGAAATAAGTTGAAGTCCTCTATCAATGACCTCGAGATTTTTATTTAAACGTCTCTCATTTTCGTTTAACTTAGAGATGGAATTATTGAATGTAGTAATAGTTGATTTGATGACGTGGATATTATCTCTCATCAAATGGGCTAATTGCTTTTCATCTATTTGTACTTGGTCGATCGCATCGGAAAATTTGAGAGCATCCTCTGCATCCAGAGTGCCGAAAAAAGTTTTTAATAAAGATCCGCCGGCGTCTATGAGGCCGCGTTTGTATCTCTTATTACTATTAACTAAGTACGAGACGGAGGAATACTTTTTAACGTTATTATCGTGTTGACTTTGTAATGCTGATAGTGCATTTAAGCAGTCCTGTTGGATTTTAGAAGAACTATAATCTTTGCAATAAGTATTGACTCTAGAAAATAACGATTCTACTATGGTAAAGTGAGAATGTATTCTACTAATATCTAGGTAAGTTATGACGTTCCAGTTATCGTTGGTGAATTTTAGATTGTTAACTTTATCAAAATATAGCCCTGGACTCGTAGTTATAGGCGTAACGATCTGATGACACGAAGTTGATGAACCAAAGTGCCTGCAAAGATAAAGTCAAGTTATAGCATCGTCTGACGCCAGCTTTATTTCGTCATAATGATGACGTACGTGTCTACGATTTATTAATAAGGTGACGGTGTGATTACCGTTTATTTTGACTATTTTAAAAGGGCCTTTCCATACAGGGGATAAGGCTTTATTTTGCTTGTGGTGACATTTGAGATAGACTGAGTCACCGATGTTATACGTAACAGGCTTAGCGTGAGAATCGTAAAGGCGTTTAGCCCTTTCTTTAGATAATTGAATATTTTGTAGTGCTTTTTGCCTACTATAATATAATCTATGATTTAGTACTCTGACGTAATCTGTATAAGTGTTATTCTCTAAAGTATCTATAGATTTAGGAATATGTGGCTTGAAGCCGAATAGCAATTCGAATGGCGAATAATTGGTAGTCGAGTGAACATTTGAGTTGTAAGAAAACATAGCTGTATTGAGATATAAGTCCCAAGTATGGGCATTTTCGTTCACAAATGGCCTTAAATATTCTTTAAGGGTGGCATGACTTCTCTCTAGAGCGCCACAAGTTTGAGGATGATAAGGCGAGGCTAGAATGTGTTTTATTCCGAATAATTTTGTAAGTTGTTTAATGACCTCGGAAGTAAAATTAGTGCCTTGGTCAGTGATGATCATTTTAGGAATTCCGAGATGGGATATAAAGTGAACTAATCTTTTAGCGGTTTCATCCGATGAGCAGGTTAACAAGGGATAGGCTTGCGAATATTTCGTAAGATCATCCTGAATGGTAAGAATAAATTTGTATTTAAATTCATAGGTCTCTGGAAGAGGACCAACAAGGTCAAGGAATATTTTTTCGAGCGGTTTTGTTGCGGTAGAAGTAATAATCATAGGCGCACGATGAATTTGGCGTAAAGGCTTATTAATCTGGCAGGATTTGCAATTTTTTATGTAATCCTCGATGTCCTGCCGCATATTTTTCCACCAGTACATGGACTTTATCCTTTCAAACATACGTGACACGCCAGGGTGACCGGCTGTCGGTAGATCGTGATTGTCACGAAGTATCTTTCTGACTTCGTCAGGTGTGGGAAATAGAATAGAGTTTCTATAAATATTTACTTTAATGCCAGTATCATGGAACACGTAGCCTATAATATTGTATATTTTTGTATAAGAAAGTTTAGTGAATGGATCGGAGAAGTCTGAAATCGCCACTTCCTTCTCCTCTAAATACCAATATTTAACCATATCCCTATATTCGACTAATAGTCTAAAAATATCCTTATATGACATTTCATCGTAGTGATGCACGCGCAAGAATAAATGGGTGAACAAGTGTTTATCATTAGAAGTGCTGTATAAGGTATAAAGTTCACGTTCAATGTCACGAACGCTAGGTTGACTTGTAGATAAGTCTATAATGTCTTTGCAATAAGGAACAGAGTCGTCCAGATCAATTGAAGTAGGATATGCAATTAACTTGCACTTGGCCTTTAATAATGATTCGTTGTATTCTTGGATGGTGGTATCGAAACAAAAGTTAGGCTGTTTAGATTGTTTTAAATATTTTTCATAAGTATCTGACGAGCATGGCGAAGGATTATCGGAGGGTGAGCTTGGAGGATGAGAGTCCGGAGGATTCGGAATATTTGAGTTCGATGACTCATCCTCGATAGCGCATACCGGGCGATTTAAATTATTATCAGGATCTTGTAATGGGAAACGCGACAGAGCGTCTGCGTTACAATTTAGTTTGCCTTGCTTGTGGACTATTTCATAGTTATACTCTTCTAATTTTAGGCGCCAGCGTATTAGTCTAGAGCCAGGATCTTTGACGTTGAATAGCCAAACTAAGGGCTCGTGATCAGTGACGATTTTGAACCTATAGCCGAACAGATAGGGACGAAACGTTTTGACACCGAAAAGGATGGCTAAGAGCTCTTTCTCGGTTGTTGAGTAGTTGCCCTCGGCTTTGTTTAGTGTTCGCGATGCGTATGCGATAGGCTTATCCTTGCCTATTTCGCCTTGAGATAGTATAGCGCCTATGGCGTAGTTAGAAGCATCGGTAGTCAGTAGAAACGGCTGAGAAAAATCTGGATATTGTAATAGGGGCGCCGTTGTTAATTTATGTTTCAGTATGTTAAAAGCATTTTCTTGCTCTGCTGACCAAATAAAAGAAACGTCTTTTTTTAGAAGAGGAGTTAGGGGTTTTGTAATCTTGGAAAAGTTTTCAATAAATCGCCTATAGTATCCGACCAGGCCTAGGAAAGATTTTATATCTTTCGGATTTCTGGGGTTTGGAAATTGAGTGACGGCCTTGATTTTATCTGGATTGGGACAAACACCTTTATCAGTAATTATATGACCTAAATAGGCTACTTCGCGTCGTAAGAACTCGCACTTTGCGGGCTGTAATTTGAGATTGTATTCACGAAATCTATCGAAGATTAGTTTGAGTTTGTCGATATGAGATTGGAGATTCTGGCTATAGATAATGCAGTCATCTAAATAGATATAACAGTGAAGGCCTTGAAGGCCAGAGAGTACAGCATTCATAAGTTTTTGGAACGTAGCTGGACCATTTTTTAATCCGAAGGGCATTCTTGTGAATTCATAATGCCCGGATATCTCGTTACCTACCACGGTGAAGCCGGTTTTGGACGCATCCTTGGGATTTAATTTTATTTGATGGAAGCCACTCACGAGGTCTAAAGTGCTAAAATATTTTGGGTGGCCCAGTTGGTCTAGGATATCTGTGATCAAGGGTATGGGATAAACTTCGGTGACTGTCACGTCATTTAATTTTCTATAGTCAATGACTAACCTCCATTTTTGTTTGCCCGTTGAGTCTACCTTTTTGGGCACTACCCAAATTGGGGCGCTCCAAGGTGACTTGGAAGGACGGATGATATTTTGGTCTAGCATACTCTTGATTTGAGATTCGACTTCACCTTTGTGGCATTCGGGAAAACGATAAGATTTTACATGTATCGGAGCAGCGTTACCGGTGTTTATCGAATGGTCAATAGCATTGGTATGTGTCAGAGGCTCGCCCTCGAGGTGGAAAATATCGGTGTAATCTGAACAACACTCTAAGAGTATTTTTGTCTCTTCAGGGTTGAGGTGTTCAGTACGAATGAGGTCTAGGACTTGTTGTGATCTATCGTTTGAGATATTGAAAAGATTATTTATGTTTTGGTAATTGTCGTTATTAAGAGACGCGGTTGAAACAATTTCGGGCTCATATGGAAGTAAATGAACGTAGTAATCTTTAAATACGATTTCCGACTCGGTAGTATTGAGCACCGAAATATTGATACAGTGGTTAGGTTTAATTGTGACAATACAGTTTGCTAAGTAGACTCCTTCTGAGTATATATGATCAAGGACTAGAGCATCTTTCATGTGCTTTAGCTCCTTTAAGGAATTTGAAATAGGACATTCGACGATTACCTCAGAGCGAGGCGGAATGGTGTAGACAATTCGCCTAAAATTTAGCGGTATAAGATGACCTCTAATGAACAGCGCGTTCTGAGAATATTTAACATCACACTCGAGTTTTTGTAAGAAATCATTACCTAAGATACCATCATAATCAAGCCGTACTTTATTACTGACGGCGTGGAAAGTGTGACTAAAACAGAGATTAGGATTTGGAGGGCAAGTATATTTGAAGTCTATGGTGAATGACCCTAAAGTTTCGTAACAGGAGTCGTCTTCACTCAAACCCTTGAGTTTGATTTTATCGTTAGATAAGGATGGTGTAGAACTAAAGTTTTTAAGCTTGACAATACTAACACTAGCTCCCGTGTCAATAAGGAAGCATAGAGGTTTATCTGAATAAACAGTGTTGAGAAATACGTGGGGTAGACAGACTTTGCGGAATTTAATTTCATGGATCGGGGTGACGGCCTCCTGATTTTGTGGGACATTAGCACTCAACGAAACAGAGATTCCTGACGATATGTCTTGAGATGAATCTAGTTTGTGTTGGCCTTCGTTTTGGGGCTGGTTACCCTGCTGCATGGCAACACGATTTTGTAATGACCGACCTTCGGTTCGGGGCTGGTTACCCTGCTGCATGGTCGGGTGTAAAAGGGAAGTAGAAAGGTCTCCGCTTTGGGGCTGGTTACCCTGTTGTATGACCGGTGAAAATTGAAATGACCGACCTTCGGTTTGGGGCTGGTTACCCTGTTGCATGATCGGATGTAAATTAGATTTTGTAGATTTGGTAGATTTTGTAAAAGAATTTGTAGAGTTAGTAATTGATGATTTTGTATTATGAAATTGTAATGTGCCTTTCTCACGGTCGGGCGTAGTGCGACACGAAAACGACACCCGACTTTTTAGTTTAAATCAGCATTACCTACTTCGTCCCACGATTCAGCGGAATCGGGTAACATCGCGATGTTATGTTGAGTTGCAGGGCTGTTGTAATCGGATTGTTTCTTTAAATTGTTATGTTTTCGTTTGTAACATTGTGAAATATCATGCCCCGGGTTCTTGCAATATCTGCATATTGTAACGCCCGGTGGCTTACTAACTTGGTGGGGTTCATTTTTTGGAGATTGAGATTGAGGCTGTGAAACGCGCTTTTTGTTTAGACATTCATTCTCTAAGTGTCCGGTTTTCTTACAAAATTTGCAATGTTTAATCGTTTTTGCAGAAACGTTAAAAGTAAAGTTTCGTATCTTTTCTTCCTCAATAGCTATGTTTATAGCCTCGTTAAGATTTTTAGGGTTACGACACCTCACCATGTTGCTAAGCCCCGGATTTAGACCGAAATTGAAAGTGTAAAGAGCAAGATCCTCTGTCATAGCAATCCTTCCTGGTAAATCCTTTTTAGTAGTAACAGAGTTATGTATCTCTGTTTGCATATCTGTTAAGCATGTTTCTAAACGTAATGCGAATTGCGATACTGATTCGTTGGGCTGCTGTTTACATGACTGCAGCTCAAAGAATAGGTGACTATAGTGTTTCCTTTCTCCGAAATTCTGACGCAGGAATGATTGTAATGATTCGAAATCTTCAAAAATTTTGTTTGAACAAGCTATTTGAGCTTTGTCTCGCAATTTAGACAAAATATATTTTAAGATTAACTTTTTTTGGCTCTCTGAAGCAAGATTTAGCGCATTTTGACAGTTTGTTAAGAAGGCCGGTAAGGTTTCACGATCTCCTCTATATATATCGATAAAATCACATAAGATTTTAAGAGGATATTGTTCGCTGAGAGACACTTCGGTCTTGGACATTTTAAAAGATAGTTAGATTTAGGATTAGATAGAAATTAAATCACAATAGGGGTTGTAAGATATTGAACTTTAAAAGAGTAAGATTTGGGTAGTTTTTTTTTACAGGTTTAAATTTAAATAAAGATTTTGAAATTGTAGGATTTGGAATGAAATAGAATTAGGATTAGCAATAACAACGATAAGATATTCTACTCACAGCAGCACGGCGAGTAGGAGTGTGGCGTACATCGCAGACTTCGTAGAGATGACCAGGTAAGTTGAACACGACAGGCGCCGGACCAGCGACAGCAGCAAGACCAGATGGTGATGGAGGTCGTGTGGTGAGTAGCTCCGATACGGGAAACGCCGCAGCACGTCAGCGAGAGCAAAAGAGGCGTCGGCGACGCGGTAGGTCAGCAATGATAAGCTGACGAGACTCAACTTCCAGGTCGGGTAAGTTCAAGACACCAGAGTTCGATGTGAAGGAGTCACGACACTGTTTGAGTCAGAGTTCAGAGACACTCACGCGGGATTACGGCACAGTGATCAGGGACACCCAGAGTTCAGGGGTTTCGCGATGTCGATATTATCACTTCACACACTTCACACTAAAGAGTTTGTAGACACAGAGTCTGAGACACAGAGTTTCAGACACAGAATTTGTAGACACAGAGTTTGTAGTAGAGACAGAGTTCAAACTATCACTCGCGTAACACGCAACGGAATACCAGCACAATCGACACTGGTATCCCACTTCTGACACCACTGTTACGGGGTGGGTCAAAATAGGCTTTTTAAAAAATAAACTTGCAATTAAACTGAAAGAACTTTTAATTAATAAAAAGGTTTACAAAGAAAGCCTATTGTCCGCGACGACGTTCAATTCCACACTGGCTATGAATAATATAATTTCCAAGTTATTGCAAAATGCTGAGTCAATGGAAAAACGTGGGATACACATGTTGCAGCGTCGGCTGTTTATTATTGTATTCTTATTAATGATATTTAATATATAACAGAACCCTAAAAAGATGGAATTGAAGACGACTAAAGAATTCCACTTTGAACAAAACAGAGCTGCGTTTAATTCTATTTTGTTCCTACGTTATATCATCTTAACAAGCATTTTTTAATGAAATTAAGTTTCTGTTTACTCGTTAAAGTATAAACGAGGAAAATTGTGTTAGGTTTGTTATTTTTTTTAATATAATACAGGCTTGTATAATGGGGGCAAGCGCTCGTTTAGCTGGGGAGTTACAAGTATACTTTCCAGTAAGCAGTGTTGGTTATAAAAAAACATTTGAACTTATATATGGTACACGTGCCTTTCTAGTTCTGTATTTCTTTTCTGCGTCGCTTGTAGTTTTTTCTTAACTGCCAGTGGCTTCATTTGCGTGAAAGTAGGAAAAATATTTCTAGGAAATATAAAAGCGAACGTACTGGCATGAAAAATATTGCGTCCTTCTTTTTAAAATTGGTTCATTGGTTTAAACATAAACGTTTAACAAATAAACAGATAGATATTGTGCCTGTGTAGGCCTAAGTGAAATAAAAATGTTTTGAATTTTAATCGGTATAATTGGTTGCAGAGTTATTATTATTTTCATTTCCTTTCTTTATTAATTAAATAACCTCACATGTTAAAATCTTCGAGGCTGACGAAGACTTTTTTTACGAAGATTTAATACTTACTAATATAATAAAAGCGAAAGTGAGATTGTTTGTTTATTTTTTTTGTTACGTCTTCACGCTTAAATGGCTAAACCGATTTCGATGAAACTTGGCACACGGATAGACTATGTCCTGGAATAGGACATAGGATACTTTTCATCTCGAAAGTGTGTCCCCTTGGGAGAATTTTCTGTTATCATGCGGGCGGAGTCGTTGAGAGCAGCTAGGCATTTTATAATTTTAACAATGTTTAATATGATAACACAACATACATTTACATAAATTTTTAAATTAATGGCAGCACATAAATAATAAATTGATGATCCATGATGCTATTCCCATCCGTTGTATAAGCCCGGGAGAATTTACAAAAATCGGTATTACAAGTAGCTCATGTCTTTCCGGGACATAAGCTCCACACAATTTTTATGAGGCGGTGGTCCATTAACTTTGTATCAGAGTTGGATTACAGAATACAAGGTCTGACATACAAAATGTAACGGCCGTGTCATATAAAGCAAATTATACTTTGTGTATTTTTCGCAATAAACACACGTGCTGAAATGAATTCGATGTACTTAATCCTTTTTTTATTTGGCGGGTATAACACAAATAACATTTCCTCTGTGTGGAGCACGAGGGTGTATCAGACTTTTGCAGACCAAAACCATATCTTTGTGCGCACAGCTAAGGAGTGGAATGCCTTGCCGGAATCTGTTTCCTGATGTCTAGAACCCGGAATTTTTAAGTAATATAATAATATTCACACAACGTCTAGTCCCAAGCTAAGCAGAGCTGGTGTTATGGGTATTAGACCACTGATAAACGTACTTAAATATTTCTAAATACATACATGTTACTGATAAATTACACCCAGACACAGAACAAATTATTGTGCTCATCACACAAACATTTGTCCTAGTTGGGAATCGAACCCACGACTTCCGGCATAGCAGTCAGGGCCACTAATTATTAGACTAACAGGCCAGTCTCAGTTTAAGTTAAGAGTGAATAGGTTACTTCTAGATAGCGGTCAAGCGCGATCCTCTCAAAAAAAGCAGACGAAAAGCCATCTGTGTTCTATCAATTGCCCTTTGTGTTCTATGGCCAAGATAACTCTTTAGAACAATTCCATAGATAGGTACAGAAGACAATCTGATGTATCATCATCATCAGCCCTTTAATGTTCCCATTGCTGTGACTCAGGCCTCCTCTCTAAGAGAGGGAATGGGCCATAATCCACCACGCATCTCATGTATGTACTTCACTTTTTATACCTCCGCTCGGTGGACGCACACTAATGACCGTTTAAGCCAGAATTATTCCACGAGAGGGTACAGACGCTCCGAAATATCGTGTCCGTAAGCGGAGTCTATGTGTGCGTTGCTCGAGCGCGCTTTGTATGTAGATTGACTTCTGTACCTATATATTTTGTGCCGAAGATCTGGTAGGATTTTATCTTAACCTAACAGTATTTTTTTTGTTGGTTTACAGTTAGACAACGTGTAACGTTAAATGCGCAAAATTTGAAAATAGTTTGATCAGAATAACGAGCAATTAAACCACTTTTTAATATAGGTTACGTTTTTGAAAAAAATATTCATTAAAAATATCGCCCTGTCTATTTATGAATAAGTCAAGTTGTCACGTGCGCAAACCCGTCGAAATAGGTAAACAAACACAAATGGTTGTAGTCCAATAAAATTTTCTCATTCACGGGATAATAAAAGTTCTTATTTGAATGCAGATATTGGTTTGAACAAATTAAAACTGCACATAAAACCTTTAATTTTTTTAAATGATTTTTTGCACTGTTTTAGGTCAAGTAAATTAAAAATAATTTGGGGTGTCTGAGGTTTTGCGCATTTAACGTTACACGTTGTAGAATTGCCCATTTGGTTTTAAGCTCTAATGATTATATTATGTAACTCAGTCAGTGTCTTTGGAATATGCAATTTAGCTTCACTTTTTTTGGACTGACCGAAGTTTGACTATTCGAAATTGCCTGCAAATGGTCTATTTGAAATAAATGCTTTTGATTTTTCATCATTATCATCATATCAGCCGAAAAACGGCCACTGGACATAAGCCTCGCTTAATTGTCGCCACAGGACCCAATGAAACAAATGTTAAACGAAACAATTTTGGTGTGAATAACTAATAAAATAATATGTGATATAAAATATATTGATGTCTTTAATAGATAAAACAACATCAATTTATTAATTAGGCTCTAAGCAATCTGGGCGCCAATATTATCGAAAAGTCGAAATATAAGCACAAAGAGAACGTTATTATTACAGATTTCATCTGATAAATAACGTTTTTCCAGTATAAATATACCCCAGTAACTTGTTTGGCGTTATAAATAATAAATCTGTCAGTATTCCTGAAGGATACATCATATACTACAAATATAATAAAGCGTCTAGACTTTTGATAAATTACCACTCTCAAAATAGGCAGAAGGGAATAGCTAGGTTTTTGTTTAATGGAAAAAGGCAGGTACCCTTTCCTTCATGCTTAAGTGATCTTCAAACATACAACGTGTAACGTTAAATGCGCATAACCTGAAAACAGTTTGATCAGAATAACGAGCAGAATCAATTAAACCACTTTTTAATATAGGATACATTTTTGAAAAAAATAATCATTAAAAATCATTAAATCACCCTGTCTATTTATGAATAAGTCAAGCTATCACGTGCGCAAACCCGCTGAAATAGGTAAACAAACACAAACGGTTGTAGTCCAATCAAATTTTCTCATACACGGGATAATAAAAGTTCTTATTTAAATGCAGATATTATTTTAAACCAACTAAAACTGCACATAAAACCTTTAATATTTTTTTAAATGATTTTTTTCTCACTGTTTTAGGTCAATTAAATTAAAAATCATTTGGGGTGTCGGAGGTTTTGCGCATTTAACGTTACACGTTGTATACGCCCTTAGCTTGGGCAGAGCATCAAAGTCAAAGTCAAAAGTATTTATTTCACATAGGCCTACATGGGCACTTACAAAACGTCAGAAGCTAGTGCACGGTTTCAAATTGGTCGTTTCCTATGGAGAAGAACCGGCAAGAAACTCCAAGGTTACTCTTTAAAAAAAAAGATTGTTCTGACAATATTTTCATATTACAGTATTAATACTCGTAGCTCGAAGAGTCGCCAAACTTAAGTGGCAATGGGCAGGGCACATTGCACGTAGAACAGATGGTCGATGGGGACGAAAGGTTCTGGAGTGGCGACCACGTACCGGAAGACGCAGCGTTGGAAGGCCTCCAACGAGGTGGACCGACGACCTGGTCAGGGTCGCGGGAATCCGATGGATGCGTGACGCACAGGACCGGTCGTTGTGGCGACGCTTGGGGGAGGCCTATGTCCAGCAGTGGACGTCTTTCGGCTGATATGATGATGATGATGATGATTATTTATGTAAGAATAGTGTAGACCGGTCTATATTGTACTCAAAAGCATAATAAAATAATCATATTAAATAAGTGAGTCATATAGCCGTGTCCTTGTGGGGGCGATCGGTGGCGGCGATCTTTCGCCCCGGGGTGATACAGGTCATGGTCCGCAGCGAAGCAGTTATGTAAGGGGGAGGCCGACCGCATGAGGCAGAGGTGCTCACGGCCCAGCAGCCACTGGGATTCCGATCCCGATTTCCACTGTAGGCGTGGGCTTGCGAACGAGCAACGGGTTGCTCGCTGTTCGACCGTCCGGTAATCGTCCGAACCGAGTGGTCGACGGCGCGTATTGTTTTACTCGCGCCTCAAGGAGTTGTCAGCAGACTATAGGGTTCCAGCAGAGTCGAAGCCTAGTGGTGCTGTCTGAGTCTGCTTTTGAAAGGAAGATTCGGCCTCTACGGTCCGGACCAAGCATTTCGCCTCGTTGTCGTCGGTTATCGAGATACTGGAATAATTTGCCTGCTGCGGTCTTCCCATCCGATTATAATTTAGGTGTCTTCAAGGCAAGAGTGAATAGGCTCTTCCATCACTGCTTACTATCAGGTGGGATCGCAAGCACTAATTTATATCAATTAAAAAGAAAACAGGAGTGGGTTTTTAGTCAGTAAAAGTCTGACTCGCCCTCTCGTTCCGCCCAAGGGCGGGAGATGTCATTTTAGTTATATTCCTAACTAAAAAAATATACTTAAAAACTATATTTACCAGATTTACTTCAGAGTGAATTTGTAATTCCGTATAACCTATATTTAATAAAAGCAATAAATTAGGCGGCCATTAAGGCATTACAATTAATCCACTTAGCTAATGGGTAATACATTAATACCTGTATATAGGTAATATTTGTTTATAGTTTGGGCTATTGTGGATGCTAGTCACGTAGTCATTATATTTGAAATATTCATTGGATTATAATAATAAGGGTTGTAAATCCGACAGGGTTTGAGGAGGCGACCAATGTTGAGTACTGACTTCATAACTTATTTATCTCGTTAGTGTATTCCGAGAAACTGTCTAAGTACGCACACGGGTCTCAAAAAAAAGCCGCCACAAAAAAGCTAGAAGCGGCCACAAAAAAGCTGAAGGACGCGACAGCTTGTTGCCATGCGTGCAGTATCATAATGGACTCTGACGAAGGATTAAATACGCAAATGGCATGCAGCGGCGTCATTATTATAAAAAAAACGCCGCCACAAAAAAAGGCAACAACAAAAAAGCGCCGCCACAAAAAAGCTAGAAGCAGCTTCTAGCGTGGCCGCGCATGAGCCACAAATAAGGCCGCCTCAAAAAGAACCTTGAAGTAGCTATTTTGTGGCCCGTGTGCGGAAACACTAAGTCGGTACAATAGGAGGCGTTTTAATTAACCGATTTCAAAAAGGAGGAGGTTCTATGTTTACTTCAATGTAAAAAAAGGATTAAAAAGTGCAAAGTAACCTTAATTTCGGAAGTTGGTGTTAAATAACGAAGAGACAAAACTATTATAGAAACATATTATTCCTTGTTATTTCTGCACGAATTACCGCGGCTTACCTTATAATCCATCAAAAATTTCATCTCTAATAAAATTGATGTCCTACTCTGACGTCTTAAAATCATAAAAATTCCTGTGTAAGAGAGAGATGGAGCTATAAGTACAAATAGCGCTATCCCTTGCTCGTACCGGATCCACGACGGTTTAAAGACGTTATAGGAGGGGGGGCTGATGTTAACCCTATAATGAAGTCGTACCCCGAGGACTAAAAAGTGCAAAGTAACCTTAATTTCGGAAGTTGGTGTTAAATAACGAAGAGACAAAACTATTATAGAAACATATTATCCTTATTATTTCTGCACGAATTACCGCGGCTTACCTTATAATCCATCAAAAATTTCATCTCTAATAAAATTGATGTCCTACTCTGACGTCTTAAAATCATAAAAATTCCTGTGTAAGAGAGAGATGGAGCTATAAGTACAAATAGCGCTATCCCTTGCTCGTACCGGATCCACGACGGTTTAAAGACGTTATAGGAGGGGGGGCTGATGTTAACCCTATAATGAAGTCGTACCCCGAGGACTAAAAAGTGCAAAGTAACCTTAATTTCGGAAGTTGGTGTTAAATAACGAAGAGACAAAACTATTATAGAAACATATTATCCTTATTATTTCTGCACGAATTACCGCGGCTTACCTTATAATCCATCAAAAATTTCATCTCTAATAAAATTGATGTCCTACTCTGACGTCTTAAAATCATAAAAATTCCTGTGTAGGAGAGAGATGGAGCTATAAGTACAAATAGCGCTATCCCTTGCTCATACCGGATCCACGACGTTTTAAAAACGTTATAGGAGGGGGGGCAGATGTTAACCCTATAATGAAGTCGTACCCCGTACACGCACACCTCGCCGGCGGCCGCCAGTAATGGAGCCAACTCCGGCTGGGTAGCGCTGCATCTGTCGCCAGAGTAATGGCGCACGCGTGACCAGCCGTTACGGCGTTTTGAACACCGGCCACAACTGGACCTGGTTGTGGTCACGATTGGGTCTATTGAAGAGACGGGCAGCCAACGTGCTATAGAAATTTGACTTTTGTGATAAGCAGGATAAAGGTGATTTTTCTCATTTGCATTCGCGATGGATTTTCTAGATTTTTGAAAAAGAAAGAACGGTTTCGAATCTTTGAATTTTCAAAAACAAAGTACCTATTCAAAAGACCCGTTTTTTTGTTTTGTTTTGACGGTGTAGTTAGACGTTCAGTAGGGATTTTATATCTGTTTCCTAAAAGATAAATTAAAAAAACTCATAGTGCATCAAAAAAATCATTGCTAACGCTCTCAATGAGAAAAGAGCATTACGCTGTAAGCATTGCTGCACTACGTTCCATAGAAATGCTAATTCGTTGACTGAAGAAAATAAAATAATCTTTGTAGATTTGAAAGTTATTGAATACCTACTGTTATAAATTCTTAACTAAATATCTTAAAATATGGCGTCCAAAAAAACCGTCCACCCTCTCCGATCGTTTCGATATTTATGTTAAAAACAGTTAGATAAATTCCAGATAATTGGACCAGATTCCATTAACTCAAAGTTTGTAAAAAAGATCCTTAATAACTTTAAATGGCCAGATAAGAAGC
Source organism: Mythimna lalbum (assembly GCA_949319445.1). Classification (NCBI taxonomy): domain Eukaryota; kingdom Metazoa; phylum Arthropoda; class Insecta; order Lepidoptera; family Noctuidae; genus Mythimna; species Mythimna lalbum. Next base: position 16,347,440 of record OX439356.1, on the reverse strand, counting down.
TATACTTTCCTTCAAGAATAAAAACAAATCCAGACTTTCTTTCATTATTCTATAAAGAACTCTAACCCCAGACTAATATAAATCAAACAAAACTCCTTAACCCTTCAGATACCGTCAATTAGAGACACAATAGTAAGACAATAGATGCGCGGCCACCGGTGGTCGCTTGGGGATTCATGAATTAAACCATTTAACCCTTCAGATACCGGCAATTAGAGACACAATAGTAAGACAATAGATGCGCGGCCACCGGTGGTCGCTTGGGGATTCATGAATTAAACTTTCACCATGCAAGTTGAAGAACCCACGAATTTAAATCATATCTGCAAAGTTTTTCGTCGACACACCACTGCAGATTCTAGTAGGCAGTGGCGACATCTGCCGTTCGATCTGTATAATTACTATATAAAACTCTGCTCACTACCCTCTTGAAACTATTCGTATTTGAATGTGCCTGGAATATCCTTCACCGGTTCCTAAAGTCGTTAACCGGATCGTTTTCTTATCCGTACCATAACGACCTTCGTTGGAGAAATACTCGAGAGTTTTTCTGACCGTATTTCTGTGAGTAGTAACTAGAAAAATTTCTTGTGGTTTGGTAGGGAATTAAACCAAACAAAAAAAAAAAAACGCGAAATACTCCTGCACCCTCGTACAAAGACAGTTGGTCGTGGTTTTTTTTTGTCCCAATAGGTTTGGCTTTTGTGGTAAGCATTGATAGCTTAATATCAAAGAACAGCGTCAGCAAATTAGAAAAACAAAATTCAGAATTCTAATATTTATAGGCTGCAATTTCGGACGTTTTATGATATAAGTACCCATCACTTATCATATCTTTATTTTTACGACATTTAATTTAATGACATTTTCATCTTTATTCCATGACAGTTAATTTACTGACTTTTTATTATTATTGTATGATTTTTTTTTGTTGTTTCCATGCCGTTTAATTTTTTGATATTTCTAAGTCGTAATCAATGATAATTTTTAATTGTTATTAAATTTAGTGACAATTGGTATGGATTTTAAGAATTATGTTATTTTACAGTAAGAATGCAAAAAACAGTGTAATATTATTGAGCGTCTGAAATAACATATAATGTGGACCTTTGTCTTTAAATAAATAATTAATTATTATTATTACTTATAAAACATCAGAAATTATCATCAGTAGTATTCATACTTTTTTGTTTCTTCTTGAATGTTAAATAAAAAAATAAGTAAAGTACTCGAAGAAAGTTCTTGTAAAGCAAAAATGCGTTGTGTTTTCCTTTAACTGGTTTTTTTTTTGCTTAAAAAACTAGTATCGTGTAGCAAACTGCATATTACAAAAAAAACGAATGAATAAAAAAAAAAAACTTCTTTTAGTTATTTGTTTCCCGATTTGTTTTTTTTTAATTATTATTCTCAACGATTTACGTACACGTCTTTCTATATTGTTGTCATATATATGGAACCATTCCTGATTCGGCACCAATGTATTCGGATCCAATGGATTTGGCACCAAAGCTATTTTTCTTTCGGCATCAATAGGTATTTTTAATGTAAATGTATGTATAATTTCAATAATAACGATATAACCATAATTTCGTAATGATTGAGTTAAAACGGTGTCCTCGAAATCCGACAATAACTACAACATATTTATAACCCGTAAGGCCGTAACCTAACCGTTGCACTTGATAGCAAAATCAACGTTGTTCGAGAACAAAGATAGCACTTCAACAGCGCAGTGCAAGCACAGGATCAGTTCCTCGTACTCCGTGTCTATACGTGTCAAGTCCTCAAGTGATTCACACTCGATCCTCCGAAGTGAGTGTATGGGGTAACCTCTTGCTACCGACGCAAACATTTGTTTAATTAACCGCTTGGCTGTACCTCACTGGAGGTAGTAAAGGTGCGACCAGATTGTGGTTTATCGATAGAAAGAATTTATATTTTTGTTTGCATAGCTGTCGCTATTATGCTCAAATATCATGATGGTTTAATTTAGTCAGAAAATGTCCAAAATGCATAGAATCATTTTGTGCTACCATCATCTTCCTACCTTTGTCCCGTATTATTTAGGGTCAGCGCAACACGTTTTTTTTCTTCCATTCTATCCTGTCACCCGTCATGCTATCACTAACTTCCTTTTCTTTCATATCACTATTCACACAATCCATCCATCTTTTCTGCTACCAAAGTTCTTAAATTGTTTGGGCCCGGTAGGCTACGTTAATTGCAGGTGTAAGGGCACTTGGGGCACTCCAAAGTATGGAGTACCAAACTAATAATGTTGGATATTCGACAGGTTTATAAAATTCCATTTCGCCAAGTTGTGTTTGCAGCGGCCCACTTTTTTTCACGTGGAAAATCATCAAATAAGATGTAAACTTTTACTGAACAAAAGCCATCTGTGTCTTTTAGTTGACTTTTGCATTCCAGGGCCAAAGTATCTCTTACAAACAATCCTGCAGTCCCCTGCAATCGGCCTTAGGGAGCCCAGTCAATATTGCTAATATCACTTTATGGTAATATGCCGTCAACCCACGCTTGGTTCTTATCTGATGGCAATTACTTATTGCTCCCCGTCCGTACGCTTGCACCTACAGTGCCTGAGTCTCAGACAGGGGCCAGAACAAAAGTGATTATATCAATCAGATGTTCGGACCTTTCGGAATCAGAATCGAACCTCCGTAACGTTGAGCTGCTACAGAAGAGAACTTGGGACAAGAAATACATTCAGTCAAAAAAGTATCGGGAATGGATGATTTGTTTATGGTTCCAAATTATTTTTTTTGATTTTTTGTAGTTGTTAGATTGGCACAACTGTTTTCCATTTTGGCGCGGAGTTTGAGTTGCATCTGTTATTTATATTAAATACAGTGCTGGTTTTAGTAATATCATATATAGTGTGTATTGCGAATTTCATAATGGACAAAAATATCGAACAAAGAGTTTGTCTTAAATTTTGCATAGCCAATGGAATTTCGTGTTCGGAGTCACTGAAAATGTTACAGAAGGCTTACGGTGAATCGACTTTATCAAAAACTCGTGCTTATGAGTGGTTCAAAGCGTTCAAAAGCGGTCGAGATGTGATGGAAGATTTGCCTCGCTCTGGTAGGCCGTCAACGTTTGCAACTGAAGTTAACATCGCAAAAGTGAAGGAAATAGTGACTGAAAATCCCCATTCAACTCTGAGAGAGATAGCCGCCGAACTTTCTGTATCTCACGAGTCGATCCGTACCATTTTAACTAATCATTTGGGTATGAAACATGTTGCTGCTCGGCTAGTCCCAAAAGATCTGAATTTTCTCCAAAAACTCAATCGCATGAAAGTCGCTGAGGACATGCTAGAACGAGTCAGTTCGGACCCAACATTCATGAAACGCATTGTTACTGGTGACGAGACGTGGGTTTACGAGTTTGACATGCAAACTAGTCAACAAGCTTCGGAGTGGCGCCTTCCAACTGATCCGAAACCGAAAAAACCACTCCAAAGTCGATCAAAAGTCAAAGTTATGTTGACTGTTTTCTTTGACTATCGCGGTGTTGTGCACTCTGAATTCTTACCGGAAGGTCTAACGGTAAATAAAGAATATTATTTGAGCGTTATGCGGCGTTTAAGAGAGCAAATTCGACGAAAAAGGCCAGATTTGTGGAAAGAAAATTCTTGGATTTTGCACCACGACAATGCGCCTTCGCACAAGGCTATCATTGTGAACGAATTTTTGACCAAACACTAAACAAATACCATCCAGCAACCACCATATTCACCAGATATGGCTCCTGCTGACTTTTTCTTTTTCCTAAATTCAAATTACCACTTCGTGGCACCCGTTTTCAATCGATAGAAGACATAAAGGAGAATTCGCGGCGAGAACTGAACTCAATTCAGGAAGCAGCGTTCAAAAAATGTTTTGATGAATGGATTATTCGTTGGCGCAAGTGTATCGTTTCTAAAGGAGCATACTTTGAAGGTGATAAAATAAATTTGGATGAATAACAGACATTTTGTGTATTGTTGATCTTTTCCCGGTACTTTCTTGACAGAGTAGTAAATCTTTTCTGTCACATAGAGATTTTTATAGATATGAATTTTAAATTTTTACTTTTTTTTTATGGAATGGAAAAATAAATTGTTTATTTTCGTCTGTTTTTTGTAAGCGGGGGGGTTGTTACTCTATTAAAAAAATGCAATAGTCTGCAAGCGTTACAGTATTCCATTTTTACAAGCTTTTATTTAGTTTCTGTCATCAAATCTTATGTCTATTTAGTTTCACCTGTCCCGATGTTTTTCTGTCATCAAATCTTGCAAATTAAATATGACTCACTTCCCGGTTACCGATTGAGTTGAAATTTTGCATGCATGTGTAAATCAGATGACAATGCAAAATTATTATGACATAGAGCTGAACTGATGATGGAACTGGAAGGTGGCTATAGGAACTTAGTAGATAAATGACACAACGCCACCGAGTTTGGGCTCGCATGATTGGTCTTGACGAGTATTAATACCGAGCTAAGCTTGCTATGAAAAAAATATTTTCAATTAAGTGGTTACAGTGAAATTTTCAATTTAGATTGTGTCACTCCATCGTAGCCAAATTTTGTGTTATAGTTTATTTTAAGTGGTTGTGATAAATTTTGTATAAGACTCTTGCCTCGTCTAACGTAGGCTTTGCTAATATGTTGTTGAAAATACTTATTTCTAACATATTTAAAATGCTAATTATATTTCTCTGAAATGTGATTTATAAAAGGTATATTTCTTGTTTTCTATAAGTAACCAGTTTTTGCCAGCAGCTTCGGCCGCGTACATACAATATAGCCTATGTCACTCAGGAATAAAGCAGCTTTCTATTCGGTAAAAAAAAATTAGCAGTCGGACCAGTACATTCAGATATTACCTCCTATAAACAAAACAAACTTCACCTCTAAATAGTGTAGATGAAAGTTTGGCGCCTTATAACAAATAGATATAGTAGAAGATCCGTAGAAGAAATCTCTTCCCTCATCTGTTAATCAATTATGATAAATTTTATGTTCTAGATAATGTCTTAATAAACGCATTATCTAGCACTTAATATTTATCATAATCGAATGGAATTAGATCAATAGCTAATATCTCTCACACACACGCATTAGAAAATAAAAGTGACAATCATTAAAAAAATAAACATTATGAATGCCTTTTGCCTGCTCTAAAACAGGAACATACTTGTAAAAACACTTTTTTTTTTGAAAATTAATATTGTTATCAAGGATGTACAATTCAATAGCGACGATCGTTTATATCTATTGACACTTTATCAATCAAGGTTAGATCACCAATAAACCATCATCATTTCAGCCGAAAGACGTCCACTGTTGGACAAATGCCTCACCCAAGAGTCACTAAGAACGGTCCTATGCGTCTCGCATCCATCGCATTTCTATGACGCTCACTAGTTCATCGGGTCACCTTGTGGAAAGCTTTCTAACATTCCGTTTTCCGGTGGATTACCTATTCTTCTTCTTAAGATCCTATGTCTCCTAGCTGGGGTAGAGGGTGTTGACAAAAGTCACCCATCGCGATCGGTCTTGATCTTAACGCTTCACCTCGCTCCATATCAACCCGATAGCCGTCGCTTCTGCCAACACGGTACGTCGACAGGTTTGCTGAGGACCGCCACACCTTCTTTTCCCTAGGGGATACCAGTCCAGCGCCTGTTTTGGTATGTGATCGGAATCCCTCCTAAGCGTGTGACCAATCCATCACTACTTACGACGCTTGATCTGGAGATCGACCAGGCTTTCGTGGCATTTCTCCAACAGCTCTGCGTTTGAGATGGTTTCGGGCTAGTAAATTCCGAAGATGCGACGAAGATAGTGGTTTACGAAAACCTGGTTTTGGCAAATCAAGGATTAACCATTGTTTAATATGAAATTCATTTTAAATCGATCAATATCGACTTCCTAACATCGTGTCGGTGGTCCACAGTCTGGTTGCACCTTCACAGACTTAGTGGAGCGTGCTCGTGAGGACACTCGCGCACACAATAGATTAGATGAGCGCTCACCAGATAGCTAATCTAACTTTTGTTTTAACTCAGTGCACTTCGTAAATGGTTTTGTTCGGGAAGCTTCGACAGGTTTTAGTAGAACGTGCGTAATTCTAGTTGGTAGCTATTGAATTGTAATTTTTAGGGTTCCGTACTAAAAACGGGACCCTATTATTAAAACTTCACTGTCTGTCCGTCCATCTGTCCGTTTGTCTGTCACCAAACTTTATCTCAAGAACCCCTATAGCTAGACAGTTGAAATTTTCACAAATTATGTATTTCTGTTTCCGTTGTAACAACAAATACCTACTAAAACTAAAATAAATATTTAATTCATGAATCCCCAAGCGACCACCGGTGGCCGCGCATCTATTGTCTTACTATTGTGTCTCTAATTGACGGTATCTGAAGGGTTAAGGGGGACTCCCATACAACAAATGCGATTTTTTTTGCCGAATTTCCCTAGGGAAAGTACGGAACCCTTTGTGCGTGAATCCAACTCGCACTTGACCAGTTTTGTTTTACATGAACAATATGGAGTATAAAAAATATGGCACCGTTTTTGTCATTTTTTTACATGCTTTTTTATCATAAAATTTTTCAGCATCAGTCAAGCATTGTACTACAAAATATGCGAACAACGCCCAATATTATAAATTCTTCAATGCAAAATTTTAACGAAACAATAAAAGAGTTAAGGCGCAGTTGTGTAGTTCACATTGTAGGCAAGTTTGATAGCGACGGTATGCGGACGCGGGACGACGCTAATAAATCATTTTCCACCATAAAGGAGGAATATTAAATCGAAGGAGGGGAGCGAAAATGAACGAACGAGTGAAGGGAACGGGGCGATGTGAAAAATTGGGCCGTAAAAAGGCAATCCCCAATGCGCCAAAGCGATGAATAGTGAGCTATTTTCAATTACCTTCGGCTAGTGTCCGCATTGTCTGCGCCGGGAAATTGCCCGCATATTAATGACTTGACGTTTTATTATTTTATGAATGTTTAAATTTTTTGGAGGTTTTTTTTTGGAGTATCTAAGCAGTGGCTATTGATCTAGTATCACTGGGCCGTTGGTCTAGTAGTTAGTGGCCCTGACTGCTATGCCGGAGGTCGCGGGTTCGATTCACACCCAGGGCAAATGTTTGTGTGATGAGCATGATCATTTGTTCTGTGTCTGGGTGTAATTTATCTATATATGTATGTATTTAGAAATATATAAGTAAGTTTATCAGTTATCTAGTACTCATAACACAAGTTGTGCTTAGCTACAACAACTATCACAAAACGCCGTCTAGTCCCAAACTAGACGGCGTTGTGCGATAGTTGTGGAATTATTATTATATTATTATTATGACATAATTTTTACTTTTAAAAGTTTTAACTTGAAAATTAAGGCGAAGCGAAGATTAAACATACTTTTTTGGGAAGAGGGAATTATCCAATAACTGCTCCTGCTTTGGGGTAGAGCGAGAGATTACGTCAAACTTTTACTGTAGAAACTACGGCTACATGTCAGAAATGGTAATTATAAGTTCCTTTGATTGCTAGGCGACGAGAAATCTATCTACACTAATACAATAAAGAGGTAAAGTTTGTTTTTTTGTTTTTATGTTTTAGGAGGTAATCTCAGAAAGTATTGGTCCAATTGCGATAATTTTTCACCGATAAAAAGCTGCTTTATTCCTGAGTGACATAGGCTGTAAAAATATAGCCTACATAAAAATGTAGGCAGGCGAAGCCGCTGGCAAAAGCTAGTTTATTATATTCATTTTTTTTAATATTTGTTGATAGGTTTGCGCTTGACCACTATCTCACCTGATGAAAAGCGACGATGCGTTTGGCGATGGATTACAATTGAGATGAATTAGTAGAACGATAAATTATCTTTGCAACAAAACCAGCTTAGGAAGACAGAAAACCAAAGATAATAAAGAAAAAGCTCATTTCACTTTGACTTATTTTGCCAACATTCAGTTGAGTGAACATAGTGCAAAAGAAAACGTTGAACGTACAAACAGATGAAGTTTTCTCAGTCTTGGCTTAATCGGCTTATGTAGAATTAACTACTGGGTCCTGGGAAAGACCTGAATATACTGTCCTGAAGAACAATGACAGCTGGAAAGTTGTTCCTAGAACATTTTATGGTTTGCCAGGACTTACAATTTAGGTTCAAGTTAGTTCTCGTCCTGCAACATCCAAATAGAATTTAAACATACTACGAGTATTGAACAATGCAACGCATGCTTTCTGTTTTTTGAACGCTTAAAAAATGGCGTATTTATTACGTTAAGATGGGAGTCCTGAGACACCTCAATAACAGTTTCAAAACATCTAAATATACACCGGAAAAAGAATAAAAACAAAAAATAATAAAGAACCTAAATAGAATAGTCAACCGTGTTACACCGCGACACAACACATACACACACAACAACATCATAACAACAACATATATTAACTTATACTTAATTTCGAAAAAAAATTGTTCATAAAAATATTTATAATTTAGGAAATATTACAAATAGTTAATAGTTCTTTTTCTCGAAATTAAGGATAGCTTTGTAAATATCTGGCGGGAAACCTCTATTAGGTGCACATCTATTTAGGTGCTTCATTTTTTTTTCTACGATTTTTAGAAACTTTGAAAACTGTAAGAATTCTGAATTTCTTAAAGACTCCACAACAATCCTAGAATGTAAAATTAACAAATTTTGAATGTACATTTAAGTTGTCAATTATATTAATAATTATTTGAAATATTTTAATTTAAATGAATTGTATTTCTTTCTTTATACTCAAAATTGAAAATGTAATTAATGTAATCTTATTTTTACTACTGGTCTTTCGAAATAAATAAATAATTTATTATATCATCCTCGGTCTGTAGCTAGGTAAGAAGATCATAATAGTATTAGTGACAATCCGAAAAGAAAAATAAAGACCGGTTCAATAATTTTCGCTACACAATAACAAAACGAATAATATGAAGGCTCAATATTTATAGAACACGCTAATAAATATTTTCGTCAAGGTCAATGTTATATTACGTAAGATTGGAATACGAATTATTTGTGTGGGCCTGATATGATATTGCTTTACTGAAGTATCTATAATACACATATTTTGTCTGTCTACAGTTTAGGTAGAATATTATAATATGAACCTATAAAAGCATGTACCCACGTACGAACACGAACATAGCGAACACAAACACCAAACTTGAACATTTGGTTTGTTCGTTTGGAAGGCATATTCGAACACGAACGCGAACATAGTTCGAATCGTCGATATCGTTCTCACACAACAATCATGAACTCCCTTAATAGTCATAGCAGCGTCGTTGGAAGTGGTAGATTATACTCTTTTACTTTATTGATATAAAATAAAAATACTCGCGCCTATCGAGGTTTTTGCCCCAGTGTTTTTTTTTTCAACTGTCAGATCCATGCCTGACAGCTGTCATATAAATCTGTCTTACAATATACTTTATTTTCAAACTCGAAATTATGATTGTGATTTTTTATTTGAAATATGGTGTTATAAAGAATTTTTTATATAAGATTCTTGGGTGTTACGAGTAATTGTAAATCATCTTAAGAGCTACAGTACGCATTCTTTTGAATTGAGTCCTGTGTCATACCTTTATAGTAAATAAATTTATAAGGCTTGAACAGGATGACTCTTCTTCAGGATGAACTATTTATTTACATATTTTCTGAAGAAAACATTTTTAGAACCATTAAAAATTAAAGAAATTAAGTTCTATATTCGCTGATATATTCAAATAAATTATTTATCAAAAATATTATTCGTCGTTTCATTTCGATTGGCCCGTATTCGGCCAGTACTTTAGGAATTTTTCTTTTAATTCATGAATCCCCAAGCGACCGCCGGTGGCCGCGCATCTATTGTCTTACTATTGTGTCTCTAATTGACGGTATCTGAAGGGTTAAATCACATTACAAATACTCGTATGATAAAGAAATAACAGTTTTATTCAACACGAAACACGCAAGGTAGGTAGGTATACAAAAATAACAATAAAAGATAAGATGAAGCCTTACGACTACGCCAAAGAGGTTACCAGGTCTACAAAAATCAAATTATTCGATATTTTATGCTTAAAAAACCCTATTTCTTAAACAAAGAATAGAGACATTCTTCACGAAACCGTTTACAAAGAAAAGATATACCAATCAATCCGCCATCTTGTTTTCTCCCCTTGTTATTCGTTCCATTAGTCAAAGATTAAAATAATTAAATATTCGCTTGCGAAAGCACTGAACACTTCGATAGCTTCATTCACTGGCTTCACTGTATTACGACTCTTTGAGCTTCAGGAAGCTTCGAGAAAACTCCAGATTCGCCTCGCATTTCTTGACTCCATTCATTACTGAGCTTGTAAAATAGCTGTACGAGTACGGTCGAACAAAATGATAGGTTAACAGGAAGCTTACTTACAGTTTTTTTTTTTTTTTTTAAGAAAAGTTGTGAGTTGTCGAGCGAAACAAAAGCAAGCAGAGAAGCTTTCACCTTTATAAAAAGATTTTGAATCTATAATTTATTTTATTTTATTTTATTTTATTTTATTTCAGCTAATAAAAACATGATAAGTTATCATGATGAAACTAAGGCCAAATAAAATTGCTAGTATAATCTATCAATGTTTTTCCCACTGCTTAGGGCCACATGCCCGTTTTCTATGAGACGAAATTCCTTTATCTACCATGCGGTGCAGGTAGGCAGGTGTCACCTGAGTCGATTTCATTTATTTTTAATGTCTTTTTATTACTAAAAGATTAGATGGGAGAAACAATTAAGCTCTCTTTTGTATGTAAAATATTAATTACTTGTGGGTACTATGTTAAATTTTGGAGTACGATAAAGAATACAATAACGAAGTAGGGTGTTTTTCTGAGCGTATCCAAATTCTGAGATATTTTGAATTATCCCTACTAATATTATAAATGCGAAAGTAACTGTCTGTCTGTCTGTCTGTTACGCTTTCACGCAAAAACTACTGAACGGATTTAGATCAAATTTGGTAGGTAGATAGAAGAGACACTGGAATAACACATAGGCTACCTATAATTCCACTGTTGAGCACGGGTCTCTGCCCGCGCGATATAAACTGTAGTCCACGCGGGCGAAGCCGCGGGCGGAAATCTAGTATAAAATAAAAGTCGTGTCCTCCGCTTAGCAATTAAAATAATTGGCAGCTTGGAATACTTGGGTACATGAATATTTTTGCCAATCCATATAAACCAATCTCATTGCTCGACTGTAGCTACAACATGCAGTAGGAAGGAAGCGGGGCAAGTTTTGCCGATTTATACCAGCTACTGTAGAAATGTAGCCTTTATTAGTCAATTTCTACTATTGTTCTTTGGTAGAACTGAGGATTATTTCACGTTGGTTTTCGAGTCGGAGCGCTGGAACGTTTCGGCTTTACTGTTCTTTGTGGAAAATGCAATGTGCTGCATTGCCTGTTGGGTACTTAGAAAATTTATACTAAACTAGCAAGTTTCCTATTGACATCTATCTCTACTCATTTTGTAGCCTTTGAAAAAAATATTTTAATCAATAATCTGTTTGCCATTTTATAAGAAGAGATACCTTTTTTAACATGGGAAATTATGTGAAAAATTAGAGAATGGGACACATACAAATATCCAGCCCCGATTTCCAGCCACCGTAGACGCGGGCTCGTAGACAGCGAGCTATGGGTAGCTCGCTGTCCAATCGTCTGGTAACTGTCCGGACCGAGCCAAGGCGTCGATGGCGCGCACTGTTCCCGCGCGCCTCAAGGAGTTGTCAGCAACAGGAGGGGCCCATCTGGGTCGAAGCCTACCGGGGTCGGGGTTATCCGAAAGGATACTAGAGCCCCGGTATGAAGGCTAGAAGGATTGGCGCGGGGTTTTTAGTCAGTAAGAGTCTGACACTATCTCCCGCTCCACCCAAGAGCGGGTTTTGTCAATGATAATTTTCCCCGTCGACAGAAAAAAAAAACATACAAATATTCATCAACGTCTGATGATTAGAAGAATAGGGATGGTTTGCAGGCTGCAAAGAGCAACTAAAGGAACCTAAGTCACAGTAATGGTTCTGGGTTCATGGGTAAAGCGAAAGAAATCCTGGGGCCCTGGAACAATGGCAAAGAAGGAATAGGAGTTGTTTTTAGTCAGTAAAAGTATGACACTATCTCCCGCTCCGCCCAGCGCAGATGTCGTTTAGAAGATTTCCCACCCACAAAAAAAACAACAGTAATGACTTCTCCCGCTCTAGGATGGAGCAGGAGGGAAAAAAGTTATTTGAAGATTAACATCTCAAATAAAAAATGGGTATTTTGAAGATTTACAGTCCAACGGGGTGAATAGGCACACAGGGGTGAATAGGAACAAAAGTTAGAAGAGGATTTTCGCGTAACCTAAAAAAAATTCCCAGCATTAATAGATACTCGTATTTATTCATTTATTTTAATAAAAACTGATAGTTTACAGAACAGATGGCCGTTGGGGCCAAAAGGTTGAAGGTTGTAGGTTGGCACACGCGTACTGGAAGACGCAGCGTCGGAAGGCCTCGTACAAGGTGGACCAATGATCTGTTGAAGGTTGCGGGAATCTGATGGATGCGGGAAGCACAAGATCGATCATTATGGCGACACTTGGGGGAGGCCTATGTCCAACAGTAGACGTGATGATGATGATGATAATTTAATATAAATCAATAATATAAACAGACACCAAAGTAAAAAATTTAACCAAAGTGTTGTCCCTATTTACCTCTGCGTTCCTATTCACCCCGTTTATTTTGTGTGTTTTTTGTCGTTTTGTTTTCGTTTCGTTGTTTTGGTTTTCTTTTGACGAAGAAGGAAACTTCGGCATTTATATAAAAAATTGCCTATTATTTAAAAAAAGTATATCCTGTCTTTCAATGTATGATTTCTTATTTCTCCTATTCCCTTGCTTATAATATCTTACTGGAGAATACAAAAGTATTCTGACAGCAAATAATGTCTGAGATTGAACGGTTTATTATTTATGATATGTTCTAGCTACACAAGCGGATAAAATATTATTTGTTGCATAAAATCCGAATGTTTTCCATTTTCCAATTTTATTGAAAACGAGAGATATCTACTAATATTTATGAATTCACTATCCCATTTTATTTAAGTTCAGATATTCATTTCATAAATATTGGAAAGTTATTAGTAAAAATTTCATTTTGAAAAAGGGTTTTTATTCATTGGAAATAATAAATGTGTGCTTGGATTAGTGGTGAAATAATGGAACGCTATTTTACTGAAAAGGATTTTATGGTCCACTCTATGAAATGAATTCTGAAAATCTGTGTATACAGCACCCACCCAAACTCCCTTGTCTATGCTATGGAAGAAGAAATTAGAATAAAGAGCTAAGTTCGTCATAGTGGCATTGAAGTGATATACGAAACCGTGTTATTCAGGTAGGATATAATTATGAATGAAAGGATAGATGGTATGAAAAAGTTTCTTGAAGAGTATTGAGTATCTGACTGCTATGCCGGAGGTCGTGGATTCGATTCCCACCCAGGACAAATGTTTGTGCGATGAGCATGATCCTTGGTTCTGGTTCTGGGTGTGTTTTATCTACATATATTACGTATGTATTTAGAAATATATAAGTATGTTTATAAGTTGTCTGGTACTCATAACGCAAGCTCTGCTTAGCTTGGGATTAGACGACGTTGTGTGATGGTTGTGGAATATTATTGTTATATTGCACTGATGATAGAAAATGATTGGGCGATAATTTCTGAAGTCATGTTTTGAACTACTTTTATGAATTGAAACAATGTAGGCGCATTTGGTGGATAAGGTGTATTGTAAAATATGTTTATTTTCCTATGTGTTGCATTTCATAAATGTTTGATGAGTACATTTTTAATTGATATAAACTAGTGCTTGACTGCGATCCCACCTGATAAGCAGTGATGCAATCCTTGATGGTGAGGCACACTAGTTTATTAAGAGGGTCCTTCTCCACTCGCTTATCATAAACATTGAAAATGGTTTAAAAGCTTGTTACTTCATTCAATGCAATCCAACGCGATGTTTGACGAAAAGGCAATGCAAAAAAAGAGAGATAACGCCTGGAAACTCTGTTAGTATTCGGTAATTCCGAGATTTACTCAAAAATTTTACAAAACTTGCTCCAGAAAATAGCTGTTTTTTTTTAAACCCTTAAAAGTTTTTGGAAAAAGTTGTCGTCATTTAGAATCTTAATAAAATTTGCAAGGTCTCTAGAGGATTACTTTTTTGACTTTTTTAATTTTTAGGCAAATTATGAAGTGTCAAAGTTCATACAAAATAGGAGATTTTCAGAGGTTTTTACTGGATTAGTTTTAAACAAATTTAGAAATTGGTTTCTTTAGAAACCTAGATAATATCCACAAGATACTGTGTTTCCAAAATATCTAATGAAAAATGTGTAATAACGTCATAATCAGTTATGAGCGGTTGTATGAAAAACAGTGAAAATGTGAGTCATGATGCACTACCTTAAGAGCCTATTCACTCTTGCCTTGAAGACACCTAAATTATTACACATGAGAGTATATCCTGTGCTAACCTCGTGATAATAGTTATTATAAATCGTAAATTTTATATGAGAATTTTAAAAAGGCCTAAAATTGCCCAACTCAATATACAACGCCTAAAACCCAGCTTACATTAAAATTTTCTCTTTAACAAATCATAATAAAATAACCTTTTCCCCGTTTCTCGTGTCGCCCAAGTAAACCCTATCTTAAAAGCGATCTAAAAACAATATTTCTTGTAGATACTTAAAAATTAATTTACGTGGGCCGAGTTCAAATAACGACCTTCGGGAAAGTTTCTCTAATGGCTTCCCCGCCCGAAATGCCTCTGAAGGCCGAGAACCCTAGGAAAATGTGCTTACGTAGTACCTCAGGATCGTGGGGTTCTTTGGACCGGTACCGCGGTCCAATTTCCACCTATAAAATTGTTTTTTTTTTGTAGTATTTTGGGACCACACAAATAAAATAAATGTAGTTTTTTTTTGGTACTCAACTAGGCCATGGCCCGGAGCGAGGAGGTGTGGCAGGCGGTTGTCTCTTTCTGCAAAGCAGTAATGCTAGCAAAGGAGGCGGACGCACGCGCGAGGCAATGTTTCTCACGCCCCAGCTGCTGGAATTTTGATCCCGAAGACAAGCAATCAAATCAAAAAGATCGCCGTCCAACCGTCCGGTACCTGTCCGGGCCGAGTCCAATTCATCGACGCCGCGTAGTGACCCACGCGCGTCTCAAGGAGTTATCAGCAACCGTAGGGGTCCAGCCGGGTCGAAGCGTGGTCAGGGCGTCATTGGATGTTTTCCCACCTTAAACAAAAGGGCTTTTTCATTGTGGTCCCAAACTACTGCTTAAAAAAAATAGTTTTAAATTGGGACCGTAGTCCCGGTCCAAAAAACCCAACGATCTACGTACCTACGTACTGAGGACAGAAATCTATATAGATAAATGGAGCGATCGCCAGCCCTTACGCGATTTACCAATAAATAAGAGGATATACGCAGTCCCAACGATAAATTGCCTCATGAGAACTTGAATCGAGCGATATCCCAGAATACACATGTAACATAAAAAATATTATTTTACGACCTTGATGTAAAGGCGAAAGTTTGTGAGTGTGTGTGTGTTTGTCACTTCTTCACGCTCAAACAGCTGAAGAGATTTTGATGAATCTTGGTACACGGGTAAACCATGTCCTGGTATAGTACATAGGACAGTTTTTATTCGCTTTGAGCCCAAACTCGATTTATATACTAGAAGGCATTCGAGGGTTCCATCAGCCACCTCCTAGTTCTAACATCAGCTCCTTATCATCATGAAACATGTTAAAAACTAGTTAAGACGAACCTGATGAGCCCAAACTCGACGGGTTTACTAGTACGCATTCCAAGGTTCTATCAGCCACTTCCCAGTTTTAGCATCAAGATTTCGTTATCAGGTTCTCGTCGTCATGAGAAACGAACAGAACCAATTTTAAGATGTAAATGAGCCGAAACTGGATGGGTTTATTAATAGGCAATCCAAGGTTTCATCTCTTACCTTCGATTTCCATCATCAGACCAGCTTGATAGCGTCAGCATGTAGATACATAAGTATTTTAAAAATTAGGTCACATCTATGTGTTTATTAGTGAAGTATATCCATTAAGTGTTAAAGATCCCTGCCACAGCCAACAAACGAGCTGATGGCCTTGAATACCTTGAATTGCATCTAAAAACCATCTCGATAACGTCAGCTTTCTAATAAAAAAAACCGCTTCAAAATCGGTCCATTCGCTTAAGAGCTACGATGCCACGGATAGACACCTCTTTTCCGTCGGGAGTTAAAACAACAACAGGTTAGCAACAAGAATTTATCTGGAAAGTCATATAGATTATAACGCAAAAACTTCCTTATAAGTAGAATTAATAACAAAGATCATATTATATTCTCCTTGTTAAGATAACTCTGCGTATATAGGAAGAAAAGAAACAAATCCATACTAATATTATAAATGGGAAAGTGTGTGTCTATTTGTCCGTCTTTCACAGCAAAACGAAGTGACGAATTGACGTTATTTTTTAAGTGGAGATAGTTGAAGAGATGGAGCGTGACATAGGCTACTTTTTGTCTCTTTCTAACCCCCCACTTCCCAGGAAAAACGGTGTTACCCCGAATTTAATGCGAGCGAAGCCGCGGGCAAAAGCCAGTACCTAATCATTTTATTCCCTCTCGTATCTTTGCCTGTAATATTTCCTTTTTCTGGAGCCGTACCTATCTGCTTTCTTCTAATAACTTTGAATGTTCTTGTACTTTAAAAAACTAATTTTCCTCCACTGAGTTCACTGTTTCGCCTTGAGCTGTGTCACGGGAGAGCAGTAAAGATATTAGATTTACTACTGCTCTATTTTAATGTTTGTACTTCTTTGGTTCATTTCTCCTTGAAGCAGCTGAAATTTAAAAGCGAATGATAAAGTAGTTAAGAAGAATCGTGGAAGCTATTTTGACCTTTAACAACTTTACGTCAGCTTTGGTGGCAATTTCGTTATGTGCATCCGCACCTAAGCGGCTAAGGTCTAATCTGTTTTTGGATTTCAAACAGAGTTCAGCTTTTTGCTGACTGAGGAATAATGGATTACATGCGGCTTAACCCTTCAGATACCGTCAATTAGAGACACAATAGTAAGACAATAGATGCGCGGCCACCGGGTGTCGCTTGGGGATTCATGAATTAAGGCTTTGAACGTTCTGAGTACCACAAACATACCCACATTAAGTTTGAGAATTGAAATTAATTGTGCACCAAGTAATGACGCTTAAAGTTTTTACTAATTTTCATTCATGCTAGGCACATTTGCAATCGCATCTGATGGTAAGCAGTAGTGCAATCGTTGATGGCAAAGAGACTCACAGGGTCGGTTGTTGTGGTGACACTTGGGGGAGGCATATATCCAGCCGTAGGCGTTTTTCAGCTCAGTTGTTGATAATGAATGACGCGTGACGTATCACTTCAATGATTTACGTATCCGATAGCCCATAGATACTGCTATGAAATCAAGACACAGACATATTCAAATGTATGATTTATTCATAAATCCGTTCAGCCATTTGAGCGTGTTAGAGTACCTCACAAACATACATACATAAAACTTTAATAACATTAGTATGATGATTTTTGTTTCATTCTTACATTTTATTTTGTTGTTTGTTTATTGTGTAACAATTTTTGTTATAATTTAATTTTTAAGCATAAATTATAATTTTAATCATAAATTATAACTTTTAATAATAAACTATAACTTTTATCATATTTTTTAAACAAAATCGATTAATCTCGTATGCATAGAAGACAGTGTCAGTGAGGAAGACACTGTATTGTATAAAGAAACTTAATGATGTATTTATACCATTCAGATCTTAACTTTGGCAGGCACCTAATTTCAAAACTGTAGCTTTACTTGTTACTAAATTAATCCTCAAAACTGAAATCCATCTAACAAACTGACTGGATTTAAACATGAATACTAACAAGAAACTCATTTTCTCTTAGATAACTGAGGATCCAGTTTTAAACGCGTTTTTGTCAGAAAACAATGTCCATTCCTTTAAAAGAGATTCTCTTTCTACTGTAATGAAAAAGTTTGACGGTCGGCTTCGAGATTGTTTTGTGTTTCGATTAAGGAACTTCGTAACTGGTTTATTTTTTTAATCGCTTTTAATGTTGATTGGCTATTGTTGGTTTAGGTTTGACAGTTGCTTTTGCAAATTGCAATTTAGTGTATGCTTTGTCATCAATGTGCGGACCGCCCGGAGGACACGGAGGAGCATAATGGTGGAGGTCTGTCCCACTTAAACAGATCACTTCTGTCTGCGAGGAGGCGATCGGTGGCTGTAACCTCTCGAACCGGCTCTGGTTTAGGCCATAGTTCAGAGCGAGAGGGAAGCGAACACCACATTCTGCGAAACAGTAAAACTAGCGAAGGAGATGGCTGCACGCGTGAGGAAAAGGACGTCCTCACGCCCTAGCCACTATAACCCTGACTCCAACTACAAACCACGGTAGGTTCAGGCTTGCGGACGACGAGCTAGACCGATGAGTTGAGCTAGAGCCGTCCTGCGTTCTCGTAACCGTCTGTACCAAACCCAAGTCGTAGAAAACTGTAGTATTCCACGCGCGCCTCAAAAAGTTAACAGCAAAACTGTAGGGGAATTCCAGAACTGAAGGACACAGGTGTGGTTTCAGTCAGTAAAAGTCTGACATGCTCCACCCTAGTGAGAGAGAAGTCATTGGATAATTTCCTACCAAAAAAAAAATCTTGTTATTTGTTGTCCAATACGGGTGGATTTTGATCAGGTGGCGATGCTTTTGTTGTGCATCAGGTAAGATGCTCAAGTGGCGCGACCAGTTGCGCCACCAAGGTGTAAAATATAGACCTAAGCTATCAAACTGGACGCCATACAGGCACCAGAGTGGCCACACGTCCGAGCTGGTCGCGCCACCAAATTGGTTGCGCAACCAAACACCAGGTGAGTAGCTCTCTATAGCTGTTACATTTTGTTGACTGATAGCGCCGCCATGGTGTCTTGGTAAAAAATAACGCTAAATAGTGCCCTTATGCGCCATATACGAGACAGCCTCAATAGCTTCCTGCAGCTCATTGGAGAATGGATTTATGGCTTGCTTTGTGCGGATGTGGCGCATATTTTCCTTATAGGATGTTTATAATTTATGAGTCTTAAGATTGCGATTTTTCCCGTATTTTTTTTTTTCGGTTTTTCTTTTTTCCTTCATAAAAAAGCGTATACATCCTTATTTTTAATATATGCATGAATCTTTAATGTAAAGAATCTATGTACAAAACTTCAAAACTATATTATGAAAATTCACAAAGTTATAAGCCTAGTTATGGTACCTAGTTGATGACATAAATACATGGTCACCGGGCCATCCTAGCGATTGTTTTGCTTCCACACCCAGCTGTGCGCTGGCTGCTAATGCGCGCTATGACTTGCGTGACCTGTGTTGTACTTAGTGTCAGCCCAACTTGATTTTTGGGAAAAAATATAACATAGTGTAAAAATTATTGGAATCGATTCAGTTACTGATTCTGAACAAATTATATACAGGTTTCTTTCTAAAAATAATGTTATAATATACTCGTATATCACAAAATTAACTAGATTTTCAAGTTCATTTAACATTTCAAAACAACATGTTTGAGTAATGCGATTCTAATCCAATGTCTTCATTGTTGTGTCTATTGTATTTGTATTACATAGAGTTCAAAATTACAAGTTCATTCAAAATGTATGTAGAACTAGTTTTAGCCGGCGGCTTCGCTTGCGTTAAATTCAGGGTAACACGGTTCTCTTGGGAAGTGGGTTTTTTTTTTACGGTGGGCGAATATCATCTTATGACAACCCCTGCCCTTGGGTGGAGCGGGAGATAGTGTCAGACTCTGGGGGGTTAGAAAGAGACAAAAGTAGCCTATGTCACTCTCCATCTCTTCAACTATCTCCACTTAAAAAATCACGTCAATTCGTCACTCCGTGTTGCCGTGAAAGACGGACAAACAGACACACACACTTTCCTATTTATAATATTAGTATGGATTACAAAGGTAAGTCCCGACACAAGTTATAAATGAGTTCTTAGAAGCTATTTCACAACTGAAAATTTGGACAAAGCCTCCTTCAACGAACCTTCGCCACAAAGCTTTCACAGCATCTTAACGGTTGTCGCTCCATCATTAATATTCTGCAGAAAGGTACCTTACCGCTGAACAGAGTGACCCTGTAAATCCCTTCCTCGCTTCTTATGTCACCCTAGGGATGTTCCGGCCTGATCTTATTCCTGACAGAGGTCATATGCCAGTAGGGTCTGTTCTTAAATCTCCTTTTACATGGCATACTGTTTTTTTTCTGGATTACCAGATTTTGGTTTGTGAACAGTGTTTTTTAATAAAATATGTTGTAGGTTTTTTTTTACGGTGGGCAAAAATCATCCAATGACAACCCCCGCTCTTGGGTAGAGCGGGAGATAGTGTCAGACTCTTACTGACTAAAAACCCACCCCGTTCCTTCTAGCCTCTTCATACCGGGGCTTCCTTTCGGATAATCCTGGCCCCAGTAGACTTCGACCCAGATGGGCCCCTCCTGTTGCTGACAACTCCTTGAGGCGCGCGGGAACAGTGCGCGCCGTCGACGTCTTGGGCTCGGTCCGGACAGTTACCGGACGGTCGGACAGCGAGCTACCCATGGCACGCCGTCCGCGAGCCCGCGTCTAGGTGGCCGGAAATCGGGATCGGAATCCCGGCGGCGGCGGCGAGGGCGCCGTTGCCTGATGCGGTCGGCCTCCTCCTTTGCTAGCATCACTGATATGTTATAGGATAGGATACCTTTTTTAAGTTGAAAATCATCCAATGACATCTCCTACCCTTTGAGTCAGAGTTTACTGATTAAAACCCACCTTTTGATTTTGCCTTTCATACCAAGGCCGAATTTTCTATTCAGAAGCAAACCAGTAACCAGTAGGCTTCGACCCTGCTGGGCCCCTACTGTTTACTGACATCTCTATGAGGCGCGCATGGAACAATACGCGCCGTCGACGACTTTGGCTCGCTCCAGACGGTTACCGGACCGTCGGACGGCGAGCTACCTATTGACATAGACTGATGGCAGATTTGCTCGCGTGTAATTTACCTGTAATGACCGTCAAAGATCCACGAATTACAACCGGGATCGACGGCTATAGGTAGTAAACACTTTTGGTTCGTTTTAAAAGTTTTCTGTTAGAAAGTCCTTTTACCCCTATACACGACGCCCTTTTTTAAAAAAATCCGTCAAATTATTGACACTCACTCGGGCGTAAATTTCTACTAACTCATCAACTCTTCATTGTTCTATGATGTAATGAAAACCAAATTTAGGCCTTATAAACAATATGAAATTCAAATAAAGACCTTTCAAATCTCAAGCGTAACGAAAAAACAGAGGCTGTCATAAAAAGCTGTCTAACTGTAAATGAGAGCCGTTTAAATGTCACAAGATCCATTCATTGTTATAAATGCAAAAGTAACTCTGTCTGTCTGTCTGTCTGTTATGCTTTCACGTAAAAATTACTGAACGGATTTAGATCAAATTTGGTAGGTAGGTAGAAGAGACACTGGAATAACACATAGGCTACCTATAATTCCACTGCTAAGCACGCGTCTCTGCCAGCGCGATATAAACTGTAGTCCACGCGGGCGAAGCCGCGGGCGGAAAGTAGTTGTTTTATAAAGTGGGAATATGCCTATAATAAAAACTGGAAAAGTGCGAATTGGATGACATACTGATGATACAGGATGCTTTTTGGAGAGTGTGCGCAGGAATTGCATGACTTGATTCCGCCATTTCAATTCTACCATCGGACAACCCGAAGTACGATGTATATCCACCCATACGTTGTTGAAACCTCTACCGTCCGGACTAAGCGTTTCGCCTCGTGGTTTATACCACGTACGTCGAAGGAATGGAACAATTTGCCTGCTGTGGTCTTCCCATTCGATTATAATTTGGGTATCTTCAAATCTAGATTGAATAGGCTTTTAATAAAGTAGTGCGCCTCACCATCAGAGGTTGCATCACTGCTTACCGTCAGGTGGGATTGTAGTTAAGCACTAGTATACGAATAAAAAAAATAAAAAAATTGGACTCGCGTACGAAGGGTTCCGTGCCGCCCGTAGCAATAAACGATCAAAATAAGTCAATTTTGTTGTATGGGAGCCCCACTTAAATGTTTATTCATCATCATCTTCCTGCCCTTATCCCGTTTTACTTGGGGTCGGCGCAACACGTTTTTTTTCTTCCATTCTGTCCTGTCACTCGTCACGCTATCACTAACTCCCTTTTTATTCATATCACTTCTCACACAATCCATCCATCTTTTCTTTGGCCTTCCTCTCCCTCTCCATCCATCCACATGTAAATTCATAACTCTTTTAGCAACATGCGTTTCATCTCTCCTCTTTACATGACCATACCAAGACAAACGATTTCCTTTCAACTTTTACTTAAATGTTTATTGTATTCTGTTTTTAGTATTTGTTATAATAGTGGCCACAGAAATACATCATCTGTAAAAATTTAACTGTTTAGCTATCACGGTTCATGAGATACAGCCCGAGATGAGACAGACGGATAGCGGCGTAATAACAATAGGGCCCCATTTAATTTATCCTTTGGTTACGGAACGCTATTGAGGTCCTAAGATCCATTCATTTATGTTATTTACTATTAATATAATAAAGAGGTAAAGTTTTTTTTTTTTTGTTTGTAGGAGGTAATCTCTAGAAGTACTGGTCCGATGGCTAAAAAAATTTCCCCGATCGAAAGCTGTTTTATTCCTGAGTGACATAGGCTATTTTATGTACGCGGGCGAAGCTGCGGGCAAAAGTTAGTTGTTTTATAAAGTAAGAATATGCGTATAATATAAACTAGCCCAGTGCAATTCGGACTCCCACATGAAGTGTTTTGCACTACAATATAAATATCGGATAAAATATGCCTACAAAAACAAAGTTTCTTGTAGTTGAACTCCCTTTGATTTTAACTTACTTTTATTTTTCTATAATTAATTTGTTTGTTATAACGACAATAAAAATACATATTCTACCTCTAACAGTCTAAAAGATTTTTCCCGCTGTCCGATGGACGGACAGAAAGACGGATGATTAGAAATTAGTGGTATCTAGCTAATATAACGTATAGCGCCAAAATATAACACGCTATTTGTTCATAGCGTATAGCGTTTGTTATATTTGTTATATTGCTTTCGCGCTATAATATAGCGACTCGCTCAACAAAACGTCAACAGCGGGGCCAAAGCGGGATAGCAATATAGGATTTATTGTGTCTATTTAGCGCGTTTCCGAATAAAATGATAACGTCTCCGCGTTCAGTTGATTGTCGAATTTTATTATAACATGTTAATTATAACACGTTATAACGCGACACCCTATAAAATAGCGCGCTATAAAAATATATTCAATAGTCTATAGCGCGTCTAAAGTTTATAGCGGAATTGAACGTCACTATTAGAAATAGAGGGAGGTTTGGGTAAGGAACCCTAAAAAGGCTAATAAAACATTTATAAAAAATAAAATCTCGTATTCGAAAATCTATAGTCACGGCTGTCGAGGTGTCAATTCTGATTTATAGGAAGCCGAATTAAAAAATCACTCGATTCGGTAAAATACCGATGACGTTTTACTGGAGTTCGTTCGCTCATTCAGTGTAATCCGGAATTATTTATGGTGTTATTATCGCTTACAGGACCGATACCCGGTGTCGATATTTGTAGGGATCGTAAATTGGTAGGTGGGGGAAATAATTCTGATGGATGTAACGAGAGGGATTTTCTTTCTTAGTTTTTTTTGGTGGTAATACAGCAAAAGCTGGGAACTAATAGGTTTATTTTGCCAAAATTGTATTTGATTACTGAAAAATATTGTTATGTTTTATTTAATGATGGCATGTCTAGATCCTTCAAAACACCGCTCTTACATAATACTAATATAATAAAACCAAAAGTTTGTGTGTATGTTTTTATAAGTACTTCTTCACGCTGAAACCGCTGAAAAAATTTGAACGGATTTTGGCACACGGGTAGCCCAAGTCCTGGAATAGTACAATTATGATACTTAATATCTCGGGGATACGTATCCATGCAACTATGTTATACAGAACAAATCACTACGTTGTGCGATAACTTAATATAGTAACATTGTACGAAAATTTTATTGTTATTAGTTGACGCTTATTTTTCTCTAGAAAAAACATATCGTTTATAACAAAACATAAATTCAAAAAATGTATTGCACTCGCGTGGTAAAGTTAATGTTACATGCAAGTGGCACAAGAATCAAGGTATAGTCCAAATAATTACCCACTCCTTATATCTAGGAGCTAGGAGGCCTAAAAACACCACTGATTCCGATATAAAAGTGAACGACCCCAACGATTCGAACGATGACAAGCTAAACCAATATTCGCACAGCTGTCAAAGCCACAAAAACAACTTCATAGAGATAATTCCCACTAAAGTCACAGCCATCAATAGTACTCCATATTGTCATTTAGCCATTAGACATTCAGTAATTGGAACATGTCGACAAAGTTCCCAACCCAAAGGCACTGTAGTCCGTAAGCACGGAACCAGAAGCCTGAGGCTAATAATTTCAAATCGGAACAGTTACAAGTTCGACAGACTAGGTAATGGTGGGTCCTTAGGGAGGGACGTTTCAATCGATGCGGCACGTTTCTGCGAAGGCTGAACGGGTCCCTAAAGGAGCGCTATGTATGGGTGTAAATAATGCTGATACGATATCTTAGTTGTGAAGTTTCATGTTATTGGTGGCAGGTACTCGTAGTTGTGTTTTATGGGCCCGCGTGTAGATGTGTGTGTGTTTGAGTTTGATTTTGGATTGTTTACATAGGTTCGATGGATTTTGATGGGATGGTTAATTTCTTAGTATACAGGTTGTAACGGAAATCGATGATTATATCTATATCCTTACTAATATTATAAAAGCGAAAGTGAGTTTGTTTGTTTGTTACATCTTCACGCCTAAATGGCAAAATCGATTTTGGTACAGATATAGTTGGGACCCTGGAGACGGACATAGGCTATTTTTTTTAAGTGAGAAATGGGGGAGATTGAGGGAAGAAGTACTGTGAAACTAACATTTTATATTTTTTTTTAAATAATTTTATTCCACAACTACCACACAACGCCGTCTAGTCCCAAGTTAAGCAGATCTTGTGTTATGGGTACCAGACAACTGATAAACATACTTATATATTTCTAAATACATACATAATATAGATAAATTACACCCACATACAGAACAAATGATCATGCTCATCACACAAACGTTTGTCCTGGGTGGGAATCGAACCCAAGACCTCCGGTATAGCAGTCAGGGCCACTAACCACTAGACCAACAGGCTAGTCGATTTATGCTCAATGCATTAATTATGAAAGTATATTCAATAACTACTAATAACAAAACAGACATTTTTTTTTTCTGTCTGTCTGTTTGTTCCGGCTAATCTTTGAACCGACTGAACCGATTTTGACGGAACATTCTGTTCTAGACACACTTATAGTCGACAGCAATGTAGAGGTATTTTTGACGTTTGAAAGCACAGCTTTGGAGCTGTGCTTTAAAATATGAAAAACCTATAATTTTATAAAAACCTATAATTTCTATCATCTGTGCAAGATGACAGAAATTATAGGTTTTTGAACCTTTCTCATAAATTACTCTGTCTATTGGTGAAAGTTGCATGAAAATCTGTTCAGTACTTTCTGAGTTTATCGCGTTTTTTTTATTATGTTTAGGCTCACGTTTGACCACTATCTCATCTGATGGTAAGCGATGATGTGTTTAAACATACAGATAGACGTAGTAGGTAGAAGTATAAAAAAATATGTTTTTAGTTTACCCGAAACCTGAATATAGTTTGCTCAGAATCAGTAATTGAATGGATTCCAATGATAGTTTTAACATCATGTTATATTTTTTTCCAAAAATATTTAAATACGTTATAAGTTGGACACCACCGATATTAAGCACAACACAGGTCAAGGCAGATCATTACGGGTATTAGGCGTCAGCAAACAGCTGGATGACCTCGCTATGTATTTTTATTGACATAACATATTTTCAACAGTGTATCAGCAAAGCCTACGTCAGACGAGGCAAGAGTCTTATACAAAATTTATCACAACCACTTAAAATAAACTGTAACATAAAATTTGGCTACGATGGAGCGACATAGTCTAAATTGAGACCAAGCTCCTTAATAAAGATTAAAAAAAAACATGCTTTTATCTTCGTTATTTTTCATGATACAGTTATGTAGACTATGGACATAAAAATACTAGACACGTTTTTCGGATTTCGCACAAACTAAAACTTATGTTGTGTATAGATAGTTAAGAGTTTTGGTTTAAGTAGAATAGAATAGAATAGTTCTTTTTTAATAAAAGAAAAAATCTGCGCGGCTTGATAATCATTACCTTCTTATGATGATTTTTTTTATTTTACTTATATGGTCAGATTCATCTTCCGCATGCTCAACACAACTTTTTCTCCCAAATCCAAATCGATCCCGAACTCGATAGCTCTTGACGTCGCTGCAGAAGAGCGGTCGAGCTACATCATACAGTCAATAGAGAGAACTGGGTCACTTCGGTACAGATCGGGTCAGTTCGGGTCAGTTCGTTATTTACCGAATACTCGCTTTTTGATCACGATATTGGGACGATGAGTTCTTTATTTGTTGATAAATATAGCGTGTTGATCTGTAAATTAAAAATAAATATGATATTAAGCTATTGCATAGCTTCTATCGCGGGCCTTGAGCGTGGAGACCGAATCCAGAAATTCCGTAACGAAAAAAGCCTAACACCCCCCACCAAATGGTTGTCATGGCAACTTGTCAACTTCAATCACAATTTAATTGCATGTTGATAAAAAATGCTATGCAATAGCTTTACCGCGCGGCAGTCTCCGAGTGCCACACGTCTTTTTTTTAAATTGTTTTATTTTGGGTAGTGACGTAGACAAATTAATTACTCTTATTTACCATTGACCATTTTCCATTGAAAAAGTGATGTGTAAGTTGATCTTTGGCGACCACTCTCGTCTCGATAATTATGAAGCAAAAGAGCATGGGAAGCGCCCAACTAAGGAGTGGTGTGCTTGCCATGCTCTTTCGTTTCGATGCAAAAGGCTGCGTAGCAGTAATTTGACCAAGGAGGTGGCCCGTCAGGGTCAATGTCTACCAGGGTTATGGGATTATTCAAAAGCGTTCCTGTAGTCCTGAAATTCAAAGAGCAACTGAACTAACACGGGTAGGTTTTAGTGAATAAAAATCTTCCCTCTTCTTGCTCCATCTAGAGCAGGAGGAGAAATCAGAAACGTTTATTTCAAATAGAACAATTTAATTGTCCAAAATGTTGGTCAATCAAAAAGGTGAAGCTAAATTGCACGTTCCAAAGCGTAAATTTCTATGGAGAAGAACGGAGTTGTTTGATGATTGTCCACATCAAAAATCAATACACATCAATAGGTCAACAAATCATCATCATCGACCAATTTATCATTTACTTCACAAGGTCTTAAGTCCTAATTACCCCAACAAAAGTTCAGATTGCACAATCGTGTCAAGTCCTACTTACCCAGAAAAAAACGGGCATCTCCATTGAAATATCGCACTCATTCTGTACACCACTTTTTTATTTCTAATAAAAAACAACAGCCATTTTGCAGACCGCTCCAGCACTTAAGTAGTGGAATTGAAATAGTAGCAACTTTATTTTCTCTCTCATTATTAAGGTCGAACTTAAGAGCCGGTTGTATTCACTGAGTATTTTGTATAAACTCCGCCAGGGTCTTTGTCGATTTAAACGTTTTTCTTTCTTTCTTTTCTTTCTTTCTTTCTTTTCTTTTCTTTCTTTTTTTTCTTTATTTTATGTTTATTTAAAAAAAAAAACAATTTACCTACTATTCAAGATTTTTGTGTTTGCGAGGCCCTTTTAAAAAACAAGTTTTATTATTTTTTGTAACTTTAATATTTCTGTGACGTAATTTCGTAGATGTACACGTTTGAAGTCGTAAGTTAGGGTCAGCTAAGTGATTTTTTTTACTAAGCCAACTTATTAAGAATAGTTTTTATTTTTGCCTGGCGGTTGGTCATATAGTCAATTTTAATAAAATAATTTTTCAAGGTGTTTTCTTTTGTATTTGTGGATTTCCAAAGGTTTAAAATGAGTAGAACCTGGCCTTGAGGTGGTGCATCACGACTCATATTTTCACTGTTTTTCATACAACTGCTCATAACTGATTATGACGTTATTACACATTTTTCATTAGAAATTTTGGAAACACAGTATCTTGTGGATATTATCTAGGTTTCTAAAGAAACCAATTTCTAAATTTGTGTAAAACGAATCCAGTAAAAACCTCTGAAAATGTCCTATTTTGTATGAACTTTGACACTTCATAATTTGCCTAAAAATTAAAAAAGTCAAAAAAGTAATCCTCTAGAGACCTTGCAAATTTTATTAAGATTCTAAATGATGACATCTTTTTCCAAAAACTTTTAAGGGTTTAAAAAAAACAGCTATTTCCTGGACCAAGTTTTGTGAAATTTTCGAGTAAATCTCGGAATTACCGAATACTAACAGAGTTTTCAGACGTTATCTCTCTTTTTTTGCGTTGCCTTTTCGTCAAACATCGCGTTGGATTGCATTAAATGAAGTAACAAGCTTTTAAACCATTTTCGATGTTTACGATAAGCGAGTGGAGAAGGACCCTCTTAAGGTCAAACTTAAAGCGCTTTTACGATTTTAGCAATTCTAATGTTTTCGAAGCGAACAGGTAAACAACGTTGATCGATGACTAGAAGACAAATATTAAAGGCAACTTAAAATTTTATCAGATTTTGAGACAGACAAATTGATGTCAGATACTTTATTTTGTGATTTGTGTAATGACACAGTATCTACTTGTGTTGTGGAAGTTTTTTTTTTTAGAAGCATGGGTTATTTTTTAGTTGGGATATCATCCAGTGAGTCGCTCCACCCTAGAGCGTGAGAGCTCTAGGGTGGAGCGAGAGGACGTATCAAATTTTTACTAACTAAAACTAAACACGTGCTTTTCAGTTGCCCTTTGCAATCGAGGACTGCAGGTTTTTTTTCTTTTCAGAAGTTCCCCATGACTAGGGAATGCAATCCCCGGATCCCGGATCCCGAGATCCCGGGATCCCGGCTTTATTCCAGTCCCGAAAATCCCGGGATTAGATTTGTCCAATTCCGGGATTTTCGGGATTAACGAAAATGCTAAAACTTTATAACTTTATTAGTCGTACGTATTGACCGACGCAGACGATCGTACAACTTTAGATGCATTGATGTTTTTAAGGTCTTATTTTCGTAATAAGTAGATCTCAAAGTTGTTTTCTTAGTAAATTTTTATGTTTAAGATAATTTCAAGTCATAGTCTAATTGGTTAATGTTTTAGAAGACTAGTAACCTAAAGTTCCTAATTGTTTCCTAAGAAGAATTTTATGTTTAATTTGTTATTTTTAAAGATGATTTAAGTTGAAGTTGTTTTAGTTAAAAAGTTAATGTTTTAGACGTTCATTTTTGTTTTGATTTTGTTCACATTGACACGGAAGTTGACGAAAGACTGCTGAGTTTAAATAAAAAAGATAACCGATGAATTTTTGGTCGTTTTTAATACAAATTTTCAATCCCGGGGCTATCCCGGGATCCCGGGGTTGTCTTTGTTCAATCCCGTAATCCCGGGATTGAAAATAGGAGCCGGGATTGCATTCCCTACCCATGACCCAATATTAAAAGTTAAAATCGTTATGTTTTTAAGAAATTTTTACTGATGTGTAGAATTTGTGAAGTTAGGGTTGGTAGAGTTATGCCGTGTAGATTCAGAAGCTTGGTTCTACGTGAGATCTGATATCTTTTTCACAGGGCAAACCTTATATGGTCGTCTTGGCAACATTTTACATGAAATGTTTTTGGTGGGGGATGTAAATTTTTATTTATAGAACC
The DNA here is from genome assembly GCA_949319445.1 of Mythimna lalbum. Taxonomy (NCBI): domain Eukaryota; kingdom Metazoa; phylum Arthropoda; class Insecta; order Lepidoptera; family Noctuidae; genus Mythimna; species Mythimna lalbum. Next base: position 16,317,238 of record OX439356.1, on the reverse strand, counting down.
GAACAAAGTGTACCGGCAGTCAACATCAACAGTTATCAATTTTGATATTGAACAACAGTTTCAGCAAGTAAACAACAACATCACAAAACAAACATCACATCAACAACATCATTATCATTTTACAATAAAATTTCCACTTCGAGGAAAAACAAGCCTCACTCCTAAGCCTGCAGATACTTTTCAAACAAAAACTTTCCTTATTAAGGTCAAGTTTAAAAACAGATGGAAAGCGAGGTTCGGGAGGGTTAGGGGTAAAAGTATTTGAGGTACAAAGTACACAGGTACACAAGTACACAGGTAAACACAGAGAGGATTGCAGGTATATCCGATCTCGAGTTGTTGGCTAACCTTCGGATTTCGATCTTGTTTCATTTGACTGACCGGAGCTATTTGCTTTGGTTTTATTTATATTTATTGAAGTAAAACCTTTGCTCTTTTTCTATAGATAAAAGAAGGTCACTGTTTAATGTTAGGTTCAGTTGTGACATATTTTGTATTTTTTTTAAAATTGATAATTATTTGTGCTTGTTTTAATTTATCGAACACTTTAAACCAAAGATCTAAATACGAACACTCGACGTATTGAGTGTTCATATATTAACCATTCGATCTTATGAACGTTCGAGTATTTAGATGTACGATTAATTGATGTTCGATTATTTGGCATTCCATTTGACATAGTACCTACACCCTGACAAAACAGTATATCAGCAAGAATTGTTATTAAATACTTTCTGCATCAAAATTTGAGTTAGCTGTTTTGAAAACCACAATAAAAAAAACTTGTAATATAATAAACTAATAACAAAAAAAATATCGGAAGTCGAATTTCTGGTTTTGTTTTCAATTTATTTAACTCTTAACTGCAAAACTAAAGTTAATTTGCACATTTTTAAATGGAATTTGGCTGCATATTTTTGTTCCTTCGCTTTTCTATAGAAAACTCCAATTCAAAAACTGTTTCTAGCTTTTGAACGATTAGATTTGATGTCGGGCAGTTGCGCAAATGTATGAAAAAGAAAAATTTATAAAACTTGGTTTCAAATTCAAAAAAAGATGTATTCATACAAACAAAAGAAATGGAAGCTCTATATAAGCCTTTTGTGGCAAAAATATGAATGATCATGGGAAAAATATAGAAAATAGGAATAAACCTGAAACAATTTTACTTAACATGATTTTCCACGGTAATATTTTCTCATTGAAGGTAACAGAAAAATGTGAATGTTGACCTACTAGTAGACTATTCTCTGGGGCGTCGTAAGCATCGACTGAGACATTATACCGGCTAAATCTGAAACCTCTAAGGGATGCGGAATATGTAAGAAGTTCGGTAAATAGTTGGTTCTCAGCGATTTTTGTGGCCCGGGATCGGAATGATCTAGGTTCGGCCGTTTCTACTTTACCTAGACCAACAACGGTTTAGTTTTTATTCCTGGTTCTACTTCAATATTAAAATGGAGACCTTTATTCGGATCACTAGATGCAAATTCTAAATAAATATTAAAACAATTCATCCATCTGAAGCCTACCCACGTTCTCTTCTCCCAAATCTTCCACGAAGTGTTCTACTATAAAGCAAGCCATTTACTTCAGGCTAACCTAACAAACTAGTGACGTGTCAAGCAATATTTTGTAACGGTCGAGAGAATATTTCAAATTCACCGCCACACTAAATGTAGGGGAAAACACGACCAGAGATTGATGTCGGTATGCTTCCACTCCCTAAATCATATTGTCGGCCGAAATGATTTACTCTTAGCAACACTCGATAGACCGTACAGCTTCACGTAACTCATGTCTACAATTTTCACCCCTATCGCTTCACATTTAAGACGATATCTCCGTGCATTATTTTGACAAATATGACTCACTATCAGGAGTTCTGTACAATAGAGTGGTCCCTGGAGACAATGCGTAAATCGCTGCATTTCATGGCTCTATGCCCATAAAGATAGTGTACCGTTCGGATACAAAGTTGATAAACAAACGGTCTGTAGTTAAATTTGATGTATGGACTACGCACTGACAAGAATAGTTTTACAGTTGCTGAATAAATTCTACGATTAATTTTGAACTCTATTGTTTGGGGGATAAAGTTGGTCAGTGGAGAAAAATTACTTGCTGCAAAGTTATTTTAAGTTTGAAATAGCCGATATCACGAAACCCGGCCTAGGGCGAGGTCGTCACTCAATTTTTTCCACCAACCTTCGAACACTGTTTATTTTAGTTATGAAGATACAACATTTTATTAGCTGTATTGAAATAATCCGGTCTAAGCAGGATTTGCAACTCTTTATTGGATGTAATTTGAAAAGGAATATTGGCTTATAAGAATTGTGTACTGTACTAATGTGCACTTTATAAAGGAAAGTAGGTTATTGTACTTTCAAAGCTGCTTATAGGATAATATCCTGACTGAAGTTATCTGATGAAATTGAATGTTCAAAATAATGGAAACTAAAAGTACTTAAAGAAATACAATTTTATTAGATTCACTTTTTTTTTGAGTCTGCTGCGATGTTGCATTACCTTTAAAGAAACCCAATTTACTCTTTGAACCAACAGCTCATCTGACGTGCGGATGATATGTCCTGACATGTTAGGTGGCACGTCATGGGCAGGGCCCAATCCCACGTCTTAAGAATAGTAATTTTTTGGCAGATCTAGACGAAGGTAGAGAGGTGAACTTGATTCTTACCAGAGGATCTGGCCAACGATGGCAGAAGAAAGACGTGTGTAGAAAATGGAGAGGAAGGCCTTCGGCCAGCAGTGGGACATAATGGGCAACTAGATTATATTATTAAAAAAATAAGTTACTTCTTACTAAGGTCCAATCCTGTATCGTAGATGAGTGAATTCACAAACGTGTAAACTCACATACACAAGACGCCTAAACCCGGAACAACTATCTAGGCCACGCAATAAACATTTTTGAATAGAATTGAAACCACGATCACAAGTCCAAAAAAAAGTACACAAAGCTAGATCTAAAATACCCTTAAAAATTTCAAAGACTTCAAAGAGAACAACAGGGCCCCACGTCCCGACATGAATAAATCTAGGGAACACGCATGCCCAGTAAATATAGCAAGTCAGTTGCGATTTTTACAACGTTACCTTCGTAACGTCCCGCAACACAGTCCTTTACGTGACCAAGCCCTCATATAAAAATAAATAAATGTATTCTTTTTGGGCAGCTCCCAATTTTACCGAGTCTCGTAAAAAAAGCCTACATTGACAGCACCCGATCTATAACATCGATACTAATATTTGTTTTATGAAAGGTTTCGGAAATTTTCGGTGTTAGTCGTAGTTATAGTCGATACCTTTTTAACATGGTTTCAGCGGTCACTGACCTACCTATACTTATTATTATTTATTTTCAAAACATTAATTGTTACTGACTGATTGACACTCAGTCATAAAGAGGCATTCTAGTGGTAAAAGAATAAAAAAATCGGTTCAGTACAAACAAAAATACGACAAAAAATACAGATCCCTTTGTAATATCACAGGTTACTCTCAATATTTTTAATAATATAAAACGGTGCTATATACATACAAAAAGAGAAATTGATTGACTGACATATCAATGCACAGTTGAGACTTCTGGGACTAGGAATGTCAAATTTTTTACAAGAGTTATTTCTTGGTCACTGAGAAAGGATTTTTCAAAATTGAGTTCCTAAAAGGATGAAACGAGAGTCTAAAGTTTGTATGGACAAAACCTACCTACTATCATGCGGGTGAAGCCGCTGGCAAAAACTAGTTAAAAATATAGTTTCTTGGCTGAATTTATCATTCTATAAAAGAGAAGGTTATAGGTACATTGGTCATAAGAGAGAGGAAAAAAATATTAGGGAAAGGACAATGACCTCTAATGCTAATCGAAAATTAAACAACTATACTAAAGATTACGCAAATAGGTGTGCGGATTTACGGAATTTGTTGATTGTAGTTCTCAAGTTTCGATATCTATTCCAGTGAGTTCTATATTGGATTGGAATAATATCATGTAGTTCTCAAGTTTCGATATCTATTCCAGTGAGTTCTATATTGGATTGGAATAATATCATTTGTTCATAGAGTTTTGATGTGGTGTCGTGATTTGAAATTAAATTCGTTATTGAAGGTAGTTGGGGAGGTAATTGGTAATTTGAATCTTTAGTTATGTATTATATTGTGATTCATTGATATAGCTATTGGCTACCAATTCTTGATCGATTTATTATTTAGAATTTACTTGAAAAATTTATTATTAAATATACAAATTAGCATTCAATTTACCAATAAGTTACCATCATCATCATCATCATCCTCTTGCCTTTGTTTCGTTTTATCTGGGTCCGGCGCAACACTTTTTTTCTTCCACACACAACGTTTTGACCTATGGAAAACCACTGCAGCCTAACGGAAATTTATATACTGGAATTTTTATATCGAAAATATTAAAATCATTAACATTATTATGATAACATACCGTAATCCACGACAACTCGCGACATGGCAAACAGAGATCCGGGGGATTTCATGACGACGGCAACTGTCGCGACCCAGTGTTAGGCACGCGACAATCATTTCGGACATTCATGTTTCGGATCCAGGCGGAAGAAACGTCCGGGTATCACCGTTGCGTAGACTACCTGGAGGACACGGTGAAAGTATGCCCCACTAGAGTGATAGGTTCACTTTCTCAGCTGCAAAAGCGGCATAGCTTTTTCTTGCAACCAGTATAATACAAGAATACAACACTAGTCAATAGTAATTTTGGGAACACCCGCACCACTTCTATTTAATTTTTCAATGTAGTTGTTTTTTTTTTGTTTGTAAAGCATTATTTTGTTAGAGAAGGTGTGTCATAAAATATCTTTTTAATTTTATTATCTTGTGTCCGTGGATAAATTTGTCAATATGATTATAACTTTTTATTTCGTTACTGCAGCTACAGGATATGTAGGCAGATAAATAACAGTATAGAACAAATACGAAATAATGAGTCTAGACTAAAAAATATGTTTATATTTTATAAGATTTTTGCTGAAAAATTGCAAAAAGCTCTTATGCTTTTCAAATTTGAAGAGGGTCTGTACACCACATCACGATCTTTCGCGGCAAGAGCTACTCGTACCAATGTTATGTAAAATTTCATTTAAAATAATTTAACCCTACATCAAAAGTCGGCGTGTGGCAACGCCACATGTCCCATCGAATGTATATGTACACATATATACCACGGACCATATTTAGCAGAATCCTGGCTCAAATTGTCCACGTGGAGATAAATTAATAACCCTTTTCAAGCTGAAAACAATAATTTACAATTGTGTTTTGTTTGTGTGCAGAAAGTAAAGGATTTTGATGTTTTGATTTCTAATTCTGGCAGATTACATGAAATTGTAATAACTAATTGGAGACAAGTAAGTAGTATAGCACAATTTCGCTTTTATAGGATGTTTCCAAAATCGGTTATATAAGTTATAGACTTAGCGTGGGAATATGTAAAACTGAACAAACGTGTCTTTGAGATTAAAGACTACGTTGAAGACAAGCTTGTTTGGAAATGCTTCTTTCCGCACATAAGGTTTCCATAACACGGCTTTTACGGAATTATTTTAAACGTGTGTGTGTGTGTGTTCTTTAAAAACTACCAAGTACTTTTTTGGCTGGTTAACACTAATTCTACCATTGTAAACTAGTAAATTGGGAAAATCTATAATTATGATTTTCAAAGAGAAACCGGGTAGTGTCTTACCGGTTTTTCTATATAAAAACTACCCATTGAAACCGTACATTAGCTACTCATGTTTTATTAATGTCCATATAGGCTTATGTGCACAATATTTTTTTTTAAATTAAGTTGATCTTTACAAGCTTTTTTTTCTTCTCTCTCTCAACGTTTTTGGGCTCAGTAGGTTGCCACGTTAATTTTCTTCTGCAGGCTTAATTTGTCGAACGCCTTTTCAAAGTGTCTCTTTTGGCAGGTATTTGGAGAGGTGGACAGAAATTCTAATCAAGTGGTCTGTTAAATGTTGGTATTAAAGAAAAAAACGCACATAAAAAGTTACAGAAACGAAATCTCCAAAGCAATCACCAAAAATGACACCAAACTCTAAAATACCGACTTTCTATCGGTTATTACATTACAGGTGTATTAATATAATGTCACTTTAATCCGTTTGAGGTAAGGTTCAGATAACGAAGTTTGTGGAACATAATTGGAGAGTATTAATATCAAGTTACCGAGTTAAAGTTCAGATGAACTTTGTTGAGACTAATCGCCTCGCTGCGAGGGTCGACGTCACAGTGTTACTTTGCGAAGCCTCTTTAATGTAGTTAGTCTTACCTACGAGCAGTGCTGGCCCAGTGGTAACAGCCTTGACTTGCGAATTGTAACCTAGCCAGGCGTGTTACTTTGTGTAATTTATTTCATCACCACTGCTGTCAAAACGGTGAAGGAAACCGGCGTGTAACAAAAACGAAAAATCGAATAGTTACAACCATCAATCCGCACTGGGCCCACGTGGTCTGTAACTGCCCTTCCTTCTCTTAGATAGAAGGCTAGAGTCCAAGCATTGGGAAACTTACAAGCTTGTTTGTCCCACCGCTTTTGTCTGTCTGTCCGTTCGCAATGTATATAAATAACTCAAAATTGAACTTATTTTAAGCGGTTTCCACTAAAATACAGAGTGATTTAAGAGAAAGGTGTAGATGTATATAATAATAGGGAAAAACTGAGAACTTCAAAGATTTAATAGGTAACTGTGCAAAGCTGGAGCGAGTCGCTAACAGTATAGACTGTTCTGTGGAGTCGCTAGTCACAGATAAATAAAATAGTATCGTAGATGTTTGAATCTTTCAATGAACATTCCCATTAGGAAGAGCTTAAGTGGAACGGTTTTCGTCATCATCATTTCAGCCGAAGGAACGGTGGACCGTTAGACATAGGCCTCTAAATGTCGCCACACTCTTGTCGTCTTGCCTCAGTCAGGACATTGGTCCACCTTTTAGGAGGCCTTACGAAGCTGCGTCTTCCGGTGCACGGTGGTCACTCTAGAACCTTTCGGCCCCACTAATGTGCCCTGCCCACTGCAAATTGGCGATTCCTCGGGTTAGTCGGCGATCTTGGTTTCCCTGCAAATATCTTCATTCCTGACGACGAGAGATTTTAACTCTAAACCTTTTTTCAAACTTAAACTCAAAATTATTTATTTCACATAGGCCTACATGGGTACTTATAAAACGTCAGAAGCTAGCGCACGGTTCCAATTAATTGTTTCCTATGGAGAAGAACCAACAAGAAACTCCATGGCTACATCCTCTATGGCTACTCTTGTCATCTAGCCCAACCTTTGATACCCTAGTCGGGTGAAATCGGAAGGTGCCAACTCGCGTGGTCTTGCGCGAATTGACGAACAAGCCCTGCTAAGTAGGTCATGAGCTAATTTTAGAACCTCTGCTCTTAAAAATAGGAAAATCTATGACCTTCCTTCGTTACCTAGTTAGGTCTTAGAGAATGTACTAATGAGTTTCCTCGAACGTGGATAGTTCCGTTTATCATTCACCGCAGTGCAGGGTCGGGAGGAAATTCTCGGAATGAAATACTTAACCGACCACCGTTTAGTATTCGTGAGGTGTCCCTCTTATTTTAATGAGTGAATTTTTATTGTTTGAAAGTCGTTGTTATGCTGGTATTGAGGTTTAGTAGTGGAAGATATTAATCATAAAATTGTGGAGTCAACACTCATTGGTATTCATTCTTCAGGGCGGCTGTCGGGTGACTTCTTTTTATACCAGATCGACTGAAAATTCTTGACATATTTTATTATGTCGTAGCTATAGCATTTTTTTAGCTGGGAAATTCATTCAATGAGATTTTCAGCTCTTGGGTGGAGCATTAGGGTGTGTTAGGCTTTTACTGACCCATTCCTGTTCCTTCTTTGCCTTTCATACAAGAGTCGGATTTTCCTTTCAGTAGCGAGGCCCCGCAGTATGTTTCGACCCTGTTGGGCCCTTACGGTATACTGACATTTCTTTGAAGCGCATATATAATAGAATATTACGCGCAATCGACGGCTTGGGCTTAGTCCAGATTGTTGCCGAATGGTCGAACGGCGAGCTATCCATTGCTCACCGTCCGCAAACCGCGCCGAAAATCGGGATCGGGATCTTGGCGGCTAGGGCATGAGGGCCGTATAGCATAAGCATAGTAGGTATAACCAGTCTTTTCTTAATGTTCCCACTGCTGGGATATGGCGCCCTCTCTAGAAGGTATAGGTAAATAATATTACAATGTAGCAATGTTCCCGATTTAATCCACTAAACACACCCTAGTTTCACTTTTATAAACCATTTTTAAACAAGAAGCCACTATGCTGCAGTGGATAAAGACCACAAGCACAATAAGTTAATCCTAGTTTAAAAAATGTACGCTCAACAAAATCAGTTCCACAGATTCTGATCTAGCGTTTAAAAATTCCGAGGGTTTTATTGTGGTTTATAGTTTAAAAAGCAGGTTAAACTAGCGCTAGTTGCGTTTTGAATCACTGCCAATGTTACACTGAGAAATGTTTTGCGTTTTATTTAATGCTGTAGAATTGCTACGACGCAACGGAGTAGTGGATGATTTGTTGTTTTCATTTTATTTGCTTTTCATCATCATCCTTTCAGCCCATAGACGTCCGTTGTTGGAGATAGGCCTCCCCGAAATGTTGCCACAACTTAAGTGGCAATGGGCAGGGCACGCATTGCTAGCAGAACAGATGGCCGTTGGGGCCGAAAGGTTCTGGTATGGCGACCGCATTCCGGAAGGCCTTCTACAAGGTGGACCAATGACCTGGTGAGGGTTGCGGGACGGAAAGGATCGTTCATTTGCTTTTACGTGAACTTAAATCAATTTATTGTTTGAATATGGGCCACTGCGGTTTGCTCTTAATTAGGTATAACAATTTTAAAGTTCAACCAGATCATCAGTTCAGCTGAAATACGTCCACTGCTGGACGTAGGCTTATCCCAAGTGTCACACTACCAATTACGCATTAGTGACTATTTAGTGCTATACACAGGTGCTTTTTGTCCTTTTACTCTATTAATTGGGACACGATTGGAGAGAGATCAGATGTAGAGCTAACAGTTTTACATTCTTCATAAAATTAGGAAGACCGAAATTTCGAACTGGAAAATCCTAATACCTAGCACTTTTTTTCTGGTCTGGTAATCGATCCTAGGGTTCTACGCTCAGCAGTTGTGCTTACTACCACGAGAACATCAAGATTTGTTCTTATATAATATAAGAGTATATAGTTTAAGAGTAAAAAAAGTTTCTTTGGGAAAGTTGTCTGTAATCATGAGTACAATCACGTGTATAATTATCGGTCACTAATTACCAGTCACCCTAATCTGGGTATCACTTCAACATCTTTATCCGACCACCGCACATAATCCTTTAATCACATTACGAATTGGCCAAGTAGCAAAAGTAAAAAGAAGTAAAATAGAACAAGTTGAAAGGAGCGAATGAATGCCAGAAACCAATATTTCTTGTGTATCCACGTCCAAAGTGAAACGCAAGGAGGTTCTACCTGGCACATATAGTGTAAAATTGAAACTTCTACAGCCAACGCGATCCTTTTCACAAAGGAACTCAATATATATTGAAAACTGTGAAACGAGAATATTGTGAAAGCATACGGCGATATATCTTTGCTTCTGTACCGATGTGAATGTACGTAATTTATATCTTAGGAAAGCTATTTTTGAAATAAAGTGTTCCTGTAGCTAGCTGATATTATTGTTAGATGTTATAGGAACGAACTATTACTTTAATGGATGGGGCGCCTGTGATGATGTGTCGCATTGCGATGCATGGTTCAATTATTTTGAATTTGAAAATAGAATTCACGGAAACATGGAGGCTATGGTGTAAATATTTGTCAGCCAGCTTGGTGTAAATCCTTTTTTCAGTGCTTCCTTTTTAAAAGTGCGATCTTCGTCTTGTGCTCTAATGTGCGAGTTTACTGACCTACTAACCGCTTTTTTCTGTGTAGAATAAGGCTAACGCACACTTCGAAGTGGACATAGTATTGTCGGTATTATAATGTCTTAATAGACTCAGGCCTCCTCTCTAGAAGAGAGAAATGGACATTTTTGTCAAATCAGAATTTCAATCGTCGAGTTTAAATTTATATCCGTATTTCGTATATAGCATTAGTTAGTCTAAAGGATAGTCTTGAACTCAAAAGATTAGCCTCTGGTTTTTTAAGTGAGAAATCATCTTATGACTTTTCTGCTTTAGGGCGTGTCAGATTTTTACTGACTAAAACCACAACTGTTTCTTTCCTTTGCGTTTTAAGACCTTGAGTTCTTTCTCAGAACCAATCCCGTAACCCAAAGATTGACTGCCAGGTTTATCTGAAAAGGAGTTCGAGCCCCAGTATGAAGGCTTGAAGGAACAGGGTGGGTTTTTAGTCAGTAAGAGTCTGGCACTATATACCGCTCCGCCTAAGAGCGGGGGTTGTCATTGGATGATTTTTGCCCACCATAAAAAAAAGGTGTGACTGAAAAGAATCCGACCGGAAGATAATTCATAAATACAGGTTTGATAACAAAACTCCGGCATCAATAAAAGCCAAATAATAACTGCTTCATCAAGATAAATTTATTCACAGTCCACAGAACTTACAAGTAGCTAGGATCAAATGGAATCCTTAAAATGATACGTTGCTATTATGACATAGCACTCAAGTTCTGCTTACTTTGCCAACTACCCAAGTGTTTAGTTATACAACTATGCGTAATTGTATTAGATATCCGACGAGCTTAGCTCACTGATAACATTAAGTTGAGTTCAGTGGTTCAGTATAATACAGTCTATTTAGTGTCTTAGTCTACTTAATGGAATGCAACGTTTTGTTGAGTCGGTGCAAAATGGTATGAAGGGTGACTGACATGAGTAATTATTATTTTATAATAATATCTACAAAAATAAATCCATCCTACTTCAATACTTTGACTGGCTTGTTGGTTTAGTGGTTAGTGGCTCTGCCTGCCATGTCGGAGGTCGTGGGTTCGATTTCTACCCAGGACAAATGGTTATGTGATGAGCATGATCATTTGTTCTGTGTTTGGGTTTAATTTATCTATAATATGTATGTATTTAGAAATATATAAGTATGTTTATCAGTTGTCTAGTACCCAAAACACAAGTTCTGCTTGCTTGGGACTAGACGGCATTGTGTGATAGTTGTAAAATATTATATTATTATTATATCTGCCTCCCAGAATAGATGTAGGAACTAGTCCCATGGCACTGAGGAGGCAAGGAGGAGGATCGACATTGCCATAAGCCCGCAAGTTTGTCAATCCCTTAAGGATTTGTCGACATGCTGGATAGATTAGAGATAATAAGGCCTCTGATTCAGTGCCACATACTCATGCTCATGCAGGTGTTGGAGTTGTATAAAATAAATGCATTTTTGGAGTCATATTGTCACCCTCCCTGGTAACTGTCTTAACTAGCAGACAGAATTGAAATTTTTTCAGGGCAACCGTTTTCGGTCGGGCGTTACAATCATTATGTCCCTGTAGTTGTGTTAGCTGTAAGCTTTATTAATGAATTAATGAGTTTTTTATAAATCTTGGCTTATTCTTTAAGTTAGTAGTGGCTCTAAAGTTCTAAGGTACAAAAGTAGTGAGGATATTTATTTCCTACTAAACGACACAGATACAACGATTAGAGAGAACTTATTCGAAATAAATTTATGAACACGTAGGTAATGTCAGTGCAGATACGCCAGTTTGTGAGATCGGACACTTAGCGGGGAGGGCGCCGATATATGAGGTAATAGAAGACAGACCTTTGCTATTCGCTATCTAAGATATCGGTCGATCCAGGATGATGAGCCTATATGGATTAAATGGGGAATTTTTCAAGGCAATAGGTTGATGCCACTTTGGTTTTGGTTTTAAATTACTGGGGGATGAAACTTCAAATATGGGGCAGCTATTTCATAAATTTAAATAAAACTATTACCCTTCAAACTATAAATCAATCCTAGATATCTTGAAGAACTGTGTACTTTAAACGGGTTGACACTTTCAATCTTTTTTTTATTGCACTGCATTCAGATGTTATACTTACCCCTAAAATACCATGAGTATACGTAAAGTTCACTGTACAAAAAATAACTGGGCTACATTTACTTTATACGATAATTATACCGTAAAGAAATATCTATACAGTATTACAAGACTCAGGATCGTTCAATGTAGCGACACTTGACATAGCCCCCGTCCAACAGTGGATGTCTATTGGCTGGTATGACGATTACAAGACTTAGATTTCCTATGTATATTGGGGGTTATTTATGGGTCTCAACTTGTTCCTTGAGCGTTACGTGTTGGTCTACTCAGCCATTCCCTTGGACACATAGCGGTTAAACCCGTATTATCTTTGTAGTGTGGTTTCCACACTTATGTAGTCCATGGTCCACCTGAAGGTGCGTAGGCAATGACACCTTAATTTTAACCAGCCCACCTCTCGCCAGAAGCAGACAAATCCTTTCAGTTTGCTCAAGGCGTCTATGAGTGAATTCGGTTCTCCTAAGGTTCGTGTTCCTATGTCACTGACGGCTGTGCGGTCCAGGTTTCCAGGTGCCAAAGTTTCCTCCGACTCAGTACATGCTCTCCATAGAGTGCTATCCGTGGTATATTCGAAAGACAAGAAATTATTTCTAATTTTTAATCTTCGGCTATTCACAACCAGTAACCACCGTTTAAAACTGCATTTGCTTAATCCCGTTTAAAAACGAGTTAAACTGTAAAAGGTGCATCGATTAGCGTCGAACGGAAGGAGTGTTAAGGAACTAATGGCTCCTAAAAAATTAGATCGACTGCCCGTCGGGTGCTAATTGCCAATTAGGTCAAATGGTGGGTTCAACGCTGGTACGAAGTGTAATCTATGAGCGTGTGTTTTTATAGTTGAAATAGCGAGAAGGATCGTAAAAATGGCTAGTGTTTTGATAATTTTATTCATTAACCAGGCATCAATCATTTTTTTTATTGTCCGATTATTCTCTTCCTAATCTTTCGCCAAGATTGTTTTGCAGTAATTTAGCCAATAGTAATTAAACTGTGCACGTAATTCCACGTAAGTAACAAGGATTTAGTGCACTTTTGAGGGCGATCGGTGGCAACGGCTTCTCGTGCCGCGGCCTCTTGGGACAGGCCATGGTCTACAGCGAGGAGGAATGGCAGGCGGTTGCCTCCTTTTGCGAAAGTAGTAATGCTAGCAAAGGAGGCGGCCGCCCACGTGAGGGAATGGCCCACGCGACGTTGCAGCTGCCGAGATCCTGACCCTGATTTCTAGCTACTGCAGGCGCGGCCGTCAGGTAACCGGCCGGGCTGAGCCCAAATCGTCGATAGCGCGTAGTAGTCCACGCGCTCCAAAAAGATGTCAGCAAACAGAGGTATAGTAGGGCGGAAGCACGCTGGAACCATGGGGATTTTCAGAAAAAGAAACCCAGGGTGCAAAAACGCAAAGGACACAGATGTGGTTTTAATCAGTAAAAGTTTGACACGCTCTTGCGCTGCACCCAGAGCGGAAGAGGTCATTGGATAATTTCCCACCCAAAAAAAAAAGAATCTGGAAAAAAAAAGAAATACGAAAAAGCACAATTCCATGAATAAATTGAAAACTACAATAAAAAGAAACGAACTGCGCACTACTAAGTAAAAAAATCCCCAACTTTCTTCAAAGGGATGAGGTATAGAAATGGCTGCCACAAAAACTTCTAAAGAACTATTTCTATTCATGTGACGTCATCGCTATTGACTTCTGACATCTGTCACCCGTGCGTTCGAATTTTGAATACGTTTTATTTATTCATAACTCTAGCTTTGTCATTGATTTCTACTGCTTTGGTTTGGTTAGGGTGGAAATTGCTTTTTATGAATTCTAATAAATGCTCATTTGCTTATAACTCGAAATAGTTACTTATAAGAAATGTATTGGTACAAACAAGTACAAAAGTCTTGGTAAATTATTTTTCATTTGGCAGAGTAAAACTTGGTGAAATTCGATTATTATGTTTTACAGCGAAGCGAAGTAACTTTTTGGAGCAGATTTCGTGTATTTCGTAAGGTAAATTTTTTATGTACAAAATCGGGTTTAAATAATTATAGGAAGTGGGTACATAAAATATATGTGTTTATTTATATCCCATAGCTCAAGCTTTATATTCTATAAGGAAAATTATAATAAAATCTAGGACTTTTATATATGTCTTATGATTTTGCAGTTTTTGGCAGTAAATGTATCGAGTCAGCCTTCTCGGCAAGTTTCACTGAGGTAGTCAATCCTTACTAATATTATAAAAGCAAAAGTGAGTTTGTTACAGAGATAGTTGGGACCCTGGAGACGGGCATAGACTAATTATTATTATTATTAAGTGAAAAAAGGGGGAGAAAGAGTAAAGTATATTAATAAACGCGGGCGAAGCCGCGGGTAAAAGCTTGTAAAATTCATATTATATGGCAACTTCATTATCATTACATTCATTAACGCTATTAAGCTGCACTTTCATCGCTCCAATAGCGTATTTAAAACACGCGGTCCGGTAACAAAAGCTCACATTTATACCAACTGTTGGCAAATTGTCAATCGGTTTTCCGATTCCCTGGTGCGGTTTGTATGAGAATTGAAACAGTGAAACCAACAAACTCTGTAACGATTACTTTTTGAGCGAATAGTCGCCGCAGCAGTATTCAAACTTAATCAATTGTGGCTTCCGGGGTTTTACACTGTGTGGAACAGAACTGAAGGTGAGCTAGAAGGAATAATTGGTTCGAGGGTTAGGCTTTTGTTACCTAAAAATTAATTGAAAAAATTGTGGGTCTGTATTGCAGTGTAAAGCTAGAACTACATTTAACTGACGCATACGTGGACCACGCCTGATTTGTACGTAGAACGAGTTCGCGTGGCGTGGATGTAATGTAGCTCTACAAGTCTACTTGCCATATAAAACGTATGGGGGAATCGACGCGCCCGAATCAGCGTACGTGGCACATGTGTTCACAGTGTGGTTCGTACGTACCTTCAGAGTTCTTACCACAATGAGAATATATACGACAGTCCGAAATTAACTATCGAGTATTTGCCCGGACCAAACACCGTACCCATCTGGTCGAAGGATGCTCCTGTTTCAATAGAGATTTGTGGGAATTTACACCCTGTTTCAAATACCTCTAAATGATGACACTGATCGATTGATGACGTTGATCAACGGCAGTCGCCTGGTGTAGTAAGTTTACTTCTGTTTTTATGTAGTAAGAACTGGTAGATACAAACCCTAGAGTTATGGGATTAAAAAAAATACATCTATATCTATATCTATATCTATATCTATATATATATATATATAAATCAATGCCACTTTTCGTTGTTATTTTATAACTCAAGAACGGGTTCACCTATCCAAACCAAATTTTTAGGCTTTGTTTGGACTATTTAGTAGATGGTTTATGTGAAGTTTGGTAGGGTAGAGTAGTGTAGAGTAGTGTAGAGTAGAGTAGTGTAGGGTAGAATAGGATAGAGTAGGGTAGAGTAGTGTAGAGTAGTGTAGAGTAGAGTAGGGTATAGTAGGGTAAAGTAAGATTGAGTAGGGTAGAGTAGGGAAGAGCGCGAGCGAAGCCATGCGGGCAAAAGCTAGTCTATACTAATATTATAAAGAGGTAAAATTTGTAAGTTTGTAAGTTTGTAAGTTTGTATGTAGGGGGTAATCTCTGGAACTCATAATCCAATACTAATTTTTTTTTTACTGGCAGAAAGCTACATTATTCCTGAGTGCTATAGGCTATAAATTGTTTCTATAGCATGTATATTAACCGAGCTATCACAACTTTTGTCTAGCAAGTCGGAAAAAAAAACCTCATAAAACAGAATTATTGGCGTGCGCTGCCTAAACAGTTGCTTAAAATTAAAAACAATGTATGACTACCTGGTTCGTCTTAATTATTTCTACAAAAAAGTCCGCGATACCATATCTCTATCTTTTATATTTCATCTTTTATACTTCTTTTATTGCATTAAAAATATTTTTTTTCGGCATACTTACGTTTGGTTGATTATTTGAGCAACAAAATATTAATTCTTATGACAATAAATTATTTCAGTATCACAAGAACATCATACAGATAAGATTTTCCATTTACAGTATATCAATTGGTCATACAGTTTCGGAGATAATGTAAAATTACTAAAACGCAAAACCCCTAGCATAACTTTCATTGTGCAGTCGTGCAGACGTTTTAGCTATTTTTTTTTTATATGTTGTGCAAAAATCATCTTATGACAACCCCCGCCCTTGGGTGGAGCGGGAGATAGTGTCAGACTCTTACTGACTAAAAACCCACCCCGTTCCTTCTAGCCTTCAAACCAGGGCACGAGTTCCCTTTCGGATAACCCTGGACCCGGTAGGCTTCGATCTAGCTGGGCCTCTGCTGTAGCTGACAACTCCTTGAGGCGCGCGGGAATAGTGCGCGCCGTCGACGTCTTGGGCTCGGTCCATTACCGGACGATCGGACAGCGAGCTACCCATGGCTCGCCGTCGGCGAGCCCGCGTCTACGGTGGCCGGAAATCGGGATCGGAATCCCGGCGGCGGCGGCGGGGGCGCCGTTGCCTGATGCGGTCTGCCTCCTCCTTTGCTAGCATTACTGCTTCGCAGAAGGAGGCGACCGCCTGCCATTCCTCCTCGCTCCGGACCATGGCCTCAACCAGGGCCCGGCGCGAGAGGTCTCCGCCGCAGATCGCCCCCACGAGGGCACGGTGATGCTCTGCCCAGGCAGGGCACACTTCGACTGTGTGCTCTACCGTGTCCTCCGGGCGTTCCGCACAGTGACGACACCCGGGCGTCTCTTCCGCTTTAATTCGGTGCAGGAACCTCCCGAACTTGCCATGTCCGGTGAGGACCTGTGTCATGCGGAAGGAAAGGACGCCGTGAGGCCTTTCCAGCCACGCCTCAAAGAGGGGACTTACCGCCATAATTGTGGCGTGCCCAACGTTTTACCTATTTGCCCATGGATGGCGTTCTGCAATTACGTAATTTTTCTGAATCGCGGTGTTAAGACTTTCTGTGGATTGATGACCCTCTCGAAGTATTAGGCCCACGTTGTCGTTAGTTGGAGTTCTTCTGTCAGTTGCTTATTGGTTTCGGTTGTTTCATTCGTATGGTTGTTGTTGTTGATAGATACCTCATAATCGAAAATATCGTAACTACGAACATACAAAACAAACGTACAACGTTTGTTTTGTATGTTCGTAGTTTCGTACTTCGTTCTATCGTAATAATCGATACGAGTTATTCGATATTACGATTGTTTTGTTTTGTAAAGGCAGACGGTGTTCGAGTCGCTCTCCCTTTGTTCATAATTGTTTTCAAGTCTGTGCGTAGTTTGTTGAGAGCATGTCTAAAAAGAAATCTCAACTGTCCCGGCAGACATCACAGACAAGAGCCGCTCGAGTACGCCGTACGGAAGAATCTGCCCCTGAAAATGAGCAGCGCCTCTCGAGAAATAGAGAATATATTTCGCAAGCATGCGCTAGAGAATCTAGCTCCGAGCGCTCACAGCGCCTCGCTAGCCAAAATGTGAGGACGTCGCGGGCCCGTGCTCGAGAAACTAGCGCTGAACGTGCGCACCGTCTATCTGAGTTAAGGCAGCATGTCTCTGAGACAAGGGATAGGGAGACTAGCGCTGAGCGCTCGCAGCGGCTTGGTAGGCAAAATGTCATAACATCGCAGGCCCGTGCTCGGGAATCTAGCGCTGAACGTGCGCAGCGTCTATCTCATTTAAGGCAGCATGTCTCTGAGACAAGGGATAGGGAGACTAGCGCTGAGCGCTCGCAGCGGCTGGGTAGGCCAAATGTCATAACATCGCAGGCCCGTGCTTGGGAATCTAGCGCTCAACGTGCGCAGCGTCTATCTCATTTAAGGCAGCATGTCTCTGAGACAAGGGATAGGGAGACTAGCGCTGAGCGCTCGCAGCGGCTTGGTAGGCAAAATGTCATAACATCGCAGGCCCGTGCTCAGGAATCTAGCGCTGAACGTGCGCAGCGTCTAATCGAGTGTAATCTTATTTTAAAACAAGAAATTTTCCGCGGACGAAGTCGCGGGCAGAAGCTAGTTACATATATATTTCATGTGAGGGGGAGAGGTTACCCTAATCGTCACGCTTGGCAAGTGGGTTGGCGATCGCAGTGTTGTTATTGTAATGCCCAGATAATGCTGCTGCCTCGCTTCTTACGATACCTACTCACGGGAAGAGATGGGATAGTGCTATTCTTGTGGCGACACTTGGAGAAGGCCAATGTCTAACAGCGGACGTATTTCGGTCAAAATGATAATGATGATATATCATTAATTAATGCAATTGCATTAAGTTTAGATTTTGATTACCTACATGCGATCTCCGAGTCAATCAACGTGCCGAATAACGTACGAACCACCCAGCAATCACTAATGGCTCCAATCAAACGGCAAATGGTTCTCTTAATTCACCGCATTAATTAATAAGAACATTGCACTGTTAATTTTGATACGTCTGTATAATCTCTGCGAAAATTTGTTCTATTGAAGATCAATCGGTCCTCGTTAGCGGAAATTTGAATGAATGGAACTATGAATTATTGAATGGGTTTTAGTTCATTTGTCGTCAGAGATTTGGTGGCGTTTTGACGTTTGGCACAAGAAGTCATATTATTTCCACACTCATCACCTCTTGTATTAAGGGGCTTTTTAGTATCGTGCGGTTTTGATCACGCATGCGGGTTTTCTCCGCACGTGTAATTTCCATTTCATACAAATATTTATTGTAATGCGTGGAATAGGCACATGGGCGCGTTTTCAATTGTATTTTGAAATTTTGTGCATGCGTCACAATCCGCTTCAAATCCGCACGATATTAAAAACACCCTAAGTAGCCTAATTCAGCTAAGTTGAAAATTTTAAGGTAGGAAATCATCTAATTTTAATGACTTCTCCAGCAGAAGTGTTAGAGTGACGTAGCATACTACCAGGCATCCGCTCAACAATGCTCTGTAGGTACCCTAAATCTGCTGGACCCGGGAATGTTACGTAGACAGACAGGCCGCACCATAGTATTGTAGTCAGGCTCAAAAACCCAGCTGTGAATCCTTTCAGTTGTCTTTTGCTTTCCAAAGCTGCAGTGACTTTATCAAAAAATCTCGCAGGCCATTCAGTGGATTCTTTTGTATTGAGAAACCATCCAATAAATTTCCCCGCTCTGAGGTTGAGAGAGTGTTCGTGTCAGACTTTTATCGAATACAGCCCATCTGTCTCTTTCAAATGCTTTTTGGGATCACGCTATCTCTAATCGAAAGTTCCCGTAGCCCATAAGGCGCGTCTGGAAAACTACGCACCGTCGATGTTTACTGGATGTTTGGTCCTTACTGGATGTCCGGATGGCAAGTTACCTAATGCTCATCATCGCAAAGCTGCACCTATTATGGCCGGAGATCGCTCTACGATGACCAAAGCCCGTGAGGATGTTTATACTGTCATGCTTTGCGGAAGGAGGCAGCCCCGATGCTTCCCATTCCGTTTCGTACCAGACCATGGCTTGAACCAGGACCTGGTGCGAGAGGTCCCAGCTGCCAAAAGTTCAGGATTATGCGTCGTATTTTGAGACCTGTTATAGCGACATTAAATGAGGAAAATAAACAAATCTCTATTTACAGTTCTTCCCATCAATCGACAAGACTACGCGAATTAATCACGAGTAATGTACCTGGAGATTAGGTATCAAAATAGGTATCTATTTCAATTATATTTTTACTAGCCACGCGATGCGGTGATCAGCTGCGTCCGTTATGTAATATCTAATAAGTTAATAATATTGATTACGTTGTGGTGCTAATTATACACGTGATGGTACCTACTCATGATTTCAAACAACTATCACAAAGAAACTTTTTTTTTACTCATTAATTTTATAATAATAACAAAACAGCTGTTCGCGCAAATTCGCGCCCACCGCGGTCACCTATAACACGAAATAGATAGGTACAGAAGATCATCTCATCATATCTCATGTACTTCACTTCTTATACCTACGCTCGATGGACACACACTTATGAGCGTTTGAGCAGGAACTGTTCGACGAGTGGGCCGAGCTTACTCCGTGGCCGAGACGCTACCGAGAAATCGTTTCTATGAACGGTGTCTATGTGTGCGTTGCTCGAGCGTTCTTTGTATGTAGATTGACTTCTGTACCTATATATTTTGTGCCCATTGGTTCGCGCCCATCGGTGTTCGTACATGAGACAACGGCCTTACGCGGCTAACAGCTGAGCTTTTTGTGTTAAAACCAAAGAGTATAAAGTTTCCTTGGGTAAGTTGTTGTATTAGTATCACGTGTATAAGTATGGGCCACTAATTACCAGTCACCCTATACATATATGGCACTTAACGCTTTGTAAGCGACACTCTTCGGTTAGGTTTAGTCCTAATTTAAACTACTATTATAAAGAGGTAAGGTTTTTTTTTTGTTTATAGAAGGTAATCTTTAGGTTTATAGAAGGTAAGTCCGATTGTGAAAAATTTTTCACCAATAGAAAGCTGCTTTATTCCTGAGTGACATAAGCTATACTTTATGTTGAGCGACTAAAGCCGCAGGCTAAAGCTAGTATTGTATAATGTCAAATGCTTTTCATTAGTCCACCATTTAGAGTGCGATGCGTAGGTACAGATAAGTCACGAGCTATATGCAGATATCTCGCCTAGACGCCTTAGGACGGATAATGAACACGTCTGAACTTTACTGTAGACACGTGAACTTGCAGATATTGCTACCCTCTGATTGTACGTTTCTCTTAGTCGACGACATGAGTCTGCGAGAGTTGACAATATTGCAATTTGTGAAGTTATGAAAACGGCTGTACTATACATATAAATGAGGTTGAAAGAAAGGTTCAACATGATTTACTTTTCAATACACTTTGTGATACTCGAAAATCTACTCTTATCCCTACCTCTTTACGTTTTTCGCACTAGTGCGGAAAAGTGCACTGCTCGCCCCACCGCAATTTTATTACATTTATCGGATTAGGCTGGGCGCGACGCGACCTTCACGAGTCGCGCAGTAAAAAGTGTACTGAAAAATGTCGTTTGATACATGTGGAAAGTCACTACAGCCCCCGGCTCCGCTTCGGTTGCAATAACATTAAACTTTCACTACTAGTATCAAATTGTGTTTCCAAACCAACTGTAAATAATAAGCATGAAAATCAATTAAATAGAATATCATAATCACTTATATAATATATAGTATATTATAAATCTGTTTTCCTATCTATAAACAAACAATAATATCGGAGTAACCTTCTCCTACCCAACTTTAACGAAGGTACAAAACACCGGCTTCTAATTACTGGTCCCCGGGGCTAAGCAATTGATACTTTCTGTATTTAATTTAGTAAACACTTTCTGGACAAATTTGTTTAAATTTATCGTCGTTAAAGAAACGACGAATTTACTGCATGAATGTGAAATGTGGTGATTTCTGAGATTACGTGATTATAGCACAAAGATGAGGTGTGCCCTGCTTGGGTGGTGCATCGCCGTGCTCTCGTGAGGGCGATCGGTGCGGCGGCGGAGACCTCTCGGGCCGGGCCTTGGTCCAGGCCATGGTTCGGAGCAAGGAGTGGTACGAGGTAGCCTGGGTTGAAGCCTACTGGGGCCAGGGTTAGCGTCGCGAAAAAGCTCAGGCACAAAGGAACGGGGTGGGTTTTTAGTCAGTAAAAGTTTGACACTATCTCCCGCTCCACCCAAGAGCGGGGCTTGTCACTGGATAGTGGAGGTAGCGTTAGAGCGATTATAAGAAAAACAGTGACAATGTATGTCGAGTAATGAGAGTCCCCTTAAACACAACATAAAGTATCATCTGTTTAATCAAAACTTGCAAAATAACGATCAACATCGATAAAACTGAGCGATAAATTATGTAATCGGTCTCAACTATCCCATGAATATCGAATGCAAATGTTTGCGATCCAATTTCGAATCGATTCCATTAATTACTATAGTGATGACAGCGTTGACTAGCTAATGCTTTAGTTGTTCTAGTTGCGTATTATTTGGCAAGTAATTAACGGAAAATTGCTATACAGCTGTTGACAAGTCCCTAGCTTTGAATGCTTTGATTATAATTATTGCAATATCTGCGGGCTGTTCAATTAATTTTGGCTTTTCTAATCAAGTGTTGGTATTTTTCTGAGTATTGCCTTTAGAAAAATATTTAATTAAATGTTGTATTTATTTTTGTAATCTTTGCATCTGACGGCTATTGTTTTTGCTGTTTGAAATTTCATTTATTTGTTATTTTTATTTAAATTAGATTTGATTGCTGTTACTTTTAATTCTATGACTCTTGTGTTTTTTTTTGTCTACACTCGTAGATAAAGAGTAAAGATTTGTGTTTTTGTTTGAATTGAACTCAAAAACTATTGGACTGATTTAAGAAATTTTTTGACAAATAAAATCCTACTTCATCACTGAGGGATATGCATATTTTCTACTTTCACGTGGGTCAAGCCGTTGTTAGATACCAGTATTTCTCGCTCTGTAGTGGAGCAATAGACCGTGTTAAAATTTTACTGACTAAAATCCACCTATGTTTCTTCAGTTGCCTTTTACGTTTCAAGACTACAGTATCTCTTTAAAAAACACCCGTCAATCTCGCAGCCGGTCGGTAAGTAGTCGTCCTGCAACTCCTGACGCCCGACGACGAGGATATTTCAACCCCTATTATGATAATTTGAAGTTAAAACCAGATTATTGATAGTGTTAAATTAAACATTCATTGACCCAACATTTAATTCACCACTCAATCGTAATTAAATACGTTAACCAAACTAATTCCATCTAAATTTCGATAGTACGCGAAAACAATCAATTCCCAACCGCCAAACAGGATGGTTTGTATCAAAACTAGTGCAAACCGCAAAAATCAACCGGCACAATAGGCGAATAAGCTCAAACCAACCTCGTCGATTCAGGCACAATTCAGGTCCTATGTTAATTACGAAATGTAATTGCGTCAGCCGCAGTTGAACAATCGTTTCAGATTTATTAGATTTACTAATTAAATTCTATTTGTATGGACTGATTAAGTGTGGTTTTGGGAACTAGATCAGCTTCAGTGTTCTAGTTTGTGACTAACAGCGTAATTATTTATGAGGCTGTGCTGCTTTTAAAGTTTAGAGTGTGTCTGTGACACACTCCTAACGTTTGTGTATGAATCAGACTCGCATACAAAGAACCTTTCGAATGCAAGTCACATTTGGCTGCCCAAAAATTTAAAAAAATCGTTGATATAAACATTCGGTTAAAAAATTATATCTCTCTTTTTCTCCCCTTCTCTTGTCTCTCTCACTCTGTTTTTCTCTCTTTTACGATCTATGTGATACAGCTCACTGATAGACAGTCAGACAAACGGACGGATAGAGGAGGCTAAGTAATAGGGTCCCGTTGGAAGACTTTGTTTACAGAACCCTAAAAAAGATGCTCGCTACAAGTGGTCTTCATAAGTCATTCACAACCAGCTTCACATAAACGCTTA